>JAUDJH010000009.1:10000000-14800000 GCA_036320925.1 Automeris io
TGTCTACAATGACAGAGCCTGGCAGGCTGTAACCGCGTTTTGCGAGAAAGTACTGCAAAAGAAGAAGATGTACCAAAACGCAGGTTGTTGACAGAAAAGTTCGCGCGCGAATTTGCGATCATCCTTCCTGACTATGATCGGGCAATAGACTTGAGGGAGTCTGCTGCGCAGATGAGGTCCAGGTGGTGTTTAGATTCATCAAACGGTTATAAAAATCGGTATAAAATAATTTTACCTATATTCTGTTATGGCCAACGTCATTATGTTATTTATAATATATAGCTGGTATGCATACAAGCAAAAGATAATATTTAGAAGAATGTTATGGAAGTGCGTTTTACCCATGTTTAACTATATTTACATGAGTAATGGCTCACAATTTTACATAAAAGTGCAAAAGCGAGTGAACTTAGGCACACCAGTAAAGTGGGCCAATTTGCATGTTTTATGCAAACGGCGAGTGATGCGGTTGCGGACACTGCACGTGCACACAGGCTCTTTGAAATTTTTATATGCAATTCCAAAAAATCGGACACTACTAGTTTTTAAGTGGAATTGTGTTGGCGACTAGTTTCCCTTTTAGTTTCCTCAATTGTGGTAATTTATGGCGAATTGTGTTACGGTTAATAAATACTATAAACGTAACTACAAAAGTATTTTAAAAACCAAGCTTATATTGGGGTAACATTAAAAGTACATTGCAAATAAAAAGTTATTTAACTTTGAATTACATATGATTTTAAAAATATCCATATTTAATAGATTTATGCCAATCCTAGGTTCATTTCAATTAAAAACTTTGATATTATGCTAATAACTAATAAAAAAAATATATTAGTGGCTGCATCCAATCTAAACAAATATGCTCAACATAACCAGTGGTGCAGCTGATCACCGTTCTCAGGATTGAGGATACGTACACTTGACAAATGTAATAAAATACTATCTATAATAAAAAATAATGTTTAAATATCTATTATTTCTTTAATATACATATTCAAATTTATATAACTGTATGATTTAAACATCCGCGTAGAACAAATAAAATAAGGGAGACGCTTGACGGAGATGTAAATGGTATAAAACTTACCGGTATGGTTATGCCGTGGTGGCCGCCGGCAGAATAGAATACCACGCCCCTCTTCTTGCTGAGGTGTCGTAAAAGGCGACTAAGGTATATCTTTAACGTCGCAATTCAACCAGGTGTTCAGAGAAGGAAAAGTCGACCAAACCTGCATCCCGCTCCCTCCCGATCGTACTGGTTCTCCATTCCATCGGGCCTGAGGGAGCTCGGACGAGAGAGTGCTTCTCTGGCTGCGCGTCCAGTTGTGCACTTAAATATCTCCTGCGCAATTGACTGTTTCCGGAAACTGGACCTCGATTTTCTTAATCGATGTTGAAACAATCGCCGTGGCCGAAACCGGCTAGGATATCATCATCATCATCATAATATTTAATTGTGAGAGAATAATCTAGAGTGGCAATCTCCAGAATGTAGCGACAAATATTGGTACGTAAAGAGCAATTTTTGTAATCTGTATTGAACCAATACTAATATGTATGTACATTTAAACATGTATAGTATTAACACCCACACTTTTTAAAATAAGAAATGATGATCAGCATGATTTATTAACATTCATAATTATACTATAATATTTAAGACATGTAACTTTATAAGACAAACTTTACACAAAAGATATCGCTTGAATACAATACTAGCTAAATTGCATTGTTCGTTTTACTGCAAGTGCGGATGGAGTAGCTCCCCTCAGAATTATTTACTATGTAACAGCACATGTATTTTATTCCACTCGACAATTTCTGTACAAGTCTGCCTCTTATCATCAAACATTAATCATGCTACTGAATTCTTTCATTTTATAAATATAAAATATATTTGTCAATATTAATATAGAAATACTCATATATCATTGTTAATGTTACTTTTCCAAGATGATTTGGTCTTCTACCAATAGGATTCCTGGGATACATAATTAGGTAATATTACAATATAATGTATAAACCAGAATAAATAGCAATATTCTGACTTAAATTATCATTTCTCTGTCTTTATAATAATAATAATAATAACTTTATTTCATATTTCTTAAATTAAAAATACATAAAATTTTAAAACTTAATATTAATTTCTTAAATAAATACCAGAGTGGATGAGCTTCTTCACCCAAAACTGAATGAAAGGCCCATCCACTTTCTCAGACAAAATACTTAAAATGCCATCAGTACTGCCCCTCAAACGCTGCAGCATCGAAGCACACCGCTGACGCATAACTGCATGAAAATCATGCAATCCTGCTTCGGCAAACATACCCGACGCACTACAGAATCGGGGCAGCCCCAACAGCACTCTAAAAGCATTATTATACTGAATACGCAGGGCGTTGTACGCCCCCCGCGAGTACCTCACCCACAAGGTGCACGAGTAAAAGGACTGGCAATATGCCCTAAACAATGTTAATTTAACATCCTTCGTGCAGCGCGCAAACCTGCGAGCAAGCATACTGCAACGAGCAGCCAACGCCCTGCGCTCCCTATCAATATCTTTACCATCAGTAAATATGGACTAGGAACATAGATAACTTATCAAAATATTTATGCACATATAGTATATACATTGTACATATAGTATTATAGTTATATGCCAAGACTGAGAAATTTTAGCAGAGCACCTCAGTGTTCCCCCTTTCGGCCGGTGTAGTTGTGAAGGTCTGTCGCGGCCACCAAAGCATTCTAAAGTTCGGAAAAAAAAAGAGTAAAATTTTTGTTTATTAACGCTAAACAAAATTATACATCCGGTTTAGTAGAAAATCTGCAAATAGCGGCTATTTATTGTATAATAGGCATTGGCTTTCTTATCCTTATTATAATTATTGCATGAAGTGAAATTATTAAAATGATAACAATATAAACAAAATAATATTGAGATTACAAAATTAGATCCACACCAGCTTTCTTTTATCTACTAAAATACTTCAAAGTTTTCCGTTTATATCGAATTTCTTTTGTGCCGTATTTAGGGACAATAGTGCACCGATTGCAGTCTTGCTTAAGGTATTTTATTTTCAGCTATTACGCCATTGTCGACAAAATCGTTTCAATAGAAAACGATGTTTCGTAGGAATACAATTATATTGAAGTTGCTGAATTATAAAACACAAAATTACGTTTTAAAAGCAGAAGATGCAACAACGAATTATTCAAGATATAATCTCCACTGTTTATTGAAAATTTACTGTTCAAATTTTTGAAAATTCTATTTATTATATGTTCAAAGTAGATTCATTTACTAATGTATGTCTGCTCAACCGGAAAGCGATATAGCGTTACAATATATTATTATTATAACTATCTGCAAAATTAATTCAATTAATACTTCGTTTAATATAATACAATAAATAAAAGTATTTCTTTTGTAATTATTTTTAATCCATAAAATATATTACAAATATATATTCTTAAACATTTATTGCATTAATAATTATTATAAGTAATAAAGTGCTTAAAATTTAGTACTATGGGCAGTTGTAGCTCCTATAAAGAAAAATAAACTGCACATACTATATTTGTTAAAAGGCTAATAAAACATCATATAGGGCATTTTGTATATATTTATAAAAACAGGAAATGAAATAACAAAGACCAACTGAATATCATAAGGAAAATTAATCTATTTCTAAATTCTTGAATGTAACTTCCAAACTTGGGAAAAATGAACTCATAGTTTTTGGACTCTGTGGCCGTTTCGCTTCATCAACTCTTTTCTTTGATTCCTCTTGAAAAAACTCTACGTTTGATTTCAGCTTATTCCATATTTCATCTATAACAATAACACATCATCACGCTATATTCCTTTCGCGGTGGGAACAGGTATGCGTTTTACACGTAAAAAAATATATTCGCAGAGTAAATTATTTTAAAAAATTACATTACCTCTTAATGTAATACTATCTTTGTTTGCTCCTCCTGCGTCTTTTGGTAAAGCTGCTATAGGCAGGTATTGTTCAAACGTGTTGGAACCAATTCGATGAACTTTAACAATTTCTAACATTTCGTTTTTCATAAATGGTTTAAGCATCGACAATAATTTATCAATGTAAGTTGAAGCGTTGATAAAATGAAATTCTTTGAGCCGGGCGAACATTGCTTCCTTAAAAATAAAATGATAAACGCTAGCTTTATTAACAGACAGCAATAGACTTTAAATATTTATAGATAAGTATGTTAATCCTAACTAATATTATAAAAGGGCATATCAATTTGTTTGTTTGTTTTTTGATACGTTTACACAACTTACTTTCACGTTCGGTGCCACGTTGTTCATGTCTGGGTACCGCCTTTTTTGTCGAAGTTAATATGATTTGAGTTAGATGTTTAAAAGGAGTTAAATGGAATAAGCACTTATATGTAAATATAGAATGTATAACTTTAAACTACTAAAAAGATTTGCGTTATACAATACCTTTTATTAATTTATATAATTTACGTATTACGTTTTTCTGTCGCATGTTTTTCGTCAAAAAACTCTATACATATTTGAGATGAGGAACAAAATTCTTTGTCATAAATAAAAAATTATAATACCACAGTATAATCAAAATATTTGAGTTACATTGTTCTTATTCTGCATATCGCTTATACACGCGGATTTAGGCCCCATGAAAAACACAAACGAATCGTGCTCGGGGACGAACGTATTAACTAATACATTAAACCGATTATAATTAAATTTTCAAACTCCAAATTGTACGAATATGTTAGATTTTTAATTTATAAAATAAATTTAAAAATACAAGAAAATTATTAAATAATTTAATTTCAACACATCGTAATTATTACAAATAATACTGAAAATAGTAAATAACGTACAACCTAGTACATGGGCACCTACTTGTAAAAAATAGAAAAATTGTTGAGCTACATTTAGATCGAGTCGTGATATATGTCCTAAAGTGACATTATCCATGTTTAATATCACAACAATTCCTGGAACTGGCCCTTCTTCATATTGCATTAAATCAAATATCATTGTAAATGCTCTGCAAATAAAGTGATACAATTAAAAATTATTATAAGTATTTTGATGATGATAATGAAATTCCTGACCGATTTCGGCCTTGGCGACGTTTCCAAATAAAATCAAGTATTTTAATATTATATAAACACACTCATAAAATATACTTTATCCGAACATAGCTCTTTGCAAATCCCTGCTGTATTAAAAATATATATTTCAATTTTCAGAAAGCGAGACTGCTTGACGACACCAATAATAAATAGCATACAGACAGTAAGTATTAACATATGTAATAATCAACGAGTTCAATAATACTTTTATTTTTCCGATTGATTATAAGAGAATAAGTAAAAGAAATGCAACCACTTACTTAACCACATTGCTGTAAACAAACTTATCGAGATCAGCATCTAATAACTGACAGTACACAGGTCGATATCCTTTGTTTGTTGCTGTATTCAATGGGGTGACTAACCTGAAAAGGAAATTGATAACAATATCGAGAGAACGCGATGTAAGCCTTCGCAATCAATTTAATATTAAGAATTTTGGGTTGGTGTATCACCTTTTATAAAGAGTAATTACGATATTAAATAGTTTGCAAGTAGGAGCATGTCTTTTAAAAACATTGATATCTTCTCAAACAAAGTTCACATCTGTACTGTATAAGCTAAACAAAGATAATAAATACTAAGTAAAGTAATAATAACCTAAAATAATAACTAAATAAAGAAATACTCCTACATTTATACCTCAATGCTTTAAGTTGAATTATCAACAAATAATTCATCGCCTCTCTCTCTATCAATACTCGAAGCTAAGATCTAAGTTTTGTAAGAAGGGTCTCCATTAATTTAACTATAGGTCCACCAGCTACATTATGATTATCAGTCATATAATTTAGTAAATGTACATAAAATATAATTAATTTCCTTATATCCACACGAAAAGATTCCCTTATGCATTCATCGTGGGAACAGCTAAGGATTGGAATATGCTTCCAGCGAGCAAATTTCCACGATCTTATATCTTAGGAGCCTTTAAAAGAAGAATGAATAGGCATTTGTAGGTTAGACCAACGCAGTCCATCGTCGGAATAATCTTCACTTTCCACCAGGTGTGATTGAAGTCTAGCCTTCGCCTTTAAATCATAAAAAAATTAACTTTAGGAAAAAAGTTCTTTGGTAGTTAGTAAATTCTCCGTGTTCCCATAATCATTCGATTTTAATTACGAAATATTTGCCGATTTTGCCCATTTGATGGCTACTCGTATTGCTAATATTATATTGTTTTAGTTTAACTTACCAAGTTTGTAAGGCCTTTTCCAATAATTGATCAACTAATCTGTTTTGATAAAAATAAAAGTGAGTTCTCGCCGTAAAATTTAAATCGATAACATTTTTAGTGACCTCTATATTATAATCACAACTACAATAAGACAATATAATGTCTAAATCTGTAATAAAAAAATAGTTTAAATGGAACGTATTATTCTTCAAAACGTCAATAAGCTACATCTACATACATTATAATACATTTTTAAAATAACACACAACCAAGATCTCAGTTGTCTCTGGACTCTGAAGATAATACAGTCTGTAGTCAAGATTGAAATGTAAAACTAAAATCACAAATTCAGCGAATGCTTGCTTACCAGTGATGTAGTCACTGGGTAGATGCGGCTGCGTTTTCAGCCATATTCGTAAAATTTCAATATCTTCCTCTTTTATCTTAACTTGGTCTTCTATTTCTTTTCGTATATTTAGTGCTTCCATGTCCTTGTAAATTTCACTTATTTTTAATTATATCTATTTCATAATTATTATAATAAACTCAAAAAGATCATTTAAGTGAAATAAAAACCACGTCTAAAGTATCTGAGAGCAAGCGAAGAATGAAACGTTGAATAAAACCTATTTACAATTCAGCCAATATGTTCCTCTGTGCTTCATATAGGTACGTGTGTAATAAAATATTCAAGGTCAATCAACAATTCATTTAAGCGATATCACTACCGAAACTGTAGCTAAAATAGATGCGACAGACATGTCTTTTTGATCGTATGACGCGAAATCTCTGAGTCATCTCGGGGGTTTAGCGCTTTATCCATATTTTAGGCCCCTAAACTATAACTTCCATAATAAGTAAGATAACAACTAAAAATTATAATATACTAGGTAAAACCTTTGGCGGAATGCCGCAAATGACATTTAGTCTTCAAAAATAATATCTGAAAGGGCTCCCATACATGCTATTGGATGGCAACTTTTTTTAATAATAATATTTCGTCGCGCTATATCCCTTACGAGGTGATCAGAGATATATTACAGGTTGTATCTACTTTACACTTATCATGTCATATCCAACGTGACCAGTAGTGTAGCTGATTGCCGTTCTCAGAACGCTCAGACATACAATTCTATTAGATGCCATGCGGATTTCCTCACGACGTTTTCCTTCATCGGTAAGTATGTGGTGCATCGATCCGTACGTAAACTGAATAAACCAAGAGGTACGTGCAGGAATTGGAACCTACGATCATTCGCGTTGCCACGTATAGAAACCGGTCCGTTATCCACTAGGCTACAAAGCCACAAATTTTAACTTTTCCATTTATATCACCTTTTTGGACTTAGGCATTTTTCAAAGCTATTTAAGTAATCCCAGTAATCGAGAAGCTCGCAAAATTTATAAATTTATTTACAAGAGTTTAGTGCAACCTTAAGGTTTCTTTATCTTCTAGTGACCCGGTTACACTTAGTTTATATATTTAATTTTTTTATTTATATTTATGGCGTAGCACGATAGGGCTGGCATGACTGCATGCGACAGTCAAAAGCCCTATAAAACATTGAAAAAAAAAAATCTATTTTTTTATTTTTTTAATACTTGTATATATCGTAGAGTAATTAATATAGAGTATGTATAATATAAATAACTTTTTAAGCCTAGTTCGAATTTTTATTTATTTTTCTATGTCAACAATTAATAAGACTGCAAAGTGACTGTTTATAGACCGTTATAAGCGGATGAATATCTCACCAACGCCGATATCACGATAAAATACCAATCCATCGAGTCCAATACCACAAAGCATCGACGATATGAGCTCGTTACAATCAATTGTGATTGAAAACAATCAAATGTAATCCGGAGGTTTTAACAACCGAGACAATTGAATATTTTAACAGGTCATCACGCATATAGGACTATATATATATAAGACTTAATACTACACATGTCACAGTACAGTTTATATGTAAATATATAAGACTTACTATATACAAGCAAACTTGTAACGTTTGCGCTCACTGCTCACTTACTTGCCTAATTAACTAATATTTTGTATGAAATAAATATATTTACGCCCTTGCCCGAGTTTCCAGTACATTGACGGCGTATGAACTTATTACGTACTCATGAGCAGTTCATAGACGGGTGAGTGAGTTAGCTCACGGTCCACCAACCGCTATCAAAGTAGACCCACCTCTGTAGGGGTAAGTATAAGGTAGGGACTCTCCCTTACATATTAAGGATTATACACACTGGTCGGGAATATTATCGAAGGTAGTCTTAACATTAATTGAAGCCTTTGTGACTTATAGTTCAGTATACTGAAAAATTATTGATTTTATTACTGTATTCTTTATTACTAGATATTATGGAAAAACATTGTATTAAACAATTATAAATATAAATTAACCTATGAAAGATATAACCTCACAGAATCTATTTCTAATTGTTGTGAGAGTAAGATTAAAACTTGTGAAAGATTTATATAGAAAAAAATGACACAGCCAAAATAGTTGGTTTTCTCAAAAATCTATTCATATACAAAATATTTTGTATTACTTCTTTTTAGTAAATACACATGATATAATTATACAAACACAAAAGTAAAATTACTACAAAATTATATCTATAATTGTGAAATTCTTACAATTAATCATCATCAGCCCATCCTAGCCCACAGCTGGGCATAGGCCTCTCCCAAGTGCCATTGAGCCTGGTCTTCAGCTCTTTTCATCCAATCCTTTCCGATCACCTTTCGCAGATCGTCGCTCCACCTTGCTGGGGGGCGCCCTACGCTACTTCTGTGAATCCACGGTCTCCATTCCAAAGACCATCGGTTCTTCGGCATATATGTCTTGCCCACTACCACTTCAGCTTGCTAATACGGAGAGCTATGTAAACAACTTTGGATCTCTGTCGGATAATCACATTTCGGACTTTATCCTTCAATGAACTACCCAATGCAGCCCACTCCTCCGCATGCTGATCGACCTTAAGCTGATATTACATTAGTATTAACAGTTAAATGAATAGGCGTTTGATAATGATATTATGTTGGTTAGCAAAAAATTAAATTATTAGGCTCTATCGAAAATCCAACAGAAGAATATATTTATAGTAATTTACATCATTTGTGTTTTTCGTCAGACTTGCATCTGAACCTTCCCGTATGAGATCCGCAGCTAAAAAGGTTTTATTTACTGTTTACGAGCTAAATTGTACAAAGATGTCGTGATACCAGAACCAGTAGAAATATAAGCAAATACTTTAATAGAAATGAGCATCAGACATGCCAGTACTTGGCAATCATTACTTGTATTTCAAATTACTAGTTTTGCTTACCCATTCTAAGCAAAACTAGTAATTTGATTTCTTATATCTATGCCCTAAGACTTACTCTAAATAATAAATTTAACACAGATATTGTCTTCCCAATATCTTTCCTACGTAACTGTAGATTTCATAATGAGTCTATCGAGCAATAGCGTTAGCAAATGTAGTATCAGCATAATATTAAATTTTAAAATATAACTGTAACTAGTGTCATCCTTTTAATACCCTCAAACTTCTTAAAATAGTTCGAACATAATTTTAAGATAATTAAAAAAAATGTCAAAGTGAGTATGTTTTAATGCTCGACACTGAAATAATAATTTCTTTGCTATAATTTCCTCATTGCCTATTTTAGTCTACCCTTTGCACATATCTAGAGCGGCCTTTCATGTCGCAATTATCCTGTCATAAGGCAATGGAAATAATTTATTTTTCAACAACTCCCTCAGTATGAATTAATTCTTATAGGTGAACTTTGTGAATCGATACTCAAAGGATAATGAATTGCTGTCTTTCACAAATATGAAAAACAAAGGCCAAGCTAGGAAATTAAGGTTCAGATTTATAGACGCCACTTTAACTTTGCTTAGACTTTTTTCTCAGGAAATAAGTTTGTCTTTGACAAAAAAAAACTTAATATATAAAGAGCCAAATCCAAATTGCGAAATTCAGTAATTTACCATAGACTTTGTCATTAATTAAATAATTTTTTAGTAAATGCTAAGCAAAATCAAAGTACCATATATAAATCTCAGTCGGAGTAAATGAAATGACAAATTGTAACAAATTAGTAATATATTTTTATAGAGATATAAGTATTAATCCATATCAATTTATATTTTATTATTCAAAGCTTTCACTTCAAGTAAAAATATTTTAAAAATGTCAACAAATATAAAACAGAGAATTAAAGCTTATTCTTGATTGTGCAGCAAAAACAAGATTTACTTTGTATACATACTTTATAATATGTATATAGATAAATTCCCATTAAACTTATTACATTAAAAAAGGTAGATTTAGGATAGAGGACACTCTATGCACAATCATAATGTATCAAATGTGCTTTGAAATGACGCCTTTATGAATTCTTATTGCGGTAAAATTCGAAACCTTTTAAATAAATACAAAAAACATTATTTTATTATAGAAAACATTAACGTCCTGGATTAAGAAGTTTATTTAATCTGTTCAGCCATCGACGACGTTGCATCTCACTACATGGACGAATGTCTTCAGGTTCATCAGGAAACGATGGTGGAAAATCGATTCTGTGAACCATAAAACATTATTCGTTTAATTAATTTCTTACATAAAACACATAACAGAGTTTATAAACAAATGAGATGAATGTTTATACTAACTACTTATCAATACTCATAGCAATTATTAACGTGAAGTTTTTCTATACGTAGGTTTTTTTTTATAATAGCACGGTAAATTGACTACACTTCAGCTGAAGCAAATTGTGCAGTTCAAAAAGCGATCGTAGCTATAACAAAATAAGATATTTTTGTCGATAGTTGCCGTGATTATGCAGAATTTCAATTTGTTACAATTTCATTAAACATTTCGGAATTTATTATTTTGTATATATAATTATTCTCTAAAGGCCAGATAAAATCAAATTCCGGTACTGTGCCAAAATACCAGGAATGTATAAATAAGAAGACATAAACAACTAAATGTATTGCAAAATATCTTATGTTAATATCTCTTACATCAACTGGTAACCTTTACTAAATTTTCTGTGTAACTATTACAATATTGAATTTGATGACTGACTTTTATTCCTTCGTGTCATAAATCAATGGTCGTAATAGTTTTAGCCTGCATTCAATATTTGTAATATAATTTTGAAACGTACTTTTTACTTTCTATGCGAGGTAATACGATGTCTGGATATAATTTCTGCATAGTTAATGTACTCTTCTTCATAGAACCAGTACTTTTCGAGCTGTAGCCGCTTTGTGACGACCTATAAACCCGCAACACAATAAATAAACGATTTTCGTTTAAACTATGTTAACAAACGTACAAGTAATATACGTGAAAAGAAAAGAAAAATTGGAAAAATTAAATGATTTTTTTTTATACTGGACTATCAAAAGACGAGATGAATTTTCGTCATTAGACATGACAGTCTCCATCGTCATGCCGACCCACATATATCATGACAGAAGGTATCTAGTTAGGCCTCTTCTTCAATAGCTTTCGAAGTGTATATCTAGCTCAGTTCACTTACTTTAATTATTCTAGTTAGCATACGAATAACTATACGAAACTATAAATAACTAATTTTAATGGCATTTTACTAACATTGATGCTTTAGATTTTCCATCGGTGGCGGTTGGCAAAGGTTTTAGCATGGTGTCAAATCCAGAGCGTGACAAACCTATTATACCCAACACAATTCCGAGTTCCGTCAAATTTTCTTCGGGGCCAGCTATAGCTAGCAACAAGTAATGCAGCCGCGGCGATATTCTATGAAAAATTAAATAAATACTAAAATACGCCCGGTTTTGTTGTGAAGGTCTTTCCCAGGCCAACAACGTAGGACACGCCGAAAAAAAAACTAATATATTTTATTAAGATAATTTAACCATTCCAAATTTGGAAAAAAAAATTGCTTCAGGATGAAAGTAAACTATTACTATTTATAGGAAACCTTAAAAACAGGATAAGCGAATCATATGTCAAACTTATAATGGCCTAATACGCATTTGTGTTTATGAAACTCCACTTCTAAATAATATATTTATAATTTTTAATAATGGACTTTTTAAGCGCGAATAGGGCCTTATTTTTGGCATACAGCTAACGTTAGGTAAACAGCATTGGATAAGCAATTACATTGTGATAAAATAATAACACTAAACATACTGTGAATATTTTACAACCCCAAGACCCATCATGCGATAATCGAGTTCTCTGTGACAGAAAACCTCGTTCATTAATGGCGAACGAGTATTGAGTTTCTTGTCATGACGAACGCAATGTCCGAATAGCACTGCAATCTCCTCCTTTGTCATCTTAGCTACGTAATCAGTTTTCAGTGTGTGTTCAACCGCATTAAATATTTCTGATTTGAATATACGATTTGCCTCCAATTCTAAAAATACATCAAATAAATAGAATATTATTAAAAGTGATTGTAAAATACAATCTTATTGATATTACTACTTATTTAAAAGATTTACAAAACGTACCTACGTTTACGTTCCTAGTAAATCTTACTTTTGTTTAAAAACATAGACACCGTTCAAGATATCATTGTATACTTATTGTCAATCTCCTCACTGCTATTGATTTATTATATATATTTAAATACTCATGCTTTAAAAAACAACGATTGTATTATAACCCTTAGTTACCTATTTGATTAAATGATTTCCGACCCAAGGCCAGCCAAACAATCTGAACGCACATACGCAATAACGTTTCGAACAACCTTGCGTCTTTGTCAGATAATGATCGACGCTTCTTCTCCGGTCCCATGTGGTGGAACTTTCTCATATCATTGCCACCTTATGATTAACATTGAGATTCATTTAATTTCTCGTTGATAAGACTAAACAATAATCATAATTAAACTTCATTCAAACCGGATAAGTAGACAAAATATAATATTATGGTATTGATTTTAAACTTAAATTTGTATGTTACCATGTGGTGATATAGCCACAGTAGAGGTTGTGGTAATCGTTATACCCAAACTTAAAAGAAGATGAGCTGACCACATTACTAGAACGCCTGTGAAAAATTGCGTAAGAAGGTACGAGTATAAGACTAAGAAAAGTCCAAATATGGACAAGAAAATAGCTGTTATGATGACGAATAGAATTGTTAAATATTATATAACAATGAAATACATAGAGGGAGCCTCCTTTTTGATGACATTAAACTATATTTTACGTATTGTAGTCTTATATGAGATATGCGTTATTGGCAAATTTTTGAATTCGATATATATTTTTATTTTAATTAAATGTATTCAGCACATACTAGAATAAAGTATCATCTTGATAAAATATAAAATTAAATCACGTATTTAGGTACTACAATGCGTTGTAACAAATCAACTTATTGCACTAGTTTTAATAAACATATCATCTCGGATAGATTTCATAGATTAAAAGTTTGTTTTTTGTTTACAATATAACATCTTGTTTTGGAAACTAGACGATAATTAATCCTGACGTACCAAATAAGATTTTGTTCCATATTCTCCATTATATTTAGAAATTCTTACCAATTAACATAGTACAATATTCTTTAGCTACTAATACACGTAAATCTGCTAAATTATCTCGATATTCGTTTTCAAGTATCTCACAAACTGGTGTCCGAACTTTAGTTTCCAGTTCTATAATACGATTCGCCATTTCATCCGCAATCTATAAACAAAAAATCTGATTTACAAGTTCATTTATTAAACAAATATATAACTCAAGTATATAAACGAGTAGAAAAATCAAACTAAAACATTCACCTGCAAATAGTATTGGCAACAAAGTATAAGCGCTCTAATAAATCTTTCTGTTGTAGGTAGATGAAGCATATTTATCAACACGGGACTTAATATGTTTATTGGAGCTGTATATATTGCTAAATCTTTAACGTCCTGAAAGTATTTACTATTAATATTAAACATTATTTTGCTAGCCCTAGTGAAATATAAATTTGCTATCTTATTTAACGATTGAATTCATACATTCGACTATACGTAGGTATTAATTATTTTAGGTACAATATAGCAACCTGTAAAGTTATGACATCAGCCTGACCCTGTTTCAATTTTCTCTGATAGCGTCGTCGAAAACGTATCTAAAAATAAACAGATTTCTTAAAATATTAATATCTAACTGATTCCTCAATAATTCGGATATTGCCATGTTGTTTTATTTACCTGCTCTATTACATCAACATCGTCCCTGAATTCTATGGCACCTGTTGGCGCTTTGGTAAGAATCTGAACCGTTTCCACAACCGCCGGAGGCAAGTCACTGTCATATTTAGGTTTAATAATAGATATAATATATTATTGTAATATCTACCTAATGTTAAAACCTTCGAAACCTGAAGATTTAGTCAAATTATCATTTGAAAAACGATAACGCAAGTAGAATGTGTATAATTAATTGAACTGATATAAGATTTCGAAATATCATGTAGTCACATTATGTCAATTCATACATTTTTCACTTTCTAACAGCGTTATCGTTTATGGAATGTTCTTTGTCAAGGCCCCCTATACATAATTATGAACTATTAATAATGGCTTTGTATGTGCATAAAATAGTGTTAGGTAAGTATGTAGTACAAGCACATCGACAGCGACAAAATGAAATAGATTTACAGATATAATGAAAAGCTGGTTTTATTTACAATGAAGTATCTAGCGCTATAATATATCTAATATGCCGCATTATTAAATATAATTATCATTAACCGGGTAGGTATTTGTAAAAGCGGGTGGTGAACCGCGTATTAGTTTCTGAGCTTCAGGAAAGTAAGAGGAAAACTCTAGGTCAATTCGTTCGATAAAAAAAATTCAGCAGAGAAACATGAAGAAATGCAAGATTAGACTTTTGGAAGGTTATTGGCAAAGCAACCTTCGGAGTAGCGTGGGTAATTGAAAGAAATATTTATGACTTTGATTAAAGACTACGGTGCAAACTTAACAAAAAGAAATACCAATAGAAGAACAACCGCTGTCAACGATGTATTAACGTGTTCTACATGGGCACAAACATTTAAAGACTTTATAAAGTCGTTATAGCCGAAATCGACATTGAAGATCATCATTATTTGTAAAAATGATACCTTACAAATATTAAAGATCCCGTAACATCATCCCACGCCCAATGACCATCTTCATACAAACCACCAAATCCTCCTTCTTCATCTTCATCAGCCATTACTATATATAGATAGAAGCCTGACTTTTATTTATTTAATATAAATTTACTATAATAAATGTTTCGTAAAAAATTAAATATTATAATTAAATTATATAATAATTGTAGGTTATTTTAGAAAGTCTGTGTTTTAAAACCACATCATGTCACATAAAAACCTTTTTCGTCCGAGAATTTTTATCTGTAAAAAAGAGTTCTAATCTAGTGATGGTAAATAAATACCATAGCAAATAGTACATAAATTATAATACAATTAGTACTCTAAGTCGGTCATTATTCACGAGACGAAATTATGCGCGAGCCGCAAGCAACCACCAAATAGAGCCGAATCTGTAATGATTAAAATGCACACGCATTTCATACGACGTTATTCACTACACTTGCGAAGAAAATGAACACTTACATTGTTACTAGCTGTTGCCCGCAGCTTCACTTCCATTTATTACGCGTTAAAAAAGTAGTTACATGTGAATTAAGGTTCCTACTGATATATTTATTAAAATAAAGCTTAAGAAGAAGGTTAAGAAGTAGGTTGCTTTACTCTAATAAATCTTTCTTTTCTTATTGTATCATTATAACAAAACTGAAATTAGAATAAACTTTTATGCCCTATAAGGGCATGTGGATTATAAATAAAAGATACTTAGTAGATTTGTATTTAAACATACTTATTTACCTTTCCATTGCCTTACCTCAGTGCTTGTGTACTTGTTGCCCATAAAAACTACAACTCCAATATTTTCCCATTCCCATCTCCTGGGGTGAATCTAAAAGTACTAATATACGTCATGTAGAATAGTCAGTATAAGCGATCAACTGCGGTACTGGTCATGTTGGGCGTGACATATAAGTGGAAACTGGATATAGCCACTAATTTGTCTCGATTCACCCCCCAAGGGATATGGTATGACGACATATTGTTATTTTTATTAATATACGTTTTATTAACATCTAACATGATATTCGAATAAGATTCCATATTTCTAACTTCATTGTTATCGGTTTTACTTACAAACTTTATTCCCTATTTCACTGCTTATGAGGTAGGTTATCAAAAATAATGAGAGATGCACATTTGTAATTTAGAAGCCATATTTGGAATTTCTTCTAGATGCTAACGTAAAAAATAATTAGTCTTAAAAATAAAACCCTATTTCGACTCCTGGATATCAATAAATATTGCAGTATTAATTCGGTTGGAATTTAAAAAAAAATTAAGTTATGTTTTAATTTGGTATATTTTCACCTGTTGATGGTGTTCCTCAAAACTACTTTATACGCAAAATTTCAAGTCTGTAGTCTTATAGTTTCTGAGATTTATTGTTTAGACAGTCAATGATTTTCATTTTTTATTATAGATTTAGTTTTAATTGAAATAATTAATAAAAGTACTATTCTTAAATGAATAGTAAAGAATTTTTATTGGCATTTTTACAATTTAGTGGCAACAACTAACATTTTGTGAGTCAATTAGTCCTAATTTTAAAAATTTTACGTACACATAGTCCGAATTGTACATATAAACTTACATGCGTATAATAGAGATTCATACAATTGTATCGATAAGAAACGTGAAGTTTATTTGCATAATTTAACATTATTGGAGCGTATTATGTAACTGGTTATGTGCGTAAATTGTGAATAAGTGTTCATTGAATTTAGCGTTACAGTTTACAGCCGATCGGTCTCGTAAAGCTGCACGACTTTGATAATATTTCAGTACGTATCTAGAGGTTTGGAGCTATTTTCAAAGCATTAGTTAACAAGCGTGCGATATTATAACCACATCAGTGTAGTGTGGTTGTACGTTTAGAAGCAATTAGTAAAATACCCAACGCAAACTACTCTCAACATTTATATAATATTAAAAAATATATATTTATAAATGTTATATAAAAAATATTATATTAAAAAAAATCAGGGAAACTAGGAATTTTACAGTAACGTATAAAAATCTTTAATATTATTTACTTTAGTCATTGCGTTGTTTATATTAAATATGTATGTATTCATTTTAACTTCTACCAAAAACAAAATTTTCTGATTAAATTTTTCGTCACTTATCGATAATCTGTAGAATATATGGTAGGGATTATAAGCCTCATAAATCATATTAATTGTTAAGTATCCTCTAAACAATTTCCAAATTCGAAAGTAATATAGGTCACAGCACTAAGATATTAAAAGCTACGTAAAATAACGAAGTATAAATAAAACTGCATTCAATCTTTTAAAAGCAAATAAAGTTTAATAACGAACAAGTAGATTGTATCGTAGGAAATCAAAAGCTGGGTCTTGCAGAGTGTATGAGTACGCTACAGAAGTCAGTCAGACGGCACGTTCTGACTACCAAGCGGGTATAATCCTTCGCCAAGAGCGGTGTTCAATCTACTCTGCAGTCATAAACCCGTGTACTGCGGATGTAAACTGTGTTACGTGCCTAGCCGATGCGGGTGCTAAATATATTACATACCTAGTCTGTGAGTAGATCTGCAAGAATCTGTACTAAACAAAATAACATAGGTTTATTAAATAATCACATCCATCTCAAAAGTTATTAAGTTGGTACTTATATAGTCATCTTTTGAATTTCATAAAGTGTAAGGACCATAGAAACTCCTTTAATATTTACACCTAATTTATTAGTCGCTATAAAAAAAATACAATTAAACTTTAGCAGCCTTTACTAGCAGCTTTTTTGTATAAGATACTATTCTGTATTAGTTCAAGTAATAAAAGCAATAGTTTAAGCCTAAAACTGAATATGTAGTAGATTTAGCTGAAGAATTCATGCTAATGCTAACTTAATTATTACAATTAGAAATTATTATTTTTTCTATTCAGATTCGGCGAAGTAACCACATGGCACCTGATTAAAAGCAGTTTGTAGTTCAAGAATGTAGTTCAATGTATTCAGGGACGTCAATCCATTGTCAATCGTTATTAAAAGTAGCGATAACAATTAACAAGCAAATCATTTTCTTGGTGATTTTTTTTATAGTATGTATAGCGTACAATAAAATATTGAATCACGAATATGAATGAACAGCTCCTTCCGCTCCATTTCACATTTATTTTCAAACTTCCAATCCAATGAATCGAGCGATTGAACCTATTACGTATAACTTTACCTGTCTACTCGTCTGTGAACAAGAAAATAATCCGATATCTACATATACCTACAGTACGTTGCCCTAGATAAATAGTCAAAATCCACTTGTTTTCAATATAATATAATTATATAATTTTTTCTATAATGTTGATGTATTCTATAATTGTGGGGGCATTTATATGTTCTATTTAAGTACCATGATCCTTTTGTTTTCTTGTCTAATGTTACCCATGTTGGGCACCCTATTATGTAAAATAAAATAAAATAAATATTTGTAGGGGAGACCGTGTACAGTTATGACAGTTGTCATAATAGCGAAATTAAAAGGAATAATAATGAGAAGTATGCAAGGAGAAAGAGAAGCGACCTGCACGTCTGAACGAGCGTAATAGTATTGCGTCCGTTGCTGAACATTGTAAAGGCAATGTTTAGACCCATAAAAGCCCATTGTGGTAAATCATAATCAAAATTAAGTGTCTTTGTTCGATTTATTTTAGTAATTATTGTTGTATGTATATAGGTGGAGTATTGAGTGCTATTTTTCGATATAAATTAAGTATGTCAATATTTTGTTTATAAGTTATTTGATATTGACGGATTGATTGATTTTTTGTGAAAGAGTGCATTTAATATGGTTGTGACATAAGTAAAATATTTATTTTGGTTAATGACAAAAAAAGCTTGTAGAAGACCGTAATAAGACAGTGAAAAGTATTTCAGTGTGAAGATGCTTATTAAGAAGTAAAATGAGATAACTCTTTGCGGAGATTTGTAGAAAGAGAAAAAGCAAAGAAAGAAAACACCGCTACTATAAGATCCAGTTGAAGAATAGTTTTGCCGGGTTTGCATTCCTATGGAAGAACCCTAGTGTTCTCCTATCCGTGCAATCCTTATCGTCGCGGTACGGATGATTTGTGTAAAATGGGAAAAACTGGACTCAGGTAGGTCACATGCTTAACGTTTTTTTTTCAATCCTTCCAATATACCGTGCTTGTCAAACTGAATATGTAAGACAATACTGACGAAAAAATGTAAACATAACACAAGCACTCGTGTCAAATCTGTAATATCATAGGCCGCCTTTGCTTTTAGGCCTGGATGAATATTCATACAGCGATCGACGTGCGCCTCCCCTTTATTCACTGTAAACATGCGTACGTGTTGTTTCAAACTTATCTTGTATTACGTAAATATCCAATCTATTATTTTAAATATTTAAACGCGAGACACTCAAGAAACATACGCCAACAAGTCCTGTAAATTAAGAAAAGTGCCTATACGTAGACGCACGTATCTGATAAAATTTATGGCCTTTAGAATATTTGTTACTCGGGGGAGAGTTGACGAGGGTGCATCGTCGATTCCGTCCATCTTATTTCCTGGGTACAACATCAATGTGTTTCATTTGAAAACTTTTTACATAAGGCTAAGCCACTTTAAACATATTTACATAGTTGAATAAAAACATGAATAAAAACAGTCTGTAATGTTTCATAAAAACATTTTATTAGCTTCAAATATTTCATACACCTATATTAATAAGTACATTAGTCCATATTATCTAATTAGCTTTCTTAGAATATTTCGAAATGCCTGGCGTAGTGAAAGTAGGAATCCTACTTACATTAAACGTTAAGAAGTAATGATAGTAGGAGATCCAAAAATATAATACACCTAAAGAACAATACACAGAAGTCATCATTAGTGGTAGAAATGGTAAAGTTTTATCAAGACCCCACGCCACGTGAAGAACATTCTCATAGAAACATAATAATAAAAATCCATATATATAGAAGGATTCAAATTGACCAAGCATAGGCAAGCGCATGAAGCCACGTCTCTTTGGTTTGGGATTCTTATCATACAGAGATGATATATTATCAAATATTATTGAAGAATGGGTTAACAACATAAATATTTTTATTGGTAATAGATACTTCGGGAAAAGTAGAGGAAATAGGGAATAATTACCCACCGTTGATAGAATTATGAATAATCGTCCATCTACTTCGCCCAATGCAGCAAGAAAACTGAAATATAAAATAATTATAAGACAATTGACAATTTTAGAAGCATATAAATGACATTATTATTTTCATTAGTACCCTATGTATGTAGAGCGCATACCGGTCATATGCTATTTGATACATAATGAAGAGATAATAAAGAATATATGCCACGTTAATCATTTATCACGTTATCAAGTATAAAGTTAAAAAAGCTTCGATTTAAAGATATAGTATTTATAAGTGCTTTTTATTTAAATCTTTCACACATGTTCTCACAATGGAAAACTTATTAAGGGGTATTCAACTATAGAAAAAATCGATTTATTTTTATATTTTTAAAGCTTTAAACATTTAAGATTACGTACTTCAGACCATTTTCCAAATTTAAAATTTACTTTCAGAGATATAGCTATTTTAATAACGCGGCATATAAATCAGAGAGAAATTGAAAAAATTGCGTTTTTTCTACTACCTTCAATTCTACTGAACCCATTTACTTGAAATTTGAAGTGAGCTTTCCCTATACATTACTGATTGTACTCACTAAAAGTATATTGAAATTTCAGGTTTTACTATTTATAAAAAAATTGAATAATAAAAGTGTTAATAATGTGTTTTTATTTCAAACTACAGATATTTGCTTAAAAAATATTTGTTTGACTTTTACTTAGTAGCATTTTTTGTATTAAGATTGAGTACTGTCACGTCAGCCAGGACGGCAGTAGAATTGAGGGGTCTGCTGCCCGGATTAGAGGGAGGCGGTGCGCAGTGTCCGGCGCGCCGTCTGAGGGAGAGGTATTGGAGGAATGTGCTCTTTACTCCCAACGCTCCCAGAGAGGTAGCCTCAACAAGACTTTTCGCTCCCCAGGCATCTGGATGAATTTTGGTTTCCCAGGCCCGAGTGGAGCGATTAGAGGAACACTCCGGGGATTTTTAGTCGGTAGGAGTCTGACACACCAGGTTCGCTGCCCTTATAGCGGCCCTGATGATCCTCTGTAGTCAATCGCCTATTCCTTTTAATCGGGGGAATCCCCCCGAGATACAAAAATTTTAAAAAACGTCTGGCAAGACATGGCATTGTTTGAGAAATCCCACTTCAATAGTCTGTAACTTATTTATGTCCAACTTGATTTTTTTTATATTCTTAAAATATTAATAAATATTAGAGTCCGACCGAAACTGGTTTTCCGGCCGAAACCGAAACCGAATATTCGGCCGTGGCTTCAGTTTCGGCCGAAACCGAAACTCACGTGGTCAAGTATAAAAGTCAACGTGGCCAAATAAAAAAATGAAATAAAAACTTACATGTAATCAGTTCCATCAAAACATAACCTCTAAAGAATGTTTACGTCGGGTGATAACGCACTGACTAAGTTGTGTGGCTATAGATCAATGCGAATTAGATCCGTCAACTGTCGTCTAAACGACGCAGTTACACTCCGACGCAGACTTGAGTTTCTTTCGGCGTTTCTTCTCAAGGTAGTCGCTTCCGAAACGCTGGTAGATCACCGTTAGGTTTCGTATTTTTAGCTGGCGGTCCAAGTCGAGGTTCGTACCCATAGGGGTGCCCTTACATTGCCACCCAACCCATAAATTGCCGGCTGAGCACCCTCAGTGTTCGCCCACCCACCCGGTTAAGTTGTGAAGACGTTTTCCGGTCAACAAACACGCGTAAATTCGAAAAAAAAAAAGCAATGCGAACGGCGCACGAATCCCGAACAGGGCCGCTAGCGTCCGCCAAAGCGTTGCCGCGAGAAACGAAGTTAGGCAAGCATGTACGACAACTACCGAAATTGTTAAAGAATGTGGACTGCCCGTTATGGTAAAATAATACTGGCACATTATATTACTCATATAAAACTGGTTGCCAGGCAATAGTTGTTTAGAATGTTTGGTCAATTAATTAAGATTTTCTGAAAATGTGTTAAATATTTATTTTGTAAAAGTTGTATAATTAAATTCTATCTGACTATCTTCGAACTTTATATTCCACACGCACTCTGTAAAACATAATAGGTTATGGTATCAGCACCAGATTAAAGAAGAGGATAGTTAAAAATGGAATCGTTTACAACGAAGTTGCAAATAGGTAACTTAGAAGGAAAAGAGAACTGGAGCACATGGAAATACAAGGTTTCCATAATGTTGCGAGGTACAGAAGGTGCCATGGAGGCAACAGAGGGTAAACTCACAAAACCAGTTATTCCGTCTGAGGGAGCAGGTGACGCCGCCCAAGTAAGCGCCTATAATTTAGCTATGTCTAAGTATAGAAAAGCTGAAAGTTGTGCTCTGCTCATACTTACAACAAATATGTCTGAAGACACATTGAAGAAAATAATGAGATTTGAGACAGCGCATGAAGTCTGGCAGGAGTTACATAGATTGTTTGATGGACAAAGAGAGGATAGAGCATACAACTTATGCATGGATTTCTTTAGTTTTAAATATTGCAAAGAAGATGATATGTCGTCTCATATGTCAAAATTAAAGAATATCTGGAGTAGCTTGAATTTTGAAATTGCAAAGAGATATCAAAATACTAAGCTTCCTGATTTGTTCCTGATATGCAAAATCTTAGACACCCTGGATGAAAAATATTTCGCGTTCAAATCTAGTTGGTTGTTATTGAACCAAAGTGCACAAACTATTGAAAATTTGACCAGTCATCTCTGTGCATATGAAAGAGCATTAGAGAGTAAAGTTGCCCACAGGGAAGAGGCACTAGTGACTAGCCAAAGGCGAAAAGTAACGCATTGTAAAGATGAAGAGCTGATATGTAACTATTGTTCTCGCAAAGGACATAGAGTTCGCAAGTGTAAAAAATGGATTAAGGATGGGAGGCCACCTAAACCAAGTGTATCAGCAACACATTCGACATCTAAGCAAGTGCAACAATGTACTCTATCGATAAATGCTTGCTTTGATAAGCATGCAAAAGATAAAGAAAATTGGTATGTAGACAATGGAGCCACAACTCACATAGCTGTTCGAAGTGATTACTTTAAAGATTTTGAAGAGTTTGATTCAGAACACATAGTAACAACAGCAGATGGTAGTATAATTCCAGCTTTAGGAAAAGGCACTGTTGAAGTGGTATCCAATGTATATGGCAAGAATGAAAATATCATTCTTAGTGATGTGTGGTTAGTACCATCACTCACAAAAAACCTTTTTTCGATATTAGCTGCGCAAGATAAAATGGAGCAAAGCATTTTTATTTCGACGACCAGAGAGTGCAAGTTAAAAATTTACGGCAAGACTAAAGTAGTTGGAAATAGAGTTCCTGGAGGAGGACTTTATAAGCTGGATATGAAAACAGTCATTCCATTAAAGCAAAAAACTATAGAAGTCAATGCTGTAACTGGTACTAACTTACTTCAGTTATATCACGAACGATTCGCGCATCAAGATAAAAAACACATTATTTCTTTGATGAAAAGAGAGCTTGGTATTAAGTTACACCTTGATAATAAGAAATGTGAAGGTTGTATCTATGGAAAGGCGCATAGAAAACCATTCGGAAAAAGGGAAAGAGCATCAGCAGTAGGAGAGCTGATTCATACTGATGTGTGCGGTCCTTTTGTAGATAGCATGTCAAAATATAAATATTATGTATTGTTCAAGGATGACTACTCAGCCTATCGCATGGTCTACTTCATTCGTCATAAGTCTGAAGTAAAGGATAAACTTCTTCAAATGTTAAAAGAAGCTAGAACCCATGGACATGTTGTAAAAACGATACTTAGCGATAATGGTGGTGAATTCGACAATAAAGACATCCGAAAAATACTACAGAATCACGGTATTCAGCAACGGCTGACGATGCCTTACACGCCTGAACAGAATGGCTGTAGTGAGCGAGAAAACCGTACTCTAGTAGAAGCAGCAAGATCAATGCTACATGCAAGAGGAGAATTGCCACAAGTACTTTGGGCAGAGCTGATTAACACAGCTGCCTACGTACTCAATAGGACAGGTCCAACTAGGATAAATGACAAAGTACCATTTGAGCTATGGCATGGAAGAAAGCCTAAAATAAGTCATTTAAGAATCATAGGAAGTGAATGCTATGTTCACATTCCAAAACAAAATCGCAAAAAGTTTAATAAAAAGGCTGTTAAAGGCAAACTCATAGGTTATGAGAATGATGATGGTTATCGTGTTTGGGATGGAAGAAAGACGTTAAGGTCTAGAGACATTACATTTGAAATTGATATAGAGTTCAAAATTTCCACCAACATTCCTATAAATCTAGAAAGAACTGAAGGAGATTCTGGAATTATAGAACCATTGACAGAGCTCGAACCAGAAAATGATCATGAACAAGCTCTTGAGGGAGATAGTGCTGAACAAAACCAAGATCAAGTTCATGAAGAGTCATTGGAAAGCGATGAAGAAGAATTCGTTGATTCTAACGACCAACTTGAAGTTGTAGAGCCTTTATTAAACTTAGAACCCAATTACAATTTACGCAACAGAGCTAACCTCTCACGTCCAAAGAAACTGGAGGACTATGTGTGTTATGTGGGTACAGATATGTTTCCTGAAACATATAATGATGTAATGAAAAGGGATGACAAAGTGGAATGGTTGAAAGCCATGACTAGCGAAATGAAATCCTTAAAAGAAAATAATGTTTGGACTCTGTGTAATTTACCATCCAATAGAAAAGCACTGCCGTGTAAGTGGATTTTTAGAATCAAACGAAATCCTGACGGGTCAATCGATAAATATAAGGCGAGATTAGTAGTCAAAGGATTTAAACAACAAAGAGGAACTGACTACGAACAAACTTTTAGTCCAGTAGCAAGAATGGCTACAGTAAGAGCCTTATTAAGTGTTGCTGCTAAAGAAAAGCTTTATTTGACTCAATTCGATGTATCAACAGCTTTTCTAAATGGTAAACTTACAGAAGAAATTTATATGAAACAGCCGGAAGGGTATAGTGATGGAACACCAAAAGTGTGTCGCCTGAATAAAAGTTTATATGGTTTAAAACAGGCCCCGAGATGCTGGAACTATTACTTTGAAGAGATCCTTCTTTCTAAAGGTTTCATTCAGAATGAAGCTGATTGCTGTCTTTTTATGAAAAAGGTAAAAGACAAGAAAATTTTAATAACATTATATGTCGATGACGGACTTGTTGCTGCAACAGATGAAGCCCTTGCAAACCAATTCCTAGAAGAGTTAGGTGATATTCTTAAAATCACATGCAAGCCAGCAGAATATTATTTAGGATTGGAAATTGATAGATCAATGGATGGATCTATTACAATTAAGCAGGACGCATACACTTAGAAAATTATGGAACGTTTTCAAATGATAAATTGCAATCCAGTCTCAACACCAATTGAAACAAATCCGACCGTAGAAACAGGGAAAGTTTCTGAACAGGTAGAAGCTTCAGAAAAGTTTCCTTATCGTGAAGCAGTGGGTGCATTAGCATATCTGATGACAGGTACACGTCCTGACATAGCTTATGCTGTAGGGGTGGTATCTAGAACTTTAGAAAATCCTAGCAAAGCTGATTGGCAGAAAGTGAAAAGGATATTTAGATATCTAAAAGGAACAATGTCCTATGGCATTACATATGATTCAAGCTGTACAAGAGGTATAATAGAAGGCTACAGCGATGCAGATCATGCTGGAGATGTACAAACTGGACGCTCCACAACAGGTGTAGCATGTCTTTTCGCGAATGGAATTGTTTCTTGGTTAAGCCAACGTCAAACATCAGTCGCAATTTCAACTACAGAAGCAGAAATTGTTGCTGCGAGTGAAGGTGCAAGAGAATTAATTTGGCTACAAAGGATTTTTAGTCAAATTACAAATTTAGAAGGAGTGCCCACACTTAAAGTGGATAACGAAGCTGCCAAACGGCTTGCACATAATCCTGAGTTTCACAAAAGAACGAAACACATTAGGGTGAGACACTTCTTTGTTCGTGAAACAGTACAAGAAGGATTGTTGCAAGTACATAAAACAAGTTCTGCAAATCAATTGGCAGATCTAATGACAAAAGCTGTGCCTAAGCCTAGGCTCACCAAGATACGAGCTGAATTAGGAATGCAGTATCATTTAAAATAACGAGGGAAAGTGTTAAAGAATGTGGACTGCCCGTTATGGTAAAATAATACTGGCACATTATATTACTCATATAAAACTGGTTGCCAGGCAATAGTTGTTTAGAATGTTTGGTCAATTAATTAAGATTTTCTGAAAATGTGTTAAATATTTATTTTGTAAAAGTTGTATAATTAAATTCTATCTGACTATCTTCGAACTTTATATTCCACACGCACTCTGTAAAACATAATAGAAATTAGTTTCGGTTTCGGCAAAAGTTTCGGCCAATTTTGGCCGAAACCGAAACTGCCGCCGAAACTTGATTTTTGGCCGAAACTCGGCCGAAACCGAAACCGAACTTTCGGTCGGACACTAATAAATATGTGTTAAAATTATGGCTGGTAAAAACATTTTTTGGTTTCTATTTGTTGCGCCTGATAAAGTACTTAAAACTCATGCCCGAATACTAGAATACCACTGATAAACCGGCAGTTCGATTCCCGCTATTCAATACATTTGGTGTGCAGATAGAAGTTCAGAGTGTTTGTGTGTAGAAATAAAATATTTGTTAAATGTATCCATAATACATAGGTAACCGTAGGGCAACGTTTATAAAAATAGTATGACTTACGTCATAGGTATCAAAGGCAACAAAATTGCCTTCTCGTGTACATGCCATCCAAATAAGAATGAACTGGTTGCACATATAACCAGGCATCTGTAATTATTAAACCCAGTGTTAATAGAAATGCAATGAATACTTTCCTATTTTTTGATTAATAGAACAATAGAAGAAACCATCTTTCAGTGAATAAACCAACCTTATGAAACTCAAGGCTCTGTACCGTCTGTCTGCACAGAGCCACCACAGCTTCACTAATGCTGGCAACATTGACAAAGACGTCAGTATAAATGTAATGTTTGGTTTTATTGATGGTAAAACCGCGTGTTCAAATTCTTGCACTAAGCCCCCAGTCATTGTCGCATCATTTCTCGCTTCCAATGATCCAAATTTGATAACTAAAACGTAGAAAAAGAGAAAATCGTGTTCAAATTATATTAAGTGTTTCAAAATGATTGAGTAGTACAGGTTATTTTAATGCTACTGCACAAAAATCTATGGTGCCTATTTGTATGTTTATACGCGTATAAAGCAATAACTACTGAACCGATTTGGATGGGACTTCTGATTTTTAATTTACCCTTACCAAGACAAAACTTGGACTATACAATTATAAAAATATATAATTTTTATTATCATGCTATATCCCTATCTGGTTGACCACAAATACATTAGTATCCACTGTATTATACATTGTCCAAAACCGTAGATATAACATAATCAATATATGAAACAAAAAAAAGACACAATTACAACACAGCTAATGTCAATAAAATTTTGAAGAGAAACAGATAATTCAACTTGAGTACTAGTACTCATCATGAAGTGAAATGTTTTTTTTTTTTTTCGTTTCATTAAAAGAGTTTTACGCATCTAATTCATTTTAAACATTTGTTCCGTTATTGCTAACGTAAAAGAAGTCATATAATATAAGAATTATAAATATTATATTACTGCTGTTTTGATAGCGAGAAATACATCTTGCTCTTTATTTTATTTGTAGTTTTTCTCGAATTTGTAGCTATGGCAAGGAAAATTTGATTTACAAGCATACTCTAACATAATATGGAGCAACATTTGTAGAAAATCAAACTAAATATAAATATTATTATAAACTAAGCTGAACTCAGTAAAAAATGTAATATGTGTTATATGATTAAAGTTATATCTTACACCATTGTTGTATTAATTTATCAGCAAAATTGTAGAGAGCCCAGAAATTTGGGGCCCAATAGGCATGACACAGGCCTCGTTTAAAAGGAAATAACCTGGAAAACACCTAAGAAAATATTAAATTATTTAATGTTAACTTAAAGTACTTTACACATGGTGTCACTAATGTTAACAGTATGATATTATTTGTTATAAAGTTGTGCAATAATTATAACATAAATTCCTTTATTATTGGTAAGAATTTATTTTAACATTGTGAAATATTACATTACATTATCATAGAGACAATTTCTTCAGATTGTTATGAAAGAATTCAATTACCTGCGGTAGATGGTCTATGAATGGTGCAAAGGAAAATCCAAACACAGCAATTACAATTCCTCCTAACTTTAATAAATTTGTTATTGAAAAAGAGTACCATGCTGTATTAACGCCATCTGTCGTTGAAATGGAAAAGCAATATGCTCGCAGCAAATAAATGATGTAAACAGGTGCAACATATAGATATATATGTTTCAAGTTTAACAGTACCGCAAACCAAAAAGCAGACTGAAGATAATTACTCTGTGGACAAATATTCACATAGAAATAAATAAATTCTAATACAATACAAATCTCACATTGCCATGTCATCTGCCAAGAAAACTCTAAAAACAAGGAAAATTTTTCATATTTATTGGAGACTTAATTTTAATTTAGAAGCACAAAACATAAATGCTACTGCATTCATAGTCTTCGTGACATAGTGTTAAGTTGGCAAAATTTTAAAACAATAAATTTTACAATCTACTGATTGATTTTACAATTTACTAATCACAAAGCTCATTCTTTTTTTTTAAATATAATATCAAATATGAATTATATTAGCTAAATAATATTACTCTTAACAAGATAAGTGATCACAATAGACTTACCTTTATCATTTTAGATAGAGATAATAGAAGAATTCCACACAGAAACCCATTGTATTGAAAATGTATATGATCAACCATAATCAATCCTGGACATGACATCAGTAATATAAATACAAGCAATGAACCCTCACTAAGAAGAATAATACAGCTGAAAATTCAAAATATAAATTTTATTTCTATTTCCAGCGTTATTTCTTTCATAGCTAGCAACAAAATGTTAGTTTTTAATTTAATACAATTCCAACTTTATTGTAAATAAACTTTATTTGTATGATATTTTTACTTGCTTTATTCACCTGGACTACCCTAGTTTGTCCATCTTTTCATTCCATTGTAATAATAACATATCAACTCCAGAAAATTGCAGTCATAGAGAATGTGCTTACATCTTAAATACTATTGTTCTCATGGAAATTTCAATGACACCATTGTACCATACAATAAATAATTATCTACAATTTCAGTCTGTTGTAATTCTCTATTTTTTATAATATTGATCAGTTGGAAACATTATTTGTTAAGGCTGCTCTGACTCTAGAGGCTTGGTAATAACTTATATTTTATTATTAAACAGTATAATATTCACCTTAGAACACCATAGATATAAACAGAGTCTAAAGCAATAACTGACAGTCTTTGAAAGAGCACTGTCATATCAGATTTATAATTTAAATTGTTTATATCTAACATTTTGGGATCAAACCACATCGCCACATATGATAAACCATACTCCAACCAGGCAAAAAGAGGTGGATAATCCAAAGTCCATTCTGATGTTGACTCATAATACCAGTTTTCAATTGATGTATTGTGTGTGATAGCAAGCCAGTTACGATGTACCTCAAAGTCCGTAGAGTGACTAAAAATAAAAATAACTATATAAAGATTATTTATTTATATTTGGGTTGGATTTAGTTAAAGGCATCTCTTACAAGTTTTGGTTAAGGTCATGTATATATATTATAAATGCAAACAAAAAGCCCAAGGCACGAACGAAAATGTCGATACCAACGACGTATTAATGAAAGAGCAAAATATCGCACTACCTTTTGTGCTTATTGATTAAAATTGTGATAGAGGTCCTTTACCTAAATTTCAACCACAATTGAATTATAAATGCATACTTACTATAAAGGAATAAAAAATAATTTAACAATTGTAATTAATACTGTTATTGGAATTAACATTATGTTCTAATTTATTATATTTATAAATATATTATATTCAGATCCTTCTTGACGCTAACGATGCTAACAAGCTCTCTTCGGTAGCAACAAAGGTCACAAAATTAAATTAATTATCACCAATTAATTTTAATTCAATTACAGTTTCTACTCTGTTTTTGCCAATAGTCTTTTTATAATAATATATAAATAAAAAGTAACTAAACACTGGGTAGCAAATCATCGGTAACCTAAAAACCACAGACTAATAAATAATAAAAACTGTCAAAAGCAAAGTTTTTTTTTTTTGTTATATTCAATTCACAGAAGCATAATTATACAGCCTTTTGCCTTGTCTTGTATACAAGTCTTACATGTTGAAAATACGTTTAGTGCCAAACGTATACTCAGATGATTTTGTAGATAAGTATTAAAAGTTTTTGTCTAAGGCTAGTGAGTCACTAGATGTGTTTACTGGGTATACTGGGTAGGTTGGGTACCATGGAACCAGGAAACCATGTTGTTTTCTAGTTTGTACCGAGGTGTCTCAGTATATAAATCACAAAAATAGATTTTAGTTGAAAGTTTGAATTTTGTAAGCCTTGCCCCATACATTCTCGTAGACTTAGCCTTTAAAAACTAGAGTTTTTCGCCTGTGAAGTATCAATTTTTTTTTTTGTTTAATTAAACATAAAGTCAAAAAAATGTTTGAATGTTCCTTAATTATTCAAGAAGGGAATCAATTCATCAATAACTAGCTTTCACCAGTGACTTCGCTTTCGTCAAATTAGAATCTACTTCAAGTAGCCTATTTTAATTGAACACTTACTAAGAAAATAGTGGTTAGTAATAATAAAAATCTAATTACACACAATCCATTCTTACGGATAAAAAAGAAACAAATACTACAAGCACAGAATTTGATTTTAATTTTTGTATTTTTCCATAGGTTACACTTTCTGGTTTCAGTGATTTCTAAATTAAAGTTAGTACAAAAATAGATATTAGAATCAAAGAAAAGCAGTTTAAGTGTTATTAAAAGCATAAGTAATTAGTAAATCATTTTGTCATCTCACCAATTATGTTTGAGATATAAAAAAATTTCAATATAATCTTTAACATTACTAGTTGCTTACCAAAACTTTGCTTATATTTTATACTCATAGAAAACAAAACTTTATCAAATGATCAGACTCCTTAGTCTTAGTCCAAATTTCTGTTTCTGTCATAAGCTTTATAGCTTATCCATGAGATGATGATTATGGATTATTTGTATTGATAACAATACAAATGATCCTGTCCTCTATTTTAAATCAATCTACAACTAATTGATACCTTATGAATTACTTGGGGATTTAAACTCAAATAATATATTCTTAACACTTTGCATGCAAGCATACTTCTCTGCCAAATTACATGTGCAGCGGGCGTTTTTTTTGTGAATCGCATGGAAATTTGGTTGTTCAGAAGGATCACAGTAAATCGGAAACTACATAGTTTTTATAGACGAAACTATTCTTATTTTACAAGTAAAAGTAGAACCGATAATGTGTTTTAATAGTTTTTACAGTATGGTACCATTCAAAGTATTTTCCTCTGTGAAGAGAAAAACGGCAGAAGCTACATATGAAACATGTTTCACTTCGCACTTTTTTAGCTACACACACTCCAATGTGTCCTGATTGAGTGTCCAGAACGCTAATGTAAGAAAGGATGTTATGTGTGAATTGAAATTAAATAGATTGGATGTTGGTATGTTCCATAGCATTTTGGCGGTGCCCACTAAAGCAACTGCCGAAATGCTATGGAAACTGTATGAAAGGTTTTATTTCTATATATTAGGCTACGATGGGGCTGATATGATTAAGTTAAAAGCCCCTAATAAAAAATAATTTAAAAAAGCTATGCACATGCAACATTGTCTTTGGGATTTTTTTTCTTTACAGCACCAACAAAAAACCTAACTCCAAAATGGCAAAACATGGCTTGTAGGTTTTGGTGCTACAAATTAGATTAAAGATGAAATAACTCAGTGAAAGACTGAGTAACTCAATAACCAGAATTACTTGTGGGAAGAAAAAATGCAAAGGGATGTCAAGCAATGCAAAAAAAAAATATTTTTACGTGACCCGCGCTCTAGTAACATACTGCAAAAAACGTAAAAATATGCTGCCTGCATGCCAAGTGTTAACTAGCACCTGAAAAGAACTTAACAAATGAGTTTGTCTCATAGTTTCAAAGATTTCTGTACAAAGTAAATAGATTTTAAAATAAATTTCATGAGCAAAAAATTACCTATCAGGATAGTTAATATCACATCATTTAAGATTGCACTTTACTTTTTATATCACTGATTATATAATCCAAATAATTCATTAAATATCTGACCAAATCCATGTACTTGCATATATTTAGAAAAATCACTCATGTTGGCATGTTTACTGTTTGAAGCTTTTAAATGTAATTCTTCAAACTCCAAAAACTTTTTATTTACTTGTAATTTTTCAAATATCTCAGTGTGACGAATCATAATTTTTTTCCAGTTCATAGATTTTATATCTCTCCAATAATCTAAACATGTATCATGGTCACCTTCAACACAAATCACTCCAGGCTTTCCTGGCAAACTAAAACCTGTTAATTTTAACTCTTTAGCTCTTTTCACAATCTCTTCTCTTTTTTTCTTATTATAAATGTGATGAGAATAAATCCAAAGCCTGCTATACTTGCTGCCACTTGTTCTTGTTTTAAGATTCACTGATGACCTACAATTTTCTTCATTATCAGGTAGCGACTTGTAATTATCAATATTATCTTGAAGCCAAGTTACAACTGTATATAAACACACTTCACCAATGTGATTCTGTTTTATGTAGTCAGATAAATCTGAATTTATTCTTGTCTCTTGATTCCGATTTAGTTGATTGCACCGTAAATAAATATCTGGTTCTTCATTTGGATAACATGTAGGTAAAGTTATGCATACCTCCAACTTACAATCACTTATTTCAAGGTTTAATGTATAGTCAAAGTGATTGGGTACAATTTCCGATTGTTTATTTAGAAAGTTGTTTATGTCAACTATGATATTTCTATCTGTTACCACAATAGCTCCTGGATTTGGATACATTGAATTTAACAATTCAAATTCACACATTTGTTGGGATAAACAATTAGCAAACAAATCCATAACTTGATTTCCATTTGGTAGTTCTGGTTCAGAAGACATTTTACATTTACTAAAATATATTGAAAAAGTCGAAAAATTTGTAATTACAATATATTCTTTAATATTTACAACACTTAATTTTTTTTAAGATAACTGATAAACATTTCACTGATATCAATAGATCAAAGATAATATGACATGGAGGTCAACATAAATATTGGACTAGGTATGTGAATTAGGTATTTATGCAAGTATTGGATTAAATAATATTTAACTAAAAATAATTGCTACTTAACATTAGATCGATAATCGACTTAATGTAAAACTGTACTTGATATTTATACAATATTAAATTTGAATGTTTTTCTACATGGGAGATATGGCCAGTTGCAAAAAAAGAAAACACCTGGTATTTAGAACATATTCATATAATATGTTTACATATTAAAAAAAAACGAATAAAAACTTACCTTGTATATTTCAACCAATCAACAAAAAAATACATAAATAAGACATTTTAGGGAATTGGCGGCAACACTTCAAGCCTGAGTGAGTGTATGTCTTGTGTGCTCTCGTTGAGTAATTGATGTTTTTTTTGATGTGGCGGTCGGCTGAGGGTTGTCTCAGCTTGTGTTGTGGGCCCTGGCAGCAGTGAAATGCTCGTCCAGCCGTGTGCGATGGAAAAATCAATGGTTTTTTTAGCGAGACGCAAGCAGAGTGATGCGTCCCTTAGGCTGTTTTCTTTTCTCGCCAATCTACAATGTTCCTCGCCGTTTATATTGTGTGTGTAGAAATGGTGCAACAAACAAGAAATGAAGATTGATTATATTGAATTGAATCGAAACTACGACAGAGTTATGGAAGCGTGGCGGAAAGAGTTAATAGAAATTTAATAAGACTTGAAAAAAAAGACCTCAGACATGCCTGTATGACGTATAAACCTTTGTCTATCCCATAAAGGAGAAAATAGAACAAAAAAAAAAGGTTTTTGCAGTTCATTATATAGTCAATTGATTCCAATATAGTTTTTCACATTGATACATCCATGAACTAATATAGCTGCTTTAAAACAAATAAATTCATTAATTTATTCTTGTATTCCTGTTTTTATTCATTTTGGTATTATATTTTTATTACTAAAAAAACCGGCAAATAACAATACTCACAATGTCAAGTTGCGCGCAAAGCATAGAGCACAGACTAATAAATAATAGCATAGAGTATATCGCACCCGCTGTGGAAAAAGTACGCGACAAACTTACCGTTTCTTTTTTTAGTTCTACATTTGATAGTGAGGGAAATAATACACATTCTCTCGATTTTCAAAAAATATACTCAAATAAATTAGGAAGTTATGTGTAAATTAGTGAAATATTTCGAAAAACTTTCTTTTAATTACGTAAATTCAGTTATACTATGCTGTTTCGAAAAATTCCTTTCCAATATTGGTACACTTAAAGTTATTCGCCAATGAATGTACTCACTTTTCTCCCGAAATCCTTTATATGAATGCTATGAAATAAACTCACAATTTCCAATATAACATTCTTCTGTGACGTTTTAAAAAAAAATGTCGTAAGTAGTAAATTGTTTTTATTAGAAATATGTGACAAAAAGAATTCGATTTGTTCCACCGTATTTTTTACCTTAAAATTATTTATTTCTTTGCGATATCTTTTACATCTTTTATCATTTAAAAATAATATTACTTAAATTTACATGTAAAATAAAGCTTAAGACAATAATAACGGCTAAATACAGAAATTTTAGGGTTACAATATCTAACATAGGCTACCTTCACGGGGTTAAGAGTATTTATATTTCACTGGAGATATCTTTCAAATCATTAAGTAAAATCGTGTAATGTAAAAATATATAAATCTACACTTAAAAACAAGTCTACATTTTGTGCCGGTCTAAGGGTTCGCAAGTTGCGACTTTAATTCTTTTTCTCCTGATGTCTTCTAATCATATTGTATAAAAAGTATTTTGACCTTCATTGTAATTAAAGTAATGAATATATTAAATTGATAAATATATTGGATATATAGGTTAAATTTGCTATGCAAAGTCGACAATATTTTATCAAAAATTAAAAGTATGAAAAATCCTTATTGTGGTTTAATCATTAAAGATACACTTACCATATATAAGACTTTTTTTGTAACATATTTTAATATTTACAATTATGTAGTACGTTAATCTGATGTAACTCTACGTATATAACTAACTATACATAGTTCAAATTTTTTTTTGTATTTCGGGGGAAAATCCTGTATAGGACCATCAGTGACCTCGGTGTGTCAGACTCCTACTGACTAAAAACTCCCGGGGTGTCCCTCTGATTTTTCCACCAAGGCCTGGGAAGCCAAGACCAGGGAACAAGAAGCCTTGTTGAGGCTATCTCTCTGGGAGAGTAAGGAGTACAGCCCACCCCTCCAAACACCTCTCTCCCAGGCAATGCGCTGGACACCGTGGACCACTTCCCTCTCATCCGGGCAGCAGACTCCCTCAAGTCTACTGCCCGATACATAGTTCAGTTAGCTATCGCTATATAACAGCTCTTACAAAGTCTTTTCTGATCTGAACTAAAACAAAGATAACTTTGCTATCTTTTAATATAACGCAAATAATTTCATAGTCCGCAACACATATTCAAAATGATGGTGAAAACTGTATTAAGATAGAAGAAGAAGTTATTTCGATATAATTTTATTTTAATAATGAAAATAATTGTGTAACGCTTTAGTTTTAAATTTTTCTCAGAACCTATTCAGTTTAATGAAAATATGAGTTAACACGCTTTTAGAGTGATTTATATTTATTAACTCTTTTTGGAAAGTTTTTATCTAAACTTTTCTCTTTGTACGAAACACGTTTCTTAACGCTCCTGAAAAGTTAGTATTTTCAAGATATTGATTTTTTCCACGAAGTGTACGATAGTGAGATATAAGTGTCTATATGGTCTGTGGATATAAGAAAACCAAGAACTGTCACCCGAGGCCAGAATTAAAAATTTGTGTATCGCTTAGTATTTCACATACATTAAGTTAACGAGTTTTGGTGATAAAATGTATCATTGTGGTATGCGCCAAGTGGGAGAACGGCATGTATCTTATCAAGTGGACCGCATGGTCTGGAGTAATAGGCTAGATTTACTAGCTTTAAGCAATTTCAAAGGTATGTGAGGTATATATTTCAACCATATTTTTGGTGGTCGAATATGACCACCGAGCCTAAAATACAGAAATAGGTATTAATGTATATTATGTTAACGCTATGGTATAAGAAGTGCAGGGTTACAACTTATAGTTCCAAAATATGTAAACGTAAATTGTATCCTATGTTAATATGAAGTTATATGTTATATGTTCCTATGTTTGTTGTTATATATGAAGTAAAGACTGCATAACGGTTTTCATAGACTTTTCATGCCTGAAGCATGAATTAAATTTAGATGAATAACATACTTCAAAGATTTTTAACTCAAGTTAGTAGTTTTAATTACTAAGAAACCCAAAAAAAGATATATCTTTAGGAGTAAACCATATCTATGAACAGTTATTTCTCAGATTAATTTGAACTAACTATAAAGTAATTATTCCTTTGTGGCTGTGGTGACCTGATGTATAAGGGACTGCTATCCATATATGGCAATGCAATTGGTCATAGGTTTGTATCCCGGTACATATCTCTGGCTTTTTCAAGATTATGTATAGATATAGGCACCACATGTACACTGGTGAAGGAAAACATTGTGAGAAATCCTGTATAGTATCTTACAGAAATGTCATGTGTAAGTGCTCTGAGAATGGTAAACAGCAATTGTTACTTGTCATGGCATATAAGCCCAAAGAGGTTACAGCCACTAATCTCCCTGCTCACCCTGACAGAGATATAGCATAGCAGTCTATTTTTCATTATTATTACTATAAAATATATTTTTTAGTAATTAGAAAAAAATACACTTTACAGTGATCTTTTGACAACTAGCTCTTTATAATTAAGCAATTTAAGACAATCTTATCAAAATTTCCTTAGTGAGCATAAGGATTAATTATACAGCTATTAATATATCCCTTCTTACTTCTAAAAGAATACAGCATGGCAATATTATTATTAAGTAAATGATATAAAATACTCATAGTACAAAACTCTTGCAGGTGATGTACAAATTCATAGACTGCATTGGCAAAAAGTTTGGAATTTACCTCCACCAAAAGAAAATATGACAGTGCGAGCTATGGCATGGAGACCTGATGGTAAGGTAAGAATAATTAATAAGATTTTAAATAATAATTATCTACATTTAAGAAGTTCTCTCCTAGTCTTAGTTTATTTGTAATATTCCTAGTGGTTTAATGTTATGGAAAAATGTATTTACATCTACATGATTTTCAGCTTATAGGTATCATTATTGTGACAGACAACAACAAATCCTAAGTTTTGTAACCACTCACATATCTAGAATCTTCCAGCCTGTGGAAATTTTCTTGGCTCTGAAAAATTGTTATGTTTATGGACATTGAAGTGACTAATGTTAGGAGAATTTCCTATTTTAAAAATTGTTTTTGTAGATAATGAATGTTTTATTAAAAAATATGATTTTAGTAGCAATTATATCAATTTTATCGATTATACATTGTAGCATTATTCTATATTGTCAGGCTTTAGCGATTGGCTACAGTTCTGGAGCTGTTTACATAGTGGATATTGAAGATAAAGGAATTCTGGACAAATACGAATTAGAGCAAGAAACTGTTAATGAATTTGACAGTTCCAGAGCTAGTGGAATCACATGTATAACTTGGGCAGTGAGAACAAATACCATCGAGAGTGCTACTGAATATAACTTATATGTATGTGTTTTGACTTTTATTCTTTAAAAAATATATATTTCATGTTTCCAACTTAAACTTTGCAAACGTAAATCTTGTGACAAATACTTATATTATAAGGCACCAGATTAATTGTGAATAGATTATTTTTTAATTAAAAATATAAAACTAATTACTAGTTTATTTTCATATAGGAAAGCTTATGCTATATATAAATAAATACTGCTAATGAAATAATGTATACATATACCAAGTTTTACATAGCATATTTGATTATACTCCTACAAACTATTATTATGGAATATAATGTATCTGATTTCAGGATGATGCATCAATATTTTTACAAAAATTACCAGAAATTAGTGGAAACCAAAGTACAGATGATAATGTCAAAAATTTTAAAGAGACCAAAGATCCAACTCAGCTGAATATGCTATTAGTTGGATTCGGTACAGGATATATTTACATTAACATATTTGGCAAATACCCTTATGGCACTATACATTTAGCTCAAGTAGCCAAAGATGAATTTGGAGAATATAATGTTTTAGACATAAATATGTCTGATGATTTTAGTATAATGCAAGTTCTTTATGTTGATAAACACACAAATAATATTTTTCTATCCCTTATAAACACAAGTGTTTTGTCAGCATATGCTGATGAACTATTTAAGGTGGCCCAGAAGCATAGGCAAATTGCAAATTGTTTGTCATATCTTGATCAAACAATGGTTTCAATCACTGAAGCATGGGAACACATAATGCTGGAAATGGATACCAAGATGGCTTACTATGCTACATCAGTTCCTGATGGTGGTGTTTCCGCAGATTTATTAGAGTTATTAATGTTAGGTAATGTATAAAAATACTTCTTTAAATTGTTCTTAATTATTTTAATCATAAATGATAAAGGAATTTTTGATCACTAATAACAAGAAGTTTACAGTTTTAAGAATAAGTGAAAAAACATTATGCTTCACAAATTATATTTATTAAATCTTCCTTCAAAATGTACGTTGATAAACATATGTATCTGTAACTTGTTTTTGTTAAGAAAAACCCATCAGTTTTCGCAGTGAATATGCCAGCTTGCACAAATATATCTTCACGCTACGCTTAAAGGATCACATATCATATGAAGGTGGGAACATGCTCACCGGAAGATCATCCCACACCCCAAGGACAAAGCATAAGTAAGAATTAGATAACTTTTTAGTTCTAGCTAGGATGTGAGATTTCCTATAGCTATATTAACTTTGATTAGTTATATGATTATTATTTCATATAAATTTGTTTACTATATATTTTCTGTTTCAAGGATCACCATCAGATGAGTTACAATTATTCTTGTTACAAAAATTAACAACAAATGATTTGAAAAAATTTGGTAATTCTGTTGAAATGAGTTACTCAACTATACAGAAATTGGTTTTAAAACAGTTGAATGTTGTTGGTCAAAGCCTCACTTATTATCTTGCAGAACTTCGTGGCCTGTCAAGAATAGTGGATAGATACAAGGTATTTTTCTTTGAGCGATCAACCTTGATATATTATTATATTCTATGTAACTTGTTACGATAAAATGTAACTAACATCATGTCAAATCCCTATTGCTGTAGGTAGACATTTCCCACTATTAATTGTGATAACCTAATAATGTACATGTAATTTGTTATAATCGTTTTTTAAGGATATATGGTTACCATAACATGGTTGTTATTGCTTTAAATATTAACAGTAAACTTGTTAATTTTCCAGATATTAGACCTTGAGGAAACAGCTATAACAGCAGCAATACGAGCTTGCTGCGCATTTCTAAACAAGTGTTTAGAATTGCAACAAGTAATAGATGTATCAATGCGTAATTATAAGGCATTCTTTCGTTGGCTCTTTGTCGTTATTGTACGATTTTTAGATGAACAAATTCCAAGTGAAATTGTGAAAATAAATCAGCAAGAACTTAGCTACATTGCTGAATTTTTATATAATTTTGATGAAATACAAGCAGAAAACAATGAAACACAATCAGATGTACCTATAAAATTTAACTTGGAACGGTTAGGACAATACTTACAGGATCAAGAGTTAACAATATTGCCAGATGATGAGGATAATCCATGGCATAAATTCTTAAGAGAAAATTCCTGTATTCTAAAGGATAACGATACTATATTATCAATGACAGAATTTAAAAAATTCTCTTTGGTGCAGCAGCAAAAATATTTAAAAAATGTTATAGATGCTGTATTTGACACTTCAAAAAAAGATACAGGGAAATATTTTTCTATATTATTTAATGTTCGATGTTATGAAAATCAGACAAATAGCAACTTCATTCAAAATTTAAGGTTCTCCCAGATATTTGATTCATCTCAAAATAGATTTATGACTGCATTTATGGATACAGATGGAGAAAGACGAATGCACTTTATATCATTAAATATAACTGAGAGCTCCTGTTCTGCTACAGCCATGAAATACAATATTTCGTCGAATTTATTTAAAGATGATTATGAAAATTCTAGTGAAGAAGATATTAATGTAATGGATTTGCAATTTTATTCCTCTGATTATTTGTCTGTTGTTACAAACCATCAATATAATAAAGACAGTTCAATATTTATCCAAATACCTATAAAGATATTGCTCATTACTTCAACAGAGTTTAATGTTAAATCGAAATCTTGTTTGTTTATGGAGAATACATCTTTAACAGACATAGCGTCATTACTACATCAGGGTGCTTATAAAACGCTAGATAAGATTGATGGTTATCGATTGGCTGTATCTGGTGGTCGTAAAGTGTCTATTATTTTGTCAAAAAGCTTAAGAAAAGTGAGAATATTTGAAATGGAAGTCGATGGTGATGATGATGACGATGAAACATTCGACACAACACCACAATCTTTTAACAATGATGAAGAAACACCTGATAAAAATAACACACTGAGTGATGATCCTATCTTTTGATGTCTTAATACTGAATATAATACTATGTAGTAGATACATATACATTTATGAAATAATTTTTCCCTCTTAAAATTACCAGATATATATTGTTTTGTACTGACCGAAGTTACTATCTATGACACTAACATAAGCAACAACACGAAGTTCATATCTATTTTATTAAAACGACAAAGATTAATGACATTACAATGAGACGGATTTAGGCACCACATGCTCACCAGTGGAGGAAAGCATCATGAGCAAACCCGCGTGGCATCTAATAGAAATGTCTGTGTGCTCTGAGAATGGCGATCGGCTGTGCTACTGATCACGTTGGGTACGACATATAAGTACAAATTGTATACAACCACAAATGTACCCCTGCTCACCCAGAAAGGGATATACTGTGAATATATATTGTTGTTACATAACACTATATATGAGCCGTTCATTTTGAAAGTGGCTTAAGTCCATTTTCATCTTTTATCAAGTTAGCACTTGTGACATTTATAATTTATGCTGAACTGTCAAAAAAATAAATTGGTATCGAAATATACTTAGTACATTTGAAAATTTTATATCACGTATATTTTCAAAATAATATAAAAAAAAGCAGAACCTTAAGTATTTCAAATTAAAGATAAGTGGACTTAAATCACTTTCAAAATGAAAGGCTCATATATAGAAATTTGTGCGGCGGATTTTCACGGCTGACTTGTTGTATTGTTTTTATATGGCTCTGGTATGGAATACTGACCGAGTGTGGAAGATTCAATTCTGCAGATTTCTCCACCTTCAAAATTCATTCATTGTCAAGTGTCAATGTAGTTCCTATTTGACCTGTTGTAACCTTTACCTTCATAATTTCGAGTATAGGTATAATCCTGAGAAAATAAACAACTAGCCAAATTGATAGCAATTTTTAAAATGTTATTCCAGTAAAAGTATACTTGAGAGTAAAATTCCATATGTACTGATTTTAATTCTGACTGTACCCTTCCGAGAACATTTTCAACGAATCTTTAGTCTTCTACATTAGTTTTATAAGATCAAGTTTGATTTTGAGTTTATTCGTCAAACGTGTTTGGATAATTCTATCTTGCAATTCGTAGATAGTACAATGCACTCTTCCCTTGAACTATATTTATGAAAATATTTTAAATTTTCAAGATTTTTTTTTCTTACGAAATAAATTTTTGAAAGCAAGTTGGTTAATGTTTTTTTTAATTCATCACACTGGATTTTTACTTAGTCACCCCTTTTTTGTGTAACCCGGGGGAAATCCTTCATGGACCGTCAGGGTGGCGCCTCGGTGGTCCTGACTTTTACCGCCTATATGTGGGGGATAATAAAAGATGCCTCTCGCGCCTGCTCCTACCATCGTTGCGGGGAGTGGTATGAAGTGCCACCCCTCTCATCTCCGTGAAATTGTGCTTACAGTGGTGTGCGGGAACACATGCACACTGCTCACGCTGGATATTCGGCTACTCATTCCCTCAAGTACGCCGCCCGGCGTAAATCCGGTTAGAGAAGAGGTGGTGAAGGCGCTTCTCTATCGTCTTGCTCTAGCGGAGCGGCTGACAGAGTTGCCAGGGTTGGCAAAAGCCTCCCGATTCCTCTCCGCCGCCTTCTACAACTTTATACTATTTTCACAAAACGAGAGGACTGCCTGCCATGCTCCACTGCTATCTACCATCGCGCGTACGATTGCCGACAGCGACAGGTCACCACCCAGTAATATAGTGAAGCTTAAACTAATTTTGTATTTTATATAATCTCTCCTTGTTATATATATTAACTTTAAAACATGTACAACCTCATAACTTATTAATTTATTTAAGTCTTTTGTATAATTTTCCACACTTATAATGGAGAACTGGATATGCAAGTGTTTTAATGTCACAATTAAAAGTTAGAATAACACCCGAGTATCAAAATAACTTATTCAAATACGGGACTATTTACAATAACACTTATTAGTATTCACAAATGATGTTTCCATTTAAAATACATTTAACAAGAAAAAAGTATATTAAGTAAGTAAAATATATAACTTACATATTATAGTATATATGTAAGTTAAAGTAAAAATATTTAAATATCAGAACTTTGTTCCTATACCTTCGATTATAGGTTCGATTAAAGGTTTCATTAATTGACATTTTCATAACTTAGAAAGTAGAATGAAGTTAAATAAAACTTGATTTAATGTTTGAGTTACAAAATGTATTCTTATAATATATTCTTTCCATGAACTGTACATATAAATATCAAATTTTTCATGTAATAAATTTTATTTATATGGATTAAATTATTTTATTATTATTACTTAACAATATATTATCAGATGTAATTATCAAAGGACTACCATTTATAAACAACATGTCATACAAAAGAGATGACTAGAAATTATTATATTAAACTTCTTTCTGGTGTTTTTATTTGAATGTTTTCAAACACTGAATTAAAATCTGTATCTAAACCTTGATTGTCTATTCCATACAAGAGTTGTTCTGATGACAGATTTCTGCTGGGACCAGGTACCGGGTGACTGATACTTGTTGTAGTACTATTGTATATTTCATCAGCATCACCATCTTCATCATCAATTTCATGCACTGCAAAGTACATAAACACCATAAATATTTATTGAGGTTTAGTATTATGGAAAAATTAAATCTTTAAATATAAATACTAAATTGACAGCATATCATAATTGTAAAGAATCTAAAAATAGTTTTTTATTTTCATATTCAGAGACCAAAAATATATATTTTTACAGCTTGATTTCACAGAAAACCAAACAAAAAACATGTGTTGAGATCATAACAAGTATGGAAAAAAATTAATTTTTATCTTTTCCTTAATAAAAAATCATTTATAAGTTCTAATAAATTGTTATTATATATAATTTTTTAGTAGGCTAGAGCAAAGGAATCTATTCCTTTTTACTAGTGAAATCATTTGATATTTATTTACATTAGAGAGTTTATACAAAGCAATATTCTCTCAGCAATAAAATTAGTAATTAAGTTTAAAATGTATGGAATTGATAATGTAATATGAATTTTTCATCCAGTGAAGATGTAAAGGCCTTTCCTGGCCAACAGCTAATTATCCTGCTGCAAAAAGTCATGATTTAATGTTAACATGGTATATCAAAACCTTATATCAATCACACATTTCGCATTTTACTACTACTTGCACCTTCTTTTTTTTTCGTTTTCTATCGTTATTGAAGATCAAATGTTAATTTATCAAAGGCCTCTGTTTAAAATGCAATAAACTTCAACATGAAAATTCCTTTGAATTAAAACTGAATATTGAAATAGAAAATTTCAGGTGTCTTGATTTTTCTGTCTAATTTAGTTAAATATGTACACACATGTTAAATGTTTACATGTTGCATGTTATGCATGCAGAAAAAAAAATTATGTGACATATTGTCAATTGAAGTGTATTGTGATGCTTGTATATAATTGTTATACCTGGAATAACTGATCTTCCTTCATATCTTTTCCAATCTCTTTTTACTCTAAAGTATAATATAGCAGAGCAAATGATCACAATGATTGAAACAATTATAGCCACCAACTTCACAGCATCAACAGGTGTAAAAGTTGAACCAGTCACTAACATTTCCACTTCATTTGCTGAATATCCTGATCCAGCAAGATTTTTAGATATACATACATAATGACCAGATTCTGATGGTGACACATTCTGAAATCATATGTTTTAAGATTGAAGTTAATAATATAAAACCAAATATTCTTACATATAGTGTGTACGTATTGAATAACATAAATAGAGACAATTTGTTGTAAAATATATTTGACATGATATTAATTGAAAAATATTGATAAACATAAAAAGGTAGGAAATAGCTAGTAAAATATGAAAAAATAACATATATATATATATATATATATATATATAAATCATAAAATATTTTTAAATTAAGAAATTTCACCAATTAAGTTTTTTTTTTTATACCGACTCGACACATTGACTACACCATACCTGATGGTAAGCATTAATTAAGTTTTACTAATCTGACATATTAAAATTATTAATAAATACTTACATTAATATGAAGTCTACCAGACAACACTTCATATTTATATTTTCTGTCATTGTAATTATTATTGCCAGGTCCTATAACTTTAGTATTGTTGATCAACCATAACATGAAGTTATGATTATAGTCATTACTTGTACAATTCAAAATAGTAGTGGATCCTGCAGGCACTGTAGTCACTAATGAATGTTTCATCTTTGATAAAGAATCAACAATTGATGACATTTTTGAATAAATGTCTACTGTTTTTGGTAATGCTATTATATCAGCAAAGTTCCTGAAGCACTAACATTTTTACAATTGCAACTGTCCAGAGTCGATGAATGTTTGCCAAGTTTATAAATATCTCTGAGATCCACAGTCACGTTTCCTTACCTCACATCATATTTCTATGAACTAATTAAAAATTATAGCATTTTTTCAATATCTACTACTACCACTTGAATGTTTTATTAAATGCATAAATACTTCCACACACAACACTGGTAATAACATCCAAATAGGTGTCATAATCACATATATTGGCAAATTAACTTTAATATATTCCAATTTTATGCAAATTATGATTTGTGCTGCCATTTTTAAACCTATTGCAGCTATATACCACACATTTTTGTTGATAGTGCCTCGGAATCTTTCAATGCCATTTCTGCAGTGGGACACCATGTGAAATAGCACGTATATCAATAAGATGCTATCATAAACCCACATAGGAATAAAAACAATAAACCAATTCCAGTGTGTTCTAGATTCCAGTCTTAGGCACAAAAGTATCAAGAATACCAAAAATATAAACCAAGTAAATAGAGCTCTGTGTAGAATAGCCATTATAGCAGATTTAGAAATACTTTGATAAAGTCACGTAGGGTCATTGAGAAGCTCTAAAAATAAGTCCATGTAAATAACTGCTTAAATTGGCATAGAACCAAATTTTAAAAATATATTACAAGACGACAAACACAATTTTATTGTGGCTAACACAGTCCGTACAATAATAGGGAGCACCGACTACCGACATTTTTTTTTGTTTTATTCTCGACTTTGTGGGGTAGGCTAAGACTTTAATGCTGTACAGCCATATCTGGGTCCTTTCTTTACAAATTCCATTTAATTTCCTGTCACGTCTTCCCGCCACACTTTGATGTCTCGGACGTTGATGGGGAATTAAAAGTTTTTTGGCAAGAAGCTAGCGGAGTGATATGTCCCTTGGGCCGCTGAGTTTTCCCGTCAATCTGCATAGTCTTCCTTGTTGCTTATTTTGAGTGCAAACGTTTGGAAAGGGTGTATCAAAAAAGAAAAGAAAATAGATAGGAAATTGAAACTACGTCAGGGATATTAAAGTGTGGGGGGAAGACGTGACAGGAATTTAATGGAACTTGTAAAGTAAGGACCCCAGATATGGTTGTATGGCATAAAAGCCTTTGCATCCCCACAAAGGGGAAAATAAAACAAAAAAAACGACGTTGAGACGGATTGGTGAAGTAAATATTAAACAAAGAATTGGAAAAAGTAACTAGAAAAAGTCTCGGAACAGACGGACACTGTTTTTCCTTCAAGTTATATTACTTTTATTTTACGCTAAGTTTTTAATCAAATAAAAAAAAATGGCTTCGCCTTTAGAGCAATTTGTGAATAATGTTAGAACTCTGTCTGCTGCAGGTAAGAGTTACTATTTGCGAAAAGTTCTGCTTTAATACGGTCAATTAGTTTTCGTATTGTAGAGGGTGGCACCACTTTCTGTGATTTGGGATTGGATTTGATGTGGGAGCTCACTCTATTAGTCAGCAGCTGATCCCAGGCAGTCGGCTTTTATAATTGTTGGTACTGCTAGTTTCTGTCAGTTCCCCAACATCACCCCTACACCTCAGTTTAGTTGTTGGAACATTGCAATATCATATTATGAAAGAAAGCTTTTCACAAGTATCTCATAGGCCACACTCGCCATACATACATAGTCATACATATTATGTAGTCTGGTGTCCTCTGTGTCTATACCATGATGCACCTTAAAAGGTTGTCTAATTACCCTGGGCATATGCCAAAAATTTTTACGATTAGAAATGTTTCCTTACATATATAATATTTTCAGTTCCCCAAACATGAAGGCAGCTATTGTTGTTGATCCTGTGTTAATGCAAAAACAAAATAATTGCCCTGGTTTTGTTAGTTATGATGCTGAGTGGCTTATCACTATTTAATGACTTAATTTAAATGGTTTCATGACTATTTTATTTTCTTACAGGGAACTTTAGAGAGTTGTGTGATCAAATTATAAGCAAATCAGATGATGTTTTGCAACGCAACAGTGCTCATTTGAATACAGTATTGGAAACTCTTGATATTCAACAACATTCATTGGGAGTGTTAGCCGTATTGGTTTCTAAATTTTCAGTAATGCAGGTTTGTTTAAAAATAATATTATCCAGATTTGTTTAGCATGAAAAAAAAAGTAAAAAATTATAATTATTCAGTCTGTTTGGCATAGTATATTAGATTTACAGGGCTGGAAGAATTACGCTGTAGTAAAGAAAAGTAAATGTATTCTGATGTTCAAAATAAGTTTTTGGAAAATACTTTAATTTACATGGCCTTGAGTTGCTGTTTAAATATTGGCTGTGGCTCTCAATTATTACTCAGTATTATACATTTCCCAAAACAGATATTAGTTTTAAGCTTTGGGAGAGGCCTAGGTTCAACAGCAGACAGATATGAGCTGAAATTATGATTATACATTCAACTAAGAATAAGATTTCACAACACCAGCACACCTGACAACTTCTTGAATCTTTTTACTTTTAACAGAAATTAAAATAATTAATTTATCATGCAAATATTAATTTTGCTTTCTGCAGGATTCCTAAATATTTATTCCCTTGGCGCTTTCAGTGTTAATTCGGATCACTTGACTTGTTCGCAGGCCGTTCTTGACATTATCGGGAGATTATAAAATATTATGTTTTACTAATCTCATCGTTAGTTCTCATAAGTTCTCAACCCTGTTCCCCTTCATTCATGAAATTTCGAAGATATATGTATCTAAATAAATACAAAAATTTTCGTTGACGGAAAGTTTGGGCACATCACCACAATGGCGTCGCCGGACGGCAGTATGTAATATGGAGATAGTAATATTGATTTTATCATTTTCAGGCTAATGCAGGAGATTTTGATAAAACAACAATGTTTCAACAGATACATGACTTCATTAGCAACTGCAATGGAGAGCAAGTCCGCTTTTCACCAGAACTATGTATGACATTATATACTTCATTATATTCATAACTTATTATAGGCACATTTTTCTTTATAAAAATAGCCTAGATGCCAATTTCAGTATTCTATTTAAAGATACATACATACATAATGCATCTATGCTCACCCCTGATGGATGTAGGATGATAATATATTATTATTTATCGTAACAAATACACTGAATAATTTGTCATTGTAGAGCTTAAATCACTTTTTAAATTATTATTTATAGGCAGACGCTTGACATCAATCACACCTGGTGGAAGGTGGAGATGAATGATGATGAAGCGTATCCGTCCAACAAATTCCTATTCACTCCTCTCTTAAAGACTCAGTTCATAAGATCCAGAAATATGGTCACTGGAAGCATATTTCCCTCCTTAGCTGTTCATATCGAGAGTTTAAAAACTTTTTGGCTTAAGCAACATTTTTTGGTGATAAATTAATATATATATATTTACGGAATCGGCGTTTTTTGCCGATTCCAAATATATATTACTATATCACCAAAAAATGACAAACCAAATAGCCTTTCACACCTCGATATGATGAATATAGAAAAAGCTCAAACTAAAGCTGGAAATATGAAATTTGGACAATGGGTACATTTTATAACATTGCCACTCTCTGAGGGATGTTTTATTATATCCCACCCCTAAGCGAATAAATTGAGGGATGAAAATGAAAACCAAAGTAGTTCAGAGTGGAAAAAACTAATTACAGAATAAAATGATCTCTTCATATTTTTACAGATGCCGAGTTGTGTCATTTATTAACAAATTACCTTGTGGATATTAAACAACCTATCAGAGGAATTGAAATATTAAAGAAAGCTATCAGGAAGATACAGCTCTTTGATTCCCAGTTGACATCAATTCATGCAGATTTGTGCCAGCTGTGCTTGCTTTCAAAATGTATAAAACCTGCACTAGAGTTTTTAAATACTGATGTTACTGGAATAGGAACAGAAGTTAGTTTTTTCTCTTTCCATTAATAACCTACTATTCCATACAAAAGGGCCATAATTTTAAAACATTCAAATTTGGGTTCCGGGGTCCCTAGACAAAGTAACAGTTGATTATTGATATCATACGATATTGATGTACACATTTGTTATATCACATGGTCCTCAATAATAAAATTAGCTATAAAAATTATTTGTCAATCTATTCTACCTAGCAATTTGATGAGGTAGATCATAGCCCAAGATCCCAGAGCCCCCAGACCTTACTTATTTTCTCAGAAATAAAATATATAAAATAACGTAGTGTTAGTATGTACTATGAGTGTATGCATCACATGGGATAACCCCCTTAAAGCTTCCAAAAAATAAGGTAACATAACTTATCTTAGTCTTGATTTTTATACATGATACTCAGGAAACTAATTCAATAATTAGATGATTAATAACAAATTTTACAAAACTATGCTATAAAACCGTCTAACAATCGCGATCGTGTTCATAGACACAAAAAGCCTTTATATGTGTCTGGGGGAATGTTAGGCCCACCCAAGTGGTCTGGCTGCTTGCAAAAATTATTGAATTAGTTTCCTGAGTATCATGTATAAAAATCAAGACTGAGAATTTTTTTTTTTTTTATAACTTATAGGCGAACGCTTGACCTCAATCACACCTGGTGGAAGGTGAAGATGAGTCCGATGATGAACCGCGTCCGCCTAACAAATGCCTATTCACTCTTCTTTTAAAGACTCCCAGGTCATAAGATCGCGGAAATATGGCCGCTGGTAGCATATTCCACTCCTTAGCTGTTCGCATGATGAATGTTGAAGCGAATCTTCTCGTGCGGATATAAGGAACATCCACCACATACGGATGGTATCCGACACGATGTCTTGTGGTTTTGTGGTGGAATGGGGCTGGTGGAATCAAAGAATGTAGTTCCTGAGAACACTCTCCACCGTGCAACCGGTAAAAGACCGCGAGGCAGGCAACTCTACGTCGATGCTCGATGCTTTGCATTTTAATTTTTGACAAAGAGTCGTCGCCAATAAGTCTACGAGCTCTACGATCAATCGAGTCCAAAGCCGCCAACTGATATTTAGCGGATCCGTCCCAAAGGTGACAACAGTACTCAACACCCGACCGCACCTGCGCTTGATACAGGTTAAGAAGTTGCGATGGTGAAAAGAACCGTCTAACCTTAAAAAGGACACCCAATTTTTTAGCAGCAAAAAAAGTATATAAGTAAAGTTACCTTATTTTTTGGCTGCTTTAAAGCGTCTAGTAAAAATAATGGCCGTCGAAAGGAGTCTGGCAGTAATCATTATAAATTTATATTATTTATATTTTCTAAAATATATATAAAAATCAGCACTGAGAATTTAAGTAAAGTAAGTATAATTTTTATCTACCTTTCGAACCTGGTACCTGTAAATTGGCCGCCGGCACAAGCTAGCAGGTATCCATACACTCATAGTACATACTAACACTACGTTATTTTATTTCTGAGAAAATAAGTAAAGTCTGGGGGCTCTGGAATCTTGCTCTATCACTTGTTTTATACAAATGCATAGCCAAGTGGCACTTTCATGATAATGTGTAGATCCCACAGACCATTTCGACAAGGCTCAGCATCACCCAAACCCTTTAGTCCGCAGTGCCTGCGATTACACACCGGAAAGCGGCATCGCGCGCAAACTTCGCCGCCCGCGTCATGTCCTATTGGATCCCGTCGATTCAATTACCGCGGCCCTTGCGACCGCCGATCCTATCAACAACGAGGTACACACAAGTACTCGTCACATTCCGAGACACCAGCGTCGCCGGCGGCGCCGACGATGACGATTAAGGATAGGTCCGTCAACTGTCGTTTAAGTAACGCAGTTTCACTCCGACGCAGCCTTGAGTGTCTTTCGGCGTTTCTTCTCAAGGCAGTCGCTTCCGAAACGCTGGTATACCACCGTTAGGTTTGTTTTTCAACTGGCCGACCTCTGCGTTCGTCCACCAAGCCCGGTTTTGTTATGAAGGTCTTTCCCAGGCCACCAACGTAAGACATGCCGAAAAAAAAAACCCACAGTACAATAATATTAAGGGTTTTATTTTTGGGAATTTGTCTACTAGTTTGGGAAAAAAATTATTCATTAACAGAATTATTTTGTTTCAGCTTGGTGGTAACAATGATTCCAAACATTTTCTTCTTTATTATTACTATGGAGGAATGATCTATACAGCTGTAAAAAATTATGACAGAGCCTTATACTTCTTTGAAGTTGTTGTGACAGTTCCTGCAATGGTTGTCTCACATATCATGCTTGAGGCTTATAAAAAGTACATTCTAATATCACTTATATTACATGGAAAGGTAATTATTGTACTCAAAATTTAGAGTGTTTTCGTTTGTAAATAACTACTTGTTTGTTAGCACGTCTAGTATGATTTTTAGTATGTTATAGTACATTATGTGGGTAGATATTTTATGCTCAGATGGTAATCATTTGCTTAGGTTCGGAATATACGAATTATTCTGGTTTATATAATTTTTTTATATATTTTCAGATCCTTATGATGCCCAAATATACATCACAAGTGGTTTGTCGGTTTTTAAAACCACTCTCTGTGCCCTACCATGATTTGGCTAATTCACAACATGCAGCTGTTAAACACAGGGAAACATTCGTAAGAGACAAAAATATGGGTTTGGTTAATCAGGTAATAAATATATTAAGTGTATTTATTTTAATTTTAAATTGTTTCTCTTAACTTTGTAATTCCTTAAATTAAGAAATATTTATTTTAAATTCTTTTAGAATTTAATTTTTATAATTATGAAAAGAATGCAACAAAAAAAAGCAGTAAATAATTTCATTACAGTATGAAAGCAAAATGGCCACAAGAATAGAGATGGTCCCATTGTTGTTGAAAATTACATTAGTCTTGAATGTTATTTTTTATTTTAGGTGTTAAATTCCATGTACAAAAAGAACATTCAAAGATTGACAAAAACTTTCTTGACACTGTCTTTGAGCGATGTTGCATCAAGAGTACAATTGTCTGGACCAGCACAGGCAGAGGCGTACATACTCAATATGGTATATTCTTTTTGTACTAACTACTATACCTTATTACTTTTCCTATTCTGTTGCGTGTAGTGATAGTATTTCTACATAGATTACAGTATAAAACATGTAATTATATGTGCATAAAATATGCTGTATGTTTGTATAGTATGACTATAATTAGAAATTTATTATCCCCACACTCAGAATAAGATTAATTAATTTTTTAAGTAATAATAATATATCGTCACGCTATATCCTTTCCCGGGTGAGCAGTGATACATTAGTGGTTGTATCCACTACATTATTGTGGCGTGTAACTTATTACAGCTTATTATTACTTATTAATTTAAAGTTATAAATTACGTCAAATTCAATGTTACAGGCAAGCTAAAATCGTAGAATAATCGGTGTCTCAATTGAAGTTATGAATTAATATAATTTCAAATGTATTAAATATCTTATATTGAATCAGCAATATTGAATCATTTTTACAAAATGATATGATAAAAAAAATCACGGTATAACATGAGCAAACTGTTTGATAATGATTAAATAAAAATAATAAATGCTCATGAAAAATAATTTGCATAAAAAGTATTTTTGTTTCTATTTGTTAGATTGAAGAGGGTGAGATATATGCAATGATAAACCAGAAAGACGGTATGGTAGTGTTCCTGGACAGCCCTGAGAAATACGCGTCGCCTGAGACACTGTGCGTGCTGGAACAACAAATGGCCGCATGCACCAAGCTGCACCAGTATATTCAAGAGATGGATGAACAAATACAAGTTAACCCACAGGTGTGTATGTTTGTTCTTGCATGTTGAATAAAACTTGCTTTGTACAATTTAAGGCAAAAATTAGATGTGTGTGATCCAATAATGTATTCTTTCAATACTTTATATTAAATGAGGCATGCTAAAACTAGTTTGTTCAGTTTTGCTGACTGAATATTTTTCATCATTTTTAATAGCTTTATAGCTAATTGGCCAGGGCTGTCAGATCGCAATGTACTGCTGTTTATGTATCTATATGGAAATTCGCCCGAAATGGGTGACTGTGCGGTGCTCTTGACATGTTAACAATTTTTTTGTCGGCGTGGATAATGTTTGTGGCCAGGACAGGACTTTATAAAACCACCGAGCTTAGGTGAGCACAGAAGGTGCTCAGCCAGCGAATTTATGGGTTGGGTGGCAATCCATGGGCACCTCTGTTGACACAAGACCTTGAATTGTGCCTCGTGGGTAGCCAGCCAGGGAAAGATCCTACAGGTGATCTACTATCGTTTCGGAAGCGATTAACTTTAGGATAAATAATGAAAGAAACCCAAACCTGCATCGAAGGAGTGTTAACTCGCGATAGTGCATCCTGTACCAAACCCTTTACATATAGAGTTGTATAACGCGACCTGACAGCGACCGCTTGGTTGGGCACCGCTGGAGTCGTAACTACGAGAATCCGATGCCTACCTTAAGTGTAATATTATATTCTTCCTCATTGTAGATGTGTTTTAATATTTCATAATTACTTGTGCTAAGAGAAATTAAACTATATGCTTACAAATTAAGAGAGCATTTTTATACATAATAGCACACAACTGTGAGACGATACTCTTAATTTAAGAAACTGATACATCTTGTATGATATAAATTTTCCACCTTACACATATCAAGCATTGATTTCAAATGTTCAGTGATTAATCTTTGAAGTTTTATCTCATTTTATTTCAGTATGTGAAGAAGTCTGCTGGAAGTCATGATGATGATATGCCTGGAACAAGTCAGAACACAAAAACTACTTATTCAATGTAAAACCCCAGTGAACAAAATAAAACTTAGTATTTAACAAGCATATTCTTTATTCCCAACCATCAAACAAAAATAAATTATGTACTGTAAGTTTAAAATGCTTCATGGACTGCTTCTGTGAATGCAGTCATGCTTTCCAATGGTGTCTGCGGGGTAATACCATGACCCAGGTTTGCAATGTATCTGTGTTTACCAAACTTCTGAGCCATTTCTATAGTGAGATTCTTTATTTCTTCCTGAAATTGTAAAAAAAATCAAGTATAATGGTATGTTTAGAATATTAAATGTGCTTAATTTTTAATGTTTTACAGTTTTCAAATGGTCCTTAAGCTCATAGCTGAAATCATAGTCTCTTTATTCTGTTCTGCTGCAAAAAAAAAAAAAAAAAAAAATAAACAAGAGCAAAGGTAAAATTTAGTCAATAAAATTTTCATACAAAATAGTCACAGTTTATGTTTTCTTGAACCTTAGATTTTTTTAAATTTAAAATACGACATCCTTGATACAAGACAAAATCATCTATGGTACAATTACTGATTAAAAAATCACTCTGACAGTCTAGACAAAGTAACATTCGATAAACAATAATGCTAATAAAAAAGTGAAAATATATGAAATTGTCATAAGATTTCGGAATATCATTGCGTACAATTTTAGTTTGATACATTTTTTATTTTTCTTTGTCATTATCGAATATTACTTTTCCTAAGCCTCTTGAGCCCCTAGATATTACCAGTAACATTGGTATATTGATACCGATAGTTGAAAAGTGCAAATGTATGTAATTGACGTAACATTTCAATATATTGTGAAAGCCTTTGTCAATACCATACATTTTGGAGATACGTTTGTCGTGAATATTAACATAAAATATTTTTGTCTAGGCCCCAAGGTCTTGTCAATTCTCATCTCATCTTTCCATCAGATGTGATCAAGGGCTAGTATTTGCTTGTAGAAAAACATGATGCATAAAATATAGCAATAAAACAAAAGCAAAGGTGGACAAACAATTTTTTTCACAAATTTGATGAATTGTTTAGCCAGCTGGTAAAGCGTGTGACTTCTGATTTATAAGTTGTGGGATCAATTCCCAAACTGAAGAAATATTTGTATGGCCTATAAGTACTTGCCAAATGAACACATCACCTAGTGTACCCACCCACTGAAGATATTTTAAAAAGTGGGTTGACTTCTTCATAAAAAAATAGGATGAAAATTTGTTTGTCTTTGTTTTGACGTTTTAAAAGTTATCTCACAAAAGTCCTAATAGATAGTGTCTTAATGTATGCAAAGGCAAAACACTCGCAAATAATCGTCGTATCCACCAAAGACGGTTGGTCGTCTTTAGTAAATATTACGATTACTGTGATAAATGATAGTGACAGTTTTACAAAAGTTGTAGAGCACAAAATTCTCCAAAAATTGTGATGTAAACATCTTTTATACGATTGATCCGTATAATATACAAAAAAGGTAAAAGAATTGATGGGGGAGTTGCAGACAGTTGTTTATGTTCCGCCTCGAAAAATTTGTAGTTGTTTGTGCACAAGAAGTTCATGACAAATGGTAGTGTGGGCCAACATTAAAAAAATCATAAACTTTATGATACCGGTGTCTTGTAAAGGTCCTGTGGATCCAAATTGCCTTGCAATGTGATGTCTTCACCAACTATTTTTCTGGCATTCACAGGGTCTACTGTCCAATCTAATCCGATTGTTTCATACCCTAAATTCGCCTGTACATCTAAAGAATGTCCTGCACCTTTAGCAAATATTGTCTGTGAAAATGAAATAAATTGAAATTTTCTATTTATTTAGTCATAATTTTATTTCATATTGACTACTGTGATTAATATATACCTAAACAATATCAGTGTAAAAAAAAAGTAAAATAATGTTGAATGGTGTTCATGGCAAAAGTAAACAAATGTTCTAGAAGATGTTAAAGATTTACAAATCATTTATTATAATATATTTTAGTATAAAATGATATACATTTCAGTAAAATAATGATGAAAGAAGTTATTAAATGTTTATCTAACATAGTAATAAAATTGTAACGTGTGTTAGACTTACCATTGGAATTTGTCCTAATGATTTATCATTAAGTTTAGTTTTAACCCCACTTCTAATATCTTTCAAATATGGAGCAGATATTTCAGCAAACTGTTCCCGTGTGAGATGATCTGCACTAGATTCAAAGACTTGCAGTATCTGAGCGCCACTTTCAACCTAAATGGAAAGAATTATAATTTATGATATTTTATAAAAATGTACTGTCTTGGTCTTCAAAACAATAATTTCAGAAATTCAACAATATCTTATGGCAACTTCAGATTCACAATTCAGATTGGCCTGCGTAAGATTAGTTTTCACTACTGATGCCCTAACAGGAATAAATATTGATAATGTATTTGTATGGTAAACCATCTTAATCCAAGTGGTTCTGCAATAGGCAGTATATTCCCAGATATCCAGAAAAACGCCAAGCACATAACAATAAACTGTACTGTGTGTGTAACTGTTTCTCAATAGTTAAATCAGTTTTTAGACTACATAGTGAACTACTTAACATCAGGTGCAATTTAGTTCCTTTGCTGAGCTATTATAAGAAAAAGGATACGCAGTGCTCTTTTCATGGCTGTATAGAGCAGTTTTACCTTCAAATTCATATTTCTGTATAGAAATATTATAAGGAAAAGTTTGAAGTAATAATTTACCTGCATTACTAAATAATCAATAATAACATTTGCTAATAGCTTGAGTAGTTTGTGAACATCTTTAGGGTATTTTTCTAGCCATTCCTTAGTTTTAGCCATTGTTTTACTTCCTCCGCCCTCAATCATATAACCCATTAATGTGAACTGCAAAATTGACAATATTTCAATAAAATAGAAGCATTCAATCATTTAGTTTCTTGATTGAGAATGCACAGTTTCCTATAGGACAACTAAAATTTATAATCATATAGAATTTAATACATTATTTGTTTGAGTTATACAATATCCAATCTAGTTTAACTCAGTGTAAATTTAAATTTTCATTTTCCTATACTTACAGGTGCACCAGTAAAGCCAATTAATGGTACTTTGCCTTCAATTTTATGTCTTGTCAGTGTTATAGCATCACCAACATACTGTAACCTAGATACAGCCCCATTATCTTGCAGTTTATCTATTTCAGAAGGGTCTTGAAGTGGTTGAGGAAACACTGGGCCCTATAAAGTAATAAACATTAAATAAAAACTATTTCAATGACCTCTTTCCAGGCATAATCCAGTTACTGCTAAATGTGAATGGGTCTCTGTGAACATCACAGTACAATAAAATAAATACTAAGATTGGTCCCACATTTAGCACAGGCAAAGTATTATAATCTAGGACAATTTACATGTCTGTATATTTTTATATATTTTTGTAATTATTTGTATTCTCTGTAATGGTGGGCCCTGACGTCTGCGATACAGTCTCACGACTAGTGCAGGCGTCAACGTAAATTAAATTAAAAATAATGATAAAGTAGATAGTAGTAGATGATGAGTAATGTAAATTTTTGATCCAATAAAATTATTATTATTATTAATTTTGAGGCTTTTATACATACTCAGAGAAGACAAAAAAAATGTAGTTCTAGTTAAGAATTTAAATTCCAGCCAATGTATCCTACATTCTGTGGTCAAGAATACAAAAAAAAACAAAATATACCACTGGGTGATAATTTTCATATACTGCATGACTTGCAATTAATATCTTAAACAGATAAGAGAATACAGTTCATTTGATATTTATGTAGAACTTGACAACCTTGATTCTTTCAAACACTTAATTTGATACTTATTAATATGTAAAAATAATGCACATGAATGAATTATTTAGTTATTTATCAATGAATTAATGAGACTGAGACATGATGCAATTATTTTAGTCATGACCGCCTAAATTTTTCAAGACAAACTTTATTTCATATTTAAAAATAAGCATGACTTAACAAGTATTTATGGCTTATTAGCAAAATTGAATCTAAATTACCTTGAAATTTAAAATCAAAGTATATTATTATTAACTAGTGCCAACTTTTAGAAATTCTTCAGTTTTTAACTAGCAGAAAAATAAAAAAAATTAAAGTAATATTTATTTTCTTACCAAACCAGGATGCATTTCTACTGTCATACCAAGTGCTTGAGGAATAACTAGAATGTCGCTAAATATAATCGATGCATCCAAATGTTGGTATCTTCGTAAAGGTTGTAGTGTCACCTCACATGCTAGCTCCGGTGTTCGACAAACCGTAAAGAAATCATGTTTCGATCTCACTTCCTGAAATTCCGGTAGATATCTGCCGGCTTGCCGCATTACCCACACCGGTATTTTATCAACTTCTTTACCAAATGCTGCTCTTAGTAGTCTATCATTTTTCAATTCTGGAAAGTTCTAAAAGAAAAATTATACAAAATATGGGCATTAAATTGCACAAATTTTTAAATTAATCGTGCTTACCTTATTGGTGAAATCCATTTCAATTTTAAAAGTTTTAATAGTTATATTTAATCAATGATAAGATAAATAAAAATTATATTAAAATAGAGAATATTCTTATGGTTCAATAAAAAACTAATGTTTTACGTATGCGTGTAAACATGTAAACCGCGAAATACGAAGTTCGCTAAGTTTTTGACAAAACGTCTATCAAGTAGTTTATCAGCTGTTTCAATAACTTGTTGTTCATAATGTTCACTAAAAAGCAAGCAAAGGCCTAGCCATACAGCCGTATCTTATTTTTATTATTTCCTTTTATATACTTCAAAAGCCATGTCTTTATTACAAAGGATAATCCAATATACACAATGTTTGCTGTTTGTTTCAAAAACACGTAGACATTGTTCATCACAGACAAATAATATTGTTCATACTTGACAATTGAAAGAATCGTTGTGAGGTGCTTTCACGGTGTTGCAACAATCAATAACTCTAAAACAACTTGTTCAGGCAGCTATAGTTGAATATGTCGAAATTCTTAAAAATATACCCACTATGAACAGTTTGACATTTAATGTCAAACTAATTGTCTTTTGAACCAATTGTTAATTTTGATGCTGATTATCCTTTTATAATAATTAGTTCATCTGCAAAATATATTTTTTAATAAATTAGGTAAAATGTATAGAGAAATGCATGAAAGTCAAACTGACAAATCAACATCAATTTCTCCTCTATCTATTAGGCGTTATTTACGACATCATTATGGCTCCATGTACAGTTTGACGTTATTAGCAAAATTACAAAATTTTATGACGTCATATATGTCCGTGAGCATCTGTCCGTTAGTGTTATTTTTGACACTAGTGAAACTTTCTAGCGCCTTAAGCACGCCTTTTGTTAATCGGTTTGAATTATTATCTATGATTCTACAATTTTGTACTAATTTTATTTTTAATTTATTTTTAAATAATAATATAATGTGGTGCAATAACATAAACGTGTATGCGTTTGCTATGTTAAATCCATAAAATATTGTGTATTAATAAACATATACACATACTTATTACATCTACTATCGGTAGAGGGCGTTGACTTGCGTATAATATATTTTTCCCAGTTTTACGACTTCCATTTTAATATTCACTGCACGCCCCTACTTTCATTACCATTGTTTTATATATAAAATGAAATGAAATTTTGATGCTGAAGAATTGCAATGGACAGCAAAATTTACTTCCAATATATTTGTTATTTCGAAGCATCAATGTTTTCAACTACGTACCTATAAACTGTAGATGACAAGCATGTGTTGATTAGATCTTTTATTATAGCGTGCTGATATCATAAGACTTTATATCATCTTAAATACTGAAAACTTTTATTTTCTCTTGGAATAATTTATCCGTGGAATCTCTTTTTTTCCACTGTTTTTTATTTCATTTAGGTGTTGTCGACAGTTATTTTAGATGCATCGCTCAATATTATTTGACGCCGCTAATGAGCAGTTCAATTCTGGCTATTCAACTGTTCGATAAGATTAGTTACAATAATAAGAAAATTTATGAATTCAACTTCAGTGTTGGCACAATAATTCTCTTAGCGCAGTGGTTAACTTCTGTGCTACGGGTCATGGGCTCGATATCCAGAAGCACAAATATTTGTATGGCCTAGCTGTACAGGTAGCTGTTTGTGTCAACTTGTAACTAAATCTGAAAATTTTATTTATTCATACTCACAATATAGATGTACCTACCTAGGATGGTTTGTAAAAACTTTTGGAATTTGACCGAGTGTTTTACTTAATATAATATAAAATGTACTTACCTTACTAGTACCAATCTACTTACCCAGGGAGTATAAGCCTAGTACCTATTTAATTATGATGGCACCCTCCCTGCTTATGATACACAGGGCAGGCATAGCTAGAGCCTAAGAGGGATGAAAATTGTACAGGTAAGTGGATAAAAGAAATTTAATCCATTTCAAATATGTCATGTCATTCGATGTTATTTTAGTAAAATATCATAACCACGAAAAATGAGGATATTAAATATACAAAGTTTGCGAGACTTCTCGTCTACCTGCCCTCGCGCATTGGTATATAAAAATGTAAAAAATACAAATGAGCTGGGTCCGCGATAACACGTCGGTTTTTGTGAAACGACACAAGGCGACCTTTCACAATATGGCATTTTTTTGTATCAAACCTTTATTCTACTTTCGTAATAAACTTTATTCGCTTCGACAAAAACTTTGATTTGAGAATCACAAATTTTTACTTCACGAAGAGCCCACTATATAATATGATACCTAATGCCCCACTTTAGAAATTTGAGTGATCTAGCTATATATAATATATGCCCACTTTACATAGTCTTAAGATATTTTTTTTACGAAATAATTATAGATAACTATTTAAATAAGTACCATGATTTCGAGTCAAGGAATTGGATACACGAAACATTTGAAGAATATTTTCCTGACTATACTCACATTTGTCTAGAAATTATCCTTTTCTCAATAAGTAAGTATAATCTAGAAAAGTGGGTCTTAATGATATAATTCACCATGATAGTAAAATAGTGTGGGAAAAGTTATTTTTTGTGCAAAAGAACAAAAGGTATAACAAAAGATTACACGCAATAATTTAGGATAGTCCCGTTACATCCAAAAAAGTGGTTTTTTGTGGATCACATTAATGGCTTGTGTATCTGCGATTTCTTTTTTGTCGAAATCTATTCCTTTTTTGCAATTAGCTACTAAAGTTCGTCGGGCACGGTGGGGGTGGTTCGGCAAAATGAGAAAGGATTCAAGAATTTTGATAGATAACATTGGGTTTGTATAAATTCTACTAATCTGAATAATTTATAATTTACATTTTTTTTAGAGTAAGATAAAGGTTTGTAATTTAATTCAATTATAAAATATTTTTTTGTCTCTGGTCCTTTAGCCTAAACAATATAGATTAACTCAGGTTAAACTCTAAAAATTAATTACTAATTATGGTATTTAACTTGGGTACCTAGGTAGGCAGGCAGGTATTTCAGTATCTATAAAAAACAATTTTGTAGGACGATGTTATTGAGATAGCGGTTAGCGTTTCTTCGTAAAATCACTTAGTTTCAACAGGCAAAGTCATTAAAATACAAGGTGCATACCAATACCTAACTTCTGCTATAATTAATATGGATTATAATAAAAAACTAACTTTTTCCCTCTATGAAAACCATTTTCATTGCCAGGTATGGGAAGCATAAGCACTGAGAAAATTAAAATTCATCTATGTACTTAGGTACATATGTATATCTTAAAAAAGTAGTAGGTACGTTATCTACAGTAATTTCCAGAGTACATATGGTATCGAAGGAAGGTGTATTCGGCGCGACAATAGCGAACAATTGCCACTAATGCAGGCTCAATTTATTTACGAGTCAGTTGCTAGGGGCGCGAGACGACATGGACGATGCCTTTTCATGGAGTAGCCTGTTAGTCTAAATATTTCTTTGAAATCGACATGAAAGAGCAAAAATTTATTCCTAGTGGTGGTTCAAGACTATTGTATTTTTCATCATATTTTAACTAGCAAAATTGACAGTGAAAATTTGATTAATACCTATTTATCATTATCACCTTTTAAGTTCCATAATTATTTATTTATTTATTATTTATTTATTTATTTTAAAGGGAAACATACAGCAATATAAAAATGATAATAATATACACAAAAAATGTTACATAAGCCAGCAAAGTTTCCACAAAAATTAGTACAAAAATAAAAATCAAGCTAATAAATAACAATAAAAAAATCAATCAAATATACATACATATATATGTAACATATAAATAGTACATTTATAATAAAAAAAAAGTACATTATAGAACAAAATTGAACTTAGGCTAATATTTTCTTTCTCACCATTCGTTTAAAGGGCCCAAAGGCACAGGACAGTATATCTACATCGCAAAAACGTTTATTATATAGATCACAGGCACGAAAAACAAAAGTATTATTAACATAGTTTGACCTTAAGAATGGCACCTTAAACAGCGAAAAGTCTCTTGCATTGGAATGCGGAATTATTATTGGAAGATGGTTTTCCAACAGAATATAATCTATTTTGTTAATCGATGTTTCCATGGTTAATATATTTTTTACTATATATGTTTGAATGAAATTTATCGGCATAATAATATCATATAAGCGAGCTATATAATTTACCGCGTGAGCAGAGATAAAATAGAGGCTACATCCACTTTACGGTTACATATCGTGCCCAACGTGACCAGTAACGCAGTTGATCGCTGTTCTCAAGACATTCGGGTACAAATATTTTTTTATTACATTATGAATGAGAGAAAACCTGAAGCATATTAAATATAAAATTTCTAAACAAAGATGAAGTGTTTAGTGCTTCTGACATAAAGAGGATAGAAAATAGTTACCAGAGAAAAAATATGATAGTTTTACTTTTAGTACATGCAGTGAGTGTAAAAGTACATGGATATTTATTCAATATTAAAATCGTTATATAGGTAATGGGTAGCTACAAAATTTTATAGAAAACTATTAATAAGCAGCTAGTAATATAGCAATACTACCAATAAGTTGTTGGATGGTTTCAAATACTTCTTTGGTTTCACCTAATAAAATTGTGCTGTACCCTAAATAAAAATGAAGACAGCCTTACCCGTGGTAACTTACTACTTTCTGCTGTCGTAATAAAACTTGGTAATCGCTATTAATGCATTAGAACATAGTTTGTAAAGAGATATTTTATAATGTAAGTATACTTTATACAGTGGTACTGACGTTTGTCTGTATACTTATCTCAATACTACTATTCCTCTATTAGACATGAGCAAAATGAAATCAAATAAATTAACGATTTCATTAATCTGATTATATTTTGGCCATCTATGTCTACACTTTCGTGCATAATAAATAATACTTTTTGAAATTCCAGCTCGTGAGATAATGTTGCGAAATTATGATGCTCAAGCAAATTATCAAGATTTACCTCCTTTTGGTATCAGTATTCCCTACCTGCTAATTGTTATTGTACTCTGAATTCCGAGATTACTGAGTCTGTTCAGAAATGACAAAGTCGATTGTTAAGTTAAAATGTTGTTTTTATACAATACCTACTAAATTCTCATAAATTATGTAGCAACTAATTAAAATGTAAAGTAAAGAATTCATTTCTCATCATCAGTATTTTTTATGTAATTCTTTTACGCGGATATAAGCACCTAAACGTTAAAGGTTCCTGCTATAAAAACAATAAGCGATTATAGGTGGCAAACAGAGATCAACGACCTCATTTGCGTCTCAGTGTTATTTGTAGGCGGAAGACGTTCGATTCATTGCTAACGCGCAACTCCAAGGTTTTCCGTGTTCGCCAGCAGGAGGAGGACATTGACTTAAGCAGTGTAAACAGTTCCTTATCTCGAGCTTCACTGCAACGACGCCGACAAACTCACTGGTAGCTTTTATCTAAGACAAAATTGTAGTTAGAAAAACTTCAAACACTTTAGTGTATTAAGTTATGATATTAGACAGTCTCGTCTATAATATGTTCGTCACATAAACATGATATCCCTTTAAGTATTTAAAATCTATTTTAAATTATAAAAATCCCCCAAAAATGAATAAAATATGCGAACAAAATCATCGAGCAGAAGCTATTCAACAGATTTGAACATACAACTATTAATATCCATATTTATTTATAGTTGTTATGTCGAACAAGAGATAACTTACTACCTTTAGTTAAGCCTGAAGCAGGAAAAATAGTTATTATCTAATGCGTAACATTAAAACAGCTTTACCCAGTAAAAGTACATTTATTACGGTCTCGAAAACTACGGTATTTCATAATTATTAGCGTAGATGGAGTCGCAGGTTGTAGTTAGTTGGAAAACGAAATATAAAGCTGGAAATGTGAGCGTCGTTAATTCACATGTAGATTGACGCATATTTGGTGCGGAAGCATGGTCTTCGGGCGCCGATTATGATCTCTGTTGAGGTAAGTCGAGTATACTAGATACGTTCGCGGCTGATAGCAGTAATTTGGAAAGTCGTTTTTTGCCGCTACGGACAGCTGCCCACCATTCAAAATGTGCATAGATCAGGGGTTGCCTTGAGTTAATCGCCGAGTCATGACTATCCCATATTTTGGTTAAAGAACGTAACATCTTTTTAAAGGATTGAGATTAAAGTAATTTGAGTTGTGGTACTTATTGCATACTATATGGTAAAGAAAATTAATAAAATATTATGAATGCATGGAATATTATGATTACTAGTCATTCAATTTATAAGTGTTTTCTTTGAATATTTCAGTATTTGGGCTTTTGAGCAACATAAATCATTTGCATGATTTTTATTTCTGATATAATATCTATGTTTCTATGTTTTTTATATCTATTTGCTGCACTCTATTAACTTTTATTTTATTATTAAATAATAATAATATATCATTACGCTATATCCATTTTGAGGTGAGCAGAGAAACATTAGTTGATTCTTATTAAATGTTATTACTAAAAATTTTTTAAGGTTATAGGGTTGACACTTGTCCTTAATCAGACCTGGTTGAAGGTGATGATGAGTCCGAAAATGAACTGTTCCCGCCTAAAAAATGTCTATTCACTCTTTTCTTAAAGGCTCCTCCTAAGTCATAAGAACGTGAAAAAATGTCGCTGGACGCATATTCAACTTCGTAGTTATTGGCATGACGAATGTAGGAGCGAATCTTTTGTGCGGATATAAGGAATGCCTACCACATACGGATGGTATTGGACACAGCGTCTTGTGGTTTTATGGTGACATGAGGCTAGTACAATTAAAGAATGTAGCACTTGAGAACAGTCTCCATTATCCAACCGGTAAAAGACTGCGAAGGAGATGATTTTATGTCGATGCTCGGTATTCTACATTTTAGAAAGAGTCACCCTCTCGCCCGGTTTAGTTGTGAAGGTCTATCCCAGCCATCAATATATAGTCCTGTTAGAAAAAAAAACATCGCAATTAAGTCTTCAAGAACTACGATCAATTGAATCTAGAGCAGCCATATGATATTTAGCGGACCCGTCCCAAAGGTGACAAAAGTATTCTGTACCCGACTGCACCTGTTTTTAATACAGGTTAAGAGCTTGCGATGGTGATAAGTACCGTCTTACCTTAAAAAAGTTTTTTTTTTAAATGAAATTGAAATTTTTTAAAAGGCCAATTTTTTAACAGCTGTTTTTGCTCTTAACTCAGTCAACTGCCCAAAGTTCAGAGCAGCTATTAGCTCTATATCGAGGGTGCTTAGACTATCAGTCACAGGTAGGAAAACACCCTAAAAAGTGGGAGTCAGGTGAAAGAGACTCCGCTTGACGAAAAAAATTGCCTGTGTTTTGATAGTATTCAAATTAACCAGATTCGCATTGGCCCAGTCAGAACAAATTCAAGAGCTAAATCCGTTTGCTCCACCATTGCTTTTCTCTGCTGACAGATCTATCTTACCTAGACAACAACCAACCGTGATCCAGACAAGTATCAGTAACAGCGCTTTTATCTGCATACCCGAAAAAGATAATGTGTTTATGTAGATCCGCTGACTGTCCAGTAGTCCTTAAACTTATGAGCCTCTCTCCCAGCATGGTCTGTTTTCAGGTACAGAAATAACTATCCTTGATGATGAGCATTCAAATCTCCTAGAAAAACCAAGTCTGTGGATGCATAACGCTGCTGAACTATATCTACAGCCTCACTCAAGTGTTCGAAAAATCTGGTAGTCTCTTGATCTCTACTATGTAAGTGATACTTATATGTGTGATACATAATATGCGTGAGAGATTACTTTTTGTACATATCACTAAATATTTAATAGGATTGAGTATCTTTACATGGTGTAAAATGATTAGCCTCCGCTGTCTGTTCGCTTAGATCTTTTAAAGTATTCAACGGATTTTAATGCAGTTTTCAGCAATAGATAGAATGATTAATGAGGAAGGTTTATATGCCTAATAAATATACAATATAATACAGAAAAGCCGATAAATTCAAAGATTTGTAGTATGATGTCGTAACAAACATATTTTTGTGCGCTTAAATTGCAGACGCTGACTATACCTTTTTTTTTTTTGTTAACCCATTGGAAATCCCTACGGACCGTCAGGGGAAGTGGTGAGGGCCACTTCCCCCGGTGTGTCGGACCTGCCCCGACTAAAACCACCGGGGTGCCAGCACTGCCCTCTCTTCGCCTTCGCCGAGCCTGGGAATCCGAATACTTCCGACGGCTCGGCGGGCACGCTGACTATACCTTAAGAGATACATCAAATTACTGTACTACGGAATTGTATACTTTCAAAATATCTATAAACAAGTCCGCGATGGTATATATTTATTTCTAAAGGATAACCCACAGTAAAATAATTGATATGGCAGAACAACGTTTGCCGGATCAGTTAGTTTAAGGATAAATAGGAAATATTCCTTATGAAAATAAGCATTATTTTGTTAGAAGCAAATTTTTATACAGAATTCAATAGAAAATTGATTTAAGCATTTTAGATAATTCGGTGTTGAGGCACTCACTGATCGTTTTTCAATGTCATTGGGTTGTTTTAATATATAAATGTACATACAACAAATACTAGTTTGCCCCGTAAAAGAATTGCTTACGATCGTAATGGATGCTCCGCTTCGCTGCGAAGGCTTCGCGTAGGCGGCTCGACGCGTAGCGTGTGTTTTTTACCTTTTTTGCCGCTCTACCCTTGCTTCGCTCGGTTATGTACGAAGGCGATCGTCTTTTTTATTTTATATCTCCTGCGCACGACTTGCATCGCTTGCAGGTAAATGCTGACCCTACTATTTCTTTTTATTCGCCACGGGAGGAATTTCATATCTCCCTTGCATATCAATAGGAATTTAAATTACGCATACAGAGCATAAATTGTGAATGCACTTGCCCTATTATTTTGGGTTTCAAAAAAACGCATAATAAAGTTAAATTTATTATGTACTACGAATACGTTCACCTGTTTTATAATTACACTAGCCTCTGCTCGCGGCTCTATTTGTACTAGTAATGAAAAAATACCTCTATTCAAGTCGAATTAGATATTTACATTTATTTGGTAGTGTCTATTTTAATGTTACGGAAGAAATTATTTCATTTTACCTCTCTAGTACAGGTTGGCTACTTCTACTTGAATATAATTCTGATTATATTCAGCCAAATTTATAAAATTTATCATTACATTTATCAGAAATAAATAAAACATATTATATATTAATTAAGCTGTAAGTATCTACAGCTCTGTCCCACTAATTGTCACCAAACATATCCTCACTTTCCATTAACTTTGTCAGAAACACTGGTTCAAGTTATATTTATATTGGTCAATATTCTAATATTTTTTGAGAAAAATGTGTATTAAAACTGTGTTAATATTAATATGTTATGAAATTAACATAATAGTTTATTTTAACCTTAAACACCCATTGAATTCAATATCTGATAATCACTTTTGTTTTTTAATTTTCATAGTTTTATTATTCCATGTTTTACCGTATCCGTTGTGAATTGTACAATTTTTCGTGTTAGCTAGGGGTTGCTGCACAAAAATGCGTATTGGTTGCGTGTGCGAGGAGCGAGGAGGCAGTGGGGAGCTCATTAAGGTAAAAAGCTGAGTGCAAACGACAACTAATGGCGAAATACACGAAGGGGACTGTTAGCTGATATTCCACCAGTTATAAAGTCAAAACCTTTATACATCAAAAAAGGTAAAAACCAAATTTCAAACGAAATAAACCATAGGACTTCTTGTGTCTGATACTATTACATATACTATCTTATACTATTAGAATAGTACTAGTACTATTACTATTCTAGTAGTACTATTCTAGAGGCAGGCAAGGCATAAGCTATCACATAGGTTCCTTAACTTTATATGGGCTCTAAGAAAACAAAATCGCCTAATCAAAAATCAAATTTAAAACAGAGGGGCAATATTTAACATCGTACATAATCTAATGATAGTGACATCTCCGTCTCGTGTATCGGATTATTTATACAAAATAAACATCAAACGTGACGTGATATTGAAATGTGACTGTAAATAAATCAAATATATAATACGGAAATTGATATTCTGGTCTCACCTTGTCACAAATTACTGGAACAGAGCTAGTTACCTAGTGACCGGACTATGATATCGTATCCAGGAAAAAGTTGGCTTAATAATGGAACTGGAGTAAATTGAAGAAAAAAAAAAGCAAAGTTAATCTGTATTTGCTGGGCGAGCACGCTCCATCGTCGGCCTCATCATCACTTTCCAGCAGGTGAGATTGAGGTCAAGCTCAAGCCTGTCAGTAATAAAAAAAAAATGACTGGTATATAATTTGATAACAGGGAAATTGTTTCTTTTTGTGCAATGATTACTTGTCTATTTTAGATGAACCGATTAGTGCAGATATGTTTTGGAATTATAATTCTACTTTCAGAATATTATATATCTATTATTAATATAAATAATTAGTACAATATTTAATAAAGAGTTGGTATTATACCAGCAAAGTTAAAAACTTTACCCTTTCGCGAGCGTCTTCCACAATATAATTCTTCAGTTTTCCCGGCAAGATAAAACAGTGGACAGGATATACTCGTGTTATACCATTTAAATACCTACAGCCCAATTTCATAAACACTCCTTAAATTTAAAAATTTGCATGTAATTGATGATTCATTACTTTTTATTTATACTACTCATTTTAATTTACCTATAATGATATAGTAGTTTACAGGCTTTCCGATTTCGGATTAAAAATGAGTCTAAATTCGCACGTTACATTTTGCTGTCATTATATTTTCAGTCTGACCGCATTATTGGATTTGAAGGATCGAGTCGAAGTTCTGAATTTTGTTAAATATCTTGATTAAAAGGAACTAAACTAACAAGTTCAGATTTTAATCATTATTAGAGTACGTACATCTTCGTAAGTACGGTATGTTTTAGGTAATCTAATTAACTGCTGGCTTAGACAAATTAACATTAGAAAAACGATCACGTTAGTAGAAGTGCAAAAAGGATCAAATTGACATAAATTTTCAAATATTCCGTCATCACTTTATGTCAATTGCATACATTTTGCACTTTATCTAGTATAAACCGCTGTAGTGTATCAAATGGTTACGTTGTTTAAGCCCTCTGAAAATCCTTAATGTTAATTAAATGAAGCCTTTATAGGACTGGGCGCTTGGAGTCGGGAGTGCCTGCAGGGCGGGGAAGAGGACTATCAGCATTTCGGCGCGTCCGCGTGCACCCGTCCCCCGTGCCCCCACCCCGCATGCCGCAACCCGGACCACGTCGCCGCACCGCGCCGAATTCGCCCTGAACCTCTCTAGTCGCGTCCCCTCCACGCTAACCTAACCTTGAAAATAGTTTTTACCGGCTTGAGGGTATTCACCCCGAAGCCGAATTCCGGGCCCCGATGCACACGGGTGCTTTCTTTCCCGCACGCCTATGATTCTTATAAGAAATCTACTAGTAGGAGAATAATCTCCCTGTGTGTTTGCGAATGCGAGCGGTTAGTTTACGCGGACTGGCAAGTAAAGGATATTTGACTATATAGTTTTTATGTGAGCCGTAAGCTCTCCATAAGTTCCCTTCGGGATTTGTTTGTGAATTGTTAGTAGGTAACTTTTTTATTAGTTTAAAGAATGTGTATTGTTATCAATATTGATAACTGGAAGATGTGTTGTCATAAAGGCACCCATAGAGCTATTAATTGATTAACGTCAACTCTGCTAACAGTTTGTGGTAAAATTATATTTTAGACAAGAATATAACCAGTTATGAAAATAGAGAGAACGAAAAATATTCTCACAAACACAAGTTCCATTTTAACCTAATATGAAATCAAGGATCTTCAAATTTATTTTAATGATTATCTTACAATAATGGCTACATTGTTTGCAAATTATTATAAGAATTTGTCCAGAAGAAATAATACAAACATACCTGCCTAAATTAAATTAGTCAACTAAAAAAATTTCAAAACATATAGGAATGTGAATTATTTTTAGGTATTTTTCTAATATCAATGTAATTTTCAGACTGATTACCACAGGAATTGCTATTTCTGCCCTAGGCGGTCGGATCAGAAGGTTAGCTTGGTGGGAAGCTGTCAAACGCCTGCCAAATTTACAAGGGTTGTCACCGATGCTTATGATTAATGAAATCATTATTTTTTTTTGCTAATTCATTAATTGTGTCGAATATTATTATTTAAAAATTACTTACTTTCAATATTGCTTGTTTTTTCAATAATTGAATATTTCAGCGTGGTATGGTAACTTTTTTATACTAACTTTTTTTTAAATAATCTATAGGGAAACAGTCCTATTATATGTATATGAAATTGACAGTCTTGCTATAGAGCTAAAAATAATCAAACAATCAGATAACACTGAATAAAGTACATAATTTATAAAAATACCAAAAATGAATCCTATTATTAGAAATCTAAATACAGAATGGTTACCAAATGTCATCGATGAATTAGCTGTCACATGGAATTCAAAATCTTTTGCTATAGGCTGTACGAAAAAACTGTAACGTTAAAAATTGTAGAAATGTGATCTACTACTTTTTCTTAGGTCAAATATTCTCTAAAATTATTTAAAAAAACGAGATAAATCAATAAATATGATTAAAAAAATTATACGTAATATTTTTTGCTTATAACTTAAAAAATATCGGATCTAGGATGAAAATAGTAAAATCCAAAGATGTAGTTTTTTATACCTGCTCGACAAAGTAGGTACAGTGCACCTGATGGTAAGTACAAAGTAGTTCAAAAACGAAAACGACTATCAAAAGACGAAATCCATTGATAGACTCCGTCGTCATGTCGACTCATATACAACACGGCTGAAGGTCTCTAGGTATTTGAGTATCTGGATATACACAAGCTGATCTGGAAACGTCACAGACCAAAGCATGTCACTATGACGGTCTTTACACTTAATACTGTGGTCATGATCCCGTTCGAGTAACAGTACTCCCATCACATTAGATTATTGAATTTGCAATAATTTTATATCTACCATTAAAAAAAAAAACCATTGAAAATAACGGGTATTTCTATAAAAAATAAAGTTTAAAGGAAAATTAAGTATTATCTTGGAGATATAATTATATTCTTTGTACAGCCCTTAATTTGTCCACTAAGTGTGTTGACATAAGCAGGTTTCGGGGTGTACGTGGCCGGAAAACATAAACCGTTTGTTTGTAGTGTTGCTATCATTTGGCAACTCACTGAGAAGCGAACAGTTTGTACACTCTCTACTACCGTGCTGATTACTAACAGATTTGCTTACAAAGAGGGTAACTTACAAGCACAGGGGTGACACTTCCGGAATAGCCAAAGTTTTCTAACATCCGGTATCTATTACCATTATAAATAATTTAATACCGTATAAAAAGAAACATTCACATTAATATGTGATCACCTAATCACCTAATGATTCACCTAATGGTGTGGCCGTTGCTCTAGACTTTGCAGTGGGCAGAAAAAGAATAAAAATATATCGTCATTACGCCAGCCGAGACCCTTTCAGAGTGAGCAGAGATATACATTAATCCATATATCCATATCCATGAATGTAATAGATATATCCATTTGCGCTAAGTGAGGTCCTTTACAAAGTTTGACCAGTAGCGCAGACGATTGCTATTCCAGGGATCCTAGCCATAACAATTTTAGTCAGGTGACGTGCTAGTTTCTTGATTACTTTTTATTTCACCGGTAAACATGTGTTGCCTAAGCTCGTATTTAATTTGGAAAATCTTAGAGGTAAGTGCTGAGATTCGAATCTACAACCATTTGCGTTTACGTATTTGGTTACCATCTCTTTAACCACCAGGCCACCACAACTGTGAATAAATTTTTGTAATTTTAAATAATTTGAAAAATATCTCTGCCTACTACTTATTTCGATTACTTATATACATCATAGCACCATACATTCAATGATTATCCGATAATTCTATAAAAATAAGCTAGCCTTATAATAATAGGTACGATTATATGAATTATGAGTAAATAAAAACTTGAATATCTACATACGTTAACTTAGCATATATTTACAGTTGTTAATGTGGAGTATTGACGGCCTGATAGTACAGTTTGTCGCTTAGTAGGAACGCAGGACCTTAGTCCTGGGTTCGACTCCTGGTAGTGGTAAACTTTTCTGTGACAAGCAGATAAGTTTTTCACGAGTCATGGTTGTGGATATATTATATATTCAAGTATGTACATCTTTGTCCATTACCCACAGTACAAGGGCAAGCTTAATTTGGGACTATGTGTGTAATTGTTAGTCAACATTATTATTATTATCTACATAATTAGTGTTTTGTATAAAATTTTCCACAGGTAGGTTCACGAATTCGTAAAACCGAGAAAATATTCTGCATTCACTGATGCGGTAGAAATAATGAACGGATCTCTATGTATGCTAGGTTGATATTAAAGGGTGATAGTTTTTACATACACTGGAAAACAGGTTGCTGAGCGAACCACCTGTCGACTCATCTGTTTTGTAAAAATAAATAACTTTGGAGACGGCACCTTAGTAACACAAAGACATGACATATCCTTAGTAATTTAATAATGTAAATTAAAATTAATAAGTTAAGTTTAATATATTCAAATGATCTGTTCCAGTTGCCTGTCAAATTGCAATAAAACGATTGTTTTGAAGTATTGCTAAATGGCTACGCGTGTACGCATAACAATGATAGATTTTCATTCAATCTATTAAAAAGTCGTTGATTTCGAATTGGCAATGAATTTGAATAACGTCACTTTCTTTTTGTAAAGTTTTCCCTATATCGCTATCTACATCGACTAATTTTACTTTCAACGATCTCACGAAGGCGAAATGTTTTGTTTAAGTTCGCGTCATACATAACAATTAAGTGGCCAGTAGTACGGGATAGTGCGTGCAGTGGGTGCGTGCGATAGCGATCTCGGTGAGCCCCACGGAGCCGGCCTGCGCGCCCCGCACTCTTATACAACAACATTCTGAGTATTCGTGAAGCAGAGGGTTTTTTGCGCGAAGCCCGAGGGTGGCGCGATGGCGGAGCGCAATCGCCTGCCACCGTACAAAAAACACTATTAAATAACTCAACAGCGACGCAGGGCGGATTCATGATCACGATAGAGCCCAAATTATAATAAGCTTTAATTAACGGTTAACGATGAAAATTTTTCACTACCGGCTATTTTTCATTAACTCCTACTGGGTAGAATCACGAAAGATCCAGTGCGGTGTTTAAATAACAAAAATATACCGCACTTAAAGCTCACTACACATTAAAATTATTTAGCGGAAATAATGTAAATATCAAGATCATTGGAATGATAGCTAGTCTCAATCGAAATTTTCTCGGTTTGTTCAGAGTTCGTCTCTGTGACAACCTGTTTATGTTACGAAGATGAAAAAATGCTATAAAAAGTCGCGCTTTGCTTTAGATGTTAGGAAAGCGAGATTCCCCGCCAACTCATCCACCAATTATATTCATCTCTTTATCATACAACTTTGAATCATCATTTATTATGTTCTTATTGCAGTAAAACGTAAGAGTCGCATGTAAAACTACAAATCTTTTCAGTTACTAATTGGATGTTAAAATATAACCTACATGAATACAAAGACAATAAAACTAAATAAATATGTAATATTAAAAATGATTACTAAATTTGCAGAATGTTGTAGATGGTGGTGGTATTATGGTGGTAGGGCGACTGCCCGAACTGGGTCATGACCACAGTAGAAAGTATAAAGGCCGTCATAGTGACTCGCTTTAACCTGTCGCATTTCGAGATCAACTTGTGTATATCCAGTAACTCATGTACCTAGAGACCTTCAGTCGTGGTATATGTGGGCCCATATGACGACGGAAACTATGAATGGATTTTCATCATTTGATGGTCGCTTTAGTTTTTGGACTACACTGTACTTACCATCAGATGCACTGTAGTCACTTTGTGGAGCCAGTGTTAAAAATATATGTAAGTATATTGTTGTACTTTTATTTGCTATACACCTATTAACTTTCTTACTTGTAATGTGTTAAAAGTAATAACAAAGGCGAATATTAGTTTTTTTTTTGCACTAGGATTTGACCTGAAACGCAAATGTGTTGTTTCAATAAAGTCTGAGCGCATTAAAATTTATTATTCGATGTTTTTTATAGATAACACATGGAAACAACCAATATTTTTCATGTCGTAAAGAAAAGTAAATCTCAACGACTAAATTAATTTCGGCATCGTTTTGTTTAACGATGTTTGTACACTTGCATTGAATAGTAGTATGAACAATCATAAACGAATGATGATTTAGTAAAACAACTGCATCGGCTCATTTTCACATTAAATTTTACACGTTTCTATTTTGATACGTGAGGCATTAACCTTGTGGTAGGTTCAGATGCTCAAGTTTCTGTGTGATCATCTGCTTACTAAACTAATTAACATTCATGTGTAAGTTTTCATAGGCGTTACTCTATGTTAAGATATTATAAATAATTTTAATAAACAATATAGTAACTAAATATAGTAGTGCGTAGTGGTAAATGTGAATACACCCTAGAATTATCAATTATATTATAAATAATTTCTTTCCTAGACTTTAGTATGTGAAGTGAGCTATGATGATATAGGTTCTTTAAGCAAGTACCTAAGCTCCACTTCGTCATAGTTTAGTGGGCACCTATATACCTAGATGTTGGTAACTTATTCTCAATTTTAAGTTGATTGCAAATTAAGGTAAACACAATAAACGTAAAAGAATTCGTATTGCACCAAATTACACATATTTCTACATAGAGAAAAGAATAATGTTTTTTTTTTTAAACTGGATGCTGTTGATAAACCGTTAGGGTGTAAAGAGAACACTGTATAAAAAAATATGGCAAGTACTTTATTGCAGTAGGTTAAGGTGTCGGAAATGAATATAATTTCAATATAACATAAATATTTTAGTTAGTTGAAATATACAATTAAAGAGTTTTACATGCATAATAAACATTGGAATTGCAATAGATATTTCCGCATAAATTCACATTCGCTTCCTAAAAATAATTTAAAGTTATTAGATCACCCATGGATTTTAATCAAAGTGATATAGTAAATTCAAATGAAATAAAAACATAACATGTGTAACGGGTCCAAATTTCTTTCGTCAGTTTGGGCAACAAGCCGTGTCAAGCGTAATGATGCCGTATTCATAAATCACTCAATTAACGTTCAAGTAAATGAAAGAAATATCGCAAATCTCGCACAACGTGTTGATCATTAATCAATTAATGATTGACGGCCATATGAGCCATTTGAATATTTGTCGTACTCAAGCTTCAGCCACTTAACTTGGACCGTACGATAAAAAAAAATCTAGTGAAAACATAAAATATGGAGAGGTGGATTAAGTTGTGTCCTCTTAATATTAATTATTACTGTAATCTTAAACTTTTGAGATGGTAGGACGATAGCCCGAGCTGAGTCGTGACCACAAAATACAAGTGCACGCACCATCATAGTGACTCACATCGGCCTGTCGCGTTTGAAGATCAATTTATGTACCTACCGTTATCCCTTCAGTCGTAGTATATGAGGGGCGATCTGACGACAGAGACTATCTACGTATTCTCGCTATCTAGAGGACAGTACAGTATTGAACTGTCCCTTAGATACGCTATACACACTTTGTAGATATTCACTCCGACGCAGCCTTGCAGCCTTTCTTTCAGCTTTTCTTCTCAAAGTTGTCGCTTCCAAAACGCTGGTAGATCACTGTTAGGTTCGTTTTTCAACTGGCCGGCCGCCCAAATCGAGGTCCGTACCCACAGCGGTGCCCTTGCGTAGCCGCCCAACCCATAAATTTCGCTGGCTGAGCGCCCTCTGCGTTCGCCCACCAAGTCCGGTTTTATTGTGAAGGACTTTCCCGGGCCACCAACGTAGGACCTGCCGAAAAAAAAAACTTTGCGGAGCGAGTATAAAAAAATTCAATCAAAATATTTTGCGCTCGCGGTTTGTTTTAGGTAGTTATTAACCTGCGTCCGTATAAATAAAGCTTTATAGGTACTTGATCGTTTCAAAATCCATTAAGCACTGCCCAAATGAGAGTCGAATTCAAGCATCGAAGGTTCCGTACAAACTTGTAGGTGCCTAAAGGTACTTGTGGTATAAGACGTTTCTTTTTTCCAAATTAGTTGATTCTTGATCAACAAGAACTACTTTTTTTTTCGTCTAAGACGTAAAATATACGCAATAAACGGTCGTATCGTTCGATTATGTTATCTTAGAATTATTATTTTTTTCAATGCTTCAATAGTCTGCAGACTTAAGAATTTTTATTTAACACCTTGTGAATAAGTGTTTTTGAAAAAATCTTTCTTTTGTTATGTCCGTCACTGCTGAATTAACTGAATTTTTGTTATCTTCCTCCTAGACAGTCGGTATCATTATTCTCCATCATATCAGTTGTATCGAAGTGTCTAACAAAAGCTAAAGCAACACGTGGTTAAAGTAAACAAATATTAACATACGTATTAGATTCGTCGCTAACGGTATCAAGAAAGATACTACTTTAAAATCAGTAATAACGTCACTAGAAAATACAGAGTCCACTGTCCGATATCATAGTACAAAGGGCCTGAAATTTATGCTAATTTGCTTTTGAATTTCAATCAACTTGAAAAGTATATTTTTATTTATGACGCATTGGTATGAATTTCTAACAGTATTGTAATCTAGGAAATCACTTATTGAGAATTCTCTCTACTGGTACACCATGTCAACCACAAAAAATATATAACAGTTCGGAAATAATTGTAATCCGTCTTAGTTTTTATAAGTGAATATCTGAAAGAAAATTAAATGGGAATACGCATTGTATAAAGAAATAAACTCCCGTCCGCGAAATTATAGTGTTCTTTTTCGGCCGACAACATTTTGTTCGGCAAAAAGCAAGGCGACTGGTTGGATTTGTATGGATCGTGTTTGTGTGTTACGAAGCAGCAATGCTGCCGGCAGCACGTATTATTTCTGACCTCAGCATTGCGTCGTCACTGCCCCATCAGAATGCCACCATTAAACATCTTGAACGACTTAGGTCCTATTAGACATTATCTGCTTGTTAGATCATTACTTTGTTCACAATTAATGAACTAGGTAGATCAATGCCTGCACAGCGTTGTTTATATTTCATAGAATTTGCTTTGATTATTATATACCTAACTTGTCTACTGGATAACTATCTACATTTTTAGGAAAGTTATTGTTAAAATAATTATTATTCGCAAATGGTAGCGAAGTCCGCTCTTTGGTTGACGAATGAAGGCCAAATTGTTCATGCGTATTGGTGGTAGGGACCATCATGTTTGAACTAGAGAGTGCATTTATTCCCACAATTTATAGACTTTATGCAGTTGAATTATTAAGGTTAAATAAATAATGATAATAGGATGTTTGGACGGCAAATACATTTCTTTTGAAACTAAAAGATTTTTTAGGTTTTGTGATTTGTCTATTTTGGAATAAAAATCAAAGCCTTTTTATTAATAAACGAATTTCGAAACTTATTTTTTTTCATATAATTTATCCATCAGGTGACTTACTTGTAACTAACTAACTAATTTTCTACTACAGTAACAACAATAATTTTATTATACCTCATTAGTTTACACTCCGTAAGATTTAAAACTATCGATTTGACTATTTAGGTATAATTAGGTAAATAGGAGCCATATCTTGACTAGAACTAAGTAAGTACATATAAGGTATACTTAAGTAACTTTTTTAAATTTCGTCGGCAATGGGACTGTATCTAACTTGATGGTAAGAGGTTACTGTCGCCCCTGACAAACCGCAATACAAGAGGCGTAGTTATTGCGTTGTCAGCCAAGAAAGACGTTGTTCGTTGTCCTCTTGAACAATTCCATGTTAAAGCCTTGCGGATAAACTGTACCCAGCAGCCCGTTCTACAACTACAAAGTGAATTCAATTCAAAGAACCGCTTCTTTGTCGCAGTTCATGAGACTTTAGAGTGTAGGGGTGTGCTAAACGAGCAACGGCGAATGTTGCGCGCTTGAAATGACGCTGGATGTACCAGGCTGAATAGTTCTTCAAAACGCTCCCCATTATACAAACTGTAAACACACATAGAGACGCGACGTGTTGACAACACCAATTTTACAAAATGTGATTTATCATATCCTTTGGTATTCATTGAGACTGTACATCATAATATTTGAGTGAACTCTACGCAAAGAAGCGATTATAAATCTCAGCTTTAGGCAGTACTTTGAGGGGCATCTATTACTGCGTCTACAATAGAGATGGGCAAAATATAATCTGCATAATGATTAACGATTACAAAATGTAGTCGTGATTTTAATTATGTTGCTCTGTAATCATGATTAAATCCCTTCAAAATATTATGGAGTCATAAATGTGTGTGCAATTGAGGATTCCGTAGTATTTAAAAGATAGATGAGCAAAATGCAGTCATAGTAATGATGAAAAACACAAAGTGTAATTGTAATCGTTTTTCATTAATCTGATTACATTTTGTCTCTCTATGGTCTACAACTGAGTATGTAGGTATATAAAATGTCACACTCTATTAACGTTAAGCTTAATAATTTTATTTAATATTTAGCATTCGGGTTGCCGAGCATTAAAATGTTATCACGATCAACGTTCACGCTAGACATTCCGTGCTAAGTAAAAATGGCAGTACATTATTTTGCAACGCGAATGACCTTTCGTGCGGAGTAGCGGCGAATCGCGCGAAAATATCGATTAATGCTTATCTTATCGGTTAATATCGCTGGCGTGTCGCTTGCCCGCTTGTGTTAAATAGGAATCAAGCTTCACGAAGTTGAAAAACCCAAATAATTGGCTGGCAGGCCGAGCGCATGCGTTCACTGAGATCTTGTATTGGATGACACGGACTCCGCCTTACTAGGGCATTCGCAATGCAAACGTCTCGCATTTGCAAATTGTTATCATTATTTAATAGAAAATTCCAATCTTTTAATTGCGAATTTTTGGGCCATAGACGACGATCGTTACACACTCTTAGAATAAAGAATAAAAAATCGTGTTTTCGAAATAGTTACGGTCAGCCATTTCGTTCAAAAAAAATTCTCATTTCCGAACAAATTATTTCTAGATTCGCATCAATTAGCTATATGTTAATATTGCTCGTAGACTCTTAAAAATACCTACTTAGTACTTGCGAAATTTAGAGTAGGAAACGCTGGATTAAGAGCTTACTGACGCATGTTTATCTGATCATTTTTCTTACAAGTTTTTTTTCAAACCAACTAACAGAGTACCTGATGGAAAGTGGTTACTGCCGATTATACAATTATAATCCATCAGTGCAACACTAGTGGTGTCGCCATTATGTTGCCGACCTTAGAGAAAAAGAAGAAGGACATAACTGGACATTCCTATATTGACCACAGCAAGCACGACATGTCAAAACGAGGAACTAAAACGCAGTTAGTAATTGAGATTGAATTATTAAACGATGATTATTAGAATAATAGATTTTAGATTTCTTTTCAGGTCGGTGGTACTTCTGATCAACCCAATGTATTTATTCTAATCAGAGATGGGCAAAATGTAATCTGATTAATGATTACAAAATGTAGCCGTAATTTTAATTTTATTGCCCTGTAGTCATGATTAAATTTCTATAAACATTAAGGAGTCATAAATGTGTATGTAATTGAGGATTTCGTAGTGTTTAAAACATAGATGAGCAAAATGCAGTCATATTAATGATGGAAAACGCAAAATGTAATCGTAATCGCTTTTCAGTAATCTGATTACATTTTGCCCATCTAGGATTCTAACACATAAAAGGAATCAACACATAGATTATTTAAAAAAACATTAACAGCGTCCATTGTACCTTGACCAATGGATAACATATAATGCCGCTCAATTTTCTTTCTTTCGATAGTATCAACTCAATATTTTACTCATTATTTTTAGATTGGCCAGCATTTATTTACCTAAATCAGCAATAGTTTGTGCAGTTTCTTGCATAATTTTAGTAATCCTAATTATGATTAATATTTCAAATTATGCAGTAACAGATTTAGGTGTTTATATGATGTTCATAGGCATGTGAAAGCAGTTATTTAAACTCGTTTACGGCACAAAGCACCTGCTATATAATCCGCGTTGTTTCGCAACTAGCTGGTATCTATGTCATTGCGTTGGAGTGGGACGAAAATACGAACATATAGCGCGCACGACCGAGACGCAGCTTCAAGACCGGATTCTGCGAGGACGGAGGGGCTTTGCTATATCTACCTACTCCGTTATCTGTTCGCGAATATAGTTGCGCAATGTACACTGGGCTAAATAAGTTCGCACGTTACCATACAGAAATGTACTTTGTTTAACCTTAAATTAGTCAAGGACGGCATCGATTTTTTAACAAACCTTTGTACTTTTCTATAGACGGTCGTTGATTGTCCAACATCGAATAGCAAGTTGCCCTAAAATTCGACTAAATCGATGCGATATCAATTATTAAAATACATTTTGGGTCAGCTGTAAGAGGCGGTAGAAAATGTTTTAATATTTAAATTTCTTGCAGTGTTTGAATGAAAAAGAAAAGTTAATTAATATTGTCAATAATAAGATATATTTTGGTTTACAGGTACATGTAGAAATTTTTAAATATTATAGATATATATTATGTGACTTTTATAATTTTGGGTAATTAATGTGAAGTTGGCTTAGACGATAAAACTTAATTTGTTGAAATGATATACCGTTGCTAATAAGACTTGTTAAAAGGGAGGTCAGTATACGCTTAATGTTATAACTTAATACTTAATTGTGCCTTAGGGGAATAAGTAGATTTTATTCAATTAAATTCATACATTGCGAAATAGTTTACATACAAATTTTAGTCTATTGGCTAATGACGATAGTTGTTGAAATATTAGCAAAGAACTATCGAGAATTATGTTCGATTTTTTGTGTTAACAAATTCATAAATAATAAAGATGTGGTTATGGTGGGCTAGTGGATATGGGTCCGGTTTCTATGCGCGGCAACGCGAATGGTCGTAGGTTCGAATCCCGGTATATACCTCCGGGTTTTTCCAGATTACATACCGATTAAGGCACCACATACTCACCAGTGATGGAAAGCATCGTGAGGAAGCCCTCACGGCATCTAATAGAAATGTCATGAGTAAACGCCTTGACAACGGTGATCAGTTGCGCTTCTGGTCACGTTGAGCACGACATGTAAGCGTAAAGTGAATACAGCCACTCTGTGTCTGCTCACCCCCTAATCCAGAGGGGAGGCCTGCCAAGGACAGTCGCTTGCTGGGTCCGTAGGCAGTATACGGATACACAGGCCCGGCGAAGGCGAAGAGAGGACGGAGTTCGTACTCCGGTGGTTTTAGTCGGTGCAAGTCCGATACAGCGGGGGAGTGGCCCTCACCACTCCCCTGACGGTTTGAAAGTATTTCCACCGGGTTAGCAAAAAAATAAAAATAAAGCAATGACCACTGTTATTCTAATTTCTATGATATGACAATGAAAGAACGGATGTCAAACTTTGAGTGCATTTCGGCAATAAGTTAGATGCAATTTTTTTTAAATAGCTCTTTGTTGGGCTTTAATGCTTCGTGGTATCATATCGTCAGTTAAAGGCTATTTGGTTTAAGCGACATTTTTGGTGATATAGTAATATATATATTTTTGGCATCAGTAAAAACGCTGATATATATTACCATATCACCACAAAATGTCGCTTAAACCAAATAGCCTTTCACCCGACGATATGTTACTCTTAACTTCGTATAAAAATATATGACAAAGTGATGACTTGTGTAATAAATAATTTCAATATTATATTTCTTCTTAATTCCGTAAAGTAGAACTGTCAAGTTACAACACAATACTATTTTTAGCTAAATTAACAAATTCCGGTAACTTTCTTTTAATGTATAATATTGATCGGTTTCTTAATAGAAATAAGTACGTATAAATACAAATTTCAGAGTCGAGGATAGCGTGATATCATTTTAAAATTTAATTGCCATTTCAATTGGCCTCGATATTTACCGAGAGTCTGAATTAATAAATCATTTCATTTTGTCAGCGGAAATTGATTGGTGGCAGGAACTTTGCGGTAAAATCTATATTATTAGGTTATGCCCATATATTAAATATATATATATGTATATATATATTTCGTGGTCAGCAGAACTACTCATGTTTTTACCTGTAATCGCTAAAATATGTACTAAATAATAAATCTTCAATATTTCGCTAGGTACCATATCTCCTTATTATGATGGTAGTTCTAGGTAGATATTAATGAATTAATTTTGACGGGTCTTTCGCAAATTCATATGAAATATACCTATTTTTCAATTTAAAAATGTCGTATGTTTATTTATGATACAATGATGTTTCGACTTATAAACTATGTACATACATTGCGTGTATTTTAGATGTCAGTTTTTTGTTAACATGAGATTGTGTACACAATCAATGAAATAGGGATGTATTTAGTCACATATACCTAGGTGCCAAAGTACAGACGTTCAATTTAATGAATGTCATATTTTTAATGGTTTCTATAAATGAGAAGAAAAGTTAAGTTAGTTTAAGTACTCGTAAATAAATCCTTCTTACCTACGGTTTAGTACCTACCTAAATAGCAGTAGCGTTCATTCCATAGATGCATGAAAGCATTGCATGCCATTACGAGAAATAAGTCTGGAAAGAATTGCTTAAAGTTAAACAAAAAAAGAACCATTTATATATTATAAAGGATGCAATATAATATTTACTATCATAATATAGTATTCAAATTAATTATGCGAGTTCTGCCTACCCTGTCCAAATATCCTATGCACGTCTCTGTTAGATAGGTAAAAGGCATAAAGTTTTTTGTGGAGCATTTATTGCAGAGTTCACGGTACATCATCTTGAATTTTTTAGCCAGTATAGTCAGTCATACCTTGCTCATCCTCCCAGTTTGCTGTAAGATATGTCCTTTGAGGATTTGCCAGGAAAATAAAAAGTAGATACATGATATTATTATATCCAAGTGCAACTAATAATATTGTGTTGTTATAAGGATGGAGTTACATATGTTTTATCAATGATATTTCAAGTTGTTAGCGATTTGTTATCTTTGGTCCATTTTAGTGCATGTCGCCGGCGTGACTCGGGCCATAGGGCCGCGGCATAGCGCTGTGCCGGTGAGCCGTAAACAGCGATTACGAAACTCCGCGGAACAGAAGCCACTGGATTCGCGCTCCATTACCGCGCGCCAATATGGCCGTCGCAGCGCGCGAGCCGTTCGTACATACGTCCACAAATACGGGTTGCCAGCCCGAAAAATTTAAACAACGTTAGAACTTAAAAGCTCTTACGTGCACAAACCAATAGTTTTTGTAACTTTTAAAAACTTTTCTCTTGGTTTAACTGGTCTAATTTTTAGCTATGGCAAAAACTAGGTATGCCTTGATAATACTAATTTTTACTGGCAAAGTAAATAAGATTATCGGTCAAAGAAGAATAAAATAAAATAGAAAGTGGTTCCGAACTATATTTAGTACTTTATTTATCTTGTTTGACATGGAAATAAAAAAAAGAAAAGCCAACTATCTAATATAAAATAAGGATAATTGTATAATTTACACCACTCCAAATTCACACATTCACAAAACCTACCCATAGGCAACTAAAACTTACCTATGCTTTTACTTTATAAAAATGATTGAATCTGCTCGATCTTGTAAATAATTTACGTATTGGATAAAAATAGACAAGTAAATTAATAATCATATGTGGAAAGATAAAATATAATAGCATCTGTAAGCTTTGTGGAGTAAAAGAAGACGTGCATCATATCTTGATGAAATGTATCTGGAGAGTTTCTATAAGAGAAATCATGGTTAATAATTTTAATCTGAACAGGTCTGACATGGATCTATTTCAGAATATCTTAGCTGAACAAACATCTTGTGCAGCGAAGACGCTTTATAGACTCGCATACACTGATGCGTGACTATTATTTAGGAACTTACTCCTAAGTAGTATTGAGGAATTATAGGACTGATGTAGACAATTTGAAACAAAGTCTAAAAAATAACATAAACAAATATATAATAGCATCAATATACATTACATAAATAAATTACACTTTTATTTTGAGGTACATTTAGTCATTTCGCGTAACTGGTATCACTACAGCAAAGTCATTGGCCTCGACGTTGCGCTTGCGCAACTGCACGCGCGAATCTCAACGGCAAAACAAAGTCATTGCTAAGTTTGTGTGCGCACACACACGCACACACACATGTTGTTTGTTACATTTTTGTGCCTGTTGAGTGGTTGTGTGTGCTGAACTAGACTGTAGATACGTGAACGGTTGTTGGTAGTTAAAGAGTTCCGATTAAGCTGTCGGTCAGCAATACCTACTTTTCATTTCGACTTTTTATTTCATATTTACAATGGTTAACGTTTCATCAGCGACGCGTCCCCTTACAGGACACGGTAAAAAGTCCTTATCTTATTTAGGTAACTCATATTATTTCTCATAGACAGTTGCAATGCAATTCAAAGTCAAGTGTAGTATAAGAAATATACAGTATTATATACACAAATATATTTTATTGATAAAACCAATTGGAGTTTTACAAAATTCCAATTGGATTTAGAGAAAATCAGGTTCACATTCAGGGTTCTGTAATGAGATTCCACGGACGAGAGGTTATAGGTTGTATTCGACAATACTTTATATCATAAATATTAATATACCTCATTCTGCAATTTGGTTTAGATTTGCTTAAGTTTGTATAAATAGCGCATCCTAGACAAAATTCCAAATTCATCGTTCTGAAAAAATACGTATTATGATTATTGTTAATGAAGTCATTATATTCTGAATTCTATTATTAATACGTAATTAGAAAACTTACTACGTAGATAGGAGAGACCTACTTACCTATATCTTAACACGTATCTAAAAGGACACTTAAAAATATTAGGTCCTTACATATGAAATTGGCGTTTTTCTTGCTGGCCACTTTAATCACAAATTTCTCCTCTTTGGTAAGGAATTCCAAATTCAAATTTGTACAGCTATAGACTCATGTATTTGTGCTTCGATGATCGTCATTCATTTGTTTTTTTCTTCTGTTTTTTTCTGTTTGCGTCACTCATTTTACAAAATGGAAAACTTAAAATATCGCATTATTTACGAGTACGAGTTCCGCCGTGGCACTAGTGCTGCGGAAACAACTCGAAGGGTGAATGATGTGTATGGCGGTCGTGTTGCAAAAGAAAACACAGTTCGTTTTTGGTTCCAACGTTTTCGTTCTGGAAATTTCGACCTGCAGAACAAGCCCCGTGGACGGCCTGAGACTCAAGTTGATAATGAAGAGTTGAAGGCTATTGTGGAAGCGGATCCATCGCAAACCACGTCCGAGTTAGCTGCAGGCTGCGATGTTAGTGATAAAACTGTTTTAATTCACTTGAAGCAAATTGGGAAGATTAAAAAGCTTGAAAGGTGGGTACCTCACGAATTGACTGAAGCAAACCGGCAAACGCGCGTCGACTGCTGCGTTACATTACTAAACCGGCACAATAATGAAGGTATTTTAAATCGAATCATTACCTGTGATGAAAAATGTGTTCTTTACGATAATCGGAAGCGCTCAGCGCAATGGTTGGATCCTGGCCAGCCAGCCAAATCCTGCCCCAAGCGAAAATTAACCCCAAAAAAGTTACTTGTAAGCGTTTGGTGGACTAGTGCCGGTATTGTTCATTACAGTTTTCTCAAATCTGGTCAGACTATTACGGCTGATGTCTATTGTCAGCAATTGCAAACCATGATGGAAAAGCTAGCGGCTAAACAACCTAGGCTGGTCAATCGCTCCACGCCACTTCTGCTTCACAACAACGCTAGACCACACACTGCGCAACAGACGGCTACTAAATTAGAAGAGCTTCAATTGGAAAGTCTAAGACATCCTCCGTACTACCCGGACCTTGCTCCAACAGATTACCATTTTTTTCGAAATTTGGATAACTTCTTGCAAGGGAAAAAATTCAACTCCGATGGGGCAGTCCAAATCGCCTTCAAAGATTTTATTGATTCCCGTCCGACTGGTTTTTTTAGTAAAGGGATCAATGAACTACCTATGAGATGGCAAAAGTGCATAGAAAATAATGGTTCATACTTTGATTAATTAAATATATTATATTAAAAAATATTCGACTTTTTGTTCCTCCCATACAAAACGCCAATTTCATATGTAAGGACCTAATATTTTTTGTTAATTAGGCAGGTACTTAAGATGGTAATGAAAACTACTTAGTATAACTTTCTATTAATTCAAAATATTTAAAGTTAAATAATTTGTTTGGATATATAGTTAGATGAGCAGCAAGTCAGCACGTCGGTTGACAAGTCAATAATAACATCAAACGTGGAACTAGACCAGCGCAGATACCAAAGTAGAGAGTCAAACAATGTCCCGTTAAGAACGGTAGCGTGGTGATAGTCATCGACGAAATCGGCACAGAATGCAAACGTGCTTTGGCATTGGCGGATTACCTACTTTTGAAACGACGGACAGCCAGCGAATGCAAATAAAATATAGAATCAACAGGTACCAGTGCTAGAAAATGACCTATTTTTAGCCACATATGCGTAAAATGTAATCTGATTAATGATTAACGATTACAAAATGTAGTCGTAATTTTAACTTTGTTGCTTTGTAATCATGATTAAATCCATTAAAACATTAAGAAATTATAAATGTGTCTGCAATCTGGGATTCTGTAGTGTTCCAAACATAGATGAGCAAAATGCAGTCATATTAATGGTAAAAAACGTAAAATCTAATCGTTATCATTTTTATTAATCTGATTACTTTTTGTCCATCTATGTTTTAAGCCCTATGCTAAGAACACCCCACGTATTACCAAGTGATTATTTTCAAATGACTTGCTTGATGAGATATCCAAGGAAACGAACAGCTTATGTCATAGGTAACCCACCGTAATTCAAACAAATCAAAGAGAGTTAATAATTTAGTAATGCTAAGAAATAATTATCAGTAATCGTTAATTTATGACCACAGTACCCAAGTATAAAGTTCGATATAGTGACTCGCTTTGGCCTATCACGTAACACGTTTTGGGATCAGCTTGTGTATATCCAGAAACTCATATACCTAGAGACCTTCAGTCGTGGTATATGTGGGCCGACATGACGACGGAGACTATCAATCAATTTTCTTCTTTTGATGGTCGCTTTTGTTTTTGGACAACACTGTTCTTACCATCAGGTGCAGTATGTTGACCCAGTGTAAAAAAAAAGAATTAACTAGTGGGCCACGAGAAAGACGTTAAAAATTTCATGTATGCTCATTTGACCTTGTTCCGCAAGTCACAAAAATATCATATTAGTTTAGCGCGGTAGTTTGGCCAAACTGGTCTAGGACATTTACGAAAAGCCCCTCTGGCACGTGATTACTTAGTGAATGGAATTACTAGGCCCCTGATTAGCCTCTTAGATAATCATGCTATAAGTAGACTGCAAACCAGAGATTTCCTCGAACTGAAATGAAATGTAATTAGCAAAAAGGTAAATTTAGGCGAAATTATTAAAGAAAATCAGCTCAACCTTTTATTAATATCTATAAGTTATTGCCATAATAGACCACATGATTCATACAACTCACGACCTTGTTTGGATTTTGGGTAAATATTTACACTTTAATGGTTTGAAAAATGCTTCCACGTTTTATTCGCATGCGTTGTTGACAACTTGGCGTAGTTGAAATGTAAGTCGATTTGATATGTCCGCCGATTTCATTTCATTAGTTGCAATACTTGCGACTTATTAAGCAATTATGAATTCATACTATGACAGCATTTGCATATTGTATCGATTATATATAAGACTTGTGTTGAATATATGTTTAATACTCTTTTAATAATTTATGACAAATGTCATTTCGTTTTGTAAGTTACATAAATGTATAGGTACCTAAGAGGCTATAATATATCTACGTATATATATATATATTATATTACATATGGTAATTTATACCTGTCTGCATTCTGCATTGATAAAGAAAGGCAATTATTTAATGTTTTTAGTTAGTGACAAATGTCAATTACTATCATCATCCAATTGCAGAAACAGACTTTAAGCTCTTAAACGGCTTTAAATGCTAATGTATTCGTTTTCCAAAGAACAAACTTTGGTTTGTCAAAAGAACAAATTAATGATTTATTTCTGTGATCTTGTTTCAAATATAAAAAAGCATTTTTGCAATAGGCCGCAATCGGACCATAACACCTCAAGAGCTGCTCGCTTCTGGCACGTGTACAGATAATTTTTAATATGTTATTTTATTATAATTGTCAATCTAAGCAGTATTAATTCTATTCTAAGCATGGCTCGTTTAGATTCGCCTTACACTGCGCATATAATAACTTAAATTGTTTTTCACTGGTCGCCGCTCACTGACCTTCAGACGTCCAGTCGTTGCTCCTGCAAAAACCGACAAATGCAAATCCACAACATTTCAGGATACATAAATAAAAAACTAACAACTACCTATTTACTTGTAATTCACACAATACAAACAGACACAATATATTTTTCTTTATATGTTGTTATTTTTAAACATCAGGTTTTAAGCTAGAAAATATGTTATAATACCCCATAGAATTCGATCTGGGCACGTTTCTCTTAACAATTTTGATATCTTATGAAAAAAGTCGGTAGGTTAAACTGTATTCTCTTTGGCACAATAGAGGGTATCCAACATTTGTTGATGGAGTGTGTCCAGAATAAAAAAGAAAGAGAAAGCTTAAGGAGCACCCTGAATATCAACCTTATGGATTTAGGCATTTTTTAAATCTATTTAAGTAAATAGTAGTATATGTAGTCAAGAAGTTCGCAAAATTTATAAATGTATTTACAGTAGTTTAGTGGAACCTTAAGGTTTTTCTATCGTCTATAAGAATTATATATAAGCACTTAGTGTGCTGTTAATATTTATTGACTAGCGCGATAAGGCTGGCATGACTGCATGAGGCAAATAAAAGCCCTTTAAACATATTGAATCTACTAAAAAAAGAAGAAAAAAAAAGACAATATGAATTCCGAATATTTAAAAATATGATTTTTCACAACGAAATTTTTGTCGGTATAACCAATTGCAGCGATGATATTGTAATCAATAGGTGATTATTAGGTAGGTATCCACTCAAGGTCAACAATATTGTTTTGATTCTGCTAAAATTGTGTAAACGTAACATTTAACGGTCGACTGTTATTAATCTACGCCTTCAAATAAAAGCTCAGTAGTTTTATCGAGGCATGCTATTTCGAACCAAGGTAACAATAGTTGTCGCGACTATTTGACATAGTACAGTCAAAGTCAACAATGTGTAGATGGCCAATAACAAGGCCTTTCACGATTCTAAGATACATTTATTTACATTTATTTTGTACTAAACAGTGGCAACTAAGCCGTTTACCTGAGGGTACCTAGCAACTGTCGCAAATTTATGATTGCCAAAACAAAAATGTTAATATCGTTCAATCGATTTTGAAGGAAAGGAAATGGATAAACACATATTGATCCCGAAAAGTTATTACCAAGATGGTCACTATGACACACTTGTCTTCAATATACATTGTGTGTAGGTCCTGTGATCGCCATTTAGCATCATCGCGATTTATATTAGTTAGGCATCGACATCCTCCCTCAACAGAACATATAATAATATTTCTAAATTTCTCCTTAATACAGTGACCATACGACAGACTATTATAGCAGAATTTCTCCAATCATAAATGCATATTTGACGAGGCGTAAAAAGGACGATGCTGTGTAAAATTATAAGTACTATGTTTTTTTATACATCTATACTAATATTATAAAGCTGAAGAGTTTGTTTGTTTGTTTGTTTGAACGCGCTAATCTCAGGAACTACTGGTTGGAATTGAAAAATTCTTTTATGCAACTATTAGGAGCGAAGAAATAATGGAAAATGTGAAAAAAACGGGGAAAATTATTCATCCTTGAAGGCTTCCATTGCGTGCGCTGCGAAAACGGTTCAAGATACCAAAAATATATGTATGAAAGAATTATTCCTCTTAAAATGATCTAAAAAAATGTCCACGACGGTATATGTCTGTCTTTTAAGATTAACTCACTAGAGCCGTTTTTATGGTAATCGAATTTGGTCGAAATTGATGTATTATTTGTTAAGAGTTGTATCAACGTAATAATATTAATCTTTATCCAAATAAATGTATTGTTGATTAAGAGTATTTACTTATGAACAAAATTGTCTTTGACATCACTTAATTTCAATTAACATCTTAGAAGATATTACAATAACTTATGGTAGAAGTCCATATTATGGGACACTGTCCCTATTTATGATACACAATGTGAATATAATCATTTATAAAAAGAATACCAAATTATACTTTTAAAAAATATAATAAACACATAATTTTATCATTTTTGAATGAAATTAACAAGTCTAATTGTTAATTATTACTTGTATGTTTTAGAAAAAAATTATAAAAGCATGAGGTTTGTTGTTGGTATTCAAAACCGTGGCTTAAAAGAGTTGAACGATAACTACTGTAAGTTTTTTACTTGGATGAAATTATATATTTTATTATATTTATATACATAATGTAAATGTAATCTAAAAGCTTATAAATTATAGATATTGTATGTTATTTGCATTTATGTTAATTTATAGCAATATTATTTTATTTTTGAGTGTCTCACAATACCGACACTTGTTAACGTAGACGTACCGGTATATGGAACACTTTACACCGCGTATCACTCAATACGGACATCAAGTCTTATAATTGTCCCCATTAATGAGACAGTGTACTGTTATGCGTTTTTAATTAAAATATCAAATATTTTTAGTATTAAAAAAGTAAAATGATTAAATATAACAAATTATTTATCAGCATAACTTCAAATAGTTATTCCTGAGTAAGTATTTTCAATTTAATTACGTTAATTTCAAAACTTAACCTAAAATCAAAACATTAATTTTGCAAGTTTTTTTTTTCTTAATTTTTTATTTGATATTATTGAAATATTTAAAATATGTTTTTTTATACTTTTATTAATTAGTGAATTTTTTTTTTCTCTGGCGCGACATAGTGACTACAGAGTACCTGATGGTAAGTACAGTGTAATCCAAAAACGAAAGCGACTATCAAAGGATGAAAATCCATTGATAGTCTCCAACGTCATGTCGGCCCATATATACCATGACTGAAGGTCTCTAGGTATATGAGCTACTGGATATACACAAGCTGATCCCGAAACGCGACAAGCCGAAACTGGTCACTATGACGGACTTTACACCCATGTAATGTGGTCGTGATCCAGGCGGGCACCGACGCCCTACCACCTCGCTGCTGCTCGTTTAGCACCACACAGGAGTCACGTGTAGGGAAACTAGGGTAAAGCCTACGGACGCGAGCAGCTTCGACTCCCCCCATCGACATATCTCTCGATATTTTAGGTTACGTGTCAACAGTGAAGAACAAAAAACAAATTATTGAAAATCGGAGTAATGGGGACAACAGCCGTCTCAATCAGCAAAAAAGAAAGTGTTGTGTTCAAAAGTGCTTGATACTTAAATATGACCCAATAGATGTAGAAAATGCATTAAAAGCAATAAAAGATACCGGGTCATCATTACGGAGAGTAGCTGTTGCCTTCGAAGTATCTGTGGCTACTCTAAGCAGAAAAAAAGTATTGGGCTAGATGAGATAAAAAAAAATCTAAACCAGAAACAGTCTTATCGTCTCAGGAAGAAGATGATATTGTCAAATGGGTGCTAGACAGGGCTGCAATAGGAGCACCTGTAACAAAAACTGAGTTATTGGAATGTGTTCAAAAATATGTCCAAAAATTAGCTGTAAAAACTCCGTTTACAGAGTCGTCCTAGTCGCCACTGGTATGAAGGGTTTAGAAAACGTCATTCAGAATTAGCTATAAGGAAACCCCAACATTTAAGTGTTACAAGAGCAGCTGTCACTTGTGTAGAATTGCAAGAGTGGTTTAAAAAGTCTGGAGCATATTTTGAAAGTAAAAATGTATGTAATATTTCTCCTACAATTTTTTTTAATTGTGATGAAAGATGTTTACTCCTCTGTCCTGAAGCAGAGAGCGTGTTGGCATAAAAAGGATCACCATTCCACCGCGAAACCACTAGACATCGTGTGGGATAACATCCGTATGTGGTGGTTGTTCCTTATATCAGCACGAAAAGATTCGCTTCTACATTCATCATGCGAACGGCTAAAGAATGGAATACGCTTCCAGAGGCAGTATTTTCGCGATGTTATGACCTGGGAGTCTTTAAGAGAAGAGTGAATAGGCAATTGCTGGGCGAACACGTTTCATCGTCGGACTCATCTTCACCTTCCACCAGGTGTGATTGAGGTCAAGCGTTCGCCTATAGGTAATAAAAAAAAAGTTACAAGAAGAAAAGAAAAAACTGATGGACAAAGTAAAAGAACTGCAGAAGAAAATTAAAGAATAAAAGTGAATTAAATATTTTTATAATTTTCATTTATTTCTCATTTAATTTAGTAAAGACTAATTATTTGTTATTTCAGATTCAAGTTTATTATCTATTTTATAAGTATTGTGATTTAAAATTAATAAATAGTTATTTTAAAATCAGTCTTATTGATTTCTAAACTGTCTCAAAAATAGGGACATACATCATGAGACATTGGGGCCATCTACTTTTTAAGTGTCTCATAAATAGGGACATAGAGGTTCCTCTCATAAAAGGCTATTAATATTATTTTTACAAATTAACATTCAATAAAAACTAGCTATATTAATTAAATAATCATAAGACAATTGTATGATACGATTTAAATAGTATTTTTGACTTAAACAGATTATATAATAGCGGTAATGTACGACCAACCTGAAAATGTGTCTCATAATACGGACTTTTACCATATATAGCAAAACGTTTGCCGGATCAGCTAGTTATACTAAGGTGGATATACCTTATACTCACATGAAAAGATTCCCTCCTACATTCATCATGCGAACAGCAAAAGAGCTTCCAGCGAGCATATACCCACGTTCTTATGATTTAAAAGCCTACAAAAGATATGCGACTAGGTATTTGTTGGGCTGATGCGGCCCATCGTGGCCTCATCTTAACTTTCCACCAGGCGTGACTGAAAGTCAAGCGTCCGCTTGTAAATCATAAAAAATATAATCACGACTGTTGATTCAATTAGCTTGTGGTACAGCCTCTAGTCATAACCACAACTCAGAGGCTACGTGTAGGGGGTGTCGACCCCAGATTGATTTTCAATTAAATATACGATTCAAAATTTGGCCTATAAATATTATTATGAATATAATATATGCCATTCAACTTTGATCAATATCATACACTTATAAAAGGTTGCTTAAAAACTTTTATTGGAACTTTAATTAATTTATTTCTGTAAAAAGAGAAGTTTAGATAAATTGGTTTCTTGTCCACTAGAAGACTTCTCATAAAGATACTGTAAAGACGTGTGATTAGACTCTTCGATAGTTAATATGAGTAGAGTTCAGTACGCGATCGATTGATTTAAAAATGATACGAAGGTAACATTTTATGCATCTGTTTATTAGGTACGTGATTTCGGATATTAATAAATGAAATCTTTACAAAAATACTTATTAAGTGCTTAGGTAATTGTATTTTTTCTGCAAAAAGAATAGGCTTTTTTCTTTTAAAAAATATTATGCATGATAATGAATATAGTTATAGATCTAAAATTAATATTTTCCCATGGTTACTAGTTCAAGCTACCTCTATACCTAGTTATGGGTACGTGCTTGTTTACAGTTTAACTTATAAAGTAACAAATTATATTTAAAAAAAAAAAACAAATAAATTATATAATGAAAACCTTGGCAAAAGTATTATCAACAACTAGCGGAATTACAGTAATCAAATGTTTATTTTAAGAATAGGAAAAACGATTTGAAACAATGTAAAGTCTCGTATGACTATCAGTAGGAAATGGATCATGAAAACAAAACAGCGCTGTAAATAATTGCCGTTGTACGTTAAATACTGGTTAATTCTAGTTTCTGTACTCTGATATCTACGGTATCAGTTCTATCAGTACGTAGTGTGTTTGCGAGTGGCTCGGCGGTTATGTCGTTCTGCTACGGAGCGCTACGCGTCTGGTTGCTACGAGCTGCGGCTTGCGGCCTGCGCGCCGTCAGCGAATGACAATGAGCCGCTCACCGTATCTATGAATTTGGGTCATCGACGAAATTTGCATGTGCACCATAAATTACTATAATCACTATATAATCTCTATATTATGCGTATAATTAATTGTCTTGATGTAAGAAGATATTGTTTCTTAATTATCTAGTCATTTTTTTTTTATTTTTTCTCAATTACGACCTGAAATGTATCGCGTGAACGCCTTTGTCTATTATTATTCTAGTTGATATAATAATAAATATTTTAATTAGTTATAAAAGTACTAATAAATTGATTTAATTTGAATTTACATCTTTTATGTACTTAATTGAAAATAATTTACAAAAACAAGAAAGGACATTTTGTGAAGAATGTACTATCTTCGCGTGATAAGAGAAGTGCTGCAGCCGCTATGTATCTTTGCTTAACTTAAAAGCGATATATCATTATTAATTTTAGCTGAAAATATGATTATGAAATGAATTTAAATGTTATAATTTGTAACATATTATATGTATAAACATGTGGTACACGTGTATGTAAATGTATCCTTGCTTTACCAAGAAGATGACATTCGGAGAGTTACCACACTTGTGTGTTTTTGGCATAATGAATATTAGGTTGTTGATTGCATAATGTTAATCGGTTTACTAATTAACGAACCATTTAGAAACGTTATATTTGAGTATTGACCCAAATAACGACTCATAATACATTGCAGAGTTTTTCCCTAACGTAGATAACATTCAACTCGTATAAATGAGTTTTGAATAAAGTAGGAAATTAAGGAAAGAAATATTTAATATTTGAGTACATGCTTGCGACCGTTAATATAACAAAATAATAAGGATATTTGTCTATAACAATAATTATCTGATGTTTAATCGCGCTCACTTATAAATACTACAAGATGCAAATATATTCTTTAAAATGTACGATCTTCTTAGTATTAATCTTCCAGTAAGTGTGTTCTGTTCCTCTTATGATATTGGGTCCTTAATAAAAAGTTTGAAGAAACTCAATAGTAGGCCGGCATGATCACGATTTCCATCAATGAACAGTCTCATGTTTTTTCTTTTATGGTTTCGGTCGGTTTCTGGACTGTGCTGTATTTTTGGTGTACAATAGATGCAGCGCAGTCAATTTGCCACGCTGATATATAAAAAAACTCAAATATAAGTACTATGTAACAACGAATCAATGGTCCTATGTAGTGTTATAGATTGTGTTAGAATAATTTTGAAAATACTGATAGAAAACACAAGCAAACTTAATCCAAGTACAGGGCAAGCTTGGTATACTAGAATAGAAGGTATTAATTCACGGATGTGACAATGCGCCGGGCAGTAGACTTGAGGGAGTATGCAGCCCGGATGAGAGGGAGGCGGTGCGCAGAGTCCGCCGCGCCGCCTGAGAGATAGATGTTGGAAGGGTGGGCTCTTTACTCCTACCACTTCCAGAGAGGCAGCCTCAAAAAGGCATTTCGCTCCCCGGGCTTCTGGATAAATTTGGTTTCCCAGACTCGGGTGGAGCGATTAGAGGGACATCCCTGGGGTTTTTAGTCAGTGAGAGTCTGACACACCGGGGCTGCTGCCCTCACAGCGGCCCTGATGGTCCTGTGTAGGTTTTTCCCCCGGGACACAAAAAAAACGTGACAATGCGATCATAAGAAATCTTCATAATAATTTTATTATTTCCGTGTTTTCTGAAATTCAGTCAGAAACGTATTTATTTAGTAGTTACATTATATCACAAACAAGTACATACGTGCCTCGCACTGGTACGAACAGTATTTGGCAACCTTGTTTAATGTAAGGCCAGGCGATAAAGTTATAAGAAAATATTTTGATAAAATCCTTCATAGTTAAACTTTACCGGGTTCGTATCAATGATTCTTCAATGCAAATGCTACGTACACACAGTATTACTTTACTTATAAGATAATTACGCTTGTTCTTATATTAATTGTGGGCAAGCAATTAGTTTTTAACGTACCTAGTAGAATTAAACAATGTTTCCGCATGGAGGTTGTGTGCGTCACCTTCGCCTTTCAAAATATTTATAAGTTGTTGTGCATGCGAATCGGAAGTGTTGGGAAGAGGTCGACGTGCGCTGCGAGGCGACACGTGTAAGGCTTGCGTAACACAACCTTGTGCTCGCGAATAATGTGGAACGAGCGAGAACCCGACAGGATAATGTGGAACTTCTCGATTACCTTTTGCCTCTGTTTTCTTATCAACATTATTTTATTATCACACTCACTTTTTACTACAAGAAAAGTTATGCAGTAAAAAATATTTCGAATCTGATTCGTATTCAAATTGCTGTAATAAGTAGGTAGGTTTATAAGCAAGTTGTAACAATTGGTGATTTTTTTATTTAAACTTTCGTATATAATGTTTATTTATTGAAGATATTATTGAAACATAACAAAGTTATTATGGCTGTTTATCCTGTCATGCTCGTGTCCCTGTCTGGGATTTTAAATTGCAAAATTTATTCAACAGCGTTGTTTGCATGATTCAGTGAAAAACATACGGCTATTTCCACACTAATTTATCGCGGCGATAAATAGCTTCATGGCGAATCAAAGGGCCTCATTGACGGCAGCGGAAGGTCGTTTAGACCTTCTAACCATTGCCCATTGCCCACGAATGTTAACATTTATGACAGCACTTATGCAAATCGTCTATGCGCGTGCTTGTCTTACACTACCGGCAAACGACACTCGCTTTTAAAGGGCTCCTTCATTTTATTGTCAGGTATATTACATTCGTATGCATTCTTCCTCGAGGCCTTCAATGAGGACGATACACTATTCGTGATTATCTTGTATGATTTCCTGGTTTTGACCTCGTAAATTAGGAGGAAAAATGTTTGACAATGTAGACTCGGCCTATGTTAGTTGAATTTCATTGGTCGTATTCAAATATCTTGCGAATTAATATTAATTTGCGCATGATATCGAGCCTGATAAATATCCGCACAAACTACGTCTGAATAATATTATTTGTCAATTGTCAAGTATAGGTTTTTATGAACAAAGATAAATTAAATAGCAGTCTAGTTTATATGAAAGTCCAAAATGGATATTGGTACACTGATACCCTGTCTGCATATTGGAGGACACAAGTTGTTTACACTGAATTTTATTACTATCAACATAGTAGTTGAATACGAGATTTTGCTTATTAACCAATTGGGACCAATTTCAAAACATTCGTGTTGCGAAATATTGGAGCCCTTGTATAGAAGATGTGGGTACAATATCATGAATAAATCATGAGTTTGTGAAACATGTTTTATTTTTAATTTTATTGTATTAGATGTTAACACTCGCGATTATGCGATAAATTGAATTTTTAGGTGAAAGAAGTAGTTGCAAATAAATTTTATTCTAGTTTAAGTTTGTTGCTATTACAAAAATACTTATTTTATTATTTGAAATAAATGAAGCATTTTAGATGATCTTTTTTTAATGAATAAACGTATAGCTTGTCAGTATTCCTGTAATCATTTCCAATAGGTTTATTAGTTGTCAGTTCCTAGGGTTTTACATATTCATGTTTCTACAATGTAACCAAGTTTTTTGATCAAGCGAAGGTAAGTTCCTGAGTCTAGTTTGGGGCTTCTGCACTTTGTGCGTCTTTCGGACAGTCTGTCAAAGGCTTATAATTTTTGAGCTAAATAAGGTAACGGTTTGAAATTAGGATATACATATTATGTAAACCTTTGACGTAGGGCCGAAAACTATATTTAATATAACATAAAATCAAATTTGAATGGGACAAATGGTCGGCAGTTCAAAAAGGCACATTTTCATACTTCGCCTTGATAAAAAACTCTTTATAATTGGGTTAGTATTTTATTAAATCATGAATTATAAATCAAGAAAGCTATTTATTTTCCTAATAATCGTTTTTCTTTTAATAATTAAAGTATTATCAACTATGAAATTGCATTGAACTAGGATTTTTTTAATTACATTTTTACACTAGCTTGACAATATGACTACAGTGCACCAGATGGTAAGTACAGTGTAGTCTAAAAACGAAAGCGACTATCATAGGTTCGGAAGGATTACAATCTATAGAACAATAGTTCTATTGAACAATAAAACTGCGCGTAAAATATCTCAAAACTTGCACTATTTGAACCTTATACTCGTTTTTATTCTTGTTGAGAAGTTATTAAGAGCTAAATGAAAAGCTTATTTATAGACATTAATATATTTCTTAATTATTAACAAGGAAAATAGTTGATAAGATATTCAATTTGAATACCTGTCATTTATAGGCTGGTGAAGGCCACAAATTTGTATCATTATTTTTTTTAACTGATTTTTCCCTTCATCTACTCATCTTTTGAGTGGTGTCGTGAAAATCGGTTTTAAGGTACATAGGCAATCTTTAAAATTAGACTTTTAACATTTTTGCAACATTGGGAATAGGGGACAGGTATATAGCGTGAAGTTTTGTTATTATTATAATTAAAATAAATAAATAAATAAGTGAAATATTTTCATATCGCTAAAATAGTTATCTAGTCATATTTTTACCGAGAACAAGCTAATTAGTATTCAGTAACGTAGCGAAAAAGAAGTTCAAAATGTAATATAAGTGTATGTAAATGTAAATGTGATGTATAAAAGAAAGTAAAAATATGTTGGATGGTGTCTTAATTTTGGCCTTTTTAGTAATAATGGTGTATATTAGGTGTATACACTTTCACGAGACACCAAATAATTATAAATAATTTAAAACTAAGTTTTACTATAATATTTTAGCAAAGCTTAAAGCGAAGTTAGTATAAAGTACACTTTTAAAATTTGCTGTTTCCCTTAGTAGTTGGCGCGTGGTCGGACGCTTTGATTCGCGCTTCGAGAATACTAGGCGATGGGAAAATAACATAATCTTCAAGATGAGACTCGCCAATGCGCTTATGTCAAATAATAAACGGTGCACATAGCGACGTAGAATAGTTTTAACATAATACTCATATTGTGGCTCCCTTTGGCGCATTTGGTTCAGTATAATGCGACTCAGTAAGCAACGACATGTAAAAAAACTATCATTTTATAATAAGTTTCTCAGAGTTACGCTCAGTTTCAGATAGGATCAATACATTATTAATCCCTTTTAAACGGAAATTATTAATCAATTGCATAAAAATTCTTGACTAATTAGTTTGTAAATCATCTTTATATTTAAAAACGCTTTCTAAAAGTGGATTTTTGTCTTGTTATTACTAGATGTCTTGTACAGCAGTACTTAATGAAAAAGTTGATTTCCCGAAACTGTAGCTATCTACTAAATATAATCTTAGTCTTGTGCAATAATCGGTCTAGACTTTGTACAGTCTAAGTCTTGCACACAAAACCCTAGTTCAGACTTTTTTCATGTACAGTCGCGTTCAATAATCACATCAATTATTATCTATTTAACTGTATTTAGGATAGTACAATACAAAATAATTTGTAAAATAAATACTGCGTCTTTTTTTTTTAATTTCACTGGAATAAAGTTACTATCTTCTCAAAACTATCACAGAAATATTGAGCTGTCACCTATTAACGAATCAAATTTGCGGTGACTAGACGAATACAGTGTTGGTATGGTAGCAAGATATTAATTAACTTTAAAAAAATATCATAACATATTTTTTTTCAGATGATGATCTCAAATTTGTTTTTATTTTTAGCAGAAAAACGAGCGCAAATTGTTTGAGTTGAGCTGCCGGCACCGTGTGGCGGTTCAAGGCGAGCCCTGCGCTCGCAAAGGGCCGCGTCAGCGTCACGCGCCGCCATTGACCCACTTACACATACCTACGCAGCGTGTGCGCACTCCGTATACTCGCTCACAGAAGCCCTCGAAACACTGCCCTGTCACGTACACTTATATTCTCAGTTTCTTAAGCTTTGATCTTCTACTGCGATGTAACTGGAAAAGTTGATTTTTGCTTAGGTATACACGTGAAGCGGTGCTGGGTAGGATTCTTGATTTGCTAAGGTGATAAGTTGGAAGTCAAGATCTATCGTCACAAATACTTATTTTGCTAAGTAGATATTTTGTTACCTTATCTTGTCTTAGTAGGTTTCCAATATGACCTAATTTAATATTGTAATACATTTCCTATGTATGCCACACATTAATAACAGTTTAAGAATTTTTATAGTTTAGTTTTGGATATTGGGATTTTATATTTATTTTATTTTCATTTAATGTATTTTTAACACTCCACAACAAAAACATATTAAACTAAAAACTAAAGAAACACTGACACATTTTATTGCAAAATAGTCGCAGGATAAGTACTATCTAAATCGATCAGCAGACGTTGCTTTTACACCCATTCAACAACTATAAAAGAATTGATGGTCTTCAAACAACTGATCAGATTTTCTTTGATCAGCGTCTATAACTGAGTAATAGTTCATATCTTAGTTAAATCCAGTAATTACATTACCGTCGCCTGATAGAATGTGTACTGTAGCTAACTGATTTGATTGTACTAGAAATTGTATAGCTGGAGTCAGGAGAGGTAAATCTATTGTTATGATTGGTCTAGCTCTATGGTGATATATAATTGGTAATTAGACACTTTAGCGATCGACTGTACTGTTTCAGCAGACCTCGTTCGCTACAGTTGTTTGTGGCGCGCATCTCAAGGCAACGGGCCCTACGCCGCAAATAATTCTGCTATTGTGAAACACTCCTTATCATCCGGCCAGGGCCTTGGTTAGATCATACCGAATTACGGTCAAGTTGACGATTTCACGATTAATATTTTCCTATGATAATGTTGTTACCATACACAAAATGTAATACGAATTGAAGATTTACTTATCACGACTTCATATATTTGTGGTTGGTATAAAACCAAGGATTTATGTAATCACACAACGAATATTCTATTTTGTTCTATATTTATTAAGATATGAGTCGGAATTAGGGTTTTATTCTTTTATTGCAGAACAGTTTTACGCAATAACAACTTAACATTGGGCAGGACTTATAAGCGCAAAACGGTTACAGCCACGAATGCATTTTTGCTTATCCTTAAAACGATATAGCGTGATGATATAATGCCGCGGAATAAAATACTAATTGCTTAAAATGGCATTGATATATATATACCTATGTATATATTATAATATTTTCGGCATTAGTGAAAGACGCTCATATCGAAAATGTATCAAATTAGTGGCGTACATTTTATAGATGCATATTAAACCATTATTTTGTTACACTTGGAAATTTAATAAATATGTTGATTTAAAGTTTGTTTGAATTTGGATTCTGAGACTTCTATTGTAGTAATTATCAGATATTAAGTCGATATATTTATGAAATATTCAAGTATTACAAAGTGCTTCTCTTTATGCTTCTATGGGATGCACGCCACTGTCATAATATATATTGGCCTCCAGTAAATAACTATAGCTCATCGAGAGCGGCGCAACATTGTAATTTGTGTTTGGACCTGTCATCGCTTCTTTCGCCCTTTGACACCCTCACTGTATGTGTAATCGTTCGCGAGATATTGGTTGTTTTTCAACCGTTCTTGGTTTCACTCGTACCCAGTCTCCCTATATATGAATGGTTTATCAAAAATATTTATAGTAACATAACATATACAACAAAAATTGTGCAGCTGTGTATTCTGTGAGGCAAATGATTTACAAATGGCCACGCATTTCGACGTATTCCGATCATCAAACTGTTAATAGATTCAGTGTTTTTGAACTCCAAAATGTAATTCTGTGGTGTCAGATATGAAAACGCATGTGTTATTCATCAGTCCGAAAGGGCATATTCTATGCATTATCTCTGAAGAGGCATGCCAGTGATAAGTGCGTCGGCTGCGGCGTCAATGCACTCCGCTGCATGCCCCTAGGTCAGTTCCCTGTGACTCAGTCACTAATGCACCGTTACATACACAACGCATCGTGATCTTCACCTTTACTACTATACCTCATAATTTGTTACATGAAACATAGACGAATTCGTTGGTGCTCAAACATAATTCACTGCGCGTTAACATTGAACAAACTGGTCGATGTATCTATGTACAGTTGATAGAAAGCTTTCGTTATTGAGTTACTTGGTATGTGGTCCGAAATGAACCGACTAGTTGCATGAACGGAACAATCGTCGTTACCCGGTGCTCCAGTGACTTAACAATATTATGAATCTTTTGCTTTCTTTACGACTTTCGGTTTCTATTCTATTCTACTAGTAGATGGAATCAACCATCACGCTATAACGTTCAATGCTACCATAAATCATATATATGTAGGTACAATGAACTACATTAAATAGCCTCAAACACTAAAGATATGTCTGATCAAATACATGCATTTGACATGTGGATCTTGCGGAAAATATTCAAAATTCTATAGAATAGTTTCGCCTTAAACGGCCAAGGCCCCGGAGGCAATAGTCCATTGCAAAAGAGAACCGATGCTGACAGTCATGAGACGTAATGTTGCCTTCTTCAGACATATGCAAATTAAGTATCCTAGGTTGATCTTCGAAGATAAGATTCCGGGGAGCAGCTCAGGCCGTCAGAGACGGAAATAGCAAGATGACATCAAAGAGTGGATCGGATTTAGCTTTCTAGTTTTGAAGAACGCAACATGGGATCGAAATAAGTTTTGCCTATTGACCTCAAAGCTTAAATATGAAGATGATATTCTAGACAGTCTTAAGAAACGTCCGCTTCTAACGACAGCACTGGGCGGCACACTTGAGGGAGTGTGTCGTCCAACAAGGGTTCGAGCGGCACGCGATGAGTTCCCTCGTCCTGCTCAAGATCGCAGATGCGAGAGAGAGGGGTGACTCTTTACACCACCCCTCCCCAAGCGAGTAGAGGCTTATCCAAAGACCAGACGTCTTACAGGGTATCGAGGATGAGGCCCTATCGTGCCTTCGATCCCTGTTAGTGGAATGTGGTTTTAGTCGGTCCAAGTCCGACACATCTGGAGGTGGCCCTAACCGCGCCCTGAGGTCAGAAGGAATATACCCCGGAATACACAAAAAAATCACAATAAGGGGCGCTAATTTCATACAAATTCATTTATGTATGGTTAATTGAAAAGCTTTAACAAAAAAAAAACCCAAAAACTAGAATATTCATGTAATATTATAATAATATACATATGTTTGACTAAATGAATGTGATTAAATATGGAATGACGTAATCAAATACTAAGGCACCTCTTAAAAAAATCACAGTGATCGATTGAACGGCACTCTAATTTGAATACGATAAATGTTGATTATGTAATAGAAGCCGCGAACATCTGCTGTTTACCAGAGTTCCTCAGATCCCTAGAGGGCGGGAGGTAGCCCTCAACCCTTGCTCGACCAGCGGCCATCGAACACAACTTTTTATCGAACCTCAAACAAACTTAATGAGAAATATCAGTTTCAGAAACCCTCCACTGCACATATCGTATTGTTCAATATTAGTATTGATCTTTTATGTTTTATCTAACCCTTTGTATAATAACACAATTGAAAGCAAATCCGCCCAAACTATTATAACATGTTTTATTTAGACTTAACTTACTCTAACTTTGCTAAGTAGGCTGAAATGGCAGTAGCTCAGACACAGTAGTAACTAATGAGATATTATTTATTCGAAATAGACGGTTAATCGCGGCTCCCGATATATAATAAAGTAAATGAGGTTAATAAATAAGTCAAAACAATATCTTTAATTGGGTAGACAGATGTGAAAGTTTATAATATATAAACAGACGTAGAACGTAGTATCTGCAACAGCAAATGCATCGCATGCAATGCAGCTTGTGTTCGTTCCCCAATAGCGAAGCCCCTTTACCCACTGACGTCGATTAATTCACAATTTTATAGTCAAACTTGAAGGTCGAATAAACGCTTCAAATTAAAATTAAAATACTTCTTTTCTATATTTAAGAGAGTAACTATTACTAGAATGTCAGTTTCGTAACGTACTACTGCGTGTAATAGTTGCGTTAATCAAGCATACTATTAACTAATGTTTGAATAAATAACAAGTTGTTATGGTTTCTTACAAAATAAAATAGCAATATTTTTCAATTTTAAAAGAATTTTCATATTAAATTTATAAGTTAGGTGCATAGACTAGCAATATGTACAAATATAACCTAATCCTCAGCTGATAAAAGCTATTACAAAACTAGTATTTCATATAGCGCACTAATTGTCATGTTTTTAATATACAATATTGTATAATGAGTATTATAGTTTGTCACTTTTATGCCAGGCAGCTATAACATAATAAAAAAAAAAACGAAATGAATTTAAATTTCGAGTTTAAATATAATGCTTTATCACTATGTTGATAAAGGTAGGGCGGAAACATTTATGTAGGGTTGCGATTTATTGCGGACAGCTCCGGTCCGCTTTGGACGATGTCCTTTTGATTTTAATTGGGTACAAAACACAGAACATTTAGAAAAACGTTATATGATAATGAAATTTGCAGTTTTTAAACGAAGATAAATCATTCTTTAGATGTCATTGTAATCGCCCGATTCCGAGGAAGTTGGCGTAGCTTCACTCTTGGCACTGGCAGACAAGTAGGAGGTACACCCTGGTGATTTAGTCGTTAGGAGTCCACATACTGGGTCCCTCACTACTACAATACTGCCCTCACGGAGACCCTGACAGCCATCAATTCGTGTACCACATTTTTTTATTCTACATGGCATCTACTTTGCCTATAAAGTAACGAATACTTTCTGAGTACAAGAAAATAATAATGACGAGAGTAGATAGCGTAGATACGTGACTTAAAAGTTTGATTTATTACCGATAATTACATATATTATTTAAATTTAAATGAACCCCGTTAGCTTGTTATACTGTTTCTATTTTTTTATCTATATATTATAATATGATAATAATAAAATAACAATATTAATATATCGTCACGTTATATCCATTTAGAGGTGAGCAGAGATACATTAGTGATTGTATCCGCTTTGCGTCTATATCTCGTGCTCAACGTGACCAGTAGCGCATTTGTATTAGATGTCATGTGGAATTCCTCACGATGCTTTCTTTCACCGGGGAGCATGTGGTGCCTAAAGCCATATTTACTCTGAAAAAATCCAGATGTACGAGCCGGGGTTCGAAACTACGACCACTTGCATCGCCGCGCATGGGTACCGGTCACTTATCCACTAAGCCACCATAGCGAAAATGATGATACTTATTCGTAAATAACGATAAAAAGTAAATGTCCAGCGTTACGGCGTTCATTTTCGTTTATTTAATTTGTGTTTGCTCTCAAGCAAAATATATTAATTATTTTGTATATTCCAAGTCCTTTCCTTGATAGCCATGATTTTTTTTTTGCACATGGGCATTTATTTCAATATTATTATAAGATTAGTTAGCAATCTGCGAACGCAAAGTCTGAGCCGAAAGCCAAAAAGTTATGGGAGGGAATTGCATTATATCCACAATAAATCTAATGACAAGACAGCGTCTATAAATCGAAACAGGTAGAATTTGGAGCTAATGAATAGGAAAAATGTATAAAGGACTAAGAATTAAGGGGATGTTATGGAAAAATATATCATAAAGTTATAAGATTTGGTCAAAGTTACATTGCTTTAAGTTTTTGATAGTTTTTATAGGTTTAAGAGGGGCATCGCGGGACGTAGTGGCGGCGTGGAGCGAGAGGTCTATCGCTGAAAGGGTTGTGTGGGAACGAAGGGCACCTGCGGCTACACATGGTGCTCACCCACTGAGTTTTTTATACATTCGCGCAGAGATATCTTTCTAATGCGCTATTTACTGATATCTTTTGTCTCTGTATGTAGTATTGTAGTATTCAATCACGCTGATATTGAATTCTAACTGAAGAAAAAACTTGAGTTGGACATAAAAAAGTACAAATATTCTGACAGGTTACTTGACATTTACAATAACCTACAATACTTTTATGATCACATGCTGACCAAAAACTAAAAGTTTAAGACACGGATCAGACGACAAAAACTGCACTGGAGCCAATTAAAACAATTTTAATAAAAAATGACCCCATTTTTGAGCTAATTCTCTACACAGTATAAAATGAAGTCGCTTCCGCTGTCTGTTAGCTTCGATTTTTTTTAATCATTCATCAGATTTTTATGAAGTTTTCAGCAGTAAATAGAGTGATTTATGAGGAAGGTTTATATATATATAGTAATACTTATAGTATAGAAAAGCTGAAAAATTCAAAGATTTGTAATGTGGTGTCGTAAAAAATATATTTTTGTGCGCTTAAATAGCATGCGCTGGCTAAACCTTACGAGTTAGATCAAATTAATCTACGGAATTGTGTATCTTTAAAAGATCCATAAAGAAATCTGTGATGATATAATATATATTTATCTCTAAAGGTTAACCCACAGCAACCATATTTATCTTTTACATACTGATTGATATACACATATATATTCTGTCTGACTGTCTATTCGCGATAAACTGCGGAACGCAGGAGGGTTAGAGGAAGGTTAGAATAGTGGGAGTAAGTTTAGCTAGAAGCTAACACTAGATTTATAGCACGTTACCAAATTTGCTGGGTCCGCTAGATATTTATAAAATATGAAGCAGTCATTTATTACATAGACCATATTGGATTGAAAATATCGAAATTGTCAAAAAAAAATTAAGTGTGTTGTATACATTATTTTAATACCTTGAAAAATTCTCAATTTCTGTTGTATCCTAGTATATCAGAATATTTGTGGAAGTATTACGGCCTTTCAATCATTTAGCACTGAGCGAATTACATATATATATATATATATATATATATATACATACATATATATTTTATAGTCAATACGTAATCTCTAAGATTTGCATTTATGCCGTAACTATCCAGTAATTCGCAGAGTGAGTAATTGGTTTATAATAATAACATGATAATATAATCTGTTAAACCAATCCAAGACCATGACAATTACATAATTGTTTAACGAAGCCTTGACAAGAAAAGGGGCTGTTGCAAACTGTCGATTGCAACTGTTTGCCATGACATTATCGTGTCAGCGTACAAACTCATATTCATTTACAATTCTCTATTTCGCGTAGGGTTAGTCACGCACGTCCAATAACAGTAGCTCCGTTTACCAATTCAAAATGCTTCGTAGAAAAGGTCTTTGAAACAGACGAATTTGCATTATTAAGTTACCTCGGCGGTTACCTTAGCGAACTGCCCCTATTTCTCGCCAGTATTTATTCATTTTGCAACACATCGTTTGTCGGCATTTTCGCCCTCCCTTGCCGGCCCACGCGTCCTCATCAATGCATCTTTAATAAGACACGTTCGTTAAATGCCGCCAAATTCACGAAACCTTTGTTATTGGGGCGCTAACCATAACACCAATACACACAATTATTCTACATTTAACAGGGTTAGCTAGGCATTTATATATAAAATGTATTCTAGTGATTAGGATATTAAAATATATTACATTACATTATATAGAATATACATTCGTAAAATTTAATGAACGACAATTATAAAAATATAATTTAAAAAATCTTTAATGTTTAATGTCAATAAGGAATTAATAAAACAAAGACAATTTTATAAGAACAATTTACATTACTAATTAAGTAATACATTTTTTATGTTGTATATTTTATAATCAGCACACGCACTGGCTAAAAACGATAAAATATTAAAGTTACGAGTGTGATTATCATTAAAAAAAAAGGATGTATTGAGCGTGTGTTAATCCGATAGTAGTCAATGTTTTTTTTCATAAGCGGATAACCCTTCAAAAGGTACCTGCGCCGGAGAATTGACAAAGCATGCATTGTGCAGTGTGCGCAATTCAGGTTGCATAAATGTGGTGGATATATTTACAGCTTTTGAGGGACAATGTAATTTACAAATGTTATATTATGCTAGACAATTCATGTTGAAGAAATTAAAAATTCATTTTTGGAAGGAATTATTAGTAAAACCTTTTTAACTACTATTATTTAGGTATAATACGTACGTACAATAAACAAAACAACGGAACATAAATTTCCAGAATAAATATTTTTAAAATTGATTTTGTTCCAACATGATTTTAAGAACATAGTTTAACAAAAGATTGAAGTAAGATTGTATTAATAGTTTTTATAAATGAGGCATAAGGACATGATATGAAAAAAGTCAAAATTTTGGTAACCCTATAAATATCGGCTGTTGATGTCTATAACAATGAGAATAATGAGCAAAAAATGCAAAAGAAAACTATTTTTTATACTCTATAAAGTTATAAAATAGGTCAGGTGCAAACTTAACCCTTTCGTAGCGTGGGAGTGTATTTTTTGCGGGGTATACAATTGTGCAACAATTTTTTGCGCACCTACAAAGTGTTTGCGATAATTTGTTCCCACAACGCTTTGTGATCATTTTATAGTGATGACAGTTAGAGATCATTTCCTTAGATAAACGACAGTTATGTTCGAAAAAGTAAAAATCTTTTTTGGTTTTGGCGATATCAAAATTTGTACCGTTCAAAATTATTAGGAATCGTTTGCATGCTTATGCAATGTCGATGAGAGAATACAATTAATGCTATTTTTTATATTAGCTTGATTAAGTGACTACAATAAGGATGATGGAAGGCATAGTAAAATCCAAAAAGATGCAGGGATTGGCGACTACTGAACCTCTCTCCGCCAAGTAGGCGGGGCCTGAACAAGGCTAGACGTAGTGGGGTGCCGAGGAAGCTGGCCCAGCCTTGCCCTTGACACTCGGCAGGCGGAGGAAGGAACACCTCGGGGGTTTTAGTCAGTGCAAGTCCGACACACCAGGGGGTGACCCTCATCGCCCACTGAGGTCTGTTAGTGATTTCCCCCGGGTTACCAAAAAATCAAAAATGACCCGTCTCTGCTTGTGCTACAAAGAAGAAGTCGCTGCAGCTCTTTTATTAGAAAATAAAATGATATCTGCGGTAAATCTAAAGTATTTATAAACATAAATAAATCTGTTCTTTTAAACATATTAATACAAAGGCTGAGGTTGATGTATTGTCTCCTATCGGCTTACGCAGGTCCTCAAGTTACATAGAAGCTTCGGGGTTACCTGTGTCGGCAACCGGTAGTAAGCCAATGTCGAGGGGCCACCACTGATTCGTATGCCTCAAGCCAGCACGTGATTGAAGAGTGCCCAGCTAGTGCCTCGGAGAAGACTGACCTAATCTGGGTGGTTGGTGGTGATTTCTTAATACCAACACTTCTTCATACGATGGTCGGCAGCGACGAAGCTAAGCAGGTAGTCCTCTCCTACTGCGAAGAGGTAATGAAGATGAAAGAGGCGGCGTCTTGAGGGAGTGTGTCATGCAAGTCCCGGAGTGAACGATGAGTGATCTATTCCCGCGCCCTGCTCAAATACAAGAGATGAGCGAGGGGTGGCTATTTACACCACTTCTCTACATCTACCTATCTTCTGAACTTCTTACATGTTCGCTGCTTGCCTGTGATACCTGTGGTAGGAAAAGCTTATCTTACCTCTGACTTTTCTCAGATTATTTCTACAGAATGTAATAGGATACCACGCCATAAAAACAAGATGTGGAGCTCAACATGGCAACCCTTTAGAGTGACGACCGTCGTTTATGAGAAGAGTTAGGTGTATATATACATACAATTCATTGGACGTGTTCTGCGCGATTAAAGCGACATCTAAACTATTAGTGATCTTAGGTCTATAACTAATAATCTTGAACAGGTAATGAAAAGCATATAAATTATGTCAATAAACAACATCTCAATATTTTATTTGTGTCTGTCATAGATAGGTATTAAGCTTAAGCCAGGAAAGTGTCTCAAAACCTGTTTTCACCTGCAACTTACTCGTATTTTGTCTTTAGTAGATAAATAGGAACATATTTTATACTGATAAGGAGCGTAATGGTCTCATTAAGGCGTTAGTAGCATGTGGTAATAAGGCTCGCTCTTGATTGATGATGCAATCTTTATAATGACGGTTCTACCTCCACGATCATATTAGTCGTCCGCCGGAAGGTATAGCGAAGCAGTTAAAGGGTTTAGTCAAAACATATTTGCTGAAAGAATAATGACGGTTCTCGGCGGGGAGCGCCGGAAATGCAACATTCGCAGCGAAATGCCATTTCCGGGGCTGTCATATGCGTTTACAGCTTTATTAAGTGTAGCTATAACGGTGATACCTAAACGATTTTACAGGCTTTGCACTCTTTACAAAAAGTAAGTAGAATTTATAAAGTAGAGAATGTACCTTTTAGACGACAGAAATCCTAGTTACAGAAAGACTCCTTAAATTTAAAAATACTTTTGAATACAAAAGATTCTTCAGTAGCGTTAATTTTTATAACTCATTACTATTTAAAAGCGTATTAAAAATTTAAAGAGCCTTTTTTAAAACTAAGCGAGATATACGAATTTTTCAGGTTTGGCCTATGCTGAATGCTATGGTATATCTTTTTTGAATCAGATTCTAAATGAAAATATGTAGTTGGTATGTTTCCACATATCAGTAAGCAAGTTATTGAGAGGGTTTAATAGATTTAATTTAAAAAAGAAAGATTAGACCAAATATAATATAAGATTTATTTGTTTTATAATTCACTAGCTAAACCGGCAACTTTGTACCGCCACGAATGTCGTATTAACTTATTTACCATCTCCCCTGATTTCTCTGTTCCATTCCTTCTTTGTTGATAATATTCTATCTTATTGTCATCTGCGTGAGAGCTGCGTCTGAATTTACTTTTGAGCGCGGTATATCTTCTTTTACGATAATTTCTAAAGCTGAGATATATAGACACAACTTTAAATTTGTTTAGGATTTACTAAAACATTACAATTTATACTACTCAACAAACGTCAAAGGATTTGGTAAGTCACCGATTTTGTCAACATGAATTTGGCTCTGCAAATACTATGGCTATACTCAAATCCGTATTATATATTGAGTTTTTTGTCAAAACGTATATATTTTTTGAGAACTTTGCTAGGCAAAGTCGAAATAGCGTCTATAAATCTCAGCCTAAGATAAACTAGCAATAGTATAAGTTAGAATGTTTAAAGGATACAACAAAAGCGGCGTAAATATACACTGAACATATCTTTCTTTACACATATAATAATAAATAGTTAAATCTAAGTTTTTTGAGAAAATATTTATGAAAAATGTATTATATTTTTCCAAATTTTTTTGTAACCTGATGGTGGTACTTGTACACAAAAAAATAATCATAAAAATTTAATTTACTTATTAACAAATTATGAGGTGACTGTTTCGCTGTTTGTAATTTCGTTTATAGACGAGTAAGTAGATAGATAGAGTAGTTACTTCATACTGAAATAGTTTGCTGAGTTTTTACCAGTGTCAAAGTTGAAGTTGAGCGTGAGAACAGGCGCGGCGCGATACTCTGAAACCCGCGGGGGAGTTTTTGTTCAGCTGGGTTCATCGACTCCGCGCAAATGTTGGCTTCCCGGCTGTGCGCTGTTGCTTTTCAGGATTATATGAAGATTATACAATATATAGAACTTTTACTTAAAAAAAAATATAATATATTGATTTATCAAGATTTTGGAGAAGTTTCATGTGTTTTATGTGTTTTCCATGAATTTTTATTCCCGTGTATTTAAATTTTAATAATAAAATCCAATGAAAATAAAATTGTGACTAGCAAAAAAATTGTCTTTTTTAAATAAATATCCACTTAAATTTTACTAACCCTTGGGTTATTTATATCTCGATATGAATTCATGTTTAAAGTAGCATTTAACATTAACTATTATCATTTTCATAAGTCTTGCAAACTATTCGAAATTATGACTTATTTGTCACATCATTGGAGACAGTTTGACTAATAAATAATATATACAATATAAGACCTCAAAAAATGTAACATAAAAAGTATTCCAAACATAAAATATTACAGTTATTTGTTATATAGTAAGATAAGTAGTTACTTATAATTTCAAAATCGATTAATTGCTATAAAAACCAATTTATCGGTATTTCCTCTACACAACAATTTGAAAAATTCCTTGGAATTGGGTACTAAGTTCAATAAAGATTATCAAACAGTCGCGGCCGGGTCTATTTCAAAATAAACTTATCACGTTACTTCTGAACTTTGAGAGGATTTTGCTTTTTTGTTCGTTGTTTTTGCACAAATTCCCTTCCAGAAAAAATGATATAAGAAGATTTTCGCCTTGACTAAGTTATTTACATTAGCAACAAAAGTAAACTTTGGTTTTTTGGGTTTAGAGTAAAACGTGACTCTGAATTCGGGTTATTGTGAATAGTCGAAACTCGAAATACATTTTTCACATTTACGTATTATGTGCCTAAGCATAATACAATAAAATATATTAAAGATTGAAAAGTCATCGAGTTAGTATGAAATTTAGATATTCAATTGAAATAAAAAATTCTTAAAACTGGTTAAATTTTTATTGAGCAAGTACCACTATCTACATAAATAGTAATTTTTAAAAACTTTTCACTAGGAATGCTTTACGCTTTTTAAACTATATGCTAATTCAGTTATTAATTCGTTTATCTCTATTTCAAAATGATAAAGTGGCTTTAACTAACATGAAATACAATATAATAATTTCCTTTATAATATACCAAGCTCTGTGGCGTATTGACAGAAGCGACGTTTTAACGTTTTTTAATAGAAAAAGCTACTAGCAGAAAACTAATTGAAAGCATTTAAAATTTAGAGCTTATTTACTAAAAATTTGTCTTTCATTAGATTAAAATTTGACTGAATTTATAAACGTAAAGCTACAGGTAAGAAAAATAAATCATAATAAACACCAGACACGCATAAATATGTATACAATACTTTATTTTATAATGAGACAGAAGATTAATGTTCCGGATCTATTGGTTGGGTCCCGTGTCTCGCGCAGTACAGTTATCCGTGATCCACCCCACGATTTTGCACAATTTTATACACAAAAAATTGAAATTCACAGCATTCGCCTACCTGCTCGTGTGGCTTGCAGAATTTTGATATCTTTTGTGTGAGATTTTTTGCCTTAATTTGTGACAATTATACCGGTATATGACTTTTTACCTGCGTTTTTATTCACATTCGAGATACCGTCGTATCTAACGTTTTGCGAGACCGTTTGTTTTGGTAAACATAACACTGGATTCAGCTATCTCATCTTTAGATAACTGGACATTTACTTCGCCGTCAATTTCGTTGTGATCTACACCTATTTAATAAAGGATTTGTATCTACCATTTAACTTTGTTTTCTTAAATAAATAGTTACATGTATTTTTTCTTGTAGAGACACGTTAATTTGTCAAAAAATGTATATCAACCACGACATAGGCCTTTCTAGTTTTCTCTCGATTTCATTCACGAGTAGTAAGATTTTGTACTGAAAAGAGTTGAAACTAATTTTGAAATTAGTTATATTAATGGATAATTTAGCATTTTATTAGTCAAAAAATGTTTTAAATCAAAGATTATCCTTTTTCTGTAACCCGGGGGTAAATACATAGGACTGCAAAGGACCATCAGGCCCTCCGTATGTAGTAGACTCCTATTGACTAAAAACCCCCGGGGTGTCCTTCTTATCGCCTGCCCTAGGAAACCAAATTCATCCATTATCCGGGGAGCGAAAAGTCTTGTTGAGGCTACCCTTTCTGGGAGGGGTGAGAGCAAAGAGCCGTACACTGCGCAACGCCCCACTCTCATCCTGGCAGCAGACTGCCACAAGTCTACTGACCGAGGATATAAAAACAATTTCTGAGTTAGTTGCTAAGTGTTGGCCTACTTGGTAATGATCGATGATCAGAGAACAGCAAGCGTTGTGTTAAACCAAACTTAAATTTTAATTTTCCTGTTTCATTTCCCTATCGTTTATGTACGCTCGACCACGAAAATTGTATATCTGTTTGCTTCTGTTCACGGGTAACCAAAACTTTTCAAGCCTACATGTATCTATATAATCAATTTCATACGAAATATTAAATGAATAACTTAAAGACTATCCAGGTAGACTCATGATAGAGCATTTTATATGAATACCTCTATAGGCCTAAAAAACTCTCTCTGCATGTGCCATTTAAAAAGAAGAGGAACAAAAAATAGGTTGGTAGGCAAAGAATGGCTGCCAAGACTCCGAGAAGGGTTAAAACGTATGCGAGATGCGGCAAAAAATTTGATAAAATGGTTTTTATTGAATACACAACGCACTGATAGTATTGGCCTGATTGCTTTTAGATAATTTATTAAGTAAAGTTCTGTGATGTCTAACTATGAGCGTCGTACAAATTATACTGAGGGAATATAGAAGTTATTTTGTTAACAATTAATTGAACAGTATTTATAACACAACACGACAACCAACACGCTGAAATAGAAATTGAAATTTTTATTAGATACTGGACAATACACATCTTCCAGAGTAATCTTTTTTTTTTAACCTGACAGGGCACAATGGCCATACCACTGTAATCAAATTATTTTATAAAAAAAAATATAATAATATGTTATAACATAGGTAATTTCTTTAAGGAGAACTCAAAATAAAACTATCTAGTATCTGTCAATAGTTTTAATACGAACTGTAACTAACCGTATTACGCGTGAAAAATATTAAATAAAACTAACCTACATACTGAATTTATGAAAAATTAACCGCACATATTCAATTCAAATAAAATATTTAAACAGATACCACCTTGGGCCAATTCTGAACAGCCCTACAGTAGTGAACGAAACGTACAAATTGCAGCCAATAATCAAAGTTTTTTAATGCGTGGAAACAAAAAGCAATACAAGGGGTAGTTTTTGCCGCTTTCACAACATGTGCAATAAACGATGTACTGTGTGACCTACTTACTGCACACTTCCTCTGTATCAAAGGGTTAAAAAGAATATCCGCGTACTTTACCGTGAAAAAAAAATAGACCGAGATTTTATTTCCGTAGCTTTCTCTTATATCGTAATGGTATTAAATAAGAAATGCAATTGTACCATATATCAAAGAACCATGGTGCAGTACAAAGTCGCTATGTATTATAATAACACTAATGGATCCCTGCGATGTTAATTATGTAATAGGAAATTTAAACCGCGCGCATCTTATTACACGGATACATAATTTTTAAGCACGGATTTGAGTTAAATGAGTCCTAACGATGCCATGTAAAATGTTACTTGCATGCAATCTCTCTTAAATAATAGCAGAAGAGTTGACAAACTGACAGCTAATTGAAATACGCCCATGTGCGGTGTGTTTTTAGTCAGCGCGACAGCCGAGGGCTAATTCCGCGCAATCCCCTTGACGTTTTTTCCATCTCCTTAAAAAGGGTTGATTTGAAATTAGCTGTGGGTACTTCTAAATTGCTACAGTTTTTTAAGCTTCCATCATAATCTAGGACCCAGCGCAGAGACCGTAATTTATTAGTCTTAGCAACTGAACGCACCCGTAGAAAATATGAATTATTAAAATTTCCGATTTGTATATAAGTTTTCTAATAAATATACATTTTAGCGATTTAATGAGTGGCCCCCTTTAACCTATGGCTCTTTTTCTTTTTTTTTTTGGTTACTTGGGGGAAAATCCTGCATAGGACCATCAGGGCCGCTGTGAGGGCAGCAACCCCGGTGTGTCAGACTCCTACTGACTAAAAACCCCCGGGGTGTCCCTCTAATCGCTCCACCCGAGCCTGGGAAACCAAATTCATCCAGACGCCCGGAGAGCGAAATGCCTTGTCGAGGCTGCCTCTCTGGGAGGGGTAGGGGTAAAGAGCCCACCCTTCAAATACCTATCTCACAGGCGGCGCGCCGGACACTGCACACCGCCACCCTCTCATCCGGACAGCAGACTCCCTCAAGTCTACTGCCCGGCTATTGTCACCGGGGGATGTCGCGCTCGCTCTGAGCGAACGCATCCCTCCGGCGACGGTGCCTTGGCCGCCGAATAGCCAGAGAAGATGTTCGCTCTCTGACCCTTTCGGTGGCATCCTTCTGCTCCATCACAACCTCGCAGAAGGCTGTGACTCCTCGCCATGCCTCTTCGCTGCCGACCATGGCTTTTACCACCACTGGCAGCGAGAGGTCGTCCCCAATGCGGTCCTGAAGGACCTTCCTATCTTCAGCCCAAGCTGAGCACACCTGAAGCGTGTGCTGCGCCGTGTCCTCGGGGCTCCCACACTCGTGACATTCCGCCGTAAGCTCTCCTCCGGACACCCGCCACCGGTGACGGTAACCTATGGCTCTGCTTAAGTAAAAACAACATTACCTTATTCAATAATTTTGCTACTTTTCGTATGTATGACTATTTATTATATTTTAAATTTCTTAATGTATTAATTATTGTCTATAATTTACATATTAAATAACTAAATATTTGTAATAGTTGTCTTTTTAACTACTAAATATTTAAAATATGGTACTATTTATATTATATATGTTAAAATAGATAAAGAAATTAAAATTAGTTTGAAGCCGCCAAGTTTGTCACGCAGAAATTATAATTAACTACATGCGCAAGCGATGTGTTATTCCCTCGCGCCTCATGGGATTGGTGTTAAAGTAAACACGTGTTTTGAAACGTTTAAATTGAGATATTTTACACTGTAGGGTTGCACATCTCCCGCATACCGCTTTGCTAAACATAGGTAGGTGTAACCCTCTCGTTGCCGCATTATTTTGAATCCCATTTTAATAGGCATTCTTAATGCAACCCCTCGTGGCTTTGTTTTTTTATTTCCGGCGTATAATAGAGATGTTTGACGTTTGACAAACCTATGAATATACAAGGCGAAAAAACGACAATGTTGTAACGTAAAAAGAACTTTAGGCTCGCCTGAAGTACCAAGGTCTCATGGAACTTAGGAGATTTATTTCACGAGCTATGACTGTTTACGTATCATTTACTCGGATAATTAAATATATAAAAACGATATCAAATATTATATATGTAGGTATATAACCAACCAATCAGAGTTGGAAAAAACTTTTGTATACATATATGTATTTTAGTACATGGAAGTATTCATTTGTAGATAGAAATATATTTACACATATGCGCTAATTTATTCGCGATATCGGTACAAGGCGATACGGAGTGTGCTGGGGCAAGGCGTCCTCCCATTGGCTGACGGCGCGGGAGGGCGATCCTCCGTCCTCTCACATGATACGATTCGCGAACAATTACATAAGCACTCCGGCAAATCGCAATGTCCTGCGTAAATAAGACGAACTCCAATACGCACACAATCGTGCTGTTGTATACATTTAGTTTATTGTAAACGTGTGAGTGAGTATCAGGCGAGCATGAAGGCGAATATTCTAAGAAGTGGGTTTGTTTATAATAAATTTAGACAGAATGCCATTCGTTATCTGATTTACCTCTTATCAATATTCACATGTTTTCAAACAAAGTTACGATAATAGCATAATTTTAATCCGGTTTTAGAGTGCTGTTAGTTTTTGTGAATAAAATATTCCTGTCATCAAATGATTCACACACTTTATTTTGCTAGAATTATAACCAGTTTGGGGCAACGGGTAAAACGCATTGAAGATCACGGGTCAGTGTGGTACGGAAAAGATATTTACTTTTATGAAATAATAAACATTATAGATATTTTTGGTGGTCGATCGATTGCCCGATCTGGATCATGAACACAGTACACAAGCGTAAAGACCATCGTAGTGACTCGCTTTGGCCTGTCGCGTTTCTGGATCTGCTTGTGTATATCCAGTAACTTATATCCTTAAAGACCTTCAGTTGTGGTATCTATATGTGGGCTGACATGACGACGGAGACTATCAATGGATTTCCATCCTTTGATGGCCGCTTTCGTTGTTGGACTACACTGTACTTACCATCATATGCACTGTAGTCACTTTATCGAGCCAGTGTAAGAAAAAAGAAAGATATACTAGATACAATACCATAAGTAGTTTACTACGTTAGTGAACAAAACATAGACATATATAAGATTATATGTATGTAACTACTTACAATTGCAAGTGCGGTATACAATGGTCATTGCAACAGAGTTGCATTATAATGACTGTTTTAGATTGTAGCTTGATTAACCAATATCATTCCAACATCAATGGAATTATATTATGCATCTAGGCTACAATATAAATTAATGTAGCACTACATAGGCACAACACCTAGAAAAAAAAAGAAAATTAAAAAAAAAATCTCTCAACATATTGACGCTTTAGGAAGTAGGTACCTACGCAAGCAGATATATGTATATAATCGAAATGTTATTAAGTACTCGTAGCATTTTATTACCTACTAGCTGTCCCGGCAGACCTTGTTCTGCCCTATTTCTCTAAAACAAAGTCACATTGTTTTTTTAATGATAATAGCTATTGGCCTATCGGCTGTTTTTTGAAAATTGTTTGAAGGAACCTGGCCTTAATGCTATATGTATAAAAATTGACAAATATTGACATTAATATTTATACGTCACTCAATAATTGTTTTGCTTTCCCGGAACCCGTCCACTAACATTGTAACTTTATGCTATGGTGTTAAAGTTCAAATTGACTTATAACAAATCTTTTGTATGAGAATATAGAAAAGTGTTGTTTTTAGACTTTTTCAGATAATTTTTTAAAATCTTCTCTCTGTTATAACCTTCCCCAGACTTCAACAAACACAACAAAAAAGAAATCAGTCAAATCGGTTCAGCCGTTCTCGAGTTTCGCGGTTATCAAGACACTATAGCTGATCCGGCAAACGTTGTTTTGCTATGTAAGGTTTTGTAATATCTTTTAAGATGTTCATTGAAATTAAGTGATGTCAAAGACAATTTTATTCACAATTAAATACTCTTAATCAACAACACATTTATTTGGATAAAGATTAATATTATTACGTTGATACAACTCTTAACAAATAATGCATTAATTTCGACCAAATTTGTTTACCATAAAAACGGTTCTAGTGACTTAATCTTAAAAGATAGACATATACTGTCGCGGACATTTTTTTAGATCATTTCAAGAGGAATAATTCTTTCATACATATATTTTTGGTATCTTGAACCGTTTTTGCAGCGCACGCAATGGAAGCCCTCAACGATGAATAATTTTGCCCGTTTTTTTCACATTTCCATTATTTCTTCGCTCCTAATAATTGTATCGTGATGTTATATAGCCTAAAGCCTTCCTCGATAAATAGTCTATTCCACTCAAAAAGAATTTTTCAATTCGAACCAGTAGTTCCTGAGATTAGCGCGTTCAAACAAACAAACAAACAAACAAACAAACAAACAAACAAACAAACAAACAAACTCTTCAGCTTTATAATATTAGTATAGATATCGGTAATAATACTACATAAATAGACATTTAAAATAAATTAATTGAGAAAAATAGTAAAAGACCCATAAAAGTATATAGCTAAATAATATAATATTGTATATCAGATCCAATAATCCCTATTGGGGTGGGCATAGAGAAAGGAAAGCCACTTTTCTCAATTTTTGCAACTCTCTTTCGATTCGTTAACATTAATTAATCCCTTCACGCACTCTCACTTCTGAAATTACCCTCCGACAAAACTCTATTTATTTGGTCTGTATAAGTATATATTGGTCGGCCTCGGCTCTAACTTCCACTCATATTCATATTGTATATATTTTCCGTCGTCCTTTTCTCATTCCTCCTCTCTACGTAATAGTAACAATATATAAGACAATAAATATAATATTATAAAGTAATATATTATGACTATTATTAAATATATGATTTAACATAACTACTAAACCTTTATAAAATTTACTTATTGTTTTCGCCAATTAACAATGTATTAATAATCTCAGTAATTAACAGAGAATGTGTACGAAAATCTATTTCTTAAAGTCAAGTTTAACTTTTATATTAATCATTGCAATACAAATACAAGAATAACGGTCTCGGACATTATATGTGTGAGAAACAAGACATCATAAGCGGTCAGTGCGAAACTGCCCACTGGGCTAATGATCGCCTAAACAAAAGCTTATAAAAGGCCGGCCCAAACATCGAACAAAAAGCGCCAAAACAACAAGGAACAAAGGTGCCCATTTTGCACAATACTCGCCATATTAATTATACTTCTCAAGAACACAACAATAGAAAGGGTTTAATAGGTTTAGAGTAAATAAAAAAATCGTAAATCGGGGAACTGACCGCTGCTATTGACCACGGCACAAAGCCCGTGAACAAATTTGATGCGACAGTTATAGCTGGATTGTATTTGAATATCTGCATTGAAAATTATTTTTCGGGTTCGTTTACAGTTAGTTGAATATATTATAGCAATGTTTATACCTACGGAAATAATCGTAACTTAAATGAAAAACTTGAATATTTTTTGAATGAACACATATAGACACATGATATTCTGTGATACTTTTTAAAGTTACTATCCATTGAATGTCTTAATTTTTATCTCATTATTTTTATTTTATTTAGATTCTTTATGTGTTAAGGATTTTTAATATAATATATACATATAAGGCGCCATATTTTAAACAAAAAAAATTACTAGTACTTAGAAATAATAGTTTATACGCCAAATGTTATGCATAACAAAGGTTAAAAAAATGAATTTTTGTTTGAAAGTAATTCTTTACATCCGCAATTTGTTAAATCATCAAATTCTTCATCGTTACTCTGGTTTAAGCAAAACGTATCATCGAGGGTACGCTAAACCTATGCTAATCAAAAGATTGGCGGAGCTTCCACTAAGCACTACCGGTCATTCGTGGGTCAGAGGTGACGAACGGACAAACGAACCCGGTTTTATAAAGAATCTACGGTTTTTTATTCCAGCTTATTACTTTATTCTGAAATAAATGCATGAATAAAATTACTTAACAACGAGACGAGGAATATTTATAAAGAAACTAACGCTTAAATCTAAAAAAAAAATTTTGGTATGATCTATTTGAAGTTCTAACGTAAGTAATTTTAATTTAATTATAGTTTTTGTTAATCTTCATATTTCGGCTTTTTTATTTTAATTGCTGTTATCAGTTAAAGAAGATAGAAAAGAAAAACAAAATACAAAGATTTCCGCACGCTCGTGACCTTGTTAAAATATTGTGGAAACATTCTATGTACCTACGTTAGATTTCCTAAAACATTTTCAGTTGGGAAATAGATAAATAATTGTAAAGAATATTGTATGTTTTAATTGAAAACATAAAGAATAACTCAACAATGAAAAGAAATTGTATGAAATATACCATACATACTTTGAAAAGTTTCACTTCTGTATAGGTATTGTTAACAATAGAAGGGAAAAACAGGTGTAGTTTGAACTTGCGAATTTAACCCTTTGAATAGTTGCGGCTGGACACGGTATTCGCTAGCCGTTGACCACCTCTGACCGCTGACCCTGACCTCTTGAAACTTAGAAATTGAACTTAGTCCTTGTAAACTTGGCATTGAACTATGAATAAAACTTATTCGTAAAATTGAATTTTAAGTATTGGCCTCTACTAAAGTAGGTAGCTAATCGTATTACACGATTTATGAAAACTATGAAAGTTTTAATTAGTTGTAGGCTCTCTTAGCGCAAAATTGACTTAAAATATTTGCCTAACATAGTATATTATCTGGACTATTTACATAGACATCACTTGCATTATGGGGACATATATATTTGGATGTGAATTAATGGTAACTTACATAGCTATTAGTCACTCCATTATGAATGGAGTACCCTGAAGAAACGCTGGTCGTCAATTACTGGCGTTGCTAGGTAATCAAAGGCCCTGGCGCAAAACATAAACTAGGAATCCAACTAAACTATACAGCTTATTTTTCAAATTAAAATATTAGGATATATATGATAATTGCGACTTGTTGTGAATAACTCCTTGTTATTTTTCTTCAAAAAAGTTGAAGTGGTTTAACTAGGGATGCTGCAAACTGTTTTATTTATGTTCGGAAGATGGGAATATTTTACTCTTGTTTGATTTATAATTTGTTGATTAGGGTCCAAAGGCCCTCTGAGCATGAGGGTCCCGGTACACGGCAGGGTCTAGTCCTCCGGTAACTTCGTTACTCTCATCTATACTTAAAGAACTAAATATACCAATGTTTATTAACTGCATACATGTTTGTACCTTTGTAAGTTTTAACTTCTGGAATTTTGAAAAAGCCTGCAGTCGAGCTGAAAAACAAGAATATAGTCTAATCACCTGTAATCAATACAGTTCGAATGAGGTCTCAATGATGTTTATTTAGTTGTCATTTATCCTTTCGATGGTTCGCTGAGTCATGAGACTGAAATTACGCGACATTTATTTTCACGACCTTGAGATATTGTCGATATTTATTAAAATCTCTAGTGCCATGAAATCGTCCGAAACTTTATTTCCTCGTAGACCCATTAATGAAATAATATAAAGTAATCATATTATAATTATGTAAATTTTCGTATGCTAAACGTTTTTGTTTTTTCAATATAACAAAGTATATACAGTATTTTCTGTTTGTTGTATACCTTTTTTAACTTTTATTGTAAACAGGCTTAGTCCTTCTGTACATTTTTTGAAATTCCTCTTACTTTATAAGTAATTATTTTTCTTAAGTACACAAAATTAACTAAAAAAGTCATATTACCATAAAAAAACTATAAAAACTACAACTTGGTCACGGTCAAACAATTTTATTCGCAACCCCTCCGAATGTCCGGCCGTTGATCACCTCTGACCACTGACCGCTGACCTCATGGGATAGACAACTTGTACAACCATACTTGCTAACTTGATATGACATTGAACTTTGCGATCAAATTTTATTCTAGCTTAAATATTAAAAAAGTCCTTAGGGAATTTTCTTGGCATTCAATAGATGCTTTTTTTATAAAGTTTCTACATAGGTACCCACTCGTAGACAGCTTGAATTTTTAAGAGTTGTTAATATTTTGGAATTGAAATGTTTTTTGTGTAACTTTTTTTTTACGCTGGCTCGACTTGGTGACTACAGAGTTCCTGATGGTAAGTACAGTGTAGTCCAAAAACGAAGGCGACTATCAAAGGATGAAAATCCATTGATAGTCTCCATCGCCATGTCGGCTCACATATACCACGACTGAAGGTCTCTAGGTATATGAGTGACTGAATATACACAAGCTGATGCCGAAACGCGACAAGCCGAAACTAGTCACTATGACGGCCTTTACACCCATGTACTGTGGTCGCGATCCATACGGGCACCGACGCCCTACCACCTCGCTGCTGCTCGTTTAGCACCACCCAGGAGTCACGTGTAGGGAAACTAGGGTAAAGCCTTCGGAAGCGAGCAGCTTCGACTCCCAAAACTAACTAACTAAACTTACTGAAGTGAAACTAACTGGATTTAAATGTATAATGTTTGTATATTATATAAAAACTTCTACAACGAACGGAGAAGCCAATAATTTTTATTAAAATCATTATAATACAAAAATTATAAAAAATATTAAATAAACATATTTAAAAAGAGTGTATGTAAAAGCATGTGCATTAAAATTTATAACATAATATGTGTTTGCAGGCAATTTTTCTCCTCATATTGTACGAAGTGCATAAAAACGTATATCATTAAAGCATTGCGCTACAAATGCTAAACTTATCACAAAATAATGATCTCAGAAACTCAAGCTTTATCACCAAACTATAATTAGAATCGAAACAAAAGCCCTGCTCAACGCCATAACAGGTAGTTCTTTACAAAATGATAATGCTAATAAATATTTATAATAAATTATTATATTATATATAAATAATCACGTTATTGAATAAATGCAATGAATTGATGCCTTATTGTGAAATCCGACGTGGCTGGACAATAAAGTTCTTTGGTCATTTATCTTGGGTGCAGGTTGCAAAAGGGTGCATCCGGTCCACCAATCGGTTGGTCACCTATGACCTGCCAACGAACACCATTATCTGTGGATCGGTATGGATTTTATTATGCAGATTCTTACGATAGGGTTCCTTTATGTTTTGAGAAAATAAAGATGAATAAACAAAAATTCTTTACTACGAGTTATTGAATTAAACTTAGTCGTTTATATATACGTTACTCTAGCGATTTTGATTACATATGTATATTTGGTAACCCGGGGGAAAATCCTATATAGAACCATCAGGGCCGATGTGAGGGCAGCGACCCCGGTATATCAGACTCCTACTGACTAAAAACCCCCGGGGTGTGCCGCTAATTGCTCCACCCGGGCCTGGGAAAACAAAAGGTGTGGGAAGTAACTCACAGTAAGAGTCCACCCCCTCCAAAATCTCTCTGTCAGTCGGCGCGCCGGACTCTGCGCATCCCTCTCATCCGTGTAGCAGACTCCCTCCAGTCTACTGCCCGGATACATACTCGTATACGTATGTATCAATAATTAGTATCTATTTAATCAAATAGGTAATCCTATACCATACACTAGCTTTTATCTATATTATTCTTGATATTTTGGCCTCACTATTTTGTAAAAGACTAATTCTCTCGTAACCATAGCCTGTAGGTACTTGAATCTAAATAATTTTGTTTATGTTTAAAACCAAATGAAATTACTATTGAATTATTAATTATCTACTTAAAACTCTCATACAATTCCCTATCGATTAGCCCATTTGTATATTATCTTTATTTTTTAATGACTTTTTCTTTAGGTATATATTGTTCTACATATATAGATATTACCTGTAGTAAACGATACAAGACTTATTTCCCAATCCCTTATGTTTCTTAAGGAATTTTTAGATATAACACAGGAATACACGCTATATAAGAAATGATAACGCCAATGCTTTATCATTTGTTTTTCAATTATATTTACTTTTTAAATTCGTGTGTTTACCAAAACCATAAAAACTAACCACAAGTTCACAAAAGCAAGGTTAATTAAAACATCCCGGTAATCCTTTTTACTGTGAGGACTGCTTATAAATAATTAATACGTGTACAGTTCAAAAGGCGAGGTATTTACATATTCAATTAAAGCATTTAACGTTGCGATTTCTACGTGTGCATATAAATAGAGTGTTTCGCAACACAAAACAATGAGGTTCAACGTACGGGAACTTACAAGTTAAAATGATTTGCTTGGTAATGTTGGAGTGTCAATGCCCACTGAAAATATATTAATGAGATCACTTTTATTTTATAAATATTAATTATCTTCTTGTAGTAAAACAAAATACCCACATAAAGCTCATCGATACGTTATATATTGAGGGATGAAAAGCCATTTGGATTAAGCAACATTTTTTGGTGATGTAGTAATATATATATTTATGGAATCGGTAAAAAACGCTGATTCCGAAAATATATATAAATATATATCACCTAAAAATGTCGCTTAAATCAAATAGCCTTTCACCCCTCAATATATATAGTATATATATTATCCTATATCCAGAGCATGAATGGCCCAAATGAAAAATATTTGAATGGTAGATCGGTGCAGAAAAATGCTTTTAATAAAAGTTTTCATACCAAATTGATGTAGTATTACTTTTTCTATCCAACTATATCTTTACTAATAATATTAAGAAGAGGTAATGTTTGTTTGTATGTAGGAAATAATATGAAGTACTAATACAATTTCTTTTTTTTTATCAATAGACATTTAGAATGTACCTACAGGTTGGAAGTATTATCCTGTTCCTACGGAAATCGTGACTTTCATGCGGACGAAGCCACGGGCGAAGGGTAATATAGTATATTTTTTCATTCGTATAGTTATAGCCTTCTAATTTTTATTATTTATTACTACATCAAAACAACACATTTTAAAACATCATAATTTTGACGAAATCATTTGGATTACTCTGGCTCTGGAGACTTCATATGTGTAGGTTTAAGACATATCGCCAATCCCGGAAAAGGAATTGTAATAAAAGAAATAATATTTTTACAGGAATTATGTACAAAAATCCAGTTATTCTGCAATTTCTTGTCCCTCGGCAGAATTATGATACATTAATAAATTAAATTCATTTAGTTTTTTATTTAATTTTATTTATTGAACATTAAATCACAGCTCCATTACAAAACACCTTAAACTAATAGACGGCAAACAAAAATTAGTCACATTGACTTTTATTACATACAACAGAGCTTTTAATATTAACATATAGTTACGTTGTTATCCCTTTCAGGTCGAGCAGAGATACATTAGTGGCTCTATCCACTTTGCGCTTGTTTTGCGCAACGAGAAAAGTAGCACAGCATACATGACATTTCTGTAAGATGCCATGCAGGTTTCCTCAAGATGTATTCCTTCACCGGTGAGCATGTGGTGCCTAAATCCATACTTAATATAGAAAAACTTAGAATTACCTGCCAGGATACGAACCTACGACCACTCGGGTTGCCGCGCATGGAAACCGGTCATTTGTCAACTGGGTCACCATAGGCATATATTTAATTTAATTCAATATATTGTTTATTTAAATTAAAGGGATATTTTAACAACCATTATTAAATTAACTGAAATCGCTACCGAATTAATAATAATATAGTAAATAATGAATTTATATTTTATTTAAAAAATAATAATAATAATGAAGTTCATAGGAAACAGGATTTAGCAATTTAAATCGTTTTTCAGGACCATAGGATAATTATAAACAAATAAATAAAATGAGTACTTTTGGATAGTATACATTAAACTTCTACGTCCTGTCGCGACTGTGACGAAATACATCTATCTATACATGTATACTTATTACACAATATTTATTAGATATTAATAGAAGTTGTTAAAGAGTTATATAGGTTTAAATATAGCTAGACCTTCGTATTCCAAAAATAATTCTAAATGAAAGTAACTTGACACGTGATCAATTAATCCGTTTCAAATTAAAAGAGGTATGCTTGAAATAAACCGCCTTGTCGCACACTAAGATGCACCCCATACATTATCAAAATATTTTATTTCCTTTTTATAGAGCGTATCACAGTTCTACGGAAGTATTAGAAATAAATTTTAGACTACTTCATTAAGTCTGAAAGGTTTATTGTTTCTCCATTACTAACATCATTACAACTTGCTTCTTTTATTATCTACACTTAAAGTTACGCAACAAAATTGTTTAAAATTAAAAATGTCGAAATTAAATGCATTATTTAGGTACCTATAATAAGATTTTACTCGTAATATCGAGGTTTTACTAGTTCAATGTCTGTTACTTTCATCTATAGGAATTTATTCATATATTTTAGCTATATATGTGATAATTTACATAAACAATTATATCTACACTTTTCCATCAGGCATATTTTAACATCTGATGAAGCTTGTGGAGTCACCGAACTGCAGCACGTGTAAGAAAGTAGATGACGTACAACATTTGCTGATGGAGTGTGTCCGATCTCAGTCTGCAAGAGATTCTCTGATGGGAGCCTTTAGCCTGAACAATGCAGGCATGTTCTGCGGAATTTTAGCAAGACCTTACTCAGCCGAAGCAAAGGAGTTGTTCAGGCTGATGGCTCCCCACCAGAAATAAATGCTAGTAGTGCATGTTTAGGATACGATGGGGCTGGCATGTGACGAGGCACAAAAGTCCCTTAAATAAATAGAAAAAAAAAATCTACACTTAAATGTAAATCTTTCGCAAAATAAATAATGCGTTTTTGTTTATAACCTCAAATCAATGATAATGATGTAAAAATAATGGCAACAGTGCCATAACAGATATTACAAGCTATCCTATTGTTCAAGTTTACAGTAGCAGACAGACAAGTAGCCAGAAATATTACAGTATATCTTGTTTAGATTTTAATACGTTATTCTAAAACGATCTCATGTTTTTATGATACGTAATTATGTTTGCTTAATAAGTATGTGGCATCATGCATATGTCACACATACGTTTTGCCCGCCTTCATGCGGTAGGAAATAGGAAGCACAAGTCTTTTTATTGGTCTTTGTAATTAAGGAAACCTATGCTGTAATTACAGGGGCGACTCTAAATATAATTGAACTCTTTTCTTTTTAAACGCGCGCTGCTTTATCTATTACCCACGTAACTGGAGGGTGAAGGAGTTTTAAAAGCTAAATTTTGTACAGAATATTTTGACCGATATTCTGTTACAAACTTAACAACATAGCTACGCAATACTTATTTGTATATACAGTGAAGGTATATTAGCAAATTACTAACAAAAGTTACAGCATATTATAAAGACTAATTAATTGGAGATTTTTTTTTCTGACCACACCATACCGTACCTGATGGTAAGCATGGAGCAGTCCAAAAACAACAACGTCTACCAACAGCAAAAATAACATCGATAGGCGCAGCGATCATGCCGGCCTGCACAAATATCTCCAAGTTTATCTACAGTAAAAGTATTGAAAAAAGTTTAATTGACTTAAAGTTGTTACCTTCGTACGTAGTTAATATGAACTAATATTATTATTAAAATGCTAAATTAAGGATTTTAAGTTTAAAATCATGTCATATCAATATGATATTACGTTATTATATGTCATTCTTGTTATGATCTCATAGTATAAATGGAAATTACGTTTAACACAGAAAGTGCTTATCGTTTTTAAAACAAATATATTATATTTCGATTAGCAATTTGGCCATTTAAAGGGCAATTTTGGTACGTTGATAATGTTATCGTTGTTCTTTAAATATAACTTGTGTAATGTTGTCCAAGGATCAAAGATATATTTATTCATGTGTCAGTTATACCTAACAAGACGAAACACTTCTGATTATTCAAAATTAAGGCGAAAGTGGGCGAAACTTATTAGCCAAAGCTCCGAATTGCGAAAAGTGATTATCAGTTGTTTACCTTTGTTGACCTTACAACTTTATTGAGAATCAATAAATCAAAAAATAAAGGACACTCAAGCCCTAGCTCAATTTTACGCATCAAAAGATAAAAAAAAAACAAATATAGGACATACAAATTGCCTTCACACTGGCATTAAGTCATTAATAATAATGGTAATTATATTATTCAATCAAATTTATTCACAGTAATAAAAATGTATATAAATATGTATTTATATATATTTTGTTCCAAAAACGGACAAAACTTTATAACTTTACAGTATAGATATATAAAGTATGTATAATGGAAAATACGTTTTTTTTCTGATATTGCATGGTTATTCACTGGCTAATAGAAACTTAACAAAGCTAGGTAAAATTCCAGAGCTCCAGGGTGCGATTTCTGCTAAGGTTCTTGAAAAAAGATAAATAAATTAAGACTATTGCACACAATAATGTATCAATAAATAAATTTAGGTCACAAATTGTGGTAAAGTATATGAAAGTACAATAGACAAAGACATTTCCTCATTAAGATTGTTTGCACACTCTACTTGCTTTTGTGGTAATCTCTCGTAAATATTGTCATACATTATAATTCACATATGGCACCAAATATCTTATTTTTATTTACAAATTAATGCTATTTCCTTGTCTGTTCGTTTATTTTTACATATTAAATGATTCATACTCAATACTCAGATGCGACAAGTGACAACTGTTCATTCAAACAAACTGAACTGAACTGAACTTCAACTGTTCAAATGCTCTATAAATCGATAATTGACGCTTTACATAATTTGGATACTGTATAAAATTTAACAGGATAACAGGAATAAATCGGGCATCTTTTTCTTTACTTTAGAGCTAAAACAGAGACTAAAATGTAAGGCATTCTTTTCAAGGTCAGATGATACTTCACGCCTTTTTTTCGAACAATGCTATATGTTGATGGCCGGGATAGACCTTCACAACTAAACCGGGCGAGAGGGCGAACACTGAGGTGCTCAGCCGGCAAATTTTTGGGTTGGGTGGCAACATAAGGGCACCCCTGTGGGTACGGACCTCGACTTGGCCTGCCAGCCAAAATACAAAACCTAACGGTGATCTACTAGCGTTTCAGAAGCGACTGCCTTGAGAAGAAATGCCGAAAGAAACTCTAGACTGCGTCGGAGTGGAATAGTGCTGTCAACTTTGGTATGGATCTGCAATTAACAATTAACTGAAGTCAAAATGCAGTCTATCTTGCAGATGTGATTGAGGTCTTGACCTCAATCTTAGTTTTGCTTGCATCGCCTGTAAATAATAAAATAAAATCTGCAGGTTGACAGTATAATAGTAACTCTTCTGAAGGCCTACACTAAGGTCCATTTGATTACTGATAATGCTAGTAGCACAGTCCAAGATTTATAGGATTGAGACAAACACATTATCACATAAACACACCAAATATCACAACGGCATTTTATGTCAATTCTATAAATTTATTACTTTTTCTGTTAGCATTATTGCTGATCGAATGTGACTTTATCTATTTCCTCTGGTGGATTATAGTGAAAGCATCTATTTCCCATTAGATGTGCTGTCTGTTTGATGCTAAAATGGTTAAACACATACATAAAAATAATATAAAGCAAAGTGATATTGACATTTATTTGTATAATTTTGAGTTACTTTCATGTATTTAAAATATTTTAGTAAGTAATACATTGTTTAATATCTCATATGTAGGTAAAATAAAATTATATTATTGTTGTCAATGAGCTTGTGAAGCCAAGAAGTGTTATTACGTTTGTTTCTTCAAATATTCAATTTTTAAACGAATTACATAACTTTAAATGCATCTATGATTTGAATGCTAATAAATCGGGGTCTTGACGCGATAACACCTGCTCGTTGATACATACATAGGTCGAGTCGATATTTAAATCAGACATGTGTGGTCTCGTCAATCGTAAACGCATTGAGCCGTTCATGGAAAGTCTTTTGGTTATTATTTCTAACCAATCCAGGAAGCTCGTGCGTCACGTGTTGCCGCGATGCACCGCGGACGCCCGGCGCAGGCGAAAGCGCTGCATGTTGAGGCAGGCCCGCGCCGCTCGCGACCCATCTACCAGACATACCGTCAACACTATACATTATACATTTTTTATATTAGTTTTTATTCGTGTTCAATATATTGGACTAGGTAAAGTGACTGCACTCCACCAAACATTCATAAAAAGGCGTCGATAATCACTGGAACCTATTAATAGTACCGTCATCATATTGGCTTTCACGTCCGTAAACCAGCAGGAAAAGTGCATTGTACAGCAGGCTAGGTTCATAATGTATGAATCATTTTTAACATAATTACATCGCCTAAAATGTGTAGTTGTGTCATAGTATAGTCGTATTAGTATAGAGGTCACAAAGTCATATTCTAGATTAATAAATTATTTTTCCCTTCATCTATAGATGATTACGCAATTTTTGAGTTATATCGTGATTACTAATTCCAAAATATGCAAAATCAATCTACCCTACTGTAATACAGTCAACTGTAGGGATACAAAACTAATTAGTGAATGAGTGCGACTTGACCTCAATCTCAACTGCTGGAAAGTGATGATGAGTTCGACAATGGAACGTGTTCACCAAGCAAATACCGATTCACTCGACGTTTGAAGATTTCCATGTCATAAGATGTTGGAAACACAAATGCAGGAAGCGAATTCCACTCCTTGGCGTTTCGCAGCACAAAGGAGGAGCTGAATCACTTCGTGCGAGCAGCTGGAATGTACTGCATAATGATGGGTTTGTACTTAAAAAAAAAATTCTTAAAAATAAAAAAAAAAGTATTTCTGATTTATCAGTTGACCGTACATCAGACTCGACGATAGTACATAACAAGTCTATGTATATTGGTATACCCAGTACTAGCGAGTAACGGTACGCAATGCGCCTGCTTGCCTGCCGTCGAGACCTTCATTCGATGAGCTATGACGATCTCATGATCGTTTTGTTCAAGCAAACCTTTCATTCAATCACTGACAGAGTCCTATAAACTGCATATATTATATACAAAATTAAGGATTAATGTATTTTTAATAAATTACGGGGCGCTTAAATATGACTGTGTCTACATTTTCATGATTAAAATGTTACATATCATATTATTTTTTTATTTAATTTCCTCAATGGTTGTATTTTTGATTGTATATAACCTAAAATGCAATTTAGTTTATTTAGCAAAGCACCTGAATCATCCTATGTCTAATTCTGTTCCAAGAATATGATAAACGACTAATTGACACAAATATTATCAGAGAATTGAATAAACAGCATACCTACATACAAATTTATTGATACCATTATGATTGCTTTAAGTGTAATAAGGAGTTCGAGTCCTCGCAAAATTTATGTATATTCTTTTTCGTATCAATTTTCTTAGTGTTTCAGTGTTTCTTGATAAAGCGTGTACGTCCAGATTCAGAAACACTCGTTTAATTTTAACATTAATGAATCGTAAGTTATCCGATTATCGGTTCATTAGTGTTTAAAGGCGTTTTTAAAAAGGAATGTTGCTGCAAATGGGCTTTGGTCTGCTAAAAGTAAGTATCACCTCATAGAGCTTGATTGACTTATTTAGCACCACCCGTGATCTCGGGCAGAATTACAAAAATAAAGCATAGGTTTTTTGCATCCATAGAGACTCGAGCAGTATTACCGCACGTATATTCAATGTAATTGCTTACTGTAAATTATTATTTTGTTCAGATATTATACGATTAACAATTTAAATTTAATAAAATAGGTAAATACTGTTCAATGAGAACAGAAGTTGTAAGGCAAAGAGTCCTTTTAGCTAGAATATGTTATCAAAGTTGTTTCTGCTTTTAAAACGGGGAAAAATATCACTTCTTTCCTACATAAAATAAACATACCACGAAGGCAACAGCGACTAAATAATAAAATCCGGTCGGCGGAGCTGCAACACTGGTTAGTGAGTTTCGGCAGGGCCAGTGGGGGGTGGCAGGACCAAAGGGCCGGGAGGGGACCGAGACGCGTTAGAAGTGCAATGTCCTCGCCAACATCGCGCCAGAGACGCTTCGCTCGACCACTGACGACTAGAAACTTCGACGTTTACATAGATACCCGCCGGATATCATCTTAAAAAGACATTGTTATTACCAAATCTTCTCATTTAATTTCAACGCTAGTTGCCCAAATAAAAATAATTTCGGCTGATTAGGCTCAAAATTAATTAAAATCAATCGCATGGACCACAAATATTAAAATGTTAAGTCGAATTCATTTTTGTTGACATAACAAAATTTATTTTATTGTAATGTAATTAAATTAAATTATGTATCCGTTCAAATCTTTTGAAATTACCAAGTATGCATATATTAGGCACAAAACGTGGCGTCTGCTTGTCCTCGTAGGGTTCATTCAATTCCATTCGATATCTAGTATCGACGACTATCGATATTAGTTTTCTTTGCAGATTTAGATTACAAAGTAACAAATATTATATTACAATTGATAGGTATCGAATTAAAAACACCACCGAATAACTAAAGAATTATAATATTAGAATCATTATATGGATATTTAAGTATTAGCACTATAGAGAGTATTCAACAATAGATCACTCAGAATAGCATGCGCTAAAAATGTTGGAGCCCTAATGAACAGGATCAATATTTATGTAATGTGGTGTCTAAATATAAGTATCGATAATAGTGATACTAGTTATTTTACATATGTAGAATGAACTATACTCAGGTGCGCTTTCCGTTAATTAGTGACATTTGGAGTCCCTCTAAAATATTTCGGTGTCGATGACCAACCAAAGGGAAGCTGAAGCCGTAAAAATGACCACCAGCGAACCCGAGGGTGAATCCTGTTACCATTTTAGCCGACTAAATACATATGGCAATAAAGGTAGTTACTTAAAAGATTTATTTTAAAACGTATAACTCAGGTATAATTTGGCACTTTCGAAGAATCTTTAAGATAAAGTGTTCACAATTAATTGTTTGATTAAGAGTTGGCAACATTTTTTAGCCACAAACTAGCTTTACGTTTCCAGGGAATTAAAAAATCGATAAACTATATTATTATACCTACCTAATACGTCTACAGATATGAGTCAATATGACCTTTTAAATTTTTTTTAATGGCTCTTAATATTTCCAGTAAAATATGAGACGTTTAGACGATGTTATCAAACTGTAATTTAGATGATGGAAGACAATAAAAACCCTTTATCGCGAGTTTACCAATTCTAATGATCGTTGCGTCTTCGCGGTTTTATCTCGCGATGTCTAATTGATTTTTTGCAATTAAGAAACAATTAAGACAACTTGGTAGGTCACGTTCGCCAACATATTTTGTCAATGATAACAGGATTTTACTTTGATTGGGTTAAACCGTTTCCCATATCTGAACAATCCCTCCCGCAAGTGCTCGCAATTAAGCAGGCAGTAAAGTAATTTATATGCATTATTCACTATGTACCTACGTAGATACCAGTGACGTGCATAGAGTATTTGAACAAGGTAGGCAGTTTTCGCGTAATTAATTTGAATATTATATTATTATAGTAAATATTATATAGTTGTTATAAGAAAGAAACATAGAGTAAAAATAGAATACGTATTCAGAATTTCATTCAGTCAGTTCAGTCATTCAATTCAGAATGTATTCAGGTAGATATTTCTTCATCTTTAAGTAATTTATTCCGGGTTTATTAATTGTAAGGGCATGCAATGTTTCATGCATCTATGGAATGAACACTACTGCTACATACATATTATAGATGTGCATAGAAAAATAATTTTTAAAATCCAATTCTCTATGTGGGGACATCCGATTCTGTAAGGGGATAAACGTACCTTTACTGTCGAATAAATAGGTATACGCCTTACTACTACTACTTACCTTGCCTACTTACCTACTTATATAATTACTTGTCTCTAAGGCTAAAATTTATAGACACAACTTTATGTTTGCTTAGACTTTACCTAAACATTACAATTTATATTTCTCAATGAATGTCAAAGGTTTTGGTATACCGATTTTTTCAACATGGACTTGCCTCTGCGAATACTATGGCTACGCTCAAGTTTCGTATTATATATTCAGTTTTTCGTCAAAACAAATTTATTTTTTGAGAACTTTCCTAAGCAAAAACGAAATAGGGTCTATAAATCTCAATCTAACAGCTAGGAAATTATAATATGTCGAAAACTTAAATTAAATATATTTGTAGACGCTTAAATTAATGATATAAATAGGTACATATCTTATTGAAATTAATCTTGTTTTTTAAGTTATAATAGATGTAATTAGGGAGACATGTTAAGATTAGAATTTTTAAGACTTAGATACACAAAAAGGATCGCACAAAATGTAGTCTTTTATGATTCAATTGATGCAGTTGCTGAGTGGTCGATCGACTTCTATGCTACGAATCGTGGATTTCATTTCGACACAGAGCAAATATTTATATGCCTACAGGTACGAAATTGTTCCTCATCTGGGTATTTATGCAAGTGGAAATTGTGTTTGTGAAAGTAACTACGTAGCGAAAAAAGAAAAGGTTAGTATTGGCCCATGTTCACAAAACGTAAAAGTATTTATACAATGTAGACATTTTGTGACAGCCAACAATTCGAAGGCTTCTATAAATGTGATTCGGATGTGAGACGGCGGGCAAACAAGACTGGAGAGGCATTTACATGAATGTGCATAGACTGGGCGTGCGGGGCGAGAGGGGGCCGCGGACGGTGGGAGGTGCTGCAGATACTTGACCTTGGGGCAGGATCGAGCCGATAGTTGCGGTCCCTGACCTGACTATTTCGAGTGGCAAGTGCGGTGCGGCGACCGCTGCATGCAATGTGCATACCGAAATAACCGCTCGGTGCGTCGCCCCGCCCCCGTCCCGCTGCCGTCCCGCCACCGCACCGCCGTGCCAGGATGTACTGCCTTATAGCCATGCTTGGCACGCCTCTCATGCGCCGCCATAAGGGAAAGATCTGTTACTTATAGCTGACTGTAAACAACATACCCCTTTGAGCTACTAACGTTATCTCATTACGAACGTCACTGCCAGTATGATTTAAACAATTATTATGATTTTACCAAGCCATCTGAAGGTTTAAAAATGTATTTCTTGATTGCAACCGTCTATAATTTTTATTACTAATGTATTTTTTTTTTCAAATAAAAAAATAATCTAATAAAGAAAATTTTTAATACATCGGTTAATATTTTTTGTAAATAATAAATTATGAACATATTATAAAACAATTTCAATTGATGATAATAATAATAATAATCAAGTAGTATTTACACGGTTGATGTTAATTAGAAAATATTGTATATCAATCCTTATATTGGACAGTTCATGTGGTATCCAGAGTTGCATCTACAATTAACACAAGACACAAGTCGTACATAACATGGTTCCAATATTGTTATTGTATATCATAACGTAGGTAAGAAAATTAGACAACAGTGACACAACTATCTTTTATATAATAATGATCAACATTGAATCCCGTGTACCTATAATGCCTTCATACTAAGGAATAGCCTTCCTTACATTATTAAAATAGTGATTACATAGAAATAGCACTATGCATAAGTATGTACTATAAATAACTGTTTTGCAATTTTGTGTTGGATATAAAAAAATACGTATTTCAATATTTTCAGAAATACAATCCGCAAGGGATACATTATTTCAACTCGGGTAACACCGAGGCACTACAGCTAATGTTGTATTAAATTATTTAGCACATTGATCTCTTATTCTAAGTTCGATTTAGGCTATAAGTGGTATGAATTAGGCAACTAGACACCTTAATCGTACCGAAGCTACGCATGTGGAAAGCGGTATAAACGACTATGTGGACGTGTTATTTTTATTATATTAAACAAAAATTATGATCGTTTAATATACCTAGCTTACACAGATATAAAATATTTTATTCAATTTTAATTATCCTAAATATTACAGCAGTTCTCTCTTAAACTAGGTCTCTCAGGGATAGGACTTGCGCAACATTACTCTATTATAGAAAATTACGTTCAACAAGTTAATTCTTCCAGCTGACTTGTGTTTAAGGAAGATAACATTACGAAGCGAACAAAATACGTAAGTAATTAATAAGCGTTAGAAATGCTATGCTACAAAAAATAGTCTCACATAATAAAGAGTTTCAGCAGCGACAAATGCTTATTCGATATTTTAATGTAATGTATTAAAGTAAATGGTGAGAGCGGTGGTCCATGTCCGTTTGATGGACGAGGGAAAGGGTCCGTCAAGGCTATAGCCGATGCACTTTCACGAGATGTGCCACACCATTATTATGCATCCATTATGCGCCGACGTCTCGCCGCCACGAAAATTCTCTCCTGTCTTAACACCTACGTTGTTTTCAACTAGATACATATCCATCTATACAATACTGAACTTCTCAATGAAATGAAATTCAAAAGTAAGAGACGAATTTAATTACCTTTATGAATAATATTAATTACCTGCAAGCAGATAGCGAAGTTTAACCAGACCATCATATCAGTTTTATGCTAATTTATGGAACTAGGGTACATTTATAAGAATATCGCAGAGAATACAAATTTAGCATTTCTTCATGTATGTGTTGAAATTATTTTATACATTATGAGAAATTTTGTGAAGATATTAGTGTTTTTTTTTTATGAATCATTATGAAATTATTCACCGTAGAATCTAAATAAAGTTACTTTAATAAAATCAAGACACTAGAGTCTTACTTACTCTAGTCAATACTTTGAATAGGATGATTACCAGGGTGTAAGTTAGTTAATATAGGTACATTTTTAACACTAGTTCGACATAGTGACTACAGTGCACTTGATGGTAAGTATACTGTAGTCCGAAAACGAAAGCGACCATCATAGGATGAAAATACATTATTAATCTCAGTCGTCATGTCGGCCTACATATACCACAACTGGAAGTCTCTAGGTATATGAGTTACTGGATATACACAAGCTGATCCCAAAACGCGACAAGACAAATTGTGTCGCTATGAAGGTCTTTACACTTGTGTATATATTATGTTTTTTTTAATACAATGAAATCAGAAAGTACTTATGATAATGAGCCCTCTGTGCCTACCCACGTGTGCACGATATCATCGTGTTTGCTGCAGCCTGTGTGTGTGCGTGTCTGGTGTATGCTGCGCCCGCGGAGGCGCACCACTCAAGGTCACTGGCCAGCGCGGCATGGCCGCGTCCCATAGACCGATTTTAACGTGTCACATTGCCGGATTTTAATAGAGGACATTTAATTTCTTATTTATTAATACATTCTATCAATGTATGAAAAGAAAAAACTTATATTGCTTGCCGTATAGGTAAGATACGGAAATTGATTTATATTTGTGTAGGTTTTTCTATTATATATTATCTTTCGAATAATATAACTATTATTGTTTAGTTTGACCTCTTCAAGGAAATTGGCTCATATGTACACATGTGAAAATTAACTGATTCGTACTTTATAACTTAATAACATAGTGAGCATGAAAGAATTGTCAATTATTAAGAATAATTACAATAATAAAATATTATTTAAATAAGTAAATGCTACTTATATCAATACTAGAGCGTTTCAAAAAAAAAAAAAAATTTCATCGGAACCACGCTCAAAAGCTTCGTTTTAATGCCAAAATAGGCCTCTGAAAATATGAGCCCTTAATATTAATATTTAGGTTGTCCGCATCGCACTTTTCGATTTCCCATACAAATAACACAGGACAAAAGTTTTTTTTTCTTTTGATTTCTATAACTAATGAACGATATATCGTATTGCAGTAACCAGTCATTATTTTTTAGAGAATTTAACGCTCTACAAAAAAGGTCTGAAGTCAATTTTGGATAAATCAACTCAGTCAAAAGTTATTTAAGATCGAAGTTTAACTTACCCTCAATTCAGCTGTTTTATTGACTGATTTGACCAAATATTATGTTTTTAGAAAAATTGAAACCTAAACATTTTACAAAATATAAATTAGACTTCTGAAAACTGTTAACCTTTATTTCCTGCTTTATAGTAAATGTGGACAAGGTACTTAAAACGAATTATCATTGAAAGTTAACCCAACAATTGAAAATTCTGGTTGTTGAAAATTAACATCAATCGTTAAACCTTTTTTGTAGAGCGTTAAATTCTCTACAAAAATAATGAATGGGTATTGCAATACGATATATCGTTCATTAGTTATAAAAGTCAAAAGAAAAAAGTACTTTTGTCCTGTGTTATTTGTATGGGAAATCGAACAGTGCGATGCGGACAACCTAAATATTAATATTAAGGGCTCATATTTTCAGAGGCCTATTTTGGCATTAAAACGAAACTTTTGAGCGTGGTTCCGAGGAAAAATAAAAAAAATATATTTTGAAACGCCCTAATCTATACTTTTGAATGATTAGTGTGTTAGTAAAAAGTTATAGGCAGATATTCTTCAAATCAGACAATAACTATATAACTATTGAATACTTATAAGAGATTTAGTGTGCGTATAGTATTATAGTGTAATTGGGCATCTGGCCTGACTGAAACACAACCACAGTAATAATTACTTACTTATATGCATAAGTTATAAGATTGCAATTCCGGTGACACGCCTTCTGGGTTTGACTCTGCTCACAATCATAGGTTTCCCAACACCTGAATGTGCTAAACGAGTAGAAGTGAGGTGTCGAATCGTAACCACAGCGCCAAGTATGTGTGGAAACAGTATGTCATAGGAAATATTATATTTAGTGTCCGACCGAAAGTTCGGTTTCGGTTTCGGTTTCGGCCGAGTTTCGGCCAAAAATCAAGTTTCGGCGGCAGTTTCGGTTTCGGCCAAAATTGGCCGAAACTTTTGCCGAAACCGAAACTGATTTCGGTTGTTGTCGTACATGCTTGCCTAACTTCGTTTCATGCGGCAACGCTTTGGCGGACGCTGGCGGCCCTGTTCGGGATTCGTGCGCCGTTCGCATTGCTTTTTTTTCGAATTTGCGCGTGTTTGTTGACCGGGAAAGGTCTTCACAACTTAACCGGGCGGGTGGGTGAACACTGAGGGTGCTCAGCCGGCAATTTATGGGTTGGGTGGCAATGCAAGGGCACCCCTGTGGGTACGAACCTCGACTTGGACCGCCAGCCAAAAATACGAAACCTAACGGTGATCTACTAGCGTTTCGGAAGCGACTACCTTGAGAAGAAACGTCGAAAGAAACTCAAGGCTGCGTCGGAGTGTAACTGCGTCGTTTAGACGACAGTTGACGGATCTAATTCGCATTGCTCTATAGCAACACAACTTAGTCAGTGCGTTATCACCCGACGTAAACATTCTTTAGAGGTTATGTTTTGATGGAACTGATTACATGTAAGTTTTTGTTTCATTTTTTTACTTGACCACGTTGACTTTTATACTTGACCACGCGAGTTTCGGTTTCGGTTTCGGTTTCGGCCGAAACTGAAGCCACGGCCGAATATTCGGTTTCGGTTTCGGTTTCGGCCGGAAAACCAGTTTCGGTCGGACTCTAATTATATTATCTAATGGTTCGTTTCAGCCGGTCACTCTTCAAGACCAGCTCCTGCACCTTTGTCTGTCTAATATTTTTTGAAGATCTTCTGAAACGTAATATTAAGGCTGGCATGTGAAGACAACTATTAATGGATTCCCATTACGTGACAGACATCGATACTTTTGGATTGCACTGTCACTATAATTACTTACTATCAAATGTAGTACAACAATTTTGTTCGACTGGTAGGATCATTTGTCATATCTACTGTGTAATAATGAGATTCGTTCATCGAAAGACTTCATAAATCAATAAAAATCTTGCAAGGAAATCTGGTGCAACGTATCTGGTTAAATGATTTCCGAGGGCGTCCTACGGACGAGGGTGGACGAGTTATGCCGAATGACTTTGTAACGTCCGGGAGCGCGGCCAACGACCTGCCCAATCTCCGCTGCATTAGCATAGCGAGCAATATTCGTGTCTAGCCAATCCCTTGTGTGGGTATGCATGCAGACTCACTACCATTTGCTACTAACTCGAGCTATTTTTATTCGAAATCTTCGAGTTATATATGCTTCCATCGGTTCGTCAAGCGTGTATCAATAAAGTGAAATTGAAATGTGAGTTTAGTGTTTTTAGTAGGGGCTATATTGAACGCAAGTGTGCGTTTGCTGCGCCCGCGCCGACGCAAAGCAGTTTTGTGGATGTGTTACTACCGAACTGCTGATAGGTTAAACGTCGTCTCACATGTATTTAACTAGCCCCTTGTAACATTACCCTGTTTATCTCTCACTATCGTATTGCTTACTTATTTTAAGTATATTTTTTTAACAAAATATATTTTGCCGTTGAGAGTACCAAATGGAAATTAGGCGAAAGACAAATAATTATTGTACTACCGTATTGCTTTGAATTATTTGAACTCAATTTTTTTTTTTGCATAAAAGGTAGAATCAAAATTAGTCAAGGCGAAATGCGCACGTTGATGTCTTTTATTTGCACAATCCGCGACTGATACGTGAGTGCGAAATTTATAAACGCTCATGATTTTTTTTATAAATGTTTCTGTTTTCCATTCAGTGAACAAACAGCACACATGTGTATTCATTTGTTCGTTATGCACAGTGATGCGGCCATGTGTGCGTGAGTGAGAGAGCGCGGAATGCGGCGTCGAGGCTGATATAATTTTGGGTTCGTAGCCACATTTGATAAAAAGATCAAGTTCAGAGGGGCAGACATTATAGTGGCGATAGTGTGAATTTTATAGAAAGTTACGCTTTTTATAAAAATTAAGCAATATCTACGATTTATTAAATACTGTTATAGAGTTAATTATAAAACAACACAGTGCGAAACGGTGTAGGAAGTCCACTATATTTACCTATTACAAATTCAAAGTGTGGATCTCAATAATGTGTATTGTGTACTTACATTACAGATAAAATGATCAAAGTCAGATTTTTTACATCAATATGATTCCTTTATTCAATTTAATTAATTTAGAAGTACAATAACTTAAAAATAATAGCAAACAATGTCTTTATAAGCAGACACATCTAATAATAAGGTGTTATTTCTTATAAACAAGATACAAAATAATAGTAATCCGCAATTACCACAAAAAAATATTAAAAGATCTTATTTAAAAAATATATTTTAACCTTTACACAAAATAAACAAATATACCTGTTACAAAAAGACAAATTAGCTGCTATTGGGCCAAAATCAATGATCTGTTTACAGCACACCTAATCGACTCCGGTAGCGCCGGTCGCAAAAAACAATGACATCAATATTTTACAAAAAGGACGTAGGCCAATGCTAAGAATTTTGCATGCATTTGCATAATGTAAGTACCAATAGGGTTGAGAATAGCACTTCTATTCGCAGTAAGGTTTTGCTTTGTCAATGCACAATGTTCCAACTCAACATTTAACAATAGAGGACCCTTTTCGTACCTGCAAAGTCTTTTTTTTTGTTTATAATCATCATAAAATTTTGGTATTGCGTAATTTTTCCGCATTGTATAACCCTTTCCTTTTGTTTAAATTGTACCCTTTCGTTTTGTTTTGTATATTTTAAAGGCGGCATCTTTGCGGAGTTTGGGACAATTCTGCAACGTTAAAAGAATTGTAAAACCATAAAAGTTGCGCCATTGACCGCAGAAAATGTACGAAAAGAGTTACTGGAAGGGTTTCTCTTTTATGTCAAACATTTGACATTATAACGGTAACTAATTTCTAAAACATTTCTTCCTCAACGCATTATATAGAAGGTGCATTTTGTCAGATAACTGGAATGTTTTAAAGCGATCAATGTTTATCATAAAAGGTAGTGTATTCATGAGTTAGAAATATTTTATGGTAAATGTATGAAGTTACATAAATGCTTTAGTAACATTACAACACTTCTGGATCAAATCAAGTTCATAAAAAATAACAAAGATACTGTCAAAAGCTTACCATAAGTGCCAGTTCACTTTAGATTGTCATAATTTTAGACATTTGTTCCTGCAAGCTATATTTAAGGGTTTATATTTATAGAGGCTACTTTAAGTTTGTTTAGACTACTAAAACATTACAATTTTTATTACTCAATGAATATTCAAAGGAATTGGTAAGTGACAGATTTTGTCAACATGGAATTGGCTCTGCGAATACCATGGTTATACTCAAGTTTCTATTATATTGTATATTCAGTTGTTTGTCAAAATGAATTTATTTTTTGAGAAATTTGCTAAGCAAAGTTGAACTAGCGTCTATAAATCTCAGCCTAAGTAAATAATAGGTGGGATGCTGATGCTGAGATAGTTAGTCTTTCCAATATAAATACTTATACCATCGCATTATATTTTGCTAAAAAAGAAGCTCAAGCTGTTTTAACAATTAATTAAGAACCATTCCCTTACTTAGAATCGTTTTGTACCTGATAGTTTTTATTATTTTGAATTTTCCTCCTTGTTAACATCGCATAAAAGCTAACATTTCAACAGTTTATAAGATTCATGGTATACTTGTTTATTATAAAACCTCATTTTAAAGCTTTTATTTTATTTGCTTTACTATTTAGCTCCATTCTTGTTAGATATTATAATTTTTAATCTAGTAATATAGATTTCATTCGTATTTAGACCGATGATTCAAATGTGGGGTTTAATGTAATTTAATTGAAGCTTATTGAAACACTAATATAGTGTGTATAATTATATACTGCAAAAAAAATCCCTGGCCTCAAATTTGGAAGAAACATCGTTGCGTATTTTAAAGCATGTATAATAAAGTTAGTTCAACTTTATTATTATTTTGGAATGGAGTTTGAACAACACCGTCCTACTCATACTTGTTTAACGTAATAAAACTAACTCTTTAGTTTTTTTTGTAATTTTAAACAATTGTTCTGACTATACTATTCATTTTTTTGGTTTGGTGCACATTTTTTTAATACTCACATTAAAATAACCTTTTTGGAATTGATAATTCTCCAAAGTATAAAAAGAGACCTAACTGTTTCCAAAAAATAAAACTTTCTAAAGTTATCCGCAAAAGTGCTTATGCTTACTAAGGCCAATATTTAATCAACTATCTTTCAAAGGGACCGCCTTTTATTACATTCCGAAACCTTTCTTCTACAATTTTTGCACAAATATCTCTACTATCACTAACTTTCGCATAACTGTTGGCCAGCTCAAGCATTGTCCGTTTTAACAGTTATGCTTTTATTTTTTTAAATGTATACCTATAAGATACATTAGTAAAATCTGACGTAATACTAAGTTAATGTTTAAAGATTGCTTTGGCAAAATTTACAAAAATTTCTTCTAGCCATACCTATATTACTTTTAACGATGTTTAATCATGGCATGAAAGCAGTTTAATTTTGTAAAAAGCATGAATCTATCTTATTGATAACCCAATCGTGCGATGTCCTAATTGAACCTTAAATATGTAAAACAAGCGTAGACATTCATCCATCACCATGCCAATCAGATTTGTGTACAAAGAATAGCGTACATATAAATCCCTCCAGTCCATTACGGCAGAGTTCGTGAAGCCCCCACAAATTGTAGAGAAAGGGCATAGAAAAGCGTTTTAATGTTTGACATGGTCGAGGAAAATGACAAAAGTCAATCTACACATCAATCGCCAAACATTGGAAATTCGGGAGGTAGCACGCAACTGTTTAATAATTCAACAAATATCGATGTGGGGCATCACCACCTCACCACCTCCACTGGACTCGCTCGAATGCGTAGATGTGGACACAAAACTATTTATGCTATTTTGTATCTAGTTATACATTGATACCGAAATCAAATCATTACCTACGGAAAATCCTGATTATACGTTTTCTGACTTTAAAGAGATTTGGCAAACGTCCTTAATCTCATTAATCGAATTTTATAAGCTTATTATCTGTAAATAGCAGTGAAGATAATTTTTTTAAATCAAATATATTAATGAGGTTTTAGTGCATGCTTGATGACTATGCCAGTCTCGTAAGGTATATCATATTGTTTAAACTCACTTCTGGCGAAGTGACAACTGTATGAATCTGTAAATTCTTTTTGATTTAACCGACGTCGGCTCTCCCAATATGATGGTAATTTCTCCGACACTTCGACAGTCATGAAAAAGAAGTCTTCTCCTAAAAGATAATGAATATCATGATAATTATCCGACCTAATAACTAAGAATGTTTCTTAGCAATTAGCTATCATCGGAACTGATTATGGCAATGGTTTTCAAATATTAACATTGTAAAATTACTTATTTGTGAATTGTAGGAAAACGACAATTTGGCTGGTAATAGTAGATGCCTAAAGAGGTACTTTATTATGAAATTATACCATTAAATCTGCATATATTAACAAAGTTATGGGCAAGAATTCATTGGATATGTATGTAAATGATATATATACCTATAGGTATATAAATAAACTTAAATTTATCGTGTATTTTGTATGACCTAAGAACAGGTTAAAACATTTTTTTTATTTGTATAATGTATGACATTTTATTAATATATAATTTTTATTCTGACCCAAAATAGTGACCACGCTGTATCTGATGGTAAGCTCGATCTAGTCCTAAAGTAGTTACAATTATCGTCAGCAAAGTAAAACCTACTGTTAGCTGGACTAATCAGGCGAGTTTACACAAATTTCATATTATTATCATAAGACGATGGCAAACAAGTTTGCTGGAAGTCTATTTCATAGATCCAAGATTCGGCAGAAGTAAAAAAATAGATAAGTTAGTTCATGCCGATCATGATCATCGCTAAGCTGTGACTACGTAATCCCGTGCTTCTATTACAAAGAGAGTGGAATAAGGGTACATTATTTGTCAAAACACTCACTATTACACAAACGGTAGAAAATGCTTATCGAGGCGAGGCAATGCATTCGCAATTTTAATTATTTTAGATATCTTATGTTCGAAGATAGAAAAAGCTCATTGAGTGAAAAATTAGCTCAAAATGCACTGTGGTCACTGTAAAATATCTATCTACATCGCGAAATTCGTTTTATAAATCTTATTAAAAAGATTACACAAATTTCGTTGTGCTCTATCTGTGATTGAAACAACGTGTCGTGAGCGTTATAATAAAAGCCATAACTTGGATTTATCCGATGTGGATATTTAACAGTGACCACTACGCGTTGTGAGATAATTTTTCACTCAATGAGCGTTTTCGATCTTCAAGTGTAACAGATATAAAGTAACGTCCAGTAAGAAAAAAACATTAAGTCATATTAATTTTGGTCTCATTTAAAATAATAATTATTTGTCGTAATTATTAAATGATACTTTTTCTAATAAATTATGTTGTAATTACGAAATAGAGTGGTTTGAAATATTTGACGTTAAGTCACGTCTTTCTTGTAAGGAGCGTGGGTATGTTGACTTTTGTGTCACGAGGCAGGGGGTGACATGAGGGAGGTTGCCAAATGACACGTATCAATTATTCACACTAATTTCCCTGGCACATTTGCGTGTGGAAGACAAATAGATGCCGTTCCACGCATCGAGGCCGAAACATCTCTCTATAATTATCATGCGTCCTCTTCGTTCAATCAATTGATGAGTATTGTATCATTTATATTATTGGTATACGAAAACTTTTAATCTTAATATTTATTTTATGATTGCCTGTCTATACCAGTTTTACTTTTACAATATATATTTTGTCTATTCTATATTTATCATAATGTCTGTGGAGTATTTAGGTGAATTAATAAAAATTTTGAATTCGAATTGATATTATCTGTAATCTAACAAGTTTCTTAGGGTAGCATAGCGTTTTTACAATACTGTTTAGTTGATTGTTTCGTTTGTTGTTTTTATACACCTCTTAGAAATTATTGACCCAATTGTTATGGATTGTATTTTTTAAAAGAATATGGGTACCTTTTATGTTGTCTTTATCGTATTATACACATATAAGTATAGTACATCTTATTAAATTAGTTTGAACACAAAATGAGAGTCAAATTAATATTCATAGCATACATAACTTAAACAAAAACAGATAAGCAAATATTGCAACGTTATTTTATACTAATAACAACATCTAATGATAATTTTGATTAAAATGAAGAAATTAGCGTTAGAACGAGTTTTAAAGAGAGTTTTTAGGTTCTGGTAAAAAAATTTAGAACACCATTAGAAACGGCGATAAAGTTAAACTTTATACCGGTTTAATGAGTTCGCACGCTAGAAACAAGTCAATATTTTTTCTGTAGGTGAAATTATATTAAGTTCCATCAATGTCATTGTTGTATCCTTTTATCAATGTTTTGCTGTGAATTATAATACACTGATGAACACTATGCGAAGGGGTAATAGTCGGGGGCTACGTGGGGGTAAGGTGGATCCTACCCCATAGTATAGCTTCAATAATTCAAAGCGCGTATTTTGGTCACGAGGACACGCGGCCGTATCACTAGTCAGCGACCGTCGAGTTCTCAACTATCAATACACACCACATTAAAAGGGGTTGACTTAATTATTGAACTAAAAACATAGTTAGGATCACAGTACACGTTTCACTGCGACCTCGAGGTCAATGATTCTTCAGATGAAAAGAACTCACCGTTGGCAGTTAAGGTGAACATGCTACTAATTTATTGGGACACGAGGTTTGCGCGAAGGTTCTGCCATCTACATAATCTTATCACTAAGCGAACGATACCAGTTTTTCTACCTTTCAATATACCTATTTATATTTATCTTACATAAAAATATCTACATATTAGCGGTAAAACCTTGGCCTCAAAATCACCGACTAGCCTCGCCGCGCCGGCGGCATGTTGTTCAACAATCTGTTTAGGTTAAAAATATCGCAACCGAAGAGATAATAATATGTATGTATATTATTTTGATTTTTTATCAAATGTTTACTTTTCATGGATTTAAACAACATCCTTGATGTTTTATAATACCTAAATAACAATGGATGATTGTTTTTATAGACGAATCAATGAAACATTAGGTATCGCCCAGTACTAGGACAGCAGAAATCTTATCGCGCTTTTGATAGTGTGCGAATTGTGTATGTGTAGGGTATCGCGAATTGGCAACGCCTTCTCGCGGACCAGTTGCCAAAATGAATCACCATCAGCGCACGATACGGTACTGGCAGGTATATTATATACATAACTGCTCTTATATACTAAAATTATAGGTAAATGTTAACTCTTTCTGACTTATGGTGCTCTGGTAGTAATTTGCTCATTCATTTGAACGTTGGGGACACATTAATTATTTTACTGTTTTGTTTCATTAATTAATAACGGAAATATTTTCAAGATACATATATTTTGTAATATACGTAAATACATATTTCACTACAAGTATTCATATTTTGATTGTGTGGAAAACCATATTTTTTATCAAAAATGAAACGAATGAATGAAATGAAGATGCAAAAAATCTATTTTATGCAATAAATTAATGGATTATTTTATTATTATATTTTTAATAAATATAATATGAAATAAATATTTATTTACCTAAGGTATCTAAGTATCTATACCTAGATACCTAGGTGTGTTATCATAATATTCCAACTTAGATGTATGTATGTATAAAGCCTACAGGTACCTACTTCATATAACTCATATCACAAGAACTTTATTATTTGGGTTTCTAAGTAGGTAGGTACTACAATAAAAACTGACTGACGTGTTGCAAATTGCTAATTCCACTTCCTCGCTTGTTATGAATGCCTGGTAATAGTTAGCGCATATGATCTCTAAAAACTTTTGGCTTATTTTTGTTATTTTGTCCACGATGAGAAATGTTTATTAAGTTAATATAACTTATATTATATAGTTACAGTATACAGCGCAAGCTATAGAAATTATTAATGAGAAACACATTTTTATCTAAATTTAATTATATACGGGAATTGAGTTACTAAAAAATTAACACCTATATTTCTAATTGATGTACAATAAATAATAAATGTGCAATAATTTATAATGCCTACAATTAAATATTCTATAATTTTAGGCACTTACTACTTTACACTTGCATCGTGTGAATTTAACATGTGAACTTTTACAGAATAACTTTTACTTTTATAAATCGAACAAACAAAAGTAAGGCTGTCCGTATTTTGCAAAAACTCACAAATCTCTTCGAATTTCATATTGTCCTGGTACAAATGTGCGAAATTGACGTAATACTGTGTTGTCCAACAACACAGTGTTTTTTTCGCAAGCACGCGCCTTCTTCCTTCATCCGTCATTGTTATGTCATCATTACGCTGGCTGCACTACAAAAGTGGACGTTGTATTATTTAGGCGAGGTTGCAATTTTTTCTAGGTCGGGGAATACCCCGTCATTCATAGCTTGAATGTGCGAATTTCGACTCGAACTAGACATTTTTTGTCTGTGCCGATAAAAATAAATGTGTGTATAACACAGACACCTCACTGTTGTAGTGTTTGCCTATATATATTCTCATTCATACAACCGGTATGTAGATGAGTTGATATGAAATAAAATTACGCATTGTTAAGATTGCCCAGCCACAGAAGTAATTTTCGAAAAGATAGTAAGTGTGAAAGTCCACCGGAATATTTGTTTGAGCAAATTTATGTGCAGTATCAACAGGATAGTGCGCTATCGCGGCAAAGGGCACTGTTATCGGGTGTAGTACGCATTTTATCTGTGCTTACAATTCGTGCGTGCACGTTGCGTTTCGCGCGATACGCACTTCGCTCAGTCGCACGTCCCGGCGATGTTGCACAAAATGCCGTGTACTTTCGCAAACGAATTATCAATTTTTCATACAATTCACAATACGTGAGACTTGTTGAGAAACACGTGCGTAACGCACGATGATACCGTGCATAGTTGCACGTTGACTAACAACTTTACTGATACGGTGTTATATTTTTAATTAATTACTTGTAATAAAAGCTAGGTAAATTATTATTTATTAAATTTCATCAATAAACAATTCACCTATAATATAATAATTAAAAACAGAAAAATAACACCATGTTCATATCTATATAGGACAAATATATTTTGATGTTAAGAGAAAGTATTTGCTCATTATTCATAGGTGTAGTTGTAATCACGTTTAGCAAATTGATTCTAGTAATAGATAATATATCTATACCAAGAAATGTACTGCGATAGTAATCGATAAGAAAAATACATTTTGCAAGAACTGCAATGAAGTTATGTCTTGGAGAACGTAACAATCAGGTACTTAAATTAAACTCTAGGCACATATACGAGTAGGTACGTGTTAAATTATTTGATACGATTTTCTTTTTCTTCAATTAGAAGTTCCGCGGTTTTTGATTATTTAAATTTCGTCTGCAAATATGGTACGGAGCAGCCTCGTACAATGACCATGATTATGAGGTTTAATTCAGTCAGACAAGACATACATGTATCAATTCCACGAGCTATAATATAATTTAATTTGTTAGTTTCGACTTTTGAACGCCGTCTTGTTACGGAGTAAGTAACTTTTTTTAAGGGGGGTATAGCTGTGACTCCATAAATCCACGCGCGTGGTTCTATTTAGAAAGGGAGAGGATGGAACAAGATTAGATAAATCCACCAAATTGCATCTATTAATTGAAATATGATTTAAAAATCTTCAGTAATAGGTACCTAAAAATATACATACAAAATCCTTTATCGAATTCTTAATATTTAGACTCAACACAAAGATAGTTTACGTGGGACAAAGGGATCAAGTCACATTTGGCAACAATATAGTCATGGGCAATCTTTTCGTGATATAAAAATGAGAAAAGGGTTTTACGTAAAGCTTTTTGATACGGGTCGAATTGGGTATGAACAGTGGGATATATTCATCTGCTTCGCTATTATTTGTATGATGAAACTGTCATTTTGTACTTAAGTTTGAGTGATATTTACTACCTTTTTGGTTATCTTATGCAGTATAATTGTATTTTGAGTGTTTGTTAAAGCTTGTATCGATTTTTATGTTTTTTTGCTATTTATCACATTTAGTAGTTGTTGTGAATTACCTGTGTAGGTACTTAGATAAGGTGGATAGTTCAAAGCTAAAATAATAGCAATCGATAGGTACTTTAGATATTAATAGCACTTCGAGATCGTAATAATAATCATCGACTAGAGTGCAACATACAATTCAATACGTGCGTTATTATTCCTATTTATACTTATGTATATATAAATACTCGATTAGGTTACTTTTTTGCGTATAAAACAACAATTAGATATTTAAATCTTAGTGATCATGTTATAGATTATTCATATTCTACGTATTTAAAATGAATGCAAGATGAATTAAAGAAACACATATTTAATTTATATCTATTTATAATACGTGGGAACCTAAAACTACTGAGTTATTGGTAGATATATACATGTACTTTGAGGAATCGGAAAGAAATAAATATAAATAACGGTTATAACATAATAGTTGTTAAGATTCTTGTATGTTTTAGTAAGATACCTCGAAAAAGACACCAGCTAAACTAGAATATTATAGTATTCATAACTAATTATACGATTACATTGTTATGCATCAAGTTGTAACAAAAGGCAGGCCCCGCAGTATTTACAGTATCAATAGGGCTCTCAATAAAATGATGCAATTACAATAAAAATACAATTTTGACCACAACCCTCGAGAATATTGCGAAGGGTGTTCGCGAATAAAGCGACCGTAAACTCGTTAATATTGTAGGGTTCTGTATTGACATAACAGGCTTGTTTATGGGACTTGAGACTAACAATATTGCAGTAAAATCTGCTATCTTTTGATTTTCTATTACTAAGCATACCTATACTTTTACTTAGATTTAAATGTATAAAATAGCAACTTTAAAACAATAGAAACAACGGTTTTTGATAACTTCATACAATGAATAAAAATAGCGCAGTCGTTAACTTTGTTTTACACTGATCATTTTTTATATAATAGCTTTTAGCATTATGTTGATTATTTTGGTTTTTGTTTTTATTGTTTCCGACAAGACATGGGCTTATGGCTGGGAAACACCTTCACAACTAAACCGGGCGAGAGGGCGAACACTGAGGTGCTCAGCCAGCAAATTTAAGAGTTGACTGGCAACGGAAGGGCACTCCTGTGGGTACGAATTTCGACTTGGGCTGCCAACCAAAATACGAAACCTAACCTTGATCTATTAGCGTTTCGGAAGCAACTACCTTGAGAAGAAACGTCAAAAGAAACTCAAGACTGCGTCGGAGTGGATCTTGGTCTTTCGTGCAGGATAAATTTTTTTTTTCCTTTATGTATCAGGCTAAAGGAAATGCTCTCTTTTACTGAATAGATGAGTGTTTTAATGATATTTGGCATATATTCATCCCTTCAATTATCCATACTTTGTACGACGGGTACTGACTAGTTATTGCAAACGATACCTGTAATTAGGTGCATCTATCGCGGTGTCCATCTATTCGCACCGGTCGACATTGGCTCCATTATACGCATGCAACGGAAATAACGTATACATTATACTATTGATTTTGCTAAAAAAATACAAACGTAACTTTAATTACCGTGTAATTAGTTTTGTTATATGTAGATAACCGTACTTACACCTAAGTCTCAATATCACATTCGCAACAATATTTTACTATTTATTATCCTTATTATAGTCACAAACTTGATTTAGAACTAAAGTAACGAATCTAATTGTTTATAGCTGTTACATTTATCCAGTGTATATGTTTATATGTTCCATTTTTACCTCAAAACGGCTAAACCGATTCTGATCAATTTTAGCATAGAAGTAGATTAGACCCTGCAGGCGGACAATTGCTACCTTTCTTTGCCAAAATGCAACATGAATTAGTGGAAATAGGGGATGCAATTAACAACGTGGAAATGATTAGTTTTTGATTAGTTATACTTTTTTTAATAATAAAAAAGGGGTAATAGAAGGGGAAGGGGTAGGAGAGTGGGGAAGTTAATGCGAGAAGTGAAGGAGACAGGAGGAAGAAGAGAAGTTGGGTCTTTTAAATTAGGGCTACAGATAAAGTTTTTAAGCAACAGCAGGGGAGTAAGAAACAAGAAGAGTGGGAAGGGATTGAGAGAGGGGAGGGGAAGAGAGTAGGGAGAGGAAGGAATGGGTGGAGAAAGGAAGGGGTAAGGGAGGGCTTGAAAATGGGGAGAGTAGGGGAGAGAGAGAGAAAGTTGGATTATTTTTTAACCTCTATTTAACCCCAGTATAAGGGTTGATTTTCTAAAACATCAAAACACGTGTTTATTATTTCTAACCAAAAAACTAAACAACGGAGATTTTATTTTCAAGTTATGTCATTAGTTTTGAAGGTTGAAAGAGCTTTTTTTTGTTTTTATTAGTGAACATTATTTTCGGAGTCCAAAAAAGGTAATAAATACTCCTGGCAGTTATATTTTCTTGCATTTCAGCTTATTGCTACACTTTTTATCTGCTCTGTACATAATTCTGGCATCGTAACGGCTGATGTCGCGGGTACGAGGTAGTACTCTATATACAATGTAAATCTATATAAATAATAGCAACCGCAAAAGTACGTTGAGACGTTTCTCGAAAATTAAGTAAGTGCCTATTTGAAACAAACACTTTTGTTGTACTTGATAACTGTATTGTTAATTATTGTAATTAACAATACAGTTAATGCTTACTAAATATATATTAAATATATCCAGGTGCTAATTTTATTATTATCAACAAATAAATTTGTTAATATATTTACAGCAAGCATTATATTTCTAAAAAAAGTTATCTACATGCTAAAGTGTTTCTTGCGAAAGTTGTTTTCAATTTTGTGGGTACACATGTTTAGTTTCGTTTTGTATTACGAAATCGAGGCGTTTTTTTTCCACATATTTTAGCGACATCGACAGCTCGTAAATTCGAAGGCGAACATTATGTTTCATTAGGGCTGCGTATAACGGTACATCACAATAAGGAATTCTTTTTACTCTATAATAAATAATCAACAAGAATTCATAATACACGCATCCAGTTTAAAGTAAGCTGCTTTCGAATAGGAGACTCGTTACAAAATATCACACGAAAACGTTTTCTACTTTCCAATGCATTTTAAAGTATCATTTCGGTGCAACGACCAGCGTACGATGGTGGGACGATCTCTCGCGGCTAGCAGATCGAGTCCGCCCAAGGACGTCCACTCCGCAGCAGCCTCCGGAAACCACGCGACCTTATTTCATATACCAAAAAACACAATTTCCTTCATCACCGTGCATATATAATCCCCTCGCTCAGTTGGTTAGAAAAATGATCCTGTGTAAAAAAATCAAAAAGTTCGAGCTTGCTGTTGTTTTATTTTAAAGAGCTGCGGGCGGAGGCAACATGGCAGCGATGCGGTTTGAGAAGCAAATTATCTCCAGATACATTTTATAAGATTCGTATCATATTAATGTAAGATAGAAGCGCCCTAGGTATTGTATAATTGAAGAATTAGGCAAAAGCATGAAGAGCCGGTATGGGATAAACGATAATATAATTTAGTATTCAATTTAATTTATATGTCAAAATAAGACAATATATTTGCTAAAAAAAGTTCGTTATACGCCTCCCAGTTTACGAAGCAGGTGTTCTGGACTATTTTGACAACGACGCTTAGCTGAACCGCCCAATTTTAATTTAATTTTTTAAAGCTTAAATTCCGGGCCCATTTTTGAAATGGTTGATTAAATCGTTTATGACGCTTGCATTATTATAAATCTTATTCACTCTATTGTAAATATTGTGAAATATATTTGGTTATTTTGTTATTTTGTTCTAACACATTTATTAATACAGAAAGCAAGTGAAACTTAAAAGTAGATATGGATGGCCAATTTAAAACTATGAAATATAGCCAAAAGGTACTCAAATAAGTAATGAATTTATTTTGATGAAAATTAAGACCACATTATGAGATCTTGATTTCAAAACTTACCTAAAAAAAGGCAAAGGCATAGTGAGTTTTAGAAAAAATACACATACACACGTTGAAAAGTATACCTCTGTATATCTTTTAGAATAAACATGCAGTATTATGCCGTAAGGGTCTTTTTAAAATTATATTAAAATGTATATTAAGGCCCGAATATACAATGGGAGCAGAATATATTGTTTCAGTTCGGTGTCCCAGGGAGTTTCGCTACAATGAGCTGCATCCGGGGCCGCCCGGCGTGGACGACTCCGCGATTACAGGACTTAAGCGAATAAGTATGTACTCAAATTATACCTACTTTGAAATGTCGTATGTTGCTTCATTATGAATGAAGCTAAGTAGTAACAGCCATCCATATAATTCTATAAGTATATTTAATTATTCTTATATAATTTTAATTTTAGTATTCGAAACAGACCGTTTTATAATATTACATCTTTTACGAACTAGCTGAAAATTTATTTGCAAAACTCATAACAGATTGGGGCAGTTACGAATCTAGTTTTTTTTTAATACGATTCGTATCCCCTACACAGTTTTCAAGAAATCAAGTGAAAAGAAGTTAAGTGTCTAAAACAGTGGAACAGTGCATAATGGTTTTAAGAAAAAATATGAGAAAGGTAATAATTTGTTTCTAACTTAAGTAATACCTAGTTGGTACAAAAGATATGGTTGACCATTTGACTAACTTTATTGTCAACGCATTAGATAATAGGGTAAAAGCACCCTAGATAATATACGAAATAATAAATTCAGCCAAGGCGCGTGGCAGGATGCTGGTGACAAATGACGAGGCCGACGCTTCGCGTGAAATTACAATTATCTCTGTGTGCCGGCCACAACCCCTTCGCTCATTATGCAAACTTCATACATGAATTGTCATTAATGTAAAGATTACTTTATTACAACTAAATGGAACACATCACTATAAGTATTTTTGAATGTTCGTACAGTGCTCGTAAAGGTGTGACTGAGCCCTGTTTAACTTGCTGCAGAAGTGATAAAAACAATATCTTTTGTGTTTATTATCAATATAATCCCCCATATTCTGTTCATCAGCTTCGTCAATTTGAAGGTTCAACGAGCCACCATGCGGGATCGCATTATTGCTTTTTTATTAGTTTTTTCTATCCCTCGCTTTGCAGTTTTTGCTGCGCGTGCGTCCTCGTGGGATAGACTGTGTGTATTCGCCGTACATGCTGGTATTATCATAATTAACTTCTGTGTTTTAATTCATGACACTTGAAACGTTTTATATTAAAATTTATGCGAATGCGAATTGTTAACATGATAGTCATCGAATAAAGTTTATTGACCTTCTAAGGTTTATGCGGGGATAATTTCCGCAGATTGATAAACTAATTACTGTCGACCGAAGTCGGAATCAAAGGTTATAACTGTTTAGTATTGACAATGGAGCATTTGCATTTGTATTTCCGGCGCAATAGCCAAATTATCGTGAAATTTTAACGGTCGTGCGGTTGACCGTCTACATTACGAAACGTACACGTGTAGGCTAACGTTGCAAAGTAATTAGCGTGTATCATAACTGTAAATTAATAGTTTCAAAGATAAGTATTTTTAAATTTAACTGTATTTGCAAGCATTCAGTTCTGCAAACTCAGTCATTTTCTTGATTATATTTCCTGTTCAAACTATTTACGAGCAAACTAAAATATTAATTTTTTTCTCAAACAATATTTTTCCCACATATACGGTGTAATTGGTCATATAAATGCCAATTGATTTTTCAAGCCCTATCAAATCCGTCAACGATATGCAAATGATCGCATACAACTAGTCAAGTGCACTTTGCGAGATGACGAAAGCCACTTAGATATTCGCTCGCATTGTTTCTGCTAGGGTATTTATGTGCGTTAAGCTAACCTATTACATCGTGAGAATATTTGTACCTACTTATTTCTTTTTTATTTGTAATAATATCTAATATTTCTATCAAAACTCCTACACTTACAGACATAGGTAGATATATAATAAATTTTCAGTGTAAAGTGCTTTCTTTGAGCAAATTTACTGAATAATCAATACATTGTCTTGTTTTGTGTATATTTAACCCCATATCTCTTAGTATTACTCAACTAATTACATTTCCTTTATTATAAATCGATTACCCCTTCTTACTATTTATTAATAGCAGTGCCCATGTCCCCTATCATTTTGTAATATTGGTGTTTCTCATAACAAAGATTGACATCCAACATCAATGATAAAATTGTGAATCATGTAACCATCATCTTTATAGCATATCAATTATTAGTGATCATTAGATATACATATGTATAAATATAGATAATAGTAGGTTGAAAATAAATATCAATACTATTTTATCTTCGTATGATGAGAAATACTATATTAAAGTCTTTGCAAAAACTCATCATTTTACTTTCATCGTTGTTAATTATAAATAAAGTTTACCCTTAACTAAAGGGTGTTACCCTCAAATTTTAGCGGAAGCATCATTCTATTCAACAAAAAATATTGCACACGTATCGTAATCTATTTTTGAGTGCATTTTGCGCTATTTTGGCGTTCCCTCCGTAGGCAATGTGTCAATGACCTCGTTTAACGTCGTTGTTCACGCACTTTTGGGAATTTTTAGGGCAACGCGCATTCACAACACGGCGAAATGTTTCATCTATATTTATGTAAAATAGAGTAATGAATTTTAAAAAGTTTTATTTTACAGCAGGTTATTCTAGTTTATTTAACATATTATTGGACTCTTTTCGGTATGGTATAATATGTAATATCTTATTCTCCTTTACGTAAATATTTTTAATATATTAAAAATGCATGAAAAGTCTTTGTAAAAATCTATTTTTTTTAATATTCAATTAACGGCTGCGTCTTCATTTATGTTAGCTATGATGAAATACCTGCCTCAGAAGGACTCAACTTTGTACTTTTAATTAGTAAAACAAATTTAATATTACGGAATGAAGGACATTAAAGTGTATATCGAAAGCGGCAGCGCGTCGGCAGGATCTACAAATAGCCAATGCCGGCAACATTGCTGCTGCTGCCTGCTGCCGATAGGATTCTAATGCGGCAGTAACAGCGCAATCGCAAATCGAGATATCGAAAAAACCATTTCATTTGACCTCTCTGGTGTAGGACACTGACTAGTCCGGAGTGTTCAAGCTGTATCATTTTTATTCAAGCGGTTTAAATAATTTATTAATTAATGAATGGGTGAGATGGGATATAAATTAATTTGTAAAATTTAAGAAATTAATAAATATTATTATGAAAAAGAGCTTCTAATAATGTTGACACTATATCGATATTTGTTCTGTCATTTTGCGTTATTCGCATGTAACGCATATAAACATTAGCGTGCGGTGACCATCCAAAATGGAAGCCGATGCAGTCAAAGCTCTACTTTATAAAAAGGTATTATGTGTAAGGTATAAGACATAAATATTTAATTGTTTTTTTAGGGTTCCGTAAACCGAAAGGCAACCTTTATAGAATTATTTTATTGTATGTCTTTTGTTCGAAAATGGTGTAGTTATAGATATCATATTTTTTTACAATTGGGAAAATTATTTTCTGTTTGTAAACCAACCGCAACCTATTTTGATATGTGGACACAAAAAATTTTTAACGGCAAAGATAAGTTTGTCCTACAATTCAATTTGTCTTTTTGTTACAGCAATGTTCGGTGTTATATTCGCAGCCCCAAGTCCATGTTGACAAAATCGGTGACGTACCAAATTCTTTGACATTCATTGAGTAATATAAATTGTAATGTTTTAGTAAAGTCTAAGCAAACTTGAAATTACGTCTATAAATCAGCCTTAGTGTCAGAATTGCGAAAATTCATTAATCAGTTACTGCGCGTTGCTTAGATAATCACCCAAGCAACGATGATATAATAGTAGGAAATATCGTACTGACTACCATGTGACAACCGTCAATATATGGATAATATCTTTCTCGCTATAGGTAAACGGTTGTTATTAGTATGGCGAATGTAGCTAACACAGTTGTCATTAATGGTATGCTAAAATAATTGAACGTTGTAAAGTAACAACCAACAAATATGTTACTTTATAATAAAGACCTAACGCAAAGTTCATTCTAAAAGTTTAAGGAGCCAGCGAGACAATCTACAGTCTTTATGAGCTGAATTCGTCTTTATATTGTCGTGAAGGCGGCGCGGTGTGGAGCGCCGTCGAGCTGTTCGCGACGCACACAGATACGGTTGGTATTGTGTATGCGCAAGCGCACTCACGCACACACCGGCGCACGCCCTCCTCAACGCGCTGCAATTCGTCGGGCGCGCCTAGCCGCGTCCCGCGCACTCCCACCCGCACGCAATTGCACTGCACTCCGAAACGCTGCGCTGCGTGCGTAAAAAGCGCACGCACGAGGCGCGGGGCGCGGCGCGAACACACAGACCCGGTCGCGCGGTCGTGAGCCTTCAGCCACCAGACACATACAGTCATCGCCAGACGCTCGCGAGAGCTCACCGCCCCCGCTCGGTGCACCGGCTACACCCGCGAACCAACCCCAAACGTGCTACGAACTATTTTACAGTGTCAGTGCGAAATATTTCATATGAATTAACTCGATTTGTTAACAGCGATTCAGCTGACATCCTGGCATTGGAATCCAGGAAGGTAATTCGTGTTTTTGTTTTTATTTACTTTTAAAAACTTGTGTATATATAAATCGACAATTTCGGACGTGCTACGAATTTCGTAGTATCATAGACTAACCTGCCACAACATAGAGGGTTTTATAATGGTAGTTTTGACAAAAACTTTTGCTTAGCAGTTGTAAACTTTTGGTACGAGGTATTAAAATTGAATAAATTCAAGGTGCGATTGTGTATTTATTAAACAGGGGAATCCGTCGATAGCGCTTTCATTATTCCCCTAAGTTGGGTCGTACCTGGCGAATAAAATTTAAAAAGTCAATTTGTTGGTGTGGAAGGGCTACGGACCGTATGAAGGGCGGTGCAGTCGAACAGCGGTGTTAGCACTGATCGTACGCTAGCGGACAGCCGGCCGCAGCGCTGTGCGTTCGACACGCGTGTGCACGTCGCTTTCTGGACGCAGTTCACACTGATTAATTATCAGTTCTACAGTCGTGTTACATTACTACTATGTATCCCATATCTTTTTACGATAATATCCCGCCAGGTACAACAAACTATCTAAATCCAATGAGTGTTAACTTTTTATTTTATTTAATATAATTTGTGCGAATTAACAAACAATTATTTTTTGTCGTAACTTAGTGTTTGGAGTAAAGTTATAGAGATATAATCTTACACTTCTTTATAAACTTTATGCGACGTTTCTGTTTAATCAAACATTTTAAGTGGAACCAATTTAAATAACTTTTACCAAAATTATTAGAGCTTTGTAAAGCCAGAGAGAAGTAATGTTCTTGATTCTTTCTGATTACCCCAACAGAGAATTAGCATGATGATAGATACAAATAAATTTATTACTATATATTTGAAAATGTTAATAAGAAGAATCTTTAGCCGTTTTAACGTATCTACTTTTTTCGTTATCATTGGGTTAAAGGAATTTCAAGTTTAATTACTTAACTTTTTTTTTCTTTTTTCCTTCACAGAAGCACAATTAAGGAAAATGGAGAACAACGAAGGTCAGCAGACGTTTTGTTTGAAATGGAATCACCATAAAACCAATTTAGTGGAAATCTTGGAGGCTTTAATAAAAGGAGAAACTTATGTCGACTGTACTTTAGTCGTAGACGAACAAGTCACGTTCAAGGCGCACCGGGTAGTGCTCGCCGCCAATTCACCATACTTTCAGTCCATACTAGCAGACGTTCCGATGGATCACTGCAGCATCCTCTTCCCCGGAGTAAAAGATTTCGAGATGAGAGCACTGCTCGAATACATGTACACAGGCGAGGTTAACGTCACTCAGGCGCACATACCGCGCATTATGAAGGTCGCAGAGCAACTTGAAGTGAAGGGACTCTTCGATATGACGGAGTTGCGCCGGCACCCAGGGACCACTGAGAGGACTCCAGGAGTATCGCCTCCCAGAGTAGTACCGGCTGCTCCTTCCAGCGTGTCCCCACCGACGCCGGCGCCCCCTTCACGATGGCCTCCTCCCCCCGCGGCACCCGTACTCTCCGCCGCCTACGACTCTGCGGACATGAATCCTCTAAAACGTAAGAAATTGTCTAGTATGTTAGCGACACGTGATACGCCCATTTTAAGGAATGTTCTCGCCCAGACTTCACCTGTGGACTCTTCTCAACCAATATCCTTAGTGTGTCACCCTGTAAATCAACCCCCGGTTCCACCTCGTCTACATTCAAATGGATCAGCTCACGAAACGGAGCGCCCTCCGAGCCCTCAACGACCTTTCGATTATCGTCCTCGACGGCTCTCTTCTAGAGCTTCTTCACCGCAGTATCATAGATCAGATCTGTCCGAAGACGCACACTCCCCTTACACGGAACGTTCATTTAAAGAAGAGACTCCTCATAATTTCCACCCCTCTCCCCCGCCCCCAAATTTCCAACACGACGTCCGCGCAGGATTGGCTCCGTACGTTCCTCCACAACAGAAGCCTGAATGGAAACGTTATAAGCAATATACTAGATCCGATATTTTGTCAGCAATCGAATGTGTCAGAAATGGAATGAGCGCTTTGCAAGCGTCGCGGAAATACGGCGTTCCCTCACGTACACTCTACGATAAAGTAAAGAAACTTGGAATTACAACTAGTCGGCCGATGAGTCGCGGCGTCAAAAGGGAACCCAACGGTGCCGCCTTTCCTTACGGCATTAGCGGCACAGGAGGGAGTGAAGAAGGGAGTCCCGCCACACCACTAATCGACCCATCATTCTTACAACAAGCCTTAGAGGGAGCCACTCGAGACGGTGGTCGCGAAGCACTACACGCGATGGCGTTGGCGGCCGCTGCTCATGCGGCTCTGACACCACGCACACCACCGCGGTCACCACCACATTCGCCCCGGACGCCGCCTCCAGACGAAGACCACGTGGAGGATCTGTCAGTATCTCGCCGACGTGACTCAGACCCGCCAGGAGTCATTGTTCCACCTCGTAACTTTACACTAGACTGTGCTAGTGAGAGAGAATGAAGTGTTCGACCCTGCGAAAGCGAACATTCGAGAAGACTGACTTAGGCGTACAAACCTAGAAGTAAGACATACTGGGTAGACTGCTGGTAGCACGCTATACGGATCGGGCTCTCCGTCCGGATTATTGCAATGGGCCCCGCGGTCATTTTTTATTCTACCTCTATCTTCTTATCTATTTATTTCCAAGCGCCATCGGAGCCTTATAACGAAATAAAATTTCCGTTACAAGGCATGAGGTGCCTTATTGTGATTTTATTTTTGTTCATTACTTCTTTCGTTTTTTTTATGTTTTATACATTTATGTCTCTGTTAATGAATAGCGATATAAGTTAGCTTTAATTAGCGTATAATGTTGTCTCCGTTGTACCGATAATATGGTGGAGCCGAAGGGCAGGAAGGCAGTGCCGGCCACGCCGCCGCCGGTCGGATTCGCCTAGACGAGTTATTGTGCAATTTGTTGTCCGCGACTGTGATGTTTATAGACTGAAACGACAAACTCCGCTACTACCTCACGCTCGCTGCAGCTCAACTCTAGTCCGCTGGTCGCAATCAATGCCATAATATAGACAGTCACATTAGATTTCTAAGATCTATATTGAGTACAGCTGACACTTGAAATAATATGCACTGTTGTTAATTTTCTACTGCTAGTGACGTATCCTAAATGTACCTGGACCTGTTGGGTATACAAACCTGGGTATTGGGTATAAATACCTACAAAGTTAATCATTATGTTACGGGTTAAATGTATTTATTTGTTTTAACATGCCATAAATGTTCATTGTTAATACATTTTTAGATATGTAGGTACTCTAATCAGTCCTATAGTTCGTAATCTGCACAAGCACAGTGGTTCTAGATAGAAATTAAGTACTTGCAACAACACCTATTTACATTAGTTAAGGATGCTCAATGTTTAAATAAGGTTTGTGGTGAAAAACGTTTGTGGTTGCAACTAAATGTTATACGTAATGAATATCTAGTTTTTTTCTAATACGAGTGCTAATTCATAGTTACGTATATTTTAAATGCAAACAATATTGTCAAAATATCTACTCGTGTACAAACTAACATTTAAATTTTATTCCTATATGTTATACACTAAATAAATGTATAAATAGATATACCTAACTAATATTATTAATAAATCAAAATATTTTCTTCAAACCTATCTATATAAGGAATATATTAAAATCTGAAATCAAAATACAATATTTAAATAGTTTTTATCATAATATTAAGTGGATTTATGATTACTTATTATTTTGTAATAAGTAATGTGAAGTGGGAAGACTGATTTGTTACTTTAGTCTAGTTTGAAAATGCCATAGATACAAATATAATATCTACTCTAGTATTCGCATACGTAACGCTGTAATTAAGTTAAATCACTATCGAGTGTGTTAGATATTACACTTTGTAGGTCTCACTTTATTGTGCCTTTGTTTGTTGTAATCATGATATGATGTGTGTACGTTTGGACATTCCAGTAATGCAACTAATGCACGATTGTGTTCTAGACCACACTAAAATTGGGAATAATGGTTTTCGGTAAGTTATATATCCCAATAACGTCTGTTATTTCTTATTTATTAATAATTAAATCTGTTATATAATGATTAAATATCCACTTTTGTGCCTATATCTATAGTAACTATGTTTTAATTGCGATGTTAGAGCACTTCAGTTATGAAGAATTTTAATTATACAAAGTTACATAAAATAATTAAGTTTCTTCGCAATATCGTTTTAAGTTGTGATTTAAATATATGGTATGTATTTTACTATGTAGTTGACACTTTGTCTATACACCTAAGTTATATTAGATTGATTTTGTTTATTACGTATCTACATTATTATTATAATAAGAACTCTATATTTACAGATAATATAATGTTATAAATATAAATTAAACGTTTACTATCAAATTTATCTATCTATTATTACACAAAGTGCCTATTATGGTAGGCAGAAAAACAGAACGCAACTTCTATTTATCCATCTGAACCACATTCCTCACCACGAATCCCTTTATACGGTCTTGTCGCCACGTCGGTATCGAACTGTAAGTTACCACATCATTTAATAAGACTCAAATTATGTTTGCAAACCATTTTGTAATTCGATACATATTTCATAAGTATATTTCATAGTGAGATTACCTATACTTAGTCAGAACTTATAACAATATTAAAGTAGTTTGGGAGGTAAGTAGTTATTATTATTAATATTAAAACAGGTATTTCAAAAAATTTACGACTAAACTTAAAGAAAATGGTAACAAAATTTTAGAATCTATGCATAAACAAACATATTTAAACATAAATTATGAAAACACTGAGCAGTCTTATAATTTGGGAAAGGTATTTTACTACAAACAAACCCAGGTGACTTACCTGGCCAGATTCAGACTTACTATATATAGGATTTTGGCTTGTTATGTGGCCAGATGTGATTTTGCCATATAATCTGTGTTACGGGTAACAACACGACAAATTCTTCAGTAAAAACTTTGAAATTAGTTGTAGTAACTAAATGCAGTTCTACTTATGTAAGGCGCATAAAATATTATCACTATCTTTAAAGTCTCACCACACTTATCGTAAACAGAAATAAATTATATCACATAAATTAAATATATATTGTGTGTATATATATAAATGTATATTAATATATTGATGTATATTGATGTTGTAGCTACAAACTTCATTTGGAACTTTCTATGTTCATTTATTTTTGGAAGATAGACTTTCTTGGTTGCATATATGTTATTGTAATTCATGTTTATCTTTTGTATTATTGGCAGTAAGCATATTATACAAAGATAAGTCATACTATATTAGGTTTTATTTTAAAACAAAATATTGTCTGTTTGAGAACCATATTTTGTTTACTAACAGAGCCATCTGTTGGTCAGTAATATCATTTGAGATTTAAAAATATGATTCATTATGTTAATAATAATTTTATACTATGAGCTACGTAAGTACTGAAAGGGTAATTAATTAAATTCAATAGTTATTATTGTCATCAATATCTTCATTCATAATTAATTTCATTAGTATACTTTTGAGCGAAATCTAAAAAAAAAAAATGTATATCAGTTCTACTAGATGTCGTTCGTTTCGATGAAATAAATATTAATGCTATTCCATTGAGGTGCTAGTAGAAATTTTGATGTTATATTCGACTTCTTCTGATTCGAACACTGCTAGTTCTGAGTGGTATTATAATAATAAATAATCAACACAGTTAATAATAATCACTCGACTAGGCTTTATAATAAGAATATACAGTTGTTATACTATTATAAGTTCATCAAGAATAACGTTATAAGGATATACATATATGTAGCTGTTATGAAACTTTGATAAAAAAATAGAGGAACCACTGATTTAAGAAGACCAAAATATATCCACAATATTCAATCTTTTTTTTAAAGAAGATAACATGTATCTATTCGAGAAAATATACTAATAACTAAGATTAAACTATTAATTATCTTTGACTAATAATTAGTATAAACATTTAAAAATAATATTATTTAATCTAAGATAAGAATTTTAAGTTGGGGGACAGAGATATATTATTCATCTTCTGCGATGTATAATAATATAGCATAAAAATAATACTTCTAAAAACGCGAGATTATCGAAGTCGTAAACTAATACGGCATAATTAATAAACTTCGTAATCTAGAATTATTAATATGTCTAGAATAGATAGAGTCCGTTCTTACTTTCATACGCCAATCATAAAATAAAGGTCTCGCATCAGAATTTGTAGGTATCATAAATTGTTAGATACATTGCCCACTAGATGGCGTACTAAAATTTATGCTGCCACATATCACCACATATATCCGAAAAATATATTATATATTGAATTAGGCATAGTACTAAATTTCTGTTCAACGTATTATGTTGCATGAATTGACATGAAGAGAATTAGAAATCACTTATGTAAATACTATAGATGAAGGAATTGTTAAATTTTCTCCGGTGCATAACATTTAAATACTGTATGGACTAATCTTTTTTTTTATTCTATTTATTTAAGGGACTTTTACGTGTGTACGTATGTCAGCCCCATCGTACCATAATACAGAAATACCTAACATATGAAATATGGGGCCATTGATCTGAACAGGCCAAACGCCTCATCAGATAACAGTTGTTAAGACTTTGATAAACATCCCGACGTCTAGTCTGTTCAGACCAAAGGCGCTCACAAACGCCTCTCTCACAGATTAAGATCGGACATATTCCATCAACAAATTGATGGATATCCTTTATGATTCTACAATTTACACACAGTGGAATTATTCTCTTTCATAAGATGTTTAAATTTGTTATATGGAATGTGTCCGAATCTTAGTCTGTGTGCCGCTGACACTAGCTTTCTGCATAAAGTTGTTCCAGAAAACCAGAATATTCGAGGTTCACTTTGCACAGTTATATCTTTAATATACTATTTCTATAATAACTATTATATTTAATAAATTGGCATGTTAATTTTTTTGTAATATCCTTGAAAAATTAACATAATATAATAATTTTTAAATATGGAACAATGAACAGCACCATAGAATGATTCTCTAAATTTAGAGACTTTGCAAATGTAAAATACTGACAACACTAAGCTCCTGAAATATTGCAAAGTTTTTTTTTATATAATAACATGATGATTTACTTTTTTTAATGTGGTCTTTACATAGCCCTGGATCTTACCTATTTCTTTTTTACACAATCTAATAGCGTCACACGCCATAATACATTTTATTTTATGAGCGCAAGTATTTTATACGCTCTTCGACGACTCGCATAAGTCATAACTATCATTTAGAGACTGTATACACGTATTAAGTAGTGAAGTAAATAACTAAGTTTTAACTAGTGTAACGTTTACACGTGTTTTGGTAAAGTTTTAAATACACTATATCATCCAATTTATGTACTTCAATAAAATTGTATGAAGTTCACACTTGCTACAATGCAATTTAGTAAAGCCACGCCTTGCAGAGAATGTACGTGGGGGTTGGTTATTTCGTCAAAAAATAGGATTGATTCTATTTTACTTATCTATTTATTCGCTAAGCCAATATTTAGTTATAAGCTATTTGGTCGTTGTTTACACACTACAAATTTAGTTAAAATTTAGATATTTACGTCGTTACTTTATACGTATATACCAGGTGATTATTTCAAGACGTAAAATAGTTATTGCATGTCCATGACGTTTACATCGGATGACAAACAGACTCTACGCTGATTGGTGAAAAATATCGTCAGATGTACGTCAAAATTAAAATGTCAAGAAACGTAAACAAGTACGCGAAAAAACATATCCTTGGGAAAAAAATATATTTTATTTATTAATTATATTAAATCAGTTTAAAAACATGGATTCCGAGGAAAATTTCATTAATTCAGATATTTTTAATGTCCATGACATAGCTGAGATAGAAGGTAATATAGAGTTTTTATTAACAATTTACTGCAATAAAAATTATCAGTGAATAGTGAGATGTTAATATGGTTAAAAATACGTTGCAGACTTCCTTAGTAGTTGCGATGGGGACTTCATGCAAACCTTGGAGCAGGAGCTAGCGTTTGTTGATAACGCAAACGATACGTGCCTTCTCAGTGTTGATACAAAAGTTAAACCAGAAATTGCATCATCCCCACAAGTATCTCCAAGTTATGATACTAGTGGTAACCCGTTGGTTTCTCAGTACACTTACAGAGTAAGGCAGCAAAGTCCGCAGGTATCTCCACAAGCTAAATGTAGTCCTGTACCTGGACCGGATGTTTACCAGAGAGATAAAAGATATAATGTTCGAGATCAACACAAAATAAATGCCTCATTACCTGACGTCACACAGCACGGGCGGAGTCGAGCACAGAAAACTCCCCCAATGATTTTTCAACAGGTAGTCCAAAGCCCATTTTTTGTAAATCTGGCTCCGGGTAATATGCAACAAGTGCCTGAAAGCAAACCGATCCAACTTGATAGAATAAATCCAATCAGTAACATTAAGCAGACAAACCAACAACTTTTAGTGCAAAATACTGCAAAAGGAGTGCCATTATTACTGAAGACTTCAGATGCAAACTTTTCTCCTGTTTTGTTACAGTCAAATATATTAAATCCTGAGACACAAACATTAATGTATACAAGTGCACCAGTTCAAGGTATTTTAATACAATTATTTTAAAAATTGTAACATGCTATACTTTATTATGCTATGCTCTTAAATACAGGTCTTAGCTTGACTTCAATTACACCTGATGGATAACAATGAGGCTAAAGATGGTGTGTATTCACCCAGCAAAAAATATATTCATGTATTGTTTAAATATTATATGAAGCTGGAAACTGACTTCAGAACTCTACTTGTTGGCAATTAACAATATAAAGGAATTACATATAATATTATAAAAAATGTGACTACATGTTGCTTATTTTATTTTTGCTAAATATGCTCTTCTTCTATCCCTAGTTAGCAATTAGTTATTACATAGCAAAGTAATGTTAATATATTGCTGGATTGATAGTTGACTGCATTCTATAAAAATATTCTTTAAAAAATATGGTTGCTCATTTAAATAAAAAAGTTGAATATTTTTTTAATATATCCTTTTAAGCACACTGCTTTTTTAACCTACACATTATCTCATGTTTTCTCTAAAAGTAATGAAACAGTTTCATTTGACAGGAACAACACAAAATATAACAAATTCAAAGCCTGGAGTTGAGAACAGACCTATTCATACATTCTTTACGAGTAATAATGGGCACACACTACTGACTGGTATACCAGCTGTGGTTTTAGATGGTGATAAAATAGCCCTGAATCCTGCACCAAACATTGGTGTACCCAAGGTAAAGGAGGTTAAGCGGAGTGCTCACAATGCAATTGAGAGGCGTTATAGGACCAGTATTAATGACAGAATAGTAGAACTGAAAAATATGTTGGTGGGAGAAGAGGCTAAGGTAAAAGTTATTGTAAAAACATGCTATTTTTTTATAAATATAATAATTTAAACATTTTCAATCAAAGCTAATCCATGTAACATAGTTCTTGTAGGGCATGCAATTTATTATGTAACTATGTCTTTAATTGTCTTGAAATTATGTAGTTCTACAATAAATAATATTTAAGCAGTAATAGTTAAATTTCTGCTAAGGTCACCTTAATTTTTATAGCCACCTGCAGTTTGATAAATAGAAAATAAGATTCCCTGTGTTTTGTGTCTACATAGGGCAAAGTTGTAAAATACGGCTCTCACACAGAATGGAAAGAAAGTGATCTCAGACAGAATAAGTAAGTGTTTTTAATAAATTGAATGTTGATTGTTTACAGCTAAACAAATCAGCAATATTAAGGAAAACTATTGATTACATCAAGTATCTACAAAAACAGAACACTAGGCTTAAACAAGAGAACATTGCACTCAAATTAGTTTGTCAAAAATCTGGTGTAAAGGAGCCTTTATTCGATGGAGCATATACACCACCACACAGTGATATCTCACCAGCATATCTCTCTCCACATTCTATGGATAGTGACTCACCATCATCTCCTGAATATAAGGTATTGAGATCTAATATTTTCCTTTATAATTATACAGGTTTTCATTTAAACAAAAACAAAAAAATTAGAATACATTGTGTGCTTTGCTTTGTTATAAACTACTGTAATTCCATCCTTAGATTTCATTGTTTGTGGTCTGTCTAACCTAATAAAAGACTTTCACAGGAATCAAAAGAGTTTTATGTTCTTTATGATTTGCCAGTATTTTTGTTTTTACTTTTCATGAAATATATAATTAACTATTATGTGTTCGAACACATACTTCATTTAAAAATCACCATTATATTATAGCAGGTACTAAAATCGCTTTATTTTTTTATTCATTTAATAAAAATGTTTATATGTTTTATAATAATAACAAGTAATTTCAGGTTGAAGAAAAATATTCAAAGATTGTTATGGGTATGGGTGACCATTCTCGCTTGGCCCTGTGTGCCTTTATGGTTGGACTGATTGCGTTTAATCCATTTAGTGCATTCTTTGGAAATTTCATGTTGGAATCTTCATCATTCGATTTTTCAACTAAAGTTGATCAAAGAAAAATTTTGTCCAGTGATGATATTAGTGAGTATAACAGTATTTTTTGTCAAGTATTAGGTCCTTACATATGAAATTGGCGTTTTGTATGGGAGGAACAAAAAGTCGAATATTTTTTAATATAATATATTTAATTAATCAAAGTATGAACCATTATTTTCTATGCACTTTTGCCATCTCATAGGTAGTTCATTGATCCCTTTACTAAAAAAACCAGTCGGACGGGAATCAATAAAATCTTTGAAGGCGATTTGGACTGCCCCATCGGAGTTGAATTTTTTCCCTTGCAAGAAGTTATCCAAATTTTGAAAAAAATGGTAATCTGTTGGAGCTAGGTCCGGGGAGTACGGAGGATGTCTTAGACTTTCCAATTGAAGCTCTTCTAATTTAGTAGCCGTCTGTTGCGCAGTGTGTGGTCTAGCGTTGTCGTGAAGCAGCAGTGGCGTGGAGCGATTGACCAGCCTAGGTTGTTTAGCCGCTAGCTTTTCCATCATGGTTTGCAATTGCTGACAATAGACATCAGCCGTAATAGTCTGGCCAGATTTGAGAAAACTGTAATGAACAATACCGGCACTAGTCCACCAAACGCTTACAAGTAACTTTTTTGGGGTTAATTTTCGCTTGGGGCAGGATTTGGCTGGCTGGCCAGGATCCAACCATTGCGCTGAGCGCTTCCGATTATCGTAAAGAACCCATTTTTCATCACAGGTAATGATTCGGTTTAAAATACCTTCATTATTGTGCCGGTTTAGTAATGTAACGCAGCAGTCGACGCGCGTTTGCCGGTTTGCTTCAGTCAATTCGTGAGGTACCCACCTTTCAAGCTTTTTAATCTTCCCAATTTGCTTCAAGTGAATTAAAACAGTTTTATCACTAACATCGCAGCCTGCAGCTAACTCGGACGTGGTTTGCGATGGATCCGCTTCCACAATAGCCTTCAACTCTTCATTATCAACTTGAGTGTCAGGCCGTCCACGGGGCTTGTTCTGCAGGTCGAAATTTCCAGAACGAAAACGTTGGAACCAAAAACGAACTGTGTTTTCTTTTGCAACACGACCGCCATACACATCATTCACCCTTCAAGTTGTTTCCGCAGCACTAGTGCCACGGCGGAACTCGTACTCGTAAATAATGCGATATTTTAAGTTTTCCATTTTGTAAAATGAGTGACGCAAACAGAAAAAAAACAGAAGAAAAAAACAAATGAATGACGATCATCGAAGCACAAATACATGAGTCTATAGCTGTACAAATTTGAATTTGTAATTCCTTACCAAAGAGGAGAAATTTGTGATTAAAGTGGCCAGTACGAAAAACGCCAATTTCATATGTAAGGACCTAATATAAAAAAAATTGACCAAAATCTATTTTTTTTTGTTTTTAGGTCATACCGGTGGTTATCCATGGACTGCTTGGATTTTCAACATATTCTTTATATACATAATTAATTTCTTGTTAGTTGGAGGTTGTCTGATAAAGCTGTTAGTTTATGGCGATTCAGTTCCCAAATCACAGTCAAAAGAAGCAGAACTTTTCTACAAACATAAACGGCAAGCAGATAATTATTTGAAAAAGGTAATATATTATATTTTATTATTTTTTTCGTACTAGCCTCTGCCCGTGACTTCTTCTGCATTAGCAATGAAGAAACACCTTGTTTAAGTCAAAATAGACATGTACATTTAGTAACACTTTTTTTAAGAGAGTGTTCATGCTATACATTGACCATAACATGATCCATGACCATCTGATTGGGGATTTATTCTGGGAGGCATTGTTTTTTTTTTAAATTAAATGATACATATCCAGTTTTATAAAGCTGACAAATTGATATTAAAAGTATAAAAATCTCATTAACATCGGTACAGCAGTTCTATAGCTTGTTTAGCTTTTTTAAAATATTCAGAAAACATTTCACTTGCCCTCTCTTATGCAGGATATTTCTTAGTACTGAGAGGTGAAGCTGTTTATCATATTCTATTCAAATGATTGATAAAAAAGAAAAAGTCCTATAATTTTGTAGAGGATAAAAATGTGTCCTCATTTATTACATTGACTTTAAAAATATGTTTCAGGGTGACCAGGAAAATGCGCAATTAGAACTACATAGATCACTAGCAGTGTGCGGTAAAACAGTACAGTCTGGAGGTCAGGGACAAGTGAAGTATTCTGCTTTGGTCTCAGCAGTACTGAGACAAATACTGCATAGGTTGCCATTGGGATCATTCTTGGCTCGACGTGCTGGCGATTTTTGGGGTGACAGGTGAGTTTAAGTGAACATAAGAAATTTATTTTTCATCCTCTTGTCTGTTAAGCCATCCTATTACTGGACCCCATGTCCTGACTGCAAACAAGAGGTTAAGGATTATTGTAAAGAAAAGGGAATTAATTATTAAAAATTATGCTTACTTAGAGACTAACGGACGGTTTCCATGAGCGGCAACGCGAAGGGTCGTTGGTTCGAATCATGACAGGTGCCTGTGGGTTTTTCCAGATTCCGTACAAATTTGGGCACCACATGCTCACTGGTACTGGACTACACTGTATTTCTATTATCTGTTACCTATTTTAACTTAGTTACCTATTTGAACTGCTGTACAGCTTCATTGCTTAACTAAAATATACAGACCGCTCAGGAAGAAATATTTGGTGTGGATTTTTGGTACATCACTAGCCATTGACCGATTGATATTTATTTGATTAACAGTCCTACAAGAAGAGCTACCCAACACTGGGCCGCCGAAGTATCTAGTGTCTCACACCGACTTGCGCAACTGGAAATCCTCTCAAGCCACAGCGGACGAGGCGTTCGAGTACTTTTAGCACTGCAAGCTGTGAATTTAGCTGAAGTGTCCAACAACAGGCAATTACTGTCGGACACCTATGTTACGGCTGCATTGGTTTTTAAGGATTACATGCCTAAAATTGGAAACTGGCTTTGCGGGTAAGTTAATTTCTTGTAGCAATTCTGAATAACGATACTATTGAATGACTGGATGCTCTCCTTTGATAGTCGCTGTGTTTATGCCAGCCTAATTACAAGCGTTTTCACACGTTTCTTTTAAGTCCCAATATCTTAACAGGAAGCAAACACTCTGGCTGAAAAACAATTCCGCAGTAGAAGTACGAATTGGAAAACTTTTTAGTGCTTATCGGAATGAAAGTAAAAATAGCAATGTCATAATTTAAATGCTTGTAAACTTTATTCCTATTTGAGTCTTTCTGTTTAAAAAACGTAAATCTTACTTGAAGAACTTTTGGTCTTTCTTTTAACTTAATACTCACAAAAATTATCGTAGTTTCATGTAAAATAATTAATCTATCCACTTAGTGGTATTCAGTAATAATTAATCACACCGTAATAGACAAATATACATTTAATTTTGTTCATAATTAATATATCATGATATTAAGGGTTTGTATGTTTCGATCAGGTACTATTTACGCGTGTGTCGGTCTGTAAATGTAGACTTGTGTGCGGAATGGCCCGCGCGAGTGCGCTGGGTGGGAAGCGCTCGCGGCCAAAGGTTCCTAAGGAGCAGACGTTGGACGTACGATCGCACCCACGCTTCAGCCGAACTGTTCGCACGTCTGCCAGACCCTGCTGATCCTCTGGCGTATGCAATGAGAGTTAGTATTGTTTTCTAAGATTATGGATGAACACTGTATTTGAACTGTACAAGTCAGCACCTTTTTTTTTGAGAACCGTGGACTTGTTTTACAGTAACAATTAATAATAATTGTAAAAATTAAAAGGACACATCACAAAGATAAAAATATCAAGATATTTTTTATTACAATATTAATAGAAAATGTACTTAATAATATGTTATGATGATATATCTTTACGTAGTATAAAATGAAGTCACTTCCGCTGTCTGTTCGTTTAGATCTTTTAAACTATTCAACGGATTTTAAAACAGTTGTTAGCAATAGACAGAGCGATGCATGAAGAAGGTTTATATGTATAATAGATATATATCATAGTACAGAAATGCCGAAAAGATTTGCAATGTAATGTCGTAACAAACATATTTTGTGCGTTTAAATAGCAAGCACCGGCTATACCTTACGAGATAGATCAATTTAATGTACTACGGAATTGTATTCTATTCGTTATTAAAAATAAATTATATGGCAAGACAACATCTGCCGGGTCAGATGGTAATATATAAAAGCCAAAGTGGAATTGTATAATTTAAAACGTCAGATCAACTATTTAAAGAAAATGATACTAATTATTTAATAATCAATTTGAGATTACTTCAAGTTTATTCATTCAACTTGTATTATATAAAGAATAATTTAATACAGAATGCAAATAATATATTTTATTAGATATAAGTTTATACCGTGTAAGATGAAAATATCGTTATAGAACTAATTTTTGATCAAATTTTTATCATAAAAATTGTCACTGTTTTTCCGCTTTACAAGATTAATATAATATGTTGAAGTAGACATTTTTGTAGATCTTTTTAAAATTTATAATTACGTAGAATTTTGATGTCACATACCTCTTGTGGCATTGTCAGCGCACACCATGTAAACGCCCCACAAAATTCTCTTTGTACCTCATCAAAAACATTGGAATACACGGCTATCTTCAATCTCAATACAAATGAATCATTATACTTTATCAGGAATATGTATTCCTAAAGATAATGTTTTCTAAATTATAATGCAAACCTCATCCAAGTTGTGTATATCTAATTACAGGCTTATCATCTGGAACTCTTGCAAAAAAGTCTTCAAATGCTTTTGTGTGCTGATGAGCGCAGTAACACTCGTGACGTCCTCGACCTGATTAAGCTTATAACAGACGATGTATCCACAGAGGCTCCTCACCATACCGGTAAGCTAATTATAAATATACCAGTCCTTTATCGATAGCTTATTTTATAAGTTTTTGATTAATCCATTATACCTAGCATCCTATTTATAGGACATTGCAAATGAAAAGTAATTTTGAGCCTTTATATAACTATAGCTTTATATAACTATTATAGAGGTGATGTGCTTAATTACCAGTGTCCTATTTGTAGAACAGGCTACATTTTCATTATTTCTTAAAAAAGCAAATAAATTTTTGTATTCTTGTATTTCTGTATTCCAATTAAATAGGTTTTATAAAAAATATTATTTTTTCTTAATTTTTAAAAATTTTAAAGGGTGCTAATGGGTTCGATAAGGCACTTTTTATGCTTAAACAGAAGCAATTATTTCAGGAGTTCTACTTTGCGACGCTTAGTTATTTAAAAAAGAATACACTTTTAACATGTAGGGTCTATGATTCAATACAATTTTAATTGACTTATTATTGTTTTTAATATAATTTATAATAAAACTAGGTATCCTGGCCCTTTGTTAGCTAGGTGCCCTGAGAACAATTATCAGCTGCGCTACTGGTCACGTTGGGCACGACATATAAGCGCAAAGTCGATACAGCCACTAATGTATCTCTGTTCACCCCGTAAGGGATATAGCGTGACGATATATGATTATTATTAAAACTATTTATCTAAAATGGATTCAGCTAACGATTCAAAACTTACTTGTAGTATTAGAATGTCTGCTAATTTTGATACACCATGCTCGTTAAGATTTTTTTTAATTGGCTCGGCAAATTTTTAGCCGTGTACAGTACAGCGCAGTTCAAAAACCACAGTAACCGCCGAAGGTCGACAGTCGAATGACAGTCGTCGTTGGTATACCACTATAGTTAAATATACACTGTTCGAGTCTCCAGGCGTATATACGCACAAGACTTGATACTAAAACGCAAAAAGATGAAACGAGTCATTACGATGGTCTTTGCACCTATTAACAAACAGAAATTTGAAAGGATGTACATACCGTTTTTTAACCAATAACAAACAATTTATATCGTGTCTGAATGATTAGAGACATTGAATGATTAGACATATTTTATGATTCAAAGGTCAATAAAATGTAACCATGGATGTGTCGCTCCAAGTAGTTATTTTAGATCCAAATGATTTAACATAATGTACTCTCCATGAGATGCGGTGTAGTCACTTTGTTGTGCCAGTATAAAAGCCTTTTCCAATTAAAATACATTTCATTCAGAGTAGATTTGGCTTTGCAAACTAAGCATTTTAGTTGGGGTGAAACTGAACTATGTGTGGTTATGATTCAGTCGAGCGATGATGCGCTGCCGCCTTATTAGATTATTTTGCAATATGCACCTGTAATAACACCCGTCAATAATTAAATTCAGGGTACTGGGATCCAGTGATAGAGTGGTGGGCGAACATAGTCGCCGTGGCCGCCACGTGGTTACTGGCTGACACTTCTAAAGCCATGGAAATCGGGGACCGACTCAACTTGCTGCCACAGTCCTTGACTAAATGTGAAGACCCCTTACCCGGGTACTTAAATATGCATTCTATTTTAAAATAGACCTGGTGTACTTTACACGACTTTGCACATTACAAAAAGCCTAGACTTGTGTTACTTATAACGTGAAATTTATTACGTTTCTATTTGCGGGTCGGCATTATGAGCGTTAAGGTGTTATTCAGTAAGAAGCGGCGTACGTTATTGTCGGCTACCACTTTTTACGGAATGTCACCTTTACAGTTACGATTGTAGTCCCGTCCACGTGCAGAAATGGTAATACATTTCACGTTACATTACGTTATACAAATGAAAACCCGGCTTAAATTTTTTAATAAAGCCGGTTTTTCTTTGACGGATATAAACTACAACTTTATCGACGACAGTAATTCAACGAATCTTAGATGCATTACATTCAGATGCTGAAATGAATATTCCTTTTGTTACGTATGTGGTGTTTTTTCATATTTAATAAATTCGTTTTTTCTTTCTTCAATAAAAATCTCCGTGATGCTAGCTTAACTTAAATTGAAAGTTTTATGATTACACCAAATATGCCAAGCAAAACTTTATTATTGATTATTTCATTTAAATATTCTCACATATGCTTATGCTTAGAACTAAACATCCAACTCAACCTTTTTAGTGGGCAGATCTTCTAACGCCACCTTTCTATGAGACCTTAGTGTCAACTTACAATGACCACCGGACCCTTAAAGAAAAAAAATACTAACACTATTGTTATTTGCATGGGTCTACTTTTTTACCCTTTGTCAGCAAACAAACAATAAAAAAAAATCAAAACGGAAATTTTATTAATAAACTTTCAATCATAACCCTAATGCGATTTTTTTATGTTGTTGGTAAAAAGCTAATCACTTATCACTTCTTTTTTTTTTGACACACCATTTCCTCTTGAAACTGTTAAAAGGCTAAAATTATGAGCATTGTTATAACTAAATTGCCAGTACGTTTAGCATTTTTCGTTTTGTTCAATGCATTAGCAGGTGTCCCTGTGCTGTTGTAAAGTTAACTTTAAATTTTCGTATTGTCCGCGGACCCCCTAAGAGAGGATCGCACGCCCCAGGTTGGGAAACGCTGATCTAATACAACGATGTTTATAAAACAAAATTGCAAACTCTATAGTTGTGAATGGTGTGATGTTAATAACTATTGTCTTTTAAAGTGTAAACATATATTGGTGAAAATATGGCTATTGTGTTATTCTCTAGGGCATTGCATATGGCCTACAAAAGCAGGCGTGGCTTGTTGAGTCTCTCGCAGTGTCGGGATGCACGCTCTATCGAGAGGACCTCCGAGACAATACTCAAGGTGTGTCTACTGTTAGCTATGTTTTTAAATAAGTAATATTCTGTATTCCATTAGATTAACACATTTTAAGACTATGTGATAGTATAATCTGTGAAGTCTTATGATTATTATTCTTTATGTTAATTTCCTTTAAAGTATAATACGTGGTATTTATTTTAACTTTAAAGCACTTAAACTTATAATTTAGTTTTAAAATAGTGTCACAGTACATACAATAAAATTGAAATGTGGTCCGCTGAAGTAAGTTTTCACCAATTAATTGTACTTTATTATTTGTTGTAACTCAAAGAAGATTTTGGTTTAGAAGTTTGACTAGCTTTTGCACCTTACATTTCAAGTATTCTAGTTGTAAATTGACTGATATCAAACCTATACTTACATATAAAGGTATATTATTGTATCTGTCATTTTATACTAAGTGCTTTAATTTCTAATCCATTGCCAGGGCCGAAGAAATATACCGATGGATATAATAATCATTCAAATATATAATAAATTCCGTTAAATGTGATCTGATTGATTTGTGATTTAGTTTATAATTAATAATATTTTTGTTAAGGTTTGTGACATCGCCGGCGCCCGGTTAGCCGATTCGTTGGCTTATTATTGTTGTCGAAAACCTACACAGCTTATGTTGGTAAGTGTTTACTACTTTTTGATTTTGACAGCGCATTATGTTGAAGATTTTGTTTTCAAGAATAATAACTATTACGAGAGTGCATTGTAGTTGCATTGCACTAGTTTCCTTATAATGTGCAATATTACTACAAAGCAATTTTCGAATTAGTTATTTCCATCGCTTTGAAGATATTTCTATTTTGGGTTGCCAGTTTGGTTTGTACAATTTTTATGTTATATTCTGTTTTTTAGCTCCTTTATTTTATTTTATTTTTCTTTATTTCTGTATTTTTGTTGTATTCTAAAATATTTATTTTTTTTAGTGATAATGTGCGTGCGACTATTGCATGAAATCTTTTATTAATAAATATATAATTTACAACAAAAATTGTACGCAAATTGTTGATAATGTATTCTGTTGATGACGATGTCTTGATCTATTTAAATTCTGAATAGAAACTCTTGTATCACAATTTAAAAAACTTATCATCAGAATATCTGCTTGTTTACAAACTCTATAAGATATAAGAGTAATTTTTTATTGTTGTCTTTAATATAGAATATGTTAAATACTATTAAATCGTATAATTGCTTGTGAAAGCAATTTAAAGATACAATAACGTTCAAAATTGTCAGTATTTAAATAGCATTGCTGCAAGTCCTCTACTTTCCATGATCTTAAAATTTAAAAAGCGTTCCTCTTTGGGATGAAGATTACATTTTGCCCATCTCTGTCCTTCGGAATACCTATGGGTAATGTAGTGTGTAGGTGTGTTTTAAATGTAAATAATTTATTTATCAAAGCTCATGCAAGTGCTGTGCTGCGATTGGTTGTTGGAAGTGCGCGCGGGCGTGTGGGAGGCATCTGCAGGAGATTCCTCTCAGCCGGCGCCGCACGCTCAGCTCCGGGCGTTCCAACGGGACCTGCATTCCTTGAGGAGGCTTTCACAGACTTTACCGGTATGTTACCAATGTCTTACACCTAGGCATTGATCAACCCATACATAGAGCACATTGAGCGTGCCCTGTTTTTTTTTTAATTTATTAGTTCTAAATTACAAGAACAATAAATCACAATATGAAGACATCGAAGCCATATGTCAGCGTTATGAGCAGCCAGTAAATTCGGAACAAACAGTTTTACAAGCATAGACTATTTAATTATTAACTTAATATGATTAGCTTAAATCAATCATATAACGTTGTTATATAAAATTTATTCATGACGATCTAGTTACAAATAATATTGTTTTATTTTAGTGAGTTTAATTTTTATCATATACCAAAAGAGAAACAATTTTGTATAATTATGAGAAATAATATGAGTTACCTAATAAGATAAGGATTTTTACCGTATCCTGTAATGGGAGCCGTCAGTGACGAAAGGATAACAGAGGGCTAGTGGTAATACATATCTTTCGGAGGCGCGCTGTGGTACAGCTTTTCAATTATCTCGAACTGATTCTTGACGAGCGCCTTTATTAATGAACGTGTTGGTCCTGTTTTTAATCTGGTCGGGTGGGTTTTGTGGAGACCTCCCACGGACGAGACCGAACGTTATCCTCTCCGTTCCATGACATCTTCATCATATTTCTCTAGGGTGCGCCACATGTTGAAATTATTGAAGGACTCTGGTGTTGAATATATCAGTAAGACAGGTGTACATGCCCAACCCATTGTGAATAGAGACATTTGTGCGCCGCTAGGTCCATGATATGCACAACATTTACACAGATCTGCAAAGAAATGGGTTGCGATTGTTGTTGACCAACTGAGGATCACTTGAGAAGTAATTTTTTTTTGCAGAATTGCTCTATCACGTCAGATTCGGATTCTATGTATCTAAATGACTTCGAAAATGACCCTCACTTGGCCAACAACAAAACCTTGCAGATCTGTGTTATTGTTTCCAATACCAAATGACTAGTGTGCCACATTTCTGTTTTTCACAATAACGCAGATGACGTTGTGCTTACCATATCTGAGAGATTACAACACCTCCTAGTAGATCATTAAATAAATAAATTGTTTAGTTTTCCACAAAATGCATTGTTTGTTTTCCCAGTGGGTGACGTCACGCGTGTTCCTGCAATCCGCAGTGTGTCGTATGATGGCGGGCGCGGCGCCGAAACGCACGCAACAGTTATTGGACGGTAGTTTGCGCCCGCGGCTCAATCGCTCTTCTATTATTTGCGGGAAAGGCAAGTTGTTTGCATAATAAATCATCATGTCATTATATCGTGAATAACGATACGAGCTGTGGGGTGTCACTCTGCAATATAAACTACAACATCCAAATGCAGCCGGCAATCACTGGATAAGGATAGTCGAGCGCCACGCAAAATGGCACCAGTTAGGAATGGCCTATTTCCAACTGCTGCAGAGGATTAAAATGGATTAATGATGATGAAGTATCCCGTTCGAGCTTCCGAGGTAAAACAGAATTTTGGGAGTTAAGCATTTATTTTATATCATTGTGCAGCGGTTTTAAAATGATTTACATGCTTTTCAAATAATACATGAATTTCCAAATATACAATCATAATGTTTAAAAATAAAACAAATAAATATACTCCTACTTTTAAAAAAATATTACAATAAAAATTAATGGGGGGTGGTAAAATACGTGGGTGTGAAACGCTTATGTTAGATAAGTATAGATCGCCCGCCGAGCCGTCGGAAGTATTCGGATTCCCAGGCTCGGCGAAGGCGAAGAGAGGGCAGTGCTGGCACCCCGGTAGTTTTAGTCGGGGCAGGTCCGACACACCGGGGGAAGAGGCCCTCACCACTTCCGCTGACGGTCCGTAGGGATTTCCACCGGGTTAACAAAAAAAAAAAGATAAGTATAGATTAGTACATGTAACTGTCTATTAATTTTATTTATCCTGACTCGACACAGAGACCGCATCACACCTGGTAAGCATGGTGCAGTCCAAAAACGACAACGACTATCGACAGTTAAGAAAAACCCATCGGTAGTCGCAACGATCATGCTAGCTTGCACTAATATCTCTTCACGCTGCGCTTAAAGGATCCCATATCATAGGACGGTGGGAACACGCTCGCCGGAAGACCCATTCCTCAGCCCGACGACACGGCAAAAGTAAAAGTTAGAGGACCTCTTAGTGCTAGCCGGGATGTGAGATACTGTATAGTTGTGACACCGTAGCCCGTGTGCGTGGTTCTGTTAAGGAAGGGAGAGGGTGGAACAAGGTTAAATAATAAATAACTCTTCAGAACGCTCGCCGTGATACAGACGGTAGAAAACGCTTAGTAAGGCAATATCTCTGCGCAACTAGAGCGGCACACGATGCTTAGTTACGTCAGGATCATTCACAATGCGGACAGCCCTCCGCTGCAACCTATCCAGGGCGTCAAGTAAGTACTGGGCAGAACAATCCCAAAGATGCGAACTATATTCCATGCAGGGCAGTGGTTTATTCAAGGGTACTTACAAAACTATTAAGTGACTTATTATTGTATTCTTCATTATACAGGTCGAATAATGTCTTCTTTTAGTCTTACACTTTAAGGTTCACCAGATGGTTTTACCTACTCAGGTAAAGAGTTACAACTGTGTAACTCACTGTCTACCTGTATCTACTGTGTAACTGTGTAGACACTGGTCTATGGTGATTATTTATCTGTGCAGGTCTAGAATTTTTGCCATACTCATTGCAGTTTGTCTGCCTCAGGTAAATAAATCCACGAAACCCTAATGTTTATAGGACCTGTAAGTTACTAATAGTAGTTTGTAATGAACAGATCGTGCTTTGGAAGGCGGCAGTGGCGAGGGCGAGCGAGCAGTAGCGCTCTATATGGCCTGCAGACATCTACCGGCGGCTTTACTCGCGGCGCCGGGCGAGCGAGCCGGCATGCTGGCTCAAGCTGCCGCCATGCTCCAAAAAATCGGCCATCGAAGTCGCTTACCCCATTGTTACCACCTTATGAAATCTTTCGGAACTCTACCTTCTGCTCCTTGATGTGCCTTAGCAGTAATTTTATTGCACGTATCTCAAGCCTTTTAATTTTAATAAATTGTATATAAGAAATATTTTGTTTCATTACGGACAAAAGTTGATTGGCCAGGATATACCTTTACGACTCAACCGGGCTTAGGGGGCGAGCACAGAAGGTGCTCAGCCAATGAATTTATGGGTTGGGTGATAACGCAAGGGCATCCCTGTGGGTACGGACTTTCCTAAGGGCCGCCAGCCAAGGAAAGAACCTACGGTGATCAACTAGCGTTTCGGAAGCGATTACCTTGAGAAGAAACTCAAAGCTGCGTTGTCATTGCATGAAATCGTATTATGCTTTAATGTAGCCGTCACGACGTAATTGATCTGCTGTAATTTGTTAACTTGTGGTGTAGTTTTATTGCTGCACATTGAATAGGCTTACCTTATGTCTCGGTTTGGTCGAGATTGTCCTGGTTTGGAGCACAGGTTCCGGGGAGCCAAGGCCAGCTTGCAATTTTGTTCCGGTTTAAATGTTGGTAAAAATAGCTGTAATTCATGTAGCTTCTATAATAGTCGCAAGCCTTTCAACTTACTATTAACTTATTAAAATCAAACGATTTTTTAAATTTTTAACCGTAATTTTAGTTAACATTCTGGAAAATAATAATATTATTGTTACAGATCATGGTCAAATAAATTCAAATAACTGATAGGTAATATCGAGCGTTTTTCTTTTTTATATTCATAGTTCATATAATATTTTACTATATGGGCTATATTCCTTGATAAATTTTACGTTATAGAATTACTGTGGCAGTATGGTTCAAATCATTTATCTGTTCCTAATTAAAAAGGAAATATATTCTAGGCCTAATGTTTTAAATTAGGATTGATAGCGATTATTACGGTGCCACATTTGTAGATATACGTGGTACCTCATAATTATATTATGTAGAAATAACATGATTTTATTTTTATTACTATTTTTTTTTATTCGTACTAATAAGGGAAAACTTGGCAGCACTGTTTAAGTTTACATCTCGTTGCTTAGGTACCTATCGGTCTTCACTAGCGATGAGCGATTGCGAGAGTTTCAAAAATCGAGAGAACCACAACCAACCAGATTAATAATCGAGTGAACAATTGCATTGACCGATCGATTTATCTATGTTTGTTTCCTCTACTGATTTTTCTCTTGAGATATTTTTCGATTGTTTTGATTCAAAACGGACTTACCCTAACAATTGATCGTCGAAAATAATTTACAAACTGAATTATTTTTGAACCGATAGTAGTTGGCGGCATTCGTTATTAAGTTGTTCAATAAGGAATAGACCTTAGACAGATGTTCTAAATGATCAAGAACAACTTTGAGGGAGAAGCTAACAGAAGAATACAGCTGGGTTGAGCAGCTTCTGGCAAATTACATAGAATCTTCTCGTTATCTATAGCACAAAGTCTGAAAATGAACGTCTACAACCAGTGCATCCTACCAGTAATGAATGGCGTAAGGAGTTGAACTAGTGATGAAAATGCCCGGGAATTTTCACACTAGTTGAGACGTGGACATTCACGGTACGACTAGTCTACAAATGTAATCTCGCTCAACGTACGATGCTTCCTATTTCTCTGAAGGATCGAATCAGGAATAAGCTGATCCGCGAGAGAAATAATGTCACCGACATAGCTCAAAGTCTTAGCAGGATTAAGTGGCAGCGGGCTGGGCTATACATGTTCTCGAATGGAGGCCACGCCTTGGTAAGCCTAGTGTAGGACACTAAATGTGTATAATAAATAATTTTATTATATCATTATGTCAATAATAATACAATTATAAAATCTGTTTGTATTAAATTAATTATATTAACACGTCTGTCGCCACGTCACTTAAATATGGGTGACGCTTTTCTTGATGAAGTTAATAGGGATTTTAGTTGGATATTAAAAATAAATTTAACGGAATAAGCACGTATATATAAATATACAACAATAAAATACTAAAAAAAAACATTATATCATACCTTCTATTTATTTATATACAATAACGTATTACAATATACTATGAAGCATATTTTTCGTGAAAACACTCCAAACATATGAAGAACAAAATTCTTTGCGATTAATTGAAGATAATAATAACATAATATTTATTTATTTATTTATTTTAAAGGGAAACATACAGCAATATAAAAATGATAATAATATACACAAAAAATGTTACATAAGCCAGCAAAGTTTCCACAAAAATTAGTACAAAAATAAAAATCAAGCTAATAAATAATAATAAAAAAATCAATCAAATATACATACATATATATGTTACATATAAATAGTACATTTATATTAAAAAAAAAAAAACATTATAGAACAAAATTGAACTTAGGCTAATAATCATAATACTCGAGTAAATTTGTTTATATATCGTTTGTTTGAGTTACGGCATACAGAGAGTCGGATTTAGGCCCCGTGCGAAACATAAATGAATCGCGCTGGGTGACGAATGTGTTAAAGTCATAATAAAATGGATATGCTGTAATTAGGACTATATAGGCATATATAATATGCCACATATAATGTGTACTTCTGTAAGTATAATTTTTGTGTGACGTATTATGTTTAGTATTCTTGTTTCTATTTTGCGTTAAATGTCGTATTGATTAATCAATAACAGCTTAGTACAGTATTTAAAATATTAATAATTCAATTAGTACTAATAAAATAAAATTTTCTGTGGCTTTACAAACAAACTGACTTTTTAAGACAAACAAATCTTTCTTTAAATGTTTAATAGTTGTTGCCGGAGCTCTGCTTGCATTTATTACGCGTTATAAAAGAAGTTGTTGTATCTGTCAGTGTTAAAATTCGTATTCATTTATTTATTATAATAAAGGCTTCACAGGTAGTTTTCTTTACTCCAGTAAACCTTTCTTTTTTTTTATAATAATAAGAAAACGATATTGGAATAAAATTTCTGACGATATAAGTGGAATCTAAATATAAATAGACATAATATTCTTATATTGGAGAGGTTTTATAAACTGCAACCGCATAATTTCCTATTTCATTTCTCTAGGGCAGATTTTCTTCATTGTCGTCGAATTTCCCTACAAACTTCAATCCTCCGTTCACCTCTTGGGGAGTAGATTTTGGAAATAATAATGACATATGTTTATTTTTAGTTATAAGTTTATATTCAAATTTTCATGTTTCTAACATATAACAACTAAGCTTGTGAAAATCATATAATCACCTATTTCAAACCCAAGAGTTGGATTATAAAAAAATAATAAAACCATTTTTTTTCCTTTTCTAAATGGTATGCTAGTACGGAGTCTCGCAGCTTTAATTTAATTGATATCGAAGTTACATATAAGCTTCAACTCTGTATTTCAGTCAGTTGAGAAATAAATTTTCAAAATCCGTTAGTTTTTTACCTAAGCTTTTAAAATAAATTTATACGCCTAATTTTACAGCCTGTAGGTCTTGTGGTTTCCTAGATTTTGTGATGATGTCAGTTAGTCAGTGACTTTCCCTTTTATATACATTATAGATTGAGCATATCTGTAATAAGACGTATAAAACCAATAGTTTATGACGTAAACCACGATTATACACATCGCCGAGCCACGTTGACACGACACAATGCCTCGATTGCTGATGTCATGTTATAACGGCGTCATCGTTGACTGTGAGGTCCAATCGACTACAATTGGGTTCGATTGAAAATCCTAGATTGTAATCGAGAGATCTGAATAATCAATATAATTGAATTAAACGATTTGTCATCGCCCATCGCTAGTATCACTAGTAATGAGCATATAAAATGATCACCGGGGTGATGGCAATGAAAGTAATCAATATAAAAGAATTCTAAAAATAAATACCAATAATTAAAATAACTGTAGATCACACATGTTTTAAAGAATTGTTTTATGGTGTGTGCAAGATTGATTTTCTTTTGAAAAGAATATTTACGATTTTGAAGGCTTGAAATGGTAATGTTATTATTGTTTTTAATGATTTTTGTAGTTCCATTTAATAACGGTATTTATATTTATAGGCAACAGCTGTAACTACAGCACAAAAGAAAGTCGTTACTTCTAATAATACCGGAGGAGGCGTTAGAAAAAAGTCAGGACCTAAATTTGAATTATCAGATGAACAAAAAAGAGATATAAAAGAAGCTTTTGATTTGTTTGATGTAGAAAATACGGGTAAAATTGATGCTAAGGAGTTAAAGGTAGCGATTAGGGCACTTGGCTTTGAACCAAAGAAAGAAGAAATTAAGAAAATGATTGCAGAAATAGACAGAGGTGATGGAAAGGTATCATATGAGGATTTCTCAGAACTGATGACCGTCAAGATGGCTGAAAAAGACACAAAAGAAGAAATCATGAAAGCATTTAAATTATTTGATGATGATGAAACTGGTACGATATTTAGGGTAACTTGCTGCAACAAATTAAATCTAGTTTAAACTTATATAAAACATTATTTAATGTTAAACCATACTTATTGTCTTCCAATATCCAATTTTAAAAACAAATTGAAATCATTACTGAGGTAGGATTAAACTGTTTCTATTAAATATCATTTTATTAAACTTTAAAGTAGATTTCATTTGCAAAGCCACCACTAATGTTTGAATTGAACTCTAAAATTTTTTTTAAAGTTCACAAAGTTTAGAATTTGTTATTTTAACTTATCAGTAAAATATATTTTCTATTTCTGAAGATATTATAATGTAAGATGATCTTTTTTCTGCAAAAAAAAGATAAATCATGTATCATGAGATATTGGAGTTTAGCATTTCCTTGAGAATCTGCTAGAGGGTAGTGCAGCTGTATGAAGCCAGGCTGATGCAGAGTTATAATGTTAATTGGTTTTGTTCATTATAATTAAAGTAATCTTATTTTAAAGTTAGTAATACTTATCATTTCAAATAAATTATTAAAATTATATTTCAGGTAAAATATCATTCAAAAATTTGAAGAGAGTTGCAAAAGAGCTTGGGGAAAACTTAACAGATGAGGAGCTTCATGAAATGATAGATGAAGCAGATAGGGACGGTGATGGAGAAATCAATCAAGAAGAGTTCTTACGTATTATGAAGAAGACTAGTCTATATTAAGGAGGTACAAGAGGAGTGATGAGGTTATACTTGAATGACTGGGATTCATACTTTATTTACTTATAAGTTTTATTTCTCATTTTGGATTTGTCTTCATGATCATTCACATGTTGCACCTTTATGACTATGCAAACTGAAGTATGTAATTAGGGAATTTGTTTTTTTTTATTTGCATATAATTTTATGTGCATTTATTAAATACTTATTTATTAAGCTAGAATAAACAGTCACACTTTAGTAATAAGTCTAATTATATTAATCTCTGTTCACTTCAAGACCCTAAAAACCTTGAGTATTCATTAATGTTCTAGTCTCTTGATATCTGTTGTTCATTCTATAGAAATAAAAAAAGTATTACACTATTATACTTAATAATTTATTAAATATATTGGCTTAAAATCTATTAATTATCAGAATGTGAGACTCAGAATTTGGAGTAATTACCAAATTTTAAATAAATATACAGTGCAAACTCTATATAACGACCCTCAAGGGACTGTGCATATTTTGACGTTATAGAGAATTGTCGTTAAATGGAGAGTAGAAATATCTGTATTAGAAAAAGCAAAAGTTTACTTCAGACCAATGTTATTAATTACATAAAAAACAATTCTTATTTGATTGCTATTGATTATATTCTGTTATTTTTGTCTGACGTCTTTTGCTGCATCAGTAATTTTGTTGTATTGCAGTGCAAATATAGCAATCTCAATTTGCAAACAAAAGAACGGACTTCTTAGAAAGTTCGGTATGTGTAATGCCAACAGTTGATTTTATTATGGACTAGGATAATAAAGTGACAAAAGAATGTACACAGCTGCACAGTTTTTACTCATTTGGCAAGTTAAAAAGTTCTTTATTAATTGTTATTGAGAGTGGGTGTAATGCTGTATAGCGTGTATCATTGTATGGGAAACAAGCTAAACCAACCAAAGCCGAGTGATATCGACGCTTTAGGGAGTTTGTCCTTAAATCAAGTGACGTTACATGGAGGTTACACTGTATTTGTTAAATTGTTCTAATATAATAAGAGACTTTTTTGCTTCTCTGAGATAACCACTACTGTTGATCTTTTAATATTGTATCTATGAATCTTCTAATGATAAAGTAAAGATAAAGTGTAGTAGAATTTGAAAAAATATGAAATTGTGAAAAATTAAAGAAGTATTTTTTAAAGTTAAACCTTAGGTCTTGAAAAGATATTTTCTACTAAATATAATTTAAGATGTATTATTGGAATAATATTCACCTTATGGAAGTACTACCTAAAAATAATGTAATGCAGATATGTTACCTAGCCACTTAGGAGTCATTTATGAAATATATAATTTAAAAATATACATTTATATTTACAAACACATTATAATAATATTTGATTGTGTGGTGTGATGGTATGTATTGGACCATTGTTAATGTCTTAGAGAATTTGGTCAAACTTGTACACATTTTAGTGATATGAGTATATACCAGGACCAATATTTTTTAACTGTTTGAGTACTGATTATCACGCTCCTCCGCATTTTTGGCACATGATCGGTGAAGCGCGAAAGCACTTCACCACACTCAAATGGTTAATATTAATGGCCTATTATATGTCTCTTGAAGGTGCTTCTTCTAATTAAGCTATATTTTAACAGTAATAGTTCTGAATATAACTATGTTACCATACCAATATTTTAATGAATAATATTAAAAATGTATATCTTGGTATAATACCTGTAGATTGGTACATTATGCTTTTCTCTTAGATACAACACACCAAAAATAGCAAAATAAATAGTACAAAATTATTGGCAATATTAAAGATATTGCTGAAATCATCAGCAGCATTGCTAATTATAGTATCACAGCCATAAATTGCAGTGAAAATATATATATTTAATAGCATCTTAACAAATAACTAGTTGGATTGTTCATTATGATACTGTCATACTAAAATAGTATAACTATTTGTATAGTATCTAGTAATTATTTTTGCCTAAAATTCTGTTATTAAAAATATGAACAATAGCAAAAATTAACATACAAATTATGGGATAATATATATGTATGTAAAAGTCATTAGTAAATATGTAAGACCTATTTAATTCTTCAAATGCTCTGTATTGAAGTTTCTGTTTAGGTTTGAGACATTTTTACTAAACATTTTCTTATTAATAAGTGAAATGTCAAGCAAAAATATTTAGATTTTGTGAAGATGTAACAAAAGAGTAAAGGAAATAGTAATAATTTATTTATTATGATTATTATATTTTTGTCTGTTATATTGATTTATGAAATACATAATTGCATAAGTAAAAGGCTATTAATAGGTATTCCAAGTTGTCATTTGAACAGACAAAATCTCAGCAGATGGTGCACTAACTGGCTATCAAATTCCAAACAGTATTAAAATAATGTACTGTAATAGAGCCCAATTAGCACAATATATTGTACCAGACGGATCTAAAACTATAAGCCATTATATTCCATTAGCAATTATATTACATCTGTAGATGATAAACAGATGGTTACATGCTCAGATTTTCATTTGATCTATGAGAATTGTACACTTATTAATTGAATCTGAAAATACATAATATATCCTTTTATTAAATTAATATCTAACACAGTCTCATCTTATATCACAATACAACAAATTGATATATATCTGTGGAATAAAAATAATTATAACATGCTTTACACAGTTAAGTTTGTATAATAAGTGTGCATATGTAAACTAGTTCCGGAGTGTACATGACAGACACACACATAAACTGCTAGTAGTATAATTTAGCATCACAATGAAAAGCAAACACTTGGACTTTGAGAAATATGTGCTCAAAGCTCAATTTTGTGCCTGTTAACAACTATTTTGACTTTAGCAAAACAGATTATCACTTTTTCTTTGATACCTACTTAGTTACACTGATGACAATTACATAGTTAATTAATTATATATAAATTCAATGGCATGGGAAATGTATTAAAATTTTGATTGATTGTTATTAGAACTGATGCTTTGTTAGAAACCTTGCATTTAAACAACAAAAATCAGTAAAATTGAAGTTACTTTTAAAACTAAATAGCAATTATTTCAACTCAGTATTTGTTGCAAGAGGTTTTATAATTATAACAATTATCATTCTACTTAATGGGTTTGTAATAAATTTTATTATTGGTCTATCTATATTATATAAATATAGTGCATAGTTTAAGCATAACATAAAACAATATTATGTTTACATAAAATTTTTACCCTGACTTTAATTTTTCTGCAAGTTATTTCTTATGTTCCCAATAATTAATAAAGCTTATGAGAAAAAGTTTCTTTGTTATTTATTTTAATAAATTAACAAAAACAAATGAATAACCTTGTAATTTAGGTCAACTATACTTCTGTGATATCAAGTTTTGTTTGTATATTTTATTACTATTAGACCTGTCTTATCAATTATTGCCACACCGGTGTGATTAAAACAAAAATATTTATCCCAAAATATATTTATTTGTTAAATAAGTACAAAAAATTAAAACTATGTTAACAGATCTGGTTATTATTCTAAGCTTTTTTTTTTATGCAGATCTTTCTACCACATTGCCTTCTGGTTGCCCAAAGTAAGCTTTGTGACACATTTTTACAAATAAACCAGTTTCCACAACACCTGGTAACATTTTAATAGTTGAGTTCACCTTCTCCCAATCTAAATCTTGGTTGGAAAACATCCAATCTAAGATGAAGTTTCCATTATCAGTTACTACAGGACCTGCCTTTGCAATGGCACTACGAAGTTTTATTTCTCCTCCATATAACGATATAATCTTACTTTTAATAGGAACATATGCCATCGGAATTACTTCAATAGGAACACCCTTTTTGTATCTGTCACCTAATTTAACAGAATCTTTGGTATAATCAGCAATAACAATAAGTTTCCTTGAGCAAGAAGCTATAATTTTCTCTTGAAGTAAACAACCACCACCACCTTTAATCAAGGTCATATTGGAATCAACTTCATCAGCTCCATCGATAGTCACATCTAAAACTGGATTGGTCTCAAGTTCCCCCAACTTTAGGTTATGTTTTATAATTAACTGTTTGGCTTGAAATGAAGTGGGTATACAAGTTACCTTCAAATTTTCTGATTCAACACGCTCTGAGAGGCGCTGAACAGCGTATACTACTGTAGAACCGCTACCGACGCCAAAAATACAGTCGTTTGTAACGAATTGGTCAACAGCCCGGCAAGCAGCAACTTGTTTTGCTTGTTCTAAAGACATTTTCACTGCTTTGCTATGCGTCGATCGATGAACAATACTAATTGTTTTTATGCAGTTCTTTAACATACATGTAGCTTAAGATTTTAATGTAGATTGAATATCTAAATATTATACATACGTAGAAAATATAAATTTACAAGTGCACAAAGTGTGTCCACTGAGATTGACATTTTCGCGAGTGGCCGTCAATAGGGCCGTTCCGATGCAAGTAAATACTCGATGCTTTTGTTTCCGTATAAAGAACTTTTAGAATCAATTAAAATCTCGCGACATTAACTATAATTGAAACAAAAGTAGTTGACATCAAATCGAATATTAATTTACAATTTTTGATTTCGAAACCCAAGGTGGTTAAATAAGGCAGAGTGAATTTTTTCTCTTTTGTTCCTGTACAAGTAGGCTCTATAATATTTTATTGTTGTTGCAACATCAGTTCCAAGCGAGCGCTTATTTTCTAAAGCTGCTCAAACAATGTCACAAACAAGGAACAGATTGTCTCCAAAACACCTGGAGCAGATACTGTTTTTGGGTAATCTACATGCAACAGAATAATAAATATGCTATATATAATAATAATGCTCTGAATAATATCGAGAAAGAGCTTACTAATTCATAATCTTTTCCTTCTAATAATTCTACTTCATTTATGTCAAAGATGAGATTTATGTATAAGAATGCTATACCGATCTCAAGTATCAAAATTGAAATTTTAGGTAACTCAACAACGCGGCAAAGTAGAAAAAGTACACAAAAGAGTAATATTTTTCTAGTAGGATCCAGTAATAAAAGTAGAGTACATTTTGTATATAAAGAAATAAGGGCTAGGAATTATGATACAAGATAAGAAAGTAGTGGGAAACACTTAAATTCCTAATATGAAGTAACACAACTGTTTCAAGTTAAAGAATATGTAATTCAATATTTGTATCAATACCTGTTCCACGCATCTTTCCAATATTTATAATCCTCGCCTCTAGTTCTATTATACTTTCATGCCCTATATTTACATTATCAGTCAAAAGTCTTAAGATGCTATTAATTCTTTTTTTATTTATTTAGATATAGATCAAGAGAGATTTATCAAGTAATTATTATTGCTTGAGTCAAATATTTTAAATCTTGAAGCAATGCCTCTTGATCATCCAATAATTTCTTTGCCATCGACAAATGCGCAGTTAAATCTAATTCACTTGAGAAAGTTAAATTATTAACTTCCTCTGTATTGGATACGTTTTGATCGTTACACTGCCATTTTGAACTGCAAACACCATTCCGCACTGATTTCAATGTGTTTTTTAAAAATAATTTTTCTTTTTGCAGTTTAGTATTCTGATAGTGAAGACTTTGTATTTGATTGGACAATGTCTCGCTGTTATTATTTAAATGGCTTAATTGGTTTTTGAGAAACCGGTTGTCTTGTTCAAGTAGCAATTTTTTTTCATAATCTGCATTTTGTTTTGCTAAAGCTTTTCCAGAGTAAGTTATAATTTCTTTTAACTTATGTATTGTAGATGATTCATTCCCCTCACCTTTTGATGATTTAGGCAATTGTGTAAAACCGAGCTCGATAAAATTAGTCAAAGTGTTTAATTGATTTTGTAGAACCTTATTTTGTTCATAAGTCTCATGGATTACTTGCGATGTTTTTGTTTGTTTTTGGTATAAATCTGCACACTCACTTCTCTTAAAAAGTAAAAGACTGTTCAGGGAGGCAGTTTCATTTTCTTTAGCTGATATTACCGTCTTCGCCACGACTGTAAACAAAAAAAGTTATTCATATTAACATAAAATAATAAATATGGAATAATTCTTAGGAACATTTTATTTTAAGTAGTAAATAGATTTAAGGGTCAGATTTACATTCATTAATATATTTGAAAAAATTTAAGAATGTCTAACGTCTGAAAGAGCTTCTCTAAAGTTTTCCTGTATGTTCGTTCTGTTGTAAGCGGCATACATTCAGTATTGGTCCAAGATTTTTAAAATGCTTCTGTTCTTATTATTGACAAATTTACTTACAACACGCAATCTTTATATTCTCTTGTAACTTTTTTATTAATTTGTTTTTAGATTTTAACAAGGATTTATATTTTAGTATTTGGTTGAAAATTTCTTCATCATCGGTAAGACTTTGGTTAGACTTTTCTATCGATGAATTATTAAACCTGAAAAATATATAGATATTGACTTGGAGGGTCGAAGGCGCAATTTTTTATTACTTTAATTAGCATAAACCATATGGTATTATTTTATCTAGGATATAAACAAGAAATACAAGGATATTTACATTTCAATTTCACGAGCAATAGCAGTTAATGCTGCACGCATGTTGTCAGGTTTCATGTCGTCGTCTTTCAATATTGTATTTTCACACACATTCATTGTATGATTTTGCTTCCCTCTAATATACTTTAAGATCAGAAATTATATGAAATTACTCATACTAAAGTTACATAACTTTTATACTCCAAAAATATTTATAACTTATTTCATCTCAGTTTCTATAACAGCACAATTTACAGATGACAAGAAGACATATTATTTGAAATGAAATAAATATAGAACACAGAATAGCAGCCTATTCATTAGATTAAAACCTTAGATTTTAAAGAAAAAAGAAATATTATAATAATTGTTAATTCATGATTTACATAAAATAAATATAATTTCGTTCATGATATTTTGAGAGAAATAAAACAATCAATCATCAATGGAAACCTCATATCCCATCTCTCCTATAAATCTTCATCTTAGGGTTATGGGTTTTTGGTGTGTTTTGCGTATAATAAATAGTGTAATAGGTATAAAGGTTAGGTTATGCTTGGCGTAGGGTAGGTTCTTAGGCTGACATTAATAGACGTAACTTTAAGTTTGCTTAGAGTTTACTAAATATTACAATTTATATTACTCAATGAATGTCAAAGGATTTGGTAGGTTATCGGTTTTTTTAACATGGACTTGGCTCTGTGAATACTATGACTATACTCAAGTTCCTATTATATATTCAGTATTTTGAAACGACGAATTTATTTTTTGATAACTTGCAAAGCAAAATCTCAGACTAACTATGTACATCCCTGAGAACCTTCCACACAATACATTCTCGACGATTTGGATACGTTGCACTGACGTACTTCTCGCATTGAAATGGTGAAAACGTCATCAAAACTTTGTAACTGTTGTAACTGCGTAGCTAGCTAATATTGCCAAATTTAGAGTATTATACTGGGTAGTTAAGTTTTGGTAATGTTTAATCGCAAAATGGTAAAGTTAATTCAACAGCAATAGTTATTACGAGAGTGAATTATATGAAATACATGTTTCATAGAAGACAACGAAAACCCCGGCAACTTTTTGTGAAGAAAATCATATCTATCGACGTATGAAGCACTTCTGCCATCAAGCTTCAAATATATAATAATGAGTATTGTTTTCATGCTTTTAGCGTAGTTGATAGCGTTATTTTTGTCGCCAACGGAAAGTTTTATATGAAGGACGATGGCTCGGGCATTGAGCGTTAGATAAAAAATTAAAATAAACTGAGATTTAGTAGTACAATTCTAAGAAACGGTAAACATTACTAAGAAAACTCACACGTACCCGTCATCATTATATGCAAATTAATTAATATTACACTCGTATTTTGAAATATTATTATATTATATTGCATGCTTGTATATATTTTTAAAATTAAGCATATGATTTACTGAGGAAAAATTTGTGAAATACAATAAAATGTACTTTCTGTGTAATTACACAGAACTACTAAGCTTTCATAGATGCGGTGTGATACGCTAGGCAATTTTCCACCAAACGCCCTCGCAGCTACAGTGCAACGGTGCGCGGCGATCTGCTATTTCGTTTGTTCGCAAAACAGCCACTTCGTGTGGTAACCATTTCACGGTCGATTTCTTTCGCCGCTACTGAGAATGCAGTATCCATGGATTTATAGCGTATCTTGGAAAAAGTTAAAAATATTTTAAACACATGAAACTAAGAAATAATTCCATGTAGATGCAGTTTCGTTTTAATATCACAGACACTATAAGTGTTTCATTAAATTGTAACTTTTATAACCTATTTAGCATATAATACTATAATCAACTAGAAAAGTTGAAAATCATAAAAAATACTTTACCGATGACGAATAAACAGTATTTTAGCTAAAATGATGAAGTAATCTCTATGCAATTTTTAGTTCCCTATCTTTTAAGTTCACAAATAAGGTAGCCTCATCTTGATATGCTGTAGCTTGATGAATGAAAATGATTCTCCAATATATTCTAAAGGATCCCGATCTTACTTAGCCGTTATCCGCACGGTCGGTTTATTTCAATTTCCTTCATAAAAGACGCTATTCTCGGATTTGAAGTAGATTTATCATGCTCGGATAAAGGGGCACTTTTTGTGCTTTCCTTGTGCCTGGATCTGACCCGAGATCTGTCCACTTAATGTGAATAATGGTGTACGATGGAAAACGAATGCGAACTTGAACACAAAAGACAACAATGCGGAGTGATTTCAAAACCTGATACAAGAATTTTACCAAAATTATACGTATCGGGTATTGTGTGTACAGCTTGCATAAATAGGTTGAACAGGGCTGCAACAGCAAATTTTTTAAATATACTGGATATTGTTGTAAAAATTTATACTTGCGTCTAATATACGAATTAATAATCGCTTTTACTTTAGTATTTTCATCTGAAATAACCATGCTGTAAGCTTTTGGTCACTTTGCTAGGTGACACTGATACGATTTAATAAATTTTTCATTAGATAATGTCACTATAATACCGAATGTTAAGTCTTAATATTTATAAGTGTAGAAAAAAAAAATCGTTAATGATCTAAAACACTCTTTAATAAGAATCAAAATTGTTGAAATAGACATTTAAGAATTGAAAAAAATTTCACATTGATCGTGCACAAACCATAAACACAATATAACACATAATATGTGAACATAAGCACAATTTTCATTAAATGAAATCCTATATTTGAAGCAGTTTCTGGCTAGGCAAGTTAATATTTTAAGCACAATTGCAGGTTGGGTAGGTAGTCATTTAATACACGTCGTCATAACGAGGCTGAGATCAAGGCGATATCTGTGGAATGCGAGCTGTCTACAGATAATCGATTCCTTAGAGGCAAAAGCTCGTCCGTGAGAGATGCTCTCGAGACATAGCTACGTTGAGTGTACTAGTTGAAATCCTGGATCCAGAGTCTACAAACATAGGGTATCTTAGGTATGTCTATACCTAATATATACGCAAAGTACTTTATAATATTATATATTTAAAGAATTTCGAAGAGTTTTTGTTTTTAGGTATAACGTATGGTTATGAATTTTAAAAATAATTAATTATTTTAAAAGCCGTTGGATTATTATTATGATTTTAATGTCGGGCACGTGTTTACATTGTGCGTTGTGGGTTGTGTGTTGTGTGCAAAATAGGCTAGGACTAAGAAATGCACTAACTCTTACTTTTGTCTAGTTATTGAGATATTGATTTATTGTCTTCAGGCGAGCGTCTTCACACCGTCCGATGATATCGAGGGGTGAAAGGCTTTTTGGTTTAAGCGATATTTTTGGTGATATAGTAAAGAACGCTGATTCCGAAAATATATATATTACTATATCACCAAAAAATATCGTTAAAACTATGGGATCCTTTAAGCGTAGCGTAAAGAGGTATTTGTGCAGGCCGTTATGATCGCTGCGATAGTTGATAGCTTTTCTTTACTGTTGATAGTCGTTGTTTCTTTAACTGGACCACGCTTACCATCAGGTTATGTGTAGTTACTATGACGAATCAGGATAAAAAAAATGTTGCCATCGAGCATACGCCTTATGCCGTGACGGAGGACGACATCATACCTACCGGTGATTTCCCTTGTCTATTTTTATTAGCAGAGACGCGTAGCCCTAAAAGTAAGTAAATTATATTAACATATTGAAAAAATAAAATAAAATAAAAAACGACAAGTGTGAGTCACACTAGCGCACTAACGGTTTCGTTAATTTTCATAGAAAGTTCACGCTTGACCAAAATTATAATTTTACCAATTTTATTTTCAGATAAAAGGCGCTAATGTGTTTAACATCGTATAATTGTATCTCTTCTAGTTTAGGATTTCTACACCTTTTAATATAAGACCTTGTTGTCAATTTTCATGATTCTAGGTCAACGGGAAATACCGTATAGGTTTTGACAGTGGCATTTATCCCATATATGCATAAAAGAAATGCATAGGTACTTTATAATAAAAATCTTGCAGAAATAACTAAAATTTAAATATAAAAACAAAACATTGATATAATTATATTGCTATTCCATTTGCACGCCATCTATCGTTCTGATAAGACAAGTATAATGTTTGTTAATACAAATCAATTACAGGAACGCAGCGCTGCATTTGGAAATAATGAGGAAAAAAATCGACCTCTTTGATTCTTAATCTAATAATAAAGTGAGGTCTCGGTTTGCTACAAAATACTAGTAGAAATATAATAATTACACCTTAACAAATGTATCGATATACAAAGCAGACATCATGTTCGATTCCGTGGTTCGGCCACGTAAATAGTTAAATCTACTACTCTAATACAATTTGTAGTAAACCATGATCCCGACGCTAAGGTCGCATTATCGGATTGAAAAGACCGTCACAAAACAATTACTGTAGCAGGAATATGAATCTTAGGCTATATAAGCTTAAGGTTGTATTGGTTTGTATGGTAGTACGTGAATGCGAGGACAAGTTTTACAATGTTCATGTGACGGTAGGACCTTTTTGTTGGTCCTTTTGTATGGGAATCCGCGATACCCTGGGGGCCCTGTAGCACGATTTCCATTACACGAGAGAGTACTTTGACGAGTCCTTTGCTTCCTAAAAATATTCACTTGTGTATTTACTCTTTGAAATGGTTACACTTTTGTAAAAGTATTGTTTTTATCTGTACTTTACAATTCATATCTTTATTGTTATAATTGTTTGCATTTCTTAATAATTATCATAATTTGTGAACAAGTAGTATAATAATTGTTTAAATAAAAATGTATAGGTAGATGATATTTAAATTTTGCAAGAATTAAACAATATATTTTGAACGAGACAGAATATGTAGTTAGCAATATTCCTACATCTTACTTTCAATTGCGCACAGACCCATCAATATATTCCAACAAAAAATTAAAATTGCTAATCGTTTCAAAATAAATATATGTACTTATTGATATGCTACACAACAATATGAAGATGAAATTCGTACGTGTACTTTGGTTGTGTGTGGCACAAATGACGTAATATTGGCAAGTCACGTTTGGACAGTATTTTGAGATGGAAGTTTGGCGCCGGCTGTCGGCTGCAGCTCGACGAGCTGCCACGTGTTTACTGAAGCATGTCAAACAGCATCTGCACTGAATAGCACTTAGTAGCGACTGCCTCATAATCACAGTAATAAATATTAAAATGAAAGCAATAATAACAATTCATGCAAATAAAATTAAATTGTACAAATCAATATTACACAAAGTTTCAAAAAATATAGTTGGGAGATCAATATTAATAATTAACATGACCATATGAGGAGTCTAATTTCAAAACCCACTATAACATATTTTTTTCAAATCCCATTAATTAAAAAAAAAAATAATGTTGACTTAACAATCACATTCTTATAAGGTATTTAAATGATTATTTTAGAATGAAAAAGCAAAAAAGAAAAAAATCATATATAATATTCGCTTTAGTAAAAACATTTCAAATTACTATTAGGACAATTATTTTTGTACGAAGATTCGTTTTAGCGGGTTTTAAAATTAGACGCCTCATATGTAGGTAGTATTTTATGAGCATAAAATTGAAATATATTTTATTTTCTAGTTTTACTAAATTAGTTTAATTGATTTATGAGACAGCAAGTGATACCATTTTTATGTGTAAATCCAAAAAAGAATTTTGGTAATGATTTGTGTGTATAAATTAATAAAAAGGTATTTACTATAAAAGTAATATTTAGTGATATTTATGCGAAATATTATTATGAACAAAATTATTTAAATAAGTTTCATGTGTTGAGAATGAAATAATCTATTTGCAAGAAGTTCTACTTAACACTAAAAGTCATATTGCTCTTGTAAGCATAAGCCAGCGGCAGCATGAGCTATTATGTAGCATGTTGCGTAAAAATATATTTGTGCGAGGATATATGAGGAACTTGGGGACAAAAGTCAGTCGAAACATCTGTTAACCAACTTCTGAAACTTTCGAGTAAGAACAAAGTAGGATAGGTGTCCGTTGGGCCCGGGGCGACGAGTCGACTCTATGTTAAACTTTTCAATAAAAACCTCACTTAATATTCTCATACACATTTTTATTGTGTTTTTCATTGTACAACTGCATAGCGTACCTTTTTCATTAGTATTAGAAATGGCCCAGGGCAGTGGCGTGCATCCTATAAAAATCATTATTTGTTATATTTGGATATTTAATAAATATATTGACTTAAAATCTGGTATTTACCAAAATAGCGGTCTGAGAGTTCAAATTGGACTAAAGTTTGAGTATAGTATATGCCCAAGTATAACGAGATAATGCTTTTTATGCTTTGTATGGGATGCACGCCACAGGCCCAGGGTTGCTAACTACTAACTAATTATAAAATCAAAAATATTTTGAGGACACTGTTTTCAAACGTACTTCCTATATACATTTCTTAATGGTGCATATTTAAATTAATAGTTGTTCTATTATGATATCGATGGATATTATTAGACGGCACAGTATTTGAACGCTCGATATCTGCAGTACGGGTATAGAATTCGATTTTCATTCGGAGCAGATATTCGTGCTTACAAGTACTTAGTTGTTTTTGCATAGCTTGTTAGATATTTGAATGTGTCCATAGATAGGAAAATGTAATCAGATTAATGAAAAACGATTACGATTACATTTGCATCATTAATATGATTACATTTTGCAGATCTATGTTAATGTTTGTTCTATTAGGTCCTTACATATGAAATTGGCGTTTTGTATGGGAGGAACAAAAAGTCGAATATTTTTTAATATAATATATTTAATTAATCAAAGTATGAACCATTATTTTCTATGCACTTTTGCCATGTCATAGGTAGTTCATTGATCCCTTTACTAAAAAAACCAGTCGGACGGGAATCAATAAAATCTTTGACAGCGATTTGGACTGCCCCATCGGAGTTGAATTTTTTCTCTTGTAAGAAGTTATCCAAATTTCGAAAAAAATGGTAATCTGTTGGAGCAAGGTCCGGGGAGTACGGAGGATGTCTTAGACTTATTGTGCCGGTTTAGTAATGTAACGCAGCAGTCGACGCGCGTTTGCCGGTTTGCTTCAGTCAATTCGTGAGGTACCCACCTTTCAAGCTTTTTAATCTTCCCAATTTGCTTCAAGTGAATTAAAACAGTTTTATCACTAACATCGCAGCCTGCAGCTAACTCGGACGTGGTTTGCGATGGATCCGCTTCCACAATAGCCTTCAACTCTTCATTATCAACTTGAGTCTCAGGCCGTCCACGGGGCTTGTTCTGCAGGTCGAAATTTCCAGAACGAAAACGTTGGAACCAAAAACGAACTGTGTTTTCTTTTGCAACACGACCGCCATACACATCATTCACCCTTCGAGTTGTTTCCGCAGCACTAGTGCCACGGCGGAACTCGTACTCGTAAATAATGCGATATTTTAAGTTTTCCATTTTGTAAAATGAGTGACGCAAACAGAAAAAAACAGAAGAAAAAAACAAATGAATGACGATCATCGAAGCACAAATACATGAGTCTATAGCTGTACAAAATTGAATTTGGAATTCCTTACCAAAGAGGAGAAATTTGTGATTAAAGTGGCCAGTACGAAAAACGCCAATTTCATATGTAAGGACCTAATATTATGTTATGCATGTACTAGAAATGAGATAAACTTATACATATAATAAATATCTCTAACCTACTCTTCTTTCTATATTAAAAACTTTTCTTTCTAATCTCTAATTTAAGACATCTTGTTCTTAATTAACAAAACAATTTAAAAGTATTGTTTACAGGGTTTGTTTAATAATTATTAGTAGATATAAGCAGTTTTATTTTTGATATAAAATATCATAAGACCAATTTATGTCGAGATTTTTTTTATATTCTAATCCCATTTGTCTGTATAAAGCTGGCGTAAAGCCCCGGCACCGCAAACATCTCTTCGCCTTGATAAATGGAGCTCTAAGAATTTTTACTATGTAAATTCAAATAATCTTTATATCTTTACTTTTCGCTGTTTAAGGTGCCATTCTTAAGGTCAAACTATGTTAATAATACTTTTGTTTTTCGTGCCTGTGATCTATATAATAAACGTTTTTGCGATATAGATATACTGTCCTGTGCCTTTGGGCCCTTTAAACGAATGGTGAGAAAGAAAATATTAGCCTAAGTTCAATTTTGTTCTATAATGTATTTTTTTTTTAAATATAAATGTACTATTTATATGTAACATATATATGTATGTATATTTGATTGATTTTTTTTATTGTTATTTATTAGCTTGATTTTTATTTTTGTACTAATTTTTGTGGAAACTTTGCTGGCTTATGTAACATTTTTTGTGTATATTATTATCATTTTTATATTGCTGTATGTTTCCCTTTAAAATAAATAAATAAATAAATAAATAAATCAATTAGATAAAATAAACACAGCAAAATATACATGGCACCTCTTCGTACGTGCTACAAGCGGACATAATTTACCATTTTTTAAATGTCATATTAATATGGATTCCCTCGACAAAATGTATAATTTATTTCTTCGTCGAAGAAAGGATTGAGAGCTAATCTGTATTAAGCCTGTGTTATTTAATCATCTGGAAATAAAATGTAAAACATTGGAAATGCTTTACTTCTTTCTTATGTTTCTTACTTATTATTTTATTACCCAGAAATATTTTTAGTGATATTCAAAACATTACCTTGTATTTATATATTACTTGGTATTACTATTTATACGAGAATATGCATTTCCATGTGAAAAACAGGTGAATAGTAGATTATTTGATAGCTTAATGGGCCTCTGTTCTGTTGATTAATTACTTAAAACCCTTGTTGATATAAATAATAATATTTAACAAACTTGTATAATCGTAATTACCAAAGTTATTATGCTAGGTACTCGAATAAATGGGCAATTTGTTGGAAATATTTTCGCAACGGTAATGCCAGGTGATTCAGGCGACGGGGGCTGCCAACAATGCAGTAAAAACCTTCCTCGTAATTACAATAATTCCACTTCCCATTTCATTAACATGAATGCTGAGCAGTATTCAGGTTTCTGTCCACTAATTTGTAATAGCTGATGTCGTCCAGATTTTCCTATATATGCATGCTTTTTGAAAATTACATTAATGCTTTTATTTTCACTCAGGATAAGTATACGTTTCAGCTGAAAATTATGCTTCTTTTATTGTATTTGTTTTTTTTTTCTTCTTTATTGCTATTTCCACCATGAGAAAATTGCTAGAAATAATATTACTATAACTAAGAGCCGGTGTACACGTTACGTTGCGACGGGGACGCGGCGCCGGAGGGATCTGCTCTGTCGTTTTACGCACAAATGTTCATGATGTGCGTTTAGGCACCGCACCACACACGTTACACTAGTGCTTCGCGAGACAAGACGGGGGAGGGGATGCACTCGTTACGGTGTCAGAGCGGTATCGCGTTACTGCTTTGGCAATACCGTGTTTTCTTAGTTTAGATTCAGATTGGATATTCGACTAGCAGATCAGGTATTGAAACTGGTATACATAGTATGTTAATACCTGATTTCTCTAGATAAAAAAAAAACATGGCGGCGTTTTCGTTCGTATTTTAGATACACATGAACAATTTTGACTCTTTAGATATTAAGTAATCTGGATAAAACCTGTTTTTTAATTTATTAGATAAAAAAAGATTTTTCTTCATACTTTTTTGTAGTGTAGGACTCGCCAGCTTATCATTTTAATATCTTTTTAATTATTGCAATTTTGACGCGATATTATTTGAAATAACTACAAATTGCATTTAATTATTATACGAATTAGTCATTTGGAACTCGTCAACGTGTGTATAATTTTTAAACTTTTGCCTATATTTAAACATTAATTTTTATAAGAGATTTCTTTTGTTTATTGAACATTTGAATTAAATTCTTATTAGGATCGATCGGATCAGAGAACACGGTATTTGTGAATATGACTACCTACACTTATAGGAGCGCTGTTATTGTGGCGTAGCTACGTTGCGGCGATAAAATCCTTTTGTTGAGGCGCTAAGCTGTCGTCAGTAACGTATCGTGTACACCGGTTTTTACTCCATGAAGAGGGAACAGCAAATGAATTCAAAACAAATGCCAAACGTTTTAGTAATTATTACATCCTAAATTATACAGATAACAGCTCGGCAAACAATATTCTCTTAAATTCATTGTTGTTATGAATCACCATACGCAATACTATGTATTCAGTCTGGGACTGAAATAATGCGGTTATTTTAATGAAATAGCTAAAAATTTTGTCCTTACCGGGGCTAACTTGTTTTAAGCAGTCACGTGTGGAACGAGCGTAGGAGTAAATTTTCTGCTCGGCTGCTTAGCACGATGAAGTCCCTCGGAAAATTCACCCAGGCTGTGAAAATTCTGAACGTAAATTTGATATAAAATTAAAAATAATTAATTTCATTTTATGTTTAATGGTTGTTTTATTTTATTGTTTAAATGCTTTATGTTGTGTTTGTAATAATTAAAATATATTGGTAGGATAAATCACAAAATAGGAGAATTTATTTCTGTCTGCCCTATCATTTTTCTTTCAGTTACTATAAATTGGAAAATGTTATAAAGTATTCAGATAATTTTATGTATGTTCATCGTATTTGCACATAATTGATGTATATATTAGGTCCTTACATATGAAATTGGCGTTTTGTATGGGAGGAACAAAAAGTCGAATATTTTTTAATATAATATATTTAATTAATCAAAGTATGAACCATTATTTTCTATGCACTTTTGCCATCTCATAGGTAGTTCATTGATCCCTTTACTAAAAAAACCAGTCGGACGGGAATCAATAAAATCTTTGAAGGCGATTTGGACTGCCCCATCGGAGTTGAATTTTTTCCCTTGCAAGAAGTTATCCAAATTTCGAAAAAAATGGTAATCTGTTGGAGCAAGGTCCGGGGAGTACGGAGGATGTCTTAGACTTTCCAATTGAAGCTTTTCTAATTTAGTAGCCGTCTGTTGCGCAGTGTGTGGTCTAGCGTTGTCGTGAAGCAGCAGTGGCGTGGAGCGATTGACCAGCCTAGGTTGTTTAGCCGCTAGCTTTTCCATCATGGTTTGCAATTGCTGACAATAGATATCAGCCGTAATAGTCTGGCCAGATTTGAGAAAACTGTAATGAACAATACCGGCACTAGTCCACCAAACGCTTACAAGTAACTTTTTTGGAGTTAATTTTCGCTTGGGGCAGAATTTGGCTGGCTGGCCAGGATCCAACCATTGCGCTGAGCGCTTCCGATTATCGTAAAGGACCCATTTTTCATCACAGGTAATGATTCGGTTTAAAATACCTTCATTATTGTGCCGGTTTAGTAATGTAACGCACCAGTCGACGCGCGTTTGCCGGTTTGCTTCAGTCAATTCGTGAGGTACCCACCTTTCAAGCTCTTTAATCTTCCCAATTTGCTTCAAGTGAATTAAAACAGTTTTATCACTAACATCGCAGCCTGCAGCTAACTCGGACGTGGTTTGCGATGGATCCGCTTCCACAATAGCCTTCAACTCTTCATTATCAACTTGAGTCTCAGGCCGTCCACGGGGCTTGTTCTGCAGGTCGAAATTTCCAGAACGAAAACGTTGGAACCAAAAACGAACTGTGTTTTCTTTTGCAACACGACCGCCATACACATCATTCACCCTTCGAGTTGTTTCCGCAGCACTAGTGCCACGGCGGAACTCGTACTCGTAAATAACGCGATATTTTAAGTTTTCCATTTTGTAAAATGAGTGACGCAAACAGAAAAAAACAGAAGAAAAAAACAAATGAATGACGATCATCGAAGCACAAATACATGAGTCTATAGCTGTACAAATTTGAATTTGGAATTCCTTACCAAAGAGGAGAAATTTGTGATTAAAGTGGCCAGTACGAAAAACGCCAATTTCATATGTAAGGACCTAATATAACAAATGATAAAATCGATTTCAATTATGTCGACAGTCCTAATATTTGGCATGCATCGTCAATGATCCAGCAAACTCTACTACATAGGGTTTAAATGCATCTAACACGAATATTTGCATACGTTCTGAATTCATGCGTTCGAACTCGCAGAACGCGTTTCACCTGCCATAGTTTATTACCTATTCAGCGAACTCGCACAAATAAAATTGTATAATGCATAAGCGAATAGCGAGTTTGATTTACGAGGGAGTAGCGGCCAACCGCCCACCCGCTCTCTGGGTCACGCGCTGAATAACTAACACCTAGGGGCTATCCAAACACCTTTATTCATACTACCCAATACTACATGTCAAACAAAGATTTATCATATAATTTTTAATAAAACAATAAATTCAGTGCAGACACTAATGTATAAGGTACTCGAAAAGGATGCCAAAGTTACCACAAACAAAAGATAAAAGTATTATGAGCGCCGAAGAGTGAACCAATTTGTATTGAGTCTCATTGTTAATAGATTTTACTACACCTCGAGCTTGGAAGAATTACCAAATAACGACAAGGTAGATTCAATTCTGTCACCTACAAAATCACCTTTTAATTGATGCATATTATTACCGTAATGGCCCCAATAATTTCGGACAAATCATGAGCATGTTCGTAAGTTTGCATTATGATTTGCGGTTTAATGCTTAGAGAAATTACTCGAATATTTTTTTAGTTTCATTGTTGAACGCTTTATATTTTTTGAGGGTAGGCAGAGATGCATTAGTGGATCGATATTGCGCTTATATGTCGTGCCCAACGTGACGTGACGTAGCGCAATTGATCGTCTTTTATGGACATTTACACAGGACATTTTTATTAGATGCAATGCGGGTTTTCTGATGATGTTATCCTTCATCTATGAGTATATTACGCCTAAATCCGCACATCATCTGAAAAAACTCAAATTGAAATATTTAAACATATAAACCACGACTGATTTTAAGGGTAATCAGTATTTCGATAAAAATCTGATTTCTCTGTTCTAGCTCTTACTTAATTTATAAGTTTAAACAAAAGGAAGGTTTTAGAGCAAAGCTAAACTTATTATGAATTTAACAATACTCTTTGAATAAATAAAAGTTTTCATCTATAAAACACTTTTCTTTCGAACAGTTCGCTAAAAATGATAAAATAGACGCACATTGTGTGTCTTAGTGCGTACAAAATAAAGAAAGTACACATAATTATTTCAATAAATTAGAAAGGGAACGTCCGTAGCTGAATTTTTAAATAAATATTTAAGCTATTTCATTCATAAATTTAATAAAATAACACTCTAAGAAGCTATATTTCGAATGCCTACAGTCCTTTTGCGAATACGCCTGTATTTGTGCGAGATAAGAAATCGATCTGTTTACAGTGTTTGTGTTTTATAGATAGAATTACCTATTTCACGACTGTAAGTACAAATTCCCTCGACATAGTAATGGAAGGTTATGAGATATGACCTGATGCTGCAGCAAGGTTAGTCTGGATAATACTTAACTCCTCAAAGATGTACAGCAGATATATCTTGCTTCGCTAGTTCAACTAGAGTTTTGTTATTAATCATTATGAAACTTGAACTTGATACTGCAGTAGGTCAGTCTGGGCAATAGTTAACTTTCAGAGATGTACAAGAGATATTCGTGCTTACGCTAATTTAATCAAAGTGCGGGGTGACACGGGTGAGCCGCGGGATGGCGAGCTCTAGCTGCATACAATCGTTTCTCAGTAGCTTGGGACATAACTTTCAGGGTTATTGCAAATTGAAGTTCACTTTTAATATATTTTTGAATATAATATTTTAAAATTGATATTATTTTCTAGATTCCTTAATGATGTGATTATAAAAAGGACGTCCGTTTTCAAATCCAAGATGGCATTGTTTTTTTTTAATAAGGAGATATTTTTAAATTTGTGATAATATTCAAATATCCATGATTCAAGGATAAAATATAATTAAATTCTTAAGAATTCTAAGAAAACCGTATGCAACCATAACACAAATATTAAACTATACAGGTATATTTATATATAAATAATAATATATTATAGTCAGTATTATTAACCTATTTGCCTAATAAATAGTAATTGGAAATAATCGAATTGTGAAGTATTGTGTAAAAAATAAAAGTAATGCGCGATAATGCGCGTTTTCTGTACTATAAAATTACACAAGTCTCAAGACTTGGTTGGCTTGGTTGGAGCTGATAAACTTTACTTGGGTCTGTGAGCGGTTGTCTTTGATAGTAGGTGCTGCGATCGTGTGTTCTTTCAACAAAACTCTCTTTTGTAAATACGAAACATAACAACAATTTTTGATATAAAAATATTAACTATTTCTATATTTAAGTTCGAGTACTTTTTCTACATTAGATACACATGAAACTCGTATTCATTGTTGAATTTAAACATTATTGTTATTTGGTCAAACCTTTCGGTTGACCCTTACGATGTGGTTACTTTAAATCTCCCAAAGGATACGATTACATGGTTTTGCTTTCAGATGAACATATTAGAGGAATTTTATGATTTCACAATAAGAATAAGGGCGGCTAGTACAACAATAATTAATTACTTTTATATAGAAAATGTGCAGTGTTCTATATGATTTCGTGGTACCTATGAAAAAGATAAAATATTTTTATAATCAGCAGCCAACTTATTGTGTAGGTAAGTAGGAGAGACTGAATACAGTTATATATCCACTATACTTTCATCTTCACCACTATTGTAACTTCCAGTATCTCGTAAATTTTTACATTTAGAGTGATACATACACACAAAACACATAGGCAACACGTTAAAGCCAATAATTAAAAAAATAATATTTTTAACTAGATTAAGATAAGCCTCCCAAAACATATCACCGTTTGAATAACTGGAAAAGGATTGGCACATAAATATAATCACAGCTAATCAGCTAATGGACTCTGGCACGGCGCCGTGGAGCCTGCGTAGATCAAATCTTGGAACATTCAGGTTAGCTCGATATTTAATTAATTAATTACATAATATATTGCACATATTCTAACATACATTAGCTTAATAATTTAAATAATATCCTGTTTATAATCGCATTCAGGAAAATTGTTATTAAAGTAACTCATGGTCGAAAATTCTTAATTTTCACAATGAATGGTATTTGTTGTGGGGCCGATCGGTTGCGGATTTTTTAATGCAGTTAATCGTCCTTTTTGCCGTTTTTTCTAATATAAACGTAATATAAGGTTTTCCTTTTAATAGAAACGGAGATTTATTTTCACTAAAAGAGGTGCCATTTATCGTTATTCTACAATAGCCTAGTAGCGGAGGCATATCTGTACAATTTTTGTAAAACTAGGATTATTATAATCGACTTATTATATTACTAATAAGTCGATTATTGTATTACTAATCGACATCTATTGTCGGGTATTGTAAGTGCACAGTACTAATTAATAATAATCTTTATTTCACAACAATATTTGACTATAAACAACAAGGTAAAAAAAAAAACACAAATGTCTCACAAATTAAGTAATTAATTAATTATCATGTTCTATATTTAATTGTTGTAATTTATATAAGAAAGAATCGATGGTATAGTATTTATTTCATTTATACAAAGATATCACCTTGAAATAATTGGTATCATGATAAAAGTATTGCTTCCACGCGAATGAAGTCGCGGGCACAGCTAGTTTTATAATATATTCAAGTGTTGCTAAAGAAAATTTGAGACCGATATGGTCAAAGAAGCTAATGAGAAATAGAGGGGAAGAAGAACTATTGTATTATATTAAAGATATGTTTGATATTTTTTTTACACTTGATCGACATAGTGACTACATATTACCTGATGGTAAGTACAGTGTAGTCCAAAAACGAAAGCGACCATCAAAGAATGAAAATCCATTGATAGTCTCCGTCGTCATGTCGTCTCGCACATACCACGGCTGAATATACAGGGTGAACGGTAATGCGATACATTCCTTGATAGACGTTGTAGTACAGCTTATTTGGAGTCATTTAAGTCATATGACACCATGTCCGAAACTTTCTTAGATACTTAATTTCTGAGATATTCAAGATTTATGTATTTTTTAAAAAAACTCCAGTTTTTATGTTAAAATGTGCCCTTGTAGTGACGTATACAAAATAATGTTATTGTTTATGCTGTATTTGTATAGCTAAATAATAATAATCTCATTTTGAATTAAAATTTGCAAGATGGAATCGTTATTACTTAAGTAACAGCTAAAAACCAAGTATCATTTTGCAATAAAAAAAAATGTTTTAGGTAAATAAACGAAGAATTTCCAAGAAAATATGTATGGAATGTTTCGTACAAATTACATAATTCTATTCCTTGATTCATTGGCTATTCAAAAAGGTACAGGTGTCAACAAAAACTACATACTTATTTTTTTATTTGAATTTTAAATGTCTAGTAGATACTTCAATAAAAAAATGAATAAATAAAAAGACACACAAACAACTAGTATTTTTGGGCTCTAATAAATGAAAAACTTAGTATTTTAATAATACATTTATTGGCTAATTATCTGGGTACATTATTTCAAGTCCTGCTCAAAATGTGAGCCCCATCTTCCAATACAAGCTCGAAGTCTGTTTCTCATTTCTGTTTTAGTGACTCTTGTTGTCAAACTTTGCCGGATATCTTGAGCTGCCCTCTGAATGCGCTCACGAAGCTCTTGCTCGTTGTTTTAGGGGGTTACATACACGAGATCCTTCATGTGACCCCATAAATAAAAATCGCAAGGGGTCAGATCCGGGCTTCTGGCTGGCCAAGGAATAGGTCCACCGCGCCCTATCCAACGAAGTGGATGTTGTTGATTCATCCAATGGCGTACACTGAGCCGAAAGTGAGCTGGACAGCCATCATGTTGGTAGATAAGATTTCTTCTCGTGGCTAAGGGGACGTCTCCCAATAAAAGATTCACTTGGTTTCTTAGGAAAAGTTCATAAGTTTCCCCATTCAAATTTTGAGAAAAAAAGAACGGCCCAATCAGTTGGCCATTAATTATTCCCATCTAAACGTTCACAGATAATCTTCTTTGATGTGCCCTTTCTTTTTTCATCCTTGGATTCTCTCTTTTCGGTGCCCAATAATGTAAATTGTGATAATTAGTGATTCCGTCACGTTCAAACTTGGACTCATCAGTCCACATAATTTTCTCGAGAAAATGAGGATCTTCCATATCGGCATTTAGCATGAAACGACAGAATTCTATTCGTCGGGCGAGATCGCTTTCTTCTAGAGCTTGGACCGGTGTGTAGTGATAAGGATGTAATCTTGCTGTATGTACGGTAAACCAAACCATCCACTGGGATAATCCAAGGCTTCTAGCTGCAATCCTTGTGAAGATTGTTGGATTTCTGCGAAATAAATCAAGTTGTTCTTCTTCTTTATCAGGAAGTTGAACTCGAGGTCTACCAGAATCGCTTGTTCGCGCTGCGAAACGCCCTGTTTCACGGACGCGTCGATACGTTCCCGAAAACATTCTTACGTTTGGTACACGTCGGTTAGGAAAACGCAGCATGTACTCTCTTTGCGCTGCTACAGCGTCGCCGTCGTATTATTCGTAAACGTACAGCGTGTCCGCGTATTCTTCATTACGGAAGGCAGCCATTTCTCAAGTTTTTAATCAAGAGAGAAGTAGTTAGAAAGCAAAGATAGGCCTGTACTCAGAAGATAGTTGTAACTAACTGAAACAGATAACTAAAATTTCTACGAGCAAATTGTCCTTCATATCAATAAGTCCTATTGTTGTAGCAGTGTCAAGTACAAGGCGGTGTCATCAAACGAACAAAACCTGCTCACGTGCGCGGTAACATAATGAAGAGGATTTCTAGGAAACGGGTCACTTCTATTATTAGGGTTGCAAATCAACCTCTTAGTATTTTGTTATGACATTTGTACTTTTTTGAATAGCCAATGAATCAAGAAAAAAAATTATGTAATTTGTACGAATAATTCCATACATATTTTCTTGGAAATTCTTCGTTAATTTACCAAAAACATAATTTTTTTGCAAAATGGTACTTGTTTTTTTAGCTTTTACTTAAGTAATTACGATTCCTTCTTACAAATTTTAATTCAAAATGAGATTATTATTATTTAGCTATACGAATACAGCATAAACAATAACATTATTTCGTATTCGTCACTACAAGGGCACATACTAACATAAGAACTGGAGTTTTTTTTTTTAAATACTTCAATCTTGAATATCTCAGAAATTAACAAGTTTCGACATGGTGTCATATGACTTAAATGACTCCAAATAAGCTGTACTATAACGTCTATCAAGGAATGTATCGCATTACCGTTCACCCTGTATATATAAACACACAAGTTGATCCTGTAGCGCGACAAGCCAAAGCGATTCACTATGACGGTCTTTAGACTTGTGTACTGTCATGGGTCATGACCCAGTTCGGGTAATCGCCCTACCACCAAAAATAGCATGGATATCACATGTTGATCTTTATGATAAATGGTATCAAATCTTTGTAATTTCCCAAAAACTGTAATATATGTTTGATAATAATTATTATTGTGAATTTTAATAATACAATAGCCTATTAACGATGTTGAATTCGGCGATGGAAAAGAAGTCAACTCGAAGTTTATTGATGTGTTTGTTCGTGCTAAAAACATTGATGTCATGTAATTTATTTTAATGAGCGATTCATGTATTGCTTCGCATTTTGTCAGCGGTATTTAAACGTGATTGTTGTACGCGATGTTACTTTTTATTGCCGATTTATTTTTCTTCTACATGAGAGATTTCGTTATGTTTGTCTTTTTATGTGCTTGTGAACAGTTTGTGTAATCGTTCTTTGATAGCGGTTATTTATTTCGGGTCCACGGCAAAGTGCCGATAAACTGTAATGACGTTGCGCGAATGTACTATAATGTTTTTGTTTATTTCGTGTAATCTTTTTTGTATCAATAAATGTACTTTTATAGGATCCATAGGAAGAAAAATAGTCCGTGACATAGGAAATCCTATATCCCATTTATTGAGTAAAGTTTATAGCATGTAGACGCCGTCCGATACGTAATTGTCGCCCTAAGGGTCGTTAGGGTGTTACGAGACGTGCGGGGTAAGAGAGCGCGCGCGCACGGGATGCTTGCAAGTAGTTGACTACCGAGACGCAAGGCGAGAGTACGTGCGTGTACGTCGCAGTTCGGTGTGCCTTAAAGTGCAAATAAACAGTAAAACGCCAAAATCCGTGTCTTTCTACAACCACACCCACGACCACCGGTCATAAGTTATAAAATAAAAAATGAATTATCTTGACTCTAATATGCTTTTTTACGTATTTTTCTATAATATCGATAATGTGACAGGCCTACAGGCACATGAATTGATAAAATGTAGTTTTTAACTATTATGCTATAGACCCCAATAGTATCAATATTTTTTATACAACTTGAACAGGGGGCCTAAGCAAAGTAATATTCAATAGACGATAACGCTCGTAGAAAGTGCAAAAAGTATGGAATTGACATAAGCTTTCGAAATATATTATCTTCATGTTAAGCCCATTCTATAAAAGTTTCTCTTTCTATTAGCGTTGTCGATTATCGGATGTTACTTTTTCTAGGCTCTCACTATAAGTTTCAGTATGAATATCCAGTTATAGCTGAAGAACTTGTATTCGGAGATGGGCAAATTGTAATCTGATTAATGATGAACGATTACAAAATGTAGTCGTAATTTAAATTTTCTTGCCCTGTAATCATGATTAAATCCATTTGAAACATTAAGAAATAAGAAATGTGTATACAATCTAGGATTCTGTAGTGTTTAAAACATAGATGAGCAAAATTGGCTGACTGCTCATATTAATGATAAAAAACGTAATATGTAATCGTAATCATTTTTATTAATCTGATTACATTTGCCCATCTATGCTTGTATTCATGGTGGTGCATATGTATACACCATGGTAATAACATTTTCACAGTAAAACTTTTCAAATGAATACGAATTATTGCTGTCGTATATTCATAGTTAGTTTCAGAACATTGGTTCAACTTAATTAAGGCAAATATCTCGCTATTTCAGTGAGTTTAGGGACATGAAACTAGGGTGTTTGTGATATTGTACATTTAAAAAATATGATAAAGAGTGTAGGCTTTTTAGTTTCAGAGAGCAGGTGTTTACCGTGTACTAAGAAAAAAACGAAACGTTGTGCTAACGATACTCAGAGGAAGATACAAACACAGTAAGAAATATTTATGGAGGTTTTTCGGTATGGAATCCCAGAGGATAGCGGAACGACGCCTTGCCCTCGGAAAATAAGGGAAAACACGTTTGGAATCCCTCGCCACGTATAACTCTTAATACACGGATTATAGAATGTTTTTTTTAAGTCTTAACTGTAAAAAGAAAAATAACAGGCAATTAGGTCGTGGAATTTAGAGAATGAAATTTACTTTTTTGTCGTTAATAAATTTCTGTTAATAAAATCTTAAAAACTTAGTCTTAGTCTTAGAAATTTAAAATCCAAATGTAACTAAAGACTGGTATACTTAGGCATAACATTAAAGATATATGGAATCCTTAAAAAATTACATTTCAAAATGTAATACAAAATGATAAAATGTAATGTGTAAATTATTGTAATTATGTTACAAGGTTTTAATGAGAATTTTTTAATAAATAAAGATATTAAAACCTATATTACATAGTTCGTACTCTGGTAATATTTAGCTAAGGTACTTTCTTTTGTTTTTACTTCCACCTGTGCCTCGTAAATTTACTCACGACCGTAAAATGCATTACTAAAATCTAGCTTTGAGTAATGACTGCGATGGTCTCTCTTATGGAAAAGGTACCAAGTGTAATGTATTTTACACGAAATTATTATAGTAAAATGTTTTATAGGAATATTTTTTTTGAATTTGATTTTTACGGTTTTTTTTTATAAAACAAGTTTTATTTTTGACTTTGTATTAAATACTAGTTTCAATTCTTTTTTACAAAACTTTATGTAAATGAGAAATTAACCTTTTAATTTTACTGTAAAAAGTCGTTTAGCAAGACCAAGATATCTTGTTTATAAGGTTAGACTTTGTTTTGTAATTTTTTTTTATTACTTACTGGCAATATATGAGGCTTAATATAGGGTTGTTTATTTATTACATAATACTAAAAACACGAGTCTTTCATTGGTAGTGTTAACCAAATTGTACTTTAAAGTATTTTTTATTATTGTTGTTATTTTATAATTACACCTTTCCTGTAACGAGATAGTGAACTAAACCCAGGATTTTTAACGTCTATATAGTGCGCTTACCGATTTATGTAAGGTTTATTATGTCTGTATCGTTTTATCTAATAACAATTAAAAGCGTCTGTATTCTGTAAACAGGGTATGAGATTTACTAATTAAGTAATGAGTCTATAGGGACGCGTGGCGAATGGTTCACCTTAATTAATTAATGAGCCTTCATCCTTCCAATAACTTGGGCAAGTACACTGTCTGATTAGTTTAAACCATTAGTTGAAAATCACTTCAATTTTATAATACTAACAATAGTTAGTACTTATTTACTGCCATTAAAGAACAAAGCACTGCATTTTTAATTTTTGTAGTAAGAGTTTATATTAACTGCATATCTTCTAAATCATACTTTGCAAACAAAAAAAAAAAGCTTTTTACTAAGGTATCAAACGAGCTAACAGGTCCAAAACCAGTGTAGCTAGCACCTACCGTCGTGCTGCCGACATTGAAGAAGAAGAAGAAAAAAATATTATGATAGGTCCTTAAATATATATCTATCATCTGTTTATGATTAATTATGTGTTTTGGCTCGATTATTTTTTTAATTCTTTTGTGGAAGTTTTGCTTGTTTACACATAAGATTTTTGATATTATGCCCATTTATAGCTATTATATAATAATTTTTGAACAATGTATAATGAATTTTGGCCGTGAACTATATTTTTATAATCTCTATAGACATAGTTACTGAAATTCAAATCAATATTACCTCGGCTGCGAACATAGGCTGTATTGCAATCTTATAATAGTTTAAATATTGTAGAGATATCACCTTAACTTTAGGTTTTATAAAATCTTACATAAAAAATCAAGTTTAATAAAATTTTATTGCAAATTCGTTCAATGGGAAATATTTGACGAAGTCGAGATTGAGGAAGTGACGACATTGTTATTATCGTCTCAATTTTGAACCGGCTCCCTGCTCTGAAACAATCTTCGGTATTCACACTTCAGTCGGAAAAGCTGAGCAGTAAAATCACTGTTATGATTTCTGAAATAATTTTCATTTTTAGATATTGTCCCCTAACTTTCACATCGAACAAGGAATAAAACTACTGTAAGTGGCAGGATTTTATTTTCCATAAAACAATGAGTAATGGCGCAGGAGGAAGTTTTATAATGTTTTTTTTTTTTTCAGTCTAAACAATTGGTTGTAGTTTACATGTTGCTTGCGCGACGCTCAAGAGGGCGGAAGTAAAAATTTATGCTTTTTATGTCGTATTTTTTGTCGTTTTTATACCAAAACAAAGCGTAATGACCCGCACGATACGCATTTGTTCACGAACAATCAGAATAAGCCATTTTTCATGTAGAACAATTGAAGGCGTTTCCCTGAACAATTGGCCGCGTACTTTGTCAAGCGGTTGTCGTACGATACTCGAGAGCATGTAATAAGTGCACTCCAAGTCTCCATTAAATATGTATTCGTTGCATAATCATAAGCTCAAAATAAGTTTACGTTAGCCTCGCATTTTACTAAATATTTATAAAATGTATTTATTTGTGATTTGTTTAGCGACACAGAGCATTCTATGCTTATTGGATCAATATCAAGATATTAAGGAAGTTGCAGATGTATTAAATTTTATTGAAGTTTAATAAGTGTATTTTATGAAATTAAAATACCACCTACTTCTAGAGTTACAAATAAAATAATTACAGTAAATTGAGCCTTTCACATTTTTCAGTAGCATTTAAATAAAATGAGTTTGGTGTCTGTCTATATCTTACTATTTTCAAAGTTTGCTAGTCAATTATTATTCAAGTTGTTGCATTAGATATGTAAATATTTGATTCATATTATAAAGTAATCTCAGAGGAACTTTAAAATAAATGCTGATAAAGGTTGACCCTATTATATTTTGTGTGATCTCTCCTACTTCGTCTGGTTGGTGATGAATTAAGTATTATACTTCATATGCGAAAAATTTGCTATAAGTGCCAACACAATACACCATACTCAAATAAACATTTTTCCGTGCACAAATATTGTAAGCTCAACTGTGTAAATAATTACAGGCTTCCGACGAAATAACAGTCATGAAATAAATATATAAAGTGTAGGGTGTACTGTTTGCGTTATTAATCACCTGGCGAAGAGTGGTGCTCTCACCGATAGGCCATAAAATCTCGCCTCTTATGATTTTGATGGCGGCTCGAGGCATTGCCGTGGAATTTTTCGTTTTATTTTATGATGGCGCGCACTGTCGCGGAGAAATATTGGCTCAGCGGAATAGCTCGTAAAGAAAGCCGTTTTCTTTCCACGGGGTTACGCACCGCAACCACATCGTAGACGCCTTCTGCTTACATTTTATTATTAGGCCTCATACAAATTTCATGTTCCCTAATATGACATTTAAATTGTGTTTTAGTTTTGTAAAAATAATACATTTCGAATATTCAATAAATCCAATGATCTATTTAAATATTCATTATAAACAAAATTATGTAATAAGCACTTTTAGTTAGATCATTATTTTATCGATATATATAATAAATATTCATAATTAAACTATAAATAAAATTGATAGACAGCTTTTTCTTTTTTCAAATAACTTTATTGACAATAAAGTAGTCACACCATGAATCCCCATGTTTGTAAGAACAGTAGCAAAGTAAGATATCTGTGAGAAATTAAAACTAGAGTTCAGATTTAGTTTTCGTCTGGGAAACTTGTTCGCATCAGATTGCGCGGATCCCTGGCGTTTTGCCGGTTCACCTCTGCGATCTTTTCTCACATCATTATTCAAGTTAAGTGGACAGGTCAGGTTAGTGGATGAGTAACAAAAACTTACAGGGTTGCATGTCACGTATACATTATGGATCCTAAAGGACAAAGAGAAATGGAAAAAGTAATTGCAATAGATAAAACACTGTTAAAGAAACTAATCTTATAATGAGTGTTAATTATAATTTTAATTAAATATTGATATAATATCAATGTAATCGTTGATTGAAATGTACTAATCTTACATTCCTCAATCAATATTCTTGCTCCAAATTACTGAGATAACGATTTATTTTCCGGAATGTGACTGGGTTGAATTATTATTTTTGTAAATAAAACATATGTCCACAAATAATATTTGTAAAATATTCAAAATAACTTCCTCCTACTACTTTAAAAAAAAACCTTTTTAAATAAATTCTTAGAGTTCCGCTTGCAATAAAAAGATCAAAGAACGCTTTGCCTCTTTAGTATATTGTAGTAATTAATTTATAGATGAGGCAAAAACGATCAAATTAATTGATATCCATTAGCTAATCTAAGATTGGTGGTTGTCTTGAAATATGGTCGGGTATTCATTCACCAAGCGCTGCAATAATAACTATCATATTTCATTATTGATAAGGTAACTTGGGATTTCCTATGTAATAATCTCTTTTATCTTGATACATTTGCCATTTTAATTAGGAGAGTATTTTCGGCAACTAGTCATTTCTAAAATCTCAAAAACTAAACAGCGCATCTAAAATGAAATAATTTCGTCGGCACGCTGTGTCTTGTTTCTGTATAATACTGTAAAATAAACATAAATCTGCAGTTATTCAAAATGTAATTGATTTAAAACAACAAATAATTGTTTTCACAAATTTAATCGCTTATTATAAAATGTAGAAACCGTATTGTTATGTGACATCAGTAATAGAAGTTGTTAAAAGTAAAATAAAGAAGTGTAAGGGCTATAAAACGCCTATTTTGATCTATAATTAGACTTTAATGGTTGTTTTTCAACATCACTACGTTAGACATCTGTCTAAAATTTTGTTTTAATAGGTCATATTATTCATTAAATTTTATTATTTTGAAGAGTTTTGAAGCTAACTGACCTGCAAACTCAAAATACCATTATACAAAACTGCACAAAACAATAATTAAATTTTTGTTTCTTATCAATTTTTACTTCTATGTTCTAGTCTAATATCATTCGAATTTTTTTGTAGTGAAACAGTACTTCATACAATAATGCCCATTCTCAACTGTATCTTACAACTTTATTTACGTTTTTTTCATCAATTTTTCCTTACTTTCTACTTTATTTTGTTCATTAATAAACTTTAATTTTTTATCATTTGACTACAATTTTATTTTATATTACAAAAAAGTAATTTTTCAGTATTTTTTTAGTAGACGTTAAAGGTGTGCCTGAGTCTTACACTTAGCTGATACTCGTATGTATATAATTGATTTCTCAAAAATTTGGAACACTGAATTGATTCACTCAGACGTTTTAAATAATATAATTATTATGAAGACAATATGAATGTACTTGTTATTTTTTTATACTGAAGACACTTATAGATGTGTATAGTTTGAATTGATACCGATAAATTTAGTTCCACGGGAAGGTTTATTCGTTTACGTAAACTTTGAGATTGGCTCTAACAAGGCTGGGAGAGGCGGAGAGCGCGCCGGTGATTTCTACTCTTAAAATCCAATTTAAATGCATTCCTCTGTGCCACAGGGGCCCCGCCGATACGCTCTAGGGGCCAATTAACTTATTCATCCTTAACATTTCATTGCTCAACTTGTATACTACCTTTACATTTTACATTAAACATATTTTCATCCCTACAGAACCTCTATTATAATAAGGATAACAAATGGTACTAATATTGATTGCTTACCAAATAAGTTGGATGTAGAAAAATGCAGTCGAGTAATATACGAGTATAAAAATGGCTATTAAGACATTTTAAAAATGCTGTATGACGGAACGATGTATTTAAGTTTGATACAATTATGTTATTGATTTATTTTTCATTAAAACATTACATAGCAAAATGAAGTATTAAATCAATTTCTGGGTTCTTCTTTGGAAATTATTTTGGAGTATTAGTTATCATTAACTTCTCAAGTTATTTTAAATTATAATCTGTACCGTTTTATAAAGTAATCGGGAGGGGAAGCTACGCAGTTTTATTATTTCGAACTCTCAAAAAGTAATTTAAAATGCAATTTGAAAACCTTAATAGAAAAGGTCTTACTAAGAATTGTTGCAAAGTGTAATGGGTTCAGGTGAAATTAACGCAGAAAAATAGGAAAAGTTAGAACGAGTTTCCTTGGCCAGGTTTTTTGCTTTCGCCAAGTAGCGCAGTGATTGTAAACTGCTGAATTTATAATGCTATTTTCGAACTCCACTTCATCGAGAAGTTTTGAAGCGGTTCGTAATTTTACTTGCAACTACGTAACATTCAGCATTCACTTGCCGAAGGTGTATACAGTAACTTTCATAAATAAAGCTACTTATTAGAAATCCGACTCTCAACGCGTCGCGATTGGTGTTGTTGCACGAAATTTACTAATTAAACGATTTCATTTATAAGAACAAAATATGGATATTAATAATAAAACATTTTTTTAACATTTCCTAAGTGTTGTTTTTATAGATTAAGTTACTTTTGTTCGAGGTCACATACTTTTTCATTACCAAATTCATAACAATAAATGGATAGGAGTACTGGGTAAGATAATTTACAGAAATTAATAAATTAGTGTTGTGGACTACCGATTCTATTGTGAATTACTTCTTCCTTTCACATTAAAACCATGCTAACTGGTTTGTGAAGCCACAATTTTACCGTTACTTTTCCGACATATATCAACATTTTCCAACTTGTACTTCTAACTCTGTGTGGTCATTAGGCTGTGGAATGATCTTCAAGAAAGTGTCTTCGATTTGACCGATGTTATTGGATCATTTATAAGGAGTGTTAAGATAACCTTGAGCAGGCCTGCATGGTCGCGGCGACTATCGACGAAGAGTTACTTGTTTTTTGATAATTGCGATTGAATTTTCGACTGCGCTTTGCTTAACATTAGGGCGCAGCGTAGACATTTTGCTGGCCTAGTTTAAAACAGTAACTATCGTCTACTTCTTTCTACGAATGCTTTTACCACATATCAAGTAGTATAAAATTCTTAAGAGTTAGTTATTAGTACAAAAAAGTGGGAAAAATAAAAACAGCTCTGCAATAGCATTATAGAAAAATAAACGTTGCTTTTCTCGGACCCTATTTATTTGAAAAGGATACGATGACTCAACCAGATTTGCAAGATATCTGTACTCCTTCAGTAGATTACTTTGCAACTCTTTTATACAGTCGGAGGCCAGTATCATCACTACTTAAGGATATTAAAATCCCTTCTGTTTGTGTGAGAAGGTTGTTTTCTAGCTGACTACAGGTCGTTTATCGTGTAATCCAAATAAGATGAATAGCGTCTCTTTTCTATTATAACAGGATATTGATTGAAACCTGTATTGCGATAAACAGGATTTATCTTGTTGCATTTTTTTCTATCCATATTCGTTTACTATGGCTGGCTATGTGTATTATAGTTATGGTAGATATATTAAGGAAATTTGTATTAGACGTAGTTAATTAAATTAAAACAAAATGGGCACCGTCTTAGTTGTTTCTTTTTCTCACCAAAAAATAACGAGTGTGTTTGTATTTATTTGTTTTTGTTATTTACTTGTTAATTCTTAAGATAGGTTTTTTGCAACTAAAGGTATATCCATGTTTCGTTTGTAATTTAAATCAGTGTGACAGTTCACTTTGTGCATGCTGAGACAGTGCATAATTAGCGATATAATAATTTAAAACTTTTGTTACCAATAACATACTATTTATTGAGATTTTAAGTTTGCGACCAATGTATGTCTATATAAAATAATATATATTTTAAATTGAATAAATGTATAAATTAAATGATCTTCAGGCTTAATAAATACATATTATCTATGACCCCTAGCAAAATATCTCAGATATTTGGAACTAAATATGTCCTCTTGAACTGTTCATTGGTCCAATTCAGTCGTTGCAAGGCATTGGGTCCGAATAGATCAATTTTATTATTGTTGTACAAACATACACATTTAGTAAGTTTATTTTTTTTTAAACCTATGAATTTCATAAAAGCTTTGTAATTTTGGGTATCCTAAACCACTTTTGGACATATTGTAATACAAACTAAATTTAATGTTTAAATATTTTGCTTTTCATTATTCTTATACATCGTATTTTTTTTACTTTAATAGTGTATACAGAGAAGTGTAAATATATAACAATGTCCTCTTGTTTTTACTTGCTAAATCTATTTAGCTAATATGCACTATTTTCGATGTGTTATTTATATATTATATCATTGTGTTGTGCTTATTACTGGCGTACACATGAAAACTCAATTGTAACTCACTACTAACTGTATCTATCTTACATCATTGACCTAATTTTATAAGAACATAGTGCGATGTTTATCAAATAAGTCGTATTTGTTGGACAAATTTAGATGAAGTTATTTTGTACTAACTTAATTTAAATACATGATAATTTAGTTACTTTAAGTTATTCAAGTTAAATATACTGACTCTCTACAATATCCACGTTAAGGCAACAGGAATTTTTTTACTCTAAAGGAAGTAGGTATGCTTAAAATAAATATTATTAATCATAATGTTATGGTTTAGATTTAGAAATAGAGGACAAAAATAAATAGTAAATTGTATTTTTCTTTTAAATATTTATAGGACGCTTGACCTCAATCACATCTGGTGGAAGGTGATGATGAACTACGTCTTTTTTTTTGGTTAACCCGGTGGAAATCCCTACGAACCGTCAGGGGAAGTGGTGAGGGCCACTCCCCACGTTGTGTCGGACCTGCCCCGACTAATACCACCGGGGTGCCAGCACTGCCCTCTCTTCACTTTCGCCGAGCCTGGGAATTCGGATACTTCCGACGGCTGGGCGAGCAAGATGAACCACGTCTGCCCATCAAATATCTATTCACTCTTCTCTTAAAGACACCCAGGTTATAAGATAGCGGAAATAAGGCCGCTGGAAGAATATTCCACTCCTTAGCTGTTCGTATGATGAACGTAGAAGCGAATCTTTTCATTAGCTTATAATATTTTGAAGCCATAGAATAGCGTTGGATTCTGTTTTGGTTAACCATTGAAAACAAAATTACAAATTATCAGGCTTCCTAATACAGTAAAAGTAGTTTGAAGATTATGATTTTATTATTTTTGCAGATCATAGCCTAACCATGAATAAGTTAATACTGGCAATTTTTATTATTACTGCTGTTTTAGCAATGACTGAAGCCAGATCTTGTTCTCAAAAGTAAGTATGGAAATTTAGCATTGCATTGTATATGTTTTAGAACATAAGAAACTTATGATTTTACTTGTGTTTCAGAGAAAGTCGCTGTGACCATGACAGAACTGAGGTATGATACCTTTTAGATTGCATATTATTGTGTATAAAAAATTTGTAGATAGTTGAATTTTTTTTAAATACTTATTTGTTGGCACTAGTGTTTTAAATACACAATAATAACTTATTATATAACTGTATACACTCGTTAAATATTTTGATAAGCAATTACATAATTTTTCCACTGTAGCAATAAGATTGTCTTTTTATTGACATTATTTAGACGTGTTTACGTTCGATTTCTGCATAGAGGTTATTTGATAAGAATTATTTATAAACATTATATTTAGTGCATATTACGAGTGAAGGTTCTCTTGTTGACAATATTTAGTATTTAATTATTATATGGTAGATATTTGTTACTTTACATAATAAAACGTTAATCTGAAAGTACAATGTTATAGAGATCAAATTAACTTACGCAATCGAGTTCGGCTGTACTAATAAAACATGGGAAAATTTCAAAACGAACGGATTTCTGCGTGTTAGAAAAAATTAGTACAAAGCGTCAACATTTCGATCGTCATACGGAACTATTCGAGGTCTATCAATTATTTGTATTTATCCAATAATACCACGACACAGTCGATTGTACGAAAGTTTATTTTTTAGCAAAAGAAACACAAATGTGACTCGTCGTCGTCGTCTTCATCATCATCATCATCATCATCATCTTCATCTTCAGAAGAAGATAAAGACAATTGCGATCAGGTGAGTATTAAGTTTTTGAGGTGGTAGGGCGACTGCCCGAACTGGGTCCTGACCACAGTACACAAGTGAGCAAAGACCGTCACAGCGACTCGCAGTTTGTATACCCCCAGTTGTTCATAAGCCTAGATAACTTTAGTCATAGTATATGAAGGTCGGCTTGGTGTCGGCGATTGTCCATGGATTCTCGTCTCTTGTTAGGTCGTTGGCGTTTTTGGGCTACACTGTACCTTGCATCAGGTGCGTTATAATGACTTCGATGAGTTATTATTAAAAGAACTAAATTCTTTCATACCAAAAATTTATATTTTAGTAAGTAATTCATGTCATTTTCACATTAACTTTGGTAATTTTAATTTATTAACTATATAAATAGGTGATATACATACTCATTATAATATATTTGAGCGTATGTAGTTTAAAAGTGGTAAGTAGCAAGTATATTGAACAAAAATTGGAGGATCACAAATATAGTATAGTTAAAGAATGTTATGAAACACTCCAATTTATTTCAAGATTGTTCGTTCGCCTTTCGTTTGTTTCTTCAAGCGAGCTTCGATTGCGAGCTTAATGAGCAATAATAATATTATCTAAATACATTGCAGTTACTTATACTATGTAACTGTTTCTTTTATTTCTGTCTAGTTTGAATTTACATTTTTAACACAGAATATCATATCATAGAATAATTATCGAATTCAATAAAAATAATAATTTCATTTTAGGTTTTTGGTCAGTGTTTATGGAAATGTTTGTTAGTTATAACCAAGTAGCGTATATTTTGAGTTTTAAATTAAAGTTAAACATAGCATGGAAATCTATTACATGATTAGCTATCAATTCTTCCCCTGGTCACTTCGGAGACAACAAATAAGTGTACCATGGATACATTTGCTAATGTATGTTTCTTTATCCTTGAAGAAATATGTTGAAATGATATGAACACGTTCGCTACCAGCGCCGCATATATGCGTCGTCTCAGTTTTTGCGTTTGAGCCCGTCGCCGCAAATGAGCGGCGTGTATACTTTTTCAGTTTATTACAAATTCTTGCACTTATTTTTCTCCTGTTGTCACACAATTGTTGAAACAGTGTTTCTCCGAAACAGTGTTTATATGGGGTGTGGTTCAAGATTTTTTTTCTCAAAGGCCGGTAGAGAACATGTTAATGTTTTATCAATCATTCTTTGTGTTTTAATAGTCAATTTATTTTAAATAATATATTAATATACCTGTAATAAAATAATAAACATTAAAATAATATATCACATTATTTGTATTACTCTTATGATAGTATTTTTTTATCAGTATTATTATTTTATTTTATGTTCAAGGGTAAGAACGACGATTCTTCATCATCGTCGTCATCATCGTCTTCTGAAGAGGATGACAAAGATTGTTACGAGAACAATGAAATACAAGTAAGCAAACTAACTTAGATTTTGCTATAATCACTGCCTCTTGCCAAATTAGAATTGCATACGCAATTGAACATATAAAATATAAATAGAAGTAAATATTATTAATTTCAGTATTTTGGGAATAAACTTGGCGCTACACTTATAATTACTTCAGTATGTAAAATGACGAAATATGGTACATTCATACTACTATATCCATAACCAGAGCAAATATTTGCAGGCTATGGTATGTGGGAATCGAACAAACGACCCTCTGGCAAAAGTTAGTTCAATGCACATAATCCTCAATAAGCCTCTATTACTGAATTTTGTTAGTAGTTTGTACCTACATATATAGTATTTGCTAGCATCATTGTACTTATTATACAAGCTATTCTCTACTCCGTGAACAGTCGTTTTTAATTTAGCTTAATTTATGTTGTATTAATTTATGTTATCAAATTTAGTCATTTTATCAAAATTTCTCGTGATTTTTCTATAAGCAGAAACATATATATTATTACATTGGATCTAATTCTTTCCATTATTTTAATATTGTATTTAATTTACTTTTCAGCACAAAAAGGGAAAACATCATAAGAGGCGGTGCAACTAAAAACTTCCGCCGAACTTTTATTCGGCTTTTCTTACAGAAAATATATTTTACCCATGGATCAGGCCAAATATCTTATAAATTATTTGATCCGATCAGATAAATTTATTGCTAATATTATTTTTTTACATATATTTGATATGAATTAAATATAATTATGAATTACCACCTTTTTAAAAGGGGTATTTGTACTAAATGACAAGATTGTAATAAATTATAAAAAATAAACCTCTCTAAATCTCATGTATTGGATATTAATAATGTTATACAACAAATAAACAGTACGTGGTATAAATAAAATGTACGTTGCAAAATATGATTTATTAGTATATATCTTAAATTTGTATTTTTTAATAATCTGTTTTATATACAAAAGAGAAAGCCACTGAATGACTTGTTCTTCACTAAACTTCCGAAATTATAATACTTACAGAACTGAAATTTGACGTGTAAGTTTGTTTTGGGATGTAGACAAAAGGTGATAACGGATTTTGCAAAATTTAACTTCTAAGAGGGTCAAATACGGGTTAAAGCTTATATGTAACTTCGTTATCAATTAAGTTAGATATACGAGACTTCGTCCTTAGATATCCCTGGAAATAAATAGAATTTATTTTATTACCGTATGAAATGACACCCCCGGGGTTTATAATATGGGGGTTTATAATTTTTAAGGATTTAATTATTCTTTAAGTTAGAGTTTTGAATATTAGAATATAGACTCTCGATTATAAGTAAGAAATATATGATACATTATTTTTTTTGAAAATCTACCCCCTAAGATGTAAAATAGGAGATGGAAATTTGTATGTAAATTGATAATGTTGGGGTGAGAAATTAAAAACGTCCTATTTGGATATTCGCATTAGATGTGTATAAGACGTGTATTATAAATTTTATAAATATCTACATTTGGAGCTTGAAATAGGGGATTTTATGAGTTTAGTTACGAGTTATTTTTACATTAGAACCTTGACAGTTGAAATTTAAACTCATTGTTACAAATAAAAAAGGGATTTATTATTATTTTTTAAATCTACCGTTGAAATGGTGAAATGAGAAATTCATGTTTGTAAGAAAATTCGATAAAGATGAAACGTAAAATTTCTTATTTTAATACAACATCGCAGAATTGCAATACGGTGATGATATTTTAGTTGTTTTATTAATTTTTACCCCAGAGTCGTGAAAGTTAAAAAAATATACTTACAATGGCAAAAGAAAAACACAGTTCTCATTATTTTCTTTATAACTATAAATTGGTATCAAAAAGTTCTAACAATAATGGCTGGTATTGATGTTAAATGCCATGAATACAAATGACAAAAAGTACATAGGTATCTCATTTGTTTTTGGAAAATTTACACTTGAAGGCGAGATATAGAGAGCTGAAAGTAGAACAATTCAATACCAATGAAGTTACAATAAGAAATTATGATGTTTAGATACCACGACTAACTAAAAGCAACGTGCATCAATACAATTCAAAAGGCTTAATACGCAGCAGGGTGATGATTTTTAAAGGTTCAATCATTTTTTTCCCAGGATAAGAGTCTCAACTACGGTATGTGTAAGTTGCAACCATTTCTTTTATACCGCGTAATAAATGCAAACGAAGCTGCGGACATCATCTAATATCTAAATAAGTCAACAATATTTTAATAAGTTTTCTAATAATAATATATCCTTTTCAGGGTGAATAGAGGTACATTAGTGGCTGTATCTACTTACAACAATATTTCAATAAGTTTCCTACTAATATTATATTAAAAGGGGAATTTTTTGCTTATAACTTAGATATAATCAGGCACCTTGTTTTTGGATTGTTTTTTTCTAAGTATAGCTTTTGTTTGTTTCGTTTGTTGTGTTTATGTGTGTAAACGTATATACTACCTATGTGTACTAGAGAATATAATAAAATGTAAAATGTCTGCGTTTTAATTAAAAATACCAAACCGGTAATTTTGTTTTGTACGGTATTTTTCATTGAGTCGCATCAAAGAGTTGGTATTTCAGTGGTTTTGCCCGTAATCGTATGTCATGACCACAAAGGATTATCACGTTGGTAGTTTTGTATCGAGATAAAATAAATAAAACATTAAAAATTAACCTGTAATAAAGAGAGTACTATTTTTAATGAAAAATATTTAATTAGACATTATATTTTTGTCAAGTGATATTTTACAAGTTATTTGATATAGTATTTACAATAGCACATTCTTAATTTACGCGTTTTGTACATATTCTAGTTATTTTTAAGGGTCTTATTCATGAAAAATCTACTTCGAGTGAAATTAAAAGTGTTATTTTTTTAAGAAACAAAATATATACATATGTAATGTACATATAACTTGTACCATAAAAACAGAACTTTTTAAGATACTTTTTCATTCGAATTCAAAAGTTGTCTATTCGAGGTTGCAAATAACAAATTGAAGCATAATAAATAAATTATTACAAGGTATATTCAATGATATGGCTGAAAAATTTAAGTTTGTGTACTCAAATGTAACATTTTTCACTTCGCATTATTGCAATGGATTGAATTGGTATTGATTGGATGATATAAATTAGTACAAATAAATATTTTTGACCGAAAGATTTGAAAATTAAAATCTTGGAGATTTCAAATGGTTTTTAATTACCGATGCAATAATTTCTCACGAGAATACAGTCTCTTAAAAATAACTGAAAGTAATTGATTTTTTTAGCCTTTTACTTGTTCTTTTAGTGTATTTTTATTATCCGCTACTCAGTAAAAAACATTAGTGCAGAAGAGAAGATTATATGAACCTATTAGAATTTTTATATCTAAGAATTATAAAGATGATAATATTGGGTCTGGGAAAAAGTTCGTGGCGTTTTTTTCGATGAACGGCGTTGGTCGCATATAACTAAAAAAACATAAATTACAGCAACACGAATGAGTGCTCCTTTAAAGGTGACCTTCCGAACGTTAGTTAAATGTAAGAAACATTACAATCTGTGCGGTGGTTCGAAAGTATTTCGCACTCAAACATGGAGCTGAATAATGAAAAAATCCGGTATATTCTACAATATCATTATGACAACGGGAACTACGCTGCGCAGGCTTACGAAAAAAATGTGCTGTATACGGTGAAGGTACTTTATCAAATTCTGATGTGTGGAAATGGTTCGCTCAGTTTCATTTCGATATCTTTAATGTGAAAGATGAGTCGCGCTGCGGTCGTCCAATCTCTGCAAAAGCTGATGAAATAATTGAAAAAGTCCAACAAGATAAGCATATCAGCAGTGTCAATATTGGTATAGAACTAGGCATTAAGCATAAAAATGTTTTGAATCATTTACACAAAGCTGGTTATAAAAAAAGCTTGACGAATGGAGTCCTCGTGAATTGAGTGCGAAAAACATAATGGACCGATTAAACATCTGCGATACACTGCTGAAACGGAATGAAATCGAGCCATTTCTAAAACGTCTAGTAATCGGAGATGTAAAATAGATTACGTACGTCAACTGGAAGCATAAAATATTGTGAATAAAGGATGGCGAGCCTTCACAATCATTTGCTAAACTAACGTCGACGCCAAAAGAAGTGATGTTGTGTGTGTGGTGGGACTGGATGGTTATCGTCCACCACGAGGTACTTGCGACTGGTGATACGATTGATTATCAACTCTACTGTGGTTGACTAGAAAGATTAGGCTTGGCGATTGAGAGAAAAAGGCCCGAATCGATAAATAAGAAAGGTATTGTCTATAACCATGACAACGCCCGACCACACACTTCTTTAATGGCCCGTTATAAATTTAGAGAGTTCTGTTGCATTGTTGATAGAGAGGGAAGTTTTGTTGCATTCACCTTGCAGTCCGGATATAGCACCCTCTGATTATCATCTATTCCGATCTCTGCAGAGCTCTCTCCATGGAATTAACATGGTGTCAAAAGAAGCCTTTTTTTTACCCGGTGGAAATCCCTACGTACCATCAGGGCAGCGGTGAAGGCCGCTCCCCCGGTGTGTCGGACCTGCCCCGACTAAAACCACCGGGGTGTTCCTTCTCCCGTCTGCCGGATGCTAAGGGCAAAGCCGAGCCATCTTCCTCGGCATCCGGCGACGTCCGGCCTTGTTCGGGCCTCATCTACTAGGCGGGAGGCTGTTAAATAGTCGCCGCCCCCCGCGTACACCTAACACATTTCGGGGAGAGTAGTGTAGAGTGCCACCCCACCTCGTCTCCTTGAATTGTCATTGAAGAAGTGTGCGGGAACACATCGCACACCGCTCACGTCTGGATCTGGGCGACGCGCTCCCTCAAGCGCGCCGCCCGGGTTTCAAAAGAAGCTTGTGAAAACTACTTGATCCAGTTCTTTAACCAGAAACCACAGAAGGTCTTCACCGATGGGATTATGGATCTATCTAAAAAATGTCGAAACATTATCGATAATAATGGAACATATTTGGTTCAGATAAATTCATTCACGCGCTTAAGGAGACTAGTCGAATTTACTGAAAAAACGCCACGAACTTTTTCCCAGACCTAATAATAATTACACAGAAACTAAAATCATACTGCGCTGATGTAATGACCAAATGATTTTCAGGTGGGTGTGGCTAGAAGTGGCTATAGTGGCTCAGTGGACAACGGGCCGGTTTCCATGTGCGGCAATGCGAATAGACGTAGGTTCGAATCCCGGCGTGCACCTCTAGGTTTTCCAGATTACCTACGGATCTAGGCCACATATGCTCTCCGATGAAGGAAAAAATCGTGAAGAAGCCTTCATGACATCTAATAGAAATGTCATGTACAAGTGCTTTGAGATCGGCGATTCGGTGCGCTACTGGTCGCGTTGTGCACATGGATACAACCACTAATGTATCTCTGTACATTCCTTAATCGATATAGCGTGTTGATGTATTATTATTATATTATATTTCAGGAAAGCCTTGTTCAGCTGGCCAGCGTTATTTTTGTTACAAATATAATTACCTATCTCTTGCACAAACAAAACCTAACGAACGAAGTCGCTGAAGCGGGTCTGTATTGCGGACTCGACTGATGAGAGTTTTACGATGAACTATAAGGGCTCATTACCGACCCAAATAGACATCCAAAACAAATATTACACTCAAAGAGTTTGCGTTTTTTTATCTTCAGTAATTTCATAATGTATCATTAATGTGATTGTGAAGTTGTTTTATTTGTTTTTAAGAACGTTGCTCTACGCTATTATTAGATTATTAGTATTGACTCGTGTAACGCAGGTGAAATATCACAGGGTAGTATTATGAAAATCAGTCATTTTTGGCGTTTCTGTTAGCGTTGTCGCCGATAGAATATAACTATATCTAGGCCCACTTTGCGGCACAGATCCCGCTGAGGTACATCCGAATCTACGCTCGCCTAAGGCCCCAATTACCGATGGGATAGTGCGCTGCCTGAGATGGACTTAGACAATAATTATCATTTGAATACCGATTTGTACACATTATAATATAATAGTTTTACAGTAATAGCATTTTAAATTTATTATTGTAAAATTTATATTAATACATGACTAGCCTAGTAACATGGGCAGCGATAAATGATTAGATAACCACTTGAAGCAGGAAATGTTCTAATTTATACGATAAAACGATTAAAAGTCATGTTCAATATATATATATATATATATATATATATACTCATATAGAATAACATCAATTGCTTCATATAAACTCGTATTATTCTCAAATTGCTACGGCCTTCATTGCTCATGTATTCACTTGGCAAAGTTTATTCAACTAATACGAACATACGGTTTTACAAGAAATTCGTGAGCTCCATGATAATCTATTAAAAATTAAAAAAATGTTACACAAGTGAATGTAATTTTCTAATGAAGTAATGCCTTTCCAAGTATATATGAGTGTTCAAATAGTGAATAGATAAAGTAAGACATTATTCAAGCAATGTCCACAGTCGTTATCGTATATGTGCCGCTTGACAAGTAACGTTTGTCGATAAATGGATCATTAGTAGGTTAACATAATATGTATTAATATATTCGTAGTAATATAAAATGTCATCAGTGTTCGATCGTTTGCTTGTGTACAGTTTTGTGTTTAATTTGGTTCTTGGCGTTTCTACCGCACCGTTTAGTGTGCAGGACATTTTAGACGTATTTGGGAGCCCTATAAAGGACTTTAAAGAATCGTTTTCATTGGAAAGTGTTTCAAATAAAAATAATACTACATTTGCGCTTGAAAATACCAACGGAAGTGTTCATACAGGTACTATGATACAAGTACCACCGAATGCGGTACAATGTAAAGAAGGTTCATTTTTGGATAATACAGGCATATGCAGAATACCTTGGCATTAAGAATTTAAAAGTCACTCCGCAGCCTTAGTTAAAATGGACCGGAAAATTATGTTATTTACAATTGTGCTCATACTAAGCTGCCTGTCGTCTCACACGGAACAAGGCGTAGTGTTTAATTTTCATGACAAGATAAAAATGTCAATAATTCCAACCACCACTGGCAAAAACGTGTCCACTGCACAAATAATAAAAGTGCCAGAACTTGAATGTCCTCTTGGACAAAGACGAGATGCTTTGGGGAAATGTCGCCTACGACTTTAAGGTATATAATATGTTAATCTTACGTATTAATAAATAAATATCTGCTTAAAAGCGTGGGAAGTAAAAACCCTCTTGTTTATTCAATTTGATCGCAAGTCGTGACAGCTATACATTATAGGTTATGTTTTAAATCTTCGTAATCCAATTTCTCTCTGTCATTCATCAATCTTTGCATTATTGTCACACTGAAGTAGCCATATTATTATTTTAGAAATACTCATGGACTGCGTTAAACAGAACTATGTAGAATTTTCTGTCGTTTTTACGAAATATTTGCGGTGACCGCAAAGGGCTCCTAGTTTATTTTTTTTATAAATCCGAAGCAAAGACATTGCGAGCTCGGTCCGTGTTTTCTAGATTTGTATTTCCTCAGATTTGGCTTGGATGCAGTGCGAAAACGCATTTATAGTCTTTCCACTCGTGTACGCCCAATATGGTTTTGTCAATGTCGAATGCATAAGCAATAATAACCCGTTTATAATTACTTAATTTTAATTAAAGTACTTAATTATAATTAACTTAAGGACTGTACCCGTTACTAAAAAGTAATTTGCAAACATTGATGTATGAATTAAATTATAAACAACTGTAATAGACAAATTGAATTTGTAAAATTCATAAAACCCAATTGTGCGACTATGCAGCATTATGGATTTCATGCTATAGCCATGTTATTGTCAATAATTTAATAAATGAGCTCTAAACTAGAAGGCAAAAACTTTTTACCTCGAAATAACTATTTGAAAAAATATTAGAGGTCATAAAAGGCATTTTAGAATTACAATACATAATAGTTAATTTACAATTAATTTTTGCTATCGTTAATATTTTTTTTTAAATATATTATTATTTTTATTTAAATATATTTAAACATTTCTCAACTATATATTAAAATTCATTTGTCACCATTTTACAATTAATTTTTATTGATTGTAATACAATAACGATAATTGAGTTATTATTGTTTTTTTTTTAATTTTAATTGTATCTACGCCTGTATTATTGTAAATCAAGAAACTAAACTTTTTTTGTTAACCTGGGGCGTAATCCTACATAGGAAATTAAGGCTGCTTTGAAGACAAAGACGCCGGTATGTCAGACTCCTACTGGCTAAAAACTCGCGGGGTGTCCTTCCAATCACTTCACGCGGCTCGGGGAAGCAAATTCATCCAGTTACCCGGGAAGTGAATAGCCTATTCCGGCTTCCTCTCGAAAGGAGTGGGTGTAAAGAGCCCCCTACCTCCAAACTTTTCTCACGGGCAGCACGGCGGACTGCGTGCCGGCTAAGGAACCAAACCTCTACTATCCTTACTCAATAAAACAAATAATTCCCATACAAAAAACAATCCACGTCAGTATACATATAATAAATTCACAGTATTATTAGTATAATAATAATTAGTATAAAATGGTAAGATTCAAAAAGCTATCCGAACTTGGAAATATATTTTTAATGTAAAATAGTACCAGTGTGTTGTTGGCCACGTATACTAAAAAACTGATGATTGTTGGAGCAGGCAGATTCGTGTAGAATGTGAACCGGCAAACGTAGCGTGGGGCGCCCCCTAGCAAGGTGGAGCGATGATCTATGGAATGTGAGCGGAAAGATTGGATGAGAAGAGCCGAAGACCGGGCTGAATGGCGCTTATTAGAAAAGACCTATGTCTAGCAGTGGACTAAAGTGGGCTGATTATTACGATGATGAATGCAAATTAATAAAGAAAAAATTAATTTCAGATTATAACAACAACAGGAAAATGTGTATTTTAATGAAAAATCTATCATATAAATGGGCCTTATATTATAAAATGGACTATTTATTAAATAGTAAATTATCAGTTCTCCGAATTAAATACGTTACATTTCGCTGATAATATATATAATAATACTTTAAAGGTCTTAAAGTTATCTCATAGCCAAGACTCTGCTAAACAATCAGTGTATAAGAAATTATCTTAGAAGACGAGCGAATAAGACAAACTGTAAAAATGAAGCTTTTATTTAAATTATGTTGTTCAATACTAGTTTTAAATTTTTGTGGCTTGGTCAACGGAGATTTAAATGAGTTATTCGGCAAAATTACTAAGCCATTGTCTAAAATTAAAGACGACTTTAGAATTATCTTCGTGGACAGTTCAGAAGACTCTGGTGAAGCACATCCTGATGTTAAGAATAATTTATCAACAACTTCTGCAACTCAGACTTTAGAAACGACTACTGTACTATCATCCACAACAACTGTGAGTTCCACCAATGAGACGACAACAAAAGAAGGAAGAGAAAATTTCGCTGGTGGTTGTGCATCTGGATTTATGCGCACAGGAGACGGTAGATGTAAACCTACTTTTTAAAATGATTCCCCTTTTATCTGTATAAAGCCGAATTCTTGTGCTTTCTTAAATACTTTAGTTAATATCTACATCAAATTATAAAAAACTTATATATGTATATAGCAGTGACCGATATATCTTTATAATATGGTTTATATTTAATAAATAAATTGGAATTTATCAGAAAATTTGTTTTCTTTTTTTATTCTGACTCGACACAGTGACTGCATCATACCTGATGGTAAGCGTGATATAGTCCAAAAAACGCCAACACAGTCGACAGGTAAGAAAAACCCATCGGTAGTTACAAGTTTCTCTTCACGTTTTTTTATTTATTGGTAAATATTGACAATGTATGTAATAGAATATTTTTATTATATAAGAAAAGCAATAGAATTACGAAAATATTGTGCTATAAAAGAAATTAGTTTAGAATAAAATATTTTGTAAACGGGACGATAAGTCGTCCAATATCGTCATTCACATACATATATTGTGAGAATAATATATGAATAAATATTTGTTTCATAAGTTAATACTGGAATATCGATATTTTTTTAAATATAGATCACCATTACTGCTTTATTTTTAGGATCGCACTAATACATAGCTATTATCTATTATATTGTTAGGATCACTCAATAATTAGTGACAATATCGTAATGAGATTTCATATTGATGTTCTTATTTAAGCAAAAATTTGTCATTATAGTATACTAATCACAATTATACTTATTAGTTTATAATATGTGCGTATAAAAAAACCACTGATATATACAAATTAATACAATAAATATAAGAATAACTATTATATTTGATTGAATAAGTAATATCCGGTTAGCAACTTAAAAAAACACTTTACGTAGGTACGTATTTTAAGTTGTCGGAGTCACGGGAGTTACTTGTAACGATAAAGATAATGTTGAAGATGTACTATTGTTCACAGTATTAAGATTTCTATTTTGAATACTATTTGAAGAATCACTTATTGTTGACGACTGTACTAATTTAGCTATTTTAATATTTTCTAGCTTATTTTTTGAGGGAATATCACTTATAATATAAATTTGATTGTTTTTTTTCATATCGCTGTTCAGAAGATTTTCTAAAGTTGATAGTGTACTATCTTTTTTAATTATTATATCTGATAGCACTTTATAGGATTCCTCATCCCTATCTTCTATATCTAACGGATTTCTTTCCATTTTGCTTTTAAAGAATGCTGGGCCATTGTTGTTAGATAATTTTTGGATATCCGGTAGGTCTTTGTAACGAGATGGTCCTCTGTTATCAGGTGGTCCCCTGTTATCAGGTGGTCCCCTGTTATCAGGTGGTCCCCTGTTGTCAGGTGGTCCTCTGTTATCAGGTGGTCCTCTGCTATCAGGTGGTCCCCTGTTGTCAGGTGGTCCCCTGTTGTCAGGTGGTCCTCTGTTATCAGGTGGGCCTCTGTTATCAGGTGGTCCTCTGTTGTCAGGTGGTCCTCTGTTATCAGGTGGTCCTCTGTTGTCAGGTGGTCCTCTGTTATTACGTGATCCTCTGTTATAAGGTGGTCCTCTGTTATCAGGTGGTCCTCTGTTATCAGGTGATCCTCTGTTATAAGGTGGTCCTCTGTTATCAGGTGGTCCTCTGTTATTAGGGGATCCTCTATTATAGGGTGGTTCCTTTCTTTTAAGAGATTCTCTGTTGTTAAACAATTCTATATTTTCTGACTCTTCTGTAAAATCTGGAGACATTCTTTTTTCCCTTATTTTTATATTATTAGTTAAATCTTTATTAACTAATATCTCCAAATAATTTGATGTTGGCTTAATGTAATCGAATGTTTTCATGTGACTGCGTTGATCTCTTAGAATTTTTTCACCAAGTATTCCTGCTTTATATTGTACATGTTTTTTATTTCTAGAATATTCGTTGTAGTTTTGTACAGTTGGTTGTATGTTATTATTTGTAACTACGTAGTCAAAAAATTGATCTTGTCGATGTATTGCATATCTGTGGAAGTCTGAAGCAGAAGTGTTTATTAGTAAAAAAAATATTCTACACAAGATACAACTACAAGATATTTTTAAATAGAGGAACCAAAAATTGTATCTTTTTATGGATTTATTTCATTAAGAAACATAGCTTCGAACAAATTTCAGGTAAAACAATCAATACTTCACGAAGATAATTCACTAATATGCAAAACACCCGTCCGATAGATTATCGTATTTGATGTGTTTAGTATCCTTATTCGATGTTCTTCAAAAAGTGACAAGAAACGCATTAGTGAGTGAGCTCTGTGAAAGGGTTAAGCCACACCGGTAAGTTAATAGCATCTTGTCGGTGTGCAAAAAACTGGTGGTGGCAATGATGATGAGTCAGTGAGTGACGGCTACATCTCATAATGATGGGATCGTTAAATGATGTCAGTGAATGCAATTAGTGCGGACACTCAGTTAAATTTTAATTGATACGCGTACATAGTTACATACATAAATCACATAGTTTAATCAATATTTTTTGTTAATATGGCCACTACTTTATTATGTTGATAAAATTAGTCATTGTCGTTTCGTTGTTGTTTTAAAGATGCGGTCGTGGCTTAAAGATTATTTATTGAAAATGAGAAAAAGCACGCTGTAGAATTGATAATCATAAATACGAAAAAATACTATTATAACTTTTTCAATTTTGTTTATTTAACTTTGCGGAGTTACAGGAATTGCCTGAAAACTCAAATGAGTTAAAAATGGGAATTTTTCCCGCGTGTAAGATTCAGTATTGATGGTACTATCGAAAGCTGCGCTTCGCTCTTCGTTTTTAGAAGTTGATGAAGTCATTTCTTCGTCATCAGCAAATCTAATATCTATTAAACTGGTAAAGTTGTTTTCGTTCGCTGTATTAAACATATTTATATCAGTAACGTTAACAGGACCTTTGTTTACTTCTTCCATTTGTGTAGCAATTGGACGTGGCGAGTGACTGATAACAAGTTCTTGACGGATTTCTTCACTTAATGGTGATGGTTGAGGTGTGTCTTTAACTTGACCGTATAACATTGGTGATCCATCTTTATAATCATACCGAGCAGGAGGTCCATTACTGTGATACGCCAGAGGTGAAATGTTCTTATGTGACTGTTGGGGTGGTCGCCTTTCCTCGAAACGTAATGGAGGCGGTTGCCTTTCCTCAAAACGTGATGGAGGTGAGCGCCTTTCCTCAAAATGAGGTGGAGGGGGTCGATCCTTCTCAAAACGTGGCGGAGGCGGTTGTCTTTCCTCATAACGTGGTGGAGGTGGTCGCCTTTCTTCAAAACGTGGTGGAGGTGGTTGCCTTCCCTGTAAATATGATGGAGGTGGTCGATGTTCTTTAAAACGTGGGGGAGGTGGTCGTCTTTCTTCAAAACGTGGTGGAGGAGGTCCTCTTTCCTGTAAATGTGGAGGAGGTGGTCGATGTTCTTCAAAACGTGGTTGAGGTGGTCTTCTTTCATCAAAACGAAGTGAAGGTGATCGGTGTTTCTCAAAATGAGGAGGAGGAGGGGGAGGAGGAGGTGGACGGTTTTCTTCAGAACGAAATGATGGTGCAGGAGCTTTATTAATAGGTGATTCACGGATTTGTCTTTGTTCGTAGTGTGATAGTGGCGGTGGGGGTGGGGGACGATGGGGTGACCAATCATTATTATCATACCTATCGTAGTCGTACAGTGAAGGTCTATCTTCATTTGGTGGTGGTGGTGGTGGCGGTGGTGGGGGTCTGTGTTCATAATGATGAGGAGGTGGTGGTGGTCTATGATCAGAATGAGATAGTGGAGGTGATCTGTAATCATACGGCGGAGGAGGATATCTGTAATCATACGGCGGAGGAGGATATCTGTAATCATGTGGTGGTGGTGGTGGTGGTGGTGGTGGAGCTCTATCGTAATTATTTGGCGGTGGTACAGGAGGAGGATGTCTATGATCATCATATTGTGTTGAAAGATATTGAGATTTCGTTTCTTCATTATATTTATAATAATTTCTTTCATTATCCACGTCTTTAAAGTCTGAAACAAATTCCGTGTCTTGAAATAAACTGTCTTTATTGACGGAATCGTTGTGTGTATGTTCCCAAGTTTGTCGTCGATATCTTTTGACGACATCTGAATCATGGAGATGTGAAATGTCTTTCCATTGTGACGATTTCAGGTAACTCCGCGTGTCTGGTGGAAAAGAAATTACGAATTCTAAGTCTTTGGTATAAACGTTACGTATTTTTTTCTGTCAATTCTCGACACAGTGACCGCCCACATTTGATGGTAAACATGGTGCAGTCCAAAAAACGACAACGACTAACGACAGTTAAAACGTAGTGGTTATGTAGGTATTTTGCATCATATAGGAATTTTCTTCACTAAAAATATTATCTATTCGATAAAAGTTCGTAAAATTGTGAGAAATATTAAACAAATTAAATTATTTACACATAAGATATTTTCAAATAAACAATTATAATATTCACTGTATTGCTAAACACAAATTATTATAATTTTAGATATACATAGTTATCGGAAATTTTGTTATAATACGAAAACGACTACTGTGTCAATAAAAAAGAAAATTGTGAATATAGTTTTGATTTTATAAATTCAAAATGATTTGTTATTAAAATAAAAGAAATAATGCCTCTCATAATAGATATTATATTATTGATGTTGTTAAATAATGTTTTGGAAAATGTAGTAATACAAACAAGTAATAATAGGTGATAAGTGGTTAACGTGATGTGATGAACGACAGAGTAAAGGTCAATGAAATATCTATTTATAGTTCACAAAACACCGTAAAAAAAGATTGTTAGTACACATAAATTGAATGTTACAGTATTATAATATATTATATATTACAAACCTTCTGAATGTGGAAATTTTGGCGCACCAGAAACGAAGACATGTTCAGTATAAAGAATGAGCAAAATATATATCATTTTCATAATTACGTGCAAGTAGTATAACAAAGAACCATCTTTTAAGACAGACGTTATCTTGCCGTAAGTTATCGAATGACTGATTTGTAAATAAGAAGCTATTAGCGAATATTCTTCCAAACCTGTTTTTGTACTTACTGACATGACTCATGAGGTTAGAATCAGTGGTTATTTGCTAGTTTGGGGTCTATGTATTTGTCAAGGATATTGCAATGTTATTTATTACATAAACCTACCAAGATCTAATTGTAGTGAGTTTACTGGTTTTATAATAGTAATTTTATTTCTTCATGGTAGTACCATAAAATATAAACGATTTAATTTTACTGCAACATATTACATAGATAAATATAATCTATTGTTAATCATAAATAAAAAACTGGTCCTTCTTAGTAGTCCTGCTTTAAAGATATGATGAAATATGAAGAGATTACGTAAATTTTGAAGACATACTTGGATTCTTATAGGTGGTAATTTTTATTACGTTTTACAGTTGCGTGTGGAATATAAAGGCGAAAATAGCCAAATAGAATTTATTATAACTTTACAAATATTTAATAAGTAGAAAAACACATGTTGCGAAAATCTTAATCATTTACAAACTCAATCCAAACGAACATTGCCTAGTATCCATATAATTTATTGTGCCAGTATTATTTTAGAATAACGGGCAGTCCACATTATTTTACAAGTTTTGCTTTATATGACGAAGATATAATTCTTTTACCATGACTTATTAAATTAATATTGACTTGAGCAAGTCCAAAAGTGAATATAACTATCGGAATCAATGATTATTAGTGATGAAGTCACAACACACACAGCGGTGTACATTGTGATAAAAATTATGATTACGAGTATTATGAATCAATTGTGATATTAGTAATGCATATTCTCTGTACAAGCGTTATGCACTTGTCTAGCCAAATTTAAGTAACTATAGTTCTGTAGAATAATCTATATATATCACTCTGTATGTCTTTTGAAGTAAGCAAAGATACACAAGTGGCTGTTTTTTTTTTTTTTGAAGTGGACTAACTATTGATTGCTGGGAAAGGCATTTACAGTTCAACTGGGCTTAGGGGGCAAGCACAGAAGGTGCTCAGCCAGACAAGTGGCTGTATCCACTTTGCGCTTATATATCTTGTTCAACGTCATGAGTAATGCTGCTGATCGCCGTTCTTAGGGCACGAACATGGTATTTCTATTCAATGCCAAGCGGGTTTCCTCACGATATTTTCCTTCACCGGTGAGCATGTGGTGCCTAAGCCCGTAATTAATCTGGAAAAACCCAGACGTACGACAGGACACAAACCTACATCCGTTTAAGTTGCGGTGATATGGATACCGGTCCGTTATCCGCTACGCCACAACAACCACACAGAATAATTAAGTTAATCAATAAGACTTGGATATAAAAACGCTACTTTGGCTTTACTTAGACATTTCTCAGGAAATAAGTTCATTTTTGACAAAAAACTGGATACATAATAGAAGTTGAACTAAATATACAGCCTAAGTTCATAAAGCCAAGTCCAAGTTGAGAAAATTGGTAAAATATCTTTTACTTTAATACCCGCTAAAATACTTCTACATTCATCATGCGAACAGCTATGGAGTGGAATATGCTTTCAGCGACCATATTTCCACGATCTTATGGCTTTAGAGTCTTAGAGAAGACTGAATAGGCATTTTTTGGGCTGACGCAGTTCATCATCGGAGTCATCTTCACCTTCCACCAGATGTGATTGAAGTTAGGTGTCCGCCTGTAAATTATAAAAAATATATATGAATTGAATAACATAATTTGTAAAGTTTAAGCAAAATTAAAGTAGCATCTATAGATCCCGACCTATTGCCTATACACCTTTGCCGGGCAGTAGACTTGAGGAAGTATGCAGCCCGGGTGAGAGGGAGGTGGCGCACAGTGTCCAGCGCGCCGCTCGTCAGAAAGTTTTGGAGGGGTGGGCTCTTTACACCCACATCTCCCAGATAGGAAGCTTAAACAAGATGTTCGACGCCGGGCTTTCGGAAGAATCTAGATGCTCAGGCCTGGGTGGAGTGATTTGAAGGACACCTCGGGGGTTTTTAGTTAGTAGGAATCGGACACATCGAGGTCGCTACTCTCACAGCGGCCCTGGTTGCTTTTTACAATGATCCCCGGGTCATTTAAAAAAAGTTTATATTACACCTGTATGGTACTTCGATAGCTCCGCAAGTGGCACGGGTTGCCTAAATAGTCTCACTTACCGCGATCACCAGTTCGCCAACTCTTCAGGGGCCCCTGCTTCTCCTTCAGGATACTGGTGTCTTTGAGGATATTCCAAGGACACTTGTACACTTTGGAATCGGATAATTTGTTGAATTTAGGAATATTTGTATGTTTTATGTCGTTACTCGGCGGATCGGTTCGAGCGAGAGCAAAACTCAATTGACAACCCATACGGTGTTGCCAGAGCTGTCGAAAGTTACCCGCACATAAATTCGAATACGGAACAACACCTTTACAAATAGTAACGTACACCAATAGAGGATAACTTAGTTCATTTATTCTCTGAAAGCAAGTGTGACATTATAATACCAAACAATAAAAACGTATTAGACTATTTGCTAATAAAACCCGTGTTGATTCCACGTATTGTTTGAATAGTATGCTCAGGAGCTAATACAAAATACTCCAAACATTATGATGGCCTTGTGTGGTTTTTGTTCACATTTTTTTACGATATTTGTAATCTGGGAATTACTTTTCATATTTTATAATAATTATTATATATCACCACACCATATCCCTTACGGGGTTAGCAGAGATACTGATACATAGAGAAACATATATAAGATGCATAATATGTAATTTTGAAAAATATATATTTTGTATGAATTCAGTTATAACAGAATTTATAAATTGTTTGACACTCCAGTGACCCATAAAGGAAATGTAATTGTACTCATAATGCTTGTTAAATATAAAGCCTTTATAAGGTAACGTCATGTAAATATATTAACGTAATTATACTAGTAAATTGTAAACTTTAATAATATTTTAACTATACATTAATACATTTTTAACGGAAATCTCTCTTAAATTCCGAATGATTACTGTTAACATAAATGTTGGAAGTACATCGAAATCGGCTCGTGTAAAGTAAAATGTAAAAGCCACTTATCTAATACAGAAAGCGGCGACAATCTCATTCAGAGCGACAAATTGAGAACACCTTCCGGCGGCAAAGCGACACCGCAGCAGCCTCACTCTCTGGTAAATAGCTATTTATTGTGGTACACACCACGACACCTGTCCCGGCGTACGGCGCCCCGTGCTGCCTCAACGGAAACCAACCTATTTCAGACATTTTCGTTTTAATAAAACTATCGTTTGAATGTAATTTAAAATGAATTGCATCTTATCAAATATCGAAGTTATTAAAATAGACATAAGAAGTATTACTTAACAGTTCAATAAAGTATTGGTATTGCTTTTAAATCATAAAATACGAGCAAAAGCATTTTTTTGAGGAATTATTACACTCAGCTTGATACTCAATTTTTTTTTCATATAATTTTGTGTCAATTTGTAATATATAGGTTTACGCTTCATAAACTATCAATTTTACTTAAATCGACGGATATATCCTTATTATTCCGTATCGAGAAGCAATACATGTTTATCACTATTATGTATTGAAATTCTCGCTAAAATCTCACAATAGATGACACGGAACTGTTTTTTATATTATTGTACCTGTTTAGCAAAGGTAATAAAAAGCAGTTACGATGCAATGACGTATGTTTTTTTTGTTATCATAGTTATTAGTTGCAGCACTTTAGCTGAGTATAAAATTAACATATAAAAATGTTATATTCCGAAATGTTAAATTTTCGAGAAAACAGAAAGTACTGGATTAAATTCTTATAGCATCAAAAACAATATTGCAATGTGAGGTCAAGTTTTATTATACTTGTTATACTAACATTTTCAACATTGAACATTCAACATGAATTCAAATCATAAATTCAAGATTTATCCAGATGTTCCTGATGTAATTTTTTTCAGATTATTCTCCGTAGTGGCTGCAGCTCCGTAAACATATTTCCTTCTTGTACATATTTCACCTTCTGTATTATATCAAGTATTTTAAAGGTGGACTAACCTGTAATGTAGTGTATTGTTTAGATGTAAATTATAATGTATTTGTAATTCGAGGTAAGCTAACTTCTAAGTCTAGATCTAAGACAATTGATATGTTTAGATGTAGTCCATTCATACTACGTCGATCATAAAATTCACGCGTCAGAATTTGTAGATGTCGTGTTCTACTGAAAATGCATGCGCCCCGCTTACTATACAAAGGTAAAGTTGCCACATATCACCATACACCCTGATAATGTATTGAAATATGGAATAGTACTAAACTTCTGTCAAACATATAATTTTTGCACTCGACTGCCTTGAAGAGAATTCATTATCATTTATTAGAGTCCGACCGAAACTGGTTTTCCGGCCGAAACCGAAACCGAATATTCGGCCGTGGCTTCAGTTTCGGCCGAAACCGAAACCGAAACTCACGTGGTCAAGTATAAAAGTCAACGTGGTCAAGTAAAAAAATGAAACAAAAACTTACATGTAATCAGTTCCATCAAAACATAACATCTAAAGAATGTTTACGTCGTGTGATAACGCACTGACTAAGTTGTGTTGCTATAGAGCAATACGAACGGCGCACGAATCCCGAACAGGGCCGCCGTTGCCGCGAGAAACCAACTTAGGGAAGCATGTACGACAACTACCAAAATCAGTTTCGGTTTCGGCAAAAGTTTCGGCCAATTTTGGCCGAAACCGAAACTGCTGCCGAAACTTGATTTTTGGCCGAAACTCGGCCGAAACCGAAACCGAACTTTCGGTCGGACACTATCATTTATGTAAATAATATACGTTAAAGAATTGTACAATTTTCTATGGTGTATAATGATTTTAGTCCTCTATAGTGGTCAAATTAGTCATTTCTATTTTACAAAAATCCAGGCAGATATTTTATTCGACTATCCTTTACGAGATTCATTAGTAGTATAAATTAAATATGCGACCAACTTCTACCAATGTGTTAGACGCCATTTTGAATTTAGATTTTTTGTCAATAACTTCTCTATTTTTTTACACTCAGGTTATTAATTATTCAATTATCTTTAATAATTTTAATTCTCACACACTTTATCCTATAATCGAAGTTTCTTGAGTTATAAGCAAATAATCGTCACAAATTATTAGAAACATTAATATTATAATACGAATATATGCTAATTTCTAATATTCTTATTAACATCTACATGTACTATGTATCAGATATATTAAATCTATAAAAAATAATCATTCAATTTAACATACTGTTCGTTTTGTTTTAATATTTTATTAGAAAAAAAATATCTTTGAGAAATTTACATAATATATATGTTTTTTATATATCAAACAATCAACAGTATATAGAAAGATTCCCTAACTTTGGACACTTTAGAAATATAAAAAACAGGCAACATTAAGCTCCTAGAACTGGACTTCTAAATTTTTTTATTTTTTTTATTAAAACCATGATGGTTTTACAACATATTTTTAATATGTTCTTTATATAATCTTAGATCTGATCGGTCTCGTTCTTACAGAATCTGAAAGCAGGATATTATGTCATAATAATATTTATTTTATGAGCACAAGATGAGGAACTTCTTAAGTGGCAACTGTCGTATATTAGAAGCATTAGGTATATATATCCATTCAATTCATTGAACAGCTCCAGCGAGGTTAAAGCTACATCTAGACTATTAATAATCTTAGCATCACACATAAATGCGCTGAAAAGGGAATTGGTAAGTATTTCTGATGAAACGAGTAATATAATAACTAAAAAGTTGACGGTTATTTTAAGCTAAGATTCATAGACAGTGCTTTAACTGTGTTTAAACTTTGCACTGGAAACATCTTTGTGGTTAACAAAAAACTGAATATAATATATACATAAACACTGTCTAGGGATATTTTGAATTTACTCAATTATCTCAAAATTTATTAAAGATAACATACAACATGTGTATATTTTTATAAAGCCCATTTATCTGACTATACTTCAGAATTACAAAAAAACCTTATTATTTTGCGTAAACAATTTTATACTTAAATAAAGAAAAAACGTAAAATAATGGTTAAACTAACAATGAATGTGTTTCTCAAGAAAATGTGAAAAATAAGGAAAATTTATTGTTTTTAACAGTTATGTGAAAAATCAGTAATCTATAAAACCACCCATGACATTTATAACGGTCCTGAAACATTTTTTTATACTTTGGATTAACTTATTCAAGTCTTGCTGACAACAGCAATATACCAATATTGTCCCAGGTCCGGCTAAGATGCAAAAAAAGTTGCTCTTCCGTCGCAATGTTTGTGGTCTATGGGGTTAGATTATCGGCACTAGCACCTCGTTACGGTATTTTTCAGCCGTCATGGTGTTTCTGATCCAAACGAGATCTGTTGTTTCACTAAGACGAATTCCCGCCCAAACCATAATTGTCTCGCCGTGGTATGAATGGACTTCCTGAGGATGTTACAAGGGGCTATCACGACCAGAGACTCGCCAAACACGTTGTCTACGTGTATCAGGATGGACACCGAACCGGGACTCATCGGTAAACAGCACTACAGACCACCGGTTATCATCCCAGAGCAAATGTAGACGAGCTCACTCTAGTCGTCGTCCACGATTTCCTCGCCGTAGTGCTGGAGTACGAAGCGGTCTGCAAGCATGAAGGTTAGCTTTATGCAGCCTTTTCCTCACAGTTTGGTCACTCACAAGCAACTAGTGCTCTGACTGGAGCCTCTGAACGAACTGCATGTCCGGAACATTTGGTTCTCTTCTCGCGGCAACTTGCAAAAATCGGTCTTGTCGTTGAGTGGTTATGTGCTTCCCGCCTGGATGACTTTTGGCCACTTCACCAGTGGCACGGTAGCGTGACCAAAACTTAGATATCACGTTTTGTCTTTTTCCAATCTACCCAGCAACACTTCTTTGAATCGCGCCAGCTTGGAGCATGCCTACTGACCTTAGCATTTCTTCTCTTGTTAAATGGCGCCGCTGCTTGATGCACACAATAGGTTTAGCTCGAAATTAATCGATAACTTCTTATAAAACTTAAATTTGACACAAAAAAGTATACTGATATTACTGTAGGTAAACGAAATTTTCGGACTTCGCTACCATTATGTCGAGTAAATCTTTTGTTTTTTTTTTTATTCAAATTTAAATCGTCCCAAAAGGTCCAAAATAGTCTTTCATCAAAAGATTTTAAAACTGGCCAGTATTTTTTGAGTTTAAGAACTTTATATAAAATATCCCTAGACGGTGTTGATGTGTGTACAAACTTCAGTATAGTTAAAGTATTTACAAAACCAAGTCTATGTTGAGAAAAATCGGTAAAATGTACTTTGATATTAATTAATTAATATAATCTCTATTGTTTAAGAGAAGTCTAAACAAAGTAAAAGTAGCGTTTATCAATCTCAGCGTTAGCGCCTTTGCAATCAGAATAGCTTACTTTGACGCAGCGTTAAACTTGCAACAATTTGAGATCAGGAGGAAAACAAGCGCAGCTATTGATTAAATGAACAAGGAAGTTTCAGACAGAAGACGGCAATAGATGGAAGATCTTATTCTGCATAGAACAATAATTATTTGAGATAAAGTTTATTGTAGTTAAAGATGAGTAAATAATGTTTAGAATATATCAATGTAGCTACTGCTTCTTTTTTTTTTTTTCGGAATCCCGGATGAATTCTTCAAAGACCGTCAGGGCGCCATGAAGGACGCGCCACGGTGTGCCGGACAACCAACAGCTAAAAACTCCAGGACGTTCCTTCCTCCGTTTGCCAGGGCCAAAAGTATAGCTGAGCTAGTTACCTCGGTACACGGCGACTTCTGGCCTTCTACAGGCGACGCATATTGCGAGATATGTAGCTACTGCTCCACACTAATGCAATAATAGTATAAAAATGTCGTCTTTGTTAATTTTACTATTATAGTATGAGGAATTAAATACAAATTTAAAGTATGATATTATAAATATATAGTAAATATATTAATAAAATAAGAATATATACGTAAATGTATAATGAATATTATTAAATAATAATATATCGTTATGCTTTGTGCTTATATGTCGTGCCCATCGTGTCTAGTAGTATGCCACGCGGCTTTCCTCACGATGTTTTCCTTCATCGATGAGTTTGAAAAATAACTAAGTTCATTCAGCTTCGTTGGTGTTTATTATAATTAATATTGTTAGGATCAGAAGTTATTTTACTCAAAAAAATAAATAAATGTCAGGATCAAAAGCCATTTAACTAAAAATAAACAAATAACAAATATACGTGGTGAACTTAAACTAAACACGATTTAACATTTACTGAGATAACCAAAACAACGACTATCAGAGATTCGACACTATAATACAATCCTCACGTAAACTAACAAGAGCTCCGCTCCGCACAGAGCCTCAAACAAGAATCCCCCGCCCGACGAGCCTGCATGGGCTTATAAACGGTTTCTATATTGGGTGTATAGAAACGGTTTATTTTGTTCCTATTTTTCAATCTATCTAATACGGCCTCTCCTGACTAAGTGTCGTCCCCGACACGAGCTCCGTGGCTGAAGCCGCTTGGTCCGGAGTAGTCTTCACCGATATCCACGTCTGCATCCAGTAGGGGCATCGACAGTCCGATTCGAATGCCTGGAGTCCTTGCTGCTTGCCTGCTGCCTGACCAGCAACGCCGGTAGCTCCAAGTTCTTAATCACCATCTGTGTATGAAAGTAAAACGCCAAGGCAGATACGCCTGAAGTTTAATGAACACCAAGACCATGTTAGGTCATGTAGTTCATCGAACGCCAGGGCAATTAGACCGAAGTACGATAATATGACGCGAAGGCTTTGCGCCTGTAATTCAGATAATGTGACGCCAAGGCTTTAGGCCTGAAGTCTTGATAGTGAACGCCAAGGCTTGATAAGCATGTAGTTTAGATAATGGAACGCCAAAACCACGTTAGGCCTGTAGTTCAACGAACGCCAAGACCACGTATGGTCTGTAGTTCAAATCTATCGAGTTACAGTCTTAGCTAAATATTGAACAAGGTTAATACGAATAAGTACATGTCATCCGGGTCACATATTGACCTAGGTATCAAAATTGTAGTGCACACGTGTCTTACGCGTTACGTAAGTAACTCGGATATGACAAAATGAAATACACGTCTTCGGAATTGCATAGTAATTCAAGTATCACAAAATTAATATACGGCTTCCGAATTACGTAGCAATTCAGGTATCACAAAATTAATCAGAGTTTCATATCAGTGCCAATCAACGCATCATCCCAACTCCGACATCACATACAGAACTGTTGGAAGCTATCCACCAACTGCCTACTCTAAAGTTTCAGTAAGCCCTAAGAAATGCAAGATGTAACGTTTGCTTATGTATGCGTAAAAGGAAGTGTGAAGCTCAAAGTTAATTTGCTGAAACCTAATATGTAAGGATAGCAGTCAACAATAACGTAAGCAACGCTTGTAGAGCTAACATGAGGGTTGTCAAATACTTGCTGTCAAAGACCGCGCAGCACGTGCCTCCGGGCATTATTTGCCACCCCGGAGCGCCATTCACAGTGCCGCCGTCCGCAACGCTCTGGCGTTACTACCGCTCGACAGCGACAGCTCGCAACGGCCGCTCAGCAGCACGCTGACGCCAGTAGAGACGAGTAGTAGAGTGACGAGTAGGCGCCACATACGTTTGATTCAGGTCTCCTGTGAACCGAGAGGACACAAACACAAAATTCCCAAACAAATGTTTTGTTACTGGTAGGGTTCAAGCGCTTGAGTCTCGCACTGCAACTCCTACATTTGACTACCAGTCCAGTATGCTTCACGTTAATGCCAGAAGAAAGTCGCAGCTCACATTACTCACACGTTGATATTTCCAATGCAACGTGGGGAAATTCTTTAATCTGGTTCACTAGTCGTCACCATATGAAACAGAATCGAGCTAATTAAAAACATAAGCAGACTTCTTTCGAAGTCTATAATACTAGTCCTCAAGTCACAATTGTACACACACACGCGTCACAAGTACGTCTGTCGAAATGATTTCCAACCAGTCAAATCAGATTTAGCAGAATCTGAACAAACTCAACGAACACTTTATTACCGCTCGGTCATTCTGACCTACACTTAAGAATAGTTTTTATGAAAGTAAAATGACTTAGTGCTACCATCATACACTGACACATTCGTAGTGAAATATGGAGTTGAAAGTTTTATTTCATACTATGCCTTTCAAAACAGAACTTAAATAAAAGTTGTGTGTAGGTTAGATTGACACATAGTCCTGATAACCTGATTTTTGCTCGGAAACAATCTCGACAGGAATTTAGTGTACTAGTTTTACCGCCAACATGACTCAATCATGTCCCTGTGATGCTAATGTAGTCGGCACGATGTCAGTAGCTCACACGTAAGCCCGCAGCTGACAGACACTCAAAGGCTGCATGTGCCTTCACCGTGGCGTCTCCGTACGGCAGAACAGCATCGCGGTATGTACCGCGGTGGTGTGGAGTACCAGAAGCGAGATTGCAGGGTCAGCAACAGTAGCGGCATGCCATGTCGCGTATGCGACACAGCACGGCTCGCGATGACTGTAGACTGCTCGCAGCGGTGTACAGCAGCACACACCATAGCTGTCGCTACGGCGCACGACACGCCCAGGCGCGCATCGGCGGTGCGCAGCGCCGTCGCGCAGTGTAGGAACCGGAACCGCGCGATGACGGCAGCGACGGTCACCACACGTGACGTGCACGTGTCTCTGCACTGGTCACGATGACCCCCCGATGCTCGTGGCAATTCGCTCCAGCTCCAAATGTAGACAGCATTCAATGTAACAAAAGAACACAGTAGCGCTTTAGAATTGCTCAGAAATACAAAGATATCATTCTTTACAGCGATTTGATTTAGAACTCAGTAGTCGTTAAATAGCCTATTTATCTTGTCATGAATGACCCGTGTCGTTAGATTCACGTACTTAAAATGAAATCGCCTAATGATTTCATTTTCTAACAAGTCCGACATCGGTAACAACATGACTCTAAAGTTACGTCTACTCTATTTTATTATCATTAATACTCTTAAGAGTACTGTACCTGGGTTTGGGCTGACACGAAATATTCCAGCATGACAAAAATACAAGTAAAAATACTCGATGTACTACTATTGATAAGCACATTCACACATACCCTCATTAAAATTTTAATAATTTTATTGAAGCATAGTCTCATGTTTCGTAGTCCACTGAAAACTGCACATTTTTGCAAGTCAAAACGGTCCACGTATGTAGTCCTGATGGAGTAATCTGGGATGTATTTTAAAAAATATCCCGTCAATCCAAATAACTGCCTAACCTGTTTGACCTTCTGTGGTGCTGTGGAACCTGTAAAAACCTGAATCTTATCAAAAGAAAGTCTTACTTCCTAGTTAGACATCACCTTCCTCAGGTTTTCTATTTCCGTGCATAAATGGAACATTTGTTTAATTTTAAAGAAAACCCAGCCTTCCTTTAGCGTTTGAGGACTTTCCGTAGGGTTTATAATTCTTCCTCAATGAAAAAATACAGGATTAAGCAGTCGTTGATGTATACCAGAGCCTTCAGTAATGACTTTCTGCAATGAGTAATTTTTGTTTTTCGCCTTGCGACAGCTTGCACGGCCTGTAATGAACTGTAGTATCGTCCTTCAGGCAAATTCACACATGATGCCCAATGTGACAGAGGAAGTAGCTGTACCTGAAATCGTATGTTTAGAGAACTCGTCCAAAATCTTATTGAGGACAGCTTAGAGTGGACCTTTTTAGATGTTACAAGTACGTTGTAGGTGGTTAATGGTCACACAAGAAACAGTAAGTTTCGGAGCTCGTATGACTCACTGCAAGTAGTTTGTTCGTACGTAAGTCACGCCCTCTTCATCCAATGCGTCGGTACCAATTATGACAGGAGCATTCATACGCTTGTTAGGAACAACCAAGAAGTCAAAGTCTAGTGTAATGTCTTCCAGCGAAGAGGTAGTGTTTTTAGATGAACTGCGTGAACTGTATGACGCCACTCACGAGGCCTGGTTCAACACAAAACAAATAAATGCAACGTAACACCACTGTAACACAAAACTACCTTACCAGGAATAATTAATTGCAACCTTATACTTCACAGATACCTACACAAACAGTAAACAAACCAAAAAGGAATATTTAACTTTTAAATATGTCGGCACGCTTGCATTTTATTTATTGCCCGGTGGATGTTAAAGCAAGTCCAATAAAATCTAGCCAATCATTGACTGTTCCACCATTGTTATGAGTGATTCCTGCAACATTAGAAGTGATTAACAAACCACCGACCATAATTTATTGAAATACCGTCTTCAACCCAACAATCCACGGCCGCCTTAAAGATGGAGAATACTTCTGATAATGGCCAGAAGATTTTGAGTATATCAAAATGAACGTTCAATGTGGGTACAGTGTAGAATCCACTTATTTATCCAAATGTTTGCTTCACCCTTGAGACACGACTTGTTCCTCCTTTCTGTGGGCTATAAGTTACTTATCCCGCTGCTGATGTTAGGATCAGAAGTTATTTTACTCAAAAAAATAAATAAATGTCAGGATCAAAAGCCATTTAACTAAAAATTAACAAATAACAAATATACGCGGTGAACTTAAACTAAACACGATTTAACATTTACTGAGATAACCAAAACAACGACTATCAGAGATTCGACACTATAATACAATCCTCACGTAAACTAACAAGAGCTCCGCTCCGCACAGAGCCTCAAACAAGAATCCCCCGCCCGACGAGCCTGCATGGGCTTATAAACGGTTTCTATATTGGGTGTATAGAAACGGTTTATTTTGTTCCTATTTTTCAATCTATCTAATAATATTATAAGCCGTGGTGGCTGCCGGCAGAATAGAATAGCACCCCCCTCTTCTTGCTGAGGTGTCGTAAAAGGCGAAAAAGGTATCTCTTTAACACCGCAATTCAACCAGGTGTTCAGAGAAGGAAAACTCGACCAAACCTGCATCCTGCTCCCTCCCGATCGTACTGGTTCTCCTTTCCATCGGGCTCGAGGGAGCTCGGACGAGAGAGTGCTTTTCTGGCAGCGCGTCCAGTTATGCACTTAAATATCTCCTGCGCAATTGACTGTTTCTGAAAACTGGACCTCGAATTTCTTAACCGGTGTTGAAACAGTCGCCGTGGCCGAAACCGGCTAGGACATCATCATCATCATCATTATAATGATATCATATGTTTACTTTGATATATATGTATATATTCTGCGTTTTAGAAAGACAGTCAAAGCATTTACTTTTAATAAAAAAATAACAAACTTGTAATCTAACTAGAATCATAAAATATTATAATGTATTTTGTGTTACAGTGTGTGTACTACAGATGTTATTGATATATTTCAGCTCAACTTAAAATTTTTACTGGTATCTGTTTAAAGTAAGAAACCCAAACTTTTCTTGTACTACCGCTTGTCGTAGCTCTAAATATCCTTAATCTGAACACGCTCGCTGCGTCGCCCAAGCAGTATTTTCTCATAGACTCCAACAAGATTGAACAGGAGTAAGGCTATCATAAGTCACAGTTAAACGTGGCCCAAGGTGTAATCTCAGTGTGGACGTTCGCAATAATCCCCGCGCGTCCGTTTCATCGGCAAAGATACTTATTTTATACGTTTACGTGCTAAACCACTATTTATAACTACCATACTACTCAGCTTTATTTTCTTTATATGTATTATGCACAAAGACTTTAGTTACACATACGCATTGTCTAAACATCTTTTCTACAGCAAATAATGACAAATAAACTAATAACCCATCTGATAGTGCATAGCTACTGTCAGATATAAACAATTGTACCACCGTGAGTGTTACCATTTTCCTCAATATGTCTGAGGATAAGAATACAAAGATAATACAATCAAATAATTTGCTGCTGTGATCGTAATGCATTTGTACGTTGACAACTTAGCACCTAGTAGCTGTTTATTTAGCCGCGGAGAGAATAAAACTTACGGATTTAATCAAGATCAGACTACAAAAGCTTTACATACTAGATATAAAATATATGTCTACAAACGTAAGATTTGGACATAAAATTGTACTTTTTTTTTTTTTTTTTACTTGGGGAAAATCCTCATAGGACCGTCTCAGCCGCACAGGGGGGTTGCGCGACCGAGGTGTGTCGGACTTATACCGACTAAAAACCCCAAGGTGACTACTTCTGCGCATTGGCGGGGACTGTGGGTCCTGTAATCAATTCGCCACAGCCCCGTCACGCCGCGCCCGATGGGCACAAACTCGGGGGAAGATGATACGCTTCCCGATACTGCTCGTTGTATTTAGGCAGAGCACGCCACAATGCCCTGCCAACTTCTCGAGGGCCGCTAAACCAGTTGCTCAGGGCCCCCACCCTGAGAAGCCACGACCCCAAAGACATCAGCCAACTGGTCGTGGATCGACCGATCGGCTGGGACTGATGTGCCAGGGCGGTTGCCGGCACCCTGGTGTCTCCTTCGAACGGCCTTCTGCCGTTCTCGCTCTGCGGCCTCCTTCTGGGACATGACATCTTCACAGAAGGAGACCACGGCCCTCCAGATAAAATTGTACTTATTGTATCATTGTAGATATTTCAAAAATAGTAAACAATATGTGTATAGTGCAACACGAGAAAATATGTAAGGAGTGCGACATTCGATTCCCGGCGCACCTCGTTAGTGCAGTTTAATGCGCCGCCCGTAGCGATGCACGTTTTATTATGCTAACGGGCGTACGTTGATATTTTGAGTACGTCAGCCGTGGTGACACGTTGCATATTTAAACAAAAGACGTCGCGACACGAGATTCGAGAGAAATTGCTGCGCCATTAAGCATCACTTTACATAAACATATTCATTTCCATACCTCTAAACATAGTGTTTCCTTCGTCCTATAATTTCTTTCCCGTCTTCATGTTTTAAACTATTCGCCCTCCTGTAATGTTTTTATATGAAGCGAAAACAGATATTTGACTTACCCTGCATTATTACGCCAACTGTCGACAGATTGAATTTTAGTTTTTGAACTACACTATAATTAGCATCAAGTAAGATGTCGTCACTGCACCAAGTCATATTAAAAATTTAGAATTTTTGTCTATAAACTTAGAAGGTCAAAAAGGTTCACTAAAGTTGGTAAAAAAGACTAGTGTGTCAGTAATAGTAATAATAATAGAAATAATAATCTTAATTAAGTTGATATATCAAATCCAAAGTAACTATTAGTTAGAAGCAACTGAGTACGAAATTGTTATTCTATAATTCTTTATAGAATAACAATTCAGAAGAAGGAATATTATATTATGTTTTTATTAATAAAGTTGGCTACATTAATATTATCATAAGAATTAAATATAAAATAACATAACATAAAAATAAAATAACGAAGTGGGTATGTAGAATAAATAATATTTTTATAATTACAATCATTTCTCAAATATATGTATGTAAGTCAAACTAAAAAATATTAGAATTCCTATAATGTGTCTGTCATTACAATGAATTCACATAAATCACACGTTTCATACAAAACAGTTCTTCGGTACAAAGTCATTGTGCAATAACAAAAGATATCAAGCTGTTTGTATGAAAACTTTCTCTTTTATTTCTTTGAAAGTGAAGTCATCATTGAGAAAAAATCGCTTCCAGATCTATTCGAAGTCACCGGATGCTTTTGACAGTCGGGCCACATCGTGACCTGAACGCTTTACATATTACGTGACACTTTTACGAAAATCGCCATTGACTCCGACCTGATAGACTGAGACGTCGAGACGATATTGTTTTTTCGAATGTACCGCGCCATTCCACGAGCCCTCGAAGGGTGAACTGTTTTTTTATTGCCACTGAAAATTCTATGAGAGCTCCTCAACAGCTATTGTTATTCGTAATGCTTTTATATTTTAACGCGCACGTATCCGGAAAATTTTGTTACGTACAACAAACATTATTGATTACATTATGTGAAAACATATTGCGCCAGACGCCGACGGGAGATTAAATTATTTAACATAAAACGCCGGATACACTTTGATACTACGAGATTTACACCTTTGAGACTCCGTACGTTGCGTGCTTGTGTCATTTCAAACAACATTATTAGGAATTTACTATTGAAATTAAAGCTTTGATGTCTAAGCCACGGCATACCGTCATAGGCAGCAAGATTAAATTTACCTCCAGTGATATAACTAAAACAGATAATTATTAATTAGTGGTGATATCGCAAGATTCTCACTAACCTTTTTAAAGGTCATTCATTACCTTTTCTTAAATTACTTTTAGTTAAAACATACTAATGCTAGAGGTTCTTGTAACAGGGTAGGTGCCTGAAGGGCCTAGCTCATTAAAAAAAAACAACCAAAACCTGTTACATAAAATTTATTTTACAAAAAAAATAGGAAATAAAATTAACGCGACTCGCGAAAAAGATGTGAGCGGTGGATTCGGGTGTGCTTGTTGTTCCTTTTGGCTTTAAAAAGGAACAGAGGACTTAACGGAGGAATCGGCGACTCAGGCGACTCCTAAGTTGGTACGGTCGCAGGTCGGCGACCCTGGGACGAACGCGACGAGACACGCCGGGGCTCGTATTCCTCGAGGCTGGGGCGACACCAGTGACCGCTCCCAGGCTCCCGCAAGCACGGAGGGTTCCTTAAAGGGAACGTGGAAAACCCGGTTACACTTTCCGGGTCCACGATACCAACACCCAGTTGGCACAGTCAGACAATATACAGACTATATATATACGTCTTCTCACTATTAAAGTTAGAATAGCAATGCCAAATGCGATTGTCTGAGGCAGTACAATATATAATCTAGGCCACGCCTATAGATGTTACTCGAATGTATTGAGGGTTGCAAGTCCTAGCGTAACTCCTTCAAAATATGTTATATGTGAGTGATTGGGTAACTAAAATAAATATATTTATATATAATACCAGTTATGTGAAAGAGGGAGGAAGTATCATAGCGTGACATAAATCACCGCTACACTCTACTTACTATATTGTAAGTAAACCTTTCATTTAACTTTGGTATGGTAACATATAATTTTTTTGGAATATACAATAGTTGCACATTTGTTTTTACTTAGGAAATACAAGGTGTCTCAAAAGAAAGTTCACATTTAAATCTTTTTTTAAAAGAAAAGTCTTAGCTTTATTGAAAAAATGTTTATTTTATATTGAAGTACACTGTTTGGGAATTTATTTTTTAAAAATAACATCGTCCAAATGTAAACCGTTGCGCTCTCGGCATTCATTTAGTCGGGCACTAAAATTGCCTATGACAGCTCGGCAGGTAGTCTCCGTGATGGCTGCCATTTCATGACGGATATTTTCTTTTAATTGTGCCAGGGAAGTCGGTTTTTTAGCGTAAACTTTTGATTTGACATAACCCCACAGGAAAAATCCATAGGCGTTAAATCGGGACTCCGTGGAGGCCAATTTATGTCACCTCGCCTGGAGATTAATTTGTTCGGAAAAATTTCTCGAACTCGAGGCAGAGATCTGTTGGACGTGTGTGTAGTTGCTCCATCCTGCTGGAACCATGTTCTTTGGTTGTAACCAGGAAAGTTTTGCAGTTGGGGTACGAAAAACTCGTCTAACATCTCCACATAACGCTCTGAATTCACTGTGAGTGTGCGTCCCCTTCCATCTTCAAAAAAGTAAGGGCCGATAATTCCTCGCGCCGACATCGCTGCCCATACGGTGACTTTGGGTGAACGTAGCGGTTTCTGATGTTTTTGTTTTGGGTTGGTTGCACTCCAGTAACGACAATTTTGCTTGTTTACATGCCCATTCAGGTAAAAATGGGCTTCATCGGAAAACAAGATGTTGGTGAACGTTGGAAAGCGCTCAATCATCTGATTTACAAAGGCAAGCCTCTGACCAGCATCTTGAGGCTTCAGTTCTTGCACTAACTGAATTTTGTACGGGTACAGCTTGAAATCTTTGTGTAAAATGCGACATAATGAAGATCTGTGCACATTTAAAGCAACAGCACACTTCCGAATCGAGAGGTTTGGATCATCTCGAATAGACTGAGTAACACTGTCCACGTTTTCGGCTGTTCTTGATGTTCTTGGCCGCCCAGATTTTGGTCTCTCCAGAGTTGACCCAGTCTCTTCAAACTTCTCAACCCATTTTGCAATGAGTCGAGTGCTAGGCGCATCATTTAAGTGACGAATATGTCGAATACTGCAGAATTTTCTACGCGCTACAGTCGCCGAATTACCGTTTTTGTAAAACTCACGTACGCACAACGCACGGTCCGCACCAGAGAAACGCTCCATAGCGACTAAATTCCCAAGAGCCAGACTACCGACTGACATACCTCCCGCGCCCCTCAGAATAGTTGCTTTCGCGTAATAAGATAAGCAAATGTGAACTTACTTTTGAGACACCTTGTATAAGACTGTCTCGGCAGCACATGGGGGTGGCGGCCGACGTGAGCCGGACTTGTACCAGCTAAAAACTTCAAGGTGACTACTTCTGCGAATTAGTGGGGACTGCGGGTCCTGTGAGCAAATCGCAGCTGACAAAGTAGATATACATGCTTAACCTAACCAACCGTCATTCATTTATAATAACATCTGTCGATTTATACTCTGTGAAATATAAGGCAAATTGATCGCACCAATAGAGGTAACGATTTTTAAACTATCCCATAAAAACGGATGCCGGTACGCAACCAATTTAGAACGTGACACCGTATAGATACGTGGACAGATGACTGGACCATTTATTGTCCAAGCGATGCTCGAAACACATCGGTACGGTTTAATTGAGCTATTTGTGTCCGTCTACCGTGACAACGCCGAAAAATAACGTTATATGAAAGAAGCGTCTGGTTTCTCGAGTTTCTCGTTTCAATTTTCATAATTTATTAATGTAGTTCAGTTTATCTGTATTTAATACTCGTTTTTATGTTTCTTATTGACGCTTCAAAATTCATTAGAGTTACTTAGTAATCTCATTAACATTATCAGCCCACCCTAGTCCACTATTGAACATAGGGCTCTCCTAACATTTGCCCTTGAGCCCGGTCTTCGGCTCGTCTCATCCAATCCCTTCCGGCCACCTTCTGCAGGTCATGCTCCACCTTGCCGGCGGGCGCCTCATGGCTTCGTCTGCCGATTCGCTACCTCCATCTAATCCAATCTCATCAAATAGAAATGATATGTGTTAGTGCCCTGAGAACGGCGATCAGCTGCGCCACTGGTCACGTTGGGCACGACATAGAAGCTCAATGTGAATACAAATATATCTCTGCTTATTCTGAAAGGGACATAGCGTGGCGATATATTATTATTTTTCAAAGTATCAAGAACAGACAAATATTTTAAAATGTGTAAAGATTCTTAGAAACGTAAGAACAGAATTACTATCTAAAATTAATCATTTATATGACTATGAGATTATTAATATTACAGAGAAATAGCTTTATTTAAGTTGATATTATGTTATTAGGTTTCTCATCAAAGCCGAGATTTCTCCTTGAAGTTTTTTAATAACATTCAGAGGTATTAAATGTCCAGGATATATTTTCATCGAGAGATGTAAATTACCTTGCTTGTAGGTATTAACTGTGTAAATTATAATGTTTATTTGTAGGGTTTAAATAGCTAACGTTTTCATTGATATGAGCAATACACATTAATGGAAATATTTGTCGTTAGAAATTTGTAAACTACATGAAACTTGCTTGTTCTATATGTTACTATCAAATGAATCCCGGTAATAGTTACAGTTATCTATTCAATTTAGGTCAAAAAGTGGAGATTTTTTATAAAATAAAAGGAGACACTAATTCCATCATTAACACCGTCAGCCAACCTTAGTCCGTTGTTGGTTATAGACCTTTCCTATAATAAGCTCTAATCCAATATTCAATTTTATTTCGTTGTGGGTACGGCTTAATAACCTGACTCCTATATAATATATTTCAACAGTCTTAAATGATTCAAAACGTGGGTAGATTATATTTTATTAAAAATTAAATTATGTAATTCTGTGGGCAATAGTGCCTTGAAGTCGTGATATCGAAAATAGAGTTGTTTTGTTTTGAAAAGATCGTAGTACTAAGAATGTGTTTTTTTTTTTTTTCGACATGTCCTACGTTTGTGGCCTGGGAAAGACCTTCACAGCAAAACCGGGCTTGGTGTGCGAACGCAGAGGGCGCTCAGCCAGTGAAATTTATGGGTTAGGCAGTTACGCAAAGGCACCCCTGTGGGTACGGACCGTGACTTGGGTGGCCGGCCAGTTGAAAAGCGAACCTAACGGTGATCTACCAACGTTTCGAAAGCGACTACCTTGAGAAGAAACGCCGAAAGAAACTCATGGCTGCGTAGGAAATGTAAGTGTTGAGTTAATATTATCATCAGGTTTTGTATTTTATATAGTAGTATTGGAATGATGTTTGAAGTAAAAACTAAATTAACAGTCACTTACAAAAAGGGGAATGTTCATACCAGGGATGTTACGGAGCTTCGACTCCGACTCCGATAAGTCGGAACTTCCGATCGTTATTACACCTTCGGTTCCGAAACTTTTTAATCGGAGGTATTCATCGGAGGTCACCACCACTGTTGTAGTCAATTCATTTGATTTTACTTTATATGTTGTTGAAACATTATATCAATTAATCAAACAATCAGTGCTACTTAATTTGTAAAAGACATTTTTTAAAATTTAGATTAAAAAAATATGATTAAATGATTAAATTTAAAACTAAACTTAACACAAAAACAACCCTGGAGCAAATTTGATTTAATTTGTTCACTGGACAATGTTCACTGGAGGATAACGGTTTCTGATATATCCAACACTTTGTGAACAACAGCTTTTATTTGCCCAAGTTAGGTTGTGTTGTGTTGTGTTGGGTTGTGTTGTGTTGTGTTGGGTTGTGTTGTGTTGTGTTGTGTTGTGTTGTGTTGTGTTGTGTTGTGTTGTGTTGGGTTGTGTTGGGTTGTGTTGGGTTGTGTTGGGTTGTGTTGTGTTGGGGTGCGAAGTTGGTCTCACCTCCTCGTGGTGCACCCTGGGCAACAATAGGCAGTAATGTTTTAGGCATTGCTGGCTATTGGCGAAGAGGACCAACAATTCCCTCTCCCACCTTTCCCTCTCCCTGCATTCCTCTCTCGTCTCTCTTATCCTTCCCCAGTAATTACTCCCACTCACATCCCATCCCCACTTACTCCCGTCTTCCCCAACTCCAGGCCAGTTGTGTTAGGATTATTTGTTAGGGACTTTATGTTAGGTTATGTTAGGCGACGAATGAGTTCTTCTACTGTATTCTCCCCCTTCTTCTCTTTATGTCTTTATTCTTCTATTTTCTTCCCCCTTCTATCTTCTTCTTCTTTTTATTTTTCGTTCTTCAACTCCAGCGCGACGTATGACAATTAGATGAATGCAAACAACAACCATGGACCAAGCACAAGGACAAATAGAACTACCCCAGGAGGGTACCGGCCGCTCAGCGGTCGGAGAATCCCTCCCAGTGCGGGAACTCCGTTCTCGCACTGGCAGCCCCGCGTTTTCTGGGGGGGGCAACCCTGTGCTTGGCGGTAGGGCCGACCCCCCTACCGCACCGACGACCACGGCGACCCATAAGGACACCGCTTGCTTACGAAAGGCTTCGGTCCGCTTAGAGCGGATGGAGGACTCCGACTCCGGTCGGAGCCTCGCGACGGTGGCTTCTGGCGTATCATCAGACCGGAAGCGCACCTACCTGAGTGCGCAGTCAAGTGATTGCGACTCTGAGGGGGAGTTGCCTGCCAAGACCTTGGCGCTCCCTCAAAGAGGCAGAGGACGCCCCCCGACCCACGGCCGCCATGTGGGTCTGTGGGAGGCCAAAAACAAGCTCTTAGCAGAGCAAAAGGAGGAAGAGGAGCGCCTTGCGGCAAAGGAGCTCCTCGCAACGGCGCGGAGCGCTCGTCCCCACCTCAAGTCGCAGCTTTCCGGCACGACCTCTGAGGAGGAGGACTCGTCGGCGTACGCCCTCCGAGAACGGATCTGCCACAACCTGGACCAGCTCAACCAGGCGGTCCTTAAGTCTGGCAATTTGAAAGGGACTGTCATAAGGGACGCCAAGTCCTTTATGAAAAATATTAAAGATGACGTCGAGGAGCTCGTAGCGTCTCGTGTGTCGGACGAGGTTCGAAAAGTTCACAATGAGAACTCTCGCCTCCGAGTCGACCTACGAGACCTCAGAGAGGAGCTTGCCGCCATGCGCACAAGAGAGCGTAAGCTGTGCGAGCGGCTAGGGATCGATCCCTACGACTTAGATGAGGCACCCATGCCCACTCCTGTCGGCGAGACCCACAACTCGCTGCTCCAGGAGCTGGGCAGGATGATGGACCAGCGGTTCGAGGCATATGAGCGCAAACAGCTCCGCCCGCCGCTGGCCCATGAGGAGAAGGCGTCCTACGCGGCGAAATCGGCCGCGCGGAAGCCCCGGCCGAAGCCGGCCGGTGGCGCCGCGGAAGACGCCCCCAACCCGGACGTGACCGGGACAGGGCAGAGCTCTCACCCCGACCCCAAACCCTCCAAGGGCAAGGGCAAGGGGAAGAAGACCCGCCCTGCGCCCACCCTTGATTTGGACTCGGCGGCGGAATTCCCGCCCCTCGCAGATCCTCAAGCCGCCGGCACAAGAGCCGATGACTGGCAACGAGTGGGCAAGGACGGGAAAGCCGTCCGCCCTAAGAAGAAGAGGGCCCCCCCAAAGGAGGTCACTAAGGCCAAGGAGAAGCCGCGTAAGCGGCGCCGTGCCCGGCAGCCGAAGACCGCTGTGGTCTCATTCAAGCTGCTGCCGGGTGCGAAGGAGCGAGGGACCACCCTTGAGGGGGTCCTAAGAGCCGCTCGGTCCCAAATGGGTACGGCGATGTTCGACGTGGGTGCCAAGGACGCCTATCTCCGCGGCACCCTGACAGACGCCCGGGTGATACATATCCCGGGCCCCCGCGAGGAGGCCCAGAAGAAGGCGGACCGCCTTTGTGATCTGCTCAAGGCCGTCCTCCCAGCGACGGATGTTAAGGTGTCCCGGCCCGTGAAGTGCGTGAGCCTTCGCGTGTCGGGCCTGGACGACTTGGTCACGAAGGAGGACGTGCATTTCGCCATAAAGGCGGTCTGCCAACTGACGGAGGAGCGAGCACATTTGGCCGAGTACATCAAGGTCAGCGAAGTCCGCTTCGGTACCTTCGGGTTAGGAGTGTGCTGGGTCACTTGCCCAGCCGACGTTGCCAATATGGCGATGGAACGAGGGGTTATGGTGAACGGCTGGGCAATGGCCCAGATCCGCCTAGTGGAGCCTCGCGTGCTCCGGTGTTTCCGCTGTCTGGAACCCGGGCACGTGAGCCAAAAGTGTAGGTCCAATATTGACCGAAGCGGACTTTGCCACCGCTGTGCTAAGCCGGGCCACAAGGCCCAAGAGTGCGACGGGCGGGCCTATTGCCTTGTCTGCGCCGCAGCGGGCAAACCTGCCGGCCATCGCGTCGGCAACCCTGCGTGCGCGGCCGCCAAGAAGCCCGTCCGCAAACGGAGAGGGGGCGTCTACCACAGAGACGCCCCAGATGCCGCCCCCGCGGCTATGGAGACACAGGAACAGTCTTTGATTGCTCCTGTGCCGCGGGAGGAAGACCTTGCTTCGGCTCCGCCGAACTTCCTGCAGGGTTCTTCCTACGGAGGGTTGGGCAGTCTGGCTGAGGGGCCAGCTGTCTGACAATGCTCCGGTGGTGTAGTGTGTGGTCCCACACACCACAAGGCGGTGGGGAGGCGACCATCTGCCTCCCCTACATTCACGGTGAGCCCGTAAAGGGGCGACGCGCAGGGCCGGGCTCTGGGAAGGCGAGTAGCCATGCCCCTCGGCCCTGGAGCGCTTGACGGACCACCCCGGGGGTTTTAGTCGGTAAAAGTCCGGCATACCGGGGGGTGGCCCTCACCACCCCCTGACGATCCATGAGGATTTCCCCCGGGTAACAAAAAAAAAAAAAAAGGGTTGTGTTGTGTTGTATTGGGTTGTGTTGGGTTCAGGGTGGTGGGTGCTGACCTGTCGCTGCCGTCGCTCGTTCGCACGATGCTCGGCAGCAAAGGTGCATGGCAGGCGGTCCTCAAATTCTGTGAGGACATTATGGTGAAGAAAGAGGCGGCGGAGAGGGTACGGGAGGCACTCTCTACCCCCGACAACCCCATCCGTCGCCCACGCAGGACTGGACAAAGGAGGAGGGCCTTCGCCAATGGCCTTCCTACCTGAACCGGATTGACGCCCGGGCGGCCGCTTGGGGGAGCGTGCCGTCCATTATCCAGGCGAGAGCGGTGTTGTGATGTGCTCCCGCACACCGCTCCAAGACACAAATTTTCGAGGTGAGCGAGGGGTGGCTCTTTACACCACCCTTTGCAATTGAGAAAGACAGAGGCCTATCTCAAAGGCCGGACGTCGCTGTGGGTCGGTGACGCTGATCTCACTGTACCACCGACCCCAGCATATGACGGGAAGAGGAACACCCCGGTGGTTTTAGTCGGGGCAGGTCCGACACACCGGGGGAGCGGCCCCCACTGCTCCCCTGACGGTCCGTAGGGATTTCCACCGGGTTAACAAAAAAAAAAAAAAAAGGGTTGTGTTGGGTTGTGTTGGGTTGGGTTGAGTTGGGTTGCGTTGCGTTGCGTTGCGTTGCGTAGCGTTGCGTTGCGTTATGTTGTGTTGTGTTGGGTTCTGTTGACCCAACTTGATATACGCCGGAGATGCGCTTGAGGGAGCGTGCCGCCCAACTTATCCAGGCGAGAGCACTGTGTGACCCCGGGGGTTTTAGTCGGTGCAAGTCCGACAACCAAAAAGCTCCGTGAGGTCCGTCAACAATATCCCCCGGGCTATCAAAAAAAAACCTGATAGACGCTTGGAAACAGTCTCGATCCTCAACATCTGTCTACACACGAGGGAGATGTAGAGGGAAATGGATTATGCTGTTGTCAATTCAAAAGTTCTGGCTTATACTTTCGAATACATGTATCAATCCAGCACCATATTAAAATGGGATCAAATTTAAGATATAATAAATAACATATCTTCACGCTATCACGCTATGTGAGCAGACATACAATAGTGGTTTTATCCACTTTGCGCTTAAATGTCGTGGACTACGCGACCAGTAGCTCAGGTAATCGCTTTTTCACAGTACTATGAAAATTTTAATAAGAAACAGCAATTTTTATTGTCTGTGTATTTGTAAATATATCACTTTCTAATTAAAAAGGTTCACTGAATAATGTTTTTATTTGTCCCTTAATAAAACTATTTTATTCTGCCGTCACTTGTGACTGACATTGCCTCCGACTCCGATTCCGACTCCGAATCCGACTCCGATAAATAAAAATTAAAAACTCCGACTCCGACTTCGGTTCCGATAAAACTGCCTCCGTTACATCCCTAGTTCATACTCTTGTATGTATGCACTAGATCACGAACAATACAGACACAGTGTATTTAAATTCCTCACGTGTTGTTTTAAATACAAACAATATTCAAGTTATACGACTTTTGTTCTAAGTGTTAAATATAACACGCGTATGTATCAATATAAGCTTCGCAATCAAAAGCCTTTCAAGCTTCTTTAAAAAGTTTAGGCGCAGACACAGGGAGCGGAAATTTACATGATATTGAATTTTTTCACCATCGGTAAGTAGTTTCGATCGTACTAGAAAATGGCCTTTGTTGTAACAATGTATTAGTACCTCGAATCCTAAGTAAAAATCACGTTAATAGATAATTATAAGTCTTATGAGTATGAATGACAAATATTTTTAAATCGTTTATGATAAATTAGTTCTGTTCATTCTCAAATCTTATACGAGTATAATGCATATTTTTCGAAAAAATATTATATATTATGGTTTATAGGCTTAAATGTATTAAAGAAATCTATATCACGTATGACGGAAAGTGTAGAGGAGACTAATGGTAGATCGTGTTTGCTCAACAAATGTCTATTCATACTTCTTTCGAAGGCTCTCATGTTGTGAGATAATTAGTTTTCTATGAATACAATATGAATGTTCAGAGTTAAGCTTTGGAGCTTTGTCTTAAGTATTTTTACCAAATAAAGATATTCTTCTGATGGGGAGTAAAGCTAACAGTACTTGAAACAATCAAGAATTTATAAAGGGACTAATGAATGTTAAGGAAGCGTAAAAGTTGTGAAATCAGAGAAAAGAAACGTTTCAATCATTTGTCTCATTCAGTAGGGGTTTGGCGTGGAACAGATATGTAAATATATTTTTACTGTAATAAAGTGTTTATTAGTGTCTATATTACTATAGGTTTATGATATTCTATCTGTTTATTTCAAAGTGGTTGTTGCACACTTTTACTGTTTGAGAAAACCATAATTAATAACAGGGACTTTTATGAAATATTTTCATTTGCAAAAGTAAGATTCTATATTATCAAATTTTTAGTAAATCTTAGTTTACAGATGTAAAACATTAATCGGATTGTATTTGATTTAATTTAAAACGTTTAATATTCACAATTAATTCTTGAGGGATGGCGCAAAATCCTGATTCGACGCATGAATTGGTTACGCTTCTATGTCAGGGTTTAATCCACGCAACTAACTGCACATTCAATTTGGATTCGTGCATAATGCATGTTGGGTGCGCACGGACCCTGAGAGCATTTGCTGTATCTAATTACGTATTATGCTTTGCCATGTAGAGAGACGTTCTGTCGACAATGAATATTAGATCACTCCTACAATATTCGCCTCAATATTGCAACCGATGTACCGCCAGTAATTGCTTTACAGCGTATCTATACGTTAAACAGGAGTAATAGGACCTGCATATCTTCATACGTTAAACTCTTCCCTCGAATTAAAGAACGTATTTAAATAAAGGTTTCGAATCAACATGATATATCCATATTATTTGGATAATGGCGTATTTTAGATTTTGATAATAGATAACATTTATATCATATATACAAAAAAATTAGCTTGATATAATTAGTATCATAGAAACTATTAAATAGTATCCTTCCGCGTGAACGAAGTCGCAGGCACAGCTAGTAGAATATATTACAAATGATTCATATTCAATCAAAACGAAGTCTTTATTAGTTATTTTTATTATCGTAATATTATTACTGTTATAGAATTGTCAACTTTGGTATTTTAATAGCATTTTAATGTAACTATAGTGGTTGTACACATATTTTTTTACATTAAGAACTTATCCTCTTTTAATATCAAAATGTATAAGGTAGAAAGGGTATTCGATTAAGAAATTAAGTGTTACCTATTTTTCATGAAAAACAGATCATAGATACGTAGTGTGCGCTCGTATTTTTCAACAGCATGTTCGACGCGTGTTTACTGATCTCACATGTATCCGCGCTGATAGCGAGGCGAAGATCCAATGGTAAACATTTAAGAAATCTATTCCATATCATATGTACTTTTATAAAAACTTTAAAAATATTTATTAACTATTATTATCTTAATATATATAAATCTCCTGTCACGATGTTTGTCCGCGATGGACTCCTAAAATACTAAACTGATTTTAATGAAATTTACACACCACGTGAAGTTTGATCTAATTTAAAAGATAGGATAGTTTTCATCTCAATTCATAGTCGCAATATTATTTTATTGCAAATTATTTGTTTATTATTTAGCAGTCATAATTTACAGTTAGCTCCAACCGATTCTAAAAGATGGCGCTATCCGTTGACTGGATTGAGTAATTATTCAAAAACCAGTCACAGCAAAGCGTGGCTGGTCTGCTATAATTTATATGGCAGAACAACGTTTGCCGAGTCAGCTAGTTGTTTAATATATATCTTAATCCACAAAATAACACTCTGAAAGAGGTTCTTCATTAATAAGTCTTGTCAAAGATACATGTTAATGGAATTAATTTACGTCTTACAATAAATCTGGCTTTACGTGGATATATGCCTAAACGAAAAATAGCTATATTGAACTCTGTAGCCTAGCTTAACTTTAGGCAATCATAGACTCGACCCTCCACCGTCTTGGTGCTGAAACTGTCGTATTTCCTCATAAGGGAGGAGAAAATGCCGTCATAACTCACGGTTAGTAGTCTCCCTAGTGTGTTGTAAAGATGCCCTTAACACTAGTCTTCATTTTCTAGTGGGAGTAATGCATTGAGCGACTGTGCCTTATAGTTAACATTCCAACTGTTTTATACTAAACTGAAGGCATTTTAGCGTGTTTTTAATAAAAAGAATATTATTACAATGCTGTACTTAGCAGTGACCCTAAATTGTTTTTTATCGTATTCAAATGTCAACTGTACCTAGATATAAATAAATATTGCGTCACTGAAATTATTGGGCTCATATTAACTTAACTAATTTTAAAATACGTTTTATTTTATTACAAACAGAGTTTCGTATTGTACCTGTTAAGTAATTATTAAAGTTGTTTCCTTACATTTTTATATTATATTTTTTCTATAATAAGTAGGCATAAACTGGCTCGCAAATCTAACATCATTCTTTTTTGAAGCCAGCTTAGTAATGTAGGATCTGAAATGGCGTGGGTCGTTACACGAGGACCCGCAGTGTGAGCACCTAATAGCCCGCTCTATTCCTAACTATTTAGCAGGTGTTCGCTTTCCCACGATTCCCGTGCTAAAGGTTATTGGGCCTGCTTTCACGCTTTTTATTGCCGGAACGCAGTTTGAACTCAATTATTTTTATGGTCGACAAAATTGCTATTTTGTTGCTTTATCACGATTATAAAGACAAAATTAGTTTCGCGATTGATAGGTTTTCTAATGCGGTAATTTACACCGTTAGTAACTATAGTATGTGTATCATAAGAAGGTTATGTTGAAATCGACTTATGTTTACATGGTAAATTAGTTAACCCGGAAGAACTTGCTCTACCTAAGTAAACTGATACATGTAAACCTTACTTAACGAGCATACGAAGTATCGGCGAATGCTGTACGATCAGCATTTTGGGAAAGTCAACGCCATCTCCGGAAATCGTGTCCACAAGGGCGTGGCATGGGCAAGCTATGGAGCATTGATTACAGGGTCTACAGTAATGGTTAAAGTGTAGAAGTAGTCACCTTGGGCTATTTAGCTGGTACATTCGGCACACCTCAGCTGCCATTCTCCTACATGGCTGGTGCCGTCTTTCCCTGAGCGATTTCCTTCATTTAAAAAAAGAGTCAGTTATTTAAAAGTTTTAGAAAAAATTACAGACAGATACTGAATTTTTATATATGTTATTTAATTGTGTCTTTATTAGAAGAATTACTACTAATCTTACCTTAAAAAAATCTACCTTTAATTATTATTCTTCATATTAATTCTAAAAATACTGAACACCACATTACGAGTATATTTACAGATTTACATTTCGAAATTAGCTTTTCCTAGTGTTTCCTTCTCACAGTGTTCTCTAGACAAGCTGGAACGTGTAACTTCAGGCCTACACGTTGTGGCTGTCCCTTGGTTCATTGTAGTGTAATGTTCTTATAAAAGCACACATCGCGGGAAAAGTAACGTTTGAAATAGCAGATCGCTCGTCTTGACGCGTGCTCTCTTGTAAAAGTAGCGTGGAGTGATATGTTATACCTTGATGCAACAAGCATCGTTTTGATATACGCAAGACTAAAGTTTTAATGATAATTTCTGAATTTACTTATCTACAACTCAATTACAATATGACATACATGAGGAATAATTGTTTTTTTTAAAGTATAATTGACAACTTTCGTTTTTTTTAAATGAACAATGTAGCACTGGTTGTGTTCAGTTGACATAATACGAGAGATATACCTTTGTTCATAAGTATAATGATAAAAATATATTATCCCACAAATATACAGAGTAAAGAATTTAAAATTGTTTGTAGAACGGCTCTTTGAGACCGCGCCGTTTCGATGTCATGATTTCATGACAGCCTGATCATATGCACAACACACAAGTACTTTGTTCATGTTAGATTTGTGAATATTTTAAAATAAATTGATATTTTTTTACTTATAATCCTTAAGCCCTAAGCCGCTCAGCGAATGTTTAGCAAGCGGTATTTTTCTGTACTATGTTATCAAAGTTTTTCGAGCCTTATTTTGCTGGTTCGTGCAGGTAATAAATACAATTCAAGTGTGATTTCGAGTGTTACAAAAAGGACTGCGTAAAAAATGCATTCTGAAAATTTACAAAGCGACGTCGGCCTAAGATTGCATAAAATACCGTATTTTTTTTTTTATTAAACACAATCGATTTATTTTTCATATAAATGTGTGACGTTTGTAAAGTACATACATTGTTTAAAGGCAATATGTTAAATTGTTGTCATTGTGGTGATTATATTTTGTTTGATTGTGGTTGAAAACTTACAATTTGCATGTGATAAAGAAAAAAACATGTTATAAAATAATATATTTGAATATAATGATACATTCGAAGTAAAATATAACAATTCGAAGAATGGTCATGACTACACACTTTGCTTTATAGAATTAATTTATTTTAGTCCTATTATTTGTGCTATCGGAATTGCTATATACGGTAATTATTATAAATTTTCTTCACGTAATATATGTGTTAAAATTGTGTAAGCGCTTTTCCGGATTTTTGGGAGTCGAAGCTGCTCGCGTCCGTAGGCTTTACCCTAGTTTCCTTACACGTGACTCCTGGGTGGTGCTAAACGAGCAGCCGCGATGTGGTAGGGCGTCGGTGCCCGTCTGGATCGCGACCACAGTGCATGGGTGTAAAGCCCGTCATAGTGACCAGTTTCGGCTTGTCGCGTTTCGGGACCAGCTTGTGCATATCCAGTAGCTCATATACCTAGAGACCTTCAGTCGTGGTATATGTGGGCCGACATGACGATGTAGACTATCAATGGATTTTCATCCTTTGATAGTCGCTTTCGTTTTTGGACTACACTGTACTTACCATCAGGTACTCCGTAGTCACTATGTAGAGCCAGTGTAAAAAAAAAATTAAGAAAATCGAATCTAAGAATCGAATCGAGGAAGAAAAACACGAAACAGTTTTATTTAAGCGACTGATTCGAGAGCAAATACTTTTCGTAGATAGGTGTGAAAGAGTGCTCATTTCAGTCCAGGTGTTTTTGCTTCAAGCAGTATTATGGATATTATATAAGAATCATGTTATTTAAAAATAAAATTATACTGTTATGGTCTGACTTTTTTTTATTACTGACAGGCCTCAATCTCACTTGTTGGAAAGTGATGATGAGGCCGGCGATGGAGCGCTCTCACCAAGCAAATACCGATTCACTCAACGTTTGAAGATTCCCATGTCATAAGATGTTGGAAACACAGATATAGGAAGCAAATTCCACTCCTTGGCGGTTTGCAGTAAAAAGAAGGAGGTGAATCGCTTCGTGCGAGCAGCTGGAATGTCAACCACATAAGGGTGCAAGCCCGCACGTCGTCTTGTTGATTTATGGTTGAAGGGGGAGGGGGGAACCAAATCGTACAACTCAGCCGCACACTCTCCAGAGTATAGTCTATAAAAAACCGAAAGGTAAGCCACTCTACGGTGGTGTTCCAAATTAAGACTCTTCCTGGATATTTAAATTGCACAAAGATATTAAGAATATTTTAGATAAAAAATATATAATAAATATTTAAACGTGTCCATATATTATATACAAAAGAAGATAAAGTAAATCTCCAATCCACGTTAAAATCATGAAAGTTAAATAGAGTCGTAAAAAAGGTTCGTATAATCCGCACTGGGTATGGTAAGAAATATTTCGGGGCACAAAACTTAATTAGCTTGTTTTCTTTGATTACCGCCATCAGTGCACCGGCTGCTGCGAACGGCGGAGCTCTAAGGTGACTCGGCTTTATGCTAAATTACTGCTACAATTGCTTTCCTTCAATAAGAACTCTCATATAAACAGGTACAGTAATAAATTAATTTCTTTGGATTACGACTTACGAATCTTTCTTCCCTTGTAGCAGTAAATTAATGATTAAACTTTTTGCAAAGGTATTAATGTTTACATTGATACATAAAGTACACACACACATATATATATAGACTTATCAAATTGTACTACGTTCGATGGTAAGTACAGTATAGTCCATTCTCACCGCCATTTGTAATGTATCTATAATATCATATGTATGTACAACTGTTCGAGAGAGCTGTGAAGTTGAAATGAAAATGAAATGAAATGAAATATATTTATTTTCACCACAAACTAACAAAATACTAGAAATTCAAAAGCAACATTTCTGTTACAAGACAACAACATACAAAAACAAAAGAAAAAACAAAAACATATTAACATGGCGAAAATGGGACCTCCATCAGCTTAAAGCCACAGAGGAAGTCTGCAGCGCTGATTTTCGTGGTTGCTTGTTATTACCCAGTGGTTGGAGGTAGACACGTTTACTCCTACTTGTGACTCACACAATACTGTACCTTCTTATATGGGTGTGCTCCAGGTAGCGTTATTTGCAGTGTACCCACACCCACAACTACAGCGACTATTAATAAAATGAAGGGGAAATCTATTGACAATCATCTCTATGATACTGGTCTACATATACCAGGGTTGATGAGGATTAACAAACATGAGTTAATTATGATGATAAATTATGATTACGTTTATTGTAATCAAGTTGCCCATAGACACATGCCTTACATGTCACGTAATGACGTATCTATAGGGAGAGAGGTACATACACAACGATTGTCGTCTATGGTCTTTGAAGTAAAGCGTATAAAAATAAGCAGCATTAACCTGAAGAAAATATTTTAGAGTTATAAAAAATTATATTTAATTTATTAACGAAAAAGATAGTTTAAGTAGAAAATTTGTTTGTTTCCAAAAGTATAAAAGAACATAAAAATGGAACCATGTGGTTATGCGTGTTAATATTTAAATGTTTTTGATTATTTTACTTAAATATATACATATTTATACGATAAAGCCAAAGTCTTTTGGCAATGTGAACACACCAAGTTAACTCAACTGTACCATGAAAAGTTCCTAGGTAATATTAATTTAATATGAAATATTGTGTCGCTTTCTGTCAGCACCCGTGATGTACCTTTGAAACTTAATAAACATTCTGTTAAATAATGTTTTTCATCTCCTCGTTTCGTTAAAACAAATTGCTTCATTTTTGGCTCGGAAGCATTAACAATGAAATTTATCACCTTTGCGTATGCCGCTCCGTTGCTGTCATTTAACACACCTTCCACTTGAATTTACATCTTGTCTTTGAACGCACACAAATTATTATTATGAAGTGTTTATAAATATTTAGAATAGTTTTTAATTTGCTTATTATTGACACTATTTTGGTTCTATACTTTTATAATTATTATTTTATTATATTAGTATGTTATCACTTAGACCCAAATTATCCCAAAAATGAATTTCATATCAGTCGGAAAAGTTGTAAAAAGCAGGGCGTTAGAACGCCTTGTGATAATTTAGACTACCATGGGCTTGTAAGCCCATGTGAACGCTTTTATGTAGTTTTAATAGAAATAATAGTAAAAAATGCAGCACAATTCTTGAATTTATTCGATACAATAAGTATTTTTAAACATTTAAAGAAAATTTCGGTCTAATATAAAATAATATTTGTCATAAATTACGAAAATAGTTGTTCTGATGCGAACGTTGTTTACAATATAGTCTCTTTTTGCACACTAATATCTAAAATGAATAACCTTGTATATAAATACTTCTTGGTAAACAGTAATTATATGTTCAAGACATAATTATTTTTACAGTTGCGAGGATTAGGTCATAGTACACGTTGCTCTCTTCTCTTGAACAGTTTCTAAGTCAATTTTCTTGGTAATTATTGTCCACTAGGGTTTTCTTCGGAGCATTGGCCGTATACTATAGTTGTGAGGCACTATAAAGTGTCATGATTAGTTTATGGCTATAAACAGTCAATCACAATTGGCCAGTCGTTTGCGAGAGCTTTTTGAGTTCATCTCGGAAAATATCGGTCGATTCACGATTTTTGTTTAATGACTGCTAATTTACATTTAAGTTTATACACAGTGAAGTCATAGTGTCTCTTATTACTTTTGTTAATATCGGAATAACACTTTGCTAGCGGCGAAAGGTGGCTCTTATAATTAACTATAGCCTAGTAACATAAAAACCAATAAAGACTTATTATCGAATATGATTTTTTATCAACTTTTTAGTGCATTGACCTACATTAGTCTTGTGACCTAATCACGCTATGATAAGCCCTACCAACCTACACCGCAATCCTGTATCGTACGGTACTTGTGACATCTACCTTCCTATACCTAGAATCGATCGCTTGTAGTCTAACAATCTTGATGTAAATCCTTAGCAGTTAAAATCTGAGCATTCCTGGTCTATGCAATGAGAGAATAATAGTTTATTTGTTCGGAATTTAGATTGCTCGTCTTTTTTTAGCTAAGCCGATTTTTTACAAATTGACTTACATAACCTAGATCACGGTCGATAATTCTATTTTTATTTATAATAAAAATACGTTTATAAGGTACACAAAAAATTGGCAAAAAAGTATAGCTCACTTAACCACTTACAAATTTCGTAATTTATATTAGGTCCTTACATATGAAATTGGCGTTTTTCGTACTGGCCACTTTAATCACAAATTTCTCCTCTTTGGTAAGGAATTCCAAATTCACATTTGTACAGCTATAGACTCATGTATTTGTGCTTCGATGATCGTCATTCATTTGTTTTTTTCTTCTGTTTTTTTCTGTTTGCGTCACTCATTTTACAAAATGGAAAACTTAAAATATCGCATTATTTACGAGTACGAGTTCCGCCATGGCACTAGTGCTGCGGAAACAACTCGAAGGGTGAATGATGTGTATGGCGGTCGTGTTGCAAAAGAAAACACAGTTCGTTTTTGGTTCCAACGTTTTCGTTCTGGATATTTCGACCTGCAGAACAAGCCCCGTGGACGGCCTGAGACTCAAGTTGATAATGAAGAGTTGAAGGCTATTGTGGAAGCGGATCCATCGCAAACCACGTCCGAGTTAGCTGCAGGCTGCGATGTTAGTGATAAAACTGTTTTAATTCACTTGAAGCAAATTGGGAAGATTAAAAAGCTTGAAAGGTGGGTACCTCACGAATTGACTGAAGCAAACCGGCAAACGCGCGTCGACTGCTGCGTTACATTACTAAACCGGCACAATAATGAAGGTATTTTAAACCGAATCATGAATGATGAAAAATGGGTTCTTTACGATAATCGGAAGCGCTCAGCGCAATGGTTGGATCCTGGCCAGCCAGCCAAATCCTGCCCTAAGCGAAAATTAACCCCAAAAAAGTTACTTGTAAGCGTTTGGTGGACTAGTGCCGGTATTGTTCATTACAGTTTTCTCAAATCTGGCCAGACTATTACGGCTGATGTCTATTGTCAGCAATTGCAAACCATGATGGAAAAGCTAGCGGCTAAACAACCTAGGCTGGTCAATCGCTCCACGCCACTGCTGCTTCACGACAACGCTAGACCACACACTGCGCAACAGACGGCTACTAAATTAGAAGAGCTTCAATTGGAAAGTCTAAGACATCCTCCGTACTCCCCGGACCTTGCTCCAACAGATTACCATTTTTTTCGAAATTTGGATAACTTCTTGCAAGGGAAAAAATTCAACTCCGATGGGGCAGTCCAAATCGCCTTCAAAGATTTTATTGATTCCCGTCCGACTGGTTTTTTTAGTAAAGGAATCAATGAACTACCTATGAGATGGCAAAAGTGCATAGAAAATAATGGTTCATACTTTGATTAATTAAATATATTATATTAAAAAATATTCGACTTTTTGTTCCTCCCATACAAAACGCCAATTTCATATGTAAGGACCTAATATTTTGCAGCTCCAAAATTCGTTGGACAATCAGTATTTTATTCGAATCTGATTGTATTTCTGTATCTTTATATTAATATTAATGTAATAAAGATTGGATTTTAGTACATCATATAATCTAACGATTACGAGAACACGAGAGCATGAAAAAATGTTTCATTTCATTACATAAATAGATTATTTACAGGTTATCTCGGAGGCATGAAAGACTTCGTTAAAACAAGGTAGATAATATGCAATAAGCTAAGGTTACGACCATTCCAATTTGTTAAAACGTGCCCTCTGAGATTCGTGGCATAACTCAGATAGATGAAAGCCAGTGTCCAGCCACATCGCGTCACTCAGGGTATCAAATTTACATTGTACACATATTTGTGGCGCTCGGGTGGATACTCACTTGGCACTGACGATTCCGAGCATTTCATACGGTGCTATGAATATTCGCTGTTATTACCATATCAGATATTTAGTAACAGTCAAGTGAAAGGCATTATTATTAAAATTCGAATTAAGCCAAACTGCTTTATAAAACTTGTCTCTAAAATGGTGATGTGTATTAATGAAATTTTGCTTAAATTAGCGGTAACGAATTTCGAACAAAACGTTTTCCAATGACTAGTTGTATTACTCTCATAGAAATGAAAAAAAGCAAATATCACACTGTTACAATTGTACGAATGGATATTATATAAGGCAAAACAAAGTTGTTGTTTTTTTAGTTTGAAGATTGACATCCCAAAGTATATAACTATTAAAATAAATGTTTTATTGTTAAACTCACCTTGAGTCTTATTAAAAACAAATATATTAGCATGAAATTGTCAAAAACTAAGCACTTAAAAATGTCAGTAACAACTCACATTTGGACTAGTTTTGCAAAATGTCGTCTGGGGATTAAGTATTGATAGATAGTTCCGTGTTGTTAGTACAGTCAATAATATAAAAGTTTCTCTATTGTCAGGTGTAAATCTCTTAAATAAAAAATGTTCATGAGGCGATTTATTTGTTATTGTTACACTTACATGTTTGTTACTCTTTCCTTATTTGATCTTACTTTAATTATTAGTGATATAATAAGTTATATCATGAAACTGAGGACAAACCACAATTATGTATAAAATACACAATTATAATTTATAAAAATCTCTTTTTTTATAAGTATCTTATGGAATACAATGATATGTCTATACTAGTATAACTATCTTATTACCACACAAAGTTCGCTTATAAGAATATTTTCTTCTATGATTTTTCTTAGTTCTAATTGCCTCGCACCACGCCTTGGATCTTCTGTTAACATTGAGAAGACAGGTTTACTTTAAGTACTAATAGAGATGTCAGAGGGACGAGAGTTCTGTCTTTACCCGTCCATCAAAACCATATTAAGCGCTATATTCTTCATTATTAATTGATGTATGTTACATATGTTTATGTATCTCGTTCAAGTATTCTGCTATCACAAGGGAAAGCAATGCTAATGGAGATAATAATTTGCATAAACACATTCCTCCCAATTTGACATCCTCACTATGCATGACGTTTGAAATCTCAATAAGAACACATCACAGATTCTCCTGTGAATTAGCATAGCATCTTTGACACGTAACGAAGGTCTTGTTCTTCATATTTAAACATTAATGATCGCATTCTTGCTTGTAAATACTTAATCAGTCTTAGGTAGACGAAGCTAAATATAGCAGTTATTACCGAAATAATTATAGTATATTTAGGGTGGCTTCAATTAATTTCACGCCCACCTTTACTTATTCGTTTGAATATATGAACCGTTCATTTTGAAAGTGACTTAAGTCCACTTATCTTTAATTTGAATTACTTAAGGTTTTGCGTTTTTTATATTACTTAGAAAATGTACGTGATATAAAATTTTCAAATGTACTTAATATATTTTAATACCAATTTATTTTTTTGACAGTTCAGTATAAATTATAAATGTTACAAGTGCTAACTTGATAAAAGATGAAAATTGACTTAAGTCACTTTCAAAATGAACGGCTCATATGTCTCAAACTGTTATTATAATTGATACTATTTACTTACTTACTTACTACTTACTTATTTATTTACTTACTATTTATTTACTTACTTCTTGATTGATTTCAATACAAACATGTCAACCTATATACAATTAAAATTATAAACGTATATATGCATTTGAGAATCAGAAGTATGTAGCGTTGACAGGTAACTAATATATAAAATTATCAATGGGTAATAATAAAGCATATATTTTTACACACTGGTTATATGATAAATCAATTGTCTACCAATAATAAGAGATAAAAATTCAGAACATGTTAATGAATAATCCTGATAACAACTACGTAAAAACAAATTAAAAGCACCTACGGCACAGTAATATTCCGCGAGGCGACTTCATTAGAAAAGTTTTGTTACCCTCAAAGCCTAAGTCCCAACCGGTATTAATAAAGTTTTGTTACGGAGCGGTCCGTTGGAAAAGAAACGTGTTAATTATCTGAGTCCGGCACTGGCCATCTGTCACGTGAGAGCCCTTTGGGATATACGTATCAGATGTTGTTTTTCCCGATCACTACTTGTAACTGTGAGGAATTTTCTCTGATTCGACGATACTTTTTCAAAAGTCTATTTCATAACTCAGTATTCGTAGGACTATATTTTTGGATGAAATTCTTTGATTTTTTTTTACATTGTCACGACAAAGTGTCTACAGTGTACCTGATGGTAAGTACAGTGTAGTCCAAAAACGAAAGCGACTATCAAAGGATTGAAATCCGTTGATAGTTTCTGCCGTCTTGTTGGCCCACATATACTACAACTAAATATCTCTAGACATATATGTTACAGGATATACACAAGCTAATCTCGAAACGCAACAGGTCAAAGCAAGTCACTGTGACGGTCTTTACAATTGTGTACTGTGATCATGCCTCAGTTTGGGAAATCGCCCTTTTTTTGGTAACCCGGGGGAAATTCCTAACGGACCTTCAGGAGGCGGCGAGGACCATACCAACTAAAACCCCCGGGGTGTTCCTTCTCCCGTCTACCGAGTGGCAAGGGCAAGGCTGAGCCATCTTCCTCGGCACCCGGCGACGTCTGGCTTTCTGCAGGCCCCATCTACATGGCGAGGAGGTAATCGCCCTACCACCTTTAAAAAAATGCTTATTACAATATTGCAACACATTATTATAATGTTAATTAAATTCAGTTGTTTTTTAAAAAAGGTTATATTATGTAGGTTAGGTTAGGGGGCTTACACAAATTATTATTGAGTTTTATGTTTCCCTCAAGTCATTAAGAGTAAATATTATATCTAATATTTACGTTTTATTCTATTATAAGATTTTTTTTGTTAAATGGTTGAGTCAGTATCAAGTATAGCTATTTATTTATAGAACAATCAGATATGGGTAACGCTCAATACATATAACCAAGTTGTACTAAACAGCTCTTCAAAGTTTTGACATTATATTTTGTTAAAAAGTAGGATTGCTTTAAAAAACACTCAAACATAGTCTCAGTCTTGACTTTCGAGGGTTCTTTGGAACGTAAGATCTTCTGTGACGTGACCGAACGCCCATTTCAGACAGACGTGATACTTTTATCAAAGTCCACGTTAACTCGTCCCAAAAATAGATGCTGATGTTAAATGTAAATGTTATAGGCAAAGAAGAAAATAATTCAAGATACAGTAAACATTACTATAAGGATTCATAAATTAATATATCCCAAAAACACTGCTTGATTAAGAAAAAGAATGCATTTAACATATAAATACAAATTAATTGTGAGTCGTTTTATTAAACTGTCTTAGTATGCTCACCAATGATAAAGCTGTTAATAATATGTTAAAAAAATTATTGCATTATTTAAATTTTAATCTAAAATCTGTCCAGGTCATATTGTCATTTAGTTATCAGAACTAATATGTAACAATGAGAAATTTACTATTTTGCAGTTACATAATTAACAGAATTGCTGCAGTACTAGTAAAATAGTCTAAAATCAGTTTCAAACAGTCATCAGCTTTAAATTTCATCGAGTTTATTAGTCACTCAAAAGCATGTTGTTCTGAATACCATGTATAATCGGGATGCACGATGCATAGCGGCGGCGGCGCGGCACCGAAGCAATGTCAAAATAGTGTGCACAGCCTCTTAGACTGTTGGATTATGAAAATTACCTTCAAATACTCGCAGCACTTAAATGTAGAAAATACTATGAAATTTAGTTATTTAGGTTGGTTATATATAATCGTTTTTCTTGGATAACATTGTTAGTTTTTCTATATAAATCTGAGTAAAATTTTTTTTACTTAAATTGTTATCCTCACTGGTACTATTTTAATCCAAATATAATTATTACTGGAGCTTAAAAGCGAATCATTTCATTTTAAAAAAATCTCATTGTACTCAATTGAATTGAAAACAAAGATCGATGTGTTAGAATGTATACATATATAATATATGGCAATATAGAGTTAGAGGCATATTTTTTATGTTGGTCTATGTGAGAAAGAGTGCAAATCAAAGTGCTCGTCAAAACAGAGAAATACTTATCTATGCTGTGCCATCATTCAATAAAATGAACTCCCTTCCAGTAGGCGTTTACCCTTCATTTGGTTTGGTTATTGGACTATACTCTGCTTAATATCAGGTGCTGTGTGGTCACTTTAACGAGCTAGTATAAATAAAATATAGATGTAACAGACTCAAAGTTAGCTATTGCTTAAGCTCGTTACAGAGCCCAATTTACTTGCAGCCCGCCAAACGTTTATAACATTTGATTCAAATAGATCGTATAGTGAAATAAGATAGTAAAACAAGGACCAAGTTGCAACAGTGGCATACAAAAACGATTGTGGGGATTTATCAATAACGGGTAGGAAGATTCGTTTTGAGCTTCTACGTACATAGGTTAGTAATCCGCAAATCTATAACAAATGTATATATATCTTAGAATTAGCACTTATCAAAAAATGTTCAAGAATTTTATTCCAGAATACTGAACAATACCTATACTTAACAGTTGACGAAAGCAATTTAAATACGGTGCAAGCTCTATATAACGACCCTCAAGGGACTGTACATATTTTGACTTTATAGAGAGTTGTCGTTAAATGAAGAGAAGAAAAATCTGTATTAGAAAAAGAAAAAGTTTTGCCAATACACAGAGAATTTCTCTAACTGCCATGTTTACAGTTTGAAAGTTTGTGAGCAACTAAGAATATGATAACGTATAGATAATCCATGACTCCTACTAACAACAGTCAACACGTGCAAGCAATCCCAATTTGTAAACAAAAGAACGGGGATGTCTTAGAAAGTCCGGTATGTGTAATGCAGACAGTAGAGTTTATTACGGGTTAGGATAATAAAGCGACAAAAGAACGTACACAGCTGCGCAGTTTTTACTAATTTTGGCAACTTAAAAAGTACTTTATATTATTAAATTGCTATCGTTATTGAGAGTGGGTGTAATGTTTAAATCGAGTTCATTACACGGAGGTTACACTACTGTATATGTAATTTTAATGTACTAGCAGGCACGACTTCACCATTATTTACTATATACATTTTAAAATTGCTAACCGAAGTATCTATGTGTTATATTCTGTTTTTTTTTTTGTATCTAAATATCAATAAAAAGGGAGTGCTAAATTATTAATAAGTCATACAATCTCAAAATAAAAAGCATCTAGGTTCATTTCAGTAATCCATTTAATTTATTATATTTTGTATTACTCACAAATAATAATTTTATTAACTTTACATATTTCGCATCGAATAATATTTATAACAAATTTAGTTGGCTTGTGGTTAGAAGTAACTTTAATTATCTATATATTATGTGCTGTTTATTGCTCGTTAGTTTTTCTGGATTCTGGCCTGCGGTTTAATTTCATAAATCAGCTTCATTGTGTTGCTGTAAAATTTTAAAAACTTGTTAACTTCGTAAAATATGTTAATATTGTATAAGCTTTTATTTTTCCTATAATATCAGGTAACTTCTTTTAGATAAATTCATAAATTTTGTATTAAATCTAAACGTCTGTACAAATACAGCGTTGAACTGTTTGTATATAGAATCTCTATGCATGGTAGTGAGTCGATGCCGGATTTTTACGATACGCTGAATTTACAATCGCCTACGAAAGCACACTGTCTCGAACAATCCCTTTGTTTTTTCTATTCAAATGCAATGCTAATACGTTCACAGAATCAAAGCGGACGGATGTTCTTCTTTGCGTCGCGTCTTGGAAACGGAAATTTGAATGGATGAGATGAGAATTGTAACATTTTGTAAGAACTCATGTTATTTTACTCTCAGCTTAGAGTTTTGAAATAAACAGTGGTGAGATTTATTACGTAATTTTACATAATATGAGTTTGTAACATACAATAATGACTTTGTTAGGGAGAGTGAGTTTCGGGGCAGTTGTGGCAACCGCATTAGTACCCCAGTAATGGCGATAGCTGTCCCAAAAAGTTGGTAACTTGCGGAATCTATCGGCGGTCGAACCACTTCTTTATGGGCCACCATTATCGTAGCTTTTGCTATTCTCGATAAAACGTGCTCGCCCCACTTTCACAACCGTTTTCAAAGTTAAAAGAGCCTATAAAATTATTTCATTCAATTTTTCCTCCTTTAGAGATAAGTAGTAATTATTTCTAATTCATACTAATTTTTGAAGGATTGACTACTGTTCTTGTATAAAATTTGTAACTAGATGTACACCAGAGTGACCGTTATTTACTCTTACGTAAATCAAATTCAGATGAATGAGTTAACACTTAACTTGTTTAGTGCTAGCTTCCAGTTTTTAAGCCTTGTACATATTGCGTTTGTACTTGAGAGTAAACGCTAAGAATCCACGTGTTAGAAGCAATTTTTAATGCTGAAAGAAAGTATTTCTTTTCTTTATCTCTGTTTTTCTTATTAAATTGTCAGCGGTTCTATGCTATCTACTAATGAATTTAATAATAAAGCTTACACTTGAAAAATAAATTAAAAAGATTTTGTAATTCAAAATAATTATATTTTGTATCAGTGACCTGCGTGTGAGTTTAGAGATTTTATAAAATATATTTTGGATGTAACAGAGGGTTTTTTTTTGCTATCATTAAGCTTAAGCATTAAGCTGTGCCCTCCGTTGACGTGATGGAAAAAACACATATTCGTAATTTTAGCTGCATTTAAGGTAATTAAGATGTAGTAAATTTTAAAATAAAAGATAAAATAATAGCTATTAGATGTACGTCGCTTATGGTCGTTGAGCAGAACGGTAAGACGTCTGACTCGAGAGTAGAGACATGGAGACACTCGCTTCGAGTTCCCCTCGTTTCAAATGACAGCCTAGGTGACATCATCTTACGGGCTTATTATCGTAAATTTGCCCTTAAGATTTTGTAATCCCTTTGGGTACATTTAAGCGGTATAACAAGAAACGTAAAGATTTTATAAATTGACTTTGTTACTGTATTTTACAAAATTAAAGAAAGGAGCATTATTTGGAACTTATTAGGGTATAGTAAAACTATTTTCTCATATTTTTACATGCCCATATATAAAATGTAGCTCTATAGTTACCTTATTGGTTTTTAATAATAACGTCATAAATATGTTTCGGTTAATGTAATACAGAAAATTGAGACTTATTAAAAACGTTGACTTTTGTGCACTTCTTAAATAAAATTAAAATAAAGTCAGGTTCCATAATAAAATTTAAAAAACATTAATGGCGTGATTTCCTCTACCCTGCCAACCAATTGAACTCGATCACGTTTATGCATTTTGCACAGTTTTTATTTTTATTCAACATCAAGGAAATGAACATTCTTTGTATCCTTCTTACTCGAAGCGAGGTTCAATTCAATTGGAAAGTTTTACAAAATGCTAATGATTATATAAATTTTATTAGCTATTACGAACTCTTTTTCCATTATGTAAATTATTAAATAAACTTAATATTATTTTAGGCAAAAGCGGTGATAAGTTCTTAGTCGTTATTGGAATTAATTTGCGCTTAACATTTAAAATGTTTGGTTCAAAAACATAATATTAGGTCCTTACATATGAAATTGGCGTTTTGTATGGGAGGAACAAAAAGTCGAATATTTTTTAATATAATATATTTAATTAATCAAAGTATGAACCATTATTTTCTATGCACTTTTGCCATCTCATAGGTAGTTCATTGATCCCTTTACTAAAAAAACCAGTCGGACGGGAATCAATAAAATCTTTGAAGGCGATTTGGACTGCCCCATCGGAGTTGAAGTTTTTCCCTTGCAAGAAGTTATCCAAATTTCGAAAAAAATGGTAATCTGTTGGAGCAAGGTCCGGGGAGTACGGAGGATGTCTTAGACTTTCCAATTGAAGCTCTTCTAATTTAGTAGCCGTCTGTTGCACAGTGTGTGGTCTAGCGTTGTCGTGAAGCAGCAGTGGCGTGGTGCGATTGACCAGCCTAGGTTGTTTAGCCGCTAGCTTTTCCATCATGGTTTGCAATTGCTGACAATAGACAGCAGCCGTAATAGTCTGGCCAGATTTGAGAAAACTGTATTGAACAATACCGGCACTAGTCCACCAAACGCTTACAAGTAACTTTTTTGGGGTTAATTTTCGCTTGGGGCAGGATTTGGCTGGCTGGCCAGGATCCAACCATTGCGCTGAGCGCTTCCGATTATCGTAAAGAGCCCATTTTTCATCACAGGTAATGATTCGGTTTAAAATACCTTCATTATTGTGCCGGTTTAGTAATGTAACACAGCAGTCGACGCGCGTTTGCCGGTTTGCTTCAGTCAATTCGTGAGGTACCCACCTTTCAAGCTTTTTAATCTTCCCAATTTGCTTCAAGTGAATTAAAACAGTTTTATCACTAATATCGCAGCCTGCAGCTAACTCGGACGTGGTTTGCGATGGATCCGCTTCTACAATAGCCTTCAACTCTTCATTATCAACTTGAGTCTCAGGCCGTCCACGGGGCTTGTTCTGCAGGTCGAAATTTCCAAAACGAAAACGTTGGAACCAAAAACGAACTGTGTTTTCTTTTGCAACACGACCGCCATACACATCATTCACCCTTCGAGTTGTTTCCGCAGCATTAGTGCCACGGCGGAACTCGTACTCGTAAATAATGCGATATTTAAAGTTTTCCATTTTGTAAAATGAGTGACGCAAACAGAAAAAAACAGAAGAAAAAACAAATGAATGACGATCATCGAAGCACAAATACATGAGACTATAGCTGTACAAATTTGAATTTGGAATTCCTTACCAAAGAGGAGAAATTTGTGATTAAAGTGGCCAGTACGAAAAACGCCAATTTCATATGTAAGGACCTAATATAATATTTAGATTTTTTTCCAATGATATTCATAAAATATTTTGGACGCTAGACCTGTGAAAAGCTCATACCTCGATTGCAAATAATACGATACGGGCTTTTGAAAATATATAATTTGCACTTATTTGCCAAATAAGTCAATAAAAAAATATAATGATAATATATATTCATTTACCGATGTATTTCTACATTTTTACTCGCATGTTGCATAATTTAATTAAATAAATAGCTTCAAAATGGACTCCGTAAGTGAGAAGAGGATATAAAACATTTTACTTTATGAGATTCTAACAATTACTCTCTTGTTAAGAGCAATAAGCAATCGCATTATATTTATATCAATTATGTGTGCCAGTGGCATATAACAGGCAGACAATTAGCTGAGCGTATCATGAATCTGTTGGGCCCACCTGACGGCTGCATGTCACATGCGGATTCTCTTTGTGTGCTCGCTCTAGTCCTGCGTCCAAAGAGCATTATTCCTGCAGACAATCGTATGACGTTGCAGTGTGGAGATCGATTTACGGAAAACGAAATAGATCAGAATTAAGCCTAAGCGTTATTCCTTTGTAGTCTTTCCGTTTAGATATTTATTTGTGAAATACTCTTAAAACATAAAATAATAAACCGCTATTATTATTATTTAGTCCACATATACTGAATATGGCCTTTAAGTGAATATTTTTGACGTGATGAATACTGTCATGGTGTGATTCGTAATCAGCTTGTAAATTTATAAGTTCAGTTTCTATATCAGTTCAGTCTAATATAGATATAGTTGTTCTTTCTTAATATATGAATAGTAAACAATAGTATATGTAGGCGCTAGACTGATGACTATTACTCTATTATTCTATCTATCTTATTATTCTAGTTTCAGAGTTATACATTTTCTTTATCTGTACTGCATGTCAGTTGGAAGGCAAAGGTTGTCCCTTATTACGACATAGGCCGACAACCTATTCGCTGATCTATAACAAATCTGAAACCATATTACTTTTGTTTGTACTGAAATTTCAAGTTGAATGGGTAAACTTTGAAATTATAGAATAATCACAAAGCAACTTTTATTAATGTTAAATAATGATTTTAGCAATTGTAAAAGTTCAAATTTAAAGAAAGTAAAGTTAAAATAAATATGTTAACACAATCACTTCTAAGGATAAATTATAAATGATGTAAGCTGAGAAACATAAGCCAATGTTGTCAGTGACGCGGATAAGTTTACACTTAGTTAATTAAAAGATTACACACGAATGGGTAATTAACAGCGGATTTGTACTTTCATCTGTTACGCAGGCTCAACCGGAGCAGTAAATCCCTTGTAGGAAGGTAATTTTATAGATACTACTTGCATACTCGATATATTGACATACTCGTGTGTTAACAGTTGTATGTTTTTAGAAGATTAAATTGATATCTGTTGAGAAAAATCATATTCGCTTCGTATTTATTATTATCATTTTTCATTTAAGGCGATTACAATTAAGTGGAATAAAAGTACATTTAATAACTTCTCGGCTACATTTGTTTTGAAACAACAAATATTGATTTTATGTTTTATATTTTATAGTTGGAATAAAGTCAAAACTCTACGTTAAAAATATTAAAACAAACTCTAAGCATTAGAAATACTGTAACTTACCTCCTTACACGGGCCAAAAAGTTTCCCAGCTCTTACTTTTGTTGCATTGCTTGGTTGTAGAATGATCTTCCAGACAGCTTCTTTTCTTTCTTATGGTATTGGGTCCTTTAAAAAAGTATAAAGAGATTTTTGACTAGGCGGGTATAATTAAAGCGATTATCGACGGTCGGCATTAGTTAAAAAAATGTCATTAAATATTTTGGCAAAATGAAACAAAATAGAAAATGTTTATTTATAGAGATCACTTCGATTATTTTTTGGTATGTATGTATTTTTGTATAATTGACAAGAATCACTACTGAAGCAATAAAGTTGAGACTTAGCAATTATATTCTCTTAGTAGTCAAGAAGTATACTTGATAAATAATTGAATTATAGGGTTGTTATTAGAAACCAGTGTTTTTCTAAAAAGTATTTTATTTTAAACATAATCAACATGATGGTTTTGTATGAACTCATTCTTAACATTCAGATAAATTAAAATAGATCAAAGGACAAGAAAAATCAATAGGGTAAAGCGCTGGAAATATTCAATTGATGGTTGATCAAAAGGGTTACAGAGGATTTTGTTGGATTTTAATTTAAAGTTGTTTTGCTTTAAGTTTGCAATTGTTTCGCTTTGAATATTTACAAACATAAATAAATAATCTACAACAATTCTCGTTTACCCGATGGCGTATTATGTAAATATTATTAGGGATTTTCACATTGTTTTTTCATGTCCGCGGTTTCAGTTTTCGTCTGAACGGGTCGACTGAACGAATATAAATGAATCTTATATTTATGATACTTTTTTCGTTGCCTCTCTTCTTGGTAGCATTTTATTGCTCGTGAAAGGGTACGAATTGTTTTGCTGACAGATTTACGAGGAAAGATTCGGCGTTTATTTTATCTGTGACTGTTCCACTCTTGAGAAAAGCAACTTTGATTGGGGGAACGTTGTATACAGATTTAATATCGCTTACCGCTTTCTTTTTATGATTTATGATGGTAACATAAATATGAAGGAAATAGTGTTTAATCATTAATATAAAATTCAAATGTGTTATATAATTCGTGAATATTTCGATTATAGGGAAAATGTTGATACGATCTATCATTATCATATTGGGGCAGTCAGAAAAAATGGAATTTTTCTTAGGTAAACTCTGCGGATAAGTGCATGCAGTGGTTAATGTATGATTGCAATGAAAGAAGGCATAAATAGTTAGTAAAAATAGAAAATACTAGCATTTCATTTTTCTGCCTATGATGATGATGATGATGTCCTAGCCGGTTTCGGCCACGGCGACTGTTTCAACACCGGTTAAGAAATTCGAGATCCAGTTTTCTGAAACAGTCAATTGCGCAGGAGATATTTAAGTGCATAACTGGACGTGCAGCCAGAAAAGCACTCTCTCGTCCGAGCTCCCTCGGGCCCGATGGAAAGGAGAACCAGTACGATCGGGAGGGTGCGGGATGCGGGTTTGGTCGAGTTTTCCTTCTCTAAACACCTGGTTGAATTGCGGTGTTCAAGAGATACCTTAGTCGCCTTTTACGACACCTGAGGAAGAAGAGGAGGCTATTCTACTCTGCCGGCAGCCACCACGGCGATTCCATGCGCGCGGCACGCGCGACTACGGTGACGGCGGTTTCTGCCTATATGATAACACGCATTGATTATTTTAAATAAAATTTCAGTGTTTCTTCCATAAACATATCTACCCGTATTTCGGCTCAAAAACCAATGTAATAACTTATACGGAAATCAAATTTTATAGGCAATCGAGGTAACATATTACTTTAACTTTTTGTTCCTTGCAAATAAAAAAAGGTTTTAATTTATGTGATCTATTTCAGAATTGAAGATCTTTACAAAAGTATTATTTAAGACTATACAATAACAGCCACAGCCAATAAAGTATCTGTCCTCACCCCGAAAGGAATATACATGTTGATACAGTATTATTTATTATTATATTTATTTATTTCAAATCCAATAATTTTTCACTTTAAAATATAAAAACATGAAGACCTACAGGGTGAGGCCTAAGACCCAAGCCACTGGTAGTTAGGAGCTCAGAGTGACTGTGGAGCAATTGATTACAGGGCCCACAGTCCCGTCTTAGTGCAGATGAGGTCAACTTGGGGTTTTTAGTCGGTAAAAGTCCGGCACACCCCGGTTACCATCCCCCATGTGTAGCCAGGATAGTCCAATGAGGATTTTCCCCAAGTAAAAAAAAAGAGCTCAGAGTGAGGAACCTCCTAAAGATGCGTGACGTATCGTGTAATACTGCCTTCTGTATCCGGCCTTTGATCCAGCAACCAAGCGAGAGTCTCTTAAGATGGTAATCGAGGCTCTTTGCGACCAGTCCATTAGTCAATACGACTATCGAGACAATAATCGCAGAATCCACATCCCACATGCTGGTAATGTTGCGTACGAAGGCTAAATATTTTGAAGATTTTGGTATAGTTATCATACAGTAAATTCTTATTTAGGTTTAAATATCAGACGAGTAGAGTGCCGCCTATTAATTCGTTCGAAAGCCGTAATGTCGGAGTGTTCCTAAACGAGCAAAGGCTGCTAACTCGATAACAAGACGCAACAGCTCTTCTAATTGCAATTTATTGCAGGTACTACAAACAAGTCAGTCTCACTCAACGCTCACGTATTTTAAATTAATTTGCAGATTTCGACAAACAACTACATCTGCACTGAGAATGTTTCTAGCTAACTCATTAACAAAGACAAGCTTAATTTGTTTCTAAATAAATGTAAGCAAGATAGCGCATAGCGGTATCTATATAATGCTAAGATAAAATCACCGTTTATTTAATAGTGCCTTTTCGGTTTTGATAATTTCTTATATTTATCGTCGATAAATGAGATTTTAAACAATATTACAAAAGGCTTATAATTATTGATAGCGCTTTTAGGTAAACTAAGAGAGCGGAGTCGTCGTCGTTCATTTATTCATATTTCTATTTTCCTTTGTAAGTCGAATATCTGAAGTCCTGCTTATTATTTGAGCAATTAATTTAAAGTCAACAATAGAAAAGTTCTCCGTTGTGATGTAGGTATTGTATTCCGTTTAGCCGGCAGATTTCTTGAAATGGCTTATTCACTGATTTCCTTTATTAGTTTCGTATAAGGATTCACTGAATAGTATTTTCATTTAATTTATTTGATTTTATTCCAAAAATAAGATTTTTAGAATATACCTGATTAATCCATTTAAAACTCATGCTTATGAAATGCCTAAAAATTCTTTTAATAAATATTTTTCCTATAACTATTAATAGAAAACATACGCTTTGTAGGAAGGATATAACTCGAGATGATACACGGTTCACGATAACACGTCGTATGTAGACGAGTAATAAAGCTCAAGACACACAAAACTGAATTAATTTATACAGTTTTCTTTTCCACTTTTGCGTAAATCATGCACTTAATATAAACTCTGTTACGTTGTTACATGACTAATTTTAGAATTCAATTCTTTGAATTCTATAAAATATGCTTTAACAAATTTATATCAAAAGATAAATTGCTATTTTATTTACAAATCTGTGAGCTGTATTTCTAGTATATGAAAAATTCGTCGTCGTTCGTCGTGAAGTCGTGGTGGTTGCCGGCAGAATAGAATAGCACCCCCCTCTTCTTGCTGAGGTGTCGTAAAAGCCGACTAAGGTATCTCTTTAACACCGCAATTCAACCAGGTGTTCAGAGAAGGAAAACTCGATCAAACCTGCATCCTGCTCCCTCCCGATCGTACTGGTTCTCCATTCCATCGGGCCCGAGGGAGTTCGGACGAGAGAGTGCTTCTCTGGCTGCGCGTCCAGTTATGCACTTAAATATCTCCTGCGCAATTGACTGTTTTCCAAAAGTGGCCCTCAATTTTCTTAATCGGCATTGAAACAGTCGCCGTGGCCGAAACCGGCTAGGATATCGTCGTCGTCGTCATATGAAAAATTGGCACTAAATGTTTAATTTCTTAATCTAATATGCTTTTTATAATAAGTTACAACGTAGAAATTATACATAGTATTTTTGTAGAAATAAATAAGAAAGAAACATAAAATAACACCTATTTAGATACAATAGGAGAATAACAATAAAAATAAGTAATTTGACTATGTATTTTGATTTACTCAAAGTAATAAGTTACTAAATATTATAATTCATGTCATTTAACCTCTTCTACCTCGGAGTGCAGGTTATACAATGGCTTCGAAAGAGGATTAATTTGTTGACAGTAAATTGGATCCTAATGAAGCAAAGGCTCTTTAGGTAAACAAGACGGCCGTCTTGCCTCCTGTTTACATGTTTCAACGGTTCGTTAGCTTTGTTTCAAATCCAATCGCCCGTTTACTATACAAGTTCTGTTTAGTTATTGACTACACTATACACTTAAACTTCTTCAATATTACCATTAATAACATAGGTTAAAAATCTAACTACGAGTTCCAAGCGGATATATATTCTCTTTAAACTTCTTTTCTTTATAACTTTTAGTATTACATTTACATCGAACACTTTTAAAAATTGCACAATAGATAAGACGTCACATTTTAATTAATTTTTCAACTAACATAATGAATAGCTTAGATGCAGCTTTTACCGTTCGAGAGATAGGATTCAAGGGATATTCGTTATATTATGTTCATAAAGAAAATATTATTATGACGTGTCATGCTATCAAATTGTGTAAAAACGAGGAGGGTAAGGCAGGATTATGTAAATAACACATCAAAAAAAACTTGAAAATAAAAGTTTTTAATAAAAAAATGACAGACATTTTTAGACACGAAATAATCAATTGGAAGTATGTTGTATCTAGAAAAAGTATTCGATAGTTATTTTGAAATTTTATGTATTTGATATACATATATAATTACATTATAATCAATGGTTACTGCGTTAGAATTGTTATGTAAATAAAGTAAGGTAACTCATAACACAGCTGATATTTGAAACTGTTTATGAAAGGAGAAAACTCTTGGAAATGAACAACTTTCCTACGAAGATTCTTCAACAATTAATTTGTTGTTTACCCTTACTAAAGTTACAAATTACTTAGTTATTATGAAGTTAAGGTAAATAAGCTAAATGTGAATATCAAAACTACGAACAAAAATAAACTAAAGAAATTTATTACAATTAATAACCTAATTAGCTATATTTTTACAATCTGGTGGAAATTTTAATATTGAGTTTCAAGAGGAGAATTAGACCAAGAACTGATAATGATTTAAAACAAACGTTAAAGATTAAATAATTGATAATAAATGATAGTATATAAATGACAAAGATTTAAGTTTTAACTTTCTAGAAAATGTGTTACTGGCTCTACAAAGTGACTACAAGCCTATATTCAGTTTCAGCTATGGTAAGCCATCGCCGGCTCAGCGGTATCAGTCATTCAACAGCCCATCTGACTCATGGTTGCCTTCTCACTCCAACGCCCCGTGGTCCAGAAAATTTTATTAATATATATTATGGTCCATCTGACTTCATTGTACTTTGTTATTATAGTAGGAATTCGGCATAACGACAGAACATTCATTCATACGAATGACATACACTAGTCGCATGGCCTAATTGCAGCAACATAATTAATAGAATCTGATTGCCTCGCGCAAATTAGCCTTCCATTGAGGCGAATACCGCCCAATAGGCATCGCTTGTCGTGTAAGCAAATTTGCATATAAATCAGAGCGCTATGAATCGTGCGTGATTCCTGCGACTAGGAATTACATGTCATATTTAGTGGATATGAATTAAGAATAATTTGTCATATTAATGAGGCAAATTATAATCTACATAATATTAAAAATAATCACATCTAGCACTGTATCGCCCGGTTTAGTTATCAAATTCAAATTTCACACCACTTTCATTCGTCATTCTTTCATCCGTCCGCTGATAAGGTCGAAGTGATGTCGTTTATTTTATAATATTATATATATAATAAAATATAACCTTAAACCTAATGTTAAAGCTATATTACAAATTTCATACTAAATTTAACAACAAACAAACATTATCTAACGAATGTATAATGATTAACCTAAGCCTTAAATAAAAATATAACAACAGCAGAGGAGCCATAATTATTTTACATTTTCTTGTAATATGGAAGTATTTAAGTAAAATATACATTCAGAACGAAATATTATTTTAATGACTTTAAGACACATACAGCACAATATAAAAAAAATGAATTGACAGTTGACAAATGGTTTTACAGATATATCGACAGGTGGCGTTGTTTTAGTGTTGCAATTAATAATTGTAACACATTTAAAAATTAGCCTAACTAAAACTATGAAAGGGGACTGAAAGCGGGATGTTTCGAGGCGGACCTTCTGACGGCGGCGATCTTCTCCGTCTGCGACGACAAACAGGTCACTGGTGAAGGCGCACGCGCGTCCTTCTCGGTGGAAACTCTGGAGTCATCGTCTGTGTGTCTGGCTGTATGTCAGTAATGAGGGTGTGCGAATCCGTTTCGCACATCCGCCTAGTACTCTCCAGCGCGGCTTCTCCAGGCGGAACGCTGTCTAGGTTAGGACTAGATCGCGGGCGGCTTAGTTATGAAGGTCTTACCCGGCCATATACCCATGTCCTGTTGAAAAAAAAAGTCTAGCTCTATTTTTTTATTTACAATTATCGTTTTATTTTATCATGTTATACTGGTTTTTTTTGGCCTGTCACTCTTCATGACCACTTTAAATATGTCCAGTTGTTAATATCTAGAATGTACGAGTATGTATTTAATACTAAAAACCTATACAAAGAGCAATGTAAAATATGCTGGCTTATCCATTTTCTTTTGCCGTCGGACCAAGATACTTGAAAGTATAGAATATTTAGACCAGTAATATTATAAATTCCGATTATAAGTGCTCTCACTCAATTTAGAGGGTGCACTTGAGAAAATTACGGGAAGGCGGTCTTATCCTCTTCAACTGCCACTCCCAAAGGTTTGAACTCAAATTATTATCTACGTGGCTCTTATATTAAATCGTGCTACAATATATTTTAAGCAATGATTTACTTTTGCAGTTATTTACTTGTCTCATACAATATATTTCTATCTAATAATGAAAGTTATATTGCAACACCAAACATTTTTGAATAATTAATCGGAGCAAAGAAAAGCTGAATAAAACTTTGAAGGATCCTCGATAATTATTCAAACAGCTCCCTTTATTTTTTTACTCAAACGCCTTAATAAAAATTTGATTTCGCGTAATTTAATTCTTATCTTCCCACGAAAGATCATATCTCAGTAGAATATTCGTAAATTATTCATGAGGAAAGTTTTAACGGGGACATGATTTTAAAACCGACATTTGTAAGCTCTGCCAGGCAATAAGTCTGGGGTTAAAAACATTTTCAAACTATTTTAAAGAATAATATAATTAAGTACTTGAGTAGTATAATTAAGTATTACAGATAATTGGTTTCAATTATTTTGATCTGTATACCAGTAGAATTTGTGTTTCATTTCTTTCGGTCTAAGTTTATCTTTATATATATTAATATATCGTCACGTTATATCCCTTTCAGGGTGAGCAGAGATACATTAGTGGCTGTATCCACTTTGCGTTTATATGTCATGCCCAACATTACCAGTAGCGCAGCTAATCGCCGTTCTCACGGCACCAGTATACATGACACGATGTTTTGCTTCACCGGTAAGCATGTAGTGCCTAAAACCGTACGTAATCTGGAAACTTCAGAGGTACGGATTTTTAGTATTATGATTTTATAAGTTAACAGCAAGTATTTGTAAAATCATTTGATTATTTATAAAAAGCGACGCTAAACGATATGACCCGAATTAATAAGTGGGGGCACCCTATGGCGTTTGGAACCCTAGGAGCGAAAATTGACAAGTGACAGGTAAATTAAGAAAATTTATATTTAGGACACGAATTTAAAAAGTGATTATTGATTATCATTATTACTTAAGAAAGCGTTATGAATGTGCTTCCTATCATAGGACGGTGGGAACACGTTCGCCGGAAGTACATTCCCCAGCCCAATGACTCGGCAAAAGTATGAGAACTTCTTAGTCCTAGCCGGGATTTGAGTTATCGTATAGCTGTACCTTCTTAAACCTGCGTGCATGGTTTTACTATGGAAAGAGAGAGGATGGAACAAGGTTAAATAACTCTTTAGAATACTAGCCATGATACATATCGTAGAAAACGCTCAGTGAGGCAATATCTCTGCGCAAATGGAGCGGTTCAAGATGTTTAGTTACGTCTGGATCATTCATAATGCGGACAGCCCTCCGCTGCAACCTACCCAAGGCGTTGAAGCACTGGGCAGAACCGTCCTAGAGATGCGAACAGTATTCCATGCATGGCCTGACCTGGGCCTTATACAATTCGTATAAAAGGGGCACACTGGAGGTCAAAGGTTTTATAAAATTAATGTTCTCTGTTAATCCAATTGGAACAAAAGTTCGTGGTAGAAACCACGATACTAACTGCAAGATTTTACTATTAAGTAAGAATTCACCTTCGAATATTTGAAAGTTCGTGTCGGAGTTTCTATAACATTTCAGTTGTACGCCCAAACTAAAGTTAATCGTAGTTCACTAAGATATTTGCTTCAAGTTGGAAACGTTGCTTTCGTATGCTTTGTTATAAGAAATTTACGAAGCGAAATAAGAAAGTAAACAAGTAGAATGGAGAGTTGGAAGTCATCGTTTACATTACACGAACGTTATGTAGTATAAACAGGTTCTGAAATAAGTTCACAAACAGCGCGCAGTTGAATACTAGTTTTCGTTGATAATAGTTATGTAAACTTCGTGTTTATAATAGCTAATAGTTATAAAATTGACTGGACACATTTCGCTATTTCGCATTTTATTTTTCCACTGTGTTTTATTTTATATTTTAACCGGGTATTTAAACACTTTTTTAACTTAGTTACTTGTATACAATCGCGTAATAAAATAATTGTATAGACATATAGTTATATCTTGCATAGATATATAAGATATAATTTACATATACAAATTTGTTATTTTTTATAATTATATTTTAGTTATACATTATTGGTAAATAAGAAAGTTATTAGGTAATTTATGATTATAAAATTTTGTCTAGTGAAGCCAGAATGCTGTGCCAGATGGTGACGCCTGCTCAACGGCGACTCCCATAGGATGTAAGGACGTAAGATAGGGCACAATAGGGCTGATATATTCACTGAAATAAAAGCCCTTAAATAATAATAAATAAAAAAAAATATTGTAAAATTATATTGATATTTGTTTCTGATTGTAAAAATCGTTATGTATTTCTAATTCATACAAAATCAGACCTTCAAAGTCTAGTATCATTAAACATTGTGAAGCTGTATACTTGAGTGGTCCTCGTAAATTCAACGATACTCTACCTGACTTTAAGAGTTTACCCGTGACCCGAATGTGAGTTTTCACAAGATTTATTCTCGATTCAGTTTACTTTAAACATTACAAATTAGATGATTAACACCTTTACTGGATCGTTTAGGAAACGTAAATTCCCTGCCATGCAATGTGACATTCTTAAATACGCAATTTGACTTATTCCAGCAGCGTATTTTCAAAATTTCTACTGACCATATATTTGTAAACAATATTATAAGTAAATAACATTCAACAAAGCAGTGAATTATTTATGAAGCAGTCTATAATGTCAAAACTGTGAAGCTAAATATTTGTTCCGCCGCAGCTAATTAAAGACAAAGGTGCTCTAATGAAAACTGCGCAGCATGAGACATGAATGTTGATTAGTTGTTAAAAATACATCCCTTTAGTTTGCAGATGCAAACCGCAGAACTGAGCCGGTCGCGTCTCGTTAGCATTTATTGTGCAGTTCATATACTGTAGCACAGAGTTCTCAGTTTCCCTGCTCGATTTTTTAGAAGGTGCGATTTCACTGACATGCGATGATAATCCAAAATTGAAGCCCAGTGAAGCGTGTTAGACTTACCAAAAATATAGTGTTCATAGATACAATTCATAACAATATATGTATGTATATTTTCAAGACGTACGCTGTATTTTTATTATGGTTTTGCTTATTTAGAAATGTACTTCATACGATTTCCTTGGTTTTTACAAGATTTTTTGAAACGATAATACGTTAATATTACGTGTCTTGTACGAAATTTAGGGTCAATAGAAATTATAATTTATGTGTTGTGTTTATTGAAAGCTCGTTCTAATATCTAGAAGTATGTATATACTATTTCAAAAAAACTGTGAAGAACAATTCAAGCTACAATCTATACTAAATGCTAGGAGTGTAGATTTCACTTATATTTAAATATATTAATACACTTTTATATTTATTTCAAAACATGTGTTAATTACGATTGATTTAAAACACCACTAAGATATGAAAATCAATTTATCTAGGTTGGTTATAAGCTATAAGTCAGCGGGCGGTTGATGCAGCCCTGCCAAAATTGCTAATGACCGCAGGTTTGGTGTGCGGTCGCGCACGGTATCGAGCCAAAAACCAATTTAGCAACATACTAATAGCATTGTGCTACTTACTCGTGGATATGTAATCATTTACAGAATATTAAATTAATCACTGAAACAGTCGGAGAACAGAGATAGCTACGATGCTTATGACATTTAAATTTATTTTGTATGTCCAGTTAATTGACGCAAAATAAAAAAAAAATTGGCTACCCTTTTTTCAGTCAGATAGATAGTCTATGATAAATACTGTTTACATAATAAAAAATATAAGTACCTATAATATCATTCACTGATTACCAGTTCATAAGAGGATAGAGCTTAGAATTAGCAAAAGACAAAATAAAATTTTAATTGGCAGAAATGATAATAAATTGTAACCAATTGATGTATGACTACAAGCTTTCATATTTAAAATATTAATATGCTGTACTACATTTATTATAAGCTTTGCAACACGTGTGAACATAGTTAACTCCGTATAATAAATATAGGGACGAAGTAATTAAACATTTAGGTGTGAAATCGAAATTGAAGTTAAACTGGATCAAACCTAAAAGCGGACAAAACTTTCAACCGACTTCGAAACATAATTAAATCGTTTTTTATAAGGCATTAGAACAAAAACTTGGCCACGTTTCAGAGAATACCAATAGAAATACACCTGGACTTTAGAACGCATATAAAAGTTTTCCAATTTACAGAGGCTGATTGGAAAATTTTCACCAGTTTGGGTGTTAATCGAACCTCAACTTTCCGTGATATTTTAAATCGATTTAACTACTAACGGAGAAATATAAATTTTAATCTAAAATGATTTCCTATATACAACCACATAATTTAAAATGATGACATTTTTAATTATGTGGTTGAAATTTAGTATAAGGGATAGATAAGATAATAAGATTGAAAATTTTAGAGATAATAAAAAATATTGAATATAATAAAATATTAATTATTTGGGTTTAACGTCTACACGTACGAATTATTTCGTCTGAGACTGAGATTTATAGACGCAATTTTTGACTTTGCTCAGAAAATAAATTCGTCTTTAACAAAAAAAAATAATAATCGGATTATGAGTATAGCCTAAGCATTCGCGAAACCAAGTCCAAGGTTAACCAAACTGGTGAATTATCATTTATTTCAAATGAATTAAATAATAATATTTGGGCAAAGTCTAAGGAAAATTAAAGCAGAGTGTATAAATCTCAGCCTAAGAGATAACTTTGATGCTATTCTATGTCAGAAAAAGTTTAAATATTATATATTATTTGGAAGAAGGTATATAATTTGGGGTTATACGAGTAGTATAGGGTTTATAATATTAAGTAAACATTACAAGATGAATCAGGTACAAAAATATAGAGACAAACTACAAGTAATGTATTAGGTAGCAAATTCACTGGGCTGAGAACTTGTTTTGTGTAAGTTTTAAATTTCCCATAGGTACCTTCTCATTTATACGTGGTTACATAAACGACAAAAAACTGAAAAAATATTACAAATCTCTAGTTAAAAAGTTTTCTCATGAATATTTCTACTGAGTTATGGGTCCGAAGAGAAAGATAATAAAATTTTGGTATAATTTAATTTTTATTGCAGCCTGTGAATGTACAATGTGGGGCCCGGTTTGAATAATAATTAACCTGTTTTAATACCAGCAAAGGTGTATATGCGATGTTATTGTTTATCCGATGATGTAATTTAGTATTAATACTAAATTACATCATCTAACTAATATTCAGTCATTAGTAAATATTCAACGACATATTATAACTTAATTTCAATTTACTAACTTTTTATTGGCCATCACTATAAGTTTATTAGTTATTTTATTATTTTTTTACTATAATTCAGGGCTACGTTGTATAGAAATAATATATAGGTACTATAACGTTCATAGGCAGTAAAACCATAAGACCATCACTAGATTTTATACTCGTATATTTTTATCTAGTTTATATTGATTATTATTATGTTTTTACTGCATTATATGTATCTGTGATGGTCTTATGGTGGTTATGGTTTTTGGACAATAACGGTATTTAGTGATGAACTTTTTGTGTTTTTACTGCCTTTTTAACGTTACAATACATTTCCAAATTTTCAATTTTGTTATAAGGCTACGTTCAAGCAATTAGAAAAATAATGTCATTTTGATTAAATTATTGTAGAATTTATTAAATGGCCTTATGCCTCAAAATATAACATAGGCTTGATAAGCGCATACCTTATGGCCTTCAACATGTTTTTAGAATTTCTCATTGATTCTAAAGCATAAACAGTGTATAAAGAATTGAAGATTTAAGAAAACTTGAATTATTGTACATACGTATATAATAATACTTACTAGATAACCAAATGATGAAGAAAATCTCAGGGACAATGGTAGCTTACAGAAGCAATTTGAAAAGGGAATACAAAATATCGCACCCTCAAATAAGCTGATTTAAAGAATTATGAAAATACGATTTGGATAAATGAAATTTTGACTATTGATTCGAAGACCGACGAAAACCGGTATTGGATTAAGTGAGGCGTTACTAAAATAAAATTAACGAGGGGGCTTCCCGGCGGAAGGCGACGCCAGGAAGCGGACGCACCGTCACTGACGAAAATTTATCTATATCTATACCGTAATCTTAATAAACTTCAGCGTTAAATTTCATTACGGATACTTTTCGTGTTTCTTATTCTACTTTAGTAGTTGTTTATAAACAAAATTAACATATTTATGTTCTTACAAGATACATCAAGTATATCTTCTTGATGCATCAAAACATTATAATATTTTACATCTACTTTTTTATTATATTATATAATTTAAAAATTTAAAGCACCCCAGCCTTGATCGTGTATTCATTTATAAGCTATTCATTAATACTCTTTCAATGAGCTCAAATACGATACTTCTGGCGTAAGTTAGTGAAGAGTTGCCATCTTGTTGTTTCCAGGTGATGCTGCAGCACCAAGTCTGGGCTACTATGTTATTATAATATTACGGGGGGGCCCTCGCCGCTCTCCTGATGCTCCATAAGGATTCCCATTGGGTTATAAAAAAAGGCAGAGAATAATACCAATCAAGTTTTGATGTAACATGATAATATCGAGAGAAGCCGAATGTGCGTGCTAGGGTGCAGAATATTCTACTGATATTAACATTTAGATTTTTTCGACCCATCGTCGTCTATATAAATATATATATATTTTAAACACTGGTATGTATTAAACGAAATAATTGTCAAATTTGTTATGATCAATGATTTCCCGTATCTGCTAACTCGACCGTTTTTACAGATGATTGTTAAAATTAATCGTTTCACTCGTGGCAGCCATGATGAATGACACAAGGAACGAATTCAAGTTACGTACAAATTGCGAGCATAAATTACGCTTTAATAATTTCGCGTACGGCCTGTTCGCTCTCTCAATCACGAAGTCTCGCCAGGTGTCGCTAACGCAACCTGGTTAAAAATTACAACAGTACTTGTTTCAATTATTGTAACGTACCTACATGATTTAATAAAGTATCAGCAAGCTTTGTTTTTCGTAGAGTAGCAATCTTCAACCTGTAAATGCATTGGTATTACATATAAAAATGTAAGCTATCATAAAGGGAAGAGTAGTATTAATATTTTAATAAAGTTACTTGCCTTTCTTGCAATATTGTAAAACGATTATCTTAGCAATTTTGTTAATACAAATTACATAATCATCATCATCGAACTGTATCCGTCCACTGCTGAACATAGGCCTCTCCCATGGTATGCCACTGAGCCTAATCTACAAATTACATAATACAAAATCATTGTTTAATTATAATAATTTTATTTGTCATAAAAACCGATTTCTTAAAAATATAATATAGCAAATTGAAAAAGAAACCCATTAACTTTTCAATTCTGATGTTTGTTTTTTTTTTATATTTTCAATTGGTAATTTTTCTATTGATCAGTTATTAAGTCTATTGTTGCAATCGCAATAAAATGGGCCATTATGTATCAGATATGACTAAAATCACAGAAATGAAAATATAGAGATAAATTTTAATTTAGTGGAAGAAGCAACGAACCGTTTTCTTTTTTATAGCTGGCCAATTGAAACGTTTCCAGCTCTCTGAATAATTCATCTTTCGTTTGAACAAAGACGAAGTGGGCCGCACGGCGATTCTTTGATCTTTTGTAATTGGAATCGATGCTCATATTAAAAAGAGAAATTCTTTAAAGCGACCGATGAAATGCACCCAGACCATTCTCTTCAAGGCGATTACTACCAGCAGTGATTTGTCGCGCTTTGATACAGACATAGCTTTTTTAATTTAAATATTGTTTACGTCTTTTGTACTTTTCAATAATAAAACATTACAACACATAATTAGCCGGACTTTATTTCAAAACAATGTTTGAACACAATCGTGTTTTTATAAAAAGTGTATTCGCTACAGTCTGACAGTGTCTAAAGGCTTTTGCTAAAATTATGGAGTGCAAGAATTTTAATTTTTATAGAACTATTGGTAAACTAAGAATTATCATGTTTATCAATAAAGGATCTGTTATTAAATATACAATTATGTCCTAAGTAATGTAATACATATAAGCAAATTAAAATTCCAGACATCTCTAAGAAGCAGGACGCGTTTCACTGCTATTCCCTCGAATAACTCAGTACTCAGTATTACTCAGTATTGTGGAATTTAGATTAAAAATAAATTACTAAGATTATAGCTCAATTATATAATTTTAAGAAGTGGATAATATCATAACTGTAGTAATATATCGTCACGCTATATCAATTTCAATTTTTACTTCCACTTTGGCTTATTTGTCGTGTCCAAAGTGCCTTTTCTGATTGCCTGATTGCCGTTCACAGTACTCACACGACACATGAGAGGTAGTAAGAACTCCTTACACATGACATTTTATTAAATACAATGTGGGTTCCTCACGATATTTTCCATATCTGAAGAGCACGTGAACGCTTATTCTAAGCCCGCACTTAATCAAGAAAAATCCAGATGTACGCACTTGGATTCTAACGAACGATCATTCGCGTTTTCGTACATGGATAACGTTTACTTATCCATAAGGCTACCACAGCTACCATGTAATAATTTCTGTAAAGTATTAACTTGGAACTTTACCAGCGACATCACTCTATAAATATGTTCGGTTTGGGATTACGTATGTAATCCGTCACATAACGGAATTAAAACTTAAAATAAAGGTTACAAAAAACTCTTCAATAAGAATAGATTTCTCACTACAGCTTCTATTAATCTATACTTTAACCACGTTGGACGCCAGATATGGCCGGTGGTCGTGGGTGTGGTTATAGTAAGATACGAATTTGGCGTTTTACAGTTTATTTGCACTTTAAGGCACACCGAACTGCGACGTACACGCACGTACTCCCGCCTTGGGTCTCGGTAGTCGACTAACTTCTAAGCGTCCCGTGCGCACGCGCATCCTCTTACCCCGCATGTCTCGTAACACCCTAACGACCCTCAGGGCGACAACTCCGTATCGGGTTACGTCTACATGCTATAATACTATAATATTATAAAGCTGAAGAGTTTGTTTGTTTGTTTGTTTGTTTGAACGCGCTAATCTCAGAAACTACTGGTTCGAATTGAAAAATTCTTTTTATGTTGAATAGACCATTTATCGAGGAAGGCTTTAGGCTTATAACATCACGATGCAACTATTAGGAGCGAAGAAATAATGGAAAATGTGAAAAAAAAACGGGGAAAACTATTCATCCTTGAGGGCTTCCATTGCGTGCGCCGCGAAAACAGTTCAAGATATCAAAAATATATGTATGAAAGAATTATTCCTCTTAAAATGATCTAAAAAAATGTCCGCGACAGTATATGTCTATTTTTTAAGATTAACTCACTAGAACCGTTTTTATGGTAATCAAATTTGGTCGAAATTAATGCATTATTTGTTAAGAGTTGTATCAACGTAATAATATTAATCTTTATCCAAATATATGTGTTGTTGATTAAGAGTATTTAATTGTGAACAAAATTGTCTTTGACATCACTTAATTTCAATGAACATCTTAGAACATATTACAATTTTAAAATAAATAACTAACTAAAATGCCCAAAATAACTATTCCACGCGGACGAAGTCGCGGACACAGCTAGTAATTATGTAAAATTGAGAAATATTAGTTGTAATAAGTTCGAAAACTATCAATAAAGACGGAAACTTATGCAATAACATCCTAAAGCGATAACAGAAAGAGGGATGATCGCCAACTGCCGTCTGATAGTTGTTTGTTTGTGTCAATATTATAGGAAAATATTACCAAGTTCTCAAATGATTTTAAAGGTATTTTATCGGTTGAATGTTGTACTGTGTGGAATCAATGAGAGGAAAATTTGTGTGTAATAACATAAATATTTTCGAAATCTAGTCTTAAATTTTACAAACATGACATTAATTGTCTCAAAAAATGTTGTGAGATTTAAATGCTACTACTGAAAGTAGTTCTAAAGTACATTAAGAGAATGGTCCTTCAAAATGTAATATCTCTGTTCATATATATGTTTATATGTATCGTTTACGTGTTTAGATTCGCATTTATAGTGCTGGAGAGTTTTAGGACAACAATTATAATCATATTAACTAGGATAAGCCCATTTTATGATATGACCTCAGTAATTTTATTGCAAGGATATCGAGTTAACATTAGATACGTTTTATTGTAAGAAGAAATGATATCCATTTCTTAACTTTTCGAAGTGTTATTGGATATATTCGGAGTCAGATCACGTATGTATCATACTTAGATAACAAGTGAAATACGTAGGTTAACGTTCGCAAGAGGGAAGGTGAGTTGAAAAGTCGGTACATCACAACTAGTGCGCGATGTTCGCAGCCGAAGTTGAAAGCTCACTTCTGACAAAAGGATTGCGAATTAAATTCATACAGTTAACTTAATTAGATATTTAAAAATGATCCCTAGTGGATTTATTTTGTGAATTCATCCTACTAAGTTAAATGTGTTTTGGAAGCTATATGAAATTAAAGTTAAACCCTTTCTTTTAGTATATCGAGGGGTGAACCAAATAGCCATTCACACTTCGATATCTTTCTCTTACTATTATATCTAAAAGGATGGTCTAATAGAAATATTTGTATGTAGTACAAGTAGCATATCGTGACCGCTAACTTAGCTGCTGCGATTTTTTTTTTGAGGAAAATTTTCTGTTGGCTGGGAAAGCTTTTACAACTCCACCGGGCGAGAATTATACTTATAAATCTATACTAATATTATAAAGCTGAAGAGTTTGTTTGTTTGTTTGTTTGTTTGTTTGTTTGAACGCGCTAATCTCTGGAACTACTGGTTCGAATTGAAAAATTCTTTTTGAGATGAATAGACCATTTATCGAGGAAGGCTATAGGCTATATAACATCACGATGCAATTATTAGAAGCGAAGAAATAATGGAAAATGTGAAAAAAACGGGCAAAATTTTTCATCCTTGAGGGCTTCCATTGCGTGCGCTGCAAAAACGGTTCAAGATACCAAAAATATATGTAAGAAAGAATTATTTCTCTTGAGATGATCTAAAAAAATGTCCGCATTTGACTGATTTCTTTTTTGTTGTGTTTGTTGAAGTCTGGGGAAGGTTATTACGGAGAGAAAAATTAAAAAAATTCCCTGCAACTGTCTAAAAATAACACTTTTCTGTATTCTCATACAAAAAAATCGTTATAAGTCATTTTGAACTTTAACACCATACCATAAAGTTTAAATGTCAGTGGACGGGTTCCGGGAAGGCAAAACAATCGAGTGACGTATAAATATTAATGTCAATATTTGTCAATTTTTATACATATAGCATTAAGGCCAGGGTCCTTCAAACAAGTTTCAAAAAAATCTGACGGGGAGGCTATTAACATTAAAAAAAACAATATGACTTTGTTTTAGAGAAATAGGGCAGAACAAGGTCTGCTGGGACAGCTAGTTAAACATAATTTCGTTAATTATTAAGGTTATTTTTAATACGTTAAATGTTAACACTTTATTTTGGTTTACTTTTTATTTTAATTCATTATGCTCGATTATTTTACTTGACTTTATTTCCAATCGGTTTTTTAGTTTTAATTTATTAAGCTTATTTCTGTAATAAATTTTCCAAACATATTATTGGAGTACTATAATCTTATTTATATAATTTCTAAAATGTTTTTATGACTTTTCATGACTTTCGAAATGATTAATAACAAGCCAAAAAATAAAATCATTTTTAACATGTAAGTCATGTATGTCGCTATGGAAAAATGCAGTGAATGTTAGGTATTTTACTATAACTGTTCATTCCATTAATATGTAGTTTTGATTTTAACTTATATATAAGCATTTATTCCCTATTGAGTAATAACGCAAAGAAATATTAATAAGAATATGTATTCTATGAATAAAATGCTAGAAGCGAACCAAGACCGTGGGTTATCTCCCATGGGATTAACAAATTCATAACCTTAACCTAACCTCACCATCTATTTCGGTCTTTACAGCACAGTAGCTTACTTTGAAAAGTATAAAAGTGCGGCGGCGCGGAGTTGGAATCACTTATTAAGGTGCAATTGGTTGTATAAATCCGTTCTAGATCACTATTCTTATATTTACCAGATTTCTATTAAACTGTATTTGGCACTGTAGAGCAAAAGTCTTCCTTCTCGTCTGTCCGATTTTCTGGTATCAATAAATACTTTGTATAGATGTCCAGTTCATTCTCTTCGTATGGATCGGCAACAAACTCGTGCCTAGTTTGAAGGATACACTGGCTGGGTACTTTGGCCCATGACTCATCACACATGCGGTGAGATGGCTCGCGCAGTCCTATTCAAGAGCGGCAGCTTTCTGAGCTGTAAATTAGTTTTTTTTAATAAATAAATTAATTTATATTTGCGCAAATAATTACTGGATTTAATCGAACTTTGAAAACAGTTTAATTTTAATTTATTGAACTTCAGTACTTATCTTCTGTAAGTAAGGGTGATCACTTACTACTAGATAGATAAAATTGCGCCTACATTGTATTCAATATTTTATAACATAAGAATAAAAACCTAAAATATAGCACTCAATGTATAATAGAACATGTGTTCTGTCGAAAATTATACTTTCTCAGTTTTAAATACTAGATACATATTTTTGAATTTTGTTGTTTTGTTTTCAAAAAGAGTAAAACATGGTTTAAATGGTTAAGATATTTAAAGTCTTACCCATTCTGTACCAATAAACATGAATAAATGATATAGATTATTCTACGTAACTGTCCAACCAATGCGATTATCTCGATCACAGATCATACGGGTTGAATGCAAATATCAGAGCCACAGTGAATTGGATTCTGAGGTACAAATATTTGTTTACACACTAAACAGTGATAAAAAAATACGTAGGACGAGTCTGTGTGGTATTACTGCAATATTTAATCATATGTCGGACTATTTTGATTATTTTTTCCTAACAGTTGTTATTTCCAGGGTTTATACAAGTATCTAGTACATTAGAATTGGTTCTAACCATTTTAATTATCAACATTACTCTTTACTTCCCCATTTCTGAAACTTTGACAAATATTACTATAATACTATAAAGACAGATCTTAATAAAATTATAAATATTTCTTTCCGTATCTTATAAAGCATTATTCTTGTATACATACAATTTAATACACCATTAATTTATAAGAGGTGATAATATATTCAATCCAAGTACCTTATTTTAGATAGGAGTGATCCTTACGACTCCGCATTTTTGTATTTTTTACAGTAGACATAATATTACAGTAAAGGCAAATTTTACTGACGATTGACGAATAGTGATTGTAACAGCCCCATTCAAATAAAGTTATTTTAAGTTTAAATTTTATTACAAAAAGCTAGAACTTCTAGCAATATTTACACAATTTACGGAACTCGTCCAAACAACTTTTTAATACTTGTTTAACAGTGATAGCACAATGTGCGAGGTATTGAACACAAGATTTCATTACGCGTAGTGGACGGTATCGTCTTTATAGTGTCATAAACGGGGAAATAACATTAAAAGGGGGTATAAAAACGGCGACCTGTGGCATTGCATTCCGGACCTAACGTCTTCCATGCACGATATTCTGTTTAACCTTTAACCTATAATAGCCAGTCAGCCTGTACTATATAGCATTATATTTGTACACAAAGTTTACATTTTGCTATAGCAATAGTTTCAAATAACACTTACGATTAAACTGTTTTTGGCCAGGCATATAATTATTGGTTTTCAGCCGGTAGTTTGTTTACAGTGTTATGTTTCTTACCATAGCATCTCCTCAATACAGGTTTCAGTTATTTTATTAATAACCTTGTTTAATTGATGACGATAATTATTTTTCGAAAGATTAAAAGCAGTTTAATCAAAATCTTCAAAGTAAATATTTACTTGGCTCAAATAAGAATGAAACAAATAAACATCAAATATATTGCAAAAAACCCGCACGGCATCTAATAGAAATGTTATGTGTACTAGTGCTGTGAGAACGGCGATCAGCTGCGCCGCTGGTTACGTTGAGCTTGAGATATAAGCGCAAAGTGAATACAGCCACTAATGTATCTCGGCTTACAAGTCACACAGAACAAGAAGAATCATACAGCTTATAAAGACCTGTCTGTGATCATATTAAAAAAAGATAAAATTATAATTGTACAGTGTCAAGTACACAATTCCGCGGCTATGATAAGGCAATTTAGGCGCGTGTAGTACGAATGCGGCATCGGCAACGTTATTAGCTCCAATTAACGCGGCAACCTCAGCACATGTATGGGCAATTAAATGGAGTGATACCTTACTTCCATTAGTACCCTGTGTGTTGTTTACATCAATTAACTGGTGTGTTTATTTTAATGCTCGCACATGTTGCCCTCTTTGTGTTCGTCAACTTCGCTACGTTCATAAAGTTGATGTTATTTATTTGGTTGTCGTAATGGATGTGCACATTTTTTAACGTTTTTCATTTGCCTATAACAAGAACGCTACACCCGTGTGTGTAGTTTTTCATTATTCATTATGCTGAATTTTTCTCAAACTTTTTATAAATAAATGAAACATGTTTGTTCTTAAATTATAAAGATGTAACGTAAATAAATGTAGATTGATACCAAGGGAGAATTAGGTATTTAGAAATAATTTACATTGTTAATGTTCTGTTCAAAAATTAACGATAATTTATCTTTAACATTTATCGTATAAAATTTTAATTCTTTAATTAGTTTTGACACTACAAAAACTTTTATGTCTTTTGCTTAATTTTGAACTGATATTGATATACCTGTCGCTGAAAACATGTAAATAGATAACAAATTAAAAAAAAAAAACATTATTGTAAGAGTCTAAAGATTCAGAAGTAATTTCATTTTCTATATCAAAAGTCTTGTCTAAAGTTAGAGCAGCATAGTTAAACATTGCTAACTTAGAAGACTAAGTAGGAAGGAGTAAGTAATGCGGTTAATATGTTACTGTAGAGAACAAACTGCCTCGTTTGCACCAAGACCAATAGTCGGACAATGCATTAGTTAAATGGATACGCTTAGCAGTATAGCTCCGTCTAAGTTACTCCACAATCCTACCAGTAACTTAGATTACTGTTTGCAACCGAATTGCAAGCTAAGCCAGGCCTATTGCGCTCGGATCAAACGTCTTTGCTTTAATTACTATTTATTGATTAAACCAACTATTACTTATAAAATATATACATTTTATTTTAAAATGTTTCTTTAATTTATAATCTTTTTACTCGAAAAATATAACTAAATAAGTATTTTTATATTAAATGTTTTTAAAGTTTACTTAAATAACTATTGAAATGATAAAATTCTTGTAAAAATTATGTTAACCAAATTTTAGACCGAAAAAAGTTAGCTAAATATTCTACAGTTTGCAATTCAAGTTTCTATATACGTTGTTACAAATAAAATTCAACAAAATATTACGCCTTAGCTTTACTAAACAACATTGAAATGTAATTCAAGTGCATTTGAGGTCAGTACTCTCTAAAAGCATAAGCAGAAATTGGCACTAAGGTCGTGCTCGTGGAGATAGTGGCACTAAATGCAATATTCAAAACGATTCTACGATGGGGCACTCGGGACATGGCAAATACACGTATGTGTTGCTGATTGCTCTGAGAATACTGTTCCATTCATGAATCTGCGAAACTTTATAGTCCTTTATAAAAGCCGTGTCTCTTCACTTTCATTGAATTAGATTGCTTCTAAAATTATTCCTACTAATACCATTAACAATCTGCATTGTTCGAATTTTAGTGTTAGGACCAAGATATGGCAGAAACTATGAAATTTTACATAAAACTTCAATGAAGTAAAATAAAATGTTATAGTTGTATTGTTATTGAAAATCAGCGCTGAGTGGCTCAGCTGTTCACTTAGTATTTGCTGAGCTGTCTTCCCTTTGGCGCATCATTATGACACTAGGTATTTGTTTTTGTTGTTTTCTATTTCGTTTATTAACCTATCTTATGTTGTGTTATGTTGAATGTCAAATAAATGTTTTTTTATTATTATGTAGGTGATTCGGTTAAAATTAGTAGTTAATTTACATTGTCACTTTCGATAATGATAAAACGGTAATTTACTCACCCCTTATATAATAAAATATTTTCATTAAAGTCTAATAAAAACTGCCAATAACAGCGTCAAGTTTTTAATCCGAGGCATTCCAGAACAAACCACTCGAAACGACTGTAGTACAGCTAAAAAACTTTATTTTAATAAAGTTACCGTGTTCTGTAAACCGTTAATAGGAATGGCAAATGATGTTGGCTTTTTGAAAAATGTTACTTGTGAAAAATCATTTTTTTATTCAGTCCTGGGTTATCGGCAAAGGTCGTGCGTTGTCAACCGTATATATTTGTTCACACAAACCAACGCATGCATGAAATCCTATTTTACGGCTCGTATGCTACCGTTTAGAGCGCCTTTTGAACGGGCCGTGTCTGAGCTCACTCAAATATCTTAACCTATATACCGCCGAGCAGTCACGTTGGAAAATCGAGAAGTTTATGTCAAATATGTTCAAGTGAGTGATTCGTCGTTGTAACTGATATTGTATTTTATTTTTGACACCATTGTGTAAATAATATTCATTGCGATCGCCATAGTACAACATAAGCCGAATTTGCTAAATATAATTATATCTTAATAATAGAATGAGCTTAGTATAGTATTTTTAATTCTTTTGTTTTTTTTTTTAATAAAGTCTATTGTAAACATTTACAATTTGCACTTACTTTTTGTTTAATTGTACCTTGAATTATTACTAGTATACCATAGAGGTTTATACATGTGTAAATTTATGGTAATATAATAATATATAGCATAACGTTGATATAGAGAACAGCGGTAGGGTGTCGTCGCTCGAATAACGCCGTGATGCAGCAACTTGCTTAAATAAATTAACCTTTGTACATGAAGAGATTCCTTTAAATATCTTAAAATTATTATCTTGGTGTATATTACGGGAATTTTCATTCTCCAAAAAAATATTAAATACATAGAATATCTTCTACTAAATGTAGAAAGAATCTGTTCACAACAGCAGGACAGTTTATCACCTAATAATTTGTTTTCCGTATTAGGTATGTAACGGAATTGTTACACTCATAGTATAGTAGAAGAAGATATAGTGAGTCTTTACGATATTATTAAATATATCATACTTGCCCTGAGAACGGGGATCAGCTGCGGTACTGGTCACGTTGAGCACGATATACAAGCGTAAAGTGGATACACCCACTAATGCATCTCTGCTCACTTCGTGAATGATAAAGCGGGACGATATATCATTATTAAGTAATCTATAGTTACATATACAATAATAAACTAAAGTAAAACTGTCTTCGACATTATAGGTTAAACTATTATATCCAACTTAAGCCTCAACTTTATCACTTCCAGGAGAGCTCGTGAACAATAAAGGAAATAATAACGAATAACAGATTGAAACGCGCTTAATGTACTTGCAGGCACAATAGGTCCCGTGGGACAGACGTTTATTATTCGACGCATTTTAATGAACCCTACAGTGACCAGATGAATACCGATGAAGTGTTTTCAGTTTTCATTTACATGGGACAAATGGAATTTTCGCTACTGATATTTTAGACTGTTTTCCTTTTATTCAAGGCTTTTGTCTGTCTAGATACCAGCCGTGTATAAATTGGTGTGTTTTAAGCATTACGGTGACAATGATTATTATAATAATACGTTTGGCTTAGGTTAGTGTAGTCTAGTACACAAACATTTTAACGTTAGAACAAACTGAATGGCGTAATCTGCGAGATCGTAGAAAATCCTATCTCTGGAACCTTCCATTTGTAAAACAAAATAAATTGAACGCTAGACGATTATGTTTTTTTTAAACCATTATTACAAGAAGCTTGGTTGGATCTCTAGAGTTCATGTTAGCCTCATATTATAATTGTGTTATGGTGTAAATGATGTCTGAATAAGTAAATAATATTAGATAAATACACGGGTTATGCTATGTAGCCTGTAGGCATGATATAAATAACTGGGCGCTCAGCTATAAATTATGGTCTATGAGTGTAATAATTTTATGCGATGCCTGTAAGACGAATATCTGTAGCGGACACAATGAAAAATAATTAAAAGTAATAAATCTCTCTGCAGGTAACAAAAACCTGAAGAGCTTAATAAACGTCGCATGTCTGCGGCGGGAGCCAGCGTGGGAAACGGCACACGCGTCCGTGTTCCGGATCGCCTCGTATCTCTATTCTATAACCCTAGACTACAATTTTTTTAATATTACATTTTTTTAATGTACTAAAATTCCTAAAAACACTATCGCATATAGAAAAACTTTGAGATCTTATTACTCGTTAGAGTACGAACTGATCACATATTAACATAGTGGAGTTTTTTACTGGCACTTATTTATATATACTAGAGACGCCCTTGCGTTGTCATCACATGCAGTGTATATTTAAAAGACTTTAAGCGCTTATCTCTATCACCCAATAAATTAGTTGGTTGATCCAAACCAAATTTTGAATTATATAACGGTTATTAGAAATCAGTTTATTATCAAAAATTAAAGAAACAGCATTTATAATATAAACATACGGATTTCTACATGAACCACCCAAGGCGCATCTTAAACGCGACAAATCTAAGATTCGTTGGATACTAGCAATAAAGGAAGACTAAGGTTTTTTTTTCAATATTTCAACAGAGCTTAATTTCAAATTGCTTCAATATCTAAGCTTAAAATGGCTACTTTACAATTGTATCTTGAACCGTTAAGGGTGCGTCTTCACAAGTATGGCCATTCCACGCAGAACGTTAAAATTCAATAGCTGTTTATAAATTAATCCGATTATATGTACACATATAAGGCCATCGATACGAAGCCAGGTCAATCTTTCCCCTCGGAAATGTAAATCCATCCATTTGTAAATCATAAGGTTTTGAATTTGTAAAACATATAATGCAATATACATATGTATTTTGATATTTTCAGCATATTTATAAAAAAATATTTCACAATAAGCCGTCGCATAGGATAGGGATAGGGATAGGGGATCCTATTGCCTTCCTGTAGAACACGAGATTAGAATGAACAACTGAAACCACTGCCGTGTTAATTACCTTTTAATTACTTTACACCGATTTAAATAATTAAAAAACCTTTGCTTATGGGACTTCATTGCTTATAGAAGCTAGCTTTATTTATAATCTATGGTGTATTTTTATATCATATTGTTGTATATTGAAAATTTGTGAAATAATCTCTTAAAATATTTGCAATCTAAAATACCTATAGGTATTATGAAAAACAGAACAAAATAAGAATATTTTTTTATTGAGCTAGCGTGCACCATTTTCATAGTTATCTTTACTTTTCGTTACGTAACAATAAAATGAAATAAATTAATAGTAAAATTGGTATTATAAAAAAAAACTTTTTATTGAATTTATATGTAGTGTCTGTATACACAAGTATAACCATATTATTTAGGCACTACATGCTCACCGATGAAAGAAAACATCGTGACAAAGCCCGCAAGGCATCTAATAGAAATGTCATATGCAAGTGAATAGCGAAGCTACTGGTTATATTGGTCACGACAAATAAGCGCAAAGTGGATACAGCCACTAATGTGTCTCTGATCACCCCATAAGGTATATAGCGTGACGATGTATTATTATTATTATTATCTATAAATTACATAATGTTATAATTCAAATATGTCTTATAATCTTTTTACATATTTCAAGGACGAATAAATATGTTCCTGAATCATTGTAATAAAATGTTTAGTATTTTGAATAAAACAATAAAATGTTAATTCTTTTCGACGTAACAACACATGTTATGCGAGCGCAACATTCGGTTACGACAAGTAAGTACATATACAGAGGGGTTGAATAATTTACGAGTGCACTAACTTCAGCCACCGCGGACCCCGCTACAGATGCCAGTACATATATCAAAACGGGCCGAAGGTTACAACTTCAATAAAACTTCGGTGAAACTTATTCAAACGCGTCGGCCGGTGAAAACTGTTTTTAACTTCTGCCCACTGGGGATCACCCATACAAATAAAGAGTTAGTACCTACTGACTTGAAAGCGGATTTCTTTTTCCTCTTATAACTTTTCTTGGCGGCATTCCATTAAGCTATATTTTTTACGCTTAGTTATTGTAAGCTAGCGGGCAATCTGCCAAACTTCTGGGAACTGTTTTCATACTCTTTTGAGGAATTGAAAATTTTATAATTATAATATGTAGTATGAAAAAAAAAATGTCTCTTTAAGATCATAAGGTGAGAGAATCGTATGTAATTCTTTTAGTCCTAGTCTATAATATTTTTAGGACGCATGTGTCTGGATGAATTTGGTTTCCCAGGCCTGGGTGGAATGATTGGAAGAACACCTCGGGGTTTTTGTCAGTGAGCCTGACAAATCGCGGTCGCTGCCCTACAACAGCTTTAATGATCCTACATAGGATTTTACACTGAGATACCAAAAATAAGGTGTCCGCATGTCCCCACTGCTGCCACTGATTATAATTATTGACTATTTGGTTATATTACCGTCTCTACTTTACGTACTTATACTTTATTTAGATGCTCATGTATTGAAAAAAAAAGAGCTTTTGTTATTAGTATATCGCTTATCGGTATAAATCAACAAATTGAAAACACAAGAGAACTTTAATCGTGTATTATATTTTCGGTATTGAAAATGAAAACTCAATGTGGTTTAAACTTTCCTCAGTAATCGTATAATGTTTAACATGACTTAATTGGTTTTAGTTAAAGTTATATATTATATTTATAGAGACAATGACTTATAAACGAGTTTTGTACTTTAAAGTTTCTGAAGTTAGCGGTCGCCCGGCCTTTGTTTGTTTTCGAAAATTAGTTGAGGTATAGCCATTTTCTACATAAATATCTATTACGCATTATATCTAAGAGATCATGCTTAAGTAAAATGTATTTTAGTATTATATAATAATTTAATATGATATGCAAGATTTAAAATGTAATAGCATCAAAGATATTTACAGACAGCCCTAAATTTAAAAAAAATTACAATTTATTTGAGAACTCTCTCAATACATTGTCAGATAGTAAAATACAAGTTTGGGGAGTTTACAAATAATGTTTTAAATATCTTTGAAGCTTACACTGGTATTTTTTTAAACTACTTTCTTAATTGGAGCAGCACGTTTTAAAAGAGGTTAAACTCAATTTTAAAATATTGATTTGATCAAGATTTCGTAAATAAGCTACACAGATTTCTTAATAGGATTTAATTGTTTTTACTATGACTAAAATCTTTAATTAAAATATATTGATTATATTTAATCAGACGTAGTTAGGGAATGACACAAGAAAAAGACTTAAAAATACGTTGGAAATGATTTTACTAAATAAACTCACCTTATTGAATACTTAAGTGCTTACATTTGATTTTGTGAACATCTTCAAGCAAGTTGCGTCTTCATAAGTGTTTGATAAGTCAGGTTCCTATATATGTTGTCGCTTGAGTAAAATAAATATAAGTTTCGCATATAAAACTCAATTACAACAGATAGAAGAGGGAGTTCAATAAATACAAAGTAATAATTAAAAGAAAGAAAAGGTCATGTGTCGGAATGTATTTTTACAATTCAAAGAAAACATGTCGGAGAAAAGAATCATTTGCCACTTTATATATATTATTGCCAGCTCTTAATCTAAAGGTAAAAGACATTGTGATGGAACTCTATTAAATTAAGTTACTACGGCAAAAAGGAGCACAATTTCGATTCCGATAGAATTCAAATGAGTTTTTTATTCAAACAAGAAACTGTAGGTAATACTGAAGTAAACGTACTCTTCTCTGCTCTTAACGAAAAATACCTTTAAAATTGTGAAAGAGACTTAAGACTGATTTTTCCTAACAGCCTTCTAAAAATCCCTTTAGTTGTATCTGTAAACTTTGTATTTTATTTATTTATATAAATAGATACATATTTAATCGATTGTAACCAAAATAAGTAATAACGCATGTAGCTGTTGAGCTCAGGTAAAATTGTGGTGGTCGTGGCGTATATCCTTATTTTTTACTGTCACATATTTGGCTAGTTTTTTTGTGTAACTGTAAATTCAGAACAATAATATTTACGAGTATGTGTATAAAACTAGTGACCATGTGACTTGAAAAGAGATTCTCAACCAAAGCTCCATAAAAGTTAAATATCATATTTTATATATTAGTTCAACTTATATTCAGAGTTTAACTACTTTTCGTCGACTAATATATATATATATATAAGGTGAGATAAAAACCATAATATATCATATAATTTTATTTCTAATAGATTTTAGATAAAAAGCCAGGCGATATACATTTGTTTATAGGTATAATCCTAAATAACCATGAAATAATTTTACCATTTATTTAAAGCTATATATACCTTATACTACGAATATATTTAATAAATAAATCACAGTATATATTTTACAAAATTGATATAATTCATGACTGATATGATTTGTAATAATAATTGTAAACACTTAAGTTTATCACAACTAAATTAGATACATACTTGTCAAAAATCATTTGAAGATTATGTAAAATAAGTTTTAATAATTCATTGTAAGCATTTTAGTCTATTGATGTATAATACGAGTATTAATATTAAGTAAACAAGAAACTATATGTTTTATAATTTATCTAGTCTTTTACATTCTAATCACTTATCTCAATTTTTGTTTACTCTATATGATTTTCATTTACATAGTAGTAGCAAGACCATCAGCGTTATTAAAATAATTCTATCCGAAAATATCTATTTCTGTCCTACCTAATTCGAGGCCGTAATATAGACAATATCTGTCCAAATCAAATAACTCGTTAAATCACTATTTTCACTAGTTTAATTTCATTTAGCATTAAATTTGGTAGATACAAGTCGAAATAAATATTTTTATAAATATATATTACCTTAACGTACACTTAAGCTCTACATGATTTCATAAGCAATTTTAATTTAACAGGAGACTGTACAAGAAATATTTACAAAGTTACATAATATACAAATAGATTTCTGTACTTAGCTTTCTATACAAATGCCTACCGCTACGTGGAGTGTCTTCAATATTGGGTCCAAATTTTGGCTGTAACCAAAAATTTCATAAAGTTTAAGTTCACCCATATAAACCTAACATACAAGCTAGTACGTACCTTTGTAATGCATGTCTCTATGCATACTGGGACACGTTTTACCCGGGTACTGTAAAAAAAAATAGCGTGAAAAATAACGTGGGGTTAAGGATTGCTGCATTTTTATTCGATCTTATAAGAAGACAGGTTTTATTAACTTAAAAAAAAAACGTCAAAAAAGAGGTGAGACTCAATCATCGTTTAATATATTATATTTATTAAGTCTACCCGAAAGTTTTGTCCTTTTTTGGAATAAATCAAAACACATTTTTTTTTACCATGACCAAAATTTATTCAATAACGTAACCGCCAACTGACATTGTTATTCTGCCTTTATTGTTATTATTTCTTGCCAGTATCAAGACAAATTGTATATACCATTTTTGAATTTTAATTTTTATCTTTTGATAAAAAAAATTGTACCCGTGCTTGATTGAAATATCCTTCATTTTAAATTTTTCATCTCAAAAATTTTTGTAAGTCATGATCGGATGGTTTTTAGTCCGAGGAATATGTTGCATGCGATAGAAATTCCCAGCTTAGTTCTGCAAATTTTACAGAGGCCACAAATCAGCATTTGGCATTATTATGTTGCAGTATAATGTTATTTCTATTGAACATTTCCAGCCTCTTTTCTTGGACTGCTTTATTTCAATTATCCAGGTGCTGACAAGCCTCCAGCCCGGTTTAGTCGTGAAGGTCTTTCCCAGCCATCAACCCAGATCTAGTCGAAAAAAAAAACTTTTCCGAATTGAGCTTTTCGTTGGGTTTTAAAATGTATTGGTCTTCGAATGTCTCACTATTTACACAACATTATCACATATTAATTTTGAGGTGGAAAGGGTAGGTTATTCGGCTACACAGTATATCTTTTTCCTTAGAATGTTTTCGAAGGTAATCCACTTTACATCCTCAGCTTTCATCTGATTCAAGAACGGCTCGATGTTGTTTCAAGTATCCAGAGATGGGAACATGACGACAATTAGATCATTCAAATTCTTCTTCACTTAACTCATGTGACTCCCATCTAAACTATTTCCATAACGATCTTGTTTTCCTAATATGTTCCGAAATGGTTTACTAAGTTAAATCTTTCTGTAAAGTCCGATACTTCAGAAAAGATTATTGTTCCCAGATGGTCGTAACAACATCGCCATTGATCAAAGATGGTCGCCCTGAACGTAGTTTATTAAAAATGGCGAAATCTTAAGCATTTATCGAACCATCTTCTGCATGTTCTATTCAAAACTGTACTTTTACCAAACACTGTCAATAAATTTCTAAATGTTTCTGTAGCATTTCTTCATTGTTGAAATTCAAATAAAATACGACGGGGTAAATGAACTTTATTAGTTGCAAGGGGAATACCATCGCTTTACACAGAAGGCTAACGTGAATCAACTTTATTCTAGTTCATTTGTTATGTCAGCATGTTTACATTGAGTGATACAAATAGAGAGACAGACATGCATCATACATTGTGTGGTTATGTGTCGAAACTTGAACCGGAAAAACGGACAAAACTTCCAGTAGACTTTATATTGTATTGTGAACATACCAACTGACAAGCATTTGATATAATCTAGGGTTTTTATATAAGAAATGAGTTCATTGTTTTAAAAAACAGACTGTTACCACTGATCAAGCATTTGCCTAAATAAAAACTCGTATGCTATAAGGCCGATTTATTTTAATTAATAGTGAAACTAAAGGCGTACATGTACTCAGTAATGATCTAAAATTAAAACTCGATTGGGTTATTAATATCTATAATATAAAGTATTATCTTGCATTATTTGGTCATTCGATAAATATATTAGGTCCTTACATATGAAATTGGCGTTTTTCGTACTGGCCACTTTAATCACAAATTTCTCCTCTATGGTAAGGAATTCCAAATTCAAATTTGTACAGCTATAGACTCATGTATTTGTGCTTCGATGATCGTCATTCATTTGTTTTTTTCTTCTGTTTTTTTCTGTTTGCGTCACTCATTTTACAAAATGGAAAACTTAAAATATCGCATTATTTACGAGTACGAGTTCCGCCGTGGCACTAGTGCTGCGGAAACAACTCGAAGGGTGAATGATGTGTATGGCGGTCGTGTTGCAGAAGAAAACACAGTTCCAACATGGTTCCAACATTTTCGTTCTGGAAATTTCGACCTGCAGAACAAGCCCCGTGGACGGCCTGAGACTCAAGTTAATAATGAAGAGTTGAAGGCTATTGTGGAAGCGGATCCATCGCAAACCGCGTCCGAGTTAGCTGCAGGCTGCGATGTTAGTGATAAAACTGTTTTAATTCACTTGAATCAAATTGGGAAGATTAAAAAGCTTGAAAGGTGGGTACCTCACGAATTGACTGAAGCAAACCGGCAAACGCGCGTCGACTGCTGCGTTACATTACTAAACCGGTACAATAATGAAGGTATTTTAAACCGAATCATTACCTGTGATGAAAAATGGGTTCTTTACGATAATCGGAAGCGCTCAGCGCAATGGTTGGATCCTGGCCAGCCAGCCAAATCCTGCCCCAAGCGAAAATTAACCCCAAAAAAGTTACTTATAAGCGTTTGGTGGACTAGTGCCGGTATTGTTCATTACAGTTTTCTCAAATCTGGCCAGACTATTACGGCTGATGTCTATTGTCAGCAATTGCAAACCATGATGGAAAAGCTAGCGGCTAAACAACCTAGGCTGGTCAATCGCTCCACGCCACTGCTGCTTCACGACAACGCTAGACCACACACTGCGCAACAGACGGCTACTAAATTAGAAGAGCTTCAATTGGAAAGTCTAAGACATCCTCCGTACTCCCCGGACCTTGCTCCAACAGATTACCATTTTTTTTCGAAATTTGGATAACTTCTTGCAAGGGAAAAAATTCAACTCCGATGGGGCAGTCCAAATCGCCTTCAAAGATTTTATTGATTCCCGTCCGACTGGTTTTTTTAGTAAAGGGATCAATGAACTACCTATGAGATGGCAAAAGTGCATAGAAAATAATGGTTCATACTTTGATTAATTAAATATATTATATTAAAAAATATTCGACTTTTTGTTCCTCCCATACAAAACGCCAATTTCATATGTAAGGACCTAATATAATATTTATCTTAATTTTGGTCAAATTTGGATTCTGAAACTGAATTTAGTATTTAACAGATTTCGAGCCATCACATTTACTAAATATCCAAGTATAATAAGGAAAAGTTTAATTATCCTTGTATGGGATGCACGTCATTAACTAATACCTTTGTTAAATCGAAGTCAATATTCGTTCTCACAGCCCGGTGATGCAATGGCTGGGGAGGCCGGAAGTTGTTGCCCAGAGGTGCTTTTGGGTGCCTTGCGTCGCCTTGCATGAGTCGTCGCAAGCCGTGTAGCTTACCGTACAAAAAATACAATTAGCTTGCATAATTTAATTGCAATTACTTAAAGGGCATACTATATATTGGCACATTTAAGAAAATATATGTGTGTTAAGACGTGATATTTTTGGAAAATTCTGATTGCCTATAATAGTATACACGTACAAACAATGTTAAATATGCGTTCACAATAATACATTTACGTAAATAAAGTTTGAAATAGGAAACCGTAATCATATATTCGTAATCTAACACCTTAGATTCTATCACGGTATCCAAAACTTTTGCAATATAGGAAATCAAACCGTGAGTGAACCGGTGTAGAAGTGCTTTATTTTACAAATATTAAACATGCATTTGAGCATGTTATACCTTCATTACAGTTTTATTAGCAAGTATAGAGGTGGAGAGCGATAGAAGTGAATTGAAAAATCTTCCATTTGTTTATTACTGATGGTTGTGAGGTAAAGGTGCGTTTATGGTATAAAATATGTAATTTACTTATGATAAACGCTCTGTTTTAAATACTTTATTATGTCGCAATTTAGCCTGACAATATTAATGACTAAAAATTTCTTTTGACACAACACTTCCATTTTGCAATTATTCACATATATATATATATATATATATATATATATATATATTTATAATCACTGGACAAAGTGAATACATTACACCTGATGAAATGTAAAGTGTGTAGTTTACTTATGATAACGACCACCAAGGAATGAAAATCTATTGAAAATCGCTATTGCTATGTCGGCCCACATATACCACGATGGAAGGTCTATAGATATTATGAACAACTGGATATACACGAACTGATCCCAAAATGCGACTGGCCGAAGCGGGTCACTATGACGGTTATATATGCATGAATTATGATTATTCGTGCCCAACATCATCAGTTACACGCTACAATCGACATGCTAGTTCTATTAAATAAAATGCGGATTGCCTTACTATATTCTCCTTCATAGGTGAGTAAATCGTAGGTACTTTAGCTGACCTTTAATCTTAATATGGGCAATAATTGCGAAATAAAAAAATCGAATAAAACAAATTTTGGATATTTATCGAAGTTGGTATGGTATGGTATGGTTGATCTCAAGTACAACGCGAACGTTCTTATGCGGAATACATGGGACTTATAAAAGAGCCCAAAGATTCACGCCTGAATTCAAATTTGAAGCCATTCACATTTTTTGGGATACCGGCTGTTACAAAATTATTATTTTTTTAGTAATCCGGAGGAAAGTTTTGTTAGGACCGTCAGGGGAACTGTGAGAGCGGGGGCCGTGATATGCCAGACTCCTATTGACTCCATATACCCGGGATGTACCTCAGCTTGCTGCCGGCCGGGCCTAGGGATCCATATTCCTCCAACAACTTGGTGGACAAATATCATTTCTAAGGCTCCACCTCTGTAAAGTCATTATTCCTCTGGACCCCTCTATGAGGTGGCGCGCAGGGCATATGTACACTGCCTCCGCCTTATCCGGACATACTTCAAGATTACTGCCCGTTTGATAATTTAACTACGGCAGCTTTGTTTAATTTTGATTATATACATCAAAATTAAATAACTATGTGAGCAAGACTTTACAACCACGATACCATAACAACTGGAGCTCCATCGTCCCGATGTGGGGATTAACTGTTCCGGCGCACGCGACCGTTCCTATCCCATTCGCATCGCTGTTTACGCTGTATTAAACAATTTTGTTCTGATTATAGCCTCTGCCTTCGCTTTGATTTATCTATTGGCGAAACTAATCTATTTAGCTTAATAGCCGTGTGGACTACTTAGATTTTGTATAACATTATTCCTTTCAAACTTTTATTTACTAAATATACTATTACATCTAAGGGCGGCAGCACCAATAAATTAAATCCAGTTTGAACTCTTATAAAACACTATTTAGCGATAAACTGCGCTTATTATGTTGGTTGGAAACATTATCTAGCATCTGTCAAATTTTAATCACTACTGAGGTCAAATGAAACCACTTCAATTAAATAGCGTTTTTATACAAATGAAAACTGGGTATCATTTAATGGCGCAAGTGACCCTAAGATTCGGCAAATTCAAGCCATATTTTAAATTCAGAGAGCACAATATAAGTGTATTTCAAAGGACAAGTAGTTTTAAAATGTAAAACATCCATAAACGTATGCGGAAAGCTCATAACAATATTTAAAAAAATGTTCGAATTAGGTTTTGACACCAATCAGTATGGTATCGACGGTTTTTTAAATATGACACTTGTTGTTTAATGCAAGATAGGTCACATCTACTTATAGAATTTTATTAAGTATATATATATATGTATTATTTTTTGAGTCACTTTATATTACAGGCAGATTAATGTATAAAGTCTTGTATATTAGCGAGGTAAGTATAAAGAAAAACAAAATAATGGCGCTTGCTTCACGTGTACGACGACGCGACAAAGCGTCGGTCAGTCAACAGGCCGCGAGATTGCAAGCAGTTTCCCCACTAGCACTTAATTTACCAGCAAACGGAAAACATAAACAATGATTTATAATATCAGCCACACAACGCGGCACTTTCAGTTTACTTTTAACACGTATATAATTCACGGCAAAGTCTTTGTCTAAAGGCGAGGGACGTGAGTTGTTTATTGTAGCGTGAGCACAAATGAAAATGTTATTATGTTGGTCTCTACCACAGTTGAAAACACCAAACTTTACATTACTGGAAATGCTATACAAAGTTTTGATTTTCTTTTAGTGTTTGTCTATTTTATTAACAGGTGTTGCGGTAGTGTATTTGTAGCTCATTATAATAGTTATAAATATTAAAACGGCGTTTTGTGTCTCCTTGTAAAAATGTTGAACATGAGAATGTCGTGTGCCGTGACTATTCAATTAATTAAATCAAGATTATAAGCCACTATTGGAAGCAGCGTATTTTCACCGACGAAGCGCAACTTAATGCTTTTCTCTGTTTATGACCACGGTATACGGGCTGAGGTTGAAAAGTCGAATTAAAAGTAAAAGTTTTTTTTTTTTCTCTTTATAAATATTAACGGTTAAGTTATCTATAATGTTTACAATATGAGAAAGATTAAAAATATGTAATCATAATGAATAATTGCCTCAATATGTTAAAAAGGGTTTTAGATTTTTGTATTACGTGTTTAACTTATTATTAAGATGATGATATATGAATAACCATATAACTAAAAGATATTTAACTGTAAAGTAACGTTTTAATATTATTCGTAAAGGAAATCAAGAATATTGACATAATGTAAGTGTTTTAAACCGAATATTTTTCTAAGCAATCGTATTTATTTTAATATCAGGGGTTAAAGATATTATATGTAGATACATAAGCGTGTAATTAACTGTAATACGCTATCACGAACATTTCGTGATATACTGTCGTGATTTAATTATATTATTTTTTAGTCTTCTTAAGTTTATTAATACGCGTTTCGCGTTTTACCTTTACTACAATCCGTATGAAAAAAAATGGACAAAAAATAAATAATTCAAATATTTACTTAGTGTAAACGCGTTTTTAACACCTAAAGAAATATATATGCTGCGCTCTGATCGATACGCAGCTTTAGAAGTAATTTGCTTAGTATTTACTAAGAATAAATTATTTTTTTTATTAAAACTTACCTGCTGTTTTGTGATATAAATGGGCTTGTTGACGATTATCCAAGTGACTGTTTCGAAACAGGCTGGCGCCGTGGTGGAGCCGTCATAAGTCATATAGTAATCCGTGTCGGGAAGCAAACCACGTACCGATAACTTGTTTATTGGCATTTCAGCACCTTAACATACATTTAAGATTATCTTTTCATTAGGTCCGTAGTATTTTTATCAAAATTTACATCTTTAGAACTGAACTGGTAAAATATTTATTTAGTTCATATATAGTACACTAGGTTATAAGTTTATAAGAATAATGTTTATGGTTTTACTAGTTAATATATAGTTAAGTTAATAGTAAATAATAGATAAGTTGTAATTACTTTAGATTAAAAGTACTCATTCAACTGTTGAGTCTGAGAAATTTTTACACCCCATCTTTTAACCGGATAAAAATCAGTTTTTTATTAAAAGAACACTAATCGTTGTTAAATATATATATAAATAATAATAATATTATATATACTAACAATTACGCAGATTGACCTAGTCCCAAATTAAGCTTGCGCATGTACTATGAGTACTAAACAAAGATATACATCCTTAAATACATATATACAACTATGAGTCGTGATAAACTTATCTGCTCATCACAGAAAAGTTTACCACTACTGAAACTCGAACCCAGGATCTAAGCATCGAAGGTAGGGTAGCTACAAACTGTGCTATCAGGCGATCAACTCAAAATATAGCTCAATCATTTACAGTAGGAGCGTCGTATAAATAAATACTTACTACTCAAGTAAGTAATATTGTTAGTAAATCTACACAAAGAGTTTTTAATTGTAACATCCTATAGTTACGTAATCTAGTATTTTACGTAAACTAAACATAATTAAACTTTACTTAATTAAACATAATTAAACTAAACATAATTAAACTTACCACCGTACTTTATATTTTCTAGTTCTTCTGTTAATACCCTTAATTCTGGATTTGATAAGTCTCCAAGCTAAAATTATTCGATTACAAAGCATTACTAAAGGATTTATAAGAAACTAATACGGTCAAAAATATATAATATTTTAAATCTATATCATGTCTATCTGTATAAAAAAGAAATACTTGTCCTCACTGAAATTTCATCATAGAGCCTAAACTACTCAAGCTGGATTTACTTATAATATAACGAAAAGAAAAGGGAATGTATCATTTTTTTATTTAAATTACTAAATAAAGAGAACTATTCACACATTGTTTAGCCAACTACGTTAGATAATTTTCTTTTGAAAGGTTAAGGTGCATGGTAATTGTGGATATATTAATTAAAACCAAAGGCTGATTGTTCCTACAGTGACTGGCACATTACTCTCACACTATCTTTTTGACAGTTCATAATTTGAAATAATAGCTTTAGTGGTTAATCCAATGGGGTGCAGAAAACACCAATTTCCTTAATTAACTGAGCTTAGGTTTGGTTGAGGCTATGAACGGGCGTGGCTTTGTTGATAGCGGGAAACTCATCGATAATATCAATTACGTGAAAGTTCACTGAAACATTTAATGAAAATATATTTCCCTATTTAATATGATCATTACATATTTTTAAAATCGAATAACATTTATTTACAAATGTACCAGATATTTATACAAATTTAATAGACATTATATAAAAAAACTATATTATAAAAATTTTCTTAATTTCCCGACATTATGTATTATTATATCGAGAATAGATACTAAAAGAAATTTTAATTATTTGGAACGGATCTTGTTCAATTATTAACCGGACATGATTGTAAATAATAATTGTATATTGTACTGCTAAAAGAAAAATATTGTTTACTCCTAAAAAAGTCATAAATCTACTTATTTATAACATTATACTATTTTTACTAAAAAAATTCCATACCTGCAGTAGTAATGATATCGAAACAATTCCTTGAGCCTTGTGTAATGCTTCAGAAAAATTTGAATAAAGCTGCGAATTGAAACCGAATATTTGAATCTGAAAGAAATTGTACTATTAAAGAGCAATCATGTAACCAAGAATTTTAAAAAGAATAGTACATATTTTTGTAATTATGGTTCTAGTAAAGTAATTTCGGGTAACTTATTGCATTAGGCTAATATTTATTAGTCATTAATTAGTTTTTTTATTTTTTAATTGATTTACTATAGACTATCTTTGTAATTGCCCTGTATCAATTACAACGTTTAAATCTCGCAAAGCAATTAATTAAATTTTAAGTTAACATAGTCAGTATCTTTTTGGTTGAGAGTAATTTCTTATTTGTATTAAGTCGATCAAAAATTTTTCTGTTGTGTTGATAATTTGATTACATAGATTGGTAAATAATATGAGGTAAAACTAACCTAGCGTATTTAAGCGTACTTTGTGTAAGGCATAGGTGGATTTCTTATTTTATACGAAGAGATTATCAGTCGCACATTTTAAATTATAATACATAAAATAAACAATCAAAACACGGGCAAATCATATTTCAATTGATAATTAAAACGCCCAGAGGTTTTTTGCCATTACCATACTGTTTCATGTACACAATTAGCAAACAGTTATTCGGTTCAAGAAACCTTTAGTTCATAAATAAAAGTACAATTTTACGTTTAACATATCATTTCGTAAAATGATTTAAGTTTTTTCGGGAAAAGCGGGCCAAAGAAACAACAATTGAGAGTATACTAAGTAATTATATATTTAAATTACACATATAAAATGGAAAAACGCGAATACTTAATTTAAAAAGTACAAATATTTTTAACGTAACGCAATAAAGGAAGAGGGTGGAAAAGACCTACACATAAGAATGAGGCACATGATTTTAGATTTAACGTAGCTGCCTTAGAATTTGTCACATAAATAAACAGGAGGCATGGTTGAGTTGGTTCGCAGTAAAGTCGTTCGTCGGGATTACATTTGGGATTTGCGCGTCTCCGAGATAGAGGCAGAGGCGCTAGGCGGCGCGACCGATGCGTGTGAAAACATCTGTTACGCTTTCTTTTGAGACCTTCCCGACGAAATCCTTATAACATTTTAACATTTACTCGGAGTAACATAATATTTACTCAACTTACTATTTTATTGACTTTCTCCAGTAAAATATTATTGAAGGATTTTGATGCATCGAGAAAAAATGTGAAGGGGGTAAATAAATATAATATCGTTTATAAGTTAATAGCAAATAGTGAGATATGATGTCATTTAATATGATAATGTATAAATATTGATGTATTTCATGTTTTTGATAGTTCCTTTGTTATTCTTGAGTAGTTAGTCTGCAAGCAATTAGTGAAATGACATTCTACCACTTCGATACTCAGCTAGTTCAGTGGGGCTGTAACTTACGGCTAATTTAATTAGTTGTCTGTGTCTACGTTACAGAACAAACTTTTAACTAATTATAATTGAAGTTTGATATATCAGAATGTAGCTATATATTTAGTGAAAACATTTCAATGATAATTATTTCTAATTAAAGAACTAGTTATTGAAAATAATAAACGCTTCTGAAAGCGTATTTGTAAACAATTGATACAGTTCGTCTAATTTGTGCATTTAGCGTAAGAACAAGTACACCATAGTATTTATAAATCGGCTTTTTAGACATTTCATTATTTAAAGTAATTGAACATTACTTAGACATACAACTATGACTTTTAAAGGCTAATGTTAATAAAATTAAAATACTCATTAGTCCTATCAGATTAGATTGTAGCAGTAGTAAAAACTTTAATTTAGAAAATTTATGAAGTAATGCCGCTTAATTGTATACCTTCGTGGCATGAAAATAAAATATTTAATTGATTGTGAAATATTGCTGAAAGTGCAATTTTTTAAAACTAAGCGAAACTATAAGCTTTATGTGGTTCGTAGATGATGCAAAGTACGACAGTGTTAGTAAAGTATTTATGGTAATTAATTAAGTATTTGGGAATGATAAGTTTACCTCGGCTGGAAACGAATATCCATTAATAGCATGTTCAGAACCAAACTGATCGTGGAGACCATAATGTATATGGATCTCGTGGAACTGGTACTTATATGATAGTGGACCTCCAGTGATATTTATATGATGACGTGTTTCATTCTCAACTGTAAAGATCACGGAATGACCCGTGTTACTTATCAGTCCGTTAATCTGTTGACAAAAAATGAAATGTTAGTTCGTAACTATTATTGTTTGGCAAGTTCTTTGGTTTAGTTCATTATCTATTAATTGCATTTATTGGCTCTGAACAACAGCATTGAATTCAATTATATTTCACATAAAAATTAAAAAAATAATGTTTAATAAAAACAGTTACAGCATGCAATGAAAAATTCAAATATTGAGAACGGTTGAATCCATATATCGAGTTTAGATTTGTTTTTAGTGTCTAAAAAACAAAATAATAAAAATAAAAGTGCCTAAATCATGTAAAATATACAAATAATAATAACATGTATTTAATTTTTTGAATTTCTATTAATATAATATATTAATCACAAAATAAAAAAGTGATACTTATACTGTGGTCACAATATTAATGTGAGTTAAATTAAAATATTTTATTATAGGCACTCTATTGACTCACTCTATGCTTATCTATGTGTATAAACCGTAAGTTGGGATCGAAGAGAAGCTTGTCTGGTTCTAAATTGACGGGAGATTGTCTCCGGCCTTTGTTGCATAGCGACCATTCTGGATTGATGAGCCCCCAAAACGCTGGACCTAAAATAACGATGTATAAATCAATTTAGCTCTAAACAGCATTTCCTTCATACCAACGGTGGGTAATGTTTAATTTATGGTAAAAAACTAATTACCAAAAATATTAAGATATATTTATTGACCATTAATATTATAGCATTACAAATTGCAACTGAAGTTAATATTTTGCCAAGATCTTGGCTTTTGTGAACTACCAACTTGTTCATTAACTACAAAAATTGTGTGCTTGTTATCTGTATGTTGTAATTTTAGTTATTCATTTTGTTGTTTAAAGTTTGTCAGTTAAATATAATAAAACATAAGTATTACTAGTGACAGAAAATTACATAAAATTTTAATTTACATTGTAGTTTACATTACTCCTCAACGCTAGATGCATTAAAAGTGACAGGTTAAATAAAACCCAAAAATTCAAAATACAGATCACCTATAATTGTAATGAATTTTTAGCATAATGACTTCTTGGTTTTTTTGGCATCCTGGGATATTACATACATAAGAAATACATATATAGTCCTGCAAAGAGCCATCAGGGTTGCTGTGAGGGCAGCGATCCCGGTGCGTCAGACTACTACTGACTAAATACCCCTGGGGTGTCCTTCTAATCGCTGCACCCAGGCCTGGGAAACCAAATTCGTCCAGTCGTTAGGGGAAAGAACAGCCTTATCCAGGCTTCTTCAGGGAAGGGTTCGGGTAAAGAGCCCACAACTCCAATAAATCCCTCTCATCTGGGCAGCAGACTCCCTCAAGTTTACTGCCCGGCTATTGTCACCGGGGGATGATGCGCTCACTCTTGGTGAACGTGTCCCTCCGGTAGCATAACGACTTGAGTTGAATACTTCCGACAAAACTCAACTTTTCATGTTTTTGGATAAATATTGCGTTTTGGTGCCCTGAGAAAATACTTCCATATTTTATTTGAGATCACTGTTTGTATAATATAGTGTTAACTTGGATATGTTAATATTTATTATTACTAATAATGCTTTCGATTATCACCAATTGTAACTGCTTTATTAGAATTTAGTAACATACAAGTTTATTTAAAAATACATACAAGTCATCATCATCAGCCCAACATAGTAGTCCACTGCTACACATAGGACTCTCTTAATAAGCGCCATTGATCCCGGTCATCGGCTTTCCTCACATACAAATGTAACCTAATATATCTCATAAAATCCATTCGTTACGTAAGCGCAATGTCCCGTATTTATGAGCTTCCATAAGCTGCACGTAGTTGGTAATATTAGTTGGAACAGAAATACCGTGTTAATTATCACTCTGACAATGGCCTTATTGCAACGTACTGGGATTATATATGTGTATCTACTCATATATCGCTTTTAATGTAAGGGATTATATAAACATAAACCAATTAAATATATAATTTAATACGACGAAAGCAATATAATTTTGTGGTTTAATTGAGTAATTCCGCCGTCAATTGATATCGAGAATATACACAACATATATATAAACAAAATATATATAAACAAAAATGGTTATTTTTGCTGACATATTTATATTTGTTACTGTTGTGTGTACATAAATATAAGTGGTGGTGGAAAATATTGTGATTAAATTCGTATGTTGTTTAAGACAAATGCCGTGTGTATTGCCATAAGTCCGACGCAGCGAAGAGCTTTGTGCTTTGGGCATGGTGTATTATTTTAACTATTTTTCTTTTTATTATTATAAATATGGCAACTATAATATTATGAGTTGGCAGTAATTGAAATTTGAAAAAGCCTAGAAAGTCTGTGTACATGTAGCCACTAACTTATGTTATACCACAGATTAAAAAAAAATTAGAAGTTTTCTTTAGTATAAATAAAATAGATATTTCGTAGGAGTTTTTTTAGTTACTTTTCCATATCATAATTATTGTACATGTACTTATTTCTAAAGAAGCCTCCAAGTTTTTATTAGTATAGCCAAAAGTAACAAACCTTATGAATGAGAATGTTACTAAACAAGTTCAGAAATCAACGGCTTATAGAAATTTAAGAATAGAAGAGACGTGCTGTATAAAAGTAGCCAAAGTGCTTGGATTTTCGTTCACGGTTTTATTATTTATCACCTTGAAAATTGCATGAGTAAGCCGCCACAAGCGTTGTGGTCACGCCCAGTTTATGGGCACGAGCTAAGCGAATTTTCCATTAGTGCAAATAGCATTTTTTTGTTTTTGGCACCGGTCTTCTAAAGCGCCAACACAAAACATAATTACGTTTTTAGAAAGGATCGTTAGGAGATATTTTGTCTACAATTTAAAAATACGCTGCTCAGCGTTATGTTATTCCTAAGTTATGACTAAATACTTTAATTTTATTATCTCTATTAAGATCTTAAATTGTAATTATATCATGATGGTTTTCTCTCCATTCAGAACTCTTATATTCAGAAGTTATTAATATCCTCAGAAATAAAAAGCAGTTCACTATATATGATACAAATATATCTGAGAGACAACAAAATCAGATATCATACTCCGTAAAGTTGCCTATTTGAAGTTTTTAGTGAAGATTGTTTTTTGTAGGCACTTTATTTTCAGAAAAATTAAAACAGAAAGTATTATAAATCATGCGATGTTATAGTTATCATCGCATAATTTATGTTATTGAAGACAAAAAAAAATTTTATAATATACGTTTACCATAAATTAAGTTTAAAAAAAAGAAAATATATATTCCTAACACTCATCTCACAATTCTGAAAACAGCAATATTTTAGATTCTTAGTAACAAAGTAAGATTATATATACATGTGCAGTTTATAAGAATATTTTAGGCCGATTAAAAGGTCAGTTATACGTGATAATAAAATTTAATAAATTTTATTGTTCTGTTACAGACTTTATAACGCATCAACGATAAAGCGAGATTGCGCTATCATGTACCATTATTCGAAATTGCTAGTTTAACTGTCCAATTAATGCGATGATAATAATGATCCTGTAATTGGCTTTCGTGTAGTTTGTTATTCAATTTGCATTTATTGATACTAAAGTCACGAGAAGCAATGTTTTGTTTATACTATTGATGAACGTCACTAGTGTATCCATTATCAAATATACTTGAGGATCTATAAATACTTTTACATTTTGATGTAAAAATAACATAGGGACTTATAATATTAGGTCCTTACATATGAAATTGGCGTTTTGTATGGGAGGAACAAAAAATCGAATATTTTTTAATATAATATATTTAATTAAGCAAAGTATGAACCATTATTTTCTATGCACTTTTGCCATCTCATAGGTAGTTCATTGATCCCTTTACCAAAAAAAACCAGTCGGACGGGAATCAATAAAATCTTTGAAGGCGATTTGGACTGCCCCACCGGAGTTGAATTTTTTCCCTTGCAAGAAGTTATCCAAATTTCGAAAAAAATGGTAATCTGTTGGAGCAAGGTCCGGGGAGTACGGAGGATGTCTTAGACTTTCCAATTGAAGCTCTTCTAATTTAGTAGCCGTCTGTTGCGCAGTGTGTGGTCTAGCGTTGTCGTGAAGCAGCAGTGGCGTGGAGCGATTGACCAGCCTAGGTTGTTTAGCCGCTAGCTTTTCCATCATGGTTTGCAATTGCTGACAATAGACATCAGCCGTAATAGTCTGGCCAGATTTGAGAAAACTGTAATGAACAATACCGGCACTAGTCCACCAAACGCTTACAAGTAACTTTTTTGGGGTTAATTTTCGCTTGGGGCAGGATTTGGCTAGCTGGCCAGGATCCAACCATTGCGCTGAGCGCTTCCGATTATCGTAAAGAACCCATTTTTCATCACAGGTAATGATTCGGTTTAAAATACCTTCATTATTGTGCCGGTTTAGTAATGTAACGCAGCAGTCGACGCGCGTTTGCCGGTTTGCTTCAGTCAATTCGTGAGGTACCCACCTTTCAAGCTTTTAAATCTTCCCAATTTGTTTCAAGTGAATTAAAACAGTTTTATCACTAACATCGCAGCCTGCAGCTAACTCGGACGTGGTTTGCGATGGATCCGCTTCCACAATAGCCTTCAACTCTTCATTATCAACTTGAGTCTCAGGCCGTCCACGGGGCTTGTTCTGCAGGTCGAAATTTCCAGAACGAAAACGTTGGAACCAAAAACGAACTGTGTTTTCTTTTGCAACACGACCGCCATACACATCATTCACCCTTCGAGTTGTTTCCGCAGCACTAGTGCCACGGCGGAACTCGTACTCGTAAATAATGCGATATTTTAAGTTTTCCATTTTGTAAAATGAGTGACGCAAACAAAAAAAAAACAGAAGAAAAAAACAAATGAATGACGATCATCGAAGCACAAATACATGAGTCTATAGCTGTACAAATTTGAATTTGGAATTCCTTACCAAAGAGGAGAAATTTGTGATTAAAGTGGCCAGTACGAAAAACGCCAATTTCATATGTAAGGACCTAATATATATATAATATGTTAAACTTATGGGGAATATAATTTTCTGTTATGTTACATGTATCATATTATGGTATGGGCCAAATATGACATTGCATCTATAAGTGTGTGTGGGTGTGTGTGTTCGAGATATCTTTATTTTTGATATCGGACCAAAATTAATTACGCTTTAGAGACTCTATTTTGATTTGCATAGTAAATTGGAATCGCTTGTGAAACTAATCTGAACTTTATTTGACTAGATATCATGGATCTGGTGATAAAATAAATTAGCCGGACAAAGGAGAAAAATTGCATTCTTTAAGTTAGTGATAAACAGTAAAAGTTATTCTAGGAGAATACAAAGTATGCGGTAACACGCAAGTCGCTATCTCTGACCAAACCTCGCTGTTTGATATTTTTTATTAGAATATAAAAATGTTCTTTTTAGTTCAAGGAGAGAATAAATAAGTATAATAAAATATTTTAATTTAATAATGCGTGTTTTATTATATTATAAACGTAATGTATCAGCCAAATGTTAATACTACTACTATTCAATGTTAATGTTGTACCAACTGAGTTTTTTGAAAGTTTTTATTCAGGGGGTCTTTATGTCAATATTTATTACGTGATCATATAAATATAGACGTTTTATTTCAACTTTTTAAATCTTACCTTCAGCACTATAGCCTTATAAAGAACAGATTCTTCTGAAAATCATGTGCGCTAATCATTTGTTAGTGCCTACATTATATAAGGTACTTGTTGAAATGTTGTCAACACCGAACCTTAGCGATAGCAATTTTGCGTTAAAAGATTAAAAATCATATTTCCATTTTCTTATTCATATAAATAGTATGGTTCCTTGGTTGTATTTTTTAAATTTAACTAATATTTTCGAAATACCGACGAGAAAAAACAATAAATATCAACTTTTAAGGTAAATGCGTTTTTGAAATATCTCAAAATACTAATTTCAAATCCTTGGCTTAATTGGTTTAGAAGTTAAGTTTCTCACAGAAAAATTGACAGACATACGGATAAAGTTCTGAATGTCCTAGTCGACACATAGAATCACTTCGCTCTATTAATAATAAATGACAAGTTCTGTCGAATAACGTTATATCGTCTGCTAGCAATTTTTACAAAATTGACCTACCACAATCCTCCGAATGGCATACGCTTACATGTCGTATCAATTTTTCTGTGCTGATAATATTTCTGCCGGTTTACGTGATGTGAATTTATACTGATGATTTATCTTGCATTCATATTACGTTACCCATAAAATTGTGTGGTACGTTATCATAACATTCGATTTTCGGTAGATATTGTATAACGTTATTTCATTTAATCTGGCTTATAATTGGGTTTAAAAATAAATCATTCCTGGACAGTTTAACGGGTATTTTAAAATTAACTCATTAAGAATCTTAAAGATCTTATCTCTCTTACTTTTGTTGAGTCTTTAAGCTGTAGAATGGCCTTCAGGCGAGCGTGTTCGCATCGTCCAATGATATTGGGTCTTTTCAGCGAAGCGTGAAGAGAAATTTGTGCAGGCCGGCATGATCGCTACGGCTATCGAAGGTTTTTCTGCTATTGGTAGTCGGTGACGTTTTTGGACAGCATCGTACTTATCATCAGACATGGTGTGGTCACTTTACAGTATCAGGATAAAAAAACAATTAAATTAAAATAATAAGAGATTCCAACATATCCTGGTATTGGTATACAATTGTGTCTAATTGAAATTAATAAAAATTACTCAATTTCCTTTCTATATTAATGGTCTTAATAAAGGTACAATAAATATTAATATACTTTATATCAAAGGAATACTTGTTTAAAGTGATAAAATCTTTGGCATTAATAAAGGTGTCACAAATTATAGTACGAGGTTACCTGAAATGCCGTCGTAGGTCCACCATTCCTCCCAGCTGACGCCACTCACGGCTGCAATCAGACCAACTCTAATTAAAACTGCACATTGCATTGGTCATTATAAATATAACTAATAGCTTATTGTAACTTTTATAAAATTTAATGCAATATATTAGTAGTTCACAATTTTGACGTTACATAAAATAGTAATTTCAACTTAATTAACTTTAAAATTTAGTATAAAAACAAAAATAATTAATCAAGCAGCTTAAATTTTTAGCATTCCTAAATTACTGAATCAGCTTATAACTTAAATATAATATTTACAATACATGTAATTTTACATTTATTGAAATGTTAACTACTATCTAATAAATTTTTGGTTGGGGAAAAGGTTTCTTCGCATTTTATATGAAAACTCAAGACATAATTTTTTTAAAGTCTATTTACATTTAATTACAGTATATATGTGCCATTTTATTTGATGACTTCCTCTCATCTTGTAGGTAGGGATATAATCCCGTTTGTTTAGATATTTCGGGACTTCTAATAAAAAAATCACGACAAATAGTATTGACAGTCCTCTCTTGATGTTAACCTGTCACTGCCAAAAGAATTCTGAAGAGACCCAAACGGGTAAAAATCTGAAGGTGCAAGATCTGAGCTATATGGCAAATGCATTAATACCTCCCAGCCAAACTCTCTTAATTTTTGTGAGTAGCTAAAGATATGTGTAGTCTAGCATTAACGCGTTGAAAGATCTTGATCAATTCCAGACGTTTTTTCTCAACTTCTAGGTTTAATCTCAAAAGTTGTTGGCAATAGAGATCCGAATCGATGGTTTTGCCCGGCGGTAAAAGATCGTAATGAAGAATGCCCTTCCAATCCCACCATACACACAGCATTACCTTATTGCGAGTTAACCCCGGTTTTGTAACAGTATGTGAAGCCTGACCGACCTATGACCACGACATTTTTGCACGTTCTTGTCGTACGTAATTCACTTTCCTTTACCAGTTGGTGAAGGAATGTTTTTGAAGAGATTAGTTCCATTACCTCTCAATAAAGAATCGTAAATGAGTACACGGTCCATTAGGTATTTTACAGTGAGCTCGTGTGGCACACAAACAACGATCTTTTTTGTTTACTCAGATTTTCTCAAATGGGTTAAAACTGTTTTGTGGTCAATTTCCAGTTCTTCAGATATGTCGTAACTACATATATGTTGATATTGCTTCACTTTTTCAAAAATTGCGTTATTTAATCCGTAACAGGGTGATCATAGCGAAATGAATTTTTGACATCAAAATTCCCGGATTGAAAATGCTTTTACTGTTATTGATACTGCATTATGTACATAAATACCCCTTTTTTATTTCGTGGTTTGCGTTGCATTTTTACTTTTTTGGCATAAAATTTTAAAATGTATCAAATTATTTTATTAAATTCACTCATTTTGATAGAAATAAAAATAGCTGGGAACAATATTTTACATTTTTTATAAATGTAGATTTTAATGTCATCAACCCCAGCCAAAAATACTACAACCAAAGAGATTTTATTACAAGTTTAGACATACTATACGCAAAAAGACTTTTTCAGCGACTTATTTTTTTTTTTTCGAATTTACTCGTGTTTGTTGACCGGGAAAGGTCTTCACAACTTAACCGGGCGGGAGCGACCTAATGTATCATAACTAAATAATGTTTTTCGCATATTTGTTGTATTTAATGTAGCTAAACTGTGTGACAACAAAAAGTGTTACTACCATATTTGGCGGGTATAAAGAAATATTTTACCTTAATTTCATTTGTACATTTCTATCGTCTCATTTTCCTTCATTGAACCAATAAAAATGAAGTGATTCAGCCAATGGACCAGAAAAGCGTTATTCTTTTGAAACAAAACATTTTGCTTTGACGCGCCATGAGGCGATGCTTGACATCCTATTGTTCAAATATCCAATAACACCGGCAGACTTTGAAGCGTTTGTAATTTATAAAATGATTTTCTTGTACGATTATATTATACCTACATGAGCTATTTTTTATAGTTATAAATAAATTTACTATAATATATTTATCTTCAATAGATTTATCTTATATATATATATATATATATAACATAAATTATGATAGTTATAAACGGGTGCGGCGATCAGTCGCGCTGCTGGTCACGTTGAGCACGACATATAAGCACAAAGTGGATACAGTCACTAATGTATTTCTGCTCACCCCGAAAGAGATTTAGCGTGACGATATATTATGAATATAATATATTAAAACCAAGCTCCCAATTTTCAAAAAATTAGGCGTAAGTAAAAGCCATGGTAGTATTTATATTTTTATATTAAGGTCTATTTTACCGAAACATATAATACTAATTTCTTATAACTCTGGAGATTACAGTAAAAGCGAGATGGTATAACTGTATGTAAAAGTGACCTCTATACTATATGAGAAATATTATTTTGAACCTTATCTTTACAATAATATCAAATTCACAAACAGCAGTAGCTCACGGATCTCACGGTAGACGGATTTACAGAAGATTAAAATTTCTAATTTGAGCTCGCTAAAGTTCTCTTAATTAAGATTATGAGATTATGATACTCATAATAATTTCAACGCAATTAATTCAAAAATACTCCGTCGAGATTCTTGAGTCTTAATTATTTGTGAAAATCTTTTCCTCATAACAAGGAATACGATTACTACTCCATAATCTGTTTAAAATGTGTCTGAACAGGATAAATTTTGTTATAATAAATTATTTTAGAAGTTCATAGCCCCTTTCAATTTCATTTCGAATCCAGCCAATTGAAGTTTTATTATTATCTGAAAACTAGTTATTACCACATATTTAGTTAGCCTTACATTTATTAATTCTTCGATATGATCATTCTTTTAAACATTTTGGATTATTTTTTTTTTATTTTCTTATATTAACAAACAAAATAAAGGAATTATAATAAGTACTACTTGGACCCAGAAACGTGCTTTCGAAATACACAGCAATCTCGAAACTTACTCGATACGCCTGATTTATGTTTTTAATTTAAATTTTTGCATTCGCCAGGCGAAGTTCGCCTCGGACGCGCTGCCTGCATCGCAAATATATGTTACAGTCGAACCGGGAGATCGTTTCCAGCTTCGGATCGGTATGGCTTGAACGAACTGTCGACTTTTAATCTTTTAATGCTACTCGACAAACTTTACCCTGCCTGGATACGACTCCGTGTATTCATACAGGTAATGAATATATAATATTTTATTCACTTGCATTATAGAAAATGTTTATATTAATAATAATCATTGCTACATAACTGTTAATAAAACTACATGTAGATATTTTAATTAGTTTTATCATTACATTAACATTTCATCATTATTTAGTTTTAAAAATTTTCAGTGTTTGTAACGTTACACAATAAAGAATGTTTTTTTTTTGGGATATCTACTTTTAATTTCTTGGTCTTTAACAGCAAATTTATAATTAAAAAAAAAAGAATTGGTTTTAGTATACATTTTGCATGTGTATTGTGTAAGATATTTTAGTGTTAATAATTGTTTTACATCCCAGAGTAGGGATAATGAGAAGAGAGCTCGGCAAGCTGTATGACATTAAGTGTTTGGAATATAGCTTAATGCAGCTTATAGCAACTTTACCGTCGATAACAGCACCTGAGACGAGACAGGCGTATTTAATTATTGTAACAATATACATAGTTTGCATTTCTTGGTTTTATTTGATGCAATTACGCAGATTTTGTGACCAGAAAACAGTTTGTAAGGCAGTAAGGGCTGTTCGGCAAACTTTTAATATCAAACTTAAAATTATATGTCTTACATTCAGTTCAAAAAACATTATTTTTTTCTTAAACAAACACTCGGATTAGAAATACTGCCTATAGTAGAATTTCAAAAGTATAAAAGAGTTTTCTCACACTCGTATTACTTTTATACACATCTATGGCAAAATTTATTTAAAATTGTATAAATTTCTATATAATGAAAATAATATAATGTACAGAAATGCATATGTGTAGGTTGCAATAAACGAGTGAGCACATCGAAATAGGTAAGATTGAATTCTTATGCATTGTTGCGTTTTGCAGACACGATTGCTACGTGGGGCAACGAGTGCTCGCTCGGGAGACGCCAGTCAGCATCTGCTTAGTTTTAGCCCTCACCAGACCAGAGTCGGCATATAACAGACGTAAGCTCACGGGAATATGAACGCAAACAGCAAACATTATTGTATGAAGTTTTGATTAAAATGTATTATCTATTCCCATCTCTACATTTATTATACTTCTGCCTTTTAACAGATTTTCTCATTTACTGCTATGTAAAGTGAAGTTTTGAATTTTAAATTAATTCGTCTCTTGTTGTATTTATTATTTGGTTTAATCAGTTATTTTTGTTTAATTTGAAATATATAATAACCTTATATACATTTCAAGAATATGTTATGTAAAAAGATACCGTTGAAGCGAAAACAATATAAAAACATGATATATTTTATAATATTTAAAATGGGATCTTGTAAAGTGCCTACTTTACATTACATCTTGATGATATAAAAAAAAAATCTAAAACTGTATTTTAACATAAATATAACAATAGATTACATCGATGTTATTTAAACATCACTAGGTAAAGGTTTTAGTATAATAATCCATTATAGATATTGATGTCGCAATCCAACATCGAAATGCAGCAATTCACAGCCGACGAACTCACAAAGAGCTTCAACCATGCATCGGAAATGAATCAGTTTCCGTTGTGGAATGTGCCAAATGATATATATCTATTTACGTTTTCGTTCTAAACGAAGCTTTACCGTCTACGCAACACCGTTCAATGCACTACAACGGAACAAATTTGAACAGGAAACCCTGCTTGCGGAGACACATTGTACCTGCCATCCGTGCAATTTAAATGCACTGAAACTTCTTGAATGTGGAAATTTTAAAGTAATTTAATTAAGCTCACTCATTTCCTATTTCCTTAGATGAATAGGTAAAAAGTTTATCGGTGGTAGCTAAAGTGCGAGGGCTGTCTTCCTTAACGATTTTCCGTCTAACTGCACACTAACAGAAAACCAATGGAAATGTCATCAATGTATGAAATAAATAAAATCACGTGGAAAATAGGCAATTTCACGGTGAATTGGATGTTCTTTGCGGAGAGTGTGCAACGCTGCATCCTTTGCAGCAGTTGTCGACGCCCGCATAAAAGCTTCGCTCGAGCGGATGATTTTAATCGCATCCATCTGCAGATTTTTTTAGAATAAAAAAAACATTTGTCACAAACATTTCACTGGTAATGTTTTTTTAAATATTTTAATTTTATTAATGAGTATCATGTCCATCGGTAGACTAAAGTGAGTCGATAATGATGAGTTAGAAAAGTACAAAAGACAAACGAAACTTAATATTAAGTAGAATTCACTTTAAATAACCTTTTACATAAAATAGGCTCTCATGTATAGTAAATTTGGGTTATCGTTTTGGGATCAATGAACATTCATTCAAGTATACTTCAGCTCGTACGTCTTCTATTGTAAGCATAATAATTGGGCTGGACTTTATCTAAAACATTTTCTGGTAAGTCTTCGTTAGAGCAATATTACATTACATATCGAAATGTATGATAAGGAATGCGAAATATATCATCGAGACTATAAAACTGTTTCTTCAATGCATTATACCTCGCCGATGCACTCACGATGGTAGGAGTGAAAACGTATGCAGCATAGAACTGCTATCTTTACAAATTCTATTCCATTAAAGAATTCCTGATATTCTTATTTTCTACCGTCTCAAAAGTTTGAATATGCATGTATTATTATTAAAAATATATTGAAAACGTAAAACTTATCTCAGTTTTTAAAAACTGTGAAATAGACTTTATTTCCCGCGAGCATTCGCTACTGCTATTTATAGTATGAAATATGATTGTAAGATTAAAATAACAAGATATGCTAGTACAATCAATAAATAAAAATGATTTGATAGTTCAGTTCATAATGTTACTTATAGGCATCAATTTTTATCTTGTTTTTTAATTTAATATCACACAATCAAGAATATTTTTGTATGTAGAAACTTAACAAAGTATTAAGCCACACATGAACTAAAATTCATAATTCAAATTTCATCATAAAGATAATATTCAGTGAAGCAAAGTTAAATTAAAGTCGCATACGGACTTCGCTGCGGTCCGTCGGAGCTTAAGGCGGCCCGAGCCACCTGCGCTCCGCATCGGCTACACTGTGAACAAAATCTGTGCTATGCCTGTTGTATTCTTTTTTTTTTGTTATTCACTTCAATTACTAGTTGTTACACTGCATGCGTAACAATATTCTAAAGAAAATGAAGTGTTTTCATGGAGATTTTTCCTCCATGAGACTAAAGTTTTTGAAGTACATACGATACTAAGAAAAAATATTCTTTACGTAGAAGTATAAAGATAGAATAATAAGCATTATTTTATAAACAATATAATGTAATGTATATAATGGTGAATGTATTTTCGACAAAGAAATGTCTTGACTTATTGACAGGAGAAATTGGTGCTGTTTTCCTTGTCTTTAACGTGTAAATAAAGGAGTGTAAAACAGTAGAAGATGAGCAAACATGGTCATAAAGCACGTCAGAAGGACGAGCCTATATATAATCAGCTTAGTGATAAATTGGCAAACAACACGCGACGACACAGCTGCTTCCGGCGTCGGGCCGCGACGGTGACGCTTGTCGATTGCTAACTAACTATACGCTGCGAGCAGATCCGAATGGTCCCCACAGTAACATCTGAATTTGTACCATTAAAATTGCTAATATTTATTGTTAGTTTAGTAAATACGCAAGTGACAGCAACGCCTTTTAAGAAACACTGTTGTAGTGCTTCGTTTTTGTTTTTTGTAATTTTAATAATTTTCCTATCTACAGCTGTCGTATTCAAAGTTGTATTTTTAATTCTAATAAATGAGCAAATGAGTTAGAAAAAAATTGAAATATTTACTATAAATACATTATTTTACTGTTGTTTATACAAATACAAAGTTTATTTAATGAAAATATTTTTGAATTAATCTACCCATAGGTGCAACTTCCAAGAATTATATGAATCAAGATAATGGGAATTGTGGTGTATGAATGCGTAACATATGAAGTAATATTTCAATAAAATTAATAACAGATGAATTTCGTATTTGCGTTTCCTTTTAAAAAATTATAAAATTTACAAAAACATCTTATCTATATTTTAACATAGGAATTATGTGTTTCATACAAGTATACACACATAAAAGTGTTTTTCCTGACTCATGATCGCAGCGTCAATGGAATAAGTTATTGCAAAAATACTCCAAAATATCCAGAGACAAAATATACACTTTGAATAAAAGCACTGTATTTTGTTTTTTGGAATATCCTTTCAATTTTTGATTCTTCTATTCAATCTGAAACGCTAACGCCTAGTTTCAGAAAAGTTCCTTACATTTTGAAAAGGTTTTACTCATCAATTGAATACAAACTTACGATTAACTATAGTTAAAAGTCGTTTTAAAATTTAAGGAGCGTTTCTAAATCTGGGCGTAAAAGAATTGGATAAAACAATTGGTGCTTTTATTCCAACCGGTAAAATAATAAATATTATGTGGATTTGATGGATTTGATTTTGTATTGCGATCTACGAATTGAAATATTGTTAAGGGTATAACAAAATAGTTACTGGATACAAAACAAATGTTACAAAACATTGAGACCGGAGTAAACTAATATCTTTAAAACGTAATGAGCAACATTGTAAGGCAGTCACACTCCAGACAGCAAAATCAAATTACACTTCCAAGAAATTGTACGAGTATGTCTTGCTCTTCTTTGCTTGTCTTGCTTGAGTATGGCTCGACATAGTGACTACAGTGCAACTGGTGGTAAGTACAGTGTAGTCCAAAGATGAAAATCTATTGATAGTCTCCGTCGTCATGTCGGCCCACATAAACCACGACTGATGGTCTCTAGGTATATGAGTTACTCGATATACACAAGCTGATCGCGAAATGCGACAAGCCAAAGCTAGACACTAGGACGGTCTTTAAACTTGTGTACTGTAGTCCTGACCCAGTTCGGGCAATCACCCTATCACCAAAAAAGTGTACTTATTAGGGTTAAGGATCACCCATTATTTAAGCAGAGGTGGTTTACCAATCACATGACGTAGTGCTGGCTGCTTGCTTACTAATATCAGGTTATATACATACCTAATGGCCTTCTGTCGAGGTATATTTGAGAAGACATGATGATGGCAATTGTCAATAGATTTTATAATTAGGTAGCCCTGCATTAAATTTCCCATCAGATGTTTCGTAGATATTTTGCTGAGTCAGTATAAAAAGTTGAAAACAGTAATGAACAGGAGTTTAATATTGCAGATGGATTATATTAAGTCTGCGAGGTTAGGATTTAATATTAACTTTTGTGTATAGGTTTGTTTAAATTTCCTTACCTGAAAAAGAGAACAGAATCTGGAATATCGCCGACACTGCAACCGCACTCAGGAGGTTGTACATTGTCTAGGACACGCTTTTTTCCGGACTCGACATTGGACTATATTTATAGTACTCTGTATTCGAAAAAGTCTTGTCTTTTAAGTTTTTTCATTGTAGAAATCAGTAGCAAGGCTTAACATGTCTTGATTTGAATATATCTCGAAGCTGGCTCTCTTTTCATTGTGATAATCTGAAACAAAGTGATAGAGATAGCGTCTTCACAAATGCCTTTTCGGAAATGAAGCACGTGACAGAAGGAATTCGTGCTACTCGCAGTTTCTGACTTACATGACCATAGAGTAGTTGTCTCATTTCTGTCTTTCGTCATAAATGTAATCGGTTACTAATATATTATTCAAAATACCGTGTTGAAAATAAAAATAAACATTTTTCCTAAGTTCGCAACAGCATTTTTGAAAAAAAAAGTACACTTTTATGATAACAATTATTTATTCAGAGAACTTTGATTACAAAAATAATGAAGTGATTTTAATTATTCAGTTTTATTAAGAAATCAGTATTATTTTCATTTTTTAATCAACAATAAAGATTGAAATAACGAATAGTTTCATTTCAGATATTTCCTGATATACTAAACTTAAGGAAATGACATAGAAATAACCCGAATATTCCAATAAAATTATACCTGAATTCTAAGATACTTAAAAACCGTATTGTAATAGTCATTTACAATAACGATGTAAAAATAATTATTTTGGACGCAATTCATAAGATAATGACGGTGACAAATTGTCTCTTATATGCAGCCTTATAAAGTTTGTAACCTACATGCGACAAAACTTATTGTTTCAAAGTCCACAAAGCCATTGTTCGTGTTTGGGCACTTGCTGATAATGGAAATTTGATATGTCGCGGTTCGTGCCGTAACGTTTGAATGTCGGCCGCGCGGGTTTGTTCGCTTCATCGTATAAATAAGCGTAAAGTAGTGTAGCAGCACGCGAACCGGTCGTTAACCCTGCTTCATGGTGTTCTAATGGTGAGGTGAGGGTGTCATTGAAACCACAATATAACCACTTCGGCGCAAACCGAATGTCAGCAAAGAAGTATTATAATTTACTGTGTATAAACTTGAACTGAATTGTTACTGACCCCTGTGATAATATATACAGTTTTAATAAAATAGGGTGGAATTTACGCTTAGTATTATTATTACACAAGCTGATATTGGTAAAGTTGAAGTTTCTTGGAAAAACCAAATGGTTAATAAATAAAATTAAGCGATCATAAGATTTTTATAGTAATAAAAATGTAATGTTTCTATTTTTTGAATGGATATAAAATTTTCCTGAGTAGTATGAAAATTAATATTTACTTATTTAAAATTCTACATTGCATTATTGTTATATTAGTAACATTTTCTTAGATAATCTTAGTCATAATTAAAAGATATTTTGATAAAAAATGTATTTTTTTTATATACCATGCTTTAAAATAATTTTGTTACAAGCTTATAAATACTCGCGATAATTGATATAAAAAGCGTCGTATATTTAATGTTTTACAAAAGTGCAGTGAATGAAACGAGGGCACTGTAGAGTGGAATGTCAGGGAAATATTTTTGAAAAGATCCGCTATTTCAAAGCCACATCGTCGTATTGAATGCGTTTTAATGAAAAAACATGCGCCGATTCGCAACAGTCAAGGGAATTAAAACCTCGGCGCGGTGCTCACGATCCTGAATGCATCGGACGGAATTTTCATTTGTCCGAATATTATTTCCACAGGGAATTTTGAGGGATGTATTTTGTTTTAATTAATGTCCACCTAGCGCTGTGATTTCGCTTGATACACGGCCAGTTTCGTTTAGTTAAAGTTCTAATAGATTTAACACATATGGTTTTAAAAAAATCTGTTATAAATATGTATTTTTCTTTATAAAAACATTAAAATAATAGGAATACGTATTACTGTATTTATGTATTCTTATTGTATAATAAGATTTACTGCAACCACTAAAAATATATATATGAGTAATATATGAGTATTATTAAGTATAGATAAATTATATTTTATGTACAGATACTTGTTTTTTTACTTTTTTTTTGTTTAGATGCATAAATAATTAAGCTATTATACATACACTATTATGTTAAATTTTTAGTTACCAAGATAATTTTGTACCTAATTGAATTATAAAATATTATCAATGTATCCTCAAAAACACACTTTTTTATGTTATTTTTACATGAACTTGCTAAAATTTATTATATGTTTATATTTACATTTTTACAAATTATAAATATTTGTGATTTATTTGATAAAAACAATATATATATTTAACATTTTGCTACTGCTAAAATTTGTTTGCATAGAATTATCTTTATTTTGAATTTATATTCATGGTTAATTTACGCACATTAAATAATTGTAAAAGAAAAATATGAAATAACTTACAAAATACGTACTTTCTCTGTATATTTAAAAGCCGTCCTCACACATTTAATAGAACAACAATATATATTTTAAAATATAAAACAACACCTTTACTTTAGAACATCTACGAATGAGATATGGAAAGATATGTCGTTACGTGTTTTAATACGAAAGTTATCGAAAAGTTCCCGCCATTACGCGCGCAGTTTTCCCTCTGGCTCGTCTTCACGCTAGCATTTGCGCGGAGCGACTGAAGCCTTGTTTCAAAACAGCCTATACATTCTCAGTTGCCAGCTTTTCAAGTTTTCCTCATGCACGTTCGTATCCAAAACAACCTAACCACCTGATTTCGGAATTTCAACTGAAACTTTATTTTGATACATTAACGTTCTATTTTGGATTGTCTATCATATACTTTAGACGTTTATTACTATTCAGCCTTATTCAACATTCTGGCCTAAAATTGAAATGTCTTAAAGCTTGTTATCTGAAATGTTGAACATTGAACTTAATGTAAAGAAACATGAAGTTTTAAATTATACTGCAACAAATGTATTAAAACTATGAGGTACACCAGAAAATACTTAAATTTTTCCGTGCGTAACAGAGATGAATATAGTTTTACGGAGATAAAGGGCACGGCCTACGTGATCTTAGTGGTGGGGGAATATCTTAAAACGTTTTTAAGAAATCTTCTGAGAACGAAAATGCTATGAATAGCTTTTCTATTTTATACAAAAAATATATAAACCACCTTTGTTACAACACTTATTGATGACACAACACTTTAATAATATTACAAAATGCATCAATAAATATATGTATTTAAGAATCGTAACTGCATATAAGCTCATTCATAAAACATTAGCAGAGGAAGCGAGCTCTCAAAGGACCTAACTCCAAGTAAATGTTGTTTATTTTGTTAAGGAAGAAAGCCTGTACACAACGGGGACGCCACATGGCAGAGTATGAATAAAAGAAGAGCCATGTTTCAGACTTTCAAAAGTTCAACTGGTATTTCAAGCGATACTTACATTTTTCATGTTGCAACTTAGTCGTTAGTGGGAAGTTGAATCAATAACTTATATCTTAGTTTTAGTGACATCTTCATCTTGTTTTATACGTGACAGGAATCAAATTTCGCTCAGTTCTGTTTCTATCGTTTCTATTTTATAAATTGTATAGGGCAGAAAGGAGTAGCATTCTTAACGGGAATGCAAACAAATCTATATGTGAAACTATCCATATATTGCTTATTGTAGGATATTATAGGGTAATCACGATCATTGTAAGGTAATTAAATTACAAATAGAACAAAGAAAGAATCTAGTGTTCTACTCCGGTGTCCAGAATACATATCTTGGTAACTTGATATGATTCATTACACAACGGACTCAAATAAACGAAATACAATTTAATTAGGATTTATATTTATTATTATGAACAATAATTTAAGTAAAACATTGCTTGATTGTGTGTATTACAGTATGAAATATGATGATGATGATGTCCTAGCCGGTTTCGGCCACGGCGACTGTTTCAACACCGATTAAGAAAATCGAGGTCCAGTTTTCGGAAACAGTCAATTGCGCAGGAGATATTTCAGTGCATAACTGGACGCGCAGCCAGAAAAGCACTCTCTCGTCCGAGCGCCCTCGGGCCCGATGGAATGGAGAACCAGTACGATCGGGAGGGAGAGGGATGCAGGTTTGGTCGAGTTTTCCTTCTCTGAACACCTGGTTGAATTGCGGTGTTCAAGAGATACCTTAGTCGCCTTTTACGACACCTCAGCAAGAAGAGGGGGGTGCTATTCTATTCTGCCGGCGACCACCACGGCTGAAATATGGGGAGACATTAGTTAATCTATAATTTTATTAAATAGATAATATTAGGGTCTTATTACACAAGATCCACTTAAAGTACTTATTACGTTTAAGATAGTAAAAATAATAAACTAAGACATTTTATGTTTGTGGTATTAGATCCTAAATATGACCAATAAATTATAGTTTACTTTGTCGTTTATGAGGGCAGAACACCAAACCCTGTACGGAACATGTGTAACAGATTGCAGCAATAAGGGAAATTGTCTTTTTTACGAACGCCAGCCGACGACGACGTAAAGTATTCACGTTAGTAAGGAACAAGCCAGGATAAAGGCAAAGTGGTTATAGCAGATTGCAAGTCTAATGATTGTAATACATTTATAATAAGCAGGTATATATGAGGCGTCTAACTTCCGAACCCGCTAAAATGATTTTTCGTACAAAATTATTTAATAGTCCTAAGAGTTATTTAAAATGTTTTTATCAAAGCAAATATTATATATGATTTCTTTCTTTTTTGCTTTTTCACTCTAGAATAATAATTTAAATTTCTTATAAGAATATGATTGTTAAGCCAAAGATCAATTATAACTTTTTTATAAATTTATGGGATTTGAAAAAAATATATTATAGTGGATTTTGAAATTAGACTCCTCATATGTGACTTATAAGTTCAAGTTTAAAAATTTAAAAACATTTAATTATATGTTTTATTTAAAATAATTGTTGTGCCTTTTTTCTATTTTATTCAATAATCATTCATCTTTTTAATACAAAATATATCATTCATACACATTTAGTTTTACATGTACTACATACATTTTTGTATGTTTATGATATAATATTTATTACGCTCTAATTATTCCGTTACTTAAGGTAATAATATATATTACAATTCATATATGCACTAATAAAATTAATATAACATTTAATAATAGTCAATATTATATCTACAGATTTCTTAACTAACCTATACCGTAATATCATGCCTCTCTAACCATTTGTCTCAGATACCTGGAAAGTGACCAATGCGAATTGATCCCAGAACTTAATTTCACGGGATATTTCTCTTATTGCACGGAGCGTCTTCTTACTTTAAAGCACTCTTGTGTAACGTAACATTAATTCATTTTAAAACAAAATACTTTAGGAAATCATTCCTAATATATTGACATTCTTAAAAGAAAATTAAAAAATAATTTAATTGTTAATGTAGAACCTGTAAACAAAGTAAAAAAGTATAATAATAAATAAGTAGGTTTTTACGAATGACAAGTTCCACTAATATTTTGAAGATTGTAGCGAATTGGTAATTAGTGCTAAATATATATAATAAATATTTATGTTTATATATTTGTTTATTTAGACCATATATTTACGGGCTAAGGGCCTGTGCAAACTATGCGTTGAGAAATATTTATCACATTGGCAAGCACACGATGTGGTACGCCGCCGCATAAAAATGTATTGGAAAAGGCTATACCGCTCTGTTATTACAACGCAGTCACCCCTCCTCCACCTAATCTCGCGAAGTGCAAGTCCGGTATGCACTAGGTACGACGCCGCAACGCATCGTGTGCGCACCATGGATATTTTTATTTAAAACGATGAAGGGACAAGGAAGGGAGACGCGCCGCCGCCCCAACGCTTTGTGTTCCGGCTGAAGATTTTAGTTTGGATATTAAAATAGTGATAGCACACTCAAGTGGCGTGATGGCTCTCTGAAGTAATACAAGTTTATTCGAAAATAATATGACGTAATATTATTATTATTTATATATGTTTATCATTATATAAATACATAATATGTGACGTAAATTCTTATGATCTCAACTACAATTATAGTGATCATAATATTTGAAATAGCTAAAGCTAAACAGCCGTCAACGAAACCATTGCAGCACTGCTACGATTGCTACGAAGCTTGTAAGCTGTTATTTCCTTGACATATTTCACAATAGCACAATAGTACGGTGCAACGTTATATCTACTGCAAAATTCAAGACGCGTTCAAGAGAAAACATCTAGCGGTACAAAGCAAACCTGTCACCGCTTTCACAGTAATATTTTTTCTACAATCTTCTTTTTTACAATCTTTTTGAAAAGATGGTTTTCAATATTGTAATTAAAACAATTCACTTTCTAAATCAATCAAATGTAACTTTAATAACGTAAATATCATAAAGTGACATCGATGGAGATGTTTAATTAAGCTTCACAAATTGAACGAATGTCATATCAAAACGCAGAGTTCCAATTTCGATTCCTAAAACCAATTGAAGTAGAGCTCCAGTGTCTTGATTTTTACATTTACGATTTAACAATAACCGAAGTTGTCATGGATCTTAATACATTGGTGACGGCATGGATATTGTGTTGGTAGGACGTGAAGCAACAAAGTGAAAACAAATCAACGATACGGTGCAGGTTGGTATGTTTTTATTTTGTCTGCCACGTAATTGAATTTTGTGGTCCATTCGATCATACAGGCTCGGTTCGGACTAGATTTGTTTACGAACAGATACATAAGTATACAAATAACTCGATGACCGTTGTGAATAGTTTACCATTTATGTATATATTGACTTTATCATTTTTTAATATATTTATTTATTTATCACTTTTACTATGTGGATATGAGTTATACTATACTGTAGTTTATTTTACTTTATATTTTTTATGTAAATCACTATGCGCTTTAAAAGTTTTCTCTATTTTTTATATCCTAAATATACCCAAAGTGTATTTATTAAAAAAATGTTTATTTTTTTAATAATAGATAATATACTAAAGACTTAGGTACTGCTCAACGCTGATTAGTTTAATACCCTATTTGGCCTGCCTTCCACGTGTTAGATTCGGATTTTTTAATTTTTAAGAGTCAGGAAGTAAACTGCTGTATCGCTATTACGGTATTCCTTTTTGAACAATGAATCATATGAACAAGTAACAATATTATTGGTGTTATTAGTTTCAAATTTACAAACACTATCTAATGAAACATGAAGATATACGTGTATCTTTCGCGTTTAAAAATGGCAACAGCCGTCTGCTTCTTTTCACACGCTCGCTAGATTGCTCTGGCCCACGAAACACACACGAAAGAAAATATATTTATTGTACTCGTGTAAAATGATCTATTTGGAATAAGCTTTCTGAAAGTTTATTTAAATGGACCATCAGTTATAAATAGTTAATATTTTAAGAAGAATTAAAATACATATTTATTTGTTGGTATTAGTCACTCTTTTATCTATGGTACCCATTTATAAATTTTATAATTTCATCGGATTTTTATTGAAAATAGGTGTAGAGATTGATGCATTCGAAAATATCTATAATGTAATTATTATGTTATAAGTACGTATATGTACTTACTTCAAAAGGTAAGTCTAATAGAACCGACAATCTACCCTTTAAATGTGTATTTGAAATAGATGGAAGATTGGACGGATTTTAAAAGAAACAGATGACAATAGGTGAAGACACAATGGAGGGTCATCAGTCAGAAGTCGTAAGTATGCAGTCAATAGCTGGTGTCAAAACACTCTTCAGATTCCATTCAATGCTGTCTGTTTATAAATAATTCAATATTGGCCTGAATGATAGCTTTTCTTTGTCATTCAGAAGGTAAGGTTGGCATAAAATGGTCAATGGGTTTTAATGTTTATAGTGAGATGATTATATAAAACACTATAATAATTAATGCTTATATCACGTATATATACCGAAATAATAAAATCTTTAAAAAAATACTATCTAGTGTAATATTAATTTACAGGTATATTATTGAATATTGTGACTCTAATAGTATTACCACACGTAATCAACACATTCCTGATAATAATCATTAATACTAGAGATATGTATGTAGAAACTAAATAATAATTCTACAACAATAATAATTATACGAATAATTTAAAACAAAAACAAACTGTTTAAACTTAAACATTAAATATTATTTTAAAAATATTCTTTTATTTTTTATCTATCGCGAATTTGGACGAATTTCAAACGTATTTTCCCTATGGGAAAATATGCTTGGTTTAGTAAAAAGTTAATAATCTTATATGCATATGAAAAACAAGCAGCTATACTGCTACTAAGTGAACCTGAAAAAGAAGTATGAATACAAAAATGAAAGCGGTCTTTGTTTTCTCACCGTACTTTAACAAAAAATAAGAGCAATCTCGTTTATCTTGCGTACCATTTGAAGTGGGGTCTGTGGGGTGATTATCATGAGAGCTGAACTTTGTGCTTCCGTTAGACCTTTATAAGAAGCACACTTCGACCCCAAGAGGCACACTCAGCGAGATTTTGGACAGGTGTATCATTAAAATTAATAAGCGAGTGTTTTTAAAAACATTGTATTACATATATTATTTTTTTGACAGATATAGGCATGTAAAGTTAACATACTCTTTCTTACTTTGGTATATCTGCACCTTCGTGACCGTATGCTTTTAGCTATTAAGCTGTTTTTCTAGTTATATTGAATTACAAATATATAATATATACGTTACTATGAAGTCAAATGATCTATTGTGTTCAGAAATAAAATCATTAATTGAAGTGAGAGTTAAAATTACAATCGTTGCTTAATTGAAGAATTTATTAAACACTTTTCAAAATAAAATTGGAAATATAAGTCACGAATTATTGATCAAATTTTCCATTCAAAGTTCAATAGTCTACAGATAGTGTGAAAAGAAAACAGCAGTTCTTAGACAGATTTATAACCACTCAGAAAGGTTTCAAATGAAAGAGAAAATAGTATACTCAAAGGTACGCTGAACTGATAACAATAACTTAAAAGATGTTGGCACTTCTTTCGAGAATATATTTTAGATTGGTACTCGGTTTTTTTACTTAAGTATTCCATAATAACGCTTTTATCAGTTTTGTAGCTCTATACTTGTGCAACTTAATGTTTTTTTTTTCTAAACTGTAATTATAATTTACAGAACTATTCCCTATTTCTTCTTCTTAGCATTTTTTATTTATTGTCTGTTTCATCAGTATCTTCTTCTTTTAAAAAAATGTATAAGATTTATTTTTTATACGAGTAACTAACCAACTCTTATTTAAAAAAGTATAATATTCATTATGCCTGCAATACATGATGTTTTGTAATTGTCATACTTTGTTCTTCGAATACTCCACTCAAAATTACATAATAGTTAAAAAGAAAATGTTTCCATCGTTTTCTGTCTATAATGATATAAACAAGCACCAGAATAGCGAACGAGCAAAATTCGTTCTCTTTGGAACCACACCACACTTTGCCATCGGCTGCTGCACTTCCGTTACACCCTAGCTGGCTAGATGCGTAGTTTTACGCAATTTAATTTATAAAGCTTTTCTATGTAAAAATGTCTATATTTGAACATCATTGTATTTCTGTATATACAATGAAAGTTATACCATCCCCATAGACACTTGTAATGTTTATTTTATAGAAGCTCAAGTCTTTAGCAAAATGCTTAATTTTTATTTACTTTTCATATAAATGTGTGGTCCTTATAGAGACAGTAATCTCATGCAAATGGCCAAAAATATAAAAGATCCGATATGTGGAACAACCTGTTACTGTGATGGCTTTTTGATGTTTTTATGATGTCTTGTCCAAAACGACGGATGCGAATATTTTACAGAAATGTTTATTACCAGCATATTTTTATTATATTAAATATTAATTATATATGTATATTAAAATCAAGCTTTTTTAGACGCATACTCCAGAAGCAAGACAATAGAAGCAACACGGATAGTGAGAAGTATTAGCGAGATTTATAATTGTTATCTAGCGCAGAACTAGGCGTGCCAAAGTTATTGCCAGGTCGCGTGCTGCCACATAATATATCAATATACCTCAGCCAAAACATCTCTGTTTGCCGCTCTTACTTTAGAGTAAGTAAATATATATGTTACCTTACCTATAACATATATATTTTGTATAATTAATATAATTACTTACAATTGTATACAAATGATGTAAAGATTTCCTTTGCATTATATAACTTTCATGTAATCGTGGACTTTTTTTTTGTTAACTCTGTGGAAATCCCTACGGACCGTCAGCGGGAGTGGTGAGGATCACTCCCCCCGGTGTGTCAGACCTGCCCCGACTAAAACCACCGGGGTGCCAGCACTGCCCTCTCTTCGCCTTCCCCGAGCCTGGGAATCCAGATATGTAATCGTGGACTACTAAATTACTGCTAAACTAACATGAAACAAAATAATATCTAGATAATGATAATAACAAATAACGTTGTTGAGAAGTTATGTTATATTTCACATATGACTATGTGAGACATGTTGACACGTTTTGAGGAATCTACGTGAGTTAAAAAAAATGTTACGACGTAAACGACAAAATTATTTATTCAAGCGTCAGAAATTTACTTGCCCTGTCTCCGTGATACATGCAAGACGACCCATGTCAAATATAATGGGCAGGTGCAATATTACCAACATTTTTAATATTACGCAACTTTTTTTTATGTTATGTAACTTAGGTACACTGATATATGTATATCCATAATGTTATTTATTAATTGGTGATACATTCTTGCACAAATGGAATGCAAGTTATAATAATAATAATAATTTATTTGCGGAACTATCGTAATAAACATTGGTCAAGAAACCAAAATTTTTTGGTGGTTGGTCATGAGCAAAGTACACAAGTGTAAAGACCGACATGTGACTCACTCTGGCCTGTCGCGTTTCGGCATCAGCTTATGTATATCCAGTAACTCATATGCCTAGAGACATTCAGTCGTGCTATATGTGGGCTGATATGGCGACGGAGACTATCAACGGATTTTCCTTCTTTGATAGTCGCTTTCGTTGTTGGACTACACTGTACTTACCACCAGGTATACTGTAGTTACTTTGTCGAGGCAGTGTAAAATAAAACTCTAGCAACATTGATTCTATATAAATACCACATTAGAGAATTAGCCCGTACTGTTTTTTTTTTTTTTGTTGTCCACATTCTGAAGAGAAATAAATACATTTTTATTGGTTTAATATAAGCACGTAAAAGATGTTACGACGTAAGCTTGATAATTTAAAAAAAAAAACGAATTTCTTTCAATTATTTACTACTTATTTCTATGTAACTTTGTACGTGCTTCCAGAACTTGGTGATTCCGTAGTTTTTATTTGAAAATTCCTGGTTGAAAAGTTAATTAAAGCTGTAGACGGGTCAGTCCCAGTGAGGTTTAATTTATAGCATTGGTCATTTTCTACACACTGTTAGAAAATCTGAAGGACTTTATTGAAAATAAATAAATAATAATAAAATGCGCTGGTTTCTAATGTTAGTATATTTCTATGGAAAATTAGTGAGTGACAATGTCTATCAAAATTGAATATAATTCTAAGTAAAAAAGAAATCAATGTTAAAAGAGGATTTATAACACTCTCCCCGCACGTGAAAGAAAAAGATATTTACAATAATAAGAACTAAATAATAAGAAACCTAAATTACAAAAAAATTAAATAAACTAATTTATAGGTAACCTAATCAATTTCTTTGCTGGTCTTCGTAAGGTTCCAGCTTCGGTGGTTACATCGGCTACCCGTACTGAACCATCTTTTCCTGGGAATACTGCCGAGATACGACCTTTAGGCCAGGAACCCCGAGGAAGATTAGCATCAACGATAATGACTATATCACCAACGGATAAATTTCGGTGATCTGTCGAAGCTGATTGTCTTGGTACTAAAGTTGGCAAATACTCTTTAATCCAACGTTGCCAAAAATGGTCTGATAATCGGATAGCCTTTTTCCAATCTGATCGGCCACAGAGATCTCGATCAGTTAGAGACACCGGAACTTGTGCTCCTGAAGAAGTTCCCAGGAGAAAATGATTCGGTGTGAGAGCCTCCTCTGTTGCATCAGTTGGTATATATGTCAGTGGACGGCTATTAACTATATTTTCTGCTTCTGTCAGCAACGTCCATAATATCTGCTCCTGAGGGTGCTTCTGGAGTAAGGTGATTTTTAATGCTTGCTTTACAGATCGGACAAGCCTCTCCCAAGCTCCTCCCATGAATGGGGCTGCGGGTGGAATAAAGCGCCATTCTATATTTAAATTTGCTGCCGTATTTGATATAGCGTTTCCATAGAAGGCTTTCAATTCTTTGTTAGCTCCAACAAATGATGTGCCATTATCGGACCAAATTTCTTGAGGTGTTCCTCTTCTCGCAATAAATCGCCTCAGTGCCAGAATTGCAGAATCAGCGGAAAGACTGTTTACAACTTCCAAATGAATAGCTCTTGTGGAAAGGCAAGTAAACAGTGCCACGTACCTCTTCTCCGTTCGTCTTCCTACGCAAACAAGGATAGGGCCGAAGTAATCCAAACCAGTAAAGGTAAACGGACGGTAGTTGTGTGCCAGCCGAGCAGCAGGTAGATTCCCAAAAGATGGACAGCTTACTGAAGCTTTGCGATTTTTACACAGTTGACAAGAATGGCAGATCTTCTTTATTATGGATCGCAAACGAAAAATAAAAAATTGTTGTCTCATCTCGTTCAGAACAGTTTCATTATTGGCATGAGCAAATTTTATGTGATAATGAAGGATCAGTAGATGTACAGTTCTATGATCTCCATCCAACACTACTGGTTTATTGAGATCTTCTGTTTGAAAGGTACTAGATCCAATTCGTCCCGACAAGCGCATGAGACCATCTTCAGTCAAAAATACTTCTAATTTGCGCAATTTACTGTCATGAGGCAAAGGCGCTCCGGTCTGTAAGCATCTAAGCTCTCTATTAAAGGAGTCAGCTTGACAGCTCTGCAGCACTTGTAGACGGGCGAACTTCAACTCCTCTGCCGTGACATTCACCGAAGCTGGAATATCAGGACCTCTAATATTATATGGCTGCGAAGTTAGTGTTAACCCTTTTTTTTTAAGAGCCAACTGTTTTAGTTTTTTTATATATTTGTGTACATAAGCAGTTGTCCGCAAAAACCGTAACCAAGAACTAAATCTTCCAGAATCAGCTACTAATGGGTTCTTGGTGACGATTTCGTTTATTAAATTAACGTCAGCGAGTTTTACAGACGATTTAAGCTCGGTTAATGGAGTTAAATGTGCATTAGCATCATCTGGCCATGCGTTTGTTTCTAGAAAGAGAAATTTTGGGCCAGAAAACCACCGATCAGCTAGCGTTAGTCGCGTAGATTGGAAACGAGTGGCATCATCAGCCACATTAGATATAGTCGGTACCCAGCGCCATTCGCTAGCAGCGGTGATTTCTAATATCTCTCCAACTCTATGGGCTATAAAAGGTTTGAAATTACAGGCGTCATTTCGAAGCCAAGCTAAAACATTTTTAGAATCACACCAAAAGAATCTCTTAGTAGGCTTATGAACTACTGCCAAACAAATTGTAGCCGCAAGGCGAGCTGCAATTAAAGCTCCTTGCAACTCCAATCTGGGAATCGATATTGGTTTTAGAGGAGATACACGAGCTCTACTACAAATCAAAGATGTGCGAATAGATTGATCACGAAAAACGAATCGCCAATAAGCAACGGCTGCATACGCACTTTGACTTGCATCAGAAAATACATGTAGCTCTCTATTGACTACGTTATCATTATTAATAATAATACTGTCCTCGTTAGTGATATACCAGCGTGGAATTTTAATGAATTGAACTGCTTCTACGTCTGAAAACCAATCTTTCCATTTGATTTGGTCGTCTGAAGACAGTTCTTGATCCCAATCTAAACCTTTTCGCCAAGCTCTTTGAAACAATATTCTACCTTTAATTGTTAAAGGAGTTAATAAACCTAGTGGATCGAATATACGCATTAACTGCGATAGCACGTTTCTTTTTGTAAAAGTATATGAAAAGTTATTAGATTTACTAATATTAAAACCAATAGAATCCGTGGTGTGGTGCCAAATCAGTCCTAAGGTACGAACAGTTTGAGGAAAATTTCCTAAATCTATACCAGTACTATTATTAAGTCGAAAATCTGGTGGTATAAATTTCAAAGCCTCAGGATGATTTGTGACCCAACATCGCATTTCGAAACAGGCTTGTTTATGAATGAAAATTATATCCCTAGCAATTTCAGCAGCAGTGTCTACATCGTCTAAACTTCCTAAATAATCGTCCATATAATGATTGTTAATAATGGCATCTACTGCGTTAGGATATTCTTTTTTATATTCTAACGCATTTTTATTTTTAACATATAAAGCTGTAAAAGGGCTTGATGCTGCCCCAAAAATCATTGATGACATTCGGAAGGAAGAGATAGGGTCATCGGCAGATTGACGCCACAAAAATCTTTGGGCATCCCTGTCTTCTGCTCTAATTTTAATTTGTGGAAACATTTCACGAATGTCAGCCGAGAGTGCTATCTTGCCTTCACGAAACCTCAATAAAATATCGAAAAGGGATTGGAGTAAAACTGGACCTGGTAACAACAAAGAATTTAGGCTAATTCCTGCACATTTTGCTGCAGCGTCATGTACAATTCTAAGTTTACCGGGTTTATTCGGATTCGTAACACCAAAATGTGGGAGATACCATATAAATGGAGATAGCGTTGATTCAGATGGGCATGGCTCAACGTAGCCTTTTTGGATTGTAACATTCATATTACGTTTATAGAGTTCGGCATAACTTATATCTTTTCTAAACTTATTTTCTAAAGTTTTAAATCTGTTTAAGGCCACATTATAGCTATTATTGGGAATGTCCATATTATTATTTCGCCAAAGTAATCCTACTTCAAAACGTCCGTTAGAAAGATGACGAGTAGTATTGTCTAAAATTTGTATGGCACGCTTATCATCTGCTGAAATTAAATCTTTTTTAGTAATACCTATCGAATCTAATTTATAATAATCTTGGATAATAATATCTAAATCACTGGAGCTTTCACTCGTACATTGATTAACGAAATCTACGCAATCCGTTCTACTATTATTAAAACCGAAAAGAACCCATCCCAAAGCGGTATTACTAGCAACAGGTTCTGAGTTTAGGCCTCTACGAGTTTCTTTAGAGATTATTAAGTGCCAATTGTCTATTCCTATTAAAAGCATTGGCTTAACATTTTCATGATATGATAAGTTTTCCGCTAAACTAGCTAAATGAGAGTAGGATTTAAGTTCTTCAGTACTGATGGATTGTTGTGTAGCTAGATTAAGGTCCTTAATAGACCGCGCATTACGTACTCGATGTGTTTCGCTACAATTTTTACCTTTAATATTAAAATTTACCATCTGTACAGGTGCTTGTTTTGATAATCCACTAATACAATTCATTTGTAGCAATGTAGATGGTCCCTTGGCACCTATGACTTTAGCAATATCAGCGTCAATGAAGGTACCTGTAGAACCATCATCTAAAAGTGCAAAGGTGTCAATCTTACCTAAAGGACCGCTCAATGTCACTGCAATAACTTTAAGTAAAGGTTTAGGAAAACCAGACGGAGGGCTCAGAGTAGAAGAATGAGTAACAATATCACTGTTATGATTGTTTTCTGCTGGTTGTGATATAATATGGAGAAGCTCGTGATGTTTCCTGGTACATCCTTCTACACCACAACGTTTCTTCGGGCTACACGATATATATTTATGTCCACCTTTGATTAAACAATGATAGCATACCTTTTGATCTTTGACCCAAATCCATCTATCTTCCACAGTTAAATTCAGGAATTCTTTACATTCTACGGTATTGTGCTGTGAAGATTTACAGAAATAACAAAGTATATTATTAACATTCGATCTGGACTTTTTGTTATGCTGAGGATCTACATTTCTAAAAGAGGTTGAATAACAATTCGATTTACTTCCTTTAATATTCGTATTAACGTGAGGTACATCATTAGTTGTTATGTAACCAAATCGATTCCGAATATCAGCCTCATGATCTAAGAAATTAGATAAAAGCTCTAGCTTACTAAAATGTTCGTTGTTCATTTTGAAGGCGAAATGCGCCCATTGAACTTGCATGGATGTAGGTAATTTGCCAATAATTGTATTAGAAAGCTCTGGAGAAAATAAATATTCCCTTTGCTTTAAAAGCTTAATAGTTTCTACACAATTACGAACCTTGCAAGCAAAATCTGATACCTGCTTACCAGATTCAGATAAATTTATTTTTGGTAAGGCCTTGATTTTAGCCACTTCCTGTATAACGATTACCTCACTCTGGCCAAATCTTCTATTTAAGGCTTCGAGAACTTGATCTGGATCATTGGCGGCGATTAAAAGCGTGGATACGGATTCTCGTGCCGGTCCACGCAAAGCACCGCTTAGCCTGACCAAGTTTTCAGCAGGAGTATAACCAGGCTTGGTATCTTCAAATATACGTCTAAAAATCAACCAGTTAGTTGAGACACCATCAAAATGTGGCAGCTGAATATGACTCACTTTTATCGGAGCTGCAGCACAATGGCAAAATGGCCGTGAAGCCGTAGGTGGTTGCACCGAGCCAAGAGCCTCTGTCGGCTGCATCGGAGTGACCTTCTGAGTTGTGCCAATAATAGGGTTCTGAGCAGTAGTAAGAACATTATTTTTATCCAACCATAAATCTACAATGGAACGCCTACGACGGCTGCTACCAGCACTCGCTTCTTCAACAGCTGCAAGCTGAGCTTGCAGCTCTAATTCAGCCACAGCTCTTTCGCGTTCTGCAGCAGCACGCTCACGTTCTGCCTCTAAAGTAGCCTGTTTACGGGCATGCTCTGCAATTATTGCTAGTTTTTGAACTGTTTTTGATGATGATGTTGAAGAGTGGTGTGATTTTTTATCGGATGAGTATTTTGGAGAATGACTACCCAACTCACCTGTTGCTTGTGAGGATTCTTGAGAGGGTTCCTGAGCCATAAAATCTCCAACATTCTTACTCTCACGAAGTTGCTGTCTTGTTTTTACCATTTTTTGTGAAATATACTAACAATAATTGTTTAAATGCTATAAATATGTTCGAAGGACCAAAATATTGAAAATAAATAAATAATAATAAAATGCGCTGGTTTCTAATGTTAGTATATTTCTATGGAAAATTAGTGAGTGACAATGTCTATCAAAATTGAATATAATTCTAAGTAAAAAAGAAATCAATGTTAAAAGAGGATTTATAACAGACTTCTTATACGACCTAGTATAAAAGTAATGCTTTCCAAGGGTATATTACTATTTTTATTAAATATATGTAATTAAATTGTTGTAAACAATTATGATTGATTTTGATTACACATATCATTATTAAGTTTGCACTCTTTTGCGAATAAAATTAATGAAAATAAGATAATTTCTTGCAAATGAAGGTGTACCAAGCATAAATACTGTTATCAGTAGTAAGAACGGCTTCTGTACAAGGAACTTAAATTTACAAAATTTTCCTTTGTTCGTCGCCAACTAGTGTCGTCCGTGTTGCTTCACGATATACTGTTTCAAGGAAAATTATACATGCTTTAACTTCTTTGGAAATGCCATACGGCGGTTTGGTTTTCAGTCTTGAATGGAATGCTGCGAGTTTTTTGTACATTTTTTATACTTTTGAACTTTAGCATAGTTATTATTATAATATACTTATCCTTAAGAAATATTTATTATTTGTATCATTTATTAATAGAAGCAATAACACTACTAAACAAATTCAAGGTAAATGCAATTTCCATCAATATAGACACGAATTTGACACGTTCTTGCGAAATTATGTTTGAGTATTAATATTCTAAGACAGTCAATAGAGTTGTATTGGATTAAATTATTTGCGTGTGGAATAATAAATCTAATGCTAAGCTTATTAGTGAGTCTAGTCTAGACATTACTGTTGAGTTAAAGCTTGCCTATGTTGCATTTCAAATGATTTTGTCCAAGAAAATTTTCTGCACTTTTAAATTATTTGACTGAATTTGATGCGGTTTTCATTATTATTTGTGATTTATTCAAAGAAGGTAAATAGTGAATACGGTTATAGCTTTGTAGAAAATAGCTGTATAGAAAAGATATAAAACGATGTCGACAGTGAATAAACTTAGCTGAATTACTTCAACAAATGTAGTGGTTTTAATAGTTTTTTTTAAATTATTTTCTTTATTGGTAACAGCGTCCGATAAAGGGTTAGTGAAAGGACATTGCACTCCTTTATCTTGATGATAGTTATAAATCTCTGAATACCGATTGAAATTTAATTTAATATCTCATATTACTGTATCGCCGTCAGTATTGCAAAAGATGTTAATGTGACTTAGATTAAAATAAGACTGCAGCTTTACTAGTATTTTTATATTTTCGGTAAACTAAAATGTAACATCCAAAATGTTCTGGGAGCGATGCTATTAATTTCATGGAATATTTGTTTGCTTTGCTAAATACGATTTTACATAGCTATATCTCACAAATATGCTCTTTGACCATATCAGAAGTGCAGGATACCTCCAAAAATTAAATTAATAGGAATGTAAATGTGAATATATTTACAAAATAAACATTTCTTTTGTAACAGGTATATTTTCTATCCCTTTTACGAGTATAATTATTTATACGAAGACACTCCAAATAAAGTCACAAATATTAATTTGGAAACATGCTATTTCATGTAGAAATGCTGAAGAAGAATGTTAGTCTGTCCTTGGTCCAGCATATCAGCTACTTATTATTTAACGACATTATTTCTATCATTTACCTAAATCCGTAATTGCAGCGTTTGCAGTTAAATTAAAAAGAAAAGGTGCATATAACTGACACGTATTCTATGTACCTGATCAAAAATAACTTTTCAAGAACACATTAGAGCTATCTATAAAAATATTTATGATTTATAAATATTTACAGATTTTTATGAAAATGAAAACCACGAACGGATTTCGTGTAAATTTTCAGCTCGGTTGGGTTTTAAATCAAACCGGAAAAACACTAGCTGCCTATTACTATCGCAGTTTAAATTTATGTGTTACCCATCGACAGCGAATACCTTTAAAATTATATTTAGGGTAGCTGCAATGCGGATCGGTTAAAGGAAATAGCGTCATTAGCTTTACTCGTATTTCTTGTGGGTGGACATTTCGCGCACCTTACAAGTTGCAGCATTACTCTGCCTTAAAGTTTATTATTATGTAGATGCACCAAAATATTTCAACTTTATTTTAATTATTTTATAAGTATCATTAATGTTATAAGAATCCCAATATTATCTAGCAATTATGCATAAATGTTATGCACAGTACCCTGAGAACGAGCGATCAACTGCGCTACTGGTCACGTTGGCCTCGATAAAAGTAAAGTACCTACAACTATTAATACAAAAGCTAACTCCAAAACTGTGAAAGCCAGTGAGAAATAACATTTCTTTTTACTTTATTCCAAAATTTTTTTACGTGCCTTTAAATAAGTATCTGAGTGTATACAATGCTATATTTTTTTTTATGTAAGCGTTTTTGTAAAATTATGGATTTATTATTTTGTGGTACACCCCATTCGATTTCTATTTTAAGGCTTTTGGTGTATATGGTTGTGTATAGTAAATGGCTTGTAAATTCCTGTTTTCAAAATTCTATAATACTGTTGTATTAATTATTTAAGAACAACTTCATAATGTTTACGTCAATATCCTATAACGAGATATGCTTACGAAAATACAAGCGTTCACCTATTTAATTCTGTAAAACTGTTTTGTTATTACGGCATCTTAGTATTTCGTTTAAAATCAGTTCTTGAATGTCTCAGGTGACTGGCTTTGTTGTGCAAAAGCGACAAAACAAACAAACATTTAGATAAGAATATTAACCAGTATCTACATATAAGATAATAGATAACGCTAAGCATTTTGTAGGATTATTTGTGTAAGTATTTAATACATACAATTTATAATAAAAATATATTGTTACGAGCGCGAGGTAATAAGACGTCGGTGTTGACAAACAATTGATTTATTATTTGAAGAGAGTGTGAGATATTAGCACGCAGTAATAGAAATGTTTCGAAGCGCAGTCGTTGAATCAATCGTCGAAGATTCGAGAAACTAGTCAATGAAAGTTCCCGTAGTTCAACCGTCAAAAGTCCAATAACAGAGAGTTCTCGTAGTCCAGTTTGCAAAAACTAATCAAAATATTCTCTCTCAGGAACACTATCCAATCGCAGTGTCTCCGTAATTCGGTATGTTCGCTAAAGTCGTATTTGGTCACTTGGAGATATGTCTTGTCCCTTCCAAGAAGAAACCGTCCCCAAGATTTTTTTTATAGTACATTGTGGTATTTGTCAACATTGGTCTAAAAATGCAGTAGAAGATCAAATTTTCTGCAATCTTTATCTTTACAATTTTTTTGTACTGATTATATATAACAATCATTGCGAAGATAACGATAAAAAAATTTAATTCAAAGACGGCTAACTCATCGATTGCATTTGTTATAATATTGTAAAAAATACTTTTGGGTTTGTCATAAATTCTGTATTTCATTAAATTTCGTCTGTTTGTACGATTATTTTGCACTCTGTGGTAGTACTGTCAATTTGATACATCATAGGACTGTTTCCCTGTATCTTCGTATATGTCGTTGCTTATAGATTACTTTAAAAAAGTTAGACAAAGAATTTACCATACTACTAGAAGAAAATTATTTATTGAAAAACAGAAATAATATAATATTTAGAGTAAGTAATTTGTATATAATAATATTCGACACGCTTATTGAATTAGCAGATAAATGATTTGTTTAATTTAATTTATCTTATCCGTCTGGCACAATCCTTGTACATTTGGAAAGTGTTTGACAACTTCCCGTTAAGCGAACCTTCTGGTCCGACCTTATCTATTTTTGTGGCATAAGCCTCCTCCTTATCATGCCACAACAATCTTATTCGTGTAGATCTAGCGTTAATTCAGAAGTTCAAAGAATAACTTAAAATAACATATTTGATAAATGGAAATGAATAAGATAGTAGTTAACTTAATTTCTCATTTTCTTTGTTGATTTATCGTGAGAGAAATCATTATAATGTTTGCTATTTATTACAAGTCTTTTTAAGTTCCTCTAATTACTTTAATTTCAGCATGAATTAAGATGGAATGACTTTAGAGACTAAATACCAAAAAAAAATATAAAAAATAAATGCATAAGACTTAATTCTACTGCAGTTTAATAGGAATGTGAAGCCTAAAGGAATTCAGTGCGGACCCGAGGGGGAGCGAGTACGTCTTCCTGAGTTCCGGAGCACAGATAAACCGCTTCCCTTTCCTGCCCTTTGCCCAACATTGTGTAACGGACACACTACAAAAGACGCAACTATGTACTATACACCTAACGCTTTCCACCTGGTATTATAGTGTCTAAGAGCAGCTTTTATCATAGCTATTGCAAAACAAGACAACAACCCTGGTAAGCAAGTAAGTACAGTGTGTTCTAAGAAATATGTATATTGTCAACGAATAATACCTACTTGACCTTCATTATACTGCCCTAAATACAATTATACCAGCCTCTACCCGCGGCTTCGCTGCTGTGGAGCTCATATTTAGCGTGAGAAGTGTATAGCTGATCTTCCACCATGTGTGTAGGTTCATTCTATATTTTAAAATTGTATGGATAGTTCAAAGATTATCGTCTAGATAAATACAAATAAAGAAACATTACCTCTTTATAATATTAGTATAGATAAAAACGGAACATTTCGAGGTATATGGTTAACTGGACATTCGTAAGCTATTCTACCATTAAGAGGTAACCGCCCGCCCGTGAGTAAGGTTTAGAGGAGTAAGCTCTTTACACCTACCCCTCCCAATGATGAAGCCTAAAAAGGTTGTTCGCTCCTCGGACGTCTACAAGAATCTGGATTCCCGGGGCCGGGTGGAGTGATTGGAAGGATACCTCAGTGGCATTAGTTCAATTTCCTATGCAGGATATTCACCCGGGTCACAAGAAAACGCTATCCTAACACCGCAATAAATTTTGATACCTCTGAAATAAGACGCAATTATATTATGAATAATGACTGTTGGATTTTTACAGCTTTTGATACGTTTCTTCAAAAAGGAGAGGATTTTTTTTGATAATCTGGTGTAAATCCTCCTGGATCATCAGGGCAGCGGTGAAAGCCGCTGCCCCGGTGTACGGATTCTTACCGACTAAAACCACCGTGGTGCCAGCACTGCTTACTCTTCGCCTTCAATAAGCTTGGGAATCCGTGTACCTCCTACGGCCCGGCAAAAGGAGCGGATAATCTTTTTTTTTATAGTCGGTAGCAGAATGATAACGAGAGAGAATAACACTTGGCATTGCAGTGCTCAAAATATAAAATAAAATTGAGTGCGGTATCGATTTACATATTTGAATTGCCGTAGTAAAATAAATCGGGGATTGAAAAGTGTTCCAAAAAAACAAAAAAAAAAAACAAAACAAAAACAAAACAAAGTGTAGATTTTCCAAATCTAAGTAGTTAAAATTGTTCTTTAATTAGTATACATTTTATAAACCTTAGTTCTACATTTACAAGTAAATTGTTTTTCAACTTGTAACAACAAAGCAAACAGATAACAAATTAAAATCATAAAGTATGTTAACCTTTTATATTTAAGAATTATCTAAAACAATAAATAAAAATATGTTATATTTCTAAAATGTAATTTAATGTAAAATTATTTTATATTGGACATATGTAATGTTTGACAAAATAAAATCTCCCCATTTATTTTAGTTTACAGATCTGTTTGACATGGCACAAATGAATGCACGAAAAAAATTCAGATCGGTCTGCGTCCACATACCATGTTCGCATACTCGTAATTTAATCCCGTATCACTTTGACGAGGCCTTGGATAAAAATTGAACAGCGCTCTGTCGAATTAAAAGTAAACACACTCTATTTCCTAATAAAATGCTATGAAACTTTTACATTTCTCTTATTTACAGTAGTTATAATATTTTAATATAAACAACAGTTCACTCTACGTATTAGTAGTTAATTAAAATTATTATATTGGACATAAAATCAAACTTTACTAAATAACTGAACATATTTATTAAATTAACGAAAATATTCTATAACGAAGTTCGTTGGAATAGTTGTCGTGGATGCTACAAAAGCAAGCTTAATTACTACTCGCCTCTACCCTCTTCATTATTAGACCAATGAGTTAAGCGCCGAACTCGAAGCAATAACTAAAACTAAACACGTTTGTAACAAGTTGTTTGTTGTGTTATCAGCGCCGTGCCAAACGTTCCCACTCGCACACTCGCCGCAAACTTACACTCACTCCTAATGAAAACTTTGTCCTGAGGTAAATGTTGTCGAATTTTATACGAATAAAATGTATTTGAAACCAATTCACCTCATAAATGTATTATACCAAAGGTACTTCAATTTATAGTTGTCTAAAAAAGCAATACAGATGGTCTACTAATCTTGTATTTTTGTTTAAATGGTTTATGGGAGTTAAAATTGTATAGAAGTAAAATTTATTCTAAGCCTTATGTTCATAAATGTATTTTATACACATGGTGTAACTAAGTAAATAGTTTCATATGAACGGAAATATATTTAATAATAATAATATATCGTCACACCATATCCCTTGTGGGGTGAGCAGAGATACATTAGTGGCTATTTCCACTTTGGGCTTAGATGTCGTGGCCAATGTATGACCAGTAGCGCAACTGATCGCCGTGCTCAGGACACTTACACATATTTCTATCATATGCCATGCGTATTTCCTCACGTTCTTTTCCTTTACCGAAATTGTATATCCTAAATTGTATTTTTGTTTTAAAAGTCAGTGATGATTAATGTAAGTAATTTAATTAAGTTAGTTAAAGATTGATTATATGAAACCATGGTCCAATAGATAATATTTTTAAAATAAATATAAACAACTGAAATCGATAACGTTAGCTTAATGTTTGATTGATACACTGAATTTTATCATGTTAATACTTGAGCAATAATACACTTTATTAAGTACAATTGGACTTAATAATGTACATCAAATACATCGTTGGGTAGCGCTAGGTGTAAACGTGAAAGTAAATCAGTTGAAACAAATGTGAAACATCAGTCAGCGGGTCGACGAGGTACCGCCGCGCCGCCGTCCGTCGTTAGTGGTTAAGGCCTGCTGCAATAAATCTTTACTCTACCTAGAGAACAGAGATCGCCTTTATATTATTAAATCTACGATAGTATAATCAGCATACATTTTTTTATATTATAACAAGGACTTTAAATACACCATAATATAAATAAAACCTTTGAAATGAATAAACAGCGAACATATATAAAACATGGAAGCATTTTCTCATTTCATAAAAGTGCATAATTTTTACCCATATTCATGGATTGTCGGAATCATGCGGGCCTATTATACTAATAATGTGTATTACATTATACTAACAACCGAAGGTAGACCGATACATTTTGGTTGATTGTTTATAAATTTTAAAAAGTAAAATGTTCATTATAATAAACAACATCTAGTAGTGTAGATACACTATTTTTCCTTTTCATTTATTAAGTAAAAAAAAATTTACATGTGTATTAAATAAATATTATCAGAAATGGTAAAATGTTACCTCGATCATAAAAAGCCATCACACACTTTGACCTCGGACAAAACAGACAAATGAATATGGAACCTGGAAATTACTGTGCAATATCCCTCCCGGTGCGGTTTATGCTTGGACGATATTATGCCAAGAATTATATTCTATGTTAAAATTAATAAACATTTTTAATATGAACACTAGGTAAAAATTATTTTTATGATAAAATTTGGGAAATCGGTCGTAAGTAGTCCTTAATCAGAATATACTCATTGGAAGCATATATTAAGGTTTTTTACCTACCTTAAGCTACCTTTAAGCTTTAACCTTTAAGCTACCTTTATATCAAGGTTTTTTTGGTATTCCGGGGGTAACATACATCCTACATAGAACCACCAGGACCCTGGTGTGTCAGTATCCTACTAAATAAAAACCTCCAGAGTGTCCCTCTAATCACTCTACCGGGGTCTGGGAAATCACATTCATCTAGACGCTCGGGGAGCGAAAAGCCTTGTTGAGGCTACTTCTCTGGGAGGAGTGGGAGTAAAGAACCCATCCCTCCAAAACCTTTGTCTCAGATGGTGCGCCAAACTGTATTAAGGTCTAAACCTTAAACTCATTTAATTCTATATTAAACTAATTTAATGAATTAAACTAGATGTGTATCCACAAAATACAAGTGCACTACAAAAATTTAATAAATTAATATAATCAGTATAAATTCTTTCTTATTCATACTTTTCAATTTGTTATGTTATTACAATCTAGAAAGGAACAGTTTTGTGTGTGTTCAAAGTTTAATTAAAGAATGATGGATCTCTATGACATAACTTTACTCATTCGTTTATGTACGAATGTAGTACACATTAATCATCACGAACTGTGCACGGGGGTTGTATGAATCGAGGAGTGATCCCGCAGGCCGCAAATAACTGCACCGGACTTTTAATTTCACCTGAGCACAGCACGGTTGTTCTTGCGGTTTTCCCGTGATCATGCACATTGCAACACTCCGTGTTGTTTGTTTACGTATTTTTTAAATATTTGTATATAATTCCAATGCTATAGATGGTTTGTGAACATTTGATTTTTTTTAAATCATAAATGTTTTGTGCAATGGAGTTGTAATAAATTTAAAAATATTTTAATGACGTCATCAAATTTTTTGTAGACGGTGATATCGCGCAGAGATGGGCAAAATATAATCTAATTAATTATTAACGATTACAAAATGGAAACGTAATTTTAACCTTATTGCTCTGTAGTCATGATAAAATCTCTTGAAAACATAAAGGAGTCATAAATGTGTATGCAATTGAGGAGAAGCTATGTTATAAAAGATTACTGAATCGACATTGAAGAAAAGTACAGAAACCTTAAGTTTAAATAAAATCAACTAATGGTATTTTTTAAATAATGTAATTATTTATGTAGTTATAAATTGTTAAACATTTTTAAACTAAAACACGTGCTTAGTAAATAAGCTAAATGTATGTGATATAAAGACATATGTGATTTTTTAACTAATAATAAAAGTTTTAAAACCAATACATTTTTGGGGGAACAAAACTAAATTTACCCGTCGCTTATAACATTATTCAATGCAATTTTCATGCGAAATACAAGAAAACGTAATTTTGACCGTCCAATTTTTAAATATATTTCGAATTGAAATGGATATTACTGAAGCGGGCCGCAGTAAAATCTGACAATGGGACGTATGGCACTCACTAATCATACTTTGCTTTCTGTTTTATTTCGTATTTCCATTACCGTATTTCAAAAGGTATTGACGTATGAGGCACTTTTACGAGGTTTACGTTGTGCTCACTCAACCATAAATTTTACGCTACTTTGTTCAGCAGCTCTTAAGTTCAGTAAATGTAAACACGTGGAAAAATCTCAAGCGAATTCAATTTTGCAACAGATTTTCGCGACAAGTTAATTTTAAATGTTATATATACATCCAAATATATTGCGTTGTGGTATGAGGGATGACACAAATCTTTTTTGAGATTTTGACGTTAATTTACTCCAACTGCGTATAGCTTATAGTTTTCGATGGTTGAGTTTTGTCCATTTTTCTGATTATATAATTTTATAATTTATAATTTTGCGAGGTGGTAGGGTGTCGGTGCCCGTCTGGATCGCGACCACAGTACATGGGTGTAAAGGCCGTCATAGTGACCAGTTTCGGCTTGTCGCGTTTCGGGGTCAGATTGTGTATATCCAGTAGCTCATATACCTAGAGACCTTCAGTCGTGGTATATGTGGGCCGACATGACGATGTAGACTATCAATGGATTTTCATCCTTTGATAGTCGCTTTCGTTTTTGGACTACACTGTACTTACCATCAGGTACTCTGTAGTCACTATGTCGAGCCAGTGTAAAAAAAATAAATAATAATAATATGCATTATGTGTTTAGTCGGATTACACAAATCCAGTTACATATAAAGCAAACTAGTTGATCGTTTATGACTATAAAGTAATGAAAATTGTTCTACAGCTTCTCCAAAGCCTTTCTTTTACCAGGTCGCATAATTTTACAAGTAGTTATTATGGGAATTTATTGTGTGAAGGGAACGCGTTGGATATGTGTGCTGAAGTACAAACTGTCTATTTCTAAGCCATCATAGGTTAAAAAGGAAACTTCCTGTTAAGCTAAGTTTCGAGGAACTCTAAAATTTACCCGGAACACATTAGTTAATAATACCTTATTGTTAATTTTTATGTTACTGATCGAGTCTTTTTAACCTCCCGTGTTCACAAATATTTTTCTTTTTTGAAAATTCTGCATAGGACTATCAGGGCTACTGTGAGGGTACCGACCCTTGTATGTCTCCTATTGACTAAAATCCCCAGGGAGTCCATCTAATTAATCTCTTCATCCAATCCTGGGAAACCAAATTCATCCAACCGCCCGGGGAGCGAAATGCCTTGCTTTGGCTGTCTCTCTGGGAGAGGTAGGAGTAAAGAGCCCACCTTTCTAAAACCTATCTCTTAGGTAGTGCACCAGACATTGCCCACCGCCTCCGTTTCATTCTTCAGACTCCCATCATTCATTTCCATCCATCCATTTCAGACTCACTCAAGTCTGCTGCCCGGGTGTTCACAAATTCCTGCCAAGACTATTCATTCTAAACGACTAATCTTTGGCTCGGATGTAAATGCTTTTTGGTAGTTTGAATGTGAGGCATTTCTCTTTATTTTTAACTATGTATGATGATTCAAAATGAATCATAGGCTAATTAGTCATAAAAAAGTCAATCAAAAGTTCTAAAACTACTGTGTTATATTAGTAATAATAATAACTGTACCATCAATTTAGATATGGACACGTTCTTATGTAGTTTTATAAGTATTATAAATTGTCGCATCTGCACCTAACTGATATAGATCAGAGTTATGATACCCTCGTACGGACAACATCGTTGGAAATGCTTCTTTAATAACTTTATACGACTCTCTCTATCCTATAAATTGGCTATTAAAACATAAACCGTGCGCAGTAGTGCTGATTTACAAGCTAAACTCTAATGTTTGCAATACTACTTGTCATGGCTTAAGAGCAATTTATGTAATTGTTTGTCAATTAGATGATTACCAATGACTAAGTAATTACATTCTTAATTAAATCTAATATGATAGATATTCTTAGTCACAATTTTTTTTTGTATTTTGTTTGTAATTAAAACATATACATTAGATAGGTGATATAATATGCATATGTATATCAAATGTAAAATATTCTTCGTAAAGGTAATTTTATTTTCAAAAGTAATATTAAATTCTAATATTGATTATTCAGCTTATACGTAAGTTAATGTCAACATATGTATATTTTGGTACGTCAGTATACCTAAGTATAACACGGCATAAATAAAATGTAAGTAAAAATTATCAAGTAATTAACTAAGCGTTTATTATAATATAATAAAGGTGGCAAAATGTAATCTGATTAACGCTTAACGATTACAAAATGTGATCGTTATTTTAATTTTCTTGCTCTGGCTCATGATGAAATCTATTTAAAATATTAAGAAATCATAAATGTGCATGCAATCTGAGATTCTATAGTGTTTAAAACATAGATGAGCAAAATGCAATCATATTAATTAATGGTAAAAAATGTAATCGTAATCATTTTTATTAATCTGATTACATTTTGCCCATCTATGATAAAGATAATAGCGGACGTAAAAATAGGAATAATACTGAAATAATATCTAAGCATCAATCCGATACATGTACCTACTTGAGTAGTGTTTTTGATATAATATAATTTTTATGTTCGTTAGAGCCTGATTAAAGAGTTGACATAGTTTGTGCACTTATCGCAAAGCGCAAACACTTGAAACACAATCTAGGGCGAATATTCGTAAATTCTGTGTACAATGCGGTTGGAGGGTTGATAAACTAATATTAACAAGCACGTATCACGAACCGCAAGATCATGAAAATTTACCCCGATCCCTCTCCGTATGGCATGGATAACTTCCATGTTTAGCTTCCATACATTATTTATTACAATAGATTATACCTTGTTTACATTGGTTGCCTTTTGGCAAACTATCTGACCTACCGTGGCTTGATATAGACAAATAAAATTTCATTTATGACCATGCCTCGCTTGACCTTTCTTCATTTATGTCATATAATTAATTACAAAACACTTTTTGCTGATAGTCTGATCTTTTTATTTAATAGTTTTGGTAACTAGATATAACAGTATCTTTAAATTAAATATAAAATCCTATACGTACTTAATGCTACCAATAACCAACTCTATACCCGCAGCTTTCATTATTACCTATAGAGAAGATGTATCTATCTAATACTAATGGCGTTCGTCCCATATATCCATAAAAGCAATGATATAATAATATAACCTTACCTTTCCTTTATTGTAGAATAACTTACATAATAATCCTAAACTAATATTTAACAAGTACGTTTTTTTTTCTAACTACTCTACTTGTCTTCCGACAAAGGCCTCCTAAGGATTTCCATTTTCTTCCATCTCTAGCTTCATGTTTTCCCTGCTGTCTTTTTAAAATCATCTTTCCATCTCTTGATTTGTCTTCTTTTTCCGTTTCTGGGATTCCATTCTGTAATGTTTCTGGTCCATTTTAGGTTGTTGTACCGCAACATATGGCCTTTTTTTTGTAACCTGGGGGATATCTCTAGCGGACTTCAGGGGGCGGTGAGAGCCGCCCTCCGGTGTGTCGGACTTGCACCAACTAAAACCCCCGGGGTGTTCCACCTTCCACCTACCGGCATCGAGGGCACGACTGGGGTCTCATCCTCAATGACCGGCAAAGCGTGCACCCTTAAGTAGACCTCTACTCGTTTGAGGAGTGGTGTAAAAAGCCACCCCTCTCATACATGTTTGTTGTAGAGCGGCACGCGGGAACACGTCGCGCGCCGCTTGCATCCTTGTTGGACGACACACTCCCTCAAGTGTGCTGCCGCTAGAGTCGGACGTTCCTAAGGAACGCCGCTCTGCGGCGCCCTGTTCGTTTGGGCCGGCGGGCAGGCCGGGACGACGCTGCCAAAGATGTTGTAGCCAGCGCCTCCCGATCCCGCTCCGCCGCCTCCTTCCTAGCTAGCACGTACTCGGCGAACCGCCGGACCGCCCTCCATGCACCTTCGCTGCCGACAATTAGTGAAACCAATGACGGCGGCGAGCTACAACATATGGCCTGACCAACGCCATTTAAGGCTTTTTATTTTAGTTTCGACATCTTTAAATTTAGTTTTTGCTTTTGTGACTTGTTTTTTAATTTTATCTTTTAATTTCACACCTAATACACTACTTTCGATACCATTTTGGTAAACCTTTAATTTATTTAATTGTTTATTTGTAAGTGCCCAGAACTGGCAAGCATATGTCATACACGGCAATATTATTATTATTATTACTTAAGATAAAGTATTATAAAGTAATAATTACGATGAACAAATTCAAAAGTTTTGCTTCATGTTCTTTCAGAACACTCTCGAATATCGGAAATAACAAATTTTATGAGACAATAATAATCGCAGCATGCACACGCGTTTCATAGCAAATATCTTGAACGGTACCTGCCTACACTGCCCGTAGCCTCAGACTTGAGATTATATTGGGTACCCCATTCTACGAAACAATATTGCGAACAATACATGAAATTCATGTATGAATACATTCAAAACAGACAATAAAAAGGATTCTACAGTATTAAACATATAAAAATTCTTGTTTACTGTATAGCACTTTGTTTCCAGCTATCAGAGAATAGAGTTAATATATTTTTTAATAAATTATGAAGGTCAGTATTTATCAATATACTTTTATAAAATTCGATTAAGCGTATGTATCCTTCAAAAATATTATAATATATGTGACGGTTCTGTATTATAATCCTTCATTATAATGTAAGTAATATAATGCTAAATTTGTAAATCGATATAATTTGTAATTTGTTTGTTTTTTGGTTTTAGTGCGATTGCCCAGACTGGGTCATGACCACAGTATACAAGTATAAAGATCGTTATAGTGACTCGCTTTGGCCTATCGCATTTTGGGATCAGATTATTTATATCAAGTAACTAATATACCTAGAGACCTGCAGTCGTGGTATATGTGGGCCGACATGACGACGAAGATTATCAACGGATTTTCATTCTTTGATGGTCGCTTTCGTTTTTGGACTACACTGTACTTACCACCAGGTGCACAGTAGTCCCTATGTTGAGCCAGTGTAAAAAATCATTATTGACAACGATAAAGGATAAATGAATATATTTATTTATAATCACTTAATACTGGTTTATAAATCAGCATTTATTTTAAATTGTAAAAGTAGACAAACATTATGAATGTGAGTGGAAGTAAAAACCGAGGCCGACCGAACTTACCCACACAGTCCAAATATGAAAACTCTTATGGAGAGTGATGTCATGAAATCGGCGAGAGTACATGAAGGAATTAATGAATGTTAAGGAAACGAAACAGGTTTGTAAGAATAGAGAAAAGTGGCATTCCATTCTCTCTCCCTACCCTAATAGGGATTCGGTGTGATGATAAATAGGTTTTAAATTGCTATTACAGAATATATTTCTTTATGCCTACTACACCTTCTCTATATTATACAATGACAAAGAAAGATTTTTTCACAGACGACAACTAACTCATTTCAATGATACACGTACAAAAGACGTAATACTGTAACAACGCAACGCATATTTCCGCTTGATGCATTTTTGATGTTTTTCTGATGTGGGTCTATCAGGTCTCTCTATCTAAATGTGATGAATATTCAACGTAGAGCTTAATAGAGACACGTCTCCACAAGAGACTATGACGATTGAGTCTATATTTCTTTTACTGAAGTAAATCTCATTCAACATAACAAAATTATGGAGAATTAATAATTGATAATTTATTAACAGTCACCATAATTATTTTGCTTAATAAATATTATAATAGTACGTAGTTACTTCCTGCAATAGTAGTAGTAAATAAGTAATAAGTTATTACTTATTAGCAGTGGCGTGCATTCAACAGCCGGGCAGTAGACTTGAGGGAGTTTGCTGCCCGGATGAGAGGGCAGCGGTGCGCAGTGTCTAGCGGGCCGCCTATGAAAGAGGTACTGGATGCGTGGGCTCTTTATACCCATCCCTCCCAGAGAGGAAGCCTGAATAAGGTTGTTCGCTCCCCGGGCGACTGGACGAATTTGGTTTCCCAGGCCTGGGTGGAGTGATTAGAGGGACACCGCGGGGGTTTTTAGTCAGTAGGAGTCTGACACACCGGAGTCGCCGCCCTCACTGTGACCCTGATGGTCCAATGTAGGATTTTCCCCCGGGTTACCAAAAAAAAAATGGCGTGCATTCAATAGAAGTTTAAAAAGCATTATCTTGCAGTACTTGGGCATTTAATACTATGTGTCCCTACAAATACATATATTAATTTAAAATTCTGAGACCTTTATTCTGGTAATTAACAGATTTTAAGTCAATATATTTACTAAAAGTCCAAATATAATAAAATAATGCCTTTTGTGCTTAATATGGTATGCATGCCACTGCTATTTAGTTTAGTGCATAGTTCAGTTTAATTTTCTATGAGTTAGTGACTATGAGTAAATATATTTTTATAAATTAAAAATTAATTTACAGTTTATATGCAAACTATTTTTTTTTGTCTAAGCGAAACGAACATTTTATTTTTTAGAGAACGAAATAAATTTTGAATTATAAAGATGAAATAAATTTCGTATAGTATCTCGCGAACTTGATCCATACTTTGATATTATTTTTGTGTAGTCACAAAGGCTGGGGCTCCAGTGCCTGTCCAATAAAGGACCTTCTGTGCATAGATAAAGAGCGATCAACAGCCGTTGACTAAATTGAATTTTGTAACGATAACTTCAGCACAAAATAAATAATAAATACGTCGTGAAAAGATGAAGATAATGTTAGCATCTCTTATGCCTTTCGGAATGTTTTTGGCTTATTTAACATATTCTAATTAATACTAAATAGTACACTAAATATAGATTTATTTTGTCAAACATAACAAAATATACAAATCGAGGGGTGAAAAGCTATTTGATTTAAGCGACATTTTGTGGTGATATAGTAATATATGTATATATATTCGGAATCAGTGTTTTTACCGACTCTGAATATACATATATACAGTGCAAACTCTATATAACAACCCTCAAGGGACTGTGCATATTTTGACGTTATAGAGAGTTGTCGTTAAATGAAGAGAAGAAAAATCTGTATTAGAAAAGTTAGTAATTACATAAAAAAGAATTCTTATTTTATCACTATTGAGTTTAGTCTGTTATTTTTGTCTGAAGTCTTTTGCTGCACCAGTTTTGTTGTATTTCTTAAATTATTTTATTCATATCTTGCGATTTTGAGGTATATAAAACACCTTTCTAATAATTTAGCTGCTTCCAGACCTGCTTTAATACTCGGCGGAGGCTCAGGCTCATCCGTCTCATCTTCATCTCATTGTTCTTGATACTCGGTTTTTCTCACCGAATCCAAAATTTCTTTGTCTGTGCAAATAATCCTATTTTGTAAACAAAAGAACGGATTTCTTAGAAAGTTCGGTATGTCTAATGCCGGCAGTCGAGTTTATTATGGGCTAGAATAACAAAGCGACAAAAGAACGTACACAGCTGCGCAGTTTTTACTAATTTTGGCAACTAAAAAGTACTTTTTATTATTAAATTACCGTTATTGAGAGTGAGTGCAATGCTATATAGAGTGTATCATTGTATGGGAAACAAGCTAAACCAATCAAAGCCGAGTGATATCGACACTTTAGGGAGTTTGTCGTTAAATCGAGAGACGTTACATGGAGTTTACACTGTATAATATATAGTAATCTATATCACCACAAAATGTCCCTTAAACCAAATAGCTTTTCTTGACCCCTCGAAATGATTTTTCTTTAGTGGGTACTAATATAATAAATGAAATTCAATAAAAATGACTCCATTTTTGTAATAAGTCTATATTTATGCCATATTCTAAATAGGATTTACCTATCACTATACAGGGACAAACTTCTTAACTTTTACCTTCTTAGTCTTAATCGACCGAGCGAAGCAAGCTTTCTGAGTTAAGTTTGAGCGTTCGGTACTTTTCTGTCTCTCTGAGCCCTATAACTTTTGAACCAAGTAAGATAACGTTTAGAAATTAGAATATACCATTTTTTCGGTGACATATTATTCTTGGCGCTCGGAGCGCGGTCAGCCTATTTAAGCTTTATCTGTGGGATGGGTGGGTGTACAGAGCCCACTCCTCCAAACCTTTCTCGTGCAACAGACATTGCATGCCGCCTCCCTCTCATCCAGGCAGCAGACTCCCTTAAGTCGACTGCCCGGGCTAGGATATACCATCTAAACCTTTGTTACATAGCCAACAATGATATGTAATGTAATAAAAAAATCAAATTTAAATGGAGCTCCCATGCATGCAAATTGAATACATTTTTTTTTATTTTATATGTTGGGCATCGTTGTAAAGAACTTTTTAACAATTCTTAATTTTATATGCCAACAAAGTTATTATTTTTGGACATATTTTTCCTTAGTTCTATCATACTATTTATTGTATTCAAGTGATTCGTATCTCACATTTTGGGAAATATCCTGTAATTAAATAGGAAATACAGAAAACTACGAAAAGTATATAACAAAAAATGTTATGAACAATACAAATGAAATATTTTTCTCGGTAAGTTGTATAATTATATAAGTATAGTAGGTAATTTGTGATATATTTCAAACACTGCTTTAAGTTGAAAGTCGTTCCTTTTATATACAATTCCATTTAAATTTTATATTGAAACGATAAAAATAATAAACTTTGAATCATATAAGTTATATATGTACTAATACTAATTAATGTAGAGGAGCTATCGCTGTCATTATTAAAATTTTACATGTCTTACCTATCTTAGGAAAAATTTCCCGGAATGAGTTATTATTTTACATCTACACGCACATACGTCTTTTATCATCTTTTTATAGTTTCCTTAAAATATTACTCCAAAATATAGCTTACTATAAAGTATTATAAGATCTCGGAGTATATTAACAAAACAGTATGTTTTAGGGTTCCGCAACGCAAAGAGAAAAAGGAACACATAAAAGTAAAGAACCACTTCGTCGTCTTTCTGTCTATCTCTTTTAATAATACTGCGATATTTCTCTTTGCTATAAACGAATGGTTAATCCTTGAATAGATGCTTGCAGGCTAAGAGTATTAAACTAAATTGTTACGATCGTTTGAATAAACATGTGGAAAACTAATAAAATATCTGTAATTCAAATACAATGTAACATGCATGGATAAGCTCAATTCATAAATAAATAAGCTACTAAAACTGAATCGTTCAGTTGTACGGAACAACAAACGATGCGTCGGAGAGTGTCCCAGCACTCAGAACACGCGGAATCAAGAGCTGAGTCAACCGACCACCGTTCCTCCCTATTTACATAGCGCACGTCTAAAACTCACTTCATTTCTGCATAAAGCCATTTTAATTAAGTTCTCAGGAAATTGTGTAATTACCGTAGTAGCAAAATATTTTTGTTCAATGAAGATTTTTGTGAGCAAAACTAAATTTCTGAGATTAAAAATATGGCTTATTTGTTTTCAAGTTAGACAATTTGTAGTTATTTAATAACTGAAAGATTTACAAAGAAATTATTATGGTTTTAAGTGCACTTTTTATTTAATGGTTTAAATAAGATATTTTGGAGAACCCCTATATTAATTTGGTTAAAATTTTATATACATATATGCAGATATAATATAGTATTTGCTTCAGAATTGAATTTACATCAGTAAAGAATAGCTTTTATGTTTAAATACATATAAAATGACTAACCTTTCGCGAGAAATAACATAGGAACTTAAATTAAATGTTTTCCCAGTGTGTTGGTGGAATAATCAGAAATCTTGTAAACAAATAGGTGTAGTTAGCCAAGCACCGCAGAGGGCAGTATCCAGGATTTATGTGCTAAGAGCTCGGACCGAGGGAGGGCACCGAGCGTGACATAGATGTTGCCCTGAATCGGTAAGTATACTGCTTTATAAAATTTATCCTTACTTCTCGCTGGTCTTTTTGTAAATATAATAAACTTGTTTTAATTAAATTGTTCAAGCGTTTTCATATTCGAGACTTGACATTAGCTCTTGTCGCGATTTCTTTAGTAGGTACATGCGGACGGGCTCTACTTTGTATAGACGATATAGAAACAGAGTGTACGGTACTTCGATAGCTCCGCAAGTGGCACGGGCTGCCTAAAGAGTTTCACTTACCGTGATCACCAGTGTGCCAACTCCTCAGGGGCCCCTGCTTCTCCTCCAGGATACTGGTGTCTTTGAGGATCTTCCCAGTACACTTATACACTTTGGAATCGGATAATTTGGTTGTATTTAGGAATATTTGTATGTTTTATGTCGTTACTCGGCGGATCGGTTCGAGCGAGAGCAAAACTCAATTGACAACCCGTACGGTGTTGCCAGAGCATAATCGAAGTAGTCCGCACATTTATTAGAATACGGAACATGCCGCCGACCTTAAAATACGTAGGATTTTAATGAGACCAGGACGATTATCCTAGTCTGAATGAATAAGTTACAACGATGTTGTAACTTGGAAAAGATTGAAGCAGAGATAGTACTCATGCTTCGGGAAAGATGTAGTTTGTAATGTAAATGATTCACCTACGTATAGTGCGAGTGGAAAGTAGTTATATAGTATAGTATAGAAGTAGTAGTTATATAGTAGTAGTTATGTTAGTAGTATAGTTATGTTATATGTAGTAGTAGTAGTTATATTATATGTAGTATAATATATGTGTACAAAAAAAGAATATTTATGTGAACTTAAAACTAAAGTTATACCAACACGTAGTGAAGGTGGAAATATTTGTTTAATTATCGATAGGAAGTGCAAAGACCTTAACAACAGGCCGCTTGGTATAGGAATTGCCCACGCGCAGTGTTACAACGCGGACAACGCCGTCGTGGCCAGGATGTACCTGGTGTACACGAGCTAGTTGCCACTGCATCGGTGGCAATGCATCGTTATGTAATACTATAGCGCCCTCGGTAATTGCGGTTGTTTTGTCGTGGTACCATTTACCCCGCTGCTGGAGTTGTTGGAGGTATTCGCGACTCCATCGTATGCAATAATGTTGTAGCATTTGTTGAAGCATTTCCCATCTCAGCAAGATGTTGGTTTGCGAGTTGGACCAGTCATACTCGGGCAACGAGGTGAATGGATCGCCCACCGAGAAGTGCGCTGAAGTTGCAGGCAAAGGATCTGATGGATCCTTGCTAAGCATACACAACAGGCGGAAGTTAAGGAATGCGTCGATCTGACATAGTAAGGTGTTAAATTCGTCGTGAGATATGATTTGAGCACCTTCTACGCGGAATACATGTTGCTTGTAACTTCTCACTCCAGCCTCCCATATACCACCGAAGTGACTAGCGTAGGCAGGTTGTAACTGGCAATTCATTTTTAAATCAATAGAATGTCGCTCGATATACGATTTATTGTTTTTTAATAAAGCGTAAGTCTTTTTAAAGTACGTGTTACATCCTACAAAATTACGGCTGTTATCATAATAAATGTCAGAACAAAGACAGCATCTTGCCGAGAAGCGGCGAAGAGCTAAAATGCAAGCTTGTGTGGTTAAGTCGGAAACCAACTCAAGGTGTATAGCCTTGGTGGACATGTATACGCAAGATTTGAAGGTTTTGGAATAACGAAGGGGAATAGTTTTCATTAGAAAAGGACCGACGTGTAAATTTAATTTAAGAAAATGATTGATTGTTGAGGTGATAAGTAAGTTAGTTAAAATGTTTGACTTAGGTAAGAGTAATTGATATTTTGCTTTGTAATTTAATTTTGAATCATAGATGCGGCCGCCGACCCTGAGGAAACCGGCATCATCGATGAAAGGTTTTAGTTTTTGTAAATACATTTGTTGAAGGACCATGACAATATCCTCTTGTAGTTTAGGACTTGTCAGAAGATTGTTGTTTGATGATTGTCCGTTAGTAGTGGGACAGGAATCATCGAATGCAACTCGAGTTTTCGTAGCTGCATCTTGTGTTTTCACCACGTAGTGATGAGGAAGAAAGTACCTTTCAGATACAGATAAGGTCTCTGAAGAAGGTGGAATAAGTAGCATGTGCCCAAGATCTATGTATTCTTGTAAGCACCGATTGTAATCTTGTAGTAAGCAAGAGTTACGGAAAAAACGTTTTTGTAGTATTTTGAAACTAAGTAATGCGGTATCTCGCGATTCGCAGAGCGGTGGTACGTTAAGTTTGAATGGTAACGAAACCGAATATCTGCCAGAAGAGTGTCTTGTGTGAGTGTTGATGAAGAGCGATTTACACAATGCCTCATCGGGCGAAAGTATTGTAGTTGCTGGAACATTGATTACAGATTGTCGAAATTTGGCGTTCGTTTGCAAAGAGGTTATACAAAAGTTATGTGTTGTAGAAGATTTGTTTGATATTTTATTACTAACTAACAGCTCGACCGGACGCGCGGAAGAAAATTCCGGATCGGCCAGTGGTAGGTTGCGAATGTGTGCTAACTTTTTATTGTTGATATTTTGAACCTGTGGTGTGCAATTGGTAATTTTGGAAATAGCTAAAGCGTTTATAGCAATGGATGGCTTTAGTGGGTCATGAGGTGTGACATCACAAGAAATGACACCGTGGGGGTGTACGGCTTCTCCTACTCCTACGCCCGTAATAGAACCATTTGACCGGGCGCTATGACATTTTTGTCCAAACCGCTGAGCACAAGCCTCCGTGATTAGAGAAGTTTGAGAACCGGGGTCGATAAGCGCTCGAACAGTTTGTGCCGTCATAGAAGTGTTGCCGCGGAGACGGATGTCGTCAAGTGTGGTCGCAAGGAGTACGGAGTATTCTGTGTCGCAGCGCAGTTCATGGTCACCATCAGCGCGTGCGGCTGAGGCGCAGCTCTCTGCTGCTGACACTGCGATGTTCGAAGTGGCTTGTTGTTTGTTACCCGAATTTGCCGACGTTTCTGTATTACTGTGTAGAGATGTATGATGTTTTTGTTGACATATCTCACAGTTTAAGCGTGAATAACACTGCAGCACCGTATGTCCATGAATTAAACAATTCGGACAAATATTTTTAGTTGAAATAAAATCTTTACGTTGTAAAATAGATAAGCTTAGAAATACTGAACAATTATTTAACGAATGTGCACTAGATTGACAGTAATAACAGAAAAGCTTGAGTTGAGTAGCAACTTTGTTAAGGTGGCGTGATTGTGGTGTGGCCGGTGAACTATGCGCTATAGTAGCACTGAGCGCGGGCATCGAGCGGCGCGGTGAATACGAACGGCCGGGCCGAGCTGAAGCAGGCGCGCTAGGTTTAGCGGACGGATTGACGGTGCTCGCGCAGGCGAAGGTATTGCGTTCGAATCCCGTTAGCGACGTCACAGAAGAACCATTTAGTATCACGCTAGTATTAAGCTCCTTTTGTTCACACTTGGTTGTGTGGCTGTGAGACCGAAGGAGTGGGAGAGGTGGCAAATTCAATTTCGGACGCATGTTGCAACAATTTTGTGAAGAATTTACCGTTTGATTACTAGTAGGCATGGATTGTTGTAGTTTTAATTTTTGTTGTAGTTTCAACTTATCAGCGGACAATTTGGCTTTGTAGTATAGATCTTTAAATTTATTTCTGCGTTCAAGTTCCAGTTCTGAATTAAAAGAATCATTTTTAAAATATATTTTTTCTAATTTGGACTGAACACGTGTAAAATTATTTTTTAAATGTGTTAAGTTTTGTGCGCGACACATAAATTGATCGGTATCCATGCACTCGTCCTGTAGAAACTGTAACATTTCCTCTAAATCACTGTAAATAACATTACGTTCGAAAGTTAATTGCTTGATTTCTGTCATTTTGAATCAAATAAGTTGATATTTGACAGTTGAATAAAAAAGTATAAGTTTCTATCACGTTATTAATAGAAAAGTAGAATTTATTGTTAGTTGAAGGTAGATATGGGTAGTCGTAATGAAAAAGTTCCAAGCAACACAAAGTAATTAGATAATATATCGTAGATATAGATATGTAGGTATAACGTTTGTAGGATAATAATGTAGTTTACGGATGTAGTTATATGAATGATTGATTCCAAAATGTATTATTTGTTTGTAGTTTTGTTGTAAATTGTTGTTAAGATTTGTAAGTAGTAATAATGAAATTAAATTAGAACATTCGAACTTTTGTAGGATAAATGAAAATAATTAAATGTATAAGCCGACCGAATGAAGGTGACTACGCTTTGTAGGTTAGCCAGGTTCCTTCTTTCACGTAGTGAAACTGGACGGGTTATAGCTAGTGCAGTATTACGTTTATAACCGACCGAATAAAGATGACCGCCGGTAGTACAGCAAGTCGTTTCTTTGTTGTAGTAGTAGATTTGGACGGATTATAATTTCAAATACCTTGCACGTTATGGAATTAAATTTTGGATACGTTATGAATGTTCTGGATTGTAGTAATTAGCTCGAAATATGTGCTAATATCGAAAGATCCGGCTCGAAGGACCAAAATTGTGAAAGATCCGGCTCGAAGGACCAAAATTATGTACGGTACTTCGATAGCTCCGCAAGTGGCACGGGCTGCCTAAAGAGTTTCACTTACCGTGATCACCAGTGTGCCAACTCCTCAGGGGCCCCTGCTTCTCCTCCAGGATACTGGTGTCTTTGAGGATCTTCCCAGTACACTTATACACTTTGGAATCGGATAATTTGGTTGTATTTAGGAATATTTGTATGTTTTATGTCGTTACTCGGCGGATCGGTTCGAGCGAGAGCAAAACTCAATTGACAACCCGTACGGTGTTGCCAGAGCATAATCGAAGTAGTCCGCACATTTATTAGAATACGGAACACAGAGATATAACTTGATTTTTCATAGCTGTAACCATCTTACAATGAAGAGATTAAGGGAAATTGTTATTTGCAAGTAATTAAAAATGCTTTAACTTACCATAAAACAACTAAACCGATTTTGGCAGAAGTTTTGCGGTTTTCATATTATATTTGTTTATGGATAGTGTGGCAGGGATTGAGATGTAGCTTTATCGATTGAAAACATAGATCATTCTGTCAAGTGAAGTTTAATAAAACCCAACTAAGTCCCAGTGTCCTTCTCGCTTTTTTATTTGCAAGAAGGACTCTCGCATTGGGTTTTCCACACAAGTTCCTTATGAAGCCCTTTACCTTTCATGAAAGCTTTACAGTAGCTCATATCTTAGCTAGAATTAAAAAGTTCTCTATCTCTTACTTTTGCCGTGTACTTAAGCTGTGGAATAGTCTCCCAGGGAGCGTGTATCTAGTATCATAGGATAGTTCCTATGATACTAGGTAGATTATATAAAACGTGAAGAGATATTTTTACAGACTGTCATGATCGCTAGAACTATTGATTGGATTTACTTTCCTTTTATGTTTATCCGATAGCCGTGGCCGGTTGTTGAACTGCATCCTGCTCATCATCAGATATCACGTGGCCACTATATCGAGGTCACATTGTAAAAAAACTTAACAATAATAATATATCGTCACGTTATATCACTTTCGGGGTGAGTAGAGAGACATTAGTAGCCAAAGATGGGCAAAATGTAATCTGATTAATAATTAACGATTACAAAATGTAGTCGTAATTTTAATTTTCTTGCTCTGTAATCATGATTGAATCCATTTAAAACATTAAGAAATCATAAATGTGTATGCCATCTGGGATTCTGTAGTGTTTAAAACATAGATGAGCAAAATGCAGTCATATCAATGGTAAAAAACGTAAAATGTAATCGTAATAATTTTTATTAATATGATTACATTTTGCCCATCTACTTATGTTAGTAGCTGTATCCACTTTACGCTTATATGTCGTGCCTAATGTGACCAGTAGCCCAGCAGATCACCGTTCTCAGGGCACGCACATATGACATTTCCGACATGAGCCGAACTGCAATTTTCATGGCATTATGTATAGATCGAACCTAACGTTGTTATAATTTTGTTTCTATAATTTCTTAAAATACTTGATTTATACCATTTCAGTCAATTTGTTAGAATAGCTTTGAGAGCATAATAGGGAACGGTGTAGAACAGATGTGAGCAACTTTTATATCTAGAATAGGTAGTATAATAAAAGTTAGAAAAAGATCTAAGACCTTAATTTGTTAGGTTATTTTGAACAAAATAGATGAAAACATAACATTTTCATATAAAAATGATTTATCTTAATGAGTACATTCTACCCAAGTTTAGCTTTATACATCTTTCTAAATATTTACATATATCTTTTACCATAATACTGATACCTTTCAGGATAGCCTTGTTAGATGGGCATATTTTTTCTGTAGTTTGTATACTTTGTCACAGTATGTTTTTGATAACACTTTCTGTAACATAAATTGTAATTTGAAACTATATTTATTTCCGTTAAGGGTGACTTTCGACGGTGGGAGCTTTCGATTTTATTTGTAGCTTTTATATGTATAATAAAACTCACCTAAAATTTCAGCTATACAAATACAAGTTTCTTTTTACAATAAAGATTTAAATAAAATATAAACATTTTACTAACGTATATTTATTCATAACTCATTTTATAAATGCATAATTAGTATGTTAAAAGGTAGTTAATTAAGCTTGCGCAGACATCTCGCTATACGGAGTGAGCCAATTACTTGATGCAGTATCTGTATTCTCATAGGATGGTTGGTTACACTTTTAAATTAAGTAAAAACGTACTAGAGGAATGTTCTCTTTCGTATGAAAATATATTTATAGGCACTTTTAGCATGTACAAGCTTTGAGTAGAATCACAGGGCACAATATTACGAGGCTAAAAGTAAAGTCTAAGAATAATTTAGTGACTTCGCTATTGGATATAGCAATACCTTCCAAAAAATAATTTATAGCCATAATAATATAATATTTACAAAAATTAGTTTTCCAAGCAAATGATGAAAATTTTGTTATAATTTGGATACATTTTTGTAACTAATATGTATTTTTTTCTTTAGACACACTGTACGTTGGTAATTAATCAAAATTTCCTTTTTTTGTGAATTAGTAAAAATTCACAAAGTTGATTTTTATTTTCTCTATGAGTAGATAGTTGCGAATCACTCAAGAGCGCGACATGTTACAAAAGTTCAATTTTTCATTTGAAAAGGGTCATTGACATTTTGACTATAAATTATGTAACTGCAATTCCCGTGGCTAGTAATTTTTACAATACCATTTTTTTATTTAACAGCAGGAGTAATCCATTTAACCGAAACAATGTATAATAACAGCATTTTATTATCAAATATAATTATAAAATGATATACCCAGCTTACAACAGCCCTTGTGATGAATTATAACTGCATCTACTTTTTTTTTTAACTCGGTGGAAATCCCTAACGGACCTCGGGGGGTGGTGAGGGCCGTCCCCCGGTGTGTCGAACTTGCACCGACTAAAGCCGCCGGGGTGTTCCACCTTCCACCTACCGGCATCGAGGGCACGACTGGGGTCTCATCTTCAACGACCGGCAAGGCGCGCAGCCCTAAGTAGGCCTCTACTCGTTTGAGGAGTGGTGTAAAGAGCCACCCCTCTCATACATCTTTGCTGTAGAGCGGCACGCGGGAACACGTCGCGCGCCGCTCGCATCCTTGTTGGACGACACACTCCCTCAAGTGTGCCGCCCGGTGCCGCCGCTAGAGTCGGACGTTTCTATGGAACGCCGCTCTGCGGCACCCTGTTCATTTGGGCCGGCGGGCAGGCTGGGACGACGCTGCCAAAGATGTTGTAGCCAGCGCCTCCCGGTCCCGCTCCGCCGCCTCCTTCCTAGCTAGCACGTACTCGGCGAACCGAAGGACCGCCCTCCATGCACCTTCGCTGCCGACCATTAGTGAAACCAATGTCGGCAGCGAGAGGTATAACTGCATCTTCTAGTATTTTTGAAATATACTGACAATTAATTCTCACAATGCGAAACATACATAAAAAGTTGTATCATAGAAATCAAGCAATATCACTGAACTGCGATTAAGAAATAATAACGTTTCATTCACGGCAAACGGTTAGAGTTCACTCGCATTCCGCTCTATAGGCAATCGACATGAGCAGTAAAGCCTTCAGCAAATACAATAGCGATTGCAACGGTCCTTGAATAGGACCAATCGTACCAAGAACGGGGATATGAGAGATGGGTAAATAATATCATGTCTATTTTTCTATCGGATCAAAACATTTCTTCCAATACGGCTTCAAATAAACGTTTTATCAACAATATTACTTATAAAGCACCTAAATGAAAAATTGTATGTTCAATAAAATTTATCTTAAAAAATTGAACAATGCCGTTGCCAACAAGCAATTTCTTGTAAGGATAATGCTTACGCTTAGGAAACATGATATTACAATATATTTGCCTATGAAATCACCTGGAGCAATTCCCACATATTCTTAAAGAAGCTTTATCCGAGGGTTCGGGCGATATGTGTTTTTAAAGTCTTTCTCACAATAAATTATATCAAAAGAATATATTTTTGAAGAATATTGTTTGTAATGGCTAAAACATTCCTTTCAAATGATTTTTTATAGAATTACTTTATAATAAAAGTTAAATTGTGGTTAATATTTTCGTTAAATAAAAAAGATTTAAAGAGATTTGTATTTTTATCTTGTTTTGTAAAAGGTCTGGAAAAATAGTGAAATTTAAATAGTACTGATAAATAGATGAAATTTAAAAGACAATTTTTTTTACATTCCTTTTTTTCTGTAACATTATATTTAAATTCTATTTTATCACAAATAGTATTTTTAAGTTATTGATTTATTTAATTTTCGTACCTTACTAATAAGTACTTATATAATAACTTGAATTTGTCCTAATGTTATAATCTGATAGAAATGTCATGTGTGTGTAGTGCCCTGAGAGCGGCGATCAGCTACGCTACTGGTCACTTTAGGCACGACATTTAGTTGCAAAATTGATACAACTTTTATTATATCTCTACTCACTCCGTAAAGGATATAGTGTGATGATATATATGTAACAAAACTGGTAGACATGAACACAGCATAGCACTGCAAAACGTGATAAAGTGCGTACCGATTGAGTTCTACTATATCATACACTCTTAGAAAAGATCGTCTTCATTTCCGCACATCGATCATGAGAGTGACAGGAAAAGGGTCTTCTAATTCAGATAGATTCCAAACATGTTCATTATATTATGATGCAACGTAATTTATTCGCCGTTTCTATTTATTTTATTCGCCTATCATAAATTCATTCTTCAATGAGTTTATAGAACTCTGCCCTTGGTATATTTAAAAAAAAATAAAGAAAGAATTAAAGAAATTTGTAGCACACAAAATATAAAATCTTGTAAAGAATATTTATAAAACGTCCTTCAATGCTAGCAGCAATATTATAGTATAATTTATATAATGCTACTAGAACCTTGAAATTACGTAATAAATACAACAACTAAAATATTATTTATCTGAGATAAGCACAATGTAAAAAAATTAAAAGTATTATCTATAATTTTAGTTAGTAATACTACAAAAACGTATTTTTAGGTACCCGAGTTAAATCTACTACACAAGTAAATGTCTGAGGAGATAAAAAAGAACCAAAACACTATATTTAGCGTTGTGAATTTTCTGGAGTGCGGGTCGGTCTGTTTCAATTTCACGGGGCGTTTGTTGGACGACAAAGATGCCCGAAGGTGTCATTTCACTGTAAGAAACCCCGAACTTATGAGATAAGACGACGATGTTTACTTTTATACATGAAACAAATAAAGTAAATTGATCAATTCCTTCACGTTGGAAAGTTTAATTAATATAATTTCGTAATATAAAAAGTGATTCAATCAGAATTACGATAACCACTAATGTTAATTGAACTAAAGTTACGATTATTAATGAAGCAATAGTGCAAATCTCGTTGTGTAAATGAAAAAAACCGAATTCGCTATTTATGTGCTTTAGTATTGGTTTTAAGCCCACAGAACATGTTTTGACTAACTAGATCTTACTTTGGCCATCTATAGATAGATCGCTTGTTTTTCGACTGTATTAGAGTAATAAAACATAAAAAACTATATGACTATTATAATGTTTATATAGTTAATCAATTTGGATATAATCTGTACTTCTTTAATTGTTTGAACTCTTATATATGATAGTGTGCTACTATAAAGAAGTAATCATTCTTTATACTTAAATTTATTCCTAAAGATATTATAGTATAAAAGACAATTTGTTAATATTATAACAGAAATAAGTCATTATCCGTTCCTTACTTTTAAAATTTTTAAAGATAAACAAGTTAAACGCGACGCCGGCCAGTATCTCCGTCTTAAAGTGTAAAAGTATGTGAAAATATTGACCTAGAGAGGCAATAGGGTACACAATTCCACTTCATTCGACGCCAGTGCCTGAGTGCAAAGACGTGTCGAGATGCCGGACGGACTCCAGCCTCCGTGAAAATTCAGCGCCCGGCGGAAAATATGGCCGCTGATGGAACCTTAATGTTTCCGACTTGGCCCCGCACTTGCGGTCAGCCGCCTATTTCGATGTAGCCTATAAAACCTCACTTCTAATAAACACGTAAAGACGGGCTGTGACACGTCCGCTTAAGTTCTAATTTGGATCGTTTTTTCATGTCACATAACATCAGCAACCTTGTTCATGAAACAATACTGTTTATTATTAGCTAAAAAATATTGTGTATTTAGGACAGAATGCGTAACAATCGTTGGTATTCGTAGGCACATTTTTTTTATGGCTAGTATTAAGATATGAATTCCTAAAAAAATTAAGTGATTGTGTCAAATTAATTAATAATTTAAAATAATTATCCCCCACTCTGAAAAATTATAGTCCTAGATATAATCCGAGAAAGCGCGAAATCATTAGTGGACGAATGCACAGACGGACAGACTGGCGGGAGCGTTTGATTGACACTACGGAAATTATTTCCACCCACCGCGCCACGTTATCTCGCAAAAAGCAATACTTGCTCATTTGTTGACTAAATGTGATGTTTAAAAGATAATGTTAACACAGTTGATGTTTGTTAACCCTCATTGTAGGTCAAGGTCCGGTCGTAAATATACAATTGTTAATTAATCTTGTTATATTACATTCCTTTACAAAAAATACAATACAAGCAACATCTAAAAAATACTGCTACAAATATCAGAGCCTTTTAGCTATGTAGTTGTCATTTTGCATAAAAAAATTAAACTTATATCTTTTTCCTTAAGAAAAGTTTTAAGGAAAGTGAATTTAAACTATTTGACTTTGAGGGATTTTGTCTTTTTAATTTTTAGTTTGTCAAATAAAGCCTTGTTTTGAGACTAAAAATAACTTTAATGACCTGGCTTCTCAAAAATTTAATATAGATTTATTTATATCAGGCATCACATGCTCACCGGTAAAGGGAATCATAGTGAGGAAACCCGCATGACATGCAATAGAAATGTCACGATGCCCTGAGAATGGAGATCAGCTGTGCTATTGGTCATGTTGGGCACTACGTATAAGCACAAAATGGATACAACCAATAATCTATCTCTGCTCACCCTGAAAAGAAAAAACAGCGTGATGTTATATGGTTATTATTATCAGTTATATAATATTTATGTAAATGTTTGTATCACCTAATAATATATTAGGTCCTTACATATGAAATTGGCGTTTTGTATGGGAGGAACAAAAAGTCGAATATTTTTTAATATAATATATTTAATTAATCAAAGTATGAACCATTATTTTCTATGCACTTTTGCCATCTCATAGGTAGTTCATTGATCCCTTTACTAAAAAAACCAGTCGGACGGGAATCAATAAAATCTTTAAAGGCGATTTGGACTGCCCCATCGGAGTTGAATTTTTTCCCTTGCAAGAAGTTATCCAAATTTCGAAAAAAATGGTAATCTGTTGGAGCAAGGTCCGGGGAGTACGGAGGATGTCTTAGACTTTCCAATTGAAGCTCTTCTAATTTAGTAGCCGTCTGTTCCGCAGTGTGTGGTCTAGTGTTGTCGTGAAGCAGCAGTGGCGTGGAGCGATTGACCAGCCTAGGTTGTTTAGCCGCTAGCTTTTCCATCATGGTTTGCAATTGCTGACAATAGACATCAGCCGTAATAGTCTGGCCAGATTTGAGAAAACTGTAATGAACAATACCGGCACTAGTCCACCAAACGCTTACAAGTAAATTTTTTGGGGTTAATTTTCGCTTGGGGCAGGATTTGGCTTGCTGGCCAGGATCCAACCATTGCGCTGAGCGCTTCCGATTATCGTAAAGAACCCATTTTTCATCACAGGTAATGATTCGGTTTAAAATACCTTCATTATTGTGCCGGTTTAGTAATGTAACGCAGCAGTCGACGCGCGTTTGTCGGTTTGCTTCAGTCAATTCGTGAGGTACCCACCTTTCAAGCTTTTTAATCTTCCCAATTTGCTTCAAGTGAATTAAAACAGTTTTATCACTAACATCGCAGCCTGCAGCTAACTCGGACGTGGTTTGCGATGGATCCGCTTCCACAATAGCCTTCAACTCTTCATTATCAACTTGAGTCTCAGGCCGTCCACGGGGCTTGTTCTGCAGGTCGAAATTTCCAGAACAAAAACGTTGGAACCAAAAACGAACTGTGTTTTCTTTTGCAACACGACCGCCATACACATCGTTCACCCTTCGAGTTGTTTCCGCAGCACTAGTGCCACGGCGGAACTCGTACACGTAAATAATGCGATATTTTAAGTTTTCCATTTTGTAAAATGAGTGACGCAAACAGAAAAAAACAGAAGAAAAAAACAAATGAATGACGATCATCGAAGCACAAATACATGAGTCTATAGCTGTACAAATTTGAATTTGGAATTCCTTACCAAAGAGGAGAAATTTGTGATTAAAGTGGCCAGTACGAAAAACGCCAATTTCATATGTAAGGACCTAATATGCGTGAATTCCTAAAAAAAAAAACATTTTAAATGAAAACTGATTAACATTGACGACAAAGAACAAAATATCTTATATGGTTTCTTTTCCTCGACGGAGAAAAGATTCACGGAAACAATTTCCTATATATGATACCGTGGGGTGAAGTAACCTGTAACAACATGTAAGCTATTGAAGCTATAAACCGATTTTGTAAAATTAACTCTATCGGCATGCTTCGTAAAAAAGTCATGCCTATATGCATGTTATAATCACGAACCTAGTAAGACTTAAACGTAACAAAATATTGTGTATAATACCAATCTAGGTTTATCTATATAACACTATTAAATATTATCGAAAGTTCTGCGTTTTTATATAATATTCCATTTTCTTCTTTATAAAGGTTTCAATTATGTTGATAAATTATAAAAAATTTGTAATATTTTATATAATTCATCATAATACAAAAATATAAAGATCGCATTTGTAACTTAATTTGGATGAATTATAATTAAACAACACTCGGGACGGATAATGAATAAACAGCAATCAAAATACAATCTCTGTGAAGCTGCGGCAAAAACTTTGCTTAGGGCATCTCAGTCGCAAAGTTGTTGGAAGTTCAATCGTACTTTAAACGAGTTAATCCCCTTTTATTAAATGTTGATGCTCATTGCGGCCACTGAAGATCTCATTTCGTTTTGTTAAGTATGAAAATTTTATAAGTTCATTATTTGAGATTATTTTTATAATAAAATAATCTTAACTTTACTATTAAAAATTCTAATCGTTTTTTCTTTGAACAAAGAGCATATTGACTTCAATAATAACATAATTTATTTAGTTTTTTTTTTCAGTCAAAACATCTTTAATTACAATATATACTGTTTACCACTTGCGTATATTCAGTGATACTAAAGTAATGTTTTCTAACACTCACTATAAAGAAATGAGTAAAAAAGTGTAATAGAAAATTTAAGTATTGTTTAATTACTGCACTGTGACCTGAATTAAATGCAATTGAGCACAATGGAACTTTTTCATGAATTAAAAAAAATAGCTTTAAAGTAGTCTGCTGAAATACATAATAGCTAGAGTAAGTGCCATTATGTAACCTCATCTCCCAGTCAACAAACCATTATCTGTAAACATTTAGTTGGGGCGTGTAAGTACCACTTACGGGCTCAGTCCAAGCCCTAAGGAACACAATATTTCTTTGGTCAAAACAAATTGCGGTCGGGCGTTAGTTTGATTGTGGGTGATTTGCTACTTTTGCAATGTCCATTAGCTTTTACTGTTTTCACAGTCGATTATTATCGTAGTTAGCTGTTTCTAATTTATGTAAGTAATCAGCTACCATATTTACTCACTCTTTTTTATTTATTTTGTTTTTTATTTCTGACATTTGGAGCAAGTATTATACAAGTATGATATTGCATAGATATCCTATGTTCGTAAAACATTACATTGAATAATTAATAATATATTCAAGTTATTTTTTTTTTCATATCGACTGGATAAAACGCTGTTGGCGGCAGGCAAAGGGCTTTACAACTTCACCGGGCGAGAGAGTCGGGCATTTATTAGTTAGGCGGCAACGCAACTAACGCAAGGGCACCCCTGTGGATACAAACCTCAACTCGGGCAGCCAACCAGAAAAAAAAGAAACTAAGGTAATCTACTTGCGTATCGAAAGCGTCAACCTTGAAGAGAAACACCGAAAAAAATTCACGTTACATTGAAGTGGATCGTTTAAGTGTATATGAAATATCTTAGTTATACTAAACAAAAGAGTACTCAAGTATTAGAAAGGAAACTATTGCTGATATAAATATTGCTATGACAATTACATTTACATACAATTACATCGCTTATTTAATAGATTAGTCTGAGATTTTTTTTTCACAAAAATATTGAATTGCATGATAGTGAATAATTTAAAATACAATAAAGATTTGATGGACAAACATTTTGCCCCAGCTTCTTCTTTGTTTTTATCAGGTGGGAATGGCGTTAAGTTAAATCCTCTAGTTTTTTTATATTAAAACTAGCTGTCCCGGCAGACCTTGTTCTGCCCTATTTCTCTAAAACAAAGTCACATTGCTTCCCCGTCAGATTTTATTCTGCCAAAACCTTAGTCTGTAGCCTGTTTTTTGAAAATTGTTTGAAGGAACCTGGCCTTAATGCTGTATAAAAATTTACAAATATTGACATTAATATTTATACGTCACTCAATAATTGTTTTGCCTTCCCGGAACCTGTCCACTAACATTTAAACTTTATGGTATGGTATTAAAGTTCAAAATGACTTATAACGAATTTTTTGTATGAGAATACAAATAAGTATTATTTTTAGACAGTTGCAGGGAATTTTTAAAAATTTTCTCTCCGTAATAACCTTCCTCAGACTTCATCAAACACAACAAAAAAAAAATTAGCCAAATCGGTTCAGCCGTTTTCTAGTTTCGCGCTTATCAAGACATTTTGCGATTCATTTTTATATTATAGAAGACATACATTACTTTAAAAGATATGGTAACTTAAAACATAATACAAACATTATTGTGAGATGATTTAACGAGAACACTTTCATTACGGTCATTGTGTATCAATTTGAGGAGGGTGAGAAAGGGTATAACTCGCCCTAATATCTGAACATTAATGAATTAATAGACACGCCATAAGACAAGAATGTAGTATCGCGTAGAACAAAGGTTGACTTATGAAAAGGGTTCTGTTATAATAATTCTAAGCACCGTATAAGGATAAATTTTTCGTAAATATTTAGGATTTTTTTAGAATAATAACAATATTTTTATAAAAATAAGTCATAGTAAATTTCTTCGAATCACAGCGTTATTCCCGAATCGAGCAAACATTCACACGATGTTACTGCCAGCTCACAAGATATATGTCGGTGTGGATTGTAAGCTTTGAAATTGTTACGATAATTTTGCTTTCAGACCTTTAGATAATAAATTGAATAAACAGTGGATTTTTTTTGTCGCTACTTTGTGACAATGAGACCTAAAATGATATTTCTTGTTGACAACCGATACATCCAGGTCCATGATAATTTCCACCGGGCTACCAAAAATATTTCGTCATTTGAAATGGGCATTGCTATGGCTTACACCACAATGATCGAACGTGTCGTTCAGGTTGTTTATTTTATTTATACTATCTCTAAAATGGATTGTACAATTACTTATCAACATTAAAAAATTATTACAAACAAAAAATGAAATTAAATAGAGAGAGCTGCTACAAATATGATTTTCTGTTTAAAATGATACCTTACTATACTACACGAATATAATAATAATAATATACTATACTAGGCGAATATTTTATATAATGACGGTAGATAAACTTTGCAGAAAAGAGGAGCACGCTCTCTTATCCTGTCGATTATACAAAAGCACGTAGTCCGGATTTGTGAAAGATAATACAAAAACTAAGTATTGAATTTAATATATCACCTATTACATTATTTCAAATAATTAATCATCTAACAGTCGTATTATATAATACATATTACTGGAAATATAACAGCACAAACACATAATAGAACCCTTAATTAATATTGTAATGTCAACAGTTTTCCTAGGCTATATGGCAAAAACAATGAACATAGCTACGCAGCCGTAGGTGTGCTCAGGATGCCGTGGTCTGCCTGAGTGTCAACGCATAAACTCTCCCATAAAATTATACATTATATAATATATAAACATCAGTAAACCAGTTATATTGAGGATGTATCTAAAAAAATAATATATTGCATTCGTATCGCATGTGTGAAAGTAAATGGAAATAACTCAAAAAGCCAAAATGTAAAAAATACTTGCATTTAAAATTTTTTTTTCTAGTTTAAATAATGATCCTTCAATTTTAAAATAATCAATTACTGCCATAAGTCGTCTTTAAAATTTAATTTAACTTAACTTTTAACCGTTAGTAATGTTACTGAATGAAGGTATCATTACAGGATATATGGTAGGGATGTTTTAGCTAGTTAAGGCATATAGATTCCAGAATGTTGTTTGTACCATAAATATCCAAAAAATAGCGGATATCTTTAAAAAAATATTTTAGGAATATATATGTTTATTTATAGTACTAGCTGTAAGTTGGAGATGTTTATGCACTGGTCAAGGTTTCAGAATATGGGGGTGGTGAAAAGTAAGAGGTAAATGAAAAGACATCAACTGGAAATGAAGGCAATATATGGACCATATTATTAATGTACTTATAGCGTTAAATATTGAGAGTGGTGTTTCTGAGAAACTCGAAACCCAACATTAAAAACTAGTTCAAATACTTCTAGAGTTATAGCTTTTAAATAAATTATAAACAATTTTCTAGTCTATAGATATTTTAAATTAAGATTTATTTCTTATCATAAAAATAACAGTATTAAAAAAAACATATTTTAGTATAAGGAATTTTCTGTAGAATAAGAGTATTTGAGTTTTTTTCGTCAACGGAATACTAGAAGATAAAAAAAATATAAGTATCTTAGACCTTTTTAAATCCTAGTTCCATAAAAAAAAACAATATATTAATTATTCAAATTATATTTTTTTTAAAGAAATTAAAAACATTAAAATTCAATATCATGTGCCGATACCAGTGTGTTACAAGCACAGTGTACCGAGCTCCGGATATACTCATAGGTACGCAATATAAAATGTTGACGGAAAAAGCTTTTACGAGCGGTTATTTCCACCGAGGACTGAGAGCGCTTTTTGCAATCTGTTCCTATATGTTTGTCGTTATAGTGAATGTTGGTTTAGATGCAATATGGCTGTATGAATGATGTATTATTTACTTACATGCAATTTGTACTGAGGACAGAAAATATTTTTAAACATTTTCATAAGCTAACGGAAATATTTTTATTATTAATTAGAAATACTTTATACTTAAAGTATAAAACTAAATCTTTGTTTTATTAGTTTTTTGCTAAATTCAAATTATAATTTGGTCAACAAATATTTTATGAAATAAGTACTAACAATCGAAATTAATTAAAAGATAAGTTCTCTATCACCTTGTATGAAAAGGGTTTTAAAATTTACATACAAATATATAGACATTTGTATGTAAATTTTAAAATCCTCTTTGCCCTTTTTTTATAGTAACATTTTTGTGCTATTTAAGGTAACATGGATTTGTTTACTCAATTTTTTAATATCATTATTAGAATAATATTCATTACATATCGACTCCATAATGTTATTATATTCATGTATAAAACAGTTTCATCTCAACGTACCTCAGATAATGTATCGCGCGGGATTCCCGTTGTCAGGCAACTTTTATGTAATTGTCCACACGTTCCCACTGCGCTGAAATCCGACTCACACTCATTTGTGACAGTACGATTACAACTTATAATATACCCGATATTGTAACTTATGTGTCCGTAGAGACGCAATGAAATTTTTTTACAATCCGTATTACCTTATATTTTAAAATATCAAATGACTCCGAGGTTATCATGTTTCCCGAACGATCCGGTAAATGGATCCGGAAAACGTAAAAAACTAAGTCTTGGAAAATTTTACACATGGGCGACTGTTTTTGTCTAAAGAAAATGTTATCTTTGTTATGAATGTATACCAGAGTATCCAGTGCCTTGTTTACCCTATATTGTTTGTCATCCTGTACACCTACAATACCTAGGCCATTTACAAAAGAGATTTTGTATGTAGTCCATATGTAGTCGCTATATGTAGTCGCTATATACTAGACTCTAAATATTTTAACCAAAAATATACAATAAAAATGAAAAACTACATTAGTGCATATGTAAATAATACCCTCCGCATAGGAAATTTCATTTATAGCATATTTTTACATTAAGAGCTTAGAAACTTGCATATTTGTCAAGAAATTGCGAAATGTTAGTAATTATACTGTCCATTGTCATTTTATAATCTAACAAGACATTTTAATGTAGAATGTACTGCAACGAGGTGTTTTCCTTAACGAAGCGTCTCTTAGCTCTGCTTTGTAATGTACTAGAGATTTATTGCATCAGGTGTTTTTGAGTTGATTTTTAATATCTTCTGCTGTGTTTCTTTATTTACACAATTCATTATTGTATACTAAATTATATTTATATCCAAAAAATATAAAATAAATATATTTATATTCCTAGCTAAAATGGTATTTATTAAAAAGTGAAATATTTTTCTAATAATTTTTATTGTATTATATTTAATATTAACCTGGATAATATTATCCTCAGCTATCATCACTTCACTTCACTTATTAAGCTGTATAGGATCTCACCCTAATGCCTAGTGACTTTACCAACTGTCAAAGTTTGGTTATTGTCAATGTTGTTTAATATTTAACATACTCAATAATGAACTCTTAACCATAAAAGTGCTATTTAAGCCTTCAATGTGAGCCTAAATAGAGTATATTATAAAACAACATAATTACGTGGATACTCGACGTAATCATAGTCTTTTGGCATAAAGTTTTTATACAGAACTGTCATTCTAATAACTCGAGGCAGTGTAGCTATTGGTAAATGATAATTTTTGGAAAATCATAATAATATATTTACATATTTCACGACATTTTTAAATCGTATCTTATATGTTATAAATTCTTTATGACCAACGTGAAAGCAATATTATTATTAAATTTTAGTTAATTGAGGGGTGTAAATCATAGCATAGTTTTAATAAACGTAATTAATAATTGAAATAATAAAATTGTTCTTATTACGCCGGTTTTACGTAATTTCCGCAGTGATTGTGTTATATCCCCTCGAGACAAACAAGACGTTACGTAAACTGCATGAAAGGGGAATATCTGAGAAGTGACGGTTTTTATGAATCTGACACGCTGAATCCTGAGATTAAATTCATGCCCCGAGGTACAATTTTCCCAGAATATCATCGCATCGTTCTCACTCTTGTCGAGATGAAAAATGGTAGTATTATCTCGATTTCAGTTGTCGGATGAATAAACTTGTTAAGATCGTTTTAGATGCATTTTTTTATTAGGTATATAGAAATACATTAGTTGTTGTATTGAATTTGCGCTTGTATATCGTGCCCAATGTGACCAGTTACGCGGCTGTTTACCGTTCTCTGGGCACTTACACATGACATATTTATTGAGTGCCATACGGGTGTATACTAGGGAATATACGAGCATATACTTCTGGATCTTCTCGAAAGGAATATAGCGTTACGATAAATTAATATTATTAATATATTATAAATTTTACTAAATTGAACTAAATTAAAAAAGTATCTAACGTCTATTTTGAACCGTATAATTTATGCAAAGCTAATTTTGCAATCGCTAACTAACAACAACCTGTTAAATGTCCAATTTTAATTAAAGATCTTTGCTCCTAAATACAAATCAAAGTTTTATTCTAAAGAAAACTAATAGATTATACAAAATAGACCTCAAAAAAAAATACAAGTAAACAAATTCTTGGTGTAGTAGTTATATAAAAGTTGTAATATCAAAAAATAATAGAAATAAACGTCTACAAATGGAGAAATAACGCAAAATTTTTACGAGTCGTAAACAATTTCGTGGCGATGGCAAATTTTAAGCACAAAAACTTCTTCATGAAGGCCGCTATGCAGTAAAATTAACAATAAGCTTGGTCGAAACAAAGAAACAACCCAGTAAATATACCTTAGTTATATAAAAAGAAGGAACAAAGCGAATGTGTAAATCCCAGAAAAGTTTTGATAATTCTAAAGCGGCCTGTGGCGTAAATGTTTTGTTCATTATATTAACTCAAACGAGATAAATAAATAAATATGTCATACGCTATTGTTTTAAAGTAGGTGTTTAATAATTGCGTCACAAGTACATTGAACATTGAATAACTAGGACCTACTCCAAGGACACACAAAACGTTGGAGCCCATGATGTAGGAGAAGTCCCCGGCTACATAATTGCCGGAAGGACCAACTCGCGAAGCGTCTGGCGGGGTGCCTGAGGAGGCAACCGCCTGACACTAAGCTCCAGTAGTGTATTGAAAAAGAAAAAAGAAAGAAAGAAAAAGTTTATTGAGCATAAAGGTAACAACACACAACAAACATATTTATATAAAAACAACAATGAAAGAATACATAACATCACATCATGTATCCTGTGTGCTGCTACCCATCTCAAAGAGCACTCAGCTCAGCGTATGCTGGGCTCGCTGCACGCGCCATCCAGCGCTGATTTTCAGCCGACGCTCAAGGGAATCGATTGCGCGGACGTCACGGTGCTATTTAAATATTAGAACCAAATATACAAAAACATACCCTATAAGTTATAACGTACAACAAATAAGTATGACAATAAATACATAGAATACTTTGCATATATATATATATATATATATATATATATATATATTATTATTATTTATATATATTATTTATATATTTTTTTTTTGTATTGCGTATATCCACACATGCTACTTGGTGATAGGGGTTGGTGTCACTCTTCTCCCACCCCCCTACCAGCGAGATGAAGCCCCTAGGACGGATCACGCGCCGGACCGCGGTGAGACCAACGTCACATTCCCGTAGTCCGGCGCACCCTGTGCTTGGCGATGCGCCCCAGTGGTTTTAGTCGGTGAGAGTCCGACATACCGGGGGGATGCCCTCACCGCCCCCTGACGATTCATAATGGATTTCCACTGGGATACCAAAAAATGACTTACTTCAGAGAATCAAACGTTACATATATTTTATTTAAACTGTGTAGAAATTTTACAATATTCTGTCAGAATTGCTCATGAACGCCAAGAAGTGTGAAAGAAAATTCGAGTAATTTCAAATCAAGAATGAAGTCAACTTAATATTCATAAGCAAAAATATTCGCTCGAGTCAGTAATTACGCGGCGATATTAAAACTTAATTAAAATTTGTTTATCGCGGCTCGAAGGCGATTAAAACTTTAAACGAAGCTGCGCCGATGTAGACCGCCTTAGCGAAATCAGTTTATTTAACTAAATAACGTTTCTGTTTATTATGTATTATGTATACTAACTAGTGCACAGAATCTTACTTTGTACTATGTCTATAAGGTATTTATATAATGTATTAACAAAGCCAAATGACTCTACAATTTACAAAAATGCTGCTTTGTTTTTTTGATCAGCTTTCGAATTTAATTAAGGTACTAATAAAAAAACGGTTTACTAAAAAATATAAAGTAAGCCAGTTATAAATAGAGGCATAATATGAGTTTAAAGGTTTTAAATGATATTGTTTCAAAGTTCTGATTAAAAACATCCGAGACTCTAGTACAATTTTTTTTTATTTCGTGACTACTATAAATCCAAAATTGATACACATATTCTATATATTTTTTAACATTTCCAGCATAATTCCCTGGCTGTATCTTATCATTGGCACTCCATCAATTAGACATATGATCTTAGCAAGGACAGTCAAAACACTAATATTTTGATAGCAAAATAGTGTCAAAAAACCTACATACAAATCGTGGATTGCTAAAGAATATAATTAATTCATATGGCTTAATATAGCTACCTACTTGTGCGTTACATAGAGCGCATTCTGAAGGGCTGTACGTATTTGTATTTCACATGTTTGTCCAACTTATCTGATAATTTATGTTAGGGCCGCACGAGGTGTGCGCCGCGGGACAGACTAGTGAAAATTAATGAGTATTTGAAATAAGGTTCAATACAAAAACTCGTAAACTTACAAGGAAAAATAGGGTTTGGGCTTACTTACCTACAGAGTTTATAGGTTCTTCTTGGACTAATTAAAACTAACATAGATATGCTATTGACACAGATGTGTATGAAGCAATAACTATGCAGTCTCACTTTTTGTAGTTATATTGGATAGTTTTTGTTTAAATTACAGGGGAATGAATTCCCCGTATCTATTTTTTGACGCTTTTACGATTTGAAAGCCTTTAAAAGAAGAGTGAGTAGGTATTTTTATGGCAGACACGCTCCATCAACGGCCTCGTATTCACCATCCACCAGGTGTTATTGAAGACCAGTGATTGCCTGTAAATCATAAAATAATCAATAATATCTTAAAACTTGATTGTTTCAGATCAATAAATAAATTAGATGTTAATAACAATTCTTTAAAATGAAATTAAATATGGCTGTTTATTGTATGAATATTTAAAATATTCAATACATGATGTTTGTGTAAATCTATCCAAATATTTAAATTCTGATAACTAATTGTCCATTTAATTGTCGAACAAAATATATTTTAGTTATCATTCACAGTTCTGTGTAAAGTAATGGGTGAACACTGTTGTTACGAGAAAATTGTACAAGTCTTATGCGTCCGGTACAACTAAAAGTTAAATATTCACTGTTTGAGCTTACTTGAGAACGAACTCGACATTAAACATCTAACTACGAGTTATTGTTGATTGCCACAGGCGTTAGGTACCTATTCTGTTGTTATTAACTTCATTGTTTACCATTAATAAACATTATGTAGGCCCAGTTATTTGTTTGTCTTGTATACCAATTATACAATAACAAAACTAATTTAATTTAGTGTTTACGCCTAATCTAGTTGTCTTGAAATTGTCGGTAGAAATTGTTTTTATATTTCAATAGTACGTACGTACGTGTCGGTAGTGAGGCTCAAAACACCTGACAATAACGCAAAATGATTATTGAAAATTCATTAATTTACTCGCTATCGCTTACTCTATTATGGTCTACAAGCATATACTTGTCCTTAGTCATGCTTGATGAAAAGTAAAGATGAAGCCGATAAAATAACGCATCTCCCCAAGAACGTGGAAATTTTGATGCCGGGCGCTTTTTCTTATTGGAGTTCTTTACCTTTAATTTTAAAGAGTTAATAATTATTGCTTATTATTTAACCTCCACCGGAAAAAGTGTGGTGTTATAAGTTTAACGTGTATAACATTGTATCTGCCTCTCTATACATTTCTACATCTGTTGGTGGTACCGTAGATTTTTAATGAAAGAAGCAATTTTTTTTGTTTAAAATATAATAATGGTATGAATAAATAGTAAAGATGTGCGGACGCGTGAATTAATGTTTTTTATTATAATATTTTATTGTTATGTCTGCATCTGTTACTATCTTTTAATAACCGAAAATTATTATAAAAGGATTGGTTTATTTGTTTAATTTTAAAAATATAAAATCTCATCGGATCGATTGGCCACTGAGGATGAGCCACTGTGACAAACTTTATACCCATGTATGTGGTTGCGATCCAGTTGCGCAATAATGCCCTACTACGTGTTTTTTTTACACTGGCTAGACATAGTGACTACAATGCACCTGATACTAAGTACAGTGTAGCCCAAAAACAAAAGCGACCATTAAAGGAAGAAAATCCATTGATAGTCTCAGCCGTCATGTCGGCCCACATACACCAAGATTGAAGGTCACTAGGTATATGAGTAACTGGATATATACAAGCAGATCCCGAAACGCGACAGGCCAAAGCGAGTCACTATGACGATCTTTACACTTGTGTACTGTGGTCATGACCCAGTTCGGACAATCGCCCTACCAACTACATTGTTACGATATAAGCACCATACCAACGTTACAAATCAAGTAAAAAATAAGACTTTTACCAACTTACCAACCTTGTCAAGATGTACCAGACTTTGTTATCTCCAAAGCATACAACTGGTCTGGTGATCAAACGACACAATCGTCGTAAAAACACTATAAACTATTTACAGTCACGACAGGCTAGCTTGGTTCTTTTATCCTTTTGAATTTTGTATATGCAACAATGTGCGCCAAGCGGAATATTCACGCAAATGTAAACATAATAATTTACGTCCTTGTCTACGTTCATAGACTTGTGATAAAACATAAGTGATTTAATACGTATTCTAACGTGTACTGAAAGTACGTCGTAAGTGACAAAATCTCGAAAATAGTTTTATCTCCAACTGTACTTAACTATAAGTAGTTGAGGCGTCTAATTTCAAAACCCGCTAAAACGATTTTTCGTACAAAATTACTTAATAGTCCTAATAATAATTTGAAATGTTTTTATCAAAGCAAATATTACATATGATTTTTTTCTTTTTTGCTTTTTCATTCTAGAATAATAATTTAAATACCTTATAAGAATGTGATTGTTAAGTCAAAGATTAATTATAAGTTTTTATAAATTTATGTGATTTGAAAAAAAAATGTTATAGTGGGTTTTGAAATTAGAGTCCTCAGTTAACAGTTACTAAGCTTGTTGATCGTTAGCATGCGTAAGAAAAATTATAACAAGGGATGTTCTGGTGTGTTAGGTTTAGTTAGTAACATCTCGGTCTCGATCTGCGTGATTTTCATTATTCACTGTTAAATTTTCAGTGATTTTAAGTTTTTCCCATCTCTAATTATTAGGTGTATTAATCGATTTAATAAAAATGGCACAATGTAAAATTTCAAGTAGAATCGATTAAATTGCAATCAACGTAGAAATTACCAAGCTCATTATAATGTCTACTTAAGCTTGTTGTGTTTGGAAATCAGCTCATGTACGCTAACAATGTACTTAGAAGTCTGCTGTAATTATATATTTAAGGTGCCATGTTATGCAAACAATTAATTGATTATCATTTTTCAGTGGTTGCCGCTGTCCTTGGACTGCATTGTACAGGGTGGCCCATAAGTCCTTTGAAAAGTAAAATTTGAATAAAACGAACACGATCCGTGTGAGCGGTGCAAGGGAAGCGGGGACAGTAACTTTGGTCTCTGGGAATTTAGTCACGATGGAGCGTTTCACCGGAGCAGACCGTGCGTTTTGTGTGCGCGAGTTTTACCATAACAACAATTCGGCAACCGTTGCGCGGCGTAAATTTCGAGAACACAAAGGCTTACAGAACTTTGACGACACTCCAACTCTTCAAACGATTAAGAACTGGGTTCTTAAGTTCGAGAAGACCGGTTCGACGCTAGATAAACCGCGGTCAGGTCGCCCAAGGACATCACGTACGGAACAAAACATCGACTCAATGGCACAGTCTATTCGTGAAAATCCTACACTGTAGCGAAGCGTTCCAGATCCGTTGCGAACTCGTAAGCGTTCCAGTGCATTAAACGTACCCAGAACATCATTACAACGGATTTTGAAGAAATATTTACTTATGCACCCTTACAAAATCCAGTTGGTGCAAGAATAAAAAGATACTGACGCCATTCAGAGAGAAAATTATGCCAATGAAATGTTAAATCGGTTTACTTCATTCAATAACATAATGTTCTCTGATGAGGCTCACTTCCATCTTAACGGGCATGTTAGTAAACAAAATTGCCGCTATTGGAGCTCCATCAATCCAAAACTTAGGCATCAGAAGCCCTTACATAGTCCTAAAGTGACAGTTTGGGCCGCTATGTCAGCCCATAGCATCGTAGGTCCTTACTTTTTAGAGGACGCGCGGTTACTGTTACTTCGGAGCGATATGTAGCTATGATAGAGGAGTTTTTCACATCAGAATTGCAAAATTTTCCAGGCTTTAATGCTCAGACGTGGTTTCAACAGGATAGAGCAACTTCCCACACTTCTAACACTGCTATGCCCGTTATCCGTCAACTTTTCCCTAGCAAAGTGATCTCTAAGAGAGGAGACATTTCCTGGTCACCACTTATTCCGGATCTGACTCCAATGGATTTTTTTTTGTGGGGCTACCTTAAGGCTAAAGTGTACGTCACTAACCCGCAGTCAATTGATGCGCTAAAAGAAAACATCCGCAGAGAAATGGCAAGCATTTCAGTAGACACGTGCAGCGCAGTTATCGACAATTTTAGACATCGTTTGCAAGAGTGCCGTGATCGTAACGGATTACATTTATAACACGTTACTTTCAAAAAATAATTCCCGTTTTTCAAGCTTTATTTGTAAATAAAAATATAATTCATAATGTAATTAGTTTTATTTTAATGATTTTTTTTCATTTCAAAGGACTTATGGGCCACCCTGTACTTACCTTCGAAATGCAGTCAAACTAGCCAACTTGTGAGTTACGTATAAAAATGCTAAAAGTAATCTTATATACAAGTTTAATTGGAACCACTATTACTATAGCGCCAGGTGTATCCAACATGTATCATAGACACTTCGTACTAGATGAGCGATGGTGTCGTGACTCATCTGCTCACAAATTAACTGCTCTGATGAATGCGCCCTGACAACCCACCACTCTATAAGACCCCTAACAGACGTGCCATCTGCGCGTAAAGTATCCGTTTTGCGAACAATTACGAGGGGCAGAGAAGGCCACGAGAGACTGGCGAGTGATAGGTAGGCGCGGTGAGGCTACAGAGTTGATGTATCGCTTCCATAACGTCCACAGTTAATTAGTGTCAAATTACAGCGCTAATGTTTTTTTGACCTCCCTGCTACTTCCTTTGGAGAATGTTACGTGTGTTTTATAATAATGCCTAAATAAACATTTTAAATGATTTTTGTAAACACTGACCTCGTATGATCATTCGACACACTCTTAACTTTCATTAAAAAATAAATTGAATAGTATCTAAAAAGAAGATGCAAATATTTTATGAATAAATATAATTACGATGTCTTCTCAGATAAAGTATGATGGTTATAAAATAGCTCCAATTAAATATGAAAAATATTATTAATTGCTTTATAGCATTGACTTTTGAAGTGGTCTATATCGACGTCGGTCAGAGATCGACGACGACATGCAAAAGCCCACAAGAGTGACATTAAAAAAAATAGGAGTCGATAAGATGCAAACGGATATCCACAATGATGGAACTCATTTAAGTAGGTCATTACTTTTATCTCGGGTTTACATGAGTGTAATAATCAACTTACATAAATGATTATTGCTTAGTGTTTACCTGAAGACGTAACAAATAGATCGATATTTTTTTGTATATAATGTTACTAGTGAATTAGTCATATCAAATTGTAACCAGATATAACTTGCTGAGCTAAACGAATAAAGTAAAACATTGGACTGGAGTCTTGAGCTGTGGGTGGGTTCTAAGTTTTTAATTCGTCAGAGAATAACTGCCAGGCAGATGACATTTCAACTTACGTTCAACATTTAAATACCTTCTATTCAGATTTAGAAACTAGGTTTGAAGATGTTTTTTAAATTGTAATATAACAATGGATAATCAACCTATATTATGACGTTAAAGAAACAGATGTCATATCACAAGAGGAACTCATCGGAATAAGCACCGATGCAAAATGTATGATACAATTTAAAAATTTATATCAGCTATTCTGTAGAGTCCGACCGAAACTGGTTTTCCGGCCGAAACCGAAACCGAAACCGAAATTTCGGCCGTGGCTTCAGTTTCGGCCGAAACCGAAACCGAAACCGAAACTCACGTGGTCAAGTAAAAAAATGAAACAAAAACTTACATGTAATCAGTTCCATCAAAGCATAACCTCTAAAGAATGTTTATGTCGGGTGATAACGCACTGACTAAGTTGTGTTACTATAGAGCAATGCGAATTAGATCCGTCAACTGTCGCCTAAACGACGCAGTTACATTCCGACGCAGCCTTAAGTTTCTTTCGGCGTTTCTTCTCAAGGTAGTCGCTTCCGAAACGCTAGTAGATCACCGTTAGGTTTCGTATTTCTGGCTGGCAGTCCAAGTCGAGGTTCGTACCCACAGGGGTTCCCTTGCATTGCCACCCAACCCATAAATTGCCGGCTGAGCACCCTCAGTGTTCGCCCACCCGCCCGGTTAAGTTGTGAAGACCTTTCCCGGTCAACAAACACGCGTAAATTCGAAAAAAAAAAGCAATGCGAACGGCGCACGAATCCCGAACAGGGCCGCCAGCGTCCGTCAAAGCGTTGCCGCGAGAAACGAAGCTAGGCTAGCATGTACGACAACTACCGAAATCAGTTTCGGTTTCGGCAAAAGTTTCGGCCAATTTTGACCGAAACCGAAACTGCCGCCGAAACTTGATTTTTGGACGAAACTCGGCCGAAACCGAAACAGAAACCGAACTTTCGGTCGGACACTACTATTCTGGCTTCAAAAAGATATACCTGTTAATTATCTAATATAATGGATTACCGCGAAATAGTTGTATATTGCTATTCCCTCTTCATATTTAGTGAAAAGAAGTTATTAATCTTCTAACTGCTAACAAGTAAAAGAAACAAACTAAAATAAGTTGACTCTAAATATTAAACAAATAGCAACAGGTTCATTCCTCCCACTAAAAGGTAATTTAATAATAGATACATAATACATTTTAATTTTGTCTTTTGTCAATTATGTCAATTTGATTTTCATTAATAAATGTATAATTTATGTGTAATGTTTTCTCCGCTCACCCCGAAAGGGTTAAATCATGACGATATATTATGTATTGTTTTTATTGTTATTAATAAATGTATAAAACTTAACCTGTATTTTTTATTGTTTTTACACTGTACACTTGAGTACAGTTAAAAATAAGTTAAAAACTCAAATGAAGATAATGAGTTTGTAAAATACAATATTAGTTTAGAAGGAGGTATATCCAAAACCAAAAAACGCGGTGACAGGTCTACGAGACATAACGTTTGGGGACCTATGCTTTATAGTATTAAGATTCCAAAATAACAATAAGTCTTCAGCATACATAAAACAAATCGTAAGAATATTCACATCGTTTAATTCTCATCTGATGCGGAAAGCTTTATTGACCTGCGTCGTAGATTTATCCTAATGGCGTTAACGGATGCTCACTAAGTTCTTTAAACTACGATCCTCGTAATTCAAGCGAGGATTTAAACCTTAAAGAAAGTAAGTTTGGGACAACAAAGGGAGGGCAACTCTCGGAGTAATTTATACGTGACCGCGGAGCTCGGCTCGCTACTCCTTGGGGACCGACTGGCGTGTCTTGCGTGCCAGTCTGTCTCACCTGCGGGCTGCTGTGAAATTGACTTTGGCGATTTTTAACTTTCCTTTTGACTCGGTTTTGCCATTCGTTTTTGTTAACTTACTTACTTACCTCTACACAGAACTTACGTTATAGTGGGAAAGAAATCAACTATAGTCTACGTTTGTAGAGTCGAAATTCTTATCAAACTTGTAAATATAATTTATGTTTTAAATTAAAGCCAGCTAGAAAGTATTGTAAGGCAGTCCGAATTTATAGTATTCCTCTTAATTGTTTTCGAACTCTATATTACATGCGGAAATATCGATTTATATGTTTCACTCTTTTAGCTTCTCTTTTAAAGGTCAGCTTACAGCATAGTTAAATACTAAAATAATTGTGTTGATAATGGTTTATCGGGCCAACCTTTGAGTAAACGTGTATGCTAATTTAGTTTTATCGATTTTGAATGAGTACTTAGGAAAACCAAATCTTTCGGAAGACCTTATATTTTTATCATATTAGGTTAAGTTTAATACAGTCATTGCGTACTGGAACCTGCCTCACTGCCTGGAAGTCGATCGAGTTGGTCCTAATCAAGAAAGATGATAGAGCAGTGGAGACTCTTTCTTCTTACACCTACTCATATGTATGCTGGACCAAAGCGGCAAGCTATTTAATCGTGTAATTGCAACCCGTCTCAGTTGTTATTTATCATGCGTTGATCCGGACCTGCATAATATGCAGTTCGGATTTCAATAGGGCCGTTCAACGTTAGGTGCAATTCTAAGTGTTTCGACCCTGTCGCAACAAGCTCTCTCAGGGTGGGGCTAGGTGTAGGCTTGGATACTTCCAATGCGCCTAATACCCTTGGGCTGTGATCAGGGGGATACTCGAACATCACAATGTGTCCGCTTACCTGAGCAGCATCTTCGGGGCATACCTGTGCGATAGGTATTTCTCGTTAATGGATCAGAATATTATTCATTTTAGGAGGGATTGATTATTACAGGGTTCCAGAGGAATCACTTTTAGGCCCCCTATTATGGAATCTCACGTACGACGCGGTCTAGCGTGCTTGACTTCTGACGATATCAGCATTATTTGTTACGCAGACGATACGCTTGTACTAGCTGTCTGAGGATCTCTCACAAAAACCACCGAACTAGTCCAGCATGGGGTAGCACAGGTTATGGTTAAAATCTGCGAATTAGGCATTTAGGTTAAGTTCCATATACTGCCGCGGAGCAGAGTCTTGATTCTTCAGTCCACGTTGGTCACCTACAGGTAAAGAAAGAAAGGTTCATTGTGTACCTTTGGCTTACCCTAGTTGGTTACTGGAGTTTCGAGTTACCCCGATGTTATGACCGAATAATAAATTTATTTTTATTTTAGAATTCTTCTTGCAAAATTTGTATAGTCCAATCAAAGTTTTAATTCTGTAATATTAACAAATTTAATAAAAGTTACTATAGTACCTTGCTCTGTGGATTGTAATCATTACTGGACACAGCCGGTCAATGGGCTAATGAGATTTCTACGTTCCGGTCGTAAAATGTCTTATTTGTGTAATTTGCTTTCCGAATCTCAGGGGACCAAAGGTAAAACTATCAAAATTATGTGTCACTGTTATGTGTATACCGAAATTGCTTTCTTAATATGATTTTTATTTATATTGAATCAATTTCTTTATTATTAACTAATAGCTAGCTATAGCCCCCTATAGTACATTACTATCAGAAGATTTACAATTATGAGAACTTTGGTACTATTTCAACTTAAATTACCAAACATCGCAATTAATACAAAAACCGGAAATATTTCAATATTGCATCGTAAACTTATATCTTCAGACTTACAAGAAAAAGTGTAATATGAGTGTGTACTAAAAAACATAAACCTCCCAGTAGAAAATAAGCCTTTATATACGAATAAAATTAATTATGTGTGTGTGTGTGAGTGTGTGTACATACATATACATATATTTAAAAAATATGGTAAATACATTAATAAAGAGTTACTAAGCATAATAATGTAAAGAACTCTTGCAAATTTAGTCCAAAATGGATGAATTGTTTTTAAATACTTTTTGATGTAATATAGTAGCGTGTAAATAATAGCGGGAAAACAAACGTCTGTTGCTTCCAATAACTTCTTCTCTCAATCTCACGCCTCGCTTATTCTGTTAGAGCACCTAAACATTACCTAGTTACTGAAACAACGTTATCTCTAAGGCCATAGTTATGCTAATACCCGAATTGGATGTTCAATTTCTATTAAAGAAAACTTGGGAAAATTGAAATTTATCTTAGAAAAGGTTTAATTTTCTTTAAATTTTATAATATTTTTAGATATATTTTGTAGGCATAGTTTATGGTAGCTATTAAAATAATAGCTGTTATTACTAAAAAAACATATATATTTGATCTGAATGCGTTTATATATTAAAAAAAAAGAGTTTCTTTATAACTGGCAGTTTAGTATGCACATAGCGATTCATGCGTAATGAGAATACATATAGGTACACTGCTTTCATATAAATCGGTTGCATTCAACGAATATCAAATAGGTATAGTACGTTTTGTTTAACATCCCCAGTTCCCCACAAATTCGAATGTTAACGTTGGGCGTGCGCTAATATTCTGGGAAAACAAATACTGCGGAATTTCCACTTTGACTTTAATCCTACGCTGCGATGGAACGCATCATCAACTCACATAAGATATTTATCAGTGCATTCTCATCCGCGTACTTTAAATTCATATCCACCACGATAGTATTGCTTTACACATTTTGCAACGCAGGCTTGTTATATTTTCTATACGGAGCAAAGTTTAAAGTTATTCTGTTGGGGTATAATGAATTTAAAATACTTCGATGCTTACAAAACTACGTATGATGAGTAAATATCGCCTAAAAAAGTCGCATAAACTAAATAGCCTCTTTTCTCTTTGAAATGTAAAGATATACAAAAATAGTATTTTATCTTAAATATTATAGATGTGTAAAAAAATCTTAATTACAATAAAGGATTAAATATCAATTATGAGTTGAAAAAAAAATCTTTATTAATTTGTACAGTGAAAAGTTATCTTGCAAATAATTAATTATCATAATATTATTCTCTTTATTTATTTTTAATACAATATTTTATACATTTTAAAATATAAAACATGGAGACCTACGGCGGGGTCTAAGGCCCAAGTTACCGGTAGTTAGGAGCTCAGAGTGAGGAAACTCCTAACAATGCGTACCGTATCTAAAACTGCCTTCTGTATGCGGCCCTTGATTCAAAAAACCAAGCGAGAGCTTAATAAGATGGTAATCGAGGCTCTTTGCGATCAGCTCATCAATCGATACGACTATCGGGACAATAATCGCAGAATCCACATCCCACATGCTGGTAATCTCGTGTGCGAGGTCTAAATATTTTGAAGAATCCTTTTTCCACTTTCACAAGATCATCATCATGTGGAATGGTTATGTAGTCACAGTTATTAATATTGATAAAAATATTAAAATTGTATATTAATGAAGTAATATTAGTAATATTAATGTAAAGAAATAATAATAAAATAAATAAATCATGAATTTGAATTATGTTAAAAATATTTTTAATAGACAACATAATAAAAAGGAATTGTCTGTTAATATCTTAACACTATTTGCATTAAAAAAATCTAAGTTATATTTATTCAGTAATTGTTACTGTCAATTAATTTCTTAAATATATTTAATACGATTAATCAAAGCCATACTTATAACATACAATTACATTCAATGTAAATCGAAAATTTATACTTCTATGAAAACCTAATTAAGTCATATTTTATGGAATTAGCTTTTAGATTACGTATTGAAAGATACAAGATAAAATATTTGTTAGTAATGTCGTGCCACCTCGTATTGCTAACACAACTCAATCGCTCGTAAGAAGATTAGCTACGATTGCTACGTACAGGAATATCCCATTTTCCTATTCCCGGTTTGGGCACGCATCAACTTGATTTTACCTCGTTCGTTCGTTGGATCCACGGGTAACTTCTCCCCGAAGCGTCATATAAATAAATTGTTGTCTGTCTTTATTGCTCTCGGTTTACAGAAGTGTTTTTCCCGCGTTTTATCTTTGGGAATTTACTTTTCTCATGTTCGATTTCATTGTGTTTTCAGTTACTCTTGCGATTACCATATATTTTTCTATTACATATATTAAAACCTACGTAGTTGAATTAAATATTCTCCATAAAAATAATATTAAGCGTATTCATCACAAATAAGTTTGTACAGACGAAGTAAAAATGTCAGAAGGCATAATCGCTGCAACTATCGGCAGTTTTTTTACTGTTAATAGTCGATGTCGTTTTTGGACTGCACCATGCTTACCATCACATGTGGTGTAGTCACAGGGTCTAGTCATAATAAAGAAGGCACTTGAAGAATATTGTCACACTGCAAAAAAAAATTACACAGATTCCTCCACAGAGCTTACAGTCAAATAATATGTTTTTATTACAATCCTATGATAATAATTAGATCCAAATTACATCTTACTGAATTTATTTAATTTCCCGTACAATAAACATCACAAGGACTTCAAAAGAACAGTTTCAATTATTTAAATTGAAGTGCATTATGCAAAATCGTAAAGAGTGTTGCACAATAGTAGAGAGTAAAAATAGAACCTTTGTAGACTGAATCAACTATACTCTTAGGTGACTTCGAGTTAAACAAAGTGTGGGTTTCGAAAGAGGGTTTTTACTTACTCATTTCTATTTTAGCCTACACTCTCTGACCATTAACAAACGAGTATGTTCCTTGTTAAAAAGTCGTAAACCTTGTTTATTTTATAATATATAATGATCTTTGCATACGTCGCCAGATGATGATCACTATAATTATTATTTTATGTTTGATAATTTGATCACCACGTTCACTTATAAACGAGAACAAATAGCGAGAGGAGTGAATCCAACAAGCAAGATACCCCGTGAATATTGGAATTCGGTAAAAGAATGACATAAATCTGGAGAAGAGGGAAATTTCCATTAATTCTCGGCGTACCTTGACGAGGGTCGAAAGTTTAACGGATTATAACAAGTGGCAGCACTAACTGTCGCGAACAGACCTGGCCACGCCACGCCTCACGGCTTAATCGCCAAACTTTCCCCTACGATTGGAGTTTTTGTGGAATTGTGGCGGTTGTGTGCTCGCAGCATTAATTTATGCGAGACCGAGTGGATTCGGAGAGCACTCCAGTTTTCCACTACCATTAGGTATTCAAGACATCGTTTAATCGACCTGGACCGGCCGCAATTCGGGATCAGCGCTTTAAATATAATTTGAATATAAATCTAGCAGTCACCTTAAGTAATCAAAGTAAACACGATAGTATAAGTGCTATAAGCAAACAAGCTTTATTCCTTTTGTTGATTGCATTTGTGCTCTTTATTTAGACTTCCTTTAAATAATAAAATCAAAAGCAAACTCAATTTGAACCAGGTCGAAAGTGATATATTAGATCAATATATACACATTTTAGTTTTTATTACATCTTACACTTTGAAAACTTAAATATAAGTAATATAATTCATTTATTACAGTTTTAACATATCATATTTAAGGTTTTTCAAATAAATTCTAAATTATACACTATTTATCTAATAAAAAAAATACCGACGATAAATCTGAAAATGAACTATAAAGTAAAAGAAAACCACTAAATTAATAACTTCAATTAAAAAAAAAAAACAACAGAAAAATGAAGAGACAAAAAAAGATAAACATAAAAAAAGATTAAAAAAGACATTAATTTAGCCTTATCCTTTTTTTCCCTCTAGCTTTTACTATTTGAAAGCAAAGCAAAGCTGTGCTTTGCAAAAGGCAGCCGACAAATAGCTCGATGAGAAGAACTGAAGATTAGGCTTAATGCTAATTATTATGTATCAAGCAGGTGAAATAAAAGCGAATGATTGAACAAATTTAATCATTTAATAATGCACCAAAAATTAGAATTATTGCCTTCTGGTGGTAATATTAATAAGAAATTGCTTACACCCTAAAAATAAAGTTGTTATGCATCATCGAATAATAAATAGTTCAACACTTTGTCCACAGATAGCAGTACCATCAACTTGATGTAGAGACATCTATGAAATGATTTATGTACTACTACAGAATTTTAACCAATTTGAATGACACCAGCACATATAAACAATTTCACAGACTCTTTATTGTAGTTCTAAGCTGCAAACTTAGATGTCGCTACTTAAACCAATGTTAGTTATATTTGTAGCAGGGATGTTACGGAGCTTCGACTCCGACTCCGATAAGTCGGAACTTCAGATCGTTATTACACCTTCGGTTCCGACTTCGGTTCCGAACCTTTTTAATCGGAGGTCACCACCACTGTTGTAGTCTATTTCATTTGGTATGTTGTTGAAATATAATATCAATTAATCAAACAATCAATGCTAATTAATTTGAAGAAGGAATTTTTTAAAATTTAGATTAAAAAAATATTATTAATATTATTAAATTTAAAACTAAATGTACATTTAAATTTATTACTAAAAGGTTTTTTTTTATTTTACATTTACATTAAATTAAATAAAATAGAAATTAACACAAAAACGACCCTGGAGTAAATTTGATTTAATTTGTTCACTGTTAATGGGAAAATGTTAATAAGAAACACACTGATTTTTATTTTCATTCTCTGATTTATGTGTAAATTTATTACTTTCTAATTAAAAAGGTTCACTGAATAATGTTTTTATTTGTCCCTTAATAAAACTACTTTCTTCTGCAGTCACTTGTGATTGACATTGCCTTCGACTCGGATTCCAACTTCGGTTCCGACTCCGATAAATCAAATTTAAAAACTCCGACTCCGACTTCGGTTCCGATAAAACTGCCTCCGTTACATCCCTAATTTGTAGTACCAAGTACTTACATATTTCTCAAAATTGTAACTATCATTTTACTAATTTAAATATTAATACAAGTGAATATGTTAGTATGAGTATCATGACAGTTTTCAGCAGTTCTTACAATACTTAATCCAATATACTACTGTATATACCAGGGATGTTACGGAGCTTCGACTCCGACTCCGATAAATCGGAACTTCCGATCGTTATTACACCTTCGGTTCCGACTTCGGTTCCGAAACTTTTTAATCGGAGGTATTCATCGGAGGTCACCACCACTGTTGTAGTCAATTCATTTGATTTTACTGTATATGTTGTTAAAACATAATATCAATTAATCAAACAATCAGTGCTACTTAATTTGTAGAAGACATTTTTTTAAATTTAGATTAAAAAAATATGATTAAATTGTTAAATTTAAAACTAAATGTACATTTAAATTTATTACTAAAAGGTTTTTTTATTTTACATTTACATTAAATTAAGTAAAATAGAAATTAACACAAAAACAACCCTGCAGCAAATTTGATTTAATTTGTTTACTGGACAATGTTCACTGGAGGATAACGGTTTCTGATATATCCAACACTTTGTGAACAACAGCTTTTATTTGCCCAAGTTTGGTTGTGTTGTGTTGTGTTCAGGGTGGTGGGTGGCGGCCTGTCACTGCCGGCACTCGCTCGCGCGATGGTCGGTAGTGATATACGCTTGGAAACAGTCTCGATTCTCAACATCTGTCTACACAGGAGGGAGATGTAGAGGGAAATGGATTATGTTGTTGTCAATTCAAAAGTTCTGGCTTATACTTTCGAAGACATGTATCAATCCTGCACCATATTAAAATAGGATCAAATTTAAGATATAATAAATAACATATCTTCACGCTATCACGCTATGTGAGCAGACATACAATAGTGGTTTTATCCACTTTGCGCTTAAATGTCGTGGACTACGCGACCAGTAGCTCAGGTAATCGCTTTCTCACAGTACTATGAAAATGTTAATAAGAAACAGCAATTTTTATTGTCTGTGTATTTGTAAATTTATCACTTTCTAATTAAAAAGGTTCACTGAATAATGTTTTTATTTGTCCCTTAATAAAACTATTTTATTCTGCCGTCACTTGTGACTGACATTGCCTCCGACTCCGATAAATCAAATTTAATAACTCCGACTCCGACTTCGGTTCCGATAAAACTGCCTCCGTTACATCCCTAGTATATACTACTATATACTAATACTTAATAATCCAACGCTGGGATGCGATGTCCAAGTACATTTTTACTGCACAATCGCCTGCATTATTAAGGATTTCGCGATTCGCATTATTAAGGAGTTTTAGTTCTTTGGTGGATATGGCACGCTATTCAAAGTCTTTGTAACTCTTTAATTCGTGGCAAGAGTTAGTCATGGAAGTCCGAACAGAATTAATACACAAAATATTTACGCTCTAATGATTCGTACTGTATGGAAAGTTTTGAATAAAACCTTTAATGGGGCCTATATGTTAAAAATCATGGTCGTTTATACACTCAATCGTTTTCAGTTTATTTCTATTGTATTTTCTTTTACACTAGCTCACAAAGTCACTACGGCGTCACTGATTACAGTACGACGGTAACGTGTACCAAGGGACGAGGATCCATTAAAAGCCGCCGTCCTCATATCAGTTCTCATATACTACGACATTAGGTCTTAAGGTGTATTACAACTGGAGGTATCCAAACTGATTCCGAAAGGTATTATAGGTCGAAGAGAGTCGGTATAACAATGTTTGCAGTTAAATACTGTGATCCAAGACACAGTACAATATAATCTTTAAATAAATAAATACCCATAAATTATTGTAAAAAATGCGCGTGTGGCTTATACTCCCAAGCCACTGGTCTTGTTTGGCCCTTCTAAACGACGTTACATCATTCTTTATTAGCGTCTCCTGAATGATCAAGTGTAACATACTTACCAGTCGCCCTCGGCATGCAGTGAATACGCGATTTCATATGCAAAATGCTTTGCCCTGATAAATTACCCTATTATTTAAGATTTGACACGAATGATAGGGATTCTGTGTTTTTATAAGCTACGGTGAGTGCCGCTAACTCGACCGTATGGTACATAGGTATTTATATAAAATTAATGGATAAGTAATAAGAATTAAATATATATTATGATTTACACGCAGCTTAGTGACATAATTTATTTTTGTAAGTGAAACTAATGTAGTTCAAAAAACGATGACGACCACGAATCCATCTGTCTGTCTGTCAAAACCATTTTTCTCAGGAACGCTTAGAGTCACGTGTTGAAGTTAATATCATATACTCAGTACGTTCTAGGTCTGTTAGTACGGAACTCTCTGTACGCGTATCCGATACATACCTGGCTAGTTTATTAATTTAATTTAATTAAATAATTTAATTTTTAATTTTTTTAAATTTGTTCTTCTCCAGAATTTGATAATCTCGTTTAGTAACGGTTTTACTTTATAGGTGGTAAGTGTAAAGTTTTAAGCAGAAGGTTCCGAATATCCTTTTTCTGTGTCGTTACAATCTAATAATGCCGCGAGGTCTCTTTGGGCCACAAATGATTAGTGTAATTAGGAATCAAGTAAGGGAGGAATTACCTGGGTTAAAAGAAAAAAATATATATTTATCTCATTGTTATTAATTGAAGATGAATTTATTAATAATGATTGGAATGAGTTTTGTAAACGCGGTAAAAGTAAACGGAACATAGATGATTTTTTTTATTCAGGACGCGATAGATAATTAATTATCTAACAACTGTTAAAATGAGCAGAAACAATAACAGCAGTAATAACTAATCATAATATAATTATAATCACAATATCATTAAAAATGTACGGCAAATGAGTTAAAATATTCTGTAGAGTTTCTATTAACAAATGCACGGATAGCTAATTTTTAAACTCAAAAACTGATCTACTAATCACCGTCTCGGCTAATGTTGTGATACGCTCCAATTATAAGTTTATACATCTGCCCCAAAAAGGCTTAACGTTATCGTGTATCTGGCCGTACCATCAGAGTGAAGCATGACGAGCAACCCTCTCGTGGGTGCCGGCAAACCGTTAAAATGAGTAATGACGGTGTTGTTTCAGGGATCATGAACTGTTTTGTAGAAAATAATTATATTTAACTATTGTCAACTCCGTTCAAAATTTTACCACTGATTAATGTACCTAACACACCATCAATGAATTCTTCTTTTTTAAAAGAATCACAATTCTCGATATTCTGGAATAACCTACAAAGACAAATATATGAGTACATATTAAAAAATTGATCATAATGACTTTTAACTTTTACCAAATACTCATATACCTAAGTCATGAAGTTTTATTATGTATATTTATTTTTTATTACTCACCGGGGCTAAGGACGAATACTAATCGTCAGGTATGTCCAGGGATGGGCAAAATGTAATCTGATTAATGATGGACGATTACAAAATTTAGTCGTAATTTTAATTTTCTTGCTCTGTAATCATGATTAAATCCATTTAAAACATTAAGAAATGATAAATGTGTATACAAACTGGGATTTTGTAGTGTTTAAAACATAAATGAGCAAAATGCAGCGATATTAATGGTAAAAAACATAAAATGTAATCGTTTATCATTTTTATTAATCTGATTACATTTTGCTCATCTATGGGTATGATTAGTGACGATTTAAGGGGATACCACGAGAGTTTTAGTCAGTAGAAGACTGACATATCGGGATCGCCACACTCACGGCGACCCGGATAAATATTTGCAGGATTTTCCCTCGGGTTACCAAAAAAGTATATTTTTACTAAAAACTTATTAATTTCATTAATATACTCGTATACGAATAAACATTCCTCCTAAAGGTTGTTTGATTATGCCCTTAAATTAGAAAGCAATTATTACTTTTTTCACATAAATAAAAACTCAAGCTTTTGTTTTAATAATCGTATAGCTTACTAAAATGCAGAACATTGAGCATCGCCGCAAAGTCGCTTACCTCGCAGACTTTTACCGGTTGCATAATGTGGAGTGTTCTTAAAGGCTACATTCTCTAATTCCACCAGCCCCATTTCGTCATAAAACAATTTAACGACGTGTCGGATACCGTCCGTACGTGGTGGACGTTCCTTGTATCCGCACGAAGAGATTCCCTTCTACATTTATCATGCGAACAGCTAAGGAGTGGAATATGCTTCCAGCGAGCATATTTTCACGATCTTATGACTAAAAAACTTCTAAGAGAAGAGTGAATGGGTATTTGTTGGGTGGACTCGGTCCATCGTCGCGCTCATCACCTACCACCAGGAGTTATTAAGGTCAAGCGTCTACCTGTAAATAATAATAAAAAACCTAATGTCAATATAATCTATGTTTTTAATGATATTATCACTGAAACAAAGATATTTTTTTTAAACAAGAACATAGTTTCCAGTTTAAAATTGATGAATTCTGAAAAAATCTTTTTATAAGATTTTTTTTACAAAAAGGTTCGCAACGCCTTTCTTCCTTGTCACAATGTACTTATTAAACTTCTTATATAAATATGAAAAAAAGTTGTGATTATCATTTAATTTCATAGTAAGGATACGAAACGCTTATTGATTGTGAGTGGAAAGGCGCGTGCGGTCAGCACCTGCTTCCGCCGTTGATAGGGTTAAGTCAATATTTGTATTGTTTTATTCTATTCTTCAATAAATCTTATTGTCCTTTTTATACCTTTTAGAATGTTTCCATTACTTTAGAATTTGTCATACAGAGCAAAGGGTACATTGTTTTATTTACAAATACAACTGGAACACATATACGACAATGGAGTCAAGATGTAGACGTCAGCTTTGAACATCTTGCAATATTAATTGATACGCTTTTTATAACCTGCGACCAAGGAACGTTAGGTAGCTGAACCGAGTGAATGACAGGTAACCTTATTCACGACAGGATACATTTATATTTGATCAAAAATCTCACGGATAACAATCAAAGTTCAAAGTTATAAAGAAGACTTTAAACGAGCTGCATCAAAAAAATCAATAAAAGACAATTTTTATCTCAGATTGATTGGCCCAGCCTGACCCTTTACCGACTCTGTTCTGCTTTTTATAAACTTTCACAAAAAACTAAACGTATCAGTGTTTATTTGTGACAATTTGCTTTGTCGGTTTGTGCTTATTTACATTTGAAAGGAGTTTTTTTTTTCCATGAGATCAACCTGTAAAGACACGGTGAATGACACAGGTAGAACGAAAAGATGCTTTGTATCGGAGTTAAATAGCGTTGATCATTAAGATCTAAATACATTACTGATGAGTTAAATTGAATATACTCGCTCACAATATATATATATATATATATATATATATTCAGTATATATTTAATAACATATATGCCATAATATGAAACAGATATCATGTTTTACCTGTATGAATAAAATGACGTAGAGTACAATATTATCGTCTAAATTCTGTAAATACCTAATAGGGGTCATTTAATAGCGCAATACATACTTATTGTAATTACAATCCACTAAACAGTGTATAAAAAAATAAAAGTATTATTTTTACGTTTAAGATGAGACTTGTAAAATGTTAACATTACGGTTAAAATCTTAAAATCATTAGTTAGTATTATGTTGCCTATGCTAGGTAAGTAACTATTGTAAACATTTTTATTTACCGACGAAGGGACAGATGGACAAAGTGTCGAGCCTCCCAACTTAACTCAGAAGCCTCGTTTCCCTCGATCACTTATTTTTTTTTTAAGATTAGCTCTATTTCTTGTACTGTTAGTTACACCGTTAGTTAGCAACTGTAATTGAATCATAAGTTATGAAGTTGATGATGATTTAGATATATAAATGCTCTCAGTTGCGGTCCTGTAAAATTGTACTGACTTCCTGTTTGGACGTTCACTGTATTTGGACTTATATTTTAAGGTTCCATATTCTCGTAAACCTCAGTAAAATCTTATTCTTGTGTAATCTTGTACTTAAAAATTGTTTTTTTTTTTTGAAGAATAATCAATTCGTTCCAATCTAAATATTCCAGTATACAGGTATCCAAGAATAATTTATATGTAAATGGAATTGTCAATGGGTAATTTATGGTTGTTTTATGACTTGTGTAATTTGAAAAGCAAACTCAATATTCAAATACACGTATAGATAACACTCCACTTATAATGGTGCTTTAATGTTATAGAAAATATAAATTAGAAAATTATTTGGGGATCTGTTTGCTATTATGAAATTGTGATTTGCTGTGTCTCTTAATATATAATTTGTAAATTGTTAGAAATGAGTAGATACTTACTTTTGAACTCAAAACAAATTATAATAAATATTTACAGAATTTTTTTTTTTACAAGGGTTCAAAGTAATTACTTCAGTGCACCTGATGGTAAGTACAGTGTAGTCCAAAAACGAAAGCGACCATCAAAGTATGCAAATCCATTGATAGTCTCCGTCGTCATGTCAGCTAACATATACCACGACTGAAGGTCTCTAGGCATACGAGTTACTAGATATATCTAGTATACACAATACACAAGTTGATTTCGAAACGCGACAGGCCAAAGCGAGTCACTATGACGGTCTTTCCACTTGTGAACTGTGGTCATGACCCAGTCCGGGCGAACGCCCTACCACCAAATATTAATATTGCCTATTCAGGTATCTGGCTAATTATTTAAATCAATGATTTCGCAATTTTCTTTTAACCGATTTGATTGTTTTAAAGGTTGGTGTAAATTTTTTGAAGGAATATGTATGGTATATTTATAGCGATATAAGATACTTAAAAGTTATAGATATAAATTTTACGCGTATAAATCGCAAATGTCTAGTAGTTTATAAATCTTTATCGCCTTTCATACCCTTTGAAACGTGCACAAGCAGCGTAATTGCCAAGTATTGCATAAATCATTGATATAAATGAAAAGCAAAATAGTGCAGGAGTTACGAGAGCGTATAAAACTTTCATTCCACTCGCCATTACTGTTCGAATCAAATCAATGGATTACGAGACTACCGTAATACGTACAGCCCACAACAATACCCACCAATCAACAGCATTTGATTTATATTTATATGGTCTTGGATTTTATCTAGATTTCTAGTCATATGTTTTTTTGCTTGTGCAACTGGTTATCCCCAAAATCCAGGTACAAATGAACTAGAAATCGTTAAAATTTGATTTTAACCTGCTAGCTTAATAGATAAAGGTTCTATTTTCCATGTTAGTAATAATTTTTTGAATGCGACTTATAATTGTTCGAACCGACCTATGCCTTACTGAACCTATTTTGCAGCTTTAATCATAAATAATGAAAGCATTATACTCGCTAACGTTGAAATAATCACCTGTTCCAACGCCCAGTTTCAGAAACGCTCCTTAGATTTAAAAAAAACTTTTAAACTCTAATGAACCATAAATTCACATGTCATTGATGAATCATAAGTGTATAATTGCTTATCATATGTATATATGTGTCTTAGGCTGAGATTTATAGACGCTATTTCGACTTTTCAATCCTCAAAAAAATAAAATTTTATTTTGGCAAAAATCTGAATATATAATAGTAACTTGAGTATAGCCATAGTATTTGCAGAGCCAAGTCCATGTTAACAAAATCGATGACTTACCAAATCCTTTGACACTCATCGAGTAATATAAATTGTAATGTTTTGATAAAGTCTAAACAAACTTAAAGTTGCGTCTAAAAATCTCTATCTTAAAATTAAAGGAACCTTTCTGAAACTGGTTTTTAAGTTTTTAAACTTAAATATAAATTCATTTCAGTGTTTATGACGATAAATGAATAAACAATTAGGGAATAGACATAACATACCATCCTTAAATAGGAACATTTTTTTTACTTTAGGTCCTCTATTTATCTAAAGGCATTCAGATCTCTTCAAGCATTTACTTTGCATATATTTATTTACTTATAGTTAAATCAACGATACATAGACAAAGAACAACTTCACAAAACTAGAAAAAAAAACCTTTATTTTATGGAACTCTTAAAATAATCTAAATAAAAATGTTTTAAAAGTTATAACCGTAATTTTAATAACATAGACACATGCGTATGATTCTAACTATTGCGAGATTTAGGTATCCTCTAGGCTTGGAATGGTAGGACAGGTAATAAATCCTATGAGTGACTATACCCGTGCCACTTAGAGGCTACTGTGAAGATATCCCATTTTTTATTATCATTTATTTTCTATGAATAGCCGTTTTGGTATGAACGTTGATTAAGCTAATAAAACACACGGATGTTTATTGCACAAGTAATAGGTATACGAATGTGAACTAAATAGACAGTATAATAGATACTTACCTTTTGTTTAAGCATTTAAACTCTTATTACATAAATATAGTTAAAGAAAATACTAAAACGGATATTATGAATTTTAAAATTGTTATGCTAAGAAAGTTTATGCTTATTTTAAATAAATATTTAATGTTGATCGAAAGTAACTTAAAACCATCTGACACGACATCGCATTGACTGCAAGTAAAATGTATAATCAAGTTTCCATCAAAATCTTCAAAAAAATCGAAAGTTTGTGGTCGCAAGACAGTAAACGTAAAAAAAGCTTTTATGCTTAATGCCAGATTGGGCATAATAATTGCTAAGAGTACACTGCTATTTGAAATCAAAACATACCTGCTACACGCACGAGACAAGTTTTTGAGGTCAATCCATTGACAAAAAGTAACCCAACCCTTTGTTAATACTAACAACGATTATTATTTAAGCCACAAAATGTTGATTTAACCGCTTCTGATTGACAAAGGTATAGCGCGATCATAATAAAAGATTACACGGTACCTCGTTTCAAAAACATTTTTATCGTGTTGCAAATGTTGAGGTTTAATTTGTTTGCAATCATTGCACTTGAAAATGTTTGACAGAGTAGAAGAAATAAAATATCAGCTAAGTCTACTTGTGAGATTCAATAAAAATGTTTTTTTAATGCGATATTATGAATGATTTTCTAATTAGATATGACCTTTAATAAATTAGTGATTGGGACTTGAAAGACGTTTATAAATTAGGATCCATGTTAGCATTTTCTTAACTTAGTGACCACAATCCTTAACAACCAAAATAAAGCAACAAATTATTTAATTATTTCATCAAAGTTTACCGGTTTATTTACGACTGTATCTCGATAATGTTCTTTTTACAAAGCAGTGGAACAGAGATGTAGCTAATTAATGGCTATGACCTATGAAAGATAGCCGATGAAAATGATGGCTCTTCTCTTGCATTCATGACTCATCCTTTATTAAGGCAATGAAATAGATTTATAGGGCCCAAAGAAATTTTATGTCAAAGTGCAGTTCATTGCCACCCGACAATGTCTTGGACACAATGTAATTTTATGCTTAAATGAACTTCTTCTGAAGTGGAACTCGTTCGGAAAATTTTGAATGGCAATTTTGGTGTGCTTCGGGCTCACGCCTTTGTCTTTAGTTTGAATTGCAGTTATGCTTTATGTGACAACAGAACCGTAACCAGTTTCCACTGTCATCTCTTTATTTAAATGAGAACGTTACTGTGTTTCCGAAGTGTTTTGTAATCAGTGCGTTGTATGTAAATCGAAAATCGGTAATTTACTAAAATATTTACTAACACATATGTATCACCTTTGTACATTGTTTACAACGTCTCATTCAAAAACAAACTTATATAAAGTAAGTGACATAAAACCACTTTTATATAAAAATAAGAAATACACAAAATCTATAATTTAGTATAATTCTAAATTTAAGAATTGTTGATTAGAAAAAACTCAATAAATTTTATTAAGCATGGCCAAGAATTATTTCACCGGAATTAACCATCCAAGGCAACAAAATTTACTAATACCTCATTAAAATATTTGATATAAAAAATGTATCAGCTCATCCTTTCTGAAGTTATGGTAATCTAGTTCTCATATCATCAAGGACTTATAATTCATTATATAATAAATTGGTACTTTGTCCGATCAAAAGAAAAAATGATACAGGTGTTAACATCAGATGAAAAGATTGAATGTTAATTATAAAGCTGATTAGCGCAAATTGGATACAACCACCAATGTATCTCTGCTCACCCCGAAAGGGATATACCGCGAAGATTATATTATTATTACATACCTTACGTGTCTATATGCGGTATTACTATGTAGTTAAGTAAATATATCGTAAATTTTCGCACGTAGTAAAATTATAATGAGCAGGTACCTAGACGAATAGGCATCCTATCGCAGTCGTAATGTGTTTAATGTTAACTCTTCCTAGTACGCTTTTAATATTTATTAGCGAAGTTAGAATTTAAATAAAATCACTTAATTTTTTCTAATGCAACGTCTTAATACAAAGGCATAAAGTACATCAATACTTTGTATTGAAGGTTAGTATCATTTTGTAGGTGGTAAGGCGATTGCCCGAACTGGGTCATGACCCCAGTACACAAGTGTAAAGACCGTCATAGTGCCTCGTTTTGACCAGTCACGTTTCGGGATCAGCTTGTGTATATCCAGTAACTCATATACCTACACACCATAAGTCGTGGTATATATGGGCTTACATGACGATGGATACTATCAACGGATTTTCATCGTTTGATAGTCGCTTTCATTTTTAGACTACACTGTACTTACCATCAGGTGCGCTGTAGTCACTTTGTCAAGCCAGTGTGAAATATATACATATACCTTTCTACTCAACAACTAGATGCGAATGCAAACGTTCGTATTAATATATTTTAAACAATTCTAACATCAATCTCAGTAAAATCACTCATTCGCGTTTTTCATTTTAGAGTTAGCCACACTTACTCATAAATAAAAAATCGGCCAAGCACGCGCTGACTCGCACGACCGGGGAATTCCGTACAAATAAGCTGTGATATTGCTCTGACGAAAATATAAAGTGGATTGCGAAACAAACTTTATCTTTGGAAAAATGCTATCCCCGTATATCGATGTAGGTTGGGTCAGTTTACCAAGTGCAAATAAGTTTGTTATCACAAAAAAAAACTTGATGTAACTGTAAATTTTTGTTGTTTTTAGATTTCGCTATACTTGTGATATAAAACCTTACGTCTTGCCAATTTTCATGATCCTAGGTTAATCGGAAATCATTCATAGGTTTTCATATCTTTTGCCAGAAAGGCATAAACGGACGTATTTTTACGATTACATTGACTTAAAAGTGAGTAATTTACAGGTCTACATGGTGACGGTACACCTAGATATTTGATATTTTTACAAAAAATAAAATTTTACTGTTGTAAAAATATACCAATAAGTTTGAACGGAACCCTCGGTGCAAGAGATTTGCACTAGTTCAGTTTTCTTCATTTCGATTAACTACCGACTAAGGCACCTCGTGCTCGTCGGTGAAAGAGAATACCTAATTGAGGAAACCCAAATAACATCTAACAAAAATATTATACATAGCTCCGAACAGCGAATTTTGCACGGAGTGAGCCTTGAAACTGGTCACGTTAGTTGGGCACCACATATAGTTACTCTGTTCACCAAGACCGGGACATAAAATGACAATATATTGTATTATTATGAAACAAAATAGTATAGAGAAAATAAATTAATTTTATTTTTATGTTTTTCTAGAATTTTCAAAGAATACACATATACGAATAATAAATTTAAAAGTATTCAGATGTAGTTATCTGACCACTAGTTTAAAAGCATGTGTAAGCCAACAGTGTATGAAACGGGCGGACAAAAACACAATAAAGCGTTTATGTTCTCTATAAAACCCTCCTATGCGAAGAACTCATATTTTATGTGAAGCCGGTGAACCCAATTACGCCTCAATGGTTCGTCATGATCAGAAATGTTTTGGGGCTCAATAAAAACTTATTAAGAGATTTATGCCCACACTAGGGAGCGTTCATATTATTAATCTTAATTAAATCTTTCCTAAATATATTACTAATTAATAAAATGCGCATAAATTTATTTCGAATTTTCTGTAGTGGGCTTACTCTATCTTTGATTTTGAGATAAGAAACTAAACTTTCAGTTTAGTTGTAGTTAAGACAGTATTCTTTGTTTTCTCTCTCTATATACATATAGTTAACAATGTTCAACCACTTTACGTGTTTATTAAAAATGTATTTACGTAATTCAATAATTTATTTTATACCAAACAGTATTCGTTCTCTTATGAAATAAGTTACGTTACTATATCCAATGATAAATAATATTGTCGCAAAAAAAGTCATCGTATGACATGAATTATTTACACGTATTGATTATTCTAAAAACGGGATGAACGTAGAATTCGTGACAAATGTAAAGCAAGTAAAATATTCACGACATTAATAATACCGTATTACTGGATAAGAAGGTGTACAATTTCAGTAAGATCGCTTTAGAGGTTGTGTTAAGCTAATGCCTCTGCCAGGTTGTGAGAATTTAATCGAAGTCTGCGCTTGTCAATCAATAAACCGAAGTGAGTTGGGTCACTTTGTGGCTTACGTTAGGACAACAAGGATACGACCTTAGGTAGTACACAGATCTTTTTTTAAAGATGACACAAGAAAACTAAGTTCTGTTTTCCCCTTCATCAAAGCTGCCCGCACTATGGCGATATCTCTAGTGTTTTATTTGGTTATAGCTGACAGTAGTCATTTACCATCAGGTGACCTGTTAGCCTATTTGCCACCTATTGATATAAAAGGGGTTCCGTTTTACCTGTTTAGATACACTTAAAATGATACTAACACCAACACTAAACACTAAAATTTTGATCGATCTTTAATAAACCGTATTTAAGGGTAATATGTCAATGAAAAAGCAATGGCGCGCACCAATGTTACTAGATAGCGAACGAAATGACTGCTTTGCATAGCGTCTATATACATCTGTATGTATGTTTGTAGCATCATAGCTTCTAAATGAAGTAAACGACTTGGTTGAGTTTTTCTTGTGTTTGAAAAACGACTTGATCGAGAATGTCCTTATCTATAATTGAAGTCAATCTGATTAGCTACGTGAAGTTAATCCGCTCCATCTTCTTCTTCTCCAAGAAGGAATTCAAAGAACTTTTATTGGTAAAATTGATTTGAAATTTGGTATCCTGCCACTTCAGTGACATCACAATACCATGGTAGCTAGGACCTGATGATACAGCTTCATCCGGAAGCAACAGGATTCTTAACTCTTCAGTTACTTTCGGTGTTAGTTACTTACAGTATTTGAACTCATTAAAACGGTTTCAATGAATAGCTTACAAAAAGATACATAATTGAGTCGGGGAGTTTTAAATTGTTAATTTAATGGTTATTAGAGAAAGGAGTGTATCTATATTTTTCTCACGTTCGATAAACGTTACCATATGCCTGTGATAAAAGTGACCAAGTTAATAATTTATTGTACATACCAGGCAGAAACTCGGTAAAAATAAACATGAATGGACTGCCTTATTGGGCCTTGATTTAATATGTTCAATAAAACAGTAACTAACCTCATATAAATTACTCAACAAATAAATAACTGAGGTGGTCATCAAATTATATCGATCAAAGGCTGCATTTAGTATTTCTTTTTGGTTTTTTTATTGGATGGTTCATCTGTAACAAGTGCTAGTAATAGTAATGTATATGATCGTCACATTCGTTAAAGAAAAACTATATTAACATATTATTACACAAACGAAACAGTGTTAAATTCTAAAAAAAAACTTATACAAAGTTATAATAAAAACTAAGTTAGCACCGCACAGTGTTCGTTGCGCTGCCTGAGAGGGTTCCGGAGCTATGGGTCCTTTAACACACCCCCTCCTAGCGAGGAAGCCTTAACTAGGCTATTCTCTCCCTGGGCTTCTGGACGAATTCGGATTCCTAGGCCCGGGTGGAGCGATTAGAAGGACGCTGTACACGTAACGCAAATTTAAATTATTTAATTTTTCCACAATGTTCACCGTTTCGCGCGGGCTGGCCAATCACAAGCCTCTATATGAGTATACCGGGACAGTGCTTCACCACGATTGGTTCCTAGTCAGTGGTGGGGGAAGCTTTGTTATCATCGTAGGGACAGCCACGCTGAGATGTTCTCTCTAACAACGACTCTAACAGCGGGCAAATAGTTATCGTGAGTCAACCTACTACAAGACTGCCATATCTTCACACTATCGGAGAATCGTGCTATGTGTAGTGCTGTTTTTGTGCAGTCACCACACTGGATCCAGCAGTAGACCATCAGATTTTGTTCAGTTGTTCAGACCATGGTTTGGACTACCGCATTGTCCTCAGGTACATACTTGTTGTTGTCCAGACCCTCGCGAACCTGAATTGAATGATTTTATACCCGCGGAGTAATCTCTGACCCAAAGAGTGACATCCTGGGCTACGTCAACAGTTTAAGGATGTCACAGACACACCAGAAGTTTTTAATCAGTAGGAGTCTGTCACATCAAGATCACTGCCCTCATAGCGGTCCTGATCGTTCTATACAAAAAAAGGAAAAAAAAATGAGTGAGGAACCTTTTTTTATTTTGAGCGTTTGATTGTTCATGTTTCACGCAGAAAGTACACAAGTAATCTCGTAAGAACTTTTGCAGTGGCTAGTAATTTATATTGAGAAACGTTTTTAGTTGAATATAATTAGCACTAGATCTACCGGCGAACAATTTATTTCTACTTTAGAAATAGGTATAACATGAATTTGTTATAAATCAAATTGAATCCATAATATTAATCAACAACTAGTATCAGTAAAAGACATGTTATTTTTCAGTATAATAAAATATTAGAGAAGACAAAAATTCGGAGATAAATATAAAGACTAGTCATTTTGACTGGTGTTGGTAAATTCAGTGCTAAAGATAAAGTTTAACCAATAAATAATATGAACCATTATTCATAACTATGGTAAATAAACATGAGGATATAGGTATTTAGTTTTATAGTCTCCACATTATTACAAGTTTATTTATCTATCCATCATCACGGTGATTCGCTATTGAGTTAAGCAGAGGAAATGGACCCGAGAAGTCGACGGAACGTCGTAACGCGCTCTGCCGAAGTACATAAACATACGAAGAAACAATTAATATTATATTTTAGTAAGTAATCACGTGATTACATTTACTCAACTTTGAGGTTAAGATAATATTGATATCAAAAACAATTTTTAAGTTTATTGTGAAACATTGACGTGCATAGGGTATTTGAACAAGGTAGGCAGAGTTCGCGTAATTAATTTGTGTGTTATATTGTTATATAAGAAAGATATATGGTGTAAAAATAGAATAAGTATAAATATGAAAATCTTCTTTTTTTTGTTTCAGTTTAAGTACTTTATTTCAGACTTATTTGGTGTAAGGACATGCAATGCTTTTATGTATATATGGAATGAACGCTACAGTTTTGGGGGAGAATAAATTTTGTTTCTATCAAAGAAAATGATTGTTCCATTGCTCGTCTTTGTCACGTTACTTTATTATTATTCTACATTTATGACACTGGGGATGTATGCATTTTTGCCAGCGTGCCGAAATTAATTTATATATTTTCAATATACATGATTTTGTATTTTTATATTTAAAGCATCAATACTTATTTTTGTAAAGAAATAATTACAACAAAACGAAAAAATGAATATCTGGGCAATGTAATAGCAAAATGACGGCGAATATCGGTGTATTCCCGTCCATTGTCACGTACATTTAATCAGGTGAAGTGTAGTTACTTTGTCGAGCCAATATAAAAAAAATATAGGTCACGTAAATTGGTATTACTAACTTTATGATATAACAATACTTATATATATTTTTTAAGCTGACTCGGCGTAGTGACAAGAGTACACCTGATAATAAGTGCAGTGTAATTCAAAAACGAAAGCGACCATCAAAGAATGTAAACTCATTGATAGTCTCCGTCGTCATGACGACCCACATATACCGTGACTGAAGGTCTTTAGGTATATGAGTTATTGGATATACACAAGCTGATCATGAAACGCCACAGGCCAAAGCAAGTCACTATGACGGTCTTTAAATGTATATAAACATGGACATATAAGTAGGTACTTATGTAGGTGTATTTTATTTGCAGACCGTCTTATTTGCCCTAGACGAAGCCGCGGACTGAACTTGTAGATTTTGTCAATATACGTTCGATTATTACGAGTACAACAATATTATGAAATTGCAAAATCTTATTTTATGAAAAATAAAACAATTAACGTTAAAAATCGTGTTACATTCTCGGACGTTAGTGCAGATATTTCATAATAATTACTAACCGAAGTTATATTCTTTATAAGATTTATGTAATAAAGCAAACAAGACGCATGAAAACGCAATCTTAATCAACTTGTGGTCATTAAATTGAAGTAATAATTTTCTACATAGTAACATACCATACTATATAAAGGCCCATAATTCTTTGTTAAAATCCTTTGAAACTGACCACGGTGATTAATGAAGCGTCTCCTCAGGTGGGCCCAGTTAATAAGCTTTCAATAATTTGGTTACCAATTGAAAATAATAATCAATGACTTCTGTTCAATTTAATTATAGCCGATATATACTTAAAGAAGTTTTATTTTTATCTGGCATCTTAAGCCAATAATGATAAATTAATAGATACAAAATGTTTTCTTTTAAATAATTTAAAAGCTTTATCCTTAAATAGTCTTAGGAATGTATACATGACTTTAGATTTAGTTTAAAATAATATCAAAAGTGTAAAAACATGAAGGCTTTTTTTAAATATCTTTACCCCTGAAAACCTGAAAAGCGAGCATGAAATTATTTTGTAATCAATGTATAAAATCAAATTATATAAATAAGTTATTATCCATTTAACAGCATTTCCAATAAAAAAATAATAGATAAACTATTTTCTAAATTAATTAACACTTTGTAATATGTGAATATTATTAGTTTATAGTGAAAAGATGTAATGAATGTAAATGTAATTTCAATTAAACTTCTTAAAATAAAAAAATGTTTTACTAACAAATATTACATTTAACGTATTTTTTTTTATATAAGTACCTTACATAAATTACCTGCTAACTGAGAAACGCTTTAACATCAACTTGGAAAATTACGCACTAATCTGTGGGCAATAATAAAGGATAATGTATATAATGGAGGCAACAAATTCGGTTGTTCCCAAACCGAGTTACAAAAGGCCAATAACTAATAATATACGTAACCTTTCGTGACGAAAAGCTCGCCTGACGAGTTAAGGATTATCTTAATTTTGGTTAACACTATGTTACCTATAACAAACTCATTGCTGTGAAGAAACTAATTGCATTTTGGATGATAAAAAATTAAATATGTAACTATGTTTTTAATCCACTAAGTCCTAATACTGGCCGATAATTGTTCAGATTTAGGCAAATAGATAATTAAACGTTTGTGCCAAGCTTAGCTTTTATAACAAGAAAGAATTTTAGAGGAACCTAACCACTGAAGTCACTTTATAAGAATAGAAGACTTTTAAATTAAAAGAGAAAGTTAAATGTTGATAGCTTCGATCGAAAAAAGTAATCTGTCTATAGATGAATTTTAAGTAGTTTGCGAAGGATTAATTAAAGTTTTTGTATACAAATAAGATATGGACGTGCATGTATGTGTGTGCCTTGGCATGAAAGCACCTCCACAACCTAGATTGAAAAAAACCGGGCCCTTTGTGCGAATTAACTTACTTTTAATTATGGCTTGAACTAGTTACAAAGGTTATGGTCAAGGGCAGACTGATGAACGTACTGGGGAGTTTTCGTCGGGGGCGGGAAGTTGCTTCCTCTACCATCTTATAATTAAAAATAATTTAATTTACGCATAAGATCCCGTTAAAATGTTTATAATTAAGTGAAATATTGAGAAAAGTGGTATACCATGAATGAATAACTTATATAAAAAAGGTCAAGGTTTTATACAAAGATCAGAATAGGTGTTCCTTTGATTCAGATCAGCTAATGGAGTACCTGATCATAAAGGGTTGTTCGGAAGAAGCGTTTGGATCAAATAAATTGCAAAGGATTTTAAGTGCATAATATTACGAGGATAACCTACGGTTCAAGATTCGTCTTTATATTTATTATTTCATTACTTTATGTTACTCTAATATTTACGCCTAACCTTCGTCTCTTCTGGTGGGAAGAGAAGATGTCAAAAATAGAAGGTTCGTCTTTTGTAAATCTGCTAGAAATGACAATAATTTTATTATATTAGTGATTACTAAACACATCAACAAAGTCTCAAAAACGGGACATGGGCCCACTGATCTTCCGAACATTATTGATGAACACGTGTCCACAGTAACCGTCAGTTTCCATGTCGAAAAGTTTGGACCCGCAGCGGCCTACGACACTTGAGTCCAACTTCATGTAACCTCTTCTCCGCGGTTCAGATTTTCTCATAGCATATAAAATAATGAGCCTCGTATGAAAAAAAATCATTAAAAAAAAACAACCAATATTTTATCTCTCTGTGGAAAGTCCATGTTTACCTAAAATCTTATCTTATTTTTAAACAAAAACAGCTAAATCTTCATAAAACCATATTATCTAATTTTTGTATTTTAAGATTTCTTAATACTGTTCTATTGCAAAAAAAAACACTCTGTATAACCATTAGGTGTAATCTAACTCATATACCTAATTAATTATTCCTTTGTAGTTATTTTTACAATCCTTAGTTTAATTTGGTTACATTTGGATATAGCCAAAACACTAAAGTTTAATGTGCCAGCGTAGTCGTTATAGATGAATTACTACAAAGAATGAGTTAATTATCTAGGAGGCTTCTAATACAAAAAGTAGAGGCCGATCACAATGGTTTTAATTGGCGTGACACTTTGACATGCTGTGGTCATTGACCGTATAACTTATTTACTTAGTAGTTAAAACTAGCTCTTGATGTCGGCATCGCTTGTATTTCAAAATATAAACTATTTTTAATTATATGTGTATTTATTTTCCTTTCAAAAATAAAATATTGTCAATGCCAATCTAAAATATAGTAGCTTTCTATCAGTGAAAGGATATTTGAAATCGATTTTAAAATACGTTTTTTATGTGTGTATAAATAATAAAAAAAGCCATCATTCTCATTGTAATGTTAATCTAGGTATAATAATGCATTCAAAATATAAACAGATTGTATATTTACGTATACTTAGTCATTATTTTCTAAAAATTCAATCCAGGTAGCTAATACGGAAGACGTGATTGTAATAAGGAAAAAATAATCTTGTTTAATACTGTTTGTTATCTGTGTAGGATAGCCTCCATAGATGCCTAATTGTTAAAAAGAAGTGTTAAAAATATCTCCTAGTATTTATGTTCTACGTTTATTTGCTTAGGGCTGTTATTGTGAAATTGTTAGTATGTTGGGAATGTTATTAATCTCGCACAGGATGTTTAGAGAGACACTGCAATATTTAATGATATACGAAATTTTTTACTTTTTTATCAGCAATACACCAGTTAATATTTAGTAAATATAGTAACCAAAATTATGATATTTTTGTAAAATTATTAACATTAATGTTGAGTAAAATAAAAATGTTATATATAAGGGCAATATATAAAATTTTGAAACTTTTTATTCGTAAAGATCATTACTTATATATATTTTTTATAAGAATAAAAACAGAATCAATAATTAGGTGCTGTAATCTGATATACCCTGACAGGAAATCTGTTAAAATTAATTTGCATTCAAAGTTCAATTATCTTCACAGCAGAATCAATAAGGCAGCACTCTTATAAACGTGTAAAGGATGAGCATAGAAACCAATGCACTCAATCATTTAATTATAATACTTACAATTTACATATAACTTTTTTTGAATCACAGTTTAGGTTAAATCTACATTATATAATATATCTATATATATATATATTATATAATGTATATTATATTATATATAATTTTATTTTTTTTGTCTGCTGTATAATTTAAAATTAAATATGATATATTAATTTTATAGGTATCTATATAATGAACTAGCTACCAAGTACCAAGCAATAAACTGTTTTTTTTTAGTTTGATAATTTGTCGATTATTTTAAAATACCCAGATAACACCATTTTCATTAAAGAACCCATTTTTATGTATAGTGATTTCTTTCTTTCGTGGCCATTTTTGTGAAAGAAATCTTTAAAAGGTTAAGTGTTTTATCTCGTGTAAAATATTTAATCTAATTTTGATCGTTTCAAGCTTAAAATATGAACTTAAACCTCAATTAATAAGACTACAAGTCGCTATGAACACAGATGAGACTAGAGTAATAAAGTGAAAGAACAAAGTTACTCACATGATACTTAGTTACGGATCGACAATCGTCTAAAGATAACGAGACAGGAACCTATTTAAAATTCCTCTAATCGAATATGGCTTTTATGATTGTGTTTAACACAATTATTATATTTTAAGAGGCTACGTGTGACTTGCACTTTGTGTGTTTCGAGCGTTCCCGCCGGAGGTGTCGAACTGTCGAATAATAGCTCCGTATTCGAAGTGATTGATTAATGACAGAGCCGGCGAAAACAGACTAGCTACCTAATTAAATACTTCATGAGCAATAAAATAGAAATGTATGACGAGCTGTTAGAAGGCAATCAATTCCTTCTCAGATTCTCAATTATGATAAAGAAGTCCTTAACACGGTTTTCGAAAAAGTTAATTTAGTATTAATAGATTTTATATCAAAGTCACCGAAATAACTGGCATCTTATATTATTGAGAACTCCTGTGATTTACGTAATGTCAACAAAATTATTTGTCGTGTATGTGTGTCATGTCATGTTTTCAATTCAATTCTGTGAGAAATAGTAAACCATTGTAAAATGGTTTACTACCATACATCTGGAAACATAAAAATGCTTAGAAATATATTAATAAATTACGATGCTGCCAATGAACTATCACCTTGTGAATATATGAAAACGTACATCGAAAAATGTCCAGACACTACGGAGGATGCGAAACTTTCTTGGATTGTTGAAACATTCCTGGGAATTCAAAAACATGCAGCATTTTTAAAAGAAATAGCATACCACTTGTCAGATGAACTATCAAAAGAAGATCAAGATTATTTTATGATCCTGTATTATGCCGTTACATTCCAAATTGGAACACAAGACATGCAAAACATCTATAAATGCTTATTCAATTTAAGTAAACCTTTATTAAATACCTTAACAAAGTTTCTAGGTAACAATGAAACAATAACATTTATATTACAAGTAGCTCAAGCTACTTATGACACAAATTATATTACTGATAAAATAATCAAACCACTCTTTGAATGGCAACCTTACATAAGTGAAATGGGCCATACATACGCTGAATACGTAAAAAAAATCGAGACTAGAAAACATAAAGCACCAACAATACCAGTACAGCCAAACGTATTAAATCGTAAAGGAAAAGATTCACCAACACCACAGCGGCCTGTTTCTTTACCAGCAACACCACCAAATTCATTACAAAATAAAAGCCGAAGAATGCTTACAAAAAGTATAATTGATCAGAGACTAAAACATAGTTACGAAAAAAATAAACAAAGGGCATCTAATTTATTGGATAGTGTAAAAAATAAAAAAGAACACTATGCTCAAGTGAAATCTGATAAACAATATACAAAACTTTCTGGTATCAAGCTTGGCTCTGATGCAGAGTTAATAACTTTACCCAGAATTAAACATAAAATTGTTGTAAAGAATCCGACATTGCCTATAAAAGAAACCGCAGCTACATTAAAAAGAATGCACAAAAGAATACAAGCAACCGAAGAAGAAGAAGTCGAATGGTTGCATAATTTAGTAACATATTCTAAGAACACTGTTAAAATTGAAGAGCTCGAAGGATTTGCTAGACAAGAGAGAGAACGAGAAAGACTATTAAATATACAACGAAAACATTTATTAGGTCAAATAACTCACGAAGAAGCTCATATCGCTAAGTTAAAATTACAGGAAGAAAATAAAAAGAAATATGACGAATTTCTAAAAGAAAAAGCTGCGTGGAACATAGAAGTAGAAAATTGGAAGAAAATAGAATTGGAAAAAAATCGTAAACAAATTGAAAGACTATCTCTTATAGAGCTTAACCTAGTTCAAGCAAAAAATGACGTGACTGCTAAGAAAAAAGAAAGTGCTGATAAAATTAAAAGAGAATCAGAAATAATAGTTGCTAAAGCTATGAAACAAAAACAAGATGAGTTAGAACGACGAATTAACATGATAAAAGAAATTAAAATACTAGCTATGATTGCTAGAACAGCTAAAATACCTAAAATAATAGATATGACTGAAACTTCTGGATTGGGATTATTGTGTGAAATGTCCATGGCGGAGCTACAGGAGAGATTGAGTATGATAAAAATAGGCCTGAAAGACGAACTTGAAAGAAAAAAGAAGACTATTAAAGATAATAAAATTGCTGCTCAAAAAGAACTAGACGAAGCTAAAAATTCAATAAAATATTACATGCAAGAACGAGCGGCGCTTCGAAAGAAAAATAAAGATACAAAATTAAATTTTGAAAGCGACGCCCCTAAAGAAATTATCGACTTGAAAAAAATATTAGAAGAGAAACGAAAACAGCGAATGAAATTTACTAACTGATTTTTAGATTATAAATTCAATGGTTCGTAGCTTAAATAATATTTTTAAATACTATCATTTTTTTAGAGTGTTGTTTAAAGGTAATGTATATTATTAAAATTTCCTTAATAAAGATGTAAAATAATGCATGTAGTGATAATTACTTGATGCATTCAAAGGGCGTTATATAGAGTTGGTTACTTATTTTAGTATAAGCTTTAAGATGAAATTGCCACGTAATAAATTTGCATGACATTACAGATCTACAAATTGTTAGATATGACACTTTAATAATTTACATGCGCGATAATATTTTTAGACAATGTGATGACCGCCCTAAATGGTCACTGTTGTTTCCAATGCACTTTTATATACTGATCTGGTATTCGCACTTGTATGTACTTTTCTTACTATCATTTACTGAAGGGCCTAGTATGACAGACACATAATTGCAATGAATTCAACAATTATTTTTTAAAATTGTAATACTAAGTTCAGCGTTGCATGTAAGTCCTTACATATATATTTTTTATGTTGATCTTAATTCTAAATGTATTTTCTTATTCTTTATGTTAACGTATAAAAGATTGCTTCCAATATCTCGTAAACCATTAAGCTGCTCCTAAAATGGCGGATGAATTTATGTTTACCGAAAATTCTCAACATCTATATATAGATTCATGACGACAATTAATATAATTATTCTCAATATATTTAGTTACTTTCAAATTATGTAACAGTGTAACAGTACATTAAATATATTCAATTTCTCGCATAATTAAAGCTAAAATAATTTATACTACGCTGTCTAATGTAATATTATATATTAAATAAACACGCTTAAATTTTCATCATCTAAAACTAAAAATAACTGCAATAGCAATTTTAAATCGATATATTGAAATAGACTACGTAATCTTAAAGAGGAAGTATAACAAAAATTATGATCACTTCAGGCGAAATGCAATCGAAGTGCATGCGTGAATTGGTTGCTGAACTTAATTAGTCCCTGCAAAGAGAAAATATATTAGTGATTGCATTTTATAGCGGCTATTTGACGTCTCTTATGATATATAGAGAACGATGACTTGTTTTATCGCGCCAATTTAATAAATACAATATCAAATTTAATAAACCAACCATAAAATCCGTGTTCGAATTTTACTATAAAAAAAGAATTTCGAAATGATTACAATACGGTTCAATATAAAAGATGGAAGTAAGTATTCTAGAATTATGAAAACTATTAATCTACCGTAAGGTTAAAATAAGAAAATAGTTTTCAGGATAATCAAGAAATCGAAATACTAACAAACTAAATTACGTTAATTTGAATACACCATTGATTATTTTAATATATGACACATCTCCGATATTCAACGAGACTAGTCAATATAATTTGGATTATAGCTATAAATAAAGCAGGTTCGCTCGTTCATTTGTATCTGCGTATAATTTAAATTCTTTAACGCCAATGTTCAAGATTACGCGGCGAGATAGAGGCGCGGGCGCCCGTGTCTCCACCACAACCACCAAATAAATTTATATTTCCGACTAACACCGGCCCGACTCCTCTCTTTGTAGATAATTTGGTCGGTAACGTTGAATGACTCTATTAACAGCTTCCCTTTTAGAATAAATGTCGTTTTGGGTTCAGTTGTATCAGTTACTCAGTATGTATAGTGTTGACGAAAATAATATTATCAACTTTAATTTTTCTGAGATTCCGACTTTTTATCAACGGTGGATTGACTAATGTCAGAGCGGCCTTGGTCATATTACCTTTGATACGTTTAATACATTTCTACTAATTATGTCATTGACTTATTTTATCATATCTAAATGCAAAACTAAACACTTCATAATAACTTTTGTGTAGATATTGTTTTTCTTACATTTATTTTTATGCATTATATCTCTTACATATGTGAAAAATATCAAAATATTTAACCTTAGATTAGGAACTTTTATACATAGGTATAAATAATCGTATTACCTAATGATACTATTCGTCTTTTCTAAAAATTATAATTACAAAAGTAGATTTTGTTTGAATTCCCTTGATACAATCCAATGTAACATTAATTTAATTTTTCACCAATACAAATCGTAGCCACTCATTGCTTTCACATGGTTAACCATAAGTAACCAAAAATCCACTGCGTTTTTTAATGTCACAAACTTTCTGATTCGGATTAGGTACATGAAGAATTACTACCCGCGGGCGTGCGCTTTCTATTCAAGGATTACGATAATTTTTAATTCTTAGAGCTTTTTGCAGGCTTTTACAAAGACAAAAGAAGCTCTTTTTTATGAAGGCAAAGGACTCGTCAGGCTAATAATAAAAAAATGCTTTATTGTAAGTTTCATATGTTGTCTTAAAAGTAAGTCAAACGAAAAAGTCTATCAGTTTAACTCTAAAACAAGTTCTTATTTACGCAAATGGTAACAAAATAAAAATATTGTATGTTACTGTATTTCACTTAAAAATATTAGTGTCCGACCGAAAGTTCGGTTTCGGTTTCGGCCGAGTTTCGGCCAAAAATCAAGTTTCGGCGGCAGTTTCGGTTTCGGCCAAATTTGGCCAAATTTGGGCGAACATTGAAGGTGCTCAGACGGCAATTTATGGGTTGGGTGGCAATGCAAGGGCACCCCTGTAGGTACGAACCTCGACTTGGACCGCCAGCCAAAAATACGAAACCTAACGGTGATCTACTAGTGTTTTGGAAGCGACTACCTTGAGAAGAAACGCCAAAACAAACTCAAGGCTGCGTCGGAGTGTAACTGCGTCGTTTAGACGACAGTTGACGGATTTAATTCGCATTGCTCTATAGCAACACAAGTTAGTCAGTGCGTTATCACCCGACGTAAACATTCTTTAGAGGTTATGCTTTGAAGGAACTGATTACATGTAAGTTTTTGTTTCATTTTTTTACTTGACCACGTTGACATTTATACTTGACCACGTGAGTTTCGGTTTCGGTTTCGGTTTCGGCCGAAACTGAAGCCACGGCCGAAATTTCGGTTTCGGTTTCGGTTTCGGCCGGAAAACCAGTTTCGGTCGGACTCTAAAAAATATATTAAAAAAAACAATTTATTAAAATACGCAAAGGATCATTTGTAATGAACGTTAATTAAAAAAAGGCGTTTGTGGTATTGTTTTATACCCGCAGTCAATTTTTTTTTTAAATTCTTTTATACTTAGCCACAGTTGGCGGCCTTTTTTTACTTGGTCTATGTGCTTGCGAAATGTTTTAAGTTATTTTTATAAGTGTTATCTAATTAATGTTGTTCTTACAAACTATGAATCCTGCACTGTGTTCAAAGATTGATCTGATAACAGTAAAACGTCAATAACCACCTAATTGGGAGAAAACACTCTGCTTTCAAACACCCAAATCCCGTCGAGAAGAAGATACAAATAAATATTGTAACACACAACGAGATAATTCGACCGATAACTTAATGTGCTTACATTTCGAATGTGCTCATGATTTTATGGGAATCTATGACACTATCTCTTAATGTTTTATACGTTTCAAGTTATAATGTAGGTGCCGGTTTTTTATAATTTGTCGATAAAGTTTTAAAAGATTATAAATTCATATTTGATAATTGGAGGCATCCGGCCGTTAAATATATGTAGAATTTCTTTGGTAGGTATGATATTCTTATTGTCATGTTTATAAGGCCTTTTTTTTAAATAATAATTGGCATATTAGTACATCAGATATATGAAGTAATCATTTGTTATAAATAACGGTTAAGAGCTATTAATATAAAATTAAATAACAAAGTAATATAGGCATGATAATTTTACCAGTTATCTTTGAAAGAGAATCTCAGATATAGTTTTATTAATAAAACAACTAGTGTTTTCAAAATTTCATATACATAATATTTATTTACTAAATCACATTTCCAGACCATCTTGATTTTTTTATGGATCATAAATTTATTATATTACCTATTTCGTATGTATGTTTATATTGTAAATCTATAATCTTATTGGAATAAGAAATTGATTAATATTTTTTTAATTACCAATTCCTTGGCGCGTATTTTTTATGAAAGAAAAAATATTATGATACCGCCACAGAGAGAAACCAGCTTTTCTGGTTTCAACTTCCGTTTGAAATTCATTGATGTAATTTACAAAAAGTTGTATCATATATTGTGATTCCTTCATTCCACTTGGAACAGGAACTAACGACTTATAATAATTACAAGTGATTTGTAAATCTTAATAAAATGGCTTACAAATAAAAAATTTCCTAAAGATATTATTGATTGAATCAAATTTTACATCATACATTTTGTATTTGATACCTATCCATTCCAGCTTCTTTTCTAGACCTACCAATTATTATGTGACCGTTATTTTTATCTAAATGCTTTACAATTTTATGCTCTTACTTAGTTAATTAATATACTTGTATACTAAATAGTTAATTACAAAAAGTGAAGTATCAATGAAAATATGTAGACTTAAATGAATTAACTCAATATTTTTGTATTGATATTCACTTTAATTTCAATTTAGATAAAAATATATTTTTATAAAAGATATGATTGTTTTTGTTAACAAATTGTGTAATGTCTTATTATTTTATTACTATTTTATCACGATATGATTAGTCCAAATTTAAAGGCGCTTGGCTTGCTATGGAACGTATACTCGTGTTTCTCTGAAGGTTTGAATCAGAAATGATATGGATTGCCTTATTAAGATTTCATTTTAGAGAACTAAAGTTACCGACATAGCTCAGAGGGTTAGCAGGCTGAAGTAGCAATAAAGTGGTTATATTTGCCAAAGAACCGCTAACCGTTGTGGTAAATGTGTTCTTAAGTGGAAACCACGCCTCGTAAAAGTAATGTAGGACGCCCTCTGGCTAGGTAGAGAGAGGATTTGCGGAAAGTGGCAGGCAGCTATTGGATGAGAAAAGCCGAAGGTCGGGCTGAGTTGCGAACCTTGGGAGAAACTTGTGACCAGCACTAGACGGATAATGATGATGGTGAATATTTTATCATAATAACAGAATAATTTGGTGCCTGGATTCACCAATTGCGTGTAGCGCAAATTAAAATCTAACTTTGCATCACTTCGCATTCTAGCTGCTTAAAAATTAGGTATACTCTATTGAGTAACAGTACAATAAATACTTAACTTATATACCTGTATTTAAACAGGTTTATAACTCACTAGACACCACTGCGGTCATAATAAGCGAAACGATAAATAAATATAATAATCATACACATTTTTTGCGCATTATCTTAAGCTCGCGTGATTCCATACACTTTTTCATTTGAAAGCCAATTTTGGTTAACAATCTACTGAATCTCGTTCGCTTCTTGCCATCGATGTTATTTTCTTGGCCCCCGTTCGGAAATGTTTTGAGTGGATATATAAAGAATTTATGTTATGCTTACTCAGTCAATTTGCATATGAATAATATGTGAATTTTATGAGAGAATGATATCATATGCACCCATGTTTTGAGAAAAAATGTGTTAAGAAAATTAATAGGGGTAAAGATGTGTGTGTTTATGTTTTGTATTAATATTGTTGCAAAGATTTTATTGCATTTTCATTGGGTTATATTTTATTAAGATTCATGACAGTAATCAATTTTAAAGGTAATGTGTTTGACTTGCTTGCTTCCTATTTAAAAATTATAATTTCCATTATTTCGATAATGATATTTATTTATTTATTTATTCACTATCATTAAACAGCACATACAAACATTTTACATACGGTAGTTCATAAGCTGTGCCAATTACACAATGATAATATTTAAAAACTACAAAGAAAGGGAAAATAAAATAACAGCAAACTCGCAATAATTAGAAATGTAGATGTATGTGATGTGTGTGTATGTATGTTTGTTGTGACAAGGTAAGTGTAAAAAAGCTGTATATAATATGTATATTGTATGTGTAAGCTAGGTTAAATGAATGCAATGTGGCGTCTGTATCCTCCTAATGTCGATTTAACTTTAACAAAGCTTAAACCGAGGCTATGAAATTATTTATGTTTAGGGCAAATGTATCAACAGTGCGAAAGTCCTTATTATAAGTATTGAGGCATCTGTGTATTACCGAGTTCCGATATAATGCCTAAAATAATGAAATGACTATTCACTTGCAAAGCAAACATATGAAAGCTTAAAAACACAATAATATTTTAGGATTATATTTTATAATCATGTACGAGTACATACTTTTAATTAGATTACTAGATTGCATCAAAAACTCAGTTCGTTTACAGTTTAAAATTGGTTATTTATAAACTATAGTTTTTAACTATGTGCTATTAATGTATAAGCAAAATGGTTATATCATGATCTTACTACATTTGATGAAAATCCTTAATAAGATCTAATAAGAAAGACTGATGGCATAGATGTATCTAAACCAAGTTGCTACATTGAGATAGCTTGTACACAAAGCTTAAACAATACATTTTATAAACAGTAGTAACTAAAAACATTTAGCCCGGTTAAATACTTATATTTACAGTTGTTTTTAATCGACAAATTTTTTTAATCTATATATGCATAGTATAGTCTTGCGTAATTAAAGCAATTTATATTACAACAGATAAACTATATTTTGTAGTTCAGCACATAGATCGATGCATCGCAATAAATCAAACTACAATTTTATTAACAATTCCACAGATAGAGTATAATTCTACAAAAGAAGAGTAATCTTATTCATATCGTGGTAAATTAACACTTTTACGACCTAAAGTATTGAAGCGATAGCCAGAACCCAACGGTTCACACCGTTCTCTCTTAATCTGGTATCTTTGGCTTCTCTGTGACAGGAGCAAGGGCGTATGGGCCGCGTATTTACAAAGTTCTGTTACGTTTCTTCGTATTGATTTAATTATTTATTTTAACATATCTAAAAATATAATAAAATGTGAAAAAATACTTTAGAATACTATGAACACTGCCAAAGGTTTTTATATTATAATTTTCTTAAATGTCACTGACTTGAATGTCAGGCTGGTTAGGCAGGACAACAATACGGCTTCACATAGCATACGATGAACGATTATTAATAAAAGTAAACAAAAAAAGAGGATATATTTATTCACTAAATCATTGAAGATTTAATTAAAATCAAATGAACATACAGACACACGCATTGTACTGTCGTCTATCTATATGGCTTTTTAATATACGAAGATTTAGCGACTCGGGTAGTCTTCGTTTCATAAGAATATCCCTAGTAACATTATTCAATAGTCTTCTTGAGACATATACAGAGAGGATCCTATATTTCTCTTTCGTTAATCCTCAAAAGCAATATTCTGGGGTAGAGAATCCTAGACCCCAGAAAATCAGTTGGATAACATCAAAAAGTGGACCAGACCAAGCTATCTCATATCAAAGGCACAGCAATTGGATCGGGGTTAGTCTTTTCGTATGGCCTCAAAACTTCATTAAAAAGGTATGCCTAATAAAGAAACTAACTCGATCTACACAATATAATTAGATGTTCGCAGAGATCTGGCACAACATATATTTTTTTATTACATATATAAGTTATCATTTTGATTGTTTAGTCGTTATCATTGAATTGCACTTACAAATATGTTATATACAGTTCAGTTTTACATATTATGTCACAGTTATCATATTAAATAAAGTTAAGTAAGAAATTAGTACACCCAAGCGTTTTACTTTCGTTTTCAAAAGTAGAATTTTCACTTTACAAGTTACAAACAAAGTACAACAACAGTCAAATGGAAGAGTAATTTTTAGCCTGAGGCTTTACTCTAATCCACTAAAAATACCTTATTCTAGTTGTTGGCTTAGTTTAGCTCAGGATACGAACTATATATACTAGTTTACTTGAAATATTACCAAATTAGTAAGTTTTATTTTATTTAAACAAAGGTACAAATGTAGGTATTTCGACTATGTCTGTTTTTTATTTTTAGTGTTCTTGCGTGATTAAACAGTATAAAAATTGGGGATATATTCTTTTGAATTCTGAATATTATAATAAATGTAAAGTATTGTTGTTTTAGAGAGCTTCATAAATTTGAAATATTAGTTTTTAACGCAAACGAAACCACGGGAAGATTCTAGTATTGATATAAAACTGCTGTATCGGTGTTTGAAGTGAGGCTGTGTCCGCTCGGCACTTCAAACGAGGGATAAAATTTATTGTTATTGAGTCGACGCGCGTACATGCATCCACACTCCGCGACTATCACGACACAACAACTTTATCGGATCGTCTCACTATTCTATAAAATAATAACTTTGCCTATAGTAGGTGATATTTATAAATTAAAAAAAATTGTATTGTACACCTTCGTTCTATAATATACATATATCTTAGGAAAGATATTTCTTAAATTTTTTGATGAGTGCATGATGCTTAACATGTTCTGCTATTATTTTGCAGTTTTACGGAAGAAGATATAGTATTTATTAAATGTTCGATTTGAAAAACGATCACTAAATTTTAAAACGCTTTTAAACTCTAATGAACCTTCAATTGCATAAAAATTCACGGTTCATTCGTAATTAAAAAAGTTTTAAATTTTAAGGAGCGTTTGTGAAAATAGGTGAAAGTTCAAAAAGGATTAAGATAAAAAAAATACTTACAGTCGAACGAAACTCCTCCTTTTTGAAGTTGGTTAAAAATATATTTTAGGTAACTGTATAACATTAAAAATAGGCTGCATGAAGTAATCTCAATACATTGAGTAAAACAAAAAAAAAGACAATAAATCACTTTTTTTAAATAAAACTAATTCTTTACGCGATATTTGTTTTAAGATAAGCAGAAATACATTGCTAATGATTCTAATAATCTGAAAAGACATGTAAATAGCGTTATATAAAATTTAAGATAATGTCAAAGATACTCAATATGTCGTCCAAAAAAAGGTAGGTATTAGTTATTATATCATTAAAAATCATTAATTAATTTTTTCGTCTTCATTGCTAAAATTTATTTACTACTTTCTAAAAACAACCAAAAATAACAGTTGAAGGAAGAATACTAAACAAATTGTTTCAGAATAAGGCTGCCGGACTTAATGTTGTAAACATTCGTTACCGTCTTCAATTTGTCGATGATAGAACCAAATATACATAATATAAACATTTACCTGCGAGATACATACTTTACCTGCGCATATTTTGATTAGCTTTTTAATAATTGTGTAATAAAAAGTATACTATTTTATATAAACTAGCTATGACCCGCGTGTACGAACCCGCAAAATACATTTGTTAATGAATAAAAGGATTTGTTTTTCGTGAATTATATATCGAGGGGTGAAAGGCTATTTGGTTTAAGCGACATTTTTGGTGATATAGTAATACCTATATATATTCGGCATCAGCGTTTTTTACCGATTCCAAAAATATATATTACTATATCACCAAAAAATGTCGCTTAAACCAAATAGCCTTACACCCCTCGATATACATATTATGTATTACATAACTAGGACTAGTGACCAATACCCCCTATTGCCCTAATACATACACCTTCGAGTTTCAGTGATAAAGACAAAAAGTTCATGAAAAATATAATATTGCAAGTAAATACGTGCACTTAGAATATTTTTATACAAAAAGCTTCAAGCTTTTTGATCGAAATTCGGTCGCGATACTACTTTTTTTCTATTAGCAAAAATGTAACATTTGCATAATATAAAGTAGGTCACTTAACGTTACTGTGTAAAGGCGTGGATGTGCATGCAGGTGAATATAATTTATTTCTGCTGTAAATACTCTTGACAATAACCAATCCTGGTTTTTGTAATTTCGATCGACACTCGCCGCTGTGATTGCCGATATCCGGGAAGGTCTTACTGCTAACAATAGGGAAAAAAGTATAATTGTTTCGAAAGATATGGAAAAAGATCCCCGTATATTATATTTAAGTGAAATGGTTAATTGCCGGATCTGTACGTCAATTTAGAAAGTTTTCAAAAGTGATGTAATTTCATTCTTATTACTATTAAAGATGCCAAGCAGAATCTTTCTATTGTTGTTCATTGCAACATATTCGATGTTTTTTAAACATTTGTGCTTATTATATTGTAAGTGACAACAGAATATTTCGGTTCCAAATAATACAAACTTGTAATATTTAAACAATTTATAATCAAAAATAAATAACACCAATTTTTCCTGAGACTCCCCTTGTGATCTTTAAATTGTTAAGTGTTTTTAATTTTATTAAAAACCTAACAAATAAATAGGACCCGTTTGACCAAATAATAATCAATATCAATTTATATAAAATAAATCAGTTCCTCAGCGGCTTAGATAATAGTATCTAGATGCAAACTTATTAGAGAGATTCTAATACGATCTTACAGAAAAATTTAGCTTGTGCGATGTAGGTTACTAAAAATTATCGGAATCAATACTTAATATACAAGACGTACGCGCGCTTATCGATTTAGATGCGGTTTCCACTAGTATATTTTAGGAAATCAGCATTAGATATTAAGTTTTAATCGATTCATAAGTAAAAAGTTATTTCAGTTTAAAAAACATATCGGTTATATATTGATACAAGGTTATAAAATAATTGTTCAGGTGATTTGGATGAAATAGTTTAGTAGTACGCTAATCTCAGAAACTGTTTTAACTTATATCTTATAAAAGTAGTCTAATTTTAATTTAAAAACTGTAAGAAAGCACTAACGACATCTATTGTCGAGTATTACAATAATATTACCTTTAAATCGGGTAATTACTATATAGAGTTTCTGAATCTATATCGGACTAAATATTACGTTAACTTATCTACCCTTCTATGGCATACACCACTGGGTTCGAGATGTTATTTTTAATAAGAGATCACAAAGCAAAAGTGATTAATCTGTTGATGCTCTCTAATTGGCATTTTTTTTTAACTTTTTAACCTGTTCAACAATTATTTCAAATTTAAATCGCCATCATATTTATCGTAATATTGGTGTTATCGGTTTTTGATTATTTATCGTTTCTCTGACGTCCATAATTGACAACAAACAGCACATAAGTACATTACTGTTGTAGTGGCTCGCCTTGATTTGTCGCGTTTCGGGATTAGCCAGTCTAATTATTTAAAAAATTAAAAAAAAAATCTACATATTCCCCTAAAACGGACGCCGAATGTAATGGGATGTTCATTCCTTGGTTGTCGCCTCTATTTTTGAGTTACATTGTATAAATATAGACATCATGTTGTGTAAACAATATTTGCAAGGCAATTATAATGAAAATCTAATCTATTAGGAAATTATATACGTTTCTAATTGCCTACTAAATAAGTGGCACTACTTTGAATATTCACTCGTTCTGTGTTATTGAATTCAATATACATTCACTAGATTTTCAATCATTAAGGAATCCTCTTCACTATGTATTATGAAACTATATTGTATCCAGGTGTCACGCAAATATTATTGAACAAAGTTAATGTATCTTTCCCAGTATCCATACAAATGTCCACATTAAACCATTTGTTCATAATTTCAGTTAGGTAAAAATAATGTTACATAATATTCGGGCAGTAGACTTGAGAGAGTCAGCTGGGAGTCAGATTTTGGAGGGGTGAACTCTTTATTTTCCCTATCCTTTCCAGATAGGTAGGCTCGACAAGGCTTTTTGCTCCCCGGGCTTTTGAATGAATTTGGTTTCCCAGGTCCAGGTGGAGCGATTAGAGGGACACCTCAAGGGGGGGGGGGGGGGGGGGGGGTATTAGTCAATAGGAGTCTGACACACCGGGGTCGCTGCTCTCATAGCTGCTCTGATGGTCCTATGCAGGATATTCCCACGGGATAAAAAAAAAACAATATCAAACATCAAACACTGTAGGGGGATCAACACCTCAGCCTCCTATCAAGATTTTCCCCATATAAAACATGTACTGCACTTGTACACCCCCCGTATCATGCAGTACTCGAGTTTATCTGAAGTTTAAGGTTGTTTCCCTCTCCAATTATGTTAGCTATATAGGTTATGATACAGGTATATACTTACGTGTTAAGTTTGCCTTTGTGTTTCAGAATAGAATACAATTTGCTCGAATTTTTAATTGTACCGGTTAAACGTTGACTTTCGCATACAGTTTGTTATAGAAGTATTAAATTATTTCTGGTTAGAATTGATTGATAATAGTTTTTGTTTAGTTGAATATAATAAAAAAATGTATTTTTCGACATTTTTGAATGTAAAATAAATATGCTAACCATTAAGAATTCAAAAATATAGTTCAAGGTATAGGTATAGGTTCATATAGAGTTAAATACTAATGAAATATCAATTTGTTTGTGAATAGTTCAAATTAATATTTAATTCATGTATTCATAGTATATAGGGTAAAAGAAACAAATACTCATTATTTTCATTTATATTTTTGTCATAATAAGGTACTTATGTAGGAATGTAAATTGTTTACTATGCCTTACTATATATTTAAGCAATAAATAACACATATACAATGCTCTAAACAATTAATTTAATTTACAACTGAGAGCTTACAGTACGATTTGTAGGAATTTCAGTGACCACTAAAACTACTTAGATATAATAGTGCCAATAGAATTCATTATTAACAATCAAATAAATATAAATTCAGTAGTTAGGTGTTGAAACGAAATAAATCAAGGACATTAAACAATATATGCTTCAGTAAATTTAAAATTACATTAGGAACATATATCCCTGAAACGGTAGTTCATAATTTTTTATAATACTTTGGTTATTTTTTGTAAGTTACAGATTAAATAGTATCTACATACAAAAAATCCGAAACGTAATTTATATTGCATACTTTTTACCATTGCAGCATAATTGCAAAAGTCTCAAATTGTAAGTTGTAAATTAGTATGAACAGTCATCGATTTATTGTGAAAACATTATTTAAATATTTATTTTACTTAATATTAATTAACAAATCAGATATCTACATATTTACATGAATTTACAACTGGAGTATTAGCACTGTAGGATTTTAATTTACATAATTATACAAAACAAATACATTTGACAGGAATGATTGTAATAATACTTTCTTTAGGTATATTATATACAAATAAATTAAAATATTTATATCAACGGTCATGTTTAGTTAGTTGTAATGGTACATCGTTCGACGCCGCCGATCGTTGCCGACATGGACTATTAGATCTAGATCGAGCTATACCTTTATTATTCTTGCCATCATCATCGCTTTCATCGTGAACATTAATCTCTTCATCTGAATCGGAATGAGATTCGTATCCGCGGGCTAACTGTATAGATTGAGCAGCTAAAAGCGCTGCAGCCGCTGAATGAGGTACCAGCGCTTTAAATGCGCTATTTTCTAAAGCTGGGTGTGGCTTGAACGCGCCTCCATCAAATGTACTCTGCGATAACGCTTTCAGTGCATTGTTATCTAATTGTGCTTGATAGGAGGCCTTCAGAGCGTTCGTATCTTGATGTGAGAGAGCCTTGAACGCGCTGTTCTCGCCGCCCATTTGAGGAGTGTGGTATGGGACGTGCACGGGGGACAAAGAACGGGAACGGGATCTGGATGGGGAATGAGGCAGGCGGTGCGGGGGCGAGCCGCCACCTCTCTTCAAGAGGTTCATGCGCTGGTGGCGTCTCCACTTGGCTCGTCTGTTGGAAAACCAAACCTGTCAGTAACGGTAAATAAACATGATTAGTTTTTTGTTTCAACATGTTAGTGAATTCATTACACTTAAATTTACATTCCTTTACGGATTACGATAGCAACGAATTTATAACATATTTAATTCTGCATTTATGTACTATTTATTATAAACATATTATTTAATTTAGTATAAAAATTAGCTATTTTTACCTGAACTCGTGCTTCCGATAATGATGTTTTAGATGCTAATCTTTCTCGCGTCGAGACGCACGGGTAATGTGATTTTTCGAACTCCTTTTCCAGTTCTTCCAGTTGATCTTGACTAAACGTTGTACGATTCCGTCTAAATTTAGGCTGCTCACCATCAAGAGATCCCGAATCATCGCCATCCACATCTGTAAAAGTAAAAAAATAATAATATACTACTTAAAAAGTTTCTATACTATATACGCACAACCTCGTTAAAGTAGAAAATTTGGTACCAATCAATCCACGGGCTGAAGATAAGAATCCTTGTTGTACAGCATCTGGGTGAGGGACTCCAGCGGATGCCGCTACCCCGTGTGGTAATGGTAAACTTCCCGGTGGCCAGACACCTCCACCTCCAGCCCAAGGAAATGCCCCGTAGGGTGGTGGAGCAGCATACAATCCGTAGCCCGCGGCACGTGCAAACTCCGCAGCTGCTCTTTCTGCCGCTCTGTTCCTCAATATTCTATTTATCGAAGACACGCTTGGAGCTGTAGCATTTGTACATACACCTGTTGAACAAAATATTTAACTGTTATTTAATTATTATTCAAAAAATTCTATAACGATTCCTTAATAATAAGTTAATAAGAGTACTACATTGTAAAAAACAAGGAATATCCAAAAAGCGGCTAAAAAGTTGTTTTTTTTTACAGTATATATGATTTTTGCCATATATAAATAACAAAAAAATGTTAAATATTGAGTCAAACAATTGTTGTTCAAAAAGTTTATTTGTGTCAAAGCTACACAAAAACTAGTTGATGACATTGTTACCTTATTCAGCACTTGAACTTACATTTCTTATTTTTCCCCTGTAGGATAAGAATTGCAATATGAGATAAAATATAAATTTTATCTCATATTGCAATTCTTATTTAAAATAATTTAATTTAGTATTTTATTTTGCTGATTTAGTAGCCCTTTCATATATTCAGCTTTGTCGTATAAAAATGTTTACATATTGAATTTTATCATCTGTAATAGACAGCTGTAATGTGGTTTTAATACTTTGTGTTTGAAATAATTTAATTATATTTTGTTTATTCTATGATACATTTAATTATCCACAATGTGCATAAACTGAATAACCAGCGACGTGTTAAAACCGATGCGTCATTGGTCGCGTTTTTAAATCGTTGGCCATTATATTACATTTAATGCGTGCTGCGAGATCGCGTGCCGAGGTAGCCTTGGAGAGCCATCCCATGTAATTTTCAGGAAACATTCCAAGTAAGTACTATAATTTAATCGTAGCCTGTCGAGTATAATTGTCGTAGAATTAGCTGTTCTGCTACTGAGTAACCAAGCTCGAGTAACTAGACCATTTTTATAAACAACAATTTCTATAAGCATTTATAAGTTACCTGGGTTCTATTTATCTTCTATCCACTAACCTAAAATACAATAACAACAAGATATGCTATGATAACTGCTACCGGATTTGAGAAATGCAACGAAATATTTTAGTATTGTTTTGTTTTTCTAAAAATTCGGAAACCTATTGTGGCTAAAATATATTACGCTCAGTTACAGGGTAAATGGTTTATTAACCATTCCCATATAATAAAAAAATATTTTCATATACGATTCGATACGACACTTCGATTATAATGTAAGTCCATATATTATAATTTTACTATTATAATTATACATATACAATAGTCAGGGCATATCTAATCTTCTCGACAGAACAATCTTTTCACTAAAAATTACAAATTATAGATATTTACAGATGATTACGACAAATGCCAAAGTAAAAAGAAATTAAAGCCGTAAAATCTATGTAACTACTACTTGGATGTGTAAACGATTACTTATCCTTTTAAATGTTAAAATATCATGAACTTAATGTCATAATTTTTACGTGAAACGTTTTTGGTAAGATAAGTATCAGGTACACATAAATTAATAATGAAAGGAAATTGTACGTGTGTTTGTATAGACATGGCTTCTATATGTAGAGATAAAATTAATGAAAAACGACTATTGGATATAATAAGTTTAAAATGAACACTAGAAGTGGTAATTTTGCTTATGTATAATAGTTGAGTGTCTGAAGACAATTAGTTCATTTACAGGCTTTGTAGTTTTCTACTAACTACGTATAAAACACAGAGGTTCTGCGACGTTCAAAGATAATTTACTAGTGTTTATTAATTATAAATGTATGCCATTTAGTCAAACCGGTTGTTTACCTAGTAAGTTGAAACAATTACGTTCAGGAACAATACAGAATTATAATTACTTAATAGATCTTTTTGCTTGTACTGGAAAAGACGTTTTTCGATACGAACTTCATTGCGAACATCATAATAACTTGATATACGAAACAGAATCGCTGTCTCAAATCGTTATAATACAAGCTATTAGCTTATATAAAAACGTAGATTCTTCATATTAGACCCGAATCAAAAATTTCTTCACATGCTCAAGAACTCAGTCACAGAATCAACCTGTAGTCCATACAAATATATTATTTATTCCTTGTGGATATCGAATCCATACAAACAAAGTCACAAGCCTAATCACTAATTCAGGAATAATAAAGCTTTCCATTTCAGTCCGTATCAGTTCCCTGCTAAACATAAGCATCTCTCAAGGCTCGCCACTGGCATTCTGGGCTGTTCACTTTTAGAAACATCTAGCTGTCTTTGGCAAGTCGCACATCTGGTCTCAAGATGTCTTACTCTACGCTTGCCGAGACGTGGTAGTCACTCCAGAACTTATTCACCCCAACGATTGTCGACACTACGACAAATATCACTTATTAAACGCTTTACTTATTCTGAAAAAGTCTTATTCCAACGTGTATTTGGTTGAGAATAATGAATAAGAATAAATCGCCTGGTAAAATAATTACAATTGATGTTATTTAACATGTGAATGATAACTATGATAATTAATGGGTGCTTAAAACCATCGCGATTTGTTAAAATAGATTTAATACGGTCACCGTCCGTAATGAAGCGCCTTTGTAAAGAGCTCGGACGCGCATTCGAGCAAGCAGCGCTTGACGTATCAAATAAAACACAAAACGGACCAGTTATAATTTACTCAAAACACAAAGCCTTATATAGCATAATGGTAATGATCAGTTCCGATGCTTAGTTCATTGTTAGCACGTCAGAAAGCATAAAAAGGTGATCTCCACACAATTTGTTTGCCTCATAACCGGCGCGTTAGACGCCACGGTAGGAACGCCTTCTACGCTGGTCTTGACGTCAAATACTTGATATGGCTGAGAACAAAGTGATGGTGACTAGTCATCACTTACCGGCCGAGATCTCTAATTATATCGGCAGCAACGTTTTTCAAAAAGAAAACAAACCGTTGAAAATCTGTTAACGTTTTGTGGGAGCTCATCGACGCGTCGCCGCCCTGTTAATCTATTTCGTTTTCCATTCTTTTAAGAGACAAAAAACTTTGATGGTCTTTAACAAAACACTTAAATTGGTTTTATCAAGTAACGCGCATTTTAATAGTGTCTGTAGGTTAAATCATTTCAATATATTTTTTGTGATTAGTTTAAAAATAATTTAGTAATCCTCAAAATTTGTTTTGGTTAGTTTTTGTTCTCTGTAAGGCTTAATTCTATTCGCTTCATAGCTTTATCCGTTGTGGTTACATCATAGATATATTAAAATACCGTACCGTTATATAGGTTTCTGAACTGCTTTATAATTGCTGGTAACAATTACATTTTAATTTGGTTCGTCAATCAAACATTAAGTAACAAAGGATTAATAGGTATAGTTTCACTATTTGTTTAAAGGGAGATCATTATCCATCAACAGGTTGCAGGTGGGAATTCGATATCTATTAATTGTTCTTTTAATGATTTGGGATCGAGCTCCGGTGCTTACGTGCCTAGTCACGGTCATGCAATTTGTCTAAAGTCGTTTAATCATGATTAGTCACAATAGGCTCCGCTCTCATAAAAGGTTTAGCTATCATCATTGAAAGAGCTTGTTGTACATTAAACTTAAAGACTAAAATCAAATCTATTTTCAATCCAGGTACTGTTTTATTTTTTGATAAAGTATTATGGCTTCAGTGAAGCCTATCGTAAATTATTGTGTATATAATAACTTAGGTACTCTATAAGTATAGTGTGGGATTTCATTTATCAGATTGATACTATTGTTACTAAAAGTTGTCTGTTGTAAGTCCATGTTCAGACTTCTGGTTGATGTGCTAAAAGTTATGGTTATTCCATAAACTATAATAAACTTATCACTATGTTAAAGAAGTGAGGAGTTACAACAGGGTTATACAAGTCGTAAGTGTTATTTTACGATCTTATGTAAATATATAGTTAGTATTATTATTCAGAATACATATCCATTGCTTATTGCCAATACTGTTTTGAAAAATACTATTTAATTAAGAATTCGATATTATCGCGAAAAACAAAAATTGTGACCTGATTTTTGACCTGAACCTGACTGAGTTAGATTGGTTTACGATGAAATATAAAATGATTCATTTATATTATCTAAATAATTATTTGGTGAAGTTTGGGCTAAAAAATTTCTCCCATGGAATCCTAATAAAAGGCAAATTGGTTTAAAAACTTTAATGTTTCTTCTGCCGAGTGTTGTTAGATCGGTACCTGCTTAAAAGCGTGGCATGTCCAATGATAAGACGCTCCGGCGCCGTCTGGCTATAGAGTGTTTAATCGGGTTAATTTATCGATAATTGACGGAAAACCTTTTTGTTTGTACTGCCGGGAAGTAACAGTAATTGTCACGCCTTTAAAGATTTACGCCCGTTTCTAAATTGAGACATTAACAGTCGGATCTCGTACCTAATGGTTCGGAATGAATTTGTTTGTTTGTTTTACTTTACTGGTTTTTAGAGATTTAGTTTATTCCGAATCCAACGGATATTGGTTAATTTTTTGTTAATTAGTGATAAAAAATCCTTTTTGAATTCGTGTTGTGAAGAATTTAGACGTCATATAATTTATTTCAGTTAATATCTATTAAATTGATTATGCTATTAATATTCATATAACTGTCGAATTTTTTAATTGTTAAAATAACATGACATAATAATAAATTATATATCTAAGAGTTTTCATTATCTTTTAAATATGATAACATAAATCAGTATTTGAACAATTCTTATCTATGCCTAGAATTACATTACATACACAAGTTTAACTTTCATAGAAATCGTAGCACGTTGTTCATTTAGTTTTTGTGTCAAATATGTCGGCAATGCTTATGAAATAATTAAGTACATTAAAAATATAATAAATTAACAATCTCAGATCAATAATTGGATATAATCAACACATTGATATATAATTGGGCATATAATTACAACGATTTGAGTGGATACGAGTACGAACCGGAACTACATTGACGCGAACATTTTAAAAAATCACGTCCCCACTGAACGACTGGAACCAGTTAACGAGTGAGTGGCGTCACGTCGTCTAAATGAATTATTGTTGGCTTTATGGAGAATATAAAGCGATGAGATCGGATGCAATCAGGCAGCACCCGCGGCGTAGTCCAAGTAAAAAGGTGTCCGTACCGACGGGGGGCCGCGCCGCTCGCAACCGTTGCCCTAAACGCCTACTCTACGCACCCGCTTTTCTACCAATTTCAATTAGCAATGAATGGGTAATGTAACAAAAGCTATGCCAGTATGTAATAAATAACCGATCTAGGAAAGTTATAACACGCGCAAGAATGTACGAAATAAGTTTCATCACTCATAGGATCGCAATAATTATATTTGTTTACGTTAGTAATAATGCGCTGCATTAGATATCGACCTGTAATGATTAAAGCTATTTTAAAGTTGGAGGTACTATACATTTCAATTACTCTTCGTAGCTAATACTACAATTAAAATAGTAGTGCTACAGAAAGTTCAGACTGCCTCTGTATTTGTAAAATAAATGAAATAATGTAGAGAATATAAACAAAACATCCTCGTTTCTGATGTCCTCCTTGATGAATAAATGTTTTATAATATAAAATGATCTAGATATAAACACCTATATCTCAGGTTGTAACTAGAAGTATAAACACATATATTCCATGTTTCCTGTCGGAAAAAAAGGATTGTTATAAAACTGCAAATATCATCTGAAGATCTTTTCAGCATTTTCTGCGTTGTACGTTTATAAATACACGAAAATGCAATATTTTCAAAAACGATTGTTAACACAATCGTTTTTTAAAATATTAATATCATTTTTTAATATATTTTCAAGTAAAATATTTCGGATTAATAGGGATAATGTTTAATGTACATGGTACCTAATCAATGTATTAATTACTTGTGTTGAAATTAATATGATTTAATATTAATCACTATGTAAATTTAATCATTTAAAGAACAGCTCGTAAGTTACACCTGCATGGAACCACCAGAATAAGTGTTTCTCAGGAAAAATTTAGAACTACGTTTTCTAAAAAAAAAGCTTTGTAACTTAATTGGTATACCATTATTATTCCTACCAATATAATATAAATATTGGTACAGCATTGCACTTTGTATGTATTATTACTGGACCAGAATAGGCTATTCAATTTGGGCCACTTTTATTTTGACTATATCATTTAAACTTCTCCTGTTCTGGTGGCCTGATGCAAACAAAACAACAATAAATTTTTATTATTAATTGAACAACGGTTATAAAGATATTTTATAAATAAAGATTTTCTTGAAAATTATTTTGCTAAGAAAAATTGTTTTAAAATGTTTTTGATATTCGAACCAAAAAGATTACTTTGAAACTGTTTCATATATGGCATTATAAAGAAATCATTGCACTTCTTTATTTGAGATTATTACTAGTACTGAAAATCATAAACTTTTAACCATATCTCACTGTCTTACCAACCAACCAAAGGCAAGTATTATTATGAGTTATTAGTGTTTATTAAAACTGTGAAAGTTCCTTCAAATTTAGTTTAGTAATTTTATAGTTGATATATCTTTGTTACAGTTACGGAGAAAAATATTTTACTTCATCTCTTGAGTGTAGGGTAGCTCCTATGATGCAAAGATCAACGAAAGGTCAAGAGACGACATTTCTAAAATCGATTAGTTCGTATTGAAATGCCTATAAATAGCGGAACTCTCTAGGTTTTTAAATATCTTGCCAATGTCATCATTCTTCGTGACTTACATTTAATTACAATAATTTTTAAGGCATGAAACGTTATTAATTTTAAAATTTCGGGACATTCTTATTATTACATAGCGTACACTGTGGTATAGAGCGTATTAGAATCATGAATGAAGAAACACTAGTCCACAAAAACATATCAAAATGGTTTTTATCGTTCAACGATTAAGGAAAAAGCGTTTGAAAAACGAAGTTCAAAATCATGAGCGTGACCCTCAGAGCGACGCGCTACAGTGTTGGTGGGATGCACTGCTGGGAACCAATTTAATACTGTAACAAATCAATAAATGTATCGGTTTATTGGGAGCTGTGTAGAGATCGATTTGATTTATTTCGACCGTACAATCTCAGTCAACAGGACGGACCTTGTTAGTAAATGTCAAAAATATATTAAACAACTATTCAGCCCATTTATTGTAGCGTAACAGGTATCTATAAAAATTAAACAATTAAGGATTTATAATTTCAAAATTTTATGAAGTTAATATTCATTTTTCCGTAATATTGCTCAGTTAAGACGTTTTAAAATAATGGCTTAGGTATAATAAAAATAATCGCTGTACAGTCGCCGTAAAAACATCATAAAACGGTGCAAAAATAAATTTATAATATTTTTATAATCTCCTTAAATACTTTAACGCTCCTGCCATAAACGCACTCATGGGTTTCGCTAATTAATCGGCGCCAGTCAATAATTTCGACGACGTAACCCATTTATTCTTCGTCTAAGAATGCAATTAATCAAAACGTGGTCAGTAGCTACAGCCGCCCGTAACGCCTCGTAAACCGATATCGATTTTGTAGATAAGTTGCGCAAGCTATTGTCCAAAACTGCTAAGTCACCACTAACAAAGGCGGTAGTGGGCACCTTATTAAAATTTAGCCGGTTACGATGAGCTGCTCTGTTTTCATAACCGCTCTCGCGAAGGTGATCGACAGACGCTCGCCGCTCATTCTCTACCCATTTTTGACATATTTCCATTGAATTGATATTTATACAAATATCAGACGAGTTGTTCGTTTCTGGTTAATTGGTTATTCGGCTCTTCAAATGTTTATTTATAAAAAAAAATATCACTTATTTTTTATTCTTTGACTTCAATAGCGTCCGACTGTATACCTTAAAAGGTATCCGTCCCACAATAAATATAATTTTATATATACTAAGATGATTAAAATTTTTAAAAAATAATCCAAAAACGTGTTATAAAAAGTAAACGGATAGAACTTTAATCAATTTAGTCAACTTCAATAGGTGAGCACGCAACTAAGCGGGCACGTGCTGATGACAAAACCGAGCTATTGTGTTCGGATCATTTTTGTTATGAATTTGATTGAAATTCTATGACTTCAATTTCAGAGTCATGCCACAGATCTAGAAATATTTCTTACCTCTTTTTTACAAGAATGAAATAAGATTAATTCAATTATATCGAAGGCCGCCGGCTTAAACATTACTGAAAGTATAACTTTCAGTTTTGCTCAGCGTGTCTACATTTTGTAAGAGATTCTGAATGTAAGATGAAAATTATTAGCTAACACTAGTATCCTACCGAAGGCTTCGGTTTCGGCTACGACTTCTTCCAGAAAACCACTACAACAACACCAGTACACCAAGGTATAACTTTCAAAAGCGTCGAAATTTTGCTAAATTATAAAGGCTTTCAGCAAGTTTCAAACTAAGACTGATTGATATGAATTGTGATTGTTTATCACTTTTAATAATTGTTCCATTATAGATCGATTATATGCCGGAAGGCTATCAATGGGAATCGAAGTCGGAGGTTTTTAAAATCAATACATGCGAATAATAAATCCATTTCACAGATAGCATGGCTTGCAACTCCGTCTATATATGTGAGTGGTCAGAAAAACTTCACTTGCGTGATGAAGGTTGGTAAAAATGTATGAGAATCGTTAATCGATCTGTACGCGTTTGTGCCCTCTAATCTCTGAATCAGCAAAACGTTTTAAATGCGGTTTTCACTAATGTATTACGAAAAGCTGCCTTTAACATATAGTGTTAATTTTATTTCATACGGTTCATAAATAAAAAAAAATGTCAGTTTAAAAAACACGTCCATCATTTATTAGAAAATGTGTTGAATATAACGCAACTTTATGTGTCAGTTTTTTTTCTCATTGTCATTAAATCTTCCTAACGTATATAATTTGTATTTTACCGGACAATCTCAATGTAATTAAAATTAGCAAACACCGATGAACCTTTCTCGAATATTAAAGTAAAAAAAAGACTTTGGCAAAATCACATTGGTCATACACCAGTGGAAAAGCCACAAGAAAGGAATAATAATAATAATTTGTATTTATAATATGGTTTCGTGAGTTACTTTTAAGCATTAAATGTATTTGCACAATTTTTTCTGTACGGCGGTATATATACCAGCTCTAAAATCATTTTTATAATCATTGTCTTGTGTTAGTAGTTATTCTAATAGTTATTATTCATTGTAAGTAACGGTATTCATGGCGGTACGAAGTTCGCCGGCTCAGATAGTCCTAAATAATTCTGTTTAATATTGATCAAAAATGAATATTATAACTTTTTTAAACATTTAAATATAAAGGTTATATATATGTGCATAAACAAAGTCTTGAGATTGTTAAAATTATCTTACAACTTAACAAAAGGTCGCTAAAGCCGAAACCGCAACAGAAGCTTCTGTCTGACACTAGATCTCAATTTTTTGGATATACTTATTAATATTCATGCTATTTAGTCATACTGAATTAAGTAGAATAAGTAAAACATTAATGTTAATCTTAAATTAAATTCAAAGATAGTTTAGAATTATTACAAAAAATAAGGCAATTGTAATCGTTCATGTTACGATATAAAAAGCTCCTTGATCAGCAGGTGGTCCGGCTCAGACACCGAGACTATAGTCAAATCTAATAGAATCAATCATAACTACAACCCCGATCAGGAATTCCAATATCGAGTCGGTACGCACTACTACAAAGTGTTCTCAGAGTCATTGAATAGTAACAAAATTAAACCCGCAATACCTAACAGTAAAACATAAACGATTCAAAAAACGTCAGAATTTATTTAAATACCCCAGTGTTTATTGCAAATATGTGAGCATTTACGCAAGTCAGCCGACGCGACGTGGGATCGCGTGCAATTTTCACATACAACAGTGGAATCGACGCGCACTTCACCGGACCAATTATTTTAAACACATTTCAACAAATGACGATAATGTCAGCCAACGCAAGAGATAAGAACAAAAAACATAAAAATAAAAGCAGTCATTGAGCAATTGTATGAGCTTTTGTCCAAAGGAGCGCGCACATACCTTGTTTAAAACTTCATTTCTGTGTATAAATTATCATAAGTGACTCGGGACTTCTACCATGAGTATTGCTAATTGTCTTCAAATTGGTTCATGAAAATAATACCCTATCATTGTTACTTATAAAGGTGTAAGTTCCAGCTTTTTTAATTATATCAGGTAAAGACATATCATATAAAAATTAATGACAACTTGATAAAAAAAAATATGATTTAGATAGATAAATATACATATATAGTCGAAGATTTATTGGTTATATTTTTAAAAATATATTATAATTACTCAATCAGGTATTAAAGGTAGTACCAAATGAAATTAATGAATTTATGAAAAAAATCTAACAAGAAATATTATTTCTTTAGTAATAAATACCTACGTTTTATGCAAAAAAAGCTCAAAGCTCCCTGTTAACAATAATACATGAAAAAACAACAAATAAAACGCGCTTAATAAAGATGTTTTCAGAAAAGTATGCTTCAAGATTACTAAACCCCCTGCGGATTTAATGACTGTGAACCAATTTAACAACTCAGGTTAGCACAGTATTCCCTATCAAGTATGTTATCATCTCCTAATCCGGTCCCCAGTGATATCGTAAACCAGAAGTGGTCCTGTAAGCGAAACCTGTTTCAAAGGCGAGCACACGCATCGCACAGCGTGCAGAGGCGCTTCTCAAGCAGAGAAAACACGAAACATTGGATTTAGGGTTCTTTGAAGCCACAATTTGCTAATTTGTTTGGCAGTTTTCAACCTTTTAACAATAAAATCTAACTTGACCTTTACTGCAGATTCAAGTGGATTTTCATATATTTCAGTCATTTATTGATATTATATTTTTGTACCTACGAAAAGTATTGTAATACAATTATCACAATTGGCTCGTGAGGGTCCTACTCAAAGATAGCTAGCTATAGTAAACTGTAGACTATTTATTCAATGGCAATTTTACTCAAAACGTAATGTATTTGTAAGGTCAATTTAGTTACACACTTTTATATAGTTTGTACTATAGATTGTATAAAATAAGAAGACGTAATTTTATGGGTATATTATTTATAATTTCATCTTAATTAATTATTAAAATCTTAATCGCCTAAAATAAAACAAAGTTGTACCATTAAATAATGGTAAGCACGGTAATTTATCTAAACAAGAATTTCAACTAGTTTAGCAGCCCATAGAAATAGTATGAAAGGTCCGTTATCGGTTTCCTTTATGGCAAATTAATATTCATTAAAGTGTTTTTTAGGATGATAGTAATATAACATTAGACACATCATACCCATTTCGCATTCATATGTTTACACATTCATTCATATCTTTGATAGATATATGAGTACATGTAAACGCTCATTTATACACTGTTCTAATACAGTTCCTATATTTAAAGCATTATTCGGAATCAGATTAAATAAACTCAACACATTCAGTAAATGAAAAATGATTAGAATGAATGGAGTTATAACGCTGAAGAAGTCCTAAAAAGTGAACAAAGCATGTCGAATCTCAACAAGCGAAAAGACTACGTCGCAAACGACTCCAGATCCCTTGAAATATTTAAATTTTACAACAATTAAACGTTTTATATGTAATAGTAATTTAATTTGAATATAAGATTTGTATTAAACGTAAGTCGGCATTTAGTAAAAAATATGTCTTTAAATATACCACTTATAGTATAATATTAACTCAATATTTATTAATATAATATTATATATTTATTATTATTATTTATTAATATTTATTTTAAAATCAATATTAAGGATCTGGCACATTTTTTAGTAATATAATTTCCTGTGGTATCTTGAAGTAAAGGAGATTTTCAAGCAATTTATAAATTATTTGCAAAATAATTTTCGATGAATAATTATAGTTCGTAGGCAAAGAAAGTATGGATACAGAAAATGTCCTTTTATTAGAAATTGCTCTTAGGCGTAAGAAAGAAGTGTTATGTCCAACAGAGTATAAAGTTAAATATTATATTTCTCTACGACTTAAAAAACGTCTAAGAACAACAGGCAGGCAGCTACGAACAAACTATAAGTTACTCTCTTCTGCACAAACTCTAAATTTTTAAACGTTTTTTTTTTTGTGAGTATTATATCTCTTTCTTATATATCTTCGACTGTAAACAAAGATCATCTGTGTCTGCGCGAAATCAACTTCTTTTTATAACTACTAACTAAATGTACATACCTAAATGTCGGACTTTAGCATGAATTTTTTGATTGCATTGAAAGGGTATATACTTGTAAATAAAATAGTAGGTACCTGTAAATCATATAATCTTATACATATTCCGAACTATCCATAAAGATGATCTACTAAGAAACAATTAATTATGATCTAATTGTTTAGTGATTAATTGTATTTATTACACATATTTTGTATTATTTTGAGAACAAGTAGGTGTCCTATTTTTTGTTTATAGAGTCATTTACAAAAAGTAATCGATGTGTTTTGTTTATGCTAATTTCTTTACGAATATGAGTAATTTTATCGATAACTAATAATAATACCTTAAAAATTATAATTGTAATCGATATCTCGTACCCACTGAATCTAAACTGCAGAAATATATTCCTCGTAACCTGAACTTCTCTATTTACAATGTCATATATTGCTCTAATGAAGCAAAAAGTAATAAAACGTTATACGAAAACGACATTATAAAAAAAGCAACATAGCCTTGATGGCTGCACATAATAACCTTAAATCCAATATATAGTGTCAAATTACATATCCGTTTTCGGTAAGCCGGCGGCCATTTTACGAAACAATTAGGCCATTCGGAGTTGCACTTCAAAGGCTTTACCTATTGACCTCTCTAATACTATTTGACTCGAGATATTTGAAGCTCATTACTCAAATATTTAGATGCCTCATAGTAATTGGATAAATATTTAGTTACGCCATTAACTAAGTATGCTGACTTTGCTAAGGATCGTTGTAAACTTGTAACCGAAGCCTACTAGTAAAATAGATTAAACCTTTTTTTTCTGAGTTTCGATAGCTAATATGGGCAAGGGCTGGTAGTTTCGGAAATGGTCGTATATTTTAATCGTCGAACTATAACTAGCAAAATCAATAAGGAAGAAAAACACTGTATGACAACCGATATGCCCTCTCAATTTATTATTCTAAGATCTCCCAGTGAAATAATCATTTTTTGCTCTAAGAACGGCTATCATCTGTATTATTAGTCACGTTGGACACGACATACAAGCGCAAAAGTATTACAGCCTCAAATGTACATACGTCTACTCAGCTCGAACTCGAAACAAATACAGAGTGATGTTTATTAATTTTTTTACTTATGTTTAAATACAAATACAATCATACTTCAGCCGTTTAGAATGAAAGCTTCGGATTTTTGTATTCTAAGTATTATATAGTATTTCGACGCGTTACTTCTATTGTTAGTCTCAAAAGACAATAAATTAGGCTATTAGCACTAGAGGCTTAACTTGAATAAGATGAAGTTTTTCTTTGTCAATTAAACAAATTTTGCAATATATATATAGTAAGATAATATTGCGAACCCTGTAGGCCTTCTGCCTTACTGCTTACTGTCTAGCAATCTAGCATAATTAAATATTTGATTCATTATTTTTTGTTTTCGCTTAGAGTATAATTAATCAACTGATTTTCAGTCTTAATAGGAGTAATAAATAAAGATATGTAAGTAAATCGTTCTTCAGAAATTTTCAGTGTCCCTAATATGTAAAATGTTCTCTCATACTTCTAACAACTCGCCATGTATGTTTAAACTATTGAATAATTTGTTAAACAGTATAAATAACAATCTTAGATTATCATCAATTATTTTAATAGCACAACCGGTCTATAATTCGATGATCAGGCGATTCGCGAATGGCACATAGCCGTGCGCGCACGCAACGCAGCCTTTGTAACGTGAGTCGCCCACCGGTATTACGCGCACCGGCGTTTTATAATAACACACCAACACGCTATTATTACTCTGTGTACCTCCATCATGCCTAGATCTGTAATTTTTCCTGTTTCGTCAGACGTATGTTTGGTTCGATGGATAAGACAATTTCCTTCAAGTAAATTATTCGTATTTAATCTCTTTCTTGGACCTTTATCACGGATCAACGAATAGTAAACAATATTATAGCTATAATTTATGGATATATTGGATAAATATGAGCCATTAATGAAAAACACTACGCGTAACTATTGTTTTTACGTGATAATATTTTTTACACAAAAAAATATTAAAAGTAGCTAGGCAAAAGGTAACTTTTTTAGGAAGGCAGTTTCTTCTGTCCATCATAATTTCATATAACATTTATAAACTTGGGTTTAGAATGCATCCTTAAAATCAGAATTAAAAAAGTAATTACCTAAAAAAAATCCCTATGCTAAAAGTCGTATTATCCTAAGGTTCCTCTATACAGTCTATACAGAAGTTGTTTTCCTGAAAGAAATACTATTTCATACATATAAATTTATGCGTAGGAGGTTTCGATATAATCATGTCACATACCGACGAAGTACACACGTCAAACATTCTAAGCAGCATGTACTACATGAATTTTAAAACATTACTTCACAATATAACCTTTGTTTTTTTTTTTAATTTACATGATAATTGCAGTGTGTTATTGTTGTAAAACAACTACTATTTTAGTCAATTTATTTTTAATAACATAAATGAATAAATAATATGTTAAATGCATAGTAGAAACTAAGCAACTATAGCAACTATATTTTTTAAAACAAAACTAATGCATTGTATAAGAATTTGATAATTTAACGCAAAGTATGACCTCCACTGTTATTAAAAACGTGTCGGCACCGATTATTGTTAGAATAAATGAGTCTGTTAATGTTATCCTGAAGAAATCACCCCTAACAGGATTTTATCAAATAATTCAACTGTTAGATTGATGTCACTTCGTCTAATAAAACAACTCTGGAGAATATCCTATACACGCTCGACAGGGCTGAGGACAGGCGATTATGCAGGCATTACCAGGACATTTCTATTGCCAAATACTCAATAACCAATGAGTACTGTATGTAAACGCGCATTATCATACATTGAGATTACAGCCAAAAGTATGCGCAAATAAATAGATATAAGGCCTGACTCCATCTTCGACATAATTTTTAGTATTTATTGTATATAAAAAAAAAACACTTTTTTATAAATAGCCAGTAATAAATCTGGAACAAAAAAAGTTACAAACTTGTCTACCTTTGATTAGAAAAAATAGATTACTTGATCCATTTAATCAATTTAAAAAAAAAAGCATATTCGTATATGGTACTTAGACTTATTTGATATATTTATATGTATTCAAAATATAAGAGCATGTAAATTAAATAAATTGTTCATAAAATTCTATGCACTGTGAGACGGTATTTTCTGACTTTGCATTACACAGTCAGTACCATTTTTTTGTAGTTATATTACGTCCTTACATATGAAATTGGCGTTTTTCGTACTGGCCACTTTAATCACAAATTTCTCCTCTTTGGTAAGGAATTCCAAATTCAAATTTGTACAGCTATAGACTCATGTATTGATAATGAAGAGTTGAAGGCTATTGTGGAAGCGGATCCATCGCAAACCACGTCCGAGTTAGCTGCAGGCTGCGATGTTAGTGATAAAACTGTTTTAATTCACTTGAAGCAAATTGGGAAGATTAAAAAGCTTGAAAGGTGGGTACCTCACGAATTGACTGAAGCAAACCGGCAAACGCGCGTCGACTGCTGCGTTACATTACTAAACCGGCACAATAATGAAGGTATTTTAAACCGAATCATTACCTGTGATGAAAAATGGGTTCTTTACGATAATCGGAAGCGCTCAGTGCAATGGTTGGATCCTGGCCAGCCAGCCAAATCCTGCCCCAAGCGAAAATTAACCCCAAAAAAGTTACTTGTAAGTGTTTGGTGGACTAGTGCCGGTATTGTTCATTACAGTTTTCTCAAATCTGGCCAGACTATTACGGCTGATGTCTATTGTCAGCAATTGCAAACCATGATGGAAAAGCTAGCGGCTAAACAACCTAGGCTGGTCAATCGCTCCACGCCACTGCTGCTTCACGACAACGCTAGACCACACACTGCGCAACATACGGCTACTAAATTAGAAGAGCTTCAATTGGAAAGTCTAAGACATCCTCCGTACTCCCCGGACCTTGCTCCAACAGATTACCATTTTTTTCGAAATTTGGATAACTTCTTGCAAGGGAAAAAATTCAACTCCGATGGGGCAGTCCAAATCGCCTTCAAAGATTTTATTGATTCCCGTCCGACTGGTTTTTTTAGTAAAGGGATCAATGAACTACCTATGAGATGGCAAAAGTGCATAGAAAATAATGGTTCATACTTTGATTAATTAAATATATTATATTAAAAAATATTCGACTTTTTGTTCCTCCCATACAAAACGCCAATTTCATATGTAAGGACCTAATATTATTGTCAACAACCGAATATCACATTCAATGTAACAAAAATTTCAAAATAGTGATTTTTTTCTAAATTAAAGGAAAAACGCAGATGAAATGCATTGGCAAATTCTTTTTTTAAGCACATTGGGAATGTTTGACTGTTAAAATTTAAACAATATATATTTTTAAGTATTTTTAAACTATCTTTATCTTATTGTAGTGTTACTTTATTACCAATTACCATACTTGTATCTATAAGTACGTAAGAAACGTAAGTAATTACTTATAAAAATTAATGATATTCTGATTATTTACGTGCTAACAACAACTTATTAGAGGAAGTATATTTATTTAAATATAATAATAATACAAATGTAAGACGATATGCTGAGCTTGTAACATTTTATTTTTACAGTAAATACCCTTTTTTGGTAAACCGGGGGAAATCCTTAACGGACCTTCAGGGAGCGGTGAGGGCCGCCCCCTGGTGTGTCGGACTTGCACCGACTAAGCCCCCGGGGTATTCCTTCTCCCGCCTGCCGAGTGCCAAGGGCAAGGCTGAGCCATCTTCCTCGGCATACAGTAAATACCCTGGAATATCGTTTTCCAGAGGTTTTTACATATCTACTAGTAAGTACTCATGTACCATTTTATTCATATAAACGTTTAATAAATTATTCTAACATTCATGTTTGATAAACTAGCATTATTATTTAATATTTACACAGATTAAAGAACAGATAGACACAGTCACACCGCGGTTAGTTGTAGCGGAGTCGTGATTGCTGCAGGCGTTCACGCCATACGCAACGGTGCAAATATCGCTTCTGACTTAGAACCAGTGCCGGATTAAGCCAGTGCGGGGCCCATAGCAAATTCTATTGATAATCCCTTAGTTTGCTATAAGTTCTTAAGTTTAAAATAATAAAAACCCAAATAAATCAGTAACAATTCAACTACGTCTCAAAAAGGTTACATTTTAAGATTATAGGGGAAACTGTATACAAACCCGTTGAAACATATCTCGCGAATATTACACAGAGAGTGAGAGTTTCAATGGGTATAAGAAACCGATGATTGGTTTGAATAATAATTATAATGTTGCACCGCTCATGGCGAATGCAAGTTGTTTACATGAGGCCATATTATATTTTTTTACCCCAGACTAGGGATTACTATTCGGTAATTTTTTAAAATGTTATGATCTCTGTTTAAATTAGCTTCTAAAATATTATTTCGTGACTAGTTTTTGTGTGCTATTATTTTCTCCATTAGTATAAACTGCGAGTTGTCCATAGGTGGGTTTGGCGACGGTTCAAACAGTTTTTTACGGAATACTGTTGAAATAATATATATTTTTAATTTTATTAGTGTTAACTGTAGACTTATTAGGAATGTAGAAAAAGTGGTCTTGGCTATGTACATATCTTACAATTGTGATTCAGAATGATCTCAAAGTTAGATTGTTGTTTATTGAAGAATATTCGCTTTGTAAAATATTTTTTATTTGGAAAATGCTATAAGAGTATTAGAAAACATTGAGAACTAATAATTGTTGTCATGCAGTGCTATATTATACTTAGAATTCAGTTTTTAACTGACCCTATTCACTATTTCAACCGTCATAAGCACGGGGACGGATTATAAAACTCAGACTTTTTTAATTTGCTGTGTCTAAAATTAAAAATAAAATAAAATTATTTATTAGGCAAACAATTACAAAGCAGCACATTAAAATCAGCTGACACCCAAACTAGGACAACCTGTATCTTGGATGTCAGCATATTTCACACAATTTGTTACAGTTTATTACCGCTGTATAGCTCCAATCTTAACTCAAAACAATACAACAATAATATTACGTACTAAACAATAGACTATACAAACAAGTGAATAATAATTTCAAAAGAATGTTAATGTTAAAGCCCAAACACATCTATTCCTGCAACAGTTCCTCAGTATCATTATATTTTAAAGTCGACAACCAGTCTCTCAGATTCATCTTACATTCGAATTTAGATAGGTTCAAGATATTTAATTAATGATTAACCTTATTGTAAATCCTTGAACCAAGAACCCAAAATTGTTTCTCAGCAAAATGAGACTTGTGAATCGGCATATGGCAAACATATCTTATTCTGCGAGGTTTTCTTTTGCTATATGTCCCTACAAGGACCACTCTATGTTTGCGGAGGACAAGTTTCGAGACAAAGAGCTGTCTTACTGTTAAAACTTGACATCTAGAATATAACAGCTCAGTAGTAAACCTTCTGGATTCTTTAAACATGGCTTTTAAGACAGCTCTTTGAGCCCTCTCAAGTTTTAATAAAGTGGTCTTAGAGGCTCCACCCCAAACAGCAATGCAGTAAGATATCAAGGATTCACACAGAGAGAAATAAACAGTTCTAGGACTATAAATGTCAGCACAATTTCTCAATTTCTTAAAGACATAGATAAGTTTTTGAGTCCTATTGATCGAAATATCTATATGTGATTTCCAACTAAATTGAAATTAGCACACAAGGAAGCAAAAAACATTTTCATTTCTTATTTAGAAAGTTGCTTTTTAATTTGGTATATTGTAATCATCATTCGCATTATAAATGATAATAATATGAACGAAATAGTTCAAATCGTATCAACCGTAACCACTACACCAATCGGGCAAGGGGTCTCGGTGCGTGGGTCCCGTAGCCATTGCTACTCTTGGCTACGTGGCTAATCTAGCACTACTTGTAGATACACAGGTATCAACTATTGATTAGGAAATTTGTACTACTGCCGTTCGTAGATTAAAGCAGCATTTCCACCAAAGATATATGAGGAATTTAAACGATACAACATTGGAAAGTGAAGAAAAATCTGTAGTGTAACAATATACACGTTTTATATATTGTATTTGTAAAATTATTAAATAATTATCTGATTCTGCTAAACTTTTCCAATCAGACGCGTTCTAAGTGACACTAGGAAAATGAAATATTACTATTTGTAAGTATTTTTTTGGTTTACTGCACAGCTTACGCCCACATCTCTAGTGAAAAAGCACCCTTCATTGTCGATGCACATCGCGTAGCGTTAAACAAGTAAACGAGAATTTAATAATACAACCAATTAATCAAAATAATATTGAGTTAGAATTTACAATGTAAAGTGCCCAACTGAATTACAACCACAATACACACATGTAGAAGACAAGCATGTAGTCATGAAATTCACTTTAGCTTGTCGCATTTTGGAATCAGCTTTGGATATATGTTATCCAGTTATCAATACCTAGATGCCGCACTTTATGGTATATTGGATTGGCAACACTATGATAGCATTTCTTGTCAGTGTATACTGGTAATTATCCTGATAATAATTAGTTAGGCAATAACTACTAACTATAAGTCCGACCATTAACCTATTTGTAGACTTCTGGAATAAAAAAGATAATTATTAATTTACCTTCAGAGATTAGTCGCTCGCGAATCTCCCACGCAAATATTGTTGGGTTTTCTCTTTTATATTGTTCTATCTTTGATACAACGGCCGGGGTTGCTACTTTAGGCTTGCTGCCGCCAATAAGACCCGGGGGACGTAGCGTACCTGCGGATGTAGCAAATTGAATTATTAGTTACACAGCTCGATTAAAAGCTTTTATCTACTCTACTGGGGCCATAATAAAAAAACAGTTTATAAATACCGAGAACCCAACTACTAACTACTCAAATTTTAGGCCGCTTTGGTATTGACCAAATAGGACTTTGTCACTTAAATCCTTAAGGGGTTAGGCTGTGATTTATAGAGGCAGGCTAAAGTTTGCTAAGACTTTAGTAAAAAACAATTTATGTATATTGCTCAATGAATGACAAAAGATTTGGCAAGCCACCGATTTTGTCAACATGGATTTGGCTCTGAGAATACTGTAACTATACTCAAGTTCCTGTTATATATTCTGTTTTTTGTCAAAACGAATTTATTTTTTTGAAAACTTTGCTAAGTAAAGTCGAAATAGCGTCTATATATCTCAGATTTAAAAACTTAGCCTAACCACTTTGCAAGGGCTTTATTTCAATGGGTGATAATATGTCAAGATAATACGTCGATTTGTATCTATATGATACAAATTATAATTCAGGATCAAAATCTTAATGAAGAATTTGCTTGGATGTTGAAAAAGAGCTCCTTTGAAAGGTATTATTTTTATCAAGGGAATATTTGCCCTTGTAACTTGTAACACTAAGTAATAAAAAAAATACAATAAGACATATCACGGTTTATTAAGTTATAATTTAGGTATGATATGGTTATGTGATGAAAGATGTTTTTTTTTTAATTAGAGTTATTTCAGAGTGGATACAGCAATAAATGTAACTCTGCTCACCCTGAAAGGAATATAGTGTGTCGATATATTATTATATAAATTGTTTCAGTTCATGGAATATTTACATTATTTTGTTCATAGGCGATCAAGCATCATATGATGCTCATAAAAATAATTTGATCAAACCATCACCTGCTGTCAATTGAAACGAAATTTTAGATCAAATTATTACGGCTATAAAAATACCAAAAATAGCATCGCGATACCGACTACTGCAATTTCATTGAGTACTAAACGTGAGTAACCGTGAGCTACCAACTCAGCTCAAATCAATTCTCAATGCCACAACCTAAACAGAATACCTTATTTCACTCTTAATTCAACTACTTAAGAACGATATTCCTAAACATAATTAGTTTTTAATCAATTGTATTTGTGCATTTAAAAGAAAGATGCACGCGCAGATACAAAAAGTTCGATAATCGACTACGTTGGTAAGAATAACAATGAAAGTCCCAAATTAGTATTTATAATTACAGAATCATTCAGGTTCGCTAAATGAAAGCAGTGTGCGAGATGTGAATTAATAAGTCGATTTGCGGTAGCTTTGTTTTGTATTTCAACACAATGACCGTTTAAAAAAGACGACACGTAACATGAATGCACGGAGATATTTTTATAATTATAAATTGTGTTCTCAATATTTACACATTTGAGTCTGCTCCAAGTGTTACGTCGTGGATTTTTCTAGAAGAATTTCATTATGGATGCTTCATAGTGTCATAAAATTATCTTTACATTAATAACGGTGTAAAAAAATATATCATAATGGATTCCGCAACGGGCGAGGTAGATGCTTGATTAATGCGTGCTCCGGAACAATTAGAAAAAAAACGCACCAGCGACATTCCAGCGAGCGGCGTCCGATCGCGTGGCGTTTTTAGTACGAGTGTGAGCAACAGCGCCCGTCCATACCGATAACACGCTGAATTATTCAACATAACATATTTATATTTAAGTTTTCGTCAATACCATTTAAAGTAATATGCTGTTTTCTATACCCAAACACTTACCTAAAACGGACTCTCGTTATTATACGTTGTTCTAAGTTTTAAGATCAATTTTATCTTTAATTGTAAAAATGACAATCACAACAACCAGAGATGGGCATAATGTAATCTGATTTATGATTAACAATTGCAAAACGCAGTAGTAATTTTAATTTTGTTGCTCTGTAATCATGATTATATCCCTTCAAAACTTTTAAGAGCCATAAATGTGTATGCAATTGAGGGTTCCACAGTGTTTAAAACATAGATGAGCAAAATGCAGTCATATTAATGATGAAAAACGCAAAATGTAATCGTAATCGTTTTTTATTAATCTGATAACATTTTGCCCATCTATGACTACAACCTATGTAGAGAAACATATTTATGATAGTTTATATATTACAAAAGGTTTTTTATAACAATAGGTATAATTGAAGACTATGTTTGCAACAGATAAAAAAAATGAGACAGTATTTATTACTCTGCTGACTATATCCGTGATCTTAGGTAACACTCATACGAAAAATCCTGCAATATCCCTATTCTTCTGTTACCTGTAGAGTCTTAGAATAATATATTTCAGTAGATGGCATCCATAGGTTTGAGAGGTTATAGTATAGCGGTTTGATGTAAATTTAAAGAAATGAACCTATCAATTTCTCAGCGACCTCATAGTTTCATTAATTATTACAGCATTTCGAACGTTATGATAATATTCATAAGTCTATTAAAATGCTAATGAATATGAAATAAATTTCCTTCAATATTTACCTTAATTAAAAAAGTTAAAGTTATAAATATTCACTGTACTTGAATGAGAAATATTGGCAAGTTTATCTATGTAGCACTGACATTGTTAACTGTTTAATAATTAATCATAAATATATAAGTAGACAGGGAATTTATATTTTAGTAAATTTTCACGGGTAGATTTTATATAATTTTATTTTAATAAACTTTAATTTTCACAAATCTCTTTATTCTCCTAGACATTCGTTAATTCTTTTCTTGATAGATTATGTTATGTATATTCTTGGAAATATAATGAAGGTGTTATGCAGTTAGAAAGCAAAATACTCTCGGTGCTTTTAGAAGTGCAAAATAGAAAAACAGATTGACTTTATCCATATTAAGTTTTACAACATTGATGCCGTTAGATATTCTAACTGAAAACCTCAATAATATAAACGTTCAGTATTTATTGATTGATAGGAAAATTGCAGGAGGCCGACACACTGATCATTTTGCGATAATTAAATCGGCTTGGAACGTAATCGCATGACCAAAGCCAATTACCAGCCGTTGTCTAGGCAGAGGCGGATCGTGTGAGGTACTGAAGCTACTTGTAAATATATATTATTTTAGCGAAACTCACGCGTGCGCTCTTGACGCGCTCTTACTGGCTCTATAGGATGAACGTAAAGAAGAAATTGACTCGTTTATTTTTCTAACAGGCAAAAATCATGTGACATAGTAGCGTTACACCTCCTCTCGCAACAATCTTTATATTACAATATTCATTTAATTTCTTTATTTCATTTTTATTAACACATGTTTATTATTTTATCAAAATTTTATGAAACTTCTGAAAATTACCTCACAAAAGTATTTTCAGTGTATTTCTTTATAAAATTAAGGTGTCTATTAATAAAAATAAAATAATAATAATATATTGTCCAAGACGCCGCGTCGCGTCGCGATCACCGTCGTATCACTTTAAGGGTGAGCAGAGAGATATATTAGTGGCTGTATACAATTTGTATAAATTTGAAAAAAAAATGTTAAATATAATACTATTAAAAACTTTTCAATTTCATTCGTTTCATTTTATAACGTATTTATCGAATGCATCATTTTATAGATAGGTGATAAAGCGAATTAGTTCGTTTACAAAACAAAAATGCATCGTTTCGCTATGGCCACGCATTTGGTTCGCTGTCTGTTTGACAAGGGTTTTAGCTCTAAGTTTTAAAACAATTGATTGAGTATAAATCACAACCAGCTTAATACAGTAATTTAATACAACCACAAAACAATGATGAGCTATCAATCATTACCTTAAAGGAAAAAATACATTAAAGGTTACAATGCACACTAATAAATTCCCATAGAACACACATTTAAAATCAGTTATTCACTACACTGTATTCACTGTACGTCTATAATAGATTTTTAAGCAAAACACTTGAATCGAATTAATTAAATTTCTATAAAAAGTACTTAAAAGTGACCCTTTGTGTTGTCTAGCGTTAGCGTAAACCACGGCCGCGTAATGCATTGTCATGCAACTAATAGATCTAAATCTTTATCGGTGAAGTAGGCCTGGATAGCCTGATTTATTGAATATAATGGCATGCGTGTTAACGATCCTTTGATGAAGTGATTGATTGACTTTCCCTTGTAGCACTAAATAGATTTGCGCTTCCTAAATTTAGTAAATTATTCTTTACTGTTACTGGATTAGTAACAAAACATATTCATAGACTTTAGTTATTTCGTTGTATTTTAACCCTTTCGCGGCGGAATGCTCTGGTAAGAGTTGCGCTCTAAGCAGCCGATGCCAGATTGACCGCGCCGACAAAATACGCGAGTCGTTCCAAACGCGGTGTGTGGAGCATTTCAGACAGGTCAGAATCCGATGAAAACTCCATATCATCCCCAAGTTCCATATCATCGTAGCTTACATTTGTCATCCATTTGTCCATGATTAGGGCAAAATTTGTGGATAATTACATTTGACTATGTAAAAAAAACCTTTGCACAAGAAGCGTATGCTGCTAGCACGTCAAAAACAACGCATTAATGGCAGTTATTGATAACAAATGAACAGCGCCTTCGTACGAAAAGAGCGGCTTCGGATGGGCGCCATCTGGCGCTGTTCGTCCGCCGCGGGTAAATTTGCCTGAGCGCCGAACGGCGCTGTTCGCTGAGAATGAGCATCTATAGCTGAGCGCCATATGGCGCTGTTCGCCGCGAAAGGGTTAATGTCTGTAACCTGTAAAAGCTTTGTTAATTTTTATAAATTTCTAATACAAATGAATATAATTTATTCAGAGGAGCACTAATACATCAAAGGATTTTCCCTCAGAAATTAACGACTCTGTAGGAAATGAAAAAAAACCCTTAAAACTTATTGATATGTCCACAATAATTTTTATATCTTTAAGTTTGCACACCTTGATCCTAGGTACTAATTAATATCGAATATCTTTCTAATTAGCCTTTAAGTGTGTTCCAAGTAAAAGTCAATTATTTTTAGGAACAAAGTCTCTAATAAATATTTGAATTTTATTGGAAATTTTATTCACACAAAGCAATATCATGTCACATTCACGCTGAACTTAAAGGCTTAACAGCGACGATATACCGTATCATTAACTAAACGTAATTGATCTATACCACACTTACTAAAAATACCATACCATCGACGTGTGTCATTAAAAATTCAAAATTTTCCTTCGAGAATTGGAGCAGAAAAAGAAAAAGCATTTGTTAAACATGAATGTCAACCTAGATAATTTAGTTTTGATTATAGTACAAAGCTCAAATGCAGCTTCATTACGTGCATCGTCGATCCGCGGACAATCATCTTGATTGGGTATCATTAGCTACCTACCAAAATGAAGAAAGAAATCAAATTACCGGCTTAATATTAAATTACTCACTCTATGATTTTGGAGGCTTTGTTTTCTCTATAATTTATTCATTACGTTATATACCTAGGTATCTATTGAAAGTAAGCCAATTTTGAAATTAAACAAACGTACGTGGTATTGTATTTCTTATCAGAATGCAATTAGATACACAAAACCTATATACAAATAAATTAACATATAAACATAGGACTATACCTAAATACGAACTTTTAAACAAATCTTACAAATAATATAATTATTGTTTAGTAGTTAATTAACTTTATTCAATTATTATTATTGGTATTTGTTTAAAATATTAAAACGTAAGAGACAACCATAAACTCTTTCTTCCTGAATTATATCCCAAGTATTAGAGGAAAGAGCGTTCTGTATTTGCCAGTTATAAAACAAAACATTAAAATGAAACAATTTTACAATATGAATATTAAAAAAATATATTCATTCGAATTAACCTTGTTAATTATTCGTTTATAAATTACGATTTTGCCAAACAATTGTAAATTTAATTGATCATATTAACATAATAGTAACTGTAATCAATGTAGTTTGTACATTTAATATAAGTACCCTCAATATAGTACTTACTAATAGAGCCACATACCTACACAATTTAATTCAATTATTTGAAATCGGTTTGCTTAGGTGACTAGGTGACAAAGTACATTAAAGCTTACAACGATGACAGACTGGATTATAAATTATGACTTATACGAGGAGTTGTAACATATTTTTTACCTTAAAAATAAAAGCATATAATTGTATTTATATGTTATCGTCTAAAAATCAATCTGAAACTGAAAACCGACCACGAATTATTATTTATACGTGCCCACTCCCATGCAGTCAGCTTAGAAATTGTTTAGGCTGGATAATAATATAGAGCTAAAGGTACGTACGATGTTAAATACGTAAGTGGCTGGACATGACGGCCCTCGGCAGCATGGCAACGCGGACTCGGGCTTCCGTGGGAACACAACACGTGACGTTACAAAATCACCACGGGCGAAAATTGATTGACACCATAGTCTGTACTATTCTTAAATAACATTACATGATCTTGATAAAATGATATTTTATTTCTTAAAATTTGTTTATTACATGTCCTTTGTTATTATTTCCAAACTAAGAAAAGAACCTACATATTCCTTACTTGAAAATAAATATGTTTATTTCACTTCTCCTTTAAGAGAAAATATTTATTTAAGAAACTACCATGTTTGTTTTAATTGAAACTATTCATTATCTCATTAGTTAGACTATATCAATTGTAAGTTTAATTTAAAAATATGTATAATATAATGATGCAAGTGTTATTAAATTATAAAAACATGGTCATACGAATGATTAAGAGTGCATAATATAATTACAGAATGCGCAGTGCTACGAATAATCGCATGACTGCACACGAAATCGTTCGTTCACGACTTCTGAGCAAACACAAAGTGTCCTACGTGGGCTAATAACATGCCTTTTACAAATCTAATTCGATATATTAAACAAGAACTACTAAATGTCTGCAGCGTCTAAGGCGGCTCACGCTTCGATAGAAGCCTGCTATACCATTAAACCGTAATTACCTCATTCGACAATGTTTACTTTTACTAACGAATATTTGAATTTTCTGACCGTAATTCTGCGTTTCCTATTGCAAATTTACTGTTCACGGAAACAGTTTATCCCACAATTATTATCATCATGTTACATTTTGCAACACTTTGGACTTCACAAAGCCTTTTGCTTTGAAAATGTTTAATTATGGATTATAAATTCATCGAAATGGACGACGATTTAAAAAACGGAGACAGTACAAATACAGGGTGCTTGGTTTTAAGAATAGCTGATGATATGATAGCTCTCACTTCTCCAATCAGCATCGAGTTGGGAGCGCATGCTCGCGGCGAAGCGATCATCGGCACATTTATCTGCACTTCAGTGGCTTATAATTAACACGGAGCAAGTTTTATGAATCGATTAGGATCTAAGCTTTCGTCAATAGCAGCTTTCGTCGCGCCAGACTCCGAAGATGTCTTATCATTGATTAATAGCGATTGAGATTTTTCGCCTACCCCTGTTATTAGAATTGAGTTAAACACAACCTGCAATCTAAGACAAACTGCCGGTATTTTAACCGTTTCAATATAAACCATTGGAAAAATTTACATACGTGAGACTATTGACGTCTAAACTACAAAGTAAAATACTCTTTCGAACTTTACTGACTAATGAAACGACAAATTAAACAATTTGAAAAAAGCAAACACAATTTATATTTTAGTATTTAAATATTTAAGAACCATGTCTTATAAAGCAATACAATGACTTCATAAAACTATTTCTACTAACTAACTACCCATTAGAATCATCTTTAGGTTATAATTTATCATCTGAATAAAAGTGTTTTTGAATTACGTATGGAAAATATTGCTACAAAATTTTTGAACGATAACGTCGCGTCGTGTAAATATATTTTTTGGTTACTGTTATATGTCTTGTAAAATATCAAGATTCATTAAATGTTTGTATTACTACGTTGTCAAAAATAATATTGATTCAAACGGAGCTAAAAAAGTAATGAGAATATCTAATTTCTGTTTAAAATATACTTATAGCTAGGGACATGATATCAGTTTTATCTATTTCGCACGCGTAGTTTAGTCATAGTGCTATCCCTTTCTCGGTCCACGTGATTTTTAACAGGTGTTATAAATAGTAGTATCTGGTGGGCACGTTGTTTTTTCTTTAATTAGCAATTGTTCTTGAGATATCCATGCTTACTCGGAATACAATAATAATTGTCGTCAGGCTTCGATCACGTAGGAGCTTTATGTTTTCTGACTCTTTCAAACGAGTAGTAATTATAATTATCTCATGTTTGTATTACGTGTGTATTCAATCAACCCCAGATTAAAAAATTTTTCGAGCTGGGGTAAAAACTACTGTCTGTGACCCAAAATAAGCCAGTCCTTTTACCAACCTATTGTCAATCAGAACAAATTCGCTGTAGAGCCTAGACAACTAAAGCTAAATATATAATTTTTTACTATGGGTGGAATTTTTTAATATTCTATTTCCATTATTGTAAAATAGGAGATCTAAATTTCGGTCAAAAATCCATCAGTTTTGAGTGTAAAACGAATCAGGATGAATCATGCCAGGTCCATAGATTAATTTTATTGCTGGTACTATTATGTACTAGTAGTGTACATTACAGACACATTTTTTTAAAGCATTAGAAAAAGTAAATGAGATTACAAAAAAAAATTATGCGACGGAGGTTTGCTTACATAGATAAGAATAGTGTCCCACACTGTCAGCTTGTGCCAATAGGGAGTTTACAGTAAAACAAAAAACATTTGGAACACGTTTCAAAACCACTATGGATGGTATTTGTATAGCATAAAACACTAATTTTAATGAATATAAGTAAAATTGTGGGTTAATTTTGAAAACGGTAAATTATGCAATATACAATTACTTGCATGGTTTGATTTTATCGTATTTTTTATTAAACAATAAGATTCCATAACCAACTTTTAAAAAGTTTTTTATACGGGCAGCTATTAAGCTGCGGGGTGTCAATGATTGGACGTTCAATTTTATGCTTTGAGGAGATAAAAAATAATTCCCGGACTTAAGTAGGTGTCAACATTAAGTTAAATCTTAAGCCATCTCATATCTCTGAGCATGAAATGTCCCGTTGCTTACTTGTTAAGTTACGATGCTTGATAATATCTATTTAGATTTACTTTACCAAGTTGTAAGTAAACGAAAAATTTCGATATTATTAATGTATTTGGTAATAAAAAATGTTTAATTTTCCAGGTAACTAGCCATGAAACAATTAAGTACTTTTAATAGGTACTTAATAATTAAAGCAAAATAGAAAATACTTTCCTTAGGTAAACTAGTTTTCCATATATTTATTAGTAAAACAAATCTGTTATAAATTAATTAAAAATCTATCATTAACAGGTGAATGTACACAGTTACAGATATTTATAAAAACATAAACCACCTCATAAAATATTATAACAGGAAACAATAGCATCGAGCGGCGCGCGATGTGTTCCCACGTGCCGCTCTAAAACACAGAGACATGAGAGGGGTTTCTCTATACACCACCCCTCCCCAAACGAGTAGAGGCCTATTTAAGGTCTCACGCCTAGCCGGTCATCGAGGATGAGACCCTAGTGGTGCCCTCGATGCCGGCAGATGGAAGGTGGAAGACCCCGGCGGTTTTAGTCGGTGCAAGTTCGACACACCGGGAGGCGGCCCTCACCGCGCCCGAGGTCCGTTAGGGATTTCTCCCGGGCTACCAAAAAAAAAGGAAGCAATAGCCTTTTATTTTATTATTGATGTTTATATTATATCTTCAAATCACAATATATAAAAAAAACTTAGATTGTTAAATCGTATGCAAGTACAGAGAGTTGTCTTTGCTACTTAGAAATACTACTAAGGTTCATTATTATTTAAAAGTGGAAACTAAGTTTACGGCTCATCTGAAGGAAAATCGCTATCACCTATAACCGAGTGAAACATTAAAAAGTTTAAAGAAGAAAAGAATAAAGAGCAGGATATACACGGACCGCTTTAGAATAGTGATCTGCGGAGTCGATTCACTTTAACGGTGCTACAATTATAATTTGTCAACGTTTGTTGGTATTTTCAAAGTGTAAACTTGCTTACCAAGCAATTTAGTTACAGCACCTTGCTGGGACAGCACGTGATGAGCGATGTCGTAATGTCTCAGCCCAAAGCGCGAGAGTTCCAATAACCGTTGTTGAGAGAGCAATGAAGATAGGGGATGTGAGGCGGCTCCGGGATACAGCGGCGTACCAGACCCACTCCCAGCGCCCCCTCCTGATGAAGATGGAGAAACAGGAACTGAAAAAAAAAGAATATATTATTCAAAAGTAAATAAATAATAATCTTAAAGGCCTGTGTCACTAAAACCTAAGAGATGATTGTTAATGATCTGGATTTCTATGTTCAGTGTTTTAGTAGACTGATTGGCTTTATTGGCGGAGATATTTTCATTTTATTAATAATATATTGCCACGCTATATCCCATTCAGGTAAGCAGAAATGCATTAGTGGCTGTATCTACTTTGCGGTTATAGATCCTGCCCAACGTGATCAGAAAAGCAGGTTAGTTACGTTCTCAGGGCATTTACGAGCACACGCGGCATTTCTATTAGAAGCCATGCGGGCTTATTATAATTAATTTCTGGTAACTTTTCAACTTTCCTATCTTTTATTTATAGTTATTTAGATATTTACATGTATCCAATTATCGATAAGACTAATGAATGAACTGAAGAAAATAGCAATCATATTATTAAATCTAAATAAACGACATTCTATTTGCATTATTAAAATATATACAAAAAAATGCTTAGATGAAAAATTATCGAACTATTCTATGAATACTATAAAACGAAATAGACACAGTAAAGAAATAAAACTTCAATGTAATAGTTTAAAAGCGTTTTCATATTCAAAGAGCCTTTCTGAAATTGGGTATACGTTATAGTAAAGTAAACCTTACTTTGAAACAAACCCTACGTATTCATTATGTGAAAAATATTATGAGGTTTATCGGATAAGCAATTTAAATTTAAGATAAACATTTACAGAAATTTGCTGTTATAAAGCCGCATTTGAAATAAAGGAGATTCTCTATTTGATCGTAGGTATTCTTTGTTTTACACAAAGACAGTGTACTAATGTAAATATTAGGTCCTTACATATGAAATTGGCGTTTTGTATGGGAGGAACAAAAAGTCGAATATTTTTTAATATAATATATTTAATTAATCAAAGTATGAACCATTATTTTCTATGCACTTTTGCCATCTCATAGGTAGTTCATTGATCCCTTTACTAAAAAAACCAGTCGGACGGGAATCAATAAAATCTTTGAAGGCGATTTGGACTGCCCCATCGGAGTTGAATTTTTACCCTTGCAAGAAGTTATCCAAATTTCGAAAAAAATGGTAATCTGTTGGAGCAAGGTCCGGGGAGTACGGAGGATGTCTTAGACTTTCCAATTGAAGCTCTTCTAATTTAGTAGCCGTCTGTTGCGCAGTGTGTGGTCTAGCGTTGTCGTGAAGCAGCAGTGGCGTGGAGCGATTGACCAGCCTAGGTTGTTTAGCCGCTAGCTTTTCCATCATGGTTTGCAATTGCTGACAATAGATATCAGCCGTAATAGTCTGGCCAGATTTGAGAAAACTGTAATGAACAATACCGGCACTAGTCCACTAAACGCTTACAAGTAACTTTTTTGGGGTTAATTTTCGCTTGGGGCAGGATTTGGCTGGCTGGCCAGGATCCAACCATTGCGCTGAGCGCTTCCGATTATCGTAAAGAACCCATTTTTCATCACAGGTAATGATTCGGTTTAAAATACCTTCATTATTGTGCCGGTTTAGTAATGTAACGCAGCAGTCGACGCGCGTTTGCCGGTTTGCTTCAGTCAATTCGTGAGGTACCCACCTTTCAAGCTTTTTAATCTTCCCAATTTGCTTCAAGTGAATTAAAACAGTTTTATCACTAACATCGCAGCCTGCAGCTAACTCGGACGTGGTTTGCGATGGATCCGCTTCCACAATAGCCTTCAACTCTTCATTATCAACTTGAGTCTCAGGCCGTCCACGGGGCTTGTTCTGCAGGTCGAAATTTCCAGAACGAAAACGTTGGAACCAAAAACGAACTGTGTTTTCTTTTGCAACACGACCGCCATACACATCATTCACCCTTCGAGTTGTTTCCGCAGCACTAGTGCCACGGCGGAACTCGTACTCGTAAATAATGCGATATTTTAAGTTTTCCATTTTGTAAAATGAGTGACGCAAACAGAAAAAAACAGAAGAAAAAAACAAATGAATGACGATCATCGAAGCACAAATACATGAGTCTATAGCTGTACAAATTTGAATTTGGAATTCCTTACCAAAGAGGAGAAATTTGTGATTAAAGTGGCCAGTACGAAAAACGCCATTTCATATGTAAGGACCTAATATAAACTTCAAAAGAGTCAATCTATAATAGCCATAAATACTCTATTATACGTTAGTTAATCACATGCTAACAATTTAAATAATGATAGATGAACGAACGATTGAAATAAGTTGCAACTGAAATTGCATGAAAACAAAAAAGAGCTGACCCTTCAATAAAGCGTTGAACAACTTTTGGTTTAATATTCGTATTGTGAAAAATAGAAAAAAATTGCTGTTTATAATTGTGTTATATGAAACATGAAATATATAGTAGATTTTTTAATACTATTTATTCTCTTTCCTTCCAAATTCAATCCAGGGAAAGAAATCAATTAAATTGTTTTCTTGATATCTTAATTATATTTATGACAATTTTAAACACACAGCGATGATGTTAATTCAATACAAAAGCAGAATATTTCTATCAAAACAACCTAACATTATTGTAATTCAGTTTTTCAGGTATTTACAAATTACAATAATTATAATGTAATAATAATACAATATTATAATACTAATTCTTGCTATAAGTAAATTATATTAAAGACTGCAATGATTACAATTTCTTTAATATATAATATTATATATATATTATCGTCATGCTATATCTCTTACTGGGTCAGCAGAGATACTTCCATTTTCACCTATATATCGTACACAACGTGACCAGTATCGAAACTGATAGCCGTTCTTTGAGTACTTACACATGACACTTTTTCCAATTTTTCACACAATGTTTTTCCTTCATCAGTGAGTATGCGATGCCTAAATCCACTCGTAATCTTGAAAAACCCATAGGTACGTGCTGGATTTGAACCAATGACCATTTGCGTTAACGCACAGAAAATCCGATCCATTATCCACTGGATTACCATAACCATGAAAAAAAGATGATGCAGATATCTGTTTTTGTACCAACATAAAATAATAATAATTATAATTTATAATTTAGTTATAAAACAACAATTTATTCCATACCATCTGTTTTTTGTTAACACCCAGCAAATATTCAAAAATTTCACTCTAACAATACTTTCTTATAAACACACCATAACATATTCAATTATAAATTAAGCTATTAACTTAATATACTATAATTTGTTTATCAGGTTAAGCATCAAAATTAATGCAAGTGGCGTATCTTGTCCATAACTTAACACTTTTTATTAGCGAGTCAATAAGGCGATTTCGTCAACGAAAGTATTATCAAGCTTTTAACGGTTTCATATAAATTACAGCCTTCGATTTGTTGAAAATAAAAAACATATTCGATCGCGCTATATGTTTTGATCGTGCGCTCACAACTGGACTTCGTCGTATAATTTCTCGTGTAATCGCTTCAATAATGGGAGAAAAAATGTGATATTATCTGCCCACGGTCAATAAATTAACACCGTTTAGAGCAAAAATGTAGAATCTTACGTGTCGCTACTATTATAAATAAATTGAAGTCGAACGAGAAGGGTATTTTAAAGGAGTAGGTACGTTAGTGTGTATTTTTATTAGGGTGCGTGAGCAGTGCGTCTTTATTAAAATATTTCGAATGGAAACTGGAAGGACCACTTAGAGGTGCACGGGAGTTTCACGCCTGAGCTGATACTGTATTAAGTCGACAAGATAGCTTATTTGTGCTGAGCTCAGGATTAGTGCCTATAAATCACTGATTAGAATGTATTGACTGGCGTTGACTCCGGCCGATGATCGTCGCCTTTATTTATTGCCTGTCAGTTTTTTAAACTTTAATGGTCTCCATTTATCTATTTGTTAATGTAAAACAATCTAACCAGGACACTTTGTTTATTTAATTATAATACCATCGCTGCTTATGCAAATCGCAACAATTTTATACCACAATTATGAACCTGAATAAACTTTATTTTTAATTAATTACATACGTCAGTCGACATATTTATTTAATTAACTGCTTGCTGTAGTTTGTTTAGTAGCGTAATCGTTGATTAGTCAGTAAATATAAATGCTCGTAAAGGGTTTAATGTACTGATGACAACGATAATAGGACGAATCGGTGATTCAACAACCTTTAATATAACAGTTATCCAAACAGCAATCACATTATTTTAATTGTATCACCTTACTTTAGCTTTGCTCGATGTAGATACACCTGCACAGTACACATAAACATGTAAAATAATGCAAAGGGGAGTCCACACAAACTAAGAATTCGTACTGCCAACGATTGTAAAACAGTTTTATGCAAAAAATATTGTTCTACTCACAACTCTCGCTGCCATTAATGTCATCACGCAGCGGAAAATAACCACCTTTCGTGTAAATTTCAAGCAAGATCGAATGTGTACCCGCTTAGGTTCCTTTGTAATTGTAATGTATCTGTCGAACAACGATCATTCTTTTGAATTGTTTTAAAAACGCGTATGAATTATGGAAACGGGATGTACTAAAAGCTGTTTTTACATGCTGTTCAATAAAACTGCGTATTTAAGTAATTCGAAATTCATTGTGTGTGAAATTAATTCATATATTGCGAAGAATATTAAGGCCAAAGAATAAAATTAACTATTGACAACACAGATCATCGAGTGTGGAATAAAATATTCACATATTATGGTATTCATATTATTTCATGGTACTTATTTCAATAGTACATACTTGACAATTCGATCGAACAATGATTAATCTAATATGAATAGAAAAATGTAAACAAACTATTTTACAAGTTATGGGAAAAAGTATATACCCGAGACCTTTATGACATGATAGCGAAATTCATCGACGCGTCTAAAACAGTGATAGAGTATGCGACGTCAGAACTACGAATCATGGGTTCGATTCCTTTAAAGGACATATTTATATGTGCTACTAGTAATTTTGCTATGGGTCAGACTAATTCTTTGCATGTAAAGCACCGACATAGGAGTAACTAAATCTTAATGAGGGCCAATGAATTAAAATAACTTCTTCCGAGTATCTTATTGTGCTTTGTAACTTTAGAATAGTGTCGACCGCTATGGGACAAGAAATGATTAACGAGCTATCGGCCATAAAGTCTATATATAATAATAATGAAACACCACTAATTCTTTTATAGATAACTAAATTGATATTTACAAGCACATATTGAGATCAGACTGTCCTAAGCAAGTCATTATGAAGGGCTTTACAAATAGCATAATCATTATCGTAATACAAACGAACCAAAACGCCATAATCACATCACTACTGCTGTCATAGCGCAACCCTGGTTAAATAGTTGCTGTATCGTATTAACCTGCGTAACCTCAGTAGATTACACCCCATGGCAAATCGAGTAAATTTTCACTTACGCATAAGCTGGCAGTTTACAAAACAGTAGTCAGGCCGATCATGACTTACGCCAGCGTAGTCTTCGCCCACGCCCCCAAGTCAGTCCTCGATCCCTTGCAAAGATTGCAAAATAAATTCCTCCCCAATGGGACAGGTGCCCCTTATTATCTAAGAAATGTCGATCTCCACGACGACCTCAAAATGGAGACGATCGCCAGTTTCATGCGTACGGCCTCTCGCCGTTACTTCGATAGGTTGCCACACCACCCAAATGAGCTTCTTCGCAATGTATGCGAATACACACCGTCTGGCGGCTTCAACTCGTGGGCCAGACGCCGCCCGCGTCATGTCTTGTTGGATCCGGACGATCCAATTAGCGCGGCCTTGATAACCGCAGATCCAAAAAACAGTGAGGTACACTCATGCACCAGATACTTACCAAGACACCGGCGCGACCGGGGGCGCCGACGACGACAAGTAAGGTTAGATCCGTCAACTGTCGTCTAAACAACGCAGTTACACTCCGACGCAGCCTTGAGTTTCTTTCGTCGTTTCTTTTCAAGGCAGTCGCTTCCGAAATGCTAGTAGATCACCGTTAGGTTTCGTATTTTTGGCTGGCGGTCCAAGTCGAGGTTCGTACCCACAGGGGTGCCCTTGCATTGCCACCCAACCCATAAATTGCCGGCTGAGCACCCTCAGTGTTCGCCCACCCGCCCGGTTAAGTTGTGAAGACCTTTCCCGGTCAACAAACACGCGTAAATTCGAAAAAAAATAATAATAATAACCTGCGTAATATCTAACATAGTATATCCATAGTTAACCTCAAGGTTTTGAGTAATTTGTTCCTGAAACAATTTGATGAACTTTGTAAATAATGTAGTTAATAATAGATAATCTATACTAATATTATAAAGCTGAAGAGTTTGTTTGTTTGTTTGTTTGTTTGTTTGTTTGTTTGTTTGTTTGTTTGAACGCGCTAATCTCTGGAACTACTGGTTCGAATTGAAAAATTCTTTTTGTGTTGAATAGACTATTTATCGAGGAAGGCTTTAGGCTATATAACATTACGATGCAACTATTAGGAGCGAAGAAATAATGGAAAATGTGAAAAAAACGGGGAAAATTATTCATCCTTGAGTGCTTCCATTGCGTGCGCTGTGAAAACGGTTCAAGATACCAAAAATATATGTATGACAGAGTTATTCCTCTTAAAATGATCTATAAAAATGTCCCCGACAGTATATGTCTATCTTTTAAGATTAATTCACTAGAACCGTTTTTATGGTAATCAAATTTGGTCGAAATTAATGCATTATTTGTTAAGAGTTGTATCAACGTAATAATATTAATCTTTATCCAAATAAATGTGTTGTTGATTAAAAGTATTTAATTGCAAACAAAATTGTCTTTGACATCACTTAATTTCAATGAACATCTTAGAAGATATTACAATTAATTTATATAGCAAAACAACGTTTGCCGGATCAGCTAGTATATTATATTGTAGTTAATTATGTAATGTAGTTGTTTGAGTAGAAATCTACTCAAATTGTGTTTGAAAAGAAGGAAAGATATTCAGAGAAAAGAAATTCATGAGAAAGTATTCATGACGTATACTCAAGGAGTGTGTTGTTGTAGATATAGTGACCTCGTTAATACAAAAGATGTTATAAACTAGTTTCAAAATAAAAATTTTAATGAAACAAGATTGCGATCATGTTCTCAAAATAAATATAGATATCTCGAAGGTATGTATATGATGTCAATTAGTCACCTGTAACATTATTATTACATTAATATGCACACACGTTGAATTTAATTGAGAGGTGTCACAGAAAATAATCATGTAAATAAAATTCCACTTCCGCGGTGTTCTTTGCTTTTTTATATTATTTATGAACGGACAGTTGAAAAGAAACGAATTCTCGTTCAATTCTTTTTAATTAACTTTGAAGCAATGCGTTTTTTAATGTATGTACACATCTTTAATAACTAGCAATAAATTCGATTTTAAGAAATTTCTAGTTTCCGGTTCAAGCCTCTAAATAATTATTTTGATGTTATGCGAAACCGCGATACAATTTCTTTAACATAGATGAAATATTAAGTTACGTGACATGCTTTGCTGGAACCTGCTCTGAACAAATAAGGATTGAAAAGACTTTTCATGTTTGCCTCTCGATAACTTGCCCCGTACTTTTTATAATAATAATATTAGATCTCGCTATATCACTTTCGGGGTGAGCAGAGATATATTCAAATTTTTTTCTTTATATGAGTGTGCAGGAAAGTGGTAAAAAGTCGCAGTCGGTCTTGGCAAATGTTTATTTTTTGACTTCAAAATGTTTAAAATAAACCTTTCTATATCTTCGTAACATCATAACTGATAGGGTATTTAATAAATTAAAAATAAAATTATAACATAAATACCGGTCTTAGATTTGGATAATATATTTATATGGATATTTAGATAATAAACACATTAGAAAATTGTAAGCAACATGATCTAATTTGTTTTTTTTTAAATATACAGATCAATTATTTTATATTTTCTTATCAAAGGTAGGAAGGTATGTCACGTTTTTGTTCCAGGTTATTTACTGGCTGGTTGTAAAGGAAACTTGCCGATTTTGTTTTGTTAGAAAAGGAAATAAATAGTTGTTATTTTATATCAGTTGGACTCTAAAATTATTATTTATTTATACAATAAAAAAAACAAACACTATATTATAAAAAAAAAAACAATCTACATTTTATTATTTTATATTATAAAAGCTATTTAAATAATATAAAAAATAATTTACGAAACAGTACATTATAGGTTGATGTTTTTTTAAATACAGTGCGCAATAGGTAGAGAAAATAGAATAAATAATACGAATTAAGCTACAAAATTTTAAATTTCATCAATATTAATGAATCGACTTTTTTAATTTCAAAGATAAATCTACCATTGACCTCCCTGGTGAAATATGATGCCTAGTTATTTCTTTACTATTGAAAAGATTTAATTAAGTTTAAATTGAGACGATAACACTCCAATAATAATATATAAACACACCTTCTTTATTTTTACCTATGAACTTAATAAGGATTCGCTTTAAATATTAGTCAAGCCATCTCTGGTTCTGTCTGACCAAACGTAACCATGTTATAAATTAGCATTATAATGTAATATTATAATACGAGTAATACGAAAGTATAGTTAGAATCACTTTAATATTTTCAATGTAATGCTCGTATTAATTAACAAACCGACAAGTACATACACACAAATTGTATAAATTTATTAATAAATGAAAAGTTCTAAGTAATCGTTCCTACTCTTTTCTTAAATATTTCGAAACAACAGAATTGAACTCCATTTTTGTTTGCATAAAAAAAAAAACAATGTGTTTAGGTTCTGAAACTCAAAAGGAACCATTATAAAACACTACTTCGTTTCTCGTATTCTGTCTGTCAAAACCCATTTTCTCTTGAACTCCTGGAATTTTCAAGTTGAAAATGACATCAAATCCTCAGTCCCTTGCAGGTCTGCTTGTACGGAACCTTAAATATTCGAATCCGATTCGTACCTGACCGTTTTTTTTTTATTTATTCTTCTGTAAAAATTGGTAATTTCGTTTAGCAACAGTTTTACTTTAAAGATACTTGGTTTTGAATGGTAAGGACAAGGTTCCGAAAAATCCTTTTTCTGTTTCCTTACAGTCTAATAAAGCTGTGAGGTCTCCCCTTAGAAAAGCCATTTGCGTATGCAGTAAGCTAGCGCCTTCCCTTTTGGGTTTATATTGGTTTCCTCAATAAACCATTTTGTAGATATATTAGTAATATTTCTTGACATATCTTATTGACATCTCCATTATACTGACAAACAATAACTATAAATGTATATTAAAAATAGAAAATATTACCATAAGGTTCCGCCTCCGCATCGGTCGTTCGCGACTATTTGGCGCGAACACCCTTTACCATAAAAGACAAGTATTTAAATGTATTTATGTAAAATGTAAATAATAATTAGCTTTTTGGCTTTTTTTTGGTGGTAAGGCGATTGCCCGAACTGGGTCATGACCACAGTATACAAGTGTAAAGACCGTCATAGTGACTCACTTTTGTCTGTCGCGTTTCGGGTTCCGCTTGTGTATATTCAGTAACACATATAACAAGAGCCCTTCAGTCGTGGTATATGTGGGTCGACATGACAACGGAGACTATCAATGGATTTTCATCCTTTGATGGTCGCTTTCGTTTTTGGACTACACTGTACTTCCCATCAAGTGCACTGTAGTTATTATGTCGAAACAGTGTAAAAAAAAATAGCAAATTAATTAATTAGTCTGAATTTAATTTTTTTAGCATTAACGCATTTTTAGCGTTAAGTTAAAAAATCTAACATTTTTTTTAATTTATTTTGTGTTCTCTTCATATATAAAAAAATGTATAGTAAAAATATCAATTGCAATTTTTTTATCACTTGCCAAAAAGCGCTCGAAATTCGGGCCTCTAGAGTAGAATACCCCCTTAACAACCGTATATGACTGTTTATTTACATTCTGATATAGTGTTTAAACGTTACATTGTAGTTGTTACGTTACAACTTTCGGTACATTTTTTAAGACTACGAACGAAAAACCTTCATGTAAATCAGCCTTAACAGTACTTGCGTCTGCAAGTAGTTGTACTTCTTGAAGTAGACTTAGTTGTACAAAGGCCCTTCAATTGTTAAGGAGAATTTAATCACTTATGAATCCTAGCGTGGAATTGAGGAATCTCTAGCGTTCAAGTGAATTTTTTAAATTTAAGGAGCCTTTCTATATTGAGCGTTAGTTTCATAACTTTAAAGCTAAGCATTTGAGATTGTTCCTTAGCAAAAATTTTACTAAAATTGTATGAGATGTAATTTATTTTTAAATACTGGAATCAAATGCTTGGGTCTTGCCTTAAATCCCTCAATAAATTGACAAGTGTTTACTACATAACAATAAGAATTATAAAAAAATGAATTAATTTATAGTTCAGTAATACGCTGTCATTATTGTCTTCTAATTAAGGAACATCGTCTCAGTTTACGAAATCGCCTGATTATTAAGCATGACAACCATTTCAATGTTAATTAGATTTTTAACAACACCTGAACTAACACACCACGATGTAAACGTTCACATAACGAGACATAAACATTCGTCGCTACGTAGTATCCGCTAATGAGTTTTTTAACGTCTATGATTTTGGATAATTAGCACTAAAAAGTTGAGACGGTGTGTTAAATGAATTTTTTGTCTCCTTATATTAAACAGTGACATAATCATTGCAAAATCTGTATTACTTATCTATTCTGTTTGATCTTTTACGATTAAAAATACAACCAAATGTATCGAAGTGAATTGAAAATTCTCGTGGTGTTTTATTAGATATACGTGTAAATGTAAAATATGTGTTTCATGGTTTTTTTTGTATTTCAATGTGAGATTATGATAAAAATTTAATAATATTTTTCGATATTCTAACTTTTATAATTATAATGCGTCTTTTTTTTAGATTTCATCTCTGAATATTAAAATTTTGGTACGAGCGTTATTGACTGTCTAAGCCAAATATATCCCTTAAGATTTTTGATTGTAATTAAAAGAAAAATATCTAAGAGAAGGTATTTTTTCTAGAATATATTGTTGAAACATGGAAATTGAAAGAAAATAAAGGATGTATATTTCATTTTTATTAAATCGAATGTTTTATTTTATTCATATTTCGTAAAGAAAACAGCAAGACACAGTTTACGATAAACACTCACTCCCCATATAACTACAAAGTCAATATCAAATATGCTAAAGATTATAAAAAAAAAAACATAAATGGATTTGCATATTTTATATTAAAAAATGTCTTCTTTGATATTAGCAGTGTAAATATTTTTAATAATATAACTCTATGCATCTAATCAAGTGTTCACGAGCCGTTGCTAACAATCAGTACTTTATTCATTAAATATATAATTATAACTAGGTACTAATATTATAGGTTGCTTATTTTGATCAGTCACTGATATGAAAATAAAACTGAAACCAATACCATTTGTTCAATTATTTCTATCGTTAATCAAACGTTCCAAACCTTATATATAATACAAAACGTTTGGTGAATATTGAGCAACCTTCACCGGAAACGCTACTGAAGTATCTATCAATCGATCTACCGATTAATTAGTGCGATCGGAGCTACAATGCGGACTATGTCGAGAGTAGGCTGGTGATTTTCGCTCACTCATTCAAGCAGCTGGGCCGTGATGACAAATGATAATCCTTACCATACAAATATTATCGGTATATCGCCATTTGGCATCGAAAAGTTTATGCAGCTAGCCTGTAAAATTGCATCCCTTACTTTAAATCACATTCTTAGTAACTTGCGTTTCTAAGCGTCTTCAACGATCTAAGTGGGAGATATGACTTGGCTGCAGCAAATCGAAGACTACCTATACCATGTTATACTTACTTTGGAGTGCGTAAGATGAGCAAGCAACTGTAGCTTTACTTCAGTTTCATATCTGCGTGTTGTTTATTTCATTTGTTTAAAAAAAATCCTTGAATTTATAAATGTCTACATTACTTTTCTTCTCTAACATGCAGCTATAACTTTGTGACTACTAATGTGGTGCAGTTTGTCTTTTTTAAAATTTTGTTTAAAAGTGAGGACCTGATAATGGCTGATTGTGGTTTACTCTCTGTTACGATTTTTTTAAACATATACAATAGTTGTAACTGATTATATTTTTTTATTTCTTTGGATGTTCACTGTTGATGGAATAAAATAAATATGGATTATTTCATATCAACTATTATTAATTAATTTACTTAAAAAAAAAACACCGATCGATAAAATTTAAATGAAAGGAAAGACTACAAAACATTTGTATCGAATGCTGAGCAAGGGAAAATCTATTGATATTTTCTACGTTACACATATTCTTATAACAGATACATAACCCCTTCACTAGATATGTTAAAATCACAGAATAAGAAAAAATAAAAATATGTACATATAAAATACATAAACTCGGTAAAAACAAACTATACCTACGTTAATTTAAACAATTAGTATAATATTATAGATAGATAAAGTTATTAGCTGAATCATGTCGATATATAATGCAGCCAAAGAAACTAAAAACATCAAGCAAGTCTAAGGCTGATTTATAGACGGTACTTTGATATCGCTTAGCAAAGTGCTCCGAAAATGATGATGATGATGTCCTAGCCGCGTCGGAAGTATTCGGATTCCCAGGCTCGGCGAAGGCGAAGAGAGGGCAGTGCTGGCACCCCGGTGGTTTTAGTCGGGGCAGGTCCGACACACCAGGGGAAGTGGCCCTCACCACCTCCCCTGACGGTCCGTAGGGATTTCCACCGGGATAACAAAAAAAAAAAAAAAAATGTCCTAGCCGGTTTCGGCCACGGCGACTGTTTCAACATCGGTTAAGAAATTTGAGGTCCAGTTTTCGGAAACAGTCAATTGCGCAGGAGATATTTAAGTGCATAACTGGACGCGCTGCCAGAAAAGCACTCTCTCGTCCGAGCTCCCTCAGGCCCGATGGAATGGAGAACCAGTACGATCGGGAGAGAGCGGGATGCAGGTTTGGTCGAGTTTTCCCTTCTCTAAACACCTGGTTGAATTGCGGTGTTAAAGAGATACCTTAGTCGCCTTTTACGACACCTCAGCAAAAAGAGGGGGGTGCTATTCTATTCTGCCGGCAGCCACCACGGCTTAAACAATAAAAATCCGAAAATAATTGGTCTTTGACAGAAGACTGAATATGTAATAGAAACTTCAGCATAGCGTAAGTATTCGCAAAACCAACACCAATTTTACAAAATCTGTAACTTATCATATCCTTCGATATTCATTGGGTAATGTACATGTAATGTTTGAGTGAATTCTACACAAAGTCAAACAAGTGTCTATAAATCTCAGCCTAAGACTGAGGCATATTTTTGATGCCTACTAAAAAAATTGCAGATTTTTTTATGTGTTTATTTACAGAAAATGACGATTTAATTGTAGGCATATTTTGTCTTCGAATGGAAGCGATCAAAAACAGTTTTACGAAGACTTGGGCCTAAGGCTTTTATATGGAAAGTAAAATCTGCTTCTGTTAACACAGTAAAAAAGGCTATTTATTATTTGAACAATTAAAACTACACCCGCTTTAAATGAATTTTAGGAATATCAACACTAAGACTGTTGAGGTACAGAAATTGATTTTCTAATTAACATACAATCTTCCAGTTGCAGAAATGCTATTTTAATAGTAAGCAAATATAAATTAGTTTTTTTACAAAATAATTTACCATTATTCAATTATGTATTCTAAACTTGTCCTTAAGGATAGCTTTTCTGTACACTGATGTATGTTTCCAGAGGATCAAATAAGAAAATTAGTTTTAAAAAGAATTGAACAAAAAGCCTTTCCCCAACACTTTCTACCTACTTTATTTGTCACGTAGTACTTACTTACTTTATCAAGAACGTAATTTGAACAAAGGCAACCAATTTTTACATTTCGATGTACTTTACCTACACAATTGGGTAAAGTACATCGAAATTGTGAGAGATGGATATTGAACTGGAAAGCAATTGCACTTTTGATGAAAAAGTGTGATCTGTTCTTAACCCAAACGATACATTTATAGTTAAAATTAGTATTTATTCAAGCACTGTAGTCAAAAACATTAAAATAATTTAATGTTAATTATACCTCAAGTCGGTAGCTCTGTTAGAGCCGACAACATAAATTATTACACTTTCCTGGAATTCAACCTTCCTAATACCGTAATACAACTATTCCTACATCATAAATTGGTAATAATGTCACCACAAAATATTTTATAATCTCAATTAACTATATGAACATAGGTATCGAAGTATAAATATTACGAATTTCCATGTATTTATAATAAGTTTATTACTAATATGATAAAAATATAAATGTTTGTTTGTTGTAACGATTTTTATAATTTCTGAAATACGATAATCTTTACAAGTTTTTAGATTTCTACGAATCTTTTTACCTAAAAAATTACCGGGTTATATATTTTCTATTAAACTGTTTACCATAGATCATTATTATCGGTTACTTTGCAACTTTTATATAAATCTTTCATGCCTGTGTAAATAACTATAAAAATCATAGAAATAATAGTTGATAAAACCTTTTAATGCATTCCTTGTAGCATCATGTTTCCCTATAGCTTTAACATACATAAATATAAAAAAAATATTTCATCAATCTATCTTTTTGGTTGACCACGAACATAGGCGCCATTGGTGGTCAGAAAAGTTTCTAGATATCAAACACTCAATTAATTGTAAAAAGTTCAAAAGACTATTGATATTTTTCGTACCATATAATTTTTTTATCAACTTCCGTAATATCAAACTTCTTATAATAATTAATTACAAAAATCGGTTTCTACCAACGTAATTTCTAAACTATAAATGGAAAATTGAATTCTAATTAAATATACCATGCTAGTCATGTATAAATTTTAAAAGTAGGTAGGTTACCTACCTAATACAGCAAAATAGGAGTTGCTTGTTAGAAGTATTTTCTTTAAAGTTTAATAGGTTATTTTTTTATAGGTATTACTCGCTTGCTAACTTTCTATTTAATTAAAATTTATTTAAGTGTATAAAATATTTTTTTTTTTTATAAAGGCTGATTCAGATCTCTTGTTTTGCGGTACTATTTTTACAAAACTAAATAAAACTCTATTCCCATTACCTTAAGGTGTATGAACCAACTAATACACACATAATAATGGTAATATTTATGTCCTCCTCATCACTCGTTCAGTCTTAGCAGAGTTGTCGAAGTGTCACGATGATGTTATCCTCACTATGGGCTTCCATTTGTTGCGGTCATGTTTATGTTTATGTATAAGTACAAATGAATTTTTATTATTTAAATTATTTTTGATCCTAAGTGTTTTAGGCCTAGATTTACATTGCATATAACAGAAATGACAAGTGTTAGTGCAGTGAGAACGGTGAGCAGCTGCTCTACGGGTCTCATTGATCACGGTACATAAACGCAAAAGTGGTTACATACAGCCACTAATGTATATGTTTCTACTCACCCTGAAAAGGATATAGCGTCACAATATTATTGTTATTATTGATATACATGAACGTTATTCGAGCTAATGTCTTAGAGATATAATTACCTATGTAAAAATAAAACTAATATGTTTTTAATAAAAAAAATTAATATAATATTGTCTATAGTCCTACTTTGTATAGAAGACGATTAAGCAGTACTCCTTTTTCGCGGACCAACCTATTACTCGTAGATAATTTGTTTTTTAAGCTGTGTAACATAATATATTCTGTGCATTGATTTAAATATATCGATGACTCTATGTAATAAAAATTAATAGAAAGAGTTTAATACGGAAAAACATGTTTTCTTAAAAAATGCACCTTTCTATGTGTCGAGATTATTACTTCTTAGAATCGAATAATTTGCTTGCAGTAACTACATTATATTAAAAATACTACTAATAAAATAAAGTAGAAATAAAGAAAGACTATTGAAAATCTTTCTATATTTTATAGCCTTTCTTCCTATATATTTAATTTTTTTCTGAAATATTTGTTGGAGAATTGTTAAGGGATTAAAGATATAATATATTCGATTGTTTCATCATAATATAAACAGATTAAATTTTAATTTTACTAGGAGCAAAATATAGAGGAGGCCAATGATGGAGCATGCTTGCCCAACAAATACTATTTCACTCTATCCTTAAAGATTCCTAGAGTTAATTATTGCAAAAAAATTGATACAGAGCGCAAGTCCTTTATCTGTAGTTTTTTTTTTTTGTGACCCAGGAGAAAATCCCCTCGTAAACACAGAGGTGAGGCCTACCGAAAAGGCCAGACGTCGTCGCGGGCCGGAGAAGTGGACGCTGCTGTGCCTCCGGTCCCGGCTAGACGGAGAGAAAGAAGAAGCACCCCGGGGGTTTTAGTCGGTGCAAGTCCGACACACTGGGGGACAACCCTCATCGCACCCTGAGGTCTGTTAGGGATTTTCCCGGGTTACAAAAAAAAAGAGGGGTAATCCTGCGTAGGACATTCAGGGCCGCTGTAAGGGCAGTGATCCCGGTGTGTCAGACTCCTACCGACTAAAAACCTCCGGGGTGTCCCTTAAACCACCCTACCTAGGCCTCGGAATCCTTATTCATCCAGAAGCCCGGGGAACGAATAGTCTGGTAAGATTACTCGTCTAGGAAAAGTGTGTTTAAAGAGCCTCCTTTCCGGACTTCTTTATCAGGCTACCAATAATAATAATACCAATTCACACTTTTCTCATAGATTCCATGGATTAAGAATGGCAGAAAAATAGATGTAGAGCACAAGTGCTTTACCTATAGTTTGGATCACCCAGACTTAACCAACATATAAACAAAGAAAAAAACATTGACTAATAAAAGGATATATCATAGTTCATAAAAATCGATATGAACAAAAAAGGCAGTAGTTCTAAATACGCCTTAATATTGTTTATAATATTTTTTTTTTTAATTTGTTTATTTTACCATACCGGGTCAGTTTTGATATACATAGTTAATCACTCGCATAGCGGTGGTTACTATAACTAACCAAACAAACAAAGTCGTTTGCATTGCGTTTTCCCGGACAGTTGGTGGAGCAGGTATCTTCTATTCAAGAACTTATTACAATCTTTTACAACCCTTGAAGCTCTTTATAATCTATTCCAATATTTTTGTAGATATTACCAACCTCATGACGAAGGAATGGGTTTTATTGTAAATATTACATGTTATCGTAAAAAGTAAGTCAAACATAGTAGACTATAAGAGTTCGGCTAATATTAAGAATATTTAAGTAAAGGCAATCATGCACTAAATGTAATTCGAAATGAAATGAATTAAAACATTCATTTTGCCTCAATAAAAAACCAAAGATGCAAAAAATAAACACAATTAATTATTTCCAAAATATTTTTTTTTTCTATTAACGTATGAAACGATAATAGGCACGTCGTTTTATAGAAAATAAATAAATAAATAAATATATATATATGTATATATATATATATATGCTATATGCAATATATATATATATATATATATATATATATATATGCTATATGCAATATATATATATATATATAGCAAAGAAATATATCCTACAAACTACGTTACAAGGAACAAACTACTTTGAAATATTTTTACTTCGCGAATTCAGTCATAAAGCGCTATCATTAAAAAAAACGTTGTAGTAAATTTAGTTAGCCACAGGCCGGTATATAGAATTCGTACAAATTAGAAGATGTGAGTGTGGCAGACAACCGAGCATCGATGAAGAATCGCCTTTCTTGGAGTCTTTTAGCGGTTGCACAGTGGAGAGTACATTCTTTCATTCCGACAGCCCAATTTAATTATAAAACTACTAAACGCCGTGTCGGATACCATCCGTATGTGGTGGACGTTCCTTATATCTGCACGAAAAGATTCGCTTCTACATTCATTATGCGAACAGCTAAGAAATAGTGATGTAGAGTGAAGAAGTAGAAGGAGTGCTTCCAGCAAGCATATTTCTACGATCTTATGACTTGAAACTCTTTAAGAAAAAAAATGTGTATAGGCATTTTAGGTGGACGCGGTCAGTCTTTGATTCATCTTTACCTTCCACTAGGTGTAATTGAGGTCAATCATCCGTCTATAAATCATTTTAGAAAAATCAGGTGCATAACGTTAGATAATATTGTCACCCAAAAATTCAATAACGTTACCAGTAGCATACTAGTAAATAACTATATAGAGTTTTAGCCTCCCATTGTAATGCCAAATGATTATACTACCACAAACTAGTGATTTACATGATGTGTCCACTAGCTGCTTGTCACGTACAAATCGAAACCGGATTACAGCCAGTTGACAATTTTAGGGGTGTGCAAAGCATACGATAATTATTTATGTTTTATATTTACATAAAAAAATATTGTGTTTTTAGAATATAATCGCCCTGAGAAAAAGCAGTAGAATAATAAATTTGCTACAATTTTTATATTTACAACTTTTTTGTACAGTTTCCAAGATAAAATAGCAGAGATATCGAAAAAAAAACTAAAATCCTAAATGACGGCTAATTCTTTGATAGAAATCTGTCCTTTGATAGATACTGTCATTTTTGGACTATACAGAGTACAGTACTACATCTGATGGAGATTACTCCATGTAACTCATTAGCGGCATTTGATCGCCCTTCTGAGTTTAGATTTCTAATTACAGAATCCATTTTTTTACTAATTCCTTGGACTATAATGAATTAAAACTTAGGATACAATATTGTAAAAAATAATTTTGACCCTTTCATAAATTCTGTACTTTACTCAATGTTGGCTGTTGAAGTCGGTTAATAAAAAATGTAGATTTAACCATACCATAACAACAAAATATTGAAAACCAAAATAATACAATACCTATTTAGTGTAAAATAAATAATTAATAATATTTAACACAGTTATTGAATTAGCAGATAAATAAATACATTGCTTAATTGATCTTATCTATCGATGACAACCTTTATAAATTTGGCAAGTTATTCACAGCTTTTCACTAAGCGAATATTCTGCTCCGATCGACTAGGGTGGACACACTTATTCCTGTACTAGGGGTCTATTGATCGCCTCTCTAGCGGCGGCACCTCCGTCGCTGTTCGGCAGGTTTGCCTCGAAGGGAGCATCGGGCAACGAGCCTGAGGGGGCCGTTGCCTGACTTGAAAGCTCCAGTGGTGCTTCCGCGCACCACTAGGCGGTGGTACAGGGGCTTGGCCCCTCCCGATTCGTGATGTAGCCCACATTGGGCGGATCGCGCACCAGCCCTTTTGGAGGTCCTCGGTGTGCCCGGGGGCTGGTGCTGACGCGAGTTAAGGAGCACCCCAGGGGTTTTAGTCGGTAGAAGTCCGTCATACTGGGGGACGGCCCTCACTGCCCCCTGACGTTCCATGAGGATTTCCCCTGGGTTACCAAAAATAGGGTCAATTGATAAAATGCTTTTTAATGTAAAAGTACTAATTTGACTTATCATCTTGAGCCTCAAGCTTTTTTTTTTATCCTGACACGGCACAGTGACCACACCACGCCTGATGGCAAGCATGGTGCAGACCAAAAACGACAAAGATTACCAACAGCATAAACAAAACCATCGATAGCCGCCGCGATCATGCCGGCACGCACAAATATCTCTTCACGACCCGCTTAAAGGACCCAATATCAAATGATGAAGGAAACACGCTCGGCGGAAGATCATTCCACAGCCCAACAACTCGGCAAAAGTAAGAGTTAGAGAACCTCTTAGTCCTAGCCTGGATACGAGTTACTGAAAGACTGTGACTCCGTAGACCAGCGCGCGTGGTTCTGTTATGGAAGGGAAAGGGAGAAACAAGATTAAATAGCTCTTCAGAACACTCACCATGATACAGACGGTAGAAAACGCTCAAGAATGCAACATTTCTAAGCAACTCGAACGATTCAAGATGCTCAGAAACGTCTGAATCGTTCATTATGCGGACAGCCCTACGCTGCAACCTATCCAGGTTGTCAAGCAAGTACTGGGCAGAACCGTCCCAAAGATGCGAACAGTATTCCATACAAGGCCTGACCTGGGCCTTATACAATAGATACAGTTGATCAGGCGTGAAAAACCGACGCACTCTGTTCAGCATTCCAAGTCTGCGTGAATTCGCGCAGATGACATTCCCTATATGATCCAAGCTGAATGCACATTACTAAAATCACATTCATTGTCTAATATTCTTGGCAATTTTAAATTAATTATCCTGTTTCAACATCATAATATAGATTATAATAAGTTCAAATCAATTGTAATAGCTTTAGTTAATTTTATAAACTCGTATAAATCGTTTCTAAGCATTTTTTTTCTGTTTGTATGTTTGACGGGGCATCACGCCGAAACTACTGAACCGATCTTCACGGTACTTTCGCAAATATTTAGATATTTTTTGGCTCTTTACAATAATGATAGATTAAGCAAAAATTAAGATATAGCTTGACCAATGTACAATGCGACCTATTGTATATTAATAGATATAATTAGAGTCTATTAATATCAAGGGTCTTAAATGATGACATATTTTTGGTGTCTACTCTACTTGGTTGAATAGAAAAGAAGACACAGATTGACCACTCAGGATTGAAAAACATCTCACGCAAAGAATGTCAAATCAAGTAATAATAATACTGTATGATTTATTATACACACATCAACAAAATCTAAGATTCAGCCCTTAAATCAAAGCTTTTCGTATAAAACTACTCGAATTAATGTACTAGTTAGTTATAAATCAAAATAGTAATAAATGACATGATAAAAATAATGTCCTAATTTAAAATTTTATAAAACTTATCTCTCCTTTTCTTTAATGTTATCAGAAAAACTTGGGAATATTTTTGAAAAAAAAAAAAACTCTTTTAAGGAAGAATATTTGCATTGTTATCCTAATATTGCTTCGCCTTTTGACACTCGAAAAATTGTTAAGTGACGTCGAAATGTTTTAAGCCGGACGTTCAAAACGCGTAAAGTTGCTGTAGTTATGAATATTAACCAACTGGTTATCCCGCGATTGTAGGACATTTTCACATCACTTGAAGGACTGAACGGCATCCTAGAAGATATAGTGCAATAACTCATCGACAAAACCGTTTAAAAAAATAGCCACAAGTTAGCCTCAGACTAAAGTTCGGCTGCTCTTAGGCTGTGATATATGGACCATCTTTAAGTTTGCTTAGATTTTACTAAAACATTTCAATTTATATTACTCAATGAATGTCAAAGGATTAGGTAAGTCACCGATTTTGTCAACATGGACTTGGTTCTTCAAACACTATGGCTATAGTTAAGTTCCTGTTATATATTCAGTTTTTTGTCAAAACGATTTTATTGTTTGAAAACCTTGCTAAGCAAAGTCGAAATAGCGTCTATATATCTATGTTTATGTTGCGTTTTGTTGCGTGTTTGTAAACATGAAAGTTTATAACAATATCAGTTTTGTTAGAATGATAAGCAAATAAAGGTTTACTAGAGTAAAGCAACCTACCTCTGAAACACTTATTACAATAAATAAATCAGTAGTTTTCTTAATTCGAACTGATGTAAAAAATATATATATATATAATGCGAAATAAATGCAAGCTAACCAGCGGACAACAGCTAGTAATCATATATAAGTTAAATTGTTAAGCGATTGGTTTTTTTCTTTAACGTTAAAAAGCTTTATTAACTAGAAAGCTATGGAACCAATTTTGACGGGATTTTTTTAGTAATAATAATACTTTCTCACTTAACACTTGATCTACCGGCGAACAATTTATATCTATTTTAGAAATAGGTATGATGACATTGTTTATTTTGTTTTGTTATAAATAAAAATAAATTTATAATATTTCAATATCTTGTAAAAAACATGGATTTCTTCAGAATGAATAAATATTAGAGAGAAAATAATTTCTAAGACAAATATAGAGACTGGTCATTTTGACCGGTACGGTAAATCTAGTGTTAAGTATAATTTAAATGCTTGATTTTTATTTGTTGGGTAAAAATAAGATATAGATTTTAAGGCACACAATGAAAATTATATATTGATATTCTCTCCAATATGAAAAAAAAATTGGACCAGACTGGATTTTCCTTTTAGCCTCTATGAAGATGATGAAATTATAACAATTTTTATGAAATCAGTAGGTTAGAAACAAATATAATTCTGTTTTTCTGTAGTACTTTGTATTCTACACTAAACTGGTAAAGTAAAATCATTTTCTTCGTAATAATCAAACAACATTACTAACTAAATGAACATATCTATAGAAATTGTACACAAACTAGAATATTTTATACATGATAACGCCGACGAAGTTGCGAGCAAATCATAGTATGTTTACTATATAGTATATTTAGTATGTAATATTAAATTCAAATAAGATAAGTAAATATATATATATATATATATAACTATTTAAACAAATACCTTGACTGAATGTTAATCTTATTTGAAGTTTTATTTATTGATTTTTTCCCTGACGAAGTTCAAAGTTTACTGCTTTTCATAGATCACGCTAAATAGCCGACGGAAAAATAGCATATTTTTATTCTAATGTGTTATATCTTCCTAATAGTAAAATTAGTTGTTAACTGAAGCAGGATTTTAGACATTTTATTTGACATCAAAGGTAAAGTAAATTAAACATAATTATAACTATATTTAGGACGCTATTTCCGTATAATTATGTTCAGTGCCTCAACAGACAATTAATAAAATGCCACTGTGACAAGTACAAAAGTTAGAAATAAAATATTCTGAAGTAATAAATTATATATTCAGATAAATATAATTTAAATAATATTACCTAAGAAGCTCTTGACGTTTGTAAGATTAATCTTTATCCAAAAAGATGTTGCGATTGTTGCGTATTAAACATAAACCATTAAGTTAAAATTAGAAACAACTATATCAATGACGTTAAAATCAATTGGACCCTGGTGATGATAAAGTTAATAAAAAAAAATGAAAATGTAGAGTTTTAGAGAAGCAGTGTCTTACCGTTGGGTGAGATATTGAGTGATTGTGTCATAGCCGCCGGTGCAGGAGGCGCCGGCTCCATTTTCCAGGACGCGCAACACGACGCAGGGGAAAACTCGGGCGTGGGGCCACTGGCCGCCGATATCAACATGGTCGAGTAACCGTCCGGTCACGAGCTCTCCGTAACTTGTGCATGCGGCACTAGTGCAGTCCACTTGGATCACGATTTGAGTACAGTCCTGAAGGCTCTTTCAATGTTACGTTTTTACTGCTAAGGCCTATAGCACCTGTGTGACGGACGAGCTCGCCTCGCACGCGCTCGCTTGAAGCTCAGCCAGAACACTGAAGAGCGCGCTTATCGTGCCGGCTCGCCCACTAGCGCGCCTACTCCCATTTGCACGCCTTGGAAAAAATCTCTGCGACTGCCACCAAACAATAACAAAAAACTACCTCCACTATATCGGACCTACGTGCACCTCTCACTCAAACGTTTCTAATTCAATTTTCAACCGCATCTAAATTACGACTACGCTTAACGCCCGTGCAACTTTCTGTCCCGTTCATAGTTTCTTTTAATCCGAATACAAAATCAAAGCGATCGTAATTTGACTTAGGCTAAAGTTGTTAAAGATCTTTTTCCTCCGTGTTTATGTAGCAGTTAGGACGTTTTTGTATTAATGTTCGTTGGAATTACTCCTACTCGCACTCGTTCAATTCAGCTTAAGCATGAACCGTATGAAAGGGACAGGTGTTCTACCGACCGGTAGAATTACGGTAGTGAGCACAGGTGATCTTTTACCATTTCTATGTATGGGAGGTGTTAATTTACACCTCTCTCTTTCCTTCGGATAAGAAGTAGCGCGTGCTGTATGAGACAAGAGTATATCACACATTGGCTTATTAATTAAACTCAGTTCCAGTGAACCATGCTCGGCATCCGTTCTAATAGTTACCATATCGGGTGCACACCATTCTAATTAAGACGAAGAGTTGACTCAATATTCTAAGTTAATTCTCTCGGAAAAGTTTTTTTAACATATTATTTTTTTATAATGCCTAGATATACGATAGTATGTAGTTTAAACTGAATATTATTAGGTATAAATGATGATCGGATGGGCACGGACCTATACTAAATTTTGCAGAGGGGATGTGCCTACATTATTTTTATATTCCTTAATACATTTTAATTAATTATTCAAAGAAAAATAAAAGGTTATATACCAACTGAGTAAGTATTAATAAAAAATTGGTTCACTCTAAATCATAATTAAAATAAGCACGGCTATGAAAACATTTATTATATTACAAAATACTTGCGTAATTTGAAATAATTATAGTGCATGAAACACTTATTTCAGTAAAGGTACATATTTATATATTTTTTGTAAAGAATTTAAATCTTTTTATTTAATAATTACAGATAAAAGTGAATCGCCGGAAGGTCCCGGCCGGATCGCAACTGGCGTCGGAAACAAGTAGGCGCTTTAGAAATCATTCTTTTGAATTCAATAAAAATAGTTGTATGAACATTCCTGTTATTGTTAAGTCATAATTATATCAATCTGACTTCCAACTCGCGGTTTTCTGGTACAAAATAAATAATTCTCCGATTTAAAAAGACGTTTATTTAAGAATGTATTTTTATTTTTAGGATTTTTTATTAGCCTTTTGTAAGATTTACTTAAATATTTAATGAATAAGATAATCTAAATTTTAAACGATTGTTGATTTCTTTTGATTTTGTTAAACAATCAAGGGGATAGGTAGAAATAAAACCTATATATTTAAAAAGAATTATCCGTACTAACATCAGGGTCAAGCCTAAACAAACTGAAGCTATGTGGCTGAAATTTGTAGACGCTATTTCGACTTTAACAAAGTTCACAAAAAATAAATTTGTATTGACAAAAAACTTAATACATAATAGAAACTTGAGTATAGGCATAGAATTCGCAGAGTCAAGTCCATGTTCATAAAATCGGTGACTTACCAAATCCTTTGAATGTCAAAACATTCTTAGAGTAATGTATATTGTAATATTTTAGTAAAATCTAAGCAAACTTAAAGTTGAGTCTATAATCAGCCTGAGAACATTCAGAAACGTTCATTAAATTTTGAGATACTTTTAAACACTAACGAACCATACATTTGCATGATGATGATTAATTTTTAAATGAAAGAAGCATTTTTAAAAGTGGGTGTGTGTCTTAAGATATTTTTAACATTTATGATTACTAACATTGTGCCTACACAAGTACCTTCATTATTACCAAGAATATATCTTATCAACGAATACTCAGTCCTAAATGTACCAATCATATAATTGGAAGAAGTAAATACTTTTAAATTAACCTGTAGTCCTTAATACATGCGTGACAATGAAATTATATTTTAGTCACACGGCTGAAATATGACTTAAAGCCTAGTCGTAAAATATAACAGACAAAAAAATCACGTTTCGTGACGTAGCGAAGGCCGCACAAGATAAACAGCTTACCTTCTATCAAATAAGATCGTGAAAAAGGTAAACAAAAAAATCTCAAGATTTTCTTATTAAACATATACCAAGTAAATATTAATTTCTATTCTGTCATTCTAATATTAGGCTGTTCTTTAATTTACCGATGACTACTAAAAACTATTACTGAAAAAAAGTAAGTACACGGCATTCTGATACAATTACATCTTTCTCTCTCAGACAAGTTCGTATGAAAAGAGACGTAATATGGTTGCTATGGTAACAAACGCCATAATAGTATAAGGTTTTGATAGGTTAGTAATTTACACTATTTGTGTTGTATCTAAGACATGCCGATTTATAGGTATCGTTATCAGCCAGTGTAAAACGATGTTAGTCGATTTGCTGCACTTCATATAGAAGCGTCGGACCATATCTGGTTGATATATTAGTAATATAATCCACATTCAATTATTTCTTTTTAAAACGTTAAAGTATTGTTATCATCAAATCAAAAAACTAAATATATAGATAAGTGTCTATCTTTTTGTCTCTAATAAATAAATAATATTATGAAATCGGCAATATTATAAAATAAAATATTAGGTTTATGAAATTAGATGCACTCTGAATCATACCCTAGCGTAATTTTTAAAGTTAATCTATTTATGATCTTGTTGGTAGCATAAATGTTTTTTATTGGTCAACAGCATCAAGTTGTCTTCTTTCATTTTACATTTAAGAATCTATTGCAAGCTGAGGCTGGAATTTATAAAAATTTATTTTGGAATTGATTAAATTTTACTCAAATAAAACAAATTATATTATTTAATGACTATCAAAGTATATGATAAGTCACTGGATTCATCAACTTGAACTTGGCTCAGCCAATATTTAGGTTATGCTAAATATTAAGTCTTTTTTTTTTTTCGAAAACGGTCATATTGTGTGTGTAAGTGTGTTAAGGTGTATTCGATACAATTTGCTACTGGCCTCGCATTGCCTCAATACTGCATTGAATATAGACTAAGAAATGAGGACTCAAGGCTAGAAAAGCCTGGTGAAAATTTTATGTTCCTACGTCTAGCTACAGAGAAATTTTTTCTACCAAAATAGACATATTATAGATATAGCAATTTATAATAGACTATACCATTCTTGTTATTATTATATTGCAACTTTTATACATGATTTCTAGCCCAGAACAATTCACTATTATTCGAGTTATTACCATTTGCACAAAATTATTTGAGCCACTATTCCCCAGGTTCATAAATACTCCTTAAATTTTAAAAGGCTTTCATACACTAATAAATCATCATTTACATACAAATTTATAACTCATTACTGATGAAAAGCGATTTAAATATATGGAGCGTTTTAGAAACTGGACTTCTTGATCCGAAGGCCTCATGTTTAACTCTACTTACTTCCTTTTGAACGATTACCGAATGCCACTAGAGTGTACATTACTTATTTAGTTTGAGGTTTTCATTTTAATGGTCCGGCCGAGATGTCGCACAGCCTCCAAAGACAGAGGCCGACATATCGAGGATTTAGTGCCGAGATAGGGCGTGGGTGTCACCTAATGAATATATTTATTTATGTGCCGACGCACTGCACCGACTTTTATCTTGCGCCGGTCGCGTTCCGGCTGTGTTATTATCAACAGTTCTGTATACTTACACGGCTGTAACAATTAACCGCTCAACTCAATATTATCCTTTAACAAATGTGTTTTATGGATAATTTCTTAACTACTTTGATAGCTTGGTAGGCGTTTAAACAAAAGAACGTTGATATTAAATCAATTGCTATTTTATTTTGACTCTAGTTTATTCAAGCAACAAATAAGTAACTTGATATTAATAATAAACTCAAACGCTAACGAAAATACTTTCATATCAGAAGACTCAGTAAGCGCAGTAATCAAGCATGTGTCTCATAGAATACTAATTGGGTGTCGATTCCAACCGATAGATCAGTTAGATAAAGTAGATAATAATAATAGATATTTAATGTATTGATATCCATTTGTTACATAAATTGATTTCTTGATTTATTAGCATAGCTGAGTTGACATTGTTTAGTTCTTTGGATAACTAACTTCATGACACTAATTAAGTTGTAAATATTTTTAATTTGTTTAACTACCTATAGATTTGTAGCTATTCATAATTAATTTATTCCTATCCCTGTTATATTATCGTATCCAATCCTACGCAGTATGCCAGTGGCACGGCAGGCTGCTCACAATCTCCGGCGCTATGTTCTCTTCTAACACTATCACTATCTTCGTGTTCGTATATTTGAGTATAAAAATAAAAAATAAAAACCTAAATTATTTGAGTATATGCAATTCATAGAGTTTAATTTATCAATTCTTTTATATTGGTCATGTTTTTATATCTACGGGAATGTAAGAATGATAGCCTACCATTGCCATTAGCACCCACTTCACAAACAAAGTAAGCTAAGCCGTACAATGGACACTCGAATCGACTCCCATCTTGCATACTGAATCGAGATTCAACACATCACCTAACTGGTAACAAATATACCAGAGCACCTCGTGTAGCCATCTACCAAGACCCGTAAAGCTCAAAGTAAATTGGTAGAAATTACTTTGACACGCGACATTCGTCGTGGTCCAAAGCGACAATACAGAGGCGGCAGAAGAAACAGCGCATATTTCCATCATAATGTGTTCAAAATATTTGTGCTATCTATTATAGACCACCCATGACGTGCCGAACCGCGTGTCACACGATCTCGGGTTATATAATACCTACCTGCTGATAGAACAAAACCGTTGAACCTTTTACAATTAGATTTCGTATTTTTTCTACTTCATCGGTTGTGAATAGATTTGATTAAATGCGGATACAAGTCGAAATTTTCCAGTAGTTAGTTAACCCTAGCACTCTATATTACTTGGCAGTTTCGCAGCACAAAACATACTTATTCAAACCGTTGGATTTTGAAATGCAAGAATTAAATATAATTTGACAGAAAACATAATAAATGTTATATTACAATCTGAATGTGAATGAAAGCAAGAGCCGAGGCCGACCCAAACTCACATAGACCAAATTTCAGTGGCAATCATCCTTTAGAAGCATAAAAATACATTATCTTGTTATACTTGAATATTCAATAAATATATTGCTATAAATAAATTGCTATAAATGCTGATACTCTAAGTACCTAACTAATTACCAGATGTTAAGTAACTATATTGATTAACTATGCAAGTACAAAAAGTCCTAATGCTTTTTATGTTTTTATGGGATGCTCACCTCTGCCAAATATATTTAGTTCTAACGGAGGTTACGGCCAGGAGTATGCAGAATCCACGAATGTACATGAAGAAAAAGAATTGATGAATATTAAAGAGGCGAAATGTTTGCGGATATAGTCATAAATGACGTTCTATTCTCTTTGCCTACAATAATACATAATCGACTGTAATAATATTATAAATAGACAGACATATAATTGTAAATCATGATTATAATTCTTTTTTTTTAATATACCTTTTTAACTTCTTAACTTAAATTATCTGTATAGTTCGATTTTTTGATGTGATAATTATTTACTGTTGACAATGTCATAGTGGATTATTCTATTTACGTGTTGAGCCGACTCTTTCGTCACGCTACCATTTTTGCTACGAACATTCACTATCCGTGAAAAAAACGAGCAAGCTAGGCTACTGACTATACATATAATAAAAATATTATGTAGTAAACAATTAAATCACGTGGATGGAGATCGGCAGTATTGTTCAAATAGATTCAGCCATATTTCAATGCCTGCTAAAATTAAATTACAGATCTTTCTCTAAGCCTTCTCAGTAATAGATATAATGTTAATTTTTTACCAAATTTACAAGCTCTTGACGAAAAATACTTTAGAAAACCAGAAGTAATGAACTTCATCGCGTTGCTCCAAGACATTGCTCTGCTTAGAGTTTCCAGCTGTTTATTTTTCTCAATCGTATGCTTTCGACAATGCAGTCGTGATCTGACAAGGCGACTGGAGGCGCGCAGTACTACTGCTCTCCATTTATCGCGGACGGATACTTGGCTGTATTTTCATTGATCGATATGTTAATCAAAGGTTTAACCGTTAACTTGGCAGAATGTTCTTTCTTTCAATATCAAAATAACATTCATACCGTATAACTCTTATGTTCTAAGGATGTCTAATAGAAACTAACCGTGCGTTCAAAAACTGAGAAATTACCTAAATATTCATATAAAAATATTAAGTTTGCGCTAAAAACTTATGGCAATAGGTTTTGTAAATTCTGATGAATCTCCACAGATACACTATCAAAAAAAGTGTTAATATGGTCGCTCTAACGTTGCGAATAATACCACTAGTTTACTGCCGTTTATATCATAGCGTTTATTCTGATACTGATTAGAGATTGAGTAGATATCAACTCAATTGTAACTTTATTCTATCCTTCTCTGTTCACAACAGAACTAGGCGCCCTACGTTATAACGGAGCGGTAATTACCTTTACAATAACTTCAATTTCGGCAATGTTCTCCTGCCTCTTAGGCTGAGATATATAGACGCTATTTCGACTTTGCTTCGCAAAATTCTCAAAAAACACTTCATTTTGACAAAAAACTGAATATATAATAAGAACTTGAGTATAGCCATAGTATTCGCAGAGCCAAGTCTATGTTGGTACAATCGGTGACTTACCAAATTCTTTAACATTTATTGAGTAGGTAATATAAATTGAAATGTTTTAGTAAAGTCTAAGCAAAGTTAAAGTAACGTCTATAAATCTCAGGCTTACTACTAACATGTAGTTAAACAGTGAAATAACCTTTCGGCGAATGTGTTCCCATCATCGTATGATATTGAATTCTTTCAGCGAAGCCTGAAAATTTATTTTTATTTGACAGGAAGGCAAATAACCCGTCTGATGCGAAACCCCATGTCATAATCTAGAGGAAATACTGCGCCTGTAAGCCCATTCCACAACGTCAAAGTCTGCGACAAATAAATTATTGCGAACTCCACTGTTGTTACTAGCTGACGAGCCTTTAATATGTAGAGTTGAGCGGATAACCAACCGCGCGAAGTGCGACCCGAATATGTTGATAAGAAAACCAGATCAAACAATTCTTTTAAACGCTCCCTATTGTATATTCGATAAAATGTTGTGTATACCGACATTATCGCGTTGACTATTGGCAAATCTACAGCTATGGTCAGCCATCACGTCAGTCAGTAGTGATCATATTTTTCGACAGCACCGAACCAACCTTATCATCGATACAGATTAAAGTTTTCTGCTTTCAGGTGCAGCGACAAACTGCCCATTGTAGAGAAAACTTAAATAGATTGTAGGTAAATGCTAAATTACTAATTATCGCTTTTAATCGTATTACAGCTATAATTCTTATAAACCGATCTCTCTTCTACGAATTTAACTGAATACCTAAAAGCTTTAATTAGCTCCGTAATAAATATTATTTTTAAATCCTGCAAGAAACGATTTCGGTCCCAAACTATTTACTTAGGCATACATTTGAATAGGTACCTATGTATTTTCTCTTCTTCTTCGTTAATAATAGGAAAAATTTAAAGATATCGAGTACCTTGAACCTGTACTGATATAATTTCTTCTTAAAAAATGTATGACTTACATCTATTTTTTTTTTTAAGTATTAGAATTTAAGTTGTATATTTTTTTTACATTATAGTTCCTAGGTTTAGATTACAATTAAAATATTTATTTAACTTCTAGTACTAGAAATTAATTTAGTATCTTATGTTTTTTCAATAATACGCCACGCTTTATGGTAACCATGGACCAATCAAAGAATGTATACGATTATCAACAGTAAAAAAACCCTATAGATAGTCGCAATGATCATGCCGGCCTGCACAAATATCTCTCTACGCCCCATTTAAAGGACCCAATGTCATAAGACAGTGAAAACAAGCTCGCCGTAAGAGCACGTGTGAATTCCACCTTACCCTCCATTTTTCTATAGGGATTTCTTTACAACATTTTGTCTTTCTTTTAAAGAATTTCTACTCCCCTTTCATATTATGTAAATAATAACAATATCGCTTTAATTTTTTTCCTTCTTTTTTTTAGTCGGTGGTATACATTTATTTTGTAATATTCAACATTTCATAATAGAATGAATTTACAAATATTTAAATGTGCACAGCTCATTTTCTCATAATTGCTAGCGTAAACATAATCATTAGCAGATTCTAGTTACATATAAAAATAAATCAAACTACAAAAAAATGAGGACGATTACTTTGAAAGTCTTAGTTAATACATGCAATTAAAAGTCGGTCTGAGTTGTGCATTGTCGCCAACAAGCCGCCAGTCGAGTGAGCGTCTAGCGACATCCGAGTTGGCCGCCCAGTGGGCGCGCTTCGATGCGGGGCGGCGCCAGCTTAGCCCCTCCCCGGCGCAACACGTCGCAACACGTCGCAAAAACGGATATAAAAAATATAAACTAATTCAAAGTTATTTGCTTGTTAATATTCACTTTTACGGCCCTGGATTCAAGTCATTTTGAACCCATCGTTAATGATTTTTAAAATTCAGTAGTATCTGAATATCATCAAAACTAAAGACCCGAGCGACGAGCACTCCATTCCACACCTTAAGAAAAATCACCGATTCTCTGCAGCTTTGCCATCCAGGCATCTTATAGCTCTCCTGACCCACCACCAACCCAAAGAAAAAGAGCAACACGACCAGGCCATAACAACGAGAAATCAGCAACTATCCGAATCACGAACCAGAGAACACAACCACTCGCGTTCAAAGCTTAGACGTCAATCTCCGAAGTTAAAGTATCACTGAAAGTATACCCCAACAATATAACGTGTACACAAAGAGAAATATGTATTTGTCCTAACAACGATTCTTGTATTAACCTTTGGTAATAGTGATACTCATTTAGTTACAATTGCAATCTTTTCTTATATAAGGTACTTAACGATCTTCACCGATTTAAAAAAACAAACTCTGTTGTTGCTCTGAAAATTCAAAGAAACGACAGTTATTTTTATTTTTTTATGACTTTTATCGAACATTAACAACAACGCTTTATCTAAATTCAAAAAACACCACGGCGCTAGTATCTGTCACAATTGTCAAAACAATGTCCATAGTTTATAGCAAATTCTACAGGCATAGACTTTTTCACATACAGCCGCGCGAGAGCGGCAACATCTAAACCCTTGAAGGAAGTATATTCCCTTTACATTTATACGTAACATTTTATATATTTCCTTTACATACATACGTAAAAGATCTAAAAATAAATAATACCTACGAATTTCGATTTAACATATAAAAATTCAATTAGAAAAATAAACAATTCAATAATCGTAATCGTGAAAGAAACTTGTTTTTGGTATTCCAAAACTCCTACCAGTACCAGTACTTAAGTCAGATTACTTTTTCGGTAAGAGATAGTTACATACAGTGGCGTGCATCCCATAAAAGCATAAAAAGCATTACCTTGTTATACTAAGGCATTTAATAAATATATTGACTTAAAATCTGGTAATTACTAGAACAGGAGTCTCAGAATTCGAATTAAAATAAATTTTCAATCAAGATATGTATTAACATGTGTGAATATAGCAAAATAATATTGTTATGCTTCTATGCGATACACGCCACTGGTTACGTATTAATTGAAAATCATATTTTCTTTTCTTTTCTACAATAAATTTCAGTAAGTTGTTCTTAATAGATTTGAAACTACGCCCAATTATCCTGGACATACTCTATATTAAATCGCATCGCTCCATAGTGGACGAAATGTTTAAAATATTTTGCTATACAAACAAATATTTCACAATAAATGGAGACTAAGTAATATATAACACAAACTTAAGAAGGTTATAAATAAAGATTCAGAGGTACTTTCTCAACAATCCTATTTGCTACTGAAATTTCGTCATACTGTCATGATTTTTCTAATTTAAATAATATGTTATTTATTAGTATTAAGAGAGTAAATAAAAAATATATATAAAAACACAATTTCCAAGTTCCGAAGGTAACTGTAGTCGTGTTGGAATGTCCGCCCGCCTACTAACATATGGCGTCTCGACGGAAGGGGCGCGAGGCGCTCTTGCCTAGACTGCCTACCCCGTGTTTTAACTCGCCTAATTGTTTCCCATTTACATATATTAACAAAAAAAGGCCGAGCAACTGGCGCACACGACCTCACGTATGTAAATACTAAACTATATGGTAGAGTTGACGGGTATTCCGTTTTACCCAGGACGTTCCGGTTTTTAAGGCAATTATTGTCCTGTTCAGACTAACCCTTTATAGGGACAACAAATGTCCAAACTTTTTAAAGTCGGTAAACAAAATATTAGGTCCTTACATATGAAATTGGCGTTTTGTATGGGAGAAACAAAAAGTCGAATATTTTTTAATATAATATATTTAATTAATCAAAGTATGAACCATTATTTTCTATGCACTTTTGCCATCTCATAAGTAGTTCATTGATCCCTTTACTAAAAAAACCAGTCGGACGGGAATCAATAAAATCTTTGAAGGCGATTTGGACTGCCCCATCGGAGTTGAATTTTTTCCCTTGCAAGAAGTTATCCAAATTTCGAAAAAAATGGTAATCTGTTGGAGCAAGGTCCGGGGAGTACGGAGGATGTCTTAGACTTTCCAATTGAAGCTCTTCTAATTTAGTAGCCGTCTGTTGCGCAGTGTGTGGTCTAGCGTTGTCGTGAAGCAGCAGTGGCGTGGAGCGATTGACCAGCCTAGGTTGTTTAGCCGCTAGCTTTTCCATCATGGCTTGCAATTGCTGACAATAGACATCAGCCGTAATAGTCTGGCCAGATTTGAGAAAACTGTAATGAACAATACCGGCACTAGTCCACCAAACGCTTACAAGTAACTTTTTTGGGGTTAATTTTCGCTTGGGGCAGGATTTGGCTGGCTGGCCAGGATCCAACCATTGCGCTGAGCGCTTCCGATTATCGTAAAGAACCCATTTTTCATCACAGGTAATGATTCGGTTTAAAATACCTTCATTATTGTGCCGGTTTAGTAATGTAACGCAGCAGTCGACGCGCGTTTGCCGGTTTGCTTTAGTCAATTCGTGAGGTACCCACCTTTCAAGCTTTTTAATCTTCCCAATTTGCTTCAAGTGAATTAAAACAGTTTTATCACTAACATCGCAGCCTGCAGCTAACTCGGACGTGGTTTGCGATGGATCCGCTTCCACAATAGCCTTCAACTCTTCATTATCAACTTGAGTCTCAGGCCGTCCACGGGGCTTGTTCTGCAGGTCGAAATTTCCAGAACGAAAACGTTGGAACCAAAAACGAACTGTGTTTTCTTTTGCAACACGACCGCCATACACATCATTCACCCTTCGAGTTGTTTCCGCAGCACTAGTGCCACGGCGGAACTAGTACTCGTAAATAATGCGATATTTTAAGTTTTCCATTTTGTAAAATGAGTGACGCAAACAGAAAAAAACCGGAGGAAAAAACAAATGAATGACAATCATCGAAGCACAAATACATGAGTCTATAGCTGTACAAATATGAATTTGGAATTCCTTACCAAAGAGGAGAAATTTGTGATTAAAGTGGCCAGTACGAAAAACGCCAATTTCATATGTAAGGACCTAATATATGGGTACGTACACATATAGAAATCTATAGCCTTAAAAGATTTTTAGATGTTAATCATTTATAATCACTTGTAAGTTTAAAAAAAAATTTTTTTCTTTATTTGGTTACTAGGTTTGGTCATTTTAACCATGTCACCTCGATTAATTGCATACAGTAGTGTTAAAACATCGTACATTACGCTCGTTTTTTAAAAGCTGCCTGTATTGTTCTGTAAAGCATTCTTGCCTGCTTCGAGAAGGGAGAGACATGGATGCTCTTACATGCTCCCACATCTCGCAACGAAACGTTTATTTCTTTGTACAATAACATATGTTTCTTTTCATTCCCAACACATTTCACCATAATATAATGAACATCTACTATATTGCATACATCACACTTTGGGGACGAAATACGTTTAATTAGATATGCAAATTTATTTAATGGAATATGTCCGGAACGAAGTCTGAATACAGTTACTATCTCAGCTCAGGTCTGTCTAATTAAAATTAATATTATATATATTGTCAGTTTAAGCTTCATTAAAATTATTAGTATATTATTATACATAAGTAGGTCAGTTTTGTTTTTTTTTTCAGTGCCGATATGACAAAACTTAAATGTTGATAATTTTCTTTATCTGCATTTAAGATATTTGCCTTATCAAATCTGGCAACACTAATATATGACCAAAGTACACCCTCTACTGGGGTAGCAAAGCAACCACGCACCGACCACGGCATACCAAATTATAAACTTCAAAACGGAAATCAATTGTCATGTATAATTACCATAATGATTCCATGAGAAACTAATAAAACGATTGCAACCGTACCGTTTTACATCGAAATTTTATTCGTAAATACTTGATGTGTTACTTTAGTAACATCTATTATTCAGAAAAGACGTTAGATAGTCCCTAATTATCCTTTCAATTCAATTATATACCGCTAATTACGAAACGGTTAGGTAATTAAATGACGGTGAGAACGAAAAACTGACAATAGGTTGAAGTAACGAGTCAAATTAAGCTGAAGAAAATTGTTGATGTGTACAGCAGTAGAGGTTTTGTGAAATGTTTCGTAGATTTTTGAGCAGCAAGTCATTGTTATATCGTGTGCCTTATAATTCTATCAAATGTTCATTTGTACATAGTCTATGGATATTAATAGATGAAATAAGTAATATAGCCTATTGTTATGTATTAGGTACAGAACCTTCAGATGTTATGTATCTGTAAACAAAATATATAATTATACCTAATTTACAACTCATCAGTAAATCCTTATACAAAAAGAAATACATACTAACCAGAGATAGGCAAAATGTAATCTGATTAATGATCAACGATTACAAAATGTAGTCATAATTTAAATTTTAATACTCTCTAATAATGATTGAATCCCTACAAAACATTAAGGAGTGATAAATGTGTATGCAATTGAGGATTCCGTAATGCTTAAAACATGGAAGAACAAAATGCAGTTATATTAATGACGAAAAAAGCAAAATGTAATCATAATCGTTTTTCATTAATCTGATTATATTTTGCCCATCTATGATACCAACTATATAAAAAAATGTTGGAAATTATTATTCATTTATGTTTTCAATGGGAACAATAGTTATACTTAAATAATGGTAAGCACCATCTTCAGGATCTGTTCAGTTATCAAAAATGGAAGTACGTTAAATGTTAAGTATCTTGAACAAAATAAATTATGTCCTTGTAACAAATATTTATATCATTATAGCTTTTCATAAAATAATTTCTTCCAATTTATTACTAAAAACTTCTTATAACCTACTCTTGTACCGATACTGTGAACAAACTGTTATAGGGAACCTAGATGCACTAAAGATTGTTAGCTGCACAATAGCTCATATTATCTTAGCTGCGATCAAACAAAAGCTACTTACAACTGTTCTTAATCGTCATTAATTTACATACAGCTTCTTCTGGCATATGAAAGTCAGCCTTATCTGAAAGTACGAGATATAGTTTACAAAAAAAAACATTTATCTTATTTAATTTAATTATATAAAAATTTTTGAATATTTTAATGTTTTAAATCTATCTATTAATTTAAGAGATAACACAAATAAAATAAATTATTTGCTATTCATCTTAGAAAACTGTACGTATAAAAATACTGTAGAAAATATCTGAACATGGTAATTAATTACTTCTCAAAACTACTTTTTGAACTATATTTGTTAGCAATATAACACATCATCAAATTAATACTAATTTCTTCTCTTACGGGCACAAAGAAACGTATAAAATTAGAAAATCAGATTCCATCACGATTGTAATGTATTTTTTTGCTCCTTTTGAAAAATAACTAAGTTTTTTCAAAGGCAAGTTGTGTTTGTCCCCATAGCAATTTTATAAAAAGATATACATATTATTAAAGAGAAAATTGTTTACGACTAATCTCATTTATAATTGATTATAAAATTATTTAAATAATCATTTAGATTCTGAAATATTTGTTGTCTTATAAAAAAAATAAAAATGTTCCTTAAAAACATTAAGTAAATATAATGCAGTGAAAAAAAATCACTCAGCGGAAATTTTCTGTCCACTACCGATACCTGTCTTGATTTTATTTTTGCCACCAACGTTCCACCATTACAAAAATAATATAAGCAATTTGCTTGCTTCGCAATTTGCACAAGCTGCAATGGATTTCGTTATGATAATATGCATAGATATGCCTTAAGCGATGCGCTCTATGCAAATATAAATGTGCTCACACTTACATATCTTACGATACTTTCTCGTTTGTTAATCATTGTGTGCTGCCTCGGAATACCTAATCAAACTTTCTGATCTGTTGTACTTGGACGCACATAAAACAATATATAAATGTACCATTTTAAAATACTTTATAAGTATATTTTTATAGGCAAATATTAAAAAATGAGTGCTTGATTTTTTAAAAAAAATCTCTTCGAAATGAGTTTGAATTAAAAAGAACATAGAATTTAAAACTATAAAAAATCGTTTGATAGTTTATGAACGTCTCTTTAGTTTGTATATAGTAAAAATATATTAATAAAAAATAATATGTAAGTATTTCTTTAAATGCTTGGTAGAAGGTATTTCCCTACATAAGACTTAGTAGTGTGGATTAATTAAACCACACTATTATAACCGCTGCTATTTATTTAACGGCTTATATTTTTTTCGTGAATATTCAAGTACAATCTTACACGTGGTTTGTTTTTTAATTAGTAACCGCGTTTTTCATAGGTCCGCTTGAATCTTGATAGGCGGCCGTGTTCGTGTGAATGGCCTACGGTCGCTCGCCGTTGCCTCACGCATTGGCTTGCCTCACCGATTATATGCAAATGAGATGTCATAACACGTGAATAATTACAACCAGCCACGGGTCACCCTTTCGGACGAACACCTCAAATTGGATTTATGTGAAAAGCAAGTTTTACCAGCAAGACGTTAGACTGATGTAGGTATGACTATAGGTGACTATGCCTTCTTATATTGAATAATATACAAAAACATTACCTGAAAATATAATAATATTGTATAGGCATTAGTATTTTATCCATACTAATGCCATTTTCAAAAGCACTCTTTAAATTTAAGAACGCTATTAAACACTAACGAATCATCAAATATATACAAAGGTGTTTTTTTTTTGTGTTGTAGGATTGCATTCAACCATTTCTTATGGCATGTATTGTTAAAGTTTATGTTCATTGATTCCTCGTGATGCCTAGAATATAAGTATTATATTACTCTTATTTTATATAACTGGGATCCTGGAAAATATAATACTAAAAGAGTTATGTTCTTAAAAGATCTGGCAGTATGGTTGAATACTTTCGCCTATTTCAATAGACAAATATACGAAGATTGGCGGCAAATTTCAACCCGGAGTGTTTACATCTTCTCTGCATTTTCGCTGAATAATTGTTGTTTTCTTGTTGTGGCAGTCAGCTGGGAGTTCAGTAGTTGTCTAAACTTATGTTGTGAGTTTAGGCATCAATGGGATGCTCGGCTAACCGTTTACGGTGAAGAATCAATGTTTTTTTGGTGATATGCTAACGCATCACTCATGCGTCTCTTGAACCAGTGAGTTTTTCTGCCAATCTACATAGTTTCATCGCTGTTTATTTTGAATGCAAACGTTTAGAAATGATATAACAAGCAGGATATAAAGATGGATAGGAAATTGAATCTACGTCAGATTTATTAAAGCTTGGCGGGAAGACGTGACAGGAAATGTAATAGAAATTGAAAATAAAAGACCTCAGGCATAGCCGTATGGTGTGAAAGCTTTTGCCTTTCCCATAAAGGGCAGAAAAAAATAACTTTTTTTAGAGGAACATCTTAATCTCAGACATTGCTACGACCTTTATACTTGAAAATATGCTGAAGAAAAGACCTCTGACATGGCTATACGGCGAAAGCTTTTGCCTTCGCCACAGAGGGGAGAATAGAACCAAAAAAAGAACATCTTATGTCAAACTTGCAAGCAATCAATAAGGCTACTGGTTGCATTGAATTCATACCAAAAACTTCCAGAAAATAACTAAAACAGAAATTCATAAATAACGAACATCACGACAATGTACATACTAAATTATCATATTTATTTTTTATCTTAGTTTTACTTTATTTTATTTTTGTTATACTGACTCGGCAGTGACCAAACCTCGCTTGATGGTAAACATGGTGCAGTCCAAAATCGATAGTCGCAGTGATCATGCCAGCCTACACAAATATCTCTTCATGCTTCGTTTTAAAGATCCCATATCACAGAACGGCGCAAGCACGCTCGCTGAAAAACTATTACACAGCGCAAAGACTCGGCAAAAGTAAGAGCTAATAAGTTTGAAAACTTCTTAGTCCAAGCCGGGAAGTGAGATACCGTATAGCTGAGACTCCGTAAACCCGTGCTTGTGATTCCTCTATGGAAGGGAGAGAATATTTTTCTAAACCTATGTAGAAAAGTTCAATTATTCATTTGTTCCAGTGTTGAATTCACAGTCATTATGTTTAAATGACTGAAAGACCACTGTGTAATAGTAAAACCATTCCTTGGCAACTCTGTCAATAACCGTTTGTCATCAAGTATAAAAAGCAACATATTATTATTTTTTATACAATTACTTTGTTATTCCGGTTTAATTATTAAGTATTTTTATCCGTTTGTTATTATAAAATAATAAAAAAATGTATGTATAAAACAATTTGTAAACATCATAACGCTTGTTCGAGAATTTTTTTTTACACTGGCGCGACATAGTGACTACAGAGTACCTGATGGTAAGTACAGTGTAGTCCAAAAACGAAAGCGACTATCAAAGGATGAAAATCCATTGATAGTCTACATCGTAATGTCGGCCCTCGTATACCACGACTGAAGGTCTCTAGGTATATGAGCTACTGGATATACACAAGCTGATCCCGAAACGCGACAAGCCGAAACTGGTCACTATGACGGGCTTTACACCCATATACTGTGGTCGCGAACCAGACGGGCACCGACGCCCTACCACCTCGCTGCTGCTCGTTCAGCACCACCCAGGAGTCACGTGTAGGGAAACTAGGGTAAAGCCTACGGACGCGAGCAGCTTCGACTCCCAAAATATAAATTGTGAATAAAATTATTATTAATGTTATTATTGTTGTTATTGTTATTGTTGAATTGTGTTGAATAAAAGATTTTGTTATTTGTCGTACGTATAATTGAATTAGAATGAATTAATTTACAAAGAGACGGTTAGCAAGAAATACGTTTGACGACAGAAAACAAAAAGGTGCAGATTGCTGTTTTGCCACAATTTATTTGCACCTTAAATTTAAATTTAAAAGCACCTTAAGATTTAAAAAGTTTTCCTGTATCTGGGGGTTAAGGTACTGCATGATCTCAAAGAAATAACTCGACTTGCTAAATACGATTTCAAAGTTTTTAAAGTTTTATTTATGTAAATAAATGATAAATTAAAACAACAAAAATAAGCAGTTATTATTTTTATTCATATACTAGTTGTTCCTATGACTTCTCTTGTGTAAAATTAATGTTTCACTTGAAATTACTTTCTATGCCAAAGGAGCATTACTTTTCTTCGGTGTTAAGGATACCCTATGTCCTTTATAGTACCATTGAAATCGTGTATGCAACATTTCAAGATAATCGATTGAATTGTTAAGACGACAAAGCGTAATAAACAAATACAACAATACAAACTAATATTTTAATGTATAGTACCTATTATTAATTAGGATTTAGCAATAAACTTCGTTATATTGTTTGATAAGAAAACGAAAATTTTAGATTATAATTATGTACATATATATTATCTAATTGTGTATAATATTAATTGTACGCATTTACCTTCGACAACTTCTTCCCGGAGTTAAGTCCAGGAGTTCTTGAAAAAGGTTGTAGAAATGTTCTTTAAGGTCGATAACATTACGGTGATATATCTGAGGGCTTAGGCAAAGTATCATAATATTCAATAAACGATAACGCTAGTAGAAAGTGTATGATGTATGGAATTGGCATAACCTTTCGAAATATCTCATCGTCACATTATGTCAACAGCATACATTTTTCTCTTTTCAATTAGCGTTATCGTTTATCGAATGTTACTTTGTCTAGACTCTTTGGTGTTATAATTTTCCATAGAAGAAACTAACTGTTTTCCATCAGATGAGTGGCCAATTTGCACAGCACCATAGGTATAAAAAAAGTTAAGCTATTAAATTTTTTCAAATACCGTATCCTTTGATATTATTCTCGCCGTAAATACCCACCATTAGAAGGCCAACGCGCCACTTTTCACGCAAGCAACGCTGTGGAAATTGCGACCAACAGTCGGGGGGCACCGTGACCAAGCATGCTGCGTTAAGGGGCGAGCGAGTCGTTATGCTAATAAACTCATTTTCTTACTGTTTCTTTAACTATAACTCATATCACACTTAAAAATAAACCTTACAGCTATAAGATTAGTACGTTATTTGTTAAATCTTCGGATTTACATGAGACTTATTGGTATAGGCAAGTTGTAGAAGCCTGCGTGTCCGTTGCCTGTAGCGCAATAGAAGGAAAATGGACGGTTGACTACGTTTATGGTATAGTTTGTATTTAAGGTGTACCTATTCGTACTCGTAAATTGGGTACACGAACTGCGACCGAGATAAGGCCCCTTTAATAAGGTTTTCTGTAAACAACTGTGATTTGGCGTGGTTGAATACAAATTTTATGACCCCATAATAGTACATGAAAAGGTCTTTGAAATATGTACGTTAAATTTTTACTTTTGGACGAGAAAATTTCATTTGTATTAAAATAGTAATTAAATCTACTATATGCTACACCTATCTAATAGTAACTTTAGAATGGAAATACTGCGCTAAAATCATTATATTTTATACTAGCTGTCCAGCCAGCCCTTGTTCTGCCCTATTTCTCTAAAACAAAGTTACATTGATTTTTTTTAATGTTAATAGCTTCCCTATCACCGGTTGTTGCGACTATCGGTTATTACGATTAAATAGGAGTAGCCCCTTCGATGTCGTTATAACCGATTTTGACAGTATTTATATTTTTTATTGCGTATTTGAAATTAATTATAAAATCCATCCAGTATTTTTGGTTATTGATAAAATAGTAAGATAAGCTATTTTTATTTTAAATATTTTATTAAATTTGCATACTTGATTACTTTTACTTGGTTTTGTTATCCAATGTGCTATTAAACTTGACTCGACAAAATAAAAGTAAGTACCTAGGAGAAGAATAAATAACATGGGAAAATAAAACATCTGCAGATCGAAAAAAGACGTTGATTTGAAATGATATGCGGTTGCAAAAAAAGTCTGTTAAAAATATATTCAACAGAGTTTATATTCAAGAATAAAAAAATCACAACAAATGTACGGAAGTGTCTGTGGTTTCCATTGAAATGAAATTAAACGAATTAATTATTTATAATTAAGGAAACTGAACAAAAGTTATACAGTAGTAAGGTCAGCTTTTAACTCTGTGCACTCAGTGAATGGCTATTGTTCTCAAAATGACTTGAAACTGCCAGAAGACTTCTGAATACGGTAAAAAAGTAAATAATAATTTTTTTTTACCAAATAATAAAAATCTCTATTCGTTTTCACTCGCTTTACCTATCATCCACGTCTTCCACATAAAGCTTTTTTTTTCAAAATCTTGTATGAATTTGTTACATCCATTTTTCTTCGTATATAAATAAAAATCAACAAAAATATGTTACTCTTTTAAAAAAATAAGGATTGTCTTCCTTGTACCTTATCATTTTGCAGGCCATAAGCGGAACCCAAAGTAATTTTATAAACCACTAAAATGTATGGTTCTTACAAAATTTCACGACACAAAAGTCGAAAAAAACCAGGCGAGATGAAGCCTTTGTGGTTAAGGCGTTTGATGTGTAATTAGGGCATTTAATAGCATAATAGCTGGTAATGGTCTCAATCGAATAGCATTGTGTTTTTGTATTTATAAGTGCCTCAATTTCTTATTGTAATGAAAAAATGAGTGAATGTCCTTCCCGTGTAGGTGTAATATCTTTTTAATTAACCGAACATATATTATAGCTCAACTAGCTACACCATAATATATATATATAGATTAAGGATTGACGTCTAAGCTTTGAACGCGAGTGGTTGTGTTCTTTGTTTCTTTCACTGGAGAATTACTGATTTGTCGTAGTTGCGGCCTTCTGGCCGTGTTGGTCTTATTCTTTGGGTTGGTGATGGGTCTGGACAACAAGATACCTAGAGAGCGAAATGCTACGGGGAATTAGTGATTTTTCTGATGACGTGAGTTGGAGTGCGCGTTGCTTGGGTCCTTGAGTTTGACGTTAATCAGAGACTACTGAATAGTAAAAATTATTAACGACGGGCTCAAAAGGACTTGCATCCAAAGCCGAAAAACTTGATATTAACAACAGCTTTTTTTTCTTTGCTATATTGCATACTCTTATACTCTTATATATTAAATATAATAATTATTAATAATATTATACTCTTTATACGTATGTGTGTATATATATATATGTGTGTATTTGGTTAGTGTCTTTTATTATTTTGTGTCTTATAGCTTGATTTTTGTTTTGTTCTTTTTTTGTGGATTTTGCTAGCTTATATATCAATGTTTGTATATTTTTTATCAATTGTATTTGTTGTATGTATCCCTTTAAAAATAAAGAAAATAAAATAAAATAAATAAACAAATATGTAGATTAAGTTAAAGTTATTTATTTAGAATATATAATTTTGACTATTCAGAATACATTAATTTTTTTTCTAAATAGTCATAATTTTATGAAATGTCGTACTAATACTAACTCCTTTTTAATAGGTAGATATCATACAATACTAAGTTTTTTAATATTATGTATTAAATCGTGTTTTAATTCAGTTTTCGCATTATGATATACATTCGCATTATAGATACAGGCCTGCATGACGATGGCAACTGTCAAAATATACTCCGACCTCTCGTCTATTTGTGATTATCACCGTTCAGTAACAATATTGTGTATACCATTAGTGGCTGCAGTAGTCTAGCGGATAGTAGACTGGTTTCCATGCGTGGCAACGCGAATGGTCGTAGGTTCGAATCCCGGAACATACCTCTGTGTTTTCCAGATTACGTACGGATTTAGGTACCACGTGCTCACCGATGAAGGAAACCATCGTGAGGAAGCCCGCATGACATCTAATAGAAATGCCCTGAGAACGGCAATCAGCTGCGTTACTGGTCACTTTGTGCAGGACATATAAACGCAAAGTGGGTATAGCCACTTATGTATCTCTGCTAACCCCGTAAGGATATAGCGTGATTATATATTAATATTATTATCTGCCATTAGGTCGCGTAGTCACTTTACAGTACCAATATAAGATAAATGTAATATTTCAAAAACCTATCTATGTTATTGAAGTGATACAAATTGGTAACTACTCAAAAGTAATTTTTTTAATAAAGGTAGACATATTTCATAAATACACCACTTTAGACAGCCGACATTGAATACAATGCTGGGTGTCTCGAAACTGGTAATGAGTTATAGTAGATCATACGTTAAATAGAGGCACAGAGCTTTCCTAGTTCTTATATAAAAGGATAGGAAAGGGTGTTCAACTTACGCTTTTTACTGAACACAGGACATATTTGAAAGGCAGGTGTGGTCGCTTGCCGACGACGCTACGCTAATGAACACAATGAAGACGTATTCCTACGAATGTATCCGGCGTTGATCGATTGATTTACTCGCTGCCACCGCGCTCGAGCTTTTTGTATTCGAATGTCGCCCGGCATTTGCATATCAGGGAACGGCGAAGCGAATTTTAAACAAGATGTACGGCGGGAGACTTGATGAAGTGCCTAGATGTGTTGTACTGAGGGGATGTGATCGTATTTGCATATGATGAAGCTTCAAGATCGCTTATTTACACGTAAGTTTATACCTTAACTACTGTTTTTTTTTACATCTGAAGGAAACATCCTGAGAAAACCCTCGGCAAATGATAAAAATATTATAATATTATGCCCTGAGTATGATATTTGACTACCTACGTTTAACACGAAATCCCTGCAAGTTAAAGTTAGATACAATAGTATAAATAATTAAATAGTAAAATAATTAATTTACCTATCCCCTGTTACCCTAAATAAGATATATTACAGTTTATAGAAAAACCAATCTAACCCAAAGAATGTCTGTGCTAGCCTAGTGGATCAGGGATCAGTATCCATTCGTGGCAACACGAATAATACACCTCTGTGTATTTTAGGATTACGTACGGATTTAGGCACCACATGCTCACCAGTGAAGGAAAATATCGTGAGAAAACCCGCATGGCCTTTAATAGAAATGTTATAGATAAGTGCCCCGAGAACAACGATTAGATGCGCTAATGGTCTCGTTGAGCACGCAAAGACGCAACGCAAAGAGTATACATCATATATCAGTGTATAATATACCTCTGATCAATCCGAAAAGGATATATTAATTATTATTATATATAATAATAATATATACATATACTATTATTATATTATTATTATTATTATTTATGACAATTTAACCTCTTCTAACTGGAACAGTATTAATATATTTCACCTACTGTAACGAACATATTATATTATATGAATAATTACTAATAGTATTCAGCGGCCAATTACACGCATCGACCCAGCCTCAAATAAAGCGTTTGCTCACATATTAGATACTAGAAAAAGATATACGGTATATGTGTACATAAAAACATAATATACAATTCCATCGCTCGTGAAAAAATAATCTGCTCATCACAAAAAAGCTTGCCAATATCGGAACTTAAATCCAGGACATGCAGCATCGCAGATATGTTCACTAAAAATACCCTACAAAACCGATAATATCGATTCGATATATCTGTTCAGTGCCAAAAATATTGAACAATTAAAGTTTCAATAAAAACTCTTCATATACGGCAAGAATACTTAATCATAGTCCCTGTTACACTGTAAATTACAGTACAGTATGCACCTGACGTTTGAGTCAATACAACGAAGTGTCCTTCCATAGTGCACATCAATTAACTACACTACTATAGCTGCATTCGTCATTAACAAAACACTCATCACACGTGCCGTTTGATTATACTGACACGACATATTAAGTACACCTATCCCCCGATTTACACGGTAGATACGTTCCTGAGAAAAACGTGTAAATCGAAAATTAAAAATTTTCAAGTCGAAACCGTGTAAATCGAAAAGCTTGCAGAAAATGCATCATTTTGCTATTTAACAGTTGTGATTTTTTTTCAATATTTTTAGGTGTACACAGAAATAAAAATAAAATGCATTGACAGGTTTAAATATGTAATATATTACGGAAACACTGTTTTTTTATTTAATTACAACACATTAAACAGAAGAACAAAAAATAAAACCAAAGGTGTCTTATTATCCTTCATCATGTGCAGCAAGTCAGCACATAAGCTCGGGATTCCCCGTGAGATGTGTACACAGCGCACGTGTTCAAACACAGTAGCATTTAGTAGAGTGCGATAAAAACAAAATAAAAACTTATTTGGAAAACCGTGTAAAAGCGAAAACGTGTAAAACAAGTACCGTGTAAATCGGGGGTTAGCTGTACTTAAATTACTACCACGCACCTGATACAGTAAAGTGCAGTGCATGCAATAAGGGCAATTACCGCCAAAGGACAAATCTATTGGCTGTTACCATCGCCACGTCGGCGTATATATACCACTACTAAGATTATCTAAGTACTCGTACGAACAACTGGATGTACACAAGCTAATTCCGAAACAGGACAAGTCGGAGCAAGTTACTATACTCGTAACGATCACATTCCAACCATATCCACGAATTCTATAATTTTTTACGTCTTTAAATTTAGACCTAGATATTTCTTTCCTTTCATGACATAGAATCCTTTTAAAGAAATATAAGCTTTGCGGGCCTTTTTTACTTTTGTGCAGGCTACCGTCATTGCAACAATCGACAAACAGTACTAAATTTGTCGATAGTTACAATCGTTTGAAATACGTTGTATTAAATGCGAATACAGTGCAGTAGGATTATTTATGCAGTTACTTTACCGAACTAGAACATAAAAAAATATAAATCTATTTTACTATAGAACCGATTATCTATAATCGATTATTATATTCAACCAGTTTATTGTGAATTCACAGAAAGAAATATACGTTTCGATAACATTAAAATTACTACGTAGATACACGTCTGGGAAGGAATTAATGATGTCTGTTTAATTTTAACATTACAAGTAATTATGCAAAACATGATGAAACTGATATGTTAATTTGTTGTAAGGACGATTTAGCACCCCTGCCTATCTGCAAACGTTTAGTATACCGAGGGTTATCATTATCTACATCGGATATCAGCAGTCTTTTCTTTCATCGATGCGGCATTATGTAGGCACTTAATATAATCACCCTAATGTAAGAATTTATTTCTTCTCCTAATTTATATTTAGTTATTTAGTAATAATTAAGATAAGGAAAATAATTAAATATACACATAGATATAGTCAATGATGTAAAAGAAATATAGATATAGTAATAGTTATACGATTTCAAATACATTTAATGAAGACTACGGAAAATCTTTAAAAAATAGTTAATTAACTTTTTATTAAATTAATATAGAAGCTCTTAATTTAAGCGAAAGCATAGCATCTGAAAAAACAATAAAATAGAAATCGCTTTATGTTAAATCAAACATTGCGAATACGTCTATACTTAAGGATGTCATGAATACACCACAGCTAACAATATTATTTATTTACTAATCATATGAATTTAGTCAATAATATATGATCGTTACAAAAAAAACACTTTCGCTTACACTTAAAGAAAATAGTGTAGCACACTTTATATTTAAATTTATGTACCATCTCCAACCCTTTATCGGCAAGAATTGAATATATTAAAGCTATAAGTCGTTTTTGACAAGCTGCTAATCATATTCAAACAGATTCAAACGCACACCTTGCGATACATTGATGTCGGTCAGTTCGAATTTTAAAACATTAGACCCAAGGCTGATGGTAATTTCGGAAGGCTCTCAGTCATCATCACCAAAAAGAATCAGACTAAAACACGTGCGTGGACAGGTGCCCTCGCGTTTTTCTTGAATATGTTTATCAATGTGCCAATAATCTTATATGACACCTGTTTAACCATAAAATAAAGTTTAGCTAATATATACATATTCTCTATTTAGTATGAAAAAGTTATCAGTTGAAACTTTAAAAAGAAGCTTCTAAAAAAAAATCATTTGAAAAAGTTATTGTACCCTAAGCAAAAAGTGCTCTGAGGTAAATCTCTTATGGTGGATCCACACGCTAGCCAAACCTCGACAATCCATCGCAAATTCAAATATGTGGATAGGACGTGTGGCTTGTTGTGTATGATGATTGCCTGCACTTGCGGCCAATCCAATCGGATATTATTTTTTTGGCAAAAATCTGACAGTTTTTGCGGCAAATTTTATAGCTGATACTATCTACAAGTGCACTGTTTTTGTTTGTTTGCAACATATTGACACACTCGCAATATTTCCGCAAGTGATGTTTCTCCTTTAGCCAAGCGTTTATTACAGCTTGAAGTTCACGGAGAATGGCAAGCGTGTAGATGCGGCATTACAATATTTGAAAATAATGTACGTGCCAAGCGTAATATCTGATGTTTGTGATGTTTTGAACTTCTGAATGATCTATGCCTTCCAGGAATACTTTGAATCGATATAATATTTTTTTATTTTCATCTAAAATAAGACGATGAAAAATGTAATTATATTATACACGTATGAAATAATTAATGACCGACGAATTTCAACCAACATTAATGCTGCAACGAATGTTACTAAAAAAAAATTCATTGTTTGACAAATAGCAGTAAAAAATATTGAAAGTTTGTTTTCAGATTTTGAGAAGGTTTAATAAGCTTTATTCTCTGGTATAATTTACTGGAATACCTGTCTAATAATAATAATAATTAATTTCGCTTCCTATATGGTTAAAAAATTTATGTTAAAAAATAGCATGTAACTCATACTTTTACCTCTCGATTGATTGGAGATTTCGTAGACTTGTTAGCGATGACTCTTTGACGGAGTTTAGAATGAAGAACATCGAGCATCGAAGTAGAGTCACCAGCCTCGCAGTTATTTACCCGTTGTACAGTGGAGAGTGGTCTCAGGAGCTACATTCTCCGATTCCGCCAGCCCCATTTCATCATAAAACTACTAGATACCGTGTCGGATAGCATCTGTAGGTGTTAGATATTTCCTTATATCTGCACGAAAAAAAAATTTTTTTTTTGTTTTTTTCATGCGAATAGTAAAATATTTCCACGATCGATGACTTAGAAGTTCTTCACCTTCCACCGGGTGTAATAGAAGTTAAGCGTCCATCTTTAATTCATAAAAAAAAACCTTTTAAAATGTATAAAAAGGTAATGATTAAGTATATAAGCAAACAGTTGACGAGTCCAATTGATGTTATGTGCTAAAATTTTATACTACTCACGATTAAACATTTTTGATAGCGTGCAGCAAAATAAAATGTCCGCGTTAAGGCAATTGTTCAAACTCTTAGTTGCATTTAATGTGATCAGTCCGTAACGATCGCTAACCGTATCTAATTCTACCTCCAAACATATTCAGCACATATTTCAGAGAACCAAAATATCAAGAGCCATCAAAAACTTATATTTTACGTAAACTAAAGATCATAATAAAGTGGGCACAACTTAAATTAAAATTTTACATAACATACGTTCAAAAGAAAGGCATTTATTGATGTACCAGATAAGCAAACGAAGCAACTGTCGGTAGCCATTGTTTTAATATGTGAAAATACATTTCGTTTGTTCGAAATATTAAAATTTAACCGTTTCTTTATTAATTCCATTTTAATTAGTAGGTGGTTTGAATGGAGATCCTCATGCGGAAAATTATGAGAATAAAAGAAATACCTACTTGTAGCATTAATTGTCGAATATCAGTCAATATCAGGCGGGTGTTTCGTAATTAGTCAACTCATTAATATTGAAATATTCTATAGAAAAAAATTATTGTCTTTACTTGTTATTGATCTTGTATTAAATGAAGGTCATATTACAAAATTTTACGTACAATTTTACATAAATTATATTGACATTATAATAATGATGAAATTAATTTTGACTTTTACTATTTTCATTTTCTTATGTTCCTTTTAGATATTTATACATTTTTAAAATTATAAATTTACTAGCTGACCCGGCAAACGTTGTTTTGCCATATAAATTATTTCTAGTGAATATCTTCTGTATTATAATATACATTTTTGGTCATAGTGGCTTCCACATAAAAGGTAGATACATGCTGTCTCGGACTTTTATTTAGAACTATTCAAGACAAACAATCCTACTATACATCATCTTTGTGTAACTCCAATGGTTTAGGCAGTGTACGCCAAGATAACTCTCAGAAACTAGATTTTTTTATGACGTAATTGACATGTATCGTTATATTACGACCAAAATTACTTAAAATCGTTACAAATTATTAGCTTGTATGTTATTCCGATGTACAATCTATATTACTGTAAAAGTGTCATGCAAATCCGTCTAGTAGTTTTATTGTGAAAGAGTAACAAACATATTCACAAACGTTCGCATTAATAATATTAGTGGGATAAAATAACATAGTGTCATATTATTTTACTAGGAATTATGATTACATTTAAAATGACTATACTATACATACAAAGTCAGTATTAAATTAATGTAACTACATAACGTACATTTGTTTTAATTATCGTAGAATTGCTATTATATACTTACGTTCGCGTCCTCCAATGAGGGTGGCAAAAGCGCAATAAACAATTAATGGCGCTCCGGTAGGGGAATATTCAATGGAATACACCAATGCTTAAGCATTAGGGACCGGTTACATAAGGTAAACTTCAATGTGCCATAATGCTTACGTTAAAGTATTTAAGTGCGCTGATAACGAATCGCACTTACAGTATGAATTATAAAAAGCGGACGTATAATATACAATGTAATTCTTCTTTACGTGCACATAGGAATTTTTATGAAATAGACCAAATACTATCGGCGAGATATATATTTATTTTTAATTGAAAATAATATTCTTGATATTTTTTAAAGATAGTATCGATTCTAACTAAAGAAAATTGCCCTTTATATTTAACTATTTTGAAAAAGACTTATTACGCCCTTCATGTGTCATATAGGTTCGAATATCAATATTTATCATATGTTTACTAGATATTAATCAACAAGATAACCAACCACACTCACGACTCAGTACAATCTGCTAAAGCCTATTTTCACCTAAATTAAAACTTCCGAAAAAATGTTTGACATATGTAGACTGGCTGAGAGCTACGTACTAGGTTAAAATTATTCAGTTATTTTCAGACATTTATCAAAGACATGTTTTTGAAGTAAGTTATGTAAATACCGGATCTCACACCTACTACGCACCTGTTATGAAAATGTTAAGTTAATACCGTACTTATTTACAATAAACTTCTTTGCAATAACGCTTGCAATCAAAATTGACAATAATTTGTTAGCATATCCAAAAGCTACTTAGATTTTATAACTTCGGTGTTTACTATGAAGTATAGAATGTTATACTAACTCCTTCTTTTGCCGTGTCGTTGGGGTGTGGAATGGTCTTCTAGCGAGCGTGTTACCACCATCCTATGATATGGGATCCTTTAAGCGTAACGTGAAGAGATATTTGTGCAGGCCGGCATGATCGCTGCGACTGCCGTTGGGTTTTTCTTACCTACCGATAGTCGTTTGCGTTTTTTGGGCTGCACCATGCTTACCATCAGGTATGGTGCAGTCACTGTGACGAGTCAGAATAAAAAAAAGGTATTTTGCTATTAGAAGTTTTGAATATAAAAAAAAACCAGTAATAATTTATGTTAATTGTTTACTGTTGCTTATGAGCACCTCACCATGGGATGTCATTCCAAAGATGGTATCATTAAAATAACTGTATAGCTGGATGCGAACTACCAATTTAAAATTATTATAAATACACAATACATTGCAGTAGATATTATAGAAAGTAAATTCATTACACTATAATACATCATTTTCTATTATGGACAACTATCACTGTTACACTCATAAACACGAGTAGATATATACTTACAATAAAATTGATTTAAACCAATGTAGATATTTTTAATTTATGAAAATATTTACTAGCTCCTTTATAACATTTATAAAATACCCAAAAAATTGTTTTTTTAATTTAATCCAAAACAAGATCTAAAGGATTTAATAGAGGATTGTATTTGATAATTAACGAAATCATGAACCTATAATTTACTCAAACTAGGAACTGTTCAAGTACTTAAGTATAGAATAACACAAGTAAACAGCATATGTTTCGACAGTGAATAACGTAAGACTTTTTTCTCATACTCAGTTCTTAAAATGTTTTTAGTTCTGTTTGGAAAGCGGTACGGAAGCTTGCTACTGTGCGACTCCATTGTGCCCTGCACACTCTTCAATTGGTTACCACACTTGTTCGTTGCGCGTAACGGCTTAAAAGATGCCGCATTCTTTTGTCACCTGTCCATACTCTCTTCTGACAATACCTTGCCGCCTACATAGAACATATAAGACAAAATAGATTCTAATGCAATTGAATAACTACCGCTATAGAAAGTAGGTTATGATAGTTAAACAAATTACCATAAGTGGGTAAGTATTCTTGCATTACGCAGTTTGTTACGAAGTCAAACGTAATGTAATTTAAATTGGAACCAAAACCGTTAATTTAGTATTAATTTTGAAACACAAATATGGATTACTGGCAATATTTTATGAAGCCATTCATATATTTTGTATGTTTATTTAAAAATTGAAGAGACCCACATGGTTATAATTACCTACTTACTATAATTTGAATGATAAGTCTCTCTCAAAATTCTTTGAATTTATTCATAGTAATAAGTGTCGACAAATCTATACTAATATTATAAAGCTGAAGAGTTTGTTTGTTTGTTTGTTTGTTTTTTTGTTTGAACGCGCTAATCTCAGGAACTACTGTTTCGAATTGAAAAATTATTTTTGTGTTAAATAGACTATTTATCGAGGAAGGCTTTAGGCTATATAACATCACGATGCAACTATTAGGAGCAAAGAAATAATGGAAAATGTGAAAAAAAAACAGGGAAAATTATTCATCCTTGAGTGCTTCCATTGCGTGCGCTGCGAAAACGGTTCAAGGTACGAAAAATATATGTAAGAAAGAATGATTCCTCTTGAAATGATCTAAAAAAATGTCCGCGACAGTATATGTCTATCTTTTAAGATTAACTCACTAGAACCGTTTTTATGGTAATCAAATTTGGTCGAAATTAATGCATTATTTGTTAAGAGTTGTATCAACGTAATAATATTAATCTTTATCCAAAAAAATGTGTTGTTGATTAAGAGTATTTAATTGTGAACAAAATTGTCTTTGACGTCACTTAATTTCAATAAACATCATAGAAGATATTACAATAACTTATATAGCAAATCTACGTTTGCCGGATCAGCTATGTCTTGATAAGCGCGAAACTCGAGAACGACTAAACCGATTTGACTGATTTCTTTTGTGTTGTGTTTGTTGAAGTATGGGGAAGGTTATTACGGAGAGAAAAATTAAAAAAATTGTCTGAAAAAGTCTAAAAACAACACTTTTCTATATTCTCATACAAAAAATTCGTAATAATATTTTAAAGTCAATTTGAACTTTAACACTTTTTTGTGTTGTGTTGTGTTCGGTTGTGTTCGGTTGTGTTCGGTTGTGTTCGGTTCTGTTCGGTTGTGTTCGGTTATGTTCGGTTGTGTTCGGTTATGTTGTGTTGTGTTCGGTTGTGTTGTGTTCGGTTGTATTCGGTTGTGTTGTGTTGTGTTCGGTTGTATTCGGTTGTGTTGTGTTGTGTTCGGTTGTGTTCGGTTGTGTTCGGTTGTGTTCGGTTGTGTTCGGTTGTGTTGTGTTGTGTTCGGTTGTGTTCGGTTGTGTTCGGATGTGTTCGGTTGTGTTCGGTTGTGTTCGGTTATGTTCGGTTATGTTCGGGTATGTTGTGTTGTGTTCGGATGTGTTCGGTTATGTTCGGTTGTGTTGTGTTCGGTTGTGTTGTGTTTGGTTGTGTTGTGTTATGTTCGGTTATGTTCGGTTATGTTGTGTTGTGTTCGGATGTGTTCGGTTGTGTTCGGTTATGTTCGGTTGTGTTGTGTTCGGTTGTGTTGTGTTGTGTTCGGTTGTGTTCGGTTGTGTTCGGATGTGTTCGGTTGTGTTCGGTTATGTTCGGTTGTGTTCGGTTATGTTGTGTTGTGTTCGGATGTGTTCGGTTGTGTTCGGTTGTGTTCGGTTATGTTCGGTTGTGTTCGGTTATGTTGTGTTGTGTTCGGTTGTATTCGGTTATGTTGTGTTGTGTTCGGTTGTGTTCGGTTGTGTTGTGTTCGGTTGTATTCGGTTGTGTTGTGTTGTGTTCGGTTGTGTTCGGTTGTGTTGTGTTGTGTTCGGTTGTGTTCGGTTGTGTTCGGATGTGTTCGGTTGTGTTCGGTTGTGTTCGGTTGTGTTCGGTTGTGTTCGGTTGTGTTCGGATGTGTTCGGTTGTGTTCGGTTGTGTTCGGTTGTGTTCGGTTGTGTTCGGTTGTGTTCGGTTATGTTCGGTTATGTTGTGTTGTGTTCGGATGTGTTCGGATGTGTTCGGTTGTGTTCGGTTGTGTTCGGTTTTGTTCGGTTATGTTCGGTTATGTTCGGTTATGTTGTGTTGTGTTCGAATGTGTTCGGTTGTGTTCGGTTTTGTTCGGTTATGTTCGGTTATGTTCGGTTATGTTCGGTTATGTTGTGTTGTGTTCGAATGTGTTCGGTTGTGTTCGGTTGTGTTCGGTTGTGTTGTGTTGTGTTCGGTTGTGTTCGGATCTGTTCGGATCTGTTCGGTTGTGTTCGGTTGTGTTCGGTTATGTTCGGTTATGTTCGGTTATGTTCGGATATGTTGTGTTGTGTTCGGATGTGTTCGGTTGTGTTCGGTTATGTTCGGTTATGTTCGGTTATGTTGTGTTGTGTTCGGATGTGTTCGGTTGTGTTGTGTTGTGTTCGGATGTGTTGTGTTGTGTTCGGTTGTGTTGTGTTCGGTTGTGTTGTGTTGTGTTCGGTTGTGTTCGGTTGTGTTGTGTTCGGTTGTGTTGTGTTGTGTTCGGTTGTGTTCGGTTGTGTTCGGATGTGTTCGGTTGTGTTCGGTTGTGTTCGGTTGTGTTCGGTTGTGTTCGGTTGTATTCGGTTGTGTTGTGTTCGGTTGTGTTCGGTTGTGTTCGGTTGTGTTCGGTTGTGTTGTGTTGTGTTTGGTTGTGTTCGGTTATGTTGTGTTGTGTTCGGTTGTGTTGTGTTCGGTTGTGTTGTGTTGTGTTCGGTTGTGTTCGGTTATGTTGTGTTGTGTTCGGTTGTGTTGTGTTCGGTTGTATTCGGTTGTGTTGTGTTGTGTTCTGTTGTGTTCGGTTATGTTGTGTTGTGTTCGGTTGTGTTCGGTTGTGTTGTGTTGTGTTCGGTTCTGTTCCGTTGTGTTCGGTTGTGTTCGTTTGTGTTCGGTTCTGTTCCGTTGTGTTCGGTTGTGTTCGGATGTGTTCGGTTATGTTCGGTTGTGTTGTGTTCGGTTGTGTTCGGTTGTGTTCGGATGTGTTCGGTTGTGTTCGGTTGTGTTCGGTTGTGTTCGGTTGTGTTCGGTTGTGTTCGGTTATGTTCGGTTATGATGTGTTGTGTTCGGATGTGTTCGGTTGTGTTCGGTTGTGTTCGGTTGTGTTCGGTTGTGTTCGGTTGTGTTCGGTTATGTTCGGTTATGTTCGGTTATGTTGTGTTGTGTTCGGATGTGTTCTGTTGTGTTCGGTTATGTTCGGTTGTGTTGTGTTCGGTTGTGTTGTGTTGTGTTCGGTTATGTTCGGTTGTGTTCGGTTATGTTGTGTTGTGTTCGGTTGTATTCGGTTATGTTCGGTTGTGTTCGGTTATGTTGTGTTGTGTTCGGTTGTGTTCGGTTGTGTTGCGTTCGGTTGTATTCGGTTGTGTTGTGCTGTGTTCGGTTGTATTCGGTTGTGTTGTGTTGTGTTCGGTTGTGTTCGGTTGTGTTGTGTTGTGTTGTGTTCGGTTGTGTTCGGTTGTGTTCGGATGTGTTCGGTTGTGTTCGGTTGTGTTCGGTTGTGTTCGGTTATGTTCGGTTATGTTGTGTTGTGTTCGGATGTGTTCGGTTGTGTTCGGTTGTGTTCGGTTATGTTCGGATGTGTTCGGTTGTGTTCGGTTGTGTTCGGTTATGTTCGGTTATGTTGTGTTGTGTTCGGATGTGTTGTGTTGTGTTCGGTTGTGTTGTGTTCGGTTGTGTTGTGTTGTGTTCGGTTGTGTTCGGTTGTGTTGTGTTCGGTTGTGTTGTGTTGTGTTCGGTTGTGTTCGGTTGTGTTCGGATGTGTTCGGTTGTGTTCGGTTGTGTTCGGTTGTGTTCGGTTGTGTTCGGTTATGTTCGGTTATGTTGTGTTGTGTTCGGATGTGTTCGGATGTGTTCGGTTGTGTTCGGTTGTGTTCGGTTGTGTTCGGTTGTGTTCGGTTGTGTTCGGTTGTGTTCGGTTGTGTTCGGTTATGTTCGGTTATGTTCGGTTATGTTGTGTTGTGTTCGGATGTGTTGTGTTGTGTTCGGTTGTGTTGTGTTCGGTTGTGTTCGGTTGTGTTGTGTTGTGTTCGGTTGTGTTCGGTTGTGTTGTGTTCGGTTGTGTTGTGTTCGGTTGTGTTCGGTTGTGTTCGGTTATGTTGTGTTGTGTTCGGTTGTGTTCGGTTGTGTTGTGTTGTGTTCGGTTCTGTTCCGTTGTGTTCGGTTGTGTTCGTTTGTGTTCGGTTCTGTTCCGTTGTGTTCGGTTGTGTTCGGATGTGTTCGGTTATGTTCGGTTGTGTTGTGTTCGGTTGTGTTGTGTTGTGTTCGGATGTGTTCGGTTGTGTTCGGTTATGTTCGGTTGTGTTGTGTTGTGTTCGGTTGTGTTCGGTTGTGTTCGGTTGTGTTCGGTTATGTTCGGTTATGTTCGGTTATGTTGTGTTGTGTTCTGTTATGTTCGGTTCTGTTCCGTTGTGTTCGGTTGTGTTCGTTTGTGTTCGGTTCTGTTCCGTTGTGTTCGATTGTGTTCGTTTGTGTTTGGTTCTGTTCGGTTGTGTTCGGTTGTGTTATGTTGTGTTCGGTTCTGTTCCGTTGTGTTCGGTTGTGTTCGTTTGTGTTCGGTTCTGTTCCGTTGTGATTTTTCTGATGGCGCAAAATGGAGTGAGCGTCGCTTTGATCGTTGGTATTAACGTTAATCAGAAACTGAATATTAATCGTTATTAACCACGGGCTTAAAAGGACTTGTATCTAAAGGTGTAAAACTTAATAAACAAACAACACAAAGTACTAATATCAGTTTAATATAAGGGAGTCGAAGCTGCTCGCATCCGTAGAGTTTACCCTAGTTTCCCTACACGTAACTCCTGGGTGGTGCTAAACGAGCAGCAGCGAGATGCCCGTCTGGATCGCGACCACAGTACATGGGTGTACAGCCCGTAGTGACCAGTTTCGCCTTGTCGCGTTTCGGGATCAGCTTGTGTATATCCAGTAACTCATATACCTAAAGTCGTGGTATATGTGGGCCCAAAATGACGATGTAGACTATCAATGGATTTTCATCCTTTGATAGTCGCTTTCGTTTTTGGACTACACTGTACTTACCATTAGGTACTCTGTAGTCACTATGTCGAGCCAGTGTAAAAAATAGGGAATTGTTGATTTAGTGAACTTTGAGCTATTCTCATTTGTCTTTTGAAACCTGTAAGATTGCAAACAAGAGTCTTCTGGTTGCAAGTATTTCCTTCACCTATACATCCTTAAAATTAGCAAATTATAAGTAACATGTGTCGCACAAAGGCAGTGAACGGTAGATTAATCAACAAAACAAGTTTCAACACTTACTTTCCAGTCACACGGGAAAGTTGCCGAATCAGAAAGGCTTGCCAACAAACGTATAGGACATGGCTATTATCGAGAAATACATGAATTACTACGCAAAATCAGAAAACAATAGTAGAAACAGCGTAGAACCAATTTGTAACGGTACAGCAGACGTATTTTGTTTATATGTGATGCGGTGAAATCGTCGTTTTATTGTGTGTTATGTGTGTTGTGTTGTGTTCGGTTGTGTTCGGATGTGTTCGGTTATGTTCGGTTATGTTCGGGTATGTTGTGTTGTGTTCGGATGTGTTCGGTTATGTTCGGTTGTGTTGTGTTCGGTTGTGTTGTGTTGTGTTCGGATGTGTTCTGTTGTGTTCGGTTATGTTCGGTTGTGTTGTGTTCGGTTGTGTTGTGTTCGGTTGTGTTCGGTTGTGTTCGGTTATGTTGTGTTGTGTTCGGTTGTGTTCGGTTGTGTTCGGTTGTGTTGTGTTCGGTTGTATTCGGTTGTGTTGTGTTGTGTTCGGTTGTATTCGGTTGTGTTGTGTTGTGTTTGGTTGTGTTCGGTTGTGTTCGGTTGTGTTGTGTTGTGTTCGGTTATGTTCGGTTATGTTCGGTTATGTTGTGTTGTGTTCGGATGTGTTCGGTTGTGTTCGGTTATGTTCGGTTGTGTTGTGTTCGGTTGTGTTGTGTTGTGTTCGGTTGTGTTCGGATGTGTTCGGTTGTGTTCGGTTGTGTTCGGTTGTGTTCGGTTATGTTGTGTTGTGTTCGGTTGTGTTCGGTTGTGTTCGGTTCTGTTCCGTTGTGTTCGGTTGTATTCGTTTGTGTTCGGTTCTGTTCCGTTGTGTTCGGTTGTGTTCGGATGTGTTCGGTTATGTTCGGTTGTGTTGTGTTCGGTTGTGTTGTGTTGTGTTCGGATGTGTTCGGTTATGTTCGGTTGTGTTGTGTTGTGTTCGGTTGTGTTCGGTTATGTTCGGTTATGTTCGGTTATGTTCGGTTATGTTGTGTGGTGTTCGGATGTGTTCGGTTCTGTTCCGTTGTGTTCGGTTGTGTTCGTTTGTGTTTGGTTCTGTTCGGTTGTGTTCGATTGTGTTCGTTTGTGTTTGGTTCTGTTCGGTTGTGTTCGGTTGTGTTCGGTTGTGTTGTGTTGTGTTCGGTTCTGTTCCGTTGTGTTCGGTTGTGTTCGTTTGTGTTCGGTTCTGTTCCGTTGTGTTCGGTTGTGTTCGTTTGTGTTCGGTTCTGTTCGGTTGTGTTCGGTTGTGTTCGGTTATGTTCGGTTATGTTGTGTTGTGTTCGGATGTGTTCTGTTGTGTTCGGTTATGTTCGGTTGTGTTGTGTTCGGTTGTGTTGTGTTCGGTTGTGTTGTGTTGTGTTCGGTTGTGTTCGGTTGTGTTAGAACAATTTAGATTATTATTTCTTAGTATTGTAGAGTGTAGTATAAAATCGGTCCGTGCAGTTCAGGCTATGGAGCGTTGCGGAATATAATGCGTAACAAGGCACTTACTTCAAACAAAGTCTGATTGGTAGATTTAGCATTATTATTTACTTTATGGATCGGTTATATATTTTTTTTAATTGTATATTTTATTTGTACTAATATTCGATTGTATTCAAAGCTGCGATGATAGTTTAATGTAATTAAATCAATTAGCCTGATATATAACTAAATAATCGAAAATATGTATTTTAAATGATAAATTACCCACCATAACAAACGCGCCGCATAAATCATAACATCAAGTTAATCGGGAACCACGAGACTATTGAGTCTCCTAATAAAATAAACTGCCACTAAGTGACTTCAAAGACGAAAAAATAATTTACGACCTTAAAAACCCGTAAACAATACAAGACAATATGTCAAAATACTTAAACACAATAAGATCATCACCTAAAATGTCGGTCAAAGTGTGAATAACTCACGGGAATCCAGTCAAGATAAATTAAATCCAAAAGGGTGTCGCTGTATATTAACAAAAAAACTATGAACTTCTGAAGCAGTTAATAGGGGCTGTACACAATGAGTCTCAGCGGTGGTACGTCCTACACAGGCATCTAATTCATATTTATACGGTGTGTCCATATTCAAAAGAGTCGTTTGAAAGAAACCTTTTTGAAGCTTCCTTAACACGTCATCATAAAGTTTTATGGCAGTTGAATTAAAGACATCAGCTAAACGCATTTTAATTTTAATTAAATTCTGCTTTAGACAATTATTATTATAGCATTTATACGTATATTACAAACATTTCGTGTTGTATATAAATTAATATAGAAATAAACGCCGATTGACAGTACATATCGAAGGGTGAAAGGCCACTTGGTTTATTGAGATTTTTGATGATATAGTAATATATATATGGAATCGTAAAAAACGCTGATTCCGAAAATATATATATATATATATATATATATATATATATATATATATATATATATATTATACTATATCACCAAAAAATGTGGCTTAAACCAAATAGCCTCTCACCCCTCGATATAATTAATGTATTGTAGATAATAACTAGTGGATAAGTGTAGCCTAATTATGAACATATCGATTCTGAAAGATATCAGAAAAGCTCAATGGTATTTACATTTAGTCGTCATATTAATCAATGGTGATTGTATGGCGTGCACCTCAATAGCAACTCGAGACAAACGCTGATAAACTGATAGAGAAATGGTGCTAATGTAAATAAATGATCAGCAATATGTTAATGTCTAGCTGAATTAGTATGGAAGCGGCTTTCATTCGCTTACCCTAAACAACATTAAGTCATTATTTTTGGAAACTATTTTATAGTTAACAAAATAGTAAAACAAACCTATATGCACATAAGGTCAAAAGAAAAAGTATATATCATACTTTAAATATTTGTATATGACGTAATATAAAATATTATCCAAACGAATCTCATTAAATATTCTATATATATGTCCATCTATATCTTAACATTTATTGTATATAATGAGGAATGTCATTTGGTCTGTTAAATCACTTGAAACTATATGATCGTGTAGCCTAAATAACTGTATGCACACCTGTTATTGCTTCATTCAAATCAAGTTGATAGTTTTGAAGGTACAATCATTTTAATTTCCATCTTACTCAAATATCTGGCACGGGCGCCATTAAGCAACGCACGCTCTCGCCGTACTATGTCGCTTATTAATTGCTATTGGATCTTCATTATATTCGACAACAAAAATGTTATTATACTAACTATTTTTTTATATCTATTTTATTGTTTTTATTATTTTTTCATCTAATAGGTCTTATGATATATATTCTAATTACAAGAAACAACATATGTTTTCTCCAGCATGTATGAATTTCAAGGTGGGACACTTAAATATGACGAATACATGTTACATATTTTCTCAAAAATTGCTACTTCTTTTTAACAACATTTTCGCTACTAATATATTTGGTAGTACCATAAGGTCGAAGTCACTGATATATAAGTAAATTGGGAAACATTATTTATCTACTCAACTCATACAAACACATTATATTATATAATCTTCAAATTATATACTTTTCATATCAAGAACAAAAATAATTCCCAAAAACTAGCACAGAAATTAGATACCGTAAAAACAAATCGTAGTAAAAATAATTTATATAAATAAAAAAGCCTATATATATTATTAGCTATATATATTAGCGGCAAGTATTTCTTATAATAATACAACCGATTGCTTATTCATACTTATAATTAATAAATAAATAATAAAAATAAATAATGTATTCAACTGAAAAAGAATCAATTCCATACTACCAAGCATAATCTGTTTTCGTGTGTATGCTCGCACAACAAGTGAGCCTAACAAGCGATCGATACAAAACATCTCACTGCAGCTAAACTTAAATTCAACAGCCAGTAACCGATCACTCGTCATACCTGACTGCAGTATATTAAAGTAATGTATGGAACGGCAATTATTCAAGTTTATGTGTTGGCAAAGTAGACTCATGGAATGCTAGTCTTATGATACAAAGCAATCATTTAAAAATTACGGTCTTATAACTTATATCACTTCAAAGAACATTTTATAACTTCAAAAGGTTAAAGTTTAAAGCAATTACAGGTACCACTATATATTTAAGCTATGTCTATTACCACCTACATAAAAATCTTTTTTTTTATTCCAAATATTAGAATAGGAATATATTTAGCTTGCAGAATTACAGTGTTATATGTGTGTGTATATAATAAATAAATTTATTTATTTTATTTATAAATCACTGTAACACAATAAAATTGGAAAAAGCTTCACATATACATATATCTTTGTAGTTTGCTCGAACTCACTAGGGCTGCTCATAAGTCCGATATATGGCTTCGCAGTCTTTATATTGTAAATTGTTGTTGTTGTAATTTAGAACTAATAAATTAAATAATTAATTAATTATTAATACCCAGATTATAAATGCAAGCTTAGTTTGAGATTTAGTCTATGTGTTTAATTGGCCAGGAATATTATTATTTTGCACAAAACAATTTACTAATATGTATATATATTTAGGACAATACACTTATGCTGGGCAAATATAAGGTAGCCTATAAAGATTCACCAATATTATCGACGTTGGCAATGAAGTTTCTAACGACACGAGCAAGGAATTAAGCTTGACAGTAAATAGAGGCGTAATTCATCGATAATCGTGGTCACGAATCCGCGTATCGACAGGATAATAGCGCCAATCCTCGTCTGCGAACGGGATTTACAAAGCCTCATCGTAGCTGTCCATCGCCCTTCTCTTAATAATGTTATTAATTCTATCGGCTTCATATTATCGATAATATCTATGTTTATTATATATTCATAGTTCAAATATTTAATATACATATAAAAATTTACATACAATGTAAATAAAATAAAAATCATTTCCGAGCAACTACAAAATTGTTTTTTTTTTTAGACAGTTATGTAAGAACGTCTGTGTTCATTGCTATTTTAATTTTAACCAATACTGTCATTTACATCTTAACGCGAACCCAACAGAACTCAACATACTAAAAAATTCTGAAAAATCTGTGGTCTTCCACATTTTATTGTATTCCAGTCAGCATTTTCACTTCAGTCTACGACATTGGATCCTTTAAAAAAAGTATGAAGAGGCTTTTATGTTAGCTGGGACGATTTTGACAACTATTCCATTTTTTATGCTGATGTGGGTAAAGGATAACACTGCTCCTGAAGTTAAGCGGTGCGCAGTACAGAAATTGACCCCAACTATAAAAACCAACTAGATAAACAATATTGTCGATGTACTCAGTTCAAGTAATTTAAGGTTAAATTAGTATTCGGGTGAAGCAAATCCAACTAAAGAGTAATTTCGTCTACTCGAAATTTAAAATGCCCATTTAGAATATTCGCATTTATATCGACTAAATCGCACTCTAGTGGTGCAATGCAGGCTCACTCATCGGGATCAAATGCCAGGCGGCTATCTGTTATAGACGTAGTAATGCCGGGACCATAGAACCGAACATCTCTAACGAAGTGCCCGCCCATATTTAACTATATTTATCATTCTACAGTTACTAACTTAATAAACAAACCATATCCATTTTGATAATGCAAAAATTATTGACAGAAATAATCATGTAGTTTTTTTTTAGTCAAGCAGATATACATATATATTTAATGCCAACTATTACATCATTTACATCTGTTTCCAGCTTGTTTATTATGTTCATTATTACTGAAATAGGATTACATGGCAAAGATTAGGGTGTGTGCCTTTTAAATATAATCGTAATATATGGTAAGCGCTAAGCCCTTAGTGTCAAATAATAAAAAATGCAATATGTATACATTTTCTGATAATGCCTGTAATGGGTGTGGCTTAGCAAATAACACTTACAAGTTGTTAAGATATCCGACAAATAAATCAAAATAAAGCCTCTAGGGCAAAGTTAGAAACACATTTAGAAAGCTATGGGTATTCGGAGTTACAAGACCAAATTCCTAGTTTCTAAGAATTTATCGAATATATTATAGCTGATCTGTATACATTACAAAAATTTCTTCCAGCAACTATAGACCTGATACAATGCTTCTATTCTTCATTGAATCGTGTAATACAATCGTTCAATATATTAGGTCCTTACATATGAAATTGGCGTTTTGTATGGGAGGAACAAAAAGTCGAATATTTTTTAATATAATATATTTAATTAATCAAAGTATGAACCATTATTTTCTATGCACTTTTGCCATCTCATAGGTAGTTCATTGATCCTTTTACTAAAAAAACCAGTCGGACGGGAATCAATAAAATCTTTGAAGGCGATTTGGACTGCCCCATCGGAGTTGAATTTTTTCCCTTGCAAGAAGTTATCCAAATTTCGAAAAAAATGGTAATCTGTCGGAGCAAGGTCCGTGGAGTACGGAGGATGTCTTAGACTTTCCAATTGAAGCTCTTCTAATTTAGTAGCCGTCTGTTGCGCAGTGTGTGGTCTAGCGTTGTCGTGAAGCAGCAGTGGCGTGGAGCGATTGACCAGCCTAGGTTGTTTAGCCGCTAGCTTTTCCATCATGGTTTGCAATTGCTGACAATAGACATCAGCCGTAATAGTCTGGCCAGATTTGAGAAAACTGTAATGAACAATACCGGCACTAGTCCACCAAACGCTTACAAGTAACTTTTTTGGGGTTAATTTTCGCTTGGGGTAGGATTTGGCTGGCTGGCCAGGATCCAACCATTGCGCTGAGCGCTTCCGATTATCGTAATGAACCCATTTTTCATCACAGGTAATGATTCGGTTTAAAATACCTTCATTATTGTGCCGGTTTAGTAATGTAACGCAGCAGTCGACGCGCGTTTGCCGGTTTGCTTCAGTCAATTCGTAAGGTACCCACCTTTCAAGCTTTTTAATCTTCCCAATTTGCTTCAAGTGAATTAAAACAGTTTTATCACTAACATCGCAGCCTGCAGCTAACTCGGACGTGGTTTGCGATGGATCCGCTTCCACAATAGCCTTCAACTCTTCATTATCAACTTGAGTCTCAGGCCGTCCACGGGGCTTGTTCTGCAGGTCGAAATTTCCAGAACGAAAACGTTGGAACCAAAAACGAACTGTGTTTTCTTTTGCAACACGACCGCCATACACATCATTCACCCTTCGAGTTGTTTCCGCAGCACTAGTGCCACGGCGGAACTCGTACTCGTAAATAATGCGATATTTTAAGTTTTCCATTTTGTAAAATGAGTGACGCAAACAGAAAAAAACAGAAGAAAAAATCAAATGAATGACGATCATCGAATCACAAATACATGAGTCTATAGCTGTACAAATTTGAATTTGGAATTCCTTACCAAAGAGGAGAAATTTGTGATTAAAGAGGCCAGTACGAAAAACGCCAATTTCATATGTAAGGACCTAATATATATGTTTTATTTAATTTACCCTAAAGTATATTTTATAAAATTTTCCTCTATGGATATTAAACAAGCGACTTATTTCCATAACCACGTTCCCATTCAATTATCATTTATCATTCACAGGACAGCGCAAACTGAATAATCTTCATAAACTCGTAATACGGTGGTAAGATGCCAGTTTAACCGGGATAAGTGAAATTAAGTGAATTATGCCGGTGAGTGCGAGCAATGCGATTTAAAGTAACTTAGCCTCTAGTTATTATGGATCAATGGAGGTCCGACACTGCGAAGCAGTTTAGATATAAATAGGGAGTCGTTAGAATATCTCACAGAGTAGACAAGATGTAGAGAAAACAAAATTGAGCGAATAAATATATTACAAAGTTATAAAATAATTCTGTAATTTACTTTAAACATAAACATATATTTAATAGTAGATGTAGAGATAAAGGGTTACATATTACGTGGTATTCCGAGTTTTAAAAAAATCTGAGTAATATTTTACGCATTCAAAAGATTAATTAAATTTATAAGTTTATCGTGACTTACAGAAACCCATCTGCTATTACCCTATATCTACCTACCTTTTTTTTTGTCCCAAAAACAGTTTGCTCGTAACTATAGCCTGTATAGCCCCGTGGATTTATCAAGCTAAAAACGTGATTGGTACGCATATAAAACCTCTTATAGTATTTAGAATGCGTACAAAATGCGAAAGTAGGCAATTTTGTTACTTAATTTGTATAACAAAAATTTTACTTTTTCTATTTAATTTATACATTTCTACTCTCAGTAGTCGTTCCTAAAATAATAAATTAATATCCTATTTTTATAGATAGCTATGTAATACTTACTCTGCCTAATAGTTACTCTGTGAGATGTTACCTCCAGCGACGTCGCCTCTCTGCGCAATGATTGATGGATCCCGAAACCTGCGCCGGCGGCAAACTTTGGATTTATCACCGCAACTCGCTCTACTGGCTTACATCCGTTCCGCGATCACACGGATCATCCCATTTGTGGCTGACATTACGCTACATTAATGCATTTAATTACATTCTACAAGGATACTTTATACTTATAAAATATGAAAAAATAATTATAATATATCATGAGGCTATATTCCTTTTAGAATGAGCAGAGGTACATTAGTGGCCGTAACCCCTTTGCGCTTGTTTGCCGCCCGATGTTACCAGCAGCACAGCTGATCTCTGTTCTTTTAGAATTTATACATGAAATTTCTATTAGATGCCATGCAGATTTCTTAACTATATTTTCCTTCACAGGTGGGTATGTGGCGCCTAAATCCATACTTTATCTGGAAAACCCAGAGGTATGTTTCGGAATTCGAACCTACGACTATTCGCGTTTCCAAGCATTGCTATCGGTCCCTTATCAAATACGTCACCACTCACAGCCACCCCATACTACGTGAAATTACTCCATTTTTATTCTTTACTTTCTACATTTCATTTATCTTGTATTCAATTAATATAGCATACCTAGACGCATTGTAATTTTTATAACATAAAAGACTTCGTATTCTATATCTTTTTACCAAGGTATATCCATTTTCTTTTGCCTAAATCCAAACAGTGTATTTATAATTCAAATACATTTTCTTAAAAATTGAAATTGAAACGAAAATCCTATCCTTCAGATAAATCAAACAGGTTAACTCTTAAACCATACATTAATCCGATAATCTCGGGGTCCGCAAATGCAGGTCTTACAAATAAGATTTATAACATTTACAACCATTATCTCGAAAAACTGTGATGTTTGTACCCTTTTGTTTATAACAGCCGCCAGCCAAACAAGGAACAGGTGAAACTAAACTCCGGAACAGGGGTACGAATACAACTTTCTTCACAGTTTTTGTTAAGCGTTTTTGTAGGTAGCTTTTGGTAAATGGTGTCCAGATAAAGGTCGAACTAACACCAGCAGTAATTAGCGACGATTAATAATCGGTTATCTTGATCACGAGGTCGTACACCGTAATAATCGTTCCAGTTATTTTTTATTACAAAACGTCTCGAAATCTAGCTTTACCGAAATAATTGCATCTTCACTTTGATAATTGATAGGTAGTTTTAATGAATGTTAAATAACTCAAAAATAATCTATTAATTTACGACACTATATAAAATGTATCCAATTCTAATAAATGATAACCTCCATGTACTCTATATTAACAAAATGTGAACACAGAGTAATCATAACAATAATTGAACTTTAGAGCATTTGTCGTTCATAGATATTATTCAGAATACGAGGTACGATTTGTATTATTATAAAATAAGTGGTATTTGATATGCATATATGTGCACAGATTAAATCAAAGTACATTAGATATGTGTTTTTATTTAATGCATCATCAATAATAAATTCATAATCAAATATCAAAAGCGTATTTCAATTTACCATACGATAAGATTACCTTTGTCTCTCAGTAAAAGAGATCTTAATCGTCTTTATGTTGGAAATCAATTTGTTGGAATGAAGGCATGGTTCATGTCATAAGTGGTTTTTATCTACGATCGAGAGGTGTCGGCGATGTTTCGCGCGTTCGCTGCAGAGGACCGCGGGAATGTGACGTCGCGGTCGACTTCCTCGAACTGCATCGCCGACGATTCACCCAATGTCAATCATAGCATTAGAGCTGTACCACAGATATCGATAATAGACTCAACAAGGCTTAGCCATCATATTCAGTTTTTTTATCGCTTTATCTCAATGGTACCAATATACTTACAAAAGATCATCCAGATATCTCTGTGGATCCGATTTTGTTGACTTATTCCCAAATGACGCTTATTTGTCTCAAATTTATACATTTTTGGGTTAAAAAACATATATAGTATATTATACTAACCCTATTATATTAACCCTATTGGGTTACGTTGATCTTGAATAAGCAACCGCAAATTCAGGCCAGTTTTCAACTACGAATTTCTGAAATCAGCGAAACGGCGGAATCTTATTTGTAACCCTAATATGTTAATATTTTGTATAATGATCATCTTAATAAGGGGATCTTCGAGACATTTCAACTCGAACCTCATTTTCTTTAGCAACGCCACCGATTGTGAAAATAAACACATTTTTTTTATGGTAACGTTGTGCTCATTCACTACACAGTCTAGTACAGTAATTTCTTCATATCACAAGAAAATACTACCTCAGTTGTAGTTGTATTGCTCTAATAAATGACATTTAAAATTTAAAAATTATCGACAAGGCAGGATCACATCACTCTTTCGTTAAGAAGACGGGCGCAGGGCGACCCCTTGCCGCGCGCAATTGATGCATCGTCTGCTCACTCACTGATACATTATAAAATGTATTGCTAATCGCTAACTACATCTGTAGGTACATTTAGTTCAAAATAATCGTTAGTCAATTTGTATCATATTTAAAAGAATGTCTAAAATTTTATCATTGGGCTTAAAACAAATCACGTATGAGTGTTTTAGCTAATATTGTTATATCGAGGGGTGAAAGGCTATTTGGCTTAAGCGACATTTTTTGGTGATATAGTAATATATATATATGGAATCCGCGTTTTTTACCGATTCCAAAAATATATATATATTACTATATCCTCCAAAAATGTCGCTTAAACCAAATAGCCCTTCACCCTTCGATATATTCCTTGTTTTAACATTATATACCCTACACAAAACTTCGGTTAATGCTAAACGAGCAGTAGGGAAAAGTTACAATATCTGTTTTCTCAGCCTTCAAAACATTAATGAGAAGCCAGTCCTACTGACTCGACTCGGGATATCAATGTTTGGAAATTAGTCCTTATACATTCTAGTTAAGTACACAGCAGTAGCGTTCATTCCATAGATGCATGCAAGCATTGCATGCCCTTATGATAAATAAGTCTGGAATAAATTGCTTAAAGTTAAACAAAAAAAGGAACCATTTATATTTTATATCCATATCTATTATATATTCACGCTGTCTATCTGTCCTATGAAAGCAATATAATATTTACTATCATAATATAATATTCAACTTAATTACGCGAATTCTGCCTACCCTGTCTAAATACCCTATGCACTTCACTGGTACGGAGGTCCATAAATGCCTGCCGTCGTGGTGTGATTTGGCCGGCATGACATTAACAACCATCAGTGGACACTTAAAGCATTTTAAGCAACCTTGGTTTTTGGATTAAACTGTACTCGTACCTACTTACCATCAGGTAATCATTTTGTCGCGCCAGAATTAAAAAGACTAATCTTTCTTGGAATTTTAAAAGACCTCTTCATAATTAGGATAATAAATTTTATTGTGCCTGTTAGAAATACCCAGTTTGCCCTTATCCTATAAAAAGCGAAAGTTTCTTCAACATTCCTTCATTAACAGTTGAAATACAACACCTTTACAGCTGTTATAAACTAAATGATTTATTTAGTATCATTTTGTTAAACAAACCTGATCATTTAATATCATGATTACAACGCAGATAATTTGCATCAATTTGTACTTAATGTAGTACTTGCAATTTCTAAGTTTTAAAATACCTAAAAACTTATCAACTCTTGCGTATAATATTTATTCCAAACCATTAATCTGCTAAACCATGTGTGTGGTGAAATGCTTTAAATGGCGGAACATAATTTGGTAAAAGTATTTTGCTACACCACGCGACACCGTTTAAGAGGTATGCGGTTTTATTGTGGTTGCCAAAATTATACAAAAAGATACAGAAAAGAAACTCTTAAATATAACATAAAAAATCTATTAAGGCTTTGTTAAGACGTCATTTGTTAGTGTTCGTAGCATAAAACTGAAATGTGATATACTGCGAAATATCAAAAGAGACTGTTTTAAAGTAATAACACACTTTCAATCTTACAGCTTTTCATTTAAGTGTCAATTGTCATTCAAAATAAACATATTGCAAGTCTTTTTTGTGCTAGTCATTTGTCACGCATTAGAAGCAAAACTTGTATTTTAACAGATTATTGTATATTTAGTTATCAAAGTTAATTAAAAGACTAAATCGTGAAGGTTCGCGGTTGTATTGGACACACGATCCGGGTTTCATGGAAACCCCAGGTAGTCAAGCGCCGCGAAACAAATTTTAACTTCATGCCACGTGAGTAGCTACCATTAATTTGTATAACATACAAAACAATAACTATATCGTACCGATAACCTTTATTCCGTCATAATCTATTAATATAATAAAAAAAGCCATGTTTTACTTCTCAGTGAATTAAATAAATTGTTCCGTGCGATTACACACACGTATTTGCTCCGAAGGAATTCAAATGCCTCGAGACTGAGTTATAAGTTTTTTCTGTGGTTGTAAGCGGTAGGTAGCCCAGCAAACCATCGGAAGCTGACTCCGAACGATATTTCATGCGCAAGTTAGTTCAAACAAATCGTACGGTGTCCCTTCTCATCACGTCAATGCTTTTACATCAGTGACTACGAATTAAACGGAAAAAAATCAACACATACAATATCAAAACTAGAAGAGAAGCTGAGCAACCTCTATTTAAATTAATGAATAAATAATCGATATTTTATAAGCGTTATACCAATAATTTGGAGCAACACATAATATTTACTTGCGCTAAAATATAAACCTAAAATTATTTTTAGCACTATAAGTAGCTACTGTATTTTAGCACTATAATAGCACTAAAAATAGTTACCTTTTACTTCTAATTACCTTTAAGATATAACTGCGATTTTATAGTACGAATTAATAAAGAAATAAACGAGTGGCATCCAACGATTAAAACAATTTCGTCCGAGCTTCACTTTATTTATTCTTTTTGAGAGAGGCAACACAGTATCAAGTTTCCATAAAATCACCGAAGCGACTATTATTGTACAATCACGCTTTGTTTTATGTATACGCCTGTAAGAAATAAGTATTAAGCCTTCAGAATTCAAACATAAAGTCTGAACTGCAATCACAACAGAGAAAGTTACGTCAGTTTAGAGCAACCATGTGAAGATACCCAGTAGCCTAGGTAACTCGATAAGGTGGATATCGCTGTGCCTCCGTTCAGTCGGTACGATTAAGACGAAATAGCTTTTGTTTTAATATTTTCATTTTTTGACATGTATTGAACCGTGCCCTTCTGTGATGATGACTTAACTTCGATGATTACGGTTATGTTATACAACTAATGTTTATATGTATAGAAGCAGTAACGTCCATAGGGTATTTGGACAAGGTAGGCAGAATTCGCTTATTATTATTATTCGCAATTTGAATATTATACTATTATAGTAAATATTATACTGCTCTCGTGGGAAAGATAAGCGTCGTGATAATAGAATAGATATAAATATAATTGTTTCCTTTTTTGTTTAACTTTAAAAAATGTTGCAGTCTTACTTATAGTAAGGGCATGCAATGCTTTCATGCATCTATGGAATGACCACTACTGTATAGAATGTATAGTTCCATCATCAACATAAAGCTTAGAGCAATACCTACCTGTTTATAACATGGCATTGTGGAAAATCAGAAAAGTACATAGTGTTTGGATTGAAATCGTGACCTTTTAATCTACTCGTTTCCTATTCTTTGATTTAGCTCTTATTTTCTCTTCTTCTTATGTTCTAGTGATAAAGAGTTATCCATGTCTTGTTCTCCTGTGATTACATATTGATTATAACAATGATTAACTGCAAAAATATTCAAGTACAATACGATTAGATTATATCCCCATGAAATCATTAGAAATGATAACAATGCTATCGTAATTACATTAATTTTCCTATTTTCATCAAAACATTACACAAAGTTATAATAATCAGCGTTGAAGCGTTTATATTAATATGAAATATGGATGTGTCAAATACAAAAAAATACCATATGTCAATTTGAGATAGTCACCCAAAAAACGATAAACGTTTTTCCGTTGAATTCAGTAGCGTTTACGGTAGATTAATTTTACTGCATTCCAATTATTTTTTGTATGCAACATGATTGGTTTTTGTTTTTATACAATATAAATTATTTGTTTTAATTAATTATATAATACTAAAAGAAGGCTATATTATTAATACGTTATTAGTAAAAAAAAATGTTTCACTATATGTACGTTTTAGAGTAATATTGGCTCAATTTCATTTCATATCATGGTTTCAGATACCTAACATTTTAATTTACGTTTATAATATTTGTTTTGATTATTCTATCATAATTCTGTTAAAATCTAGCGTTACTTAGAGCTACTTATCTTTCTTTGTAATCAATACTGTATTTCCTACGCTACAGCATACTATTTGAATCTTAAATAAAAAAGCACCCAACCATTCGGAGTTAATACAACAATTACTGACAAGCAAAACGATCACCAGCTACCCTATCACTAATCTTCATTTAAAACACAATTGAACGCTTCGATTTCCTCATAGAGAAAATAAAGCAAAGCAATATTCGGCTCCCACCTACAATGTTCCCACTGCACGTCACTCGCTCACGTAACCAAATACAGGATGATAATATGTATTATAGGACGCCTTATCATAGCGTTTATTTTAATTCGATCTGTCAGAGAAGAGACAAAAAAATGGTTGATTCAGGTCAGGGCTCGCTACCGGGTGCATCGAGCCTATGGTAACCTGATCACCAAATGCACTGTCAGAACTCCAGAAATATCCAGTTCACGTTTTTATTGGAAACCTAGGAACCATTTACGCAATTTCCCTAACACATTTTTGCTGCTAATAGAAAGAAAATTCGTGTTAAAATAAAAACGAAATCTGTCGTTATTTTGCTTTAATCTTCGTTAAACATCAGCCAATTTAGCACTAGATTTAAGAACATTTTTTTTATACTTCTATCTCTACGAACACGTGTTAATTTGATGCATACCGTACATTAGTATATACCATAGAGAGTAAACTTCAATATTTCAATACATATGAAGAAAATATATATTAAAATAAATTTGCGTAGATTGATGGATAAAAGTCCGTAGAAAAAATAAACATAAAATGAAAAGGGTTTTTGTAATTTTCCTTATAAGATTCGAAACACATCAAAATAACGTGTCCCGTACCTAGTGTTAACATTATTCTCATATTTTAAACTAATCTGGATTATATTATATATACCCACATACTTAATTTTGATCGCAACCTTATATATATAAATATATACAATATACCCTGATTTATAGCTAAGTGCCGGTAATTTAAGTAGATATTACTAAGAAATAAGCATTTCACTAAACCTCTTTAGTGTACATATGACAATGGGAAGGTCAAGCTGTTTCAAATTTAAGGTGAAGAATATATATCAAAATTTAAAACTACAATTTGCAGTTTAATACAATTGTTTCTAAGTGTCACCTGGCTAAACACACATCCAATTTTTTACTTATACCTAAATGTAGAGATAAACTACAGAGTCAACATTTATCTAGTAATAAAATCAAACTTTGAATAGACTGTTATTATATAGAACATATTAAAAGTACAGTTAAAGTTTGGTAATTTGAGAAAGGACATATCATGTTAATCAGATAAGTAATCTGTTAGTTCACGAGCAGTCATTGCGCAATTGTTACGAACAATGTTGTTAATTTGTTCGACATTTGAAGCTCAAACAGCTAACTTTGTAGCAAATGTCCGCACAACCAACGCTCGAGAACGGCGCAGAGTCATGTTTCGCGGTAGAAGCGAGGCGCGCGCGGCTGCACAATTTTCCCAGCCAAGTACCACATCGCGCTGCTCTCAATGCGAATCATTACGAGGTGTAAAACTTCGAACCGTAACTAAAATAGACAATAATTGCAGGATGGATTTGTTTTCAAAATACGGTGGCTATTAAAACAAATTAAAGTAAAAAAATATTTATCTATATCATGTACTTCTATGCAGGAATATGGAATTTGAGTTAATGAGTGAGCTATGATTAAAGTCTCTTCTAACATATCCAACAAGTTAGAATAACAATAATTTGTAATATTTGTATAATTTGTTGATTAAATTATAAAAAAAATAACTTTTTAAAAACTATTATTGTTGAATAATTAATATAAGTTAGTATTATATCTAAGTTTAATAATTCAAATAAAACCCTATATGCATACTCAATAACAATAAAACGCCCATAGCTATCAATTATTAACCGATAGTCTGTGTAATTTATAAAATTGTCAAAAATTATATTCCGGTAGTCGTTGGCCGGTTAATAATTTTTTGTTTGATACACCCCAAAAACATAAACCGAAAAAAAGACGTCTGAAGCACGCGACACGCGATCCGTGGCATCTTTACCAACAAAAAATAATGCATCGATAATAAAATCTCTGCATTTCAGTTTAATATTAAATGGTTATAAATTATCCTAATAGTTCTTTAACTATTAAATTGTGAACGTGCTTCAAATATAGATTTGATAGCAAGTCTTTTGAGCGGTTTCCAAAACGTTTATCGAATAATTATTTATGTTTCTTTGTGATGACGATTAGATAATATAATGGATTCTATAGGAGACAGAAGGCGTTTATCATCAGAACGGTTCTTCGCCTGTTTGTCTTCTTTTTACTTAAAAATGGATATTAGGGCAGCTTTTTACCGTGCGCTCATATGCAATGAGCTGTTTCTAGCTGAGCCTAATGTGCAAGTTTTTACAAGGCATCTCGAAATAGCTCTTAAAACAAAAAAAAACTAATTTAGTATAAATGTAGTAATTTAGTAAGCATTAGGTACCTATCGACTTTCTAAGCCGGCTGGGTGATGATATCTCTTTCGGGTGAGCAGATTTAAATTGTAAGGAATATCTACTTTTCTACACAGTATCCACATTTCATTTTATTCAATGTACTTATATTAATCTTGTAAAAGCTTATACTCGATCCTCTAGAGATCGCTCAAAGGGACGCTACTCAAGATTGGGACATAGCTCCTAATCTTGCGTTCAATATACATATATGATATAATTTTACAAAATTTCTGATCAGGATTATACGTAAATCAAGAAAAATCAATCATTACAAAATAAAATACATCAGTGTAGCGCCATCTAGTACAACAATATATTTTCTAGAAGCGCCACCTATACTAAAAACTCTATAGTATTTCAAGAACATATTACTCGACAAATTAGCAAGTCAACTTAGAATACAATTTTGTTAGTTTGGAAAAGAACAGATGGCGCTAACAGTAAGAAAAAACAAGGAACCGGCTTCATTGTTATTTGAAGAGCCGAGTCTTCCCTACTTCCATTCTCTCTACCTACCCCAATAAGGATACGGCATGATAATAGATACATAGATAAAAATAGTCTGCTCAGTTTTTACTCTATTACAAAAGTCTTTTTCTTTTCAAACTTATACTCGTTTTGTATGCACAGTACTTAAAACTCGAATTTACATAACAAATGTTTGTCTACTAATGTAATAGTACTACTCAAATTTAATTGGAACATTCGTTGTGAACTTGTGAAGTGTATAGTGAATATGAGCTTAGTGAAATAACTTAAAGATTTCAAAACATAATTATAACACAATCATAAAATATTCCAATAACTAACACAAAGCTACTGGCTCTATGCATAAGTGTCCTATGTAACTCCAAAGTCTATCTTGACCATGAACATCCTAATGTAATCTTGTTATGTTTTTAAATACCTAAGTTTAGCCTTTATTACTTTATTCTTTTATCTAATCGTAGAAATTAATTATTACGAAAACATAATAAATAATTTATTTACTATGACACAACAGAAATAGCTTATAATACCAAAATAAGGTTATAGAGATATAAATTATTAGAAAAACCGATACCACCTTGTAAATTTAATCTCAGCGCACAAGTGTTCTGCTTAACGGCTTTCTTGACCTTTTCCACCCTTTGTAAAGGAAAAGCAAGTAAGTGGAACAGGCAGCTTTACTTAAAAATGTATAAGTAGGTATGCCGATAACGAGGAAAATCAACTTAGACTTACTTTTATTATTACGTTCCTACGAAAAACTTTGAAAATATTGCTTTATTCACTAAGTGTCAATATAATAATGTAACAAATATTAAAATAGACACGAGCATAATATACATTACCTATATTTAAGTCTTAGATTACTGTATTTTTATTTAATTTTAGCAATAGATTTTAGATAAATTATCTCGTAACATGAAAAAAAAACAATAAGTACTAATTTTATGATGACTAGAAATTTTGTATCATAAAACAGGTGTGATTTAAAAAATAAACGGATATCAAGCCCTATATCTAGGTCTTAGTGTTTTTTAATACTCAAAGGCAACTAACAAGCTTCTGATGGAAAGTAGCTCCTGACGTATCTAACCGAGTACAACGCGAGGCATGTTGCCATCGTTTTGCTGACCTTGAATAGGAAGTAGAGAAAAGAGAAGAGGACATGAACAGGCTGATACCGAGACGCGAGTGGTCGAAACGAGTCGTTCTGTATTCTATGTAAAACTGAAAAAGTGTTCTATTTCAAAACAAACATAGTCCAAAGCTTTGAATACATTTATGAGTCTTAAAGCCACTAATGTATCTCTGCTCCCCACTAAATGGGTATAGCGTACTGATATATTATTATTGATATAAAGATGATGGATACGCTAGGCAGGATGTAACATCTAGGGGAACTGGCTTGCTTTGCCCAGAAGTGATTTACACTCAAAACTGATGAATTTTTCAACAAACCATCATCCTTGTTTTACCTCTTTAGGGTTCGAATGTCGAAAAATCCACCCTTAGTTGGCGCTTACGTCAATCCATTATCCAAAATTCATGTTTCCAGCTTCAGTAGTTTAAGTTCTACAATGATCTTAGTCAGCACAAATCTTTTTATATATATAAATAAAAATAGATAATTTTACATCACGAATTTATATAATACAATAATTAGTATAGCTTTACGCCTTATAACCTTATAGCCTTTGGTTTGTAATGAGTACACAGTACCTACTAAAACTACAAAGCTTGTAGTTCGTTAGTTCTACTAGTTCTAAATCGAAATTATATAATGAACTTGGATGCGATCTCTGCAGTAATATTTACATAAAAATTGTAAGAATATTTTCAAAACTACTCAGTATATAGGGCAAGCAAACTAACCATTGTACATACCGATTAGTAAGCCGTCGAGACGCCCTGCCTCCGCTATGCCTCCCTCCCGACACATCATTTATCAAACCCATTAACCCATTTAGAGTACAGACTGCTGCAAAGAAATTTGCACGTTAAATATACATATGTATACACCTGTGTACCAAAGTTATTACGGACCTTTTACATTGAAAGAAAGAAAGAAAACGTTTTATTAACAGCAGCCAGATAAAACATTCAACATACATTGATACAATGCGCATTGCATCCGCAAGTACAACATCTTTTTCCGCAAATTGTAAAACAATGAACATCGACGTAGAGCCGCTTGCTTCGTAGACTTTTACCGGTTGCACAGTAGAGAGTGTTCTCAGGAACTACAACCTTCGATTCCGCCAGCCCGATTTCATCATAAAACCTATCCAGCGATCTTATGACTTGGGAGTATTTAAGAGAATTGTGAATAGGCATTTGTTGGGCGGACGCGGCTCATCTTCACCTTCCACCAGGTGTGATTAAGATCAAGCATCCGCCTATAAATTATAAAAATAATGCGATACTCATGGTAGAAATCATATGGTGCAAACGATGAAAGAATGATGCACGAAAGCTATAGAATATGTTTATGGTTGTCATTCCTTATGCGCTACTATGATCATTAAAGAAAGCCAAAGAACAAATCGTATAATAAAATACTTTAAAAAACATCAAAGTAGAGTTTTTCCCATGTAAAAAAAGAAGATTTATATATATTGTTTTGAGAGAATTTTTATTTCCTGGATATATATATAAATGAGTGTTTTAAATTTTATAGAACTTGGAGCAAATTATATTCTTCCGATATTATAACTTCAATATACCTACATTTTGGTACAGCAAACTGTTTTAAAGAATTAGCATGTATGGTATACAGTTCAGTATCCAATGCATTTTTGTTTCTAGATCTCACAATCATAATACAGAATGTAACTTTAATTATAATGTAAGGTTCCAAGTACACACAAAATATAAGCCACAGGATATGCATAAATAAAAACAACAGTTACAATATCACAATTTAATGGACAGTTATAGTAAAAATAAAGAACATAGTAGGCGATTAGATTCGTAAATATATTAAATTTTGTAAAGAGTGCATGATTTTTAATGATTACGTACCTACTTCATATGCTAGAATAGAAGAAAATTTTACAAATTTATATCAAGTGAAACTTTAATTCATAGTAACATTAAAAGGTTGAATATATTTAAGAATACAGATATTATTTTGTTTTAAAAATGCTTATCTTAAAAGTTCCTTACAAAGATTAAAAAATCTGAAAATGGATGACGATTTAAATATAGTTAACTGGGGCTATTTTTGTCTATACTAGTTTTAGTACCGAATTGCTGTTCCCGGGAAATCTTGGGAAAGTGACAATTCTCTTACGAGTCCCGAGACAGAAAAAGTCCCGGAAATTCCTATATGTGGATACATTACAGCCACGTAAAAAAAAGTTAAATAGATTTAATATAATTGAAGTTATTTCACTCAATAAAGGTACACTTAATCAATAAAATAAAAATACGTCTAAACATTGCCGAAAATTATTATACAGAAACATTCGATTATTTATTACATTAATTATAACATTACACACACAATTTTATAATACACCCGGTTAAAACACTGTTCTCTTTATCAAAAACAATCTATTGGGCAATAAATATTCAACGTTAAACATGTAACTGCAATGCATTTCTGATAAAGATAAATTGGAATGCTTTATAATTGAATATAGAGATATGCATGCGACATAATTCTACTGTCTAAACTAGAAACATGCTAATTTTACATACATTCTCATACATATGACATGTAAATCATATATATTTATACAAGAAATTTCTACAGAAATATAATAGACATATATTTGTTTGAGGAACTTTGCTTCTACGCCTTTGCACATCTAAATATTAATATTTATATTATAATTCACAATAGCAAAACGTTTCTTAGATTTACTATTAGCTGAAATATTCAATCAAAGCTAATAAAATATAATTTTAATAAATACATTAGTACAAAATTACTAGATTTGGCTGCTATAATTTATACCTCCGAATCACCGGTGTTTTTGCTCCCAATTTTAATTGAATAGTCAAATTCGTTAATGTTGCAAAATGCATTGTAAATTTTGTTTTGTCGAGAAATATTGGTTCTTTGTTTATAATTGGCACCATTTTTTTTAAAAATCAGTTCAAATAACGATAAATACAAACTAGTTAATAACACAATTCTTAATATACAATGGATTTTGAGTATCGAAATTACACATTACAATAATCATAACTAATATCTTCAACTAAAGTAATATTTTATTATAACATATAGATCAACGAAGTGTAAGACGCGATAATATAGCATGATAAAAGGTTTATTTTAAATACAAAACAAATTAAAAGATTTTAGCACACAGCAAGAATTGCAATATCATATATATTCTGCGTCTTAGTAATTACGCACATCTAATTAATCAAATGTAGATATAATTTCTTTAATTCAGTAGTGACATTCTAAAGAAGTTTAAATATCACTTTCTAGAAGACCAGGCCGTTGCGACGTATCTTCAGAATCTATCAATTGAATATCATCCAACTCCTTCAAAGCCCTCTGAGTGGAATGGCCCATCAAATGGACTTCACCATTATTACTTTTTGGACTTTTGTTTTTACCAGCGTCTTCAATTTTGAGAATTTCAATCTCAACTCCAGTTTCATCTTTATTGACCGCCGTCTTACTGGGCCGGCGGTCCAATTCTTGTCAAGTGGCTTGTATATCAGCGTATTCGTTTTCTTCATCATGTAAACTCTTTTCAGCGAGACGGAAGCTTTCAAGAAATTCATTTAGATCAACAAGACCGTCTTTATTGATGTCCATGAGTCGACAAATATCGACCAACTGTTCCTGAGTCATCGGGTTTGGCATGTATCTGCCTATTAGTTGGCAGGCCTCTGAGAATTCTTCCAATGTTATGTAACCTGATATAAGAAAAAAAGGTATTAATGATAATTAAAAAAAACAAAATGTTATACAAAATTTTTGCTAATGCACCTGAGTTATCTTTGTCTAGGATTTTGAAAATGGCCTCTAAGCTTCTCTTGTTTTTATACAATGTCTCCACGACTGTTGTGGTGTCAGATTTTCTGGTAATTCTCTGCAATAAAAAAATAATAATAATCAAACTTAACAATAAATCAACTTATACCTATATCCACATTGAAATATATCGATACAGTTGAAAGGTTATTATGTCTACTAACACTGGACAAGTCGGACATAGCATTCCTATATCATCGAAATTAACTAAAAATTGTCGATATGAAAATGAAGGTGTAAACTGGTTTATGTGATGATAACAAGTATAGTCTGTAGTGCAAACATAAATAACCTTAACATATACAATATTTTGATTATTTAAATATAATTAGGTATCTTTCAATAAGAGTTGATCAACTTACGTTGGTGGTCAACTCGAAAGTATCCATATACCGCACTTTCCGAGTTTCAGGGTCGGTACGGACTAATTTGTCCTTTAGCATTCTCCACGGTAGACCTAAATGTGTGGTTTCTTCCATCGCTTGACACCAGTCACCAATTGATATATATCCTGAAATAAAATATTAATACATTATTAATTATTCTTGTTACACGAAAGCAGATCTGTTTGTTTGTTTTTTTTTTAATTTACGACTTTAATGCCGTTTAGAGTAATTGATCTTCATAACAGCTACATAAAACTCCTGTAGCTAATTTAGTACCTAAAACTCAGTTCTCTAACGTAATGAATCATAGTACTCGTACACTGCCAAGTTAATGATTTTTATTACAAAACTAGATATTCGACTTGGAAAATCCTTTGAAGAAATTACTGACGAACGCTTGTTTGTTGTATATATATATATATATATAAAACTAAGAAAATAGTTATATATCAGCCTATTGAAATCAAATTATAAGAATATCTAATGATTATCGAGAGCATAAGAACTGAAGTTAATCTATTAACAATATACAAGACAAAAGATTGATGAGTTTCTTGAATGTTATTGTAAGTAGGGCTACTAATTGATAAATTACTAACTCGGGGTTGAACGATAGCTTATCTCAACTAAAATATACTTTCCTGTACCAATACTATATTTTTACTAAAACTTTTATAACTGTGTAATATTTAGGTTCTTTAAGTAGTTTTTATAAAACGAAGTAACTATGGTACGTAGTGTTAAACGAATTAAGTTTAAATCATAAACTACATCTAACGATAAATATTCAGTATAATAAAGTTTTAATACGGCAAGTTGATATATTTATTCATGAGCAAAACCGTGTAGGCGTGTATCGAACACGGCCTCGAAACGCCACAACTATCAAATAATATTAAGGCACAACAAGAGAACTAATACTGTCATAGTAACGAGGCCCGAGACAATGTCAACCCTTTTCACACCTTTATACCTTAGATAGTACAGCAATATTCATTGAATTGGCATTTGCTTCGTAGCCCTTATAATGATAGATTGCTTGATGTGATCTGAGTTCGCTGCACAGGCTATTCAAAAATCAATCACTGTATTTTTATTTTATGTTATTTATTACAAATTTTAAAAGGACCATTTTCCAAAAAAGACCTATTCAATACTGGTATAATATTAAAATTATACATTTCGATGTCTACATTCGCTACAAATGCCTAGTTATAAAAAATGTTTCCTTTATTTATAAAGACCAAATTAAATAATATTGTCAGTAAAAGCAATAGTTACAATATTAATAATAAATTCACGATAGGCATCTAAATATATGTACAAAATTACGCATTACGTTTTGTCAGTGACACGGTTGCTACTCCAATAAGCAATAGCTCCTTATTAAACTTATGTGGGTAGATTCCGAAACAGACTAAACAACTGGATCGCATATTACACCCTCAGGGAACACAAACGAGTGTTTTACCTTTGTTATCGCTGTTAAAATGTAACTGAGAAGGAAAATCCAATTATAAGAGATGCTATACAGTTTCTTATGATTCTAAAAATTGCGAAGAAAAATTGTGCGTCGAAACCTTTTTAAGAATTATACTTGATTTTTTTTTTATTATTTCTTTTAGAATACTTTCCTAACTGGTTTTATGTACGAGTAGCTTAAACACGATTTAACTGACATCACATATAACATCAATAGAAATAACTAAACTTAATTAAACTATAATTTAATTAGTAACCACAAATACATTTTAGTTACCAATAAGTGATAGAAGTCAATATCAAAAAGACAAAGTTACGAACCGCTCTGATCCAAATCCATGCTGCGGAACGTTGCTTCCAAAGGCCTTCTTGCCATTATTATTTGGTTGTGTAGCTCCCTCATAGCCGATGATTCAACAAGGCCAACTCTCTGCCGAAACGTGAGGCGACGGGTGCGCGACACAGCTGCTGTGTATTGCACGAATTGACGTTCGAGGGAATTGCCGCAGAGTTTTAAGTAGGCGCCTTTGTTTGAACCCAGTTCGTAATAGTTTGACGCAGAGAATATAGTGACTACCTGTCATATAAACACCATCATTAAATCCATATATGTTTTATTACTGTTAGTAAAAATACATGCGCAAAGTTGATACTGCCACTAATGTATCCCTGCTTACCCCGAAAAGAATATAGCGTGACATTCAATGTTTATTAGTATATATTGTTTATAAGTATAAAGTTATAATGGAATCAGTAGCGTCCATTCCATAAATGCATGAAAGCATTGCATGCCCTTACAATAAATAATACTGGAATAAATTGCTGAAACTTAAACAAAAAAAGGAGCCATTTATATTCACATCTATTCTATATTCACGCTATCAATCTTTCCTATGAAAGCAATATAATATTTACTGCCATAATATAATTCTGCAAGTTCTGCATACCCTCTTCAAGTATGCACGTCACTGAATGGAATTATATGTATATTACGTTACAATGGACCATGATGTATAGAACAACAAAGTATATACAATCAATGTTCTACTCTGACTCTGCTGAACCCATAAGATATACAGATTAAAGATTTATTTGAATAATACAAAGTGCATTTTATACTAGTAATGTTGAACATTATTATAAAAAGTGGTTACTCAACAAATAGCGAAGCTCTATTATCTTAAAGATTATTAATAAATTATAGTAAAATGCCCCGTCCACTTAAGTAACTGCTTAACATGATCCTATGACTCCTAATAAACTCCTCGAAGTCCAGCACTTCTCATCCAGTTATTGCCAGCCACATATAATTACAGCAAGTATAGTTACATCAACTTTATATCTAGCTACTGCTATCAAAGATAATAATCAGCCTTACGTTTCCATTATGCAATATTTCGTAACCACCAGGCTTACACTCGTGGCTTCTCACAAGAAAACTTAGCTTGTTCCTTTGCAGGAAAGTAGCAGTGACATCGGGTCCGAAGTACGTCCCAGCGCCGCGCAATGCGTTCGCAACGCATCCCCCAGTGCATTGAGGATCCGACCAGAGAATATCGAACACCTTAAACAATGGAAATGATTACCCATCGCCGTCAAATTTGGATTATGTTTTTAGATACCTACCAGAAGTTAATCACTTTCAAATACCATCCAATCCAATAGCCAAGGCAGTAAGTATATTATGATTTTCATGGATACATTCCAAAATTTATAATACAATATACTAATAAAGGATTATCGAAATATATCAACTTATACGCATTTATTCCGTAAATATAATCATTCAAATATAAGCTGGGTACGACATACAAGCGCAAAGTGGATACAGCCACTAATGTATCTCTGGTCACCACGTAAAGAGATATAGCGTAACGATATTTCATGTTTAATTTAAATATAAGCATTCTAGCCACATTTAACATGACTACATGTGTTAGTTATTTTTAAATTATACAAAAATATTGGAGTTATAATGTTCCTGAGCATTATTATTAGATTTTCTACAACTAAACACGAGCTCTGTACGTACGTTAATCTATTAATCAAATACGTCAACACAATGATTATATCACTCATCACTACTCGTATTCATTAGCTCTAGTAATAATTGCAATTATTGGACGGGTAACGTTCTTAAAATAGACTTAATTAGTCGTAATGGCGCTCGTTGTTATAACAGGCATGATGACTGTAATCTATATCTATTATATAGTATATTATAAAAGGGAAAGTCACTGACTGACTTAGTCGTCACGAAATTTCGGAAACTATATGACGTACAGATATGAAATTTAGAATGTAAGTTTGTTTTGAGTTGTAGGTGAAAGATGAGAACGGATTTTTGATAAATTAACTCTAAGGGTTTGAAATACGGGGTTGAAATTTGTGTGGAACTTCGGTACCAATAACTTTAGAGCTATGAAACTTCGTAAAGATAACATTTTGAAAATAAATAAAAAAATGTTTTTTTAATCCACTCCTGAGGTTGAAAAAGGGGATTTGTGATTTTTACGAGTTTAGTTATTTTTTATGTTACAACTTTGAAAATTGGAATATATAATTACGTTCACAAATAAAAAAGACATGTTTTGTTTTTATCTAATTCCGAAGGGGGCAAAATAAGAATTGAAAATTGTATGGAAATTCAATAACAATAAAGGATAAATGTGAAACTTGTTATTTAGATAACATATTAGAAAGTTATAAGACGATCATCATGATTTTTTCGAAAATCTACCCATGTATGTTGAAAGAAAGGTTACGTTGTTAAAGTTAGATTTAAATTACGCACGATTAAAAATTAAAAAATAAAATCATTTCTTGTTACTTTTAGAAAATCAACTTTTGAAAGGGAGGAATATGAGGGTGATGTTTGTTTTAAAATGATCTAACAATAATGTTAAAAATATGAAATTTCGTGTTAATGTACTACTTTAGAAGGCTATAAAACGTACAAAATAGTAATTTATTTTGAAAATCCAATCTCAGGGGTGGAAATGAGGCGTCATGCTTTCTACGAGTGTATTTATTTTTTCATTGTTAAGAAATGAATAATATATATCATTATTTCTCAAAAAATCCAATCCAAAGAGACATAATAAAAAAATTTGGATTGCAAATTATATGGGATCCTAGACAGAAGTATATTAAGCAAAAAAGTGTACTGGAGTAAAAGAACCTAGTTGTGAGGCCTTTAATAAAAAATATAAATATGTAGATACAATTTTTATTTTGGACGGATAGAACTACTTCTTTTATAATGTGTCATAAATGCAAACGCAGCTGCGAGCTACAATTATTTCAAAATAACTTAAATTATATTTTCAAGTAACACTATAGGGGATATTTAGGAGATATTCAAGAATACCTATATTTAATTTAGCAACGACCTTATTAAAATTTTAATAAAAACACAATATACATTGTCAACCCGCCATATTAGTATGATATTACTTTAAATACCAATCACAAACTTGTGACGTAAAGTTGTTTTTATGGAATAAAGAAAAGCACGTATTGCAACAAAGATTTAAGAGAAAACAAGTTATAAATATAATTTTTGCAAATGAGTCACTTATTTTAGCGTTTTAGTACGAATCTCTTTATTTTCTTTACAGCTATTATTTTGCAAAAGTAAAATTTATTTTGTATAAAGCAGATGTATAAATGCATCGCAGAATACTTTTTCAAATAACCACTATCCTAATTAAAAAGAGTATATTCAGTCCCTTGTATAAAAGCTAAAGCTTTGTATAAAGTCACAAAACTCAATTTACCTGCAACCCGCCATACAATTAACGACACTGAGTAACTATAATAAATATAGTCCATTTTAAACTAAAATTAGATCTTTAAACATATAAAATGCAATACAGTTTGGAGCAGAACGTGATCAATAATCTAGCAGATAAAAGATCTGCACCTTATCGACTATGACGTCTACAAACTAACAAGCGCTCATAAATATCTTCCTTCGCTTTCATTTATTTCACAAGAGTTGGATGAAATCAAAAGAAACCATTTAGAAACTGAAACAATTCTGAAGATTTATTTTCCTACAATCTGACTCTATATAAATATATCTAAATTCTTGTACGTTTGAAAGGATTAATGTTTTTATCTGGATAAAGTTCTTTCACGATAAAGTACGTGGGTGACAAATTGTTTTCTCTATAAAGATTTCAACAAGGTTGTTTATAGCTTGTAGAATGATAAATGTATTAAAATAAGTGTTACTGTAAGACATTGAATAGCAAGCAAGCTTGCAATTATATTACACACGCACAATTATTAAATTACATACAATTACTTTCCGTGATCTTAAAGGACGGTGGTTTAAAGCGATTAAGCTAAAATTGAAGACCTAAAATTAGTTCTTGATATATTATGATAACAGGCCTCATCTTATTTGCTGGTAGAGTTATTTATTTCTAAAATAAAACATCACGGTGGTATTAATTTGTATCAAATAATTATTTGATGTCAAAAAATCAGGACTCTTTAAAAACTCGCTTTACTCTGAGTGCCTGAGAACAGGAAATTAATTTGGGCCAAGAGGGGAGGTACCATGAACCAGACATTTTTCTAAAATATGTAGATGATGATAAGAATCAACATAAAGAGAAGGAATAACAATGACACTAGCATGAAAGAATAACTTTATACAATTTATTGCGAGTACTAAAAAGTAAGATAATATATTGCAAAGGAATAGAAAGTAATGCCTATCAAGATAAGACTCTTGAGTTTCTATCCGGATCGAAAAACAATACAATATAAAAAATCAAGTACCTACAGATTTATTTCTCATATTATCGTAATCCATAATGTTGAGTTCTTTAAATTAAAAATAAAAAGATTTAAATACAGCGATTAATAAATGTATTTATTCGTGATATTTCCTATTTGTGGTAGGTGCCCACTAAACTAACATCTTTATTTTACAGGGTTCAACCTCGGTGAACTCATTTGAATAAAAAACGAAATGTATAAAACTTTTTAGCGAAAGTATTTCGCATATATGTATTTGCAATAAAATCTTTTATTCCCTACACGTATAACCTTTACATATTTTAAGTAAGTTTTAACATACTTTTATAAAACGATGCCATTGTTTTCAGCAATGGGTTCTGCCTAATTAAAATTGAAATGCAGACTATTTTTTTCGTTCTAATTCACGGCATGGTATCAAACTCGAAGCTTGAAAATCCATCCCGTGAACGTTAAAGGCTTAAATTACGCTAAGATTCCGAACTATATTAAAAATCGATATGTTTGTAGGGCACCTTAACTCAAAAAGTAAAAAAGAGCTCTTATAGAAAACCTTTGTTGTTCGTGTATCTATATGTCAAGACATTTCTTAGGAACACTTGAAAGTGTCGAGTTGAAATTAATATCAAATATCAGTCCTTCGTAGATCTATTTGTATGGAACAATATTTACGTGAACTCCGCTACTGGAACTCCTGTACGTGACCGCGTTTCGTATTTAGCAGGTTATTTTTTTAATTAGTTCTACTATAAATTTTATAATTTCGTTTAGTAACTGGTTTACTGTACAAATTCTACGTGCACAGTGTTAAGAAAAAGGTTCCCAAAAATACTTTTTCCGTATCGTTATAATTTAATAATGCTGCGAGGTTTCCGTTAACGACAAACGACTAATTATAAAATAATAATAATTATAAAAACATTATACAGTGTAAACTCCATATAACGTCACTCGATTTAACGTCAAACTCCCTAAAGCGTCGATATCACTCGGTTTTGGTTGGTTTAGCTTGTTTCCCATACAATGATACACTCTATATAGCGTCACACCCACTCTATATAACGACAGAAATTTAATAATATAAAGTACTTTTGAAGTTGCCAAAATTAGTAAAAACTGCGCAGCTGTGTACGCTCTTTTGTCGCTTTATTATCCTAGCCCGTAATAAACTCGACTGTCGGCATTACACATACCGAACTTTATAAGAAATCCATTCTTTTGTTTACAAATTGGGATTGCTTGCATTTGTTGACTATTGTTAGTAGGAGTTATGAATTATCTACACGTTATCATATTCTTAGTTGCTCACAAACTTTCAAACTCTAAACATGGCAAGTAAGAGAAAATCTCTGTGTATTGACGAAAAAGTTTTACTGATTGGCGCAATAGAGGCGGGAGAGAAGATAAGTCATGTTGGCAGACGCTTTGGATTTAGTCGCTCTGCAGTGTACACAATATGGAAAAATAAAGAAAAAATTCTACAAGCAAAGGAGGATAGAAAATTTTCTAAAAAATTGAAGAAACCTAAATACGATTTGAATCGAGCTATACTATCATGGTTCCAACAACAGCGCCTGAATAATATGCCTATCTCGGGGCCGATCGTGAAAGCTAAGGCGGAGAAGTTTGCTGAAGAACTTGGTTTACTTTCTTTCAAAGCATCAGAAGGATGGCTCGGAAAATTCAAGCAACGTCATCATATCAACTACGGTAAAATTAGTAGAGAAGCACGAAGTGTTGATACGAATGTTACTCATGACTGGATTAATAGATTGTGGTCAAAATTGACAGAAAAATACACCCCAAGTCACATTTTTAATGCTGATGAAGCAGGTATTTTCTACAAGTTGACCCTAGATAAAACTCTGAAATTTAAAGGGGAAAAGTGTGTGGGAGGAAAGCTCTCCAAGGAGCGTATTACAGTGCTTGTGGCTGCTAATATGGATGGCACAGAAAAAAAAAGCTAATGGTAATAGGCAAATCAAAAAATCCGCGGTGTTTTAAGAACATTAAAAAATTGCCAGTGACGTATAAAGCTAATAAATCAGCTTGGATGACCAGTCAACTTTTTGAAGAAGAAGTGCGAAAGTGGGATGCAGAATTAAAGGGACGCAAAATTTTACTTCTTGTTGACAACTGCCCTGTCCACCCTCTCACAACAAACCTTCAAAACATAGAGTTGGTATTTCTTCCTTCAACTACGACTAGTGTCTTACAGACAATGGATCAAAGCGTGATTAAAAGCCTCAAGGGTCACTACAGAAAGAAATTATTGATGGAGCTAGTCGAATCTGAGGGTAAAACTTCTATTAATATGCTGCATGCAGTAAATTTTTTATCTAAAGCCTGGGAAGAAGTCACTCCCACAACTATACAGCACTCTTTTCGACATGCTGGACTTTGTACAAATTTTATGAGTGATGAGGTGGAAACGGAACTGGAGTTTTATAACGACGACGCCCTTCCATTAACTGAGTGGATTCAACAGTTCAACATGGCAGGAAAATTTACAGAAAATCTTCAAACCTACATCGAAGTAGACGACTGCCTGCTTACAATGGCATCATTCACAGACAAAGAAATTTTGGATTCGGTGAGAAAAACCGAGTATCAAGGCCAAGGAGATGAAGAAGATGAGACGGTTGAGCCTGAGCCACCGCCGAGCATTAAAGAAGCCCTGGAAGCAGCAAAATTATTGGAAAAGTACTTTCTTTATCACCAAGATGACTCAATATCGCATGATATGAATAAAATAATGGAAAAAATACAACAAAATTACTGGTGCAGCAAATAGTCAGACAAAAATAACAGAATATACTCAATAGCGATCAAATGAGAATTGTTTTTTTATGTAATTACTAACACTAGTCTGAAATAAACTTTTTTTCTAATACAGATTTTTCTTCTCTCCATTTAACGACCACTCTCTATAGCGCTAAAATGTGCACAGTCCCTTGAGGGTCGTTATATAGAGTGTACACTGTATTATGTATATACCTAATAGCATATATGACCTTTTAAATATTGCTATAAAATTTGAAAGGTAGAATTTCGATGAGGCAGTAGCAGTAGGTAATAACGGCACCAATGCTGCTCGGCAACAAACAAAACCAGTCGTTTGTATAGAGTTACATGGAGTGTTTTCTGCACATAGTACTATTGGCAGTACGTGCTGCCAGGCAGTAGTGCTGTTTCTTTGGAATATACTCCATGCAAATCTATACAAGCCAGTCTATTTGGTTGCTGGCTAACAACATCGATGCTACTGTGTCAACTTCTCCTGCTTCATGGACATACTACTTTAACTTGCAACAAATTACACGAAAACTAGTAAAAAGCTTAAACATCTTCAAAATATCAAAAGTTAAGATTCCTAAGTAAGGTATTATTTTTAACATGAAAGCCTTTAAGATTTAAGATGAATCTAATAGCACCGTATTCTATAAAGAAATATTATTCAAGGCATTTTACGATAATCTATAGGTACCAAACGTAGCAAATGATAATTATTTTTAATAATTTAAAAATATATATATAGAAGCGCTTTACAAAGCATTAGCATTTCATTTTATGGCCTTGAAAGCTAACCATTGTTACTATTTCTTTTATCTTTTTGATATTTCAAGAAATCTTTTAGCTCTGAAACGATTATGGTATAGACGTGGGGTCAAAGGAATCGTCTCGAGCAGGCGACAAATTATATGAAGAACCACCCCTTTGGGACAAAGTTCATAAAGCCATCGCTGTAGGTACAGCGTTCGGTTAATCTCGTGACACTCCGCGGGGGTCCGACCCAAGAAAATTGTATTACGCCAAGGATCGTTGCAAAAATTGCTTAGGAACCAAAAGAAATAAAATAATATCATTGATGAAGCTAATAACGCACATAAAGCCACTTCGATGAAACCCACCAAATCGAAAACGTGAATGGGCTATAAAATCAAAGAGATATAAAAACTTTTACAATACTATATGTGACTAAAAGCTTTAATGGAAAGTATATATTTATTTCTTGAGTAAAGTCAGTATCAATTCTAGTATCGAATTATTTAAATTTACTATAGTATGCAATAGCGAATCCGGCCGCATATATGGGTAGGGTACTTTAGTAGATTTCTATTGGTATAAGATAATTTCGATTTCCATTTCAAGACGTCAAACGTGTTAGTATGCTATTACAATTTGTCTCTGCCAAAGATTTACTCGGGTAGCACTCCTATATGCTACCAGAGTCTTAACTGAGTTTAGACTATTAAAAACCCTTATCCAATTCGTCTCTTAGTTGGTGAATGGGGTATTCATGTGGATTTTATACTTTATAAATAAGCGTTAAAACATCATCACGCTATATATAAAGGAATAACTTTCGAGGTGAGCATTGGTGTGTTTTTATTTCTAAAACCATGGACGTATTTGTCTACTGTTTACGTATTACTCTGTTACGATTTTATTATAATAATATATTTTATTTATAATATTACATCATACCTGAATATTTGATCATTATGCTATTTTAAATTTCTGGACACAAATTATAATATTATAAACGTGACTTATTTCTGTGTACAAAAACGCAAAACTACTTTCTTACTAGTTAGGTATATGTACTTACAAGAGCTGTTACGACCGTCAGCGTTAGCTAATATTAGGTCCTTACATATGAAATTGGCGTTTTTCGTACTGGCCACTTTAATCACAAATTTCTCCTCTTTGGTAAGGAATCCCAAATTCAAATTTGTACAGCTATAGACTCATGTATTTGTGCTTCGATGATCGTCATTCATTTGTTTTTTTCTTCTGTTTTTTTTCTGTTTGCGTCACTCATTTTACAAAATGGAAAACTTAAAATATCGCATTATTTACGAGTACGAGTTCCGCCGTGGCACTAGTCCTGCGGAAACAACTCGAAGGGTAAATGATGTGTATGGCGGTCGTGTTGCAAAAGAAAACACAGTTCGTTTTTGGTTCCAACGTTTTCGTTCTGGAAATTTCGACCTGCAGAACAAGCCCCGTGGACGGCCTGAGACTCAAGTTGATAATGAAGAGTTGAAGGCTATTGTGGAAGCGGATCCATCGCAAACCACGTCCGAGTTAGCTGCAGGCTGCGATGTTAGTGATAAAACTGTTTTAATTCACTTGAAGCAAATTGGGAAGATTAAAAAGCTTGAAAGGTGGGTACCTCACGAATTGACTGAACCAAACCGGCAAACGCGCGTCGACTGCTGCGTTACATTACTAAACCGGCATAATACTGAAGGTATTTTAAACCGAATCATTATCTGTGATGAAAAATGGGTTCTATACGATAATCGGAAGCGCTCAGCGCAATGGTTGGATCCTGGCCAGCCAGCCAAATCCTGCCCCAAGCGAAAATTAACCCCAAAAAAGTTACTTGTAAGCGTTTGGTGGACTAGTGCCGGTATTGTTCATTACAGTTTTCTCAAATCTGGCCAGACTATTACGGCTGATGTCTATTGTCAGCAATTGCAAACCATGATGGAAAAGCTAGCGGCTAAACAACCTAGGCTGGTCAATCGCTCCACGCCACTGCTGCTTCACGACAACGCTAGACCACACACTGCGCAACAGACGGCTACTAAATTAGAAGAGCTTCAATTGGAAAGTCTAAGACATCCTCCATACTCCCCGGACCTTGCTCCAACAGATTACCATTTTTTTCGAAATTTGGATAACTTCTTGCAAGGGAAAAAATTCAACTCCGATGGGGCAGTCCAAATCGCCTTCAAAGATTTTATTGATTCCCGTCCGACTGGTTTTTTTAGTAAAGGGATCAATTAACTACCTTTGAGATGGCAAAAGTGCATAGAAAATAATGGTTCATACTTTGATTAATTAAATATATTATATTAAAAAATATTCGACTTTTTGTTCCTCCCATACAAAACGCCAATTTCATATGTAAGGACCTAATATTTAAAAAATGTATATCAACAACAAACCTAGAACCTATTTGCATACAATGCATACTTATATTTCATTCTAGGGACTAGTATGACTTGTGTTCGGAATTCGATCAAAAATTTTGCATTAAATATGATGAGTGTATTTAACAAAATAAATATGTACATAATTTTATTTTTTTCAATCTATGGCATCAAACTTTTGAAATGGTAAGTAATAATTTTATAATAAATATCCAACAAAAGAAATACTATAATAATATCACAGACATGCATTGAAATATGAAAATCCTAAAAAAAGCGTCTTATTAACTACGGGTTGTTAACTCAGTGACCCAAAATATATAACTTTACTGCATGATTACAGTCAAAAATTTTACATACTAATATATAGCTGGATAACCGGTTTATGAAGAATAAAGGTTAACAGCGTTAGCCATAAACTATATATGACAGCGTTCAAAACTTTACAACGTGACCAACTTCTATATGTATTCATGCATAGGTCTCAAAACGAGGTCTGAAGTGTATAATCTATTTCAAAGTTGTGAATGTTACTGTCTAGATAAAGTTGAGAAAATAGCTTAACGTAGTCTGAAAGATACTGCACAAAACGATTTAGGAAACAACTTAATCCTCAAAAGCAATGAAACAGATGGACTCGCCTCGTCAAATATTTTAATAAGGATTATATTAATTAATTAAAAAGTAGTTAATCCTTTATTGTGTTATTTTACACCATTTTTAATCGACTTCAAACAAGTTGTTGCTCTTGATTGGTCTAAGATTTTCTTTTATTTATTTAGTTAAACCACTAAGCTTTCAAAATGTGAATGATAGACAATATCAACATTTATAGCTAACGTACAAAACGATTTCGATTTCTATACCCACAAAAAACTCTGGCAAAGAATTCACGAGTGGACTTCAGCCAACTGACAAATGATTTAGTGGCAAAACGCCATGCTAGCAGTGAATTAATTTAACAACCATTAGATTCAATATTGAATGATTGATCCGATTGCCTTACCTGTTTCCATTCAACTTTGTCTATCGCTTCGGCGCCAGCATTTGATCCTTCCATAACAGGCGGTCGCAGAAGAGAGACATACTGAAAAAATAAACATATCAAAATTACACAGACTCTGTCTAGAGTATGCGAGATAATGAGTTTAAGCCAGAAACGAATATCAATAAATGCCTTGATATACACGCGACTATAGACGTGGATGTATGGCTTAGGGGTGTTAGTCGCCTGCGTATTATTGCAATACCATGGTCGTATACTACTACTACGCCACCAAATTGGCACGCCTTACTCAGTGTTTATGATGTATTTTTTTATTTTTTACATTACACGAACACCTAAATCCAAAACAATGACACAGAAATCAAACACTTCACCGCTATACATCAAATAAGTCATATAATTTCCATGACCTTTGTGTGTTGTAGACACAAATTAAAGAAGGCGAGCCAAATTGCCAGTTTTAGTTAGAAGTGTAATAATAATAATAAATATTTGGTAGTGCTGTGTCTCTTTATGGCTAGACAGATGTACTTGCATTAAAAAAATGGCTATAACTTTGTATTTATATGTTGGCCCTAATGTCACCAGTAGCGCCATTGATCGCCGTTCTTAAGGCACTATGGGCCAGAATTGACCGCAAATAATTGGCATGATAGCTCTTTGAACATAATAAGTATCTGCTGTCATTTTTATATATATTTTTTATAATCAGACAATCCATTCTAAAGTGGATAAAATTAATAACTAGGAACATAATATAATGTGCATTTTCCACACATTTAAAAATCAAATTTTTGTGCAAAATATCAGACTTTTTCTGTTTTATTTTTTAGTTCCTACTATTATATATCATATATTTAAGATTCTAAATACTATTAGCTGCTTTATTAAATTCTCGTATGACATTAATTTAATCTTAATTAATATTACATATCCTTACGACGACCAACACAAAACCAGATTGTTGGAATGAAGGAGATATAATTTTTATATAGCGTTGTTACTTTTACACCTCATCCGGCTGAGGTCCAATTACGTAAATAATTTTATTTGTAAATCATAATGAAAGCAAGCTTACTTTTAGACCGTCATAATATGAAATATAAAAGAATGATGAAAACATGATTGTATTACTTATTATTATTACTCTTACAGGCCTCAATCTATGAATCATATCATGTGTTTCCCACACAAATTCTGAAAAGAAACTGTTAATACTGTTTGGGTGCCGGGCCACGAGTAAAACCATCGTTAAATAAATCCTCAGTTTGCGACTCGTCTGGTAATCACCCACTTTACACACACCCTAAGCGAACACGTCCCTAAGCGAAATACTAAAATTTTGCTCTGTAAAATATAATAAGTAGCTCATTATCCTAAAGTAGCAACATTCATTTCAAAGGTTTTTTTAAGGATTGAACTTTTGCTATCAAAGGTGAATACTTATGAATATATTTCCTGATGCTCTTCACCAATATTAATGATGATAATTAATGACGGGAAGACACTAATTGAGTTTATAATGTCATATTATTTGATATCTAGGTACGAAACAGCATTAGGTCTATTTTTACTAAATATAACTAGAAAATTACACAAACAATCATATGGCTGACACCTGAAAGCGTGAAATAATTTATTTAAGCCTTTTTGTAGCCTTGAATACCCTTAATATTAAAAACATATCAGGTAATGTATCATTGATTTAAATATACTTCAAAGATATTAAAATAAGAAATATGTAGTGTAGTATTTATTCAACAGTAATACAGTAACAGTAAGCAGACTTCATCACGCATATAAGAAGAATGAACAAAATTATCTCTGAAAAAATATAGAAAGAATAATAATTCTAAGTTTATAAAACTATGTCCCTAATGTTGATAAAAACTGAAGTAATTATATATCGGAATTATTTCTCACTCGGAGTACACTGTCTCATCCATAAGAGATCAAACATGTTTGTCTCGTAGACCCGTTGCCGTATTTTTTGGTTTTGGATAGACTTAAGTTAATATTGTATTTCGCAAATTCATCACCTTCAAATTTGTTTTTGTTTGAGTACTGACTGTATTCAATTGTAGAGTGGAAAAACAAGAAAAACACATTCAGTTTTATACGTTTATTAGTAAACATTAAAATTGACAAAATCAAATGAAAATTTATTATATATCTATTATTTAATTACATTTTAGTAGGAGTGTTGAACCTGATTCTTTAATAATACATTTCAATATTTATATTACATTTTTAATAACAAATTTAATAACAATTTAGTTATGTTTAATTTCAAATCTCCTCGGTTATTGATGTTCAGTTTGTTCCTTTTTTATTAGAAGATTAGTAGCTGCACTGAAATCTCTTTCCACTAAGTATAAAGAAAGAAAAGTAATTAAAAACTTTCCCGCAGTTTTCCATAGTATAAACAGCTATATCATTTTGAAGCCAGACTAGCTAATATCCGTTTCTAAATTGTTCCTTAAGTTCTTCGTTAGTGCGTATTTCGATGAGTTCCTCTTGTTATATATGACATCTGTTTCTTCAATCTCACCGTATCGATTGATAATCAATTGTGCGCAATACCATGTATTCTGGCAAGAACCACGAAAACTATGGACTTTGTTTAAATCAAATTTATATCAACTTATAACTGTAAGTTTGCCTCATCAAATTTATTAAACAAATCTGTTAAATAAGCAATGTCCGGTTTCAATTAAGTTAAATTTTGTTACACACAAGCCTTTTCAGCGTACTTCAGTATGTAGGAGCAAACTCGTATTAAAATCATTACATTGGATTCAGTTTACTGTGTGGATAGCAAATTTAAGAGAACATGCAATCTATCACTCAATTTCTTAGCGAGTAAATGTTGTCTATGGATAACGCAGCGTTATTAATAGCACGCCAGGGGTATAACGTTTTAAATCACTTATAAATCCCCAGTAGCGTCCAACTATAGCAAGTTGTTACAAATATTATATTTGATAAAGGAATTGCTTTTTTCTTCAAAACATTAAATATTTATTCGCCTTTAGTATCAGTTATTAAAGTCCTTTTTTCCAAAGTTATATCTTTTCCGATAGTATTCGGTTTTCCGGATTTTGTTATAACTAGCGAGATGTTGTAAGACTCTTGCAAACGATCATCACGTCGTGATGTCGTAATGCACATTTTATCCACTGTAAGTCTCTTCTGAACTTTATCTTGGTGTGTTGTATATACTTCATGAAAGTAAAGATATACCTGTAATATCAGGGTGAAATCGTTAAATAGTTTAGATGGTTTCATAGCGTCATTGCATAAAACTTTGTTGCATAAAAGGAACGTAAGCAATCGCTTGTTCGATAAGATGGAATGAAACCAAATTTTAAATAATCAACATTGTACTGTCTCGTTTCTTTTTAGTCATAATATCAAGTAATCATTTAAAAATTTCCGCTATTTAAAACTTTTCTGAAAATGATCAGTAGTCCTCAATATTAATTGTAGATAGTTTTAAAAACTCACTTGTATACGTTATAGATACCAGAACTTGTTAAAACAAATCTTGAGCCCAAACTCAAGGGGTTAATTAACTAGTAACCGTTAAATAATTACACTACCCACCGTCTATTACTGAAGATTTATTTAATACACAAACTAGACACGGATATATACGTTACAGATATAGAGAGAAATATGTCAAGAGTGTCTTTCTTTACTTGGGGGTTGAAAAGTAAATTTTATAAAAAAAATAGGTAGTTTAATTTGGCAATACAACCACAAACAAAATTATATACAGTGACGAACTAAAGTATTGGCACAGCGAGGTAAACAAAATTATTATAGTGCTAGCAATTATGGGAATACAAATAATATCTGGATTATTTATTATAACAACACTTACATGCTTGATGCTTAGTTATATTTAAAAAAATCAATTGAAAACAATTTCATAGTTCAGGGAAAAAAGAATGTAAATGTCATCATCTATTTCGACCTGAACATAAGTATTGGCACAGTATAAAACATAAGTTGGCTAGGCGTTCTATGTTGCTATATTCTGTCGGTAGGTGAGTGTAACTAACTAGCGGGGAATCCCAGTGTTATAGCTATAGGAATCATCTATGTAGTATAGTAAAAAGAAGTAAAAAAATATAATAATGGAACGTAAAGGTAAAGAAACGACATGTGAAACGACATTGTCCAAGAGAACAATTATATTAAATTTGCACAATCAAAATAAACCTTATGCAGGAATTGCAAAAACAATAAATAAAAGCCGCCATAATGTGCTAAGCGTTATTAAAAATATAAAGGTAAAGAAAACGTCGAAAATCGTTCGCAAACCGGCGGCCCATCCAAGCTCAACGAGAGAGAGAAGAGGAAAGTGGTCAATAAAGTCAAACAAAATCTGGAAGTTTCATCAATGGCGATAGCAGCAACATTAAGAGAAGACCTTGGCATAGTTTTTCATCCCATAACAGTTCGCAGAGTCCTCAGGAGTGCCGGGTACAATGCGAAAGTCGCAAGAAGGGAGCCCTGCATAAGCAAAAAATAAATAAAATAGAGGACCAAATTCGCAAAATATTTTTTGTATGAGAAATTAGATTTTTGGGACACAGTACTTTTCTCGGATGAAAGAATATTTAATATCTTTTGATCTGATGGGTGAATTTTAGTGTGGAGAAAATTCAACAATAAGCTTGAGGCGAAAAATCTCCTATCTACGGTTAAACACGCGGTGGTAGGATAATGGTGTGGGATTGCATGAGTTCATCTGAAGCTGGAAATCTCGTATTCATTGAAGGAACAATAGACCAGTATGTATATATGGTTCTTTTTAAGAGAACTTAAATAGAAGCGTTAATGACCTGAATCTTGGACGTAATTTTTACTTTCAACATGACAACGATCCAAAGCAGACGCTTACAACATTCGTCAATGAATAGTTTTCAACACCCTACACACGCCACCATATCCACCACAATCCCTAGACCCCAATCTGATTGAACATCTTTGGCACGAACTGGAAATAAGGATAAGGAAACATTATATTTCCAGTAAAGCCGATCTCAAGAGAAACATCGTGGAAGAATGGTATGCCGTCGAGCCCTCATTTGTGGCTAAATTAGTACATTCGATGCCTGATAGGTCGAGGGAGCTACTGAAAGGAAAAGGGCTGCCAACTAAATAATGATAAAAAAAAATTTCGTTATTTTTATGTGCTGTGCCAATACTTTTGTTCCGGCCAAAATAGATGATGCCATTTATATTATGTTTTTCCTGAACTACGAAATTGTTTTCAATCGATTTTTTTTAATATAATGAAGTATCAAGGATGTAAGTATTGTTATAATAAATAAAACAGATCTTATTTGTATTCTTATAATTGCTAGCACTATAATAATTTTGTTTACCTCACTGTGCCAATACTTATGTTCGTCACTGTAGATTCACTTAACCATTGATTTGATTGCCTTTAATTTGTGTCTACATTACAAACTACCAATATATATTTTTGAAAATCTGTATTTTTAAATTGAGTAGACTTTTTTAACATTTTGAAAACAAACATACGAATGTGTTTCTCACATTCATATTTATTGGTTGATAAATTGAACAAGCCAGTATAAATCCAAGTCCTATTGCGCACACAATGCCCGCTATCATTATATATGCAAGTTTCTTCTAGCTCAAAGTTTACTTCAACCACAAATAACTTACAAATTTTATAAGATATAACTAATTCGCTAATATAAAATTATGTACTAAGAAAATGTGAAAATGGATATATTTGTTACGTTTTCAGGTAAAAACTAAAGATTAATCATCTATGTAAATATATTGTTCTAATCACTTAAAGCCAAAGTAAAAGTTATGACATACTTAAACGACATCCACCATCGTGGACCCGCGTTTGCATCTCATCGACACCCACTTTTTGTTTTCGCTCACGCACTAGCAGGTTGTCGCCAACCCCTAGGGGTTGATACAGACCACTTTGGAATATTTGTGGCCGCTCAGGGTGGGGGCTCTGAGCGATCGTTTAACGACCCCGAGAAGTCGGCGCTGCGTCGTGACGCGCTCTGTCGAAGTACACTTGGTGGTATCAGGGAAGGCGGCGTCTCTTCCCCATGATTGTGCCTGCCAGGTGCGGCGTAGTGGGGCTGCGGTAAATTGATTACAGGACCCGTAGTCCCCAATAATTCGCAGAAGTAGTCACCTTGGGGTTTTTAGCTGGTATAAGTCCGGCACACCCTGGCTGCTACCCCCTTCGTGGCCAGGACGGTCCTATGAGGATTTTCCCCAAGTAAAGAAAAGACCACTTTTGAAATCAATGGTCCAATTGATTCTCATCAAAATGATAAATAATATGGTAAAATAAATGAAAACAATACCTTATCGCGTTCAAGGCTACGAATCATATCAAGATCAGTAGTATCCGAGATGCCCCCGTGTACCACAAACACTCTGTTATTGATGATAGTGCCCAGTGGTAGCCATCGATAGACACATTCAATCAGCTTAAGTAAACGCTCTGCATTATGCTGAAAAAATATTATTTGTTTTACCAACGTAATATTTAACACACACCGATGATTGACGCGGCCTAAATGGAAAGTCTAGTGCCAGCCACCGATGGCTGACGTGGCGCTCAACGTGTTAATCTATATGCGTCGCTGTCGCAGTAAGAAAATCTTAAGGCTTTAACGTTGGTTAAACCATAACCATTATAAACATACTCATGTCCATGGTTATAGCACTTATTTTTTATTTTTTTGTGTTTTTTAAAGTCATATTTTAGGTGTGCGTATTTTTCAAATTTCTATGTAGCTTGTTCACAATCATTTATCATATTTTTCACAAAATTCAGATAATTTTTTGGTGGTAGGACGATTGCCCGAACTGAGTCATGACCACAGTACACGAGTGTAAAGACCGTCGTAATAACTCGCTTTCACCTGTCGCGTTACGAGTACAGCTTGTGTATATAACCAGTATCTCATATCCCTAGAGACCTTCAGTCGTGGTATATGTGGGCCGACATAGCGACGGAGACTATCAATGGATTTTCATCCTTTGATGGTCGCTTTCGTTTTTGGATTACACTGTACTTACAATCAGGTGCATTGCAGTTACTACGTTGAACCAGTGTAAAAATGATAAAAAATGCTTAAGAGCAATATATCTGCCGTATGTTTGTTTAATTAACATTAAATCTTCAATAGATCTACTCAGCATTCACACAATGTCTGACGTCATCCTGAAAGTATTTCTTTTAAATATATGGACCGTTTATTTTGAAAGTGGTGTAAGTCCATTTTCTTTTGTTTCGAGAAAATTAAAGGTTGTAAACAAATATTTGTTTATATAAAAATACAGGCAAATTATATGAGGTCTAGCATTGTTTCTATTGTTTTATCAACATTTAATTTGTTTATATAAATTTGTTTTTGGCTAATTAGACTACGATAATATATATTTATGAGCTATAAATGGACTTACACCACTTTCAAAATAAGACAATTGTAAAAATCGTTTAATTTCAATTTTGAAAAATCAAATATCGCTTATAATATACTCCATTTTAATATAATTTTGTTTACAAATATGCATAACAACACAACATTTTATTTTAGACGCCAATTACATTGTCATAATTACAAGATACTGATAGATATTGATTACAAGAATTTACTTATTCTGTGCATGTGGTAGTGTTTCAAAATATGCATGATGCACCGGAGGTATATAGGGTAGTAGCTGCTTCATGTCTTTATATTTTTCGTACATAATAGGTCTGGCATTTTAGTACAAAAGCTCCAGGGCGATTTTTTTTTTCGTATAACACCTATATAACATTTACAATAATAATATTATATTATTCAAATTAAATACGTGATCACTGCCTACCTTGTTTGAATACCCTATGCACGTCACTGCCTAATAGTTACAGATATTCAAATTTATTTTATATTAATATGAGTAATAGCAGTAGTGTGCATTCCATAGATGCATTTCATGCCCTTACGATAAATAAGTCTGGAATAAAGTGCTTAAAGTTAAACAAAAAAAGGAGCCATTTATATTCATATCTATTCTATATTCATGCCGTCTATCTTCCCTATGTAAGTAATATAATATTTGCTATCATAATATAATTGATGAATTTGAATTAATTACGAGAATTTTGGCTACCCGGTTCAAATATCCTATGCACATCACTGAATAATAGGATCTTATTTTAATGAATCGGATAATTTCGTATTTATTTTCTTCTCACAGGTTATACGCTGTACATTTTCTAATACATTTGTCTAATCTTATCCTTTTTTATAATCTAATTAAAATTACAAAGACATTATAAGCTCACTGTCTTATAATATAAAACGATAATTATTAATAATATTATAATTAGGTATGTAAAATACTAGCTGTGTCCCGCGGGTGAAACCGCAAGCATGAATTACGTGATAGCTCATTTTTCTCAAAAATGGACTTACACCACTTTCAAAATAAACGGTCCATATATGAAATAGTAATCATAATTGTTTTATTGTCCGTTCAGAAACCCTGGCTTATATCTACGTAGAGGTGGAGTTCGTCTTCAGATCTGCACTATATTAAAACGAGGCTAACCTTACGACATACCGTATTGAATTAAAAAAGTTTTGTGCAAATCGATCTATACACACAGACGGACATAGAACTCCCTCCTTTTTGAAGTTGGTTAATAAAAATAAGGTCTTCAATCTAATAATATTGTGTTATCCTTTGATACTCATCATTTCATATTATTAATTTAGTGCTCTATTTAAGTACATGACATTTTACCAAAAGAATTTAGGTTTTTTACAACTGTGATATTATTAGATGAATTCTTATCATAAAAATAATTGTAACTCTCATAAAATAGTTACGTATTTGTATATTCTAATTGCAACTATTTACATTAAAATGTTAGTAATACTAGAAAAAAAATAAACAGAAAAAGAAATTAAATCAAAAGAATGAGTATTATAAAATCACAATCAATTTGTAAAGAATTGCTTATTTCAAAGATTGCTAATATTTGATTTAACAGCGACCGAAATGTTTTCAAACCACTACGCTTTCAATACAAGTACCTACTATCCGACTTTCATTTAAATTCAATTGCAAGCATAATCAAGTCAGAGAACTTTGTTATTTTTGCCAATTTTCTTTTCAAAGTTGCAATGTTCAATGGCTTTGTTTACGGATTACTTAAGTCAATTGAAACAGCTTTACATAAATTTAACTAAAGCAACGTGAAGTTAAAATGTAATAGCATTTTTTATAGAATTTTTTCAACAATCGTCTACGTTATTATTCATCAATAACAAAATATCACAATTTGAATTAATTTGGGTGTATATATTAACTTCTTTATTATAAAACTAAATTTTGCCCTAGTACAGGTCAAGCCGATATAAATTGCTTATTATAAAACACTATTTATCTCTAATTTAACAATCTTATTATTATCACACAGACTATTTCTTAAATAAGAGATACAGTGACATTTGTATTTTTTTATGATGGCAAACGCTTGACCTCAATCACACCTGGTAGAAGTGAAGATGAGACCGATGTTAAACCGCGTCCGTTCAAAAACTTATTTGCTTTTCTTTTAAAGGCTCCAAAATCATAAATACATTAAAAATATCCGCAAAAAGTGTATTCCACTCCTTCGTGGTTCACCTAAAATTACAATCTTATAATAGAGAATACCAACTCTAATTTTAAAATAAAAAATAAGATAATTTTTAATGCTGGAACTTCTATTATTTATTATTCGTTATTTAACCTCGTTTGTTTCCTAAGCTCTTGTCCCTTGGGGTTACATAATAGAATTTAGTAAAAATGGGTTACCTAATACAGCATTGCCACAATGCTAATGTAAAATTTGTAAATACTATTGTCTAGACTTCGGTAATAAAAGGATTTATTATGTTAATAAGTGTGCAAATGTGATAGAAATACCTAGTACAGTGAACAAAATGATAATACTCGTCTTTTATAACAGAAATATTCTCGAATAATATCACATATTCGTAATATGTATGTTTATAAGATAAAAACGCCGGTATTTAAATCTTTTCTACCGTGACGCTTATTTCATGACATAGACGTTTTGTGTTAGATACATCGTAGACATCAAAGCTCGTAATATTATATTCATAAATTCAAGCATGTTCAGTTGAACCCTTAGCCCTATATATATGTGTATATATATATATGTGTATATATATGTGTATATATATGTGTATATATATGTGTATGTATATATATGTATAGAAATACTATTTCAAATATTAACTGGAATTACAGCTTCAACTATTAATTCAAATATAAAAAAATTATGTATTGACCGAACTTACATTATTCAATGGACGTAGGTATTTACATATTTACTTTACGTACGATCTTTACTTTCTATTACTTACCCGGTACTTCATCTGAACTTCTTTTATGAAACCATACCTGCATATAAAAACGTAAATCAATATATTTATACTTCATTACAATATAATTTTATAGAAGAAATAAAGTTGATAAGTCGAGTGATATCTCAACCACCTCCGGCGGTGATTTACCTCTTAAATAATATATATTATTACAGTAAAATAGAAAAATATTAAGTAATATTATAATCTGAATCCAAAATCTAAACATTTGAGTAGAAAACCAAAGTCCAAATTAAAATGGCACTAATGAGTTGCGCATGCTATTTGAGGCTATTTGATATGTTACTTAGCAACAAAATTAAAAAAGTACGACTTTCATAAAGATTATAAATATTTTTTTAACCCGCAAATGTACGTGTATAAATGTACCCCTAAAACCCCTACAAAAACTTTTGTGTTTGGCATTTACAAGATAATGAGAAAAATGTATCATATAATATGCACTCACCGAGAATTCATAATGAGATCTTCATGGTTGCCTCGATTTAGATATACGCCACCCGGGAACGCCAGCATACATGCCAATAGCAGGAGAAATACTTCCAACCCTTTTTTACCTCGATCAACAAAATCTCCGTTGAATATGTATGGATTCTCTGGTGATGGTAATCCATTCTACATAGAACACAAATTGATCAATACTTTTACTGGAGGGGTATACAATAAAAGAAATGAATATTCTTTACATATATTTTAAATTACAACAAATTAAGCTTAGTCTTATGAATTTTAAATGTGGCTCAATCATTTTCAAAATGAAAATGTAGAAACGTTTATACTAGAAAAACTTATTATCATGTACTATTTAAAATAAAATTACTACCAATACTAGACATTATAGGTAAGTATGTAATAAACAAATTACTGTAGATAAATTTAAAAAATATATTTGGCAGGATTGTCAAGTTAATGATTTCCAAATGGATTACATATAGAGCTATAGATATAATATTCCAGATTTCATGAATCCTTACAACTGCAACGCGTCCGTGACGAGGGCTGCTTACGCAATGTGTTACGACAAATCGATACTATTTATACAATATCCTAAACGTATGGTTACTGATATTCTGTAAATTTTCGCATTCAACGAAGAGATGATATCTATAAAGGATACGATTTGATCTTCGTCTACGGGTGAAAAGACCCAACTTGCGATGGCTCAGCCACTTTCACACGCCACTACTGACCACTAGGCACCACTATTTACTATCAAGAATATATATTCACTACACATATCCATCGCATAATACGTAATGGAAAATAAGTTGATTAAAATGTATCAATTTCTACAACATTTAGAAATCAATTTTAGATAAGGACAAAGTTTTATGAATCTAAAAATGTATTCTAAACATTTGTATTTTATTATTTTGTTCCTATTTTTGATAAGTCAATCAAATCTTAAACACGTTATTACGAATTCTGGGTCTGAAGAGATAACGCAAAAAGTTGTCAGTGTACATATTATCTATCTTTTATAAAATTTTACTCGTTAAATAGGTTCATGACTACTGTCATTAATTAGACTTAAGTAATAATGACTAACCAGTAATATTTTGAGAATTTCTCGACTTTACATTATAAAATCATCGTTAATAGTTACATTCGAAATTAATAAATGTTCTGTGAATATTTAGAACGCTAAAACGTAAGTTAAAGGCATAAAAAAAATGTTTTTTTTTGTACTATTTACATCAAAAGGTAATAATGAAAAGTGGTTACTGCCATCTATCACTGTTTGCAACACTAGAAGTGTTGCCATCGTGCTGCCCACCTTGAAGACGAGGAAGAGAAAAATGATCCGGAGATATAGAGCATGGCAGAGTATATAGATGTCAAGCAAAATTACCCCATGATAATGGAGTTGAAGAAATTGATATAGTATATCCGTTAAACCGGTGTTTATAAATAGACATAGGAAGACAATACGCACAAAATTTTATGACGTCCAGCGTAACAGGCGGTCTATCAATCTAACGCTGCGTGGAGGAGGCACAAATTACATGACGCGTGTGGCGCTCCCTCAGTGTTTACCGTGGCCGGCCTGACGCACATTTGACATGTACCCTACTATAGGGTTAGCGTCCATAGGCCCACATTTTTCAGATCATTCCAACGAGCTCGAATGCGATGTATATGCTCTAAATTATTAAAGTGTTGAGTATCTTGTTGCTTCCAGATGACCTGTAGCATCCGGTCTAGGTTACTATGTTATTGTAATATCATTGAAATCACAGAAGATTAAATTAGTAATCGTTATATTCCTCCAACAACTAAATAAGAGTGAATTATCTGCAAGCATCTGTTCACTCTTTTTTCAATCGTTACTAAAAATAACCTTTCATGCAAAAGAAAAACAATCAAGGTCAGTTCATCCGTTTAAGAGCTATGAAGCCGCAGACAAACATACAAATACACAGATCCTCATATACACGCGTTAAACTTATAACACCCCTCTATTTGCGTCTGCGATTAAAAACATATTTATATGCTAGTTGAATCAACAGATCGAACTATTATTATAATAGTACTATATTATGTATTTTTTTAATTGAAAATATTAGCCGCAAAACAGTGATCATGATATTGTATCCCCGCACATCATTTTCGTCAGTCAGTGGCCACAATCCAAAACATCACTCATATTTATAGCATTTTATCTTTAATAACTTTCGCTTTCTTTCAATTTTAAAACAACAACCTATTACTTACTTACAGAAGTAACTATTGAAATGATGACAAGCAAATTGTGTCGCCTGTGGCAATGTTTCTGAGACAGAAAATTTCTTTTTTTATATACAATATAAGGATTTTGGAAACTAGCCTGTCATATAATTTAATGTAAATGAAATGGAGTTAAATTTTCTTACCAAATACTTTATAATTGTCTTTACACTGTCACAAAATGATCCGTTTTATATTATCCGTCCGCTACCCTCCTATGGACGCTACCTTTATGGGCTATTACAGAAATAACAGTGCCACGGAAATCATAAAGCCGCGATGTTGTCTCAAACATAAGATAAGGGCCCCTCTATAATTTACAATTGTTTAGTGCTACATTATTATGGCAATTTACTTAATAACTACATTTTTTCTATTTAAAGTTTTAAGATACTTTTTAACGCATCAGAATCCCAATGGTTAATTTATGAATAAAATGATAAAATGGAAGATCGTGTTATTGAATCAACAAGGCATCGGGTCAATTTGCCTGGCGAACTAATAAAGGCCTTTCCCGGCCAACAGAATTTTATCTTGCCGAAAAAAACATGTGATTATCAAAAAATTTAAATGGTAATACTGTGACTGTGGTGTGGTGTACTTTCTGTGTGTGTGTGTGTGTTGTGTACTTTAGAGTGACTTATTAATTAGGCACAACTATATCATTGAATTATAGATTAGGAGCCCCGGCGTTTTTAAGCCAATTAGAAGCATTAAATTTTAATGTTCTTAAAGTAATTACAAGTAACAAGTTCGGTGTATTGTATTAGGTCCTTACATATGAAATTGGCGTTTTGTATGGGAGAAACAAAAAGTCGAATATTTTTTAATATAATATATTTAATTAATCAAAGTATGAACCATTATTTTCTATGCACTTTTGCCATCTCATGGGTAGTTCATTGATCCCTTTACTAAAAAAACCAGACGGACGGGAATCAATAAAATCTTTGAAGGCGATTTGGACTGCCCCATCGGAGTTGAATTTTTTCCCTTGCAAGAAGTTATCCAAATTTCGAAAAAAATGGTAATCTGTTGGAGCAAGGTCCGGGGAGTACGGAGGATGTCTTAGACTTTCCAATTGAAGCTCTTCTAATTTAGTAGCCGTCTGTTGCGCAGTGTGTGGTCTAGCGTTGTCGTGAAGCAGCAGTGGCGTGGAGCGATTGACCAGCCTAGGTTGTTTAGCCGCTAGCTTTTCCATCATGGTTTGCAATTGCTGACAATAGACATCAGCCGTAATAGTCTGGCCAGATTTGAGAAAACTGTAATGAACAATACCGGCACTAGTCCACCAAACGCTTACAAGTAACTTTTTTGGGGTTAATTTTCGCTTGGGGCAGGATTTGGCTGGCTGGCCAGGATCCAACCATTGCGCTGAGCGCTTCCGATTATCGTAAAGAACCCATTTTTCATCACAGGTAATGATTCGGTTTAAAATACCTTCATTATTGTGCCGGTTTAGTAATGTAACGCAGCAGTCGACGCGCGTTTGCCGGTTTGCTTTAGTCAATTCGTGAGGTACCCACCTTTCAAGCTTTTTAATCTTCCCAATTTGCTTCAAGTGAATTAAAACAGTTTTATCACTAACATCGCAGCCTGCAGCTAACTCGGACGTGGTTTGCGATGGATCCGCTTCCACAATAGCCTTCAACTCTTCATTATCAACTTGAGTCTCAGGCCGTCCACGGGGCTTGTTCTGCAGGTCGAAATTTCCAGAACGAAAACGTTGGAACCAAAAACGAACTGTGTTTTCTTTTGCAACACGACCGCCATACACATCATTCACCCTTCGAGTTGTTTCCGCAGCACTAGTGCCACGGCGGAACTCGTACTCGTAAATAATGCGATATTTTAAATTTTCCATTTTGTAAAATGAGTGACGCAAACAGAAAAAAACAGAAGAAAAAAACAAATGAATGACAATCATCGAAGCACAAATACATGAGTCTATAGCTGTACAAATGTGAATTTGGAATTCCTTACCAAAGAGGAGAAATTTGTGATTAAAGTGGCCAGTACGAAAAACGCCAATTTCATATGTAAGGACCTAATATTTAAATAGTCTACGTTTCTACTCATTACATTGTACCTATATTCCCAAAGTCTACCAAGCCAAACTAATTTTAAAATGTTATAACTGTTATAAATTCCTCGTTAAATCAAGTATTATTACAATGAAAAATCTTTATTTATTATATTATTTTCATGTAGTTTTTTTTATTTATAAAATAAAAATTATATATAGTTACATATGTAAAAACGAAAAAAGAAACGAAAAAGATTTTTTTTCCAATAATTTGTAAATAAGTTAAAATTCTAATAAAGAGCGATTTAATTTTCTGCTCGGAAAGATATTATAATTACATATTTATACAACAACAAAAAATCGTTTTGCCGAGCTACTCAATCATGGAAGTGATTTCCTCTCACAAAAACGTTTGTCGCTGAAATATAATGCCTACAAAAGTACGATTTTACTCGCAGTAGAATCAGGTAGAGTTGCTTTAACGCGTCAGGCTTTCTCAGAAATTTTTATGAATATATTGTCCACCTTATTTAATAAATATGGTAATATAAAATAATATGCATATTTTTAAACGGCATATTGCACAATTGTTAGCATGACGACTTGAATGTAACACATTTTATAATAAGTAAGCACGAGTATATCTACATACTGTTCTTTTTCTTTAATTAATAGCATAATATATAGCTATATTTGAAAGCAGTTGATTAAAAAAATCTATTTATACTCTTTATCATATTAATAAGCGATTTTATTCAATTTTAATATTTACTTGTTTAAGTGCAAATATTACGAAAAGTTTAAAATGTATTTCTATACAACAGATTTTAATCAGACTGGATATAATATAAAAACTATGAGTACTTATTTTCACTATTGCTCACGTTGACAAAGACTCAGGCAGAAGCACCTTACATGTACAATTACCTTAGAAGTACATTATAAACATGAAACTAATAAAGGCCTATCCATAAGATCTCTCCTTATGCTTCTTAATAGAAGCCATATCCAGACTAACGACTTAAGTGGGCACATCGTACATAAATAAAATATTCAAGCCAATTTTACCTTGTGAAATATAACCAAGAGGTCGTCAAGTTTCCCATGCAGGTCTCCGCAAACTGTTATCTGACTGGATATAGATGTCGTAGCAACATTTATGTTGGGCAATCTCTTCAACACCTGAGTCGCTTCCTTTAAAATCTGTGCGATATGCTTTGGATGTAGACGATGCTGCAATAATTGTAGCTACATCAGTGTTTGAAATACTTGATTAAAATATAAATATATTAGGTATATTCAAAATGTGAATAAACATTGTTTACCCTAACATAAATATAATTCCAATATTTTGTATACGAGTATGTTTTATAAAAAAAGAATAAACTATTATTACAACAGTTCTGCTTAATCTGCTTACTAAAACCTTATCCTGATAATGGTTTCAATTACTAACAGTAACTGTTTATGAACTACTTCTTGCTAATGATAAATCATTTGTTCTTCATGCGAACAGCTCAGGAGTAAAATATGCTTCCAGCGAACATATTTCCACAGTCTTTAAGAGAAGAGTAAATGGGCATTTGTTGGGCGGACGCAGTCCATCGTCGACCTCAACTTCACCTTCCACCAGTGTAACTGAGGTCAGGCGTCCGCCTGTAAAAAAATACACTCATATAAATACAGGATATACTTAAGATATACACTATGCCTTTAGACTTACACACTTACAACGATACTTATACTACTTACTTACTTTAAATACTTATATATATATTCACCTGAGTCAGCGATTACTTACAAATTTCCAAGGATTACCGAAAAAAGTTAATTATTACTTCGTATAAAAAATATAAGCTCTCCATCTTAATTTAAAATAATAATTAATATTAGGCAAGAAAACTTTATCTACAAAATATAATTAAATCCCTGGTTTAGTATAGATGCAGTATCTCAATGTTTTCAGAGAAAAGGCCCATTTGAATTGCGATAAATCCAACTTAACCAATTCGAATTAGTCAAATTACTAAGTAAATTGATCCTCTATATATACCATTCAGCAATAGATATACTGCTAACTAATCCATCTATTATTAACTATCAAGTAATATAATTTTTAGTGGGTCCAGACATAAGGGCTTGCTATATGTTTAATTGGTGTAATAATCTTCATTACAAGCTTTTAGTAAAATGCTCATCAATAAAATCTGAAAATCTACCCCGGAATTAATAATACATAAACATATACATATACTTTGTTCGATTAAACTATCTGTTAATAGTTATACTGATTATTATTTATCAATAGTAGCAACATATTTTATTTTGTTGAAACGAACGTCTTTAAAGTAAAATATATTCTAATAAATTATGTTATCTTTCGCGTTAGAAGGCAATTCCAGCTTCCTGTTTTCATTTACAGTGCGGTGTTCATATATCAATACTTCATATTAATACATTGAATCATTGAAAAGATATGTAAGTTTCACTTAAATGGCACGTGCATAAAAATAATCAATAAATATTATCTAGGATTTTCAATATTATCCAAACATTTTTCTTACGGAAAAATAAATCTTATCAATGTACCTTCTTCTTCCTAAATGCCTCAATCAATAGGTCGATATCCTTCCTTTGCAGTGGGAACTCTATATCAGGGCCGCGAGATGGCTTTGGGGGTGCCGTTTCATCCACACCCCCACCCTCATCCGATTCCTCGGAAAAAACTTGCTCCACTAGAAAAATTACAAACATTTCGCTTTCAAAATAATATGACAAAGGACTGTTTATGGGTAATTGCGTCATAAACAGACTTTGTAGTGTTCTGGGAAAGCTACATTACTCACCTTACTGCTTTCTAAGTTCGGCGACATACAATCCATTGTAATATTAAAGCGTTTATTGCTTGCGGTATAGAAACATTGTTTGGGTTCTACGTTTAGTGTTTTGGGGTATTTAAATACAACATATCTGTATGTATTAAGTATTATAATACAACAAATCTACAATATAGTGTCATACAAAATTATATTGTACCTTGTTTTAATTTAATACAATTTCTCTTGATAAATACTACCTTAAAATTGATTCAAGTCCGTTAAATATCAAACATCTATAAACACGTCATATTTTCATAACATAACGAACTTTTGTTTTTTCATTTCTTCTTTTTCAGGATTGAGAGCACAATGGTAATAATTTTAATTTTGCACTCAATTATAGGTAATAGTAGGCACTTTTCATCAGGTGAACTGTCAGCTTCAGGTATTAAAAGAAATTGTTAAAAAAACTCAATTATTTTAATCAGTGTGTCTTTAGTGAACTATAAATGAAACGAATCACTGTTCTTACTTCAAGACATATTCATCCAATAAACACTTAATTACCATATGTATACATAGTATATGTTTACATTTGTACAACATAATCATATTATTAGGAGTACAAATAAGTTTCCGCCGTTTTATTGTAGATGGCACGGCACGGAGTTTCGGTTAGCATTCGCAGACAACATTCAAGAATTCAAGAAGACATTCAAGAACAACATAACTTATTAATATCATTGATTTTATATTGGTAAGATATAATTTTTAATTTTTTTTTTGAAAATGTCAAAATTTGAGCCAAGTAAACGTCATTTGCGGGAAATATTAGTTTACTTCTTTAATTTAAAGAAATCTGCTGCTGAGGCGCATCAATTGCTCGTAGAAGCATATGGTGAGGGTGCTTTAAGTGAGAGAACGTGTCGAGAGTGGTTTCAAAAGTTTAAAAACGGTGATTTCGACGTAGAAGACAAAGATCGCAGTGGAAGGCCAAAAATTTACGAGGATGCAGAATTGGAGGAATTATTGGAGGAAGATTCATCTCAAACACAAAAAGAACTTGCTCTAACATTAGAAGTCACTCAGCAAGCAGTCTCACATCGTTTAAAATCATTAGGAATGATTCATAAACAAGGAAATTGGGTTCCGTACGAATTAAAGCCGAGAGATATTGAACGCCGATTATGCTTAAGTGAAATGCTATGTAAAAAAGGGTAAACGATACGATGTAAAAAAGGGTTTTTACATCGTATCGTAACTGGTGATGAGAAGTGGATACATTATGACAATCCAAAAAGAAGAAAATCATGGGGATTACCTGGCCACGCGTCAACATCAACAGCAAAACCGAATATTCACGGAAAAAACTTATGCTGTGTATTTGGTGGGATCAGCTAGGTGTAGTGTATTATGAGTTGCTTAATCCGAGCGAAACAATTACTGGAGCCCTCTATCGAACACAATAGATGAAATTGAGCCGAGCTCTGAAGGAAAAACGCCCTCAATACTATTCTAGACACGTAAAAATTATTCTTCTGCATGACAATGCTCGTCCACATGTTGCGGCTCCCGTGAAAAAGTACTTGGAAACACTTGATTGGGAAGTGTTACCCCACCCGCCGTATTCACCAGACATTGCACCGTCCGATTATCACCTGTTCCGGTCCATGGCACATGCTCTGACGGCGCAGCGGTTCACATCTTATGAGAATACCAAAAATTGGGTTGATTCGTGGATAGCCTCAAAAGACAAGGAGTTCTTCAGACGTGGGATTCGAATGCTGCCTGAGAGATGGGAAAAAGTGGTTGCAAGTGATGGGCAATATTTTAAATAAATTTGTATTACCGTTCTTCTATAATAAATATTTAATTTGTGTTAAAAAACGGCGGAAACTTATTTGTACTCCTAATATGTTTCAAAGAGATCATTAACCGATATTTAATATACTAGTCCCTTTCTATTCTAGAGAAACAATAGGTATTCTTTTAAACCCGTCAATGTGTTAACAAACCATTAATTTGTTATAAAGGTCGTTTATATTTTAGAAAACAATTTAATAAATCTTAATTACACTACTGTGAAAACTTCTTTGTTGGACTAATTTAAGAATAGCCGAGACCTAGTTTAATTCGCATTACAATGTGGCAGAGGTCACTGCAGTGAGTTGGATCATGTCCGTAGTGACATGTGTAAAGATACCGCATCGTAGCGTGTACTGTGGAAATTAAATGAACCATAAAAACAGCCCACTGCATACATGCACTTGTATAAATGTTTATGCAGTTTTAAAACTCTATACTATTTGATTTTTGTAACTTATTATTTAATTATAACTTTTGTCGTAGTGCTATGTAAATATATAATGTAGGTATGAATAATACACATACATTTTAACTCTTTTTCGGTGTTTGTGTTATGCACAAGCTATAAAAAAAACCTTATCACTTAAAAAATTTCCCTATATTATGTCATTAAATAACTAAATATAGTCATGAGCTGAGATATATATAATTATTATATTGTAAATAAATACTTTACACTGGTAAAACATGACCAACGTAATCCGTAGCCCAGTTGGTCCCGGTTGCATGTTACCATTAATAATAAATAATAAAAATTTATAGTTACGCTATATCCATATCGGGGTGAGCACGGATGTATTATTGGCGCTTATATGTCGTGCTCAACCTGACCAGTAGCGCAGTTGATCGCTGTTCTCAGGGGCACTTACACATGACATTTCTATTAGATGCCATGCGAGGTTCCTCACGATGTTTTCTTTCAGCGGTGAGCATGTGTGATTTAGGCAAAATCCGTACTGAATCTGGGAAACCCAGAAGAACGAGGCAGGGTACGAACCAACGACTACTCGCGTTGCCGCACATAGGTACCGGTCTCTTATACACTAGTTCACTATAATTCTTACATTTTTAATATAATTTTTCAAGACATTACAATTTTTAGGAGTCTAACAAATACCTAGTAACATCAGAGTATAAAGAAAATTTCTATGAAGTTACTTGAAAGTAACATTGCCTAATATTAAAAGACAGACACTTTTCGCGAAATTGCGTAGACACTTCGCAACTATTACCTAACTAAGCTGTGAAACTTTCTCAGTCTATCCAACTAGTGACAGCTGTCATCGTCTCTCATGACAGTCATCATCTTTTTTATATAATTTGTTACAACATTAGCAGAACTGGACATGACAGTTAATTACATTGTTTTTAGAATTTCAAAGATACAAAATAACACACACATAAATTGTTAGAATAAAATACTCCAACATTGTGCAGTTTACAAAACATGGTTGTATTTAGAAATAATATTGTACAAAATAAAAACCTGAACGCTCTAATTAAAGAATTACATCGTTATTAGCAAAATTACGATTAAATATTGTTTCAAATTCAAACCGTCTTACTGCTACTTTTGCCGAGTCATTGGGTTGTGGAATAGTCTTCCGGCTAGCATGCTCCTACCGTCCAATGATATGGGGCATAATCACTGCGATTATCGATAGGATTTTTTTAACTGTTGATTCTCATTGTCGTTTTTAAACTGCATCATGCTTTCCATCAGGCGTGGTGTGGAGAGTCAGAATAAAAAAACCATGAATATTTGTAGATTAAATTAATCCTAAGTATTCTTAATTCAAGGATAACAAAAAAGATAAATAATATGAATGTGAGTGGAAGTAAAAGCCGAAGCCGACCGAGATGTACCGATGCCGACCAAATAAAAAGAGTTCTGATGAAGGATAATGTCAAAAATACGTGGAATCGCTGAGAGTGCCTGAAGCAACTAATATAATAAATGTTAAGGAATCGAAAGAAGTTTACATGAATAGAGAAAAGTAGCGTTCCATTATCTCTACCTAGCCCAATATGGATTAGGTGTAATGATAAATAGATAAAATGAATTCTAAAATTGGGTGTCTACGATAGAACAATTGAATGTAGAGTATAATTAATATGTAGATTTTATATAAATGATCTACGTTATGTACAGAAGGCAGAGTCATCTAGAACCGAAGCTTATGAAATATATTTTAAAGTGCTAAAACGAGCTGTTTATCTATGCGTTTTATAATAAATCATAGATTTATAGTATACGCAAAAGTTAGAATTATACGAGTATTTAGATTAATTGCCTTAACCTTTACTGCTCTATTCTAAATGAAGCTCTAAATATATACAGAACTGAAACGGTTGATGATAATTTTATCAGTTTTATGAAATATTAAATAATTAACTAAGCAAAACGTTATGATAATTATTTAATAATTGAACAATCAACTTACAAACGGAAGCAGTCCTTGATGTTCGCTCAGAAGATGGTCGACCGCACGTGTCTCTCATGTGACTTAGCAACGCATTGAAAAAGTTGTATAGCTGAAACAAATACATTTTACATTATTATAGCTCGTTTTTTTTTTCAACAGATCCGTTTGGAGTGCCCTGGTGCGCCCTCGCCCAGAATCCGGCCTGCCGTAACGGGTCGCGATAGATCGCCATAGCTATAGAGGGGAACCCTGACGCTATTGCCTCGCGCTCCCGTCTTGTACATACGTGTATATAAATATTTTGCAAATAGTTAGTTTGTAAGAAATGTGTATATAAAACGTGTTTATTTATTTATCCATTGAAAATATAGTAGTGTGTCTTTGTGTTCTCTATCTATAAGCTTTATTGTTAACTAGTTTTAAGAATAAATACTGTAGGATTGGATAAATGGCACACCACAACCAGAGATGGGCAAAATGTAATCTGATTAATGTTGAACGATTACAAAATGTAGTCGTAATTTTTATTTTCTTGCTCTGTAATCATGATTAAATCAATTTAAAACATTAAGGAATCATAAATGTGTATACAATCCGGGATTTTGTAGTGTTTAAAACATAAATGAGCAAAATGCAATCATATTAATGGTAAAAAACGTAAATTGTAACCGTTGATCATTTTCATTAATCTGATTGCATTTTGTCCATCTATGATCACAACCTTTTTAGTTTTTAGTGGACGGATGATTGCGTGAAGTATGAAAGATGGTTTAGAGTGTGTGATGTTGCGAAAATCATTAATAGCTCATTGAAAACCGGCTTGTTATTAGAAAGATAATTGCGGAATAATTCAATATTCTTCTGCGAGCTCTCCTATTTTATATGAAAAACACACCACAATTTTATTATGTAAGTTAAGCTGCTCTTGGAATACACAGTGATTTCCATCAAGTGTTTTACAAAGACTTTGTGAAGAAACTATAAGGAGAACTTTGAGAGAACTCTTTTAGCAATTGACCCATTATACTTATAGCTTGGAACTACATTCACACGTACTCAATGAGTGACTATACTATTCCACATAACTCACAAGTAAATAAGTTAACCTTTTACCCTTTAGGTAACTTTCAGAAACAAAAAGCGTAGAAACATACAGTGTTACATGTGTTACTGTTATGTTTTCTCTTTTATGAGAACATAGGTAATGTAATGACTATGAGTACAGTATCGTACACAGGCTATATTAAACATTACATTTTAGTGTATATTTTACGTCCTAGCTTATTACAGATTAAAAGTAGGTAAAGGTTACGCTTTAGAATCATTACTGATTCTTACAGTGATTATTTAGGTGTGATCCTTCGTCTGGTAATGATTGCATTTAAATATGCATTAAATGCGACATCAATATTTTTGAGGTGATGATAATCAGCCCTAGATCATGAAATTTTTCAAGGCGAAGCAAATACTACTGTCTGCCGGCCGCTAATACCATCCCTCATTTTCAATTTGACAAAAAAAAATGACAGCACCATTTTAGATATTTTGTGCTCTTTGTGCATTTATTACATAAAAAGATAAATAGATAGATAGATCTGTAGATTTGTCAATAAATAAATAAATAAATAAATAAATATATTTCATCATTGCCATATTAACAGTAACTTTTACATAAGGGAATACTCAAAATGTTGATGCCCAAAAAAGATAGGGACTCATCTTTACTATGAAAACTGAAATAAATTATTTTTGTAAATTCTATAAACCACTAATTTATCTCTACTCACTCTGAAACAGATATGTCATGACAATATATTATTATTATTAGAACATACAAATATTTATTATTAATCTGTAGTAATAATTAGCAAAAACTAGGATAAGCCAAATAGGATATTAATTATTACATTACTAATTAAGTAATTAGTAATGTAATAACGAATACATTACTAATTAGTCAATTTGCTCCAATAGAAAATATAAAATATTATGAAGTCAGCGATGCAAATTACGCAACAACAATAAATTGAAATATAACAAGTAACATGGAGCTAATGCGTTATTTAAAAGGGAATTCATTTTTCAAACGTACGAAGAGATTAATTACTTTGAAAGATTAATTACTAATCACTTCCAGTGTTACAAAAAAGATTATTATTGTTTTAATTACAGTGACTTAGCTTTTATCATGGCAAAAATATTTTGAAAGTTGTCTGTTTAACTACACATAGATAATTTGTTCTTAAAAGAATCATCATGAGCTATAAGAAACCCATCAATTAAGCAACTCATCATGCTGACTTCAATTTTTCCTCGCATTTCCTCATTTTAAGCCCTCGTAATAAATATTTTGCAATATATAGCAAATTAAAGTGTCTCAATAAAGTAACTCCCTTTAAAAATTCACAATAAGCCCTGTATGTGTTCAATATTATAATAGTACTACTACGGCCTTCGACAAAGAAGATAATGTTCTATTACCTAACCAAATTCTGATGTTTAAATTTTCTATTATTCTTTGAGTATCTTGTAAGTTGTGTGAGCAATAAATACATTTGAATTCTTGAATAAACGTCTTTAACTCGATAAATACATTGAATTAGAAAGCAGATATTGTAATGCGGAATAATTAATTCACCTAACGATGACCATACGATTAATCTTTCAATTGCGAGTAGGTAATCGAACATGTCTGTCTATAAGATATGAACTAAATCCGCGCAACTGTGACCATTGTAAGTGTATAAATTAAATTGTTCACTGAATGGGTTGATTTATTGGAACCGACAGCCTTTCGATTTGAACAAGATTGCTTTTTATACGAACCTACATCAACTTTTTATTTTTCACAGTGTTACTTCTTATCTAGGCAAAATTTTGGTTTGTACATTATGTAAGTAGTATTATCTAAATATTCCCTTTTTCTTATTTATTATATTTATTTTGAAAATATAAATGTAGGATGGATGTTATTGTGTGAAATATTATTATGTATGAAGTAGTAAATGCGTAGAATGGAACATATGTGAGTGAAGGAAGGAAGGAGTGTGTGTGTGCGTGCATGCATTAGAGAATAACAGCGTTTTGCAAGAGGTGAGGCGAAGGACCAAGGATTTCGAATACGTTTAGTGATAATTAATATTGTTCCTTTCAAAATAATGAGCTATCAGGATATTCTCATGTTTCTTTATATTGCTTATAAAGATCCTTACCAAAATCAAAGACATGCATTGTGATAGAGTCAGTGAAATTTATGTTTTCAAATTTATCAATTTGGGTAATGAACTTTGAGCGTTTTTTGTACAGTTCTTCATCATATACATTTTAAACAGTCGACCGACGCGTCCCCTGACCTCGGGACGATAAATTTCATTTAAACGGCACATTTAATCGTCCAAAATGTAATTTTCCCGTTATCTATTAAATAATAAATCACAAATAACCATCGCTGCGATGTTTTTTGTAAATATTGGACATATACAGAATTATTGGAAACTTAATAGTATCCTGGAAGCTATATTCCCATGGTCTGCGCAAAGACAAAACCTTACACCATTATAATTTTGCGTTTGTAGTACCATAAAAGACTTGATTTATGTGATATCAGGAAATTTGGTAGAATAACTTTGATAGCATATTAAAGAAGGGTGTGGAAAATATGAACACAACTTCTTCTTCTGGAGTAGGTAACAATAATATAATAGAAGTTAGAAAAAGATCTGAGATAAAGGATTATAAAAATTTCATACAATTTGGCTTAATTGAGATTATTTTAAATAAATCCTCTGAATTTTATTCAGTTTTATATCTTTCTAAATACTTACATATACAATATTTACCATAAAATGTACCTTTATGGTTCACTTATTAGATAATCACATTTTTTTCAGTAGTTTGCAGACTTTTTATAATAGTATATATTTTCACTAAACAACGCTTTCTGTAAACATACATTTTAATTTTAAAGTAAATTTGTTTCTGTTCAAGGATCATAACTTTTGATCATTATAGAGTTTTGTAGGTATTTATAAGCTTAATTAAAATGAAAGCTATCCAACTCCATTTAAATATACCTATTTAATTGTTCAATTTAGGTCTTCTATTATACAATTTAGTTAATACGGCATGTCAAAAATAACTGTGTATACTCTCTTCCTTATTAGTAACTAGTCTATTTTTAGTTTGTTTAAGTAACGTATTTCTATTAGTAAAACTAACAAATTAATAGTAATTTTAAATTTCAAAAAACCTCTAAATACCCCTATATACGCAAACGTCGACGGACAACGAGTGAAATAATCTAGTTTTACTAGAATTTTATTAGCTTATAAATTATTGTAGTGAAATTATGGTGTACTTATTTTAAGAATCGTTTAATATCATACCTTGACTTGATCCTGTTCTCCTGCGTATTCAATATTTTGGAATATAGTCCAAGTGTAACGCCTGCGAATCTCCATTCGCGCCAAATAGCGCCTGTACCACTGTTGAATTAAGATAGCTGCCTTCATTGCTGAAAAAAATACCTATGTTAAATTACGAATTCATAAATTGACCCAGTCGCAAATTTTGCAACTGACTATATTTACAAGATCAGTATAATAATATAAATATCTAAATAAACATCAGACAAAAAGTTCCCCTGGATCCAAACACAATAAAAACAGCGTCAAAGGCATATTCTGTCAAAATCTGTGTAATTTAAAAATTAAGGCACCTGGATTCTGGCAATCGCTGCTCTGCCGCAATCAACAATTCTACACGCATGTATATGGAAAGCCGACCATCTACATCAGTGCGAAGCGCTGTTCGGCAGCGTGTCAAGCTCGCGATAGTGACAGTTACGAAATGAAAAATAGTCCGTTACGTTGATTTTTCACGAAATCTCCAAATTTTAACCTTTCAAGCAAGAAGAACAAAAGTTTTAGTGCTACAAACCTCTCAAGATTTTTTCAAGACACTTTAGTATTGAAAACTTACAGATGATATCCTTCCGTAACCCATTATACGCAAAGTTGAAATATTCTTAAATATGAATTTTTTTGATAATTTTCTTTGAAAACTAAAGGCTTAAAAAAAAGTCCTATAAAGAAAATTTTGCAGTTTACAAAACCGTACGTCGATTCTCTGTTCGACCCTTATAGCCCAATTAATTAATTGTCAAAGTCAAAAAGGACATTTTGCTTTGATCAACGATAACTTAAGGTCAAATTATCATAGAAAGCTCATAGGTCAAATTGAATTTGAAAATTGATTTTTGTTAAATTTTAAATACGTTGCGACAGTTTTCTTATTTTACAGATTTTTTTCTTGGTGCCATTAGTTAGCACTATCTAAGAGCAGATTAAAGTTAGAGCAGATTCGGCCCGTCCGTTAAGTGTTAAAAATGTAATTGATTGCTATCTGACTTATTTGCGAAAATATATAACAATATTTTTTCCTTAAAATAATATAATACATCTCGGTATTGACTATGTTTTATTAAATATTTCTAGAGGCTGTACTGTTATATTAATAATATTTAACCCCGACAGCTGCCGATAAATTCTAATCTTATAATGGTTATAGGCAATTCTTCATAGGCCCAATGTTCGATTACTGGGACCCTTTTTTCTATCATTTTTCAACAATAGAGCCTTGTGATACTTTTTCACCGTTTCCCGCTCATCTGTCTGGAGCAATTGTTAGTTGTTTCATAATTCTGCTCGAAATATTTAAAATAAGTAGAATTCCTATTTTATAGCCTTAGCGAATTCTTTCTCCAATTTTTTCAAAAAATTAAATATCCTAAAAATATCAGAAAAGTGGCCATTTTCTTATAATGGAAAAAATAAAAATTGATCGTGTGGTTAAACTGTGATTACACTGCCACAAATTAAATTTGACTTCCATTTGGGGCTACTTCTTCATCACTGCTAATGATAGTTCAGTCTAACTAGGATTCTGATGACAAATTCAGGCATTGTACTGATAGAGGTTAGTTATCAGTACCCAGATACTGCATTCTGCCTCTTTTTAGATGTGTTGGTTCCTTGTCCCATTAAGTTAAGAGGGGTTTGGACGAGAGGGTCTGTTTATGCAAACGCTATCATTCAGGTTTAAAAAATATTTGATGCGTGAATGCTAACGCTACATAAACTATCTTACCTAATTGACTGTTACCGAATATATTTATCAGCGAGTTCGCCCAATGGAGCTACAAGGTAGGCCTATACTTGATGTGATCTGGAAACGTCGCCAAAGCAGAAATGGGCCTGGATTCCATTAGCATCAGTCAGTCGTGCTCTAAGCTGGTTAGAAGTTTAGTGGATTTGTTATGTTGATTGTTCTGCGTCAATCCGAAATTATGACAGTAAATATGTGATTAAAGTAAATATATGATTATTCTGACATTGCTTCTGTACTTTAATGGTTGAAACAAACTTCGGATTCTAACAGTCGCTGCGTGGCAGGTGCTCCCGGCCACAGGTACCATAATCCAAATTGTGCCTTTACGTTGCATATTTTTTAACGTCATTATACTAAATAATTTAAAACTAGGCTTAATATATGGCTTTAGGAAATAGTTACTTACCCTATGTATAATATTTATAATCCTAAAGTGTATTAATTATAGAATAATTTTATCGAAAATTACTGATATTTCTGCCGCCGATTTTTCATTAAAATTATAGTCCCACAAATCAGAAACTATTCTTTTTCACAAAATATAGTTGACATTCAACTTATAGCAAATGACTTATAATTCCCTAAAAGAATCTTAACACTTATCTAATATCCTTGCATATTTTAAAGTACCTGCATTTTTATTTAACTATTTCCACCAAAGCATCCTAGTGCATGGAAAACAAACAAAATACAACACGTAAATGGAAACACAAAAAATCAGGCTCTCGTAAAAACACAATGATTTCAATTATAAATTATATAGAACGAAACATAAACATTAAGGTTAATAAACAATATGTTTACTTAAAATCAGATCTAGAAAACGCGACACAAGACATACTTTATCTCATATGGGTCAATGGAAAACGTGTATGTAGGTAAATCACACTATAAATATTAAGCTCGTAACCGAGTTAAAAATCACTTACTATTACTGTTGTAAATCGTAATACCAATCCACATATGTATATCTTTAAAACATCAAATGAGATTTATTTAAAAGGTATTTACAATTTTCTGTTGTTTATAAAATTCATTGATTATAAAGATATTAGAACGAAATTATTCTGTAATTTAATTGCATTATTAAAATCATATAAATCACACTAGTAGTTATTTACATATATTTCTGAGTTAATATCAATTTACCAAAAATGGAAAACTTCGCAATAAAAATCGGTTAGTAAAATAAATTCAAAGATTGGAAAGATCATGCTCTATAAAAAAAATCCTTATTTTTTTACTTTAACGATAATTGGATTTGTATTTTTATGTAATATGTTACCAGTCAGAATTAGTCTTCTGCAATTGGTACATTTCAACTAACATAATTAACCAACGGATCTTGAAAAAAGGATTTTTTAAGAAATCATCATCCAAATGTAACTAATTGAATTCGTCCCTAAAATAAAGGATGCAATGCTTTTACGTGGTTCTAACACATATAAGCAAACATAGATACATTATTATGTCTTAACATAACCAAATGATTAACTATCTCGTAAATCATTGGAATTATTCAATTCTTTATACCAATAATGTGTTTTTTTACAATTAAGGGTAACCCTAATGTAATTAATTGGGCTCAATTTGCATTGTCGCTAATGACATTTCTTTCAAAAACGAGACCCGATATTATCCACTGAGGCAAATTGGATCTTCATTTACAGCTTTATTTCAAATCGCTTTGTATAGATATGTCGAAAAACATACTCATAGTCAAACATCAAACATAACATAGAACAATGTTTTGTGCAAAGCTCTGAATAATTTAAGCTGTTGACCAAACAGTGCTAAACCAATTTCCTACGACCCAATTAATGAGTACAAACAGACAATTTTGACTTGGGTATATAAACATAATGAAAACACAATTAAATCTAAAACCTTTTTCTTTACAAATTATAAAATTTAAAGCGCAATGAGTACTTTTACTACATAAATCACTCAGATATTAAAATATATTTTTGCTTTAATTTATGAAATAATGCACTTTGATTAAATTATAACAGATAAATAAACAAGAACTTTTACTCTTCTAATCTAAATATACTTTCAGTTAACGAGAAGTATAACATTACGATAAAATGCAAATTGTGCTTCAAGCATAATTATTATTTTCGAATTTCAGCAGAAAGGTTGCCCTCTTACAGAATTTCAAATGAAAATCCCTGCATTGTGACCCTTATTAAAAGAGTCAATGCTTCTTTCATGTTCCTATTGAAACGGTCCGGGTTTGTTGATAATAAATTAAAGAGTCCGTTTTATTTGCTAACTTACTAACTTGTTACTGACATTATGTTTATTATTCTAATACGACCTTAACAAATGGATATTTTACAACCAAAAAGTTGTTAGGATTGTCTTGTTAATAATAATGATTAGTAATTACGAATAATTCCACATTTGATCTCAACTATGTGAGGCGTCTAATTTCGAAACCCGCTAAAACGATTTTTCGTACAAAATTACTTAATAGTCTTTTTTTTTTTTGTTAACCCGCTGGAAATCCCTACGGACCATCAAGGGAAGTGGTGAGGGCAACTTCTTCCGGTGTGTCGGACCTGCTCCGACTACAACCACCGGAGTGCCAGCACTGCCTGTCCTCGCCTTCGCCGAGCCTGGGAATCCAGATACTTCCAAGGGTACTTAATAGTCCTAATAATAATTTGAAATGTTCTATCAAAGCAAATATTATATATGATTTTTTTCTTTTTTGCATTTTCACTCTAGAGTAATAAATTAAATACTATGACCGGTGGTCGTGGGTGGAGGTGGTAGAATGATACGGATTTTGGCGTTTTACTGTTTATTTGCACTTTATGGCACACCGAACTCCGACGCACACGCATGTACTCTCGCCTTCGGTCTCGGTAGTCGATTGCCATAATACCTTATAAGAATGTGATTGTTAAGCCAAAGATTCATTATAAGTTTTTATAAATTTATGGAATTTGAAAAAAAAATGTTATAGTGGATTTTAAAATTAGACTCCTCATATATGTATGTTAACTAAAGATTCAGGAAATTCAACTGAACAGTTGTTTTATAGCTTTTTTTTTTCAATAAATTTTGGACGTCCTAGTTTATAACCAAATAAAATAAAACGGTCATTAAATTCGAGTATTTAGTGCAGTTTGTCACAATACATTAATACATACCGCATACAAATAGGTTAAGCCGTTTCGGAGATTAGCTCAAACAAACGCACTGACAAAAAAATCTTATAATCATTATATTGGGTTTTATTGCATCAATAAAGTTATCTAATTATTTACATATATCTTTTTATTGATCATGAACAGACCGCGGTCATTTACATTTATATTAAATGTATTGATTAATTCCATTCAAATTAATTTTGTTAAAATACTTTTATTACCAATAAACAAACGAAACCGTAAATAATTATTATTATTATTTAGTGCGACACAGAAATTTATGTATAATAATAGATGGCATTATGCACAGAAAAATAACAAAAAATCTAAATTTGTTCTTTTAATTATAGCCGTTTCAATCTTTTGCATGCCATATTAGAAAATGTCATTGTTATAATTGAAATTAATGAAATATCACGCTAATAATATGCTATAATGAACACTATCTTGATCTTAGAAAAATATCTTTTAACCTGAAGATCTTCGCAGATAAATATATCTTTAATATCACTATTATTCACTTTCTCTAATGTTATTTATTGATAGTTCTTACAATAAAAGTAATTGGTTCACATATATATATAACAAAATTTAAAATTTACTTTTGGATTCTAAGAAAGCTTTATAGAAGATTTTTCTATAAAGCTTTAATTCGGGTGTCGCTGTGACAAAGTGGTTGCCCGCAACCGTCTTTTCAGAAATGTTGAAACTTTCATAAGCACTGGCAATTTCAAGGGTGGCACTTGAAATAATGGAACAATTTTTCAAATCATTCTAAAAAGAAATTTAATTTATTTTTATACTTTAACCGAGCAAGTAACAATGTAAGTACAATGCTTTTTACGTGTTCCATTTCTCTTTTCAAATTATTTATAGCTATCATAAATTTCGTCTAGCTATTGAGTGCCTATAGAGTAAAGAGCAGTAGAGTGCCCAGTTTCTTCTAGATACCAACGATGTGCTGTCTTTGGGTTGTGTACACTGCGATACAGGCGACAGCACGGTTCACAGGGGTTATTGTAGCAAGCCTAATATGTCGTCGGGAAGAGTTCATCAAGAAACGGGAAGATCTGGTTGTTGCGAGTGCGAGGATTTTTCACGCTGTTTTTTTTTTTTGAAGCGGACTATCTACTGATTGCCGAGAAAGGCATTTTCAGTTCAACCGGGCTTAGGGGGCGAGCACAGAAGGTGCTCAGCCAGCGAAATTTTTGGGTTGGGTGGCAATGCAAGGGCACCCCTGTGGGTACGAACCTCGACTTGGACCGCCAGCCAAATAAAGTACTAACCCTACGGGTGATCTACCAGCGTTTCGGAAGTGACTACCTTGAGAAGAAACGCCGAAAGGAACTCAAGGCTGCGTCGGAGTAGAACTGCGCCTCGGTGCGAAAACGCACCGGTTAGCAGCAGTTGACTGAACTATCCTTCTTCGGCGCCACCGGCGACGCCGGTGTCGTGGAGTAAAAGTAATGTGTATGTGTGTACCTCACTGTTTGATCGGTCGGTGGCTCTTTTAACAGCCACTGTGATTGGATCTTTTCACGCTGGACCTACTGTACCTATTGTATAAAGCTCAGGTCAGGCCCTACGTGGAATACTGTTCGCATCTCTAAGACAGTTCTGCTCAGTACTTATTTGACACCCTAGATAGGTTACAGTGGAGAGCTGTCCGCATTGTGAATGATCCAGACCTAACTAAGCATGTTGAACCGTTCCAGTTGCGCAGAGACATTGCTCCACTAAGCGTATTCTACCGTTTGTATCACGGCGCGTGTACTGAAGAGTTGTATGACCTTCTTCTAACCTCTCCCTTTCATAAAATAACCACGCGTACGGGTTTATGAAGTCAAGGCTATACGGTGACTCATATCCCGGCTAAGACTAAGAAGTTCTTACTTTTGCCGAGTCGTTGTGCTCTGAAATGGTCTTCCGGCGAGCGTTTCCCACCATCCTATCATATTTGGTCTTTTTGGTCTTTTAAAAGAAGCGTAAAGAGATATTTCTGCAGGTCGGCATGATCGCTGCGACTATCGGTTTTTCTTTACTGTTGATAGTCATAGTCGTTTTTGGGACTGCAACGTTCTTACCATCAGGCGTGACGTGGTCACTATACCAAATCAGGATTAAAAAAAACTTTGACTTTCTTTGTTAAATATTAAAGTATTATAAATCATTGTGTAATATTCTTTTAAACAATTACAAAACAACTACTACATGCACTTCGCTTTTATGCGTCGAGCCTGACGCTTATGTTTTTCGATCACAAAACTCACCAACTTAACATGTAATAAAACCCTCGCTATATATTCCTAAATAAAAGAGCACTTAGCCTCTCATTATTACGATTAAATACCAAGAAGAACGTCTGAATTTGAATCTTTGCTCTATTAATATCGCACACACACAAATTCTTATCATATTATTAATACATAAATGTATTTCAAAAGAATGGTGAATACTTTGTGGTAATTTACTTACTTCTTTCCGCTTTAGTCATGCTAACGTCGTCCCTTCTCCAGAACTTCAGGAAAGGTGCTAAAGCTTTCATAGCACATTCCCCATTGGGCACCCTCTTGCCCAAGCGTTTGGGTACCTCTTGCTCGATTTCCGAACTTCGACATGACGAAGAGTCGTCCCCCTTGGAGCGAGTTCTGCGTCCTCCACGAAAGCTGACGCATCCACAGCCATCCGATAATGAAAACATTTTAGGACTGTTGTCCTTCCCGTGATTATTTTTATCTTTTTGTTTCCGAGTACATCTTGTTGTTGTTGTCGCTCGGGTTTTAGGAATGATGAATTGTGTGCTGATGATTTGTGTTCAGCGAAAGAATCATGATCCAGTCTAAATAACTGGTGTTTTCCTGTAAAGAAAAATTTAAATGAAGTCTGGTTTACAAATTTGATAAATTTACAAACTATTCATTCATATACATAGGTCATATAAAAAGGGAATGGACATATAAAGATATAAAATAAATAGATATTTATTCCACATAAGAGATAGCTATTATAACATTCTTTCTTCTATGTGGTAAATATTAATAATTTTAGAATAAAAATTGGCTACAATTAAAAAATTCGTCATACATTACGAAATAATTAGAAATTTAATCGATGTACAAATAAATGGTTGCCTTCAATTAAATTTCTTGGAACAAGAGATTATATGTACACGATTACATTGATTGACTGAATTAGATAGAATTATGTGTGTTGCATATCCATCCAACCATCCGTCCGGATGTGGATTGGAAGTCGTTTTGTGTGTGAATTGTTGGTCGTTTATTGTATTGGCTGATTGGTTAGATTTGGTTAAACTGGATTGTTGTATTGGGAAATTCTACGATAGTATCATTGTTACAAATAATTGACAGTTAACAGCAAAAGACATGATGCGGTCAGCAGTATGAGAGAAAGGACATTACGCCATGTATTACTGTACCTTATGGACAGAACTTACTACGACTGGCTAGCATAAAAGTGCTATCATTAAATAAGATTTACATCCTTAAAGTTTTGTGTATGGCAGTTTAAATAGGTATAGGTAGCCGTTGGATTCTGGCAAGCACGACTTTGCAATTGCGACCATTCAACGGATGATAGGTCACAACTGTCAGAATCCGACGTGTGCCTTTGGAGTTAAAACAATATTTTTAATGACATTCCTCTAGCTTTGAAATTAGAATCGCGTAAACTTACAAGGCGAACTCGTTAATCTTATTTATTGGACAAGAACAACTGTGCTAACACCATAAACATTTGCAGTAACAGAATAAAGGCGGAGTACACACAAAAATAAATTATTTGGTACAAGTACATCGTAAAAGCAGATTTATTGCTTATCAATTTTTAAAACAGCTCTTAAGCCTTATGTTTTAATTTATTTATAACATTGCTAATTCAAAAGTTTTATCATTATATATCCCTACATATTATTACTATTGTAAATTGAGATTTTATAGAAATACATTAGATTATTATTTGTATTTTAAGAATGCTTAAACAATGATCGAAAAATATAAAGAACCTAAGTGGATAGTATTTCATTACGTCGCACATTTTTGATACGCTTACTTATGTATATTATAATCAAGACAAGAAATAGTAAAGTACCTAAACCGTAATCACTTTTCTTACCAGTCTAGTGACAAAATACGTATCATTATTTTAAGAAGTACAAACGTCACGGTTAAAGTAATAAATCCAGTTAGCATAAATCTATTTTGAATTGATAATAATAGCAGCATTTGTTAGATGTTATAAAATCAATAAATTAATCATATTAACTGACTTATTTATAATATTAATATATCGTTACGCCATTTCCCTTTCAAGGTGAGCGGAGATACATTAGTGGCTGTATCCACTTTGCACTTACATACATATATATCGTGCACAACGTGACTAGTGGCGCAGTTAGTTAAGTTCTCAGGACACTGAGTACTGACACATGACATTTCCATTAGATGGCATGCGGTTTTCCTTCACCGTTAAGCATGTGGTGCCTCAATGCGTATGTAATCTGGAAAAACCCAGATGTATGTGCTTGGATTCGAGCCTATTACCATTCGGGTTGCTGCGTACGGATTCCGGTCCTTTATCCTCTAGGCCAATACAGCCTTAGTTAATTTAATCCTATATGATGGTTTAAAGTTTGATACATTTTTATTAAAAACGGTATTTCTTTCACCTAAGTTTATATTTGTCACCATTTTTAGACCTTAATATTATAATAACCTAATAGTATTATTATTTTGCGAGGTGGTAGGGCGTCGGTGCCCGTCTGGATCGCGACCACAGTACGTGGGTGTAAAGCCCGTGATAGTGACCAGTTTCGGCTTGTCGCGTTTCGGGATCAGCTTGTGTATATCCAGTAGCTCATATACCTAGAGACCTTCAGTCGTGGTATATATAGGCCGACATGACGATGTAGACTATCAATGGATTTTCATCCTTTGATAGTCGCTTTCGTTTTTGGACTACACTGTACTTACCATCAGGTACTCTGTAGTCACTATGTCGAGCCAGTGAAAAAAAAAATTCGTCCAGGAGTGCAAAATTGAGTTACATTAGACCACTAAGATTTGGCAACGACCTCTCGCTGCCAGAAGTGGTCAAAGACATGATCGGCAGCGAGAGTGCATCGAGAAGTGTCACATCCATTTTCAAGAAAGTGAAGAGAAATTGGAGAAGTGTCCCATTTTCGCCATGTTTATATGTTTTGTATTTTCTTTTATTTCTGTGTGTTGTTTGTGTTGCCGCATTCAAATTTCTGGTTTTTTGTTGGTTTTTGGTGAAATAAATACATTTTAATTTTTTTCATTTTTTCATCCTTCTGTGAAGCACTCATGTAGCAGAAGAAGGCTGCCGTAAGGGACAGGGAAAAGTCAACTACTCTAGGTATTCGGTGGCCAAAACACCGTTGCCGGAGAGACGTATTCGCTCGTAATGTGCACGACATTCTTCGTCACAACAGCCGGGACTTGAGGGAGTCTGCTGCCCGGATAGGTCGGAATCCACGTAGTGTTCGGCCCGCCGCCTGATAGTGTGGCCCGGAGAGATGGGCTCTTTACACCCATCTTTCTCAGACTTTCGCAGACTATTCGCTCCCCAGGTACCTGGAAGAACAACGATTCCCAGACCCAGGTAGAGAGATTTATGGAACACCCCGGGGGCTTTTTAGTTAGTAGGAGTCTGACACGCCGGCTTCATAGCCCTCACAAAGGCCCTGAAGGTTCTACGCAGAATTTTCTCCCGGGTCACAAATAAAATTGTGCGTGAGCCAAGGAAGGAAAGCGAGTGTGCTCTAACGTGTGATGTAACGGCTGACTTATATACCAGTAACAATTATAATTTAGAATAGACCAAGTATTAAAAATTGTAATGACTTTTATCGATTGCATCCATTTCCAATAGCGTTTTATTATGATATACCACGAACACAAGAGAATTATTAGTAATGGCTCAAGTCCATGTATTTTAGCACTTCAAACATGTGAGTTAATTATTCATAATTTTCAATTAATCACATTGACTGTAACTGAAACACTAACAAATTTATTATTGGCTTTTTATTAGCAGCCTTAAGACAAATTCTAATCAAATAATGAATGCTTTATCGCCACGTCAGTTTACGTAAGTCATAAAATTCACAAAAATAGGCCAATCACAGAAAGGCAGCGTACTATATTCACTCGCTTTATCAAGATATTCGCCGCGTCGCGACCGGTACGTATGTCGGTTGATGGGACGATTTCCTTCACGAGAATTTCCCCAGAGTAACACTTACATATTATGTGTTGAGTTTATAATCGAATCGGTTAACATTTAAAGACTTCATAGAAGATGCAAATATGTAGTTGTAAACTCTTCGTTGGCTAACAACCCAAGACATCTAGGCTCCGTCCAATTTCAGAAGCTCGAGTACAAGTAGCTATCAAATTAATTTAAATGTTTGAGCATCATAATATTGTGTGATTTGTTTGTTTCCCAAATAATTCAAAAGAAGCAATGACAATAACATAATACATTTTGACATTCAAAAACGAAAACAAATTTGAAAAGTTACAATACTTTTGCTTTGACTTAGTATTGGTACTATCTTAATAAAATTTCTAGGTTTTTATTATAGAACGTTCATTACATGTATTCTAATTACGTTATGGAATATTATTTCAAAATGAAAATACCCTCAGGTAATATTCGGTAATGTTCAAAAATAATTTTTACCCTCCTCGTTAATTTTCAACGGTAATTAATTATAACAATTATGTTATTTTATTTTAAGGTAAATGCGCTAATTAATTCTAAAGTAAATAATATATTAAAAAAAACTAATTATTACAACCAATAAAACTCTGAACTATTATAACGTAGGTTAATAATTAGAGATATTTTTCTCATTGGTTCAGAAACATTCGGCACTCTTTTAAAAATTTCATAAAATTATCAACCAAATATTCCTATGGCGCAAATTGTTTACACTCTTAAGCTCAATTCGATTACTACTGGTTGGATTTAATTTTGTTTTCAAAAAGCCAATACTTGTCAGAATTAAATACAAATGTACTGTTTCGAATCACCGTGTGACGCTTAACTCGTAATCCCAGTAACAGAAGAACCCAGAATGTCAGAATTAGTAACAGCAGAAGCCTCTGCAAATACTTAAGACACCCTGTATTTGAACACCAAAACTCATAGATGACTAGAGTATAAAAAGATCTTAAAATTTATTGCAAAAAGCGATAGAAAATTACTCTAGCATTCGACGTTAACAACCCACTAAGGCCAGAAGTAAATGATTTTTAATGGATGTTGTGTTCCGTATTTCTGTAATTCCTTATATTTTCACTTAATTCAAAGACACATGTAATATTCGTGTCATTTTTCACCAATAAAATGTATATAACACAAGCATTTTTAAAAGCAAAAATTGTATGGATTCGATTACATCTCACTCTTGATAAATACTCGTAACATACATTTGAAAACATTTAAAATTCATTTTTAGAGATATATACACATCTAATTTCAATCTTATTTTTATATATTTTTATAGGATTAGCAACAAAATTTCAAGGAGTTTCTATTGTTTTAGGATTCCATTCATTAATAAACAAATAATTATAATACTTGTAGTTTATAGCTATCGCTTAACTCGCGGCTATATTTATTTCCAACATGTAAAGAAACTTAAACCTGAAGCAGGGTGTAATATCTTAAGTATAATCATTTTAAGAGTATTTCTAATTTTATAATGGCAGCAATTTACATACTTTATAAAACTAGATGTCATTAAAGCAGATCACGTAGTAAAAATCAAACAGAACTACTCTCGTTGGAAACATAAAACACAGCAAACGATTGTTACGTGATCCGAAAAGAAAATCATTTACTGCGTAGTACGTGTGTTTGGATAAATTTTGTGTTTACTGTTTAACAATAAATGAATAAAAAAAAGACCTTAAGTGTTAATCCAAAACGTTTATTCTACATAGCAATGGACAGTGATTATTCACGGAAAACAATGGTAAGATAATTTATATAAATGAAACGTAATTTGTAAGTATAAGACAGAAACACACACATAATCTCACAAATAATTAATGGGATAGCTTCAGTCTGAAAAAGAAAATCTCTTTAAAAAAAATGGTAATGATTAATTGAATTAAATGAATTCATTTACGCAGCGCATTATCAACGAAGCCGATGCTATGTTACCTAGATGAATATTAACCGAGTGGGTATACAATGTGAATACTGGATATACATAAATAATAAAATGCGAAAGTATTTCCGTTATCAGAAAAGTCGTGAAGTTAGATGGATCAAAGCGGAAGGGTGCGCACCTTATTCCGCGCCGTTCCACTACCCAAAGCTTTATTAACCTCACTTTCAAAATGAAGTTTCACAATATAAATAGTTTATCAAAATCTCTTTCTCATACAGTTTCATATTAATATATTTAGAATGTACATTGAGGATCCCATTACCGATATATTCGAACTCCTGGATGTGTGTGAGAAAATTTATATTATTTTAAGCTAAGTATTTGTTTCTTTTTTTCGCTTTTCATTGTTTTTTATATTATTGTTAATATGTTCATATCTTTCATCTCGGTTTATTTTGTATCATAAACTTAAGGTGATTAATAGTAGATAATGAATTGGAAGGATATATACACCCAACGCTTTTCGATAATAATAGTTCTCGCTTAAAATGGTAGTCATATTGTGTCTATAAAATAAAATTTATTAAGGTATGTCATGCTATCAGCCTGTGTAAACGAGATAAGCCAGATCCAGGGATATGTAAAGATCACATTAAAAATTATGTTGTGAACACAACTAGTGTATAATAAAAAAAAACAAAGGATTATTATTTTTCATTTTCTAGCGAAGTTTTAAGAGCTTAGTGTTACTAGTTTTTACATCTACAAAGTCCTCAAATTTTGTATGAACGGTTCATTGTTCTACATATAAGAAATACTTACATATATTATAATATGTAACTCTCTGAAGGATTTCTTATTCAAATAAAATATGAAAACAAAACGAAAATAATATTAAATTGAAAAATAATTATAGAAATATTATATTCAAGACATGAATAGATATAAATAAGAGTATTAACAAATATTTGTAATCTATGACCGGTGGTCGTGGGTGTGGTTGTAGGAAGACACGAATTTGGCGTTTTACAGTTTATTTGCACTTTAAGGCACACTGAACTGCGACGTACACGCACGTACTCCCGCCTTGGGTCTCGGTAGTCGACTAACTTCCAAGCGTCCTGTGCGCGCGCGCATCCTCTTACCCCGCACGTCTCGTTACACCCTAACGACCCTTAGGGCGACAACTGCGTATCGGGTTACGTCTACATGCTATAAATCTAATAATTAATTATAATAATTATTTGCGACGATGTTTTGCTTCTAATTTAAAAATATCGATTATAGGATAAAATTAGTGAAGACTAAAATTATTGTAATTAATTGAATTATCGACAACTGTACTCTTCAACTTAAAAAAATTAAAATAGGGCAGTACATTATTCACATAAATTCTTTTTAATTCTCTTCGAGATTAGTTGAGTATAAAATCAATATGTTTGACAGATGTTTAGACTTATTCCGTATTTCAATGTATAACAAAGTTTTAGAGTATAAAAGTGATGATAAAAACAACTAACTTTGGCTAGTGAGAGGCGCGTGCTAGATGTACTCCGTGATATCTACAAATTCTAACGCGGGATTTTTATTTTTGACAAATGAATGAACTCCATCTAGACATATTAATAATCTCAGCATACATTGTTATTTATCTGTATGTAATCTACTTTATATTTCAAGCATGTTGTGGCCGTCCGTAAATAGTGATGTAATTGCTCCAAAAATTGTTCTAATTTATATCTATTCCGGTAATTGTTGTCACTCTCGACAACTTTTGATGTTTAAATAAAGAAATATGTACATGTATCAAAGGCTAGTATTAAAGGATAAAATATTATATTATTATAAACTCTAGAACTAATCTGGTAGATAGTCAACACGCCATTCCAAATCTCTTTTATTTTGGTTCTTATTTGGCTTCGTGCTGGATCGATGGATACCTGTTCGGACCATTGCATCAACTTTCGATCACATAATTATTTGTTATTAATTTACAGAACTTCAACACAATATCAAACGCCTTCCTTTTCACCACACTCCTACTTAAGCCGACGCCATTAAGAATTGTCACACACTCCCATATCCTTCCTGTCACTTTTATGCTTGCCAACAAAAATATAATTATTGCGAAATATAACTTAATTGTTAATGGTGGTCACATTAATATTTAGAATTTAATAACTATTATTTATATTATATCCAGCCAAGCTTATCGGTGATATTTGCTGTTGTGCTTCTCTATTATTGTACCACTAGATATGTTCACCTATTGTAGTATTTATTATTACTAATAATTGGTAATACATACTATTGCTAATCTACCAACTTGTCAGCAACGGATTTACTTTTCCAATACAGGTGAGCCTCGATAAGACCTATATCCCATTACATTATGAGCATTCTGGCTCAAGACACATATTAATAGAAGTGATGAAAGAAATTAATTCGTTAATGTAAAAAATATTCAACTATACTTCGTAATTTATAGAAGACATACTGCTTATTATATATCTAGTCTTTATCATTCAATACAGTTTGGCACCTCCCTCCAGAGCCACAATTTTATAAGGAAACGTTGGCAAAGCGACATCGGGGAATCTTAAACATAATGAGCTGGAAAGATCATAAACGACTGCGCTTTTATGCGACTATTTTACGAATCTTCTTGAATGAGGACACATAAAAATGTTATAGTCAAAACCTCAAGAAATAGAAGCAAACAACGACGATTCATATATAATTCAACGAATGAAATACCTAATGATTAATCTTTTGATGGTACACTCTCTGTATACGTCTAGTGCATGCGAACGGTCCTAATTGGCAAGCAGTTACGTCATATTTTATTATTTGTATCCTATAACATAATCTAGGTCGGATATTTAAACAAGGACGGGAGTAGTAAACGATTATCTATTAATGTTTTTAGAACTTTGAATAGTGCTTACTATTTTATATACACCGTTACTCATACGTAATATGCTTATCGCCCAAATATTTAATATTTCATAATTAACATTCGAGCTAAAACATCAAAGCAATCATCATATTTCGCTTTAAAAATTGTTATAAAACATTATGTATTATGTAGGTACAGTCTCTCTTCAGTTTTAATCCAATTGCCATCTCACTGCTTGGTTCACGTTTTCTTCTTCATTTGCAGTGAATTGGTTTTAGAATCTGCAGTCCCTGTGAATGCGCAAAAGTCACCTTAGGCTTTTAATCGGTATGAGTCGGGCATGCCTATAAGCCCCCATGTGCAGTTATGATGGTCCTTTGAGGATTTTCACCAAGTAAAAAAATTATCCTTCATTATGCAGTATTCCTTATTTATATCATATTTCAACGTTTGTACTCTCATATCAAAATTGAATTTATGTAACTTACTATCAAACTTATTTAATAATACTTACATAATATACTTTCTTACTTTTACTGTAACACTATTTTTCGACATATAGTATAAGTCTATAATTAATTCAAATAGTCTTTCAACTCAGAATGTCAATCCCAAAGTGTATATTTTATAGCATTAGGCAAGTTACAGCCAACATAATTGTTTACAAGCATAAAATGAAATTGCTCATAAAGCAGAGTAACAAAAGTTTGATATCAAAAGAGATATATCAAGAACAAGGCATTCTGAAAATTCTTATGTGGGCTTTCAGGATTGTATGTAAAAGAAATTCTACATCTTACTAACAAGCTTTATCATTGTATTGCTATAAACTGATTTAGTAACGTAATTTTATATTTAGTTATATATCTAAAGGAATGAAAGGCATAAATATTGTTTTTGATGTAGAAGCAATAGTCAAATATACTATTAAAGCCAAAAACTTTTCTGTGTATTTTATTTTTCTTATAAGACAATTTGTTACGGATCGGACTTGAAATTGGGTTTTCACTGCAAAGAAAAAAAAGAAAGAAGGATTTTTGCTTTCAAAATGATCAAATTATTCTATTAAATAATGAGTACAAATAAAACATAGATTTATTCTTAAGTCATTAAGGCGCAAATCGTGATCTAAAGCCACCGACAACTTCGTACGTAGTTTAAGTGTTAGGAGTTAGGACCAATATGCTTATAATATGTTACGAGCACTTTATACTGTAAATAAATAAACTTCGTATAGTTAATATTCGTAAATAAATCATAAATAATTTATCTTTAATTATTTACAAATTATTATTATTAATTTAAATATTTAGTTATTTACAAAAAAAAGTAAGATATTGTCTTTTACGAACTGAATTACATACATAACACATGGCTGCAAAATCCGTTATAGTGGCTCGCTTCATAATTCGATCGTGGTATATTTAAGCCAGATGACAACGGCAACTGTAATCACGCCGACGCAGCCATGTGTCTCTTTCGGCGTTTTTTTCTCAAGGTAAACGCTTCCGAAACGCTAGTAGATCACCGTTAGGTTTCTTTCCCTGGTTAGCCACTTAAGTCGAGTTCTGCACCCGTATGGGTGCCCTTACGTTGCCACCCAACCAATAAATTAGCTGAGCACCCTAAGTGCTAGCCCTCCACGCCTAATAAAGTGGTGAAGGCCTTTCTTGGCCAAAAGAATATTTTCCAGTCGAAAAAAAAAGCAACTATCATTCGGTACTTGTCTCTTTGGACTGCAAGTACTTATCATCAGGAACAGTGCAGAGATTTTTTGTCGCAGTACTGAAAATTGCTCAAACGGAAAGATAAACTGAACTGAGGACAAATTTAAGATTGCCGTTTGAAAATTGTTGTCCCCTTACATCAGCATAGGTTGCGACTAGTTTACTAACTGCAAATAAGTTTATATTCGATAAAACTTTTTTTATGATGTCACTACAAAGTTTGGTTTTGAGATTTTTTTTCTGTACTTGCTAGATTTGATTTTTAATCGACAGATACCTCTCTATAGATTTTCATTCCCTGACAAACCGTAGCATATGAGCCATATAAACGGTCGTTTATTTATATTGCGTAGATCTAAAAATTTGATTTTTTCAGAGCTACAAAGAACATTTGAACATTTGAAGTACAGCAGAGAAATTTTATACATATATTGAAATAATCAACTGTAATTAATTAAAACTCGCTACCAACAGGCGTTGCCAAAAAACAGATTTTGAGAGACAGACGCACAATGAAGGATCCCCTAAGTATTCCTTTTATCCGTTTGAGTTATGAAACCCTAAAAATAAAAATATAACCGTAAAGTGTGCTTAATAAACCCTCGTAAAACACATCCGCGTAATTTGTCAAGTGCTAATCCTAACATTGCCCTTTCGTTTAATGAACAGTATATTATAATTTACGACTCGATATATTACTAAAGGGTAAGGATTCCGTAATTATTGGAAAAGTATTTTGATAACCTTTCTCAAGTAAGGCTACGAGATAAAGTTTTTTCAGTTGAAATAACCCAACCAAGTAGATAAAATAAATATATAAATTAGTATTATATAGTCTTCAGTGTAAGCACAGCTGCGTGATTACATGGTAAGACAACTATCGACAAGATTCGGTAAAAATATTTGTTTCCAATGTGTAACTTGTATTACGATATTCATTTTATACTTATCTACATTATAATAAAATTATATTTAATATATTGAATACATTGTATATATATGTTGTTTATAACGAAATCTAATAAGATCATGTTGTTGTCCAACCTTCTGTCCGTCTGTCAAAATCCTTTTTATTAGGAGCGCGTGAAATTATCAATATGAAATTAATATTAAATCCTCAGATCTACCTAAACCTTCAAGCTGCGAAATAGTAAAACATCGAAATAAACGTAAACAAAAATAAGGCCGTTTTTGTCGCATATTTTATACACTTATCGACACTATACACATACATTATTTCCCGTTGACTGAGAATTATAAAAGGCATTAGGCAATATTTATAGAACAAGCAAAAGGGGATGTTATAAATATTCCAATAACATCTATGAATCTCCCGGATTGAGTTTATCCCGCATATCCAACCTTTAAATTGCACTTAAATATAGTAATATTTTATTCAAAAACTTTAGTAAAATACATTACATTTAAATATTTATTACCAAAGTTATACATATTCGGATATCCGATATATTGTGATGTCCCTATTCATAGCCGAAAGTAGATTTTTTTATTAAGTATATTTATATCCGAAATCCCACATCTACAACCAATTCGCGTAGTGAGAACTGTCATTAAACTATTAAAATTAATTATTTCATTTTAATTAACTAATCATTAAGGTAATATTTATTGATAATACTATAATATATCGTATTGAGATGAGCATATCTGCTTATCTACCACAACACTATACTTCCTCACCATAAATCAATTTCTTTTCAGGTTATCCTGAGTGACAAGTGTCCAACTCGTACCCAGACAAAGGTAACGGACTTGCTTGTATAGACATTGTAACTTATACGAATGTAAATAATATTATAAGAGAGCAACAGTTCAATATAAGAGTACGATGTTATCTCTATATTTCTATTATCTAATAAGCTACAAATAAACTATTTTTGCAGTTTTTTTCAAATACGAGCAAATAGTTAAACTAAATGAAGGTAATTTTTACTTAAAGTCATGACCTCATGACTCACATCGCTATTAGTTACAAAGTTGTTTATATTTACTAAACATAACTACATTAAAAAAAAACAGGTAAGTTTAATATAGATTTTAACAAAAGTAAAAGTTGATTACTGCAAATAATATCTATGGTATATACATATATCTTACTATTGTTATATAAATAATGTATGTATTACTTAATTGATAGAATATTATGCAATATCGAATTGGAAACACAATTAATATTATATTCTTTAATAATTAATTTATAATCGAAGACTACCACGTATGAAACCATTTTAAAATAATGCCGAAAGTTTTCCTCAATAGTGTGAAAAAGCTTCGAGGTGACATTACCGATGTAAATAATGTAATAATTCTAATACGTATTGTTAATATTGTCGATTGTAACATATTCCCAGGAATAGTATATAATAGTGCAGTTTTAAATAAAATAAAATAAAGTATTATGATAAATAATAAAGATTTTGCTTGCTTTATTTCATAACATTATACGTTCACTGAATAAGAAATCACGTACAATACCGTGCTTGGGCTTCAATGTTTGATTAATCATCAGCGAATTTCTATATCCTGTTTAGAAATCACTCTATCTTCAAGCGATACATATCATCAATCTTCCTACAAATGTCACAACTAGGGTAATCGAGAAATCAATATATTGTATTGTACTTGTACTCTATGCATACCTACTATATGCTTTAATTCATGTGGTGGCACTGTAACATAACAAAACCTAATTAACAATGAATATCCATAAATGACTAAATAGCTTGTAGAAAGCGGATTTGAAATATACTTGATACAAAGCTCAATATTTGAAGTTTCAATATAGGCTTTGGTAATATTGTAGGACAACATGTGGGTACGCGAGTAGATACGTAATTAGTGCCACTCTGCATAATTATTGTATGTCACTCAATGTTCAGAATAGAACTGTACGCTTAAAAGGTCTGTCAATACAGATTCTGCGTGACCTATATTAATTTATTAAAGAAAATTATAATTCCAGAATTAGCATGTTTTCGCGTTTCATTACCATAAGCTGTGTTAATTGATTTAAAATTTAAACAGGTGTAAAATATTGAAGCGTAAAATGATTTAAATTAAGTAGTGCATCGGAATGCATAATAATAATAAATTTAACCCTATCAGGTAACTAGATTTACGTGTTATATTGGCATACTAAAAACTTTAACTTTGCTATTATACGAGCTTCCAGTTGCAACTTTATCTGCGTTGGCAATTACTGTGTACGAGTATGATGGCCGCGTATTTCGGAAAGTTCAAACTGTATCTCTGTTTCTGTTCGACTAATTTAAATCAAAATTTATACTATGGCATAAAACTAAATACTTTTATTGAATTCGTCATATGTAATGTTTAGTCTAACTAATATCATTGGTCAAGTAATACTATTATAATATATACATATGTGTATATATATATACACACAACATGAACACACAGAACACAGGACATGATATATATATATATATATATAATGTTCTGTTCCTCCAATTATTACCAAACGATTTGTATACGTTAACATTTTGCTTGATACGGGTATAAATATACATATATACTGACTAGAATCCTAAAAAAATATTCGAATTAAAAATAAAAATATCTTAATGATACCTGACATTTTGGTAGTAGATAGGTCGGTGCGCCGCGCCGCGCTGGCGATACTCGTTGATATCACCATACGACATGATGAGAATCTTGTGAAAGCGGAAGAAGACAAAATTTCAAAACATTTCAATTTCGTACACAAATAACTAGCATGTGAGATGCGATTTCAACGATTATTGTCCCGATAGTCATATCGACTAACGGAAATCGCAAAAATTAGAAATAGATTACCATCTTAAGAAGCTCTCCTTTGGTTGTTGGATAAAGGGTCAGATACATAAAGCATTATTACTCGATACGGCACGCATTACTAGGAAGTTCCTCACTCTTAACTCCCAGCTACCGGCGGCTTGGGCCTTAGGCCTCGCACACATAGGGCTACATGTTTTTATATTATACAATTTGTTGAATCTTTTTATATGTATTTATTTTATAAACGTAAGGATGTTGTAAATATGATGAATAAATAAAATAAAAATCATGATATATCCCTTTCAGGCTGAGTATACGTAGGTTCCAGATATACATTAGTAATTGTATCCATTCTTAATAATCGATCCCATATATCTCTTTTAATATCTTCAAATAACATAGTCCCGCTATAATATTTTGTGATAATAAGGAATAGAATAAAAACAGCTGGCTATAAATGTTTGTCAAAATTAAAAAAATATACTAACTTTTTTCTAATTAGTACTCAAACCTCTCAGAACTAAGACTACTCAAATTATTATTTGCTTTAGCTTTTATTCTGAGTAAAAATATAATTAAATTAGTGAAAAATAATAACCCTTCTGATGTATAAAGGTTAGACACATAACACGTTCCTATGGGTCATATAGAGACAACAGTGTGCGTGTTGCGTGACTTCAGATGTGTTTCCTCAACCCATGGGGATATCCGATATCATGATAAATTACTTTACTAATCATAATATACAATACTATGATAAGCGTTAATTTACCAAATGAAACAAACATACTAATATATTTAAGCAATTATATATTATATATACACTTTCAATGTAGATCAAAGGTTGTATACAAATTTGTATTCCAGCTTTTTGGATTAATGGAAATTTCACAAAATAATAATTCTATGGGATTTTTTTTATAGATACAGTGTAATTTATACTCTCTTATCTATGGTATGTACAATAATTAAAGATGACTTAATGAAAAAAAAAAAATTTCAAATGATTAAATTTAACCTTTATGTATTTGATAGTTCACACGTTTCATTATTAACAATTAACGCATTTAACAGATAGTGCGGTACAAATGTCCACATCGGCATCAGTCGCGTAATATACCAAGCAATAAATAATTTATTAATGAAGTCGGATAGTGAATACATCTTTATTCAAATTATAGCATGTAGACGCCGCCCGATACGTGCATGTGTTAAACGCCCTAATGGTCGTTAGGGTGTTACGGGACGCACGGGGTAAGAGGATGCGCGCGCGCACGGGTTGCTTACTAATAGTCGACTACTGAGATCCAAGGCTAAAGTACGTGCGTGTGCGCCGCAGTTCGGTGTAAAGTGCAAATAAACAATAAAACGCAAAAATCCGTATCATTGTACTACCACACCCACGACCACCGGTCATAATATTAATTTTGCGGACGATGCAGCAAAATAGGTCGATCCTCGTTGTGCACAACAATTCAATAAACGGACCAATTGTGGAACAACGTCAAACATTAGACCGCAGACTATCAGCGCTGACAAGACGCCTGCTGGATAATGTCAAATGGATATGTGTCAAAAATTGATGAATCTGCTATTGTCGTTGTTGGGGAAAATTTAGAAAGTTGAGATATTATTTTACATTAGTGGAACGGTCAACTGCAGCATGTAATTAAAACATATCAACCATGATACGTTACATTATCCTATTTTATTTTGGTAGGGTGAAGATGGATCTTATTTTTCTATCTATATGATAAATCAAGTTGGAAGTAAATAACCCATACTTCTACTATCATAATCATAAAGTTACTTTATCTAATCAAAACAAAAATATATTTATCAACGAATAAACTAACAAAAAAGTTAAATTAATTATTATTCATAAATACTGCTGGTTCGGAAACATAAGGATAATCATATCTTAAAATGTCGCCGTTTATTTCATCGATACGCTCTTAATATGTACGACAAAGTTAAAAATGATTTAATAATAAAGTTTTTCAAAATAATAGGTAATATAAAGTTTTTCTTACAGTAAAAGTTAAAATTTATTTTGATTTTAATTGATGCCAATTATCAATATACAAAGATAAATTCGAACATTTTTTAAACCTAAAAAGGTTTTGTTTTTGATTAAAAGATTTGTTAAAATATAGACTTTAAATCAATACTTTTTTGAGAATATTTGTCTGTCTTTCTAACTGTTCCTGTGTAAAAGCTTCGTACTAAAAAACTATTGAATGGAGTTGAATGTAATCTCACATAGAAGTGCTAATATAATGAATAAAATTTTAAGCTGTTTTTTATCCCGAGAAAGGATACTCTATTTTTATCCTAAAACTGTAAGTAGAGAGCACTATCGACATCTATTGCCAAGTATTGTAATCATAATTACAATTATTAGTACTAATTGAGTTCCATATTTAGTTGTTTTTGTTATAAATTATGTAAGAAATAATCGATGACATTAATATAATTTCAGCTTTAAATAATTATTACCTTAACAAAAGTACTACTTCTACGTGAGCGAAGTCACCGATACATCTAGTTAAAAATAAAAACCAACCCAAGAACATTCTATGGTTTTCAAAATATGTTTATGCTCCGCTCATATTTGTTTAGTTTATTTTTAAGAAAGAGTCAAAACTACCATAATCAATGAGAAGCCCCATTGAGTATAATGTACCGAGAGGCTTCGCCCACTTTAAGGTTTCGTCGAAAAAGACTAATTAGGGAGATTCCGTTGACCTTGATTCGACATTGGGCAACTTTATTACCTTGTATATTATTATACTAGCTGTAGTAACCTGGGGTTGCCTGGTAGAAATGTCTTATTCAACCCATCTAGAGTTGATTTTCCAAAAGGCCGACGACTTATTTTTCATTTGTAACAAAAAAAACCGGAATACCAGTTTTCATAGGGCTACTTCAAAATTTACGATTTTTTTCTATTTAATCTTTAAGGGTAGAATATCGAAAAAGTTGATCTTGGTAGCTTACATTACAAAAAAAGTTTAATATAAAAATTTAATGTTTAGTTTTTGGAGGTTAGGCTCTGTGATAATATGTCAGAGTCTGAACATATCTTTATGGGGCATTTTAAATGAAATGAGCAACGAGATAAAGAGTGAAAAAATGGATTTATTCTTTATTCGCATAAACAAGTCAATCTAAACATGCGCCAAGTACTGCGCTCTATGCAAATAATCAATTCTGCCCATTATGGCACTTGGGTATTATAATTAGTAAGTACATTTTAAGCTATATTTTTTAATCCAAAATAAATAAAACAGTTGAAGTAAAAAAAAAAAAAAATTTGAAATGTTACTTTCGGTTTTGTACAAGAAAAAAGTTTTTTCTAATCTATTTTCATAACAAATAAGGTCGACTAATTTTCCGTCTAAACAACATGTTTTTTTACAATTTTTGAAATTAAATAAACCGCTTCCAAAAAATCGGAAATTTTATTATATCGCTCTTTCAAGGTTCATAACTAGAGAATTAAACCTCATACAAATAAAAAATAAACGAACATATTCGTACACCCTAAAAGTACAAAAAAAATCAAATATAAAGGAATTCCAAAACATTACTCTTTTTTCCTTGCCTGCTTCACGTGAAATGACATTTATATATGTAGATAGATTTATCTTTTGTACTGAATACCAATAAGACTTACGATGATAAATAGTATATATATATATATATACATATACATATATATTGTTTTTGACAACAACAACAACAAATAATATTAGTTAATTACGGCTACAAACATTTTTTTTACGGTAAAAACTATATATATCACGCATACTCATTTCGGAATAATGGGATATTAATTTGCACCTATAGCCATTTTAAATTTGTACTACGTCGGGCCCAAAGCGACCAGTAGCTCAGCTAATCGCAGTTCTTGGAAAACACAATTTTGTTAAATAGCATGTGGGTTTCCTTGTTATGTTTTCCTCCACCGTGGCAACGCCCACTAAGACCTTACTTTTGTATAAATTGCGTCATTACAGTACACCATAGTATTACGGCCTGGATAATTAGATAAAATACAGAAATTGGTAAAAATTGTATTTTACAAAAGTGAGCAGAGTTCCACGTCATGTTCATTTTGTATGTATATTATGAAGAATCTGAACAACGGAAGCTAGTCAAATGCAACGAATACTTTTTCAGATATTTTCTATACACATCATTACGAATTGCCTAATATGTATTAGGCTCGATACAATAATAGTAATTTAAAAAAAGGATAATTCCATACTATTGTAGTTAAAACATTCTGTATAATTGAATTAATACTTAACCTGTTAATTTCAAACTCGCCTAAAAAGTAATACATTACTTTTTGTAACTTTTACAAATATACGACAGAGCATATTAATATGGGATGCAGTGACGTTAACAAACGTAATATATACAGTTATAAATGGCTGTATAATATTAGCAATGATTGGCAATGTGCTATCTACCAAAAGCAGATAAAAAAACGATTTGGTCATCTTCCTATATTTAGCTATGATTTTATGACGTCTGGAAATGATAGAAATAAGGCGCAAAATAATCTTTTCATCGAATACTTATAACCTCGTACTGATTCTATAACTTGATATTACATCAGAATATCTGTTTTTTTTTTTTTGCTATTTTCTACCGTAATAGACATCCAAGCGATTTTTTCTCAGATTATTTGGTTTATATATTTATGGCATTATGTATCTATATTTTTATTTGTTTAGTATACAAGTATTGGTATATCAAATTATGAAACTTATTTTCTACTTACATTTCAGTATTACGTTTTCCCGTGTTTACTTCTGTATGATTCAGCGTATAAACATATCGCATATTATTAGTACATTACTCACAGATCACATTATACGTACTCATTATACAGATCCCTATATTGATTTCCGTTTGCCTCGACGGCAAAAATTACAAATAGCTTTGCCGCATCGCAGCTTATGGCATTGTAAGGATTTTCAAGAATCGTGGCCATCGGAAAACGATGATACCTAATTGACACTATCATGCCCCGTTTCAGAAACCCTCCATAAATTTTAAAATGGTTATAAACGCTAACGACTTACAAATTATATACGAAATATCAGTTTGGGCACAATTAATGGTTCATTCGTGATTATGAGCTTTGGAGTATTTCTGAAACTGGAAGTCAGTCGGGTTGAACAGCGGATGGTCTCATTACTCTATAGTATTTTTTATAAATTGTTTATACATAGCTTTTACAAAAAATACAATTATTAATATCTCACTCCTAATCTTCAAATTGCTAAATTAAGCATATTAGTGTAGGTACTTCTACACCGTTTTATTACAAAACTATTTTAAAACCTAGGTTTTCCCTTAAAACAATATTTACAATTGTATAACGAATCATAACGATAAATATGTTAAAGTTTTAAAGAGTTAAAACTTAATTTTAAGTTGACCTTTGAGTTATAGGTTAAAGTTAGTCACCCTTGTCGTGGAAATTGCCGTAAATCTTGCAGAAGCTTTTAATTTACATATTTATCACTCTGTCCCGACAGAAGAAAATATAACAATAACTAATTCAAACTTCTAAATCCTTAAAAATAATTTCTATTCTCCTACTAAAATGATTAATGGGTACAATATGTAAAAAGATACAATATAAAACGAAATATTATACAAAAATATAAAATAAAAGCTCCAATAAGCTCGATGAAATACATCCTAACCTCTATTGCGTATAAAAGCGCTCACAAAAGATTACGAACATATAAAAATTCCGACATACGGATATATGGAGGCTTACTCTGAACTCAGGAGGAAAACTTGAAGAACCTTTTATAAGTCTAACAAAAGAAGAACACTCTATAATACTACCGTGTAAAATGTATTAGTAGGTGTGGTAAAGCTGTTCCTTCATGTTCCCATCAAAGGAAACTTGTTTTATAAATATAATTATATAGGTCGTGATATTCTAAACATTACTCAAAGTTTACCGGCACGGAACAGCTATGTATGAATGGTACCAGTTATCATTTTAACCGCGTAAACTAATTCAGCTCCTAATAGTATCGAACTACACAGAATAATGGTATAGTAATAATAAATAAATAATAAATTATTTATTCAGAAAAAAATGTTTGAAAGTGGTATATTATAGACAGCTAATACCTAAAGTAGGACTACCTGTGTTTTCGGCTTCAGTGTTATTCATGTCACATAACATCGTCGGGTGAAATGCTATTTGGTTTAAGCGACATTTTTTGGTGATATAGTAATATATAAATTTTCGGAATCAGCCTTTTTTTACCGATTCCATTATAATATCCGATATATATATATTACTATATCACTAAAAAATGTCGCTTAAGCCGAATAGCCTTTTACCACTCGATATATAACGTACAGTTTATATCCAATACAAAAAGTTCCTTTGAACACAAAAGAGTAAGTAATGATCCGTATTTGTATAAAATTATCACGTTACCTTCTACATAGTACTCTGTTGTAAATTACCAAATGTAAGGCAAGCTTTAAGCAAAATATATTTAAGCTTTATTCCTTAAAAACAACATATGCCCACATGAACTGCAATATTTTGCTTGTTGCCTATTTTATGTTTATGGATAACTACCTATTACCTCTAATCTTTGTTAATACTAGTTTTCTTTACTGGGCCTGGTTTCCTCGTTCTCATGCAGAGATTTATAGACGTAACTTTAAGTTCGCTTTTACAAAAACATTACAATTATACAATTTATATTATTGAAAGAATGTCAAAGGATTTGGTTAGTCACCGATTTTGTCAACATGGACTTGGCTCTGCTAATACTCAAGTTCATATTATATATTCAGTTTTTTGTCAAAACAAATATATCTTTTAAGAACTTTGCTAAGCAAAGTCGAAATAGCATCTATAAATCTCAGCCTTAGTGTAAAGAAATACATTTTCCCAGATAACAACGAGTATAAGAGACGATATAACAATGTTTCGGTTAAAAAGACGAAAATAAATTACACAAAAAATGTGAACGTTTTTATAAACCGACCACATACAAATAAGATTTATTCTGGTTTATTCCATCAATAACTTGTTAAGTGGCAAAGGAAAGGTAGTACTAGTACTATTGTATATTGTTCTCAAGAGACACTGAATTGTATTTGTAGAGAAGTAAGTTGAAAACAGCTGAAGTGCTTTCTATCAGAGTTTTTTACTTGTTATTCTTTTCTTGATTTTCCTTAACGACCGGATTTAAATTTCTTTTTTTTTTTTAAATCAAAGTATAGTAAATGGGCTTTTTTTACACTGGTACTTCGACATAGTGACTACAATGCACCTGATGGTAAGTACAGTGCATTCCAAAAACGAAAGCGACCATCTAAGGATGAAAATTCATTGATAGTCTTCGTCGTCATGTCGGCTCACATATAGCACGACTGAAGGTCTCTAGGTATATGAGTTACTAAATATACACAAGCTGATCCCGAAACGCAACAGGCGAGAGCTAGTCACTATGACAGTCTTTACACTTGTGTACTGTGGTCATGACCCAGTTCGGGCAATCGCCCTGCCACCAAAAAAATATTACTATAATAAAATAATATTTCGTTTTATTAAATAATGTCATAATTATTACTAGGTGAAAAAGTGTCCCTTTGTTTTAAAATTGTGTTATTATGGGCAGACAGATTTTACAAATATACAGATGCAACAATTTTAACAATATAAAAACAAACATGTAGAGAACGTTCATCTATAATAATAATATTTACTAACAATTACACACTTGACTCAGTCCCAAATTAAGCTTGTGCTTGTATTATGTGGGTACTAGACAAATATATACATACTTAGGTAAATACATATATACAACCATGAAACGTGGACAAACTCATCGCTCATCACAGAAAAAAGTTTTACCTCTACCGGGACTCGAACCCAGGACCGTATCGCAAGTAGGGTCGCTATAAATTGTGCTATCAGGCCATCAAATCTATATAATTAAATTTATCAAATATATCGTTTTAGATACGTTGACATTATTTTGAATACTTAAAATCATAACAGCATTACCACAGAAATAGTATAATATTATGAAACGATAATAAAACTGTTAGGTTTAAGAAAACACTATTTAAGTATATCGATGTTTATTGCTTGGTAGCGTACATAATACTGGCGTCAATCACATTAAGTTTTTAACCTACCTACTTGTATTGATTGTTTCTTACAAACAACAATCAAGTACCCTACGTATACAACATACCTTTCCCTCCAGTTGTATGAAACATTACCACTTTACTAGACATCAACAAATGAAATCAAAACCAAATTAACTACTTTTATCCTTTAACAAATGATCTGATTAAGTAAACTAATGAACAAATATAAATGTTAATATTAATAAGTATGCTTCTTTAAAGAACTATATGTAATCTTAATAATATGAAATATATAATGAAAATAAGTTAGTTTTTTAACTTTTATAAGGACTTGGCCTGGAGTATGGTGATTTACACCGTGTATATAGTCTTGTTTTATATTTTCCACCAGAACTGCTTGGCTCTGGTGGTGGTGGTGGTGTATCAGGTATTCCCAGTATTTCCTTCCATTTATCTGAAGTTGGAACTTCAATTATATCTTCTTGTGTGTCTTCCATCTCTTCATTATCTTCAGTAGTCTGTCCGTTAGTATCTTCTTCCATACATGTAGCGTTTGTATCTTCTTCATTATTTTCAGTCCCATTATTAGTTTTTGTTTTAATTAATTGGTCTATATGTCTATTTATAATTTGTCCTTCTTGTGTTTCTACTTTGTAACTTGATGGGCCCTCTTTGGTTACAACTGTACCTGGTAACCATCTAGGGCCTTGGCTGAAATTTCTATACATAACACTTTGTCCAACGTCGGTGACTCTTTTTTTAATGTGATTGTTGTTGTCAATTTGCTGTTCTGTTCTTTTTCTACTGATATTATCCGGGTGTACAGTATTCAGTAATGTTCGCAAACATCTATTCATCAACAGTTCTGCAGGAGACTTCTGTGTTGTGCTGCATGGTGCAGATCTTAAGCCTAGTAAAATGTTTGGTAACTTTATGTCCCATGGTTTATGGTCAAATTTACGTAATTTGTCCTTAACTGTTTGCACCATTCGTTCAGCTAAGCCATTTGTAGAGGGATGATAAGGTGCGGTTGTAATATGTCGTATATTGTTTGATGCTAAGAAGCTCTTCATTTGTTCTGAAACAAATGGTGTGCCATTGTCTGACACAATAGTTTCACACAGACCGTGTGTTGCAAATGTCATCCTTAAGTGTCGAATTACAGTTTCAGTAGTCATGTTATTAACGATGAATACTTCAGGCCAACGAGAAAACGCATCTACCATGATTAAAAATGTCTTATTTTGATAAGGCCCAGCAAAGTCTATATTAATTCGTGACCATGGCTTGGTAGGCGTAATCCACTCGTGAGTTACCTTCGGTGGCATATGTCTGTTCTCGAGGCAAATCCTGCACCCATTAACCAGTGCTTCAATGTCATTGTTAAGGTTTGGCCACCAAATGTAACTACGAGCCAGTGCTTTAGTTTGTACTATGCCGCTGTGAATCTTATGCAAGATACGTAGAACGGTTTCTCGTAATGGTGCTGGTACTACTACACGATTGCCTAGTAAGATGCAGTCATTCTGTATTGACAGCTCGGAGCGATGTAACCAGTAAGGACGCAAGTCCTCGTCTGTAATTCGAACAGGCCAGCCATTTAGCAAGTATCCTATAACACGTGTTATGATTTTATCTTTTTTTGTTTCCGATCTCAGCATTTCAGCATCAATCGGGAAATCATCAGGAGTTTCAGCCATTAACAAAACTTCACCTATATGTTCTTCTGGTTTGTCAGGCACAGGCTGTGGCCAACGACTAAGTCCGTCTGCGTTCCCAATCTGTGGGCCAGGTCTATATATAATATTATAGGAATGTGCAGTAAGCGCTATCGCTATTCTGGTTAAACGTGGTGACAACATATTAGGCATAGGTTTCTTTGGGTCGAATACGCCTAAAAGTGGTTTGTGATCAGTCACGATGGTGAATGATCTACCCATTAAATAGTTATGAAATTTTTGAATTCCAAACATAATGGATGCAGCTTCCTTGTCTAGTTGCGAGTAACGTCTTTCATGAGAATGAAGTGTCCTTGAACTCATAGCAATCGGCCGTTCTGTACCATCTTCCATAATGTGTGCGAGTACTGCACCCACTCCGTACTCAGAACTATCGCATGTAAGTATTACCGGTTTCTGCAAATCATAATGAACAAGTGTCATCTCCGAAGATAATAGTAGTTTTGCGGCCTCAAAACATCTCTGTTCGTAATCAGTCCATTGCCATTTTCTGGATCTATCTAATAACCGATGAAGTGGCTCGAGGATTGTAGCTTTGTGTGGTATAAACCGTTCGTAGAAATTATACAAACCCAAGAACGCTTGAAGTTCTTGTACATTTTTTGGTTTCGGAGTTTTTATAATGGATTCCACTTTGCTAGGTGCTGGATGTATGCCTTCAGCGTCTATAATAAATCCGAGAAATTCGACTCTTTCCTGTGCGAATTTACACTTGTCTTTATTAAGTCTTAATCCAGCTGCTTCGATTCGTTGTAATACTAACTCTAATCGCTGACTCATTTCCTGAATTGTGGATCCACCAATGATGACGTCATCAATCAAGATCGCAACTCCTGGAATGCCTGCCAGCAACGATGTCATCAAGCGTTGAAATATCCCAGGACATGCTTTAACTCCAAACGCTAGCCTGTGTACTGTGTAGAGACCTTTGCATGTGTTTAAGGTTAACAGTTTGGCAGTGTCGTCATCTACAGTCACTTGTGTATAAGCTCTATCTAAATTAAGCGTCGTGAAAAATCTACTTCCTGTGATAGTAGCAAAAACCTCGCTAGCTGTGGGCATCGGGTATGTATCCGATTCTGTAGCCTGATTCACCGTACAACGGTAATCGCCGCACAGGCGTATTTCGCCTGACTTTTTGATAATGGGTACAACAGGTGTTGCCCATTTAGAATATGATATAGGTCGAAGAACCCCTTCATTTACGAGGCGTGCGATCTCACTCTCAACTCTGTCTTTGATGGCGAAAGCGACAGGTCTTGCTCTCAAGAATTTCGGTTTCGCGTTTGGTAACAACTGTATGGACACAGGATCTCCGCGGTATGTACCGAGTCCGTCCTTGAACACCGCCATATATTTTACAATTAGCTGTTCTATTGTTGATCTCTCTTCATGAGACACGTAATTAAAATTCAATTTGACATCAAGAGGTTGGAACCAATCCCATCCTCGTCGCCACTGTTAGGTTTAAGAAAACACTATTTAAGTATATCGATGTTTATTGCTTGGTAGCGTACATAATACTGGCGTCAATCACATTAAGTTTTTAACCTACCTACTTGTATTGATTGTTTCTTACAAACAACAATCAAGTACCCTACGTATACAACAAAAACTAAGAACACTTGGTCAGGCACGTGTGTCCATTCTTACATATTTCTACAAGAGTGTTATATTATACGAGATATAAAAATTCTAGGAATTAGAGACATTCTCATAATATTGAGGAGTGAAAGGCTATTTGATTTAAGCGAATTTTTTTGGTGATATAAATATATATTCGGAATCAGCGTTTTTTACCGATTCCAAATATATATATATATTACTATATCCTTTGTTTAAACCAAATAGCCTTTCACCCTTCTATATGTAAATCATACATCTACCATATACTGTTATCAAAGTAATTAACTTGTTATACTATTTAAATTGTTTTAGTATTCAATCTTTATAGGTTCTCACCGATTTACCTAATTTAGTTTCCTTGAGTATCTTACATTTAGTTCTTTATATCTGATCTAAATACGTTATTTGAAATTGTATTTAATATATTAAGCTTTACTTGTAATAAAGTTGATATACTAATAAAAAGTTATCTACATAATTATTGTATTTTTTATTGACATGTACATACTTAACTTTTAGTGAGTTTGTTTTAAATAAATAAGGTGTTTATTATTATTATTTTTTATCAATATTCAGCATCTACTGAATATTTACGAGATAAACACAGTATGTTTTACATTATATCCGCAGTGTTTTCATTCTAGAGCTAAATGTGGTAATAACTTTTTTGTATTATTTTATTTTATTAATATAAAACAAATTAGAAAAAATCATCTGAGAATGTGCGCATAAAAATATTTTATGGGTTCACGCTGTACAATTTAATGAAGATTGGTTGAAATTATGTCAATTTTTCTACATAATGAATTTGATGTGTTATTGTATAAATTTTCTAATAGTGTCGAAAACAAATCCAGATATCGAGGAGGTATCTATCCTAAAATCTTATGTCCTTTAATAACCCCAGAATTTATTCACATTTTTCAGTACTGGTACTCACACCAGAGCAACTATGTGAGGTGGGCAGATGCACAGTCGGCTTCATATGGTTTATACTGTGGTGTTAGACAGGGTGGGCTAACGTCGCCTAGTTTATTTAATTTATATATGAATCAGTTGATTGGTGAGCTGAATGGCACCATGGTAGGTTGTTCAATAGATGGCAAAATGGTTAATAACATAAGCTACGCCGACGACATGGTGTTGCTCAGCCCGTCCATTAACGGTTTGAGAAAATTATTGGCTGTTTGTGAACAGTATGCGTTGTCACATGGTCTGAGGTATAACGTGGCTAAGAGCGAACTAATGATTTTTAAAGTGAGAGGTAAATCGCCTTTATTACATATTCCACCTGTATATATGAATAGTGCTCCACTTCGTGTTGTTACGCATTTTAAATACCTAGGACATGTTGTAACGGAATGGCTTAGTGATGATAAAGATATTGATAGGGAGCGCAGGGCGTTGGCTGCTCGTTGCAGTATGCTTGCCCGCAGGTTTGCGCGCTGCACGAAGGATGTAAAATTAACATTGTTTAGGGCATATTGCCAGTCCTTTTACTCGTGCAGCTTGTGGGTGAGGTACTCGCGGGGGGCGTACAACGCCCTGCGTATTCAGTATAATAATGCTTTTAGAGTGCTGTTGGGGCTGCCCCGATTCTGTAGTGCGTCGGGTATGTTTGCCGAAGCAGGATTGCATGATTTTCATGCAGTTATGCGTCGGCGGTGTGCTTCGATGCTGCAGCGTTTGAGGGGCAGTACTGATGGCATTTTAAGTATTTTGTCTGAGAAAGTGGATGGGCCTTTCATTCAGTTTTGGGTGAAGAAGCTCATCCACTCTAGTATTTATTTAAGAAATTAATATTAAGTTTTAAAATTTTATGTATTTTTAATTTAAGAAATACGAAATAAAGTTATTATTATTATTATTATTAATGCTCTTTTGGACCAAAGATTTTTTTAGGACTTGCTCGACATTGTGACTTCAATGCATCTGATGTTAAGTACAGTGTAGTCCAAAAACAAAAGAGACTATCAAAGGATGAAAATCCATTGATAGTCTCAGTCGTCATGTCGGCTCACATATACCACGACTGAAGGTCTCTAGGTATATGAGTTACTGGATATACACAAAGCGAGTCACTATGACGGTCGTTACTGTGTACCGTGGTCATGACCCAATTCGGGCAATCACCCTTCCACCAAAAAATAAAAATAGTAATGTTACAACAAATAATAATGCTCTTTACTATATATCTAATAATTCACCGTTTATTGACAATGATAATAATTTAAAATCCACTATCCCTGGTTCCTTTGCATAAAACATCTCCGTCGAACCAAAGTTTGTTAATTTATGGTTCATCCGCATCACGCTTGGCAGGTTAATAATAAACTTTTATAATTTGTTGTTTCTTTGAAATCATGCTTTAAACGATTTTTATGTCTTAAACAAAATTAAACTTATACTTTTTGTAGCTGTGTAATAATATTAATAATTGTGTAATGTCGACGAAACGGGAAAACGTACCATTTAAACGCCGATAATACATGGATCAAACAACTGTGACGCAAGCAGTTTGTAGAGACACAAAGCGTGTTTAAATATAAAGAAAAAAAAAACATAAAGAAAGTCATAAAATTTTAAAACACTCAGATCCAATTTACCGTGTTAACAGCCTGACCATCACAGATGATAAATCTCAAATTCATATAATACTTGCATATTGTAATATCGAGGTATGAAAAGTATTTTGCTTTAAGTGACATTTTTTGGTGATTTTTTGATGAGCGTATTAATCAGATCTGGCACCAAGCAACTTTTTCCTATTTCCCAACCTTAAAGTTTAACTTGCAGGAGAGAGATTCAGAGGTTTTTATGAGACGAAATGTTATCGCATTCGTAAACGCCTACTTTGAAGGAAAAGACGACAATTATTTAGAAGGGATAAAGAGGTTAGAGCGTCACTGCAAAAAGTGTATAGACTTAAAAGCAGATTATGTTGAAAAATAAAATTAATTAAGGAGAAAAATCTCACGTTTCCTTGTTAGGTTGGAAACTTTTCTGACAACCCCTTACTTGAAAAAGTAATATTGTATTTAATAATGTTTGGGTGCATAACTTTCGAAGCCATTTTTAAGAAACCGATTGATGAAATTTTGAGTCTATATTTTTTCATTCAACAAACAAACAATAGATTGTTTTCTTTGCTGTCATCAAAAACAAGAACTGCAGATTTTTTAATTGCTTACATTCTTTGTGAAGTACAAAATAACGCAGGGCTTTAAAGTAACCTTTCACACCTCGATACATTGTTATTGCATCATACAAATACTCATAATCCGATAATCATTGTATACACCAGAAAGCCTATACCAAGACTTCAGTCTTTTAGTTTTCAGAATCGAATCTTTGAGTTCGTTACTTTATTTTCTTATTATATTTGGTACCAATAAATCATTAAGTAAAGTATTTATTTAACCGCGTCATTCCAACAAGTTAGCTAGTAAGGTTTTACACCCTACTTAAAAGTTTTACGAGAAGGTCCAGAATTTATGCTCTTCAATTAAAAGTAGAAATTAGACTCGTTACAGCACATTTACTTTATTACAATTGGAACTTCCATTTTCAATAGTAAAATTATTCAGTAAGTAGATAGAGGTATTTCTCTATTCAATAATCCTGGGATATCGGTTGCACCTTTAGTTTTCGACTCTAAACTCTACTTAGCTCGCATCGGCTTACAGTAGCTTAATCCGGAAAAGTCACGAAGGCCGAACTCACCTTGGACCATCATCGTATAATTGGCAGTTAGGACTTTTATTGAGATAGACAATAAATAGGATCTAGATGCTAATATTGCACACATAGAGTTTGGATATTTTAATTATTTTATATTATACTATTCATGCTGCAGATACTTTATTGTAGTGAATTATGCATACAAGTTACAATTTAAGTTACCTTCTTAAATTATAAATATGTTACATTATAATGTATTTTTTATCGGGCATGCCGAAAAATGTTTCTTTAAACTCTAACAAGACAAAAACTAATATTGCTTTTTTTTTACTTTAACGAAACTCAAATCTGTGGCATTAAACAAAATAACACTCCATCATAGGTTACACTAGTAGAAAGACCAAAATAAACGGGGTTGACCTAAGCTTTCTATATATAACGTTGACACGTTATGTCAAATTAATGCATTTGCACTTTTAATTAGTTTTATCGATTATACTTTGTCTAGGAACACTGTAATCAAATAAATTTTAATTAAGTAACTAGCCAAGGTCGATCTAAAAGAACTCGAAACCGTCTTCACGCTCAGGTGGGTTGCTGCAGAAGCAACTTCAGACAGAGTGAATACGTTGATAGTGTGAAGGATATATGGGGTTATACAAATTACGTCGCATTTACTCTCGTATTCCTTAAGCAATTAATCCTGCTCTTATAAAAGTCGGATAGAGGCTTCCGGTAAGGCTATAAAAGTTTCGTGTGGGTCGAACTACTCTGTTTGAATTAGGTAGTCATCTTAATTATATTAAGAGAAAATAAAAAGTTATGGGAACTGTTGGTGATTGTGTATAATTCCTTTATACTTCCATGACGGATTCGTGAGACAATTAAAATTTGTTCGAATTCTTCTGACACACTGCTCCCTGGACCGTATGTTTCCCCAATGATTTGGCAACTCGCCCCCTCCTATATTTAAATCGTAATCTCACTGAGTCAACGCTCTCGACGCTCTAACACCCAAAATAAACGATCCCGTGAATACGACAATATTCGACCGAATTCTTAATAGCGGTAACAATTAAATGAACTCGTCGCTAACATTGAAACATATATAGCAGCGATGTAACTTCTCTCACCTCTGCTGAGTTATCAAGCTATGAAATAGATTCTCAGCCCACATATTCCTTTCCTCTTTTAAATATTCAGTCCTTTAAAGTATTCAAAAAGAGACTTTGGATCAAGCTGGCGTGATGACGGTAACCACAGGCGATTTCATCATCTAAACCCTCGATGGGTGCATTCGGTTTTTCAACTGTCCTGTATTGTGTAGTCAGTTTGCTACACAGACTTGAATTTCTAGTAGGCATGACGAACCGAAAATCACCTGATAATTGCATCCTTATTTATGTGACCCGGGGAATAATTCTACATAGGACCACCAAGGCCGGTGTGAGGGCAGCGACCCCGGTGTGTCACACTCCTACTGACTAAAAGTCCCTGTGGTGTCCTTTCAGTCACATCCTAACATCCCTAAACTATACATGTATAATAAATAAAAGATTTCTGTAATATTAACCAGATAATAGAGTTAATCTTTACACAGCAATTTAACAAAAAAAATATATATATATATTTCCTCCCGTCATCTATACCTTATGATCATATATCGTATGACACACTAAAAGTAATTAGCTATTTTTTATTTTGTAAATAAATAATGAAATAAGATATGAAAATAAAAAAAGTTTATTGAAAACGCTATCGTTGATTCAAACCTTTTCAATTATTAAAGGTTAACAAATTTTCAGAAATGTTTCTAGCACTTACAAGTGCAAGTAAGTACTTATTATAAAATGTATATGTAGGTATTGTTAAATGAAACATCTAATATTTTATCTACTCCAGTGTCAATACTATGTACCAATTATAATTTTTAAAGTAGTAACCACTATGAGATGAAATTACATTGATTTGTAAAAAAAAATTGAACTTATTCTTTTGATTAATAAATATTAACGGTTCTATATTAAACAAGAAACTTAAAATATATGAATATAATATCTACATGATAAGTTATTTAAATTTTGCTAACGAACAAAAGTTTTTTAATTGGAAAGCCCATTTAATATATAAAAGAATTAAATAAAACCGAGAACGAATAATACTCTGTAATCTACCATCCAGATATTTAACAATTATATGATATCCTCTAAAATCTCGTTATGATATGCGGTATCCAGTCCTACTCAATTAGTCTTTTAAAAGATTTAATTAAAATATATAAAATGCTCACACTAATACCAGCATGATCTACTTGAAAAATAAAATGTTTTCCACTATTCACAAGTCAATAAAATAAAAATCAACACAACAATATTGCCCAATATTAAACACATTCAATGTGCTTATTTTATAGGTAGTCTATCTATTGATGATCTGATCATGTGAATGCCAAACATACAATGGATTAGCCAGTAGTAGATTTTGTGGATTTCCTAGAGATAACTAGATAATAATATCTATGATATCTATGATAATTGGATATATCCAATAACAAGAATAATATAATTAATATAATTTTGTTATAACAAAAAGCAATGTCACTCGAGGAGCTAGTTTTTATGCTTATTAACCGTTTCAGACAAAAGTTAAGTTTATAGCATGTAGACGCCGCCCGATACGCGTTTGTGGTAAACGCCCTAAAGGTCGTTAGGTCGTGTTATGGGACGCGCGGGGTAAGGGGTGCGCGCGCGCAAGGGATGCTCTAGGAAAGGCAGTCGACTACCGAGACCCGAGGCTAGAGTACGTGCGTGTGTGTCGCAGTTCGGTGTGCCTTAAAGTGTAAATAAACAGTAAAACGCCAAAATCCATATCTTTCTACCACCACACCCACATCCACCGGTCATAAGTTATTTTATTTGAAGCATATCTAACAATTATCATTAAAATACGGTCAGAAGGAATAAACAAACATACACTCCTTATGTTATACATACTATAAAATAATAATGTAGAAATATGGTGTACTAAAACTAAATAAAGCAAATAATAATCAACAAAAATATGTTTTAGTCTAAATTATCTAACACTTTATAAAAGTTAAGTGAACAAATTGGTAGACTGTTTAATTGTCCTGTTATTTAAGAGGATACAGAGAGTATTATGTTTTATAATCGTAAACGAGAAAACAATAACTGAGCCAATTAAAGACGGCTGCCATCCGGACAGATAAAAACAATGGGAAATAATTAAATGCAAACTCCAGGATGAATTGATTGGGCATTTCAAAACGAACTAATGTTCATGGATGGGACCGGCTTCGCTAAATGAATAACAGAAATCTCTGCTGGGTAATTGAATTTACTTCAAATTTAAATTGATGTCGACACAGATGGAAATGTATGATTCTCGTTTTGAGTCCAACTTGAATCCTTAACATCGTTAAGATATAATACACATATGACGATTTTTTTATAACATGTAAATTATATTTTCGATTTATCTACTTCAGGTTAGTCTTTTAGCGATCTAATCTTTCAGTATATCCCCATAGGGAATGATGATAATTATAGACAAATAAGTACTTAACAAATAAATAGACCTAGCGAAATGTTATCATTGGTAAACATTACTCAACACCAAGGATATTTCTCGAAACTCTTACGAAAAACGATAATATAAACAATTGTTACTAGGTTTTCACTATAGCTACGAGATTTTACAATTCAATTCTAAGATCATTTTGTTTCTTTTTCTTATAGATAGTGAATAGGAACTAATCAATTTAATTCATTTTTGTAGAGTATTTTATAATCAGTAAATGTCAAAATATACAGAATGATTTTATTGACGAAGGAGATATTTCAGAATACAATAATTTGTACCTTCTTATAATTAAAAAAAAAAAAACAATATTCCCTAACAAATCATAAAGAAGCGATGAACAAATGAGAATTGATCCGTAAAATGTTTGATCACCGCAGCGCGTGTGGTGCACGATTGAATGGCATGTAGTTCAAATGCCTTTTACGTAATTTTAGGTAAACAGGTAATTGACTCGTTACCCTTTCGCACTTTATCCTGGCTTAGGAGAGAAAAATTCTTACATAATAATTAATTGTTATTTATTCTATCATGTGTGTAATTGCCCCTGAATATGATAACTATAAATTACTTTGTTTTAATGGAAATATTAAGATATCACTATTCCTATATATTTGGAATTAGAATCGAATGCTGAATATCCTCCTTGAATATCTCCCTTGTCTATAAAATCAGCCTGTATAATTATAATAATTCATTGAATACATTTATTTCTTATTAATAATCATTTCCTTGGCTAATTTATCAAAACAAAATAATTAATCGATACTAATAGGTTTGAAGCATATGGCAAGCACAAAACAACGCTGTAATGTTTCTTGATGGCATTACCTACTGTCTTGTTTAAAAGCTCCTGTAATTTATCTTTGGTTACAAAATGAATTCGTCCACTATAACAAGTAACACCGCTCTAACGTTCTTGGAGCATTAAAGATGAAATTGTATTTATGTGGTTTTGAGGATCTATGAATCAGAATAAATATCAATTAAACTGTAAAAACTATTTTATTTCACTTTCAAAATTAATTTTTCATCTTAACACTTTTTCTACGTTTAAATTTTACAGAGCGCTTGCGTCCAAAAAAAAGAAACCGTTTATCCTCTCTCTCATTCTATCCGCCCTTACTTTCACTCACATAAGTTCCGTTCTACGCATTTACTACTGCAAACATAATAATATTTCACACAATAACATCCATCCTACATTTATTTTATAACGCAAAACCTTTTTCGTGATGATTTTTCTTAACTGTTGATTGAGTATATCAAATATAAATTACATAAACTGAAAATATTTGAGGTGACCGTACCTGTATTCAAACTGATTACTCGCTCGGGTTTCTTTTCTAATATACCGGGATTCTTTTTTAATATACTACATACAGTTGCAAATATAATAAATCTATCAGGGCGTGTCCTGATTAAAATACAGAATAAAGAACAATTGACATCTTACAATTTTATAATCTCGTAAGCTCGCTAGCAAATTTTGGTGTGTTAAATGACACATCGGAAAATTGAATTCATTAATGTAATCCTTATATTGACTATCCTTGACATAGTGTGGCGTTTCACACCTCAAATTCCAATATTTGTCCATTTATATCAAAATTCGTGCAAGTGACAGCTTTAATCATCACTATTATATACATAAACAAAAGAGAGGACTCTAAATGCACTAATGTGAAATCAAAATTCCCATCCACTCGTAAGCTTGCTATAAAATGACTAATTTATTTATATTTTGAACGACATCTATGAAACGGTAAGTAGCAATTATTTATTATTTCTTTGTTACTAAAATATAAAAATAAATATTGCCTGGTAATTTATGAAGTTTTAATATTTATGTAACTTTAATAAATTTTGTAATCAAGGTATACAACAAAATATTAACATTAATTCTGTAACTGTACTGAGTGTAACACACGTAGTTAACATGTGTGTTGACTATTTTAAATATGTATATATTGTATTTTACCTGAACATTTATATAAATAAAAACAGAATTCAATATATGAGGTGAAAGGTCACAAATAATTTAATAAAGTTGATGTAAGAACGACATCGACTTGGCCTTCCACTGGCGACAATATAACACTCGCATAGGTGAGAGAGATTTATAAAATCGACCACAACAGTTTTCTTTTTTTCTTTTATTACACTCCTATTCGTCTATTTTTTTTTTTGTTGTTGTCGGTTCTATTTCTTTTTCATTAATTACCGTTTCCTTTTCTTTTCACCTTGGAAATTCATCTCGAGAATGGTCCGAGATACGGAATAGGATATCAGGCGTCCGTTTGACTGTAATTAATTACGCGACGTGACAGATGAGCTACATAACTATTGTTATTTTTGTTATAATTCGGTGAACTTTGTTAGCTCATAGTATGCTCCAAGATAAGTGGAGTTTAGGGTTTTTAAAATTGATATTATCTTATATATGTACTAGTTAATAAATTCATATATTCTTAAATAGATTGTATTATACGTTTGTATAAAGTTTTAACCAAAATTTTCATTATTTCGATTTTTAAGTCTATTATCAATAAGATATAAAGCGTATATATTTGTTAAATCGTAAACGTAATTGTACAAGAGTTCCATATCAAATATATAACAATTGCCTACGACTTACGAATAAGACTGACAGGTTATAAGAATTATACTTACTGGAGTTGTTATTATAAAATTTGAAAAAATATTTTTCAATATATATCACTACATACTTAATATAGGTGGATGTCGTCTCCATATATAGCGTTTGCAGAAAGAGCTAAGAAACGGGAAAATGATTCCCAGACGATATCCCGCATTACGTCATCCGCTAAGTAAAGATTTTCGCATTTTAACTGTAGTTAGAGCAAGTAAATCTATAGATAGACGTATAAATTTGTATAAACTCATACTTAACATTTTAATAATTGTAGATTACTATGAGTCATTATAAAATTCATTTATCCATTGTTTTGCGTTAAATGTAACAAATTATATAGTTTTCTGGTTAGCACCCTCCACTAAAGTTTTTAAGAATTATAAAACTATACAAAAATCATTACTTTTAAATAGTAGTTAAACTGCCAGACTAGTCCCCACTGTGTGAAAATAATGTAATAGTATTTTAAATGTAATTAAATAAAATAGAATATTCTAAATACCAATTTCGTGTAATCTGTATATGTCACCAAAACTATTATTATCAATTAGAACACTGTCCATGTTCGGTTTAGATTTGTTGGCGTAAATTTACATAAAGGGATACCAGTCTGCAGCATTCCGAACTTAAGCCTTTGGAGGTATTATTTATCAAGATAAAGGAGGCTTAGGTTAACCTACCTTATCGGGACTTGTAAAGGTATCCCAGGAGTAATGGCTTCGACACGCTCCTCGATAGGATGAAATTTTGAAAAATGTTAAATTGGAGACAGGCTACTTTTATCTTTCTTATATTACGTATCAGATCACGATAATAATCATTATTACCAGCTCCCGCCTTTTAAATTAAATTCATCAATTTGGACTCATACGCTACCCACATGAATAAATGGTAAATAAAAGATAAAGTAAAGAATTTCTAGACCTTACTTTATATTTCAGAATTAATCAGAGACTTTGTTGATTGCATAATTAGATGCTATTGCTTATTCAAAATAACTTAGTGAAGTTTTTACAGTACAATATATGTATATCGACATTCTGATTGACAACAAAAATGGAATCTCTACAAGAACAAACTACATATTTGAATTATTGTATAATAAATAATTTGACTAATAAGATTCTAGCACTAAAGTTTTACCATAACTGTAAGAGCTTCAGAAATTACTATTCTATTTCATGCCAATATGGAAAATCTCAAGTCCTTAACCAGTATTATGAAATATCTACTTGTCTCTCTAGTACTTATCATTCTAAATTAGGTAGATTCGTACATACTCGTAATTAGGAAGCATTGCTATATTAATGTTACGAAGGAAAATATTTCACTTATCTCTTCAGCGAGGTAATAGATATATGTAAATTAATAAATCACTGCAAAATAATTTAAAAAAAAAACACTTACGAATTAGGTAAATTTTCTCGAAACCACTCATCCTGCATAGCATCCAATAGAAATGTTATGTTAAACCGCTCTAATAAAGGCGACCAGCTGCATCACTGGTCACTTTGGGCACGACATATTAGTGCAAATTAGATACAGCCACTAATGTATTTCTACTCACACCAAAAGTAATATAGCGTGGTGATGTATAATTATTATTTGGTTTCGGACTAAGTTTCCGCCCTTTTGAAGAAATGTCACTAGTGGTACTACATTTATGCTCTCCCAAGTACTATACTTGTAATTTAAAGTTGTATGTGTGAGGTCTCGATTTCAGTAGTTAGCAGTCGTTTCAAGCGTGAATATCCTTTTTCATCTGGCGTCAAAAATGTCAACATTCGTCCCGGAAAAGCAGTATTTGCTCCCGCAAATTACATTTGCTGCATTATTAGATTTCGAAGAAAAGTGCTGCTTATACGTGCCATATATTGAGTAATGTTTACGGCGATTACGCTCCATTTAACAAAACTTGCAATGAGTGGTTTCGACGATTCAATAGTGACGATTTTGGCATCAGGGAAAAAAAAGCAAAGGGAATACCAAAAAATTCGAAGAAGCACAACTACGTAAATTACTTAATGCAGACTTATGCCGAACCCTAGATGAGCTATCCAATAAGCTAGGCACAATGAGAATAGTCTAGCGTCGTGGTAGCAGTGGAGGGGATTTCCTCCAGGGTTATTCCTGTGCGGGCAGAAGTCCGTCAGGGCAGTTGTCTCTCGCCGTTGTTATACGCACTGTACACCGATGACATTCCGTTGGTTGGTCAAGAGGAGCTCGCGTTGTACGCAGACGACACGGCATTCTATGTTTCCGCGTATAAAGCTAAAAGTGCCGCCTCAAAACTGCAAATACAACTAGATGCTCTTCCTGAATGGCTGGCGAAATGGAGGTTGACAGTCAACGTCGGGAAGACACAAGCTTTTGTCACCCGAGTGCGGACAAAAGCACCGCCGCCACTGACGCTCCAGGGACAGACAATTCCTTTGTTGGAAAGAGTCAAATACCTGGGTGTCACCATCGATCGAGGCATAACTTTCAAGAAGCACGCTGAGGGTGTGATCGCGAGGACCAAAGTAGCAAGGAGAATGCTGCATCCAGTGCTTACCTCGAGGCTCCCACTTCGTACGAAGTTAGGGCTTTACAAGACCTACATCCGGTCGCGGCTCACGTACGTGGCCCCGGCATGGTACTTGTACCTGTCTACGAGGATGAAGAAACGGCTTCAAGCTCAACAGAACCTCTCTCTACGCGCGGTGTTGGGCGCGTCGTGGTATGTGAGCAACGAGACCATAGCCCGCGACTTAAAAGTCGAAAGCCTGGAAGCTTATGTGAGCAGCCTAGCTACTAGGATGTTCAATAGAGCGGACTCGTCGGCGCACGTTCACCTCCAGAATATTGCGCCGCTTCACGCAAGACCTCCAGACGCAAGTGAACGCTTCGAGACACAAAGAATCAGATATCCTAAAATGAAGGTGCCTATAGCCCGCGATCTAGTCCTTACCTAGACTGCGCCCGATCCGGAGAGGGCGCGCTGGACAGTACTAGGCGGATGTGCGACAGATTCGCACACCCTCATAATCCCGATCCCACAGAAGAAATACCCAGACGGACTCCGTAGACTTCCACCAAGAAGGACGCGCGAGCTACCTTCGACCAGTGACCCGTCTGTCGTCGCAGACGGAGAAGAACGCCGCCATCAGGAGGTTCGCCTCGAAACGGCTTCCCGCTCATAGTTCCCCTTCATATTTTGTACTAGGTTAAGTTTTAATTGTTAAATAAGATCTTCCTCTGCTGTTGTTTTTATTTTTAATTAAGGCTTAAGTTAGTTTCGTCCGTACGTTAGTTAAGGTTTAGTATGTTTAATTTTGTTTTTTTTTTGTAAATTTATACTGTAGACTTAAGTTAGGATTAAGTATATATTGTAAATTTTGAGAAATAAATGACAACACTCAACCCTTTTCAGCGGACGGATGAAAGAATGAAGTATGAAAGGCAGTAGAATGTGAGTGGTGTGAAATTTGAATTTTGAGAATGGTCTATAAAATGGGAAATTGTATGCCGTATCAATTAAAGGAGAGGCATATCGGGAGACGTTTGATGATATGCGAGATACTTATCGAACGGCAGAAAAGAAAAAAAATGTCGCATCGCATCATCATTGGCAAATAGATCTACTACGATAACCCTAAGCGACGAACATGTTGGGGACAGGTGAACCAGCTGCTCTGAAGCCGAAAAAAAATTCATGGTTCAAAAGTTATGTTATGCATCTGGTGGGATCCGATCCATTTATTATGAACTCCTTAATCCGTCTGAAACAAACACTGGCATTGTTAACAATTACAACTAATACGTTTGAATCGACCTTTGAAAGAAAAACGGCCGGAATGGGACATGAGACATGATAAAGTAATTTTGCTGAATGACAACGCTAGGCCACACGTAGCTTAACTTGTCAAAAAATATTTGGAAGGAGTTTCTCTTTTTGTTTTTTTAATATTAAGTTTTACGGCTCTGGGTTGGAAGGAGTTAATTGAGAAGTGTTGCCTCACCCGCCGTATTCCCTAGACATCGTACCTTTGGATTACTATCTTTTTCGATCTATGCAGCCAGCTCTCACTGGAGAGCGGTTTACTTTGGCGAAAGTATCAAAAAATATATCAATTAATGGATCTAGTAAAAGAACATTGTTTTATTTCTTCTATGAATCCGTATACTATCTGAACTATGGTAAAAAGTTATTGCTCCTGGTTACGCATACTTTGAATAATATCCTTTTGTGTTTTATTTAAATACAGTCTGCTGAAGACAGGGCAAAAACTTATTCCCATATCAAATATGGTCACTATCTTGTAGGATCTAAGCACGCTTGAAAATCAATTTAAAACTATAAATATTTCCTAGTAGTAGAACAAGAAACAATATATAAATACATTAATCATTTTTTCTCCTGTAGAGAATGTTCCAACCAGCTATGATGACGAATTCTTATAAACTATTTTCAGAAGCAACAAACTGACTTATATTGAGACTGCGGTTGAGTCTAGACTGAAACAATAAATAATAACGTTGTGAATGTCTAACAAAATATTTCTATTGAGTTTGGAATATATGAAAGTTACACGAAAAAACAATATTACCCATGCACAGAAATTAATATCGAATTAGAGACAACAAAACAAAAAAAAAATCCTGTTAAAACGTATATTGTATTTGTTAATAATATAATATTCTTATATCGTTACGCCATATTGTTTTCAGGGTTAACATAGATACATTAATGACTGTATCCAATTTGCGCTTATATGTCGTGCCCAAAGGGACCAAAAGCGCACCCGATCGCTGTTCTCAAGGCATTTATACATGACATTTCTATTAGATGCTATGCGGGTGTCCGCACAATGTTTTCCATCACCGGTAAACATTTGGTGCCTTAATCCGTACTTAATCTGGAAAAACCGTACGTGCCGAGATACGAACCGACAACCACTGGTGTTGCCGAGGTTGGATACCGCTGTTATCCACTAATCATCACAGCCACGTCAACCAAACTTTTTGTACCTAAATCTTTATGTATATATTTAACATTGTTATGAAATATTATTTTGTATTCTGCGGCATTGTATTAAAACAAACTAAAATACCAGTCACAACAAATATAAACCAACCATCATAATTTGAAACTCCTTTGATTACAAAAAAAAAAAACTATACAGGAGCTAATCTTTTTTTGTTCTTAAATAATTTTCATTATTTTATAATAGTTTTTTTTTTCATTATTTTACGGTATTATATTTATAATAGTTTTTTTTACAAAGGATCCATATCAATCCAATCCGGTAATTTCATAAATATAACATTAAAAATGTAACATTCTTAAATTTTCCAAATTAGTACTCCGCATACTTCTTACAATACTTTAAATGTACATTCATGTTGCATAATGCTAAAATAACCTAAATAACAAATAGAGAGCCTGCAGTTCCATTAGCCGATTACCCAATTTATATTTACATATATGCACAATTTTAAAAGTAAAGGTACAAGTTATAATATATTATTTACAACCCTTTAAATACTAGAGGGCCATGCTCATAATTGAACTGGAAGTAAGTGCATAACAAGCTAATATTTCGGTTACGATACAAGAGCAAGGGAACGTTTGAGATTGTTTTTCTTACCAAAGTAATATTTCACGTGGAAAACGTCACAGGTCCATTATTTCACTGAACAACAAATTTCATTCAGCAACATGACAGTTTTTTAATCGAAATGAATCGTCAGCACCGCATGTTTTATTTTTTATAGCGCTTTATCCATGTATTATGATATTGTAATTTCCAATTAAATTTATTGTATGAAATATAATACTTTGAACTAATTTTATCTGATTTACATAATGGGTAAACATTCTCTCGCATCAAACACAATATTTTTACTCGTCTATTATAGTTCTTATACCTATATAATGTTAATTTGTAGGAATAAGTACTGTGTAGTTATTTTACATATTAATAAAATAAATAATTAATAGCTATTTGTATAACTACCTGTTCAAACGTAAATTTTAATACAATAACATTTAAATGTTTCTTATCAAATTTATTTTCTTAATATGCCTTAAACTACACAAGTAATATTTTATTGTTAAGAATACTTACTGATTTCATACAGATATATAACAGAATTTAAATATTCACTATAAAAAAAGCAAAAACTAATAAAATAAAAAAATCACATTTTAAGATACAAAGTAAAAGTTTAAAATGATACACTCTCACAAAGTTACAGTTATCGCCGCCCAGAGATTACGCTTAAAGCGCAACCTGAAAAGCGTTCAAATGAAACAACCACACCGTTTGATAGACCGCCAGCGACTGCGAATAGTGTTACAGGCTACAGAATACAGATAGTATGAACGTCCTGACTTCACATTAATTGTTAGCTTTGTAGACTTTGCACTAGCTTTTAGTGTAAAACATGTCTAACTTTTCATGCCAATATTTTAACTTTTCACGCTATAACTTGGTGTTGCTCTATTAAAATAATCACTGAAATTAAATGAATAATCATTTATACTGTTTTTTAAATAGAATAGTATGGGAGAACCCTAAACTACAAGAGATATGACAATACTATGTTTCAGCTTTACGTATTACCTAGTGTGTTTGAGAATTTTTGAAAGTTCATGAATTAACTTCTTGTGTAACTTCTTCTGTTCAGATTTTTTTCATTTCCTATAAGATAATAATCCTGAAGCAATGCTGAATGGACTTCTGCAAAAAAAAAAGATTAATTTTGTATCTTTTATCGAAAGTTCACGCTTGACCAAAATTTTAATCATGCCAATTTTATTTTTGGAACAAAAGGGCTAAAGCTTCCCGAGACCATATTTTCATATCTCTTGTAGTTTAGGATTTCTTTATATTGTCCTATTTAAAAAAAAAATCTCGTATAGCTAATATAATAATTAGCATATGATGATGATGTCCTAGCCGGTTTCGGCCACGGCGACTGTTTCAACACCGGTTAAGAAATTCGAGGTCCAGTTTTCGGAAACAGTCAATTGCGCAGGATATATTTCAGTGCATAACTGGACGTGCAGCCAGAAAAGCACTCTCTCGTCCGAGCTCCCTCGGGCGCGATGAAAAGGAGAACCAGTACGATCGGGAGGGAGCGGGATGCAGGTTTGGTCGAGTTTTCCTTCTCTAAACACCTGGTTGAATTGCGGTGTTCAAGAGATACCTTAGTCGCCTTTTAATTAGCATATATAATATAACTGTATCATAATCATCAGTTCACTTTAGTCCGTTGCAGTATACAGGCCTCTTGATAAATACATTGAGCCTGTTCGAAATTAAATATAACTTTATTCAAATAGGCCTACTTCCAAGCACTTTTGAATCGTCAAAAAAAAGTAAAAAAAAAAAGTGAAAAAAATAAGTAAAAAGTGAATCTACCACTTCTTCAGCTTCAGCATGGTCTTCGGCTCTTCTCATGTAGTTTGTGCGGCTTCCTCTTACAAGTCATCGTGTTGCTTTGGATTTCTGGGGGACGACATCTTCACATTGTCTGATCGATCTATTTCTGTACTACAGGCTGTGGTTTCGATTCCCGCCAAATACTTAAATAGTCTTTTTGTAGTTATTTTGAGTCTGACTATTAACACAGCCACAACACAACAGCAAACGCCACCACAAGGCAAAGTCTGAAAACACTTCGACTGACGATAAAAATTGATAGAATTTTCCACGCTTCTATCAAGATTTGCTGATATCTCCCGAGATACAGATTCGTACATTATTATATTACGTATCATAAATACTGAGGGCTTACTGTCCACATTGGAGAAAAGGGTTAACTGCCTACTCAGATATACTTAGATTAAAGATACAACTATTGAGAGTTAAGGGTTCGCTGCTTTTGGCATTTTATCTAACTTTACCGGGTCTTAGTCAAATAAAACTCGATTTTCTTTGTCAAAAGTTCTTGAGATAGAATATATTTAAGAAAATATAACTGTTCGAAGTAGAGATGCCACGAATATTCGGCAACTATTCGGTATTCGGCCTATTCGGCCACTTTTTTTGCTATTCGGTATTCGGCAGAATAATACGCACTATTCGGCCGAACACCGAATACTAAATCATGTAAAAAAGACACGCTATCTTACTCAAAGTTATGTATTTATTTCCAAATTATAACACATTAGTAATTAAAATTGATCAGTGGTAAGTTGTGATGGATAAAAACAAGCTTTTCAGCATTTTTTGATAGCAAACGATTACGCTTTTCATCGTAAATGTTACCAGCCCCAGAAAATAACCTCTCACACACACACTCTCTCTCTCGCTCACACACATACTAATAAACTTATACCGTGAATATCCATATAAAAACACAAAACACCCTTGAATAACCCGAACGGAAGTGCGAGTCTCACCAGAGACAAGATTTACTTAATTGGTGAGCCTTTTTACCCTGTGTATATGCATAAGTTTTGTGTTGAAATAAAGATTATTATTTTACTAAACACGCTACTCCCAGGAATATTCGGCGCTTCGGCCGACAGCGTTGCCGAATATTCGGTATTCGGTATTCGGCCAATTCACTATTCGTGGCATCACTAGTTCGAAGTACGTGATCCCTTTCGATATATCTATTACACTAAAGACGGTAGATGTAGTAATTATTCTATCAACTTTACAATAAATTACGTTCCATCTCTATTGTTAATGATTACACCCAGTCTCAATTTTCTGAAAATGTAAATTAATAAAAAATGCCTTTTATTTGACAATTCAACATAGCTTTATATCATATGTCATTGCTATATAGGTAGGTAATTAGGTATCTATATTCGAATGCGTGCGAAATTCGTAACGGTAAAAAATTGTTATGGAAAATCTATTTTACCATATAATAAACCCTATAAATAAACAGGCCTTCACATAAATATGCTCAAATCCTGTAAAATACGTAAACCAAAAGGACCCGGTTTGGAAACCATTTCTACAATATAATCTAATATTGAAGATGACGTTTCTTAAGTAATTAAGATAATTTTATTGCTACCAATTTATTTCTCCGTTTAGGGCTTTTATGAATAATAAAATCTTAAGATGCTCAGATCGCTTTATCACACGTTTCTAAAACAGTTTTTTATTGGACTGCTTTGTGCGTACCATCTTTTTGAAAGTCAGACAGCGTAAAAACTATCATGGTCGAAAAGATTATGATGGTCGGTCACATATCAAAGATAATATTAAAGCCGGCTCCAAGGAATTGTGGATTCAGTGTATAACATGTAAAGATATTAGAACGTTTGAAATGTTAACTTATGTAGAGGCCTCAGATTGATAAACTCTCTGCTACGCTGTCCTAAATCGTTACGTTGCCCGTAACTGGACCAAACGATTTCGTAGCATCAGCTGACTGAACTAGAGATGGGCAAAATGTAATCTGAACAATGATGTAACGATTACAAAATGTAGTCGTAATTTTAATTTTCTTATTATTATTATTATTCCTTTCTTGTGGCTTTTCCACTGGTGTATGACCAATGTGATTTTGCCAAAGTCTTTAATTTTCTTGCTCTGTAATCATAATTAAATCCATTTAAAACATTAAGAAATGATAAATGTGTATACAATCTGAGATTTTGTAGTGTTTAAAACATAAATGAGCAAAATGCAGTCATATTAATGGTAAAAAACGTAAAATGTAATCCTTAATCATTTTTATTAATCTGATTACATTTTGCCCATCTATGGACTGAACTTTATATATAGAGCTAACTATTAATAGAAATCCCCACTAAAACTAAAGAAAATATATATCTTATGATGTATTATGTTTTGGCCTTGATGTATCTAATTTACCGTTAAGAGGTTTGGCGTTAGTTACCAGTAACTAACTTCTATATATTCTAGTTCTTAAGCTTAGAATCTAAAATAGAGATGAATGAATTTTTCAATCCTGTTTTTATTTTCTACTCAAACTATTTTATATATACAAATATTTTTTATTCCATCTTGTTACTACTTTGTATTCTACCGTATTATACATGTTTCAATCTTGCTGTGTATACTTTCTTTCATCTCTACAAACCGTTCCTGCGCTATCCCATCTGGTAGGTCTACTACATTTGCGTACTTACTTCATTTCCAAACGAATATGTGAATAATTTAAATGAAAATTTTTAACAATATGAAATACTTTTTGACCTTCCTACGAATTAAGAAGTTTTTATTGGCTGTTTATTTTATTTTCTGTTAAGGAACAAAATGGGCAAAACGGTTGCAAAATATACTATTTTAGGGAAAATCAAATACGAATATATAAAAAAATTAAGAAACTTGATCTAGCAACTCTGTATATTAATAATGTCAACTGTCAATGTCAAGTTGTCTGAATTGTCGATTTACGTTGCGTTGCATTAGCGTTTTCTGTATTCAACATTATTTTTATAAGTTCAAAACATATTTTTAAATTATATTTTAGGCGAAATTTGAAGCTTAGCTTGTTCTAAGGTAGATGTAATCTTCACGCTTATTATACTCCTAAATACTATAAAGCAACAAGTTTATATTAGACGCATTGGCGCTCATTTCGTTGGAGTTCAACAAAATAAAACTAAAATCACGGCGTCGAAAAAAACAGAAGAATCTGCCCATACGGGAGCAGACTGTCGATATAAAGTATGTCACAAATGTTACATTGTTTATTTATTTACATCTAACACAGGTTTGTGACAGGTTAAGAACAGTAAACAATGTCAATTTTGTCCCCTCTTAATGCATTTCTCCGCAGGATCACTACATATATTAAAATATTAATATTCTAAATCAATGTTGCCTTTAATCCCTTTTTTATAATAAATTAAATAGTTTATACTAGGGCTTCCACTTCTTTGTGTTTTTGAGGTGTGAATAACCTAAACAGCTTTTGGTGTATGAATTTATAAATTAAATGTCTTTTTAGGTATTGACAATTGAATTTAACTCAGTTGTTTCTGTACCCATACTTGTTACAGATGCCTGCAGCCAGTTTCAGTTCATTATCACAACTACCTGGCAGCAGTGATTGTGGAATTAAAGATGTTTGGAATCACAACCTGCATGATGAGTTTAAAATAATTAGACAGGTATCTTATATCTATTTTAAATTGATTTTACAAATTCAAATGTAATTTGTAACACTATTGGAGTGAGCAACAATATATTAAAAATTAAATTCAAATGTGATTAAATGGTATTAATTTACTATATACAGTAATCAGTAATGCATTGTATGTGTATTCTCGTATAACACGCTTGTATAACCCCATTTAAAGCATTATGTACAAAAGATTCATATTTAACTTTTCTCATTAAAGGGGCTTTAAATCGAATATTTAGAAAAATAACTATATTATGAATGAAATATGTGTGTTTTTATTAAAATCAAACTAAGAACATTTTAAATAACACAAATTTAATTTTATAACAACACAATTGACACAATGTGCAAAGGTATATGAAATTAATTATAAACTGTGCAAATCATTATAAATTTCACATTACAGAAATATAAAGTGGGAAATCTCAATGGGAAATCAATTATATGGGAGAATATCTCTGTTCTGTCTGGAGGGACTGAAATCCTGTAACATGAAAATGCATTATAAGATCCCTGTTATAAGGGGATTACTGTATTGCTTTTCTCAATACATTAATAGCCATTTAATGCAAATTTATGCAAACCATTAATATTCTTATTCTGTAATAATAGTATATCATCATGCTATATCCTTTTCGGTATGAGCTGAAATACTTTAGTGGCTGTATCCACTTTGCGCTTATATGGAGTGCCAATTGTGATCAGTAGTGCAGCTGATTTCAGTTCTCAGGCCACTTACACATGCTATTTCTATTATATGCCATGGTGGTTTCCTCACAATGGTTTCCTTCACAGGTGAGCATGTGCTGCCTAAATCTGAATATCTTGAAATTTGCTCTTAGTAGCTTTGGAGAGTAGTGTTTCGGTATCAGCTTGTGTATGTCCAGTAACTCATATACCTAGTGACCTTCGGTTGTGGAATATGTAGGCCGACATGATGACGGAGACTATCAATGGATTTGCATCCTTTGGTGGTCACTTTAATAATAATAAATTAGATAGAAAAGGAGGATACCCGTTTTTTTTATTTTCAATATTTTGGACATATTCATAGAATTTTTACACAGAAGACTTATATTTTAAAACTTAGTGCTAAATAACATCAATTGTATGGAGAAATAGTTAAGATTTCTCTTCTCAAATCCATTAAAACATTTGTTACTGTAGACTGTTTGGTTTAGCGTAAGGTTTATTATAATAATTATGAATATTATAAATAATTATTTAGAATACAATATAAATAAAGGAGCATAATCCAGTGACAGGAATATTTGAACAAGCATCATAGCATAGCAATAATTATTAGCAATTATAATGTAGCACATAAAAAACCAGGAAGTGGTTTAATAAGTAGCAGAAATATATTTAAGGTATTGATATAATAGAATACGCTTGAATTTAGGACAAGGTGAATATCAGAATTCTTCTGTACATATCATGCCATCACATATTTTCCTTGATTTTTAGAAAAAAATAATAGTAGAAGAGATACTTTCAAACTTAAAATAAGAAATAGAGAAATGATTTTTCTGTTTAGGGTCTCACTAATAATGTAATGTTGTCAATTCTTTGCTCTGAATTTCACATTACCTAAAACTTTCTTTTATATAACAGATTACACAACTATTTACTGGAGCAATCCATCTATTTCAGCTTCATATTAGTTCACTAAGGTTTACCTTCTAAAAATCAACAATATCAATTTAAAATAAATATTAAAATACAGGTGGTACAAAAATATCACTGGGTTGCAATGGACACTGAATTTCCTGGAGTTGTCGCACGACCGATAGGAGAGTTCAGATCATCAGCGGATTATCAATACCAACTGCTGCGGTAATTTGCATATGTGTACTTTCAAATATGTTTTTTTTTACCTGGGTAGTATGTGCAGTAATCCTGTATTCATTTTTAGATGCAATGTAGATCTGCTGCGGATAATTCAATTAGGTCTAACATTTATGGATGAAAATGGCAAAACACCACCAGGGTACACCACTTGGCAATTCAATTTCAAATTCAATTTACAGTAAGTTTTATATCATTATCACTTTTTTCATTTATAGACTTATCTATTTCCTTTAATTTATAATCACTTTTATAATTATATTCTAATTTTTTATTACTACTATTATTGGATTATAATGATTGTCATTATTTTTTAATCCTTGATGCAAAAAGAGGGTTCTATAAGTTTAACGTGTATCTATGGCTATAAGTAATTGTCTGTATCTCTGTGGCATCTTACTTCCTGAATGGTTGAACCGATTTTGTTTCTTTTTTTTTAACCTTATTTATCCAAGAGTGTTCTCACCTATGATTGAAGAAAATCTGATTAGCTATTTAAAGATAATCAGCTCTTTTCTAGCTGTTGAAGGAATATAAATCACATCTGCTGTCTTAATTGATTCGAAATTAAGTATCCTGTAATATCAATGATTACAGAAACTTAGTAACCTGGACCTGATGCTTCAGCATCATGTAGAAGCAACAAGATAATCAAATCTTCACTAAGTTACAGAAAAATTATCATATTTAGACTCATTGGAATAGTGTTAATGAATAGATATTGTTGTAGATATAATTGAATTTGGGGTGTTTTAATTGTTGAATGTAATGGTTATTCAATTATATCTTTCAGAGAAGACATGTATGCACAAGATTCCATCGATTTACTGCAAAATTCAGGTTTACAATTCAGAAAACATGAAGAAAATGGCATTGAACCCTTGGAATTTGCCGAATTACTTATGTCATCAGGTAAAAATGAAAACAAAAAGATACATACATAGCCCCATTGTCCTAATTAGGTCATTGTCCAAATTTTACAAGATTTTATGTAGTTATACATAAGATTTTATAAAAAATTAAATCATCTGTAATATACATGTAAGACCAATTAATTATAATTTTAATATAATATTTATTTTAATGTATTTTATATATAATTCTAGTATTTGTAAAACAATTTATGTGTGCATTAATATTGCAGGGTTGGTGTTAATGGATGAAATAAAATGGCTAAGTTTTCATTCAGGATATGACTTTGGATATCTACTCAAATTATTGACTGATCAAAATCTTCCGCTAGATGAAAATGACTTCTTTGAAAAGTTAAGGTTATACTTCCCAACTGTGTATGATGTAAAGGTATTTCTTATTTTGTATCTAGCTTTCTTTTAATGTTTGAATTCAAATAAAAATAAATCAGACACTAGATATTTATTGACATCTTTAAAAGAATTCAGAATGTAAACAAGTACTGGGCAGTGGGGTAGGAACAAAGAAGGATGGGGGAATATGTTAACCCGAAATTCATGTCGGTACGAAGTTTGCTGTAATATATTAAGAGAGGAGGGAAACATAAACAATGTATTCCAGATTACGTACAGATTTAGGCTCCACATGCTCATCGGTGATAGGAAAACATTGAGAGAACACCCGCATGGCATGTGACAAAAATGTCATGTGTAAGCACCCTGAGAACGGCGGTCAGCTGCGCTACTCACGGGCATGAAATATACGTGCAATATGGATACATCCAGTGATGTATCTCTGCTCATCCCATAAGGGATACAGCATGACGATATATTATTATTATTATTTTATGATTAATCCTTTAATTTTAATATAACTAACCACAATAAATAACTGAACTTTTATAAAACTAAAACCATTCATATTACAGTTTGAAATTCTTTATGAAACTATTACAATCGTTTCACTTAAATGATGTACTTTCAATTACAGTTATGTGTTTTATATTTTAACAATTATTACAGTACTTAATGAAACTGTGCAAGAACCTCAAAGGCGGGCTCCAGGAAGTTGCCGATCAACTAGAATTAAGACGAGTAGGACCACAACATCAAGCTGGATCTGACTCGCATCTCACAGGAATGGCATTCTTCAAAATTAAAGAGGTAAATATTTGTTATGAAAATTTTGTCATTACAAACATACACCATATAAACCAGGATACGGAAACTAGTTTGATAAAGTAGAGGACTTTATTTGTGAAGCAAACAACGAAAACAATCTTAGTTATACTTATAAGAGGTACGTACGAATCAGTAGCGTTCATTCCATACATGCGTGAAAGCATTGCATGCCCTACATTGAATAAGTCCGGAATAAGTTACTTCAAAGATGAACAAATACTTACCTACCTATACGTATTCTATTTTTACGCCATGTTTGTTTTGTATAAGAACTATATAATGGTTTCTATAATAATATTATATTTAAATTAATTATGCGATCACTGTCTACCTTGGTCAAATACTTTATGCACGTCGCTGGTACGAATGTGTTTTTTTTTATAAGGATTAGTTTTCAATTTATTTGAAAAAAATTATGTAATCAATATTCGGATTTTTTAAGCGATTTATAGCAATAAGCGATAGATAAATCATTAAAAAATATGAAACATGTTGGTTTAGACTGAAAATTAAATAATAATATATTACTATGGGAGTGAATATAGGATGTGTCAAAAGTACTTGGAATCGGCGAGAGTGTATGAATAGATTAATAAATGTTAAGGAAGCTAAATAGGTTTGCAAGAGTAGAGAGATGTGGCCTTTCATTCTCTCTGCCTACACCAATAGGGATACGACGCGATGATAGACATCATTAAACCATATTATAATTAGTCAATTAATTAATATTAAACATTAATACATTAATTACTTTAGTTAATACATTAGTCGTGTCCAACGTGACCAGTAGGTCAGCTGATTACTATGCTCAGAGCGCTTACACTTTCCACTCTATATCATGCATGCGTGTTTCTTCAAATTTGCCTTTATTCATAGTTGAGCAAAATGTAATCAGATCAACGAAAAACGATTACGATTACATTTATATTAATATGACTGCATTTTACTCATCTATGTTTTAAAGACTACGGAATCCTCAATTGCATACACATTTATGACTCCTTGATGTTTTGAAGGGATTTCATTATGTCTACAGAGCAACAAAATTAAAATTACGACTACATTTTGTAATCATTAATCAGATTACATTTTGCCCATCTCTGCCTTTACTGGTGAGCATGAGGTACCTAACTTCGCACTTAATCTGGATAACCCAAAGATACGAACCGGAATTTGAAGTTACGTCCATTCGCGTTTTCACACATGAATACCGTCTCCTTACCGACTATGCCGCCACAGCCACAGAAAATAGACAGTTCTTTTTATAATGAAAATGGCAACACAGGGACAGAAATTAAACAAAAAAGTCCAGATATATTTTGAAATTGCAATATTTATATTATTTCACAGATATTCTTTGACGACAACATTGAAAGTTCGAGTGGGCATTTATATGGATTAGGAGCGCCGTTTCCAGTTAACGTTAATAACTTTCAGGATAATGGTGAGAACGGTAATTCTTCCTGATCACAAAAGTCCACGTGCGTGATTAGTCTATCACCGCCGCCTCGGTTGTTCCAACTGACAGAGTAAATGACTGTTTTTTGTGAAGTGTGTACATTTTAGGACAATTTTGAACAAATAATTAATTCTAAGTGAAACAAATTTTCAGATTAAAATTACGTTTAATGTATTGGATTACGTTGAGAATCACGGTACGGATAATGATCTTAGATAGCAAAATTTGAACATTTGTTTCATTATACATTTAAGAAAAGTGTTTGTTAAATTGTTTTCAATTTAATGGTGTGATCATAAATGAAATTATGTACAATGGAGCACTGGAAATGTTACTAGGTATAAAAATCTGTAGATAACGAACTGCCATTGTGTGTGCACTACAATTGTATAATAATTAAATAATTCGAATATTTATTTTAAGGACATCGGAGTATACATTTTTACATAATAAAGGAGCATGTTACATCAAAATCATATGTCAAAATATTTTTAAAAAATCTGTACGTAATAGCTAAAATTTACTGACAAATTTACGTTACCGCATATATATAATGATTCAAATTCAATTTTCGTTACGGAAAAGTATTTTTGGATGAATCAGCTAACTAATATCAAACCGATATTTTGATATACCTACAGATAAACTTACACAAATGTGCCGTCTACCAATCGTCGGTAGTAAATTAGGCTAAAATTTATAGACGCAACTTTAAATTTGCTTTACTGAAACATTAAAATTTATATTACTCAATGAATGTCAAAGGATATGGTAAGTCGCCGATTTTGTCAACCTAGACTTAGGCTGTGCGAATACTACGGCTATACTCAAGTTCCTATTACACAACTTTTTGTGAAAATGATTTTTTTTATTTGAGAACTTTGCTAAGACAATTCGAAATAGCGTCTATAAATTTCAGCCTAAGAGATCTGCAATGGCACATTTTATACAATACTGTACAGGCTTGCATGCGTAAGTCTGCCGACAGCCAAATGCTTGTGTTATTTGTCAGAAATATCTGGACACCTCAAAATCATGCTATTACAATTATGCACCTTACCGCAGTCACACACTAATGATTTTCCCGAGATGGAGAACGCATAAAGGTGCCTAGATATTTCCTACGAGTAGTACTAAAATTAAAATATAGTTGCACTGCATGCGTTTCATGGTGAGCAGAGATACATTAATAGCTGTGACCACAATGTGCTTCTATACCTCCTGAACGTGAAAAGCAGAGCAGTTGATATCTGTTCTCAGGGTTACATATGACATTTTTTATTAGATAATGTAAAATTTTACTCGCGACGTTTTTTTTACCGGTAAGTATGTGAAGTGTAAGTTCGTACTGGAAGTCGAGGTACATGCTTTGATTCGATCCTACGACTATTTGCATTTCCACTTATGAATATCGGTTCCTTATCCGCTAGGCTACCTCATTCATAGTAATATGACAGTCACAAGCCGATTTTATTTCATAGGTATACTTTAAAACAAAGGGTTGTTTAAACAGTGTGGTGTGTTCTGTGTTTACCAGCCGGTGGTTGTAGCCTGCAGATGTAGATATGACGGTTTTCAGACAGGCCCTGTGAGGCACGATAAACCGCGACAGCTTCGGCTTAACAACCCATAAATCTGCCAGCAGTCAAATATTACAACTTAATATAACAACCACATTGCTAGATATGTTATTCCATTATTTTATAACAACAACGTCGTATCCACTTCGAAAATTAAGCGTTTAGGTTTATAATAGTGATGTGTTTTTTCACTCATACGTCCCAATGCCCTCCGGCCCCTGGAAATATCGTTCGTACACTATCATTCAACAACCAAAGGCGCGCTGATCAGCTAAGTTATCCATATTTATCTATTGTCGATAAATGAGCTAAGGGTTGCTCAAACTGGGCTCGCGGTAGCATGCATATCAACATGTTATAATACCCAAAAATATTGCACGTACAACCCTGTTCACGGGATAGAAACTTATTAAAAAAAACTATGTGTGCGTGGTACTTCAGCTGTATATTCTGAGGTGTACATCTTCAACGCGGGGATGCACGACTCTATCTTATTCTAAAGTAACGTATCGTTGTTTATTTGTCGCTCTCATTCTTTCTGTACGTCATATCTACTCTCTCATAGAAGGAAATGTAAATAACGTAACGCATCCTTAAAGTTTTACTTTCAATTCTCAGCTATATATCGTTTTTTGAGTCGTCACCTAAGAAGTTTCCCTTCTAAAAGATGCAGTAGATCGCCACCATTACGCTACCGCATGTGCTTGAGCAGTCCTCTAATTCGAGATACATTTTCTATTCGGTGTTGTTTATATAACGGCTTGGATTGCGAATATTGTCATGTATATAATAAAACCTAGTTTGTTTTCGTTTATAAATACCAAGATATTTCAATCAATAAATATGCAAATAGATTTGACGAACCTTTAGGCGCTTGCCTGCTGATTAATCTAAAAAAAAATTACAGGATGGCAAGATTACAAATACAAAAATCATTCCATTTCAATTTCATAATGATGATTTATTATCTGTGAGATTCTATTATAATTCTAGTTAAATGTTAAAATTAATTCTTAATTGACATTAAAAAGCAATCAACACATTTTGACAACCTCCTTATTTTAGAGATGGTTAAAAACTACAGTGCTTTTATTTTGTAACAGTTCCACGTGTCCCACCATGTAATAATTTGTACAATTTAAATTAAAATCAATAATTGTATCATCAGAATAGATAAACTTGACAGTTAAATCAAATTAAACAAAAAAAATATGCAGTACGTAAAATTTTCAAATGAAATTTGTATGGTTAGTTTTAAGTCATTATTTTAATAAGATTTCATCCATTTTATTTTGTAAGTACCTATATCATAAGCATTTTATATATTTTATTTTGTACTAGGCAATATAACGTTTTCATAGCGCTTGTGCTTGTTATTTATATCATTTTGTACTAAAGGATCATTAAAATTCTGACAACCCTCCGGGTATTCATCTAGCTAGAGTTAACCGGCCTTGGTTTTGTCGCATCCCTATAGACAAAACTAAGGTAGTTAATTGCCACTCAATAGTCGTAGAATACCTAAATTCTCCATCAATTGCAGTGAGGTTACTATGCGGAGTCCCAATGAAGAACGAAAGTGGTTGTGGATTTTTGTAGTGAATATGGCTGTATGCTTATAGACTTTTGCCTGTATCTCATCAAGGAGTGAATAATATGATTTTAGTAGGATTCGAAGAAAAAAAAACTCGAACTCTTACTCGTCATTATAAGAAACAAAAGTAAAAACTACGAGTAAAAAACAATTTTATTGTTAATTATAGATAAATAACCATGTATCGACAGCCCGCCTGCTATCCCCACAACTTAATTTAATTGATAGATACAATCGTAAATAGTATTTCTTCTACTCTACAAATCTTTAAACATAAAATGCTCGCCCCGCCAACCGTCTACAAAAACATTACGCAAACTATCTTGTTTTTAATTACTTATAGTAACCATTCGCACGCGAGAAGATAAGTTTACTGCATGTGTTTTATTAATACTCAACCAAAGCAATTGGGTATCTAAATATTTCACAGTTAATTAATAGTCTAGTACTGATTTAACTCATTAGCAGTACTCGGTACTCGATTCTAATAGACTCTGCTACTAGGAACGTCGTTAATTGCTAAATTTAAAGATTTTTTATAAGGGACTTCGTAAAATGAACAAGGTATATAAAGATAGGCAAATGTAAAAGGTTTCAACAATCGGGAGAACCGCAGTCGACTTAAATCGATACAACAATTAAATTATGTTAAAAATTAAATTAAAAAAAAAAAAATTGTATTGAAAAGGCTAAAAAATAATCCATAATAAAAATGCTTATATATATTTTTTTTTGTTGTTTTACCGATTTATTAGTTTATTCAAAACTCTATATACTATGGTTAGACCTCTGTATACATAATACGTTACATAAAATTTTTACTTTTCTACGTATTTTTATGTGATGTATTGTGTATAACAATCTTGTTTTTATTTTGCGATTAATGTCGTATTAATCATTAATCAATAATTTCGATTTTGTTCAACATATAAAATAACTAAATACATTTTTCTCTGGCTTACAGTTTTATTACTGCTATTATTATTGAGATCTTACGAAAAACAGGAGCTGACAATTTAAAAACTGTTATTAATAAAATTACATATATAATTATATATAATATAATACGTATATATATATATATATTGAATAATTGCCGCATACTTTGAACAGCCCTAAGCTTATCCACTGACTGTATGGATGTTTCCAATTATGGCGTGTAGGTGAAAAGCAGGCAGTGGACAGGCACACAAAAACTGCTTGTTAAGTAACTTGTTTATAATTAGCCAACTGGAAAGGAAGTGAATATCCTGTAGATATACTCTTTACTGCTGCTTTGGTAGTTTATGACGTTAGCTACGATATAATATCTCGCTGAGCCACGATGATATAGATGCATAGGCTCGATTGTTGTTGCCACGATGCATCGGTATCATCAGCGATTGTGCGCTTGATTCAATCGACGTAAATTGAAAATTGGTGTTTTTGCCAAGAGGATTGAACAATCTACATAATTTAATTAAACGACTTGTTATCACCCATCGCTAATAACTACAATTTACGGATGGTGTTCTTCCTAAAAAGATTGTATTTTAAATTAATTCCAATCATATTCTGATGAAGCAATCAACAATAGAATTGAGGCAAAAGATTACTTTCTCATAAATATTTTTATTTTCGATTTGTATTTACAATATAAATTTAAGTCCATTTTTAGGAAAACAATAAAGGAAACATGAATACAGATCTTATCAAGAAAAACAATAATTCTTTAGTTCAGGAACTCAATAATTATCTTTTTTTTACAACTATACCAAAGTATCGGTTATAAAAGAAAACATTTATTTCTTAACGTTATTTGTAAGATTAAACAGATCATAAAACATACTTATAGTTCCAAACGTTTCCAAAACAACAGTTAAGTAATTAATAAGTGAAACACTGTTATTTATTTTCATAGTTAAAGTACATTCAACTAACTGTGAATAATTTTATGGTTGTTATGAAACATAAAAAACGAATGTTTATTGTTTAAGTTGATTTTAGTATAGATCAGTACTACGTATTGATAAAAACATCAAATTTTTTTATCTGAAAATAGATTGTTTAATTTATCATTTTCAGTTCGCCATCCCTACCAGAACTGTAGGTTAATAGTGGTCTCAAACTTACGGTTTTTCGGTATTTCAACCCTTTTAGGTTCTGTCTTATTGATGTAAAACTAATTTGGGCCTGAAATAAATTTACTAAAGCGTGTCGATGACACTCAAATATTTTACTTTGCTCTCTGCTTTCGTCTTTAATAGTTTATCATTGCCTCATTCGTTTGCCAATGTTGAATGAATATTTTCGCATCTTAATCTTATGAAAAAGCGAAATAGGCTATTAAGTCAATCACTGTTCTTTTATATGTAAAAAGACTCTTTAACGACTTGCAAATTGTTATGACTTGGAAATCAATTCAAAGATGACCGATGATGATGAATGTTGGTATGATCTTAAAAATCATAAAAAATATTATGTTTTTGACGTAGAGTAAAACAACTTTTTTTGTCAAATCCTTATTTTAGGTACAAATATACCGATTTTAGTGACAGCTCTACCGATTTCGTACTTTGACGGTTGAGACCTCTGCCAATAATGTAGATAAAATCCAAATTGCCCTTTACTAGAAATATTGATTAATAAATTTTCATCAAATAAAAAAAAAATCCAATTTACAATGAAGGTAAGTTTCTTGATTACTACACATAGGTTGTTCGTACACAGGAAATGAAGCAATTTATAGAAACAACCTGTATACGCTTAATTAGGACTCGCCATATTCCTCTTTCAATAATTGATTCGCAATAATAAAATAGCCATTAAAGTAGTTCTTGTATGCTTGTCTATCATAAAATATTATAGAATTCCTCACGATATTTTCGTTCACTGACAAGTGATACCTACCTCTACCTGTAATCTAAACAACCCAGAGGTATCATAGTTATCTTAGCACATAGTAGGATTCGAACATAATATAATGAATTATTTACAATTCCAGTAAATTATCTCAAAAGATGGTATTATTACTTGTATTTTAATTAAATATACTTTAGGTGCCAGCTGCTAACTTTGTTTCTTTACTAACAACAACAAGCAAAGAAGATTGTACTATTAGGAATGTTTGGAATTACAATCTCATTGCAGAATTCCAGTATATAAGAACAGTATGTAACTTTATTACTTTTGGTTGCTTTGCTTAAGTTATCATATTGCTTACCTTAAAATTGACAGATTTTCAAAGAAACTTGCAACCCCTAGTTCACCCCTTTAGGGGTGGAATATAAAAAAATTGTCCAATATGATAAATATTTTTATATATGAGTACATAGATAGCCAGTGTACAACCTCTATAAACAAAATACAAAGACTTGTTCTTCCTCAATGTTGTAATTACCTATGAATCAATGAAAATTGGTATTTAGCTTTTTAGTTACCAAAACATAGTTTATTATTTAATAAGTGTAAACTTTTTTTTAAATTAATTCTCAGGGGTGGAAAATTAGGCATGAAAGTTTGTTTCTTAATCTACCAGTTTTGATGAGAATACTGTGAAACTTGTTATCTAACTTATAGATTATAATTAAAACAAGATTTGATGTTTTTGTAAATCAATCTATCTGCGGGGGTAAAAATACTTAGACATTCAATACACACATAAAGTTAAAATTGGTCTTATTTGGATTCTGAAATTCCAACTTTGGTAATCACAAGATTTCAAATCAATATATTTATGAAATGTCGAAGTATAACAAGGTAATGTTTTTATGCTGATATAAGATGCACGCCACTGCCATATGTCACATGTACGTTTGTATATAAATGTACTGGGTAATGCCATGTGCTTACAGCTATTTTTATATATATTTGTTGTTAAATATTTCAGCTTATTCAAAAATATCGATGGATTGCAATGGACACAGAATTTCCTGGTGTAGTAGCAAGACCTATTGGTGAGTTCAGATCTACAACAGACTACCAATATCAATTATTAAGGTAAATCAATTATTTGATTTGAAATACTTATGTATTATTATGTACTTTTTTGACCCAGTGAGAATCGTCACGGACCCTCAGGGCCACAGTGAGGACAGAGGTCCCATGTCATACTTTTGTCTCAGACCAGAATTCAACCAACATATTCCCATACAGAATCAGGCGAGACCACCAACAGTGGATTCAAGTCTACAGGATCAGACCTGACTTTTCTCTCCCAGCAGAGTAGTCAGCCATGCTGACTAAGCCCGGAAACTGGACAGCGATGGTCTCCTTCTGTGAGGTGTAATGTTCCAGAAGGAGACTGCTTGGTGGACTCCACAGAGCAAGACATCTCCACTCGGAGACGAAAATGTCAGGCTATTGCTGGTCCGCCACAACAGTTGCAGCCAATTGGTCAATTCATGATTGGATGGCTAATGCCTTTGGAAACTCAGATACCTCAGGATTGAGGCCTTGAGTGACTGGTTATTGATTTTTGAGAAGACGGCAAAGCGGTTTGCCACGTGCATTGCCAAAAACATTGTGAGGTTTCAAACTGAGACACCTCCACCATGCCTACTCGAAATAGCGCCTACAGGACACGAGACAGCGGGGCTATGGAAAATTGGTTACAGGAGCCATAGCCTTTATTAATATCCACATCTACTCAGTCACTTTAAGGGTTTTAGCTAGAAAAATTCTATCTTGAATCTCTACTTGAACTATCCCCGTGTATAGCCAAGACTGTCCAATGGAGATATTTCCTTAGTAAAAAGAAAACAACATCTTTTTAAAAACGATCATATAAACAATATTTAGAACCTCATTCCTTTTTATTCTTATGTATTATACCACACCTTTATATCATTCAAATGTCATGTTTACATGCTATACGAGTTAGATTGGCACGCAGAATAGCCACTTTCCACCTTACTGAATTGATCTGTTAGACTGTGGATACTAGCAGGAACTAAATTTGTCTGGTCGAATTTTATTGTTTGCATGCTTTTTTTAGTATTATTAATTCAGAATATTTACTATTATTAGGTACAACAGTGTTTGTTTCTATAATTATTACACAATTTTTTTAGGAATTATGGGAAAAAACTTAAAAGAATAAATGCCAAAATCCCATTATGTTTCTAGATGCAATGTTGACCTGTTGCGAATAATTCAGTTAGGATTGACATTTATGGATGAAAACGGAAAAACTCCCCCAGGATGCACAACTTGGCAATTTAATTTCAAATTCAACCTGCAGTTAGTATGAGTTTTTAATTATTCTATGATAAAAACAATACCATAACAGCAATTGAGCATAATTTTTCATGAAAATCTATTCAATCAAACACTCGTTCCCTAGACAATCAATGTTTTTGCGCAACATTACTATAAAATAAAGTTAACTTGTTTGTCTAATACAATAAAATCATATTATGTGCGATAATTTAGTTCCCATCTAACATCCCAGAAAAATCATTTTAAGTAACTCCTACGATGCAAAATGATTTTGAAGTAACTTTATTACTGAAGCAAGATTCCCGGCTAAAGAAGGACATAAAATAAATAGTTATCTTATAGAGAGTCAGGTGCGCTTATGAAAGTACACTAAATACGGTATAAACGTTTCTTTGGTAATCATCATAATCTACTTTATTCAGAATAGAGATGTTAATAACAGTAAACCAAAGAAAATGGCAAATATAACGCGATATTATCAATAAATTACAACACAATGCGAGTTAGTACGATAAAAGTTTTTTTTGTTTTGAACTATGCAAAGGTTTCACAAAAAAAAAAAAATGGTTAATGGTTGGTTGGTTAAATATTTCACAATAATAATGATAAAAAATCCCGTTTTCTTCCACCGCATTCTCCAAAACAGCTTAGTAGTAGCAATTCAAGGCAATCTCAACATTCTAGGTACAGACGACCGATGTGACCTTTCGGTCGTGTATGGAATACTGCTTGTTTCTTTGTGATTGATAGAGGATGAGCGGAGTCAGAGCGTGAACATTGTAGATTAGTTACAGCAGGAGGCTGTGCGTTTTGTTAAATGTATAGACGTTTCAATGGAGCCACTAAAATTACACAGTAATATTGCCTGATTCGGCGTCTTTTGCCGTCTGTATCACGGCGAGTGTTTTATTGAGTCATTTACCTGATTACACCTTCTCCCTTCCATATCATAATCACGTGTACTTCTTTGCGAAACCAGTTTTACTGTTACTTCCATCCCGGAAAGGACAATTTTATTTTCAATTGTCAAATCACCTCTGCTGCATTATTAACCTCTAGAATGATTTAGCAGCTAGTGTTTTTCTTCCTCTTATGATATTAGGTCCTCTAAAAGGAGAGTCAAGAGATTTATTTGCATTTCGACATAATCACAATGACTAGTATATCCTATTTCGGGAAATTTTAAGTCTGTTTTTGGATTGCTCTATGCTTAACTGGTATAAGCAGTTCGGTGCAGTATTTACTTTGCCATACGACTTTATAACATTCATCAGACATTTAATTTGAAAATAGAGTAATTTGCTATTTCATCAACTCGTGTACTAAATTATAGGCACGCATTACCTAAGCTATTTTTAAATCGCCAGGGAAGATATGTATGCGCAAGAATCAATTGATTTACTACAAAACTCTGGTCTTCAATTCAGGGAACACGAAGAACATGGGATCGAGCCATTAGACTTTGCCGAGCTTTTATTTTCTTCAGGTACTGTATTTAATCTATATAACTATTGGGTGCTAATTGAAAAAAAAAACGAATTATAAGTTAGTCAGGAAGGGGTAAATAACTGCACCAATCGGTTACAAAAGTAGACAGACGTACATATTGCATGTGAATCTTTATTGAATATGCATGCTTATTGGTGTATTTAGTTTTTTATTACAATTTAATATTACATGAGTATCTAACATTAAAAACATTTTATGATAAATGAATATCGACACCAGTTTATAATACCTTCAATTGATTAAGTAGTTTTTGAGCGTAATCCATTTTCCAAATTATGCAGAGAATCTCCTTGCAATAAATCTCAAATCACTTTTACATAAATGTTTTTTTAAGTTAGTTGAAATATTTTATTTTAGGAGTTGTTCTTATGGATGAGATTAATTGGCTGAGTTTTCATTCTGGATACGATTTCGGCTACTTATTAAAAATCCTTACTGATAAAAATTTACCTCACGAAGAGAAAGATTTCTTTGAAACTCTCCGAACATATTTCCCCAATGTTTATGACGTGAAAGTGAGTTGTTTTTAAAATATACATATTATTTTAATGCATGAATCTAGTTTAGTATTGTGTAAACCTCGGTGTCATTTGCAGCCTTTTACATTCTTTTCAAATAATAACGTTCGCTTTATTTTTAATATATTTATGAAATATCTTTAACCGTTTGAGTGCGGAGGAGCGAAATATCACTCTTCTTGTTTTATGTAATTCATAATTATAATAGGTTCATGGGTGGAGTAGATGAGTCTGATAAAATGTTGTATACATACCTGGACGAACGGAGAACATTGAAATATTGGGAAAAGTGTCATTTAGTATTATAGGAAGAATGGTTTTGAATTTATATATTTTATATTCCGAAATCATCCGCATTTTTGCCATATGCTCACAAAATTGGTTCCGCACTCAAACGGTTAAGATTATACTTTGTTTTATATAGTCCAATGTGCTTATAACCTCTCATCCATGGAATCACATTACAGGACAGACATAGGTTAGACCACTAATTTTAGAAACCTAGGTTTAGAAAAAACCTGATTTTCTCTAAATCTAATTGGAATTTTGTATAACTCCTGTTATTAATAAATTATATTTCTTTTATGTATTTTCTTCCACTACACTTGAATTTAAATTGCATTGCATTGCTGTTCTATGTATGAGAAATAATATTAGTTACCTAATAAAGTCAGGACTTCTTACCATATCCTGTAATAGGAAGCGTCACTGGCGAAAAATGAAGAAATATCAAAAGTGTAAAATACTTATATATCTTACTGCATTATTTTTATTTCTAGTTATATTGCACGATAATATATTCTAATTACCGCTATTGTTTACAAAAGGTATTATTTTCACCAAAAATAGTGTACATATCGTAATTGTATCCAAATTCCTACGTCAAAAGGAATAAAACATGATGGAATTAATATTTACAGTATTTAATGAAACTGTGCAAGAACCTTAAAGGTGGGCTCCAGGAAGTTGCCGATCAATTGGAACTCAGACGAGTGGGGCCGCAACATCAAGCTGGCTCTGATTCTCATCTCACTGGAATGGCTTTTTTTAAGATAAAAGAAGTAAGTTTACATCGGAGGACCTAGAAAAAGTTACACTCGATCCTTGGTAACGCTAGTAGACAACTGCAAGATTAACATAAGTTTTCGAAACGAACTCGTCGCATAGTGTCAATTCCATAGAGTTTGCACTTTTCTACTAGCGTTATCACTGATCAACTGTACTTGGTCCAAGTGCTATGGAAGTCAGCATTCACTATCAAAATTATTGTATATCAGCAACGATTAGTATCCTCATTCATACTTCACAAATTGCACAACTTCAGATTTCGTTATTGGCCATAATTTACTCTAGAAAAAATTGAATTACCGTACCGAACCGGTTATCATAACCGAAAATGATTTCTTTCTGATTGTTTATTTGTAGCCATATTTAATATTTTAAGATTCGGACCTGACGACACTTGAATGTTAATAACAACTTATATTGTTTTTATCTTTTCAGATATTTTTTGATGGAAATATTGAAAGTACAAAAGGGCACTTGTACGGGCTTGGGGCTCCGTTTTCAACAAACGCAAACAAGTTTCAGGATAATGTTGAAAATAACAAATCATAAGTCTTATAATATCAAGACAGTCTTTAATATTTGATCTCATATTTTAAAGGAAGATGCTATTTTCTACGCCCGGTGAAGTTGTGAAGGCCTCTCAAGGCAAAAAAGCATACGGTCCTGCCGGAAAAAAACGGAGATACTACTCGTCTATTTTATGAATAATTTAATCATTTTAAGATTATGATAAAATATACTTTAAATTAAATTACCACAAACTTTTAACCGACTTCAAAAAGGAGAATTCAGCTGTTTTTTTTTTACATAATTACCAAACTACTTTTCACTATTATATTTCAAAGATAATGCTACCAAGTTAGTGCTCACAATTAATTATCACCACGACATTAACTAATCCTTATCCATAGTGCTGAAGAGAGCGTAAATGAAACGATTCTAACCATACCAACATTAACACTTCCGATGAGCGACCTAGGTTTACCACAAGGTCTGTTGACCATCGCCGTCAGTATCGTGGATTCGAAATCTTCATATAAAATTACGAAAAGGAATAGAAATAGGTTGCAAAAAAATTCTAAAATAAAGCAGACTTGACACGGTCAGTCTTTGGAACTCTGACCATTAAAGAACGAGATGTCTGTGAAGGTCTTAATAGTCAACTCAACTCTTTGCAATGGAAAGGTGATACTCGCTTCCTACATGTGCGCGAGAATGGTCTCGAGTGCAAAGGGTTAACGTCAGGTGTGATTTTTCTGACGACTAAGTTTTTACATTGGGTGAGGAGCAAGGCAGTGAATACGACTTGTGGATGTAGTGTGAGCTCTTACTGGGTAAAAATTCACTTTTATTTATTTACTGTATACATACAAAATTATTATAGTATTACTTTTATTGTAGTGAATGGACTGATTTTTATTTTGCCATATTTTTAGTTATCGTTTTACAGTGACTCGCATTTTATCTAGAACTTTAGGTAGAAGGTAAAAATTGCAGCTCTTGCCATTGCGAGAACATTGAATGCTGGAATGGTCTCCTGGCGAGTGTCTTCTCATCGTCCTATGATATTGGGCTATGTAAAAGAAAAGAAGCGTGAAAAGAGATTTGTGTAAGATGGCGTGGTCGCTGCGAGTAATGTTTGCCTCTCGATAGTTTACTCGGTTTTTGGGATTGCACTATTTTTGTCCATTTCATGAGATGAAATCTACGCCGAGTCGCAATAAAATGATTTATTTTACTTGTATTATAAAAGCTCTAAATTAATATTTCACTAGTCAAATTTTAAAATCTTTTAAGATAATTCAACTTTACAAAAATAAAGTTTAATCTATTCCTACGTAATAAACACAAAACTTGAACTAAATCAAGCGTAATGATTATAAGTACTTACTGTTTATACTGACAGGACCTAAATTCCTGTCATTACCTATGTTAAAGATTCACAAGGGGTGCTCTATTGGAACGCATAAAATTTGGTTATAGTTTTTTTTTCTATAGTTTTAATAATTAACTAATAATTTTAAAATATTTTTAAAAGTAGTAAATGTTACGAAGTTAATCTCCCTGAAGTTACTTTATGAGAGTTCAGGGAATCATGGCTTTTGTATAGGATGTCTTGTGGGCCCAATGTCTCTTTAGTGACCCAAGTAAAGACGGACATCGAGATATATTTGCATGTCAGTAAGTATAACAGACTAGAGATACACATAAATGGTGGAATCTCTTTCCGAAAGCCACAATCTACTGTGGGCGTGATGTTTATCCATATTCTGTAATTTTTGTAATAATAAAATAGTACCTTTAAGATGTGTAGACAAAAACGTAAATTAATCATTCAAGTATTTTCTTCGTGTAGTATTGTAATAAATAACGAGTTTCTATGCAATACGTTGTATTATTTACCAAAATGTGAATACTTTAGAATTCATATTTTAAATGTAGTGCAAAATAATTTGTTCTATTAAACAGTAAATGACGATATTAGTTGATATTTTTATATCGAAAAAGTGACACAAAGTTCACCTGAGGATAAGTTTTTATTACCTACTAGCAAACCCGGCGAACTACGTTTTGCCACCAGATGGCTTCGTTTTGGTGTTTAGTTAGCGTTTGAAAGAACGTGCGCATAATAAATGTCACATGAAATTAACTGAGCAGAGTACAATGAGTAGCTGTCATATAATGTATAACGCATCGGCGCCATCTACTTAAAATACTGGTTCGTCCTGCTCCACGATCATGCAAAACCATATTGGTTTGTAGTACATGCTATGTATCAGAGATGGCGCTGTATGTGAAAAATGTTTTCCCCCGTTTTCCTGTTGAAACTTTTCCTGAATTTTGTTTGCTATAAACCTCACGGAGCGCGAGACCTTTCCAACGAATGTAAAACCGTGGAAATCAGTTCATGCGTTCTGGAGTTATAGCGTCAGGAAGGAAAACCGGACTTATTTTTATTTATTTCCTATAAATATATGTAAACAATCTCGACCCAAAAAGTACATATTGCAATCGTGCTGTCTGTAATTAAGGACTAAAATACTTAAGCTATGCTTGCCACACTCCGCGCCTTAGGAAAACTATGGCCTATAGGCAAAGATCATATCGAAAGTTCCTTTACCTGCCGAAATATTATAGAGGTAGTTTGCAATCACAGACTGTGGCTAAAAATAATATCATTTGGTAATACTTTAATAGTACAAAATTTTGTACAAAAAATATTACTTTTAATAAGTGTCCGACAATAGGTCACGAAGATTATAAAATCAAAAAATTCAGTTCATTATTAGCTAAAAATAGTAAAAAAGTTAAAAATATAATGATTTTTAAAATGTAAGGTTTATATTTATACAATATAAACAAAGTCCAAAGATTTTTAAAATTACATAACTTGTCAAAAGGTAGCCCGAGCCAAAGCTTTGGTCAGACACGAAATAATAGCGGTTTGAAGTAATTCGTTACCATAAAAAAAGCTACCAATTGTATTTTAGATAAACTGTGATTACAAAACTTGATAGCTCTGCTTTTAAAGTCTAGAGCATATGCAGGCTCGTGGCACACGCTGCGAAAAATATGTTCCTACACTCGTAACTTTTGGTATTTACGTACGTGCATTTGATTAAAATGGATTGGAAGTTAACACTGGGTTTTAACGTGAAACAATTATGGGATTATAAAAAACAAGTGGCCCTTACTCATAGATGGGCAAAATGTAATCAGATTAATAAAAATGGTTAACGATTAAATTTTACGTTTTTCACCATTAATATGACTGCATTTTACTCATTTATGTTTTAAACACTACAAAATCCCAGATTGTAGACACATTTATCATTTCTTAATGTTTTAAATGGACTTAATCATAATCAGTCGTAATTTTGAAATCGTTCATCATTAATCAGATTACATTTTGCCCATCTCTGCCCTTACTCCACCTCTCCATGCTTATTTTTTACAAACAATCGCTACGGCATTTCGCACACAACTGACACCATCAGAGTGGATGTGTTCACACTTCTCGAACGTCGCGAAATCATCCCAGTTTCGTAGTTCGTGGCCTTCGCGTCGCGAGTATAGAGCCGCTATACACGAAACAAACGTATATACGTAGTGCTCTCCCATTTACTCAATCTCGCTTCTCTTATAAAAGAAAACAATAATTTCGGAATTTTACTTTATTATATCTAATAAAAGTAGTTTGTAAAAGTTTAAAAAATTGTATTGTTCACTGTTATTTATCATTTAATTTCAAACTAGTATACATTATCTAATTCTGATATTATGCATTAAAAAAATAGTCATTCAAAACGATAAGGGAATGTTAACAACATAAATGAAATAAGACATTACCACACAAGGACACAAATCAATAAATAAATTTGTTAACAAAATCCTTAAGATAGTAACTAATCAATTTCAAAAAAGACAAAAATCAGAACCTGTTAAAATCTGCAAACATTATTTAGCTACTCTCAGCTACACATAAAAGTAATCAGCTTATTATCCGCACGGCTATATGTACTAAACACTCAACCTTACTACAAAACCATATTTTTAGCACCGGTTTAAACCGTATTCAATACTTGTTTATTCTCGTGTCTCATACAATGCTGTCTGTTTATATAGAGTGCTGATTGAGAAATACCTCCGCTAGCACTATAAAAATGGCTTCTTACTGGTCGAGCCACACCAATATTATGTATTTAGTTAGATCAACACGAAAAAAGAATACTTGTAATTATTAAAAGATATGTTATTTAAAAAATAACCTTTTTTTACTAGAATGCGTTATTAACATAAATACATCTTTGAAAATCTTTTTTAAGTATCCTTTACGTGCATACGTACATCAACCCATCGTACCCACCTGAATTAATACTTTCACCAGCATTTACCAACTATAGGTAGCTTTGATCTAAAAGATTAAGACGCCTTATCTTCCAATATTTTGTTAAACGTCCCTACGTTTAGTCTTCAGAAAAACAATGTTATTTTTATACTTTTTTGGTATTTCTATTTGCGCTATTGCTGATAGAAGGTTACTTTATCTAAGTATTTTAATTCAAAAATTAATATCCTTTTGTAGTAAGGCCTTATGATGATGCGTCCTCGAGTAAATTTTTCGTGGTTCGCAAAACATTTATGTAACTTTGTTGTATAATATTAGAAATTATTTTTCTCTTTCTCGCACGCCATAGACAAATGTATTTGTATGTATATGAAAAACATTGCGAGAAAGAGAGAAGTAATCGAAAACATACAAAAAAGAAAAAGACAAGCAGATTTTTGTGAAACACAAAACATTTGCTAGACAACCCATAACATCTTCATGATTTTCGTTTGCGGAGTGTCGGCAACATCTTCGGGGCTCATTTCTTCTTCTTCTTCGGTTTCTGCGCGGTGTCTGGCGCACTGTCGGCCTTACGCTTGGCAGCGGCCGCACCTTTGCCAGTCGCGTTGCCTCCCGGAGTATTCTGATTCGTGTTGCCTGTCTTCTTTTTCTTTTCTGCGCGCTCTTTCTCTTCCAGCTCCTGATTTTCTCGTTCGATTAATGTGATAAGCGTATTGCATCTGGTAATAAAATGTTATAGTTAGTGATATTTGTAAAAACCTAAATATAGGCTTCGCGTGAGTTGAGTGCAGAGCTAACGAATTTACTTATGCTTTTAGATGTAAATAGGTACTTAACATAGTCCCTGACTGCATTCACATAAACTAATCTACCTGCTGTTCAAGTAATAAGAGTAAAAATTATAAGTTGTATTGCAATGATTTCAGGCCACCATAATCCTAGTGGTCCAATTGATATCATGATGATGATAATATTTAAAAATTGCAATAATATCATAACATGAATCGTTAATTGACTATAGTTGAAAAAAAAAGTCTTTACCATACTTTTCAAAAGCATTTTTTGCAGGAAACTATTCAACACAAATTATTCATTTGGTCCACTCTTGCTCTAATAGCCACCTTTAACGTTATCAGGATTACTTTGAAAATTGGTAAAATAAAATATGATAGCTTTAATTATCTACTGACCTGCGTTGTAATTCAACAGCTGTACGAGATTTTAAAAACCAATCGAATCGGAACTGTGGCGCTCCGTGTATTGATGCACGAAGTTCTTCATAGACATTCTCCTTATCGAAACCTAATTTATGCAACATGCACACTAAAAACCTGTAATAACCGAATATTTCGTTATTTATATATTTTGTAACCACTAACAAAACATTATGGGAGGAATAGTGAAAATGTTCTGAGCCATAGCTAATTAAATAATATGATTACTGTAATCAGAGAACATAACATCGCTATTTCTGCAAAAGTATACTGTTTTATTTGTACAATACGCTTTTTGTTTCTTTTTGGTTTTTAAGTAAATAATCAAGCTTTTAAAAAATTAGGTTCTCGATAAGTAAAAAGCATTTTTCACATATAGTTTGCAGGTACAATGGCAAAAACTTGTAGATAATCCCTCAGTATCATTATTTTTATTGATTTAGATATATCTTATTTTAAAAAAATCTTGTTAAAAAACTATTTTTTTAGCTAACCTATCTTCTTCTTCTACATAATTTTTTCCCTTATTTGTGCCGTAGGAAATCCTAAGTTGGTGAAATGGTGCTCGATAACGCGCCATTTTTGCATCTAATGCTTTCTTGATTGAAGCCCGTCGTTGAATTTTGGCTTCACCTCTTTCTATTTGTCCCATAATTCTGTCTATATCTTGAAGTTCGTGACATCGATCCCAGAAAACTGTTGAATACTCTATAACCTGAATTATAATTGGTTTTGTTAAAATACATATACATTTTAGTTATTTTCAACTTGTATTTTCAAAAACTCACTTCTTCCGGGGTCTTGCCTTCGACATCTTTTGCGATGTTTTCAATATCATCCCTTCCATACTTTTCATTGGCCTTGATAAATTGATTGAAATCTCTTTTTGTCCAATTTGTGAATCCTAAATATTATATAAAATATTAACATGATTTATTATCATTTTATTCATTATAATCATGAATATATTAGATATAGACGAAATAATAAATTTATCCTAATGATTCTTGCATATATCTCCCACCTATTAATATTCCGCTAACAATCCAAAAAACGACTACAATTAGCAACAGTAAATGAAAACAATAGTCGCAGTGATCATGCCGGCCTGCAGAAATATCTCTTCACGCTTTGTTTAAAGGACCCAATATCGTAGGAACACGCTCACCTGAACACTATTCCACAGTTCGATTAATTCCACTCATTAAGCTAGACTCTGTTTTATTTTTCAATATAAACAACTTTGTAATGCACTGATAGAGTTTTGGAAATTATGGAAATGCTGGCATAAATTAACAAACATATACGGCATGGTTCCACGGCATAAGTGACAAAAGTTAAATCAACTAGTGAGAAATTAGTCCTACATCATATGAACACATACAATATACTTATAATAGCATGAACTGTTTCTACATAAATCCATGTTTAAGCTATAAAATCTGTTCAGTAAACCTATTAAATGTACAAACAACTGTATATGTTGTTGCAATGTTACCTTGAGTCAACAATTGTTCTTTTTCCTGAGTTTCTTCTTCTGTGAGCGCCTCTGCATCATCTATTTTCCTTTGCTCCTCCCTTTGTATTTTCGCTGCATCTGGCCCCAATTCAGGATTCCGTGGTACTTTGTATCTAATTTCGTAAAATACTTTATACTTAATATATGGGAAACTTCACGCAACAAGTGAATCGGTTTTTGTTGGACGGGTTCGCTTCATCGTATCTCTCATCTTCACTTTCCATCAAGTTTGACTGAGGTCAAAAGTAAGCCTATTAAAAAAACTTTTTGTAAACTACTTCGTCAAGGAATTACACTGTGAATCAGTAGCGTGCATTCCATAGATGTATGAAAGTATTGCATGCCCTTACGATAAATAAGTCTAGAATAAAGTGCTTAATATTAAACAAAAAAAGGAACCATTTATATTCTCATATCTATTCCATATTCAAGCCATCTACAGAGATAGACATCTTTCCTATGTAAGTAATATAATATTTACTATCATAATATAATATTCACATTAATTACGCGAATTCTGCCTACCCTGTCCTATGCACGTCACTGCTGTGAATATAAGCATAGCGCAGTCCAAAAATGTTGAGAAACAGTGCCCTATTCGCCCATAGCCCTTTGATCATGCCGGGCTGGTCAGATGTCTCATCCTACTTCTATTATAGTAATTATTACCATGGGAGGAAGAGAACACACTGGACGGATTATTCCAGTCTGATGACACGACAGGGGAACTAAGTAGGTATTCATATTTTACTACACAACAAGTGTAAAGACCGTCATAGTGACTCGCTTCGGCCTGTCCCTTTTTGGAATCAGCTTGTATTATATAACGAGTTGTTTACATATCTAGATACCTTCCGTCGTGGTATATGTGGGCCAATATAGCAATGGCGGCTGTCAACGAATTTTCATCCCTTGACAGACGATGGACTACACTGTAGTCTCCATCAGGATCAATGTAATCACTTTATCAAGCCATTAAAAAAACAATAGTAATAAAATATTCATAATATGTACATATGAAAATGTAAGCTAGTCTTTTCATTAAAAATAGAATGTCTAAAGTAATAAGTTAATGATATTAGGTCCTTACATATGAAATTGGCGTTTTGTATGGCAGGAACAAAAAGTCGAATATTTTTTAATATAATATATTTAATTAATCAAAGTATGAACCATTATTTTCTATGCACTTTTGCCATCTCATAGGTAGTTCATTGATCCCTTTACTAAAAAAACCAGTCGGACGGGAATCAATAAAATCTTTGAAGGCGATTTGGACTGCCCCATCGGAGTTGAATTTTTTCCCTTGCAAGAAGTTATCCAAATTTCGAAAAAAATGGTAATCTGTTGGAGCAAGGTCCGGGGAGTACGGAGGATGTCTTAGACTTTCCAATTGAAGCTCTTCTAATTTAGTAGCCGTCTGTTGCGCAGTGTGTGGTCTAGCGTTGTCGTGAAGCAGCAGTGGCGTGGAGCGATTGACCAGCCTAGGTTGTTTAGCCGCTAGCTTTTCCATCATGGTTTGCAATTGCTGACAATAGACATCAGCCGTAATAGTCTGGCCAGATTTGAGAAAACTGTAATGAACAATACCGGCACTAATCCACCAAACGCTTAAAAGTAACTTTTTTGGGGTTAATTTTCGCTTGGGGCAGGATTTGGCTGGCTGGCCAGGATCCAACCATTGCGCTGAGCGCTTCCGATTATCGTAAAGAACCCATTTTTCATCACAGGTAATGATTCGGTTTAAAATACCTTCATTATTGTGCCGGTTTAGTAATGTAACGCAGCAGTCGACGCGGGTTTGCCGGTTTGCTTCAGTCAATTCGTGAGGTACCCACCTTTCACGCTTTTTAATCTTCCCAATTTGCTTCAAGTGAATTAAAACAGTTTTATCACTAACATCGCAGCCTGGGGCTAACTCGGACGTGGTTTGCGATGGATCCGCTTCCACAATAGCCTTCAACTCTTCATTATCAACTTGAGTCTCAGGCCGTCCACGGGGCTTGTTCTGCAGGTCGAAATTTCCAGAACGAAAACGTTGGAACCAAAAACGAACTGTGTTTTCTTTTGCAACACGACCCCCATACACATCATTTACCCTTCGAGTTGTTTCCGCAGCACTAGTGCCACGGCGGAACTCGTACTCGTAAATAATGCGATATTTTAAGTTTTCCATTTTGTAAAATGAGTGACGCAGACAGAAAAAAACAGAAGAAAAAAACAAATGAATGACGATCATCGAAGCACAAATACATGAGTCTATAGCTGTACAAATTTGAATTTGGGATTCCTTACCAAAGAGGAGAAATTTGTGATTAAAGTGGCCAGTACGAAAAACGCCAATTTCATATGTAAGGACCTAATACTAGTTTAAATCATATGTAAAGTACTTTGGCTTAAACAAAATATATATAAGATACCCAAGCGTTTTTCTGTAATGATATATTTCTTGATCCAAAAGCTCAAACAGTCGCGGTGGGAAAAATTGAAAGTCTTGAACAATCGGCTGTTTCGGTGGTCGAGGAGCCTGCATACGATACAAAACAGGTTTAAATAACTTATCTTTTAAAACACTAAACGATATAATATGTTTCAAACGCCACGGTAATCAATTAACAAATAACAATTTATTTTTAACTGATTTTTTAAATATAGTTTTAATTTGTGCCAATGTTCACCGTAGAACATATCGCGGAGTGAAAGAATATTTGGTTCAAGCGAAATTTTTTGATGATATAGTAATATATATATTCGGAATCAGCGTTTTATACCGATTCTAAATATATATATATATATATATATATATATATATATATATATATATATATATATATATATATATACTACTATATTACCAAAAAATGTCGCTTAAACCAAATAGCCTGTCACCCCTCGATATATTTTACTTCAAATACGAGTAATACAGACTAGATTAGCTAATTTCTAATTACAAAAGATGTTACATGTGTTTTGTCTAAGGTCAACCGTAGCGTTTAAAAAAATCAACAACCCAACTATCTAATATAAAGCATAATGCAAATCGTACAATAAGCATATGAGTACAATATGAAATATACATATAAAAATAATACACATAAATAAACTTAAGATAATGTGTTGCATTTACGGCAGCATAAAGAGCTAATCACTGATACTATTACATATATGAGTAGATGATAACATTGATATAAACCAGAGTTGAAGTTTAGAGAAAGCCCCCTACTCCAAAAAACAAAGACTGATGTGCGAAGAAGACGGGTTGAAAAACGTTAACGCCCATTCTATAATAAATCGTTTAAAGAAACCAGTGCAGGATATTTTGTTCTTCTATAAACAGCATTGGCACTGATCCCTGATTTCAAGCTTTGAGCTTTTTGGTCTAAAAATATTGTTATTACAAATCGATGGTTGAAAGCATATTTGCATCTCATAATAATAAATATTAGACCAAATACAAAACAATGAAAAAATCCATAATTATTGAAAATATGTGAGCCCAAATTTAAAAAAAATGATGTCGTTTTAACAAATACGAAAGATTGATATCGTGTGAAATTATATTAATTTATTTGCTTTAATTTAAGCAAATTTAGTTCAATATATACCATAAATAAAGTCAAAAAAGAACGTACATTGTGAACAATTTAGCAGTTTTGAACTAAACTACAATGGAAACAATGAATGGCTGTCTATTTAGGTGCTGAAGTGTTCGTGTCGACACTAGTGATGAAAATGCCCGGGAATTTTCCCGAAGTGCCCAGCACTTCCGCGAACATTTCGTAAATTCCCGGGAACATTCCCCATACAAGTTTTGGGCACTTCGGGAAAATTCCCGGGCATTTTCATCACTAGTCGACACGGTTCGACGCGCCTTTTATCTAACCCAGAATATAATTTAAGCAAATCGAGACACAGCAAATACGGCCTTTGTCATCTATATAAACTAAAACCAAACTGACGAGGGACCTTTCACTAAATCCAATCTTAAACCAGCACCGAATCATCCATGTGGGCCGGCTTAGCTCTTTACACTTATTTACCTGTACCTTCGGCGCCTTCGGTTCGGAGACACGTAGTGCCTCCCTGAAGTAAGCATCCACTGCATAATTAGCTTTACGCTCACGTTTAGGCGGCTCTATCCAACTACCCAGAGGTATCACTTTCTGTTTCTCTCTATAATCTTCCCCTGTACATAAATACATTAATTAATTTACGGCACAATTGGTTATATTTTATTTTATTATAAACAATAGTCGAGTAAGGCAGTTTCAACTAATTTTTCCTAAGATTTTAATAATAAATCAATAAATAAAACAATCATACTGATATCGATATGAAATGTTCGTGGTTACAATAGTATCCCAAGTATGGGAACAGTTAAAAATCAAGATGTGTAAGTAGTAATAAAGAAAATGATCAAACGTGGAAAATTCTTATCATTTTAAATGTTTTATGTTAAAAGTCGAACACGACTTGTACCACGATTTGTGGAAATTACCCACTCGACTACACAAATATTTGCAGTAAACCTTCAAACTGATAGACCGAGTCTGTTGTAGCGCCGGGCGTGTCCATCGAGAACGCTCGTAATGAAGACTCTCCAAGACTCTCCAACTTCTGCTTTAATTCTTCTGTCTATAAAAATAACAACTAAAACTAAAATCTAAATAATTTGGCGTTAGCTCAAGGTATACTGGATTTCGATTATAATGCATAAAGCTGATGTAAGTAACTGTAAGTCTTATCGGTTTAAATTCTAAAACATGCGAGAGTCATTTGTGAATAACTTTAGTCCAAACAAATCAGACAACTGGTGGTTGGTATCCTTAGATAAATAGTACCCTGTTTTATGCTGCTAGTAATATTGTAAGGATATGGGTGGGCCTGAGCTATGTAATCACGTAAAAAAAAATTGGCAAAGTGCGAGTCGGACTCTCGCACTGGGGGTTCCGTACAAATAAACTATAAGTGTAGATTTAGAAGGAAACTCAACTTTACCGTTGTTAAACGGCTTCCCTATATACGGTTAGTCGGAAAGGGTATATAAAGCGAAAAACCTAGGAAGGGGGGCCATTAAAACAAACATCTTGTGTACTACAACTTTTCGCAAAAATGAATAACTAATGAGATACAGGTACCTATAGATTTACATACTAAAAAGTATAAAGAGGCAGCCCTAGAAATCATATGTTTCTTCGTGTGTCAACGACCCACCATCCTTGACCTATAAAATTTTACGGATCTTTCTCGGATCTGGATAGTGAAGTTTTAGGTAATAATAAATTAGGGATGTCGAAAATGAAAAAAAATCGTTATATCGATATTTATTAAAATATCAATATCGGAGCCGATATATCAAAAGAAAAATATCGATTAAATCTCAATAAACACGAAAGTATTTTACCAGTATTCCTTTTTATTAGATAAAATTTACAAAAATATCAAGAACTTAAATGCTATCTTCTAACTTTAAGACCTATTTAAGATATCAAACAAAAATAAATAATAAATAAATAAATGGCGGCAAATAATACACATGCAACAAATTCAAATGTCAGATGGTATTTCGATATTTTCAATTCATAATATCGATATTTTTGGGCGATATATTTTGAAATGATATATCCATAGAAAATATCCTGTATCGAAAACGATATTTTTTAAATTCTTTTGGCACTGAAGTCGCAAAATCTGAAACTGTAGAAGATAGGAACGAACGAAAAAAAAGAACGTTGTTGTCTAAGACTGTTGAGTATTATGTTTTGTTACGTTGTGTGCTTTGACATCTGAATTTGATGCATGTATATTATTTGTCGCCATTTTGCGAGTATTGTCATTGTCAGTGTCAATACCTTATTATCTCGTGAATTGTTTACTTTTTTATTTTCTTTAACGTCAGAATTAAAGTCACTGTGGTCTCGCCACGAAAAGCTACTAGTTGCTGTAGCCAGCAACAATGCAGCTAACTGCTAATGTGGCCTCTCGAAGCAACGGAATGCCGAACGAGTTGAAACAGTTCCTCGATGCTCCAAATCTATCCCGTAAAGAAAACCCTATAGAATGTTGGATTGAAACAAGACATTTTACCCCAGTTCTTTCAAATTTTACTTGATACCTACGGCTTCCTGTACCTTCAGAGAGAATAGCTTCTGCCGTAAATCTGGCAGTCTAACAATAGAAGCCGGCTGACAGCGTAGCATGTAAAAAGCAGAGTTTATCTACTTTCACTGCCAGACAAATACTGGTTTGTCTGATTTATTTTTGTTTGATATCTTAAATAGGTCTTAAAGTAAGAAGATAACCTTTTACTTCTTGATATTTTTGTAATTTCGTCTAATAAAAAGGAATACTGGTAAAATACTTTCGTGTTTATTAAGATTTAATCCATATATCGACATTTTTCCATTGATATATCCACGCCGATATTGATATTTTAATAAATATCGATACATCGATATAACGATATTTTTTCATTTTCGACATCCCTAGTGGGCGTGGCTTGTCGCTATGGTTGTCAAAGTTTAAGATTAAATGACATAATTTATTTTGAGTATGTAAAAATAAATTACAACTTTCAGGAAAATTACTATATTTCTTTTTAAGTATATACGAGACCTATACCAATAGCCTTGGCTTGATATAACCTTTCCGAGTAACCGTGTATATAAATAGTGGTTGCAGTCTATTTACCAACTGCAAATACATTTATAATCGCAAAATAATCTATTTTTTATGTAATATTTATACACTTAATAAAATACAAGTAATATAAATCCCATTGTAGTCGCTGGTGTTCTTAGACTACACTGTATTTTAGTTTCCATTAGATGCGCTATAGTCGTTTTTTTTAGTTAACCAAAAAAAACTATACACAAAAGTTCTGAGTATCGATAAATAAAATATATTAGGTGTAGTAAAAAGAAATCCATTATTCTTGCAATACATGGCTTTAATAATCGATATCTCGCGTTGTATAAGTGTGATCGATTTACGCTAAATGGCGTTAGAAACATATGATTTTGTACTAAAATAAACTTTTCAGACAATTTTGTGATTGCTTGATTCGATATTGTTTTGGCGTGCCAAAGATGGACACGAACAAATGAAAATGCGCCATATTTTACAGTTTTTCTTCGATAAAGGCGAAAACGCATGCCAGGCGGCTGAAAATGTGAATAATGTTTATGGTCCTGATGCTGTATCAGCCAATCATGAGCAACTTTGGTTTCGTCGATTCTGTTCCGGTAATTTTGATGTCGAAGATGCACCGCGTTATGAAAGACCAATTGTCGAACATGTCGATAAAATAATGGAAATCGTCAAGTCCGACCGTCATGCAAGCACTATTTCGATAGGTCAGGAGCTGAACATTGCACAAACAATCGTTTGGAACCACTTGAATAAGGCTGGATATAAAAAGAAGCTATATCGATGCCACACTAATTATCGCAAAAAACTTCACGGACCGAATTTCCATCTATGAATTGCTGCTAATTCGCAACAAAATCGACCCATTTCTTAAGCGAGTGATGACTGATAATGAAAAGTGGATCACTTACGACAACGTCAAACGCAAAAGAGTCGTGGTCGAACAACGGTAAGCCGGCGCAAACGGTGGCCAAGCCAGGATTGACGATCAGGAAGGTGTTGCTGTGTGTTTGGGGGAATTGGCAGAGAATAATCTATTATGAGCTACTTTGCTATGGCCAAACTCTTAATTCGGACCTGTACTGTCAACAATTGAGCCGTCTGAAGAAAGCAATCGTCCAGAAGCGGCCAGCTTTGACCAATAGGAAAGAAATTATGTTTCATCAGGACAACGCCAGACAACACACTTCTATGCTGACTCGCCAGAAGCTCCGCGAGTTTGGTTGACGGATTCTTATGCATCCACCTATATGACTATAGTCCAGACCTGGCTCCAAGTGATTACTACCTGTTCTTGTTAATGACGAATGATTTTGCTGGTGAAAAATTCGTCCCAAGAGAAGCTTGCGAAAATCTCCTGTCACAGTTTTTTGCCAATAAGAAACAGGATTTCTATGAAAGAGGCATAATGAAATTACTTTCAAAGTGACAATAAGTTATTGAACAATACGGTGCATATTTGACTTAAATCGGATTATTTTAACTATACTAGATACAGCTTTCATTTTCATGGAAAAATAATGGATTTCTTTTTACTACACCTTATATTATTAAAATATAGATAATTTTCCAACCCTAGAAATGTTACGCCAACATTTGTCATTGGCATATCCTAGATAACATTCTATTTTTTTACTATCAGTCATCTAGAACTAGCAACGATCAGGGCCATACAACCCTGTCAACGGGACCTACCATGAAAAAATCAGATGATTTTTTCAAGGTACCTTATAGGTTTCGATACGTCCTCGCGCTCCTGAGAAAAAGAGTCTTGATAAACAAATGGATAACAGAGTGATCATATAATGATAACGTATATATATATATATATATATATATATATATATATATATATATATATATATGTCGTTCTTCATTTTTTAGGTATAGAACCCTTAAAAATAATTAAAAGAACATGTAATTTAGTTTTCGTGTTTACTTTAGGCCAATAGTTAATAATTTAAACAATTTACCTTTACTTCTCCTTTAGCAAGGATAGTATCAATATCCTCATCAGTTATCTCAGAGTCTTTTGAGGAGAACACGTGGTTGGCCCCATGCCTAATCATATTGAGCATCTCGTCTTTGTTCAACTGATTTTTACTGTCAACCAATCTGCCGGACTGGATAACTAGTTTGTCCAATCGAAGCTTAACCTCTGCCCGTTCCACAATCTTCTCTTCAACTGTATTGTCGGTAATCAACCGGAACACTCGGACCTATATAAATAATAATATGTCAAGCTAAATGTAATACCACTGTAACTCAAACCGCTACCGTATAGCCAAAATTATCGTATGAAAGTGCTACATACACTTGCAAGCAGAGATGGGCAAAATGTAATCTGATTAATGATTAGCGATTACAAAATGTAGTCGTAATTTTAATTTTCTTGCTCTGTAAGCATGATTAAGGCTGGTTTTCGTGTCACGCTGACGGTCGGGGCTGATGGGTCAATTTGTATGTAGTTGTATATAGCGTTTTCGAGTCGCGCTGACCGCTCAGCGCTGAACTATACGCGGCCGCACGCGCCTCCACACTCAGTGAGCGTTTTCATGTCGCGCTGAAGGTATCTATCGACAAATACAGTCATGGACAATCGTGAAATAAATACCGGTCGAGTAATTGAAGAAGTGCAATCAAAGAAATGTTTATGGGACGTAACAAAGCCTGGGATGACATCGTCGTCTTAGCTTAATTTATTTAATTTTGTTTCTTACAATAAACAATTACATAATATTTTTGTGTACTTATTTTTTCTTACTTTAAAGTAACCATCAAGCGCTCTATCAGCTGTATATAAGAACATTACGTAAGCTGCAATAGACCAATCTAATTTGTAGCTTTGCTAGTAATTCGTCAAAACTTCTTGATGACATACGGAAATAGTTGAAAAACTTTTTGTCGTCGTCTCTCAACTGGCTGTATAATATATAGAATTCCTCTGCGAAGATTATCTGCTCGAACAGTGGATGAACATGTATTTCTTTTTTGCAGACGTTTTCTTTGCTAACAATTTTCACTGCCATCGACATTCTTTGCGACTGTACTTCACGGTCATCAGCGCGATACGAAAACGATAGGAGCTGCCCCATCAGCGCCGACAAGCTACGCGCCGACCGTCAGCGTGACAGGAAAACCAGCCTTAATCCATTTAAAACATTAATAAATCGTAAATGTGTATGTAATCTGGGGTTCTGTAGTATAGTTTAAAACATAGATGAACAAAATGCAGTCATATTAATGGTAAAAAACGTAAAATGCAATCGTAATCATTTTTATTAATCTGATTACATTTTGCCCATCTATGCTTTTCAAGTAAGCCCATAAATTTTACCTGAACCCAAACAGAAATTGGTGTCAAAAATAAATTGCACAATGTTGTGGTAAATGGTCCGACAAAGTTTACCTGAAAGGTTATATTTAAGCAAACTTGTTATGTATAATTATAATATATCGTTACGCTATACCCCTTACGGGGTAGTTATGTTTACTTGTGTATATATATCGGCTGTACGTGTCATAAACATTTACAGGTATACATGATAGATTTATCAGAAAAAGTTAATGTTTCAGGTGAACTAGAGCATTTACTAGATGAATGTCCTAATCACACATACACTCCGGTTTACCTAGTCTGATACACCCTACAAATGTGTGGCGGCTATAAATACCACAAACACGTGTACAAGTATACCTTTCAATATATCTGTATTGACAAACAACTACAATTATACACATACAATATATCTAACACTAGAATACCATAGTGTGATAAATATACAATAATTTAGAACAATCAAACGTAGTATATCCCTTTTTTCTTAGAAATGTCTTAGTACCTCACTAAAAGGGAGTGGTAGAGCAGGACAGCATAGCAACATGGCGCGCACTATTTCATTGCATTTTGTGCAGTAAGGTCGTGGTCGTTGTGATTTGCGTTTATATCGAGCATTTAAGTTATAAATGATTAAAAGTGGTTCTATAAGTAATGTTAGTAAGTTATGTGGTTATGCAAGTTCTTTATAAAGTTTGTATTGGTGATTTCTTTTTGTATTTATCGTTTGTAATTTATGGATCATTCTGTAGGTTAGTTCACAAGTTTTGTTAAAGTCGTAATTATAAAAGTAACTTTTGTTCACTTTGTATTTCTTTTTAAAGAAATATTCCTACTTCTGGATTTTAAATATAATATATTATATATTTAAACCAATAAAATTACGTTTTCTTCACCTGTTTCATCTGGCCAATGCGATGCGCTCTGTCCATGGCTTGTAGATCCATTTGGGGATTCCAATCAGAATCGTATATGATAACTACATCAGCTGAGGTCAAATTGATCCCAAGACCGCCGGCTCGAGTGGACAACATAAAAATAAACTTTTCACTGCCTTCCATATTGTATTCTTCTATTTGCCTGTTTCTGTCTTCGTGCGGAGTTTGACCATCCAAACGACAGTACTACAATTAATATATAAATGACTATCGGTGATGACTCGGCGTTGCCCGGACGGAAATAATCTCTATAGGGATTTATTTTGCAAAAACGTCGAAATATCTAAATAGCTATTTTCATAGTCACTTCAATTTTGACGAATTTTCGAACGAACTTTCAACCGCTATTTAAATAGCACATTGTAAAATCCACCCTTAGACATCATCCCTAGATCATGGAAAAAGGCAACGTACAATTTTCTAGGTACAGTAGTTTATAGGCTCTATGATAATATATAAATCAGGAAGTCTTTTATAGTTTTTTATAGTAAGTCTTTTATAGTTTAAATAATTAAATTAATATAGTTTAATATTAAGTCTTTTATAGTTTAAAAGTTTAGTATATTTTAGAATTTGTAATAAAGGATATACACAAATCTATGAAGACAAATAAAACATTTAATTTTTAAATATTTATGAACAATTACGTCCATTTGCTTAGTCCCAAATAGGCTCGCAAAACTGTACTGTGTTCTAGATTAGGGATAAGGATAATATAAGGATGTCTATTTAAGCAAATAGGGATTCTACCAAATATCCTATGACAGCTTCAATAACATGTCTTTCTTTTTATCCTTATTAATTCATCTCTCATTTTAATACATATGCAAGCCAACCAGTGTCTTTGATTAATTAGTTTATTTTAAAGTTTAAGCTATCTAACAATTGCCTAATATTACACAATGGTCAATCCAAGATTTCTTTTTGAAAGTGGGCTTGATCCAGCTGTAGATAGGTTTTATTGAAAAAAAAAATATGAAATGTATTTGTGATCGGTTGGCCTTAAACAATTTGGAAGGAGTTTTTGTCTTGCAGATTTGAGCTTCTTAGCCCCTCTGGATCCGCTACTTGGTGTACAGAAAAAAGACTTACCTTATATTGCCTCCAAAGGCAGTAATCTTCCAAAATATCTAACATCCTAGTCATCTGTGAGAATATAAGCACGCGAGAGCCCTGCTCTCGCATTTTGGGTAGTAGCTTATCGAGTATGGTTAGCTTGCCACAGTTGTAGACTAAGTGTTCATCAGTAGTGTAAGGCGGTCCAGGTTCAGCACCATCAAACAAGTACGGATGATTGCAGCATTTGCGTAACTGCATCAGAATGTTCTGGAGTCGCATTTTCTCCACTTTGCCAGCACCATTCACTATCACAACAAATAAGGGTGTTTGTCCAATTATCCAGCACAGCAATGAAAGCACATAAACACGACGCCAGAACTGCATAGCAGTGTCCTTACAAATGTATGGATCATCTATCCAATTATCCATTGCAACATCTGCAGCGCATAACGCCGTACTTTTTTAACTCTAACATTCTGGCTATGTTCAATGGTTTACTATATTGATCCCATATTTTTCGAACATTCTGAACCACATCGGATCAACATACCTGCCGGATGCAATTTATCTACTCATCGGACAACACAAAACCACTGCACTGACATATCCATTTTTTTTTTTTTTTACTGGACGCACGTAACATCTGTACTCCCTCCTTAATTACTGTTTTAATTTTCTATTTGCATTAAGTAAATTATTTTTATTAAAACGAATCAAATACCATACTACACTTCTCATGTTGGTGGAAACCAAAGATCCCATTATTTCCATCCAATATTTTTACACCTTCTCTTTCTTCTTACATACAAGAAAAGAGTCTTCATTAAAAGATGGGCTCATTTTAAATACGTGCCATTCGATATCGTGCTGGAAACGAACATAAGAACTAACGAATGCCTAGTGACCTTTTGTCGTGGTACTTGTGGTCTGGCAGGACAGCTATCCAATAACGATGTCCCCTGTATCCCAGTTGTTCATATGCGGCGTAAACCTATTAACATGTAGGCTCTCAACCTGATTGCCGACAAAAGTTTAAAAATAATAAAACATTAGCATGCTGTGGCAGGTATGTCGATTTTGTTTTCTCTTGCTATGCTGGTTTAATGGATAAACACTCTATTTTCTTTTAAAATTGTTTCAATTCACAATATACATACACAGAAAACTGTTTAACCCATTTCGTCCCAAATGTCATAAATTTTTACACAGTTTTCAACGCGATAACTTTTGACCTAAACGTCGCAAAAAAAAATTTAAAAGTACCAATGTCGATAGTTTTTGATATCCTCTTTCGAAATCCGAAATCGTGCCGCCATATTGGAGCCGCCTATTTGTTTTTTCAAAAAATTCCAACGCAACGAAAAAGGAAATATAAAAAATCCTCGATTACAATTATTTTCAACGGTCTATTCTACTTTATTCCATGTGAAAATATACAATTTTTAGAGAAAAATATCGAAAAAATCGCGTTTTTTCCAAAAAAAATGGTCATAACTTTTTATCGAAAAATCCAAGGCCAAAATAGACCACGGATTTCGAAAGAGGGCACCAAAAACCATCGGCATTGGTACATTTCAATTTCTTTTTGCGACGTTTAGGTCAAAAGTTATAGCGTTGAAAACTGTGTAAAAATTTTGGACATTTGGGACGAAATGGGTTAAGACAGACTGTTCTAACGTGGGTCACAACAGACAGATGTAACAGGTGGCATGTATTATTACATCTGACCACCATCTATGGTCACCTCAACATAGTCGGGGTCTTATATGGGAAAAAAATTATGTTCTAGAAATGTGCGTTTTGGAATTTGATTAATTTTTGATTAAGTAGTTGTTTGGAAAATATGTAAACAGGCTTTTTTTTAGTAACTAGTTATTTTCTATAAGTTTGGCAGTAACACTCAACATAAGCTTACCAATATCAATATCCTTCATAAGAACTTTTGTGTACCAATCTCTCTGCATTTTACTTAACCCAACATACACTTTGACTTCTTTCTTAGGTTTTAATTTCTTCTCTACTTCTGATTTGAGACGTCTGAGTAAAAATGGCCTCAAAACAGCGTGCAGACGTGAAACCAATTGATTGTCACCAAGAGCTGCATTTGTGTTAAACCATGAATCAAAGTCCTAAAAAACAAATCTGTTTACTTCACTGCTATGCCTAAATGATATCTTATTTTTTTAATTCTTTTACTACTTTTTTAAATCATAATACAAGGATTTTCTTAAGAAAGAGGAGTAATACAAGGACTAATTATTCCAGAATATGACTGAAATTGAATCAATCCATTATGATAATATACAAGGCATGCATAATATTATCTTTGTGTATGTTTACTGTTCTATTCTCTAGGTTACTTACATCAGAGCTATTGAAAACGTCCGGTAGTAAGAAGTTAAGTAGTGCCCATAGTTCATGAAGATTATTTTGTAAAGGTGTCCCCGTCAGTAAAAGTCTATTCATACTTTTGAATTCACGAAGTAATTCAGATAATTTAGACTTTTCATTCTTGATACGATGAGCCTCATCAATAACCATATATCTCCAAGTAAATTTCTTAAATACAGACTTTTCTCTAATTATCATTTCATAAGATGTGATGCAGACATCCCAGTTGCCAGGCATCAGTGTTTCACGAATAAATGTGTTCTGAAACACAAAAATCATTACAATATTTGTTGTTACCTAAAAAAATAATGATTTTTACTATTAAGTTATAAAATAATAAAATATATTTACATGGTAACAATCAGTAGGAAACAGATTTGTTTTTCTCCAAAATTAAAAGTTACCAGTCATCCCATCATTCAAAAGGTAAATAGGTATGACTTGAAAACAGGAGTAGCAATCATAAGCATTTGTGCTATGTCATGGGTTATAAAATTCTATTTATTTATAGATGTATTTACAAAAATAAAACTATAAATTATAATAAAAGTGTAATTACAATACTAAAATCTTTGGCATTAAACTTACCCTTGTTTCCTGATCACCAATTAGGCAAACGGCTTTTATAGATGGACACCATTTCTTAAACTCATTCATCCAATTTGTAAGAGTTGATTTTGGCACAATAACAATGTGTGGTCCAGGAATATTTCTAAGTACATAATTCCAAATTTATACTTTGTTAGTAAAAGTTTATTAATGATTTATTGAAAAGATCTTACTTGAAGTTTTTCATGTATCCCAGAAGCGATATAGTTTGCAGGGTTTTTCCAAGCCCCATCTCATCAGCTAAGATACCATTAATTCCATTTTCATATAAGGATATCATCCAATTCAGGCCTCTAACCTGATAGTCTCTCATCTCTCCATTTTTTATGTAAGGTGGTGAAGCTTCAAAGCGGAATATGTTCTTCTGCTTTATATTTGTTTCAGCAAGAAGTTCTTCATCTTCCTCTTGCTCTGTTTTTCTATGCCGATGACTAATAAAAAGAAGAAATCTTAATAGGAAGCAGGAAATTTTATTTATTTAGGTTGTTTATTAATTTATTTAAAAAATCCAATAGTTTATTATACAATTTACAGCATCAAGCTAATAGTATGTAACTAATAAAGTCTTGTAGCAACTTGATATAAATAAAACATAATAAGAAGTAGTTAATAATACTTCATACAACCAGAATTTTATTAAATCTTAGTCAGCAAACAAACTGAAAGCCCACCTTATGGTAAGTTTTTATGCATGACTGCAGCACAAGGAGTGTTGTTATTGTGCTATTGTCTAAGGACATATGCACACACATATGCATATAAGGACACTGCTCTCGTGAAAAATAAAAGTTTTTAATCAAACAATTCCTAAAATGTGTGTGTGTGTTTTATAATATTTTTCAATATTATTATTATATTGTTAATGTTTTTTTTTAATATTTTTCATAATCCAAACTGGATTTCCTGGAGAATCCGGGAAGATATGATTGAAACCGTCCTGACCCAGTATCATGCAAAATAAGCACACCTAGGCATTCAGCGAAATCAAATCTATTAAGACTTGATACATAATAAAGATAAAATGATTTTGATTCTCTGACTGCCTCATTGGCAACCAGGCTAAGCTCTTGGACTTTTAAAAAATGGATACTTTGTAAAGGTTCTATTATATTGATATACAATAGGCTAGATTTTATAGACTAAAACCAGCAACAGCAATTTATTTATTACACATCTTTTTATAAGTATAAATAATTAAAAAATTAAGTTATCAACTGTCTACATGAAACCTCCATATAGGCAGAGGGACCAAAATGCTAATTTTGTCAAGTCTAATTTCATGATCTGTATTACACCTTATCTTACAAATAATTAACATGTAGGTTAATTATAAACCAGAGTACTTTTGAATATGGTGATAAAACAACCCATCGAAACTTCTTAACATTTATATACACTTTGATTTATTTCCCTGGACAACATTGTGGTAGTGATGAAACATCTCCACTTTATGCAGACTAGTAATTACATTCACGTATTTTGATAATAATGCTATTAAAATGGTGACAAAAAAACATTTTTATTTTATTTCGGAGTTTTTTAAAGGTGCTTATAATTTAACATAATAACAATTTTTGCAATTAGGCTGTCATATAAGCAATGAAAAAATATATTGCCAAAAAAAATTGGCAAGTGTTTACTAAGTTTATGTCTTATACTTACTCTCCAGCGCCCAAAGCATCGGAATCTTTAATTTTTTTTGGTCTTCCTGCCTTTGGTTTCGGAGGACTGCTTCCAGATTTTGGAGTGTTTGTCATAAAATGAGAGAAAATTTCAGTTTGTTTCAAGAGAAACTCAAATCTTTTGGAACGATCTGTTTCGATTTTACTCTCAAAGTCTCCTTCCTTTCCTCTTGAAGATGTAGTGTCGCACGATGACCCATTCTTTTAAAAGTTATTGAAAAAATTCAATTAAATAGAAAATATAGCTTGAAGGGGACAACGCTAGCTACAAACTCTGCGTATACTTACTGAATTATCTCCATCATCTGCAACGTCCATCACTTCCTCGCTTTGAGACATCGCTTACAAAAGAAATGATAATAATCGTATTTACAATAAAGTAAAAGACGTAAAAACTCTCACTCAAATGAATAGCTAAACATTTCTTCTTGCCTATTTCAATATTTTCAACCTTTAAACAACTATGATTAACGACAAACGCCTAGCAGGCTAACAGCCGGCGCGGCAAGCATAGACAAGACAATTAGTATCAGTGCTGCCAGTCAAATATTCATATATATAGCCTATAGTCAAAAATTACACGAGATTGTTAAAAAAGGAACATTTTGAAATGGTATAAATTAAGATTTATACCTTTTTTATTTCAATTTTTACACACAATTGATATTTTTACATAAAATTAGCACCTACTTGTGTATAGTTCTTGAAAAAACATTATACTAATAAATATCAATAGTAGTTTAAATAGCATAAATGATTAAGACTACACTGTGACCAAAACAAATATCTGAACAGTCATATACCTATTACGAAAATTAACAGGAAAGTAACGCAAGAGAAAAGTTAAACAGAGTAAAGTTGAAGACAACACCTTTAAACTGTTTAAACCAAACAGTACTAAAGTACTACAAGTGTCAAATATCTTGAAATGACCTGTCCTGTAACAACAGATCATATGAAAAAATTTTTGCTAAGATGGCACTTATAATCTAAGGATGGCACTATGACAAAACTACGCATGCAATGATTAAACAAACAACATATTTCCCACCAGAGATGGGCAAAATGTAATCTGATTAATGATGAACGATTACAAAATGTAATCGTAATTTTAATTTTCTTGCTCTGTAATCATGATTAAATCCAATTAAAACATTAAGAAATCATAAATGTGTGTACAATCTGGGATTTTGTAGTGTTTGGTAAAAAACGTAAAATGTAATCGTTAATAATTTTTATTAATCTGATTACTTTTTGCCCATCTACGTAAACTTTAAATCATTTTTTTTAACTCTTGCCGGGGGTTTCAGACACTACAACCTTTACAGATCGTTTTTGTATTATTAGAAGTACAAAATATCAAAAATGCAAACTTGAGTGTCAAAATTTTGATTTAAAAAGTTATTTGACTGGACTATTAATATACACAGACTGATCCCGAAACGTGACAATCTGAAACTGGTCACTATGACGGGCTTTACACTCATGTACTGTGGTCGCGATCCAGACGGGCACTGACGCTCTACCACCTCGCTGCTGCTCGTATAGCACCACCCAGGAGTCACGTGTAGGGAAACTAGGGTAAAGCCTACGGACGCGAGCTGCTTCGACTCCCAAAATAAACAATAATATTATATACATATATAATAATAATATAATCATTTCAAACTATGTAAAAAACGGTTGGCGCGAAAACAGTTGATGGTCTAAATAAAGGGCAAGACACAGGTGTAATGCAGCGGCTAAATCATTGATTCCTAAAGTGATCTATGTCATCCTCCTGGGGTCAACGATAACCTGCCAGAGGTATACGTGATTGAAAAATAAAATTGGGGGCCGATAAGATGATACATATAGATATATAAGTACCTAACTTTTATTTTAGCTTTCCATAAATGGAATTATATACTTGCAGAGTAATATTATGTATATTGTTGTTAAGTTTTACCTAAAAACGTAACAAATAAATCGATTTTCACAATTTTCTTATATAAAATATTCCTAGCAAATTAGTCATATCTTATAAAATTATGTTGTTATCCAGATATTTTTGGTTGCACTACAATTTGAACTAGTAAAAACTTTTTGCAACGATTCGACGTATTAAGTTGAAGCCAAGCTGTATCTCTATTATCCAACCGATTCTGATAGAACTTGTAAGAATCCATAAATATGCCCTTATTTATGGCGATCCTTGATATCACTAGTGGTTCACATTATACCAGTGACGTGCATATGATATTTGGACAAAGTAAGCAGAATTCGCGTAATTTCAATATTATATTATGATAGTAAATATTATATTGCTTTCATAGGAGATAGATGGCGTGAATATAGAACAGATATGACTACGAATGGTTTCTTTTTTGTTTAACTTTAAGCAATTTACTCCAGACTTATTTATCATCAGGGCATACAATGCTTTCATGCATCTTTGGAATGAACGCTACTGCATACATAGGTCAAGCTGTATTTCTGCTTCTGCTCAATCAGTCATAGTTTTGTAACCACTCATAGTCGTTCTTTTAACTTGAAAGCTATAAGTTAAAATTCTGTGAAAATCCCATCAAGATCCGTTTAGAAGATTCAGAGTGATGTTTGAATTCTTTTTTTAAACTATTGGTTTATATTCAGACGCCTCTAAATAGTTAATTGCTAGTAGTTTTTTTTAATATCTTGAAATAACAGACATTTAACCATAAACAATTTTATCATAATAGAGATGACAATATGTAAAGATTATTTATAGCAATTAATTTTTTAATGGTTTACTAATTAAACCATACAAATAATCTTCCTTATCTTCAAACGTATCCATCCTTGAATAAACACTCCATGGTACCTGTAACAATTATTGTCACTTAGTATTATAGCATTTTGTTTAAAAAAGCTTTGGTCAAATAAGTGGTAGATACTAGTTTACCTACTGTTATATATCCTTCTTTCATTAGTTTGTAAGCTTTTTATTGTATTTCAATAAAAGGAACATCACTTTGACACCGTCATTGTAAACAATGTAATATTATAATAAATACGTAAAATTCCATATATTTATTATTTAACAAATCATATAAGAAAATCAACATAAATATAAGAAATTTGATAGAAGAAATAAAAGATATTATGTAGTTTAATATCCTACCAAAACTGCATGATATCCAAGAGTTTGGAGTTCTTTAACTTTTCTTTGAAAATGACCTGTTGGTGTGTCTGATCCATATATTATTGCATTTCTTCCAGCAATTACTAATACTATCCAATTATTATTGTCAGGTGGTCTGCGAACAAGTCCAAAACTATCTTTAGAAAAAGCAGTTTTAACCACAACTGGTTTTCCATTAAGATTATTGCAAATAATAATATCTGAAAAAAGAAATGTTTTAAGTGACAAAAACACATGTATAGTTTTACCTGAATTCTATATTTTTATGGCCTATAAGATTTCCTTTTGACTCACCTCCTCTTTGGTGATGTGATAAAATATGTTCGCCAATAACATAGTCTTCGCCACCGCGACATCGTTCAAGTACTTGCATTACATCTAGCATCATTTTTTCAGTAATATTATACTGTTTGGGATAATCAATTCTTGGTACAAAGTCTGTATATTTTTTAGCTAAAATTTTCACTGTTTTCTCACTGAGATAGTTAAATTCTGCTGAACTACAAAATATTTCTGCTGTATTATTCAATGTTAAAATTTCTTTACCATAGTGATAAACTTGATTTCCATAAGTTTTCTCTAAAAATTCAGCACTTAGAGCTTTTTTTATTAAATCTGTAGGATATATTCCTAAGACACCCAAATATGATATGCAACAAGCGAATGACCTCCCATAAAGGTTAATCTCCTCTTCTCTTGCAGGTTTTCTTAATTCTTCTATAACTTTAGAGAAGAAGCATTCTTCTGAGTCTGGTTTGACATTAAATGTAGCATATGTTAAAACCATCCTTTCTAAATCTTTTATTCTGGTTTTAGTAATATTTTTAATAACATTGTCTGCTATATAATTTAAACAACCTTTGTGTACTGTCAGTGTAGAAGTACCTAATAATGCTAAATGAACATTACACATTATAGATAGTCTTGGTATCTCATATTGTAATTTATCCAATAATTTGTATATACTATCATCCACAGTAATTTTTGTGGAATATCGTATAATTTTTAGTAAAGCAGCTAAGGCAACTTCATGGATGTCTTTAGAATTTTTCTTGATCATTTCTATAATATTAAATACAAGGTCCATACTTCGTATTGGGGTTTTGCTTTTAAAGAAACCCATGGACATTATAGCCAAATCATCTATGGAAAACTTTGTAAAATTCTTAATTATATGTAATTCTAAGTTATGCATATCAAATGGTTGCTTTCGCAATACTCCAATGAAAAACAATGTTTGTACAGTCTGGGCAGGAGTTAACTGTTTAGCTTTAGAAGCTAATTTTTGTAAGCTTTTGATAGAAAAATCACTCACTTTGGTAACATTTAACATATAAAACAAAGCAGTAAAAGATAGCAATTGATCATATGACCAACTTCTGATACGATTTAGACAAGTATCATCTAAAGCTGCCCAGACTTCAATAAAATTTCTCATTCTAATGCTTGGAGGTTCTGGCCATTTATTTAGACTGTAAAACAACAATTCTAGGTCTTTATCACTAGCATGTTTAATATTATCTACAAGCGAGTCTATATAATTGTCAAATATATTATCAGATATCCATATATCATTTATGCTACAATATTCACTTAATTGTGGGAAAATAGCAAATAATTCCTGTGGGGACTTTTTAGACCAATCTTCTTGTAATAGTTCTTCAAAATTTTGCTGACTAAGCGGTGATATTTCTATTTCTGAGTTCAGTTTTATTGCATATCCTTTGTTCATTAATATATTGTAAGCGAATTTGTTTTCATGTTCTTTATACATTTTAAGATATAGCTGTTGAGAAGTATGAAAGTGTTTATCACATATTTGTAGTGATCGTATGGAACTAAGCAATGTCACTTGTTTACGAAACTGGGAACGACTTAAATTATTAACTATTTTCAAGATTTTATACATATTTGGTATTTTTAAGTTAATAAACAATAACTAATAATCACATCATTTTCTCACATAAATGTTTAGGATATGTTTATTTTGGTGTCTTAATCTCAGATTAGGTTAGGTTTTTTTTGTTTAATTCTCCCCCATTGTGGGGAATGCAAAGGCTTTCACGACATACAGCCATGTCTGAGGCTTTTTTTTTAAATTTTATTAAATGTCTGTTAAGTCTTCCTGCCACTCTCCAATATCACTGTCATACCTTTAAATCAATTCAATCTAATTTATTTTCATTTCCTGTTTTTTGCACCATTTCTATACACAATATATTGTGTATAGAAATGGTGCCTATATATTGGTGCCTGGTGTATGTGTGTATATATACGGCGAGGAAAGCTATGCACATTTGTCGGAAAAACTGAGTAGCCCAAAGGATACATCAGTTCGCTAGTGTCTCGCTACAAAACCATTGATACCTCATCGCACACGGTCAGCCATCCCACTGTTGCCCAAACCCACAACATAAGCTCAGACAACAATTGAACATCTAGCCGACCGTCACAATAAGAAAACAATTATTCAACGAGAATGCAGAAGGGATGCAATCACTCCGGGTTGAAACTTTGCCGCCAATCCTGGTCTCGTTTTTTAGGAATAGGCAAAAATCAAAAACCATATAGACACGTATGTATGTATGAATGTAATTATATCAAAATATTTTTGGCTTTATTTTACTTACCTAATAAAATCTTTTCATCTATTCTCAATCTCTTTTTCATACAAGACATGTTGAGATCCCCCGAATTTGTATTATAATATATTAATACTACCATTTTCATTCTTTTCTACAGTATTACACAGAATGTTTATTACAATCTAATAACACAACGTAAAATATAAAAAAATAAGATAGAATTATTTATATCCATAGAAAATATCTATCGATACTTTTCCTCGAGAAAGCGTTTAAATTGTGTTATAATAAGCAATCAACCAATAGATGAATCTGCGAATCCTGATAATTTATGAGGTCGTCGGCGCAGAATGGTAGATCCGTCATCGCGACTTGCTTATTATTATATGATATAGATAGGTTCATAATCAAAGCTAATAAAAGTAGCAGCTAAATAGTGGTAATTAAGGTGATTTTTAGAAATGATATAGAAATATCGAGAACTTACTAATATAATAACTAACTTTTTTTTTTTTTTTAATTTATTTTTATTTAGGGGCTTTTATTCACACGAATATATCAGCCCCATTGTACCCTAACCTATTTCCTTACATCCTAGGGGAATCGCAGATGAGCAAGCGTCACCATCTGGCACAGCATTCTGACTTCACTGGACAAAGGAATGGCCAAAATGCCGTGCCATGCTCCAATATTTTGTCTGTTAATTTTCAACTTGCTCATCAGCGAATCCCTTTGTGTCTCGTTCCGGGCACACTCCATCAGCAAGTGATGCACATCTTAAATTTTTCCACATGTGTCACAATTGGGTGACTCGGCTTTCCTCATGAGATATGCAAAACTTGCTGTTGGATAATGTCCGGAACGGAGCCTTAAACACAGTTTTACATCTTTTCTGCTTATTTTAGCTTCGCTGAACCAGGGGACATGAAGAGGCTGACTAACGATTGTTTTGTACCATATACCTTTTTCTTTACATCTTTTATCAAAAAATTCTTTCCAGTTATCATAACAAATTTTCTTGAACAAACTTAAAATTTCCCAATAATTAATTTTCACTTCTTTTGAAACACCCTGTATTGCTGCTAATTTTGCACATTTGTCAGCCTCTTCATTTCCCCTGACACCAACATGTGAAGGAACCCATTGCAACATTAGAGTCTGATTATCTAGTCCGTGCTTATAAAAATGATCCAGAATATGATATGCTGGCGAAGAACCCCTTAGACCCGAGGCACAGGAAATCAGATGTAAAAGTGCGCTTCTACTATCAGTTAAAATGACTACTTTCTCCAAATTTAGATTACTAGCATATATGACAGCTTCCAATATTGCATAGAGTTCTAAAGACATAATTGATAAATTTTGATTAGTTTTAAAACATATTGTGGCATTTTTTTGAGAATCCCAGACTGCTATTCCTAAACCTTGAGGACTTTTTGAGCCATCTGTATACAATTTATGCCATCCTTGATATTTAGAATTGATTTCACTTTGGATATCGAAATGGGTATACTCTAAATTAATTTGCTTTTTTGGTATCTTTACGCAATCTAATTCTATTTTTATCATATCTCTAACATTTATGTATGTGACCCATATATTCAAACTGAACATTTCTAGAGGATTAGACGATTTTATATCAAAAGATTTTATTTCGGAATATGCCAACATCAGAAGAGATTTTTTCTTTTTTTCCCAATATCTAGCATGACTAACATCTTCAAGTTCTTGAAAAAGATTAACAGACATATTATTTGAGACTGAGAGACTCTTTAAACAGTACTTATAGGCTAAAAATTGTCTTCGAATTGTTAATGGCATAATAGCAAGTTCACTTTCCATTACGTGAATCGGGGTGGATCTAATGAATCCTCCAATAACCCTCAAAGCCATATTTTGAATTCTATTAAGTTTGTTCATATGAACCAGTGCACAATTTCCATAAATAAAACTACCATAATCAATTCGGCTTCTTATAAGTGCTATATATATGCGACGTATGTGTTTTTGATTAATTCCCCAAGCAGATCCTACTAAAATTTTTAACAAATTTAAATACCGTGAACATTTTTCATTTAGAGCATTAACATGTTTATTCCACAATAAAGACCTATCAAGCCACATTCCCAAATATTTAATGTCTTCAGACTTCTGTATCCCCAAATTATTAATTTTTATATCAATTTGTTGCCTCTTACGCCCTCGACTAAACACGATGAATTTAGATTTGGTACCAGATATTTCTAACCCTAATTCTGTCAAGATAGCTATCATGTTATTCAGCGCCAGTTGAATATTATTCTGACATTCTTGTAAATTTTTATGCCTTGTGTACAACACAAAATCATCCGCGTACTGTAACACGCAAGAACTACGAATGACATGGCAAATTTTGTGAGTCACTAAATTAAAAAGAAGAGGACTAAGGGGATCTCCCTGTGCTAAACCCCTATTACTCCAACGAACCAAGTTATTGTTTCCACACTCATATGTAATTTTTAAATGTCTTTCGCTGAGGAAAGACCACAGATAATTACATATTCTACTACCGACTTGCAATTCGTCAAGTATGCCGACTACTTTTTCAGTTAAAACATTATTGTAAGCGTTGTCAATGTCTACGAAGCAAGCAACCGTTGGAATACTATTGGTTAATCCTACTTGAATATAACTCACAAGCCGTACCAAACAGTCCAGGCATGATTGTCCTCTTCTAAATCCACTTGTCAAAGGTGATAAAATATTTTGTTTTTCGATGTACCACTCCAAACGCTTTGCTATTAATATATGAAAGATCTTACACAGGCAAGATAACAGAGAAATAGGCCTAAGAATTGAAGTCGACTTATTATTTTTGGGAATTGCAATAACTTTAATATTACGCCATTGATGTGGAACATATCCAAACATAATAACTAACTTTAATAGTTAAAGAAACCTTAGTGCAACAGAATAACGTATCACCGTTACACGAAGGTAGAGTGCGTCCTACAATATACATCCATAGTCGGCGTTCCCACTCAAGGTCTCGTCTATACGGTCTATCTCAATATTTATTGGATCTTTGGTAAATATGCCCAGCATACTTCACTCTGTTAATCACTCGGGCTATGTCAATTACTTTAGTTCTCCTTGTTAATTCCTGTGTATATCAAAGTTAAGATATACAAATTAGGTGGCATACCGTAATTAATAGGATCTCCCAATGCACTGACTAAGGCTCTTCATCGACTCGGTATACTTAAAATTAAGCTGTCTATGGAAACTGGAGATATCTGCTCCAAGTCTCCGAACGCCATTCTTTCAAATAAAATCTACGCGTGCTCAATAGGATGCATTTCCCACGACTATAGCAGGACAGCGATATCACGCTCACGGAACATGTTATTCAGCGAAACTGCGGTATGAAATAAAAAAGGACAATGCTCGTGAGCATTGTCCTATTTTTTATTTTACTTGGGGAAAATCCTCATTGGACCGTCCCGGCCGCGAAGGGATGGCAACCGGGGTGTGCCGGTCTTTTACCAGCTAAAAACCCCAAGGTGACTACTTCTGCGAATTAGTGGGGACTGCGGGTCCTGTAATCAAATCGCCGCAGCCCCACTACGCCACGCCTGACAGGCACAATCACGGGGGGGAGACGCCGCCTCCCCTGATACCACCTAGTATACTTCGGCAGAGCGCGTCACAACGCACCGCCGTCTTCTCGGGGGTTACTGACCGGTCGCTCAAAGCCCCCACCCTGAACAGCCACAACCCCTAACGAGCATTGTCCTGCATTAATACGAAATCTTCGCCAGTTTGCCGTCAGAGTAGACCAACTGAAACTTTATTCCTATGAATACAATTTATATTGTCTGTGACATTAATAATAGTCCTTATTATGCATTGGTCAAGCAATATCTCAGAATTTCTCCTACTTAGCGTGATTAGAAATAGTCCATATTTTAAGTTGTAAAATATAATAATAATTCTGTGAATGTAATATAGAAATCGGTTCAATAGTTTCAGTAAGCATCTGGAACAAACAGACAAAAAATAATAGATAATATGACAACAGTTTTTATTCATCTGAATTTAATTTATACGGATTATAAAGTATAATATAATACAAATATAGCATTTAATTACACAAAGTTTTATTATATAAGAGATTATAAACAAATTTAAAGATTATAAACAAATTTTGATCATTATGATTGAATAGTCTCCACTGAATTCATAAGAAAAATAAAATAATTTATAAAATCCATCATCCCGCAAACGTACATTTTGTAAACGAGTATATTGGTAGACACTGTTATTTTGAAATATAGTAACATATTATTGCCTCGACTGCGATTACGTACTACGTTACTATCTTAGAATTGTTTAGATTACAAAGCTAGATGTCTCTCATAAGTTAAATAATTACCTAACTTTGGTTAAAACATTTTTTTTTTCATAATTATAAATATATTGTTATAATTTTAAAATTTTTATATTGTATTAGTCTACACTGTTTTGTTTTTTCTTTCTGCTATCGTCCGGTATCAACCTGTAAATAAAATAAAAAAACGAGTTGTAGTATATAAAAAAAAAAAAAAAAATATCATATCGTTTTAAGTATCGTAGTGTATTCACTGCGATATTTAAAACCTAATTAGGCCTGCCTATGTACTGTTAATCAAAATACCAACACCAGCTTATTTGGACATAGCACACGATCATGCACAGGAATTCAGGTTTAATTATTATAAATTAACAGTGCTGATACAATAGCTAGGTGAGGTATTAGTGGACAACTCAAAATCTTAATATATTTTATTTACTTTGTTTTTTATTATCAATACCTATTGCTTTGGGTATTGTTATGCAGGGCGATAAAGGCAGGAGGTTATTTCCATATCTTAAATGAAATTTTTTATCTAAAGACGAGTCACTATCTTCATTATTGATACAATTTTCACTTATCATTTTATCCTGAAAATAATATATAAATAAATATTTAAAAAAGATGTTTGTAGACCCATGACTACAACTGAAATTAGTAAGATCTTAAAAATTGGCTACAATATTTTTTTAAAGTTTCTATTATATTTAAAATTATTCATAATTGATTTTTACTTACCAAAGCTTCAGTCTTTTTTCTTAAATTGGATCTAGATAGCGTCAAAGCTAATTCAGACTGTAGCCTATTCGTAATTGGTATATCATTTCCCGAGTCAACTAAATCTTCTGGTCTATCTCCATTAAGAAAGTCGAGTTTTGTTGGTTCTTTTCTACCGATTCCATTATGACCATATTCCCCTATTGTGACAGACACTGGCCTAATATGTTTCTTCACTGTAGTAGTACCATTAGGAGCTTTTAGAAAATAATTTGTAGGTGATTTCGATTGAATGTTGACAGGATTTTTTAATTTATATGATTCTAATGACTGTAATTCAGCTTTCTCGTCGGTTTTGCTTTTTAGCGGATTGGCATATGGTTTTTCGTAATCTGGAGTTGGAGTTCGTGTCAGTGTGCCATTTTTCCTACAATTAGAAGCTTTAAGATCTGCGATTAATTTTGAAACTGGTTTCTGTTGCTCAGCGTCCATTGTTTGTTGGTTACCGTTTTGGTGCCCATTCATCATTGGCATCTTAAAATAAAGATTTATTTATGAAATATTTAATCTTTATGAAAAAAAATGTTAATTATATTATTAATACCTGTAACAATTTCTAGTAAATTAAACGTTATCGTTTAGCGCAAAAATAGTTCGTAAATTTTATATTGTTTTTTAATTACAAGATTTTGCTGCCGTAAGTATAGTAATTATAAAAACTTGTCAAAAATTAAAATGATTGTGCGATAAGGTTGTGATAAATACAGATTACAAAATCGTAAAACAAATACTATCTTTAACAACACATGACTCAATGTAAGTATGGATACGTAATATGTGTTCTGTATGTAAAAATAAATATTCCGCAAAATAGTTTGATCATATTGCCTAAGAAATGACACCTTGAACAGGAAATATCAATTACTATAATTTAAAATATACCTCTCCGTATATATATATTTTAATTTTTAAAAATTTGTACAACAACTTTTGTTTTTTTTTTCAGTTAGCTTTGTTCCTTAACATAGTTAGACGCGTTAAAGTCGAAAAAATTAACATAAATTAATAATCATAACATGAAATTTCTAATATTTCTGAATTATATTAATCAAAATTTTAATCACCACATGATTTCAAAACTATCATTACGTAATTTTGCTATTATAACGCTAAATATGATTAAAGTTGCAAAATTCTCAGAGTAATGCAGATATTGCAGCATTTCCATTACATAGCTACGGTCCAAAAACTATTGTAAATAATCTTTGATCCAGAAGTTGCAAAATATTTATCCAGTAGTATTAGCCAACGCACATCAATTAGCAGTGAATCCACGTGGAACGAAATGTTAATCTATAGTTGAAATAATTGCTAACAGAAATTTCTTAAACAAGAAATATTGAGAGTTGAAATTCAGTAGTTTATCATCAACGAATTCTCATGCTATGACTTCAATTCTAAATCACTTCTCACGGTAGGCATCTATGTATATTATATGTGCAATATGTTAATTACTAACTACTGTAGCTAATTTAGTTAACACACTGGTTAATAGAACATAATTGTTTTTTATTACAAAAAAAATTTTCAACAAATATTTTTGTCAATAATCTTAAATGCGTTAGGATTACTATAGATTCAAGCGTCATTTAAGGGAGCTATAAGTTATTATTTCGGATTCTAGTTGTTTTCTATCTAAGGTTTACCGATTTACTGATATTGGTAATGGCTAACCAAAAGACCACTCCAGATTATCATTGTAAAGTTCGAAAAGATCCGTCTATTTTTTTTAATAGTCATAGGATTATCTCAACTTACCGGTGGCGGAGGGGGAGGGTTTTCTGTAGCTTCTCGTTTCTGCTGTATATGGTCACTGCTTATTGTATTTGATAGGGCATGATCTAACTTCTTCAGTGGTAAGGTTTGCTTACGATCCTGTTAACAACAAATATATGAAATATTTATATAATAATAACGAATATTTCTTAGTTTCTTAATAATATTTATTTCTAAAGTTGTTCTTTAATTATATTACATATATTAAAAAAGTCTAAGCAACATGTGCTAATTTGAACTTTAAAATGTTTTTTCAACTTCTAAAGTTTGTTTGTTAATTTAAATAATAATTTGAGTATCTTCCTGATGTAAAAAAACAACTCCGTTTTCTATTTTTTTAATAACATAATTTTTTATTACTATATAGGTATCCCTTTTAGAGTAAATAAAGATACATTAGTGGTTGTATCATCTAGCTGTGTATAACGTGATGATATAAACGTATATATAGCACTTCCAACGGCATTTTATCCTCTCCGCTTTCCCGACAAAACCCCTCTAAAATAAATAAGTAATAAAAAACTCTTCTGTATGTATATTTAATTTTGTTGTACTTGATTTTCTATAGATTAACAAAAATTACTTTGTGCAAGCACTGTTCTTGATCAAAGAATAAGACGTTGGCCTTGATCTAACAGATTTATGTAAAGGTAAAGGAAGTTAACGTATATAAAAAAGAAGTACCATACCATCATTATAAGTCAAGGCAAAAACGATGAACGAAACAGTAAAACGATTACAAAATATTATATTTTATAACTATCAAGTTTATCACGACTTCCCAAGTATTTTTAGGATTTAGTATTTCAAAAAGAAAAAACCATAAAATAAGAATCATAAAGGTTCGTAAAAAGCAATGTTTTATTTATATTTATAATAAAGGAATTTGTTGCCAAATTTTTAATGTAACTTTACACTTTCGTTAGCATATCTTTTACTTGGAATATTAAAAATATTTACATGATTTATACAACTAATATTTGATAAAAAAAAATAATGGAGAAAGAAAATCACTTTAATCGAAACCAGTAAAAAATGTAATTTAAGTGTTAATCAATTACCGCTTTTTACTGAACTATGTACTATAAAAATCAGTAAATAAAATTGAACACATTAGCGCCATTTTCTGTAACTCACTTTGAATGGGAGCGCAACAAATACTGAAAATGACCAAGTTTATAAATAGCCTTATTTATTTTATTTCTTGTACACCATATACAGGCTTATATTTAGATTTAGGAAGAATAAAAATAAGCATGACAGTATGTAATATTTATGTATTTCTTTATATATTATATAAATAGGTATGTACTACTACCAAATGTATACCTAAGTGATTAAACAATATATTGAATGATAAAAGTACCTACAGTAAAATCATTTTTCCGTTTCTGTGGTATGTAAATTTGAAAACCACAATGTATATTATTATTATTATAATTTATTTTAAAATATTTTTTCAGTTCTTATCGCTTGAACACAACTCTAAATTCATGTGTATTGTATTCAGATCGGGTGTAAAATTGCACACGTGATGTATGATGCGAGTAGTTTTAAAAAACGTTTAAATAGCTGTAAATACAATTTTAAATATTAGTGCCCATAATTATTAGGAATGGGAATAAGTTTGCACCCTTTGAAAGAGGTCTCACTAGTGATACTACAATTGTGCTCTCGGAAGTACTATACTTCTATTTGATGTTGTATGTGTGAGGTCTCGATTTCAGTTGTGGCTTTCTTTTTAAGCGTAAACATTCTGTTTCATCTGGCGTCAAAAATGTCAACATTCGTCCCGGAAATGCAGCATTTGCTTGAAGATATGCTGTATTATTACATTTCGTTAAAAATGCCGCCGTAACGTACCGTATATTGAGTAATATTTACGGTGATTACGCTCTGTCCAATGCAACTTGTAAAAAGTGGTTTCAACGATTCTAAAGTGGCGATTTTGCCATCAGAAACAAAAAACGCGAAGGAACACCAAAAAATTCGTATCTCTCATTTACAAGCAATGAAATCAATTAATGATACAACACAAGCAACTATAATTGAAAAATCAAAGTATATATTCCCGGAATTGATAAACAGTCTTTTGACTTGGCTTAAAAAATACGGACACTTTCACTTGACTCTTTCACTTGAATACGTCTAAAAATTACAGAAATTTTTCGATCTTTTTCTGACATTTTAATTACTTCCCTAAGTGTATACTAGCTACGAACAAGTGTGATAAATAAAAATATGATGACATTTTGTACGATGGTCATTTTAATAAGGGGGATTCCGAGTCATTTCTGCCACGGACCTCATTTCCAACGCAACTGGGTCTAGGACGTTCGGCTTTAGGATTAGTTATCTCTGATTCTTTAGCTCAATATACGTCTTACAAACATTTTATAACATGAATATACACATTATTTATCAAACAATGCATGACATATACAAAATATTGGATGCAGTTAAAAAAATATACGTGTAGAAAATATTATAATTGAACAAATAATATTTGAAAATGTTGCCCACGTATAAATTGAAGGCGATTCCCTAAACTCAACAACATCAATAATTGTAACATACGAAAGTATTTAGGATTCCAGGAAAATATCTAACAATCACAAATAGATGGATTACATTGGAGATTACAATGAAGTACCCGTATCTAACATCAAACTTCTCTACCTACTAGTATGATCGATTTAAATGATATAAGTTTACTAAATTAATTCTGTACAACAAATAATAATATCGTCATCATTAATTAACACAGATAAAAATATTTCATGGAAAACGCTGTAGGTATAATTTACAATACCGTCGTACATCGATACGGAATAAATACATTAGTACAATCAGTGTGAGCGTCTTATATTACTTTTACGAGCAGATTCTCCTATATCTTGATTACAAATCCATATATATTTAAGATAGATACTAATTCGTTAAGCATATGATTTTATGGTTCACAATTTAGTTTACAATAAATAGCCCCACTACCTATAAAATATTTTTAAGTAATTAGAGATAATTTTAGAGTAATTTATTCTCTTAGGGTTGTGGTATGTCACACTTCCCGCTACAGGACTATGTAGACCAGGAGTCAGCAACCAGCGGCCCGCGAAGCAAGCGCCGCTCCACAGAACGTCGCACCGCAGGCAATAAATTATAAACACTTATAGAAATAAGTTTCTATTTCATTGTTTTGTGTGCGCGTACCCGAAAATTCAGTTCAAGCGATTACAGTCAGTAAAATGAGAGTAAAAATAAATATGGTTCATAATGCAAAAAATAGTTTTATCTAAAAAAATTGTGTTTATTAGATGAAATGTGGCCCGCACCAATATGTTCATAATATTTGTGGCCCTTATATTAGGTCCTTACATATGAAATTGGCGTTTTGTATGGGAGGAACAAAAAGTCGAATATTTTTTAATATAATATATTTAATTAATCAAAGTATGAACCATTATTTTCTATGCACTTTTGCCATCTCATAGGTAGTTCATTGATCCCTTTACTAAAAAAACCAGTCGGACGGGAATCAATAAAATCTTTGAAGGCGATTTGGACTGCCCCATCGGAGTTGAATTTTTTCCCTTGCAAGAAGTTATCCAAATTTCGAAAAAAATGGTAATCTGTTGGAGCAAGGTCCGGGGAGTACGGAGGATGTCTTAGACTTTCCAATTGAAGCTCTTCTAATTTAGTAGCCGTCTGTTGCGCAGTGTGTGGTCTAGCGTTGTCGTGAAGCAGCAGTGGCGTGGAGCGATTGACCAGCCTAGGTTGTTTAGCCGCTAGCTTTTCCATCATGGTTTGCAATTGCTGACAATAGACATCAGCCGTAATAGTCTGGCCAGATTTGAGAAAACTGTAATGAACAATACCGGCACTAGTCCACCAAACGCTTTCAAGTAACTTTTTTGGGGTTAATCTTCGCTTGGGGCAGGATTTGGCTGGCTGGCCAGGATCCAACCATTGCGCTGAGCGCTTCCGATTATCGTAAAGAACCCATTTTTCATCACAGGTAATGATTCGGTTTAAAATACCTTCATTATTGTGCCGGTTTAGTAATGTAACGCAGCAGTCGACGCGCGTTTGCCGGTTTGCTTCAGTCAATTCGTGAGGTACCCACCTTTCAAGCTTTTTAATCTTCCCAATTTGCTTCAAGTGAATTAAAACAGTTTTATCACTAACATCGCAGCCTGCAGATAACTCGGACGTGGTTTGCGATGGATCCGCTTCCACAATAGCCTTCTACTCTTCATTATCAACTTGAGTCTCAGGCCGTCCACGGGGCTTGTTCTGCAGGTCGAAATTTCCAGAACGAAAACGTTGGAACCAAAAACGAACTGTGTTTTCTTTTGCAACACGACCGCCATACACATCATTCACCCTTCGAGCTGTTTCCGCAGCACTAGTGCCACAGCGGAACTCGTACTCGTAAATAATGCGATATTTTAAGTTTTCCATTTTGTAAAATGAGTGACGCAAACAGAAAAAAACAGAAGAAAAAAATAAATGAATGACGATCATCGAAGCACAAATACATGAGTCTATAGCTGTACAAATTTGAATTTGGAATTCCTTACCAAAGAGGAGAAATTTGTGATTAAAGTGGCCAGTACGAAAAACGCCAATTTCATATGTAAGGACCTAATATAAGAAAAGGTTGCCGACCCATGATGTAGACAATCAGTGCAGGATGACATTAATCCTAGTTTATAACCAAACCCAATATTTTTTATTAATTACTAAGAAAACGTAAGACAAACTAATTTACTTGCTTTTTATAAAACTGGTTGCATCTAGCAATATTGGAAGTTGGTAGCTCTAATAAGGAAATTAAAAACTGTTTATATTACGATGAATACGGGTTTTCCCTGTATCTTGGTATCTTGATAAGGATCGCATTGATGACGCAATTGATTAAATCTTCCTTTTTACAGATCTCGTTAAATTGTCGGTTGAAGCGAAATTGTTTACTAATCTACGTTGATTATTTTTTATATTAATAATTTGTTTATGCGTTTACAGCACAGGAATATTTAATTTCAAATTACTAATGAAAACACTTGAACTTCAAAACTATTAATCCAAAACCTAGCGGTATTTTGTAAACCTCGTTGACCCAAACCGAAATGAAAATACATATTAATACATGAACAAAAGCTTTATACCCTTTTTTTACGAAATTGTGCGGACGGAAAAGTATGACATTTGGCACACTTATAGTTTACATAGAGAAGGAGTGCAGAATGATAATATTTTTTTAAAATAATGCATAAAAATACATTAATCCTATAAAAAAAAAACATTACACATCTACCATGCATTTGACAAACACACACGCATATATATTTGGTTTATGGTTATATACTGTGGTCAAATTGAGAATAGATTAATATTATTTGTCTATAGTCTTACTGAATGTCAAACGTAACCATAATTATTATGTAATAGATATTTGTGCTTTATATAATTTGTTTGAAATAAAATAGGCACACTAGCAGTGCAGCCTTGGTGAAATCTGTGTCTATAGTTTTTGACAATAGAACCTTAATAATGATCAAACTTATAATTTAAATTAATTTTGATTGAATTTCGACCACTGGGCAAACACTAGTGAAAATTAATAACTGCAATCAACTGCGCTACTATCAGAGATGGGCAAAATGTAATCTGATTAATGATGAACGATTACAAAATGTAGTCGTAATTTTAATTTTCATGCTCTGTAGTCATGATTAAATCCATTTAAAACATTAAGAAATCATAAATGTGTATAAAATCTGGGATTTTGTAGTGTTTAAAACATAAATGAGCAAAATGCAGTCATATTAATGGTAAAAAACGTAAAATGTAATCGTTAATCATTTTCATTAATCTGATTACATTTTGCCCATCTATGGCTACTATTTATGTAATTGTACGACGCCACGTAAATACGAAAGCAAAGTGGTCATAGCCCTAACCATTAGCGCCTGATCTAGCTATTTAGGCACTCCGCACCAAAATAATATTTACCGCCCATTTTAATTACATGTTATAGGTCATGTGCACGCTATTCCAGAAATGAGATGGGCACTGTCAATTAATTTATCCCTTGGCGGTTGGCTGGCGTTCTTAGACTATACTGAACTTTCCATGAGATGCAATGTAGTCACTTACCAGCCAATATAAAAAATAAGGCTACATATAGAACATGAATAAAAATTATTATTCTTTTTAAATTAAGAGTTTTTATTGCAATATTTTCTAATTAGGGGATATGTCTGAAGGCAATTACAAATTTTGGTGAAAGAATGTTGTTCCCGTTTAGTAATAAACCTAAAAGTATATTGCTATAAATTTGTTTGATGATAAGGATTGACTTGAATTTATATTTGATTCTCATTATTTTACTCAATATACTTACTGTATTTAATTATTCAAGCAAGCAAGTTATATTTCAAATCAGCTTTTACAAACTATTTTATAAAACAAAAAGAGCATAAACTTGACAGTACACAAGTAGATTATGTGTAGTTTTTTTTTTTCGAATTTGGCAATCCGTTGATGGATGGGATAGACCAAAACTAAACCGGGAGATATTATGTGTAGCTGTAACCGTATACAATCTGTTAATACGGGGTCCTGACAGTATGCTACGTAGTATGCAAATGTATCTTTGCTTTCCGCAAAAGGGATATTGAGTGACGATATATTATTACTACAATAATTGCCCTTTTACTTCTTTCTACCTACGTGTGTAATAAATGCCTTCCATATATGTATCGGATGCAGAAAGTATTTTTTGTAAACATTTTGCGCAGCTTTACCTAATCGAAACTGTTATCAGTCACAAACATCGGTAAATATCAATAGATAACTTTAGTCACACAAGGATAGCTATTTCCTAATATTTATACTAATACTAAGGTTAAACTGTATGTTAAGTAATGTATGTAATTCAGGATAGATACCTGTACTAATCCCCTTTGCAATTGAATTATATTGTAGTAAGAGCAGACATATTATTTTATAGATATATGTATTTATTGATTATCACTCCGGTAAATAAAATAAATCTATTATTAACACATACAAATAACTTACTTCGTAGCACTGTATGATGACCAACGGCTTGGCTTTTTTGTTAACCTTACTCATATTAGACATGGTCGATGGATATTTATTACCGACACTGCTTAGTTCAAACAACACATCACAAAAACGATTAACTTTGAAACACTTATATTTAATGTTAGGTATTTAAGGACTCAGATATCTGTAATCCAACAAATATTCAGGAGCGTCAAGTCAACGATAATTTTCCTTTAGTGTGGAAAATCGTACGATTATTTAACGTTGCAATATGACATACAATCGACTGAGTGCAATGAGAACGAACGACTGAGCGGTCAAAGGAATTGTTGTGGCGCACGGCGCTCAATGATTGTATATTCATTGCCGTTATCAGTGCAAAGCAAAATGAAACGAAATCACAGCGTCTACCCGACAATATACCTCAACCAATAAAAATAAATTCGATCGGCACTGATTATTTCTTACAGAAGTAGATACAACAATGTAGGGGTGAAAATATTTGCCGCTGACAATAATATAATATAATTATTATGGTGCTATTTCAATTAATTTATTCTTATACTTTTAAAATTTAATAAAATATATATAAGCATTTTACATTGATGAAGTATTTAACTTATTTCTTGTATATTTTGTAATATTTAAAATTATTATAATTATTTCGTAACAAGCTTACAAATCCATGTTAGTATTGTTACGGTCGGAATATTTTCTGTTTAATTATGTAGACGGCAGTGAAATGAATTTGTGCTACAAATTAATTATTCTGCCTAAAACAAAACCTACAGTCACTTTATGAGGATTAGAACGAGTATTGTGCCTAGCCCCTAATAAAGAATATTCTCATTCAAAAGTTTGTTAAGTTTATCTATGTAGGTTCATCTAAAGCATACAAAGTTTATATAATTAAAGTGATATTTAATTGCACTTTTATTAGAATAGATTTACTTAAACCAATAATATGGAATAGGCGCTATTTCCGCGAAATGGCCAATTTTTATTGTTTAATTTCGATAGGCAAATTAGATTGATTTACAAGTAAGTATTACGATTCAAAATTCATAAAATTATAATACTATAGTATTACAATAAATTGAGTCATAATGCACCCGAATATCCTTCAAAAATAAAACACTTTTACTACGGTCTAAAACTTGTACTTTTTTTTTGTATTCAAATTTAAATCAATGTTTATCTTTATTAATACTTATACCATGTGCGAATATATTTAACAATAACAGCAACGCTCCAATAAACAGTTTTGAGTTTATGTAAGCATGCAGTAACGATTCGTGTCGAAATGGTATTAATTTTATGATGTAGATAGTAATTGTTACGAGCCGTAATATTACATAAGGAATATAAGAAATATAAAGAGCCAGTATAATTCGTTTCCCGTATGATTTACCTAACTATATTTTGAATATAAGATGTTTTTAGAGGCAAAGGCAATCCCGCAACAGTTTTTTTTATCATAATTTCACAGTGACACGAGACTTGTTTAGAAATTTAGTGCCTAATGAATTCGATAACTAAAACTAAAATCCTAGAAAGTATTTTTTTTTAATAAAATAATGTTATTAATATTTTTACACTACTAGCATAAATTACATTTATTTTTTTACTACTAATTCATAAAGTAAGCCTATCAACCTTGATAGTAAACCAGAATAGGACATCAGATATTAGCTAACTAACGTTAATAACAACCTTGTATCAACTTATCATAAAGGCTACCGAGGTATCACTATGTTATTGGCTTTTTTGCTAAAAATACGTCAATCGATATACTAACCCTAAATTACTAGACTCTGAGGCCTTTGCGCGATTATTTTCGATAGCGTAATAAACCACCATATTCCGAGCAACTCTGAAATCGGCACTATATGGATTCCGATGTATTTAGAATAACTCCAGTCACTTGCAACTTAATATCTTTTTATATTGTAATACCTCATTTATAGTCATAGATGGGCAAAATGTAATCAGATTAATAAAAATGATTAACGATTACATTTTACGTTTTTTGCGATAATTATGACTGCGTTTTGCTCATTTATATTTTAAACACTACAGAATCCTAGATTGTATACACATTTATTATTTTTTAATGTTTTAAATGGATTTAATCATGATTACAGAGCAAGAAAATTAAATTTACAACTACATTTTGTAATCGTCGATCATTAATCAGATTACATTTTGCCCATCTCTGTTTATAGTAACAGATGTTGCACTTAAAAAGGTTAAATTGGCGTTTTCGATGTACCTCGGAATATAGTGCTGACTCAAAAACCGCTATGAATAAGGTGGTTTGTTATATGTTATCTTATCGGAAATATTGTGCTAGGACCTCAATTGGTCTTAGAAGAAAAACTAACTGCGTAGTTGCAAATAGAAATAAATTTCTAAGTTATCTCAATGTTTAAATTAAATATTTAGTATATTAAACTGTTAATTCAGTAGAAGAAATAATTCAGTAGTAGTTCCCCATTACAAGAAGTAACAGAAATTAGAGATTTAGGAGTCATCTTTGATACTCAGCTTACTTTTAAAAGACATGTTGATCGTATTTGTGTAGCCGCTCGAAGGATGCTGGGTTTCGTTTTTAGGAATAGTAAACAATTTAAAAAGAATAGCACTAAAAAGCTCTTATATTCAACTTTGGTTCGTAGCCAACTGGATTACTGCAGTACAGTCTGGTCTCCTCACTACCAAGTCCACATTGACCGTATTGAGAGGATACAGAGGCGGTTCACTAGATTCAGTCTAACTAATACAAAAAAATATGTTCCATATGGTGACAGATTGAAACTTTTTGAAATGGACACATTGCAAGGTCGTAGGCAGTTTTTCGACATGACATTTATGTATAAACTCTTCCGTTGCCGTGTGGACGATCCGGAACTCCTGGAGCAGTTTAGTATTGCGGTACCTCGCAGGCTGCCTCGGTATCCTGCTCCCATGTTTGCCACTAAACGATATAAGACCTACCTTGGTCACTTTTCTATAGTGCCAAGACTGTCACGTTTATATAACGAGTGTGTGTCCGGGGATGGGAACATCGATATTTTTGCGGATTCATTGCCGGCCTTCAAGAGAAAAATCAGTGAGCAGGTGTGTTGAGCTTGACATTGTTCTTGGTGTTATATAATTTTAATTTGAGATATTATTGTCCGCTGTTGTTTTTTTTTTTTTTTTTTTTTTGTGTTTTCAAATTGTTAGATAATGCTTTTGGGCCATGCTGTGGTTGTCTGTTATTGGTATCCGTTACCGACATTTAACTTATGCATGTTGATTCAGATTGTGAATGTGAAGTATAATGGAGCTGTTGACAGCCCATAAATAAATAAATAAATAATAATAATAATAATAATAATAATAAGTAATTTAATTCTGCTTATCGGAAACAAAAAAATCAAACAGCATATCAATCTGTGGAATATAAACTATCATTTGAACTAGGATCATTAAAAAATATTGAACGGTAAATTTTTGGGTTGTTGTTGAACATTCTTCCGCGAATTCTAAAATATAGATGATATTCATACGAAAAAAAAAACATTTTTCGAACCAGTCACACGGAATGACACCCTTAAGTTCGAAACTGTATCTATATGTATCCCACAATAAAGTTTTTCTACAGGAGTGGCAAAACAGTGGCCCGCCGAATAGAGTAGAAAATAAAAAAAAATGTAGAATTTCAATACTGTTTACGATGTAAAAACAGTTTTGACACTTAAACTTTAACGTTAACTGTCGCTTATGATGAATACATGTAATATAATAAATGTCATATATTTTTGCACAATCCCTCAGCATTGCTAAATGGGTAAATTAAGTAAATAATAAATTGCAAACCAGTTGGTAAGTTTTTCTACATCTGGGTAATTTTAAAAACGCTATGTGGCCGCGTGCTCATATGAATCCCGAAAAGTTATAATTTTTAGCCACCCTTGCTTAGTGTTCAATTGTTCGATCATCTTTATAAATATTATTATATTTGAGGCGTCTAGTTTCAAAACCCGCTATAACATATTTTTTCAAATCCAATAAATTTATAAAAACTTATAATTAATCTTTGACTTAACAATCACATTCTTATAACGTATTTAAATTATTATTCTAGAGTGAAAAAGCAAAAAAGAAAAAATCATACATATATAATATTTGCTTTGATAAAAAAATTTCAAATGACTATTAGAACTATTAATTAATTTTGTAAGAAAAATTGTTTTAGCGGGTTTTTTGAAACTAGACGCCTCATTTATAGATCACAATAAACATTATTTCATTCCATGATTAGACGTATTTTATGTAAGCAAAAAAATAAAACAAATACATACGTACCAGAGTGTCAACGTCATTTTCATCTTTTTTGCTATCAGTTTTACTATCACCGTTAGTACTTGCAAACATTTTTCTGTGAACCTTTTTAAATTCATTCATAAGAGCGTCATGTTGCATTTTTTGTTCATTTTCAATAGATTTAGGTACATTTTTCGGTACTGGATTCAGAGAACTGCTGTTTTCCGGACTTGGAATGTTCTTATTCTGAAGGAAATTTTTACTTCAATCTATTACGTTTGACTTGTGAATTAAATATAAATAAAAGCAACAAAATATTACATCAAATAAAATAAAAGTGTTTATAATAAAGTAGGTTGAGTTTTTAGTAGGCATTTTTAAAATAAAAGTTTTTTTTTACATGTAAATGGCATTAAACATGGTTTTCATAAACAATTTGAGTGAGTTTTAGACTTAATTTTATGTACACATAAGTAAAAAAGTTCACATGACATATTTGAGCAGTTTTATAGAACAAAAATTTCAACTAGAAATAGGTAGACTGTTCTGAAGACTTACTTGTTTTCTTCTCAGTATTTCTTCAGCAATGGCACTTGATAGGGTAGAGGAACTCGTCATACTTGAGGTATCTGAATGAAAGTCTTTTTGCATTGGCTGTTCAAGGATGTTACAACTTGGTTTCCCACAAGGCGTTGTACTTGTGTGATGAACTTCTACAACTATCGTTTTCTTGTCGTTTCCTCTATTAGTGCTGTTCGCTGCAAACGTACTTTTTCTAGAATTCTGATTATTATAACTACATTGTATAGTAGCGCCATCTTCAGTTAAATTAATTATTGTTTTATTCGAGGGACTCGTTATGAATTCCTTACTGTTTCTTACATTACTCTTACTTTCAAATGTGTGAGGATTATTCGGTATACTAGGGCTATCGTAATCAGGCTCTATGTCTGAAGGAGTGTCGAAGTTATGGATGTCATTGCGTTTCCAATCGAAGTCTAAGCTATCCCACGTTCGTCGTTTTAATCGGCTCATGCACAATCTGTATCAATGAAAAAAAAATGTATCATACATATTAAGATCTCATATAATTGTATATTAAATGATATATTTATATTAAACAATAATTATATTATAATTGTTTGACTAACAAACATATGTGAAACATAAAAAAAATGTTTAAATAATGATCATTCATCAAGTGCTAGTTCTAACACAATCATCAATTTACCATGCTGTGAAAAGAATCATCAATTTGATACGGTAGCAATAGAATTGGTGCCTGCTATTTTTATTACTGGAATTAATTTACATATATCCAAAAACTATCAATTTTATTAAAAAGTTTATCAGTATCATACTATAGCTTTGAGGAAAAATAATTTGATTTTTAAATAAAGTCAATAAATTGATTGTCAAAAATTGTCATTCTGCTGCTATACTTGTGTATATAAAACAAGGTTGCTCAGGAATTTTATCTAAAAGAAAAAGATAGAGTATTTTTATACAGGGTTATTGGAAACTTTGCCGTATTATTGGAAGCAAGTAATATAGGTCTTAAAATGCAACAATTTAAGTTACCCCAATCTACGGGCAAAATTGAATAGTTTTTTAGATATTTCAGTTTTATGGTTTTTTTGTTAGTAAGCATCGTGTAAGTTTTTATTAACAGTGTCGCAGGTTTGATCTGATTATTTTAATAAGCTTCCAACCCTTTGACGTCTTCCGTTAATCTTCTTTATAGTGTCCTTATAGTTAAAAAAAGACATGATTTAAATCCTCAATTATATGCTTTCAATAATTCTAAAAGATTCCAATAACGGTATACCTACTATAACGCTATCAATTTTACGCCTCGTCCGACTAATATCAAAAAAGAAAGTATGGTGGAAATAATGCTGCTATAAAACACCGTGGTATGGTCTAAGAAAGCCTATAATGTTTTATTTTATCCATAAATATGAGTACTTAATGCAATAAACTGTAAGGGTGGCTTGCACGAAAAAAATAAATCACGTTTAAGCTTGTGTATAACACTATTTAATTGAAGCGGTTTATTTGGATCTCAATTATGAATTTAATTTAAGAGTTATAAAAGTTGATAATGTTTCCATGCAAAGACAATAAGTACAATTTAACATTCAATAGCGTTTTATAAAAGGTATAACTAGATTTAATTTGTTGGTAGATGACGCCTTATCTAATAAATGTGTAGATAAAAACGTACAGAGAAAAATATTGAATTGCTTATTTATTTTGTAATACCTATATCATAAGCAAGTAAAATGTAATAATATTTTATCTTATCCCTTACATTAAGATGTTCTTACGCATTAGAGTCATAACGCATTTGATATGACTATTTATATTGGGTCCTTTAAACGAAACGTGAAATGATATTTGTGCAGGCCGGCACGCACAAATATCTTTCACGGCATGTTCACTCCGTCTATCGATAGGTTTTTATGTACCCTTGATAATCGTAGTTAATTTAGGACTGCACTATACCAAGCATCAGACGTGTTGTGGTCCCTATGTCGACTCAGGATAGTAAAAGGAATAAATAATATTAATTACAAAATGATCAAAGTAACTAAGAAACTCTTTAATTGGAAGAAATGATTTACTTGTATTATATAAACAGGTCGTTAATAAGTGCATCATAATATTCTTACCGATCGGCACGATCAGCTGCTTCTTCAGCTACACTTGCAAGTCTACGCCGTAGAGCAGCCGGAGGAGCCAGAGGCAGGTGGTTCACTGCAGATGCTGGACTGCGCTCCCCTGCTGCAGATGACGCAGAACTGTTGTAACCTGAACTCTCCGGCGAGACGAGTTCCGTGCCGGCTCCTTCCCGCACTACGAGCTCTAGTCGGCCACAAGCTTTCATCGCCGATATAGCCTGGTGGAGATTATAAACACGAAAAATCATTATTTTTATCAGTCACTAGGAGCCCGGACTTGCTTGACATATATGAACCTACATATATCAACAATAATACAACAAAAACGAAGAAAATTGATAGATTATTTAGTATTCCTGATTAGTTGCACCACGTAATTGTATCCGCATTCCCACAGAAACGAAGTATATTTTAGGAATAAAAAGTAGCTTTAAAATATAAATAATAATAAACAGTATAGAATATTTACTTTAATATCTGGTTTTGATTGTTTATTTGTATGTATATAGGAAGTAATCTATGAAACCATCCTTTTAATTTTTTTTTTATCAATATTAGATAATTATGATTATATTTTCATACGGTAAAAAGAAGAAGAAGGGCTAACCTCATTGAAGGATACATTTGCAAAATTTAAGCTGTTACATGACAAAATCTGGTCTCCAGGCTGAAGACCCGCTTCCCTGGCAATTCCACCTTCCCGTACAAACTGTACAAAGATTCCAGGCTTCCATTCTGGACCTTTGCAAATTCTGTAACAAACAAACACATAACTAATAGGTTTAGTTGGATTTATAATAATAGTAATAAATAAAGAATAATGATATAAGTGTACTAACAATTGTATTTTGCTATATTTTATCTTGTTATTAAACTGTTATGTTGTATTTTGTTTTGTTATTTTGTTATATAAATAAATAAAATTAACCAATGAATAATTCATTAATGATATTCGTTAAAAAACCTTTTTCTTACATTTGGAAAAGCTTTTATAGACGAAAATATTATAATGATCAAATAAATCATAAATTTATCGAGGGGTGAAAGGCCATTTGGTTTATCAGCGTTTTTTACCGATTCCTAATATCTATATATATATTACTACTAGCTGTCCCGGCAGACCTTGTTCTGCCCTATTTCTCTAAAACAAAGTCACATTGTTTTTTTTTTTAATGTTAATAGCTTCCCCGTCAGATTTTATTCTGCCAAAACCTATTGGCCTGTCGGCTGTTTTTTGAAAATGTCTCGGCAGTCCTTGTTCTGCCCTATTTCTCTAAAACAAAGTCACATTGTTTCTTTAATGTTAATAGCTTCCCCGTCAGATTTTATTCTGACAAAACCTATTGGCCTGTCGGCTTTTTTTTGAAAATTGTTTGAAGGAACCTGGCCTTAATGCTATATGTATAAAAATTGACAAATATTGACATTAATATTTATACGTCACTCAGTAATTGTTTTGCCTTCCCGGAACCCGTCCACTAACATTTAAACTTTATGGTATGATGTTAAAGTTCAAATTGTCTTTTAAATATTATTACGAATTTATTGTATGAGAATATAGAAAAGTGGTGTTTTTAGACTTTTTCAGACATTTTTTTAAATTTTTCTCTCCGTAATAACCATCCCCAGACTTCGACAAACACAACTAAAAAGAAATCAGCCAAATCGGTTCAGCCGTTCTCGAGTTTCGCGCTTATACACATTTAACGATTCATTTTTATATTATACATATCTCCAAAAATGCTTAAACCAAATAGACTTTCACCCCTCAATATATTTTCTATCAAATAAATTAAGTTATATGGAATAATAAATATATATTATTTCATAATAAAACTATATATGCGATATAATGATTATGTCCTCTGTAGAAAGTCTATCATATATAGAAAATTTGCATGATATGGTTACAACAATTGCCAAGCGATTTCATTTGGTTGCTATGGACAATATTAGTGCCAAAATCACACACATCGCATTTTGTATCACATTTATTTACACTTTTACATTTATTAATATGCATTATAAAAAATCTTACCCACAACCGAGCTTAGCGCCTGGTGGAACTAATATAGATAAACGCATATCCGTAAGTCCATCCGCTTCGTGACAAAGTGTTGGCGATGATGATACATCCGATCCGAAAGAAGTGCAATCTGATACAAATTGCCAGGACAACGACTCGTGAGCTTTTCTGTGAGAATTTATATTATTTAAAGAACAACATTAGCTTAAATAATTTTAAAGTGAAATGATTATAATACCCCCGGCTATTAGTTCATTATTTTCCTAATATAATATGCTGTTGGATTCTAAACTATGCTAGCTTGACAAAGTGACTACACTGTACCTGATGAAAAGTATGGTGTAATCTCAGAACGTTAGCGATTATAAGGGTACTAGAGTCCATTAACAGTCGTCATTGTTATGTCGGCTCACATATACCACGACAGAATGTCTAGGTATATGATCCATGATGAGTCCAAAAACGAAAGCGACCATCAAAGGACAAATATCCGTTAATAGTCTCCGTCGTCATGTCGGCTCACATATAGCACGACTGAAGGTCTCTAGGTATTTGAGTTACTGGATATACACAAGCTGATCCCAAAACGCGTGAGGGTGGTGATTGGTGGTAAGCTGATTGCCCGAACTGGGTTATGACCACAGTACACAAGTGTAAAGACTGTTATAGTGACTGTTATAGCCTGTCGCGTTTTGGGATTAGCTTGTATAAATCCAGTAACTCATATACCTAGAGACCTTCAGTCGTGCTATATGTGAGCCGACATGACAACGGAGACTATTAACGGATGTTTGTCCTTTGATGGTCGCTTTCGTTTTTGGACTACACTGCACTTACCATCAGGTACACTGTAGTCAATTTGTCGAGCTAGTATAGTTTAGACTCTAAACTTTAGAGTCTAATAGTATATTATGTAATTATGTAAAAAAAAGGCTGCAGCGATTGAATGTGACGGTCTTTACCCCAGTGCGTATAGCTTCACTAAACTAAAGATACAAGAATAGCGCTTTTAAGCTGTTGTTGATAATGCAGTTACCCCTAATAGGGTGCAGTATTAAATTAAGGATATTACCAGAACACATCAAAAAATTATATTACTTGTGGACATTAAAAAGAAATTGTCATAAATTATAAAATATTTTACATGAGATCTTAGCTCAGATTACTTACAAAAGACATTTAAAAGACTAATGAAACGATTTAATTGATAAACGGTGTTCGGTATCAAAGGAAGTCATGATCCTTTTGACATCAAGACCTACTAGCATGATTCTTAGCTTTCCTTTTTCGCCTTGTTTACGAGCTGCACACGTTACCAGTGTTACCAAGTAAGTTTTCGTCATTTATGTATTTCATGAACAGAGGAAATAATAATTAGACAATTTACAATTGTAAAATGCACTTACTCTTTAACGGGCAGCATTCCCACATCTGAAAATTGAAATTAAGATTTATGTTAATAGTTCTGCCAAAGGCAAAATTTAATAGTTTGAACGGAGATAGCGTGGAGTCCTAATCATATAAATTTAAAATACTTGAATCAGAGATATATTTAAAAGTAATAATCACGGCTAAATAGTTCGTAAAATAATAAAGTTGTAATTTAATGAAAAAGTAAATAGTGCGTCATTCAGATCAGTGATAACCTGGCTAAAATCCGTGACTCACAATTTGAGTGGCATTGTAGCTGTTATCTATTGTAGCCTATCGAATAAGCACTTTTATAGAAAAAAAAAACATGTTTTCCATAGTTGATATAAAGAAACTTGTTCAATATAAATAATCAATGCCTATTTACTTAAAACTTACTATCAAAAGTTTTCTATGTAGCGGATTCTGCTCTTGGCTCTATTGTCAACCAATATACATTGTATTTATAAATATTTTTATTTATTTTACTTTTATAATATTAAGGGCGAACAGTGGCCAACAGACTACAAAACAATAAAAAACAGTCGAAAAATATAAGTACATTAATGTGTTGCGCCGTTTAAGGCCACGACAAAGTGCATCAGAAATGTATATTGAATAAGTTGTGTATATAAGACATTATATTTAGAACCCACACATATTAAAGAAGTATTTGTTTATTCTTATATATCCAAAAAATAAGACAATATATTTTTTCACGCGCGTTTTTTTAATTATTTAGGAATAACTGTCCAATTTGTTTATTTGTCCTTTTGATGGGTAAAGAATAAATATAATAATATTTTTATTCGTCACATAAGGACAATATTGTGATAATAAAACAATCAACAAATATACACATATATATATATATATATATATATATTGGTGTAATCAGTGAAAGTAGCACATAAAAGAAAACAATAACTGATAGAGCATTAATTAAGCAGGATTTAACAGATATAGCTAACAAGAAAGATGTAATCAAACTTCATATAATTTTTTTTAATCAAATATGTGTATATTAAGGAGGCTTTAGTGCATCCTTGATGACTATGCCAGACTCGTATTCATATTAATAAAAATTATATAAATCAAAAATGCTAAGTAATAAAATAATTTCAAATTCATGCTTATTACAAAGCGAGTATATGAACAGATAATTAAACATACATATACATATATTTTTTATATTATCATGAAGTTAGGATAAATCAAACCGTCACCTAAAGTGTTACGATACTAAAACATGTCACTTTCAAAATAAATGTTGCATAGTTATTGAACATTCAAAAAATAATTGTTTCAAAGTATTACTTTATTGTATACTTTGACCTTCCGTCATAAATCGATTACGAGTTACTATTTTATGTTTTGTTGTTTTGTTTTGTTATTTTTAGGGTGTAATCATATATACTCTTATACATATAAACAATTGTTATAGTTAATTGTTATTTTCATTGAATAAATATTAGCATATATAGGAATAAGTATATTTTGAAATTATTTAACATTTCCAATGCTAAAATATTTTTTTAGTATGCTTTATTAGATCGCTGCCTCACTAGAAGATTCTCCAAGTTAATATAAGAGATCGGAGATGGGTAATCGATTGCGTAAATACCTAATCCGGTTTCAACGGAAGTTAAGATAAAAACAGAACCTCAAGGTGTATATTTTACGCATTAAAATATGTCTAGTGTCTACGTAAGAAAAAAATTTCTATTAATCTCTCCAACTCGATTATGTATTTCGAAAGAAGCTTAAAGATTGATAGCGCATCTTGATTAATTATTCAATATATCAAATAAATTAAGCGTGTTTTCATATTATGTCATTCTGAAGAAGATCGGAAGAGTTTTCATAATAGTTCATGTTGAGGACGGTGGTTCGCTGGAATATATAACTTTTGTATAGAAAGTTTTATGTAATAGCTCTGCGAAAATCAATACAATCTATTTTCGTTATATCTAATATATTTTAACACGCAATAGATAGATAAACCATCCATAAGATAACATCAGCTTTATTGTAATGTTGTTAGTCAACAATTGGGATTATACACGGCAAATAATACGTTTAATTAACTTAGGCTGGTTTTCCTGTCACGCTGACGGTCAGCGCTGACGGTCGGCGCGTAGCTCGTCAGCGCTGACGGTCAGCTCATATCGTTTTTGTATTGCACTGACCACCGTAAAGTACAGACGCAAACAATATCGATGGTAGTGAAAATTATTACTGCGTATTATTTAGCAAAGAAAACGTCTGTAAAAAAGAAATACATGTTCATCCATTGATCGAGCAGAGAACCTTCGCAGGGGATTTCTATATAAAATTATACGACCAGTTGAGAGACAACGACAAAAAGTTTTTCAACTATTTCTGTATGTCATCAAGAAGTTTTGATGAATTACTAGCAAAGCTACAAAATAAATTGGTCTATTGCAGCTTACGTAATGTTCCTATACAGCCGATTGAGCGCTTGATGGTTACTTTAAAGTAAGAAAAAATAAGTACACAAAAATATTATGTAATTATTTATTGTAAGAAACAAAATTAAATATATTACACTAAGACGACGATGTCATCCCAGGCTTTGTTACGTTCCATAAACATTTCTTTAATTGCACTTCTTCAATTACTCGACGGGTATCTATTTCACGATTGTCCATAACTATATTTGTCGATACATACCTTCAGCGCGACACGAAAACGCTCACTGATCGTGGAGGCGCTGACGCGCCTGTACGTCACCGGCGCCGACGCGCGGCGCGCACGGGCGTCAGCGCTGAGCGGTCAGCGCGACTCAAAAACGCTATATACAACTACATACAAATTGACCCATCAGCGCCGACCGTCAGCGTGACACGAAAACCAGCCTAAATTTTTCCTTTCCCTCAGCCAAACAACATTTTGTAATGCGTGCAAGTATAGCACGTATTTCGTTTATAGTTTATGTCTGATTTATTCATATAACATTATTAACTTAGCTTGTGTTTATTTTTTAAGGACCCACCTTTTGTATTATTGATTTAAGTTCTGTTTATGTTTTGTATGTAGTTGTGTGATGTCTGGTATGTGAACCAAAAAAAAAAGAAATATAGTCATGTTATGATATTAAACATATTAGGCAGTTATATTATAAAGGGAAGTTTATTTTTGTATAGTATCAAATTATTATATTAAATAATTCATTCATTCATTTATGCACAAAGACTCAGAACCAGAACAACTAACTCTAGGCGGTGCGCCATTAAAATATTAGGTCCTTACATATGAAATTGGCGTTTTGTATGGGAGGAACAAAAAGTCGAATATTTTTTAATATAATATATTTAATTAATCAAAGTATGAACCATTATTTTCTATGCACTTTTGCCATCTCATAGGTAGTTCATTGATCCCTTTACTAAAAAACCAGTCGGACGGGAATCAATAAAATCTTTGAAGGCGATTTGGACTGCCCCATCGGAGTTGAATTTTTTCCCTTGCAAGAAGTTATCTAAATTTCGAAAAAAATGGTAATCTGTTGGAGCAAGGTCCGGGGAGTACGGAGGATGTCTTAGACTTTCCAATTGAAGCTCTTCTAATTTAGTAGCCGTCTGTTGCGCAGTGTGTGGTCTAGCGTTGTCGTGAAGCAGCAGTGGCGTGGAGCGATTGACCAGCCTAGGTTGTTTAGCCGCTAGCTTTTCCATCATGGTTTGCAATTGCTGACAATAGACATCAGCCGTAATAGTCTGGCCAGATTTGAGAAAACTGTAATGAACAATACCGGCACTAGTCCACCAAACGCTTACAAGTAACTTTTTTGGGGTTAATTTTCGCTTGGGGCAGGATTTGGCTGGCTGGCCAGAATCCAACCATGGCGCTGAGCGCTTCCGATTATCGTAAAGAACCCATTTTTCATCACAGGTAATGATTCGGTTTAAAATACCTTCATTATTGTGCCGGTTTAGTAATGTAACGCAGCAGTCGACGCGCGTTTGCCGGTTTGCTTCAGTCAATTCGTAAGGTACCCACCTTTCAAGCTTTTTAATCTTCCCAATTTGCTTCAAGTGAATTAAAACAGTTTTATCACTAACATCGCAGCCTGCAGCTAACTCGGACGTGGTTTGCGATGGATCCGCTTCCACAATAGCCTTCAACTCTTCATTATCAACTTGAGTCTCAGGCCGTCCACGGGGCTTGTTCTGCAGGTCGAAATTTCCAGAACGAAAACGTTGGAACCAAAAACGAACTGTGTTTTCTTTTGCAACACGACCGCCATACCAAAGAGGAGAAATTTGTGATTAAAGTGGCCAGTACGAAAAACGCCAATTTCATATGTAAGGACCTAATATTTGTCCCATGTGGTTACTAAATCTTACATTCCGTATTCTCCATTACTGCGCTAGCCGAATTTATCTCTCATATGTACAGGCAATCAACTTATATAATAGAAAATGTACTTAACTAATGAAAAAATGAATTTTTATGTTAATTTATAACTGTACTACAAACAAACATTGTTTCGTAATAAGGTCGGTAGAATCAAAACACTTACGTCTAACTTTAAGTTTTAGTCTTGATTGTGAAGCCAAATAGTGAACTAATTCTGCGTGTACTGCATCGTCTACTCGATAGCCATTGACGCTAACCAACTGGTCGCCAGCCTGTAACCAAAATTAGCATTTAGTAAATAGCATGAGTACAATGCACATAAAGATATTCCTAACAATAATAATTATACACATTTCACTACAACTGCCGATATAAATGGGTAATTAATATATATCTATACTTATTATCTTCACACATATTATAATAAAAGTGTAACTGAGCACTGTATGTATATGGTTAATATGTGAATATAAAATTTTAGAGTGTTTTTATTAACGCATTAGAACCCAAATAAAATGGTTAGAAGAATTGTCTCCGCGTTTGTGCCCAGTAATCTCAGCGCATTACTTACCTTCACTTAGTATTTGTCTTTCCTTTTATTTCAATCGGTTTATAAATAATTATGATATGCCCCTTAAGTATTCATTTAATTGACCTCAAAATCAAACAATACCTATATTTCTTTGACACAGTGAACGCTTTATATGTAGAGTGTAAAAGAAAGTCGTAGGCTTGTTTCACATCTATATTATCCATATTTTGTAATAACAACACTATACAATTCTGTGTCCCCTATATTGTGAAAGACTCTGGTGGCATTGTTATAATAGGCTCACTGATGCAATAGATCAAAATAATAAAACCGTTTTATAAATACTTAACGGCACTTACCTACTAATTAGACACTGAACGCATGTTTAATGATGTAAGTTTTATAATATTTAGAACAGTGAGCATGTAGGTATTTGTATGTAACCGTTTTTATATTATATTAATAGTATTAGTAGGTAGTATTTGGACTGATTTGGGGTACTAAGAAAGGTATTTAGCAGAATTATTTATTATTTATTTAGAATTATTTATTTATTATATTAATATAGTCTATACACATAATTATTATTTGAATAAGTTCCTAAAATATATTCTTCTTTCAATCGAATGGTTTCCATTGTAGCCAATTTATGCAAATCACCGTGAGTTACTTTGTCCAAACAGTGTCAAACTATGATCCACTTTCTACAGTTGCTTCTTATTGACAATTTTTGAATTGTCATCGAGAAATGTTTCTAATGAATAATGTTAAAACCAACATAATTATAATAAGTATTTCAATGACGAATGAATTAATATGTATAAGGTACATTTATAATTACACAGTTAAAATGTATTACTTAGAAAAACTCAGTATTATAACTTGAAACTCAAATATTTTTAAGACATACATATATGATTTACATTTTTAAAATAATTTCTTACCATATGAAATTTCTATAGATATTTCTTCAAGATTATAATATCTTACGTACTATAAAAAATATTGTACAATTCATAGGTGTTTCACCGTTTATTAAATATTTTATTGTAATAATACCTATTTAAAGACTCATGATTTCATTGTGTTAAAGTTTTTCTGCTATTCTATTCATGGCATATAATATTTTGCACTTTATATCCATCTTCTGAACTCCATTGTTTATAATTTGAATCTCACACAGATGTTAAATTTGGAGAATTGATTCACTAGCCTAAACTCGCTATGAGCAGATTTGTCGCATTCATTGACAAACACTTTCAACAAGTTCGTCGCAAGCTGTCATGAAGCCGGACAGCTCGTTCCGTGGAACGTGGCCGACATATGGAACAACTTTCGATTGAACTTTCGTTATACGCAATTCGTCTTTTTCACCAACGACTGACAACACCAGACCTCTAGTCGCCTGACCTTACAAAAAGTATATTTACGTAAACTTGTATAAGGTCACATAAATAAAAACATGTATAAGGTAGATACGTACTGTAATTAGATTATATATTTATGGGTTATGAAATTTACCATTGTATATATTACGAATATTATATATCGCACTAGTTATATATCGACTATAGATATTATTTACTGATAACCATAGCATTTCTTAAAAACATTGACTAATAATATAAAAATGAAATTTATAAATATATCTACATATTAAAAATCAGGAATATACCTAAATCCTAAGTTGTGAAAAATTGACGGTAATTCGTTTTATATACGTGACTCATGGCTAAACTGATACATACATAGTGATACATTTGTAGTCATCTATAATATAACAATATTGTTTATTCATGCACAGTTACACCTGTTATAATAAAGTTAATACAAATGGACGACGTTGGTGGTAGAAGAAATAAATAAAAACAAGTTGGTACCTATTGTATATGTGTAGAATAGAAATTATTTACTGTATTCTACATGAGTACATACTACTGTATTGAAAAGTTTCTGTTTAATTTTTTGCTTGTTGTTTAGCTCAAGACTTAGTTCACACAGTGAAGTAAGATACTACATACATATATTAGTGGGTTATATTGTACTTGTACTATGCATAAATGAAAGAAAGAGATTGCAAATAATAATTAAAAGTCAGTACAACCCACTATGAGCTGAAATTTTGACGCTTAATATTTCTTCAAATTATTTATAATCATATGAAATACTACATAAATACTAATAAACTGGGCCTGGCTTCACTCAGGAAAGATTTACTTTAAACACTGGGGGATTTCCAAACTAACTTTCATCCCTAATTTTACCCTCTTGACAGTGGAATATAAAAAAATCAAAAAATATTGAATGCCTATATCATAAAAAAATCCAATGTAAAGATCTGATTCTAGCTTCAGTATTATAGGCTTGTATAGTCAGGACTAATGATGAAAATGCCCGGGAATTTTCCCAAAGTGCCCAAAACTTGTATGGGGAATATTCCCGGGAACTTACGAAATGTTCGCGGAAGTGCTGGGCACTTTGGGAAAATTCCCGGGCATTTTCATCACTAGTCAGGACAAGTATTTTTCTATTTAAAGATGTAGAATGTCTTACCATACAGTAAATCTATAAGAACAATATTTTGTACTAATATTTTTCCTTTTTTTTTTCACGGTAAAACCATATTAGTCAAATGTAAACCTATTATATGAATTATACCTAATATAGTGGCAAGTAATTGATTATTCAGCTACGTGGTTCGGCTAGCATAACACGTCATTGAATTTGCGACTTCATGCAACGTAATAATCTATAATTCTAGATATACCTATCTAAAGGCAAGGTCTAGTGCACTACAATTTACTCTAATCGTAAAGTTATTTGCATGACTTATATATAATTTTATTAACATTATATCGTCACATATTTAACATATATCTTTTATAACATGCAATTATAATAGCAATAACCAATGACTTCGTCTACGTTTGCAATAAGAATATATCCCCGTTAAGTCCAATTAAAGGTATATATGATGCGAAAACTTGAGATAATAATTTCAAAGAAGGAACTCGGTATTGTTTATACATATATCTACGTGTAAAATAGGCATGTTATTTTCTAGCTAAACTTTTTTAGTCCACAAGTAATATTTTCCTATAAATAATCCCATCTATTAAACATTTAAAAATATTACGACTTTAGGTATAGATCTTAACTGATTAACGAAATGTTTTTTATTGGGACTCGATTCCTCATTATACAGCTATTGTAATATAATAGCTATTTACAACATTCTGATTTTAGTAGATAAGTGATAAGATAGTTTATTCACATTATAACTCAATAATCTATACTAATATTATAAAGCTGAAGAGTTTGTTTGTTTGTTTGTTTGTTTGTTTGAACGCGCTAATCTCAGGAACTACTGGTTCGAATTGAAAAATTATTAATAATATTTTTTGTGTTGAATAGACCATTTATTGAGGAAGGCTTTAGGCTATATAATATCACGATGCATCAATTAGGAGCGAAGAAATAATGGAAAATGTGAAAAAAACAGGGAAAATTATTCATCCTTGAGGGCTTCCATTGCGTGCGCTGCGAAAACGGTTCAATATACCAAAAATATATGTATGAAAGAATTATTCCTCTTGAAATGGTCTAAAAAAATGTCCGCGACAGTATATGTCTATCTTTTAAGATTAACTCACTAGAGCCGTTTTTATGGTAACACGATGTTTTCGTTACACGACACAGCTTCGTAGAATTGCTATATTTTGCTATTTGGTCTCGGACCATGTATATATTTTGCTATAAACCAATACCCTATTTCCACTAGTATGTATGACATGTAGCGGCATGGCGCTATGGAAAGAAACAATAAAGGTATACAATTATAAATTATCTACTAAACCTATCTAATAATCTTCTAACATTTGTAAAAAAAACGAACACTTTTCTGTCATTGGTTTACCTATGGATAATACCATGGATGTGCAAAATATAATCGGATTAATAAAAATGATTACGATTACATTTTACGTTTTTTACCATTAATATGACTGTATTTCGCTCATCTATGTTTTAAACTTATTTTATATACTAGCTTATATATATATATATAATTTTATTGCTTTTTTGCCATTACAATAGGCACAAAGATATCTGTTTGTAAGTCATAATAAGACAGGAAGATGCGACAAACCTAAATTATTTTACTAAAAATAATAAGAAGCTAGTTTAACTTGCCTGATAATCTTCTTACGACAAACTCGCAAGAAGTAAGTAAAACGTCACAAACAAATAAAGTATTAAAAAAAACAGCTTTGTATTTCATAATAACTTTTTTTCATATCTAAACTCATTATTAAGTGGCAGTAACAAAGTTTGGCTATTAAACCTCTTTAGTACCGATTTTTTATCAATAATGAGCAATAATGTAGAAAAATCAAAACCGTCCGATTTTTTTTTGCAAAGGAGTGTATATTAACACCAGATATACCAATTTTAGAAATAGATTTAACCTGGTATATTTTGCGTTGTTTTAAATAAAATTTAAAATACATCAGTTTTATTTACTATTAATAACTACTACTACTCCCATTGTATTATTAATAGTCATGTTTATTGCAGAGTGAAAAATATTGCAAAAGAAAAAAAAAATGTAAGACAAATATAAAGACCAGTATTTTGACTGGTCCGTTAAAACTATTGTTAATATTGTAGATGAATATAATTTTATATAGTTGGTCTCGTTTATTGTTAATGATAATAACGCGATATTAATATTGTAGTGTAGTATTTAAAAGCGGACTCCGGTGGAAATCGTGTTGTTTCTACTGTTTGGTTTCCCTCTATATATAGGCGTTTAGAAGTGAAACTGTTTTAATTTTAATTAAGAAACCGGTTTATTTTACCTCTTTCGTGTAGAATTGCTTCTATTACAAAAAAATCAAGTCGATCTCTGTTAATTCGAATAAACAAGATTCCTGTTTTAAATAAATATATAAATATTTTAAATAAGGACTTTAATTATATGGCTTTTATGCAAACTTTAAACATCATAATTAGTTCAAATGCAATGGGACATATTATAGCGGACATCGACCCTTGTTATGATGGACGGCATTAGCGCTTTTCTATTTTAGCAAACGTTACACAAGAAGCTTAAACTCAAAGGGGCTCAAGCGCACGCAAGCCTAGAAAGTTTCACATTCAATGAGAAGAGTGAATTAAATGACTCACACACCGGACGCATACAGCCATGCGAGGACGTAAGGCATCATGGGAACATGAACTATTTTTAAATTGTCATATAATTGCAACGATTACGACCAGCTTCCTGTGTTTAAAACGGTCAGTGCCACAAGAATATAGGTTGCCAGATCTTTTCACTCCGAGCTATACATGTTTAACATGTTTCACTTCCCGTCAACGTTAATTATGATAAATAGTTTGCGTTCTTCGAGTATGTTCCATGACCAGCAACTCACTACATATTATAATGAACAGTTTTCTGAAACACCTGCTTATATAATTATAATTTATAGATAATGAAATACTTAGAGTAATAACTACCTAATTGATATGATTAGTGCCTATATTATTTGCGTATTTAAATATATTATACAATAACTGGCTGATTAGGTAGACTTAGGCATGGCCTCATAATAAAAAAAGCGCATATAATTCTAACATAAAAATTGTGTCAATTTTCTCATTGATCTCATTATAAACTCGATGATATATGTAAATGATCCGTAGTTCTAAAAAATAAAGTCAATTTACAGACTATAAGTATCTAATTTATTTTATATATATATATGTGTGTGTGTGTGTGTTATATACTTATTTAAGTAACAATAACATGTTACTGTCTACTACTTTCTTCTACTCTACTACTACTACTGTCTTTCGACTATATGAAATTATTATATGCATAATTTACCTACTATAAACATAATAATAACATAATAATATGAAATCATTGCCTTTGAATACAAATTATCAAAAATTGATATATTTTTGATTCTCATCAATATTGATTCTTATCATCTTTGTATTATTAAATAACAACGGATGTAACGAAACTTCACCAATACTTTTCGTAATTTAAAAAAATAAATAAAAAACGTGTGAAATAATGATGTACTGTTATAAAATCGAGTGCATTCTTATGTTTAACCGTCTCATTATTATGACGGACAATGATTATGTGAGGAACAGATCAAACCACAAAAATGTTTAGTAGCGGTAGAAAGTTAACTTTCCTATTCTCATTGTGGTTATACATTTTATCAAACATTATACAAAAAATTCATAATAAATTCTCAATCTCACAAGTCTCAACAATAGCGGTGAGATAAATTTTATAACATCATTTTACACGTAAATATTATTGTAGGAGTAAATTGAGACCTGGGCAGTAAGTTTGAGGGAGTCTACTGCCTGGATGAGAGGGAGATGACCCACAGTGTTTGACGTGCCGCCCGTGAGAAAGGTTCACATAGGCGGGCTCTGTGCACTCACCCCTTCCAAAGAAGAACCCAGAATAGGCTAATCGCTCCCTGGACAACGCAACTGGACGAATTTGGTTCCCCTCGACCGGGTGGAGTGATTGGAAGGGCACCCTGGAGGGATTTTAGTCAGTACGAGTCTGGCACACCAGGGTCGCTGCCCTCACCGCTCCCTTGATGGTCCTATACAGGATTTTCCCCCGGGATACCAGAAAAATAAAGTAAATTATGATTCGCGACACAAATATACTACATAGATACCTATTCTATGTTATTCTTGAATGACGCAGGCAACTATTATATTAATACTCGTAATTATGGACAAATACAGCTTTATGAACTAATATGCTTAGGTACTGCAGACAAATTATGAAAACTTAATTAAAAATACGATCGTTACTGAAAATTATTTGTACTATAGGAAAGGAACTACAATGATTTGTAGCACATGTTTTCGGAGCACAAGATATTAAAGTCCCTGTAATGAAATAAAAATCACACGTATATACATACATCTGTAGCCACTTGTACACCAAATTAACAATGAATCTAACAATATATTATGATACAGTAACCATCGAACGCAATTTGTATTTTATAGTGATGTTGACACGCTTAGGGAGACAGCAGCAATTACGTGTCAGAAAGAATGTCTCTTGCATCAGAAACTCAGCCTCGGTTGTAATTGTAGACACAGGAACAGCTACAAGCACGGTTAATTATAAACAGATGTGTTCACATACCTAACTGTGGGTTTCTTAAACCGTGAGAAAGCGAACAACGATGTTTATACTAGAAGTCACAAAGACTCAAGCTTCCTCTATGGACATTCATGTAACAAAACAAATGTACTAACCAAACAATAAGATAATGGTACGTTGCTTAATGTAGTGCAAAAAATAACTTACGATCACACACGTGAAGTGGTTACCACCGACATAATAAAAACTGAGAATAATCGCATGTGTTGTACAATTAAATTCGTTTGCAATTGATTTCCTTTTTTTGTACAGTATTTATTGTAATTGAATTAACAAAATAGAATAGCATTAGGATAACATTGATCCTCCTTTTCCTCAATCATTCACTCTTGACAGTTGTCATGGTTTTATGGTCCACCTACTTTAGATAACATAGTCCTCGTTTCTCGCATCTATTTGTTGGTCTTCATCGCTACGAGAATATTTGGTTTTGGGTGTTTATGACACACAGGCTTAAGTCTTTGCGACGCATATAAGATTGGTTACATAATTTCCTTCACCCTTGCTAGTATTGGTAAATAATTATAATAAGGCTGGTGTTTCGTCTTAAAATAACTCACCCTCAATCCCTGAAGATGTGCTTCTGAGCTGAACTCAACTTTCGATACGAAGAAACCAGAACCGTGTTCCTTGCCCCCTCGTAATGAGAAGCCGAATGCTGGAGTAGCCCGACGAGGTCGAAGCAAACGCACCACGCGCACTCGTCGCTCACCAACAGAGATGTCGGCCGCCGTTCGACCCGATCCAGACGTGGTTGTCGACGCCGTTGATGTAGAATACATTTTTAAACTGTAATATAAAAAAAAACGGTTTAAAAACAAACAGTTACGAACCCTTAAACTCACGCAGAGATATCGCGTCTCTATCTTTATTCTACCTTTTACACAATGAGGCAGGCGCCTGAGGCTAAGATTTATAGACGCTATTCATTCAAAACGTACAAATTATAATAAAAATTCCAAATTATATTCTTTAATTAATATCAAAGTAACGGTAAGTTATCAATTTTCTCGACTTGGGCTTGACTCTGTCTCTTAGGCTATACTCGAGTTCCTAATATATGGTCAGATTTATTAAAAACAAACTTATTTCCTGGGCAAAATCTTAGCAAATTCAAAGTAGGGCCTAATAAATCTATGCCTTAAAGTTTATATTAAAGAAGAACTATTCAAACTTGTTTCTCCAGCACCATTTCAAATGCGCACTATTCGTCATTAGTTGTTGACATATCCTCACACTCTAAAATCTTACGGAATTGCGACAATGCAACGGCTCTACAACGTTTCTTTCGCATACTTGAGAGTTGTGGAATGGGCTGCCAGGAACCATTCCTCGCCACAGCTATATAACATAGGATTATTCAAGAGAGCACTCAACAACGTCGTTCTTGGTCGATAACGCAGCAAAGAACGCGCCTTGTATTTAGGTTGTGCACAGACACCACCATCAATTGAGACCACTTCTTGTATATATACAAGTAAATTTTAATTTTATTTTTAAAACAATACAACTTTATCACGCTGTATCTCTTTCAGAGTGAGCTGAGATGTATTTAGAGAAATATTACAGATACATAAACTCGTATTACAATAATTATACTGGCTGTATCCGCTTGTGCTTACATGCCGTCCTTAACATGATCACTAGCTGATAGTCTTTCTCAGGACACTACACATGCCATTTAGTTAAATGAAATTATAGAATTAGAAATTCTCGTATTTGAATTTGCATTCGTTAGATAGAAAACTAAAGCGTATAATGTAAGAAGGGAAATATATATCTTATTCATACAGAATATTCAATTACAACGTGGCAGTTTTTTTATTAATATTTGATGATGTTACATATAGTAAAATTTTGGATATATTATATGTAATACTTATAAGATTAAGAGCCTTAATGTAACATTTACTCCTTGCCGGTTTTCCCACTTAAAACTTTTCGTACCGTTGCCGTGTTGTATTGGCAGTCCGTTACTTTTATGACTTTTAGTGCTTACTTGAAAACAGGATTTTTAATTTTACGCTTTCGCATTCTCCTCCGTTGAATGATACAAAAAAGAGATCGTGATATAAAATCACAGCACCGTTACTTAAGAACGTAGCAAAAATATTTAATATTGTTATAAATACATAAATGATAAAGGTAATTAATATTTATTAGACCTTTAACTAATATTACATATGCAAATCATAAGGCGATCTTTTTGCAATACTGATATTATTCTATATTTATAAAATCTAAAATAGGCCATTATCCGAATTGTCATTGTGGATATATCTTGTGGATTCGAATCCTTCATTTAAATACTTTCTCTAATTTGAGGGGAGAGTTTACCGTATCGACAGGATGAACATTAAATGTCTGAAAGTTACGAAATCCATGAACATTTTGTATGGGAAAATAATTTTCTTTTATAATTTTTTTTTTCGACAATTTTCCAATGGTACTAGTTATTTTGCTATTTGAGGTGGAGTCATATACAGAAACTAAAAACCACAATGAAGAGTGTTCTTAAAAGTTTGTTCTCTAATTCCACCAGCCACATATCATCATAAAACCACTAGATACCATGTCGGATACCCTCCGTATGTGGTGGACGTTCCTTATGTCCGCACGAAAAGATTCGCTTTTAAATTCATGATGCGAACAGATAAGGAGTGGAATATGTTTACAGCCTACATATTTCCAAATTATTGTGACTTGAGAGCCTTTAAGATAAGAGTGAACAGGCATTTGTTGGGCGGACATGGTCTATCGTCGCCTCATCCTCACTTTCCACGAGGTATGATTGAGACGAAAAACGAGACGGGACAAAAAAGTTTGCGGCCCATGTTTTCAAAGCTTATAGAACCGTTACAATGAAGATGTTCTGTAAAAACATTTTTTCGCGTACATTGGAGTTATAGCTGCCGGGTACAGTTTTCCCTCAGAGCTATAACATGGGATACTTCAAGAAGCCAGTGTACAATGTTCTTCTTGGTCAATAACAACGCTCCTTGTGTTGCAGTCCGTAGGTGACGGTAACTACTTAACATCAGATGGGCCGTCAGCCTATTTACCAAGTTAATCTAAAAAAAATAAAGGAAAAATTCAAATACATTTTATATATTTCTAATATTCATATGGTAGCCAAATAAGAAATTTCACATTTCCAACTTCATTGTTATTGTATTCCCAAACAACCTTTAACCCCTTATTTCATCTATTCGAGTGTAGATTAATCAAAAGAGATATACAGTCAAAACTGTTGATAGTGATATCGTTTAGAACAACATACGAGTTATATTGACCCAGAATAAACGTCCTGGCAAAACAATAGGACTTCGTATCTCAAAAACATCACCGATTATTACGACTAAATATGAGTAGTCCCTTTAATGTCGTTATAATAGATTTTGACTGGTTATCTTTTATTCATAATCGTGAGTCTACAATACAAAATGTCAAAATCCATTGCATTCCATTCAAAAATTTCAAAACCTCTATATCAACCTTCGGAGGTACTATTTCGAAGAAAGTAACAAAATAAGATTTATTTATTTCCAAAATGGATCATAGTAGTCTCGTATCTCTAACTCGATTGATAACAAAATCACTTTTAAACTTCAACCCCATATTTGATCCATTCAGGGATTGAATTTTCAAAACCCATTCACATCACAATCCAAAACAAATATAGGTATATTCCAAATTTCAAATCTACACAGTTTTAAGTAAGTCTTATATTTTCCGAAATTTAGTGATGACCAAATCAGTCAGTCGGCGACTTTATTATTTATACATTCGCATATTATGGATTATGCTCTTTTATAAAATGAAAATAGCATGTCTAGTTAAGACAAGTAAGTAATCGTAGCCATTGTGCTATATGTTGAAAATATAAAGGACGTAGGGTCGCTAAGTCACGGGGGGAAGAGAGGGACGAGGACTAGAGTGCAGACTCCTGAAGCAGGCAGTGCAATGACCTCGCTCTGTGCAGCTTGCACGGCCTCCAGGCCATTTGCTTCGTTGCAAATGTTCGCCTTTGTCATCCGCTCGGTACGATCTAACCATAGTTAACCTTCCTTCGTGCTCACTAATGCTTCATGCTCAAGACGATCTTATAATAAAATTTATTTATTAGAGAACCGGTACTATTTACTTTATTTTCTTATAAATATTTACTTCTGAACACTATTGTCGAATATACTAAATTTTTATCATATTTCGTAATATTTATAATAAAAAAAGTAAAACAAAGTACTCACATCCTAGTATTTTGAACTGACTGAACCTCATTTTAATAATACAAGCTTGTAAAAGTGAAAGTTTCATAGAATTGTACACTTGCCGCTAAGTTTTTTAACAAATTTAAATTCCACTAGCCGTTGCCTGCTACTTCGCTGCAGTAGGATTCTCGTTTCGCGTTAGAAAGGGATAAATCAAATTTTCGGCAATAAAAAAAATTAACATATTCAAAACTCAAGTCTATAAACCAAATAAAAAAAAAAGTTATGCTTTTCACTTTACTCTAGACAAATTTTGCTGGATATGCCTTGGTACCTAATGAAGTTAAACTGAGTGCATACTAAATAATCATTATTCTTATTATTATACTACCTTATGTTAATATATTTAAAGCTTTTATGGAGTACGCCCTATAAAGATTGTAAGAGTGATTACAAAAGGAAATGGTGCCAGAGTCTAGTAAATGTTGTAAAAATATTATCGATATCTTTAAGGTAGAATAAGTATAATAAAGATATAAATATTTGATTTGTTTTGTATAGTATGGTATTTGTATAGTGTAGCGTAATCATAATGTATGAATAAGTGTAATCATCTTTTGAAAATAACATAATAAAAAGAGCTAAAATGTCGTTGCATTAGAATAGCAACGGTTGTAATCGAAAAAAAAAAACATTTACCAACATATATTTTTTCGAAGTTGATTTTAAAGTAATAAGGTCAGTAAGTCCTATCAGTCTTTGTATAAGTCTCTATAATCGAAATGTTATTTTTTGTGGTTTAACTGGCTATCACTATTGCTGCGACATGTACATTCGTCGTACTATCGGGCAATGCGCGTAATTGTTCACATATAGTTTATTTAAAGCATGTTTTCATAGTTGTTTAATCATCATTTTATAGTTCTATTTGCTGGTAGCACATGAGGGAGAATTTTTAAGATTGATAGAAAAACAAGCAATTATGACAATGTAAATGGAGCAGTGGAGGAGTTATTGAACTAGTTTAAAATAAATAATTTACTGTTAAATTCTGAGTAAACCAAGTGTATTAAATTTACAATACCTAATGTACGACAGCTCAGTAAAACATAATAATTAATAGAGAAAACATTAATATAGTAAAGTCCACAGTGTCTCTAGGAGAGACATTGGATTCAGAATTACAGTGGGACGCACACATTACATACGCGTCTTGCGGGAAAACTTATCTCGGGATATGCTGTCAGTAAAATCAGACAACTCACAGGTGTTGAAACAGTTCGATTAATTTATTTTAGTTATTTTTACAGCGTTATGTCTTATGATATTTTACTGTGGGGTAATGCTGCTGATTTGAAAACTATTTTCATTTTGCAAAAGCGGACTGTTCGTAAATAATTTAAGGACTAGAGTTTCACTTAGAGAACGTTTGGTATTTTAATGGTTTCATCACAATATATTTACACCCGTCTTATGTATATACGACAAAATCTTCATCTATTTTTGGCGAGTAATATTGATAGTGTTAATACTAGAAATAAACACAAAGTAGTGATACTTAATTATCGGCTTAAAAATTTCATAGGTCTTACACGGGATTCGGTATTTCTCTATAAAATACCTAAAAGTATCTAAGAGGTATCATTGTTAAAATTAAAAAAAAAACTATTATTATTATTAATAACCATATTATTATATTATTAATAACCATATTACTAAAAAAATTATATTATTCCACAATGACTGCTTAAGTGATAAAAGTGCATGGTCTTAATATATACCTTTCTCACGGGACATTAATTCCTTTGTGTATAATACATCAACCAACACACACCTGTTATACAAAACCAGGATTATGTTGAAAAGAGCAACTACCAGAGTTTCTTGCCGGCTCTTCTCGGCAGATTCTGCTTTCCGAGCCGGTGGTAGTTTCATTTTGCTTTTTTTGTCGATTCAAAATTGCTTGGAAGTAGTTCTATTTGAATAAAATTATGTTTCATTTCAATTCATCAGCATAAGGGCAATACTTTACCAAAGGTGATGCAGAGGGCGCTCAACTGTAACTATCCGCCATCTTGATGGTCAACTGTTATCCGTTTTTTTTTCTTCATCCGACCGAGAGCATTGGCCTCGTAAAAATTACTAAAACCTAAGAATACAACATTCTTTTGTCTCAGCCCAAAGGTTATAAAAAACGTGATTTAATTTTTCGGGGAAACTGCTTGATACTCGTGATTATCTTAATGATTTCTACCGTAACAGTCTCCTTTATATCAGATAAAAACCATTATTACTTCACATTTATACAGCACCAAATTATTTTGTAAAAAGTTAAAAACATTCGATCGATGTTGCTAGGATACGATAGCGATACTTTGTAAACTTTTATGGCTCAGGGGTTCTTAATTTCCGGCTTACCAAGGGGGAAACCTTAGTGGTGAATGAATTAAGTTACACTGCGAGTTTATCACTACATATTATACACTACATACACACACAAAGTACCTAGCAGCGTCGATCTTTCTTTCGGTCTATCCGTGATAAACTCAAAAACCATTAAAGGGTTATTCTTGCAGTAATTGGAATAAATACAGTATTAATTATTATCATCTTTAATACCTTAGTTACATTAAGTATATCATGCACATGATAATCATGTACACAATATAAATTAAATAAATATCTTAGGAATTGTCGCAAAATGAAAAGTAACGTTCGCGAAAATAATATCAAGTGCTGGTCTCACACGGAGTACCGGGAGTCGCTTGATGCGACCACACTATTGTTGATTTATATTTTAAATAAAGAATAATAGAGAGATTGGAAGAGGTGAAGAGGGTGGGAGAGGAGAAAGGTGAGAGAAGGAGAATAGGTTTAGTTAATAGTTAACACGACAATCATAGCCTGTTAGGCGCTACAAAGTTTGCCGGGTCAGTTGCTATGATGTAATATTAAGTGTCATTTTGCAGGGTCTAGAAACATTAAAGCCGATTTATATAATAGATAGTATGAGAGTGTAACTATAGAGCCCGTCTGCTTACGACTCTAGGAATGTCGTAAAACAACGATCGCCTGGACAAACCGGCTGCGGCGCTGACTCTTCGCCAATTAACCGCCTTCGACCTCTGAGCTGGATGCTTGACAGATTATTGCCTTTAATAAGCTAAGACTGAGGTTTCCTAGACTACGTCGAGTTAATTAATTCTATCAATTTAGTACGCACTCAATCAATTTAGACGCTGGAGAAAAGATAGGTAATAAAGACTTAAGAAAACTGAATTCTTTACTGTAACTGTTTCAGCCGCATTTGTCCAGTTATTGTAAAAAGTCTTAAAAAATTATGCGAACCTTTTAAGATAAAAATTTATCAAATAAATTTTCACTAATATAAGCACACTTATAAGCGTTACGTAACTATATTACACAACAGTAGAAATCTAAAAGATGAAGAAAAAAACGTTATAATGAACTCTTTCGCTTCTGGGTAAAACGATGAATGCAAATAAATAAGTTTTCAGTGCTCTTGATAGGCACAAACAGAGTATTTTATTATTATTCTTGCTATTTTCAATTTGAGTTTAATCATTATTCAGCTAAGCGTACTGCTTAATAAGAATCTAAACATCAAAGAAATATTAAAAGACATAAAACTTAGACTACTGCCAGAATAATTTTGAGATTTTTAAGGATTCTAAATATATACATATATTTGTTTAAATTTCGAAATGAATTAGACACATCACGGAAAAATTTATGTCGATAAATGATAGATATATTGTGATGTGAAATCATAGATAGGTAAAAAAAAGAAAGATTAAATGAACAATAATTATATTAAAATTATAATCGTTGAGTATATCTTTGGATAAAATTTAATCTTTATTCTCACATATTTTTACATTTTAAGCATTTCTTCGAACTTATACTACACTATTAATCCGTCAATGATAAATTATAAATTACCAAGTTAACAAAGAAGAAAGCTTTATAGAGAAGGCTAAATGAAATCTTTGGAAAAAACTTGGATTCACCGTGAATGGATGGAAAGTGAGTTGGCGGACGAGACAGCCACTTGCCGTAGTTTCTGTTCACACGTTCTCATATACCTACTTACCTACCAGCCGGCTAGTTTTATTTTCTAAATGAATATTTATAAAATTGCCTTCAACTAATTACAGAACCGTTCAAGATCATATTATTTAACATTTGCAGAGCAGCGACATTTTAAAAATTATCTTCATAATACATCTTACATCAATTAAATACGGTTGCTGCTAAGTTAACTGTTATTTCTAAGCAATAACCACAAATACTTGGCGATAAATACATTCACCAACCAATTGGCGTTATAATAAATCTTTACGTAAAGCATATTAATTTATTTATTTTTCATGGTCGAGATATTCTACACATGTATATAGCTCTAGCCAACATAATACGGAATACGTTCCATATATTATAGTGTGGGACTAAAAATGTAATTTCAATGTTAACGTCCACATTTTGTATATACATTTACGTTAAAAAAAAAGGAATATAAAATGAGTAGTGTGCATAATATAATTTGTATCAACCACTATTACAATTTTAAAATAACGGAATGCTTTACGGTGTGCCACCCTTACTGGGTGAATATTTTCGCTATATGAACTAAAAAATACGGAAATGGATTAGTTTTCTAATTTTATTTTCCATCTTCATATTGTTTAGAAATCTTTAAAGGAATTTATTGTTTGATGATAGATTAAAAAAGCGTATACGGAATACGACCTTGGGATCGATCTCATTTTTAGTTCTCACTTGACATGGAAGTGGTCAACCGCACATATAAACCTTAAAAACAAAAATTTTCAAAAACAACGCTTTCTGAACCGATATTAAAATCAACAAAATAGTTCACAAAAGTCTGGAGACTTAATTTTTACAATTTGACTATGACATGATAACAAAAGTAATTTCTTGAAAATATTGCTTAAAAATTTACATAAATAAATACGTAATCATATAAGCACAGGTACTTAATTACTCTCCTGCATTACTTTATAATTTCATCATCAGTATTAACATTTATCTTGCTTGATCTAACATTTTCAATTTAAAGACGATCATTTCCGGATAAATTCTGAACTAAGTGATCTTCTAACATTAATATAATTGCGGAAAAACATTTAAAGATCTTATTAAGAAAGAGAAGTTACTGGACAGGATATAATACCGGTTTTGTTTGACTACCTACTGTAATACATGACTGTAACCATGCAAAGTTAAAAAGGGGAAGATTTATTGTATGGATGAATTAGAATTTCGGACATAAAAAGAGCCAACATCGAGATATGCATAAGTCTATTCTAAGCCAAGGCTAAAGACGATTTATAATCTTTTTCTGACGTTATCAAAGGTATAAAGTATAAAAGGTACCCATATCACTGAAATATATTGAATTAACAATAACATATTTATCTACCGTCACTTTGTCTTTTTTTTATCTATGAATTTATCTTAAACATGATAGACATTCATAAGAACTTAGCCACTAACATACCTACATTTCATTTAAAACATTTAGTTTCATAAGTACTACCTAACATTATGACTCTAAAAATATTTATACGAAAAATAATAATTCTAAAACGTTTTTTTCCCCGGTAACGGCTAAAACAAACTGTATCTGACCTGTCTATTGACTGGAAAGTTAACACCGATTTATTTCACCACCAGTGAAATTAAAAATGCCAACATTGTGGAACTTGTTCAATGTCATTCCACTTTAATGAACGGAACTGCATTTTTTTGCACTGACTCACAAAACATTTTAAAAGAACAGAAATGCTTTAGGTCTTCTGGTATGTTAATAGTTTTTAGGCTACTTTTACGAAACACACGCTTAAAACAATGCCAACATGAGCACCCGCGATGGCAATGGCGGAGCAACTGGCTTGGAAATGTAAAATGTGCCCACTCAGTGCTCCGCCGAGTCGTAGAATAGTTATCAAACGTGCGTTCTCGGCTAAAAACCGTCACGAATGCAACTACTAACTAGAAATAAAGCAACATAAGAAAGCTGATGTCACAACAATAAAAGCCTTTGGATATTTGAGTAAGGAATTCAATTCGGAACCAATAACTCATGTTGGACGTGTAATAATGCCTAACTGTGAGCCCCAGTTTAAAGGCAACGTGCGTTTGTAAATTAGTAACGATTTGTAGTTCAAATAGGTAGAGCAGGTTATGAAAAAAAAGGGATCTAAAATAAGGATAACATATGTAGGTACCATGTGTAAAATATATAAACGGTGTTATTAAATAAAACATCAAATAACGACATTTGAACATATTTAATTAATAGCACAACAACACTAAAACTAAAATCCTTCTCAGTTATCACATCATTCCTGTTCACTGCCCACTTTGTGTTGTAATTTAAACAATACTATCAAAGATATGGTGTTTTCACAATTAATATATCACCCAAAAATACAGCCTTCTATAACATTCTAGAACATTTCATAATTCTTTGATTCCGTTTTAATCTAATATTTACAGTAAACATCTATGTAACATCAATTTATCAATAATATCTCTAAAATACATCAAGTGTAACAACAACATTCAATTAGGCATGTTCAATTTTCTTATAGAAACATACGTACGTATCTCAGAGATAATTCTATCAAATATACAATATTGGCATTGCCCTGTATCGGTGAGCGCATATAGTAATGATTTTTATCATAACATTGTACGCGTTTAGCGTATTATAATTGATAATAATTCAAAGTTACTTATGCCGGGGTTCCCAAGCCGTGTGTCTGCTAAGTTGCGACAGGAAATGAGAGTAAACATTTAAAAATTTCTGCTCCGATCTGAGAACTTTCGCTAGCAAGGCTAGCTCACCCTACTCCTTAAGGATTATATTACTTTTCTTAAGATTATATTCTTTGGAATTTCGTTTATATAATAAAATGTAGAAGTACTTTCAAAGTTTTCTACTTATAGAAGATACTGGGAACCTCTGTACTAATAGGTACATTAATTATGCGACTACGCACCTAAGTATCATGTATACTTACACGCGACACATGCGTTTCTAATTCATGATTTACATAATTATTATTATTACTTGTTGGAAACTGGATTACTAGGTACCACCTACCTATTCTAAAATATATTGTTTTATAATAATCGTCTAAAGAGGGAGTATAATTTATTCATAAAATCATCAAAATTTAAACGATAAAAGATTTTGTTATCAAAATAAAATTATCTAAATAATTGTAACTATTAAGTTGAATATCGTACTCCCTACGCCCATTTTAAATATCTAAAAAAAATACTTTTCGAATAAAATATTTAATCGACATTTCTACATTTCTAAATTGATACAGTACCTACAGTAGAACTAACCAGTGTAACTTAGGTAATTTAACGATATTGTGACTTGTTTAAATTTATTAATTGAGTTTCGTTATATACATTTTGAGTGCAATCAAATTCGAATAACTTTAAAGCATCTACTTACTATCACCTTAGTATTTGCTAATAATAGTTTCATTTCTCATTACGTTTTGTAATCTATGAAGCTGATCAATTTGCGTATAACTACAAGGAAATTTACATAAAACGTGAAGATATCTAAATTCGCCAATTTTTACTTATTGCACCAAAAACACCTGAATTCTATGTAAAAACAGTTATAACTAATTTCAATTAATATGTAGAAATATATATGGTTAAACTATAATCTAAGGGTTAAACCTTAGGGTTAAACATGATAACTATATTATATGATTGATGAAACATTTATAGAAAACAATATCTGAAAAATATTTTTAAAAAATAATAGCATACATCCATTGAACATATCTAGAAATTTAAGGATCTTTTATAATATACTTTTAAAAAAATCTTAAACTATTAAAGTTGTGTCCAGACTTCTGTCATTACATCTGACAGGACTATATAGTATCACCGTAAACTTTTTACTCTAAATATGGATGGGTCTAGAACTATGTACCTACAGTGAAATAATTAACAGACATAAACAAAAACGCGAGCTATTGAGGATTCGTCGAGGGGGAGCAGGGTGTGCAAAAAGAGCAGTCAATATATAGCGACATGATCAATGGATTCCGTACCTGTGACAATGGGTCAAGAGGCGCATTTGTACGCATGGTCTGTATGACATGAATGCCGATGTGAACGTCACTTTTCGCACAGATATACTTATATAGATTTAAGTTTACTATACGTCCCAGTTTCACCGTGATTATCGCCATGTAAAATAGTGGTCATAGTGTCCCGGCCATTTTGGTATTTATTTAAATTTAATGTCGCTTAACCCCTTGTAACCCCATGTTACATTTCTGTAACAAACCATAAAAGATTCTAAAAATTCACACAGACCATACTTATTTCCTTTTAACTCATTGTACCTTCATTGTTACATATCGTACTAAGGAAATAATACACCACATCATACATAGATGTTGTTATTAATTTGTAATTGAAAGTTTATATGACAGTTTAGTAGCCGTGACAAGATAGAGCATGTAAACATTTTAAAAATTTGTTAAAAATAGTTGTTCTTGCTAAACTGATACAAGTTTCTCGTTGGCATTTCGGTAAATAACTAAAATGTTGATTTGAATTAGTTTTGGCCAAGGAGGGGGTTTTGAGCCTTGGAACGGTACGACGCAATAGAATCCCAAATTACCTACTTGTTAGTAGGTAATTTGAGTTTGCCAAATGCACAGGAGCCTCCCAAACTTTATTTGAAAATAGTAGTGTGGCTTTACGCTGCAATAAAAAAAAATTGGTTCAAAGAAGTCCACACTACATAGAAACATATGATAATATTGGCTCAATGTCATACATTTGTCATACTACCTATTTTCCGGAATAAATAAACAAATAATAAAAATATAGATTTTTGAATAATACGTGTTTTATTATAGTTAAATGTAAGTCCGTAAACGTGATTTATTTTAAAATTCGTGATCTTGGGTTACAAGGGGTTAATTGGCCACTGTTTGGCAATTTGTTGCACATTTCGATTTTTTTTTTTTTGCGTTACGGAATTTCGACTATTTTTAGTTACATTTTGACATTTTAATGCGATCTCTATCAATTCAACTCATTTTTTACTGCGCTAAGGAGTGAAATTCAGTTCTTGCGTCTATTTTTCCATCAATTTATAACGTGGGAGTCTTCAAAAATCAGTTGGGAAAGCGCGTTCCATCATCGGCCTCATTATCACTTTTCATCAGGTAATATTTAAGCCATCAGATACCCATTGTTTCTTTTACTTTTTCTTCAATGATTCCGTGCTTTCCTGTCTCCGTCTCCTGTTCTGGTTTAAAACATATACACTATGGTAAGCTAGATAATACCAACATTGATTTTGAACGGATCGGCTTGTAACACATGTTAATATAATACATTTTCCAGAAATTGCCGTCCACACTCGTGATGTGTTATATTGTGTAATATTTACACGTAACTCTAAAATTGGACCATTTTTTTCGGCGCACAGAATCAGTCTCAAGTCGCAAGGTAATAAATGTGTGCGTGACAATTACCGTCCACAATACCGATATAGACTCACGTATATAACAAGGTCTTGGAATTCTTAGCAAAATGTCACAATTCGGGGCACATCTTTACATTTACATCTTCTGGTTACTTTGCACTAAAATAAATGATTAAAATAAGTTATTATTCCTTTGTCTTGAAAGGTAAATTAGTATTTCTAAAACTAGTAAAATTTTAACCTTTTTATTTATAGTAGATCTATTCTATTTTGATAGAACTGGCTAATTTGTAACGTTCTTAACGTTTTTGTAATCATCTTTGATTAGATCACTTCCATTACTATATAATTCGTAATATTATCCCATTTTTACACAAGAAACGTATTTAAAAATCAATTTTTGCACCCACCTAAGCAAAATTAACGTCTATATAAATCATATTACATGAGTTGTACTTATTGCTTTACAGTTTATACATTTTTATAAATATTTTTTAAGATATCAGAGTAATCTTGTTCAATTATTTAAAGTTCCTCTTGATTTTTATATTAAATAATTATACATACAAATTGACACTATGAGACGAATTAGATCATCCCTAAATTGTATCCAAAATATTATCTATGAGTAATATTGTTGATATAGCACCACTAACCTACCACACAATAAAAATAATCATATAACAAAACTTATATTATAGTTACAAACTAACTGACCCGGCGAACTTCGTATCGCCATGAATGTCGTGTTGACTTGCTCCCCTTAGCCTTCCCTTCCCATCTCCGCCCTCCTTTTCCCCTCCCCCTCTGTTGTATATTCTATTTTCTTTTTAAAATATTAATAATCATCTAATGAATAATTTATTTTTATTTATATATCGTCATCGGTGTGGGACCTGCGGTTGAATTTACTTTTGCGAACGTGTATACTTATTTTGCGATATCTCCTAAGATTTTCATTTGATTTGTATGAAATTCTTAAAGTAAATAATGTATTTAAGTTAATAAAGATTGATCTGTCTAAATAGCTTTCCAATTATAGTATTGAATGTGGCCATTTTTTAGAAGTTATAATGGGCATAGTAACCTATGCTTAAAAGATAGATATATGCCATCATGGACTTTTCTTTAGATCTATAAAAAAGGAATAATCTCACCATACATTCTTTTAATATATCTCAAAGGGAAAGGGGACAGCTTTTTCGAGGAAACTCCAAGACGGGTTTACTTTTTCCGCCATTGGCAACAATTATCGTCATATTTCATCCAATTTAGACAAAATTTTAACAAATTATACAGAAAAACCATGAACCTCATGAACCACTATATCTATTAATGGAAACATTATCCGTTTAGTAATTTTTGAGAATATCGCGAACAAACAAACAGACAGACGCGGCGGTGGACTTTATCAACACATTTATAATTGTCATAATATATAGTGATGCATATGATGCTTATAAATTAATTAATATTAAATAAATGTAATATTGCCAATCGTATTAATTTTAAAAATAAATAAGGCTAATTGTAACCAATTACTCGTTTTGAAATTAATGTAACGTCAATATTAATTTATTTCAATTCCTTTGATATTTATGAGCAACTGTGATATATTGAAAAATTCTACCATATACACCTATATAAAATTTTCAAAACGCTACAGTCTGAATATATCTCCCACTAAATTATGATTTTGGCATAATTTACTCTGTTGCCACAGAATTTATCATTTAACTTCCATGTTAATAATTTTGATTCTACTTAATAACTATTTACATTATTAATTTATGTTAATAACAGCAAAAAGTAATTTACTATGGCTCCATCAGTCGTGTTATTATCGGTGAAAATCTATTTTGGTACCTACAGCTAACAATCTTCAACGTTTCTTGCAATATCCAGAATGGATCTATTACAAATAATTAATGTGCGTTCATTTTCGTTCTATATCAGCACAAAACCATACAAAATTATAATCGTTTCTATAAATTAAAACGTTCCTTTAAAAGGGAGATTTACATAAAAGTTAAAACAACGTCTATAAAGACTTCAACACTTACGGATTTATGAAAAATACATATCCTGCTTCAAATAAATATTTTTGGCAAATATTAACATAAATATCACCATAAATTGAGCGTTAAGTTTAATTAATTATTCATACGAGAACTACAAATGATGAGATTTTACCTCACTAGCATTTTTATTCAAATTGCCTTGATTTTCAGTTGTCATTGTTAATTTACTTTGTACTGGTTTAATTCCACTTGAAGTAGTTGTATTAGGTGTAATATTTAATTGCCCTACTTGCTTTTCTGGTATGGATGAGGAGCTAATAACTGATTTCGTATTAGTTGATTGTGAAGTTGATGGTAAAAAGGACTTGTCGACAATAGTTACTGATGAATTCGCTTTTAGGATATTAGATGACAAAGAAGGTTTAACGATACTAAAATTTTGCGATGTATTACTAGTGGATGCATTTTCAGTTGGCACTATTGGTGAAACCTTGACAGAGTTTGTAGACGAAGTTGTAACTAAAGGTTTCGTAACAGATGTCTGTAATTTATTGCTATTTATAGGTATAGATGGACTAACAGTATTAGTAGAAGGTTTTGTTATTAAATGGTTTTTGTTGATATTTTTATTAGATAAAGCATTTGCTGATGAAGCATTTATTGGCATAGTTTTAACGGAAGTCAGAGTTGTGGTAGGCGGATTGGTTACTACAAAATTCTCTTGAATAGAACTCGCTGAAACTTTGGTAGTTTCTGTGGATTTAGAAGGTTCCAAAGATTTATTTATACTAGAAACTAAATTATTAGCACTCGATTTTGGCAATTTTTTGTCATTTGTATTAGTATTATCGCCACCGGTAAATTTGAACTTAGAAGGTGAGTATGTATTTTCTGAATTACTTTTCGAACTTGCAATACTCTTTTCGTCGTTCATATAATCAATTCCCATGTTCTTTGTCTTCAGAGTTAAATCACTTTTATCATCTGACAATGTTTTTTGTCGTGGTAACTGTCTAAGCGTCGTTGATCTATTTGTATCTTTTAATTTTGTAACATTATTTATAGGTTTAGATTCAGTAATTGTGTTGCAAGTTCCTTGATTTATTGAACTACTGCCTTCATTATTTTCAACATTTGTTGCCTTTATTTTATCGAGTTGTTCAGTATTATCTTTTATTTTCGTTTTTTTTACCGACGTCTTCAAAAGCCCAATTTGAGTAGAGCTTAATAATTTTGTGTTACATGATGAAGTAGGTTCCATAATTGCAGAACTTCTTATTAAAGGTTTAATTACTTTACTCTCCTCTTTCAAAACGTGTCCCTCCTTAGTCTTGCTTACTTGATTTGATGGTGTTAAAAGTTTTTCTTCATTAGATGTAGTATTGATAACATTAGGTAATTTTGGTTCATTCGTTTTATTTTGGTATGTAGAATCTTTTGATATACTAATAATATTATTTTTATTAAATATATCTAGCGTTGTTGTTTTAATTATTGTCGTTGTGTTCGGAGCACATTTACTTGTTGTATCTTTCAATTGTAACGAAGCATAATCTTTTGACGATGGTGTATTAACATTACGTTCTCGATCGAATCTCATATTAATAACACTCGCAGATGTCTGAACAATGTTTGGACTCGCTTCCTTATATTCTTCAGTCTTAGAAACAGAATTTTCAGCCGTAGATATAATAGGTCCTGATGTTACATGTATTGGTTCCATATGATTATTTTTTCCATTGGAATGTATTTTTGCAGTTGTAAAAATTAATGAATTAGAATTGTAACCGATTTGCTTACACCCGTCAATATGCACAAGTACTTGATTTTGAGATTTGCTTACAGATGATCCAGGGCTGTTCAAGATATTCTTCATTTTATGACTATGCATAGTTTCAAACGTGTTAGGATGAGGCTTATAAATATTATTTTCATTTACACTTTGCACAGATGTCATACTTAAAGAGTTTTGTACATCCATAGTTTTAGTTTTATTATCAGGCAGTAGTTTAACTTTGTCGCTTTCAAATTTATTATTGACTTCAGTCTTAGATTGTACGTTAATTTTATTGGCACTTTGTTCGACAGGATCCGCTCCTTCTTTGTCAGTTTGTAAAAGAGGTTCAATAACCGTATCATCAGTTTCTTGATTGAAAGTTGAAACTTTTTTCTTAATCGAATTTCTTTTTGATTTAATAACAGATGCACCCATTTTTTTAATTTCATTTTCAATTCCGCTCGTCATAGATGTTATATCTCCTCCATCATTTGAAGTCTGTTAAGGAAATATTACATTCAGAAATAACAATGACATAAAGTTGCGGGTAAAATTCAATATCTTTGCAAATATTTAATTTTTGAAGAATTTAATTCTAAATTTCAACATTCAACTCTAATTAAAAAGACTATAAATTAAATGGATTTTATATGAGCAAAAATATTTACATAGCTAAAGTGTTTTAGGCTAATACAACAAGGTAATTAAATCATAACAAATGCAGAACAAAAAACAATATAAAATTATACCTCTAAATATAAAATATTTAAATGAATTTAAAAATTATGTTAGAGAAATTGTGGTCTACTTTTTAAAAATGTCCTTTTAAATAACAAAGAGAAGTAGTATGCTCCATATTAAAAAAAAAACATGTTTATAATGGTGATCGACAGTAATTTAATTCAAGTCAAAATAGAAAAAGCAATGTGATAAAACTGTTTTAATAAAAATTACCTTTCGAAAAGCGACGAGAGGATGCGCTGGCTGGGGTCAAGCACCACGCTCCCGTAATACGGGTCGACCATGGAGAAGTAGAACTGGTGGAGACAATTCAGTCTCGTTTCGAAGTGTAGTCAGTACCGCTTTGCACCCAGGACCCCACTCCTCAGTCGGTCGCGCCAAAACTCTGGCTTTCTACAATAATTAACATTGATAGAAACTACATCGTGTTGAAATTATTAGGTAAAACACATACTTTGGTTCCATACAGAAACAATAATAATCATTATTAAACTTTGTAGAAATGTCTAATATAGTGTTTTTTTAATTAGGTTCATCAACCAAGTATTACTATAGATCATATTCGTACATTAGTCATTAACCCTAGATAGAGGACCTCGTCGCTTCGTCGACGTCTTCAATTTAGAAAAATTGTTGTGATTCGCTCATATTAAGCAACAGAGCTTGTATTTCTAGCCAACTTAGTCTATACATAAAGCTTGTAGAATATATCAATATTGCTTATCTTTTTAGCATCTTTTTATGAAAATTTACTCATGTGTATATTTATATACTGTTTTTATCTATTATATAAAAAAAAGTCCGGTTTTTCTTCCTGAAGCTATAACTCCAGAAAGCGCGAACCGATTTCCACGGTTTTGCATCCGTTGGAATGGTCTCGAGCTCCGTGAGGTTTATAGCACAAAATTCAGGAAAAATTTCAACAGAAAAGCAGGAAAACGGGGAAATCATTTTTAACATACAGCGCCATCTCTGATACATAGCATGTACTACAAACCAATATGGTTTTGCATGGTGGTGGAACAGATCGCACCAGTATTTTAAGTATATGGCGCCGATGCGTTATACATTGTTTGACAGCTACACATTGTACTCTGCTCAGTTAATTTCATGTGACGTTTATTATGCGCACGTTCTTTCAAACGCTAACTAAAAACCAAAACGAAGCCATCTGGTGGCGAAACGAAGTTCGCCGGGTTTGCTAGTTGTTTATAGATATACAGTATACAACACAATGATACTCTAAAATTTCTGACAAAATGTAAAATAACCGGGGTGCCACCACTGCCTTCTCTTCGCCTTCGCCGAGCCTTTTTTTTAAATTTTTTTTTACCCGGGGGAAATCCTCATGGATCGTCAGGGGGCGGTGAGGGCCACCCCCCGGTATGCCGGACTTTTACTGACTAAAACACCCCGGGGTGGTCCGCCAAGCACTCTAGGGCCGAGGGGCATGGCTACTAGCCTTCCCGGAGCCCGGCCCTGCGCGTCGCCCCGTTACGGGCTCGCCGTGAATGTAGGGGAGGCAGATGTTCGCCTCCCCACCGCCTTGTGCTGTGTGGGACCACACACTACACCAGCGGAGTATGGTCTAAGCAGCTGGCCCCTCAGCCGAGCTGCCCGACACTCCGTGAGAGGACCTTTGTGAGATGAGGTTTTCCTCCCGCGGCACAGCGAAGATGGTCTCTCGCTGGGCCTCTGTTGCCGCGGGGGCGGCATTCAGGGCGCCACTGTGGTAGGCGCCTCCTCTTCGTCTTCTTCGCCGCTTCTCTGCGGCGCATGCAGGGCCTCCGACGCGGTGGCCGGAGGGTTTGGCCGCAGCGGCGCAGAGTACGCAATACGCGCGGGACAGGCAGTCCTGGACCTTGTGCCCGGGCTGCGCACATCTGAGGCATAGTCCGGTTCGGTCTACGCCTGACCTGCATTTCTCGCTCACGTGCCCGGGCTGCCAGCACCGGTAGCACCGGAGCACGCGAGGTTCGAGTATCTTAATCTGGGTTTTTGCCCAGGCGACCTTTAACATATTCAATAAGCTTCTCGGCGACTTCGGCTGGGCAAGTTACCCAGCAGGTCCCGAGGCCGAACGTACCGAACCGGACTTGACTTACCCGTATGTGCTCGGATAAGTGGGCCTGCGCGTCTGAGACGCGTCCTACCACTTTAATGGCCGCAAGGACATCCTCCCTATCGATAGAGTCGTCCAGGCCTGACACGCGAAGGCTGACGCTCTTCACGGGTAGGGTCACCTTAACATCAGTCTCCGGGAAGATGCCCTTCAACTTCTCGTAAAGAAGGTCGGCCTTCTTCTGGGCTTCTTCTGGCGGCCCTGGGATGTGCACCATCCTGGCATCTGATAGCGTGCCAGTAAGTAACGCATCCTGGGCGTTGGCCTCGCCAATCGCTCTAAGCATCTCTCGACGGGTGGCTTTAAGTACCCCGCCGAGGGTGACGCCACGCTCTTTCGCGCCCGGAAGGATCTTGAAGGACACAACTGCGTCCTTTGCCTTTCGGGTGCGGCGCCGCTTGCGCGGTTTATCCGCCTTGGGGGTGGGGGCCTCCTTCACGGGGGCCCTCTTCGTCCTTTTTGGGCGGGCGACTTTCCCGTCCCTGCCCGCCACTTGCCAAACATCGGGGCTTGTGCCGGCGGCTTGAGAGTCTGCTAGGGGCGGGAATTCCGCCGCCGAGTCCAAATCAAGGTTGGGCGCAGGGCGGGTCTTCTTCCTCTTGCCCTTGCCTTTGGAGGGTTTAGGGTCGGGGTGAGAGCTCCGCCCTGGCCCGGTCAAGTCCCCTTCGCCGAGCCTGGGAATCCAGATACATCCGACGGCTCGGCGAGCACAGAAGAGAGTCTAATTTTTACACAATCCTAACAGTCCTGTAAATATTTTTATGAGCCACGAAAATTCTGTGAAATCTAAACCGAATTTAAACATTACGCCTCGATCACAGCAAAATAAAAATAACCACCGTTGTGAGTTCTAAAAGAAGATCAAGTAGTAAAATATTAACCTCTAATATCATACAAGTTTTTGGGCTCCTACTTCAATGAATAGATATAAAATTAGACATGTTTATATTATTGGATAATATAGCTGTATCAAAGAAAAGAAAATTTGGAGCTCTTTGACCTTTGGAATTAAGAAGGTTAATCAAATCGGTGTGTGACTATAGCTTTTTTTGATTGTTGAAGAGTATATGTTCGTCTCGTTTACTAAACACCTGTGAAGCATATTACAAAAAAATATATTTTTTATAGTTCAATTTCTAATATTTAAATTAATCGATTTTATTATGTTTACAGTAATTTTTAAAAAATCTGGTGATAGATTTTGAGACTTAGCTTTAGGCATGAAAATTCTATATATCTTTATTATTATTTTATTCCTGCAAATATATATTTATTAAAATATGTTTTATCTTACTTATAGCAAAAAACATTATATAATATAATTTTATGAGGTTTACAGATATATTCGAGTTCAATAAAAATATCTTTAACGTACTACAAAATAAGATTATCTATCTAAGGTTAAGGAAAAACAATAAAAATGTATCGATTTTATTTCAATTTAACTGATAATTTTAATAACACCTACTGTGTATCAAAACTTGTACAGCATTTTATATAAAACACGGGCAAGTTACAGATTTCTACAATATAAAGAACAGTGGATCTGTGCCAGTGTTTAAAGTTAAAACATGAAATGAACTTACTTCCATTATGGTGAGATCATCGGGGCCGCTGCAGATCTGATCAACAGCCATGAGGACGACTACCACGACCGGCAACACGCCGAGGGTCCATCCAACGGCATTAGCCCACATCGGGTATACGTACTGGCCATATGAGGCAGGCTTGTACTCGATCCAGTTGAATACTAGTATAAACTGAAAACAGTTTTCTGTTAATACTAATACTATCAATATTCGGTACATTTTCATTCGTATTTTATTAATTGACAATAGCAGCAAATTAAAAGAATATTCCTGATTGACCCTTTTTTATCATTATTGCTCAATAAAATACTAACTACTACTCCTAGTTTAGCCGGAGTTATATTTACATGTCTAAATCAGAAATTTATATCTTATTCTCCGGCTTAAACCTTTTTGGAGATTGGCAGCCCTAATCACACTCGCTAAGTTTTTTTTTCGGCATGTCCTACGTTGGTGGCCTGGGAAAGACCTTCACAACAAAACCGGGCTTGACTCGCTAACTCAAATCGTAGAAATGAATTGATTCTATCGTTTCTTTTATTTCTAATATCTTAGTCGTATCCGTAAATATCCAAAACTTATATGCCCATATTAGATAAAACCTGGGAAACATAACAAAAGACCTAAATAAATTATGCATTTGCACAGTATATTTTAGTTCCTTTTAAAATTATTGTACCTAATATGGGGAGAAAATAGTATGAAAGTCATAAATGAAGTAACAAACTTAGTTTTACATTGCAAATAATGGGCTGTATCTGAGCAAAATTTCATATTTAATGTAAAATTGATTACGCGAAGAAAGAAATCGTTTATAAAGACTACAACCTCATTAGTTTAAGTATATAAAATAAATGTATTTATTTAGTCTAAGTTGTTTGCCTAACAACGTAACGATTGCATATTTCGATTTTTATAATTATGTTAGCAAGCATAATGTCAAAGAAGAGTGCTTTTTTTTACTTGGGGAAAATCCTCATAGGACCGTCCCGGCCGCGAAGGGGTGCCAGCCGGGGTGTGCCGGACTTTTACTAGCTAAAAACCCCAAGGTGACTATTTCTGCGAATTAGTGGGGACTGCGGATCCTGTAATCAATTCACCGCAGAAGAAGAGTGCTAATACAACTATGTGTTATAATTTGGACAAATATATTGAATAATTACTGAGATTCGTATGGATAATATTTTATATTTTTAGATAACATCATATTCTATTTTACAATATATGACAACCAACCTAGTAGTATTAACCGCACAAAACAGTTCAAGTGAATGGCATGTAATACTACATGACACACGTCTCATGGACGACAGTTGTCACTTGGAAACGGTGCAGTGTTGTGCTCTGTTATATTTTTTTATTGTGTCGTGGTGTGCTGTCAAATTGTGCAGAAATTTTCAGTGAAAATTCGGAAGCAATAGTAAAATTTCCTTTCATAGGTAAACAGTGAAATATGTTTGCATTTCTTTGAAAAAACGTCAATATAATTTTAAATCATATAACAATTATTTTTAACTGCTAATGTTGCCAATTTTTTACTTTTTAAAACTCCCCTATTTTAGGGACTTATCTAACCTGTGCTTTAACACGAAAATATTAATTTTTGTTGTCTTTAGCTTGCATCAAGTACGATATAGTTGTTATTAATCACTACGTTGATGAAAAATATATCTATTATTTGTGTAAACTTTTTGGTATTTTTATTTTGGGCTAATTGCTATTGGCCCGGTCAAAATACATGGTTATGATTATCGCATAGAGTTGAAAACTGGTACGAATGTTGGGAACACCATTCCCATTGATCCCATATCAACAAAAAAATTATTTAAGTTCACAAATGTGGGTTTTTACATGTTTCAACAAAACTAAATAAAAATATGTATGTCAAAGTTGTAGATTATGCAATTATCTGTAACAATTTTGCTTACACGTATACTCCTAAGAATTGCCATTTTTGAGGTATAGTGATCTATGAGTTGAAAAGTTGTATACTTCTTAATATGCATGAGTACGTCACCTATAAATATTGATATATTTCTTGAAATAATACTTCAATAGTTACAAGGTTGTTCGGAATAACACTATACCTACATCGTGACATCTATATGATATATAGATAGTCCTTGGGTGGTGCCTTGGTTGTACTTCATGCTAAGTATTGATTCAATATTATGGAAAATTATTAAAATCATCATGTACCATAGAATTGTTTATAATTCTTTTATGTATATTAATTATATAAATGGTTTTTAATTCAAGACAAGTCGAGTGAAAAAATAGTATATATGACAGAAATTTAGCATTATTCCGTATTGGAATATATAATTAATTTTAAGGGTATTTAGGGTGAATGTGGCAACTCTATATCTGGTGGCACCACCTGCCACAATGCATCTTGTAGGTCATGTCACGTGTTAAATTTGGCCCGGAAATTTTATGTCCGATGTATGAGCGGACTCTATCTATATAATCTAAGATGACAACTACATTTTCTTATTTCTTAACCTTATGTGCATATAGGTTTGATTTACAGTTAACTATAAAATAGTTTCCAACACTCTCCCTGTGTTCCTATGTTCCTATTCCTAAATTAGTTACGCACTTACAAAATTTAGGTACACAAAGCGCTTTCGTAAGAACATCTGCAACCATATCGTCAGTTGGGCAGTATTGGATACACACAATCCCTTCTATCACATTTTGACGAATAAAGTGATGTCTTACATCAATGTGCTTTGTTCTAGAATGAAACGAAGGATTAAAACATAATTTTTGTGCAGATTGATTATCGTTGTTGGGTTATATTTGATTTGATCCTAAGACATTCAAAAAGAAATGTGCGTATAAAAAGAGCTTCCTTGCAAGCATCGGCCAATGCCATATACTCTGCTTCAGCACTACTGAGAGCAACAGTTTTTTGTTTCTTACTCTCCCATGATACGACATTCTCGCCAATTTTGAATACATATCCTGTATAGGATCGCCTATCAGCCGTATTACCTAACCAATCTGCATCAACAAATGATGTTACATCTAAAACGCTTTGTTTAAATTAAATACAAGGCAACTATTTTCGGTCCCTTTTAAATATCGTAATACACGTTTAGCCGCTTTCCAGTGAATTTCCCCATAACATTCATTAAATTGGCTCAGCACGCTAACTGCATGCGCGATATTTGGACGTGTACATACTGCAGTATACATCAAACAACCCACTAAGTTCTATAATCATATTCAGATACTTCTCCTTCAATCTTCGTTAATTTCAAACCTGTCTCCATTGGCGGCTTAGTAGATTTACAATCCTCCATTTTAAATTTCTTAATAACCTTTTTAATATAAGAACTCTGATCCAAAGTTATTACACCTTTTTCTCTGCGAAGCTGCATACCAAGCATATGATGTGCAGGTCCAAAATCTTTCATGTCAAATTCTTTTAAGAGTCTCTTTTTCAATTCATCTTTGTCTTTATTCGAACATGAAAAATCAATATATCATCAACATACAATGTTAAAATAATAAATCTATCTTTTATAAATTTTATATAAACACATGGTTCCGAAGTAATTTTCTTAAATTTTAACTTCTTTATCAGAACTCCATTGATTTTTTTATACCATGACTTGGCAGCCTGTTTAAGACCATAAATTGCTTTATTCTATTTATAAACTTTGCCTTCACTACCTTTTACTTGAAACCCTTCTGGTTGCTCTTTTCTTTTTTCCTTCTTGTTTCCAACACTATGCACATGAAAGGTGCAAATTGTGGACTTAAAATATCCAGTTACGTTCACTACCACGGGTTCACTAACATAGGTTTTTAAGCAGGTTATGCTATGTGCTATTGTGCTATAGATAAAACACAAAACGACACGTATTGTATAATTTCTACTATATATTGTCTACTAATAATATTAATTTTTACATTATTATTATTGCTCAAAAATATTAGAAACAAACCACTAATGCAGCCGGTGTAATAAGCCGCCACATGGCACTCCAGAAATATACCCAAAGCTTAGACTGACGCCCAATCATTCGCTGTATGTCTCCACAAAACTTTTCTGCACCGTAAATCCATGCTATCAGGATACATTCTCCGATAGCTATTATCAAGACCGACCAATTTGCTGCGTATTTATCCATTAATTGTAACCAATACATTCCACTCTGAAAAATTAATATTATACATAAAACATTAATTTTTAATAATTAAGTGTTTAACACACAATGTAGTAAGAGGGGCATTTCACGTGAAACAGGCTGCGAAAATTGAGTGATATTTTGGAATTCGTTCATATTCGACATGTTTATACTTCTAAGGTGTACAAATGTGTTCATTTTTTTGTATGAGGTTTCAAGTTATGAACCTTAAAAAAAGTTGTGTAATCGAATCTCGAATTTTCGGATATCTAATTTAAAAATGGGAGATAAAGTGATTCATTTTATAATTTTCACAATTTTAAAGAGATAATGAACATTGGAATTAGTTCTTTTTACAAGAAAGCAAAAAAAGAAAGAAAGTTTATGTGACAACAATAATAATCTTTGACTAAAATAAAACAAAGTGCAAATAAAGAAAATGACTAAAACCAATTCAAATATGTACGAATTCCAAATCCTCACTCTTGTTTTGATCTTTATTTCACATGAATGCCCCAAATAAAATGTAATTATAACACACCTAGACTTTTTTCTTAAAAGGAAAACTTACGTTAGTAGTAAAGATAAGTCCTCCAAAATATCCAAACAGCGCCACTATGAAAACTACCAAAACTTTCTTATGGCGATAATTTGGGAATCTGTCTAAAATAGCAGTCGTAACGGTTTCCATGAGAGCAAACTGAAACAAATAATTTCACATTAAAATCCTAACTACAACTACATCGACTTCACACTACATACCTGATTACACACTAACCTGAGAATCGAGTCCAAGTGTCAAAAGCATGACGAAGAAAAGAATAGACCAAAGTGGCGACACAGGCAGCCGAGTTACCACTTCAGGATAAACTATAAACGCAAGTCCCGCACCTTGATCCACAACTCGATCCACTCCAACATTTAACTCGTGTGCCAAAAATCCAATAACAGAAAATATGACCAATCCCGCAAAAAATGATGTCGCTATGTTACAAACAGCGACTATCAACGAATCACTGCAAAATTAAATTAATTATGTAACTTTAAATAGGTACTTTTTGACATACTTATTAACATATTACTTACAGGTAGCAATTGTTTGTAAATTGGTTATAAGAAGATAGGGTTATCAGGCCACCCCAAGCTGGACTCAATGCAAAAAATATCTGCACTGCTGCATCACCCCAAACCTAAAAAAAATCATACAAAATGTCAAAATACATAGCGTAACATAGCGACTTTATTTAAATTAGGCGTTTTCCATCCTTTATAAACAAACTGTAACTATACTGATAACTGTGCTTTCTTAAAGTTTGTCTCTTTTATTATTTGTGTAAGATTATTTTTAAATGAAGTTTGAAATTAGTTATTATTATTTGTTTAAACTAGAAATATTTAAATTTATCGTAACAGCATAAAAAATATGTAAATAACAAAATATTTTGTATATGAACTCATAATATATATTATTTACAGTAGGTACTAATAATCTAAACACTGTGTTACTTTATGAAATAGATTCGTTTGTTATAATGCGTTTGGTTGGATTATTTTAATTTATCACTATAGCGTGTAGCAGGAGCTGAATAAATTGAGTGCTCTATTAAAATAATATACAATACCTGAGCATTTGCAAGCCGACTGAAATCCGGAGTTAAGTAGAAAATAATTCCAGTGGCTGCTCCAGGTAAAGTAACTCCACGAAAGAATAGAATTACAAGTACCACATACGGAAATAGGGCAGTAAAATAAACAACCTGCAAAAGAATTATTTTTAGACAATATTTCTCGTGTTGCAGTAAACTAAAAGTATAATGACATGAATTAAAATGAATTGATTAATGTAATAAAACAATTTATTCTTCACAGAAAAATTTTTAGGTGACAGGACTTTGAACTCAAATTCCAAACAAAATTGTGTTGAGACTAAATTTAAAGTTATGCTATATTAAAAAATTGTAATATATATTTTTAAGTTTATTTTAATTAAATGCAATTTTTAATTTCAATTTCACAGACTTAAGTAGTGTATGCTAACCTTTCCTGAGGACTGAACACCTTTACAAAGGCAGAGAAATACGATAAGCCAAGCAGCAAATAAACATGCCGCCATTCCCAGACGCACCTGACCCGTTTCTTCTATACCAGACGACAAGCCTAAAACGTGGTTCCTGGAAAAACATGTCGAGGTATATGGCTAGAACAACACTACAATTTACTGTCAATAAATATACTCTTAACATTTGAAAACAAATACACTTATTTAAGTGTATTTATATACGAAGAAGAATTTTCCTATTCGTATTTTATATGACTGTGTACGAATTACTATGTATTTATTGTTTTAAGACAAGTACTTAAATTTTTATGGGTAGATACTTCAAGGACTATTATGTATATTATTAAATATTTTTTTTAGATCTAAATGATAAGTCATATCTCGTAATGTAAAAGGTTATTACTGGAAGTATAAGCTCTACGGGCTTACGTTTCTGTGAAATAAATAACCATGAATGACCATATAGGGACTATCGTCTCTGTAACATCACGTAGATTTGGTATTCTAAACAGACTGCGACGGTTTTTCACGCCAGATCAACGGTACCTATTGTATAAGCTCCAGGTCAGGCCCTGCATTAAATACTGTTTCCATCTCTGGGACGGTTCTGCACAGTAATTACTTCGTGCCCTGGATAGGTGGCAGCGGAAAGCTGTCCGCATTGTGAATGATCCAGACATTACTAACCATCTTGAAATACTCCAGTTGCCAATAAATATTGCTTCACTAAGCTTTTTCTACTGTCTTCAAACGACGAGTGTTTTGAAGAGTTTTCAACCTTGTAGTACATACTGCTTACCAAAAAAAAAAAAAACACACGCGCGGGTTTACGGTATAACGGCTTTACAGTAACTCATATCCCGGCTAGGAATAAGAAGTTCTCTAACTCTAATTTTGCCGAATTGTTGAGCTGTGGAATGACCTTCCGATAAGCGTGTTCCTACTATCTTACGATATTAGGTCCTTTAAGCGTAGCGTAAAGACATATCTGTGTAGGCCGGCATTATCACTGCGACTATAAATAGATTTCTCTTTACTTTTTACAGTCGTAATCGTTTCTTCGCCTGCACTATGCTTAACATTAGTCGTGGTGTGTTCACTATTCCAAGACATAATTAAAAAATACGTCTTTTTGATGCTTGTTTCCAAGTAAATGTAGCCTAGTTGTTAATTATTATACATTGGTTTGCTTAAAATTAACATCCTGTTATTATCAAGAAGAAATCAGTAATATAAACACCAACCAAAATTGAGCCCCCAACGCAGCCTTGAGTTTCTTTCGGCGTTTCTTCTCAAGGTTGTCGCTTCCGAAACGCTAGTAGATCACTGTTAGTTTTCGTATTTTTTGGCTGCCGGCTCAAGTCAAGGTTCATACTCACAGGGGTGCCCTTGTGTTGCCACCCAACCCATAAATTGCCGGCTGGGCACCTTAAGTCTTCGTCCTCCCGCCGAGTTTAGTTGTGAAGGTCTTTCCCGGTCGTCAAAGCGTCGACATTCGAAAAAAAAAAAACTGAGCGAAAAATCTTACGTAAAATATTCCTCAGCGGGTGGTCGTCGTAGTGCAGTGTCAGCGAGTGATATTATTTTTTGAATATTGGGGTAAGTTTGATTGAAACATTCTCGAAGATAATAAGTTCCATTCTTTGCCACACATTCATCCGCCTCTTCATAGGAATAGCAATCTAAAATATACAAAAAATTAGTAAGAAAAAATATCTATAATATAAAAATGAATCGCTAAATGTCTTGATAAGCGCGAAACTCGAGAACGGCTGAACCGATTTGGCTGATTTTTTTTTTGTTGTGTTTGATGACGTCTGAGGAAGGTTATTACGGAGAGAAAATTTTTAAAAATTCCCTGCAACTGTCTAAAAATAACACTTTTCTGTATTCTCATACAAAAAATTCGTTATAAGTCATTTTGAACTTTAACACCATACCATAAAGTTTAAATGTCAGTGGACGGGTTCCGGGAAGGCAAAACAATTGAGTGACGTATAAATATTAATGTCAATATTTATCAATTTTTATACATATAGCATTAAGGCCAGGTCCCTTCAAACAATTTTCAAAAAACAGCCGACAGGCCAATAGGCTTAGGCAGAATAAAATCTGACGGGGAAGCAATGTGACTTTGTTTTAGAGAAACAGGGAAGAACAAGGTCTACCGGGATAGCTAGTTGCTTATAATTATATAATAGATTTATCTCGTTTTATCAACACTTTAAAAAATAATTGGATTAAAAAATTTGTAGAATTGTAAAGATAAAATTTAGAACAATTTTTATCTTTACAACTTTTTTGTACATCCATTAGCAAAAAATAAAGGAGATATCAACAAAGAATTTAAATTCAAAATGGCGATTATCTCATCGTTGGCATTTGGTCGCCATTTTGAATTTTGATTTCTAATGATAGGATAAATTATTTGACCAATGCATTGGACTATAAGTAAACAGAACGAAAGGAACGTAGAATTTCACGCCTAATGATTATAACATTATTATTATGATGTTTGGCGTTCCTAATTATGAACGCAGTAAGGATATTTTCAATTCCTTTGCTATTCGCATTATGGCTGAGGAAATGTTTCTTGTAGTGCGGTTCTAGGGAATATCTACCACAAATGCGTAGTATCCGATACGACTAAACTTCTATTAGTTTTGTGGTGAAATGGTTATGGCTGAATTAGCTCTTGTACACACTCCAGGTAGTTCTTATCTACCGAATGGTGTATAAACAGAAAATTATTTAAATTATTTAGTAAAAACCGTAACATTTGGATTTCCTTTTTATAGTTACTTTTAGCAGTAAAAAAACGTATGTCTGCTTAATTCTTATAAAAACAAATAGGTAAATATATGTATATGACAAAATATAAACATTTCTTACATTCAGTACTCCAATCTGCATTACAATTTTGCCATGGTAACTGATAAAAGATGCTAATAAAAGACACGAGCATGTAGTATATTGTCCACGCTATTATCAGATTATAGTACAGCATCACAATGCTTGACACTATGACCATTCCATAGCCTAATCCCCGGAAGAGAGGACAAAACTTGTTGTACACTGCGACTGGACCAAGTGACCCGTATTGACCAAATGAAAGCTCCATGAACATTAGCGGCAGTCCTGCTATTATCAGCATCACTGTGAACGGGATCAGAAAAGCTCCTGTAAAAAAAAATACATCCATGTTATCAATTTTTTCTAAACGAAAGAACGAACCAAATCAATAAAAAAAAATTAACCATGTATTCTTGAGATTGTTGGTAACATACAAAAAATGCGAGTCCCAGGGCTCTTTATAATCAAACGACATGGTTCAATCTTTTAAAGTTTTTACTAAGTACATATATTAGATAATAGCTGTGCACGCAACTTCGTTCGTATATCTTGTCGTCGACTTTATACAAATGCAGCTCCGACCTGTATAAGCACGTACAACCTAAGTTGAATCCTATTTTATATGATTCACAATATAGATATGAGCTCAACTAATTTTAGAAGAATGTAAACCTCAATAACTGTCCATTTTTAAATTTTATTTTCTCCATAAAAACTTTCAATAGTCATTTTATTACAGACTTAACTTTAACGAAAATTTTAGTAAAACGAACTGAAAAGTTATTTTCTACAATTTGTTACACATAAATAATTGACATGTTTTTGAAACTGATATAACTTTTTTATTTATGAATCGATTGAAATAAAATTAGCACTAAATGTTAAAGGCAACTTTTTACGACACATTAATGAAAACCGTATTTAAATCGGTTATGCCGTTTCTAAGATTAGCGGTCACAGACGCGTACAGATATGTGCATATTAACGATTCCGATACATTTTTACTAAAAAACATCACGCAAGTGATTTTTTTCTGGTTACTCGCTTATATACGAGTTCTTGCATATCATCGTATCTTTGGAATGTTCGAGAGGAGACTGAGGAACAGATTTATCGTATATATTGATATTGATTGATGATATAGATACATTGTCTACTTTATATCATATAAATTCTACTAAATACCATTTATTTTCGAATTAATACCTTCGGAAGTAATTTCCTAATACTATGCTCATACCATTATGCTGACATTATATGAATTCTTCTTTAATACAGCTTTCGTAATTTCACCTACGAACTTATTAATAATTGTTATTCATTTCACAGCTTAGCTTTTCTAAACATATTCAGTTTAAAAATGTAACAAATAGTATTTATTTATTAACTTTATAGGAGTATCATAAGAACTCACCCCCTCCGTTATTGTAGCATAGATATGGGAATCGCCACACGTTTCCAAGACCTACACTATAACCGAGCAAGGATAAGAGGAAATCAAAACGTCCCGTCCAGTTGCCACGCTCTGGCTCTGTTTCTTCGGACAACTGACTGATAGGTAGTTTCTTTGGATCATCATCGCACTGTAAAAAACATGAAATTAATTTAAAGAAAACTACCAAATAGTTTATTATTCTGACTCAACATAGTGACTTCATGTCACCTGATGGTAAGCTTGGTGCAGTCCGAAAACCGGGTACGACTTCCTAGCGCAGCGATCATGCCTGCCTGCCTGCCTGAGCGCAATATCATGGAGCGATGGGGACACGCTCGCGAAACGACTATTCCACTTTTCAACGACTCGGCAAAGGTGGGAACAGATACAGTATGTACTAGTAGTGTAGGTGTGAAGCGATACTTTAGGATATGATGGGTCTGACATATGTATGTAATAGTAGTAGTACAAAACTAGTATAAAAAACATGGGGTAACCATTATTCTACAGACCAGAGATGGGCAAAATGTAATCAGATTAATGATTAACGATTACAAAATGAAGTCGTAATTTTAATTTTGTTGCTCTGTAAACATGATTAAATCTATTCAAAACATTAAAGAGTCATAAATGTGTATGCCATTGAGGATTATGTAGTGTTTAAAACGTAGATGAGCAAAATGCAGTCATATTAATGATGAAAAACGCAAAATGTATTCGTAATCGTCTTTCATTGATCTGATTACATTTTGCCCATCTATGCTATAGACAATATCCTATGTTTGAATATGTTTTGAGTTTTCTATGTTCAATATTTAATGTGTAAACTTTTTTATATTTCGAATAGAAATTTTATACGTCCCAACAGGAATCAAACCTGCTAGATGTCTAGCTTTGGTAGGTAACATACAATCCCTGATAAGTTAAGAAAATTTTCTTTCACAGTTAAAACGTTTTTCAATAATATTTTATTTTTGTATAATATTTAGATAAGGTGAAGGTATCTTATTTCGAGGAATTCTCAAATTATCACCATATTATAATACCAGATAGATATTTAGGAAAAACGACGTATTGTGGTTAAAAAAGTTAGTAAAGCATATCATGACTGGGGTTTTTCTAAATATCTTGGGATACGGTTTCGATTTCGCAATGACTGGGAATAAGCTCTACCTTAAATTACGAATCTACAAATTAAATGTAAATAGTAATAATTATTAAAGTAATTAAAGAGTAAAGTTTTTTTTTTTTTTTTTTTTTTTTTTTTTTTTTTTTTTTTTTTTTTTTTTTTGGTAACCCAGAGGAAATCCCTAACGGACCGTCAGGAGAGTGGTGAGGGCCACCCCCCCGGTGTGCCGGACTTGCACCAGCTAAAACCTCTGGGATGATCCGCCACTCGCGTCTACACCGGACTCCAGGTACACCGAGGACGTCTGCAAGCCCGGTGCGCGATCAGCCCCATTACAGGCTACGCCAAAAATGTGGGGGAGGTGGGATGTGCTCACCTCCCCGCCGCCTTGTGGTGCGTGGGAGCACGCACTTCACCACCGGAGTATAGCCTAGACGGTTGGCCCCTCAGCCGACCCGCCCGGCACTCCGCAGGAGAACCCTTGCAATAGGTTCGGCGGCGCCGATGCAAGATTCTCCTCCCGCGGGACAGTAGAGATGATTCCCTGCTGTTCCTCTGTCGCCGCGGGGGCGGCGTTCGGGGCAGATGGACGGCCCCGACCCATACGCAGTGGCCGCTTTGAAGCGGCGCACGACGGGCCGCCTACGCGGTGACCAGCAGGTTTGCCGGCGTCCGCGCAGACGGCGCACTTCGGCTGCGCCGTGCAGCCGAGGGATTTGTGGCCCGGCTGGGCACAGCGCTGACACAGACCGCTTCGGTCCACCAACGCCTTGCATTTCACGCTCACGTGCCCGGGCTCCAGACAGCGGAAGCACCGGAGCACGCGGGGCTCCGCAACCTTGACCTGGGCGCTTGTACAGCCGACGCGCAGACCTCGTTTGACGATGAGGTCGGCAATGTCGACGGGACAAGTCGCCCAGTAAAGAGTAAAGTGATGCATGCAAAAATAAGTAAGTGCAATTTGTATGTCATTCACCCTGAGATAGAAACTTTTAAAATTGATGACCAATAATTTCCTGTGACCATTTATGGTTCTGTTATTTATATATAATTTTCGTCAATTTAGAAAACGCTATGAATTAACGTTCGTTAAGTTATAGGCAAATTACGTTACGAACTAAAGTTACGAATCTTAATTCGTAATAATAACTTATCAGAGATTCATTGTCTTATTAAGTTTTTATGATAATTAGTTATTTTCACACGAATACTCAGTTAACCGGGCTTTACTATCGACACTATTAATTAATTTTTACCTATATATAAAACTCGTTACTTTGGTTAATTATATATAACAACTAAAAGGTTCAATACTTTGCTCGAATTCTTATTAAAAGCATGGAAATAGGTCATCTCTTGAATGTAGTCTACAGTGAAAAAGGTAGGTATGTTGACTGTAAAATACTTCGTACCTATAGATACTAGATATAGTATACAAATAGATTACCTAATGCACCGTTATTATAATATAGGTAAGCTAAACTATATATATCACAAAAGCTACGTATCTAACAAAATGTCCGTAAAATTTTGTTCTTTGGGAATCTATATTGAAATTTCAGCATCGATACACATGGCAGTGTCACTTTAAGAAAGTGACCTATTTTTTAGAAATTTTAAGCTTGTATAGATAATATTAATATTATCACTTTTAATCAATATTAAATATGGGAAAATACTAACTCAGTCCGTTAGATACCTAAAAATTTGTCAATTATTTTCACTTTATCCCTATACTATACTTACGTCTGAAAATTTCATATCCACTGCTGGAATATCAGATGTTACTGAAGATATTTGAGTTTCCGATGACTTCTCCATCTTTAACGTTAGGTATATAAACCGGAACTATTTGAATAATACGGATTGATATCGGATCATCATGACGGCGATCATCGCAGCTTCCAATGCACGGGAATCACCGAGCACGGCACAACACATCACATTTCTTATGATTCGTTAACAAAGACTCTTTCTATAAGCACGGAAGGAGGAGAATGAATATTCTCCTGTTTTAAAATATTGGCACTTATAGAGTTTATGTTGCAGAATAGAAATAAACGAGATTGGACGAGTAGAATATATATGAAATCGGAAAATATGAAACGCAGGAACGCGCAGATGTCAAGTTTCGCATCGACCGAACTCTGAATGAACAACTAGGTCAATATCAAGCCTCAGCCTCCACCACTCCCCTCACCCTCAACCCCTGTGGGAAATTTTCTCATCTTTGCGAATACCATAAAATAAGCCGCTTTTATTGTATGTTAATATGAATAACGATAAACATTATTTTTGAGGATTAAAATAAGTTCCGATAGCAATGAAGTAGCTAGAATAGAAATCATAAAATAATTACTTCTAGGAAACATATATCTCTATTTACGTAATTAATCATGATATATTATATAACTTGTATCACTGATTTGATTCTACGATCTGATGTCTGTACAGGTAGAGCGGTTTTTCTGTATAATGTATGACTTTTTGGGTTTTGTTTATTAGCATTATTTTCCCAGGAAGAATCGAAATGTTAAATACAAATCGTCACTTTTATAATGTCTTGCTTACTTAGAATTAATTATAGCAAACTATTAAATTTTTTTTTTATTTATGGCTTTATTCCAAGGACAGACCCTTTGTGAAAACTATTAAATATTGATACGTATACACCGTAACAGGACAGAGAAAAAGATACGTACATAAAGTTAAAAACGTACTATATAAAATATCTATTAGTTTTGATATGCCTAATAACTTTCTAAAAAGTCTTCAGAAAATTCAATCAAACTTTATAATTTGTTTTCATCGTCCATGAATAGTTGTATGTATATTTTTAAACATACAGTAATGATGTGCATACTTTATTATTTCTATAGAAATGTTTGTCATACTTGTTTGGTGTAGACACCTAAAGGGGCGCCAATTAAAATAAGTTTAAACAATGATATGATTATTTTATTATTTATTTATTTTTGATTTATGTCGCCAAGTATTTAAAAAACAGGCATCCATGGGTTTTATCATCAATACTTCGCATCAGCCTTGCCCAACACTTCGTAGTGGTTCCCGTTGGTCAGTGGCAATTCTAAATCACTTTGTGACCATCAACAGTTATCTTGGCGTTCACTGCTGTTCTCGATTTGTACCCTCCGTCTTATTTTAGCATTAAATATAATGCAGTCATTTTACCAAGCTCGACATTCAAGGGTATCCAAGCCGTTTTTTCATTAGCCGATACCGATAATAAAACTATGTACTTTAGATCAGGGGCGACCACAGTTGGTCATTCAGCAGCAGTCTGAATCAGTATTCAGTAGGCTGGCCTTTTGAGATTAATATTTAACCCTTTGAGGCCGTGCTACAAAATAATCCCTTATAGTTGACACTCAAAAACCACACAATACCGGTCGAGATCGCGCCAAATTATTGGGCGTTAATATACGCCCGTGGGCGTCAAAGGGTCAACAGCGGGCCGCAATTTTTTTTTTATTACATATTTACCTGTAACAAAATTTTATTGGATATTTGCCTAGATGATTAAAACTAAATTATACCTACATAGGTATATAACAACATATTTTCACATTGCTACGCCGCTCTCGGCATAAATAAGGAGACTTGCAAGAACATTAGGACAATATTTTATTGAGTAGGCAATCGTTCTTATAATATACTAGCTGATCCAGCAAACGTCGTTTTGCTATATAAGTTATTGTAATATCTTCTAAGATGTTCATTGCAATTAAGTGCTGTCAAAGACAATTTAGTTCACAATTAAATACTCTTAATCAACAACACATTTATGTCAATAAAGATTAATATTATTACGTTGATACAACTCTGAACAAATAATGCATTAATTTCGACCAAATTTGATTATCATAAAAACGGTTCTAGTGAGTTAATCTTAAAATATAGACATATACTGTCGCGGACATTTTTTTAGATCATTTCAAGAGGAATAATTCTTTCATACATATATTTTTGGTATCTTGAACCGTTTTTGCAGCGCACGCAATGGAAGCCCTCAAGGATGAATAATTTTCCCCGTTTTTTTCACATTTTCCATTATTTCTTCGCTCCTAATAATTGCATCGTCATGTTATATAGCCTAAAGCCTTCCTCGATAAATGGTCTATTCAACTCAAAAGAATTTTTCAATTCGAACCAGTAGTTCCTGAGATTAACGCGTTCAAACAAACAAACAAACTCTTCAGCTTTATAATATTAGTATAGATTATAAAAGAAATAAGGAAATCATTGATAATAAGAAGCATAAATAATATGAAACCTTTAATAATCTTGGCATATAAAACAATATTATAAAAGTTGTAAGCTAAGTCTCGCTAAAATTGCTCCATTCGTTTCTACGCCATGACTGACTGCAGTAAGCAGCAAACTAAAACAGGTAATAATTATTATTATAGAAACTACTGCTTCGTATTCAAGATTGACCACAAGGTTTTATTTTAATATGGTCAATGCAGACTCACCTCGTTAATATATTAATAATACCAATTACTATCCTCAAACTTCGTCTTCGTTAACAATGTGAATACACGAAGTTTAAGTGAATTTTCAATATCCCAGAGACAGACAGACGTATCTAACAAAAGTTTTATATAGAAAAAACAAACATTTTGAGAAAATGATTTATTAAACATCCATATTCTGTTCAAAACTTAATAGCAAAGCTGCGAATGATCTATTATGGTCCCTTTATTTTTAATTTATAACACTAAACGACACATGTATATTGTTAACAAACCTATACCTATACGTATAATATAGAAAAGTAAAATGTATCTGATTAAAAAATCGATATAATGTGCCCCAAAAATATAAAAACATCAGAAACATTCATTTTATCTTAAATACAATTTGTGCCGAGGCCGTTTATTTGTTTAGTAATGTTTACTTTTCAACCAGAAGCGTCTTGATGAGGGATTCCAGTTTCCTAGTATCGGCAGCGAATTTTCTGATTCCATCGGATAGCTTGTCGGTTGCCATTTGGTCTTCATTGAGATGCCAACGGAATTGCGCTTCAGATAATGATATCTTTTCGATGTCGCTTTGTTCTGACAATTTCGGATCTAGTACCTGTAAAAACGCAGTATACTTTACTTACTAATTGGAAAGACAGTGTATTGAAAAAGCCGCAGCTACCACTAAGAAATGAGATTCTTTAATAGTCGCTGTTGTCATGTTGGCCCTTTTATACCTCGACAGCAGATTCCTTAGGTATATATACATCTAGACGTACATTAGCTCATCTCGAAACACAGCAAGTAAGTGCGAGTTAGTATAAAACTCTTTGCATTAGTAAACTGTGGTCAATAATTGTATTTTTTACTAATCTAAATATATATAACTCAAAGGTGACTGACTGACGTAGTACTCTATCAACGCATAGCCCAAACCACTGGACGGATCGAGCTGAATTTGGCATGCAGGTAGATGTTATGACGTAGGCATCCGCTAAGAAAATATTTTGATCAATTCTACCCCCAAGAGGATAAAATAGGGGATGAAAGACAGATTACACAGATTGACATATTAGTTAAGAATATTGTGTACAAAGAAGTTTTGTAGGCCCTAATTTTTTACACATGCTAAATAAAAGTAAAGCCGCAAAAACTATACCTAATTAATAATAATATTTCTTAACGCGAGCGAAGCCGCGAGCAAAAGCTATATTTATGTGAAATTGTAATTCGCTTTAAAATTGATTAAAAATAAAGCAAGAAAATTGATCTTGTTATGTTAAATATAATTTATTCGTCGAGATTGAGCCGGACTGCTCTAAATTCTCTTCAAACTTCTTTATAAACGTTATCTCTTGTGATTTACGATTTCCAATACTGTCTCACTTAAAAAACACTCGATATATCATATTACAAACTAGCTGACCCTGTGAACTTCGTACTGCGATACCGCCATGAATGGCGTGTTAACCTATTAACCCTCCCACTTCCCCTCTTTCCCCTCCGCCTAAAGTTTATATTCGATCTTCTTTTCAAAATATTAATATAAATGTAGTGACTATTTTTTTATATCGGTGTGAGATACACGCTTATATTGGCACCCATTAGTTTTTATTCCGCGATAACCTTTAAAATATTCATTTAATTTAGATAGTCTAAAGGATTATCGTTATTATTATGCATGAAATGCTTAAGGTAACTGAGGTATTATAATTGGAATCTGTCTAAATAGCTTTAAAATTGCCGCATTGTACGTGACCTTTGTTTTAGATGTTAGAATGGGTACAGTGAGTTATTCTTAAAAGTTAGATATATGCCATCGCGGACTTTCTTGTAGACTTATAAATGAGGAATATCGCATCATACATTGTTTGTTATATATCAAAGGGATTAAGCAGCATTTTCGATGAAAGCGCTCGAATGGGTGGTTTATTTCGAAATTTTCAACAATTATCGTCCTATTTCAACTAATTCACAAATAACTTATCAAATTATACAACAGTAAAATCTCCATGAATACGGTATATAAATGCGTTCAGTAATGTTTGAGATTATCGCGAACATACAGACAGATCCAGTGAGGTACTTTGTTTTATAATGTAGTCATACAAAAATCGTTTAGTTAGTATAATATATTTACCCTCTTTAGCGGCTGGTCATTGGCAGCCAACTCTTGCAATAGCTTAGGACTGATAGTCAGTAAATCGCAACCAGCTAGCTCGCGAATCTCGCCAATGTTACGGAATGAGGCGCCCATCACTTGAGTTTTGTAACCGAATTTCTTGTAGTAATTATACACGCGGGTTACGGATAAAACACCTGGATCTTCTTTAGCGTCGTACGTCTTCTTTGTATGTTCCACATACCTAAAATAAATTTTAATATACATCATTGACTCCTAATCCAACTCAATTTGTATCCACAAAAATAAAACATAGTAAGTTATACGTATGTAGCATATTATAATTAATATTTCATCGCGCTATGCGCCGTCCCAATGCAGGCAGACAATTATTTTTTTTAATTTAATTGTTGCCCCACAATAGTCTTTGCCTATATTCTGGATAGTTTTACAAACATGAACTTGACAGCTACAAACACCAGACCAGAAACAACTACGCATAAATCATACAAATATAAGTTCCATGTGGAAATCGCACGCACCACCACTGCGTCAACCGAGTCATAAAATTATTGCATCAGGAACTATATCAACTTTGCACTTATATGTCCTGTCCGATGGAATTGGTATAGTTGAGTTGATTGCTGTTCTCAGAGTATTTACATATGACATTTTTGTTAGATGTCATACAGAAAATTATATCGTCGGGTGAAAGACTATTTGATTGAAGCGACATGTTTTGGTGATATAATAATATATATATTTTTGTAATCAGCGTTTTTTACCGATTCCAAATATATTTATATATATATATATATATATATATTACTATATCACCAAAATATGTCGCTTAAACCAAATAGCCTTTCACCCGACGATATATGTTATTAAAGTAAGGATACATAAGGATATTAGTGGATACAGACACTAATGTATCTCGGCTCACCCTTAAAGGGATATTGTAAAATTATGCTATTTAAATGAACTGTAAAAACTCACATATGTTGACTATACGAATAAAAACCCACAATAGTGGGCAGCATATGTGTGTCATTTTGTAGGCCTACCTCTCCTTATGAAATTCCACTATATGCCGACCAGTACGACGACTATCAACAAATTATTGTATCTTTACGTGAACGGGATTTGCGGCGTAAACAGTGCGCATTCGATGTAAAAATAACATTGCTGTAATTGTAGACAATAAAACAAAACAATGTAATTACCAATCCAAAATACGGCCAACAAATGGTGAAATGAGAGTAACGTTAGCCTCTGCACATGCAATAGCTTGATACAATGAAAACAGTAATGTCAAATTGCAATGGATACCGTGCTTCCTTTCCAATTCTCTGCAAAAAAAAAAGTTTAATTACATGCAATATTAGGAAGTTTACCAAAGGCTACTCTTTCTTTTTTTGTTAACGAAATCCCTAACGGACAGTCAGGAGAGTGGTGCGGGCCACTCCCCCGGTGTGCCGGACTTGTACCAGCTAAAACCTCTGGGGGTGATCCTTAACTCGCGTTTACACCGGACTCCAGGTACACCTAGGACCCTGGACAGCTGGACAGGCTACGACAAAAATGTGGGGGAGGTGAAACGTGCTCACCTCCCCACCGTCTTGTGGTACGTGGGATCACGCACGTCACCACCGGAGTATAGCCTAGACAGGCTACTCTACCCTCACTTTGTATGAAGTGATGCTGTAAGGTACGTGGTTCATTGATAAGACAAAAAAATCTTTTAATAACTTAATATTCCGATTTGAGGGGTTTAATAATAATAAAAAAAAACTTACTTTGCAGCTTGAATACCTTCCCAGGTAGATGCCAATTTGATTAAAATTCTATCTTTTTTAATACCATATTCAGCGAACATATTAATTAATTTCATGGCTTTCGATATACTAGCATCTTTATCAAAAGATAATCTGTAAAATTTAAATCGTAATTAAATTGAAATCAATGCTACTTATTAATATTAAAAGTCAGGTTTCTTTAATTAATTAATTACCTTGCGTCAACTTCAACAGAAACTCGCCCGGGGATAATCTTTAGGATTTCACAGCCGAATAGAACACTGAGCATGTCCAGTGTCTCAGAAACTTGCTCCTCAATGGTACTGAAATATTAAAAAATAAGATTTTATGTTTACACCAATAATGAATACTAAATAATGAAGGTTAAGAAAGGTTAATACAGTTTTACTTACTATAGTTACAGCAAGTGAATGCACTGCTTAATATATAAAAAACGAATATTTACATCATTACTAGGAAGAATATAACATTTCAATTTAAAAATCGTTAATTGAATTTGTATTCCCCTATTTTGGGGATTTTGTGGGGTAGGCCAAAAATCTATAAAAAATTCTAGTAATGTCATTTATTTTTTCCCTTTTAAGAAAATTTTCAGGAACTTAAAAGTAGAAAACAAATTTCAAGCTTGACAACAATAATGGCAGTAAGGTGGTAACCATGGTAGTCCATTTAGATCTATATCTAGTTTTTATTTAGTTGCTTAAAATCATGATCCTGTTTAAAGAAAATAAATATAATGCAATAGGAACACCCATGTTATACTGCCAGCAATATTATTGCTTCATTGGAATATGCTATAAATATATGCAAACCAGTACTTTTGCTTGCTGCAAAGCACCATAAGTGCAGCTGCTGCTGTTTCATTGACATTATTACCTTAAATTTTGTATCAAAAAATATTATTATAATTTAACAAATTTTTATACCTGCCAGATTCTCTTGCATATTTGATAGCTTTATCAAGAATATGCTGATATTGTTCCATACCAGCTGCAGACAAAATTAAACTAGGATTTGTAGTCGCATCTGTTGGCTTATACTCCTTCATAGCTAAAATGAAAATTATCAGTAGTTACTTAAACATTTCTGAGTCATCAGCATCACAATGTGACATTAGGATTAAATCTTAATTCTCTATTTTATTTATAATCACAGATTATTATATAAAATAATATGGGAGTTAAATTTAGGTAATTCAAGAAATTAGAAAGAAAAAGAAATATTGACTATGTAGAGTAGGGATAGCCAAAACTAGCCTGCACCTCCCACAAAACTTACCAATGGCCTTATAGAGGCTCGCACAATAAGGTCATATGCATTTAAATCATCCGAGGTCACCACCACTGTTGTAGTCAATTCATTCGACTTCATTTTATATGTTGTTGAAACATAATATCAATTAATCAAACAATCAGTGCTACTTAATTTGTAGAAGACATTTTTAAAAATGTATATTAAAAAATATGATTAAAATGATTAAATTTAAAACGAAATGTACATTTACATTTATTACTAAAAGGTTTTTATTTTACATTTAAATTAAATTAAGTAAAATACAAATTAACACAAAAACAACCCTGGAGCAAATTTGATTTAATTTGTTCAATGTCAATGGGAATATGTTAATAAGAAGCACAGCAATTTTTATTGTCTGTGTATTTCTAAATCACTTATCACTTTCTAATTAAAAAGGTTCACTGAATAATGTTTTAATTTGTCACTAAATAAAACTACTTTCTTCTGCCGTCATTTGTGACTGACATTACCTCCGACTCCGATTGCGACTGCGGTTCGGACCCCGGTTCCGACTCTGATAAATCAAATTTAAAAACTCCGACTTCGGTTCCAATAAAACTGCCTCCGTTACATCCCTAATTTAAATGTTAACTTAGACTGTTATTGTCCTAGCCCTTGCCAAGCCAAACCTAGTCTAACTTAGTTAACCACAGCCAGGCTAAATTATACCAACTTAATTACATGCTATGCATATGCATATGCTTAATTATATGATTCAGAGGATTCCTTCAAAGCATTAATTAATCATTTTAAATGTGTTCATCTACATACATGCGCAGTGCAGTTACTAGTTTTCCACATTTTAAATACATTACTTTCCAACTTAAAACATGGTTTATATTTGACCATATTTGATTGAGCAGAGTTAAAGATATTACTTGATTTGTATATGAATACTATATTATGAAGAAATTCTATACTGTTAAATATGAACACCTGTGGAGAGTACAAATTAAAACATATATACAGCTTGACCTCTCCATAGTAGACAGTATCTTACATTAATAAGGTCAAGTAAAATAATTTTCTCCTTCATATTAAAATAGATACACTTTATACTAAAATACAAATATTAATAAAATATACAAATCTATTTCTATTTGAAACTCATCATGGTTACCACAAAAAAAAGTTTAAAGGTATGTCAAGTCAATGAAGGCTAAAAATATCTAATATTAAATACAATACTGAAGCTCAATATGATTAAAAAATAAAGTACTAGATATTTTTAAATAAGAAGGCAGAAAAATTTAAATTAGAAAAGCAGAAATATACTCAGAATGTCAAAACAAGTTGATAAGATAGCATAATATGTTGTATAAACATTCTCAATAGTTACAGAAACCTAATATTTTCATAATTCATATTACAGGGAACAAAATATCACTATTTTAAAAGTAACTAAGTTATTGCTTAGTCATGCACGAATATTTGTATATTACTAGCTGTCCCGGCAGACCTTATTCTGCCCTATTTCTCTAAAACAAAGTCACATTGTTTTTTTTAATGTTAATAGTTTCCCCCGTCAGATTTCATTCTGCCAAAACTTATTGGCCTGTCAGCTGTTTTTTGAAAATTGTTTGAAGGAACCTGGACTTAATGTTATGTGTATAAAAATTGACAAATACTGTCATTAATATTTATTCTGCTGTTCTCGAGTTTCGCACTTATCAACACATTTAGCAATTCATTTTTATATTATAGATAACAAAATTCTATAGCACTCAATCCATACTAACAAAATGCTAACACAATATCATATATATAACAATAATGTACAAGGATTCTCTTAATCATTGTGCTGTTATACAATCATCAATTACAACTAGATAGAATGGAAACTATAATGAAATAATACTGACTACTAATAATCAGATATGGGCAAAATGTAATCTGATTAATGATGAAGGATTACAAAACATAGTCATCATTTTAATTTTCTTGCTCTGTACTCATGATTAAATCCATTTAAAACATTAAAAAATGATGTGTATAAAATCTGGGATTTTGTAGTGTTTAAAACATAAATGAGCAAAATGCAGTCATATTAAAGGTAAAAAACGTAAAATGTAATTGTTAATTATTTTTATTAATCTGATTACATTTTGCCCATCTATGCTAATAATGAATTTACAACCAGGACTCTGGGAGTGATCCCAGGGTTATTATTATCCTCAGATATTTTCCATCAAACAAGGATGTATAATAAGACTTTCCTTTATACTCTGAACCCACATACACACAACCCAGACTGGACAATGTTTTAACTCTGATGTTTAACATTATGTGCACACTATTTTGAAGGCAAATAAGAGGTTTTTAGCATATTGATTGTCTGAGGGTTGGAGAAAAACAAATTGAACAGAATTTGTAAATTCAAACAAAAAGGTGAATTAAGTTATGATATTAATTATTGTTGTGGAAGGCAAATAAAGAAAGATTTATAAGATTATAAATACTTTCTACTCCCGAATTGCAATCAACAGTGAAAGTAAATAAATCATATGAGCATTACTATAAGCATTACCATACCTCATTCATCTTATTAAGTCCCTTATGACAGTTCCTCATGCATAATAGTGAAAATAAATATTTAACAAATACATTTCTAAAACACTTTAAAATGAAATAGAGTAACAAAAATGTCAAATAATTGTCTCACAAACAATAAACACTTTTTTTTGCATTATTGTTCCTCAATAAGTAAAACAATAGAAAATAATATTCACTGAAGATTCACTGTCATAATATAGCTACTTTCTATGACAATTTTTTTACTATTTATCATAGTGATAGTGATTTAGTTGACTGAAATTGGATGAAATAAAATTAATTTGGTAAGTATAGAAAAGAAGTGTGCTAAGTGTTCTTATGAATTACACTTGTCTGTTATTTTATTTTTTAAATATTTGATGAAATAAATTTTGTTAATTTAAAATATAAATCACATATTCACAACATAACCAATTACAAAAAAAAATATGTATATCATAAATTAAATACAATATTTATTTATATATGTTTTAAATATCAAATCACTTTAAAAACTGTTTATTCTAATTCTAACTGATTTGATTGTATTTTGTTTGTCAATTTAATCAACCATTGCCAACATGATGAACCAATTAATAAAATCACTTTACTAGTTCAATATAACTGACAGCAGACTGAGAGGACTTCATGAAATTAACAGGACATAATGATAAAAAAGGAGCTAACCTTTATGTCCCAACAATCTATATTGCATCTATATTTTGCAAAAGACTTTAGAGAACAGTAATGACAGGATACATTAAATCCAATTAACAAATAATAAAAACCTTTAATTCCTATATGTTATTGGCACAAAGGGCTGAATAATTATAACAATGATTAGGGCCGATTGGATTGAATGAAAGGGCCGAATAATTATGAACTGCGCGAAGTTTTATGCGGAAATGGCGTATCTCCTCCTGTATGATAACACGTTGTTTCAAATTAAAGAAAAACAAAATATTTTATAAAACTATTTAAATATAATTTGATACAATAGACCTAAGAAGAAGAAACTCGACATGAACATGACATGAAGGATATAGATTAAATACTCAAGATAAATATTTGTACAAAGTTATAAAGAATCTACAGGTGTAATTAAATTATTATTTTCATCCTAACCTTCAAAATCGCCGGTATCTGCCACCACGACAGAATGTTCTTTTAACTGGTCCAAAGCACTCATTTTTGTCCGTTTAGCTTGGGGTTCACTAGTCATACTGATTTAAAATACAGACTGAAAACAAAAATTAGCGGTAAGAAACTGTTGCGGCGTGAACACGATCACTAGAAATCAACGTCACAGAGTTGCTTCAAGGTGACCTCATAATTTTTTTACAAGTATTGAGAAATAATTTATTCTGATAACTAAAGTTGTAAATTATTGTGAGAACAAATTTAATACACTGTGTAAATTTACAGCATAACATATGTAGTTTATCAAAAACATAGCTTATAGCATGTAGACGCCGCCCAATACGCATTTGTGGTAAACGCTCTAAAGGACGTTAGGGTGTTACGGGACGCGCGGGGTAAGGTATGCGCGCGCGCAAGGGATGCTCTAGCAAATTCAGACGACTACCGAGACGCAAGGCTAGAGTACGTGCGTGTACGTCGCAGTTCGGTGTGCCTTAAAGTGCAAATAAACAGTAAAACGCCAAAATCCGTGTCTTTCTACAACCACACCCACGACCACCGGTCATAAGCTGTTAATTATTCGCTGATTTTGCTGTCAACGATAATATAAAAATCACTTAATCAATCACTACCTGTTCGTTTTACAGGACTATGTTCACAACCAAATATAGGCAAAATGTAATCAGATTAACGATTACGAAATGTAGTTGTAATTTTAATTTCGTTACTTCGTAATCATTAAGGACCTTCTAAACATTAAGGAGTCATACATTTGTATGCAAGTGAGGTTTCCTTAGTGATTAAAACATAGAGGGACAAAATATAATCATATTAATGATGAAGAATGCAAAATGTAATAGTAACCGTTTTTCATTGATTTGATTACATTTTGCCAATCTATGTTTACAATAGTTTTTTTTTTTATAACTTATAGGCGAACGCTTGACCTCAATCACACCTGGTGGAAGGTGAAGATGAGTCCGATGATGAAACGCGTCCGCCTAACAAATGCCTATTCACTCTTCTTTTAAAGACTCCCAGGTCATAAGATCGTGGAAATATGACCGCTGGTAGCATATTCCACTCCTTAGCTGGTCGCATGATGAATGTAGAAGCGAATCTTCTCGTGCGGATATAAGGAACATCCACCACATACGGATGGTATCCGACACGATGTCTTGTGGTTTTGTGGTGGAATGGGGCTGGTGGAATCAAAGAATGTAGTTCCTGAGAACACTCTCCACCGTGCAACCGGTAAAAGACCGCGAGGCAGGCAACTCTACGTCGATGCTCGATGCTTTGCATTTTAATTTTTGACATAGAGTCGTCGCCAATAAGTCTACGAGCTCTACGATCAATCGAGTCCAAAGCCGCCAACTGATATTTAGAGGATCCGTCCCAAAGGTGACAACAGTACTCAACACCCGACCGCATCTGCGCTTGATACAGGTTAAGAAGTTGCGATGGTGAAAAGAACCGTCTGACCTTAAAGTTAAAGTTACGTTAGAACCGATGCAGTGATTGTAAATCCCGAACGTTGCAACCGTCTGCTATCTCACACCGTTCTTGCCTTTTTTTTTCAATGTGACATATTGTTCAGCCAGTTCTGGTAAAAAACTGGCAACATTAGCAGTTAAAAATTATTCTTATATGATTTAAAATTATATTGACGTTTTTTCAAAGAAAGAAGAAAGGAAATGTTACTATTGCTTCCGAATTATCTCTGAAAATTTTTGCATAATTTGACAGCACACCACGCCAGAATAAAAAAATATAACAGAGCACAACACTGCACCGTTTCCAAGTGACAACTGTCGTCCATGAGCAGTGTGTCATGTAGTAATTCATACAATTCACTTAAACTATTTTGTGCGGTTAGTACTACTTGGGGACATGGTAACCCGATGCAAAACCACATCTAAATTGGTTAAGCGTTTCTGAAATAAGCGCGAACTAACACGTAAACAAACGTTTTAACAATCATTTTTTTGGGTTCTATGGCATTAAAAAAGGGCCCTAATAACAATTTTTCCCAAATATCTTTCATTTACACAGCAATTATTTATAATTTTATTAAAATTATGTTATATATATTTTAGCTAAACTTCTTGGATAATTTTATATATTTCTTTTTTCCTAATAAATGACCGACGAAAATATAATTATTGCTAAACTTCCAAAGTTGGCATCACCGACTAAAAAAAAACGTATTACTTGCAACCCTGTTCGATAATTCTAGAAAATTCGGGACAACGGAGGAGCTATGCGGCAATGAACCGGCGTTTATTGTGTGAACGTTTGCGATAGAGCAGTCTAGTGATTGTCAATCTCAGCAACGTGTTCTTTATATCGCGCTTTTTAAGACATAAAGACAACTTCTTAAGAAATTTGGAGTGTATAAAGAAACATTTTTATTCACGATGGCAGCAATGTCCGTCATTGGTATTGATTTCGGAAATGAATCATGTTACATCGCTGTTGCTAAAGCGGGTGGTATTGAAACTATAGCTAATGATTATAGTTTACGAGGTACTCCGTAAGTAAAAAAGCAATATATTTTAGTATTTAATGCATAAATTTGTCACATTTTTTTTATAAACTTAATCTTTTAGAGTTTAAATCGTTCACTATTTGATTAATTGCATGTCATGTTCTATTCCCTATTTGGAATTAACCACCATGGTTTGGTGCAAAATATCTAAATCTAACATAAATGTATTTATAAAAGTCTGAACAGTAGTTAATTTTCCTAGAGAAATTCTTATTGGTTTAGTCACAATGAGTTTCCTGCTAGAAATTATTTCCTATAATGTGACCATTTGGTTCAATCAGGGTCATCATAAGCTTGTATGATAGTGGCATTGTTATTTTTTTTAACCCTTCAACTGTTATTACTTAATGCTTACAAATTATGTATATCAATTTTGGTTATCTCAAGTAATTTAAGAAGAATCTAATTTATGAAGAAAATATCCGATAATACTGAAATATTTTGTACTTTCAAAAGTATTGATTATATTTAAATATTGTATTTCTAATCATAAAAATATTAATTTTCTTTACTGTACTGACTAAATTTTAATGGTATTAATATCACTCTTTCTGTATATTAGTGGTATAATTGAATTATTGTTCCTCATTAATTATTATAGTAATTATTTTATCCATTAATTTACTTTCTTGTTTAAGTATGTACATAGATAACCAATTACAATTTTATGTCACTATTTTATTACAGGGATACAATTGCATGCAGTGCATAATACTCTTGTTGCATTTTCAGTTATAGTCAAGCATAATTTATTTCACTATAGCATAATGATAGATTGTGAATTTTAAAATACTAATAATATTTACAACAACTTCATTATTGAAATTTAGTTGTATTTGCCATTTTAATGTTTATACTGTCAACAATCCTCAATGGTGATATTAGTGGAAAATAAAGAATGGTCATTATATATCATATATTATAGGCTGATGGTATTTGTAGTAATGTTATACATATTTAACAACGGTCCCATATTAAAGTTTTTAATTTAAAAAAAATATATATATATTTATATTTTATATACTTAGGTATGTGTGTTTTAAACAATGAATTGGTTGATGATAAATTATACTATTAAAATAAAAACAGTTTTATAATCCCCATAGTATAAGAAAACAGTAGTAACTGCAAATAATGGTCCTACATGACTATGTAGGACCTATATAAATATATAAAAAGATATATTATATGCTCTTTTATTTAATTATCATTAAATTCTTTAATATCAAAATTCACATGTAGTCCCTCAAGGCAGGCTAAAATTAAATTGAAAAAGTATTTTAATATTATATGCCAATTTACTATTATTTTTTGTAAGTGTATATAAGGTTTAAGTTTTACATGTTATATCTACTAAATAAACTTATATCACTTAATTTACAGATCATGTGTGGCTTTCTCGTCAAAGAATCGAATATTGGGTGTTGCTGCAAAAAATCAGATGGTAACAAATATGAAAAACACTGTGTTTGGTTTCAAGAGACTCTTAGGAAGAAAATTTTCAGACCCACATGTCCAAAGGGAACTAAAACATTTCCCATTCAAGGTTGAACAAAGGCCTGATGGTGGAATTGGTATTAGAGTTAATTATCTTGGTGAAGATAATGTCTTTACTCCAGAACAGGTAATAGAGCTTCCTTTATGTTATTTGCAATATGGTTTCTTTAAAAGTTTAATAACATTTTGATTGCTTTTATTATACCATTTACACTGTACAGTTGTTTTCAGTTATTGATAAAATGAGAAATACCACAAACCCTGTATGTAATGTAATATGCTAACCTAAAAATAATTATTTAAAGTTTAATAAAGACAATAAGTCTTCTCAATAATTATTAGGAGTACAAATAAGTTTCCACCATATTTATGTAAAAAAGAAATGTGAAAGAATGATAGTTTAAGTTAAATCAAAGTATTGTCTATTACTAGCAACTCCTTTCCCATCTTTCAGGCAGCTTTTGAATTCCATGTTTGAAGAATTCCTTATCTTTTGAGGCTAACCACAAATCCACACAACTTTTAGTATCTTCCTATGATGATGTGAAACGCTGCACCAATAGACCATGTGTCATTGACTGGAACAGATGATAGTCGTATGGTGCAATGTCTGGTGAATACGGGGTAGCACTTCCCAATCAAGTGTTTACAAATAGTTTTTCACTGGAACAACTACAGAAGAATAATTTTGTTGAGTCTAGAGCAGTATTGAGGGTGTTTTTCGTTCAGAGCTCAGCTTAATCTCATCAATTTTGTTCGAAAGAAAGTTCCAGTGATTGTGTTGCATGGATTAAGCAACTTGTAATACACCACACCCAGCTGATTCCACCAAATACACAGCATGAGTTTTTTTCCATGAATATTCAGTTTGCTCTGGATGTTGATGCTTCACCATGATTTCCTCTTTTTGGATTGTCATAATGTATCCACTTTTCATCAACAGTGAGGATTTGGTGTAAAAAACTTTTTTCACTTTAGTTTCACTCATGCACAATAAATCAACATTTCTGGTGTTTAATTCATATTGAACCCAATTACTTTGTTGTAAAGAATGTGACATTGTTTCCTGAGTGACTTCTAAGTCCAATTTCACTTTGTGTTTGAGATGAATCTTCCTCCGTTTCTACATCCTCATACATTTTTGGCCTTCCACAGCGATTCTGTCTTTTACGTCAAAATCACTGTTTTCAAACTTTTGAAACAACTCATAATATGTTGTCTCACTGAAGGCAGCTTCATTATATGTTTCTATGAGCAATCGATAAGCCCCAAATGCAGATGTTTTTAAATTAAAGAAGTAAATTAAAAGCTCCCGCAAATGACGCTTATTTTGCTCAAATTTAGAAATATTTGGATTAAAAAAGAATATGATGTTAATAGGAAGTTCATATTATAAACTTATTTGAACACCTAATATTTAAATGCATGCAAACATTTTATTTTATTCTGTTACTTATTGGATTTTTTTCATTCTACATATTATACTGTTAAATTAATAATAAATTATGTTGTAGTAAAATTAAATTATAGGTACCAAGTTTCCTTTACATAATTTTATGAAAGTTATCATAATATATTTGTTTTAATTATATGCTTAACAGGTCAATATTTTTTATTTTATGCTCAAATATCTATTTCAAAAGGTTAAAAATTAATACAAATTTCACCAAGCAACATCCATAAATGATAATGTTATTTATTATATTTAAAATGTTTAGATTACTGCAATGCTGTTCACAAAACTAAAAGAAATAGCTGCAATTGCCCTACAAACGCAAATTAATGATTGTGTTATATCAGTTCCTAGTTACTTCACTAATACTGAAAGAAATGCTCTTTTAAATGCTGCCTCTATTTCTGGTGAGTCTTGTTGTCTCTTATTGGTGTTATTCTTGTGATTTCTGTTTAAAAGTTTTATTTACTATATTAAAAAATTTCAAATTTAAACATATACTACATTACAGGCTTAAATGTACTAAGGCTTATGAATGAGACAACTGCAACGGCTCTTACTTATGGGATTTATAAACAAGACCTACCTGCTCCTGAAGATAAACCAAGAAATGTTGTATTTGTGGACTTTGGTCATAGCTCCCTGCAGGTAATTTAGCTTTTAACGCATTTTTAACTATTCTACCATTTGCTGTATTGGTTAATAATAATTCTTTTTTTTTTTAGGTTGCAGCGTGTGCCTTTAATAAAGGTAAATTGCGTGTACTTGCTACAGCAACGGATCCTCATTGTGGGGGCAGAGATATTGATTTGGCTTTAGCTGAATACTTTTGCCAAGACTTCCAGGCGAGATATAAACTGGATCCCCACAAAAATCAAAGGTATACATTAAGAAAAAGTATTCTCTTTATTTAAAAAATATACAAAGTTGCTTATTAAAGCTATGTTAATTTTGGTAACATTCATAGGATTTTTTTTTTAAATAAGATAAAATGTGATATCGCGTGGAAGGTTTATAATACATTATATAAATTATTTCATCTTTGACTTTATATCAACTCAGGAGGCCAAGACAAAGAGTCATACAGTAAATAATAACAATAATAGAAAGTACAAAAAGTGTGGAATTGACATAAGTTTTCAAAATATTACACATATTATGTCAATTCCGTATATTTCATTCCTGCTTCTTAACCCTTAAATGCATAGTATTGTATATCTGCAGCATAAGGTTTTTTAATAAATTAGTATAAAAAATATTATATATATATTATTTTCTATTTTTCCTTGCATTGTAGTGTACTTATCTGCAAGATATATTTTTTAAAGTGTAAATAAAAGTCATGCATTTAAGGGTTAATGCAATTGTTCCACTTTTTATGTTCAAATGCTCTCTTTTGTGATGAAAGGTAACAAATGTATACTTAAATCTAATTCCTTAAAGTTAATAGCACTTCTACTTGCTTTGGTCTTTGGTGTAGAAGTAATCTAACTAGTCTGAAATCTTCCCTGATATTATTGAGCTAGCATCTCTTGAGTCCACTGCTGTTAATATCTTACAATATAAAATATGCTTATTTATAAAAAGCTCCATATCCAAAGGTTACTAGACTTTGCAAAGAAGAACACTAGCAATAGGAAAGTATGCATTACTATTTAAATTATTAATTGCATGGTTAATTTGTTTTTTTCAGAGCTTTCCTACGCCTTTTGCAAGAAGTAGAAAAAATAAAAAAGCAGATGTCAGCAAACAGCACCAGATTGCCTCTTAATATTGAGTGCTTTATGGAGGAGAGAGATGTGTCAGGTGACATGCAACGTACACAAATGGAACAATTATGTGCTGATACATTCAACAGAGTTGATAGAACTTTACGGGCTATACTACATAATGCTAGTAAGTTTTTTAATACTACTAAAACTTTCTGGACAGATTGAAAACATTGCGTGAAGAATTTTTACATTTATAAAACTGTGTAAATATCATGTAAAAGTGGAATAACAGGATACAGGCATTTATTGACGGTTTCAACTGTCTGCTTGATATTGAAATAAATAAATAATTGTCATAATAAGTTAGAATATATTGTAACTTTAACAAAACTTATTTTGGGATATTCATTGCTTCAAAAAAAAAACTGCAATATAAATAATTGAAATGTCATTACTACAGAACTTCGACCTGATGATATTCATTCTATTGAGATTGTGGGAGGTTCCAGCAGAATTCCAGCTGTCAAAGGGTTGATTGAACAAGTTTTCGGAAAACAAGCTTCCACTACTCTTAATCAGGTAATTATAATTGAATGTTCATAAATGGCTTAAATTTATAGTAAACACCGGTTTTTTTTACCGGTTGCACGGTGGAAAGTGTTCTCAGAAACTACATTCTTTGATTCCACCAGCCCCATTCCACCACAAACCCACTAGACATCGTGTCGGATACCATCCGTATGTGGTGGATGATCCTTATATTCGCATGAAAAGATTCGCTTCTACATTTATCATGCGAACGGCTAAGGAGTGGAATATGCTTCCAGCAGCCATATTTCCGCGATCTTATGACCTGGGAGTCTTTAAGAGAACAGTGAATAGACATTTGCTAGGCGATCGCGATTCATCATCGAACTCATCTTCACCTTCCACCAGGTGTGATTGAAGTCAAGCGTTCGTCTATAACTTATAAAAAAAAAGTAGCCACTAAGAGATACGAATTCATTGTCAAATATGTCGTCATATTGGCCAAAATATAATATAGCGGAAGCTTTCCAAGTGTATACCCATACTTTCGATGAAATTTTACTTAAATGTCTGTATTTGATCTCGACATTTATTTACAATATCAATAGTAACATAAATCCTATCAATTTTAGGGACCAACAAAATTTAATAATACTTTTGATTACTGGCACTACTATAAGATGTCTTTGAAACCAGACAATTGCATCACAGTTAAAATAACAATGCTATGGGTGATATCAATACTATTATATATAATACTAGCTGACCTGCCAATCATTGTTCTGCCATATAAATTATTTCTAGTGAATATCTTCTGTATTATACAATTTTGGTCAAAGTGGCTTCCACATAAAAGGTAGCTATATGCTGTTGCTCATATCGTTATATTACGACCAAAATTACATAATATTACAAATTGTAGCCTATATGCTATTCCGATCTATAATCTATATTACTGTAAAAGTTTTATGCAAATCCGTCCAGTAGTTTTATCGTGGAAGAGTAACAAACATATTTACAAACTTTCGCTTTTATAATAGGATTAGTAGGATGTACATTGTTTTCTGATAGTTGTGATAAAATATCATTGATCTGTGATCATTTATACCAGCTATTTGCAAACAATACCATCACTTAATATTCAACTATCGATAATTCGAAACTACTGTTTATAAGGATACAATCTATATTAACAGCGAATCGTATTGATAAACACTAGTAACATTAACACACGTGTTGTAAACTCCTTAGAAAAAATAAAATATTCATAGAATTGTAAGTTTTCAGTTGGACTATGTAAATAGGCCTAACAAAAATCATAACTTATTGGAAATACAACTGATTCCAAGACACCGTAAAAAGTGAATTGTCTCACTTTGACTATCATGTACTACCTCACTGACGTCTGTTTAGTACTATCTGTGGTTTACGTATATAGTGAGTATACTGGCAATGCAAGTACTGATACTGGCAAATCTCTGTGATGAGCAGATTAGATTGTAGCGAGTCATAGATGTATATAACGTAATCGGGTTGAATAGTATCACCATAGAAAGTTGCAAGTATGTTGTACCTTATGTATTAAGCAATAATAACCTAATTGTTGCTCAACGGGATAATTCTAAGTTGTCAGTAAAACTATTACCGACTGACATTAATCATTTAAAATAAAGTTCATTTGACTAGACAAATCGGCAAATGTAATGTGAAGGTCATCACTTGGCTAATATAGAGTGGATTGTTTTTGAATGACTTGAGACAACAACTGGATGAGAAGAGTCAAAGATTGAGATCAATGACTTTTAGAAAAGGGACATGTTCAGCAGTTGGCTAAAGAGAGCTGTGATGAAGTTTTATTTATTTATCTAAGGAAAGGCATCTTTGTTTTAATGAAATATTTAACAACTTTTCAGGATGAAGCCGTCGCCCGGGGATGTGCGTTACAATGCGCCATGCTGAGTCCGGCCATGCGTGTACGTGAATTTAGCATCACTGATGTGCAGCCGTATGCTGTTAGGCTCGCTTGGGACGCTACTCGCGGTGAAGATGGAGATATGGAGGTAAACATAAAGGCATTTTAAATTAAGCGGGCAGGGAAAAAAGACTGACGTGCTGGAAATTCATTCATCAACTTATTTGTTCTTCTAGGATTTTCGAACGTGTTTGTATATTTTGATTACACCACTTCTTATAAGGTTTATAACTTGAGAACTAAACTTCATACAAATTAAAAAAATATATGATCACCCTGTTACATAGTCTATGATTATCATTGTCCATGACACTCGCCCGCCATATATATGTCATCACTGTCTTAATACAAGAACACTAAAATAAAGTCTTGATATACTCGTGTGTCTCAATAATCACGCCCAGCCGCCACAACACACCCTAGTAGTACAAATAAGTCAAATGTGAACTAATTCCAGAACCTCACTCTTTTTGATTGCCCATTTCATGTGATATATCCAAATAATAAAATAAAACCTCCAAAAGATATACACATTCAGCATTTATTTCGATTTCCTATGTCTGTATTTATCATATGACAGGGAAACATTCCAGTAATGAGAGAGTTGATTTTTTTATTAGGTGAGCGTGTTCCATCATTGGCCTTATCATCATTTTTCATCAAGTGAGGTCGAGGCGGTCAGAATCAGTTGCACTATTGGCACAAGTGCAAATTGCTTTTGTTATTCATGATATTAATAATTTTTGGGAATAACAAAATATGTATCAAAGTCCCTGCAACTCGTCAATTGTAATGTTTTTTTTTAACATGACTCCGTGATTTTGAATAAGAATGTTATGTAGTGATCTATTTGAACTCGTGTAACTTAATTATATTTTTACTTTTGTAGGTATTTCCAGCATTCCACGCTGCACCATTCTCAAAAATGTTGACTTTCTATAGAAAGGAACCTTTTACAGTTAGCGCCTATTACTCTGACCAAGTACCCTACCCAGAATCATTTATAGGTAAGTAGTAACTATTGAAGGAATACAATAGATTAATTAAAAAAACTTAATAATATGTAAACATTTATTATTTTAGGTCAGTGGCATATCAAAGATGTTCTGCCTACACCAGAGGGAGAGTCACAAAAAGTCAAGCTCAAAGTGAGAGTAAACATTAACGGCATAATAACAGTAGCATCGGCGTCGCTGGTTGAAAAGAAACAAGACGCTTCACAGAGTGAGAATATAGAAATGGAGAATGGTTCTGAAAATATCCAAAGTCAGGACTCTGCAATGGACACGAGCGGAGGCTCCCAAGAGCAACAACAAAATGGCCCTGATAACCAAGAGGTGAGAGACGAGGATATGAAGGGGGAGCCGCAACAAAAACAATCGTGGACACAGAGAGTAGGACAGTGGTTCAGTGGGGTACGTGTTGGTAGCGCGTGTGTCCAGTGATTTACAGGTGTTTGTTGTCTACGGTTTGCTAAATGAACCTATTTAAAACTACATTAACACGGTCATTGCCAATCACGCGATATCGTGTCACATGGGTTTTCACAAAACTGCGATGACGCGGTGTTGCGGAATGGCAGTATAGCCTTCACAATAATACAACGCATATTATGTATATTGGCAAATAAGGAAGGGGATCTTATTAAAAAAATATATAAATTATAATAATGCTACCACGCGGCATCCCAATTTCCAGTTTGGCAATGAACGTGGTGAACATTGATAACCATCAGGCGACAAACACCAGTTACTTGCATCTTCCCTAGCCTCATTTTGAGGCCCCATTTGCACAAAATGTTTTTTTTTTTTTTACAAAATTTGTCTTAACGCCTTTTATGGTTTTTTTTAACTATTTTGTGTTTGTTTATGTTGACGTTTTGTCTCTGTGTCCACGCATGTTTTTATCTAACTTGCGAGTTATCGGTTTGTTACTATTACTATTTCATTGTATAGTCAGGGGTGATGATTTAAACTAACCTGTGGTGATTTATGATGCGAATAGGTGCAAATGGGTCACCACACCGCTTGGATGTTAAGCATATCATTATAAATTGCCTGAACATGAAAATGGACACTTTCCAAGCAGTGGAGGTGATGGGGAAATACACAAAGAAAAAAAAAAGTTGTGAACTTTTCGCCGTTATTTCCAGGATAACAATGACGATAAAAAGGATAAATCAAAGGATAAGTCGAAGAAAGTTTTAGTAAAAACTATTGAGTTGCCCATTGAAGCCCAAACCAATGAATACAGCCCACAGGAGGTCAATAGCTTCATGGAACAAGAGGTATTTATTTAGACAAATGTTTACTAATAGCTTTCCTTAATAACAGAGGATTATGAAACTATCCTATCTTGTGACACAGTAAATGTGATTATACAATCGATTTGGCTTTAACAAGTGTACAAATTATTGTATTTAAGGGAAAAATGCAAGCACAAGATCGTCAAGAAAAAGAACGTGCGGACGCTCGTAATGGCCTTGAGGAATATGTGTACGAACTACGAGGGAAACTGTCTGAAGGTGAAACATTACACGATTTTGTTGCTGAAGATCAGCGTAACCGACTCGTCAATCAACTAGATTCACTTGAACAGTGGCTTTATGAAGACGGAGAAGACCAGAGTAGACAGGTGAGGCTTACAAATATTTTATTACCTTAATATTTAGTATAGATACATTTAGGTAGTGGACGTCTAATAAGGCATCTAAAGATTTCCACATAACAAAGAGAGCTAAGTTGTGTTGTCAGTATAGTTAATTTGATATCAATATAATACTAAATTGACTTTATACTAAAAAATTACATTCGCTTTGAGGATTAAGGTAGTATGTTAAAAGAAATAGCAGCAAGCACCAATGCTGCTCGTCATCAAGCAAAACAGTTGGATTGTATGGAGAGTATTGGGCTTCAATGGGTTGAAGCAGCTATGCTACCCTGCATCTAATGAACTAGCTAATCTCAACAGGGAAAGAAGAATAAATATCATACGCTATATAATTAATTATATCTATATTATTTTATAGGTTTATAGTGACAAACTTACTGAATTGAAAAAGGAAGGTGAACCAATTAAGCAACGACGTTTGGAATATGAACTTCGCCCCGGAGCATTAGATGACTTTGCTTTATCAATCCAATTAACTAACAAAGCAGTTGATCAATACAAGTGAGTTGGATCATTTTTATTAATTTTCATCCATTTCAGATACAAAATTCAATAGCCTTTTTTTTGTGAACCTGGTGTAAATCCCTTCGGACCGTCAGGGGAGTGGTGAGAGCCACTCTCCCGGTGTGTCGGACTTGCACCGACTAAAACCACCGTGGTGCCAACTCTGTCCTCTCTTCGCCTTCCCCGGGCCTGAGTATCCGTATACTTTCTACGGACCTAGCTAGCGACTGGCCTTGGCAGGCCTCCTCTCTGGGAGGTGGTCAGTTGTTACTGCTGACTACCATTCAAAAAATTCAGTTGCCTTCAAGAGTTTGAGAATAGCTTTCTGAAATCGTAGAACCTGTAAAAAGAATTAAATAAATGTGTTTGCAAACAACTGTCATTTTTTTTTATGTAAGAATTTATATATTTCATTTTTACTTTCTAAAGATGGTTTTAACGTAAAATATGATTTTTAAATATTTTGTTGTTTTACTTTTGTTAATTTAGTTGTTGTATGTAGTAGTATGTAGTTATTTTTTTGAATATTCTAAAAAGTTGTTACATGGCATTTGTCAGATGATTTCTAATAATAATGCCTGATATTATGCTGATAGATCGAGCCCAGTGTAAGATGTTTTTGGTGGATGATAGGAACCTTGTGAAAGCCGAAACCGTAAAAAAGAGTAAGTACTTTTCGATCTGACTAGCATCCACTGAGTTATCCCCAAGGTTATTTTCACCAATGGCTTGGTTCCTGTCAGCCTCCAAAACCACCTTTACAAGTACAAACTTTAAAGTTATAAATACATATCTTCATATTTCTCAAAGTAATATATACCGACATGTTTTACAGATCTGGTGATGCAAAATTCTCCCACCTGGCGGAGTCTGATATGCAAAAAGTCGTTGAAGCTTCGAAAAACGCCTTAAACTGGCTGGAGAACACGCGCCAGTCTCTAGCCCAAACTGCTCGTCATCAACAACCGTCGCACACGACGCATCAAATTCGTCAGGAACGACAGGTATAGTATGACCAATTTTTTTTGGTAATTTTTCAATCACGTTTTATATAAATCATAAAAAAATTTGATATTGCCGAGACTCCAATTTGATTGTAAGTAGATTTCAAATGCATTAAAGAATTGTCCTTTAGCTCATGAAATTCCATCGATGAACAATGAACAGCTAGAATACTCCTCGACTTCATAAAGTGAATTTTGTTGAATAAAATTTATTTTATATGATAATGAAAAAACACATTAAAGTACGGTGGATTGGCGACTCCCGAAAGTTTTACTTTCTTGACCCAGGGTGTGTAGCTAAACGATTAGCAGTGAGGTGGTAAGAGTTTGACGCCCAACTGGATCACGACCACAAAATATGGTGAAAATCCTGTCACAGTAGCTGGCTCTGCCCTGTCGCATTTTGGGATCTGACTATGTATGGCCAGTCACAAATAAGCGGTTTTTGACATCGTTGAGGAGTCTAGCTCTGTTCTCCACGTTTTTCATTTTCTGTGGAAATGTGTTTACACGCTTGCCGCCGTCAGTACAGTACAGGGACTCAAACATGACTAATTACCATGAGAAGCTGCCCATATCATAATTTCAGCTAGGTCTCGAAGACCTACTTCAGGGATGTATTCCCAGCCTTTCCGTCCGGCGGTTCACCTTCTCTGTCAGGGGCCGTGTTTCTCTTCACGTTTATCCTTTTATTTCAGCCAATTCATATCAGTACAATTTAATAAAGATGTTATTACGGCATTCAATCCCAATTCTAAGTTTTTCATGGATACTCATTTACATGGATTACTCGGGCCGGCATAAGTTAACGTACTTATGCCGTTACACAAAGGCTCCCTCGTAGGCGAGACAATTTTGTAAAAAAGATTTGCGATAATTTGAGACAATTACTTATAGTACTTACGAGTCGGTGGCGGTAATCAGGCACTTCACAAATCACTTACTGTATTTATTTGAATGCGTATGATGTGGAGTATGGTGTTTGAGGATTTGTGATGTATATAACGAGTTAGAATAATTATTATAAGCGATTGTGACGGATAAAGGATGCGATGCGACGTTTGTGGTTTAAAAGCGAGAACGATTAAGTAAAGAAGTGAACGTTTGGCTGCGTTTACATTTTTATTGTTTTGACGCCCTGGGGCTGTGCCTTTTGGCGCTACTAACAAACATCCAAAGACTCCACTCTAAAAAGAGAATACCTATATTTGTTAAATATTATTTAACAGATATAGGTATTCTCCTTGTTATTATTATATTATATTATTATTTTCCGCTCCAGCATTACACGACCGACATTACACGTATTGTATAAATACGCATGTTCCGCCCAAAATGCTATCAACTTTTAGAAAAAGCAAATGTGGTGTTTGTTTATTTATATTCGTCGATACTAAACACGAGTCGGGCAACGGTCAGGTTGTAATAATTATGTTAATTTTGTTTAGAATTTCGAGAGCACCGTGAATCCGATTCTAAACAAACCCAAACCTAAAGAGAAGAGTCCTCCACCGGCCAACCCGACGGCGGGCGACGGCCAGCCCGAGGCTGCGCCCGCGTCTGCGCCCAACGATGCGACACAGAATCAGGAGCAAATGGATGTCGAATAAACAATAATACGCTTATAATATTAATTCATTATAACACACGATCACATTGAATTGGTCACCACTCAAATAGTTGATTGCCAGATTTTATTGTAACTTTATATCATCCAATGTTGACGTTTGGCTTTGAAATTGTATGTTGTCTGTTGAGTATTGGAATAGAAAACTGTTGTGTCAACGTACAATATAATTCAGTAACATTTTGGTGAAAACATAATATTATATTTATTTTCATGTGATATAATTCTTTGTCACATGTTAACCTGGATTTGTTTTTACAATATTTGTAGTACTTGTATTCAAATGCAATAAGAATGGATTATATTTAATGGCGCATTTATCGTTTGATGTATAACTGAATGCCTAGTATTAACACAATTTAACAATTGTACACAACAATGTACTGTCGTACATTAATAAGCTTTTTTTTATGAAAAAAATAGTCAACAATAAATTACAACAGAGATTGTTGTAAAGCAGTTTTTGCATAGAACTGCTACCGTCAAGCTAGTATAATTTTATTTTTCTAATTAGTGAAATGATGTTTGTAATATACTTTAGAAAAAGGAAATCTTAAAAAATAAAAAACTAATTTGACCCGAGCTGGCAATTAATTTTATCTTAGTATTGTGGTTCTTTTCTATAGCTATGTCAGTTGGCAAAACAAATCTGAGCATATACCACTAATAGCTTGTAGTTTCACTATTTAGATTTTTTTTATTATTTAGTAAACGCTTTTGAAGCAAATTTAAATAACGTAAATTCACAATTTTTGTGTAAGTTTTCCTACAAGCTGTGTACATTTGTTACTGTCATAAATTATAAGTAGATGAAATTAATAAAAAAAAAACAATATAATGTGTTAACTGACGCTATGTGAATATTAGATTTATCAGATATTGCTCGATTATCTGTGATTATAATTGATTACAATGAGAACTAAAGATTTAATGTATTACAACGGTATCATTGTCCATCAATGTAGTGACTTGTTTCTCCTATGTTCTTACTAGAATTATGATAGTACCAAGTTTCTTTAAACATAGAATACAATTTTATTTTATTTATATATTTGAGAAAGTGTTTAGGATGTGATAAATTAATGTAGGAAGTAGGTTTATTGTCATTTGTTTGATTTTACCTATGTTTACACTTTTTAGTTAGCCGATTTTACAGATGCCACTTAAAGTATTATTACATGTAAACGCTTCTCGGGAGAAGTTCATTGTGGCACGTAGTGTACACGAGATAAACGTCTTCACGATTGACAAATTTAATATTCATACTAAAAATGTTCAGAGTAAAAAGGACATTCAGTTAATACCATCACCTTTTTTTGGTAAAGTTTAGTTTGAAAAATCATCAAGGTCTGCATCGAATAATAACAAAAGCGACAAATATATTCAAAACTTTATCTTTATTAAAGTGAAAATATAACATTCCATCTTCACGTTCAGTCAATCGCGAAAACTTTGTGAAAACATTTATTTACAACACCACCTTCTGTTAAAACGGTGTGCCTTAAACGTTCTAACGTTTAAAACATTCCTTACCTGGAACACGTATTTGTGAGATGTCCAATTTATAACTCTAAACTATAGTTGAAAGATACAAATCTGAGGACTTCATTCAAACATCAACATTTAAATGCACCTATTATTATACAAAGTTGTAATTCTGTTAATTTTTGTTTAATTATTAAGCTTTTGTACTACCATTTGCAATATACTTCAGATTACAACCAATGTTTTGTGCATTTTTGATGTTAAAAGCTTAGTAAAACATGATTTAACACGATTTGGTTTCATTTTAATAACCTATGTATATACAGTTAGAATATAAGTAAAACATAGTGTCCGACCGAAAGTTCGGTTTCGGCCGAGTTTCGGCCAAAAATCAAGTTTCGGCGGCAGTTTCGGTTTCGGCCAATATTGGCCGAAACTCTTGCCGAAACCGAAACTGATTTCGGTAGTTGTCGTACATGCTTGCCTAGCTTCGTTTCTCGCGGCAACGCTTTGACGGACGCTGGTGGCCCTGTTCGGGATTCGTGCGCCGTTCGCATTGCTTTTTTTTTTCGAATTTACGCGTGTTTGTTGACCGGGAAAGGTCTTCACAACTTAACCGCGCGAGTGGGCGAACACTAAGGGTGCTCAGCCGGCAATTTATGGGTTGGGTGGCAATGCAAGGGCACCCCTGTGGGTACGGACCTCGACTTGGACCGCCAGCCAGAAATACGAAACCTAACGGTGATCTACTAACGTTTCGGAAGCGACTACCTTGAGAAGAAACGCCGAAAGAAACTCAAGGCTGCGTCGGAGTGTAATTGCGTCGTTTAGACGACAGTTGACGGATCTAATTCGCATTGCTCTATAGCAACACAACTTAGTGCGTTATCACCCGACGTAAACATTCTTTAGAGGTTATGCTTTGATGGTACTGATTACATGTAAGTTTTTGTTTCATTTTTTTACTTGACCACGTTGACTTTTATACTTGACCACGTGAGTTTCGGTTTCGGTTTCGGCCGAAACTGAAGCCACGGCCGAAATTTCGGTTTCGGCCGGAAAACCAATTTCGGTCGGACTCTAGTAAAACATGGTATCTAATAGTAACACGATAATACACGAAGAGGAATATCTTCACTTGAGCCAATGGTCGAAAAACATGTACTGGATTTGCTTGTTCTTTTCATAATATTCATTTTGAAACTAGAAGGCTGCAAGTGAACTAACTGATCAATCGTTTTTAGGAATAATAAAATTGAATAAGGTTTTAATCATTCATATGTCATTTTATTATTAAAAATAATTGTTCAATGCATTCATTGCTACATATTATAAATGTATATTTTTGAATTTTGATTTTAATTTTGATACATTTTATATTTTTGGCGGACATTTTGAGGTATTGGGATCCTTTTCATCTAAATAATCTCTTGGATTTTTTCTCTTTGACGCATGATGGGCTGCTTCAACTGATGTATACACTAAGTAGCCTAAAACGAAAGCTGAAAAAATAAATATTATATGATAGTAACTCAATTCTGGTAACTTAAAAACATTCAAAATCTAGTCTCAATCTCATCACATCTCAGTTTTGCATATGCCCAATATTAAAAAAATATGTGCTTTCTAAGCTCAGGCCTACGACTGCAATCGAGTTTTTTAACAAAAGAATTAAAGGTTTTGATGAAAAACAGATATGATAACTTATTCAAAATAAGTAATAAACCGTAAAAATATAGGGAAGGCTAAACGTAAAGATAAGGAAAGACTTACGTGGTAACCAATATCCTATGGTAGCTGTTACTCTTGGCACCATATTAGGAAGTCCATAGGAAAATGCACCAGCAAATGGTTTTTGTTCGTGAGGTGAGAGCTTATAGTAAATAATACCGCGAATAAATGCCAGTTCGCCAAAATGCTTACCCATTTTATTTATTTATTATACTTTGAAATGATTTGCAGATTTAAAGAATGCCTATAAATAATAAAGAGAAATGACAATTTTTGTTTTAAATTTTTGCTCTTTAAAAAAACGATTTAAGTAGGTACTGACTAAAAAGTATCGTGCTGACTGTAACAGGGATATAACGAATTGTCACCATGAATATATGCGACTATTGGACCTCGGCTTACTTCGCCCAGTTACGATTAAAAATGTAGCATAGGAAACTATCTAACTACATAAAGTGAAAAGCTATTTTATAATACATTATCGACCTAAATAGCAGCCAATTCGGTTGTTTCAATGATTATCACACAAAAATCTTCAGACAAATAGATAAAAACTCTAATAATCATTGTTTTGGATTTTACTGTGTAAATAAAGGCTCTATGTAATAGTTTTTCTCATTCATATATGTCTTCTATGCACAGTTAACGATCAGTTGTACTTTTAATATTACCACTTTAATAAAAATAATAAACCACTTTGTTCCGAGGGATTCTGCGAATGGCATAACGTTCCAAGACATAAATAAAAAATACATATTATTTTAAAAAAAATACAGATATCTGATTGTAAGTAGGAGGTGCTACGGTTAAAAAGTTAATAAATTGCTTTTAATTGGCATTTATCTACATATCTCTGAACATAGTGTCGTTTTCAGAAACCCTCCGAATAAGGTGATTTGCTAATAATTAATTTAATTACCATACGAATATATTATCGGAAATATTCGTACAAGGCCTAAACATTTAAAATACGATTCGTACAAATTTTATCTATTTATACGCACTTATAATTAAGGTTTATTTAAAGCTATATTTAATGTTATATTACGATGTTAAACTCAAAATTATAAAAAAAAAACCTACTAATTCGCTTAATTTAAATTATACGAATACACTCTGTCTTCGCAGTAAAATTACGCAAATCTACGTGTTCAGGCGCAGGGCATGAGTATAAAGAAGTTACTTGAACCTATCCCGTTCTCCCTTACATTCCCATTCCACGCTCGGTCCTTAACAGTAATACATGTGTACGCATAGCGCTATCGCTAAACTTATCATCGGCGGCGAACTCGGTTACACTACGGAATAGTCAGTTGCTTTGGACAATACGGCGTAACATCTAATTAATTTTATACGGTGAACGGTGCGGAGCTGCAGTAGCCTGTCCTCATCATCCAGTTTCCAGGTAAGTGCCTTTTGAATAGTTCATTGTCACTGTGCCTGAACGAACTATTTATTCCGTAATTAAATACGCAGAGATCCAGAACTATCGGTGCTATTCGGCTCGGACACTACGAACGCAGACCGACTTACGCGCAATTGTTTACTTTTAATTTCACCATAGGGTAGCGGAGGAACAGGACATCAGCCTACCGAACATAAGAACTATAAATGCGTTTAGAGTGTTGTTAAAAACGACACGAGTTTTTTGCTTATTATCCATTTATCAGGATCAGTTAATTCATAAAACATACGTGTGATAAAATTAAGTACATTAAATACCTGCATTAATGCAAGAAAATCAAACTGTTATCACACTAATGACATTTAAAAAATTTCAAACTAACACATTTCCATCAAAGTCCCATCTGCCTATTTGAATTAAAATTGTCGTTATTTTGATATCGTTGTAGCTCCACAAACGATTTGACGTTTATTATTGCTATTAAAATTTCCGTTTTAACCACTTCGATACGAGCGTCGACTAAGGCGACGGGCACATATGACCCCACACAGCCGACCGTCACATATAGTCGACGGCCGTGATATAAACATACACGGCCGAGCGTTGACTTTTAAATAAAATTGTCAACATTTAGAAATATAGTAACAAAAACAAGCGATTTCTTGATTTCCATTACATGCCACCTGTAATGTAAAACAAGTTTTCAGTGTTTCAAAGCTTATCTCGTCACAGATCTGTCGATGGTCTTTTCGTGGCCGATTGGCGCCGTACCGAAGTGGTTAATATTGACCTTAAAAAAAACACTGTTTTTGCTTACTGTTTTTGTTGTGAACAGTGTTTTTTCTGGAGAAAATATTTTGCTCCATGAATTCATTTTATCTAGGTTTAAGAAACAATATTAGAGATGGAAGTTCAAAATGTCAAAATTTTCTAAATGCCTTGGTTCCTCCTGCATGAATGATAAATCATAATAGGGATGTTTAAAAGTTATTTAAAAAATCGATATTTATATATATATATATATATATATATATTGTAATTGATAATGACATTTCGAAGAATCAATTTAGTTAACTCAGCTAATTTTCAAAACAATCAGATTCTAATTCTTATTTTTAGTTTTAAGTTCAGAGTCCAAGATATAGCTGCCGTCAGTATTTTGAAAATCTAAGAATATATGGCAATGTTTGTTTCTCAAATATGCTGCTAAATTTCTTCTATAGTTTTTAATACACACATTATAAGTAACATTAGGTTTATTGGTCTTTTAAAAACGTCTCACACAGCACTATTTCTAGGACTATGACATAATTAACTTTGTTATTATCATCAACTCGTATCCGTTCACTGCTGGACATAGTCTTCTTCCAAGGTTCGCCACTAAGCCCGATCTTCGGATTTTCTCATTCAACAATTGCCTGCCACTTTCTGTAAATCGTCGCTCCAATTAGCCACAGGGCGTCCTACACTACGCTTATGAAGAGTGGTCAACTCAAGTGGTTCACTCAAGAGCACGTTCACCCTAGCGGTTGTCAGTTATTTGGCAAATATGACCAACCGAACGGCGCTTCAGCTTTGCTAATCCTCTGAGCTATGTCGATGACTTTAGTTCTCTGACGAATCACCTCATTTCTAATTCGATCCTTCAGAAAAACACCGAACATAGCATTTTCCATAGCACGCTGAGTGACTTTGAATTTATAGACTGTGAATTTATAGCATCGTACGTCATTACAGACAGGTTGCACTGGTTGTAGATTTTTTCTTTGATTGAGTTTTGTGGTGTAGGCGTCGTATAATATGCATTTTGAATTAGATAAAACTAAGGGATTCACAAGATTAAGATTATACAGGTACCATGAGCACCCATGAATACTATACATGACACAAAGTCCTTACAAAAGAACTCACAAATGAAAACAACGGCCAAGCACCGCACGCAGCAAACACACAATACAAGAAACATATTAGTCCTTAGTCACAGACAATACAGTTTTCTCAGAACGTTCCTATCTTTTATGGTTTTAGATTCTTGCGAGATCAGTTACATAAAAAAATTATTTTGATACTGGATATTTCGTATCTTTATATCAGATAAAAATATAATAGACGAAACTATCAATCCATCGTATTAAAAATATCGATACATTTATATTTTTTAAAGAGATGGGAAAAATGTAATCACATTAATGATGTGAGATTACAAAACGTAGTCGTAATTTTAATTTTCTTGCTCTGTAATCATGATTAAATCCATTTAAAATATTAAGAAATCATAAAAGTATATACAATCTGGGATTTTATAGTGTTTAAAACATATATGAGCAAAATGCAGTCGTATTAATGGTAAAAAACGTAAAATGTAATCGTTAATCATTTTCATTAATCTGATTACATTTTGCCCATCTATGATTATAATGTGCTTATACCAGGGATGTTACGAAGCTTCTACTCCGACTCCGATAAGTCAGAACTTTCGATTGTTGTTACACCTTCGGTTTCGAAATTTTTTAATTGGAGGTATTTATCGGAGTTCACCATCACTGTTGTAGTCAATTCATTTAATTTCATTTTAAATGTTGTTGAAACATATTATCAAATAATCAATGCTACTTAATTTATAAAAGTTTTTTTTTTAATTTAATTAAAATTAAAAAAAAAATGTTTTTAATTGTCCTAAAATAAAACTATTTTTTTCTACCCTCACTTGTGATTACTGACATACCCTCCGACTCCGATTTCTACTTCGGTTCCGACTTTAATTAATCAAATTTAAAAACTCCGGTTCCGACATCGGTTCTAATAAAACTGCCTCCGTTACATCCCTAGTCTATACCTATTATAAAACGTCATTAATGTCATATCAAACAATACAAACGGATTAAATTAGTTAACAATACAGATGAAGTATATGAATGTAAGATGAGCCGTTTTCTATTCGCAGTTTTACGTACGATTGTGCGCGAGATTGTTGTATTTAGTCTCCTTGTTTAAATAATATTTGTTTAATTCTATACATAATGACATCAATTTACATGCCTGCTGGTGAATTATATATTCCCGTTAAAATAGAGGAAAGTGATATCTATGCAGGAGTCGCAAAACTTTTAGAATCATTAAGGCCTACTTGGCCTCGAGGAAATATAAACATAAAGGTAGATAAAACTATATGCTACTCTTATTATTACTTATATTTCTTTAAGATTTTTTATATCATCAAAATTTTATAGTTTTTAATATATTTTATAGGGACTTATTATAGTAGAAAAAAAGATTTTATTCAGTTATTTACAGATGGCATAACAAACAAATTAGTGGCATGCCAGCTAAACACTTCCAAAGATGACACAGATATAGTACTTGTGCGTATATATGGAAATAAAACTGATCTTCTCATTGATAGAACTGCTGAGCTTAGGTAAGAATTAGTTCTTAGTGTACCTAATTTTATGAAACTAGATACTATTGCTGTTTATTTTTATATTGTCATCTATATGTAGTGTCACTTTACAGAAATATTAAAACATTAAACAAAGTTGGATTGGCACCAAAAATATATGCTGTTTTTAATAATGGGTTGGCTTACCAATACTATCCTGGTGTAACTTTAAATGTTGAAACTACAATCGATCCTAAAATATGGCCTTTAGTTTCTAAACAAATGGCAAAAATGCATAAAGTAAAACTTGGGAATGATGTATGTATGCTGAATTATATTCTTTTCTAAATAAACTTTAAACAAATTATGTAATAAGTAAATTACAGTTTAAGGTTAATATTTATGTTCTGTTCTGTATTTCTGTAGTGGACTTAGAAATTGTATCACACATTGTGATATTAATTTATAAAAGTACTTACTGTAACCCTTGAACATGAAGATCAGAAGTTCCATTGAGCAAGAAGTAAAAGTTAAAACTCTCTTATACATCTTTGCTTACTCCAAAAGTGGTATAGAGTGATGATATGTTATTAAGGTTATTATAATGCTATTATTAGAAATTAACATAATTACTTTTAGGTATTAAAAGAATTTTTCTATTTGGATTACTATTTTTCATAATTACAAATATTTAATACAAATAAATTAATACTTAATAAAATATATATATTGCAATATTTATAAATTATTATTTATTATAGCAAAAATTTTATTATTTAATTGTTTTTTTTTTAATAAGTAATAAATTTACGTAATAATTGTAACACCTCCTTATCTAAAGTTTACAATATTTAGTTTTATAATATGTCTAAGGTTATCTTATCACATAGGATTCAACTAATTCTTTTATAATATAACCTCAGACAGATGATAAAATTCCAATACACTTTTCAAGTTACACTGCTACATAATCATTCAAAGAGGCACACCTATGCACTTAAAAATCTAAATGCAGTATACACAGTGAATAAATTGATATACATACCACCTATTCAATATCATTGCATATTGAATAGGTGAACAATGGTATGCAGTATTATAAGCATTATGATAAAGTTAGAATATTATCATGTTATGTGTGTTGTTGTTATGTTGTTGTTAAGGTGTGATTGAGGTCAAGCATTCGTCTATAAATTATAAAAAAAAAAATGTTTGTATGAAAGGATATGTATTGGATTTTTCCATCATATAATGATTGTTTTTCTTCTTCAGTCATTACCACAGTTGTTGCAAAAATTTTATTTTGATTTGTTAGTCAACAAAATGAGTAATTTGTAAAAACAAAATATCTATTTACTCAGTGTTGAAGTAGAAAAGGCTTACCATTTGGGTTATAGCATCAGAATTTAAGAGAGTAGATAGAAATAAAGATAAATGAGTTTGTGATTGGTGCGTTGCATTTTTCTACATAATAATGTTCTTCAAGTTAAGTAACCATCCAACAATTGTTCACCTAGCCCTAACATTCTATCATCTGAATGATGTAGTTTAGTAGCTTGAATCACCTTTACTTACTTTTTTAAAGAAAAGTAATACAGAAATAGCATTTATTTGGCATAAAACATAAGTCTTTCCCATTATAGAAGTTTATTTTATTGTGCAAAATTTAAGTTTCAAATGGTAATGACTTTTTAAGATTTCTTGACCCTTATAGTAACTGACTGTTGCAATATTATTTCCATTCTCACACAATTTATCTATACACCTATCCCCCGATTTACACGGTAGATACGTTCCTGAGAAAACATGTAAATAGAAAATTAAAAATTTTCAAGTCAAAATCGTGTAAATCGAAAAGCTTGCAGAAAATGCATAATTTTGCTATTTAACAGTTGTGATTTTTCAATATTTTTAGGTGTACACAGAAATAAAAATAAAATGCATTGACAGGTTAAAACATGTAATATATTACGGAAACACTGTTTTTTTTTATTTAATTACAATACATTAAACAGAAGAACAAAAAATAAAACCAAAGGTGTTTTATTATCCTTCATCATGTGCAGCAAGTCACCACATAAGCTCGGGATTCCCCGTGAGATGTGTACATAGTGCACGTGTTCAAACACAGTAGCATTTAGTAGAGTGCGATAAAAACAAAAAAAAACTTATTACGAAAACCGTGTAAAAGCGAAAACGTGTAAAAGAAGTACCGTGTAAATCGGGGGATAGGTGTACTTGAATTAAATTTTCGAACCAGTTGCTCACAACTTGCAAGCTGTTTATGAGCTATGATTTAAGATATTGTAATATAATCTTGAATATATCATTGACAATATATAAATACATTATATGTGTACTCAGCAAATTCTATTGGAGATAATATTGTGATTATTTATAATATGTGGGAAAATTACATATCTAAACTTTTTTATTGCCTATTTAATGCTAATTTCATAGGTAGTTAGTAAAATAGTTTATACAGTTTTATTTAACAGATTCAGAAAGACCCAATGGTGTGGGATAAAACAGAACAATTTTTAAATCTACTGCCTCAAACATTTTCAACAGAAGCCAAACATAAAAGGTATGTCAGTTACATTCTTTGTCAATATCTATTTAAACTTTTCATTTTGTTGGGCAGTGATTTAAATTAGTTATTCATAAAGATCATATATTTTTTCAAAACTTACTTCTGCATAATGTAGCTTTCTAATCGTGAAATAATTATAAAAACATGATACTTCATTGCCATTGATTTGACTATATATAAATTAACTAAATATTTGAATGAATTAATCTTTCGAAAAATTATAAAAAAGAAAACTTTGTTATAGGTTTGTCAATAGCTTTGGATCTATAACAAAATTACGGATAGAATTTGAGCGTCTTAAATCGCATCTGGTTAAAACACAGAGTCCAATTGTGTTTGCTCACAATGATTTGCTTCTAGGAAATATAATCTACAATACAAAGGAAGAAACTGTATCATTCATTGATTATGAATACGCCAGTTATAACTATCAAGCATATGATATAGCAAATCATTTTAACGAATTTGTTGGTAAGTTTTTTAATTTATATGATTATTTTTTTATGTTTGTATATAAAATACACTAGACGCAGAAATTAAAGGATATTAAAAAAGGTCCCCAATTTTTAGGTGATTTTCAAGAGACTGTTATGTTGAGGGAAATGGTCGTACAAAAGTTTTAAAAGTAGAATATTATAGCTTCAAGTTTCTAGTTTTCAGTTTTAAACGTTAACATAATTTACGCCTAGGGTTTTTGAGTAATCGTAAGAAAAAAAAACAGGAAGAAAAAGTTTTAAAAATGTTGCTCGTTTTTAAAATTTTCTATGGACTTTATTTTTTTTTAATTCAATAGTCTTATCTTAAAATTCTTTAAGATAATCTAATTCCCTTTTAGTTGACTTTCCTATGAGCCTTTACAATGATTTAATGCTGAGTTATTGTTGATTAAAGCAAAAAAGTCCTTATTGACTTTGACAGTCGATTACTTGGGTAGTAATGAGTGGACAGAAAATCAAGGCAAGGTTTTATAAACTACAAAATATTATCTGTAAGATGAAATTACAATTTTTTAGTAAAACATTACTTTTTGAAAAGAAAATGCTAACTGAAGATAAGGTAAAAAAACGCATATACGAGGATATTTGGATAACTTGAAATAACTTTGCATGCAATGAGTTAAGGAAGAATTCCGTCCATAAGTTTTAAACCCTGGATACACAGACTGCGGCCCGCGGGCCGGATGTGGCCCGCCGGTCGAATACTGGTGGCCCGCCGACAGCAAAAATAATACTCTCGTACATTCGAAAAATATTGAATTCTATTCTAGAATAAAACCAAAAAAAAAATCTTTGAAAAGTAATTTGAATCTCGCGCGCGTGCTATTTGAATCTAGTGCCCAAAAATGCTAAGTAACATCGCTTGCCGCCTTTATATAAAGTTCAAAATAGTAGAAAAATCAAGAATTTTCTAGCGCGGTGTGAGCAAGCGAGATAGCAATAGTCCCGAATTCCCGATTGTCGCGTAGGTTCGAAACACGAAGCTTCCAGAGTCGTATGCGCGGTATAAAAGCCACGCTAACCGCAGCGACCGACAGCCCCGCCCGGTTAAGTTGTGAAGACCTTTCCCGGTCAACAAACACGCGTAAATTCGAAAAAAAAAAAACGACCGACAGTTTACCGACTGATCAAACAGTGAGGTACACACACACACACTGCTTTCACTCCACGACACCGGCGTCGCCTGCGGCGCCGAAGAAGGATGGTTCAGTCAACTGCTGCCAACCGGTGCGTTTTCGCACTGAGGCGCAGTTCCACTCCGACACAGCCTTGAGTTTCTTTCGGCGTTTCTTCTCAAGGTAGTCACTTCCGAAACGCTGGTAGATTACCCGTAGGGTTAGTACTATTTGGCTGGCGGTCCAAGTCGAGGTTCGTACCAACAAGGGTGCCATTGCATTGCCACCCAACCCAAAAACTCGCTGGCTGAGCACTTTCAGTGCTCGCCCGCTAAGCTCAGTTGAACTGTAAATGCCTCTCCCGGCAATCAGAAGTTAGTCTGCTTAAAAAAAAAAAAGCGACCGACAGTTCGGTTTTAATTTGAGTGAAGTGTCAACAGAAAGAAATAAGCGCGAAAATACAAAGCGAAGTAATAAGTGATTGAGAATAAGTGCAGTTTAATAGTGTTTTGAGGGAGGCAATAGTTCTAGTGTAGATTTTAACTCGACTAGCCGGTGTCATATATTTTGATCCACATTCAACGTAGATTTCCTGTTGCAGTGTTAGCCCGTCAAGTGCCTTGTATAATTGTGTTGTGAAATCGTAAGTAAAACTCTGTTAATTATAAGTGTTTCCTTACCTATTTAATCAAATTTAGCTTTAATTTTGGCCAAATATTAAAATAAAACAAATAAATTACTATTTTTTATCAGAATTTCTCTAACTGTAATAATTACGTCATTATTTTAGATATAAAATCTGTATAAAAATCTTAAAATTTCTGAGGAATAATATTAGGTCCTTACATATGAAATTGGCGTTTTTCGTACTGGCCACTTTAATCACAAATTTCTCCTCTTTGGTAAGGAATTCCAAATTCAAATTTGTACAGCTATAGACTCATGTATTTGTGCTTCGATGATCGTCATTCATTTGTTTTTTTCTTCTGTTTTTTTCTGTTTGCGTCACTCATTTTACAAAATGGAAAACTTAAAATATCGCATTATTTACGAGTACGAGTTCCGCCGTGGCACTAGTGCTGCGGAAACAACTCGAAGGGTGAATGATGTGTATGGCGGTCGTGTTGCAAAAGAAAACACAGTTCGTTTTTGGTTCCAACGTTTTCGTTCTGGAAATTTCGACCTGCAGAACAAGCCCCGTGGACGGCCTGCGACTCAAGTTGATAATGAAGAGTTGAAGGCTATTGTGGAAGCGGATCCATCGCAAACCACGTCCGAGTTAGCTGCAGGCTGCGATGTTAGTGATAAAACTGTTTTAATTCACTTGAAGCATATTGGGAAGATTAAAAAGCTTGAAAGGTGGGTACCTCACGAATTGACTGAAGCAAACCGGCAAACGCGTGTCGACTGCTGCGTTACATTACTAAGCCGGCACAATAATGAAGGTATTTTAAACCGAATCATTACCTGTGATGAAAAATGGGTTCTTTACGATAATCGGAAGCGCTCAGCGCAATGGTTGGATCCTGGCCAGCCAGCCAAATCCTGCTCCAAGCGAAAATTAACCCCAAAAAAGTTACTTGTAAGCGTTTGGTGGACTAGTGCCGGTATTGTTCATTACAGTTTTCTCAAATCTGGACAGATTATTACGGCTGATGTCTATTGTCAGCAATTGCAAACCATGATGGAAAAGCTAGCGGCTAAACAACCTAGGCTGGTCAATCGCTCCACGCCACTGCTGCTTCACGACAACGCTAGACCACACACTGCGCAACAGACGGCTACTAAATTAGAAGAGCTTCAATTGGAAAATCTAAGACGTCCTCCGTACTCCCCGGACCTTGCTCCAACAGATTACCATTTTTTCGAAATTTGGATAACTTCTTGCAAGGGAAAAAAATTCAACTCCGATGGGGCAGTCCAAATCGCCTTCAAAGATTTTATTGATTCCCGTCCGACTGGTTTTTTTTAGTAAAGGGATCAATGAACTACCTATGAGATGGCAAAAGTGCATAGAAAATAATGGTTCATAGTTTGATTAATTAAATATATTATATTAAAAAATATTCGACTTTTTGTTCCTCCCATACAAAACGCCAATTTCATATGTAAGGACCTAATATTTAATCAATTATTTTTGATAATTTAAAAATTGATGAGTAATTTAAGTAGGTACTGTAATTGTTTTTAAGTGCTGTGTTAATCCTAGCCAGAATTAGAAGGCAACATGGAGAAGCCAGGACCTAGTAAAAAACGTAAGGTTAAAGATGAAAATCGGCAGTTTCAAGAAATTTGGACTGAGAAATACTTTTTTGTATGGTCGCATAACAAAGTCCTTTTTTTTTAATTTGCAAGAACTCTGTTGCGATTGCAAAGAAATATAATGTAAAAAGGCACTATGAAACGCAGCATCCTTCTATTACCAAGTTTACAGGCGACTTAAGAAAGCAAAAAATGTTGTCTTTAAAACGGGAGCTTATTGGTCAGCAAGCCATGTTTACAAAACTGTTTCAAGATTCAGAAACAGCTACAGAAGTTAGTTATGAAATTTCTCGAATGATAGCAAAGCAAAGTTGCCACTTCAATGAAGGCGATTTTGTAAAATAATGCATAGAAATTGCCGCTAAGAAAATGTGTTCAGAAGCAGCAAAAAAGTTTGAGAAAATTCAACTGAATCGTATCACTATCCAAAGACGAATTATGTCTTTGACAGGTAATATTGCCGAACAATTAATTGAAAAAACTAAGATCATTGAATTTTTTTCATTAGCACTCGACGAATCCACTGATATTAGTTCCACAGCTCAACTTCTCATATTCATACGAGGTGTTACTCAAGATTTTGAAGTCTTAGAAGAGTTATAAGGAATGTGTTCATTGAAAGGTCAAACCAAAGGAGTTGATATACTTAATGTATTTTTGGATGAGTGTTCAAAAACTGATTTGGACTTATCAAAATTATCGGGAGTTGCGACTGACGGTGCTCCTTCGATGATTGGTGTCAATTCCGGGCTAGTTACTTTGCTGAAAAAGTATCTGCAAGAAAAAAACATAAACGCTGAATATCTCATGCAGTTTCACTGCATTATACAACAAGAAGCCCTCTGTTCTAAAAAAATTGAATTTCAAAATGTCATGAAAGTGGTAGTTTCGACTGTAAATTTCATAAAGTCACGAGGACTCAATCACAGACAATTCAAACAATTCCTTGATGACATCGAAGGCGAATACGGAGATTTACTGTATTGTACAGAAGTAATGTCGCTAAGTCGTGGATTGACACTGGAACGATTTCTAAATTTAATAGAATAAATTGGAATATTTCTGGCGGAAAAGCAAAAGGATGTCCCGGAACTTAAAAATCCTCATTGGTTGTGTGATTTGGCTTTTTTAGTTGACATTACAAATCATTTGAATGTCTTGAACACACGGCTTCAAGGCATAAATCAACTGATATCCGAGCTCTACGCTCATGTATCATCCTTTCAATGCAAGCTGACACTTTTCAGGACACAATTGAATTCTGGAAATTACAATCATTTTCCGTATTATAAGAAAATGACTGAAAAATTCAACAAAACTGCGATTAATTTCAGTTATGTAGAAAAGCTAGATATTTTGATTCAATCTTTTCAAGACAGATTTTCAGAGTTTAAAAAAGTGAAATCTCTGTTATTCAGCAATCCTTTCACGATTTCAGTTGAAAATGCGCCAGAGTCAATGCAGTTAGAGATTATCGACATTCAAAACGACCAAGATTTACGCAACAAATTCAACGAAGGAGACTCGCTGAACTTTTCCCGCTGCATTGATAAAAATATGTACGAAGAGTTGCGCATAAACGCTCTGAAATGTGCCAGTTTATTTGGTTCTACCTATACATGTGAACAAACTTTTTCAATACTAAATAATAATAAAACAAAAAATCGAAACCGCCTTGCAAATGAAAGTTTGGAAGCAGTTTTATGTGTTGCTACAAGTAAATTTGAGCCAAATATAAAAAAGATTGTAAGCACTGCAGTGCCAAGCTTTAAATTAATAAATTATTATTAATTCTTTATTGTCTTTAATTACCTATTCTTCTGGCGACAGGCCCGCCATCAGTTCATGATTTGCCCGAGTGGCCCCCAGTCTTAATAAGTCTGTGCAATCATGTTTTAAAACCTAAGGTGTCCTGAAAAAACTCTTTGGAGATTCGAAGAGCTACGACTTTGTCCTCTTCTTTACAGAAAGGTTTATTTAGAGGTTTTGTGAAAAATCAACTCAATGGACCATTTTTAATTGTTTAAGGATTTATTTAAGTTTAGTGTTTGTTTTTTAACATTATAATGGTTTTTTAACAAAAACTTTTATAAAATAAAAAAGATTTAATTGTTTATTTTTCCTACATGTGAGCGTGCGCGCACTTGTTTTTGGATGTATGTATGGGTTGGCCCGTGCCTCTTTTTTTACGCTGGCTTGACATAGTGACTACAGAGTACCTGATAGTAAGTACAGTGTAGTCCAAAAATGAAAACGACCATCAAAGAATGAAAATCCATTGATAGTCTCCGTCGTCATGTTGGCCCACATATACGATATGAGTTACTGGATATACACAAGTTGATCCCGAAATGCGACAAGCCAAATCGAGTCACTATGACGGTCTTTACACTTGTGTACTGTAGTCATGACCCACTTCGGGGAATCACCCTACCAATAAAATCCGTCTCCGTGTGTCCATGTATACGTGTGTGTGTATTTTCTCTTGTTTTTATATGGGTTTGTGGGTTGGAGTGCAATCCTGCATGTCAATTTGTCGATGTGTGTTCAATGAACTTATAAGTTATGGTCGTACCTAGTGATGAAATGCCCGGGAATTTTCCCAAAGTGCCCAAAACTTGCTTGAGAATATTCCCGGGAATTTACGAAATGTTCGCGTAAGTGCTGGGCAGTTTGGGAAAATTCCCGGGCATTTTCATCACTAGTCGTACCATTTCCCTCAAAATAACAGTTAAATTTCGATCTTGAATAACTTTTCACTGAGTTGATTTATCAAAAATTGACTTCAGACCTTTTTTGTAGAGCGTTAAATTCTCTATAAAAATAATGAATGGGTTTTGCAATACGATATATCGTTCATTAGTTATAGAAATCAAAAGAAGAAAAAAAATTGTCCTGTGTTATTCTTATGGGAAATCGAAAAGTGCAATGCGGACTACCTAAATATTAATATTAAGGGCTCATATTTTCAGAGGCCTATTTTGGCATTAAAACGAAACTTTTGAGCGTGGTTCGAAGGAAAACTAAAAGTTTTTTATTTAAACGCCCTAATGATTATGTTTGTAAATTGTTGGCTAATCGGTTGCTTAAAGATACCAAGTCCTTTATGTATTACAATAATCCCACTAATGTATAGATATACATTAACATATAAATCTGCTTAACCTGAAAGGAATATGGTTTGTTGATATATCCATCTTATTCGAAAACTCTACATATAAAACGTAAATATTTTATTATTTGTGCATGTGTATTATTTATTTGATTTTGTTGCTGATTTGGTTGTTCACTGCTTTTCGTCCCAAAAAACTTAATAAACAAAGATATTTTTAATTACAATCCGCTACTATATGTGGAGAACCGGCTTTGTCAGGTTAAAAATATATTTTCACCTTGGGAGTTGGAATTTCTTTTTTTTTTTTTTTGAAGCGGACTAACTACTGATTGCCGGGAAAGGCATTTTCAGCTCAACCGGGCTTAGGGGGCGAGCACAGAAGGTGCTCAGCCTGCGAAATTTTGGGTTGGGTGGCAATGCAAGGGCACCCCTGTGGATACGAACCTCGACTTGGACCGCCAGCCAAATAAAGTACTAACCCTACGGGTGATCTACCAGCGTTTCGGAAGTGACTACCTTGAGAAGAAACGCCGAAAGAAACTCAAGGCTGCGTCGGAGTAGAATTGCGCCTCGGTGCGTAAACGCACCGGTTGGCAGCAGTTGACTGAACTATCCTTCTTCGGCGCCGCCGGCGACGCCGGTGTCTTGGAATGAAACTAGTGTGTGTGTGTACCTCACTGTTTGATCGATCGGTGGCTCTTTTTACAGCCACTGTGATTGGATCATCCGGATCCCCTAACACGTCGCGAGGGCGACGAATGGCGGGTGCAAACTTACTCTTGCGTACGTAGACGCAAGATTTACTGATTAACTGATTAGAGTGGTGCTGCGCCTTGTCGAAGTAACGACGAGACGCTTCACGCATGTAACCGGCGATCGTTTCCAGGCCGAAGTCGTCATGGAGATCGACATTGCGCATGTACCGTGGTGCGTTCACGGCTCTACGCATGAATTTTGTTTGAACGACCTGAAGGGTGTTCAAAGAAGACGGGGAGGTGTGGGCGAATACTACTGAAGCGTAGGTCATCACCGGTCTGACGACGGTCTTGTAAAGTGTCACCTTATTTCTAAGGGACAGTTTACTTTGACTGGACAGCAAATGATATAATTTACAAAGAATGAAGGCGGCGCGATTTCGCACGGTCCTGATATGTTCTGAAAGTTGGAATTTCAAAAACGCCATGGATTTATACCCGTCGAACTTCCGACCCAACCAGCGTCCGCTTGCTGTGTGTGTTGCGCTTTTAAGGTGGCGGACGCAAGGTGCCGCGCCCGTGCATCACCAGTCCCGTGCCCGACCCACGCACGCTTTCAGTGTGTAATTTTCCATATATTTATATAGAATTATACCCGTTGAACTCCCGACCAATACCCGCGTCTGCTCTCTGTGTATTGCGCTTTAGGATTTGAGTTTAAAAAAATACGCAAATAGTAGGTGCATCCCTTATAAAACAAAAAAAGGTAATTTTATATTCTTAAATTCAGTAGTTTAAGCTCTACGATGATATGTCAGTCAAGTTAAGTGTTTTTATATAGGGATATTGGGATCGCCGAATCATTGGAAGCAAGTGATAGAAGACATAATATGCAACAATTTAAGCTACTCCAATGTACGGGAGAAATTCAGTAGTTTTAGAGATATTTAATTTTTTAAGTTTTTGTGTTAGTATGCCCGATTACGACACACAAATCTAAATTGTAGAAAAAGTTCTAGTAAGTACAGCTTTCTGGTGCGCAGAATTCATATTGCTTATTTTAATTTGCAGGCCTTACCATTCAAGATATAGATTACAATAAATATCCTTCGAAAGAATTTCAGCTGGCTTGGATAAAAACATACTTGTCAGAGTATTTAAATGTGGAAGAACCTTCGGACAGTGACGTTGAGAATGTCTATAAAGAAGTTGGACACCTAGCTCTAGCGTCTCATTTCCTCTGGGGTGTATGGTCGCTTGTACAATACGAACTATCAGATATTGACTTTGATTTTGTGACGTAAGTAATTTACTATATACAGGGTTATTGGAAACTCGCCATATTAATTGAGGACCTATAATGCAATAATTTAAGCTTCTCTAATGTACGGACGAAATTCAATTGTTTCGAAATATATCAATTTTATGTTTTTTTTGTTAATAAACCCGTTTTCGGCACATAAATTAAAAATATAAAAAAATCTCCAAATTAAATGGATTGCATTCAAATGTGTTTAAATGGCTGAGACTTCATTTAAGCTATTACATATATAAAGAGTGAATTGTTTTTATCATAAAGTTATAAATCGTAACAGAAACAAATTTAATTTCAAATTACAATGTATGTTACAAGAAATTATGACTAGTTATAAAACCCACTATGACAAAGTTTGCAAATTGCTTGAAAATCATGCCTGTCTATAAATCTATCCAGAATGGTATTCATGCTAGAGTAAAGATAATGTTAGCCCACTCGAGTCTGGTGTACTTGTAAAGGTTGAGGAGCAAAGATTGTACACTCTGATCAAGGGAGCTCAATATTGAGCTCTTTAGGGCAGACCTTTATTGCCAGTCTGTGGTGGAAATGCACATGACGTACAGGGCTTTCATTCGCGAATTGTATGGTCTTATTATCATCATTCTGGCACTATCCAAAGATCTTTACACGCAAAACAATCTGCCTTCTCAGTGGGCGGACAATTAAGCCACCGTTTAAAAAAGTTCATATCTAGTGGAGATTTCAGTGTAGTTACTGACATGCTAACAAAAAAGAAATAAACTATAATCATAACTAACTGCGGCGATTTGAGATTAAACCTAACTTATTTGATGCCAAATATTGAAAAAATAATATTATAGCATCAGGTTCATCCCTCCCCATTAAATAATAGTTACATAATAAATTCTAATTTGAATTGTATTAATAAATGTTAAAAATTTAACGTGTATTTTTTATTGTTTTTCCATTATACACTTGAGTACAGTCAGAAATTAGTCAAAAACACATTTGAAAGTGATCAATTTGCAAAATACAATATTAGCAGGGGGTCTACCCAAAATATAAAAACACGGCAAGGAATCTCTACGAAGCAAACCCTTTGGGGACCTATAGTTTAAGGCAGGGGTCGGCAACCTGCGGTTCGAAGAGTATGTGGTTGCGGCTCTTTAGTACTATACGCAAATATCATTTATTTAAGAAAAAAGTCTTTTAAAAATCATTCTGTATAGATGAATAAATAAATTAGGCTTTCTCTGTCAAAAACTTTATTTATGCAATAACTATTTATTATGTGCAAGAATTTTTTTGTGGCTTTTTAAACTAAACTTTGAAATTTTGAAAATTGTAATTTTTGGCTCTTCCGACTCAAAAGGTTGCCGACCCCTGGTTTAGGGGGAAGATACTGTCAATGAAAGATTGCCTCGGCATTCTCTGTCGTTATCGGGCTGCACTGTATTTACCATCAGGTAAACTTTACAGGCCACTATAAAAAATATACTTATCTATATATACAACGTTACTGGCAACTAACGCAAAATCTCTAGGTAACTTAGGTACATCAAGACTAACAACTTTTGTTCTATGACTTTTGCCAAAACTTAACACATCCTAAGATATATATTTTTTTAGTTTCAGTAGGGATTTCTATCAATCGTTAGCCCTTATGTTTAAAGTTCAGTCAGCTGATGCTACGAAATCGTCTGCCCCAGTTGCATCGCGCCGCCTTTCAGAGTATTAAGAAGATCAGAACTGCAAATTTGATTTATTTATTTTTTTATATGGGGAAAAAAAAGATTGCATTATAAAAAGTCGTAAAACAAAAGTTGTTAGTCTTGATATACCAAAGTCACCCTTGAGAGGTTTTACGTTAGTTACCTGTATCCCTGTACATATCTATTTATATTGATAAACAAGTAAATGAAATTTTTTTTTTCAGGTATGCAGAAATACGACTAAATAGATATTATCAGTTGAAAGATATAGTTTTTAAAGATTTTTGCTAGTTATAAAATTGAAATATTGTAAATATATAATAAAATACTACCAATTCAATATTACTTATTTCTTATTTGTGTCATTACCAAAATACACCAAAAAAATGTTATTCATTAACATTAAAAAGTTATTGTTGTCATATATTTAAATGACAATATTAAATTAAATTAATTATCTTGCATACAATCTATGCTCAAATTACAAAAATGAGTATAAAGCCTAATCAAATTTTTATACAAATATACAGTGTGTGAGGTCTGTGGAAATCATTACCTCTATGATGTATGAACTACTAGCATAATCTTACTTTCCTTTTTTCTTATAAATAGACTAATATTGATACCAACTAATGTCTTCACTGATCAGACAGGGTTTTTATTGTATACATAAATACAAAACCACACAAAATTTAATTATAACTTTACATATAAGTATTGTGTAATAATTTTGTCTATTTAGGTATAAACTAAACATATTTTTATTAATTGATAATTAAGTTTGGATAAGAAAGAAACAAAAATAAGGTAGATAAACAGGTTTAAAAGACCAGGTTTTACAGAAGTATGAAATATAATTTAAGAATAACTATATGTACCATAAGAAAAATTTTTTTACACTGGCTCGACATAGTGACTACAGAGTACCTGATGGTAAGTACAGTGTAGTCCAAAAACGAAAGCCACTATCAAAGGATGAAATCAAAATTATTACTTTAGTGTTCAGCATTGGGGTTTATTATCATTTCATTTACAATTATCAATTACAATACATAATACATATCATACAATACATATTTACAAGGTAAAAAAAGTAAATACATTTTTACAAGATAAAATCACAACTGAGTAATAGTTTCTTCACAATTAATTTGTGTTATGGTACACATGTATACCCATAAGTATTATTAATTTATACTTCTGTAAGAATTTCTTTTTTCCTGAACTCTACATAAGCTAAATAGGTTCACATCTTTTATTATAGTTTCTATTTCTTACTTAAAACTTTTATAAGTACCATGTAAAATCGAATTTAAGGCGAGTTTAAATTACACAAACTTGGCATATAAGCACTCCATTGATTGGTTTAATGCTCTGGATATAATTCTTCATTACACTAAAATGTCAACAGTCACAACTTCAAAGAGTAAAGTAAGGAAACTCAACCTTTAGATTATATGTTCTGTAGTATCTGCATTTATAAGTACACAAGCCACATCCAGGACCAACTACACAATAATTATCTGAATGTTAAGATTAACATTACTATTACTTCAGTTCTACTTAACCACAGTAAAATAATGGTTCTGAAGGCATCACTTCAGAACCGAATTGGTCCAAGTGATGTCATTAAATTAATAGTGAATGCAAATACAAAGTGTTATTCTGGTGTAATAACAATGTATACAAATTGCAATGGTATATCAATATGAATGGTGATATGTATTGTTTGTAGAAAAAAAAACTGTTACATCAGTTCAGTCAGTCAATCAGTTTTTACAATATTTCAAGAGCTTTTTGCTGAAATAAACTTTTTGAGCAGTATATTTTCACTTGGGCCACTCTGTCTACTTTGTATATGGTTAAAGTTCTGCAATACCTAAACCAATTGAAAATGCCAATTTTGGTACAAATTGACTTTGTAAATAAAAATATCAGTCAATGTTGGAATCTTTTATTAGTAAAACATAATACAGTTTAGTATAGGTCTATGACATTTAGTTTCAAAGTTATGTAATAGTTCATCTATATCATTGTCCAAATCCTCACTTTGAGCCATTTTAGTAACTAAGTCACTGATCAAAAAAGCACCAATTGTGGCTTCTTCATGGTTATCTTGTATATCAATATTAACTACATGAACTGGCTGGTTATACACTGACCTCTTCGAACTGAACCACTCTATTACTTGATCGTATACTCTTTCTTCACAAGTAATCACAACATCAAATTTTTCAGTTGACACTTGAAACTTTTCTGGGAAAGGTTTTATCCTTCTATTTCTGTCCAACATGTGCAATAGTCCATTTTGAGTATAAAATGATTTATCTTTCTCCATCAAGTCATTGTAAATATCATCGTAAGGGACGCCAAAGTCGTAACAATTAGGTCGGTCAGCAGAAGCTCCTGGTAGCTTTACCTTCTCTCCTGTGCCAAAAGATTTCACATTGAAACCTTTTTTTACGAGAAATGCATGTGCTTCCATGCTGCGATTCATGTTCGATGAACAAACTACAGCAACATACAAATCACTTGTCATCGTAAGGAAAAAAACGAAGATCTTTTATTTAAAAGGTTTAAAAGAATGCAAAAACATTTTCAGTCCTCAGTGTTCACTTTCTACAACTTTCCGAGATTATTCTATTGCTTATATTATTCTTTCTTAAGATGTAGGCGCTTTAGACCTATAGTAAAGTATTGGAACCTATATATTAATCTAATTCCGAATATTACAGCTTTCCTGTCAGTGCAGTGCCCACAGACCATATAGATACGCAATGCCCAAAAGTGACGTATCTAATTTTTTTTTTTTTTAATATTGCCGTCACTTATAACTTTGAGATATCATATGAATAAAAGTAGTATCGATTACGAATGAATAAAAATTTAACAGAATTCATCCAATCATTTATATTTAAAAATACAATACGACGGTTATGTTACAAATTATTTACCCGTGTGAGAATTACTGATAGTGCAGTAAAATAGCTTCCAGGCATAAATGGGCAAAATGTAATCAAATTAATAAAAATGATTAACGATTACATTTTACGTTTTTTACCATTGATATGACTGCATTTTGCTAATTTTCTTTTTTTTTTACACTGGATCGACATAGTGACTACAGAGTACCTGATGGTAAGTGCAGTGTAGTCCAAAAACAAAAGCGACTATCAAAGGATGAAAATCCTTTGATAATCTACATCATCATGTCGGCCCACATATACCACGACTGAAGGTCTCTAGGTATATAAGATACCGGATATACACAAGCTAATCCCGAAACGCGACAAGCCGAAACTGGTCACTATGACGGGCTTCGCACCCATGTACTGTGGTTGCGATCCAGACGGGCATGGACGCCCTACCGCCTCGCTGCTGCTCGTTTAGCACCACCCAGGAGTCACGTGTAGGGAAACTAGAGTAAAACCTACGGACGCGAGCAGCTTCAATTCCCAAAAAATTTATATTTTAAACACTACAAAATCCCAGATTGTATACACATTTATCATTTCTTAATGTTTTCAATGGATTTAATCATGATTACAGAGCAAGAAAATTAAAATTATGACTACATCTTGTAATCGTTCATCATTAATCAGATTACATTTTGCCCATCTCTGCTTCCAGGTACCAATAATAACAGTTAGGGTCGTTCCAATACATACAAGTAAATACGAGTACGTATACGATGCCATGTACTTTTAGCATTGATTAAAATCTTGCGATACTAGTTGCTATTGAAACGAAAATAAGTTGCTATCGAATTATTTACATAGATTTAAGAAAGAAATTCCTACAACAAATTTAAGAAAGAAAAGGATCCATTAGAAAATTGTTGAAAAAGGAAATCTAAATATTAAAGTTCATTGGTTTTTTTTTATAATGCCTAATATTTATTATGAGTTTGTTTAAATATGTTTTGAAATAATCATTTTTACGTGTAAGGCTCTCAAACTGAATTTATTGATCAATGTCAGTTAATTTCATTAGATATTTCCTTCAAGTAAAAATTATTATAATCCAAGCAATTAGAATATTCTGCTTCGTAAAATTTTTTTAGGAGCTGACACTTCGATGACACTTTTCTACAACAATTTTAAATATGAAGTCTACATTCCTCCAGATGTAACTGTGTTTGAGCGTGTTTGCGCCAGGTGCATGGATTGAAAATCTGGTTTGGGATGTATATATATATCTATAATAACCAGTACTGAATTATTGATAAATACGTAAACGTAGCAAATTATATTTATTAAACAAATTACAATAATAGTATTTTAAGCAAAGAGATAAGTAGCTGTGAAACTAACCATGAACAGTGTTTTCAAGCAACTATGTAGAAATCATTTCAGGAATATACATATTAATGGTATTCATACAAGTATTATGAATCTAGCATGGAGTAAAGCTACGATTCCAAAAAATTTCATTAAATATAACTTAACAGTATATCCTCCTCAAGAACCCGGCGAAGAACCACGACCTGCTGTAAGGATTTTGCTATTTATATTAAAATATGTAGTTATTATAGAGAAAAAAACGGCAAGGCAACAGCTTGTATTAATTAATACGTATGTGATATTATTGGTGGATGTTCAAATATTATATAATATCGGAGCTCAATATAACCCTGCAACTTCTGATTTTGTTATAAACCAAGGCTCATTATTTTCATTGTTATATCTTTTAATTCAACTTGAGCTTATGATTAATGTTTCAGACATTATTTCCATTAATAAAATCTCACAATTTCTAAAATACAGATTTCCTATGTTATTAGTTATAATTGGGTTAAATGTGAATGGGTTACTGTTGGATGCTCAAGTCGTAAGGTTATGAAGAATCTGAGGTAATACTGTTAAATGGAACTTCAATTGGAATGCACTAAACCCAAACATGTATAGTGAACATGGTTTGATCATGATCTTTGTGGGGGAAAAAATTGTCTTTTTTGTGTGGTTGTGGTAAAAAATTTTCTTTTCCAGTATGTATGCCATCAAAAAACAAATATAAAATACAGCCCCGAGAAGCTATGGTATATTGCTTGTTTTGTGAGGGGTATGACAGTAGATGAGGCAATCAAACAGCTTAGTTTTGTTCATAAGAAAGGTGCAATATTTGTTAAAGATGCTATTCTTGAAGCTCAAGAACTAGCTGTTAAAGAACATAATGTGGAATTTAGAAGTAATTTATGGATTGGTAAGCAATTTTTATGTTAATGAAGGAACATGTTGTGACATGCACGGAACTTGTTTCTACTCTTTCGCAGAGCTCAATTTATGTTTTGAACTAATACGATTTTTGTTTTAAAATATCACAAGACCTTTTTACTTCAATTATAATAGTAACTAATTTTAATATTTGTTAGTAATCTAATTACTTTTAATAACAATATTTATGAACAATTATTCCATTTCATTCACCTAATCTCAAATTAGCTTTGGTCCTACGGGTTCTATTCAAATATATACATATCTAAATTCATGTATCAGGATGTTCGAATCTGCTCACCTGTTTTAGGACTCTAAACCTGGATCATCAGGATCACAAGCAGCAGTGCTACTCTTTAAGTTATCAAGATTTTAATTATAAATATTGAGTCACAGTAATATTTCAAAAATATTCTCATTTTTCTTTCAGCTGAATCATTTTCAGGCAAAGGCATGGTCATTAAAGGAATAAGAAGACATGCAAGAGCAAGATTAGGTGAAGTTCGATACCAATATGCTCATTACTTTGTTCGATTAGAAGAAGGAAAACCGCCTGCAGACTATTACAAACGTAATTTGATGACTCCACAGCAACAACTTGACAACTGGCTTGAACAAATGAGGAAGAGAAAGATCATAAATTCATACTAAGTCTTTATATTTCTTTATATCATATTTTTTAAATATTAAATTCATTATGGTTTTTGTTTTTAATTATTCTTCTTTAATTATAAAGATATAAAGGCTAACTTATTTCTACATTACATAGATTATATGTGATATGTAATTTATTACATAAAGGATAAACAAATTTATCCAGACTGTTATAATATGAACTATAACTTATAGATTCAATTAAAAATATATATTTCCTATTGTCAAAAATATTCATTCTTATTGAATTTTGCATTGATATTGATACTAAAAACCTTTATTATGTTCAGTCCATAAATCTTGCATAAAACACAAAGACACTGCAAAATACAAATAATATTACTTATCCATTAATGTTTACAAAAGTTAATATGTATATAATAGAAAAAAAATCTCTTAAAACTATTATGTAAATAAAATTTGAAATATCAAGTAAAGAGGTTCCGATTCTAAAAGATTTTCGATGACAATCGGTCCCCTAGACTATGAACTGGAGATTTTTCTATAAATTTTCTCTCATTCTTAGGCCAGCCTGAAGGCCCCATTGTTAGCCAATAGCCCTTCAGCCAATAGACAAAGCATGGTTAGTCGTTTTGTTCATATTGCATCTGTCAGTTTAGCTAAGCAGTAATAAGCTATTTACTTTAATACCTCCATAAAACAAACAGCCTAGCCAACTGCTGTATCTAAAATTGGATAACTGATTCAACTAGTTTGCTAGGCCAGACAAAATAAATCACATGTTAAAAGATTACCTCAAAAAACGCATTGTCCAGCATTGAACTGAAATTAAAATAATACATATAACAGGTAAAGCAATAATACTAGCCAAAGAATTTTTTTTTACTAAAGTCGCGAAAGAGTATGGATTATGATATAGAAATGAAAACGCAGAAAAAAACATCTATAGCAACTGCTGCCATGTTATGGTGTGAATGATCGCTTGCTGTAGACAGTCAAGTTACTTTACTGCAGAGATGGGCAAACTGTAATCAGATTAATGATTAATGATTACGATTACATTCTGTAATCATTAATCATGATTAATGATTAACGAAATTAATCAAAAAAAGTAATCATTTTTCGGTGATTAAGGATTATTAATCTTTAATCAGATTACAATTAATCATGATTACTTTTATGATTACTTTTCTGTTTGATACGTAAAATGTGCTGCCGACAGCAGAGCGGCGCTCGCCTTTTTTTTATTTATAGTGTACGACTACTACTAGCCAAACTGGCGAACTGAGTGCCACCACAGTTAGGTGTTAGGGCGATTACCCGAACTGGGTCGTGACCTCAGTACAATAGTGCAAATACCGGCATAGTGACTCGCTTCGACCTGACTACTTTCAGGATCAGTTAGTGCTCGGTGGACATTAAGTAAATCCAACGAAATCTAGCTAATCATTGATGCTTTTACCATTGTTCTGGATGATTCCTGGATTATTAGAACTGATTATCAATCTACCGCCCATATTTTACTGAAATACCGTCTCCAACCCGATAATCCACGCCCGCCTTCGGGATGGAGGTAGAGAGACAGAGCAAGATAGCGCAAAATTTTAATTGATCAGAACAAGACATCATTTTCTCAAATTTACACAAGCTTCTATAGCGCAGAGCGCAACATCACCTTTCTTGGTCATCCGTCTCTCTCTACTGACTCGGTTTCGTCTTTGATGTAAACCGAGCCGCCGCGCCGCACACGTTCGTATCGTATTTTGAATTTTAATTCATAACTAAAGTTGAGATATCGATCTGTTTTTATTTCCTGATAACTGACGTTCTACCTAATAACTTTGATTCTTACAGTAAATCAGCGGGACACATACATAGTTTTTTTTTCAATTCGCTTAATTTTTTTTGTCACGTTTGACTTCTAGTTTTTTAAAGACTAAAGAATATAGTACTCAGAAAATAAGACGCAAATCGACATACGGGCACGCGCCATTTTTATCTCACTAAAAACGCTTTTTTGTTTACCAAATTATATATATATATATATATATTGTTTAATGAGTAATAAAAGTAAAAAAATTGTAATTACATTTTTCTGTTTTGAAAATTTAAATTAAAGCATTGCACACAAAGTCTTTGGCCATTATTAGAAGTATTCTCCATCTCGAAAGTGGACGCTGGATTATCGGGTAGGAGCCGGTATTTCAGTAAAATATGGGCGGTACTTTGATAATAACTTCTAATAGTCCAGGAATCACTCAGAATAATAGTAAAAACATCTATGATTAGCTAGATTTCGTTGGATTTACTTAATGGCCACCGAGCACGAACTGATCCTGAAAGTAGTCAGGTCGAAGCAAGTCACTATGCCAGTTTTTTCACTAGTATACTATGGTCACGACCCAATTCCGGCAATTAACCTACCAACTCAAACGGCTGAAAGCACAAAAAATTGTCCTGAACGTACTCAGGTCGAAGCGAGTTACTACACAGTACACAATTGCAAAGACCCTTATAGTGATTATGATTCGCTCAACGAGACGGATATTCGGGGTCGGACTTGCACCGGCTAAAACCACCGGGTGCCAGCACTGCCTAATCTTCGCCTTTGCCGGGCCTGGGAATCCAGATACTTCCTAGGGGCCCAGCGAGCGATTGGTCTTAGACAGGCCTCCTCCCTGGGAGAGGGTCGTAAAAATACCCAAACAATACCTCCCATTGGGGCGGCGTGTGAGCATACACACGACGACACCACCCCCCCCCTCCGCTGGACGTCACCCCCCCCCCTCTCTGCTGGACGCCACCCTCCACTTTCTGCTGGACGAAACCCCAACTCTCCGCTGGACGCCACCTCCCCACTCTCTGCTGGACGCCACCCCCCCACTCTCCGCTGGATCCCTCCAATCTCCACTGGACGCCACCCCCACTCTCAGCTAGACGCCACCCCACTGTCCACTAGACGCCACCCCCCCTCTCCACTGGAAGCCACCCCCCACTCTCCGCTGGAAGCCACCCCCCTCTCTCCTGGACGCCACCCCCCCTCTCTCCGCTGGACACCACCCCTCTATTAGACGGAAGTTTGAGGTCATATATAATTCGAAATAAAATAACTTGAAAAATTAAATAAACGAGTATTTAAATCGGTCTCTCTCTCAGCCAGAACTCAAAAGTAATCATTAAAATAATCATGATTAATTGAATGATTACTGTAATCAAGATTAATGATTACCCATGTAATCATGATTAAAAGTAATCAGATTACAAGTAATCATGATTACATTCGTCATGATTACTTGTAATCTGATTATTAATCTGATTAAAAGTAATCATGATTACGCCCATCTATGCTTTACTGTGACAGCAAAGTTTTTGATGGTGGATTATCACCCTGGTTTGCCGTCCTTTTGGGTGTCAAACGGGTGTATAATGTTAGCATGGCTTTTTTTTATCTTGATATGTGATCTTTTATCATTGTAGGTAATATCTTGTGAACGTGAAGTCAAAATAGGTGACTTAGAGGTAAACTGTCTGTCTGCCTGCTTTATGTTGATGACACAGTCCTCATAGCGAACTTAGAGAAAGGAAAACACTAGGAAAATGTTTGAAAAACTCTAATAACATGTATGTAAAATAATTGTGAGCATGAACGTCTCCATCTGAATGTAAAAAAAATTAAGGTTCTGGTCTTTGACAGAAAAAAAAGTTCAGACTGCATAATTGAATTTGTATATCTTGGTAGTATGTATATAAGAAATGATATGGATGTAGAGTGCCGAGATCATGTATCTGGTTCACACGGACTCATTTTCCGCAACTCGACGTCTTGAGTGCGCCTATTTTGCGTGAAATACTAGAGTGCCGAGATACTGCTGCCAACAAAGTTAATGGTGCACTAGGTGCCATTTCTAAAAAGAAAAACATTACGCAAACAACACGAGTAGCAATGTATAGACCTATCTTGGTGCTCACTTTGTTCTACAGCAGTAAAGCTTGAGTAAGTCAGAAACATGAAACAAATGAGTAGAAATGCAGTGGAAATAATGCGATGGACATTCTAGAAGAGTATGGTGGGCGGAATCTCGGTCTGAGACTTAGTGATAGTACTGGGTTGTGTTTTCAATTCCAAATCAGCGCAGATCCTCATTAACTTCCATATCTAATGAGTAACTGCATCCGTCGATAGGTGTTGTGATAGTCGTAGATGCTGGAGAAAAGCAGCCAGCCTTCGAGATTCGGCAGAGTTGTACCGACCACATGCACCGCTCCTCGGTGAGCTGCCGTGCTATAACCTACAGCCTGATTAGCCCTTTGTTTTCGACCGTTGGGTGAATTTCGAAAATTCATTCGAACACTACCAATTTCACAATCGTCTGGATGTCAAAAGACAAAAAAGCTGCCAACAACGTCACCGCCTCAAAAGATACTGTTCTAAAATAAAACGTGACCAATAGCGAAACTGCATGTTTTAAAAGTATTAAGAAATTAAAAAAATGTATGTTATTGAATAAACCGTAATAATTATAAGTACAGATTGCAATAGGTTAATAGTACATACTAATTTTAAGATTCGTTATGCTTAAGTGACGTCACATTAATATATCCCACGTATACGAAATTGGTTCGATTAGTCGTCAATAAAATAATAATTTGTAAAAAAATCCGAAAAACTTATTAAATCGAATGATTACTTTCTTACAACGCAGCCTTATACTAAAATTTTAAATTTAGAAATAGCATTAGACAAATTACTATCTTGAAACTATTGTCATTTGTGAAGAATTATCGTATTTTGGATTATTGCAAGTTTTTCGTGCTAAATATTATTAGAAATAAATTGTATTATTTAAACAAATGTACAAATTTAAACAGTTATAGTACTAATTTATTTTTCTTTAGCTTTTAACCTTTCCTCACAGAATTTAATGTTATTTACCATTTAAATGTATGTTAAACTTTATTATTGTCAATTTGGCAACGTATTATAGTATGATTATTTGAATTGAACATATGGCAGAAACAATCATACCTACATAATTAATTCAGATACCTACGTCCTCCTCTGCGACGTCACAGGAGAGTGGAGATGATGACAATGCGAATCAAGCGAGGACCGGCCGAAGCAGGCAGTGAGAACTTCCTGTCGCTTGCTCCTGGTGCGATTACTTTTTCATCATACTACTTTCCTCTATCGTCGCAGGCGAAACCTTAACTATCTGATTTACATATAGTTGTTGTTGAAACATACCAACCCAAGGCTATATATAATAATATAAGTATGTAGAATAGTTAATATCTCAAGTCTAAATCATAATTTGCACACCTGCAATAAAAGGCGGGCCGTCACCTGCTAGTATGGCAAGCTAAATAACATCAGTGTTATAAAACCTAGCTTGAAACATTTAAAATCGAAATATTTTTACCTTACATCCATACAAAATCCATAATTTATGAATACGCAATAAGAGATCCGATATATTTTTTAGGTACAATCGAATCGGTTCCTACAGACTTGGTCAGAATTAAATGGATATTGGTGCTTTGCATTGATAGTTTTTACTGATATTGTTGTACTGCCCTGTAACATTATGTATTTTAAACAAAATGTTGCACAAATACATAGTATTAATAACAAAATCATTGAAGTTACACTTCATCTCTTATATTTTTACTCAAATTCATTTTGTGCACTTTATAAACAAACCTATCTATAGAATTTTACATTCTTGAACCCTGTCGTTGTCTATACGTAAAAAGTAATTTAAAAAGATCATACGCTCAAGGAAGTCCGTGGCTCTGGTTTCTTTGGAACATATCCATATAAGAATATAGAACCTATAACCATTAATGCTCCAAAAGCGAACTGCATTGTTAAATTGAAATCGAATATGTATATTGATGCTATACAGGATATGATTATCGCGACGGATGTTGCGAAACCCTTCAGTATGTTATCTGCGTATTTGACGACAACCGCAACTATGAGTCCGCCTGCAGCTTGTAATATTACTAAGTACCACACAAAGAGATCAAAGCCTTTAAGCAAGTTTTGTGATGTTCCTTCTTTGATTAAAAATGTACCCGCTCCAAAAGGCAGTGAAAGTAAACTAAGTTGAACGTTTCTCATCCAAACCTGAAATAAATAGTATAATAGTTACAATAAACCTTGCACTTTCTTACTTAAAATATAAGAATATATAGAGTTTGCGCTTTTGTTTTCTCCTAATCGTGAAAAGGCATGAACTGAAATGAATACAAAAACATCCGTTTCAGCCACGTATATTATGATTTTATCTAGATGAAAAATTTTTTGAGAGTATATATACCGCCTTACAAAAAAATTTCGCTTATGCGGTAATTGTTAGTAAAAATATATAGGAATCGCTGCTAATCAATATATACACATCTTTGATGATCATCAATTAAAAGGATTGTTTTCTGTAATATTTTTTTTTTTGGTTGTAAAAAGCTATACTTACAGATATATCAGATTCTTTTAGTACTTTTTCAAAATAAATCCCAGCAAATCCTGATATAAAACATGCTCCTAAAGCTGCACTGAAGCCCAATATTTTAGACTGTCCAGTAGTATTTAACGACTTTGTAGAAACAGCTTTCTCAGTCGATGACAGCTGAACTAAAGCAACACCCGCCGCTAATAATCCTAATGCACCCCATTGCCACTTCTTGAGTTGCCTTTTCAAAACAAGTACAGCAAAAAATGCAGTAGTGAGTAATTTTAATTGGTATGTCACCTGCAAACATGTAATTTAGTCAATTGTTAATTATTTCAGCATAAAAATAAAAAAATGATAAGTAATTTGACAAATACAGCAGAACTACGACAACTCATATCTCAATAGCGTAAAAATCTCTATAATTTCGAAAAACAATCTGCTCCCTTTCCTTTAGAGTTTCTATCATAAATCTTTGATACTTAAAAAAAACATCTATAACATATAGAGGGATGAAAGGCTATTTGGTTTAAACGACATTTTTTGGTGATATAGTAATATATATATTTTTGGAAACGGTGAAAAACGGTGATTCCGAAAATATATATATTACTTTATCACCAAAAAGTGTCGCTTAAACCAAAGAGCCTTTCACCCCTCGATATAATATTTTATGTTTCAATCAGACATTAAGTTATCGAGGTTCTACTGTATAAGAAAATTATAAATTTTTGGCTGATGATTATTTTACCTGATAGGTTGCTGCATCTAAATTAGAAGCAGAAATGTATAGTAAGTTATTTTGTACAATATATAAGAATGATGGCACACAAACGCGTAAAGTATCCTTAATGTTTAAAAATACTACATTATACATAGATCTGACTCCTTTATGTACACCACCAGACTCTTGCATCACAAGACCAACACAAATGATTAATTTTACTAATTCTGCTATAAAAACAGCTGAAAAGAATTCATACATGTATTATTAAGTGTTGTAATAATAACAATAATTAATTAAATTATGATATTACAATTATCAGAATTTTATTTTTAATTTATTATTATCATCAGTTTTTTTTTATGCTAATTTGGCTTAAACTCTTAAGTGGCTCATTTCGTCAAACGAAATGACCAGTACCTGCCCCCATTCTTCCCATTCAAACGCAACGAATAATACGCGGCCTCCTAAACATATATTTATTCGTATGTTATACCCAAGCCAACATATTCATTTTATCCATAGTAGTATACACAATTATATTTATGCGAATATATTCGTCTTAGGCGTTTTGTAACGCACATGTTGATGACGTACATATCCGTCATAGCCACTTAAGTTGTTAATGACTACATTGCATTTGATGATGCAGTCGAAAGACCGAGTATGACTATCAATAAGTAAGTATCTGCTGATAATCGCCTTGAACATGTTTTCTCTTTCAGCCCGGGATCTTGAAATTTTTCAAGGGGAGGCAAAAGCTACTATTTGTCGTCCCCATCCCCTACAGCTTTGTCAAAATGTAAATGGTTTATCACAATAGAAACGACATATTCACGAAAAACGACCTTTGCATAGCTTATGACGTGGTTACGATATCTTATGAGATTTTTGAATTAACTTTTGACAAAACAACGGCTTGTACATTTCAACCTATTTCTTATGGAGAAGTTGGCCCACTTTTTTAGATACATTATTCAGTAGTTATGTTGGGTGATATGCTCGTCCCCCGCCCCTAGAATTTGACAACCGGGGCGTGGGTTCCGGGTTGTCCTTCGTCCCCTTAGATCCAGGTCTATACCCATATAAAAATTTCTTCATTCTTTATTGAAAAAAAAAATCATGGCGCAAAAAGAAAAGAATCCTGAAACTTATTTTATAAGTCAGGTTCTTTTGGTTTTAAATTTATTAAAACAAAACAGAACACAAACAACAAATCAGATCCATTTCCAGAAACAGAACGGATACATTTATTTCGCCTCAAAATAAAAATTAAAAATATAGGAATACAAACAGTATATAAAAAAGAATAAAGTACAAGAGACAAAAACATATAAACATAGCGAAAGAGGCCCTACGTCAGTTTAATGCCATAGATGAAGTTTGTGGCGCTGATTTTCGTGAAGGACCCCGATTTTGTTACATCTTATCAAGATAATTAAAAAAAAAAATACAAAAAAGAAAAACATGTTATTTAAATAAAATTTACTCAAAATAAAAGTATCCATCCGTATCCTTTTACTTCTAATTGTACTATGGAAACATAAGGCGGTTGTCACACTGGCATTCATTTAAATTTATATAATGTTTACTTTATTTACACAATAAATTAATTATTTTTTATGTGTACAAGCTAGGTAATATTTGTTTAAAAAGTTATACACACATTACATTTTGAGGCAAGTAATGCTAAATGTATATAGTTTTTAAAGTGGAATTAAAAAATGTTTTAAGAAAAATAAAACTTGTGTAGTTTATACATTACTAGCTTTTGCCCGCGGTTTGGCTCGCGTTAAGAAGTATTATTATTAATTAGGTATAGTTTTTGCGGCTTTACTTTTATTTAGCGTGTGTAAAAAATTAGGGCCTACAAAACTTCTTTGCACACATATTCTTAACTAATCTGTCATTAGGCGTTAAAACTATCGAGCTATTGGGTGAACTTACTCGTGAGCAAGCAACATAAAACTGTCCCTGAGAGAAGCAATGTTCTTTCCAGTCAATACCCACAAATTTGAGAGTTTGGCCATGAAACTTGTTTATTGTCATGGCAAAGTAGACTTCACCTACCTACATGCCAAATTTCAGCCCGATTCGTCCAGTGGTTTAGGCTGTGCGTTGATAGATCACTATGTCAGTCAGTCACCTTTGAGTTATATATATTTAGATATCAAAATCGTATTCAAGCGGACATCTTCATCATAGTAGCTCCAATCTTTAATTTCAGTTCAATCAGTCGAAAATCGAAGAAGATTTATACAAACTTTCATCCTCCATTTTATCCCCTTGGGGGTCGAATTTATCAAAAACCTTTCTTAGCGGATGCCTACGTCATAACATCTACCGGCATGCCAAATTTCAGGCCGATCCGTCCAGTGGTTTGGGCTGTGCGTTGATAGATCACTATGTCAGTCAGTCAGCCATCATTGAGTTATATATATTTAGATTTGGTGCTTACCAGCAGGAGATGAGAACATTTCGTCCACAGGCCTGGTACGAGCATAGCGCATGCTTAGTCCAAGAGCAGCATTTTGTACTGTGAGGATAACTAAACTCACATATTTTATGTAACCTGCAAATTTTTCAAAATTAGTTAAATAAATTACATATATGTTCTCACAATATAATAAAAACGAATTTGTATAAACATGAATACCAAATTTCACCCTCCTGTTATGACTATATGATTGAGATTTCTTATCATCACCGTCCATTTTTTCTATATTAAGTTGTGTTTCAGCTGTCTCAAATTCCGCTTCAATTACTTCAACCTTGCCTTCACTCTCACCTTCTGTTCCAATCACTTCAAGACTGCCTTCAGTTACAACTTCTTTATCAACTGTTGACTTCATAGGAACTCAATTGATAACCACCCTGATAAATAAATTATCAGATCCATTACAATTAGACAACAGCCCGTGAAACAATATGTATGGTGATTTAACAAAACCAATTAAAAATTATCAAGATTAGATCTGCTGGCACTGATAAGCATTACCTTTTAAAATCCTATACAAGAGTTAGCTTTGAATGTCAAATGCAATATTTGACAAGTTGTGAAGAGGTAAGATGACCCTAATCTTAACAAAACAAATGTTGTGTACTATCCCAGTAATCAATAAGTGTAATTTGCAGTTGAACTGTGAGTAGATCAGTAATCAAATCAAATAATCAAATTGTGATTTGATTTGTTGTTAGTTTTAATCGGGATGCCAGACAGTATTATACTATGTGGTTTGGATGCTTCAGCTGTATGCTTTTAGAAGCACATAATATATTTGTGTATTGTTTCCATATATTACCTAATTTATTTATTTTACGTTTAACTAATTAATCTTGTTAAGACAGGAAAAAAATATGGGTAAGCTTACATTAATTCACACAGAGCTGAAAATAGAAATGTCTGGAAGGTTATTATAAATGAAATGTGAAATGTCCTCATACATCCACCATTTCTATAAAAAAGTCATTTAAGATCAAAATACACAAATAATCATAATAGTATGTAAAATAAAGTTGTAGATCATGCGATTCAAAGTGTTATTTTTGCATTAACAATATTTCTATGGATATAGTTACTGTCTATTATTTTTTCACACTTAGAGCACTGATTCAATTTAATTAAAATTTAACATGGAGATAGATTGAGAACCTGGAAAGGACATAGGATAGTTTTTATCTTTATAGGAGTGGAAAGAAAAGAGATGATGAATGGTTAAGCCCCTGTCTTAATCATGAGAATAGGGTACCAAGAGCTAGGTGAGCTGGAAAAGTTTTTTCGAAGCATTAATTTTACACTGAGAAAGTCACAGGCAAAAACTAGTATTATATATAAGAGGCCTACATATGGATATTAAGGTGAACAAAAAATTTTCAACTCTTTGAATCACTATATCTCAGAAAGAGTGATTTGTAGGAAAAAAGTGTAAGATTATTTTAAATAGATTATTGCATAATCTACAACTAGGACTAACATGTTTTTTTTTTTATTTTAAAAATTAGTTGAAAAATGCAAAAATCCTATATTTGTGAATTTGACCTTGAATAACTTTTTTTTGTATATGTGGGATCAATTGAGACTTTTCACATTTCATTAATGGCCTTCCAAACATTTGTACCAATTTCTACCTCTATCCAAATTAAAGTAGTCTTAGTTTAATTTTCCCAGAGTATAATACTGCAAATTCAGATAAATAGATGTTACAGAACATTTATTGGAAGGAGATTCTAATCTTATAAGTATGCATAAATATTCTAAATTATCTAAATGTCAAGATTGATTTAAATTTACTAAAATTCTAACTGGATCTGAATATTCTAGTCTTTGATTATAAATACTTATAATTAATGAATTAATTGGTTAATAATATCAGACTGATATTTCATAGTTATTCAATAAAATATTTTACTACTTACCTTAAAAATTTAGTTGATTTAAGAACTGTTGCAAATTTGTCACATTAAATTCAATTTTTATCAAGAGGGAAATTTTAAAAATTATGTTGTATTATCTGTGTTATTATTCTTTGAACATTGTGCTTATTCTAATAAGCAAATTATTATTATTATCTTATTTATGGCAACCTTTATAGTACTTTCAGTGTCAAGTATGTTACTATTTATTCTTGAGTATCAAAATTGCTAAAATTTTGGGTGAATAGAATAAATGACAATCTGAAAATAAATAGTTTGTTATTAAAGCCACACATTTTGATAAAGATCAGTACATTAACCAAATAGGAAAAACAAAAGTAGATACTTGTATATTATATTACAATATATACATTACATAAATCTAAGTACATAATATAATTTAATATTAAGACTAGGACAAAAAATGTTTAGATGATTTCTAGATTGAAGGAAATCGATCACTATAAGGGAGTTCATTAAGACTGTTCTGTCCTATACCAATAAGACTGCCAGAATTTTTGGATATAAGTTGTATAAAACAAGATGATTGGAAAACTGTGAGACACGTAATAGGAATCCTTCGGTTAAAATTAGCAACAAAGGCCAGTTCAACTCATTCAATTTGAAGAGCATTGACTGGGCTGGCTTTCATTGCTCCACAGTTTATCCGCAAGGCCTTGAATTGGATGACATCCAGTCTCTTAAATGCAGATATATTTCTAATCTACAACACTTCTTACTATAGCGTTATACAGCAACTTTATAGATAAAGGATGAGCACCCACCCTATCAATATTTGGTATCTGTAGGCATTTCCTGAGATTTTTGGAAAATGATCTCTAAGGGCATCCTTAAAGATCATTTTCCTTATAGGATAGGAGACAGGAATAGCGTTCTCATTTACTTCCCGCTGACTGAGCAGGACAATTATAGGATTAAGATTACCATTAGTTAGGGATCGGGATCCAGGGGATCGTTCATGATTAGAACTTAACCTAAAACAATCAACTACAAATATTACTACCATAAGACGATTCAACAGCACACAAATATATAAATAATTGACGACACACAAATCTCCGACAATCCACTGCTATGTAAAAATTGATCAACACAAAAATGATAAATAATCCCAAAAAAATCGGAATCACGACGTCAAGTCGTTGACAGTAGATTTGTTTACGTCGACAAAAAACCGAACAAAGCACAGTATGACATGAGAACTTATTTTCGTGCTCCTTCATTTTATGTTTTATTTACTTCGGTTTTATTAGGCTTTGTAAAAAACACATGTTTAAATATTCCACTTAGTTTTGGAGATACATGCACTTTTTTGCAAGGTCATTCTCTTTCATAATAAACATTAATCTATTTTACCACGCAATAAAAATACTAAGATAAGGATTTGCGGGAAAACTTCAAGCCGGAGTGGTTGCATCTCTTCTGCACTCTCTTTAAATAATTATTGCTTTCTCGTTGTGGCGGTCGGCTGGATGTTCAATTGTTGTCTGAGCTTGTGTTTTGGGCTTGGGCAGCAGTAGAAAGCTCGGCTGTGTGCCATGGGGCAATCAATGGTTTTTTGGCGGGACGCTAGCAGAGTGATGCATCCCTTGGGCCGCTGAGTTTTCTCTTCAATTTGCAGTCTTCCTCGCCATTTATATTGAGTGCAAACGTTTAAAAATGGTGGCTTTCTGTTGTGCACGAGCGTAGAATTCGTGTCCTTGTTGATGGTCACAGTTCGCAGTTCTTGTCAGTTAGTGCCGGAGTTCCACAAGGCTCTGTACTTTGACCCACCCTGTTTCTTCTGCATATCAATGATATGCTATCTTTGGGCTGTATTCATTGCTATGCGGATGACAGCATGGTTCACGGGGGTTATTGCAGCAAGCCCACTTGTGGTCGGGATGAAACCATTAGGAATCGAAAAGATCTGGTCATTGATCTCAATCAGTCCTTAAGCCTCATTTCTTCTTGGAGCGACTGGAATTTGGTTGAGTTCAATGTCAAAAAACCCAGGTGTGTGCTTTTTCCTCTAAAAAATCCCCATTTTCTCCCCTGCCTTCTCTCCAAAATGTGCCGCTTGCTGTGCGCGTGGGCCTTAGTATATTAGGTATGGATATTCACTGTGATCTCAACCTCAGGGATCACATAGAGACGGTCATCTCTTCGACTTCACATAGACTTGGTATCCTGAATAGTGTGCGTCGGTTTTTCACACCTGTTCTTCTATATCTACTGTATAAGGACCAGGTCAGGCCTTGTTTGGAATACTGTGCGCATCTCTGGGACGGTTCTGCCCAATACTTACTTGATGTCCTGGATAGGTTGCAGCGTAGTGCTGTCCGCATAGTGAACAATCCAGACGTTTCTGAACATCTTGAATCGCTCCAATTGCGTAGAGATATTGTCTCATTAAGCGTTTTCTACCGTCTGTATCATGGCGAATGTTCTGAAGAGTTCTTTAACCTTGTTCCACCCTCTTCCTTCCTGAATAGAACCACGCGCGCGGGTTTGCGGTGTCACAGCTATACGGCTCACATCCCGGCTAGGACTAAGAAGTTTTCTAACTGCTTCTTTTGCCGTGTCGTTGGGCTGTGGAATGGTTTTCCGGCGAGCGTGTTCCCACCATCTTATGATATGGGTTCCTTTAAGCGTAGCGTGAAGAGATATTTGTGCAGGCCGGCATGATCGCTGCGACTACCGTTGGGTTTTTCTTACCTGTCGATAATCGTTAGCGTTTTTTGAACTGCACCATGCTTACCATCAGGTTTGGTGTAACCACTGTGCCGTGTCAGTGTAAAAAAAAATATATATGAAAGAATTGTAACATTTTCAGTGGTACATAATGATTTTAATCCTGTATAAGGCAGCCAAATTAGTCTTTTTCCCGCTAAACATTTCATTGGACTAACTATTACAGGATTAATTATTAGTCTAAATTCATATCTTCGCCATATTTTTTTTATCTTTCCATAAACCTGAAATTTCCTATCTCGTTTTTACACAGCTTATAAGCATGACACGCCATAATAATATTTATTTTATGAGCAAATATAAGAGCACCCTAAGTGACAACTGTCATTGATGAGGAGTTGGAAGTATTTATACATCGAGTTCATTGAACGTCGCCAGCGCCTCTAAAGCGATATATAGACTATTAATAATCTTAGCCTGATATCATTATAACAATGCTCCAGTTGCGTAGAGTTATTGCATCATTCAGCGTTTTCTACTGTGTCTATCACGGAGAGCGTTCTGAAGAGTTATTTAACCTTCTTCCTCCCTCTCCCTTTTATAGTAGAACCTACGTGCGCGGGTTTACGGAGTCACAGACCACAGCTATATATTAGGTCCTTACATATGAAATTGGCGTTTTGTATGGGAGGAACAAAAAGTCGAATATTTTTTAATATAATATATTTAATTAATCAAAGTATGAACCATTATTTTCTATGCACTTTTGCCATCTCATAGGTAGTTCATTGATCCCTTTACTAAAAAAACCAGTCGGACGGGAATCAATAAAATCTTTGAAGGCGATTTGGACTGCCCCATCGGAGTTGAATTTTTTCCCTTGCAAGAAGTTATCCAAATTTCGAAAAAAATGGTAATCTGTTGGAGCAAGGTCCGGGGAGTACGGAGGATGTCTTAGACTTTCCAATTGAAGCTCTTCTAATTTAGTAGCCGTCTGTTGCGCAGTGTGTGGTCTAGCGTTGTCGTGAAGCAGCAGTGGCGTGGAGCGATTGACCAGCCTAGGTTGTTTAGCCGCTAGCTTTTCCATCATGGTTTGCAATTGCTGACAATAGACATCAGCCGTAATAGTCTTGCCAGATTTGAGAAAACTGTAATGAACAATACCGGCACTAGTCCACCAAACGCTTACAAGTAACTTTTTGGGGTTAATTTTCGCTTGGGGCAGGATTTGGCTGGCTGGCCAGGATCCAACCATTGCGCTGAGCGCTTCCGATTATCGTAAAGAACCCATTTTTCATCACAGGTAATGATTCGGTTTAAAATACCTTCATTATTGTGCCGGTTTAGTAATGTAACGCAGCAGTCGACGCGCGTTTGCCGGTTTGCTTCAGTCAATTCGTGAGGTACCCACCTTTCAAGCTTTTTAATCTTCCCAATTTGCTTCAAGTGAATTAAAACAGTTTTATCACTAACATCGCAGCCTGCAGCTAACTCGGACGTGGTTTGCGATGGATCCGCTTCCACAATAGCCTTCAACTCTTCATTATCAACTTGAGTCTCAAGCCGTCCACGGGGCTTGTTCTGCAGGTCGAAATTTCCAGAACGAAAACGTTGGAACCAAAAACGAACTGTGTTTTCTTTTGCAACACGACCGCCATACACATCATTCACCCTTCGAGTTGTTTCCGCAGCACCAGTGCCACGGCGGAACTCGTACTCGTAAATAATGCGATATTTTAAGTTTTCCATTTTGACCTAATATATACAACTGGTGTTAATCGGTGCGGTTCCCGTCCGCTCTGAACACCCTTCAGGCAATTCAGACAAGATTAATGCGTAGAGCCGTGAACGCTCCACGGTATATACGCAATGTCGACCTCCATGACGACTTCGGTCTGGAAACGATCGCCAGTTACATGCGTGAAGCGTCTCGTCGTTACTTCGACAAGGCGCAGCACCACCATAATCAGTTAATCAGTAAATCTTGCGTCTACGTACGCAAGAGTGAGTTTGCACCCGCCATTCGTCGCCCTCGCGACGTGTTAGGGGATCCGGATGATCCAATCACAGTGGCTGTAAAAAGAGCCACCGATCGAACAAACAGTGAGGTACACACACACTAGTTTCATTCCAAGACACCGGCGTCGCCGAAGAAGGATAGTTCAGTCAACTGCTGCCAACTGGTGCGTTTACGCACCGAGGCGCAGTTCTACTCCGACGCAGCCTTGAGTTTCTTTCGGCGTTTCTTCTCAAGGTAGTCACTTCCGAAACGCTGGTAGATCACCCGTAGGGTTAGTACTTTATTTGGCTGTCGGTCCAAGTCGAGGTTCGTACCCACAGGGGTGCCCTTGCATTGCCACCCAACCCAAAAATTTCGCTGGCTGAGCACCTTCTGTGCTCGCCCCCAAAGCCCGGTTGAGCTGAAAATGCCTTCCCCGGCAATCAGTAGTTAGTCCGCATCAAAAAAAAAAAAAATCGGTGCGGTTACATTCCGAAACGCAGTTCCATTTCGACGCAGCCTTGCGCTTTTTTCGGCGTTTCTTCTCAAAGTAGTCGCTTCCGAAACGCTAGTAGATCAACGTTAGGTTCATTTTTACTGAATGGCCGTCCAAGTATAGGTTCGTACCTATAGGAGTGCCCTTGCGGTTGCCACCCAACACATAAATCACCAGCTGATCACCTTCAGTGCTTGTCCACTTAAGCCCCATGTAGTTGTAAAGACCTTTCCCGGTCACTAATGAACGACACGTCGAAAAAAAAACAAAAAACTAAATATCATGGGGTGAGCGGTAACTCACATCCGTGCTAGGTCTAAGAAGTTCTCTATCATTTTTTCCGAGTCATTGGACTCTGGAATATTCTTCCGGCGAGCGTGTTGCCACCATACTATGATATTGGGTCATCTAAACGAAGCGTGCAGGTAGTAGTTTGTGCAGGCAAGCATAATTGCTGCGACTTTCGATGGTTTGTTTACTGTTAATAGTTGTTGCCGTTTTTGGACTGCACCATGCTTATCATCGAACGTGATGTAGTGGCTGTGCCCTGTTGGAATAAAAAAATATATTTTTGACTAAATTAAGGAAAATAAATGCATGAACATCAAATTGTTTGAGAACAATTAAGATAATATTTAAAAAAATATATTATTAAAACTAAAGTTTATTATATAACTACATTTGTTACTAATACTGATCTTTTGTGTCTTTGTAATCATTACACCTAGATTATACCATTACAATTGTTTTTAATTATCACTGCAAAACAAGTCCACCATTCTTGTTTGGGGAGTAATTCTAGAAATAAATCAATAAAATAAAAACCTGTTTTCACACTAATATGACATTTAAAGTTTGTCAAACAGATTTTTCATATTATCTGTTGTTAAAGAATTCAATGAAGGTAAATTCGTGTTTTTTGACACATAGCGACAGGCTAAGACTGACAGGTTAGTTTGTAAGTTTACCAGTGTCACTGTCATGTAAAAACTCAATGTACCACAAAATCAGTCCTCACAGTACAAATGGTAAAAGAAATTTACAAGAAATAAATACAAGCAAAGTTTTTACATTTTATGAGTTAAAAAAAAGTCTGAAAAATTCAGGTTACATCTGATCTAATCAACACTTTTATATAGACCAAGATTTACCACAAAACGATTAATTCCTTAATACAGCAGTCAGCTGTGAACAATTTAGATAGAAGAAACTATCCACTATTAATGTAATATTTACTGAAAATTGATCAAATTGACCTAGCGATCGCTTATACTGTGGGCAACAAAAAAAGATACATATTTAAATATATACCCATTTTTATGACTGGCAACAAACTAATTATGTCATATGGGAATATTTGCCAGTACCAGGACAGAAATCCAGAACCTTCAGTGCCAGAGACAAGGTCACTACCAGGTAAGCTATCTAGTTGTCATTTTTTTTATGGCTTTATTGCAAGGACTGGGTCTTTGTGATTTCACCAATGTTGGTGCTTTGGTTTAAAAATGAGGAAATTTGGCCAGTTGTGCTTTTCCAAATGTGATCAGTATTGTTAAGATTTTTTAAATTATCATGATAATATTATATATAAATATATATTATAAATAATAAATTTGAATATATGTTTAACATTTAATTAAATAACTTTCTACATTAAATTTATAAGAGAACAATTTGTTTATTGATCATTTTCAAAATCAGCAGGATTCTTGCGTGATAATCTGTGATGCTCTCTTTCAACTCCTTCATAGATCAGGTAACCAATAATGAAAGCTGTAATGATAATAATTACAATGTAATAAATTTGTTGTTAACCAGTAAAACTTTTAAAAAATCATTTGTAATATACAATACTTTCTAGGCGACAAACATAGCCCAGTACTAAGTATTTACCATATATGTAAGCTGATAAAACTTCTGATTAAGAAATACATGAAGAAATTGCTAAACAAATCTTAAAATGATTTCTAAAATTTAAATTTTTTTCCACAAGGAAACTAACTTGAACTTTGGTTATAAAAATGTAAACAAACATACAAAAGAAATCAATCAAAAGCGGTGTCATTTTACAAGAAAAGAGTGCCATTACACTAATTAAATAAATCACTATCTACAGATTTTCTATAGTTTTGTGTGACCCAGTTTTCAAGCAAAAGCTGCCATGTCATATTTGATATACCTTTTTCTAATTATGTTGAATATGCCACATTTATGAATTAACTGCATTAAGCTATATTAATGACATAATACAATGATATCTTTTTTAAATTTTATAGATGACTTTCCACGAACCATGCAAAAAAGTACTGGTTTCTACAGTCTTAAAAATTTTAGTATTGTAAAGGAGGGACAACACCCCTGTCGCCCCCTATTTTTAAGGGACCTTGTATTAAATATTAATCCATTATGATTAAGATGTTCGTATACATTAATTAAAGTCAAGCACACTTACGTGGGGCAACTCTAAACACATTTTCACGGAACCTACGGAATAAATTTGGAATACCATTGGAAATAGCTCCAGCGTATGCTCTTTGCTCATGTGGAGATAGTTTATACGTTATGAGTCCCCGGATTTTAGCTAGTTCACCGAAGTGCTTTCCCATCTTTTTTAACTTTAGAACACGAAGCCTACTGAATATTATGTAATAATGAAAATCAGAAATACATCACAAATGAAGGCAAAAGAAAATTGTCTGAAATGACATACGCGTATACATGACAGTTGAGTTTGACATTGAGATAGGCTTGTCGAATAAATATCGATATATCGATATTTTCAAATTAATATATCGAAACTTTTGAGCGATATATTTTGTAATGATACATCGATATAAAATAGCCAGTATCGAAAATTGTATCGAAAACGATATTTTTTTAATTCTTATGGCAGTGAAGTCGCTGAAATCTGAAACTGTAGAAGATAGCACTGAACGAAAAAAAAAAGAATTATATTGTCTATGACTGTTGAGTATTATGTTTTGTTACGTTGCATGCATTGATATCTAAATTTGTTCCGTGTATATTATTTGCCCCCATTTATTTATTTATTATATATTTTTGTTTGATATCTTAAATAGGTCTTAAAGTTAGAAGATAGCCTTTTAGTCTTGATATTTTTGTAATTTTGTCTAATAAAAAGGAATACTGGTAAAATACTTTCGTGTTTATTGAGATTTAATCGATATATCGATATTTTTCCTTCGATATATCGACGCCGATATTGATATTTTAATAAATATAACGTTTATTTTTTCATTTTCGACATCCCTACACTGAGAGTATTAGCAGCTCTACCTAACAATTACTCCAATTTACAGTATAATACATTTTATTAGGTATTTAAAAATTACTATTATCATGCAGAATCCTATTGAGGTAGGTTAGATTAGGTTGGAATTCCATTTAACTCTGTTCTTACAAACAACTTCGCTTTCGTAACATTAGTTAGCCCGTTCATGTACTCTCATCGTTTCCGCATGCTTTTGACGTTATCCTCCACCAGAACTATCTTTATTTAGTCTTTAAAGGTAAGTTTCAGTCGGCCTCTGCTCTCACTTCCATTCACATTCAAATTAAATATTTTTATCATCCTTTCATCATTTATCTTCTCCACAGGGTCGAACCTTCCAAGCATGCTGTTGATGACACTATATTTCAAACCAACCACTCCACGTATCTCTTTGTTCCTAACGCGATCCGCAAGCGTATCTCCGTACGAATCGAACAAAGATATTTTCGCGCAAACTCTTGAATTCCTTTTTTCCTCCAAAAATATACCCGAGTATCTATCATCTGCTTTCGAAGTCTATCATCCACTAGAAACAAATCTATCATACTTCGTTCATTCTTCCTTTTCCGCATATACTGGTGTATCCTCTCGTGATCGAAGATTATATTCGATTCAGAAAGATGCTTTTCGTTACATAAATGCATTATAATTTTGCCCGATTTATTCACTCTCTTATCTCTATAACGACCAAGAACAGTCTCGTCACCATTACGAGCTGTTCCTGCTCAATCGTTCTAGACACCACACAATCATCTTTTTATTCCCTTCATCTTTATTTAGAATATTTATATTATTCTTTATTATTATTATTTATTGAAATGACACTATAATTTTCTTTAATATTTTTAGTGTTATATGGTTATTGCTTAAATAGGTAAGTTAATGTTAAGAAAATAATTAACATACAGTTTTATTTAGTTTCACTGAGGCTTAAGTTATACTAAGATCTGGAGCATACAAAAATTAGAAAATATTAATTAAATAATGCTGCGTGAAAAAAACCATTCATCTCATCACATTAATAGTAACTTTAAATATTAATTTATGTAGTATTATCTAAAGTAAGATTTTTATAAATATTTGATCCATGCACCTAATCTAATATTTATGTCTCACCTCTAGTTTTTAACATGGTGTAGCAAGTTGCCATAAATAAGCGAAGATAAGACGAACATATGTAATTAAAAACTGTATAATAATAATAATCAGAATTCTTTTGGAGGCAAGAAAAACAATGTTATAATTATTGTTTCGGTATGGAAGAAGTAGACTCAATTATACTTCATTTCTTTCGACAGTTAAACATGTGAGTATTCATGGTATAAAGAAAATGAAGACTTTAAATTTAGAAACAAAACCCTCTTAAAAAGTATAGACAGTAGCAATGGAACGTTACCTCTACGTTTTATTCCTAGATTATAGTTTTATTATTATATAAAAGAATAGATCATTCATAATATTAAGTAGTATTATAATTTTTGCTTTAGTAGGCACCGATGTCTGCCTGCACTGAGCATTTTGGTCGCTGAAGTGGATAATAAACTTTGCGTTTACTTGTGGCTCCCACACCTTTTTATTATTTAGAGATAATTCTCATAGCTCCATCTCGCCCACATAGAATGTATGAGGCTGAAGGCGACAAGACTTACTATTTATAAATCCTAAGGTGACTACTTCTGTGCATTATATGGGTGTTTCATTGTGACACCTGTAAGTAATTCTCCATAGCCCAGATGCGCTGCGCCCTTGCGAGCACATTCTTGGTGGTAAATGCTATCTTCCCCAGCACTGTTAATTCCAGCAGAGCATGCCATCTCAGTCTGACAACTTCTTAAGAGTTGCTAATTGGTTGCTCAGAGTCCCCATCCTAAGTGGCCACATCCTCAGTCAAAGCGAACCTAAACTTAACTTTTTGGGAGGTCTTTACACATAAAACCTCAATATGTATTGCATGGTCATTTATACAGGGTGATTTTATAGACGAGGGAGATATTTCAGGATACAATAAGTTGTACCTTCTTGTTACTAATTATATTCCCTAACAAATCATAAAGAAAGATTGATAAACAAGTGATAATTGATCTGTAAAAAATGTTGACACCATAGAGCTTGACTGAGAACAGAAGACAGACCTAATAATTAATTGTTATTCATAAATTCATGGATCTAATTGCCTAAGTTGACAATAATTTACTTTGTTTGAATGACATTATTGGGATATCACTATTTTGAAATGTTTGAATGTTGAATATTCTCCCTGAATATCTCCCTTGTATATAAAATCACCTATGTAATGCTACCTGATTGTTATTTTACTTTTTGAGACAATATATATTTATTGCTTGATTTATAATAACATTTGCCGATATTATGTAGACATATTGTATGACTAAAAGTACAATAAATGGAATTACTACTTACTATGCTCTACTAATAACTGTCTTAATATGTTTTTAATTTATATGTTTTAGAAATGTTGATGACACTGTTAAAAATATATCTGATATACCAGTTACAACAATTATAGAGGCAGCATCAACATGCTTAAATACAATTAATCCAAACCTAAAAGTGCCTAGGAAACTGCCATTTGGCATATCTCATAAGATAGAAGTGGCCGCACAAATTGCATCTTTTTGTAAGGTAATGTCTTTTTCTTTATTTAATGGAAATGTGCAAGCATGATTCTGCCAATGTCATATTATATTAATAGATTTAAAATATGTAAAACTTCTCCAGATTCAAATCAGGTTATCTAAAAGCAAAGAGATAATACAATAAAATAAAAATAAGCTTATCACCAAACAAACATTACTTATACTGATCTGCATTTTAATTTTGTACTGGTAATTATGCCTTAAACAGAAATAAACAATAATTAAATTATTATAATGAAAAAATGAATAAATAAATGGGATTTGTATATAATGTAATTCTAACATTCAATCATTAGTTTTATATGTATATTACATTTTTAGGATATAGGTTATAAAAACGATGTTGGCTATCAGACTTTTCTTTACTCAAATGAAACAGAGTTGAGGCAAGTGTTTATGTTTTTAATTGAAAGATTACCAGATGAAGGAAAACATGATGAAGTTGGTAGCACAATATATATAAATAACAAATCAATTTTGTTGAGAAATATTGCTGATAAAATTGCAGAAGAATTAAAATCAATATGGATTCCTCCAAGTTGTAATCTCACAGTTAACAAAACTGGAGATTTCTGTCAAAAAGGTATAGTTAATTTCCTTTTTTTTAATTCTTTATTTCTATGTTTATATGTATATTTAATGATTTATAGGCAGACGCTTTGACTCAATCACACCTGGTGGAAGGTGAAGACGTGTTTGATGTTGAACCGCATCTGCCCAACATATTCCTATTCACTCTTTTCTTAAAGACTGCCAGGTCATAAGATCATGGAAATATGGCCACTGGAAGCACATTCCACTCCTAGCTGTTCACATGATTAATGTAGAAACTAATCTTTTCATGCACATATAAGAAACGGATGTTCCTATATGTGTCCATATCAGGAACATCCACCACATACAGATGGTATCCAACACTCTAAAACATTTATTTATTTTTATGAGGCAAGCAAAAATCATCTCTTGGCTTTAAAATATTTGACTTTTTAAATTTTTATACAATAGACATAGTTTCACAGTATTCTTTGCATCTGTATATAATACAACTTTTTCTAAAACAACTTGTACATTGAAATTAAGCTTTTTTTCTAAAGGTCATAATTATAAATTGTTCTAGTTCTTGACAGTTAATGATTTAAATTAATTTTTGGCTCATAGTAACTGAAACTGAATGGGAAGAGCTGTAGACCAGGCTAAATGGTGCTTCTTAATACGTTGCCGTCCGCACGATTCGTAAATTCTTATTCGTTTGGCGCCGGAAGATCTAATTTGGATCACTTGACTTGTCGCTGGACATTCTTGACATTATTGGGAGATTATAAATTGTTAAGTTTTAATAATCTCAGCGTTAGTTTTCATAAGTTCTCAACCCTGTTCCCCTACTTTCATGAAATTTTGAAGACTGAAAGTTTGAGCACGTCACCACTGGTGTCGCCGGACGGCATAGCGTTAAAGGTGTCCTAAAGTGAGGCGATGAAGAAGGCTTAACTTTTAAAATTAATTTATACTAACTGACATAGCAGACTCCTACTTCCCTCTCCACCACCCCTCTTCTTTCTTTAGTTTATATTCTGTCTTCTTTTCCAAATATTAAGAAATGTATAATGACTAATTTTTTCATCAATATTGGTGTGAGACTGAGCTTTAATTTGTTTTTGCGCCGGTTAGCTCTTATTTCCGGTAGCTCCTAAGATACCTATTTAAATTATACGGTGTAAAGGATCATTATAAAATACATGAAATGCTTACTAACATATTTAAGTTGTTAAAAATTAATACTGTGTCCGCCTAGATAGCTTTCCAATTTCCTCTTTGAATGCGATCATTTTTTAGACGTTACAATAGATATGGTAAGTTATCCTTAAAAAATAGATATACAGTAGACAAAAAAAGTCAACTGCCACTTGCATTATTTTCCTATTCTTGAATTTTTCTTATTAAGAAAAAAAATTACACTCCAATTCAATTTATTCACTTAAATTACAGTATATTTTCACAAAATAATACATTTCTGACTTAATAATTCAGATATATCTCTTGGTATTCATATTTATTTTAAAAAAATTGCAAATCGGGGGCAAAAACAGTCATCGGCCACGTATAATTTAATGACACTTGGTTGAGAATTGGTCCAATTTATCATCATATTGAAAAATAATTAATATTTTATGGAATATCCCTTAGTTATAAGAACTGCTTGCAGCCTTCTTGGTATGGATTCCACTAACTTTTTGGTCACATCCGCCGAAATTTTCTCCCATTCATTTACTATAATTGATTTCAGCTGAGCGATATTGGTGATAGAGTGCTCGCGTATTTTTGAATCCAAATGTTCCCGCAAATGCTCGATCGGATTCGGATCTGGAGATTGCGCAGACCATTCGAGTACACTCTGAACATTTCTGGAGAGCCAGTCCTTCACACTGCACGCAGTATGCTTCGGATTATTATCGTGTTGAAACATGAAGTCCGCTTCAATATTTAGTTGACGGGCGATTGACATCAAATTATTTTATAAGATATTTTTATATACATACTAGACCATTTTCCCATCGATGAATATTAATTTTCCGACTCCAAAACCAATCATACAGCCCCACACCATAACGCTTCTACCTCCATGTTTGACAATTGGCGTAAGATTTATAGGCTCAAGCGCTGTGCCGTTCTTACGCCAAAAGGTAACTCTTCTTTTCGACTAAAATAGTTATATTTACTCTCGTCTGACCAAATAATCTTGCTCCAGTACTCTTGCGGCTTATCTATTTTATCATTCACGTATTGCATTCGCTTCGATTTATTCTTGTTACATACGACGAACTTTCTGCGCGATACTCGACCACGGTATCCGTCCTTCTGCAGAATATTTCTAACCGTTTGTGGCCTTATACTCACTCCAATTGATTCCACAATATTTGTTGTTATCTTTGGAACAGAAATCTTCGGGTCTCTTTTTATTTCTCGGATTATAATGTTGCGCAATCGTCGATTTATTTTGGAGGGCCGGCTAATTCTTGATTTGTTGAATACTGTACCGGTCGTAGTAAAGCGCTTATTTTATTTTTTCATGTGAGTACGTGTAGAACGTAATAATATGACACTCCAATTATTTTAAATAATTATTGATATGTGAAAAAAAGAATGGTTAGGCCGAGAATCTTAACACTTACCTCTTTAAGCCAACACGTCCTTGATTAAAGCAAAAAATAATATTGAATATAAAAAAACTCAGCTGGAGCATGTATTGCCTTGGCCCACCAAGAATAACATCCCTTTATGCACAAAATTCACTTTATTGCCATCGATTAAGCGTCGAAACATAAGTAGGATGTTAAGAAATGATATGTGGCCGATGAATTTTTTTGCGCCCAATTTTTTTTTTTAAAATAAATATGAATACCAAGAGATATATCTAAATTATTTAGTCAGAAATGTATTATTTTATGAAAATATACTGTAATTTAAGTGAATATAATGAATCGGAGTGGAATTTCATATCTCTTAGTAAGAAAAACTTCAAGAATAGGCAAATGTTCGAAGTGGCCGATGTCTTTTTTGCCTACTGTATGTCCTAGAGAACTTTCTCATGTTCCCAATATATTTTATTTCTTTCACAAAGCTTTCAGACGACTTGACTATTCGTGACATTGTTAAAAATCCGACCGTCATATTTCAAATAATTTATACAGAACCTTAACAAATTATACACTACAACCTTTCTCATGAATCACTGCCGTCTATTAGTGAAAAACGTATGAAATACATTAAGCAGTTTTTGATTTTATCGCGAACAGACAGACACAGCGGGAGAATTTGATTTATAATATGTAGTAATTAAACTAATTTCATTTGTTTATTTATTAAAATTTAGAATTGAATATTCAAATCTGGCTTATTGAATACAAAAATATTTAAAGTAAATTTGTCTCGAAAAATATTGTAAGTATTTCATCTTAAAGTTGGTACAAATTAATTGTATAAATTGGTGCATTTTGATCATCTTTTACGTTTATCAGTCTATATATCTTTTCGTATATATCTTTTACGTCAGTATACATTTTGAGTATCTCTTATATGTAATAAACAGTAGCGTTCATTCCATAGATGCATGAAAGCATTGCATGCCCTGACGTTAAATAAGTCTGGAATAAATTTCTTAAAGTTAAGCCAAAAATGAAACAATTAATAGTCATATCTATTCTATATTCAAGCCGTTTATCTTTCCTATGAAAGCAATATAATATTTACTATCATAATATAATATTCAAATTAAATACCCGGATTCTGCCTACCCTGTCCAAATGTGCTATGCACGTCACTGGTAATAAAATCAGGGATGTTACGGAGCTTCGACTCCGACTCCGATAAGTCGGAACTTCCGATCCTTATTACACCTTCGGTTCCGACTTCGGTTCCGAAACTTTTTAATCGGAGGTATTCATCGGAGGTCACCACCACTGTTGCAGTCAATTCATTTGATTTTACTTTATATGTTGTTGAAACATAATATCAATTAATCAAACAATCAGTGCTACTTAATTTGTAGAAGACATTTTTTAAAATTTAGAATAAAAAAAAACTGATTAAATTATTAAATTTAAAACTAAATGTACATTTAAATTTATTACTAAAAGATTTTTTTATTTTACATTTACATTAAATTAAGTAAAATTGAAATTAACACAAAAACAACCCTGCAGAAAATTTGATTTAATTTGTTCGCTGGACAATGTTCACTAGAGGATAACGGTTTCTGATATATCCAACACTTTGTGAACAACAGCTTTTATGTGCCCAAGTTAGGTTGTGTTGTGTTGGGTTGGGTTGTGTTGACCCAACTGGATATATGCCGGCGATGCGCTTGAGGGAGCGTGCCGCCCAACTTATCCAGGCGAGAGCGCTGTGTGACCCCGGGGGTTTTAGTCGGTGCAAGTCCGACAACCCAAAAGCTCAATGAGGTCGGTCAACAATATCCCCCGGGCTATCAAAAAAAAAAACCTGATACGAGGGCGGTTCGATAAGTACTTAGCCTCACCGCCTTATGGCGACACTATCGCAAGGGAAATTTACCATCTTGTAATACATTCTTTTAGACCGCTGCTGACAAAATTTCAGCCACATGAGGCTCATAGTTTTGATTTGACTCCGTGTAGAAGCAAGCGTTTTGGCGAATTTAAAAAAATGGAGAAAGAGCAGTATCGGTCCGTGTTATGATTCTTGTTTTTGGAAGGAAAATTGCGCAGCGAAATCAAAGAGCGCTTGGATGCAGTGTACGGTGACTCTTCTCCTTCGATGGCGACCATCAAAAATTGGTTTATAAGTTTCAATGTGGTCGCACGTCGGTTTTTGATGAGCCACGTCCAGGTGCCACAAACACGGCTACCACGGAGGATAACGTGACAAAAATCCACAATCTCATATTGGCAGACCGCCGATTGAAAGTACGCGAAATAGCTGAGACTGTAGGCATCTCAAAAGACCGAGTGGGTCATGTCCTGTATGAAATTTTGGGCATGAGAAAGCTGTCGGTACGATGGGTGCCGCGTTCGCTCACTCCGAACAACAAGCGAAATCGTGAAATCACTTCAAAGTAATGTTTGGCGCTGTTTCAGCGCAATCCGAAGGAGTTTTTACGTCATTTCATAACCCTAGATGTAATATGGATCCACTGGTACACATCAGAGACCAAGGAACAGTCAAAACGTGCTCCGAAGAAGGCAAAGACTGTCCAATCGGCCGGAAAGGTAATGGCCACCGTTTTCTGGGATTCACAACGTGTGATCTACACCGACTACCTGGAGAAGGGCAAAACGATTACAGGGCTTTACTATACTGAATTATTGGGTCGATTCAATGTCGAGCTGAAGAAAAAACGGCGCCATTTGGCGAAGAAAAAGGGTTCTTCCACAATGATAACGCACCGGCTCACACCTCCGCCGTCGCCACGGCCAAATTGGTCGTATTAGGCTACGAACTGCTGCCCCATCCACCATATTCCCCGGATTTGGCCCCGTGTGACTTTTTTTTGTTTCCAAATTTGAAAAAATCATTCGCAGGGTAGATATTTTGGTCGAATTAGGAGGTCATCGCCGCCACGGAAGCCTATTTTGCAGACCTTCCGAAAACTTTTTTTTTCAGACAGGTTAGAAAAGTTGGAGCATCGCTGGATCAAGTGTATCGAGCTAAAAGGAAACTATGTAGAGAAATAAATCGCCACTTTTCCAAAATTTTCGTTTTTCTTTTGTAGGCTAAGTACTTATCGAACCGCCCCGTATACGCTTGGAAACAGTCTCGATTCTCAACATCTGTCTACACACGAGGGAGATGTAGAGGCAAATGGATTATGCTGTTGTCAATTCAAAAGTTCTGGCTTATACTTTCGAAGACATGTATCAATCCTGCACCATATTAAAATGGGATCAAATTTAAGATATAATAAATAACATATCTTCACGCTATCACGCTATGTGAGCAGACATACAATAGTGGTTTTATCCACTTTGCGCTTAAATGTCGTGGACTACGCGACCAGTAGCTCAGGTAATCGCTTTCTCACAGTACTATGAAAATGTTAATAAGAAACAGCAATTTTTATTGTCTGTGTATTTGTAAATTTATCACTTTCTAATTAAAAAGGTTCACTGAATAATGTTTTCATTTGTCCCTTAATAAAACTATTTTATTCTGCCGTCACTTGTGACTGACGTTGCCTCCGACTCCGATTCCGACTCCGAATCCGAATCCGACTCCGATAAATCAAATTTAAAAACTCCGACTCCGACTTCGGTTCCGATAAAACTGCCTCCGTTACATCCCTAAATAAAATACTGTACTAATAATTTTTATTATTTACATTTTATAGATCCGTCATCTTTTGTAAATAATATTCCTTACACTAAGGAGGAAATAGTCCAAAGACTTCTAAAAATTAAAGGCTATAATGAAAAAAAATTGAAATTAAAGGAACTACCTAATCTCAAACAAACTCAAGACTCTGTGGAACCTGTAATAGAAAATAATAAAATCCAACCTAAACTTACGCAAAGTCTAAAAGAACTCAAAGAAATAGCAATTGTTTTGAGACAAAAATTAGATACACTTGAAAGTGAAAGAAATGTTATGGAAGTTGAATATTCACAGGTATTGTAATCCAATGAAAACATGAGTATCCATAAAGTAAAATGACAAATATTGTTATTTATACAAACTAGTGGACCCAGCTGACTTCACAGCGGTTCAATACATTAGTTTTAGTTTTAAAACAAAATTGAATATTGTGTGTCAGTCAACCTTAATATAAATACGTGCCAAAGATTATTTTTAGTTAGGAAATGGTAATTACACTTTTGGTAAGATTAAATATTTTATAGGCTCAACGGGCTTGTGAGAGGGTTGATGCAGATTTTAAAAATGTGAAAAATATTTTAACTGGCATTGGAATTACTGAAAACGACACTGAGGACTCGACAGAGGGCTTACTTGAGAAAGTCCAAAAAAATATAAATATGTTACATAGTAAGAATGAAGAATTAACTTCAAGAAGACTGTATTTGAAGGAGGAAATTGACAAAGCGAAAAATATGAACTCATTAGAGGTATATACGAAAATACAATATAATGAATTAAATAATTCGTTTTGGTAAAGCTATTGCGTAATAAAATCTAATAAATATCGTGTAAGTTTTGCGGTAGCGTGCTTGTATTTAGAGAAAGCACTATTGACATGTGGGGTTAGTTAATTACTATATCTACTGCATTGTTTATATCACAACAAGAGTTACTTCAAAGACCAAACAAATTTAAATGAACACATACCCAGAAAAAGATAACAAACCTATTTTGATTTTCTTTATATCACAGAAATTTTAATGTTACTATACTTTTATCTTGATCTAGATACATTCATGAATAATTGTATTAAAAAAATAGAAATTCAAAAATGAATAAAACTTACATGCTAATCAAATGGCAATTATTAGAGAGTCTAGCAGTGGACTAAAGTTGGCAGATTATGATAATGATCATGACTTGCTAACACAAAGCAAAAATAATAATAACATTTTTGATTTCATCATCTGGTAACACGTCCATATGTCGTGCGTCAACGGCAGTATACTTACCATTTGTATGTGAGCACCGTATTTTGCTACGCGTTAAATCAAATGACGAACTGCAGCGCAATACTATTGCAGTCATATGTTGGAATTGGTTTCATACAATTAATGATAATATAGTCACGCTATATTCTTTACGGGGTGATCAGAGATGTATCTGCTGCAGCCACTAATGTATGTATTTGTATGGACAAATTAATACTGCACAGTAGTTCCGTCTGCTGAATGCTTCCTTTACGCCTTCAATAATATAATTTGCTTAAATTCTGATACATCTAAATGTTTTTTCAGGGTGAACGGGTGAGGTATCGAAAAATATTAAATGATTTAAAAGGCAGTGCAAAGACAATGAAAGATGAATATGACAGTAAGGAAGTTTTTCGAAATCAGTTAAAGGTTAACTATGAAAAACTACGAAGTGGGAACAAACGGTATGTAAAAAGTTTATCTCCTCTATTTAAGGGTTGTAGTGTATTAACTTTCGTTACTAGCGTCGGGTTTAGCCGGCATCCATTTTCCGTTTTGTGTGTATATACCAGCAAAACCTTTAAACACTTAAATGAAAAAATTCGAACGTCAACTTGCCATCGTGCAATGTACACACTTCGCGGCGTGCTGCCCGGTTCAGTAGCACCACTTCGGCGGAATAGACTGCGGTAACAAAAGGGTTAAAATCGTTTTTGTTATATTTGAACTAGTGAGTGTACCTCTGTCATTCATATGTATATGTGTACATATTAGGTCTGGGAAACAGTTCGTGGCGTTTTTTCCGATGAATGGCGTTGGTCGCATATAACTAAACTAATATTACAGCAACACCAACGAGTGCACCTTTAAAGGTGACCTTTTGAACATTAGTTAAATGTAAGAAACATTGCAATCTGTGCAGTGGTTCGAAAGTATTTCGCACTCGAACATGGAGCTGAATAATGAAAAAATCCGGTGTATTCTACATTATAGTTATTACAACGGGAAAAACGCTGCGCAGCCTTACGAAAAAAAATGTGCTGTATACAGTGAAGGTACTTTATCAAATTCTGCTGTGTGGAAATGGTTCGCTTGCTTTCATTCCAGTAACTTTAATGTGAAAGATGAGTCACACTGCGGTCGTCCAATCACTGAAAAATCTGATGAAATACTTGAAAAAGTACAACCAACAAGATAAGCATATCAGCAGTGTCAATATTGGTATGGAGTTAGGCATTGACCATAAAAATGTTTTGAATAATTTACACAAAACTGGTTATACAAAAATCTTGACGAATTGAGTCCTCATGAGTTGAGCGCGAAAAACATGATGGACCGATTAAATATCTGCGATACGCTGCTGAAACGGAATGAAATCGAGCCATTTCTAAAACTTTTAATAGTCGGATATGAAAAATGGATTACGTACGATAATCGAAAGCATAAAATATTGTGAATAAAGGATGGTGAGCCTTCACAATCATTTGCTAAACTAACATCGACGCCAAAAGAAGTGATGTTGTGTGTGTGGTGGAACTGGATGGTTATTGTCCAGCACGAGCTACTTGCGACTGGTGATATGATTGATTATCAACACTACTGTGCTTGACTAGAAAGATTAGGCTTGGCGATTGAGAGAAAAAGGCCTGAATCTATACTAATATTATAAAGCTGAAGAGTTTGTTTGTTTGTTTGTTTGTTTGAACGCGCTAATCTCTGGAACTACTGGTTCGAATTGAAAAATTCTTTTTGAGTTGAATAGACTATTTATCGAGGAAGGCTTTAGGCTATATAACATCACGATGCAACTATTAGGAGCGAAGAAATAATGGAAAATGTGAAAAAAACAGGGAATATTATTCATCCTTGAGAATGGAAGCATCCATTGCGTGCGCTGCGAAAACGGTTCAAGATACCAAAAATATATGTATGACAGAGTTATTCCTCTTAAAATAATCTAAAAAAGTGTCCGCGACAGTATATGTCTATGTTTTAAGATTAACTTACTAGAACCGTTTTTATGGTAATCAAATTTGGTCGAAATTAATGCATTATTTGTTAAGAGTTGTATCAACGTAATAATATTAATCTTTATCCAAATAAATGTGTTGTTGATTAAGAGTATTTAATTGTGAACAAAATTGTCTTTGACATCACTTAATTTCAATGAACATCTTAGAAGATATTACAATAACTTATATAGCAAAACAACGTTTGCCGGATCAGCTAGTTGATAAATAAGAAAGGTATTGTCTATAATCGTGACAACGCCCGACCACAGACTTTTTTGATAGCCCGTCAAAAATTTAGAGAGTTCGGTTGGGAAGTTTTGTTGCACCCACCTTACAATCCGGATATAGCACTCTCTGACTATCATCTATTCAGATCTCTGCAGAGCTCTCTTTATGGAATTAACTTGGTTTCAAAAGAAGCCTATGAAAACTATTTGATCCAGTTCTTTAACCAGAAGCCACAGGTCTTCACCAATAGGATCATGGATCTACCTAAAAAATGCCGAAACATTGTTCATAATAATGGAACATATTTGGTTCAAATAAATTCATTCACGCGCTTAAGGAGACCAGTCGAATTTTACTGAAAAGACGCCACGAACTTTTTCCCAGACCCAATATTTATGGTTATGCTTACTCCATCACCACATGTACCACTATGATATGTTTAATAAGAAATGAAATAAGACTGAAGAATCAACTTCATAGTTACATTGGTATCTCTTATAAAACTACGTCGATAGAAGAATTGTAACTAGTAAATATCAAATACTAAGTACTATTAAAATTTTCAGAAACATATACACTAAACGCATTATGGAAATTATTAGCAATGTTGATAAACAAAATATGGAAATAATGAAAATATTACAAGATACACGTCAACTGCAAAAAGAAATAAATTCTTTAGAAGGACAACTGGATCGCTGTTTTGCTATTGCTGATGAGACATTATTTAGGGTAAAAATATGGCAAATGTTTAAAAGAATACAATTTAAGTTTTTAAAGAAAACTTACACCTGACTTAGGAATCAAACTTTTATTTTTGTAGGACTAATGTTAATTGACCGGGATATACCTTTACAACTCAACCGGGCTTATAGGGGGCGAGCACAGAAGGTGCTGAGCCAGCGAATTTATGTGTTGGGTGGCAACGCAAAAGCATCCCTGTGGGTACGAAGCTCGACTGGGACGGCCAGCCAGTGAAAATGAACCTAACGGTGATCTACTAGCGTTTTGATGAAACTCAAGGCTGTGTTAGAGTAAAACGAATCAAACCCCTTCCAAAGCAAGCTATATCTCAAATTCCTCCCAACCATTGTTAATAAAAAAAATATATACTATGTTTTAAGTTTGAAAATAGACAGGGTTACTTGTTGTGTGGTACTATCCTTGTAAGAAGTTATAGGAAAGGCTATTTGCTATAAATTAGCCGCACACTATAATTCGCGAAAGCGAATAGTTATACAAGTCATGTCAAGTACAAGCTATATTATTATTATATATAAAAATATCAAGTTATTGAAGAAGATTATTAACTGTAACGAAATATACTTTGCCGCCAATTGATAGTAAATCATCTCTCCTTATAACCACTCAAAAGGATCGTGACACGTTCATCCGATCGTTTATTATAAGTTTCAATACTGAGAAAGCCTGCATATATTGGTTCAATAGTTTTACCGCGAAACGTGTACAAAAATACGACTTTTACGATAATAATATAATTGTGGCTGTGGTGGTTTAGTGGATAAGGAACTGGTATCCAAGGGTGGAGACCTGAATGGTCGTAGGTTCGAATCGCAGCACATACATCTAAGTTTTTCCAGATTCAAGGACGTATTTAGGCACCACATGCTCTGGTCAAGGAAGGACCGTGAGGAAACCCGCATGGCATTTAATAGAAATGTCATGTATAGGTTATCCCGAGAACGGTGATCACTTACGCAACTGGTCACGTTTTGCACGACATGTAAGCGCAAAGTGGATAGAGCAACGAATGTATTAGAGACAGAGATGGGCAAAATGTAATTAGATTAATGATTAACGATTACGATTACATTTTGTTATCATTAATCATGATTAATGATTAACGAAATTAATCAAAAAAAGTATTCATTTTTCGGTGATTAAGGATTATTAGTTAATCTTTAATCGGATTACAATTAATCATGATTACTTTTCTGTTTGATACGTAAAATGTGCTGCCGACAGCAGAGCGGCGCTCGCCTTTTTATCTATAGTATACGACTACTACTAGTTAAACTGGCGAACTGAGTACCAGCACATAGTTAGGTGTTAGGGCAATTACCCGAACTGGGTCGTGACCGCAGTACAATAGTGCAAAGACCGGCATAGTGACTCGCTTTGACCTGACTACTTTCAGGATCAGTTCGTGCTCGGTGGACATTAAGTAAATCCAACGAAATCTAGTTAATCATTGATGCTTTTACCATTGTTTTGAGTGATTCCTGGACTATTAGAACTGATTATCAAACTACCGCCTATATTTTACTAAAATACCGTCTCCAACCCGATAATCCACGCCCGCCTTCGGGATTGAAGTAGAGAGACAGAGCAAGATAGCGCAAAATTTTAATTGATCAGAATAAGACATCATTTTCTCAAATTTACACAAGCTTCTATAGCGCAGAGCGCAACATCAGCTTTCTTGGTCATCCGTCTCTCGCTACTGTTTCGTCTTTGATGTAAACCGAAGCGCCGCACACGTTCGTATCGTATTTTGAATTTTAACTCATAACTAAAGTTGAGATATCGATCTGTTTTTTTTTCCGGATAACTGACGTTCTACCTAATAACTTTGATTCTTACAATATATCAGCGGGACACATACATGGTTTTTTTCTCAGTTCGCTTAATTTTTTTTTCGCGTTTGACTTCCATATTCTTAAAGACACGCCATTTTTATCTCACAAAACGCTTTTTTGTTTACCAAATTATATATATATATATATCATTTTTCTGTTTTAAAAATTTAACTTTAACTTAAAGGATTGCACACAAAGTCTTTGGCCATTATCAGAAGTATTCTCCATCTCGAAGGCGGGCGTGGATTATTGGGTAGGAGTCGGTATTTTAGTAAAATATGGGCGGTTCTTTGATAATCACTTCTAATAGTCCAGGAATCACTCAGAACAATAGTAAAAGCATCTATGATCAGCTAGATTTCGTTGGATTTACTTAATGGCCACCGAGCACAAACTGATCCTGAAAATAGTCAGGTCGAAGCAAGTCACTATGCCAGTTTTTTCACTATTGTACTATGGTCACGACTAGTGATGAAAATGCCCGGGAATTTTCCCAAAGTGCCCAAAATTCCCGAGAACATTCCGTTAATTCCCGGGAATATTCCCATGGAATGTGTAAACAGAAATATACGTTTATTTCTTAAAGTTTATTTCCGAAATAAAATAATGGCCTGTGGGTCGATTGTAAACATGGTTACATATGATATCAAAACGAGACTTTTATATTGCAGTTTATTTTCTTACTTAAATTTAAATATAAAAAATAAATTACCTTTGCTATTTCATTCCGGATGAAGTCATAACTATTTTGAAATAATCAAAAAACTTTTTATTTATACTTATTTAAGGATGGTGTCTTTATTATATAGGAAAGTTACACGAGTGTAGTGTATAAATTGTGTGTGTATGAAGAGGTCAAACTTTTCAAAATGATTTGAGACGTAATAAACCACAAAATATTTCAAAATAGATATGTTTGTATATTATTATTTAAAATATTTTTATTGTTGAACAATAAAAAAAAAATCATGATAAATACTAATATATCGTCACACTATAATCCGGGGTAACCAGAGATACAGTAGTAGTTTTATCCGAGACGGTGCACGGTGTTCGGCGCGCCGCCTGAGAGACAGGTTTTGGAGGGGTGGGCTTTACTCCTACCCCTCACAGAGAGGTAGCCTCAACAAGGCTTTCTGTACCCTGGACGTCTGGACGAATTTGGCTTCCCAGGCCCGGGTGAAGCAATCAGAGGGACACCCCGGGGGTTTTTAGTCAGTAGGAGTCTGACACACCGGGGTCGCTGACCTCACGGCGTCCCTAATGGTCCTATGCTGGATTTTCCTCGGGATAAAAAAAGTAGTTTTATCCACTTAGCGCTTATATGTTGTGCCTAACGTGGCCAGAAGTACAGCTGATCGCCGTTCTCAAGGCACTTACACATGATATTTCTATCAGATGCCGTGTAGGTTGACTCACGTTGTTTTCATTCGCCGGTAAACATGTAATGCCTAATTCCGTATTTAATCTGAAAAAAACCCAGAAGTACGTACCGGGATTCGAGCCTACGACCATTCACACTCTAGCGCATAGAAACCGGTCCCTTATCAACTAGGCCACCACCGCTATACTACAAAATATTTTTGACGGATTTTATTCGTATTCTGCGATATGTTTACCAACTGTGGACCGGCAAAGCGACAAGTTGCGCGGAGGCAAACAACGCATGCGACGGCTTTATACAGATTGTGAGCGTGTGAGTGAGACCGCAGCAAGACGTTCCGCTGACACTTTTATGTCACCGCTCAAAAATGCCGCACAGATGAGAGTCTTAATAATTAATTAAAGAATGAATTTATTTTATTTTTGTGTACTTTTCTTTTAAGATCTTCATGATTCTAGATGAACAGAAAATATCCTTTAAAATATGATTCCTTTGTGAAAACATCATAAACTGTAAAATATGCGACATAAAAGGGTACATGTTTTGTTAGTATTATCTTAAAAGTAAAATTAGAGGTACAAGGAATTGCTAATATCAGTATTTGATTTTAATTTCAGCTTAATACCTCTGGGCGTTTTTGAGAAAAAGTGTCAGACAGACAGACAAGGAATTGGTTCTATAAAGGCTCTCTTTTCCTTTTCAAATAACGACTTCTAAAAAGTAATGCAGTATAATTATATTTTTGTACCTACATATACATTATGTAAAAAGATACAGAAAATATTATTATAGTAGAGAGTGAATATAGCTCTGGTAAATAATCACTAAACGCCAGTCAAACATTTAAAGAACTACCTGAAACACCGCCATTAGGAGATTGTCACCTGCAGTGGATCTAAAAACTTCTACTCCGGATTTATTTATACTATAAAATATTATAAAAATTATATATATAATAAATATCATTAAAAAATACACAAATCTGGAGTAGTTCGTGTACATACATAAAAAACATTACACACTAGCTGTGTGTCCCGGCGTTCCTCGGGAAGAAATAATTTACTCACTTCGCCATATGTTTTTCAAAAACGACGAAACACATATTCTTTTATTTCTAACTAAAAAACTAAATATCAATTTTTGTAGGGCTTACTTAAATTGACGGATTTTAAACAAACAAACAAACTTTTCACCCTTATTTTATCTTCTTAGGGATTGATTTTCCAATAAGGTCGAAACATTTTTTTTTTCTAATTTCCAACCAATAGTCGAAATACTATAATAATATATATCTACTAATAAATTTTGATAGTGCTTACTTCAAAATTGGCAGATTTTTCAAACATTTTTCCAACCATAGTTTCTACACCCTCATAACGATGGAATCACAAAAACTCTGCGTTTTGTGGATACCTATATCATACCAATTAGTAGTAAAAACCAATTTCCAAATTTCATGTTTCTGGCTGTTGTCGTTTGAGCTTAACGATGATATATACATGAATTATGTCATGAATGTTAGGACAAGTGATTTTATATACATATGTATATAGATTTTTGAACATAGGTTAAAACTAAATAAATACTATTTATTTAACTCATGAATAATATCGCCTTCCTTTGTTTATAAAATTCATACGTGAAATAAAAAAAAACACATGGGTTCGGCTTGCCGGAAGGTACGAATGTCATAGTTTCCCTTTAACTTTAAATTTAATCACATAGTTTATAATAATTTCATTGTAATGTAATATATTACCGAGGTTTATTAGTACTAAGTATAAATTACACCTTAAAAACAACCTTAAGAAAGCACGAATCGAGAAAATTATGATTGACAAAATTGATGAGATTTGGGAATTTTGGACACTTTCAGGGAATATTCCCCAATTTTCCCGGGAATAAAGGGAAGATTCCCGGAAACTTTCCGAAACTTTCATCTCTAGTCACGACCAATTTCAGCAATTAACCTACCAACTCAAACGGCTGAAAGCACAAAAAATGGTCCTGAACGTAATCAGGTCGAAGCGAGTTACTATGAGTTGGTAGGTTTATTGGCCGAACAATGTCGTGACTCGTGACCACAGTACACAACTGCAAAGACCCTTATAATGATTTATGATTCGCTCAATGAGACGGATATTCGGGGGCGGACTTGCACCGGCTAAAACCACCGGGTGCCAGCACTGCCTAATCTTCGACTTCGCCGGGCCTGGGAATCCAGATACTTCCTAGGGGCCCGGCGAGCGATTGGTCTTAGACAGGCCTCCTCCCTGGGAGAAGGTCGTAAAACTAACCAAACAATACCTCTCATTGGGGTGGCGTGTGAGCACACACACGACGTCACCCCCCCACTTTCTGCTGGACGACACCCCAACTTTTCGCTAGACGCCACCCCCCACTCTCAGCTGAAGCCCCCACTCTCCACTGGACGCCATCCCCCACTCTCCGCTGGACGCCACCCCCCTCTCTCCGCTGGATGCCACCCCCCACTCTTCGCTGGACACCACCCCACTATTAGCCGGAAGTTTGGGGTCCTATATAATTCGAAATAAAATAACTTGAAAAATTAAATAAACGAGTATTTAAATCGGTCTCTTTCTCAGCCGTAACTCAAAAGTAATCATTAAAATAATCATGATTAATTGAATGATTACTGTAATCAATATTAATGATTACTCATGTAATCATGATTAAAAGTAATCAGATTACAAGTAATCATGATTTCATTCGTCATGATTACTTGTAATCTGATTATTAATCTGATTAAAAGTAATCATGATTACGCCCATCTATGATTAGAGATCACTCCAAAAGGGACAGTTTGACGATATATTATTCTTATAAAAATATATCATCAAGTTATATGGTTTTCGGGGTGGGCAGAGATATTTAGAACACCCTGGGGTTTTAGTAGGTGCGAGTCCGACATAGCGTGGGGAGGCCCTCACCGCCCCCTGACGATCTATAAAGTATTTCTCCCGGGTTAAAAAAATATTAGAGCTATCATGACAACACACACAACAAGTAGTTGATTATATAAATAAAAAAATCACAGGAATTTTGACAAAATGTTACTGGGTTCCATTTGAGTTGTATAAAAGTTTTTTCTTTGTTTAAATGCAAAACTCTTTTATTTTAAAATCAACAACACTATATCAAAGATCAAATTAATTAGTTATAGCGATCTCCTAACTTACCCATTTTAAAATCAGAACTGTAATTAGTATAATTTTCAGGATGCGAAAAAGGATGACCAAGCAAAGAAAGCATACAAATTACTGGCTCTACTTCATTCTGAATGTAACACAATTGTGTCATTAGTTAATGATATGGGCTCATTACAAAGGGATATTGTTGATTTGGAAGAAAATATTAAAACTGAGACTGCAAAGAGAACAGAGGATACACTTAAAAAAATCCATCTTGATCTAACGAAAATGCAAGAAGAAAGTTGAATATAGTAAATAAACTTAAAAACAGATAATATAAACATATTTATCATATTGTGTTGTTTCTATTTTATTTATTATTCTAATTATTTGTAATTTTAACAATTTTATCTTCTTTTTGGCAGTATTTCTGGTGGTATGTAGTTTTCATCAGTTTTCTTTGATGATGTTTTATTAGTTGTTGATTTGTCAACAAGTTTTTCTTTTTCTTCAATTTCGAGATTAATTTTCTCTTCATTTTCAAAGAACCACAACTGTTGCTCACATTCTTGCATTTCCTTTTGTTTTTGTTCCATAAGTTGGATTCGGCGGGCCCTATCTAACCGCTTTGACTGTTCTTCAAGTTTTTCTTCTCTTATTTTTGCCCATAATGGATACAACTGTAAAAAGTAAATTTTTAAACATACTTCATGATCTACAGATAAAAAGGTTCAAATTTTTTTAATTAAATTTGTAACCTGAGGAAAAATCTTGAATAGGATTGTTAGGGTGGCAGCCTCAGTGTCAGACTCTTACTGATGAAAAACTCTCAGGGTATCCTTTAATTTACTGTCAGCTGGGTTTGTGTATTCATATTCTTCCAATGATTCAACAAGATCATAATATATCTATTACAACATTAAAAAAACATGTATACCTTATTTTGTGCTTGTATATCTTTAGTTTGTATTTTATTTATGGCATTTTCAACAGCATTGCTTAAAGCTTTCTCTAAAGAGTTTGATGTAACTCTTTCAAATGTGCCCAATAATGAAATACATTGTTTTATTTGATTTCCTTCAGTTTCTGATATACTCTCTTTCATCAGTAGATCAATCACTTCATTATAAACTTCAAATGATTTTAAATTACTTAATTCTTGGCAGAGCGACAGTAATTTATCATATTTTTTGTATACTAACCAACCAATTATTTGCAAATTGATGTTGAGGTTGTCTCTTCTTTGTTGTGATATCATAGCTAAAGTTTTACCAGATAATAGGTATGTATCTTTGATATCAAAGTGATCATCAAAATATGGATTACGAAGAAATTTTATTCTTATTTTTATTTCTTCCACTTTTTTTGGTTTTTCTTCTGGTTTTATTTCAGGAGGAGTGTAAGAGAGAATATACCTATAGCAGGCATACTGACACAATGTACAAGTTAGTTCATTTGTGAATTCTTCTTGAAGCATCACAAGTGCAGCAACATCTGCAGCTAATTCAAGTTTTTCTTCTTTTAATAATTCATTTAATAGTATATTGGCACTGTAACTGTCCAAGAAAACGCCATATTCTAAAGGTTCTTTGAGGATTCCTACTAATTCGTCAAGGTATCCGAAGTTTATGAAATTTCTGATAGTCGCATGTGATGTAGATTCTAACATATTTCCAGTTTCTGCAGAAAGTCTTAGCTTCTGAAGAAGATCTTTGAGTTCCTCCAAATGATGTGGATCCTTTAAAGCGTTTACAAATATGTCAACATCTATCGCACTTATAATTCCTTTAGAAGCGTAGTTTTGATCCAATTGTATGTAAAAATCATTGAGGTTAATTTTACTTATCACTGGAGAAGATTGCGATGTATTCCATATATCGGTGCACTTATAATCATTGGTAAGAAATGTTTTCTCTAGATTTAATGTGGGAATGAAAATCTTTTTAGAACATTTATTTCGTAAATTCCTTAACATAGTGACGATCATTCTTAAATAAATAACAAAGCAGATAAATTTACTTGACAACCGAACAAAATGTGAGTTTTATTTTTTCCTTTAGGGGGAAAGGCAATAAGCTATAACGTCATACAGCCATGTGTGGGGTCTTTCCTTCAAGTTTTAATTTTTGTCACGTCTTCCGCCACTTAAATATTTCTAACGTAGTTTTAACTTATTATTTTTATTCCTTGCCTTTTGAACTCTTTTTTTACACGCTTATGAAAAGGCTAGGAAGAGCGGTATGCAGATTGGTGGAAAAACTCAATAACACAACAGATGCATCACTTTGCTGGCGTCTCGCCAAAAATAATTGATTCCCCTAAGCACACGGTGAGCCAAGCACTCCATTGCTGACCAAACTTATAACATAAGTTTAAACAACAAGAAAACAACCAGCCGACCACCACAACACTTATCGAACGAAAACATTAAAGATAAGGTGTATTCAGTGTCCATGGTGCTAAATATTTTTATTAGTTGCAAATAACGACATTAAATTTTAAATGTCAAGATTAAAATAATGTTTAGACAGAATTGGCATTTGCTAAAAATCATTGTGTTCCCTTTTTGTAATAAGTATAAATGTGATTTTCAAAATATTTTTACAAAGGCGAACAAATAATGAACTAAATTATTGGTATTATGTGATATCATTTGTGTTTCCTTCAAAGAAAAGACCATAATTTATCGCAAAAGTTTCGGTTATCAATATTTTTTTCACTTTTGCTTTCAACTTCAGTTGATTGAAGTGGCGTTAGAAAAGTATAGTTGTTAACAAGATTATAAACACGCCTTTATTCATTCAATATTATTTAGTCTTTGGTAAATTTGTATATAAGACGTACGAAATCAAAAACGGCAAACTCACTTTTTCCACTTTTTAGATAATGATAAAAAAAATATTGAAAACTAAGCGCTTGTTAAATATAACATAACAAACATAAATATATTCTTATAAAAAATCGTCCCGAATATTTTGATCGGTTTGAAAAATGTCAATTTTCAATATGCTCAAATACAAATCGGTGTTAATGTGAAATTGACCAATAAGCACATTGCATTTAGGCGTTTAACATTATGATATATAGATTTTGAATGAGTTTGCAGCCATAGTTATGGTTGCTTTTTTTTTAAATTAATGAGTGATTACATTTTAAGGAATAGCGTGAAATCGCAATTATATCGCAAAATATATGCTTGGCATTTTTAATCTTGTGTAAATACATAAATTATTTTCTTTTTCACATACCATAGACAAATATTTAGCTTGTATATGCAAAACATTGTGCGAAAGAGAAATTAATTACAAAAATATGAAAAAGAAAAAGATCAGTAGATGTTTTGTTAAACTCGAAACTTTTGCTCCGGACGTATCAGGATATTTTGAAGTACTTAAATATACTTTTTTTTTAATTTTTAAAATTTGTTAAAAGTGAGAACGCCGCCTTTGATTCTACGACACATGTATCCTTGCTAACCGCTAACAAGGAAAAGTAATGAATGCCGAATAGAAAGCAGATATTGAACATACCTAAAATAATTTAAGCTCTAAAAAAATTTAAGTGTACAATAAGAGATCTACAGTTAATGACAGCGATTGTTGTTGTTTGTTTATTGTTGTAACACTTCGTTTATTATTTCTATTGTTGTAAGTAATATTTTGCTTGTTTAATAATAATTAATTGATATTTCGTTATTAAAAAAGTTTATATAACAATCTTAGTTCAGTCACTGCCCTTCTAAAATTGTCACCATGTCTTTTTTAGGTTAAGAATGTAGTTTTGCACATAAAATGAGAAAAGAAAAATAACTTTGAAATCAATACGTTTAAGGTTACCTAGAAAAAGGCATTTTGGAGAGCAATTTCATCATTGTTAAGTACAGTCACAACTCTATGTTGAGCATAAGCATGCACATACAAATATTTTATATTATTGTGATTTGTTGATAACAGTATAGTTAAAGTTACTTTAAACCCCACTTGATGGCAAGAAGATGACTGCTATAATAGAGCATATTTATACAACAAATTACTTAAAAATATTTTTTTTTTTACAACTTATAGGCGAACGCTTGACCTCAATCACACCTGGTGGAAGGTGAAGATGAGTCCGATGATGAACCGCGTCCGCCTAACAAATGCCTATTCACTCTTCTTTCAAAGACTCCCAGGTCATAAGATCGCGGGAATATGGCCGCTGGAAGCATATTCCACTCCTTAGCTATTCGCATGATGAATGTAGAAGCGAATCTTCTCATGCGAATATAAGGAACATCCACCACATATGGATGGTATCTGACACGATTATTATTATTATTATATTACTATCTACTATTAAATCTTGTAAAAATTCGATTAAATACGTAAGTAATAATATTGTTTATTTTTTAACAATGTTTCAATAAATTGATTACACTGCAGCTGATAAATCAGTATAGGTTAAAGTACTACAAATGTAATATTTACAAATGTTTCTCAAGTGTTTTGTAATCACATTAGCTACAACCATTAGAAATCATAAAAAAAACTTTCCAATAAGTATACTGTATAATAAAACTAATTAATTGTAATTTGATATATAGGTACTTATAAAATAATAATACTGATTTTTTATATTGATGTTTTTTTGTTTCCAGTTTTAAAATGGCTAATCAGTGGGGTCAAAAAGCTGAAGAATTAGAGATTTCTAATAAAGTTGCTGGCTTAGGTTTGAACAAACCTTCTCAAGATCAGAATGTTGATTCAGATGATACTCCAGATAATGCTAATGCAGCAGATACATCTCTTTTAATGAAAATAATTAGACAAGGATTGGTGGAGTCTAAATTAGATATTGAAGTACAAAGGAAAGATCCAAACTCTCCACTATATTCTGTAAAGACATTTGAAGCATTACATTTGAAACCTAATTTGCTGAAAGGAGTGTATGACATGGGCTTTAATGCTCCTTCTAAAATTCAGGAGACTGCTTTACCAACACTTTTAGCTGATCCTCCACAAAATATGATTGCACAGTCTCAATCTGGAACAGGGAAAACAGCTGCATTTGTTTTAGCTATGTTGAGTAGAGTTGATCCTACAAAGAATTATCCACAAGTACTGTGTCTGAGCCCAACATATGAACTTGCCATTCAGACTGGTGAAGTTGCAGCAAGGATGGCCAAATTTTGTCCTGAAATTAAACTAAAGTATGCTGTAAGAGGTGAAGAAGTTCCCAAAGGTACTAAAATTACTGATCATATTTTGATTGGCACTCCAGGGAAAATGATGGATTGGAGTTTAAAGTTTGTTATGTTTGATTTAAGTAAAATAAAAGTTTTTGTACTGGATGAAGCCGATGTAATGATTGACCGGCAAGGACATCAAGACCAATGTATCCATATACATAAAAATTTACCCTCAACATGTCAAATGATGTTCTTTTCTGCTACTTATGATACTGCAGTTATGGAATTTGCTGAAATCATAGTGCCCAATCCAATTATTATCAGATTGTTGCGTGAAGAAGAATCACTTGATAATATTAAACAGTATTATGTGAAATGTAAAAGCGCAGTAGAGAAATACAATGCTATTTGCAATATTTATGGAGTGATAACAATTGGACAAGCAATAATATTTTGTCATACTAGAAAAACTGCAAGTTGGTTATCAGAAAAAATGTCAAAAGATGGCCATTCTGTGGCAGTTTTGTCAGGAGAATTGACTGTTGAGCAAAGAATAGCTGTATTAGACCGTTTTAGAGCTGGACTTGAAAAGGTTTTGATTACAACTAATGTGTTATCACGTGGTATTGATGTTGAACAAGTAACACTTGTTGTCAATTTTGATATGCCAATGGACATGAACAGAAAGGCAGATTGTGAGACATACTTACACAGGATTGGACGAACTGGAAGATTTGGAAAAGCTGGTATTGCTATAAATTTAATTGATTCACCTCAAGCAATGGCTATTTGTAATGATATTGAAGCTCATTTTGGAAAAAAGATTCAATTACTTGATATTGAAGATGCCGAAGAAATTGAAAAGATAGGAGCATAAATGAGTCAACAATAAGAAAGTACTATAACATTTATTTTTTTATACATAAACCATTGTAACTATTACATTGATAGGCAAATAAAGCAGTTAAACAATATTGGCCTTTAATTTTGTTGTTCTGATAAAGATTCCACATAATTTTATGTTTAATGGAAATTTGTTTTTACCATACCATACTTTACAATTATTTATATTTTGTCTTTTGAAACCTTTTCAATGTTTATCATTATTAGACTTCAAAGTTGCTGAAGACTTAAAAAATAGAAAACATTTTACATATCAATGTATTACTGTCAGTAACAGTCTGCACACTCAAGCTACAAAATTATAAATACTTAATTATAATTGATAACTAAAAATTATGAATGGTAACACACTGTTTAATTTTGTCGACTGTAAAAATGATGACTTAACGCGTTGTTCCTTGTCCTGCTGGTTCAGGATTTGTTGCTCCAGAAATCATGACAAAGATTGCAACAGGTACAATGTACATCCACTGCAAATTAAAGAAAAATAAAGAAAAAGTAAAACAAAAAGAATGATAAATACAAAGATATATAAATATAAAAAACAGTATGCTCATTTATTTTGCAATAATGTAAAGTACATGATTTCAATGTTCTGAATCGTTCCAATGTTTTGTAAACTTGGTATTTAATCTGATATTAATTTTCTAAGATAATCAACTAATTATACATGAGCTTTATTTGATAGAGAGATTAAATAATACTTACATATTTAGCCAAAAATGATCTATTATCCTTTAATTCACCCTTTTCTCTGGCTTCTCTCTCTCTTTCAAGTTTTTGTATGTAAGTTGCAGTGTCTGGGCTTTAATAATAATAAAAGTTTATTTCACTTTTACAACATAATCACATGGGCTCCCTTATAATTCTACTGTTAAACTCTTATCAAACAGACAGTGGTGAACCAAAGGCATGATGAAGTGTTCACCTTTTTGTCATAAACTGGTTCACTTTAGAATTTCTGTGTATGACCTATTTATGCAGTTATGCTACATAAATGGTTCACTGTCTGTTCAACATAATAATTTATACTGGAACTTCTATCCTGACATATGATAATTTCAATATGTTCCCTTCTATCTAGGTTATAGTCACCTTTAATAGAGAATTTGAAGAGACTTATGCAGGACAGCATGATCACAATATAACTGTCAAGATTTTCATATATCAATGAAATCTGCCTACACATTTGCTATTATAATGTTAAATATTACATTATTTCCAAGTACCTGAACATCTTATATAAAATCATAATTATTACTTACACTGGAGCTTGCTCTACAGAACGAAGATAGAAATTGGAGTTCAATTGATGTACATTAGTATCTTGTTGCAGAAATTGTGTGGAATTAGTAACTTGAAAGGAAATTGCTAACACAGCACCATTTGGTAACACCCAACAATTAATAGTATCTGAGAGACTACTCTCAAGGAATGCTTTGGCTTTCATTGATGACAAAAATTCTATTCCTTTTATATTATCAGCAGATGTTACAGTTGTCTTTATTGTATAAAATCCTTCAATTTCTGATAATCTCTGAAATCAAATATATTATTTGAAACAACTGCCCCAAGAAGTTGTTGTCTCACAAACCAAGAGTTTTAAATTTGGACTTAATGGATTATGAGGATTAGAAATATATAATTATATAAAGTAGATACAACAGCTGAGATATATGGATGCCAGTTAAAAATAGGCATCCCACACATTGCCAAGGCTGGGTTGGAACACTGTCTTCAATTTAACTTTTGCAATAATTAAATGCCTCCATTTCAGCATCACTAGATGAGTAATTTAGTGAAGCTATTTTAAGATTATAGAAAAAATGATTTAATTTGATCTCTTTTGTGCAGTCTCTATAAGTATGCACAGGTCTAGTTGTATCTCTATCTTTATCTTCATGATTTTTAATAAAACATGTAGAGACTATAAATACACCTCATTTTATCTGTCATTAATAATAGTTCATATTTATACTTTGCCAAACCATATGTCTGGTTTTGTCAAACCAATCATACCCAAACATTTCCCATGCTTTAGGTAGGTACAATATATTTTAATACTTGGTCTACAATGAGGCTTTAAACTGAACATTTTATGTGTATCAACATTTAACTTCTAACAAGCAAATGAACTAAATTTATGCCAATATAAGATTATACTTTACCTTTAGTTCTTCAATGTGTTGTTTTGAGAATTGTATCTGGTTAATAATAGGTGTACCAGCTCTAATACTTTTTAGTGAAATGTTTCCACGGTGACAGTACATCTCCCCATTGCAGTTGAGTGTATGATCAAGTTTTATATTTAGCCATCCATCATAATCTATACAAGCCTTAAAAAAAAGTTTAATACTGATTAGGTAAGGATAAATAATACATGTAAGTGTTGTTAAAAGTTAGTGTTAAAAGTTAACGAAAAATAACAAAGGTTCCTAATAATAAAGAGATATAAAACAATATTGTAAAATCAGTATGCAAATTTTTTTTTTAAAAAGCAATTAAGTAAACATTACGATAAACGCTCAAATTTAGTATGACGATATAAGAAATCTATTGGGGATATCATTGACAACTTAAGTAACTCTTAACTGAATTTGAAAACAAATATAAAATAAATTACCGAAATCTGTAATAAACTAATGATACATAACAATATGGGAATAAACTGATGCATGTTATCAATAATTACAATGAATATTCTTGTGAGCAGAATTTTTATACTATTTTGATATTTCTTAATTTCATGTACTATTTCAGGAATAGTCCATAATTCATGAAATTTTTTGATAATATTATAGGTATGTTATTCTCATGTCACAAGTAGTTAAACTATAGGTGTGTTTTTGGAGCTATAAAAACGAAGCACTTGTCATTGCAGCACAGAATACACTTATAAAATCGCCAGTGGCGATTCGCCACATTCGATCATTCGTAAGTTATACTAAGATAGCTATAGTTGATTTTTTTTTTCGTTAGGACAATTGGCATTTGGCCGGGAAGGCCTTTACAACTTCAACCAAGCGAAAATAGTTAAATATATCGAAAGTACTAAAAATTAGAGGTGTAATAATTGTTATACAGTGGCAACATGATATTTGTTTCAGTGCATGCGTAGTTTTGTCATAGTGCTAACCCAGTCACAACACCTTATTTTTCAGATTATCTGTTGTTAAAGAACAGATAATTTCATGTTATTTCATGTCTACTGAAAATGTTTCATCTACGAACAGTTACATTTTTATGTTAGTCATTTTATTTCAATTCTCAATTTTGATACTGTTTTGTTATCCTGTTACCAAGATCAGTTAATAAATAAAACATATTTTTGACTCAATTAGGTAAAATAAATGCATGAAAATCAAACTGTTTTAACACTAATGACATTTAAAATATGTTAATCTGACAGATTGCCATCAAGTTTCCTTCTACTGAGTTTACTTAAAAGTGTCGTTGTTTTCAATATCGTTAAAGCCCCATGAACAGTTTGACATTTGATATTAGCGAGAAAATTGTCAAATTGGATGACGTCATCAATCTTGGAGAGCGGTGATAATTTCGCCACTGGCGAAAATGTCTAGCAGCGTAAACAGACCTTATATATAAATAATATTGGGTCTGGGGAAAAGTTCGTGGCGTTTTTTCAGTAAAATTCGACAGGTCTCCTTAAGCGCGTGAATGAATTTATTTGAACCAAATATGTTCCATTAATATCGACAATGTTTCGGCATTTTTTAGGTATATCCATAATCCCATTGGTGAAGACCTTCTGTGGTTTCTGGTTAAAGAACTGGATCAAGTAGTTTTCATAGGCTTCTTTTGAAACCAAGTTAATTCCATGAAGAGAGCTCTGCAGAGATCGGAATAGATGATAGTCAGAAGGTGCTATATCCGGACTGTAAGGTAGATGCAACAAAACTTCCCAACCGAACTCTCTAAATTTTTGACGGGCCATCAAAGGAGTGTGTGGTCGGTCGTTGTCACGATTATACCTTTCTTATTTATCAATTTGGACCTTTTCCTCTCAATCGCCAACCCTAATCTTTCTAGTCAACCACAATAGAGTTGATAATCAATCGTCTCACCAGTCGCAAGTAGCTCGTGGTGGACGATAACTATCCAGTTCTACCACCCTCACAACATCACTTCTTTTGGTGTCGATGTTAGTTTAGCAAATGATTGTGAAGGCTCATCATCCTTTATTCACAATATTTTATGCTTCCGGTTATCGTACTTAATCCATTTTTCATCTCCGATTATTAGACGTTTTAGAAATGGCTCGATTTCATTCCATTTCAGCAGCGTATCGCACATGTTTAATCGGTCAATCATATTTTTCGCGCTCAACTCACGAGCTCCATTCGTCAAGCTTTTTTATAACCACTTTTGTGTAAATGATTCACAATATTTTTATGATCAGTGCCTAACTCCGTACCAATATTGACACTGCTGACATGCTTATCTTGTTGGACTTTTTCAAGTATTTCATCAGCTTTTTCAATGATTGGACGACCGCAGCGTCACTCATCTTTCACACTAAAGTTACCGGAATGAAAGCGAGCGAACCATTTCGACATAGCAGAATTTGATAAAGTACCTTCACTGTATATAGCACATTTTTTTTCGTAAGCCCTCGCAGCGTTGTTCCCGTTGTCATAACGATATTGTAGAATACACCGGATTTTTTGATTATTTAGCTTCATGTTCGAGTGCGAAATACTTTCGAACCACTGCACAGATTCCAATGTTTCTTACATTTAGCTAACGTTCAAAAGGTCACCTTTAAAGGTGCACTCATTGGTGTTGCTGTAATTTATGTTTCTTTAGTTATATGCGACCAACGCCATTCATCGGAAAAAACGCCACGATTTTTTCCCAGACATATAAATCTTTATTGTTGTTAATACTTAGTTTTGCGGCTCTGGATACAAGTCTTATCGAGCACGTCGTTAATAATCTTTAAAATTTAGTGATATCTGACTAACGTCAAAACCAACGACCTAAGCGACTCGCATTACATCCTATGCCATAAGAAAAATCACCGATTCCCCGCAGCACTTTGCCATTATACAAATAAATAAATATATATATATATATATATATATATATATATATATGTATAAGGTATATAGTTAATGTATAGTATATGAGAGCCGGCACAACAGCGGCGACAGTCAATGGATTCTACTCCTTTTATAGTCGTTGCCGTTTTTGCACTACCTTGCACTTTCCAATCAGGTGCGATATTTACTACTACATACTATTCGCAAAAGAACGTTTGAAATAATACTGGAAATGAAAAATGAAAGGCGAGTCTTCAGATCATATTTCTTGTATTCGCGACTACGACATTTTTACAAAGCATTTGTCTAGACAAGAGTATACTTCATTGTATTGTGTCTATGACTCTGACAAAACATGTAACAAAATATTTGTCCACTCTAATTTATTCATGATTTAACGTAAAAATATAAATAAAAACAACTTTACGTAGTTACCTATTTGTATTTGAACGAGAGCAATTTCCACAATGTTTGTGTTTGGACCAAGCCACAGCCTGGTAATCCTTTGAGCTCTATTGATGAATTTAGTTCTCTGATGGTTCACCTAATTTCTGATATGGTCCTTCAGAGAAACATCGAGCATAGCACGTAGTACGCTGAGCAACCTTAAATGTGGAACATTATTTGTGTTGTGGAATGATGTCGAACTGAAATCAGATATTACTTGGTAAACCCAGAAGGTGGCTGAGGGATGGATTACGATATTGTTACAATGTTACTGAACAGTGAAAACAGTTGACTTTAGTACAACTCCTTAGGCAGATAATGATTAAAGAGCTGTTGTAAGCCACTGTTCAATGAGGACGGCATCTACCGCCACCCTTGGAGTGCTTATTTATTATAGAACAGGCTTGCGCTTGTCTTCAATCACATCTGATGGAAAGTGATGATGAAGTTGATAACAGAGCGTGCACACCCTACCAAATACCGATTTTCTCATTGAATAAAGCGACTGATGTCGATAGGTAATCGGTCGTGGCGGGTCATTATAACAGTTTTTGCACCCATGTATAGTACGACCAGAGGGTCCAGTCAAAATAATATGCGATCGGCGATAATACTAATAGAAAATTTTAAAATTACTATCGTTTTATACATTTTGTACTTTTCTTCTAGCGTTATTGTTGAAAGAATTATACTTTTTCTAGGTCTTTAGGTTTCTTCTCCTTCGCACAGAGTTCATCCTATATGTTTCGAACCTCACATATACCGTTTCATTATAGGTACCTACAGTAAATTGTTTTTAATAATAAAAAATAACAATCTCATAGTTTCAGATAACACAAAGTGATAATGATAAGCATATCAATTATTATGGTATAAAAAATACATAATATTTATGTAAGATTAAAACTAACATAAAAAATATTTTAAACACCACACGATACAGTAATTGTGTTTTTAAGTTCTACATTGCTTTTAAGAATGTATCCACCAAAATAGTTAATACTGTAACGAGGTTTTCATCAGTATGGAATGAAAAAAGATGCAATTTTGTTTCAGTGAAATGAAAAGGCGCGATTCATACCTTAACATTTTTCTTAAATGAATATTTTTATTACATAAAATTAAAATTTTATTAAAATAGACTTATTTTTAAAATGTCAAAAAAGTAAAATGAATCTACTACCGGCTCGGAAAGCACAATCTACCGAGAAGAGCCGGCCGGAAACTCTGGTAATAGCTCTTTTAGCTTTTTTAAAATAATGAGGTACAAATATTGTATAGATTAAGACAACGCACTTTTATCATTCAAATAGCCATTAATGGAATAATATATTTTTTTAGGGTAATTTAATTTTAATAGGTTTTTTTTTTATTTTAATGTTGATTTCTTTAGATATTGTATTTTATAGGTACCAAGCCTCATATAAGAACCATAAATTTTTGTCGTTAAATAACACTGATATTGTTAGCAAAAAATTAGAGATCATAATTGCTTACTAAAAATAGGAATGCGCCTAAAATAGAACCTAAGAGATATCAGAACAGGTGAGCTGGAAGAATTCACGCTATCGATATTGACACACACAGTCCGTTCGTTTAAATAAAACTGTTATGGAATAAGAACAGAATTTCTATCAATATGATACTTATACGCAGAGATGGGCAAAATGTAATCTGATTAATGATGAACGATTACAAAATGTAGTCGTCATTTTAATTTTCTTGCTCTTTAATCATGATTAAATCCATTTAAAACATTAAGAAATTATAAATGTGTATGTAATCTGGGATTCTGTAGTGTTTAAAACATAGATGAGCAAAATGCAGTCATATAAATGGTAAAAAACGTAAAATGTAATCGTTAATCATTTTTATTAATCTGATTACATTTTGCCCATCTATGCTTATACGTAATGATAGCTTACGTGATAGTGTTTTGTGATCACCGCACTCGAAAGCTTTGGATATGTCGCAAAAAACGTGTTTACGAAGAACAATTCCTGCATTAGTTGTAACACGCTTTGATAAAATCATACTGCGATCAGCTTGTGCTACTGGTCACGTTGGGCACGACATATAAGCGCAAAGTGGGTACAGCAACTAATGCATCTTTGTTCGTCTGCTGAGCTGGTTTGGAACCGCCTAATTCACTAAGCTATTTTTTATCCAGGAGAAAATCCATTATGGACCTTCAGGGAGTTGGTGAGGGCGGCCCCCCATTATGTCGGACTCTCATCGACTAAAAACTCCTGGGTACTCCTTCATCCGCTTGTACGCCGGCCGTGGCTGCGGACTCGCAATCTGCCACGAACACAAATCCACTAAGCTACCACAGCCACGAATAACTAATTAAAACAATAATGAAAATTAAGAGAATAGGTAATACAAAAAAGTTGTTGGTACTTCGCACACACTGTATAAAAGAGTTCGTTTCCTTATTAGAGCTTGCAAGTTCCCGTGTACCAATCAAAGTTGTTAATTCCCCGCCGCTGCACGCACCTGTGGGATTACAATTGACTGTTGTTCCTTGTTCGGAGTTCGAATGTATACTTCACTATGAAATTCCGAATATTGCTAAATCTTAGGATTTATACAAACACATATACATATGTTTATACACATGGGTATGAAAATTTAAAGAATAAAATTACTTTTATGTGAATGAAAACAATATGAAATAATAATTTAGATTAGGATTGACACCGACATTATTCTATAAAACTCTGTCAATTGACAAAATTCGACCCCATAATGATAATTAAAATAAGTTATCATTGTTTATTTTCATTTTAATTAATATTTTATATTCAAAATTTCTTGGCAACTAAGTTTGTCTGAGGTTATCTCCGAACCAATGATATTTTAAAACCATAACATTCAACATTTATTATGTGTATTATATAATTACATTTGAACTATTTCGTCTATACGTCATTTATAATAATCAGTAGAATTAATAACGTACGAATCTAAGTACGAATATATTTTAGAAATATAATACCTATATGAATGATAGCTGGTCAAGAGTTTTGAGTCATATGGAGTTACGAGAATTTGTTTAACTTATAGAGATGCTAATTGACCACTGTATTAAAAATATAACATTCGCAGAGATATGTTATAATTTGATGTTTTTTTTCTTTCTAAATTGGATTAAATATGATGAGGTAGTAGCGAGCGGCGCTGTGTTGATAAGTACCTATATTATTAGATCGCACTTGGGAAAAGTAAGCCGGGCTCATAAATACAGAATAACTTGGTATCATGGTGGACTTTTATTTAATTTTAATTTTTGTTATAAATGTTACTTTGTATTACTTGAGATATCATGCACTTACATTATAAAGAATGGAGCAATTAATGACCATTAAGTTCTTATAATCATAATAAATATATCTACACGATTAGACTGATACCGTGTTTAACGCCAGGGCTGGTTGAATAATTACCTTATATACTTTCAAACGAACATAGCAAATTTCCTGAGAGTAGTCATTTCATTTTTTGTACTAAATTTAAATAATTTCATTTATTCTTAAATGCTGATAATCATACTTTTGTGGGCAGAACATGCTCCGCCGAATCGAGCCGAGAGTCCGTGAGCAGAGAAAAGGAAACAAGTAGGCGAACGCATCTATGTATTATACAGAAGTTTTAGTTTTGTTTTACTTTTGCCGTGAGTTATTCCGATAAAATTCATATTATAATATAACTTAAATACACACTACAGAAACTTTAGCCTATACTGAAATACAATAACCAAGGTTTTAAATAAAACCTTTCAGTAAAATAAAAGAATATTATTTGAAATTAAATCATCAGCATTTTTTTCCGATTCCAGAAATATATATATATTACTATATCACCAAAAAATGTCGCTTATACCAAATTGCCTTTCACCCCTCGATATATTTTTGAGAAAAATTGTCGAACAAAAGATGTTAGTTTTAACGGCTTCTTCCTTACTTATTTCACGTTATATGCCCTAACCGTCTAACGATCTATATTATTATTACGTTTCCGGGGTGAGCAGAGATACATTAGTGGCTGTATCCATTAGTCGTGCGCAATGTGTTCTGTAAATTATTATGTTAACAATAAAACATGTTTCTGTTAGTATTTTTTTTTTATAAAACATGGCAGTGACTACACCGCAGTCCAAGAACGGCGAAGACCTCAAATGGACGAGTGTTCATTGACTGTCATCGTCGTCATGTCGGCTTCATTAACATATTGTACCTCGATGGAAGTTCTGTACAACTACGTTAATGACACTTATATGTTTTGATTACGAAAAACGATACGACGAAGCATGACTCTATCTAGGACCACTCTTGCACTGTAATCGCGATTCTATTGGGCAAAGACGCCTTACCAACTATTTATTATGGGTGGATTATTCACTTTACAAACGCAAACTACATAAAGTTATTAGATTTTTATGTAGAAGTAACGGTTAGACTAGAAGTTAATAAAGATATCCTTTATTTTATTTCTGTTAAATATGTTTAACTAAAATTACAATATTTTAAAATTTTAAACGTAAATCCTTTTTTGCCTTTCAAAGAAATAAAATTGGTTTTCAAAGTTTTTAATTATAATTTGTATTGAGTAGTTAATTTTTCTGTCATCCAACCATAAACGTGCCGACGAAACATGTGTCGATACGGTTGAGGCAGTGGTTTTGTGTGCGACTTCAGCGCATCGAGTAGTCGGTTTAATTTCGACACGAAACAAAAATTGGATGACCTACAGGTATTTGTTCAGAGCCTGGGTCTTTGTAAATGTGACGTATAGCAGTAAATCCATATGTGGGCCAAGGTGTAAACAATGTATATATCTATTTCCGTGTCCGATGAAGAGCTAATAAGTTTTTAATTGCTGAAATATCTCTTGTGATTATGTTTAATAATCCTACTACTAAAAACTTCGAGACATAAATTATTTTAAATATTACTTATATAGGATTGAAATAAAAAAAAAGACATTGATTAATCTTACCAATGATGTGTGTGGTGTTAAGTAATTATTATATTAACAATCGAATAATAGCTGGATGAAGACGGTGTGGTTACATAACCATGTTATTTTTCAAGACCTTTAACACTAGCTTTATCAATCAAAATTGGCTAGATTGGAAGGTTCACGTTATAGTGTCAAACACTCATATATAAAACACGTTATTCGAATCACAACAATCAGCTGTGGTCATCGAAGCGGTCGTGAGCCAGCCAAATAAGTACGAATACGTATTTATGTATTATTTATATAAATAAATAACATAATATAAAATATTCATATATTAAATACTACATTTATATGTTCATTTTTTGACTATAACTAATTACAGATTGAAACAGTCTATATTGAGCGATGGCCACCAAAAAGTTCGCTGCGAAAAGTCCTTACAATTTTAAAAGCTCTTATCCCGCTGATGATTATTTACATACCGAGTGAGTGTGTACAGTATTATTAATTTACATTTTTATTTCAATTTTTTTAGAATTAAATTTGAATATACTAAAATACAAATATAATTTGCGTTTTCAATTATAGTATTATTGAATAAAACTGATATGGGCTAAAAGAAACTAAATTATAAAAGAATCAGAAATACATATAATATTTTATACTAAAATTATTACAAGAAATGCTACGATTTCATTTCATTTAATTCAATGTTATTGTTCCAATTTTAAAAACTTACGTTTAGATAGTAATCATTGTTTTATTTTATTTTTTGTTTCAGATACATGAACAATGTTAATTTGAACAGTAAGGTCAAGTGCCAGGCTCCGCCAGTAGTTGGTGCCATTTTCGGCCTCGGTCGCGCTGGCTCTATACATTTGTCAAACATCGTAAATAACCCCCGTGTTATTCTTAAGTACATCGTTGATGACCGATCCGATAGGTTTGCTGACCTGAAGAAGTACTGGAATCTTACTGACAGCACTGTATTTTTAACTTCCAAGGAAGCAGCACGCGTCTATAATGATAAGGAGTACGTTTTTAATTAATATCAAAACAATAATAATATTTAATGTATATTAAAAATGGTTTAACGTTATAGAATGTTTAGCTGGACTGTTGCACGTATCGTGGTTTTTATGAATCTAAAGGCGTGTATTTACATCGTCCATTTTTTATAAATTACAGGGTGAATGTTGTCTTCATCGGTTCTCCCACATGGACCCACCACGACATCGTGGTAAACTCCATCGCTAACAACAAAGACGTATTCTGTGAAAAGCCCATCGCAGAGAACATCAAGGATACCAAGAAGTGCTATGACGCCGCCAAGGCAAAGGGCCGCGTACTATTCGCCGCTTTCAATAGACGTTTTGACCCAGCTTACAGAAATGTTAAAGACAGAGTTCGCAATGGTGAAGTTGGTCACGTGCAGATGTTGAAAGTTACAGCCAGAGACTCTCCACTTCCTTCCATAGAATATTTGAAGGCTTCAGGTAATTTCTTTACTATACATACAATGCTATTTAAGAAAATATACACATTTCCTTGTTTACAATTTTTGTGATCCTTTAGTAAATTATTCTTGAGTACTGTAAGTATAGAATTTTTATATGACAAATCACATATTTATAATTGAACACAGGTGGCGTATTCCATGACTGCTTGGTGCACGATTTCGACATGGCCTGCTGGGTGCTCGGTGAGCTGCCTAACAAAGTGTCGGCATCGGCTGCCGCCCTCATCCCTGAAATCAAGGCTATCGATGACTTTGACAATATAGCTTTCTTGCTCTCTTTTCCCTCTGGCTCTGTCGTTCTTGGTGACAACAGCCGTTACTCTGCGTACGGCTACGATCAAAGGCTTGAAGTTTTCGGATACAAAGGTAAAGATTTAACCAGGTACAATTATTTTATTATGTAATCGTATTACGTAAAGAAAATATTACATTTCTATATGTCTAAAATAAATATGTTTTTACAACATTTTAAATACTTCCTGTATTATGACGTTTTATTTAGTTGAGTAAATAAAATTATGCCCTTCAAAATAAGCATAAAAATTAAGAACAGTTGGTTCAGTGGAGGATGTTATTGTAATTTCAGGAATGATTAAGGTTGAAAACGAAAGGCCTTGCCATTCGACGGAGACGGTAATCGGTCACGAAGGAGTAAAATTGACCCCAATCTTTTATTCATTCCCGTCACGGTTCAGACTCGGCTATGCTCGTGAAATGGAACACTTCTTGGACGTTGTACAGAGTAAGTGGAATCTAATTATTAATAAACTACTTCTTAATTTTTTTAATTATTTACCCCGTAATAATTAAGTATTTTAATATAAAATAGTTTGTTAGTAACCCATTGTTATGTTTAATTATGTGTAAAGTATACAATATGAATGCAAGTGAAAGTAAGATTGTAGAACGAACGAGATTTACTTATAATAAAAAAATATGACAAGAGTAAACGAAGGCATTGACGAATGAAAACGAGTCAAAAGTGTTTGTCAATATTTAAGTAAACGCATCAGTAGTAGCATTTATTTCACAAGAACTAATTTTATATGATGTTATAACAGAGGGAGTTCCCATGGAAGTAACTAGCTGGCAAACCCTGGCTGTGAGCAAACTCGCGACAGCGGCTGAGGAGAGCGCTCGCACCGGCAAGACTGTGGAGATCGACTGGTCAGGAGATGATATCCCGGCTGAATATTCCTAAACGACTTCTTTGTCCTTCGATTATTCCTTTCATTATAAAATATTATTATATACTACATGTATATATTTTTAGTATAATAATGTTGTTTGCTTAAATAAATGCGCATTTTATTGAAAAAAAAAAAACGTATATCATTATTTTTTTTTACAAATGCTATAGTTATCTCACAAATACATAAACCAGAAAATAACTTCAAATAAAGCTTACTATAAAATGTATGATTAATTTGAAATATATGCAAAATTCGTCACATTATCCTAATCAAGCCATCACATTTGATAAAAAAAGTAATTAACAATATTTCAATAATAATGAACAAAATGTGATGGATGACGATCAAAAGAAATTTTCTTTTGATCGTGAAGCATTTGCTTGTGAACCCGTCATAAAATCATTGATCTCTTAAGAATTTGGGGCCAGATAGCAAGAATTTTAAAATGCTAACATTTGCTATTTTACCTTTGATCATTCCACTTCAATATATGGCTATATTTTTGGCTTGACTTTAAATAAAAGGGCTGTAGTTACTTAGTAAAGCCGTTTAAGGTGGTTAAATTGAGTTGTGAAGGTTAAGTTAATCTTTAGTTAATTATTGATGTGGTATCTAAATGTGACTTTCGTTGGCTAGGAAGAGCAGTTGTAGGTATATTAGTTACGAGACGAAGGCTGTGTAAATAGTTGTAGGTCCAAATTCTAGCCAATGTATTTAAAACTTGCCGTATTATTTGAAGCATTTGATAGAGGACTTAAAATGCAATCATCTAAGCCACCATAATGTACAGGCTAACTTCTATAGTATTCGAGATATTTTCGAAAAAAAATAACTTCAGTTTGTAGCGTGCACTCTGCCGATCCACTCTCGCGGACGCCGTAATGGTTGTACGGAACGTTTGCGCATCGTCCGCGGTGGACGGTAGGAGGGAGATTGTGTGACGTCTCTCGATCGGCCGCGCGCCTTATAGACGGACGCTCGGATTATTATTGCTGTTATATGTAATTTTATGTTTATTTTAAGTATCTGTGCATTAAACGTATTTGTGATGGACTTTGAAATTTTTACTGCCTCTAAACGTTATAAGTTTAAATTAATTGTATTGGAATGTATTTGCATTGAAGAAACTTTAATAGAACTATTGTGTATATAAAAAGTCCAATTCTCTATTACGATCAAAAGATATGTTTCTTAACAGAAATAAATTTAATTCTAAATCTTAAATTGTTATTTAATTATCATATTATTAGTATAGAAAACAGTATAAAGCATACAAAAATTTAGGATTCTTGATCCATGCTCTATTTTCCGAAATGCACTGTGCATAAGAAATAAATTAAGCGTATGATGGGGGTTTTTGGCGTTTTCGAGTATGCTTGTTCCATTTGGTCGTCTCAGTACCAAAAATATAAAGAACAAATAGAACAAAATCCAAATAAAGTTCACTAATTATTATAATTGTCCAACTCGTACTTCATCATCATATTAAGATATTTGTTTTATTAACAACATTTCGACATTGGAAAGCAGAAGAACCATTTTATGTTTAATGCTTTTGTGTGACATGATAAACTCTAGAATGTTCTATATTTATTTACTTCCTGGGATATGATTGTGTACTCCAACACAACGCACTCGGTGCATACCGCTACTGCATGTACCTTCTCACCAACGTAATTGTGGCACTAATGAGTTTGTGAGTCCCGTGATACGTATATATAATATAATAAACAATTTTCACATATTGACTTGTTACAGCATCCCAAACATAGTTTTAAAAAGTTAATTATTGCAGACATTTAATAAATAATAATATAATAAATAAATTAGTTGGAAACATTAACTCATAAGAACACGCTCGCCGGAAGACCATTCATTCCACAGCCCAACGACACAGTAAGAGTTAGATAACTTCATACCCCTAGCCGGGATGCGAGTTACCGTATAGCTGTGACCCGTAAACCCGCGCGCGTGGATCTACTATGGAAGGGAGAGGGTGTAACAAGGTTAAACAACTCTTCAGAACACACGCCCTGATACAGACGGTAGAAAACTCTCAGTGAGGCAACAAATCTACGCAACTGGAGCGGTTCAAGTTGCTTTGTAACGTCTGGATCAACATGTGGACTATCCTTCCCTACAACCTGTCCAGGGCGTCGAGTGAGTACTGGGCAGAACTGTCTCAGAGATGCGAATAGTATTCCATGCAAGGCCTGACCTGAGTAACCTTAAAACGTTAAAACAAAGGATTGAGCAAATTATTAGACAATGTATCTTCTTCTTATTTATAAAAATGAATCGCTAAATGTGTTGAAATCGCGAAACTCGAGAACGGCTGAACCGATTTGGCTGATTTCTTTTTTGTTGTGTTTGTTGAAGTCTAGGGAAGGTTATTACGGAGAGAAAAATTAAAAAAAATGTCTGAAAAAGTCTAAAAACACCACTTTTCTATATTCTCATACAAAAGATTTCTTATAAGTCAATTTGAACTTTAACACCATACCATAAATTTAAATGTTAGTGGACGGGTTCCGGGAAGGCAAAACAATTATTGAGTGACGTATAAATATTAATGTCAATATTTGACAATTTTTATACATATAGCATTAAGGCCAGGCTCCTTCAAACAATTTTCAAAAAACAGCCGACAGGCCAATAGGTTTTGGCAGAATAAAATCTGACGGGGAAGCTATTAACATTAAAAAAAAACAATGTGACTTTGTTTTAGAGAAATAGGGCAGAACAAGGTCTGACGGGACAGCGAGTTGATAATAAAGATAAGGTCACTTTTTTCAGTACTACGAGTATGACTGGGCTATGATATCTACAACAATTAAAAGTCCATTAGGTCAGGATAAGTCCATCTTCCTTGATGAAGGCGCCAGTTTTGAATCTTAGCCGCGTAAAACTTTTCTATTAGATTTGCTTATTTGAGAGTTTTTAATGTATACATACGTATATATTGTATTTATGTATAGGTATACATATATTTTATGTAATATACCTACAATTTTTGTTTTGTGCCCATAGTGCAGGTGCAAGACTAGGTGGGGATTAGTCTGATGAGAGTGACCTTACATAGACGTGTACGATAGTTTCTTACGCTGAGAGACGGAGGTTCGATTGTTATGTGTTACAATATGTAACTTACGTAATCTAAAAGTAAGTTATCCCTAATTTGGACGAGTCTTTACATGTTAAACTAGCTGATCCGGCAAACGTTGTTTTGCTATATAAGGTTTTGTAATATCTTCTAAGATGTTCATTAAAATTAAGTGATGTCAAAGACAATTTTGTTCATAATTAAATACTCTTAATCAACAACACATTTATTTGGATAAAGATTAATATTATTACGTTGATACAACTCTTAACAAATAATGCATCAATTTCGACCAAATTTGTTTACCATAAAAATGGTTCTAGTGACTTAATCTTACAAGATAGATATATACTGTCCGGGACATTTTTTTAGATCATTTCAAGAGAAATAATTCTTTCATACATATATTTTTGGTATCTTGAACCGTTTTTGCAGCGCACGCAATGGAAGACCTCAAGGATGAATAATTTTGCCCGTTTTTTCACATTTTCCATTATTTCTTCGCTCCTAATAATTGCATCGTGATGTTATATAGCCTAAAGCCTTCATCGATAAATGGTCTATTCTACTCAAAAAGAATTTTTCAATTCGAACTAGTAGTTCCTGAGATTAGCGCGTTCAAACAAACCAACAAACAAACAAACAAACAAACTCTTCAGCTTTATAATATTAGTATAGATATGCGTTTATATAATGCACCTACAATATAGAAGATATATCAATTGTGTGGCAAACTTAAAAAATCGTACCAAAATAAATTAATATATAATATGAAATAGGTATAGCCCCAAACGAGTTAAGTGTTGAAATATAACATTAACATTTATTGTTAATTTTCGGAATAGTAAATAGGAATAAAAATATATGGTCAAAACAAAGTTAACAAAAACAACAATATGTACCTATCTATATCAAATAAGTTTATGGCTATGTATAAATAACAGAATAAAAACTGTGGTTACATAACCATGTTATTTTTCAAGACCTTTAACACTGAAACTTTATCAATTAAAATTGGCTAGATTGGAAGGTTCACGTTACAGTGTCAAATAATCGTATATAAAAACAAGGTTTTCGTATTCCATTGGTTATCTGCGATTGTGGAGGCGGTCGTGAAACACCAAAATAAGTAAGAACGCGATCCCAGATAATTTATTTATTATATTTATTTATATTATATAAACATTATTATTTTTCAAAACATTTTTTATTACAGCTGTTGCTATATATTTATATTTTAACATAAATCTCGATGAAAATTATATTTCTAAAATAGGCAATTTTTAATTATTTAAAATTAAATAAAACTTAATTATAAGTTTTATTACTTATAATAATAAAAAAAAAAACAAAATATACCTAGGTCAACTAATATATCTACGAGCATAAAAGCAACGTCTATTTCGTGTGTACATAATGTTATAATTAATAAAGGCCATTAGGTATCCGTTGGTTATACTTTTCCAGTTAAAACCTAATGTACTTATAAGCCTACTGATAATAGTTAAAAGTCAACTCAAATAATTTAGTAATTTCATTAAAAATCGAAATCTTTAATAATCCGGTAATACATGTTATTTATATGTTACAGATTAACAGATATAAGAAAGAAGTCCCATAAATAAAATGGCGACCAAAAAGTTTGCTGGACCGTCTCCTTACCTTTTCAAGGACACCTATCCTGCAGACGATTATATGCATACAGAGTAAGTATTGTATTTGAATAAAATTATTTTTCTTTATTAATGTTATAACTAAGTTTTTGAAAAGCAGTAATGATCACGTTAGCCGATGTCAGCCATATATAGTTTTTAAATTAAATAAAATTTTAATTTAACTTAAGCACGAAGATCCTGGAAAGAGTTTCTTATTTTAAATTAAAACATCTACTATAGCTTTTGGGGCTTTGGATTTAAAAAAGATAGTCATCATACCTATTTCTAAATATATAAATTTAAGGAACTATTTTACTCTATAACTGATAATTATAGTTTTGTCATAATCGGTGCCTTTCTGAATTATTCTTAATTTATTTATATTTTTTAATATTTTTATGTTATTTCTAAAATATTTATTATTTTTATTACAGATATTTAAACAATGTTACTTTGAATCACAAGTCTCAGTGCCAGGCTCCTCCCGTGGTTGGTGCCCTGTTTGGGCTTGGCCGCGCTGGTACTTTCCATCTGGCGACACTTATTAAAAGCCCCCGCGTTATTCTAAAGTATATCGTTGACGACCGCAGTGAATTATTTGATGAAATGAGAAAACACTGGAGTGTCAAGGAGAGCACTATATTCTTAACCTCCCAGGATGTAGATCGCATCTACAAGGATAAGGAGTAAGTCTACACTTTAATTATCTTTCAAGGTTTAATTAAGGATTGTTTTTATATAGTATTGTTATAATAATAACAATAAAGAAAATGTTTTTTTTTTCTTTTTCATTTTGGAAGCTAAGGTAAACGCCTATGATGTGTTCTTCATCCTTTTTTAAAGGATCACAAATCATTAAAACACGAAGGAACATAGTTCTTTCCCCGGTTAGTCGCCCAAGGTTGCCCTTGCGTTGCATTCAAATCAACCCACAAAGTCGAAAAAAAAATCATTTCAAATATATATTTTAATAGTTCTTATAACAATTTGCAGAGTGAATGTCGTCTTTGTCTGTACTCCCACTAAGACTCACCACAGCATCGTAGTCAATGCTCTTGCAAATAATAAGGATGTGTTCTGTGAGAAGCCTATTTCCCCGAAAATTGATGAAGCCAAGAAGTGCTACGAAGCCGCTAAAGCCAAGGGTCGCGTCCTATACACCGCTTACAACAGGCGCTTTGATCCGGCCTACAGAAACCTCTTTTACAAAGTCCGCAATGGAGAAGTTGGTCACGTACAGCTCTTGAAGGCAACAACTAAAGATTCTCCTTTCGCTCCCATTGAATATTTAAAGACGTCAGGTAAATTTTATTATATTGATATATAAATAATAATGTTTATAATTACATTGTTATAAAGTGTGATGGTTGCTTTTTAATTACTATATTATTAAATTGCACATTGTAATATTTAGGGTTCCGTAAAGGAAACACTTTGTTGTCCGTCTGTTTGTATGTCAAGACCCTTTTTCGCAGGAACACGTGGAGTTATTAAGTTGAAATTAATATCATATACTCCTCAGGTTTGCGGTCTCTTGTGGCTCTGAAAAAAAACATACTTCTGAATGAACGCAATCCGAAAATGCTAAATTTGTACTTATATTATCAAAAATAGGCTTTTTGCGATTATAAATGTATTTTTAATTGGTAAGCGCACCTACATCGATGTATGAGGACAGCCATTTATCATCGGCAAATTTAACATCATCCCCAGATATGGTTTATTTTTCCGTTAGAGCACTGTACAGTAATTTCATAGTTTATTTGTACGGAACCCTTGGTGCTGGAATCAGTCACATTTGGCCGGTCTTTTTTCATTCATATATCGTTAAATATATATTTCAATACAGGTGGCATATTCCACGACTGTGTCGTCCATGACTTCGACATGGCTTGCTGGGTACTTGGCGAGTTGCCCATCCGTGTGCAAGCAGCCGCTTCCGCCCTTATCCCTGAAATCAAGGCTATTAATGACTACGACAATGTTGGGTACATGCTCACTTTCCCCTCCGGTGCCATTGTTCTTGGTGACAACAGCCGCTATTCTTCATTTGGTCATGACCAGAGGTTCGAAGTTTTCGGAAACAAAGGTACGATAAATATGTATAAAATTAAGTTAGCATGCAACTGTGAAATTAGGAAAATAAATTTAAGATGTAAAATTTTAGTGTTCATTTTAGGAAAAATTAGTAAAAATGAAACTTGTTTTATTAATATTTTCATTTATTTAAATATACATTCAACTAGCTTTTGCCCGCGGATTCGCTCGCGTTAAGAAGTATTAAAATTAATTAGATATAGTTTTTGTGGCTTTACTTTTGTTGAGCGTATGTAAAAAATTAGGACCTAATCTGTCATTAGGCGCTAAAACTATCAAGCTATTATACTCGTATTATATTATAGTCGAAAATCTGAGAAGATTTATACAAACTTTCATCCCCTATTTTATCCCCTTGGGGGTGGAATTCATCAAAATCCTTTCTTAGCGGATGCCTACGTCTACCTGCATGCCAAATTTCAGCCCGATCCGTCCAGTGGTTTGGGCTATGCGTTGATAGATCACTATGTCAGTCAGTCAGTCAGTCAGCCAGTCAGTCACCTTTGAGTTATATATATTTAGATTAGGGCCAATATTGTATGCATATAAGTTTTATATATAGCTTGTTTTTTTACTGACTCGACAAATTGTTTACATCGCATCCGAAACAGTGTAGTCTAAAACCGATAGCGATCGCCAAGGGATGAACATCCATTGACAGTCACTTCATCATAGCGGTCTACATATACCACGACGAAAAGTGTCTAAGGCTGAGAATTATAAACGCAACTTTAAGTTTCCTTAGGCTTTATTAAAACAATACAATTTATATTACTCAACGAATGTCAAAGGATTTGGTAAGTCACCGATTTTGTCAAGATGGATTTGGTTCTGCGAATACTATGGCTATACTCAAGTTCCCAGTATACGTACAGTCATTTATTAAAACGAATTTAATTTTTGAGAACTTTACTAAGCAAAGTCTAAATTATGTCTATAAATCTCCGCCTAAGTATATGAACAATTGGAAGTTAATAAGCTGGTCCCGAAACTAGACCAGCCGAAACGAGTCAGTAGTCTTTGCACCTGTGTAGTGTGGTCCCGATCCAGTTCGGGTAATCGTCTTTTCACTTTAAAATGTAATATTGGTAATGGTATTTTAATTTGTTTGTAATTTATGTTATGTAATTACGGTTTCAGGAATGATTAAGGTTGAAAATGAACGACCATGTCATTCAACGGAAACGATTCTTGGTTACGAGGGAGTCAAGTTGACCCCTATCTTCTATACGTACGCGTCGCGTTACAAGCTTGCTTACGCACGTGAAATGGAACATTTCTTGGATGTTGTACAGAGTAAGTAAAATCAAAAAAAAAATTTTTTTGTATGGATGACATTTTAGTATATATAAACCATATCTTATTTTAATCGACTTTTCATTGGAATACAGCATCCGTGCGGGGCCATTAAAACGGCATAATATATGTAACAGTTTTCAGTCATTTTTATATCACCATTCTTTCTTTTGTTGAAAAATATTAGACACATTAAGTATTATTTTTAACACATTTCAAATAGAATATATCCCTTTTAGAATGTCCTATAACAACATAATGCGATAGATACATTTATCACTAAACTATGTATTATATATATAAGTACATGAAAACCGATATGAATGACTGTTATTCATGCGAGAGTAGATTGTATTATGTAGTATTAAGACAAATTAATTTTATACATTAATATGAGAAGTAATTGCAATAATGACACGTAATTAATTATACAGAAAAATTCAATGGAAGTAAGCTTCCCCATTTATTCTCAAAATAAAATATTAAACTAAGTAATTTTAGTATGCTACTCATCCTACTCCGACGTAGCTTTGAGTTTCTTATGGCGTTTCTTCTCAAGGTAGTCGCTTTCGAATCGCTAGTAGATTACCGTTAGGTTTCTTATTTTGGCTGGCGGCCTAAGTCAAGGTTCATACCCACAGGGGTGCTCTCGGAATGCCACCCAACCCATAAATTTGCCGGCTGAGCAGCTCAGTGTACGCCTTCTCACCCGGTTTAGTTGTGAAGGTTTGTCCCGGCCATCAAAGAATGTCCAGTAAAAAAAAATCCTACTCGTGATTGTATTAAAATATAGCTCTGATATAAAATAAAATTAAAATAATTATTTTTCAACAGAGGGAGTCCCCATGGACGTGCAAAGTTGGCATGCTCTGGCTGTTAGCAAAATCGCCACGAAAGCGGAAGAAAGTGCACGCACCGGCAAGGCGGTTGACATCGACTGGTCCCAAGATGATATTCCAGCCCAATACTCATAAAGTCTGAAATTACTTCTGAACAATGATCTTGGATATTTGCACATTGTTATAAGCTGTTTATATTATTTAGAATAATACTATTTTTGAAAAATTAAATGCGCATTTCTACAAAATATGTGTCTTATTTATAGAATTTCCTCTTTGTTATATTTGGGAATATGAAAGAAAATCTATCAAAGGAAAGATTAAGATGCCGTTTTAAAAGTTATAGGTCAAAATCCCTTCTAAGGAATTTGGGACCAGATAAAAGAAATTTGTATATGCTCCCTATACGAAGTTAAATTAAACATGAATACTTGCTTTTTACCTCCCATGTAGGTTATTCCGCTTCAATACATCCACTTGGAACACAAGGGAAATTCAAAGGAAGTAATCGGATTTGTAACACATTTATCTTCTTAAGTTTTGACTGAAATTAGTAAAACGTCTTAGCTTTGTTTAAAGATCTAAGTTATCGGGAAGGAAGTTATGTTGCATAGGTATTTATTTCCCGATTGCCACTGAACAATATAAGTTGTAGAATTTACGGGGGTTTAATGCCTTACGAATAGAAATTATAATTGATCTGTCTAGACTGGATAATAATATCGAGGGGTGAAAGCCTATTTGGTTTAAGCGACATTTTTTGGTGATATAGTAATATACATATATATTTTTGGATTCGGAAAAAAAATGCTGATTCCGAATATATATATGTCGGAGATTGGAAAACGGAACGTCAAATCTACATCGATTTGGGCGTATTCGGTTAGATGGGTGGCAACACTGAGATGACAGCTAGTTGACAGCGAGTTGACAGCGGTTGTCAATGTCATGGATGGTTATATAAGCGCACGTGGAGCTGTCAACGGCCTTCTTATTCGGGGACACACAACAGTGAAAACACGTGTAGCCGACCTATATCCGACTTCGCCGCGTTCCCGAAATTAATCCATCTCTATCCGCGTCTCGTGTGTACATCCTGATTGTAAAGTTAATTAATTAGTTCTATTAAAACCTATTAAGTGTACACTGAGACTTATTTCGTGAAAATACAATGGATGAAGAGCTGAGAGACGATGAGCGCCCACATTTTCCCCAGCCCCCTACTTTATCAGAAGTGGGATGTAACCCAAGAGAAAATCGACGCGAAACACGTGGTACTGATGATACAAAATGGCGCCTACTTATGGAGCAGCAAAACCGCAACTTTATGGCGTTGATCGAGGCAATGAAAGCGCCGTCTACTAGCAAGGACATCCGGCTACCTGAGTTCAACCCAGATAAAGACAACGTGGATGCTCGCGCATGGATTACAACCGCGGACATGTGCATCACGGATTCAGAGTTGCAAGGCGCTTCGCTCATGATGGCCTTGAGTCGTGCGCTTAAAGGACAAGCTTCGGTGTGGCTGTCGCAAGTATCATTTCATGGAATGACCTGGACCAACTTCAAGGATTTGTTTACTGCCAGGTATGAAAGTGCTGAAACATCTGCCGCATTTTTGATTAATCTAAACAACAGTAGACCAAAAGACAACGAATGTTTAGCCTCTTACGCAGCCACATTGATGACATCTATTATGTCAAAGTGGAAAAATCTCTCAGTTGAACAAATTGCAGTGTCCACTATCCTAGCACATATTTCCCAATTTGAGCCACGGGTGCAGCGACTCTCCTTCACGGAAAATATTACTACCAGAAACCGTCTGCAACAAGAACTTAAAGCTACCTCATTTTTGAAAAGGAAATCATCCTATCCACATGATCACAGCAATGATCCGAAGAGGTCTCGTTTTGCTCTCGATACCACTGCTGTGAAGTGCTACATTTGTGGCAAAGCGGGTCACAAAGCGGTACAATGTCGCTCAAGAGTTGGAGCGAAGAGTCAAGACATAAAACCAAAGCCACCAGTTGCTGACGTCACGCCTAGGAAGACTTCTTCTGCTGCTTCTGTTACCTGTTTCAGCTGCAATACCATAGGCCACTATGCGAAAAACTGTCCACGGCGGGGCAATAGGGAGGACAACACCAGCAGTGTGGCCGGGTCTTCGCACGAGAAACGAGTTAACGTGTGCTCCGTCAACACGCCTGAGGGGATGCTTCGACATGCTGGTGAGCAGTTTAATTTTACTTACGATTCTGGTGCTGAGTGCTCGCTAATGAGAGAGTCTATAGCTTGTAAATTTCATGGAAAACGTTTTAATAATGTTGTTGTAATGTCTGGTATAGGCAAAAACACTGTTAGCAGTAGGTTACAAATTGTATCGCAGATTGAAATTAATGATATCTCGGTAGAGGTTGTTTTTCATGTCTTACCTGATCACCATTTACACCATAACATCATGATTGGACGTGAAGTGCTAATATTAGGTATAGCCGTACATATGACACGTGACAAACTGACTTTTTATCGCCCCAACATTGTTAACGTTTGCGAATCTAAATCTTACATTGACTTTAATTCCCTTGACACTGACGTACCCCCAGAATTTAGAAGTGAATTGATAAAGCTCTTGAAATCTTTTAAAAGTTTTTTTACTACTGGAGTACCAACTACGCGTGCCGACACTGAACCAATGACTATACGCCTGAAAGACCCTAATAAGACTGTGTACCGACGACCTTATAGGCTGAGCCCAATAGAGCGTAGTGTAGTGCGTGATACAGTAAACGAACTGCTTGAAGCAAATATCATCCGACCCAGTTCGTCACCATTCGCCAGTCCTATTCTTCTGGTTAAGAAGAAGGACGGGAGCGACCGAATGTGTGTCGACTATCGTGAGCTGAATGATAATACAGTGCCAGATAGGTTTCCTCTTCCCCTCATCTCCGACCAGATTGCCAGACTACATGGTGCACGGTTCTTTTCAATTTTAGATATGGCATCAGGCTTTAATCAAATCCCGATTCATCCAGACTCTATTGAGCGCACATCATTTATAACACCTGATGGCCAATACGAATATTTGGCGATGCCGTTTGGCCTGCGGAATGCGCCCTCAGTCTTTCAACGTGCTGTTACAAAAGCTTTAGGTAGTCTGACAAGCACATTTGTAGTCGTTTATATGGATGACGTCCTTATCATTGCGAACCATCCGAAAGAGGCACTTGAACGATTGAAGGTGGTTCTTCAGGTCCTCACCGACAAAGGTTTTTCACTTAATGCCAAAAAGTGCTCTTTTTTAAAGCTAAGAGTGGAATATCTTGGGTTTGAAGTGTTTGAGGGTCAAATTAGGCCTAACCCTAAGAAAATCGAAGCCTTAACCGCTCTACCGCCACCAAAAACTGTCACTCAGTTACGCCAATTTATTGGCTTGGCCTCGTATTTCAGGCAGTTTGTGCCTAAATTTTCACAAGTGATGGCACCTTTATATTCTCTGACTGCTGGAAACGGCAAGCTTGATTGGCACCCTGAACATGAGGCCATTAGGCGTCAAATAGTGTCAGTCTTGACAAATGAACCTGTCTTGTCCATTTTTGATCCCGATCGTGAAACAGAACTTCACACCGATGCCAGTGCAATCGGTTACGGTGGCGTATTGATTCAGAAGGTTGAAGGTGTGCCACACGTAGTAGCTTATTATAGTCGTCGCACCACGTCCGCAGAGTCAAAGTACCACTCTTACGAGTTGGAAACTCTTGCGGTCGTGAATGCAGTGAAACATTTTAGGCATTTCCTGCACGGTCGCAAGTTCGTCGTCGTTACAGATTGTAGCTCCTTGAAATCCGCCCGTAAGAAACTCGATCTTACCCCGAGAGTCCATAGGTGGTGGGCATTCCTTCAGAGTTTTGATTTCGACGTGGTGTATAGAGAAGGAAAACGTATGGCTCACGCTGACTTTTTCTCACGTAATCCTCTATCCTCGTACCCCGAGAAAACTTTCGACACGGTAGAACCTAAGCTGGTACATGCTACTGAGATTACCAAAAACTGGCTTCACGCTGAACAACAGCGTGACAGCGATATAATAAAATTGATTGGTGATCTTACTGATGGCAATCTTAATGAGGATGTTGCTAAAACCTATGAACTGCGTTCTGGTACGCTGTATCGCAAAATACAGCGTAATGGAAAAACTCGTTGCTTACCCGTAATTCCTAGATCACTGCGTTGGTCTATTGTTCATAGTGTGCATGAGGGGCTGGTACATTTGGGTTGGGAAAAGACCCTTGAAAAGATGTACGATTTTTATTGGTTTGAGAATATGTCCAAATTTGTAAGAAAATTTGTGGAAAATTGCGTAACTTGTAAGGTTTCCAAATCAAACTCGGGTAAAGTTCAAGCTGAGTTACACCCCATACCCAAGGTAGCAGTTCCTTGGCACACTGTGCATATAGATGCCACTGGTAAGCTTAGTGGCGCGAATGATGCAAAAGAGTACGTCTTCGTCTTAATAGATGCATTTACAAAGTACGTTCTTTTGCACCACACTCGCAAAATAGACACCGCCAGCAGCATTAAAGCAGTGAGACACAGTGTTGCTTTATTCGGTGCTCCAACACGAATCATAGCAGATCAGGGTCGTTGCTTTGCAAGTCAAGACTTTCGTGACTACTGTAATTCAGTCAATATAAAGTTGCATTTGATTGCAACCGGTAGTTCGCGAGCCAACGGTCAAGTCGAGAGAGTCATGTCGACTCTTAAAAATATGCTCACTGCAGTCGAAACATCACAAGGCTCTTGGCAGGATGCTCTTCCTGATGTGCAGTTAGCTCTAAATTGCTCGATGAACCGCGTAACCAAATCAAGTCCGTTAGAATTACTGATAGGTAAGGTTAGCAGACCTCTGGAGGTCATGTTAGCTGAGGACGTGGAACAGGACCTTGATTTGGAGGAGTTGAGATCGAACGCGGTAACTAACATTAACAAAAATTCTAATTTGACAGGACGAAGGCTAAAATTGTTCCTTTTTCTTTGGGTGATTATGTCCTACTAAAGAATGAAGAGCGAAATCAAACAAAGCTCGATCACAAATATAAGGGACCGTTTAAAGTTATCGAAATATTGGAAAACGATAGGTACATTTTAAGGGCCATAGATTCAAAGCGGACCTATAAGTACGCTCATGATCGCTTAAGAAAAATGCCTGGCAATGATAATATTTCTGAGTCTAGTGATATGGAAGATATCGAATCCAATGACCTTACCTTAACCGAATGTTGAGTTAAATTCAGTGGTGTTTTCTTTCTGATTAGTGAACAGTAATTGGTATTATTACTAAGCCGGTAATGGAACATATCGCTCGATTTAGGTGATATGTTTGTTGTATTGCTCGTTGAGGGCTGCAGGTAATCTGAGGGTCACTCGAGGGAGGTGACATGGTTATCGTCACTCGATGGAGGTGGCATGGTTATCGTCACTCGATGGAGGTGACGTGGTTATCGTCACTCGATGGAGGTGGCATGGTTATCGTCACTCGATGGAGGTGGCATGGTTATCGTCACTCGATGGAGGTGGCATGGTTATCGTCACTCGATGGAGGTGGCATGGTTATCGTCACTCGATGGAGGTGGCATGGTTATCGTCACTCGATGGAGGTGGCATGGTTATAGTCACTCGATGGAGGTGGCATGGTTATCGTCACTCGATGGAGGTGGCATGAGTTGCTATCGCTCGATATAGGTGATAGCAACGACACTTTTCGCTGATTAACGTTTGTGGTGTTATTGATGCTTTTTACTACGTACTATGATACTGTTCACTAATGAGCTAGTTGCTTTCAAGATGTTACGTGATAGTATAACTTCATTGAAAAAAAAAAAAAACTTGATGTTAACCGTTAGTATTTTGGTTTATTACGTAACAAACCCTATTCTTTAACTAAACGTTAATCAGGATGAGCCGAGCTGGAGATATTGCAGAATGTTTTCCCCTTTGCAGGAGCATCACACGGGGACGTGTGACATGTCAAGATGGCCGTGTCGGAGATTGGAAAACGGAACGTCAAATCTACATCGATCTGGGCGTATTCGGTTAGATGGGTGGCAACACTGAGATGACAGCTAGTTGACAGCGAGTTGACAGCGGTTGTCAATGTCATGGATGGTTATATAAGCGCACGTGGAGCTGTCAACGGCCTTCTTATTCGGGGACACACAACAGTGAAAACACGTGTAGCCGACCTATATCCGACTTCGCCGCGTTCCCGAAATTAATCCATCTCTATCCGCGTCTCGTGTGTACATCCTGATTGTAAAGTTAATTAATTAGTTCTATTAAAACCTATTAAGTGTACACTGAGACTTATTTCGTGAAAATACAATGGATGAAGAGCTGAGAGACGATGAGCGCCCACATTTTCCCCAGCCCCCTACTTTATATATATATTACTATGTCAACAAAAAATGTCGCTTAAACCAAATAGCCTTTCACCCCTCCATATAATATCTAGGATATCTGTAGTACTAACAATATGTTAAATTTTTGTTTTCTTTGGAGAGACATTTTTTTATCTTCATTAGTCTCTGTTTTACGGGTTTACAGTTTGTACTACGCTTATCATCAAAAAACTAGTCACTCCCTCTATAACTTTTTTGATCGATATTGATAACGTATAAATATTTGAAAACATGAAGTAATTTAACAACATTTTATTGTCTTGCTTACATACGTGCTACATATACGGCCCGCATATTTCCCATACAACATGATGCAACGCCACAGCTGCCCATTGTTTTGTACAAATACTGAAGTTGACTCATTTCAGTGAAATTCCTAACCGAAGATCACACGATCAATTTCTTAACATGGCATGAGTCAACGAGCTGGGAAACGACAGGCGCGCAGGCTGCCGCGGACCACCAAGCAACCAGAATTCGTCAGGCTCTAGCATCGACCGGACGTCTTCCATTAGACATAAGAAACTTTGTTATCTTATTAACTTTTGTGCGTTAATCTAATAAATCATTTTTAAAACCTAATCTGGTTGCGGAAGTTCATATTATACGCCTCAGAATTCCATTCTTATCTATACTAATATTATAAAGCTGAAGGGTTTGTTTGTTTGTTTGAACGCGCTAATCTCAGGAACTACTGGTTCGAATTGAAAAATTATTTTTGTGTTGAATAGACCACTTACCGAGGAAGGCTTTAGGTTATAAATATTATAAAGCTGAAGGGTTTGTTTGTTTGTTTGAACGCGCTAATCTCAGGAACTACTGGTTCGAATTGAAAAATTATTTTTGTTTTGAATAGACCACTTATCGAGGAAGGCTTTAGGCTATATAACATCATGGTGTAACTATTAGGAGCGAAGAAATCATGGAAAAAGTGAAAAAAATACGGGGAAAATTATTCATCCTTGAGGGCTTCCATTGCATGCGCTGCGAAAACGGTTCAAGATACCAAAAATATATGTATGAATAATTTATATGGCAGAACAACGTTTGCCGGATCAGCTAGTTATATATACTATTAGATGACACAATAACATCACCAATTGATATTTATTTTAATCAACAGATGCGTTTCCAGGAAAGTATAATTACTTTTCCTAAGCACTAGCTTCCATCAAAATCAGTGCTGTTACTCAAAAAGACGTCAGTATAGTTTGATCACATCTAAAACATTTTCATGTAAAAATGTGCTAAAATTCCTGTCAACAAGAAAAGTTAGGAACACTTTCTCTTTTCAGGCAGAATTTCTTAGTTCGTTCGAACACAGCCGAGTCTATTTTAACAGGAGTTTTAACTGGATTTCTAAAGGATCCAAATAATAACCACCTTATAAGAAATGGTTCTATAGCCGATTCGTATGGCCGTCAAATATTGATGACTGTGCAATACATAATATGCTATGTGAATCTTCTGTATACAGCGATGAATGAGGAGTCTATGAACCTAGACTGGATCCTATAGACTGCCACAGACTATGTGACTCCGGCATATAAACCTAGATTCTCGGATGTTGGCTAGGAGCCGGTTCAATGCTAGACGTTACTATTTGAACACGATATACGAGACCATAATCATATTCTTGATACGACTATCTAATTGCAATTCTTCTTATTCCTTTGGAAGCAAAAAAATATTGTTTTTATTTATTCGTTTTGGACTCACGTTATATCTGTAACATTTTATTAAAAAAAAAGATATTGTATCGCTGTCAGGTTGTTCCTTAGTACTTCCTTTCTCAATAACCACTAATGTAATTTAGAAGTAGCTGAAGTAGATAAGCGCGAGTGGAATTATTTATCCAATGAGGGCGAGCGGTCTACTCACTGTGACGGAGACAGGAGTGATTCACTTCCACGAGTTAAACATAAGACTACATTTACAGGCAGTAGAGTTTTAGCCGCTCATTTTATCTACTATATTTTCTATACCAATGTATTATATAAAGTCATATCACTATCGTTTAGCTTTATAAATTCTTTGTAGTTCCTACTATCAGTATATATTGTAAAACAGAGCCCCAACCCGCGTCTGCCTGTCTGTCTGTTCGCGATAAACTTAAAAACAACTGAAAATTTTTTCTTGCGATTTTTACCACTAGACAGACTGATTTAAGGGGAAGATTTTAGTGTATAACGTATTAAGGGTTTGATCAAACTGGTTAAAATGTGACGATAATTGCTGACAACATCGGAAAAAATTTAGCCGTTCGTGAGCTGTCATCAAAAACGCTGCTTAATTATTTGGAGATATAACAAAACAATTTACTCTGGGATAATTCCTTTATTATTGGCTTACGAAAAAATTCTGCGATAGCATATATGAGACAGCCAGCGTTGTCATGCTGGTCTACAGTGCTAGGCCAGCAGACATATAGCTGTTATATTTAAATATACCATGACTAAAGGTATTTAAGTATACAGACTACTGGCTCCGTCCGTTATCGGTAGCTCACCTCGGAACGCAATTCGCTGCTATTCATTATTATAGACATTGAATTCGTACGCTGTGATCGTGATCCAATCGAGCAATGATACCCTATCACATTACTGCCACCTTTTAACACCGGAGCGCCGTGGGTCACTTTTACGGTACAGAGGGGTACATCAATAGAGGCTAGAGGTACCAATTTCCAGCTACAGTCAAATACTATCATCAAATATTTATATTATGTATATTTATTATTTTATCAAACATTTTCATTGGCTATATCAAGTACAAGTATAATAAGTCGCTAATCCTATGCAATGTAAGAGAGTTATTATAAGTTACGACTTAACTCTTCGACGGTCTTCTAATTGAAAAATGCAGTTTCTATTTTGCTCTTCAATTTATAATGCAGCTAAACTGTCCTTCTGTTTTACAGATTTTTATAGTTTTTTTTGCTAGCTTCTGCCCACGATTTTATGTTAGTAATTATGAAATTCCCTACTTCTAATGGTATAACAATTTTAGTATGATAAATGTAACCATTTTCTTAAACTCTCTAGTGTGTGCAGGCGGAAACTATGGAGATAACAACTTTTATGTCTCTTTCTTCTTAAACAATTATGTATATATTGATGGTTTTGTATTGGGGAATTTGTTTTAGAAATGCAAACGTACTTAGCTTTTTGTAATATATTGCATAAACAAAATAATTTTACACTATTTGTGGCAAGTACAGTATGTAGTTCAAGTATAACGATGTCCGCAGAGACATGAGAATCTTTTGACAACCATCGTCATCATTCTGGACTAAAAATATCTATGCCATTGTTTCGTTTAAAGAATATATATAGCTATTTCATTGACAAAACAATGTTTTACTTGTGATTTTTATTCATAAAATTGTTAAAGTCTTGAACACTTTGCTTTTAATACTGAATGGAAACTAGTCAATCTTATATATAAAAATGAATCGCTAAATGTGTTGATAAGCGCGAAACTCGAGAACGGCTGAACCGATTTGGCTGATTTCTTTTTTGTTGTGTTTGTTGAAGTCTGGGGAAGGTTATTACGGAGAGAAAAATTAAAAAAAAAGGCTGAAATAGTCTAAAAACAACACTTTTCTATATTCTCATATAAAATATTTGTTATAAGTCAATTTGAACTTTAACACCATACCATAAAGTTTAAATGTTAGTGGACGGGTTCCGGGAAGGCAAAACAATTATTGAGTGACGTATAAATATTAATGTCAATATTTGTCAATTTTTATACATATAGCATTAAGGCCAGGTTCCTTCAAACAATTTCTAAAAAATCTGACGGGGAAGCTATTAACATTAAAAAAAGCAATGTGACTTTGTTTTAGAGAAATAGGGCAGAACAAGGTCTGCCGGGACAGCTAGTCTTATATATTTATCCTTTTCTGTAGTCTCTAGTTTTCTGTAGTATTTTTTTTTATACTGATTCGACATAGTGACTGCAGTTCACCTGATGGCAAGAACAGTGTAGTCCTTTTAAAATGAAAGGGACCATCAAAGGATGAAAATCCATTGATAGTCTTTGTCGTCATGTCGGCTCACATACACCACGACGAAAGCTCTCTAGGTTATACCTCATATATGAGATATGAATTACAAGCTGATCCCGAAATGCTACAAGCCAAAGCGAGTCACTATAACGGTCTTTACACTTGTGTACTTTGGTCATAATCCAGTTCGGGCAATAGCCCTACCACCATATAAATTAATGAATTTAATAACTTCTACTGTAATTTCAAATATTTTTTATAACATAGGTGGAATATCCCGCGACTCTATGGTACATGATTATGACATGGTCTGCTGGGTGCTTGGCGAGCTTCCCGTCCGTGCGCAGGCAGCAGCTTCAGCATTCATCCCCGAAATCAAGGCTATCAATGATTATGATAATATTGCTTACATGCTCACTTTTCCCTCCGGTGCTATCGGTCTTGGTGACAACAGTCGTTATTCTTCCTATGGTTATGACCAAAGGCTCGAAGTTTTTGGAAACAAAGGTAAATATGATGTAGATATTATAAAATTATATATAAGAGATAATATATTATAGCTGGCGACTACGACATGTATGTATAACGGATATAACACCGCAGATGATGTGACTGTGAAAGTGTTGGCAGCGTGTGGATGTCTACTTGTGACGTATCTCTTTTTCAGATGGTTAGTTTTATAGACATTCTTCAGTGATTGGTAAAACTTTTTGGGAATAAACATAGTTGTAATTGTATTAAAAGTTTTCGTTTTTAATATTGGTATGTTATATTTAGTGCTATGTTTGTAAAACAAAATCAAATTAACTGTGAGCCTGCAAGATCTTTAATTGAATCTAACTTATTTCTGATATTACTATTACTTTGTGATTTGACAAAATTAAAGCTTTTGCTATAGATTATGTGGTGGATGCCAACACATTACAGGAGTTTGTAATAGTTGAAAAATAATTGGTGCCTTTATGATCTCAGGTATGATTAAAGTTGAAAACGAGAGACCTTGTCATTCGACGGAGACGATACTAGGGTACGAGGGAGTAAAACTGAGCCCTATTTTCTTTACATACGCATCAAGATACAAGCTTGCTTACGCGCGTGAAATGGAACACTTTTTGGACGTCGTGCAAAGTAAGTTATAATTACAATATGAAACTCAATTCTTAAAAATAATATTTTATTATATCACTTCTCCGGACATCACTGATTCGATAATTATATTTCCTAATAGAGGGGGTCTCTATGGATGTGGCCAGTTGGCACGCTCTGGCTGTTAGTAAAATTGCAATTGCTGTTGAGGAGAGCGCTCGGACTGGTAAGGCTGTGGACATCGACTGGTCTAAAGAAGATATCCCAGATGTTTACTCGTAAACGACTTTTTAAGTTTTTGATGCGAACTATATAAACTTACTATATGTATATGCTTGAATATTATAATTTTTATAAATCTATTGTAAAGATAATTAATATAATAAATTTTTGCATAAATAAACAAACATAAAAATGAAATATTATTTTTTTACAACATTAAGAGTCTGTTAACAAAATAGATATAAAAAAATTAAAGTCATAGACAAGACAAGAAGAAGATAATGGGCAAGATCCTAATAAAAATTTATTAGCCATAACTATGCTATCAAAATTTCTGTCAAAATATTAATAAACTTATCTATTTTCTTCAAGTCGCGAGAATAATGAATACAGCCTGAACTTAGACGCGTAATGTTGATGGCATAAAGGCTCAGATAATGCAGTCAGCTCAGACAGTTGCTAATATATTTCTACTATTCCCAAAATAGTTAATATTGTTTAATTTTTTCATTTTCAGTCTATCATTTAGATGTACTAAGTAAACTGATAAAGAGTTGACTGACCATTAGAAATGTGAATAGTTGTGGATTTAAACACTGTCACGTAGAGCTTGATGCATATAAATTGGGCTCTGTGCGAAAATCTGAAAATTAGCTGCGCGCATACTAAACTAACATAACAGGTCCAATTTTGAATATTAAACATATATTTTACAAAACTCAATTCACTAGTAACCCACCTTATCTCTAAGTTTTGTCATCTACCTGAATTTATATGAAATTACTAATTTGATACTCAGTGCTAAATGTATTTGAAGTTTTTCTCGATTGTTGATGTTTTTCAATTTCATATTATAATCTCATAGAATATTTCGGTCCTTAAAAGAAACATAATCGACTAATAACATTTTAATTTTTACTTTACTTATGAACTATACTATTGTATTTTAACAAAGTCTGTGAAGTCTGTTTTTCTTTATCTATAAGAGTTAGAGCCTTTCGTTATTATTTTAAGATACCATCCTCTTTAGTAGAATATAGTACGAATGTTAGCAGTATATATGGGAGCAAAGTATAATGTATACACGTGGACGTGTGGTTAGTGACATGTCAGCGTGATTGTTGCACGGTATCAGTGCAGCACAGCTAGCAACTATATGCAGTAGCCTATCTTCCACTCGGTAATTGAACATGCCCGCCGTAATAGCGCTTCACTTTGTTCTAACACCTATATATTGATATGCCGATAATCGAATGTGTTGTTTAAAGAGCACTCTTCATGAGGAATTGACTATTATTTATTTAACTTAGCCATTAATACAAAAAGCAAAAATATACGAGTACTACTTGATATTTTCTTCGTGTATTTCTCCTAAATTCCTCACTCTATCGAGCATCCTCATAGTCCGAATCTATGGACATAATTTAGGTCTTGAGAATCTTAGGTTATCCGTAAACTAGAGGAAAGCATTTGTATCCGGCCTTTGCGGTTTGTGACTTCAGCAATTTTTCTGACATACTAGAATACATGTACTTTTACTACAATATATTTATTGAATACATATGTATATGCTTAGATAACACCGCAATTCAACTAGGTGTTCAGAGAAGGAAAACTCGACCAAACCTGCATCCTGCTCCCTCCCGATCGTACTGGTTCTCCATTCCATCGGGCCCGAGGGAGTTCGGACGAGAGAGTGCTTCTCTGGCTACGCGTCCAGTTATGCACTTAAATATCTCCTGCGCAATTGACTGTTTCCGAAAAGTGGCCCTCAATTTTCTTAATCGGCATTGAAATAGTCGCCGTGGCCGAAACCGGCTAGGATATCATCATATGCTTAGATAGTAAATATGTTTAGATAGAACACTAACTGCGCAGGAAGTATGCAATGCATTGAATTGATTTATTACATAAGATAGTCGCCATATGGTGCTCATAAAAATAATTTTATTATAGCGTGTAATATATTTAAAAAAAAATTAGGATAGATCCAGAATTATGTAAAGATTCCTTTTAAAAAATATGTAGTGAAAATATCATGATTTTAATGAAAGAATCTCGATTAAAATTTTAAATTGACTAACCATATTCTAGGAGCTTACTGTTACCATTTATTTATATTTATAAACTCACCAAATTTAGGTAATCTTTCTTTGTGCTGTTAATTGTTGGACATACTATATAAATGATAATATTTTACGTCTATAGTATGTTATTCTTACAAAAAGTAAAACATTCAAATAAAACGTTAAATTAAATAATTATTATAGAAATAGTATATTAGAGAGTTAGGTAAATATTAATAAGAATATACACATTCAAAAAATAATAATAAGGATATTTAAATGGTAATGAAAATATACCAGACTTTGTCATGCTATCCCATTGATTATACTATATACCAAGAAATAGTTCCACGTTCTGAGAAGAGCAATATTCGACAGGTGTAAAACGAACGTGTGGATCTCTAAGAAATGTGCGGGATTGCTAGCATTGTGAGTTTGTGCCATCACAATGAGCACTTTGATGAGCGCTTATTCAGTGTGCTCCAACGTACCTTCAATTTGCAACTTTTATTACATAAATTACTTTCCACAAAAACTCTGTAGAAAATGTAAGCAGTATAGTGAAGAGACAAAGAAATTTCATTAACCGGATGATTTGACAAGAACAATGTGATTGGATAGGGTTTTCAAAAATAAATTAAGTCTTTTCATTCGACCGCTTGAAACAATTTACAATGCAATCTGTATTCCAGTCAGTTAAGGCTATTATTGCTATTAATAAAATTAAGAAATATTATCAACTTTAATAGATAAACAATTGTACGTTATACAACTCAATTTCATTTTAAAACTAAATCACAACATTTAAGGTAGTGACAGTGGATTGTAAAAAAATACAGTTTTATTAAATTTTTATTATATGTATTAGAAATGTAAAATATAATAAAATAACATAGAAATAAATATGCACGTTCCCAGATGTTTTTCAGATTATATTGACTGCAGTTCGATAATAAAGTGATTGCCTTATAAGTATTACAATAAATTCTCGATAATAATTGTAATTATCAATTAGTATGTTGCTTTGACAGTTTTATTTGAGTAGCTTCTTAATTAGGGCATGTTTATGTTTATTCACCGTACCTCTGCGTTTTTCAAGTTGAGTAGGGAACAACAATGACATTTCGTTAACATATATGGAGTATTGTCACTTACTTATCGATGAAGTAATACATAGTTAAGAAAGCTATGCATAACGGTATATATTAGGTCCTTACATATGAAATTGGCGTTTTTCGTACTGGCCACTTTAATCACAAATTTCTCCTCTTTGGTAAGGAATTCCAAATTCAAATTTGTACAGCTATAGACTCATATATTTGTGCTTCGATGATCGTCATTCATTTGTTTTTTTCTTCTATTTTTTTTCTGTTTACGTCACTCATATTACAAAATGGAAAACTTAAAATATCGCATTATTTACGAGTACGAGTTCCGCCGTGGCACTAGTGCTGCGGAAACAACTCGAAGGGTGAATGATGTGTATGGCGGTCGTGTTGCAAAAGAAAACACAGTTCGTTTTTGGTTCCAACGTTTGCGTTCTGGAAATTTCGACCTGCAGAACAAGCCCCGTGGACGGCCTGAGACTCAAGTTGATAATGAAGAGTTGAAGGTTATTGTGGAAGCGGATCCATCGCAAACCACGTCCGAGTTAGCTGCAGGCTGCGATGTTAGTGATAAAACTGTTTTAATTCACTTGAAGCAAATTGGGAACATTAAAAAGCTTGAAAGGTGGGTACCTCACGAATTGACTGAAGCAAACCGGCAAACGCGCGTCGACTGCTGCGTTACATTACTAAACCGGTACAATAATGAAGGTATTTTAAACCGAATCATTACCTGTGATGAAAAATGGGTTCTTTACGATAATCGGAAGCGCTCAGCGCAATGGTCGGATCCTGGCCAGCCAGCCAAATCCTGCCCCAAGCGAAAATTAACCCCAAAAAAGTTACTTGTAAGCGTTTGGTGGACTAGTGCCGGTATTGTTCATTACAGTTTTCTCAAATCTGGCCAGACTATTACGGCTGATGTCTATTGTCAGCAATTGCAAACCATGATGGAAAAGCTAGCGGCTAAACAACCTAGGCTGGTCAATCGCTCCACGCCACTGCTGCTTCACGACAACGCTAGACCACACACTGCGCAACAAACGGCTACTAAATTAGAAGAGCTTCAATTGGAAAGTCTAAGACATCCTCCGTACTCCCCGGACCTTGCTCCAACAGAATACCATTTTTTTCGAAATTTGGATAACTTCTTGCAAGGGAAAAAATTCAACTCCGATGGGGCAGTCCAAATCGCCTTCAAAGATTTTATTGATTCCCGTCCGACTGGTTTTTTTAGTAAAGGGATCAATGAACTACCTATGAGATGGCAAAAGTGCATAGAAAATAATGGTTCATACTTTGATTAATTAAATATATTATATTAAAAAATATTCGACTTTTTGTTCCTCCCATACAAAACGCCAATTTCATATGTAAGGACCTAATATTTAAGCTAAATATATCCTTGTCCTTGTAAATATGTCCTTGTAGTTGTCTAGTATCTATAGTATAAATGCAAGCTTAGTTTCAGACTAATGTGAATAGACTAGACTAGTGTGTATTTGTCTGTAAATATTATTAATGCACATAAATATAGTATCTTAGGGTCTTGAGGATGGAATTTAGGAACTCTATTGTTGGTTTTAGACTCAATCTCAAAATGGTGGCAAATTGTGCTTTTAATGAATTTTTATTTAAAGAAAACTGATTTCATATTTATTTATTTAGGGGTAACCCTAAAAGTTCATAACTGTATTATAATTTTTTTGATACTTTAATTCGGTAGAGTTTTTTTATAGTTAAATGCCATCTAGTATATCACGGATTCATTTTGAGCGTCCAGTCAACATTAAAAGGTTAATCGTTCGCATAAAACACGGTACAATAAAGAACGTTTCCCCATTCATGAGGCATACCGAGTCAGACATCTCGCGTTATTATACTCGTAAAGTTCGCCCTTTCCTTGCATAATGATATGACGAATTGCGTTCGCGATATTTCTGCTTCTTTATATCATGAGGTCATTACCGGATAGTTATAGCGCTGAAAATGTATTTCAGAATACATTCTAACTAAATTCCTATATAAAAGTATAAACATTTGGAGGCTAAAAACGTTGTGATTATAAAACTTTGGTTACGTTGAAAATACTAGGAACGTGTTTTTTGAAGGAATTTAAAACAAATTTGGTCGTGGAGATAATGGAGAGCGCGAGTTTCGAGTGTTAGGGAACGTGTGGCTGGCATGCTCCACAGGGGTGAAAAAGTAGAAAAGTTGAAATCGCCTGCAAATAAATCGAGTGCTGAACGTTATCATACTCCTATATATTAACATTTTGTTTAACGGGCCGTCGTTTATGCTAAACAATGTAATTTTACATTGTATCATAACTTACACCCACGCAACTTCCATGTACATTCTCAATAAAGTTAAAAAATGTCTAATTATAATTAGTAATGCACAAGCTAGGTTCAGTTATTTCTATAAAAATGTGGACAGATGAAGTCTTGTTTTGTTTCTTCACTATCTCAACGCTGAAAGTTATTTTTTATTTTAACAAAAAAATCAACGAGAAATAATTTGATTTCATATTATTTAAGTTCTTCTACTTGCCACGTGTATTTTTTTCCTATTTGAAAATTCCATTAACAAGATTAAAGCTTTGAGTGGTCAGTTATGTTTGAGAGTCACTCTCATTGCCTTCTTCTATCAGTCAAAAAAGGTTTCAAGAAGCGTCGTGATGGCAACTTTTTAGTGCTTCACCAGGCCCATAGGAGCGACAGGCTATATCTAAAGGTGTAACTGTGTGAATTTAAGTGCAGTGTACGTTCGCGTCGCTTAGCGAGTTTCTAGGGAAGTGCGTTGCACCACCTATCTTCGTGAACTTTACGATCAGCTATGTTTTAGTTATTTGAGTGAGTAGCTAATTAGTTTTTCCCATTTTAACTATTGAGATATATTTTTCAGTTTCTTCAAGTATTCAAGTCATTAATATTCTTATTGAGTATCATACTTTGTATAATAAAAAAAACGTAAGTTATAAAATAAAAAAGTTCCTACTAAAATCTTTTTGTGAAAACAACCGTAACGAAACTGATGTTAAAATATTCTGGAATGGGCGAGTATGAGCAGACTTAGACAAGAATGAAGTGTTTCTTTAATAATTTCATAAAAATAAACGAGCAAATCTCCTCCTCAACGAAGTGGGTGCAGTTCGTGCCTGGAATAAATTTCTTCAAAGGGATCGTTTTCAATTTCATGGCTCAATCTTCGGGATCTGAACGAGAATATGTAAAAGGGCATTTGTCGGTGTCAACACAATGTAATGAGCCTCTTTTCGCATTAACTACCTGCTTATGATCTCTAATAAATATATTATATAGGTAGATATATCATACCATAAGGAAAACCGTAGGAGACATTCAGTGATTTCTTTTCCATTGAAGTTGTTCTGTTAAACTGTTATTACGAAATATATGCTTCTGAAATTACACATAAATGATTAATTTGCATATTGTGATCTTTAATATACGTTTTAAAATTATATCTATTAAAAAAAAAAAGTATTTTAATGGAGTTTTCAAGACTTGACAATATTACGTTAAATTATAACGTGATTTAAATTAGCGGTCAGATTCTTGTTAACAGACTTGATTATTGGTTTTGTTTGCTTTGCAGATTGATAATGCTATTGACACAAATAGAAAGTTAATTTAAGATCATTTTTAAATTATTAGTTTACTAAAAATGTGTTAAGCTTTGGGTGCTAAGGGATGAAATTGAGATAAAATTTGTTTTTAACTGAAGACTCAACTTGATCACAAAGAAGTATTTTGGATCTTAATTACCGCCAACGGGTAAATACAATGAGCATCATTTTGTTGACTCTCAAAGGGTTTAACAATTATGTTATACATTTACTGTATTTATCATCGTTGTACAACTTGCACAATCTGTTCTATTATCGAATAATAAATCTCAACAACGAACGTCTATACTTATAAATATGTAGAAAAGACAATTGATTTTTTTTGTTCTAATTATTTCTACTGAAGTTAATACTGAAATTTAAAACGGAACATTATTATTAAATTAATTTAAAGGTATCGCAAAAGTTTTTTTTATATAAGTCAAATTTGAAAACTGATAATGATTGGAAACCTTCGTAATCTTACCCTGAAATCTATCTTGTAAATTGTTATATTAATGTGTCGTAACTAGTATTAATTATTATAATAAATGATCATTGTATGATACTATTGATTTGTATAAACAGATTTTTATAGAAAGTATAGCATGGTGTAAGTTTGTTTTGATATTACAGACTTTGAAGAACTATATTTCAATATTTTCTTTTTTGTTTATACCAAGGCTACTATTTTGTGTACTAATTATTTTTTTATTTATTTACTATTTTTACTTCAAGACACAAGTAAATCTCATATTTGCAACCAAACGTTATATGACCAATCTAGGCCACTTTTCTGTTGTGCCAAGACTATCGCGTCTATATAACAGGTGTGTGACCAGCGACAAGAATATAGATATGTTTTCAGACACGTAGTCGGCTTACAAGAAGAAATTAATGAGCAGATAATGAGTCTTAAGTTTGTCAATGTTCTTGCTGTTGTTCATGTGTTGTGTTTGTACAGATTATTAACAGTGATTTTTGTAATTATGAATAATGACAACATTACATTTTCATTTTTATATTATTGATCAATGCTTTTAAGAAATGCTGTGTTATCTTTTATTTTTATCTACTCTGGATATATAACTACATACATACACTATACACACTATGTATACTGGTATATACATGATTATATTCGTAACGTACAATGCCACTACTGTTTATAGCCCATAAATGAATAAATAAATATATAATTCATCATGTAATTATAAAATAATGTTAGTTAATTATACAATGACCATAGGTGTAGTTTTTACATTATTGCGATATAAATAAAATATACCACAATTAAAAATAACAGACAAAATCACAACGTCTCTGATATGAAACAATAACGAGTTAAGGGAATAGGGTAGTCGCCTGAGACTGCTAACCCTTGTTGCCATATGAGTGACGGCTTACAGCTTTTCCGGACTAGTTTTCATAGCCTATGGATGTCATCAAATAATAGTTGATCTAAAGTCGAAGTGTGTTAGATTCTCTGGAAAAACGAATAAAATAATGTTGTGGGGCTACATTTATTTGAATAGTACAAAATACATAAGATATGTCTTTTTAACTGAACTTTATTGTAAATAGGCGCTTGGTAGTGGAGGTCAAGTTGCATATTAGCTTGTAATCAATCGATTTTAATGTGAAAGCAACCACAGAAGTAGAAATTTTGTATACGTCTATAGTTAACTTATCCATTTCATATTTTAATTGTATGTACAAATAGAATTTCATGTTGATTAATTATTATTGTAAGTTCTAATATCGAAAATTAAATTTAAATTCACTAGTTAAAAGGTGTCACTTTAGGCTATGCTTTTGGAATATCTTATAAGCGCAAAGCGGAAACAACAAAATATATCTGTCCACTACGAAGTGGATATAACATGATGACATCTATCTATCTCCCTAAAAATTTTTACATTAACTAATTTAATGAAACCTTTCTTACAATAATTTAATGTAAAAAGCATCAATGATGTGATGTATAAACAAACTTTAAACAACAAATTCAAATTTATTTTGATACAAACAAGTCACAAGCAAATCTTCCTTGCCTTTGACATTGAATGTTGTCCTATTTACGAATTGTTTCACGGGAACATTCCACTATTGAACCAGCAATAACGTTTGCTCGCATTCAGCCGTGAAACTATTGCTGCGTTTATAGGGGCAACAGGGAGGGTGACGTGAAGTGGTGTAAAGTAAACGTCTTCCGCGATATTGTCGCACTCGTTTCCATACTTATGATATTGACGTATTCTCAGGCATTGAAAATAAAAGATAAGCACCATGGAGCTTTTTGTATTCGTCGTTTTATTTTATATCACGTACGTTCCTGGTGTGTTAGGCGCAAACTAACAAAACAGATTAATTTAACATAATACAAGCAAAGTGTGTAAGCTTCAACACAATACAAAATCAATTTTTATTGCAACATGTTAGTTCCTGCCGAGGATTGTACCTATGTAAGAAATCAAAAATAATTATCAATATCAAATTATATATTTATGATGTATTTATGATATATTGATGATCTAAATAATTCAAGCATGAAACCGTGTATTAAGTTGATAAAATGTTTATTAAGCATTTAATAGTTCCTTAAGTTTGTTTAAGAGTTCGTGGTTTTTTTTTTCTACAATGTTACGATTTAGAAGCCTTTACAAAAAGAATAAATAGCCCTTTCTTGGGTAGACGCGGTCCGTTATCAGCCTCATATTCATTTTCCATCAGGTTTGATTGAGGTCAAATGTCAACCGATAAGACATAAAAAAAGTAATCATTTTAATTTCTTCTCTAACCAACTAAAAAACCATAACAGAATATGGGAAGAATAATGATAATATTATTTATTAAAAAATTATTTTATGTTTACGAGAATGTTGTTTTTAAAATAATATACTTCATATTATTAATAGTGCTAGTCAATCGAAAAGGTCTAATTAAAATATACAATGAAGTCCGAATGAATCAACGATTTCGTTATCGACTGGAATGTCACAATGAGGAGAAAGAGCCCTTGTTGATGAAGCTATGTTCGACACAGCGAAGGGGTGAGGTGAGACTGCGACCCTTCTGATTACACAATGTTGGCTTTCATCCCTTGTGCAAGTCGCGCACCGGAAATCTTTTGTGATTCGACTTCGGTTATTGTGGTACGGCATACTAATACGAAGAAGGTAACGTATGTGAAATATGTGATGAGAGAAACCACACGTATCACGGTAATCAAAATGTTGATAATAAAGATATACAAAACTCGTATAGATTGCCTTACGAGTATGCGATTGACTTAACTGTATATATACTGTACCTATTTGAATATATGATCTATTTTTGTCTGATCTATAATACTGTCAAAATTTGTTATAACGACATCGAAGGGGCTATCCATATTTAGTCGTAAAAACCGATATTGGGAACAACCGGGATGTTTTTGATATACGAAGTCTTATGTCTTTGTTCAGGGTATAACCTATAAGTATGTTGATCTAAACGATGTCGCCATAAACGATTTCGACTGTATATATAAAAGGAAGGACAATAACTGACTGATTTGGTAATCATGAATTTGCGAAAAATATAAGATCTACAGACTGGCTATTTGGCACGTAAGCTTGTTTTGGGGTATAGGTAAGAGATGAGAACGGATTTTTGAAAATTTAATCTCTGATGGGATGGAATACGGGGTTGAAATTCATTTGTAACTTCGCTACCAATTAAGTTAGAGATGGGAGACTCCATACCACTTTAATAAGTAAATAAAACGCATTTTATTACTTTTTTAAAATCAATTCTCGGGGATTGATATAGAGTTTTATATTTTTTACGAATTAATTTTTTTATAGGTTAAAATGATGAATTCACAATTACAAAAAAAAAATACGTTTCCTTCTTCATTCTACCCTTGATGGGGTGAAATAGGGATTTAAAGTTTGCGTGGAAATACAATAACACTAAACACAAGGTAAACATGTTAAATATTCTATTTCAATACTACTTCCATTAGATGTGTATAAAACGTGTATGAACTAATGGATTAACAAACTCCAAGGCTGAGATATATAGACGCTATTTCGACTTTGCTCAACAAAGTTCTAAAAAAATGAATTCGTTTTGACAAAAAACTGAATGTATGATAGGAACTTTAGTTTTTTTTGTATCCCGGGGGAAAATCCTGCATAGGACCACCAGGAACGCTGTGAGGGCATCGCCCCCGGTGTGTCAGACCCTTACTGACTAAAAACCCTGGAGGTATCCCTCTGATTGCTCCACCCGGGCCTGGAAAACCAAATTCGTCCAGACACCCAGGGAACAAAAGGCCGTGTTGAGGCTAACTCTCAGGAACTTTAGTATAGTCATAGTATTCGCAGTGCCAAGTCTATGTTTGACATTCAAATCGTTTGACATTCATTGAGTAATATAAATTGTAATATTTTAGTATAGTCTAAGCAAACTTAACTTTTTTTAAAAAATAAATAATGTTATACTATTTAAAGCGTTATTTTATGCTTGTTGTAATTTAAATAAAATTTTAGTCAAATGAACAAAAATGTTAGTAAAAGTTTACTAATCAAGAACAAAGTTGAATAAAAAGTAAGAAAGAAATAAAGAAGAAAAATTTGTGAGATACAAATTTAAGCATTAAAAATGGATGTTAGGTGGCATTCAGTAGTCAGTGGGTCTAAGGTTCTGCATCGCCTCGGCAAGCTTAAAATCAGGCTATCTAGAATGGATTAGTGAATCTTGGTTTATGTTTACGAGAGATGTAAGAAAAGATCTAGTTCTGTGTGTAAATTTTAGACAACTTCTAGAACGCCATTCTGCCGAGCAAATCCCATGCATGCTCGATAGGATTTATGTCGCACGACTACGGAAGTAATTCTAAAACAGCGATTTAAAGTTCAATGAACAGGTCATAAATGATCCTTTGTTACGTGCACGAGCATTGTCCTGCAATAACAGGAAATCTTCACCTGTTTGGTGTTGGAGTGGAGTAAACAACAGTTGACCACCTCATGGCAATGTTTTTCGGCAGTGAGGGTGTTATCTGTCACATTGAAGTAGTCTCTAGAGCTGTGTACCTATATTCTATTAAGTCCAAATTCACTATTTTTGAAATAAAATATATATATATATATAGGATAAATGACTGTCAGCTGAAAATCAACGCTGGGTGACTCAGCTGGTCACTTAGCATTTGCTGAGCTAACTTCCCTTTGGTGCATCATCACATCACAGGATATTTGGTTTTGTTTTTTTCCATCTTCATTAACCTATCATTCTGTGTTATATGTCATTACATACAACAATGCTGTGTGCTAAATAAATGCATTTTTTTTCTTTTCTTTCTCCGAATTAAATCGATGTCAGTTTTACTGCTAACTAGAATTAAGGCCTAAGCCATGATTGTTCTCTCTTGATAGGACTGAACTTCCAGTGGACACTGAAACCATTCACAAAGTTTTGAAACTCAAATAACGCGTATCTTTTTTGAATCTCAATGAAAACCGGTACCATCACCATGAATTCATCAGAAAACAGGACAGGAACTCACTGATCTTGTGACTATTGTTGCTGAATTTGTTTCCACTATAAATGTTATGCCTCATTGTTAAGCCGAAGAGCTTGCACCCGCAGCAGTCTACGAGATCTGAAGTTCATCTCGTGCAACCTCCTCTTCCTCGCAATTTAGCTGCGCACAACCAACTGGTGTTAAAACCGCAGCTTTTCTACGAGTTGCCGAGCCGTAGTCTGAGGCTTTCTTCTGGCTATATATGTAAAAAAAACGGTCGTTCACATGATATCTACCAGGATGACGTTCAGCCGTTCATCCAGTGATACGATAAAGACCGCCTCCAATCGTCGGATAACCGATTGTTTAGAACGAATGTAGCAAATTCTACAAGACTCTATAAAACTGTGAACGTCCAGCTACGACCACACCAACATGTAAGGTTCTAAGGTTATCAGCATATTTGCTGCATTCCATACAAAAATCGAGTATACATAATGGCTTAATAAGATTACAAAGCAAATATAATAGCAAGTTTTCGTAAAACATATCTAGACAATTTTTCTCTTCCCTGAACTATATTTAGGCTAGTACAAAGGTACTGCACCTCGCAATCTGTCAATGCACTTTCGTTCTTCTATTGCTGTCATTATTCTTAGTCTTACTATGAGGTGTTGTGCAGTCATACGCGATGTTTTGTTCATTATTGACAGGTTTGCGCTTGACCTCAATCTCACTTGCTGGAAAATGATGATGAGATGGAGCGCGCTCACCCAGCAAAAACCGATTTACTCGACGTTCGAAGATTCCCATGTCATAAGATATTGGAAACAGATGCAGGAAGCGAATTCCACTCCTTGGCGGTTCATGTCACTAGAACATTACAAAAAAATTGCTATTCCAGTTTTCGGAAACGATTTTTGTGACAATAATAATTCTAAACTTAGTATCTATTTGATCAATACACTTATTATATGATGATGATGTCCTGGCCGGTTTCGGCCACGGCGACTGTTTCAACACCGATTAAGAAATTCGAGGTCCAATTTTCGGAAACAGTCAATTGCGCAGGAGATATTTAAGTGCATAACTGGACGCGCTGCCAGAAAAGCACTCTCTCGTCCGAACTCCCTCAGGCCCGATGGAAAGGAGAACCAGTACGATCGGGAGGGAGCAGGATGCAGGTTTGGTCGAGTTTTCCTTCTCTGAACACCTGGTTGAATTGCGGTGTTAAAGAGATACCTTAGTCGCCTCTTACGACACCTCAGCAAGAAGAGGGGGGTGCTATTCTATTCTGCCGGCAACCACCACGGCTTACTTATTATATATATTGTATTTAAATTACAAACACTAATCATCTATGACCTTGTCGGTTGTTCTAAAGTTCTAAATTAACTACATTATTAATAAATGTTCTGTGCTCCCAACGGATTTTGAAGTTGTAAGCCTCGTTTATATAGATCAAGGCTAAACATTAGAGTATTATTTAACAATAATAGACCTGACGTTGCTTGTTTATTATACATTTTCTGAATAGATCATACATTTACTGGATATAATTAGAATGCTAATCGTAATTATTTGTTTTGTAGGTAGCAACGTAAACACAGTTACGAATGATGAAAAATGAACATACGAGTATTGAACTTGATTCAGGGTATCAATCATGAGTCGTTCTACATTGTGGCGATGAATTATTGTTTACTTTTAACTTTCTTACTGATAATTTGGTTTTCATGTAACAAAAAAGAACTGTATGTAGGCCTTGAAACAATGAAGGTTAGGTTGCCTTTAGGATCATTTTTGTAGATGATTTACAGATACAATTTGTTACTCTCCTGTGGACTAAAATAAAATGCTTCATCAAGATGCAGTTAATGGCATTATAAACATACTATTTCAAATTTTAGAATATCACTTTTAAATCTAAAAGTAAAATTTCAAAAGTGTATATGAAAAGATGCACAGAAAGCCATTATCATTTGTCAAATGCACTTTAGCCTTTGTATTTTTAATGTAGCAAATGTAATAATATTGTAAAGTCTTGTGAATCTTGAGAGAACTGAGTTGTACTATGTACAGTGAAAGATTATATGTCTTTTGTGACATGACAGAGTGTAGGACACGGTTTATCAGACATTGTAAGTAGTGTGGCTAGGACAAGATTAAATTTGTGCCGCCCGTTGCCTTCATGATCTAGTGAACTACGACAAAGCAGTTGGTATATTATTGTATCTAACATAAATTACTATTGTGTATAGTATTTAATAAATATTTGTGTATTTTGCAGTGTTTATTTTTTTTCATGTTAAGATTTACGGCTCTGGGTACAACCCCTTATGAGCCCAAAAGCACAGTGTTTAAGTTTATCAATGGTGACCAGCGTTGAATATGCGTATTAGAGGGTAGATATTGATTGTATATGTAATTTCAACCTATAACTGACTATGATATAACTGTTTATGATTATCAGAACAGGATTTTGTTTTTAATTTTTTTTTGTTTTTGGTATTCAGGGGGAAAATTCTGCATAGAAACATCAGAGCCGCTGTGAGGGCAGCAACCCCGGTGTGTCAGACTCCTATTGACTAAAAACCCTCGAAGTGTCTCTCTAATCGCTCCACCTAGGCTTGTGAAACCAAATTCATCCAGACGCCCGGGGAGCAAAAAGTCTTGTTGAGTTTATCTCACTGGGAGGTGTGGGAGTAAAGAGTCCACCCTTCTAAAACCTCAGTCTCAGGCGGGGCGCTGCACACTGCGCACCACCTCCCTCTCATCCGAGCAGCGGGCTCCCTCAAGTCTACTGCACGGTATTAATATTTCAAGTACACTAACCTTAGTCAATACCATGGACTATATGTAATCAATTGAAATCCTAAAAATCCCGAGAATATTTAATTTCGGTACTAACTGTAGTTATCTTTGTTCCAAAATCTGGGTATGATAACGAAAACAAAGATTATAAATAGCCACATTAGAATTTTTGCCCGAAGCTATAACAAGTTGAGGCTGTTATCTTTAGCGATTCACCGTAAATAAGTACCTGCATAGTATATAGTGTCATGTATGTAAATGTATACTCATTATAATTTTAGAAAAATTAATACATTTACTTGACAAATATAAATTACTAGCATATATTTACAACGTTTATTTTTACCAATAATCTTTCCATTTCACTGTAATAAAATAGCTTTTCATAATGCCAGTAAAATTTTTAGTAACGATAAATGTAAAACCTCTATAACAGTTTTAAAGAAGGCCGAAGAAACAGTAATCCAAGACAAACTTACATTCTCAAGGAAAGGATTTAAGTCAGTATGTCAGAAGCTCTCCGGGAGTGTGTCGCTCCTCTGATAAGAATACGTAAGAGCATAAAAATAAAAGTTCACATCGAAGGAACAGGGAAAATGTCGCGGAATAATATTTGGGATTCCAGTTTTATTTGAGTGCAGACCCTCTGCGAATGGAGACAGAGATTTCCCGAGATGGTCCTATCAAACATTTATGGAATAGCTACATAAAAGGACAACACTTAAGAACAGTTTCAATAAGTGTTTGAAGTAACGCAACCGTATCTAACGATATTACCCATCGGCTCTCGTAGCGTTTTAATATCCCTTGAACCGTTTTAAATTTATTTATAAAGGAATATTAACTTGTACCCTCATTAACTGGTTTATAGTAATTGACTTTTTAATATACACCTAGTTACAAATACTTTAACGAGTTTTATATGCGAAAAAACATAGTTTTCATTATTTTAGCCTGGTTAAAAAAGCAGGAATTCATTTTATGTCGCCTTGTAAAAATTCTTAAGTAAAGTTCTTCGTAAGTGTTGTGTGTCGTGACTATTCAAATTATTAAGAACAAAAGAGGGTAGAGGAAGTAATTTCCCGCCCCCGACGAAATTTCAGCAGCGCGTCCTTCTTCTCGTGACCTGTATCATCAGGTCAAAAAGTCGAACAATATTAAAATGAAGTTTCTTCGCAGATAAGACCCGTTGAAGTATTTATAACGGGCACAAAATGTGAAAGTTTATATATGGTCAATATTTAAATTTTTATTTTAACCTATATTCTTTTCATGTTTTTAAGTTTGGCAACAAGTAAGCAGATCAGTTTATTCACAATTATATTTATATTGAATGAGATTTCTTGTTTTTCTTTACATTTATTAATACAAATAAGCAGTAGGTTTTATTAAATTATCTAATTAATATATAAAAAAATGGTATATTATGTTAATATGTATTTGTACATATACATACATTAGCGATTATTTTTAATATTTAGTTATGGCAAAAACGTTGCCCTTTGACTTCTTTGTCACACCGTTCATATAATATTTATCGTAGCTGTAACAAAGAAATTCCATTTTGAGCCAAATGCGCAAATAGTTCGACGTTTGAATTTCCCCTGTGTAAATGTTATTACATTGGCGCTAGTGTGCAGGTGAAACATTCCACAGTAACGGGTGTGTTGACGCTTTGACAAACTGGGATACGCATTAAAATATAAAAGAAATAGACAATTCTACTTAAAAATATGATTAAACATTATTTAGTTTTTTTTATTTGTTTTTACTAAAATGTACTGTATCGTTTAATTAATCACTTTAAGAGATTTTACAGCAGTACAACATTAATTAACTAATTGTTTTAAAATGAAAGTCTTTTATTATAACCTAACGATTTATTCTACGATCACGAGCTATATGTATATCCACTCCACGTCTAAAGTGGATTAGTAACTATGACCGCTTATAAATTTACCTTTCTTTAGGTATATTTAAAGATTTTGAAGATCTTCATTTTTTAAACATAATTATGTAAATAGATGATCTAAAACAAAGCGTATATTAATCACTGTCACTGAGTCACCTGCGGCCAGATGTAAACAAATTTCTTGAAGTTTTGGCATTTGGAGTTAATGCGTTTGGATTGACTTGACTTGATTGAAATTAAGATTAAGGTGTTTTTTTTAAATAAATTTAATAATCTTATAAACTCTTAACTTATTGGAATTAATTAATTATGTCACGGATTATATTTTTGTTTATGGTTTTACTTTGAAGTTGTGTGTTGTTTGTAGTTGTGTTGTTTGTTGTTGTTTTTTTAAAGTGGTATAATGATTTATAGCGGGTCGATTTTTATCCTCTAATGTCGTCAATAATTTTATATTGAATAAATATATAGAGTTCAGTGAAGATATATATCAATGAAACAAATGAAATATATAAGTTATTTGTATGTATTATTTTGATTTAATTGATTTGGATTACTCAATTAACCTTCATATACCTACCTCATAACATATTTAGAGTGCATACATCTACGTCTACGTGAGTACATACTCATATACCAAGACACCTTCAGTCGTGATGTGGGCCGACAAGACGATGTAGACTCAATAGATTTTCGTCCTTTGACACGTATTCGCTTTCGTTTTTGGACTACACTGTACTTACCATCTGGTGCACTGTAGTTGATTTATCAAGCCAGTGTAAAATAAAGTGTACTTTTGACTTTTACTAATGTATTTATTATGAATACAAATATAAAGGGAAGAATTTACCAATGCTTACATACAAGTCGTTTTATTATAAATTTGGAGAAGGTTAGATTAATATTGGTGTACTGCATTATCTATTTTTTAAATAGTGTTGCAACTTGCAACAAAAATGCTTCTACCTACTACTAGAACCTACTTAAAAATTATCAAATACATATCACATTATATAAAAATTAAAGCTCATGCACAGAGTAAATGTAAAAAATGATTCAATAATTCCCTATATTGTAAAAAAATAAATCACCTGTCTTTTTCTTTTTCATTCTTAACTTCCATAGCCGTAGGATTATTACGCTCCGTTCTGATTATGATTAAGTGGCAACAAGAAGAAAAATTGGTAGGAATAAAATTAAAATTACATTTTGCGAGCTCTTATCACACTTTTGTGGTTTTCAGTCTTATATACAGGTAATATATAAAGGACGTATACTTGATTGTAACTAAATTACACGGAATAAGGTTTTCAATAAAAAATGGAAAACGATTATAAGAAAATCTGTACTGAATGCATATATATTTTATAAGAAATTATTATAGATATGAAAGGTAATAGAGTAATTTATCTATTTTTAAATCTATGACATAAACATCTTTTTGCTTTTTTAATTTTTTAGGCGTATATTGTGCACTAAATACTTTTTGCTTTTGGTGGTAGGGCGATTGCCCGAACCGGGTGGTGACCACAGTACACAAGTGTAAAGACCGTCATAGTGACTCGCTCTGGCCTGTTACGTTTCGGGATCAACTTGTGTATATCCAGTAACTCATATACCTAGAGACCTTCAGTCGTGGTATACGTGGACCGACACTATCAGAGAGACTATCAACTGATTCTCAACTTTTGATGGTCCCTTTCGATTTTGGACTACACTGTACTTATCATCAGGTGCACTGTAGTCACTTTGTCGAGCCAGTATAGAAAAAACATAACCTACTACAAATAAAAGATATATTGATAGGAATTTAAAATGAAATATCCTTAAAATACATAAATTATTAGGTATAATATAAAAAATATATATTTTAGTTTCTACCTTGCGTATACAATAACAGCCTCTAATTTTTAATAGCACTCGCAAACTCTCTTTGGTTTATATGCTATGTGAGTTACGTCACAAGTTTCCTTCATATCATAAATAATGAGTATGCAGTTACTAGCGGATGTTACCTTGTGGTTTTTGATAAGTGGCTCCAAGTAGAATTTATACGAAAATTTATCATTTCAATTTTTACCAGTAATCATATTAGTTAAGTAGATATTTATTATTTATTTAGCAACTGCCTTCAGTATTAAAAAGGTTTCTCACTTTAAATACAGCTATATATACAGAATTAAAAAAAATGTATAAATACACAATATATTATTTTAATGTGGCTGTAGTAGTCTAGTGGAAAAAGGACTAGTATTCATGCGCGGAACCGCGAATGGTCGTAGGTTTGAATTCCAGCACGTATCTCTGTTTTTCCAGATTAATTACGGACTTAGACATCGCATGCTCACGAGTGAAGGAAACATCGTGAGAAAACTCGCATAACAATGAAAATGTGTATGTAATCTGTAAGTGTCCTGGGCATGGCGATCAGCTGCGGCTGTCAAATCCTGAATTCTATTGTTCAGGCGCAGGGCATGAATATAAAAAGATACTAGATATCCTTCCCGTTTCCTCGTCCCATTCCTCACTCGGCTGTTAACAGTGACTCTTGTGTACGCACGGCGGAATCAACCAGACTTATCATCGGCAGAGAACTCGGTTACACTTCGAAATAATTGGTTGCTTTGGACAATACGGCGGAACATCTAAAAATATTATTAATTGTATACGGAGAACCTGTTCGGAGCTCCAGTAGCCTGTCCTCATTATACAGTTTCCAGGTGAGTGCCTTTTGATTATTTCATTGTCACTGTGCCTGAACAAACTGTTTGTCCTCTAATTAATTACGCGATCCAGATCCAGGAGATCCAGGGCCAGCGGTGGTCTCCTGCGCTAGCACCTACTTATCCATATTAATGCTTACTGAGAGGTACATCGCAACCTGGTATCCGCTGATGGGTCTTTGATGGGTCCGAGTTGCAACCGCCAGAATCTGAAACGTGCCTTAAAATAATTAGCTTAGTGACGAAAGCACAATATTACGGAAATATAGCCTACTTGAAAATGGAAATTATATTATCTTTCATAGTTGACATAATATTTAATTTATGCGATAAACTTAGGATCTCTACGTTGTCAACAAAAACATTAATAAAATATCACGTAGTTAATGTGTGTTATATTATTTTGAGGCAGACAATTCTTATCATTAATATAATTGTTTATTTTTTAAACAATTCTTTAGTTATGACCCCGATTTCAATAAAAATATTTGTTTTGTATTTAGTTGTGTTTTTAATTTACCTTTTAATCGTGTCGATTTATTGCTAACATTATGTATTGTCTGATTGATTGAAACCTACTTTCAAGTTAAGTTCTTTGCAATGATTTTCTGTAAATAAGGAGTGGTTATCTCGGACACCTGAAGGGCGTTTTGTGCGACTAAGTTTTTATATGGCCCGGCGTGGCGTGGAGGACACATAACGAGCACCTGTGCCCTCATCTACATAATGTAGACAAGTCATTGAACTCCAGCCGGTGGCCAGTTTTAAAGGACTGTATGAATCCATACTTTTATGTCTCGAGTTAGGATATGAGGAATTAATATCTTTATGTTTGATGAGCTAGTGCGTTCTATCTAATGCAAGTTCATTAACAACTAGTTATCGTCCGTATTGTTATCAAATGTACATGTGGTTTTGGTAGATTTTATAGACGTGACAATAAGAAGAGTAACATAGGAGTCTAATAAAGCAATGAAACAATAAAAGTAACTTAAAAAAAGAAACAAACCGCTCTAGTATATTGAATGCGTATTTGGCATTAGTGCTTTCATGTTGTTGAAAGTACAATACGCCAATATTATACTTGAGAATAGATAGATAATGTAAACAAAGAAAAATCAAAAACTCCTAAAATATTTACACTTGTTCGTGTATGTTTATTGAGTCGTAACTGAAAAAAGTCTCGGGGAATGTTACAGTTCACAGCTTCTTTTATGTGACGCAAAGGATAAGGCAAACACAATCACGAATCTTCGGATAATGTTAGGATATCTTTTATTGAAGTTATTATTGTATTGTTACAAATAATAAACGTGAAGATAATCCAGGTAAAATTCCCTAAACAATAAAGGAATATAATTCGAAAAAATAATATTAATGGAAAATAACAGAATTACAGATCGTGATACATTAGAAAAATACATCTTATTTTTTTCTTGCATCATATAACATCAGTTTGTTGATCTATCTAATTATAATGATATGTATAAGAGCCAGTGCTCACGATGCGTTGTGACTCCGTAACGCTATGGTGATCATACGAAGTGTTATGACGCAGCAAAGATGTTGCAATCCAGTTTATTAAAAATGTATCAAAAAATACTATACCGCTCCGCCATCACAACACGTGCACCCCTGTCCATACCTTCCGTCCTTGCGAACCGCAAGTCAGGTACGCGTGCGGCGTGGCGCCGAAGTGCATCGTGTGTCCTAGCATGGGTTTTTGTATGTAAACTGACTGAGCGACACTGCTCCGGCATAGCACCGCCGCAACAACGCACAATGTGCTCCGACAAAGAAAGCTAAGCTTTTTATTCTTTTTAAAAATAATGGTGTGAAGAAACGTGGAATCATCATCACCATCCTAGTCTACTGTTGGTGATAGGCCTCTCCTAATAAGCGCCATTGAGCTCGGTCTTCGGTACTCCTTGCCAATCATTCCTGGCAATCTGCAGGTCATCGCTCCACCTTGCCGGTGGCGCTCCAAGCTATGCCTACCAATTCGACATCTCCACTCAAGAATCGACCTGTTCCAACGATCAGCATTTCTTCGGTATACACGGCCTGTCCACTATCACTTCAGCTTGCTAATACCTATGTCAACAACTTTGGTTCTCTGTCGGATAACCTCATTTAGGACTTTATCCTTCAGAGAGATGCCCGAGATAGCTCGCTCCATCACACACGCATGAGGTAGAATACTACCTATCATCAGTGTGTAGTATTAACATTAATCTATTCCATATTTAGATTGAGCTTCATATCCATTCTTATCTGTTTACGCCTAAAAATAGAGGCTAAAATACCTACGTTTAACATTATTAATTGTCTTGGCTAAATATTGAAAATATTATTTACATTTAGCTACTTAGTTGTCGTATATTGTCACTTTATTTTGGCACCAAGGCTTGCTTGGTAAACTCTACTCAAGTGTCATTTACCTCAGATATTACCCGCGCTTTTCAATTTTAAATCGCTTATTTTATTTGATGATGTTCTTAACTGATATTTCATGTTACTCAGTGCCCTCAGCATCATAAAGCTATGTTTCATACTATCAAACACTTAGTAATTATACTGTAATAAGCTTTTCAATCGTATGTTTAGTATACATATAAAAATAGTTTTTTATACATGCAATATGTGCATTTACGCGACGTCTGATCCAGAAAAAGTTCACTAGCAATCCTAATGCCAAGTCTCGTTAACCGTGAAAAAGAACAAAAAATCAATAGAAACAAAACACTGTTGTTGTCGTTGCGGTTTCAATTAGAGTGGTCGGTGCGGTGGCGTACGTCTAATTACGGGTTCCGCAGAGGTAGCCACCCACCGTCGCGCAGTTGCACACCGGCCGGTTCCCGTAACACTGCAATTTTACTGTTAACACATTCACTTAGAACAATCCATTTATATATTTAGAGGACATCATAAGTTTCTAAAAGGTTTGAAAAAATACAAATCTCTATGAAAATATGATAATTTTATCGGCCTATATTTATTACGTTAACGATGGCGTGTACCATCGGTGGCTCACATGTTAATGGTTTATAATTTAAGACTCAGTATTATATTTACAGAACCAACTAAGTGCACATGCTTCTCAAATATCGATATATATATCGAATAACAGGAAAAATAATCTCATGCTTTGTGCAAGGCGCCGCCAGATAAAGTAAAGTACGATGTTTGCTGCCGTCCAATGAAGCAAAACAAGAAAAACTGCGCCATCTTAACGTGTCAAGGAAAGACAAAAAGTAATCATGATAATTCCAATATATAAATCAGACACTTTAATTATTAATTTATCGTGAAATCTTTCAGTCAATTTATAAACATTTTCTTCTTTCAAGCTTGAAAAATATTTAAAATTAAAACTATTGATGAATTAATATATTTATTATATAAATTACTTTAATTGATTTTTTTATTTATAGATTTCCATGCGCGGCCTCGCGAATGGTCGTAAGTTCGAAACGGAATGTAGTTCTGGATTTTTCCAGTTTACGTACAGATTTAGGCACCACATGCTCACCGGTGAAGGCAAACACCGTGAGTAAGCCCGCATAGCATTTAAATGTCATGCGTAAGTGCCCAGAGACTGGCAATCAGCTGCGCTACTGGCCACATTACGCACGAGATATAAGCGTAAAGTTGATACAACCATTAATGAATCTCTACTCACCCCGAGAGTGATATAGCGTGACGATATTATTACTGTTATTCAATTTAAATTTATAATAAATAAAAAAGTTTACGTACGAAATTTCTAGAACTTATTTATTTAAATTGGTATTTCGATTATAACAATAATTTAAAATTAAATACCAAATGTGGCATTAAGAAATGTGTACTGTAATGATCAATTTTTACACTTTTGTAAGAAGTGATTGGTAATATAAAGAAAAAAGTATCAAATTAATTATCAAAATGATAATACGTACATATTTATACAAAAAATCACGATACTGCTGCTGAGATCCATTATTACAGAGTTTTTTTATTACTAATGTAGTTAAAAACTAAAATTATAAATTAAGTATGACACTTAAAAACTATTACTTCTTTTTAAAATATTTTTCATCTGTAATATAGTAAAGAACTGCATTATTAAAACGTAATTAAATATGTAAACATTTAAGATATGAAAATAATACTTTCACGAGGGTTTACAATACTGAAACTGTCTACTATCTAATTCAATAAAAGCTGAAATATTTAAGTTAAGCCTATTTTGTGGAATTACGAGTACATAATTAATTGTTTCTTGCTGTTTGGCACTAAGCTAAATGAATATGTTAATGTGAACATATTATTTACTACTACCACAGAGTGCGTTTAAACATCATCGACACAATTCTTTATCCTCATCGTTAGCTGCACACGGCGAATCTGGAGCAGCCAAGAATAGTTTTCCCGTAGCGCACGCGCATAATTGATAAACTTTCATGTTTCTTATACCCCTCTGTGGTTTATCAGTTGCACGCGCACTCTTTAAATTATTAATGACCAAATTTGGTGCCTCAAGTCTAATCTGTAACCAGAAAATATGTATTTGTAGGATGGATGCTATTCTGTAAAATATTATTATGTATGAAGTAGTAAATGCGTAGAACGGAACGTATGTGAGTGAAAGGAAGGAAGGATAGAATGAGAGAGAAGACAAATGTTTTTTTTCGACGAGAGCGCGCTTTTAGTTTAAGAGTTTAAGTGCAATAAAGTAGTTTTTAAAGATCAATTAGTGTGTATTCTGATCTGAGGATCCCAAAAACTACATATATTAAATATCATGATTTTAATTCTATAGTTGCTTTTGTTAGAGTCAAATAGTGTTCTTATCCTGTTAGATATGCTATGATGAGAAAGTCAATGTTCAAAGGCATGAAACACTTACAGTCCCAATAAGCGAATTCAATTTTATATCACTATGTGAAGTGAGGTCTATACCGCCTGCTCTACTTTCAAAATATATTGATTGAGGAGCTCTGAGATCAAGTCTTCTTGTTAGTGACTCTAGCCTGGAAAAAAATGCATCATTAAAGGAAATACAAAATAACATCGTTTTTGTTGTTATTATCCTCTGATATTTTAGTTAAATATACTATTATTGTAGATACGCCAGCTAAATAATATTCAATCATTTGTTTCGTTACACTTGTATATGCTGCTTACAGAAACAAAAGTCAAGAGTTCATTCAGATACACCTCATATTTGTGAATATTTATTATAGCTTAAAAGTTAGTAAAATTAAAGTAAGCTTACTGAAGATCTGATCCTGGTGGAGCCCTCACAAATGGAGACTGTAGCGCGTTCTTCACTACCAGGCCACCGACTCCGTCGATGGCAAATGTGTCAGCATATACCCTAACTTCATCTCTAGACGCTTGGAAGACATTGCCGCCACGAGCATCTCGCACATTGAATGAATTTCCACTAAATTCCATTTTATCTCTCTCTGTAAAAAAAATCAACAGGTTTATCGTATGAAATAGATTATAAATCTTATTTATTTTGGTACGCTTCCGAATGACTGACTTCCAAGTCAAGAGGTAGAAATCAAAATAAGTATGAAAGTTCCATTTGATTTGAAGTTAGATATATAGATTAAATTCTCGGTCATGAGCACACTAGTATGTTATATGTATGTTTAATATACAATGACGATGATTTTCAATTTGTGGTTGTGGTGGCCTAGCGGATAATGGACCGGTTTCCATGCGTAGCAACGCACATGATCTTATGTTCGAATCCCGGTACGTACCTCTGGATTTTTCCAGATTACATACTGATTTAGGCACCACATGCTCACCGGTGAACGAAAACATCTTCAGGAAAATCCTATGGTATATAATAGAAAGGTCATGTGTAAGTGCCTTGAAAACAGCGATCAGTTGTTCTACTGGTCACGTTGGGCACGACATGTAAGCGCAAAGTGAATACAGCCACTAATGTACCTCTGCTCACCTCGCTCGGGATATAGCGTGGCGATATATTATTATTACAATTGTTTTCATTATTATTATTCGTTGAATAGTTAAAAGTTAGATTGTGAACTTTTATTATCTACTATATGAATAAATAAAATAATGATTATAGCACAATTTAAGACACATACTTACTGATGAACAGTTTCGAATGGTCTGCATCATCGGTTTTAGATACAAGTATAGTTAAGTTTCGGTGAGCGTGTAAGGTAATGGGGTGAGCGATTTGAGATGTAATCGTCGAAGCGATTAGATTATCCTTAATCCACGCTTGTCCTTGTAACTGAATACCTCCTTTGACAATTTTTATAGGGCCAACACCATTCTGAAAGTAAATATGCATATATAAATTTTAAATTAACTTTATAGTCAAATTATACAATAGTAAAATTAAACGTGGTTATACCATAGTGAGCTGCAAAGCGCTAATGATCCACAGAGTTAATGCTACGTTTAGAAAAACGAGAAATATAAGAAAAGATATGATTCCATAAAGTGCGTTTCTTCTCCATCCTTTTATAATAGGAGCTGGCACACAATTAGTATTATAGCCATTTTCAGATCTAGCAGCAACGTGTGGGGAATCACCAGTTGGAGTGCATTCCCATCCTCGTATAGCGCTTGTACTCGTGTCCGCTACGCTCATTTTGTATGTTCTCTACATTAATCTATTGAGCCTTTGCGGTCCTGTAACAAAGGATTACAACTAACATCAATTAGATTCCTACTAGGCTACATCATCAATGAATATCGTGTGGTACACTCTACTATATTAATGCTTTTAACAATAATAAACTACAATATTATTTTATGTATTTCAAGAATATGTATGGGTGATAATAAAAATTGTTGTATCCACCTACGGATTATTAACATTTTTTTTTACTTTTTAAAAGCAGTTGAAAAGTTTGAAATATATGGATAGTTGAGCGATATAAACATAGGTAGTAAGTATGAGCTTATATTGGACTGAGTAGCAATAAATTTTAGTAAACTATAAAATTATGCAATTACTCTAAAATTATGTTCACTATTATGCAATCAGTGTCACTAAAACTAAAAGTACAGAGGTGTCAGAGTCAAAATATAAACAACAAAAAGTGCAACTTATGTAAAACCGATAAGCTTAGGTTTGAATGTAAATATAGAGCCCGCCGTAGTTCTTAGTTCAGAGAGTCGCGCGCTCGGTATTCACACCACTTTTTTACATCTTATTTAGTTTACAGGAATAACTCCGAAGTGAACAATAATGATTACCATTCATGTTGTGTAAAAATATTTTGGCTTTAGGAAATATAGGTATATTTTGTAGAGTAAATTTTGAAATCTTATGACTATTATTTTTCCAGCACAACATTTTAGTAAATATTTGTATTGTATAAAGAATTACTCCACACGATTTAAAAATAATAGGATTTCCAGGATATCAGTTGGCTTAATTTTTAGAGTCTGAGAACATTCTTCACCTGACATATTTTTACAATCAGTTGGCTTTTAATTGAATGAAAAACAAGGTAGAAACGAGACAAAATTTGCGGAAAAAGCGCACTGGCAGTCTACTAATGAACGTCGCTGAGAGCGCGCACTGACTAATGAATAACATAGCGGCATTTTGAAAAATACCTATTTTAAGGATCAATATATATTTAGCAAGGCTGTTGCTCATCATATTCCAAGGTTTAAAGCATTTTGTAGACGATATAGTGGCAGACCTAGACATATTTCCTATTTCTTACGTACATTGGAACGATTTTTGTTATTTAAATACTTAAAAAAAATCATTTATAATCATATTTTTAATGCTAATTTATTATAAATGTGTAAATTAAGATATGAATTGATGCGTTTATATTAGATTTGAAATAAAGAACTGAGACTATAAAAATGTAATGTTATAAAAAAAAAAATTAAGTATCTTAACCGATGTTCTTAGATATATACGTAGCGCCCTCGCAGTGCATAGATGCGGCTTTACAAAAGGCCATACGTTGCCGAGGGTCGGAGAAGAGGATGACGCTGTTCCTCTGGCCCCGGTCAGACGGGAAGAAGGAACACCCCGGGGGTTTTAGTCGGTGCAAGTCCGACACACCGGGGGGCAGCCCTCACCGCCCCCTTAGGTCCGTTAGGGATTTCCCCCGGGCTATCAAAAAAAATATATATATATACGTAGCGTAAGACGTAAAAAAATGTAAACTAGTTTAAACGTTTTAAAATAAATTTAAATCTTTTTTTAATTAAATACATTTTGAACTAGTAAAATAAACTAGTATTTTGGTTCTTATTCCAAAAATTATACTAATTTATATTCTCAGTTAAAAATATGAAGAGTTCCACACAGTTCTATGTATCAATATGGATTACAACTTCAAGGCTTTGTTACTAGTGCTTTCCACGTTAGCACAATAGACCACTTTAACTTATAAAGACAGACTTTCTTCACGCTAATTCTCTATACACAGAAATGTACCACATTTAAAATATGTATAAATATAAATTAAAAGGTTCATGAAGTAGATGCATCTTGTATATATTAAAGACATGAAACATACTGAAAATAATGATTGTAATATTGTATTTACTTAATTATACGACAACTATGATCTTCAATTTTTTTTTATAATCAAATGGCACCGGTTTTGATTTTGTTGTCATGTCTTATTGTCACGGTATGATTAAGACTATTTATTTTATAATTTCATTAATTATTTATTTTACAAGATTTATTCACTCAGTTAAAATGAAATCCATTAAATATGTAATTGGTAGTAAACATTGCATTCAATGCTTCAATCAATCATAAATATGCAATTATGTAAACGAATCAGCTAAATTCATTCATACTAAAAAGTTAAAATTTACTTGTCTGACAATTTTAATAAAGATGTGTTGGTTTTAATAAAGTTGGATTGGTATGAAATTTTTTTAATGTTTCCAAGTATTCGAAAATTTATCATTAATAATAATACATTGTTATACTATATCCCTTTCGGGGTAAAAAGAGTTACATTAGGGGTAGTACCCACTATCGATCGCCCTTAAAATTTATTATTGTTCAAGATACATACAATTTCTAACTGTTTATATAACATATTTTAAATGAAGATGTTTGTTAAGTATTATTGTGTGATCTTAATAAAGGTTTGTTATACATTTGTTATGTGACTATTATTTATGCTTTTAGATATACTATATTAAACGGAGACAGAGATAATGATACGTGGTCAATATGTTGTATATCACAGTATTGTATTTTTGATAATAAAATAAAGATTTCAAATCAATCGTAACGGCGATGAAAATCGCTTTTCAATGAAAGATTAAAGTCAAAACTTTTAAGTACTACTTCTTCCATTTTATAGAAACCTATGTCTAAAATTTTCTTTACATAAATATTATGATGCTATTTTATTTTTGAATACAAAAAGTTTTTGGCATTAAGAATAGTTTTTTGCGTAAACAAAAACTGAGACTGTCTCGTACCTTGATTTTCTTGACAAGGAATTATGTTATTATAAATATAATTTGAAGGAAATCACTCTTACAGGATGTTGACGTAATTAATTTCACTTGTCCATCATTGTATTCACATTTATTTAATATTATCAACTGGAACATTAGTTAATTTTGAAATTATAGATAACACGTACTAAAAATATAATGAAATCAATAGAGATTAGTGGTCATTTTAACTAAACTTTTAATATTATCCAATTATTAATAAGTTTATTAAAAACTATAATTACGATACGGGCGGCTGTATCGAACGTGTACTGTGACTGAGGCTAGGTAAATTCATAGGTGGTGGATGCAGCACTTGAAATATCTGGCGCGGAGAGGAGCGAGGCGGCGTGTTCCAGAATATAATATCAGGCGGTGAAGTGGCCCGCGCGACTCTGGGCCAACGCCCGCCCTCAGCTTGCCCATACGGCCACGCTACGGTGTCGACGGTCCTCATAATAAACGATATAGTGCGAAAATAGAAGTGGAACGAGTATCGCCGTGCTCTCCGCGAAAATAAAATACCGATGTGTGCAGCGCCCCTGTCTACCGCTAGCCACGCGGTTTTATGAATGTCTGTAGTATCGGGATCGATCCAAAGCCGATGGGTTAAAAATATCACAATACACTTTATTTAGCGGCTACGTTTTCATTTCGTGTATTATATATAAGCTGTATAACTTTAATTGTAATTTCTTACGTCCAATTATGATAGTCATTGGCTATGTTGCACTTATGTTTACAATGTTATGTTTATGTTTATTCACACACGAACTTTACACACTTTTAGCAGAAAATTTGAAGTAGTTGAGTAGCGAGCAAACAGCTCCAGCGTCACAACAACACTGGCAGCGATATGCGCGAGCGACGACGATGTCGATGCTGTAACTCCAGCTTGTTTTGAAGTGGTGCATTTTTAATCGGGCCCCTGTCTCGCGCGGGACATAACTCGGCTACGTTGTAGATACAGGTGGGCTTCTCTCTATTAGGAATTCCAGTTAACGTTAACGTGTCATTAACTGACGTGTTCATACAAACTTGTAAATAATTAAATGGGACGCGATCACGGCAACCTTAATTGGTATGGTCCGCTGGAACGTTCTTGTCACGAGTTTATGAGGTTTAGGGACTTATCTGCATAAATCATACACGTAGACACAGTTTATGTAGGTACTACGAAAGAATGCGAGATACGCCTAATTTGAGAAATGCATTTTAAATTTTAGAAGCTAATGAATCCTAAAATTGCATGCAATTGATGATCCATTAGTATTTAAATGTGGTTTTAATTTTAATTAGGGTTTCTGAAACTGGGCGTCAAAGAGGTAAACATTGAAAGTAAGTAAATAACAAGTGGTTATATTTTATACACTTTAAAAAGGACTACTAAAGAGACTCTAATCTAGTATTTATACACTCTAGCAGCAAGTACATTTGCTCATCCTTGGAGTAAACTTTTTTCTGTATTAAATTCGTGGTTTTGAAGTTTAGAAACGCACAAACGCTAATGTTTGTTATAAACATTTAAGTACCTACAACGATAAATTAATATGTATGTTAGAAAAAATATCAGATTATCCACATAATAGTATATATAACACATTACTTTGATAAAAAAAAAATGCCATTTTATATATCTACATGATCTAGTAATCATGGATGATGTCATTAGTCGGAATCTCAATGTTAAGTATTCTAATACACATACATATTGTCCATGACTTATAAGTTCAAGTTGATTTATAATTGTTTTGATTGACTAGTTCTTGGAATATTACATTAATGTATGGATTTACCACTTATGCATTAATTAATAATATAATCTACAAGAGTTTGATTAAAGATGGTTTTAGTTTTTGAGTACGAGAAGGAGGTTTTAAAGCTATCACCTGTGCTACCTATCGTTGTATGATCGACGTTCAAGCGTAAAGTTGGTATAGCTACTAGCGTGTGATTTCTTATTATTATATTCTATCTAAGAACGTTATAAAAAACATATCTAACAATTATATATAAGGTCTATAGATAGATACAGCCGTGAAATCACATTGGATGTCATAGAATGTCTTTATGGAAGTTTTATTGAGCTTGTGAATGTGTGCCCGCCGGCTCGACCACGACAACACTTTTTTAGATAAGCCTAATAACAAAGGAAAGTGAAACGGAACAAGGAATTCTCGTTTGTTTATTTAACATTTTATAAGATACGTACATACAGGGACCACGGTTTTACGCATATAGTATTAGTTTATTTGTAAACCTAAATTATATTTAAACAGCGCGATTTTTTTAAATTATATATTTTTGATTGTATGCCTCGGATACCAATATCTTGAAATTTTCGGCATAGTTTGGCAAAAAGTAGTCTTATATCACAAAATTTAGGAATAGTCCTAAAACCTGAATTTGTAGTTATATTACAGAAAAGAAAGTTTTTAGCGATTACAAATTTATTTACAGTTGATAAAAAGACCGAGATTTATATTAATGTATGAGGATAGTCGCTTATCAACGGCAAAGTTAAATTTGTCCATAAATCTGGTTTATATTTTCGTTGGTGCAATGTACAGCACTTTCATAGTTTATATGTACGGGAACCATCAGTGCAAGAGTCCGACTCGCACTTGATCGTTTTTTTATCTTTACGTTAAGCCTTTTAGGTTAATAAGCCCAGACGATATTGTGAACATTTTATTTGAAATTTTAAAAATGCCAATAATTTTAATTGGTAACAATAATACTTTTTTTAAGAGAAATCTTCCATTCTGTTTTCGATTGCACGTAGGATATAGTTTCTTCCTAAAAGAATTTATGTTTAACATATTAATCTTTAGAAGTCTACTTTCGATTTTGCATATAGAAGCAATAAAAAAAAACCTTTAAGACAACGTAGATTGATGAATAGTTAAGAAGTTAGCAGTAAAATATTTTAATTACATAATAACAAATTTTCTGTTTCATCAAGTAAAGTTTTACACAAATAGGTACCTACTTTTTTTTTGGTTTAAAAAATACTAGCAGTTAATAGCTTGTCAAATTGTTAATAGTAACAACTTTAACTAATTATCAAAAAACCGGCCCAAGTTAAAATATAATAATAAAATTGTATATTTTTATGTATTCAAAAAACTGTGCTGGATGTTTCTTTAGAGACTTATGAACCAGAAATAGTACGTATTCCATGTTTCCACTTGAAAAATAAAACTGTAAAAGTTTTATTAATATCGGTTTCTTGGTTTCTGCGTAATACGCCTACAATCATACAAATAAATAAAAAGTTTAAAAGCAATTGTTTCGTTTTCAAAATCCAATACATAGTACTTTTACTTTTTTTACATGTTGAAATAGAGCATATCGATTGATGAAAGGCTATTTGTTATATATATGTATATATTTCGAATCGGTAAAAACGCTGATTCCAAATATATATTACTTTATCACCAAAAAATGTCGCTTAAACCAAATACCCTTTCACCTCTAGATATTGATTCCAGTGTATTTTATAATAATAGAGATATAGCATATAAGACATTATTTGTACGCTATCCGTAAGAATGGGTTGGATCAAGTATTATTTGTTTCATTTCCGTTTAATTCATCCAGCGCTTCACTCGGTGATGTTTTAGGAAACAATCCCCTGATCCCCGCGTGTTGCTGCATAATGTGGCACGCTACTAGACATGGAGCTACGTGGCTATTACCAATTTAAATAAAAACCTTTCTGAAGCTCAGAAAAACACATAAAAAATCAAAAACAAATAAAGTTTTTTTTAAAGTTTAGGAATTTTCCAATTACGACCAGTCTATGAGAAAATATTTGTTTAGGTGTTGTTTTTGCGAAATGATATGATTATATGTAACATATTTCTATGCTAAAACGAAGGGTATATTATTTTCATTTATTTGATATTGTTTCTCTAATATTGTTGATAAATGCATGCTATAACCTAGTTAGGTACGGAATAGTCAAATGTTTACGAAACAAGCATGACTATACACCTCTGCAACTCAACAAAAAAAAAAATCATTATAAGCTTTCTTTAATGCACAGGAAGTCGTCGTATAGTTGTCAACTTATATATGTATATACGTAAAGGAAAAGAGATTATAACAATTTAACTGTTGCCTAATTTTAAACGATCTTGTTTTAATACATAGAATTGGTGAGTAAAACGAAGGCGATGTGACAGCGTCGTCGTCAGTGCGTCCGAAGACAAAGTTCTCCATCATACCTGCGTCACTTGAAAATTGAAAAACTTTCGCAATGCCTTTCTTATGGAAATAGTTCGCGTTTACGTTTGAGTGAGTCGTCATTGTACGGATTCACAATTTCCATGCAATTATATAGGACTTTTAAGCTAGCTGAGCAACAATTTAAAAATAATAAAAAATATTAAGTCCATTGGACTTAAAGATTGTCGATTTGATAGTCAAATACTTTTTACTTTTCTATTGTTATAGTACTTAAGATATACTTTTGTAGTACATACAAATTATAATGTCTTATTAAGTAATTGGCATTGACTTTCTACGTCATGTAGTGACCAGAATGCAGGTGAGAAGATAATTAAATTTAAAAATGAAAAAGACTAATCAATTAAATGGGATTTTAAGTTATATAAATTCAGAGCTGAGTAATTATGTTGTAGATATTTTGTAATACATAAGAATAAATTTTGTTTTGCTGCTTAGGACAAGGTAGCATACCAGATAGATTAAACATAGAGCGCTGATATTTATAAAAAAAGATTAAGAGTTTACAATATCGCTATCAAAAACTGCATAGATATTTAAAGGATAGCAAAATACAAACCCTGGCGATGGCTCGTGTAAATCTGCGTGAAAAATTGATACAGTTTCGTGTAAACGTGTAACAAATGCGGTAATTTAAACCACCTGGTAGCGCGGTTCGCGACCCGCACTCGCGCAACGCTTTCTACTATGCACCATTTTTGAACTGTATATCTATGTTGATTAATGTTGGATCTGTTTTGAATGTATTGATTACCCAAAATTTTTTTGCTTGTGAATAGTTTTATTAAATTTACTATCCTTAATAAAATTTTCTTTTCATAAAGTAGCCCTTGAAAGTATTTCCTATTCTTAAATTTTTATTGGTTAGAAATTAGTAATTGGTATAAATTAATGATTTATTTTTTATGGTTCGTTTGTGCAGGACATATAAAATTTGTCTTTGTAAGCCTAGGATAGTATCTAGGACAAAAAAAAATGTTCTATGGCCAAACTCCCCTTTTTTATAACATAAAACATTTTTTAAATTATGTAACATTGGATTGTAACAAAAATGTAAAAAGCCACAAGAAATTACTTTAGGTCGTATTTTCTAACATCCTTACATCGATGTTTGTCTCATACTGGCCTCGTTTGGAGATATCCTAATCTGATACTGTGAAGCTCTCCATTCGTCCACTTATATTTGCTCCTCCTTATATTTACACGGCATTTGGTTTGGTTGTAATACTATGTTGATTTAGGATTGATATTGTTGCACGAGTTCTCATGCAATTGGCAATATATATTTCTTTGATATAAATAAAAAGAATATACGTATATACCTTTTGATTATTAATAAATTGTGGTTATTATAGCCATAAATGGACAAAATGTGATCAGATAAATGATAACGATTACATTTTGCATTCTTCATCAATAATATGATTAAATTTTGCACATCTATGTTTTAAACACTAAAGAACCCTCAGTCGCATTCAAATGTATGAGTTCTAAATGTTTTCATGGTGTTTAATCATGATTACAGAGTAACAAAATTAAAATGATGATTATATTTTATCGTTAATCATTAATCAGATTACATTTTGTCTATCTCTGATTATACATCGATTTAATAGTGATTTAGATTTTTTATCGTTTCATAATTGTAAATCAGCTTTAAACTGCGCTATATTCAAAAATAACAAGTAGTATTACGTAATGAATACTAATATTTTTATGAAGTACAAATAAGGAAGTATAATAAATGTACTTTTTTTACACTGGCTCGACATAGTAACTAAAATGCACCTGATGTTAAGTACAGTGTAGATCAAAAATGAAAGCGGCCATCAAAGGAAGAAAATCCACTGATAGTCTCTGTCGTCATGTCGGCCTACATATACTACGACTGAAGGCCTCTAGGTGTATGAGTTACGGGATATACACAAGCTGATTTCGAAAAACGAGAAAAGCGAAAGTGAGTCACTATGACGATCTTTACACTTGTATACTGTGGTCATGACCCAGTTCGGGCAATACACTACTACCAATATATAAATTAACTTGTTTTGCAAGAATTAGAAATATCAACAATTTTCTTTAAATTTCAGTTAAAAGAAACACTGGGTATTACGTATATATTTTACTGTTTTGGAGTTTAGTTACATAGGCGCTGTTTAAATTCAAAAACACTTTTTAACACTAATTAATCATCAATTACATATTAAATTTAGGATTTAATAGTGTTTAAACGTATGTTAAAATTTACGGAGCGTTGCTGATACTGGTATAAATATATTTATTTAGCAAGGCAAAAGAATATGGAGTGCTATGTTCTTGAAATCTCCATTTTCTAGAAAGCTTTCTGGTAAGTTAAACGGACAAATAAAATTTCGAAAGTGGTTGGCGTCATTCGCGAAAGTCCACTAGTAATGGCGCAATCATCTAATGAATGCTTCCGGCCAGATAAGCTTCGATTAAATGGTCTCTTTATTACCAAAGGAAAGGCGCGTTCCCTTTATGTGCACATCGAGATATCTGTTATTGGTGCATTGATACCACTAAGATTATTGGCTCTAAAAATAAAATGTATTGTTAATCCGGTTTTTTTTGGTATCCCGGTAGAAAATCCTGCACAGAACCATCAGGGCCACTGTGAGGGCAACAACCCCGGTGTGTCAGACTCCTATTGCTTGAAAACCCCCGGGGTGTTTCTCTTATCACTCCACTCGGGCCTAGGAAATCAAATTCGTTCGGACGCCCGGAAGATGAAATTGCTGGTAAAGCCTGCCTCTCTGGGAGGAGTGGGAGTAAAGAGCGCCCACTCCTCCAAAACCTCTCTCTCGCCGGACACTGCGCACTTTCTCATTCTCATCCGGGCAGCAGTTTCTCCCAAGTCTATTGCTTGGCTATTGACACCGGGGGATGTGTCGCGCGCTGTGGGTGAACGTGTCACTCCGGCGACGGTGCCTTGGCTGCCGAATAACCAGCAAAGATGTTCGCTCTCGGAAACTTTTGGCGATCTCATTCTGCTTCATCAGAACCTCGCAGAGGAATGCCACCTTTTGCCAAGCTTCTTCACTGCCGATCATGGTTTCACTACTGCTGGCAGCGAGAGTTCGTCACCAAAGCAGGTGGAAAGTGGTATTGAAATAAAATGAATCAACTTATTTAAGTAGGTTAACTATATCATTAGCAATTTTAAATTGTTTTGAAGAAATTAAATTTATAAGTATTTTTAAAGCAGAGGCTACCTAAGTAAATGAGCAAGAAATGTTGGTAAAAACTCTTTTCAACATATTCATTTATAAAAAACGTATTACGTTTCAAAGTGTTGTTTTATGCTTAGTTTTAATCGTTTACAGGCATCTAAATAATCATTTTTAGAATAGTTTTAAATGTTTGGGTATACTTTAAAAATAACTATATCTTCCTACTATAGCAAAAGTATAAATCGAATGCGATTTATAACCTATAGTTTCTTAACACATCTTTATTCATACAGACGAAATTTCTAGTAAACGATGAAATAAAAGTTATAGTGTCTAAAAGTTAGTGTTAATTACAAAGTATCGATGTTACTATCTTATACCATTTCCGTGACAAGCGGAATATACCGGCAGTTAGATCTTAGATATGTAACTACTTGTAGATATATATAGAGAACACTACAATTTATCGCTTGCATATCCTTTCAGCGGGTAGATAATGACCGCAGTAAAACGTTTAAGCAAGGAATAACTGCTGGAAGCCGTTATTACGATATTATGAATGGCTTCCCTCGCCGCGGTGGTTTTGCCTAACGCCTAACGCAACCCCGTAGGCTTTAAATATCGCAATAAATTAGATTTTTTTGCTATTTAATAAGATTGTCCCGGTTTAATATTCATTAATAATATGTCTGTACAGCTCTTATAATATATGGCTCTTTGAAAAACGAGTAGACTTTTGTGCAGGCTGGAATTATCATGGCAGCTATCGATAAACAATAACCAGATTCTTGATACATGCGATCGGTTTTTGTTCTACGCTGTATTTAACATCAGGTGCAGTGTAGCACTTTGCTGAGCTAGCATTAAAAGTAGCGAAAAATACGGATTTCGCCATTGTAGCCAACTTGAAAAATTAACACTATATACTATTATTTATGTAAAAAATACAGTATTTTTACATTGCGTCATAAATTGCCTATAATAAAAGTGTTATATTATACTCTCGTTAAGCTTACCTATTTGTAGGACGCAGTGTGACTTATATGCTCAGCTTCCTCAGTTTTCAGCCTCTCGCTTGGAGGGAACTTGGCTTTGCTCCGGGCGATGAGAGTAATTAGCAGCATTTTCCTTCCGTTCGCCCTAACAGTCGTTTCGCAGAACCTTTTCGTAAAGACATGTATGCTGCTTGGTGTAATTATTTTGATGTTCTATATTTTTGTCCTCAGAATACAAAGTTGATATATCTTGATCAATATTAATAACGTTACATCGTCACATTATTCTAGATAAGCGATATTTATGTTAAATTTGACTATAAATAATAATAATATATAGGCACGTGATATCTCTCTCGGGATAATCAGAGACAGATAGAATAGCTGTATCCACTTTGCGCTTATATGTTGTGCTCAACGTGACCAGTAATGCAGCAGGTTGCCATTCTAAGGGCACTTATACATGATATTTCTATTAGATGCCATGGGGGCTTCCTGACGATGTTACCCTTCACCGGGGAGCATGTGGTGCCTAAGTCCGTACCTAATCTAGAAAAACCCAGAGGTACGTGCCGGGATATGAACCTACCACTATTCAAGTTACCGAGCATATTTGTCGGTCTCCTATCCACTATGCCACCACACAAAAAAATAAACGATGATTGTTCTATATCAATTATTAATATTAATGTTTTTATTTAAGTTGCAATTATATTATTTGTATAGTCCAGTGATTCCCAAAGTGGTCTATATCGACCCCTAGGGGTCTATGACAACCTGCAAGGGGTCTACGTCAGCGAAAAAAATTTGGGGGTCCATGAAATGAAAATGGGGGTCCACGATAGTGGATCTCAACACATACACTGATAGTACCTATTTACTTATATCATACTATCTTGTAATATCAAAACATATACATTATTTATAAAAGTACCTATGAAGTAAAAAATATATTATATATGTGTTAGCGCCAGTGAATAGTCGCACAGACTATCTCTAGCGCCATGGCATAGAAACACGAAGGACAGGGAGTAAAGGGGAAGACGGGGAGGGGAAATGGCTGGTTTAAATTGACACGTCAGAAGGCGCAGGAACACACTTTGGGCCAAATAGCTTTAAGTTTTTAACACTAAACTTCACTACAGTTAGTAATTTACAGGAAATCAATATCAGGTAAGTAGGGGGTCTACCCAACACGGAAAAACATGGCAAGGGGTCTACGACACAAAAAAGTTTGGGGAACTCTGGTATAGTCGATACATATATTCATATTTTAATGTATTTTATTAGTTAGCTACGTGTTAAAATAATATGTTTTCTTACAAAGAATGACATCTTTATTTTACTTACAAGTTTAAGAAATATTAAGTTTATTTATAAATGAAAATACACGGTCATTAAATTCATAATGAAATAATAACCCAATGTACGAGAGTAAACAATAAACTTCAGTGGAACTAAGTATTTAAAATGTATTTTAAAATATCCATATTATATCGTTTAATATATTAAAAAATAACAATATATCGTAATATATCACATGTAAAACAATAATAATATACTTTTATGTTCACCCATCAACTACAAAGAACAACAAAGAAATTTTAATCAGACCTCTTTTCATACAAGTTGCTCACGTAAGGATCCCCATTTAGATAGAAGCAAAGACCTTTTTACATTGTTATTAGAGAGAGAATTCATCTAATTTTTGAGAACACTTTCTTGTTCATATTCAAATTGTCATCGCCCTGTAAATTCCTCATAATCCGTCCAATTCTGAATCGTGGAGCGCTGGCCGGGTCGCTGTAATCAAGACGGCTTCAGTTGGATTTCATCTCCTATACCAGGCGAGCGGGTGAATGTGGCGGTTTATCTCTGAAAGATGATAAAAGCTTATAAAAAACTTAATCTAAAATGGGCTTGAATTAAACAAGTCCAAATAACTTACTCTTATAAATATTTCTTTGGGCTAGTAATATGGTTTTAAAAACAGCTTTAGCTCTGTATTAAATCTAGTGAAACCCGACGTGGTGCATGAATGTGTTGCGCACTTAAAAAAACTCATTACAGGCGGCAACCGGCGCGCGGACGAGTGCCGTCTTTGAAGGCCCACGCCGCTACTGCGGCATTATTCCAGATTATACCGGCTCCCATACAAATGAAATCTCGCTTAAACCCACTGTAATTTCGGAACGAGAAAATAGGGCTCAAAAGTTGTTTTACTGCATTCGCACTTTTTAGGAAGTCTTTGAACGTAATCGTAGGGTCGGGACAATGTTTGCCGATGTTAGACACCTACATTATATAAGCAACAGCTCGTCAAGCAACTACTAATAGATTTGTGTTCTTTAGTAAATGGTTACCAAGCGTTTGTCAAAATAAAACTAGTAAATAAGAAATTAACAATATAAAAAAAACAGTTTTTTTTTGAGAAAAAGTTCTTATTAGAAGACTTAGTCATGAAAAGCAATCCAAAATGAATTATTAAAATGAATTAAATTAATGAATTATTAATTATTATTTTATTATGTATAAATAAACTTTAAGATAGTATAAAGATATAAATATTCAAACGCTTCTCGACATTATAATGATTTAGGAAATAATACTATAAATATATTCGACTTCTACTAAATACAAGATGTAGTGTTAGAAAAATAATCGAATCTGTTCACGTAACGTCGTTTGGTCAATATAAAGTGGAGCCTAAGTAAGCAGAGCTCGCTCCGGATAACCATTACATATTTAGTTAGTACATCTCTAGAGACAGCACTTGCGGTTTTTGCCATTAGAGCAATTGAGCACTAGCCGTTCGACCTTCGCAATTCTGGATTTCTGCGATAATATTTTTGTTCGCTTGTATCAATAGAATTAATTAAATTTCGTAGATCCCACATTACGTGAAATGTATGGCCTGTTCGCACGAGGAGGTTAAGGTGAAATATCGATGCTTTGTCGGGTGCGGCTCCGACTCGTATAGATGCAGATGAGCTAACTATTTGTCTTGCCTGATAGCTAAGGGTTGATTAAATCGTGAAATACTTAGCGATGTTTGCCTTTAAAATAACATTTCGAGTTGCCTATGAGCGAGTTAGATAAGGATGAATATATGTATCTGATGATTTTTCTATCAAGTGCGTTCTTAATAGTGGTTTAATATAAAACTTAGCAGATATAAGTATTTGCAGTTCCTATTACTAATTTGGATTACAGGATAAGTTCATACATTTCATAATAAATTAAACGTGTAAGTATATAGAGTTAATCTTAGATAGATGCACATATTGTAGAGATGCATTTTTTCTACTGTTGCGGTGAAATTCATAATATATGATTATCTATATGCTTTTAGGCATATAGATAATTCACAATGTGAACAATTATTATGATTAGTTTTTTTATTACTTATAGGCTTGCGCATGATCTCAATCTCATCTGTTGGATAGTGATGGTGAGGCCGCCGATGGAGCGCGCTCATTCAACAGATACCGATGCATTCGAAGTTTGAAGATTCCCATGTCACAAGATGTTGGAAACAAAAGCAGGAAGCGCGTTCCACTCCTTGACGGTCAGCAGCAAAAAGGAGGAGGCGAATTGCTTCTTGCAAACAGCTGGAATGTCAACCACGTAAGGGTGCAAACCCGCACGGCGTCTTATCGTTCCAAACTGAGTAGTTTACGCAACGTAAGAGCCTCATCAACAATGAGTGCATTCATTTTGTATTTATAAATTGTATTATATTTGTTGTATGTCAAACTGAAATAAATAAAAAAGTAAAATTAATGTTCTTAATGTACGTCATTAGTATCAGATTTCTGTTTAACGCCTTTAATCAAATATATAATACATCTTAAGAAGGCGTAGATATATATTTTGTCGTCACGATTACGTTTTGTTTATATTGCTTTGGTTTTTAAGCTATCTGATAGGCTATCATGGGGCAGCGTTCACACAGTGATTAGGGCAAATAAATGACGGACATTACTTGTAATGAATGTTTAGGTGGTCGTAATCGCATCGCGCAAAGTGTCGGCGCCATTACTTCACAGCTGCTGTTGCCGAGATATTGCCTCAAGCACCATTTACCGTTTTGGCGTGGATTTATTCTTCTACACATTGGAAGGACACTTCTACAAGTTTATTCAAAAAGAGCCTGTTTTATATACGTCTGTTTTATTTTATGGACTTAGGATATAGAACTTTGTTTTATTACTGAATAATGAACACCTAAGTGGAAGATCGATACAATTAGAATCCAAGTTATGAAATAATTTATTGCTATATTTATGCTGTCTATTGTTAAAGAATTGAGTAATCCCTGAAAACATAATTACACCAATATTTAGAGTAAGATTTCAAATATTTTCTGATGTAATGTGCTAAGCCCTTTATTTCACAACTTTAAATATTAATTTTCCTTCAAATATAGCATCTGAAATAAGTAAGACACTTGTAAAAGAAAAATGTTCTAAAGTAGGTAGAATCTAAGTACAAATTTTGTTTGAAAAAATTCAGTAGATTCTATTAAAGTTGAACCTCGAATATAATTGGCTGATATACACGATGAGGGTGAAAGCAGTTAGTATTCGGCAGGTGTGTCGATGGAGGAGTCACAATTTCCTGCACTTAATAACGCAGGAAGCAATTTTGATGACTCATCAAACGACGGACACCGATTGACAGCGCGTCGCTGTCACTCAATTACTTGTTATCATTGTTAATAATGGACTAATATTAGAGTAAAGCTTTAATTATAGCCTAAATATACACCGTTTTAAATATATCATGTTTTTTTTATCTCATTACTACATTATTTATATATAAGTATTTAATATGTAAGTATCTAAATTCATATAGATTAAAAAGATATTTAACATAGACATAATAAGACATTTAGATCTTTTAACATTTTTAGAAGTTTTTTTTTTACACAGGCATGACATAGTGACTACAGAGTATCTGATGGTAAGTACAGTGTAGTCCAAAAACGAAAGCTACTATCAAAGGATGAAAATCCATTGATAGTCTACATCGTCATGTCGGCCCACATTTACCACGACTGAAGGTCTCTAGGTATATGAGCTACTGGATATACACAAGCTGATCCCGAAACGCGACAAGCCAAAACTGGTCACTATGACGGGCTTTACACCCATGTACTGTGGTCGCGATCCAGACGGGCACCGACGCCCTGCCACCTCGCTGCTGCTCGTTTAGCACCACCCAGGAGTCACGTGTAGCACGCGACGCGAGCAGCTTCGACTCCCAAAAAGTATTAAAGTATTGAAGTATTTATTTACAAAAATGACACTTCAATGGAATATTACACGAAAATGTCCATTAACTGATTGGTAAATAAATCCATTCGGTTAATTTATTTAGATCTGAGCATTTTAAGCCGTTTGCAGTGTTTAATATAGCTTATACTTCCATTCTATTCTTAAATCATATTTTATAAAGTTCCACATTTTAAATAAATTGCCTGTGCTTACAGTAGGTATTTTAGTTGGAAATAAACATATGCATGTATAAAAGTAAGTATATTGCTGGAAATCAAACATAAAACACAAATTCAAATTGAAAGACGTCCGTTCAATTTCTTCTTTATTGTAAGTAGTCTGCAACGAAAGTGAACAAATCGTCGCTTGATTCCGTCTGAGAGACGGCGTGCGGGCTCGCCATCAAAGTTTGGGAATTGTGGCCATCTGCCGCGCGCCGCGACGCTCCCAGATTACCATGGAGAGCTTCGTTTAATCGTTTTATTAATACGCCGACAAATCGTTTAACCGCTACTTCCTTCCCACTGCTCGTTCATTATGTTTCTCCTTCGCCTATTATCTATCTGCTTTTGTTTTTATTGAGACAGAATTTGAAATAATTTGTCCGGTGTGTAAACATAACTTGAAAAGGTATTAAATTATTATTCTTAGGTCGTCGTGGGACAAGATTATCCTGAAAGTAAGTACATATAAATGTAGTTACCGATTTATATCATATCTGACAAATAAAATAATACTAGCTCAAAAGAAAAAAATTATATGTATAGTTTACTACTAGCTGACCCGGCGAACTTCGTATCCCCATGAATGCCATTACTTACAATGAATAATAACTACTAACACAAATCAAAAATTATTTTAGAGCTACTATATGTACCACCGAACAGAAAAATTTGTGCAAACACATTTAATGTTAAACATTAACTCATGAAAACATATTATAAATACAAACTATATACGTCACTTTATATTAAAGACAGCTTTCCATAATATATTAGTAATACTCGCATTCAAAAAGATTATGCCAATTCTGAGATAAGAGGGTAAAAACGCGTACAGATCGACTAAAAATTTTCATACATTTTTACTAACCTACATCACGCAAGTGAAGGTTTTTTGGTCACTCGCATGTATACGAGGGTGGTCCGATAAGTCTTTAGCCTACAAAAGAAAAACGAAAATTTTGGAAAAGTGGCGATTTATTTCTCTACATAATTTCCTTTTAGCTCGATACACTTGATCCAGCGATGCTCCAACTTTTTTAACCTGTCTGAAAAAAAAGTTTTCGGAAGGTCTGCAAAATAGGCTTCCGTCGCGGCGATGGCCTCTTAGTTCGACCAAAATATCTACCCTGCGAATGACTTTTTCAAATTTGGAAACAAAAAAAAGTCACACGGGGCCAAATCCGGGGAATATGGTGGATGGGGCAGCAGTTCGTAGCCTAATACGACCAATTTGGCCGTGGCGACGGCGGAGGTGTGAGCCGGTGCGTTATCATTGTGGAAGAACCCTTTTTCTTCGCCAAATGGGGCCGTTTTTTCTTCAGCTCGATATTGAATCTGTTGTTAGTTTTAGGTTTTAAGAGAAAGACGTCCCGCAGAAGTAATTTAGTTTTTATTATATTTTCAGTAATAGTGAGAACAGACAGAGTATGTTTTATATTACTTAGATTAATAGGCAAAGGTAACTATTACATACAGCCAACACACCCCTCTAATGGTGTAAGCTTTGCCTTCATTTTACATGACATTATAACACAGCCTTAATATTAAACATATGCAATATTAACAATTATGTATTTTATTTTAATTTTAACAGCTATGTATACTTCTAATATTAAATACAGTAGTATAAGATATTGTTTTAAAAAAGTAAAGATTGATATTTGGTCTTCTTTTGTTTGATATATACGTTGAGCTTCCAAGTAGTTGTTTATATGGAAATTTAGTATTCTGATAATTTTTTATGTCTGGTTTTATTAAATCAATTAGAGTTTTTGCGCTCTTGGCTTCATTCATATTGTAGTCATTTATTAGTTTACTTATTAATTTTTCTTGTTTTAATTTTAATGAATTTTTAGTTTTTATTATTTCCATTCCAATGTATTTCTTAGGGGTTTTCTCTATGGTAGTTTTAAATTGTTTTCTTATTTTTTCCAGTAGATTTTCTATATCTTTTTCATTCTTTCCAATAAGTATGCCATCATCACCGTGTATACCTAAATATATAGTATTTCTTTCATTTTTAAATATGCATGATTCAGTATTTAGTTGTTTTAGTCCTTCACCTTCTAAAAAATCAGTCAGTGTTTTATTCCAGTTTCTAGGTGCTTGCTTCATGCCATATAAAGCTTTTTTCAGTTTACATATTTTTGATCCATTTTTAATTCCTTCTGGCAGATACATATATATGTCTTCATCAAGATATCCATACAGAAAGGCGGTTTTTATGTCAAACGTTTTCATTACATAGTTTTTATTCTGTGCTAGGGTGAATAGTATTCTCAAAGGACTAGTATTTATAACAGGACTATATGTTTCGTTATGATCAATTCCTTCTGTTTGTTCAAAGCCTCTTATCACTAAGCGAGCTTTAAATTTTCCATCTTCTTTTATTTTTAATACCCATTTACTTGTAAATATTTTCTTATCCTCAGGAATATGTGAAATCGTTTCCCAGGTATTGTTTTCAAGTAATGATTGTTTTTCTTCTTCAATAGCTTTGAGCCATTTGTTTTTATCTTCTCCTGATATTGCTTCCTCATATGATATAAGAACATAGTCATTGTATCTTTGAGGGGGTTTTATTATTCTTCCTGATTTTGTTTTAGTTTCTTTATTTTCTTCACATTTTTTCTTACTTTTATTTATATTATTTTCTTCTTTATCTACTTCTTCTTCAGTAATATCTTCTTGCATTATTTCTATGTCGTTTTCATCATCATAATCACTTTCTTGACTTGAAAAGTATTCATTTTTATGTTCATTTATTTCATTTGTTTGTAAGTATTCATTTTCATCTTGTAGTATATTTATTTTATGTGATTTTATTTGGTTTTCGTCTACTTTATTATTATTTCTTTCTATGAAGATAACATCCCTTCTTAATAGTATTTTCCTTTTTTCAGGATCCCACAAACGGTATCCGTTTGGAGCATATCCTAACATTATTAGTTTTTCATTTCTCTCTTCTAGCTTTTTTAAATTTGTTAGTTTTTTACTGTATACTTCAGCACCAAATGGTTTTAGGTTTTTTAGGTTTGGTTTTATATTTGTCCATTTTTCAATTGGTGTTGCAGTTTCATTATTTTTTGGGATTCTATTTAAGAGGTAAGTGCTTGTTATAGCAGCTTCACTCCACATTTCTTCTTGTAGACCTGAGTCATAAAGAAGAGATCTTACTTTCTCCATGAGTGTCCGGTTAAAGCGTTCAGCTTTTCCATTAAGTTGAGGACTATAAGGTATTGTATATTGTAATTTTATGCCTTTTTTATGCGACCATTGTTTTAGTTCATTACTAGTATATTCTCCACCTCCATCACATCTAATCACACTTACTTTTAGGTTTGAGCTTCTTTCTACTTCTTCCACATATCTTTGAAGGTAAGTTATAACTTCACTTTTATGTTTAATACAATATGTTTGTGTATAATCAGTGTAGTCATCGATAAAGGTGAGTATATATCTTTTATTATCCCAGCTTGCTGGTGTTATTGGTCCACATACATCACTATGTATAATTTCAAGTTTTCTTTCAGCTTTTTTTAGATGAGAATTAAATGGTAGACGTGTTTGTTTAGCTCTTGTACATATATCACATGTTGAGGTTAGTTTATTAATTTCTTCTTTTGTTATATTAATACCTTCAACTGAGTTTATGATCTTAATCATTGTATTTTTACTAGGATGTCCGAGTTTGATATGCCAGTCTAATGCAGTTTCATTTTTATTTGTTAATAAAACATTTTCATTATTTTGTGTTTTTAAAATTATCTTATACAAACCATTTTCTTTTTTGCCTTGTAAAATTACTTTATTTTCCTTTTTTATAATCACATTATTTTTTGTAAATATCACTTTTCCTTCTTTTTCTGTAATAGAATTAACTGATATTAAGTTTTTCTCCAAATCTGGTACATAGAGAACATTTTCAAGGTTACATATATTGCTTTCTATCTTTCCTTTAAATTTTGATTCAATGGTGTAATTTTTCTTAGCAGTTGTTATGTCTACAGTCCATTCTTTAGGTTTTGATAAAATATTATAGTTGTTGGTCATATGTGATGAGCAACCACTATCTACTACAAAGGTTTCATTGTTAAATAAATGTTTATTAGATATTTCTTCTGTTAGTAAAGATATAGTATTATGTTTCTTCTTAAAATAACAATCTTTTTCTTCGTGATTTGTTTTCTTACAAATTTTACATTTCTTTTTTCTAAAGTAACAATGGTTTTCACTATGGTTTGTCTTTTTACAGATTTTACAAAATAATTTATTTTTATAATTAGCTTTAAATGCAATTTGTTCATCTAGAGGTGTATTTCCTCTGTTTTCTTCAGAAAGCAGTCTATTTTTAAGATTTTCTAAATTTCTTTCTTTATATGGTGTAGATTCCCATGCTGTTACAAAGTAGTTCCACTTTTCGGGTAGTGATGTTAATATTTTAGATATTATTAAGTCTTGTTCGATATTATGACCCATTTTTGCTAGTCTGAAGGTTATATTTTCTATGTCAGTAATAAAATCAATTACAGGTTGATTTGTATATTTATAATTGAAGAAGTCTTGCATGATCTGACATTTGTTTCTTTGTTCGTTGCCATCATATAGCTGACAAAGTTTTTCAAACATGGTTTTCGAGTTTTCACAAGATAATAAATGCACACAATGTTTTTTATCAATTGTTGTAATTATTAATTTTTGACATATTGCATCTTTAGTAAGCCACGTTTCACGATCGGATGTTTTTTCGACTGACGGGCATACCGACTCTCCATTAATTATGTTGTACAAACCTTTTGCTTTAAATAAAATGATTATCTGAAATTTCCACAATTGGTAGGTGTCTATACCATTTAATGTTTGTATATTGTTTTCTTCAGGTTGATTTTTAGAAGCCATTTTTGATTTTCTTTAGATAGTTGGTTGTTAATTTTAGGTTATTAGTTTTTAAGTTATTATTTTTTACACTTTCACTAGTTATTACACTATTTATATTTTTTACGCTTCTGTGGGCAACCTGGACCCATGACCTGATGTTAGTTTTAGGTTTTAAGAGAAAGACGTCCCGCAGAAGCAATTTAGTTTTTATTATATTTTCAGTAATAGTGAGAACAGACAGAGTATGTTTTATATTACTTAGATTAATAGGCAAAGGTAACTATTACATACAGCCAACAGAATCGACCCAATAATTCAGTATAGTAGAGCCCTGTGATCGTTTTGCCCTTCTCCAGGTAATCGGTGTAGATCACACCTTGTGAATCCCAGAAAACGGCGGCCATTACCTTTCCGGCCGATTGGACAGTCTTTGCCTTCTTCGGAGCACGTTTTGGCTGTTTCTTGGTCTCTGATATGTACCAGTGGATCCATATTTCGTCTAGGGTTATGAAATGACGCAAAAACTCCTTCGGATTGCGCTTAAACAGCGCCAAACATTACTTTGAAGTGATTTCACGATTTCGCTTGTTGTTCGGAGTGAGCGAACGCGGCAGCCATCGTACCGACAGCTTTCTCATGCCCAAAATTTCATGCAAGACATGACCCACCCGGTCTTTTGAGATGCCTACAGTCTCAGCTATTTCGGCTCAATCGGCAGTCTGCCAATATGAGATTGTGGATTTTTGTCACCTTATCCTCCGTGGTAGCCGTTTTTGTGGCACATGGACGTGGCTCATCAAAAACCGACGTGCGACCACATTGAAACTTGTAAACCAATTTTTGATGGTTGCCATCGAAGGAGAAGAGTCACCGTACACTGCATCCAAGCGCTCTTTGATTTCGCTGCGCAATTTTCCTTCCAAAAACAAGAATCTTAACACGGACCAATACTGCTCTTTCTTCATTTTTTGAAATTCGCCAAAACGCTTGCTTCTACACGGAGTCAAATCAAAACTATGAGCCGCACGTGGCTGAAATTTTGTCAGCAGCGGTCTAAAAGAATGTATTACACGATGGTAAATTTCCCTTGCGATAGTGGCGCCATAAGGCGGTGAGGCTAAGTACTTATCGGACCGCCCTCGTACATGGAGTTGCAAACCATACTATCTACGGAATGTTGGAGAGGTGGCTGCGGAACGGATTTATTATACCATATGTACATTGATATATTGATTGATGATATTGATAATAATGTTGTGATATTGATGATTGTGCTTCAACATTTATATAACAGTCTCTCAATTGCTTGCCGTTACAATAGTCATGTAAAAAGGAAGCGCTGTTATGTTATTGAGTAGATTCGTTCTTGCTAAGAATTGAAAGAATAATAGTTTGTTATAAATGTTGTATTACCAAATAGTATTTTTTTTTTATAAAAAAATTAATCATGTCTTTATACATATGGTTGATAATCAGTATGATTTAGAAGAACCATGCTAACTAAAAATAACTTTATAAATATATTTAAGTTTGGAAGTGTTAATATTCCAAAGGAGTACTTAACAGGCGGTAGCTCGTTATGTAGTTTCGTTAGACAGGTCATCACTGCACCCGGCCGGCCACAACAAACTGCCCGATATTAGACATCTTCAACAATGGGTATTAAAAGCTTCATTTTATTTACCGACACTACGTGTACGATTTATTTGGTAAACATAAATAATAAGTAGAAAGCTCTATGGAAGCTACACGGTTGTTTTAACACCTTTTATGGCTAGTTACGTTCTTCACAATAAAGCTCTATCTAGGGTGCTCAGACACCTTGCCGGTTATTGAAGTCATGATATTTATACATGTACATTATAATGTTTATTTATAATATTTGAAACGGTTTTAGAACTCCTTTATTATGACTTCATTAATATTTTAAATACCTTTTATTTAATTTACAGTCCATCTTATATCTATACTTTGTAAATAAAACTTGTTACTACGGTAACCTATATATCAACAATATCAATTTGTTGGAGTCTGGTGGTTATTAGAAACAGAGATAACTGAATGGCTTGAATGGCAGTGTCGGCGACGCGATATGTGAAATTGACACCCGTGTCCAGCTCCATTGGCTCTGATTGGATTAGGTTCGAAGCGCTGTTGGTGCATTGCAACCAGTTCAAACGTAAAATTTTACGTAACCTCTTTCGAAATGTCGACTTTCGTAAAGTTAGATCATAATTGAATGCTGATCTTGAGTACGGATTATGGAAATGTGGGATGACTTGTGATATTTTTAAACAATATGTTAAAATGGCTCTGCTAGTGATTTACAAAAAATTGCAGCAAGTAATTATTACAGTTTCGTAATATTAGGTATATATATAAATGTTTAGGTATTACCTTAATTTAGTTAATCATTGTTCAAGAGTAGTATTTCGATAGTTCGTGAATATATAAAATGTTATTAACGACTTCCTACCTTTTTAATACTATTTACTTCGTTCAAAACAAAGACTTTGGGTGTAAATTGGTTTTGAAACAATTATTACCTAAGATGAAATAAAACAAAATTAAATTGAACGAAATTGAGACGTTACAGAAACTATGATCCTCTTACGTAGATAGTTTCGTTATTGAAATATTGTACTCGTATTCCTAGAGAAGATACTTTAAAAATTATTTTCTGGAATTTTATCTTACTACAGCAAATTACAAATATTTCAGTTTTAATAGAATATAATAAACGAAGGACATAGAATTAACAAATGAAGTTTGAATAAAAATGTTAATATTTATTTAAGTATATGTTTTTTATTACAGAATAATAAATTATAAAGTAATTTGTCTTAATACGTAGTTATACATAGTAATAAAAAATATAATTGTCTAATAATGTTATTAGTCAGAGAAAATTCTCTTTTTATCGTTTGGAAATTCGGTCGTCTAGTGTAGCCACAAACAAACAGACCAAACAAACCAAACCCATCTTACCATAATTCATAAAAATGAACGAGGGGAACATTCGCCTCCAACACAAACAACGCGCCTGACCGCTTTTCAGAATGCAAGGACTATTCGTATCAGCATCATTACGTTATGCAACTATTTTAGCCTACAGTATTTACTCTTAAAAAGAATAGAATTCATTCTATATTTATAGATAACTTTGCTGTTACTGGCCTATTTTTCAATTTTCATGAATTTTCCTCTTGTTGTAGTTTATTTATAGTTCTTTTGAGCTAGCCCTCGAGGTATTTTTATACTAGATTAATATTTTTTTTTTATAAAAAAATATAACTTGATATACTCATTGCGTAAATTATAATTCGTAAAGCATCAATTTTAAATTATTTGATTAATATTAAACATAGAATGTCATGTTTATTCTGAACAGTAACTGACAAAGCGGCATTCTCATTAGGTCTGTTATAATAAGTAAAAACTTGATAAAGTTTTACTTAAGAATTTCTAATTAGAAATTTGAGCTGAGATGGCAATATTTCAGGCTCGTGAAGGTATTTCCAATAAAGGACTTTGCCAAGTCATAATTCTTCAAAGTAATGTGTAATGAGATGTGGATATTACGGCGTTCTTACGAGACTTAGATGGCCGGGTTCAAAGAGAAAATGCCTGACCTTTCAGGTAACTCGCAATTTGTGCATACTTGCTGCAACTAAGTATAATTTTAAAAGGAAATTTGATCGGTAGTAATAAAAAAGCTGTTATGTTAAATATAATATGTTACTGTGTTATGGAAAGATAATAAGTATATACAATACTAGCTGTTGTCCGCAGCTCCGTTTGCACTTACTACGTGTTATATAAGAACTTATAATATTGGTCAGTGTTAAGATTCGTATCCATTAAAGCCTTTATAGGTATGTTTTTTTACTCAATCAAATCTTAATTTATTATCTTATCATTATAAAAACCCGATAATGGAATATACTTTCATGTCCCATAAATACATGTGGAATAAGGCATTGATTTTTATTTATAATTGTGATTCTGGTAATATATCTCTACTGTCCTCGAACTAGGTATACCGTGGCGATATATATATTTTATAGGTACACGTTTTAGGCACATTTAATAGAGTATCAAAATAGAAAGTTGCACGTTTCTAATTTCAACGTTATAGAATTTCCGTACAAAATTCAACCCCGTATTTTACGCTTTAGAGTGTAGATTAAAAAAAAAACAAAAGGAATATTTTGTTTTTATTTATAATTGTGAATCCACATTGTAATTTTATTGATGCTACATATAAAATAACTAAATTCGCAAAATTTCTTAAACCCCCTATTTCAACACCCAAGGGTGGATTTTTAATAATTAATACAATCTATCAATATATAATTTTTGAATAATACAATCTGTGTTCAATTAGGCATGCTGTACACATTATTCGGCTTTTACGACACCGCAGTATGATAAAGAGGGAGACATTGTTCTATTCTTCCGGTAAACTTCAAGACTAATTACATTATTTAGAGAAAAACATCCTATGTACTAAGATTTAGAAACAACAATTTTTTCGTATTATTAAAAAACATTTCAAAAGGTTCAGTGTGCGGTATGAGATTTTTTTTGGAATATTTATGTGAACACTTACATGTAGATTTCGAACGGAACCCAAAACCATGTCTCCGTCGTTACCAGCACATTAGACGTCGCGGCAAACAATTACATTACCCCTGCATGCATAGTTTGGCACCGAACCAATGCTCACTAGAACTCGTTTCTGACGACACACGACTGCTTTCTACTATTTTAGTGTAACTTTACGAAGATAACGACTAATGTATTTGAGATCAAAAGATTTTTATACATTTTTCATGATATATATGAAATTAAAAGGTCAGTATACAAATGAAATGAACTCATTAAAGTTGTACTAAAGTAAACATCAAAAGTGCTATGTTTGTTATCTTAGTCGGTATTTTTTCAATAACAATAATAAATATTAAGGTAATTTAAATATATTTTGGTATCTTATGTAGTGTAATTGGAAATTTCAATTATTCTTATTTTGTTTAAATTGTATAAAAAAGGAAAACATCATATTTTTTAGATAGCCAATATTTGCCAAACTTGTTTCTTTTCCTTCCTTTGGCCATGCAGAATTATTTTCGACTATGATTTTTTTTTAGTTTTCAGGTAACTAGGAGGGGTAGGTATAGTACAATTATGTCATGAAGAGTGCGACATTTTCATAAGAAACCCTTTTTTTTTTTTTGTTGCCCGGGGGAAATCCTCATAGGATCGTCAGGGGAGTGGTGAGGGCCACTCCCCCGGTATGCCGGACTTTTACCGACTAAAACCCCCGGGGTGTTCCACCTTCCGCCTACCGGCATCGAGGGCACGACTGGGGTCTCATCCTCAATGACCGGCTGGGCGTGCGGCCGTGAATGGGCCTCTACTCGTTTAGGGAGGGGTAGTGTATAGAGCTACCCCTCTCTTGCCTCTGTGTTGTAGAGCGGCACGCGGGAACACATCGCGCGCCGCTCGCACCCTTGTTGGACGACACGCTCCCTCAAGCGTGCCGCCCGGTGTCGCCGCTAGAGTCGGACGTTTCTGAGAAACGCCGCTCTGCGGCGCCCTGTTCTTATAGGCCGGCGGGCAGGTGGGGACTGCGCTGCCAAAGATGTTGTAGCCAGCGCCTCCCGGACCCGCTCCGCCGCCTCCTTCCTGGCTAGCACGTCCTCGGCGAACCGCAGGACCGCCCGCCATGCATCTTCGCTGCCGACCATTAGAGAAACCAATGTCGGCAGCGAAAGGTCTCCATCCACCACTCTCTCCAGCTCGGCCCGCTCCGAAGCCCAGGCTGGGCATATCTGGAGCGTGTGCTCAGCCGCCTCGTCGGGGCATCCGTCACAGTGGTGGCATTTCGGTGTTGGTTCACTACCGGCTGACCTGTGCAGATATCTCCCGAAGCATCCATGCCCCGTTAGAATCTGCGTCAACCGGTAGGACACCGTGCCATGGCTACGATATAGCCACTCCTTGAGTACGGTTCATAAGAAACCCTACTCCAACAATGTGTAATAATCTTAATTTTTTAATTTTTTTTTTGCATTCCGAAGCATTAATAAACATGTGGTAAAATTATTTTTGGTTTGTTTTTATTGTGCCTCATAAAGTACCTAAAGTTCATGCATCTAAAAGAGAATACCTTAAAGAGGCTTTTCTAAAGAATCGTAAATTTTAGCCAAATGGTATAAAATAAATATTGGTGGCTGTGGTGGGCTAGCGGATAATGGACCGGTTTCAACGCGCCCCAAAGCGAATGGTCATGGGTTTGAACCCAGTTTCCAGATTACGTATGGATTTAGGAACTACATACTCAGTGGAAAAAAAACATCGTGAGGAAACTGGCATGGCATCTAATAGACATATCATGTGTAAGTGCTCTGAGAACAGCGATCAGCTGCGCTACTGGTCGCGTTGGGCACGATATATAAGTGCAAAGTTGATACAGCGACTAATATGTTTCTGCTCACTCTGAAAGGTATATAGCGTGACGATATATCATTATTATTTTATATAAATAAAAAAACTAACAGTTGAAGATCCTGAAGCTATGTTATATATAAAATCAGACCAACTTATTAGTTATTTTTAGCATAATATTGCAAAACAGCGAGTCATTTCAAAAACACTAAAGAAAAAATAAAATTGTATCTAAAATAAAGATATCTTGAAGAAATGACGGAAATAATTTAGTTCTTTGTGTTGGCAATATCGGAGGGAGAGACAGTGGAGTAAGCCCGCCGGGCATCATAATATTAATCGACACAAAGCTGATTATACAGTTGTCTCTTTTAGAACATCAATTTCATTTCTTGATATTTCTATCTAGTAAGGACATTAGTCTCTCTTAATTCCAACCTGTGCGTATTTAAACACCAAAATGAAAAGGAACTTTCGGAATATCGACTCGAAATTAGTTAAAGCATCCCATTTGATTAAATCATACTTTTAGTATTATGCTACAAGATAATTATTTTATTACTTGTAAAGTTAATGGTTGATTTTAAAGAAGTAAGATATTTGTTTTGGAATAATGTAAATAATAAACAATTCTGCGATTAAGATAAATGCATTTTATATTGCACACTTACAGGTGATATCTGATGAAGCAATTTGTTTTCAAAATAATATTTATACAAAAATTATTTCAGTTTGGTTTTTCCTTATGAAGTGTACAAATAATGAATATTAAAATCAAAAACACTGATACCAGGCTACCCTGGAGTTAGTGGTTTGTGCGATAAGATCTACATCATGATAGTCACCTAATTCTAGACATATACCAATTACTATCGATAAATAATTTAATTAAATTACGAATAACGAATTAAATCTCCCTTTTTACTATAAGAATTATTTTTAGTATGAGTTTAGAATGACGTAAAATATTACATTACAAAAGTAACTTATCTTTAATAATAAAATATAATAATAATAATATATCGTCACGCTATATGCCTAACGGAGTGTGACAGAGATACATTAGTGGCTGTATCCACTTTGCGCTTATATGTCGTGCCCAACGCGACCAGAGGCGCAAACAATCGCTGTTTTTGGGACAACTGATGATACGTGACATTTCTATTAAATGCCATGCGGACTTCCTCATGGTGTTATCCTTCTCCAGTGTGCATGTGGCGCCTAAATCTGTATGTATTTTGGAAACGTCCAGAGGGACGTACCGGGATTCAAACCTACGACCATTCGCGTTGCCGCGTATAGCAATTGGTATCTTATCCACTAAGCTACTACAGCGTTTAAATACAATATTACTCCTATCACAAACGTTTTTTTTTTAAATAAACTTCACTTTGTGAGAACCTATTTTAAAGCGCCGTTTAAAAGTTAAGATGAAATTTATTTTGTCATAACCTTATAACCACGAAGCGGCTGTTCGATAGGTATTTGTTTCAAAAGATTGTATGAATTTAAGAGGAAGTGGATATAAAGTAGGATTGGATATATTGAATGCAGAGTGTAGTTCTGTTATCGAGTAGATGTGTGCGCATTGGACACGGCACACATAAGAGCCAGCTTAAGGTTCCGCTCTCGGATCACAACGGGCCATAAAATCAAAAAGGTGACATTAAAATTACATAATCTTACCAGATAATATTTTGTAAAGATAATTTTTGACTTTTTCATTAATATATTTCGGTATCTTTTATTTCAAGCAGTAACTTTGTATGTTTAAATGAAACAACAATTGCGAAGGGTTATTTGATCATGTATTCATAGTCGCATCAATTTGAAATGATATCGGTTTTTTAATAGTTAATTCAATGCGTTATCGCGGATTTTATGGCTCAATGTTAGTACATCACAGAGCATTTGGTAGCGGTTAGAATACAGGCGGGCGATTTGCAAGATCCACATTATCACAGCTCAAATAGCTAATCGTACATAGTATTTAAACAACTTTTATAGATTAAAGCTTTAACGTTTTATTTAATGCAGTAAGTAAATTGTGAGATTTATAAGTACCAAACTAAGTAACCATATAGTACAACTACAAACCACAAAACCTAAATATTTACCAATTCTACAACATTTTACTTACATTGAGAACACATTATATTACATTTAGATTTATTTTTTATTCTTGTAGCATATAATTTGATTAAAAATGTTTTGTTTATAGGAATATAACTGTATAATGCTGATAATATGATTCTTAAGGCTGTGGATGCTAGTATATAGGAATTTCAAAGAGTATAATATAAAGAGAATTGGGGTATATGTATAAAATGCGATTACGACATAAATGCCAATTGTCGTATTGTGATCCGTGTGTCGGCATTTATTGCATAGCACGTCTGTAATTTGCATACGTTTGAATACTAAGTACTTGCAGTGTCATGGTTTCAAGCTACTTTAATTGAATAGTTCGATTTATGCTTATTAGTCCAACTTTGAGGCAATTTTATTGTTTAATGCAATTTTGTATTTAATTTATAATGCCATGCTTAAGAAAGGAAACTGTTTTCAATGAAAATTGATGCAGATTGAAACACACAGGATGCGTTCACAAAGTTTGAAGACTGATTTGTTCCTGAGTAGTAGGAAACGTGTAGATCGGTTTCATTGACATGGTAGTACATTGATAGGGGTTTCAGTAGTAGGGGAGTCAGCTAACTGAACGCGAGTTTTTTGTTTTTGAGATGCCGGAAGGAGTCGATCTCCAGTGACGACAGCGCGTATACTGACGTCCGTCGATAACACGGAGAGTTGAAATTAGAGTAGCTTTATTCGAATAAGTTCTGTGCTAAACTGAACAAAATCACCACAGAGCTTTTTGATATGATTCAAGAGGCCTATAAAAAAGAAGCCATGTCACGCCCAATGCCTCACAAGAAAGATCACATGAGCAAACCTCGCGTGAAAAGAGTGCTCATCGTTTTTTTTTTAATGTCAAAGGAATAATCCGCCGAGAGTTTGTTCCTGCCGAACAGACTGTCACAGGTAAGTTCAATGCTGAAATGCTCCGCCGTTTGAAAGACCGAGTCCGCTGCGTCTACCCGGGGATCAGATATGATTGGGTTCTTCACCACGACAATGCTCCCTTTCACACGTAGCTCGCCACCGGCGAAGTTATGGCTAAATTTAATGCAGCAACACTGCCGCAGCTACCTTGCAGTCGGAAACTAGCTCCCAGTGACTTTTTTGTTTCCCTGGAACAAGAAGGTTCTGAAAGGGAAGTGATTCAAAACAATTAAAGCGGTCTAGGCAGTTATTTTTTTTTAAGCGGACTAACTAATGGGTGCCGGGAAAGGCATTTACACAGTTCAACCGGGCTTTAGGGGGCGATCACAGAAGGTGCTCAGCCAGCGATCGGTCCAGGCAGCTTCAACGAGGTCCCTTAACAACGTACCGCGCGAAAGGGAGTCTACGAACAATGGAAGAAAGGCTAGCAGTGGTGTATTGATGCTTAACGGCCATATTTCGAAGACTTCGTTTGCTGTGCAAAAATGTTCGATAAATTTTCTGTTCTGAGACTAGTCGTGTAACTTTGCGAATGCTATGTTAAATTGTATTCACGGTTTTTTCATAGAAGCAGTAAAAGAAACACTAATTGTACAGATATGTTTTACATTTTTTAAATTTAATACATAAATAGTAAATTTTTCCGAATTTTAAACATGGCCCTATAGAAATAATCTAATTTGTATAAGAGGCATTCATTTCAAATATGAAGCGAATTGGGAGGCAAAGTAGAAACTGGTGTCATTACTTAGTATGCATTGGGCGGTCTGACGTGTTTCAATTGCCCCGCAGTCCCCACACAGCTATCCGCTCCAGTCACGTTTTTCCAATTGTTTTCTGACGACGTGTATCATTCTTTTGAATCAGATTTTATGATTTATAATAGCATAGTTCACGAAGCACTTTTCAGTACCTATCTATTCTCATTTTGCTATTTAAAGTAAATAAGTACGTGCTGGTATATATAATTATATATTACTGTTACATGTTTATTAAAATGAAACACCTAAATTTATTTTTAGTAAAAAACAATAGAAGTTATAATTTGCTGTATTTTTTGATGATGTGTATCTCTGCTAAACACAAAGGTGATGTAGCCAGACGATATTTTTATTTTTTATAATATGAATTTAGTTATCTAGCCAGTTTTATCAAAAACATTATAGTTCGATTTACTCCTTCTTAAACTTGTATGTACTTATTTTTACGACGTGTAAGCCTCTCCAATGTTACATGGTTAATGTTTGGTTTATTATTACAATAAAATAAATAATATAAGCTTATAAATAGGGAAAAAATATGATTAGAATTGTAGAAAAATGTATATGCGAGTCGTACGGCATTACGTGTCATTTTTGCAGGAACTCGCTGGCTCAATTACGTCGTGTATGAACGATCCGCAATAACGTCTTTAGTATTCATGGGTCTGGATGTACGGCGTGACATTTGCAATTTTTGTATCATTAAGAATTCAGATGTAAAGGATCGTGAGCAATGAATTGTTTGTGGCAGTGGAGATATATATTATAGTCACTTTCTGCACGATTTTATTTTCAAATATTTTTGAGTAAAAGAGTTTTGTTTTACCATTATAATGTTTTTTTAATCTGTCATTACAAATTTTTGTATTTAAATTTATTAGAATTGATCACAGAATAGAATTTTAAAAACGGCAAAGATGATATATACCTCCTTCCATTCTCGTTTTTGATAATTTTTAGTATTTTCATTTTAGTGTTCATTGTTTTACAAACTAAGCTAGTATTTGTTTTGTCTTAATAAATTGTCAATGAGATTTTAACTTTTATGAATAATTTGAAGGTTTTATTTAATAAAAAAAACTATTTTGCAAAATTATTTATATTTTTGTAAATATAAATTAGTAACTGCCCTTGAGTTTGAAATGTATTTAGATCGTTAATCGTATTGGTCATTTATAACCCGAGTTCGAAAAGGTCATTATTTACAAAGTTTTAAATACAGTTTCACGCACCTATCCATCACTTTAAGTGTCAATAATGTGTATCAGCCACCGATGTAAAGTTAGGGTGTATCGATCATTTGTAACCTAATTTCACTGGACAGAAAATAGTTTTTTTTTTGTAAAATATTGCTTGTTTGTTTACTATAGCGTGACGGATAATTGATAAAATACATCCATGTGATATTTTTTTTATAAATTCACTCCAAGTTAGTAGTGTTGCAGAATGAGGTATGACTTCTATTGTTCAGTAGATGAACCACCGTCTGTAATGTCATCTTTGGCGAATAGCATAACTACAGCCCCCAGTGGTGTCATCTATTGAAGAATAGAAAGCGATTTCTATAGATGTTGCTGCAGCCTAACGTGAACGCTGGTATGTACAAGATGGCTGAATTTTTGCACTTCTACTATGTAGTTGGTAGGGATTTTTTTTAAGGCCTACCGCTCCGCTATAAATACGCGGCAGATTCAAACGCGGCACAGGTTATCTACAGAAAGCAAAATAAAGCGATCTAAGTGCAAGTAAATTGTGTTCAGTGTGACATTTAGTGTTGTGTTTTGTGTATTATTAACATTGTTATTTGAGTAAATTAAGTTTACCATAATTAACAGTAGTAGAATAAACCAAGTTCGCCTACATATTTAAATTCCAGGTTGAATAATATAAGCAATTTTCATATTTTTTAAGACATACGACGAACATTAAAATAGAAAATAAAATTATTTTTCTAATAAATCGAAAATATCTTTTCTAATGTTACCTAACTCATATTTTAATCTTACTTTATAGATAGCAAATGATTTAAAAATATTTTTGGGTTTCTGGTTTCTGTTTTCTTCACAGCAGACTTCACCTTTCTTTAAAATATGCTTTGAAAAAATCTGTAATATCGTTCCAGAGAAAAACAAGTTAATGGCTTTCGCGTCTCAAGATATAAAATCATTCTTAAAGCCACAAAATTTCGACGTTGATTTGTGCGTCTCTTATAATCACAGGAAACATTTTATAAAATTTGAAACTATATTTTGACTTCCGCTGTATTAAAATAATTTAGGATTAATGTGCGCTAGTTGTGTATGTACCTGAGGTATAATACATCTGAATTTCTAGGTGAGCTTTATCCTGACTGTAGCTTTGTCTAACTTTGCGGTTGCCATTGTTTTAGTTATAATGGATTTCCTTAGTGGTCGGGGAAATATTGCTAATGTTCATTTGTTGAACATAATTTTAATATTTTTATATAAAATGGTTTTATTATATTACTTATTGTGATGTATTTTACTACTAATTATCTGGGCTGTATACATTCTATGGCCTGCCATCTCCTCAACATCAGGTAAACTTGGTATCCTGAACACAATGCGACGGTTTTTCGCGATAGACCAACTGTTCCCATTGTATAAGGTCCAGATCAGACCCTACATAGAATACTAATAACAAATACATACAATAGAATACATACTCTACATAGAATAGAATACTATTCGGATTCCTGGGATTATTTTGTTCAGTACATACCTGACTGCCAACCTATCCACGGATATGTGGCAATGGAGAGCTGTCCGCATTGTGAATGATCCTGACGTTATTAAGCATCTGGAACCGCTCTACACAGAGGTATTGGCTCACTAAGAGTTTTCTAATATCTGTATTACGACGAGTGTTCTGAAGAGCTATGTATTCTTGTTCCACCCTCTCTCTTTCATAATAAAACCACGCGCGTGAAGCCTGAAGAGATATTTGTGCAGGCTGGCATGATCACTGCGACTATGGATTGTTTTTATTTACTGTTGAAAGTTGTAGTCCTTTTTTGGACTGCACCATGTTTACCGTCAGGCGTTTTGTGGTTACTATCGATGGTACCAAGCCAAGATAAAAATTTATTGTAAAAATACTTATGTCGATATTTCATCTTATAATATTTAAAACTCTCTTAATTTAATTGAGTATGAGTAGACTAGTTTTTATATAAGATTTGACTATGTCATATGACATGTAAAAAGAAGCATGCTATTAAATAGTTGATTCGATAATTGTAAGCTATAAATAAACAAGGGTGGTTTTAATAGTATGTAATATTTATACATGAATATATTTATTGTTTTTGTATATTTGTATTCTGTAAAATAGATATCTAAATATCTATTTTAACGATAAAAAGGTTAGTCTCAATAATTATATTTTTACATAGAATTTTATATCCCTATTTGGTGAGCAAAGAAGTTTCTATAAAAATTAATACAATAAGGATTAAATATTTATATCAGTTATATTTATACCGGCAATTTATATTTATACCGGCAAATTCTTCACGTACAAGGTATGAATGTTCTAATATATCATAAATAGAGGTACAAGTTAATTAAAACGGAACTTCTGTCTTGTTTTCGGCCCATACCAGTGTTGAGCAAACCCCGCGGCGGATTGGGCTTTAGATTATTACGGATAAAATATTATTTATAAAATATTTATAAGTAACAGTTTGCCTTCAGTTTCTTAGACTACGAAATAATATTTTATTTTTATATTTATTGTCTAGTAAATAGAACTACACGCGAGATAATTATCGTATTAATTTCATTATTTTCGGGATTTATGAAAAAACCTAATCTATGGTTAAATAGTCAATATTGCATAAGTATTTTGTCATTTGTAATTAAATAGATACTTTTGTAGTTAGTCATTGAAAATAAGAGTAAATTTGATCAGAAAGAAAAAATATTTATTGATACTTTTCTAAGAATGATGAAATCGGTTTGTTTTTAATTTCCTGGCAGAAATAGTGCTGAGATATAGCTGTTTAATAAATTCATGTAGTGGGGTGAGGTCTCAACACGGTCACATATGGGCCACAGATCGCGACCTCTAGGGATTGCTGACTTCTGATATGATTCTATTTTGCGACATAAGCGGTCGGAAAAATATGTTATTCTCATGATCCCATTTACTAGAACATATTGATTTGTGTTTGAATTGATACCCTGCTACTGATTAAAATAATAATTACTATATACTTTCCTTTATACTAATCTTTCCAAATATACAATTTACACACAGAATCTCGAAAATAAAATAAGAATATTTGTAATTATTGTTCAACTTTATACTAAGATGAAGGTTTTTATGTTTATTACTTATCTATTTATACTAAAAAATCTAAAATATCTTATTTGACTTTATATACTTTGGCTGAAATGTTCATTTTGAAAACAAAATATTTTTTATGATAATTTTAATAATCATCTTTTTTACACTGGCTCGACAAAGTGATAGCATTGCACCTGATGGTAAGTAGTATAGTCCAACAACGAAAGCGACTACCAAAGGATGAAATTTTTTTTATAGTCTCCGTCGTCTTGTCGCTCCACATATAGCACGACTGAAGGACTCTAGGTATATGAGTTATTGGATATACATAAGCTGATCCCGAAACGTGACAGGCCAAAGCGAGTCACTATGACGGTCTTTACACTTGTGTACTGTAGTTATGACCCAGTTCAGGCAATCACCCTACCATTAAAATAATAAAATGCGATATTTATAGGTATACTCAGATAATTACAATAAGATTTTAGTAATAACTTTATTACAAAATCAATGTTGAGCAAAGCTTAAACGGAAAGGTGTTTTACTACTTTATAATGTTTAGAAAACATCTTAGCTATCGATACAAAGTATGAAGGCTGATGGATTTTATGCAATTTTCGCTATCTATCATAACCAGCGCAGCGACGCGACGCCCGAACCCCTCTGGATTAAGTTCGATATTTTCGCAATACTTACAAGGTAAACAGATTGATCGGGCCGGGCCGCCTAAGCAGGTGCCTACTGGATACCCGCTGGCATCACTTAAATATCTCTTATATATCTAACTATTATAGAAGGCTTTCGACCAACGTAAAGCTAGAGGCTCTGATGCTTAGAAGAAATGAACTAAGAGTATTGGTAAGAGCACTGATTTGTCAATGCTGTCTGAACAAACATTTGTTCAGCATTGGTGGCCGGAACACTACAGATTGCAGGTTCTGCGATAGTGCGGACGAAACGCCCAAGCACCTCCTGTGTGAATGTAATTTACTAACCCGACAAACGCACCGTATCCTGGGCCGTCACGTGCTACACTCGGGAGAGGTTCTAGATATCTCTGCCAATAAAGTACTACAGTTCTTTAAAATTATAGGCCTTGACAGAGAGCTCTAGATGGTAGGTCACAATCACAATAGATCTTTTAGGTCGCAGTGATACAGACTGAATTAGACTGCATAGTCCCACATTGCATAGTAATAATAATAAATAACTACTATAGAACATTACAGTTTGCTGTAGTTAGTATTCATCTAAAGATATTATTTTGTATGAAACGTAATAACCGATTTTTATTTTTATTTGACAAATATGTAGATATATTCTTTGGCTGTTGGTATTTTTGACTAAAAAGTAAGTTGTTTCTATTTTGTATTTAATAACATATAACGTCGTAAAGATAGCAGAAATATAAATTTACTGTTTTCTACATTGCTGTGTTAAAAATATATATATGTATATGTACATTGTAATATAATATTATCATTGTCTTATTCATTGTTTGTTCTTTATTTAAACTCTTTATAGTTGCAATGAGTTTGATACACTGTAAGCGTGCAAATAAAAACCAAAATTTACACAATAAACAAAAACAAAATACAAAATATATTTACTTCTTCTCAATTTACGTCGGGCAATTTATTTTAAGGAACAAGTGACAATGAGGTGGTTACCACTTACCAGCAGAAGTAGGTAACGTCTAGTTCTCACAAAGCGTATTTTAATTTCTGATTAGGTTATTATACATACATTGTGAATATATTACAGTTAGCTCTGAATTACAAATCTTATCCCTTCAAACGCTATTTAGAGCCATAAAAATATAAATTGAACAAAACTTTTTATTTAAATGTACATTTACTAGCTGTATACCACAGCTGTATTTGCTTATTTTCGTGTTATAAAAGAAGTTTTTAGCTCTAATTGGTATCGAAGTCACATATTCACATAGTATCTATATAGTCATAGTCATATTTTTTTATGGTAGTGCGATTGCCCGAACTGGGTCATGACCACGGTACACAAGTATAAAGACCGTCATAGCGACTCGTTTTAGTTTGTCGCATTTCGGGATCAGCTTGTATGTATTCAATTATATGTCTAGAGAACTTCTGTCGTGGTATATGTGGGCCGATATGATGACGGAATGTAAAAAAAAACATATGAATATTAACCACCTATTTCACCACATTAGGGGTTAATTTTTCATATAAATCCTTATTATCATCTACACTTCAAAACGAACTTATGGTACAAGCTAAATTTCAAGTCTTATGAGTTCAAATCTTGAAAACTATGAGTTGTTTTTTAGATTTCCTGATGCGTGAGTCAGTATTTTTCCTTTTACTTACATCAAACTAGTCTCTGTTTCGTGTGTTAAAGAAATATTGTGTGTCCTATGTCCTCGGCCAAGAGCTATACCAATATTAGGAAAAACATTTTGAAGTTGGAAGGATAGTTTTAAAGATTATCAAGCAAACATCATCACTTTTTAATATCAGTATAAATGTATCTATTTATAAATTATAGATGAATATAATATATGTATATGTAATCAATCATCATGGAAAGGTGTTATTGCCGATTCGATTCATTGTATAATTGAATAACTACTGGTGCAAAACAAGAACATATCCATGTTGAGACGATATGTAGAAACGTGCGTGGAATAAATTTTTGTTCATAGAAACCATTTTCAATTTCACGGCTCAATCTTTGTGTGCTCGGGGTGAATATGTAAAAGGGCATTCGTTGGTGTCAACAAAGTGTAATGGTTTCGTGCTAGCGTTCGCTTGATCTATGAGTTAGAATAGAGGCCGATTTCAAATTGAAAAAATATTGTCAATCTAAGCCAGGTGTGTCCCAGGATTTATTGACATTTCTAAAGATATACTGGTAATATGAAACACGTACTGAGAATATTTTGTTATTACGAGCAAGTTAATAAATCTAAAAGTTATTTTCCTAAATATTGTCTTTGTTTTCATATATCCATGTTCCTTTTTTCTACCCAGTCTCGACAAAGTGATTACAGTGCATCTGATGATAAGTACAGTGTAGTCCATAAGCAAAAGCGACTATCAAAGGATGAAAATGTATTGATAGTCACCGTCATCATGTCGGCTCACGTATACCACGACTGAAGGTCTCTAGGTATATGAGTTACTGGATATACATAAACTGATTCCAAACAAAACAAAGCGAGTTGCTATGACGGTCTTTACACTCGTGTACTGTCGTCATGACCCAGTTCTGGCAATCAGCATATCACCTCAAAAAAGAATATCAATATAATTCTTATAATTTGGGAGTCGTTACAAGAAGAGTGAATAGATATTTGTTGGAAAAGTATTTCATTATCAGCTTCGTCTTCATTTTCTACTAGAGTGTTCTTGAGGTCAAGCGTTCGCCTATAGTTATAAAAAAATCCTGATTTCTTTATTTGGGTGATTAAAATGACAAATCACCTATATAAGTAAGGAAAAAATTGTTTAAGTAGATACAAAATGTTCTGAGTATAGGCAGGGAACGACTTTTGACAAATTATTTAAGAACGTGTGTTAGGGTACGCGGCCCTTTGTACGGATGATTGATAGTGTTGATAGCAGCGCGCCAAGCGATTCCTTTTTAATTTTTTTCTGCTCTTTAAGTTTGCCTTTTATAAATGTCGTAGTAAAGTTAAATGTTGAATTTGTTATCAGTTTCAATAACTGTGTAACGATATACCAAACTTGCAAAAACTTTAAATATTTTATAAAGATTTTATACATGTTTCTTATCAGGACAACAGTCGTAGAATGCACATTTGATTATATTAATCTCATTTTAAGGTTCACCATATTAACGATAAAATTTGTTTGCTATTTATTTATCTCAAAGTTGGAATTGGAATGTCAAAGTATTTTTTCCCGTGAATTGTACAAATTTTTCATGATATATTTGAAGTCATTCTCTTTCCCGCGTTGAGCACACGTGGCCTCTGTTCACATAGCGCCTATTCCACATTATATGAGGGGTATCCATCATCTTTATATCGGACCCTATTATGACAGCTACGTAAAGGTTGTGTAGATATTAAACGGAATTAACATAAGTTTATGACGTTCTAAATATGAACAATATTACAAAAAATATTTATGTAAAAATGTGTGTTCAATTATTCTATCTTTATTAACAATAACACGATGAACTAATTTTAAAAGTAACATATTTTTAGAACTATCGTACATCAGCTCCATTCAATGTGAAAGCTATAAAGTTTATCGGTAATATAATTCAAATATATTATAAGTGTTAATACAGTATAATTAAATACATTTTAGATAACCTGTTTTTTACCAAAAACACAAACTGTGAAGATTGATAATAAAATCATAAATAAATCAAAATAGAGAGAATAAAATATAATAAAACTATTGTTGTTTCTCAAAGGCCGTACAGGTGAGCAACAGCATACGTTGTCCGACTCAAATCGGAACCGGTAGAAGCCAGCAGCTCCTCTCGGGGGAAATCAACACAACAATTACACCTCGAAAGCGACTTCCAATAATACGAGGCTAACCTTTAAAAATGTTTGATATAACCTGCTACACAAGTGAGCAACGACTATAAAACGTATATAAACGATACTTATCTCGAAATGAAAGGTATTATGTATTTACGAGGCTGCTCAGTTCTGTAAGTCGGTTTGTGATAATACTATGAATATTCAGATGCTTCGGTTGTCCCTGAGGATGGAACCCTTCCGAGCATGAGAGAGGAATCGCGGATGGTGAGTTTCAAAACAATATGATATTATCGCTGCGTTTAGGCGGTTCTAATAAGATTTACCTCAATATTAATGCGCATCGCGGCGTCCATTATTTCGAGGTATCTAAATACACACTACAGTCCCTCGGTTTCCTTTACAAATATTTCGTGATTTATAGATATTTAGTCGTTCAGTTACAAGTTTGTATTTTCTAGAACACTATACTTGTAAAAATAGTGCATGTTTCACCTGGTCGATTTTATTTTTACAAAGGGAACAGCGCTGTTGGAGTAGTTCAATTGTGTCATACAACCTTTATCCGCCATAAAAGAGGCGAATGATTAATTGTTTTCCCGACCTCTTCAAAACATAGGCTTATTCTTTTAAATACTTCCGCTATTTTCCAACTCGGTGGCGGTGAGAGGGTGATTTTCGTCTATAAATGAATATTAAATTGTAGAATAGATTGAAAACATGTTTTTAATTTTTTCATATTTTTATTTTTCTTTTTGCGAGTTTTTATGACAGTTATATTATCTTAATCATTGAATGATCAGTGTTTTACGCACTCGAAATTGTTTTTTATAAGCGGTCAAGTCTGTTATGTGAGTTGACCCAGCGGACGTGTGAATTCAATCTAGCCGAGCTCACGCGTTCCCGACTGAAGCATCGCTTTGAACAGGACCACTAAAAGCGAATCGCCGTAAACAAGAATTAATGCGAAACCTGCATTGACCACTGCACTCTCCTTTATGGTAACATGATAAAAGCTCGGGATATCTTGAGTGCTGAGGCTCTTCACTTCCCGCTAACAAATTACAAGGTTCATGCATTCATGTGAGATTGTCACAGCGTTTTTTCATTTTATGGTCAATATGCCTGAAGCATCGTGACATTCATGACATATTTAACTAAAATTAATCAAGAGTTCAGTAGGTGTGAAATAGAATGCTTTAGTTATCAAGTCAACCTATCATCGCTCGGAAAGTCGCTTTGATGTCGTCAACGTTATTATTTGGAAGAGACTACTTAATATTTGCCGTACATATTTTAACAGTTCGGTGAAAACATTGTATTATTTTGTAATAAGTATAGGACTATAATTAGATATTTGTGGTCTATTCCACTCCAATCAACTTTGCATTTAGACATAGCTAAAAATAAGGTTGGGCCCTTAGCTTATTATTTTGTCGATTGAATAAGCTCATCTGCTATGTATATTTGTGTAATAGAATATGTGAACAATTACATATATAAATATTAGTTATAAATTAATATTTATGTTATCAGTATTTATTATATTAATGTCTTTATATTTCTATTAAATATATTAAGATAAGGAAAACCCATAAGCTCATTCAGCCGAGGAAATCGTAAGCGAAGTCTTAGATAATTCCGAATGTCAAATTGTTAATACTGGAATATTATTAACTACATAATCAAATTTATGCTATAATATGTAGCTTTTTACGCTTGGTATGTTCCTGGAACGAAAGTCCCCTAAATAAATAAAGTATTATATAAAAAAGTAACCTGATAGATATCTAAGTTTTATAACAAAAATATAAGATTATGCTACAAACTATGAATATTTTTAAATTCGATATTGTATGGCCACTGAATAGGTGTGTTTGAATTTTCATGACTCTATTTTGTATAGATTCATTACTTTATAACACTTGCATAGTAAATTATTACATTCTCTAGAGTCGATAAAAATAATATTGTAAAAATCTGGAGTTTATACCAATTCTTATACTTTTACACTTTGCACCTTATTGCGTGAAGTGTTCACTTTTTAGAGAAAATTTCGATATATATTAGGTGAAAAAAATACGTGGATTATAAAAACTACATTAGAAATAAAATAATTACTAATTAATGAAGTAGATATGTCAAAAGATGATAAATAGACAAACGCACCTAATAGGAAATGAACACTATCACATATAAACGAGTCTGTGGCCTAGTGGATAATGTCCTGGTTTCCATACGCAACAAAGCGGATGGTCGTAGGTCCGAATCCTAACACGTGCTTCTGGGTTTTTCCTCATTAAATATGTATTTAGTAATAGTATGCTCATCACTGAAGGAAAACATCGTGAGGAAATTTGCATGACGTCTAATAGAAATGTCGTGAGTATGTGCCCTGAGAACGGCGATCAGTTGCGCTACTGATACTAGCACAACATATAAGCGCGAAGTGGACACAGCTAGTAATGTATCTCTGCGCTCCCCGTAAGCGATATTGCGTGGCGATATCTTATTTTTTTACCTATAAACGAGTCCAACTACAACGGATTAACAACGAATTATTTTCATTATAATATAACCACAAGCTAAACTTTTAGCAGCAATTTTGATATAATAAATTTCGTTAGTAAGAACATTTTGAATATTATCAATGTTGTTATGGAAAATATGTTTGCAAATGTGGCGTCTACTCTTGATATCGGGAAGGTATACCCAAGCGAGGTCATGTTTTATCGCTTGATATATCACCGAGGGATTGTCAGCGGCGCCCTCTTTTTCTAACAAGGTGAGTATTAAGGACTGGACGCTTGGGGATTGTCGAACGTTAAATACATGGCCGGTGCTAATAAACCTTTGAATAAATTAATCACGTGTCTATTTTAAGGATTTTAGCGAATAGCAGTTCTTTAGCTAAATTATTTTCTTTATATAATTTGTTTACGACATCTTGCACATACATTTAATATAATAATTTATATTTCTATTTAAAATAGCAATAAAATACATGATTATACGGAGCTTTATATATCTTCCATAAGCTAAAATATCAAAAAGTTATGGAGCTAACATTAATTAAATAAAAAAAAGTATAATTAACGTTTATAAAGAAAACAATATTACTGCAATAAAAATTTGGTTCACAAGGGTTTATGGCTATTGTTAAAAACATTTTAATACAGGACATTCAAATTAATTTTATGACCGGTGGTCGTGGGTGTGGTTTTAGGAAGACGTTTGGACGTGGAAGTTTGGCGTTTTACAGTTTATTTGCACTTTAAGGCACACCGAACTGCGACGTACACGCACGTACTCCCACCTTGGCTCTCGGTAGTCGACTAACTTCCAAGCGTCCCGTGCGTACGCTCATCCTCTTACCCCGCACGTCTCGTAACACCCTAACGACCCTTAGGGCGACAACTGCGTATCGGGTTACGTCTACATGCTATAATTTACAGTTATGAAAAAATGTTGTAGAAAGATTGAAAACACAATAGTTTTTTGTCCAACTGTTTTAAGTTCTCAAATCAAAAAATTCTAAGTAACAAGTACTCATTTGAATTTTAGAATGTTTTCTAACGTTTGTTTTTAATAATTTACATGATAATTTTAATTTCTTTATGATGTCAAAACAACAACAGTGTTTTTCTTTTTTTTAATAACATATAATAATGTGACAGTAAAGTGCGTGTCTTGCGTAGTACAAACTAAGGCACTTATGCAACTAAACTTTTTCAAAACAGAATTAATCAATTATAAAAGATTTGGATACTTTAATACAACGTGAACACGTATGGTCATGCATTAACTTGAAATCGGAGCCAAGGGCAAGGATAAGGGTAAAATCAAGATTAAATACGAAATTTCAATCATAAATATATATTTATGATTATGATGATGAATATATATATATATATATATATATATATTTCAATTGAAACAAAATGGATTTGCTTTAAATTTTATGAATTAACAAACATTATCCAAAACGTTTTTTACAACATCTTGGTAAGTAATCTGAAACAAAAAAGGTTACATACCTTTGATAAATAAGTAAATATAGATTAACGGATCTCTATAATTAAAAAAAATCAAATTATCACATGTTACTTAGACTCGCTATTTTGATATTTTTAGATCAGGCAAATAAGTTAAGCTTTGTGCGAAAAAATAAGAATTAGTATCGTGGACGTCAAACAGATATTAACAAGGTCAAAATTGAGTACTGCCCAATACTTCACTGAGCTTAACTTAACTGCAGCCTGCTATTACATTATTGGTTTTATAATATTTTTACCATATCTTTGAATGGAAGTCTTGGAAAATTATAGTAACCGCTAATTTTATTCTAGCGACATTGAAAGACTTTCTTAGATATGGTTAAGATTTGGTAAGTAGATTCTAATGTAATAAAAAAAAAATGAAAATTATAAATACTTAGTTTATACGGAGTAATTAAGACAATATTTGAAACCATCATAAGGACTGAACGTACGCCGATATTCGCATTCAAGCTGTTAGAATTCTATGTGCTGCTGTTTGAGAACATATACGAGTCAGGACTGGTTCGGAGTTTCCGTCGGGACGCCTTTCAATCCGTATTCCGTATTAGTCTATATAAGACTGTTTTGTAATCACCATATAGTTAATCCCAATATAGTTTTGTTTCTTTTATCCGTGTTTGTTTCACGCAGCCCACCGGAACGACCCCACAATTGTTATAGGATCAAATACCACTTATATTTATAAATTGTACTCGAATATAAATGTGAGTGGTAATTTATTAAATAAAAGGACATTTCCAGTGCAATACGGGAGCTTCATAAATTTACCTATTTAATGAAATCCCTTGCTTGAAATGCAGGCAATGGAAGCCGTCTAAAGTTTTGTTCACGATCCATCTTTAACACGTTACTTCATCATAGTCGGCAGGCTTGACACTGGCACTTGATAAATACTAAAGGCTTTACTTTGGAAATAATTTCCAGGCATACATATAATTTTAAAGGATTTTTAGAAGCATCCTTAAATACAATTATTGAAGTAATTTGTTACATGAACTTGTAGTTTTTAAATATAATTTGAATGATTACTATAATTTAGTTTATAAATTGTTCTCCGGGATTTTTTTTTTAGTATCTTTTAAGTTATTAAGTAGATGTTTAAATTTTAAAATATTTCGTATCTTAAATACAAATCTGTGGCTGTAGTGACCTAGTGGATAAGGTACCGGTATCTATGCGAGGCGAGGTGAGTGGTCGTGGGTCCTTATCCCGAAACTTACCTCTAAAATTTTCTAGATTAAATTGCATTTAGATTTAGATAAAATTTCAGGTTCGAATTTAGACACTACATGCTCATCGGTGAAGGAAAACATCGTGAGAAAAGCAGCATGGCATCTAATAGAGATATCGTGTGTAAGTGCTCTGAGAACGGCTATCAGCTGCGCTATTGGTCATGTTGTGCAAAACATATGCGCAAAGTGGATGCAGCTACTAAAGTATTTCTGCTCACCCCCAAAGGGACATAGTGTGATAATACATTCTATTATGTTAAAAATATATCTTAGTAAGTTTAAATTAAAGTTATATTTGCGGTTGTCCTATCGAAACCAATTTATTACTTAAACTTAAAGCGCCGTGAATCGCAACCGTTCTGAGTGAAAGCTTAAAGTTTCAGTGAGGCAGTTACGCTCCCCTTTCGGGTGATCAACGTAAATTATTCCCCTAGAAGAAATCTCTAAGGGCTGAATGACGGATAAGGGACGAGTCGTTTTATTGCCTACACCGGCCCGCGTTTGTAGTCGCCCTAAAAATCGAGGCCCGAATGTTAATCGAGGGATAATATTATTAAATACTGAACCGTCATTGATTTAATTAGGCAAGCCCCAAGAAAAGACATTCGATTAATTTTATAATAATTTAATGATAAGTGACATATTGTCTAAAAAGATCGAGTTAGATATGTTAAACAGAAAATGGCCGGCTATATTTTAATAACCGGTATCCTAAATCGTTTAGCTACTCTGTGTTTTAAATGGTTTATGAGAGTAATTTTCTGCGGCGGAAAGGCGTTGTAAGTGATAATTAAAACCCCGTTACTGCAGCTGTTACTGGTATTATTTCAGTGTTTTAATATTACTGGGGCTACCATGAAAAAGCAATCAAGTGCATATAATGTTAAATTTTACCTCGTGTAAGTGTTATGTTAAATGGTTATATGAGGAGGGATAATAACTTGAAAGTGGGACAATGACGTGGAGGATGATGATAGAATTTAAATAATAGCTTAAAATCTGCGATTGGTTATTTCAAAGTTATGATATCAGATAACAACAACATAGAGACGTCTGAGGGATTTCGATAACCGCTACTGTGATTCGTTTCGGCCTGTCAAATTTCGGTATCAGCTTATGTGCTTCTCTTTATTCATATAACTAGAGGTCTTCTATCGTGGTAGACATAAGGTGGCATGATTAAAGTTACTGTCAATTTATTCTTGTCTCTTGGCAGTCGCTGCGCTTCTTAGGTTGTAATATACATTCCATCAAATGCGCTTTGTTTTGGTGTCCCGGGGGAAAATCATACATAGAAACATCAGGGCCGCTGTAAAGGCAGCGACCCCGGTGTGTCAGTTTCCTTCTGACTAAAAATTCTCGGTGTTTCCCTCTAATAGCTCCACCCAAGCCTGGAAAACCAAACTCATCCAGACGCTCGGAGAGCGAAATGCCTTGTTGAGGCTCTGCCTCCCGAGTAAAGAGCCCACCCTTCAAAATCTATCTCTCAGGCGGCGCACCGGACGCTGCGCATCGCTTCTCTCTCATCCGGGCAGCAGATTCCCTCAATTCTACTGCCCGGCTATTGTCATAGTGGCATATCGCGCTCGCTCTGTGGGAACGCACCCCTCCGGCGACGGTGCCTTGGCCGCCGAATAGCCAGAGAAGATTTTCACTCTCTGACCCTTTCGGCGGCCTCCTTCTGCTTGATCACAACCCCGCAGAAAGATGTGACTTCTCGCCGTACCTTTTCGCTGTCGACCATGGCTTTTACCACCGCTGGCAGCGAGAGGTCGTCCTCGATGCGGTCCTAAAGGACCTTCCTTTCTTCAGCCCAGGCTGAGCACACCTTCGATCAAATGCGCCGTAGTAATCCTGCCGAACTAGTATAAAAGTGAAGTCAGATTTACCGGCTCTATGTTTGCCTATCGCCAGTACTATATTATATTCAAATTAAATATTTATGTTAAAGTATTCCATATAATGCAATTTCCTGCTACTGTTGTTTTAATAAAGTAGGATATTTTTAAAATTTTATTTAAATAAATGTGTGAAATGTTCTCTAAGAAAAAATGTGGAGAATACAAATATGCCCTATGGTGTTGTTTGTAGCTATTTCGTAGCACTCCGTAGCGGGTTGTAGCTTTCGCAGTACGCAGGACGCACCGGCTGCTCTTCCTGTCGCGCGCCTTTCCCTACGCGGCGATGCTTGTAGCGTCAAATAATTTCACGTATCTACGTAATAAATTATATTAAAAGGCTAAATTTCATTTAACACAGCCGTAACGTTTGATTCGTTCTTAATCCGCTTACTAAAAGTATTTTAAAACTCATTCCCCTGACATAATCGACACGAATTTTTCATGTATATTTCTTTCACTCGCAAATCCAATTTAATTAAGGCGGGGAACTCGCGGTTAAAATCCTATTTAAGCTGTTTTTATTACCACCCGTCGGGCAAAGACGGTTCGCCACCGCGCTCGAAGAATTTGAGCGCTCGCGAGGATTTCTCCGGCTTTTATCTTAGCAGTCCTCAGTAAAATGGTAAACGATCTCAATGCAAATTATTTGTTTAAGTGATGTATGTGCAATAACAACACAAAAATCAATTAAGAAATACAGAACTAAGATTTTAATTTAAAAATATTTGAGACGTACATTTGTTTTATTATATTAAAATATAATGATTTTTTTTTAAATGACGTGTATTAATAATGTTTTGACTCAAACGCCCTGACATTATTAATACACTGTCGTCGTATACAACTGTCCTAATACAATAATAACACAAATGATATTATCGACATGTTAACTATACATTCTATAGTACGTAAATTTAACTTGGTATTACATATGTTCTATAGGATTAAAGTCAATATATTTTATATGCAATATTTTTAGGTATATTGTACAAAGCCGTAGAAATTTTATTATGTTCATTATCATACAAACTTAACAAGTCTATAGATATGTTAGCATTGAGTCGCTAACTCTCGATTTGCAAAATATTCTACTCGCCCAACAACTCCCGGTGCAATCCGTTGTTTAAATACTACATAAGTATCCAGTATGTTATACGCTTAGGTGGAGTTGACACAATATTACAGTCAGCCAACCGGGCAGTAAATTTGAGTGATTCTGCTGGCCGGATGAGGAGGCGGTGCGTACGTTTCATGCGCACCTTGTAGAGAGGTTTTGAGAATGGGCTCTTTATTTCTATATATAAAAAATGGAACCTAAAATGCTATTATACGCGCAGTCGTCGGAAAATTACAGATCCTTAGGCCCGGCTAACAGTAATTTAAGGAACAATCCGCGAGTTTTTAGTCAGTAGGAGTCTTACGTACCGAGGTCACCACCTATACGGCGGCCCTGATGACTCTATGCAGAAATTTTCTCCGGGTTACCAAAGAAATACAGCTAGCCAAAATTAATATGTTTAAGAAAAGCATAGTAATACATATTTTGTCTCCAAATACTCGTAATATATTTATTATTAGCTTCTCTTTGTGTTTCACGTGATAAAGGGATAACATATAGTCTGTAACCACGCCAAAAGTTCACTCAAAACAATGGTAAAAGTGTTTTTGAAATCTGATTGATACATTCGAAGATAACCTGTTACGAAGAAACAAAAATGACCACTTTATTATAATATAAATAGGTGGTAGAGTGATTGACCGAACTGGGTTGTGAACACAGTACACAAGTATAAAGACCGAAGACGCGATCTTATGACCTGGTAGTCATTTGTTTGGCGGACGCGGTTCATCATCGGATTCATCTTCACCTTCCATCAGGTGTGATTGAGGTCAAACGTTCGCCTATAAATTAATTTAAAAAAAGACTGTCATAGTGGCCCGCTTCGGCCTATCGCGTTTCGGAATTGTTTGTGTATCTCAAGTTGTTGATATAACTAGAGATCTTTACTCGTGATTATGTAGGCCGACATGATGATAGCTTTGTCAATGAATTCTCGTCTTTTAGTAGTCCTTGCCATACTAGACCACACTGTACTTGTCATCAGATGTGCTATAATCACTATGTCAAATGAGTATAAAAAAATAGTGTAGATGATTTTTTTTAGTTTTTCGTTATAATTATTAATTTTATTTATATATGCACAAAAAAACTGGGAGACTTTGTTTCTGAAATTTTACAAGGCTACTGAAAAGATTGGTCCTGTATTGTGTAGTTTTAAGCGAAGCGATTAATTTTGCATATTAAAAAGCTGTTACAGATTTTGCTGTTTGCAAGGCGCCGGTAAGATTTTGAACCGGGGCCAACGGCTTCGTGGTAATGATCCGAGAGTGCATGCATAATTTACCAGCAAAGAGCTTGTTTTGTAATGTTATTAGTCGGTAATCTCGCCGGAAAACAGCTAACAACATTATTTTGTTCCAGCTCAATTATTAAAATTATTTATTTTGTTACTTCGTGGAACAGGATCTTTGGTTAAATAGAGAAATATATTGATGTGTACATTTTTTTAACCTAATGATTTTATAGTGGATTGTTTGTAGTGTATTTTAGTATGTAATAAAAAGTTACTAATAGTTTGCATTTATATAAGTGGTTTGTAATTACAATATTTTATACTCACTCGTATTATATATTTAAACAGTGCCATTACTATTATAAAAATGAAATACATTAAAAGAATGAGCGGACCTAATAACATCAATTATTCTAGTTTTTTTTTAGTAGAATAAAATGCTGTTGGCAGGTAAAGGTCTTTACAACTTTTTTTGGGAGGTGGGAGGTTATAAATATTATATATTAGATATTAGTATATTGGGCAAAAATATTTTCTTTAAAATTCAATATAATTTTGTTGTAATTTAGTGTAGTCTATTAATATAGCTGACTATAATGAAATGAAATAAAAAGTAAAATGATAAATTGATCTAGCGTTGAGTGTTTGGGAGCTATTTTAATGGATATGGTGTAGATTTGAATATTGCAATAATAAAACGTCCGGACTAATCTCGCAGAAGCTCGAGAAATACTCGTAACTTTAGCAGTACCGGTCTGTTTTTGCAATGATAATTTAATCACGATGTAAGTGAGCAAACGTCTCGTATTATTGCCTTAAAGATAATAAAGTAACTTAAAGGTGTCCCTTAAAATAACATTTATTTTCTTTATTTGTAGTAGTCCTCTCTCGAAGTGAATTTTGTACGATTTTAAATGCCACTAAATATTTTCAAAATTCTTCATAAAGCGTCTTTATTATCGTTTCATTTTTATTTTATATAAATCATTGAGAAATATATATGAATTTTGGAGGAGTATTATGTCAAGTTAGAGTTTATTCGGAAGACTTTTTTATAATTCTATTTGGTTATTACAATATAACAAGCGAGTTTTTTTTTTTTCGGAAATGCTTTCTAATTAACAGTTTTTAATATTGTGTATGTCAATTATTTTTTAAGGCTGTGGCAATCTAACCAATAAGTGTCCGATATACATGCACGGTAATGCGAATGGTCGTTGGTTCAAATCCCAGGAAGTACCTTAAGATCTTTCCAGATTAAGTACGAATTTAGACACCACATGCTCATCGGTGAAAAAAAACATTATCAAATAGCGAAATGAGATTCAATAGAAATATCATGTATTAGCCTAGAGGTGATAGATCAGCTGCGCTACCGTTCATGTTGTGTACGACATATAAGCGCAAAGTGCATACAGCCACTTATGTATCTCTGCTAGCCTCGAAAAGAGTATAGCGTATCGATATATTACTATTATATTAATTATTTTTTAAATATTGCCCTGCAAATGTATTTTTATTTAAAATAAATTTTACATAATAAGTAGATATTATAATCTATAATTGTTATATATATAATATATTAACAAAGATGATGAACTTATTCGTAACTTAACAATTCAAACTTAACGGATTATGTCACATAATTATGTATGATGAAATCCTGGCCGATTTTGGCTTAGCCGACTTTTCCAAATCATATAAAGTATGTGTGCGTCGTAAACCCCATTCAGTGAAGGTGAGCTCGCTTATGGCTTGAGAAACCCTCCTTAGCCACCACGTTACGTATAAATCATATGACAATATTTGGTTCACTTTGAAAATCAATGACCTGTTTGATTTGCTTGTTTGTATAGAGGCCATAAAGAGAATGATTAACAAAAGTTAACTGGTCGCTGATCACGTTCCTAAACGTATAGCTTTGTCAACATGCGGTAGTACAGATGTGAACCCCATATTCAGTATCACGTATCCCAACTGTCGCACATTGTACCGGCTAATGCATATAAGCTCTACTACTGTATACTTACAATCTCGATGTTGACTCTAATAGATAAACTATCTTGTCGATTGCTAATTAATATATCATTTGAGTTATTAAAAAAAAAACCTGTTGTTTCTATAAAGTATTTATCACAAAGTATTTTTTATCTGTCTGCCGTTTAGGACAACAACACAGAGCTTTTAGAATAGCCACAATAATTAGTGTAGTAATTACAAAATGTAGTCGTGATTTTAATTTTGTTACTGTAATCATGATTAAATTTCTTCAAAACATTAGGGAGTCATAAATGTGTGTGCATTTGAGGATTCCGTAGTGTTAAATGCATAGATGAGCAAAATGCAGTCATATTAATAATGAAAAACGCAAAACGTAATCGTAATCGTTTTTCATTAATCTAATTACATTTTACCCATCTAGTGGATGACAAAAGAAGTGACGAAACAAATTACTTGGTTTAAGAAAGAAAGAGTTACATTTTGTTTACAATCGTAGAAAGCGTCATCCACACGGCCTTAATATGCTATGAAAAGTTACCGTAATGAGCCGGGGCAGAGTTAAGATTGCTCCGTGGAGTGCATTAGCTACGAGACAATTGAATTAAAACAACGATATCCCAAGAGTTGGCATTGTACCAATTAACTATATCCGGAGCTATTGAGTACTGCTGTACTATTCACGTCTTCAAATGAAAATTGCTTTATTGATGGTCTATTCAGTTTTCTGCCATTGGCAGTATAAAGTGGAGCTATCACATTAAATTGTTCATTTAAATTTTGTAAAGATCTGTTAAAAGTCTCTTATTTATAAAGGCACCCTTTAGATTCTTACAGACGCGATTCAGCTGTAGTAACCTAGCGGCCGCTGCCAACGTCATGGTGACACCACCACACACATGGTGTATCACTTTGTATGCATTAATATGTCAAGATATACATACGATGTAGAGGCCAGTAAATCGCTGTCAGGCGGTGTATCAAATTTGCAATCGTGAAGCCTACATGGAACAACTTTACCTACAAATGCATACAGACCGGCACATCGCGATCAGACAAACGCTTCTGGGTTATCTCCAAGCTATGGCTGCCAGAATCCAACTTGTATATTAAAGGTTCTCTTGCAACGGTAATAATATTATAGTAGTAAGGAAATTGTACTGTTACTGTGTTACTGTTATTGTGTTGTTGTTGTTGTAATTGATTTATCTATAAAATATATAAAAGGGAAAGACACTGACTGACTTACTAAGCATGAAATTTCGCAAAGTATAAGACCTTACAGACTGGTAATTTGGCATGCAAGTTTATTTAGGGGCCTGGGAGCTGCGGACAATAACTAGTTAATAATAAATGTACAAATACCTTAGATGTTTATGTTCAACCGCTTTATAAAATTATCAGTCGATATAAAATTACATAATATGTACAATATACACAAAGAATTTCCCCGTAATAAATATAGGAAAATTTTATACCTACCAACTTTAGTGGTGAAAGATTAAAAACTACATGGCATGTCTTCTGCAGGTGATAAATCGCACACAACCATCACATTTTACTAACGAGACAAGGTGTCGCTCCTGCTTGCAAACATATTCAAGTGACGACTGTTACCGCCGCGTCAGGGACGCGGACGTGACGTTTTTGTCGGTTTTACGTAACATCAAACTTTTTGTTGCAAAAGTTGGTAGCTCAGTCGAGAATTGGCGGAATGTTTTCGTCCGATTTCGGGAATGGAGATTTTTCAGCGCGGTTCAGTAGGCGCCGTGTCGTACAACTGCACCGATGACAATAAATATCGAACGCGGCGAGCCGTGAAATCGAATAGGCTCCGTCTGTGAGCGCTTTACAATCAGCAGTCGGCTGTCGCGGCCCTTTACCCACCCCTCGCTATAACTTACTGACGTTCACATGCATATAAAATTGCTGTAACATTATAGAGCACGTAAAATAGGCGCATCTGCATGTCGAGTTGCGGACATCTAGACGTTTAGAAGTAAAGTCCGACTGGCGAGTTTTTCGATATTTCTTCTTGAAATATTTTACCTTTTTAACGTTCAAAGCAAGCAGTAAAACACGATTAGTCCATCACAAAACGTTTATTGTACATATCCTCAAAATCAAAACAATCGAACTGCATAAAAAATCTAATTATTAAGAGAGCTATATCACAACGAGCGGTCGGTCACAACAACGTTACACGATTCCTCCTCCTACCGTCTACCGTGGACTGTGTGCAAACGATCCGTACAAATATTACGGCGTCCGCGACAGTGGGCCGACAGAGTGCACGTTACACCTTTTTAAATGTCCCTTGTATGGAGTTCCCATCAGTGCCTCTACTGGATTGCTTGAGACATACAACAAATCGTGTAAAATCTTGCACTCACGCCGGTTACAATTCATGTGTAGCTAACTATACCTTTTTTGTCTCTAGAGTACATTGGCCAGCTTCTAAAATCTTAATTTAAACAAAAAAATCATTACTTAAAAAATATCAAATTAAAAAGTGTTAGTGTGTGTAGTTATAACCTTTCATAGACAGGTTTATTTTATTTGAATCACAAACATTATACGGATCAAATGACATGAATGTAAGAAAATCAGCATCCGCTGATATTAAAAAACCTTCATCCACAACAACCATCTCATAAATATTAATCGATCACTTATCGAGCTTTAATAATGTAAGCTCATTAGGCATTTACACCGAGGTTTTACAATAAGAACGTCATGTATCTACGTCTCAATACATTTTAAACATTCGCACGCCGAGTGCCGGAGTAATTTGCGGTTGTGACGCTCTCCCCTACCCCGTGTGTCCCCTGACGCGTGTTCGATTAGAGTACAAGTAATTCCGGAAAGGAAATTGAAATCTTAAAGTAATGCCCCACGGACTTTATGTTTCTCTAACCGAAGGATAAAATGAAAAACAAATATCAGTAGGAGCTTTGTAAGAAATTATTTTATAATACTCAATAAGCAAATTCTATTAGTATTCGACTGTATTGAAATATGACTTAGTTAAGAGAAAAAAATTGTGTATATATACATATTAGTTATTAAATTATATTTATACCTCTGATATTATCAAAGCGAAAAATATGGGCCTCTTCCGGTAAGATCTATCGTATAATATTATTTAGCCTTTTTTGGGCCAAACCAGAAACAGAAGTCTGAGATGTTACGGCATTGTGAATTCGTCATGTTTAGTAAGTTTTTTATAGCAAAAAATCCTGCATAGAACCATAAGGGCCGCCGTGAAGGTGGTGACCCTGGTATGCCAAATAACAGCTGACTAAAAACCCAGGAGTGCTCCTCAAATTGCTGCTAGCCAGGTCTGGGGATCCATATTCTTCTAATAATGTTTAATAGGTTATACCGAGTAATACCTAATATTATACCACATATTTGTATTAAAAATAGTTTATGATCATGGTATTGACAAGTGATTAAACTGTGGATAACCAGTGGTTGGTTTACTAATGGTATATCAAATTTTTTCAAAGAAACAGGTTTACGTAAAAACTTGCTAGGCCTTTAAAGGCAAACATTTGTGGATAAAATATCAACAAAAAATCTAGTACTATACCATATTTCCGTGAATAATAATAGACACAGCGATTCATTATCGATTTTAACACGTTTCTTTTTTGGAATGACATATAATTTGATGTTTTAATACATAACCTACATAATACTACCATATAAATAAATTATACAAAAAATAATTGTAGTAATTTCTTTCTATTGCTCCTTAAATTGCGCTTTAAATTTTAATACAAATGATATGAAATCCTAATTTAAATTTCCGAGCTTCTGAAACTAATATAACCAAGGATTTGGGTACTATTAAGTATAGTTGAAAACAGCATTCACAAACACGGGTGCAGTAATCGGGTGTGGAGTAATGAACACGAGCCCGGGGCTCAGGAGTTTAATTTTCCTTTTCCGCGCGGCTGTCCCGGCCGGCCCGTGGCGCCTGTGCTCATTAATGCCGCGACAATACCTAGTGCCTCATCATTTGCAACGACGCTCCGCGATGCGCTCGCTTGCCTTCGGGAGACGTCACATTCCAACAATAACCACTCTTAATACGTACGTATTTATGTAAACAATTCTATTATTGTTCAATACAAACATAGACATAGTTAAAGATTAATTATTTCTTACATGTTTTGATTAGAGTTGTGTAGCAAAGTACACATACACAGTACAGTACACTTTTACATCGTATCTGGTAGTAATTATATAGGTATCTAGGCACGAGGATTAATACTGTACATCGATAGTCGCTGTCGTCATGTGTTCATGTTGGTCTAAATATGCCTCGCTGGAAGGTTTCTGGATAAATTAACTGGACTCAGTGGTACTGAGCTTCACCCGAAACGCGACAGGTTGGTGCGATTGTATATGGTGAACATGTGTAAACTTAAGTATAGTAGAGAAATGTTACCAGTTGCAAGGATTTATCTAATCTCGCGATCAATAATAATTAACTTATCTTCCACCTGAATGCGCATAGGCAATCAGCTCGAGCCAAAAATGAATGAAATACAGCCACGAAATAATAATTATAAAAACACTTCATTGTCTTTTAAAGAGCATATACACATAGTTAATTGCCCTGATCATCAAATTAAGATACACAATAGGATCGGATACTAGGATACTAGAGATGTATCTGTCAAAGAATTACAGGTCTTAACGCTTTGATATAAAACTTCTATATTATATAAAGTATTTATCATTTGACAAGGCTCGCTTTCTACGAAATAAACCGACGAGAGTTCTCACTGCGGTGAACCTACACTTACTGTAGTCGCGATTTATTAAAGCACATTTGCCTTGCTATGTTGTTACATTAAAAATAGATAATGATAAGGACAAAAATAAATAAATAAATATAGAATAGGCTACACATTTAACATAGTCTAATGCTATATAATTTGAACAAGAAACAAAAAATTTAGTCACAGGCACTGAGTTAAATGAAAATAAATAAATAAATCTATTTTTAATTGTTATATATTTAATTGTTATAAAAAAAAATCTTTATTGCAATAGCCTAATCACAGGCAATGGACACAAACTACAACCTAAGTATAATTGGCATTAATATTGGGTAGTTTGAGTATGAGGTCGACATTAGCCTCATGAATGAATCATTGCGAGCGGGTCTCCAGACCCCGGTGCTCGTATTCGATTAGCACGAATAATTCTGAAAGGGAAATTGAAAAGCTAAAGCGATGCCCCGAGGACTTGCTCTTTCTGTTATTTGCGGCTAGCTACCACAGCCGTTGCGCGAAGAATACACAACTAGATTCACTCACACCATACTCTATTAGCTTTTGAGGTTATTTTATTACATTATTTTGAAATTAATATCGCAATTAGAATATAAATAGTGGATTATAAAATTACCATAACAACTCCTGACTAACCTCGTAGTAAAATTATTGTAATCACATTTTAACACTTTGACCATTTCTCCAGATTTACTTCTTCAATAATTAATCCTGTCAATTTTATGGACTATCAGATATATTAGGTCCTTACATATGAAATTGGCGTCTTTCGTACTGGCCACTTTAATCACAAATTTCTCCTCTTTGGTAAGGAATTCTAAATTCAAATTTGTACAGCTATAGACTCATGTATTTGTGCTTCGATGATCGGCATTCATTTGTTTTTTTCTTCTGTTTTTTTCTGTTTGCGTCACTCATTTTACAAAATGGAAAACTTAAAATATCGTATTATTTACGAGTACGAGTTCCGCCGTGGCACTAGTGCTGCGGAAACAACTCGAAGGGGGAATGATGTGTATGGCGGTCGTGTTGCAAAAGAAAACACAGTTCGTTTTTGGTTCCAACGTTTTCGTTCTGGAAATTTCGACCTGCAGAACAAGCCCCGTGGACGGCCTGAGACTCAAGTTGATAATGAAGAGTTGAAGGCTATTTTTCATCACAGGTAATGATTCGGTTTAAAATACCTTTCATATATATAAAATACATTTCATATGTAAGGATCCTGCCCCAAGCGAAAATTAACCCCAAAAAAGTTACTTGTAAGCGTTTGGTGGACTAGTGCCGGTATTGTTCATTACAGTTTTCTCAAATCTGGCCAGACTATTACGGCTGATGTCTATTGTCAGCAATTGCAAACCATGATGGAAAAGCTAGCGGCTAAACAACCTAGGCTGGTCAATCGCTCCACGCCACTGCTGCTTCACGACAACGCTAGACCACACACTGCGCAACAGACGGCTACTAAATTAGAAGAGCTTCAATTGGAAAGTCTAAGACATCCTCCGTACTGCCCGGACCTTGCTCCAACAGATTACCATTTTTTTCGAAATTTGGATAACTTCTTGCAAGGGAAAAAATTCAACTCCGATGGGGCAGTCCAAATCGCCTTCAAAGATTTTATTGATTCCCGTCCGACTGGTTTTTTTTAGTAAAGGGATCAATGAACTACTTATGAGATGGCAAAAGTGCATAGAAAATAATGGATCATACTTTGATTAATTAAATATATTATATTAAAAAATATTCGACTTTTTGTTCCTCCCATACAAAACGTCAATTTCATATGTAAGGACCTAATATAAGCGCATGCATATATACATACTTTTATATATTTACAAATCCATGAGTTGGGATAATCTAATCAGCTAAGTTTGTAGAAACCTTCAGTGAGGTAGGTAAGTTCACTGCAGCAGCGTTCATTTCATAGATGCATGAAAGCATTGCATGCCCTTACGATAAATTAGTCAAACATTAATTATTTTAATTTAAACAAAAAAAAAGAAATCCTTTATATTTATACCTATTCCATTTTCACGCCATCTATCTTCCCTATGAAAGGAATATAATATTTGTTATCATTATACATATAATATTCAAATTAATTATGTGAATCTGCCTACCCTATCCAAATGCCCTATACACGTCACTGGTGCACTACAAGTTGGGCTATTAGGTCCTAGGTTAAGTGTTTGTTTCTCCTTATGACTGTATTATTAAATTCTAAGTAGTTTGAACAAAAGTTCTTTTATATTCTTTCAAAGAGTTATGTTGTTTGTTAATAATTAAGAAATAGTTTCAGGAACCTATATAATTCTATTCCTCGTATTAATTAATTAATTAGTTCAAATATCGAAAATATCAATTATAATAAATTAATATAATAAATAATTTGATTTGCTTTCGAAGCTAGTTGTAAACAGTGAGTAGTTGTGGACGGGTCCGTTCGGTAATCCGGCTTTAATTAGCAGTTGGTTGAACGTGCTTGTAAGCGGACACATTGTTAAGTAAAATTGCCAACTTGTGCGGTGTATAAATTTAGAGCTTTATATGAAAGTAGCACCTATGTAATAATATTTAAATTAATTTACTCATGAATGCATCATCTAAGGCAGTGGCGTGCATCCCATATAAAGCATAAAAAGCATTATCTTGTTATACTTGGACATTTAATAAATATATTGACTTAAAATCTGGTGTTTACCAAAATATCAGTCTGAGAGTCCAAATTGGACCAAATTTTAAGTATATAAATGTATTAAATGTCCAAGTGTAAGGAGATGATATTTTTTATGCTTTATAAGAGATACATGCCACTACATCTCAGTGATATATCCATGAATAAATTATTATAATTCATACTGGATGTATTACAATATCTAAATATTATGTAACTTTTAGTATATTTTTCTATTATTGTATCATAAAATTGTCCGGGCTCAAACATTATTTTACTTTATGATTATAAAATATATTGCCATTTCGTAAATATTTGTCATATTAGCAGCGCAAATTAGACACATAAAAAGAAACATTCACAAAATTAATATAATGATATTTTGTATGTAGTGAAGTCAATCCTTTGGAACCTGAGTATGATTAAAACAATCTTGTATGTGCTTGATTAGCAATAGGTTTTTAGCTATTAGATCTCTTAAAAATGACGATGTAATGCAAATACTTAGTCAAATATACTTTATTACTTTAATAAATTTGTGCTAGTTAGGTGACGAATTAATTTTAAAATTAATTTATTTGCAATAAATATCATTGGTAAGCATGAATTTAAACAATACGTACTTCTTAAAAAAACACTGTTTGTAAATTAGGAAAATAAAGTTTTGTTTATCTTTTTTTATATAATAATAATTATAAAATGACGATTATCATTGTATTACACGAAAGTTATAGTACTCACTAGGCAATATGTGAAAGTTTGTGTAGAAAATGTAGGAAAAAAGTTATCCTTGAATTTGACAAATTTCGTTGTTCAGAATTTATCATGCCATATAAGATTATGAAAGTAGCATGGAAATGAGTTCTAGCTGTGTTCAATAAATGTTTAACCAACTTAGTAACTTGTTGTCGTAAGCTCTAACTTGACAAAAATTTAATAATGCTAATTTTATTTTCAAACAAGAAGAGATAAAACTTCCAACGACCGTATTATCGTAAATCGTATCTCTTGTAGTTTCAAATTTCCCTATACTGTCCTACTTAAAAAACACTGTCTATAGATGATACATACGTTTATTATATGTAAATTAAATCAATTACAAGCAATACTAATTATTGATCTACGTCCAACAAATGTGCTCGATGAACGTTGATTTCTTTACCTTTTGGGTCTCGTTTATAATGTAACGGAATAACGTGTGCCGCATACGACCCGGCTTTTATCACGTTGTTGCCGGCTCAGTGTGTAGTGAGAATTCATAATTACCCAAAGAACAAATTATATTGATACGGTTCCGTTACATTTCCCAAATTATTCTAAACGTGTGTTGTGTTTATATTATGGATTAATAAATACTTGTTTTTTTTTTATAGTAAAATTACTGTGTAATGTATTGTGTAAATGAGTTATTGTACCGGGCCACTGGCAACCCTGTAAAAAGTAAATAAATAAATAAACATAATCTATAATATACAAAACGAAAAGTCTCTGACTTGGTCATCACGAAATCTCGGAAACTAAAAAACCTAAAGATTTTAAATTAGGCTAGTAACTTTATTTTGGATTCTAAGTAACAGACGAGAATGTTTTTTTTTTAAAACTCTACCTCTAAAGAGATAGAATACGGGATCGAAGTTTATATGTAAACTCGTTATCAGTTAAATTAGAGATACGAGACTTCGTACTAGCATACTAGGACTTTGCAAATAAATCAAACTCTATTTATTATTACTTTTTTGAAATTTCAAGGAGTTTTTATGATTTTTAATATACGAGTTTTATTATTATATAATATTTTTAACTATGAAAATGGGGGTGTAGACACGCAATTACTCATGAAAATACAAGTTTCTTTTTTTAATCTACACTTGAAAGGGTGAATTAGGGATTCGAAGTTTGCGTGGAAATTCAATACCAATGAAGTTAGAAATGTCAAACTTCCTTTTTGAATTTTGAATATCATGTTAGATGTGTATAAAACATGTATTATAACTTTTGGGAAATTCACTACTAAAGGATGATATGGAAATACATGGCGGTTGCAGTTTGTGTAGGTCCTCAGATATTCCTATATTATGTATTAGATCTTTCATTTAGATTCGACATTTAGGTATTTTTGTGGCACGAAAGCTTATTCAAAAATCAGTTATGTTATAATAATACGATAAGAAAGGCTTAATACACTAAAGGAACCAATCTGTGAGGATTTTATTATAATACACAATTAGATACAAATCATAACTTGGACAGACATAAAAACAACTTTTATAACGTTTAATAAATGCAAGCGGATCTGCGAACAGCAGCTAATGTTATGATATTATATAAATGGGAGCATCTGTTCTATAACTTCAGTAATTATTTATAGAATCCGTATTCGATTTACCCTGGGATAATAACCTCACAGATTTAAGTTTTATAATTGTTAAAATAATATGTAGTAAATAATTAAAATACATTTAATTATCAGGTAATCTCAAGAGCGTCATATATGCAGTTAAGTAATTAACTATTATAGCGGACGATCTGTTCCGCTGTTGCTAATCCCACTCTAATTGGTGGTCAAAAGACTATTGGACTTGAAATGGCAAAGCCAATGCAATTACCTGCGGGACTGAGGATTTACTTCACGACGATAATTATAGAAACAACAACTTAATTTTTAGAACAAATCGTTTGAGTTAATACATTAATTTCTAGTATTTAAATAAATAGGTATTCTGATTGTGTACTTTATTTCTTGGTTAATATCTAATATGTAAATAATCACGTTTAAAAAATAATTTATTAATTTTTTATTTTATTTTTATGTTTTCATTTATTGTATGTATTGTTTATTTTAAACTAGTAATAAAATTAATTTTAGGAACGGCAAATGTAGATTAAAATTTGGTAACTAAATGTATGTGTACAGTGTTATTACTTCAGGGTAAATATTTAATAAAATGTACCGTGGTGGTGGTTCTAATATTAAATAACAAAGCGTTGAAAAATACTATCGATATTGAAAATTGAAGTTGAAATAACTTTCTCCCGACACAATATAATCCAAAGTAAAGTCATCTCGAACATGAAAGAAACACATCTAAATTCTTAAGGGGAAATATTACTTTGCAATCGCGAAATTCTTCCCTGAAACAACTCTTGGGGAGGTAACGTTCATTTCGACAAAAGACAAGCAATATTCCGTGCACAAAGGAAAGCACCCGATATATTCAATGCAGTGACACAAGAAATGGCGGCACAAAGCGGTAACAAAGCTCATATTGAGAGTTACGTCGAAGCGGACACACGCCCTGCTTGAGGTTGCAGACATGTGGATTGAAAACAATTTTTATTAAAGTCATTCTTTTTATAATTACAATTGATTTACACAACAGCGCACGACATTTAAACTTCTGATAAAGTGGTACGCTTGATAAAAATTTTCTTACTTATTGTAGTTTACTAGTATCCTCCTGTTTTTGTTGTATTTTAACTCATTATGGGCAGCGAAATATTAATACAGGTGATATTTAGTACAACGAGGTAAAAACAAACAAGAGACGGCTATGATACGTACTTATCATTATTATCATACTGTGTCAAATCTCAACTTAATAAAAAAAAAGATTGCTTTTCAGCTGTTGTTAGTGGATATTGAGATCCCGACACATTCCATCTAACAAATTTAAACCTCTCATGAAACTAAATGATTCTCCACTTTGTGACATCCACAATTTGTTGATAGAATTTGTCCGATCAGAATTTGTGTGAGAGGCGATTGTGAGTGCCTATGGTCTGAACAGTCTAGACGTCGGGATGCTTAACAAAATCATTGAACAGCTATTATCTGTTGAGGCGGTCAGATCTGTTCAGATTAAAGGCGCCATATATCATATATACTAGATATTTTTACATAAGATTACGATATGGCTCACATACGTACACACGTAAAAGTCCCCTAAATAAATAGAATTGTTTTTTATTTCATTTCACTTTATTCCTTTTCAGGTAAGCAATTTTAGTGGTGCTAAAATAAACATTAAGTATATATATATATATATATATATATATATATATGATACTCAACGTAACTGCTTTATTATTATAAAGTAGATCGAGATAAAATTATATTATTCAAAGATAGTAAAAAAAAAAATGTATATCAAATATTTAGACTTCAAAACACGAATTAATTTTTATTACACAAAATAATCTACTCATGTCTGTGGTGTCTTAGTAGATAAAGAGCCGGTATTCATGCGCAGCAACATGAATGGTCGTTGGTTCGTATATCGGCACTTAACTTTGGGTTTTTCCAGAGTACGTACGGATGTAGGTACCACATGCTCACCAGTAAAGGAGAACTTCGCGAGGAAACCCGCATAGCATCTAATAGAAATATCATGTGTAAGTATCCTGAGAACGGCGATCAGCTGCGCTACTGGTCACGTTTGATACGACATGTATATGCACAGTGGATACAGCTACCAAAGAATCTCTGCTCAACCCGATAAGGACATAGGATCGTGATATATTATATTATAATAACATTTAGATTTACGCATAATAACACAATAAACATGATTTTTCTTTAGTTTTAAACTGTTAAGAAAACTTGAGATAAAACGTTGTGAATACTGCAGTATTCTCAATGTAGCTAGGTATTAGAGTAATTGATTAAGATTATTTTCTTAAATATAATGGAATAAGACTACGTAGATACTTATTTTCTACACTGGGAAGGAGCTTCTTTTTTTTATTATTATTTTTTCACTAATTTCAACTTATCAACCAAACAGTGATAAGTTTGGAATTTGGAAGTTATTAAAGAGACTTACGCATGCGCTTGTTTTACGCGCCACCCCTTGAAGCCTTACGACCGCCTCCACAGGAGTCGCATATCTAGCAAAATGAACTCTCAGATCTTAACCATAAAGGTGCTCCCTGTCAAGACACATGATCTGAAGAAAGTATTGAGGCTGGTGTCATTTCAGTTCTAAAGCCGTCATTATGTTCATGTAGGAAGAATTAAATTTTCGTGCCGTGTTCTCACGAATTTTCGTTACATCAGTTGGATAGATTCGTTAGCTTTTGAGGAAATAAGAGCTTAATGTCGTCAGCAATGAGGTTGAGATTTGTTTGCTATTGTTTAAAGTCACAGGGCAGCAGTATAGAGAAAGGAGTATGGCATTCAGTCGGCTGCGAGCCTCGAGGGTGATTGTACAGATTTTCCTGACCGGGATTGTGTTGCTCTCGTAACTTACTTCGTAGCGCGAAACTAATTTTGTAATTTATTTATTTTAATTTAGTGAATTTATGATTGCTTGTTGTAAAATATATTTTCTTCATAAAGCAAGTTAATGCTTGATTTAGTTTCATAAACATTCTAAATGAATGTATAAAAGTGCTAAGTAAAATAAATGACTGCCCTGTTTTTAATAAACAGAACGGGGCTTGTAGGAGAATATTAAAAGTGAGTTATATTAATTTCATAAATTAAGACTTAACTTAGTACATATTTTTGAGGAGTTTATTAAAAATAACTTTAATTTTAAAATTAATTGAAGAAAACGTTTATAAATTTTGTGATCATGATGCTATTTATATCCATAAAATGTTGATATATCAGCTATGTTTTGTGTCAGTAAGTTTTATTTAATTATGTTACCGTGGCTGGTAAATAAATAAGAGTGAATGTAAATCGTAGTTAGTTGTGACGGTGCTTGGACGGGGCGCGCGGAGGCCGGGCGATCTCAGCATATTTGCCGTTTCACCAACATTCCCCAGTTAATTAAAGCCCATTTGTACACTGTCTTGCGAAATATAATTTATGAAATGGTAAAACGTTTCAACAGTTATAAAATATTTTGATTGTAAGAAATATTTAGGGCGTGGACAGATTTGTTTATTCATTTGTTTTGAAATATGATAGAGGGGTATATAGTAATTAATGGTTAGATAAAGTGTATGTTACTTATACTAGTATGTGTTACATTAGGCAAAGTATTGATACATAAGTATATGCCTCCACTCCACCTCCTTGTCGATTCTAAATAAGCCCGCCTCGATACCAAGCTCCGCCTACTCGTAGAAGGTAAATAAGTGCTTATGTAAACACTTTTACATACCATTCCGTATATAACAACATTTTCCTGTTTCATGATATATGTATACCGACATATAAGATAACATATCTGTATATCTATACAAAAGTAACATAAAAGTAGTGCACACTTTCATTGGTTTCAGGAAATTACATTAATTAATAAAATTACTGTTCAATATGTTCAGAAAAATAAAGAATATTATAATGTTTGTATTACATTATAATATTCTTGGTCTATAAGGTTAAGGTATTAATATTTATCAATAAGATAGTTAAAATCAAAATATTTTTTTCATTAAATTAAAATAATATATTTGACGACGACTGAAGTAAGGAGGTTAATAAAGAAAAACTATTTCAATAACGCATAGGATAAAGCGAAACAAAAACATTATTTCTAAAGTACAATTCTTGTGTAATAGAACGGACAATGTTAACAAACAAAATCAACAGAGTGGATGTAACTTTCACAGCTAAGAAGTCGAAATTGTGTATACAATGTCGGGACGAACAGTGAACTCTAACAAGCCGGCCATCCGAAGTTGTTAAACTGAGCCCAGTGTGCGACGCCGGAATAATTCTACCAAAGCGGTCACTAACGGCACAGACAGTTTGGAAGTGTCTGTGGCTGCAATGAATGACCATCTACGCTAAGTGTGTGGAGTGGCTTCTCTTTGCATGAAGAGTGAAAAGCATTACGTAGAAGCAAAGGAGCATGGTACTCATCAGATAATGGAAACGCAGTCGTTAGGCAGAAATCGGCAAGTTTCTGCCCCTAGAAATCATATTGTCTACACAGATCACAAAGGAAGAAAGTGAGTATGAAAATTTTATTGTTATTTTATGTTCTAAATTGCAATTAAATGTGAAACTTTAGGATCTCATAATATAAAATGGTTATCAGAGAATACACCAAAGTTTCAAAATAAATTATTTAATACTCTTAATGCAGCGAAATTATATTCAGTTTCTAAACCAAACCTTTTAAACCAAACAAATGAGTCCTATTATTTCTCTCAATTTAACAAGCAACTTACAGTCAAAGGTTCTTTGAGGCGTGGAACTCAATGGCCGTGAATTTTGTGATTTTCATTAATTTCCAGTGAAAGTTAACTTTGTTTTCCTAATTTTGTTTTATTGACTTGAGTTTTGTACCTATTTTAATTGACATGCATTCTGGTCATATGTTTCAAATGTTATTTGAGTCAATACACCTTTGATTTTTTGTATTTTACAAAAATAGATTTTTTTTTTAATATAAAAAGACGATACTATTTAATAAAATGGTTATTTTTAATATTCTGCAACGTTTCCCAAAATTTTTTTAACTTCATTTCTATAAAATATTATTATAAAATATATGTCCTAATGCAAATCCTTTATTGTACGAAAACTATAGATATCATTATTTTTAAAAATACGTTGTACAATTTCCTTAGAAAAATGATAAAATGATGTAACTTTTTCTCATAAAATTCTTCTGTACTATGAAATAAATCATATTTTTAAAGCGCAGCAAAAGAAATTTTCATATAAATGAAGTGTAGAAAGTTTCTAACCACAGTAAGAAAGCATGAACATGGTTAAACTTTTGTAGAAACATTTAAATTCACTACTGACTTTTTATTACATTTTATTCTTATTTTACTAGTCTGTTCATTTAGGTAACTTAAAAACAAAAGGGTGGTTTATATAATTATTATTCTATTAAGCTAAAATGTCTAAAAGTGTTTAAAATTAATTAATATGCTACTGTAACTGAGATTTAACTTACTTAAAAAAAAAGAATGTATTTTAGGTTATTTCTTTTTTATTATAATAGGTATTATTAATGTCATTGTGATGTTGTTTGCTGATATATTTTGATAAATTAACTTCTTTATGTGCACCAAGAAAACAAAAAAGAGAATATTCTGAAAATAAACATTTTTATGTTTTTGGTTAGTAAGTATTATGGGTGTATCTACAAAAAGTAATTTAGGAAACATTTCTTAGATAAAAAATAAGTATAATATTTCAAAGTGATCGTCTAATAGATATAATTTACATAGTAAAATTATAATAAATAAGTAGTGTTTAAAATGTCATTGAATATACAGCGTGAAAGTTTATAGGCATACAGTTGATTGTTCCGACAATTTTAAAGACATTGCAAAAGCTTAAACTAATTGAAATCGATCACATTTAATGCGTAAATAACATACAATAATAATAATGATGGACCAATAATAATAGATACATTTAAAGTTTCCATCTTGTATATCAACATGAAATAAATGTCAACCTACATTTTAGTAAATTAAAAAGGTTATAAATTATCTACTGTTTACAATAAAACAGGTTTTTTATCAATGGTCAACAGTAAAATATTAAATTTGAATATACTAGAAATAGAGCGCCCGTTTTAACTAGAGGGTTGCCGAGAGTCCGCTGAATGTGTCGGGTAAGGACAGTAGAGTTACTTGTGCACAGTTTCCGCTAGTCACATTTTCACAACAAGGTATTCACATTTCGAGGACTGGAAAGTTAGCCTTATCGCGTTTAAAATAGAACGACAAACACATCTAACTTTGTGATGCAAAATGGACACAATATACCGGACAAGCCTGCTTTTGTTACTTATTTTCTCTGAGAGTTTCTTCCCTAAATAAAATATTTGTGAGATATATATTGCGATTGTAATAATTTTAGTAAATCGTACCAATCGTAAATTACAATCAGTTTTGCTAGCAAATTTAAATAAAAAGTAAAATAAACTCTTAAAAATATTAAGCAAGAAGAAATTTTTTAATGAAAAACATTTTAAGAAACTTTTATTTAAATATATTTCTGATATTCTATAGAAATCGAGTCATTTGAAAAATTTAATTGCAGTAAAATATTAAATAACGCTAAATAAAATTCTGATACGGATTTTAGTGGTATATATGTACGAAAAAAACAATTTATAAATCAATGATTTTTACAAATACTCATAAATACCTTGATGTTGAGAATATTTGCGAAATTATAATATCTGGTGTATCACAATTACAATTTGTAAAAGGAAAATATAATCAAATGTAACTTTGCAAACTTGCATATTTACGCTCCGTAACGTAATTTTAACATATTCAAAGCCGGTCGTGACACGTCCCAAGCTCTACGCGGTAAGAACATTATAAGTACGAGTAAGTGTACAAATTGATTTATTGAAGTTGAGCGTGTTCGCGAATTGCGCCTGAGTATTCACAGTCCTTCGCGTTACACAGATAAAGTGGAAATAAAAAGAAACTTCACAAACAGAAATCCCCTTGTTGCGAGATTTACGAGCTGACGCACCTCCACTGCAAAAAAGTTATGTACCTACATGTAAATTTTTGTATCATTGAATCAAAGAACTTCGTTATTGTTACTACCTATAAAGCATTATTTTGGAGTTCGGTTTTTTATTCTGTTCATTGTTCAAAAGTAATATCAGGAAATCGAAACTCATTAGTGATCAATTTCAACTAATGCAATTGAAGGAAAGTTTTAAGTAAACCCGACAATTTGGTTTATGAAATCACAATGTATGCTATGATAGTAAACGATTTGTATTTTCGTGATAATTATATCAAGTCACGCGAAAGGTGTTTTAGTATCTTTGTGTTGTAGTAATAATGAACTAGCTCGGCAGTGTAATAAGTCTTACAATAACAACATTTTCAACTATAATCAATTTTACAGATTATAAATTGTGCAAGTTTATATTGCGATCCAACATTTTATGTGGCGATGTTACGTGTAATATGTTAAATATAATCCTGAATCATAGCTGGAATAATTATATAAAGTATGCAAGTATAGCAAGTAGGTAGGCAAGTGGAAAGTAAATTTTAATGTAGTTGTGGGGTGATGTTTATTCATTGAATTAACATCCCGCAAATGCAAGCACAATTTGAACGCTATTTTCCGGAAAATTTCTGTTTGTCAATTAAAATACTTGGAATCACAAAATCATTTCAGTAGCAGTTTGTTTGATTGCATGAAAACACCACAACAAATACGAAGCAAAATTTATTACTATTTATTATATAATTTCATTATATCTAGCGCTTAAGAAGCAGAACACCTCAGACTTCAGTAAATCGTATGTTTACTAACTTTTTAGATTAATAAGTAACAATTATATTATTTGTCTTCCATGTTAGATGATCAATTAAAAAAAAAAAACTGTTGACTGTCTGCACGGCCCAATACCAGCAGATAAGCGCTGATAAATCAGTGCTGGTAGCAAATTACATACATCTACGAGTGGTACATGTGTACCCTTAGAATAAAGCATTTGACGTGATAATTTGTGGGTTTCTAGTAAGCACTAGTTTTATAAAATAACATAACTTAAAAAAAAATGTAGGAATAGTTTGTGTTGCAGGTTTTACATTAGTGTTTACTTTAAATGAAACAATAAGCAAAAATTTTAAATAGATATATCTTTTCGTTTTGAATGCATATAAATTCTATAGTAAAATCATTTGTTTACACAGTTAGCTAAGGGACTTAACTTTTGTATCGCTGCTATAATCTGATAATAAAGTATTAGTGGTATGGTATGTTTGAAAGCAGATGTACAGTACTAAAAGTTTAAAGAATCGCTGCTCCCTTCCGTTCCCGTCTTGGCTTATCCATATAATCAGGAAATGTCGAGCACTTCTGGTTATACTAAATATGGTTATACTATGTTAAAATATAATTTACACATAAAACGATTATGAGCTATAATAAGTTACAATTATTTCGTATTTTGGTCTGAAATTATTAACATTCACCGCTGAAGCAATTAATGTTTTATAAGCAATAATTTGAAAAAAATATATATTAGGTCCTTACATATGAAATTGGCGTTTTGTATGGGAGGAACAAAAACTCGAATATTTTTTAATATAACATATTTAATTAATCAAAGTATGAACCATTATTTTCTATGCACTTTTGCCATCTCATAGGTAGTTCATTGATCCCTTTACTAAAAAAACCAGTCGGACGGGAATCAATAAAATCTTTGAAGGCGATTTGGACTGCCCCATCGGAGTTGAATTTTTTCCCTTGCAAGAAGTTATCCAAATTTCGAAAAAAATGGTAATCTGTTGGAGCCAGGTCCGGGGAGTACGGAGGATGTCTTAGACTTTCCAATTGAAGCTCTTCTAATTTAGTAGCTGTCTGTTGCGCAGTGTGTGGTCTAGCGTTGTCGTGAAGCAGCAGTGGCGTGGAGCGATTGACCAGCCTAGGTTGTTTAGCCGCTAGCTTTTCCATCATGGTTTGCAATTGCTGACAATAGACATCAGCCGTAATAGTCTGGCCAGATTTGAGAAAACTGTAATGAACAATACCGGCACTAGTCCACCAAACGCTTACAAGTAACTTTTTTGGGGTTAATTTTCGCTTGGGGCAGGATTTGGCTGGCTGGCCAGGATCCAACCATTGCGCTGAGCGCTTCCGATTATCGTAAAGAACCCATTTTTCATCACAGGTAATGATTCGGTTTAAAATACCTTCATTATTGTGCCGGTTTAGTAATGTAACGCAGCAGTCGACGCGCGTTTGCCGGTTTGCTTCAATCAATTCGTGAGGTACCCACCTTTCAAGCTTTTTAATCTTCACAATTTGCTGCAAGTGAATTAAAACAGTTTTATCACTAACATCGCAGCCTGCAGCTAACTCGGACGTGGCTTGCGATGAATCCGCTTCCACAATAGCCTTCAACTCTTCATTATCAACTTGAGTCTCAGGCCGTCCACGGGGCTTGTTCTGCAGGTCGAAATTTCCAGAACGAAAACGTTGGAACCAAAAACGAACTGTGTTTTCTTTTGCAACACGACCGCCATACACATCATTCACCCTTCGAGTTGTTTCCGCAGCACTAGTGCCACGGCGGAACTCGTACTCGTAAATAATGCGATATTTTAAGTTTTCCATTTTGTAAAATGAGTGACGCAAACAGAAAAAAACAGAAGAAAAAACAAATGAATGCCGATCATCGAAGCACAAATACATGAGTCTATAGCTGTACAAATTTGAATTTGGAATTCCTTACCAAAGAGGAGAAATTTGTGATTAAAGTGGCCAGTACGAAAAACGCCAATTTCATATGTAAGGACCTAATTTTTAATTTATGGCAAAAAAATAGCATAGCAATATAGCCACTAAAGCGTATTTTTTTTGCAATGGAGGTGATTTGTTTTGCGTGTCACGTCCTAGCCTCGGTTTGTTAACCCACCTAAACACTGTACATTGATACTGTTAACATTTTTTCTTTACCCTTTGTTACATTGAATATAAATATAAGTATAGAAATAAAAGAATTGGGTTTACTAATTTTATAACCCTACAAAATTTATTAATGTAACTTATTATTTTATATCGGAAAGATTTATTTAAATATAACTAGCATATAAGCCAAAATATTAGTTAAAAAAATAATAGTTACCTCCAAAAATGTATTGGAAATTGCTATCATTATATAAGGTTGCGAACAGAGTAAATCTTAGCTACGGAAAACTATTTCTATAGCTTATGCAACAATATAGGATTCTTTGTACAGTTAGAGCTCATAGAATTATTTATAGTCTTTCAATGTAACATACGGTATATGTACGACTATGAATACTTCAAATGTAGATAGATACATTCTATGCAATATTTTATTGATGCAGAATAAGCGATGACAATCGGCGTGTTGAGTGAAGCAGATTTAACGTACGCAATCACCGATCAGATGTTGGTATTCCATCGGAGGCCCCAGAGAGCGGGCTTCGTATCGACTGAATTATTTACATTGATGTTACTCTTACGGCAGGAATTCTAAAGCACACGGGCCAAAGGATGTCAAGAAATATTGTCATGAATAATTTTAATACCTATAATATGATTACCATAAGTTTGTAAAGGTACTATTATACCAGTTAAATTATATCAGTTATGTCGTAAAATATTAATAAAAATAATGACACACTACACATTTATTTGGTATATGCAGACATTTTCATGATTATTAACGTCAACCCGTCTGCCTGCGTCCAGTTGATATTAGTTGTAACGATAAGTGAAGTATTTATATGTTAATTTTGGGTACATTTTAGCTCACATTGCAATGTTACTTGCAGTTGGAAAAAAATTATACGTATACCAGTCGCGACGAATATTATAAAGGCATCATTCAACAATTATTGAGATATAACATACATCGTAATGTATACAAATTCACTTGCTGACGAGTTTTTATGATACCTATGAAGTGAAAAATGAAGAAAAGTGATTCATATTAACAAATTATGCATATTATTTCTTTAATTTAAAATTATAAAAATTACCGAACCAATTTATATTAATGTAATGTATATTTATGCTATTCATATATTATGATACTTGTGTATGAATGTAACAAAGCTTTACAAAATAACAAACCTAAAAATTCCAATTGAAGTAAGATTAAACGTTAAGTGGGCAAAAGTGAGTAAGTTGCCGTTAGTGAGTGTATGCGCGAGGGAAGCCGGGCAACTTCAGCGGGAACTAACTTTAAGTGCTGTAAAGTAAAGCGTCTGTGGCGAACGCGCCTTCACGAATTACTTCCAAGCGATTTCGTGCTTTTCAAATGACGAGTAAACATTTGCAAACATTAAAAAAACATTTTTTACTCCACTATTCTGTATTTCAAATATATTGAATATATACATTTAAGACATAGTTTTTATCTTTGTGATTTTTTTTCACTGGCTCGACATTGTGACTACAGTGCACCGGTTGGTAAGTACATTGTAGTCCATAAATGAAAGCGACCATCAAAGGATGAAAATTCATTGATAGTCTACATCGCCATGTCGGCCCTCGTATACCACGACTGAAGGTTTCTAGGTATATGAGTTACTGGATATACACTTGCTGATCCCGAAACGCGACAAGCCAAAGCGAGTCACTATAACAGTCTTTACACTTGTGTACTGTGGTCATGACCCAGTTCGGGCAATCGCCCTACTACCAAAAAACTACTATTCTTATAAACAATATTAGCTTTGAAATATTTACTACTTGATGATATCTAACATCAAAATAGTTTTCTTAGCGTCGTATGTATTATACAAATAAGCAAGTAAGCGCCTGTATTTCCAATCAATATAGCATTATCATTCCGTTCTCAGCTATATTTGAAATAACAAGTCTCATTCCCAACAAGACTCATGCCATTTGAAATACATATATGTATGTATACAAAATTTACGAAACAGACAAGCATCTGAATAAGAAAGATATGCGAGTTAATTAAATTAGGTAATAAAAGAAATATAATAACATGATGATTCACGATAAACTATTTTCAGGGTGAGCTGTATTCGTATAATATAGTAATTGTAAATATGTATAGTTTTATAATTATTCGTGTTGTTTTATATACAATTAATTTATTAAATAAAAATCAAATTAATTAACGTAAATATACATTTTAGACGTACAAGTATTAAATTGATTTCATATAAATTCGATAACTCGTTAATTGCGTTGTGCGCTTCAATATCCACTAATTAATGGAACGCTGACAACCAGATACTCTTCATTTTTAACGTGGTACGCGGATGTGTTGTTGGTACTGTTGTAAGAGATATAGGGTTATGCGAAAACTCAGGAGCCTGTTTTAATTGATTTGATTTTTAAAACAATTACTTACAATTGAAACGTTGCGAGAGACACGTCGTCGATCCCCTCCGAGATGGAGCGTTAGTTTATGATCGTCGCGTCGCCAACAAACTTTAGGTACCGCTTTATGATCCTAATTTATAAGTGAGCGCCGTCGAGTGTGTTTACGACTCTTTCTGGCGGAATCCCGCGAGTGTGTTCAATACGTTCGCAACAGAGGGAATTCTATACCTTCCGGGAATAGAAGGGCTTACACCTAAGATGCTAGTCTCTTCATACTTATTTCAAAATTGTGAATTATCTTTCAAATTGGCTAACTTTAAACAAGCATCACACGGAAATTAAATATGAACACTGAGTGTTATCTTTTCTGTAAGGTCTTTTTATGATACGAAGAATTTATTTGGGATGTAAATAAATGCATTGTTTTTTATAAAGACACATATTATTATAAAAAACAATATTTAAAAAATCTAAATTGGTACCATAGCAATATATTGTAAAATAATTTTTTGCATTCACAACTTAAAAAAACGAAGAAGAAAATGTACTTCAACTTTTATTAAATTAAATTTAATATTTGTGACTCATATTAATATTATAATAATATCATATTAATTACAGGAATACAAAAGTACTCGCTAATATACTGAAACAAGAATGTTAGGACATATTCATTTAAGAGCATAAATTAATTTTCAATTTCCCTTTGACGTTTCCTTGAGCCAGCTGATATGTCTCACAGACAAGATATTAGCCCGAACAAGACATAACTAAATTTCTCTGTTCTGCCGCCAATAAATAATATATTTTGTGTATATAAAACCGACTTCTGATATATATTGAAAATATATTGAACAGATTAAAAAAGAAAAGTTCACTTTTTTTTAAAAACTTCCAATTTAATCTGAAATTATATTTTTCTGCTTTTATTTAATTATGAGCCCGCCGCTCCACTATTTGATCATTAAATACAATTTCTCATTATGTAAGTATAGCGTATAGTCTTCGTTGTTTAAAATAGAATATTACGATACAAGTGTGCTAAGGTTTTACGCGAACCGTAAAGCGAACGCCATATGAAAACCAAGTTTAAATGCACCAAAAAGCACAGGCGTGTATACGACAATTTTTATTTAAAAGACAGTGTTATAATATCTTACTAACTTTGGAAAAGGAGATTGAAAGTGCAATTCTTACAGTTCAGTGCCAACTCCCGTTTCATGTCCCAATTATTATTTTCGACAGGGTTAAACAGACATCTTTTTCTTTTGCACTACTTGAAGTCGATATTTTTGTTCATAATCATAGAGAAAACTTACATACACACATCAAAATACATATTTGCTTTAATAAAATATTATCCATTTATAACCTATAATTATAAATATAATGTTAAGTTAATATATAATAAAAATTAGGAAATACATGGACGAATAATTTAGTACACAATACGAGGATAATAGTGATGTATCATATTTGCTATAGTTTCTTAAGGCTCATTCCGGCTGATTTTTTTTAACGTGGAGTATTCCTTCTTATCAAGACACCACAATGCTTCAACTCGATACAAATCTTTGATATATCATGATATTTTTTTTAAGAACATATTTTTGGCTGATGTATGTGGTTCCTTTTATTTTGTAATTATACTAATATTACCTATTTATTTTACAACTGGAGTTCAACATTAGTGTTATGAGACTGTGTATATTCTTGTGTTGGGATTATATAATATCTCAGTATATCAATTTTATTAACATGTTTTCACAATTTTTCTTTTTTAATTATTAAAATATAGTGAATTTACAGCTTACGGTCCTTAGATAACTAGCTTAAACTGATGACTTTACTTATAAATACTATTTCTAATACAGACATACTACATACAGAAAGACAATCATTTTAATTAAATAAATTTATTTTCAATGTTTGTTGGTCTATAGAAATATATACTTTTACTTTAATAGTATCTACTGTTTCAAAGTTTTTTTTTTTAAATACAATAAAGTAGTAATATATAGAATAAAGTAATTTTATTTGTTCTCCTGGCTATTGTGCGACATAGTCATAGGTCGTATATTTCTACGATAACTCCAAGCAGTGTGCAGCGTTCTGGTGTTGCAGACTTGGCAAGTCGTGGTTACTAACCGTAACAAAGTATTGCGGTATGTACTGCACTCGGTTCAGAGTACATCGGTTCAAATATCCGTCCCTCGGCGATGGCTTACCGACACGAAGGAGGAAGGAGATTTCAATGCATTTGATTTATGTGACCTATAATGGTGTGCTACGCTGCATTTTGCTGCATGCAAGCAAGAAGCATCGACCCTCTACGCTTAACCTCCTCTGCATATGAAATACTGACTCACACTTCATCAATTAACGTGATTTTTTTCTGTAGCTACAATTATATTTACTATTTGAAGCTCAGTTGATGTGATTTGCGGTTAATTTGGACACGACATATATTAGGTCCTTACATATGAAATTGGCGTTTTGTATGGGAGGAACAAAAAGTCGAATATTTTTTAATATAATATATTTAATTAATCAAAGTATGAACCATTATTTTCTATGCACTTTTGCCATCTCATAGGTAGTTCATTGATCCCTTTACTAAAAAAACCAGTCGGACGGGAATCAATAAAATCTTTGAAGGCGATTTGGACTGCCCCATCGGAGTTGAATTTTTTCCCTTGCAAGAAGTTATCCAAATTTCGAAAAAAATGGTAATCTGTTGGAGCAAGGTCCGGGGAGTACGGAGGATGTCTTAGACTTTTCAATTGAAGCTCTTCTAATTTAGTAGCCGTCTGTTGCGCAGTGTGTGGTCTAGCGTTGTCGTGAAGCAGCAGTGGCGTGGAGCGATTGACCAGCCTAGGTTGTTTAGCCGCTAGCTTTTCCATCATGGTTTGCAATTGCTGACAATAGATATCAGCCGTAATAGTCTGGCCAGATTTGAGAAAACTGTAATGAACAATACCGGCACTAGTCCACCAAACGCTTACAAGTAACTTTTTTGGGGTTAATTTTCGCTTGGGGCAGGATTTGGCTGGCTGGCCAGGATCCAACCATTGCGCTGAGCGCTTCCGATTATCGTAAAGAACCCATTTTTCATCACAGGTAATGATTCGGTTTAAAATACCTTCATTATTGTGCCGGTTTAGTAATGTAACGCAGCAGTCGACGCGCGTTTGCCGGTTTGCTTCAGTCAATTCGTGAGGTACCCACCTTTCAAGCTTTTTAATCTTCCCAATTTGCTTCAAGTGAATTAAAACAGTTTTATCACTAACATCGCAGCCTGCAGCTAACTCGGACGTGGTTTGCGATGGATCCGCTTCCACAATAGCCTTCAACTCTTCATTATCAACTTGAGTCTCAGGCCGTCCACGGGGCTTGTTCTGCAGGTCGAAATTTCCAGAACGAAAACGTTGGAACCAAAAACGAACTGTGTTTTCTTTTGCAACACGACCGCCATACACATCATTCACCCTTCGAGTTGTTTCCGCAGCACTAGTGCCACGGCGGAACTCGTACTCGTAAATAATGCGATATTTTAAGTTTTCCATTTTGTAAAATGAGTGACGCAAACAGAAAAAAACAGAAGAAAAAAACAAATGAATGACGATCATCGAAGCACAAATACATGAGTCTATAGCTGTACAAATTTGAATTTGGAATACCTTACCAAAGAGGAGAAATTTGTGATTAAAGTGGCCAGTACGAAAAACGCCAATTTCATATGTAAGGACCTAATATAAAATTGAAAATACAAAAGTCCATTTTCATGAAAGAGAGTATGACGTTTTGAGTAGGTATACAAAACCATATTAAAAACGGTACTAAATTACAATAACTATACAAAATTGGTTTAATATTTTTCGTGTTAACTTAATACAATCAATAGAATAAATAAAATAAAATAATTTAAATATAAATAAATCAATAAACAATATATACAGTAGTCACAAGGATTATAAAACTTTCAAATGGCGTAACTTGTATGCTTTTTAATGCGAGGTTGATTCCATTCGAATGATTATGAAACAGTCAGTGATAAAGATTGATTGGTCGTTGACTTAATATTTATTTACTTTACATGCGCTTACATTAAACACAATAAAACATAGCTGGAATGGGTTACAAGTACTGCTTTTTTGATTGATTCTCACATTCATGGCTATTACGCGGGAGCACATGACGAATACGAATAGCTCAATGAATGAAAATTTAGCCAGAAAATTATCTCCATGAAAAAGTAATATATAATAGTAATAAATAATAGAAATAACAATAAATATTAGTGGTATTAGGGCCCTTTTTATACTACTATAAAATAGTAAGTATCATACACAATGATATTACTTCGACCAGTCTCACATGTAAAAAACTAATTTTAATTCTACTCAATATAAACGTTAGAATTACAAAAGTTACCCTAAGTCTGATGGTGATCATGGGCTTTGTAACTAGTTGAAAAATCAAACCCAAGTAAAACATATTTCCAGATAGTTAAATGATCGAATAAAGTATAATATTTACAATCTGTACAAAACGACAAAGTTTGAAATATGCGTCTACTGTAACGAATGCAAATAAATACTTGATGTTTAATTAAAACTGTTTTATAGGAATACAAACTCAGTTTTAGAGACAAAGCTATAGTCGTTAGCAGTACATGGTATGGAGTCTTAGCGAACGTCATTGGCAAATTGAAAACATAATTTATGGGTCTCTTAAGATCGCAGTTTAAACTGCCTATTTAGATAACGATTTAAATTGAAATTCAAACGTTTATTGATTTTATTTACATCCCTATGTATTAGAACTCGAAACTGGTAATCAATATAAAATCATAACGTTTTTTAATTAAGAAATAATGTCATACATTAGCAGGAAAAAATTAATATTGGTTCAAATGCTAATATATCACTATTCGAATTTTGTAACTGTATGTAACAATTATATAGTTGAATTGCATTTAATATGGTATTTCTATCAGTGTTATCAGATTCTAATAATAATATATTATTTTCTTTTTTTATGGAAATTGTGTGTAACCAGATTGAAATATTAAGCCATAATTAAAAGTAAGTTTCTTCTGGTCTAAAACCCGTCAAAGTATCTATAATGAGTGCATAGTGCGTAAGTTTACAATGTGTGATTGTCAGTAATTTTTTGATAAGGTAAGATGAACGTATGCCATTTGGACTCACAATTTTCAGAGATAACAGGTGACCATAAACGTGTGTTATAATGTATTATTTTGTATTATGTTATACTACTACACATTATAAAGGTATTCTCTAAAGTTTTTATTTATATGAAATAATTTTAATAACGTTTCTTATTTATTACTGGTTTTGTAAGAACAAAACTTGTCAAGAAAAAGTGTTTGGTATGACAACTTTCCTCTGTTACATAGTTTCCCAATGTGGTCAATATCAGCTCATAGAGGTCGACTACGTGTAAGGTTCCAGACTAAAATTTAAAGGGAGTCCATAGTAGACCTCATATCTCATAATAGTATAGTATTTATAATGAGTATAAAACGCGAAAGTATAAGCTTTGCTAGTAGGTCTCATTTAAGCGAGTTGTGACTTTAATATGCTTTCAGTAAATGAAATAATCCACATACATCCATTATTTGTTTTACTTACCGGAACTTATACCGGAAAACATAAAATAAATAATGACGACAATAGTACTATTGAATTGTAGTATTTTTCGTTGATAAACTTAATTTCACAATTTTTGTAATTATTATTGTATTTTTTAATTTCGCTACCAATGTAGCAAATATCTCACAGTGAAAGGTGATGAATTTAATGACAATAAATATAATTAGTGGTCTACGAGACAAAACATTTTGGGGATCTTTGCTCTATTTGATATCAGGATCAACTTTATCAGTAGCTAAATCCGATAGTCTACGATCGAGAATAATTACCATGTTAATTCTCCAGGATTATTGTAATAAAAAGGGTACTTTACATAACTAATAATCATATTATGATTTCATAAGGAGTTAACTAGTTCTTGTGCACCTGATGGCACGCTGAATAATAATTGTATACTAAGTTGTCATATGATCTGTCAGCACGGTTGCGTGTGGTATTTGTAGCGCAAAGTACTGCGTTATTCAACTTAATAGCCATTAGTTTGGTTCGTTAGCGGAATATTGCTAACGAATGTGCGGCGGCTACGCGCATTTCAACTGCCGCGCGCTCAAACACTCAATTAGCGCATACTGCTACCTTAACATTAAGCAATACGTTTTTATTATAAATATATTTTTTATGTACTGAAAATGATGTTTTGTGCGATATAATGTTGTCTATCTGCGTTCAACTGGCTTATAAGCACAGTGCAAGCACACTCATTGCAGTGATACTATTTGTTTGATAGCGTTTCCGGATCTGATCAACCTGTTATTATTGCGACATGAAGCCTTCTATCGCAATATATAAAAACATGTAAGATGACGACGGTTGCCTTCGAATCGACAAGAGGTAACGGTCAAAATTATGCAGCGATCCTGTCACCGTCCTCAACTACTTCGAGCAGAAGGCGATACTTTTTAACATTAAAAAAGCATACATTTTTATTTAATATAATCGTGGGAGAGAAAAAATAGTCACATTAAAGAAAATCTGGGAACAGAGGAAGCTGAGCAGTCAAGTTGCCGTGATGGCGATGATTAATATAGCTCATTTGGGGAACGGGGCTACAAGCGGACGTCTACGGGCTACGGCGCGGCGCACCGCCCAGCTACGAGCCTCTGCTACGTGCTTCTCTGCGTACATCGTTTACGCTTCCGCAAACAGAATTTATTGTATTTCACCCCATTTAACCTTTTATCTCTATTACATATTTAATGTTAATATTATATCCATTTATAATGTATCGTCATTTTTGTAATTTATAGATTATGTTGTAATAACGATGATCATAGTATTTGAGGAACAAAATGTAAAATATTATATGCAACATTAAAATATCACCCATAATATACACTTTACGATACCAAAATTAGAAACATATATCTTTATATATAACTTTAGTATGTAATACCGGTGAAGTAATACTTAATGTAACTGTTATAATTAGAGTATTCCGTTCCTATACTATACTCATAGTATAATATAAATGTGTGTTTTTTTTTATAATATAATTTATAATATGAATGATTTCACCGCTGAGTGCAGTTATAAATATACTTGATATTTTTAAAATGGCATTGATGATACAAGCTTTGAAATATTAAAAAATGCTGTAAAAATTAATATAGTATTCGTTTTTATTATCTTTAATCGACTAAACTGTAAACAAGCAAAAAAAGACGGAAGAACAATCAGATGGTAGGTATTATTCGCGTAATTGGTTTCTAATGCCAAGTAAAACCCACAAACGTGTTGGGAGGCTGGACCGGGAGATAAATTGTACCCATATAAATTTATCTTCTTTTTTCTTATTTTTCCTTGTACCATTTTTAAATCTCAATAAATTATACGTATTAACAGCCAATAATTATATTTAGGCAATTTTTACAACGTAACATATATGTTGTTATTATCCTCTATGAGTTAAGTTATTCTACAGATATACCGTATTACTCGTAGTTTATTAGCTAAAAAATAATAATATATCGTCAGGCTATACCCCTTTCGGGTTGAGCAGAGATACTCTAGTATCTGAATCCACGGAATAAAATAAAAAATAAATTCATTTTTGTGTAAATAATTAAATAGACTTCGTTTATCGTAATACCTCAAGTATTATTATTAGTAACAAATGTATGCAAAAATAATTCAATATTGTCTTTAATATTAATATAAGTTTATATTTGAATATTTTTAACAAATGTTTAGTACTTTATCAAGATGAATGCAGGATAACAAAGTGAAATTTATGCGAAGTAAGCCGTACAAGATCTTTGCAAGCTATGCAGCTGAAATTTGTATGAAACATGTAGAGATGAGATATGTAGATGATGTATGCACTATACTCGTATGTCACAGTGAATACAGAAAATAGTCCAAATATTAGTTTAGAAATTTACTATATCACTGTTTAAAATACTTCTTTTCTTTTATAGAAATAAGTACTAACTAATATTATTATCTATAAATCATCTCGCCAAATACTCTTTGAGGTAGGTAAAAAAAGTGTTCAAAACAGCTTTTCTCATTGAACATTTTAAAGCATTTTACCCTTCGTCAATTCTTTCATACTTTCTCTTTTATATTGTACAGTACTTATATACTTTCAATGTGCCTGAAAAGTAAAATAGTATAATACAATATAATAATGAATACGGGTAAAATAGACAAACTATTTACTCATCTATCATATAAGGATTTATATTTCTTAATAAAACAATCTTGTAAAATACTCTACATATTAGGATTCCAGTAATAAAAAACAAAATCAAATACCAAGAGCAAAAGCCAATTAAATATTATCAAAAGTAAATAACAACATAATATAGTCGTAGTATTTAGTTTTTTTTATTGCATCGTCTAATTTATAAGAAAAAAAGTTTTTAAGTGAAGCGTTGTATCATTTGTAATATTTAATTGATAAGAATGCCTGGTCGTAATATTTTTAGTTTTACTTTTTTTTTCTCTCAGGTAATTTCATTCATTTATACTTGGACTTAATTATGATAATAAGTGGAACAACCCGAGTTTCTTGCCAGCTATTCTCGGTAGATTCCACTTTGTATGGTAGAATCATTTTCTTAATTTTTTTTGACGATTCAAAAGTGCTTGGAAGTAGGCCTATTTGAATAAAGTAATTTTTCATTCGTTTATTTCATTTCATTCTATATTTTGTTGCGGATTATCTTAGCATCAAAAACACTTGTAAGAATTTTTCAGACTGCAACGTCGCATTCGTACACAATCCTTTTATATTTATTACCCACGTTTCTTGATGCTGACTATTTTAGGGATATTGTATGACAACTAATTTGTATTTTGTATAATTATTAAGTTATGCGTTATAACCGCATTTTTAGTTTTTGTTTTATTTTCATGTTTAATATAGTTTAACTTCGCTTAAATTTTTACTATTCACTATCTCAAATACTAATATTTTATATTAAAAGATTGTCGCACCTATAAATTGATTTGTTTATAAATTATTGCCGAACGTATTTTTATTACAATAATTCCAAAGTTATAAAACGGATGTATCGGCAAAATGATAAAGTGAATTTTGTGAATATAAAAGTGCATTTTATACACGTTGTACGTAAACCGGGTGTTTTTAATGGCAACAATACGCGCCGGTCAGAGCTCCCGCCATCCAAACTACAAATTCGAACTGTAAACCCGAATTCATGAACCATCCTCCAATTTATTTGTGCAGATATTAGTTTATTTGTACATCCTTTGTGTTTTAATCTTGGTCATCGACATTGGTGACTATTTAAGTAACTATATAAATAATAATTATATAACCATTATACCTCCGACAGTTTTTGAAAATGATCATGTAATGCTGTATTGGAGTCGATCCATAATAGGACTGTTTTTGCTAATAGACATGACATTGTTGTAACATATTGGTTGACGCGCTGAACAATACTCCTTGATTTCACCATACCACAAAATAAGAATCTCATGAAAGCAGAAAATGAAAAATCGACAAAATATTAATTAACCACAAGATTACCAGTATGTGAGATGTGGATTCAACGATTATTGTCACGATAGTCGTATGAACTTATGGGCTTATCGCAAAGAGCCTCGATTACCATGTTAAGAGGCTCTTCCTTGAATTTTGGATCAAGAGCCGAATACAGAAGGCGATGATACTTGATACGGCTCGCATTGGGAGGATGTATCTCAATCTGGGTTCCTAATTACTAGTAGCTAGGGCCTTAGGCCTTGCTCCCGTAGGTCTGTATGTTTTTATATTTTAAAATTTATATGTTATTTTACATGTTTCTTTTAAAATACAAAGATATTTCAAATAAGATGAATAAAGAGATAATAATAGTAAAATATTTTTTCAAGTTATATCCATTTTGGGGAATATATGTATGTATTTTTGCAAATAACCATATATGTATATATGAATGTATGTATGAATATATGTATGTATTTTTATAAATAGTTTTTGCTTTTAAACTTAAAAGCGATAATAAAAGGACATTAATAATTTATTCAGTATCTGTATTGACTAATTGTCAGGTAATCCAACGTTTTTTAACTATAAATATTTCACAAATATTTTGCCAGTGGTTTTTTATTACTTTAGCAGTGCTTATATGTGCTCATTAGTGTTTTATAGTTGTGCATTCTATGTATGGTTCCGATATCTGAGATAATCATATCTTAATGAAATTATATAAAACTATTTAAGAAATATAAAGAACAACTTAATAAAAGATATTCTTAGAGTAGATTTCCTGTACAAATAAACCGTTTAAAGAAAGACTATGTCATTTGCTACTGCATTTATTGTTTCAAACGAACATTTTTCCTACAGAATACCTTACGCTGACAAGATCACTCCGGAGCCAATCCTTCACAACAATGCGAACCGCGACACAAAGCCAGACTCGATCAGGAACAGTTATAATAGCCAATTCAAAGTTGGCATTTACGGCTGGAGGAAGAAATGTCTTTACATTCTGGTCATGGCGCTTATGCTTATGATGATTATTAACCTTGCACTGACACTTTGGGTGTTAAAAGTTTTGGATTTCAATTCTGTAAGTATTGTAGTTGCTCTTAAAAAAAAACATGTTAAAATATCTCTTATATACCTATCTTGTATACCTTATCTTATCTGATTACGTTATCTGAATTCCTTAAACTTCAGCCTTTTTTATCAGCAGTTTCCTCCACAGCCAATAGTATAATGTCCTGCAGAAAAAAAAAGTTTGTCCTAATTACTATTACCATGTAACTTACTTAGTAAAAGTTACCTTATTCAAATATATTTTAATAGAAATCGTAATAAAAGCTTACATTGTGGATAACATACGTGTAATATGGATAATCAGCGCGAAGATTAAGTTAGAATTACACTCGATATTTTTAACATAATTTCGAAAATGATGCTTTGTTAATTCACATAGTCTCCTTAATATTTTTTTACGTTTATCAGTAATCTGTCTGATGTCTCACCTGATGGTAAGTGGTTACCGTCGACCACGGACAATTGTATTGCAAGAAGGGTTACTATTGCCTTGCCGAATATACTTACTAATTACTCACTTTACTTTGTTGAGTATAATTTATTTTTGCTATAGATTAGTTACATACATATACGGACACATTAAAAACATAATGCAAGATTTATTAAAAAATTAAAATTTTTCAGGAAGGGATGGGTCAACTGCGCATTGTTCCTGGAGGCTTACAACTATTAGGACAAGCTCTTGTCCTTGATTCTCTTTTTGCATCAGGCATCAAATCACGTCGAGGACAACCCATCTCTATTGAATCGTCTAGGAATTTCACGGTGTCTACTCGAGATTCTTCCGGATTACTTCAAAGTAGACTATTTTTAGGTATGTTTTCGAGCATAAACATTGCATTGAGTGATCAGAAATCGCTTATCCTATAATTTGGGTATCAATTATTGTTGTAATGTATACCCTTCCTTGTTACAAAAAATTCCACTTATCTGTAATACTCCCGTATCATATCGCCTACATTATTTTATTTATTTTAAGGTTTTGATTTCGTATATTATATAATCTTGATACTTCGTTTTTAACTCAAAAACAACATAGTCGCTAATTGTTGTATTTTATTAATTATTTATCTAGGCCAAGATCGCCTTGAAGTGAATGTACCGCGATTAGAAGTTCGAGACTCGCGGGGAGCACTTCTATTAGGAGCAGGACAGGATTCCATAATAGTGGGCGCTGATACACTGACCGTATCCAGTGCAGCAGGGGTTGTATTAAACACGGCCGCGCAGACATCGCTAGTCAAGGCCCCGCCTTCGAAGCAGTTGATGTATGTTTAGTATCACATAATTTACTATAACTATGGTTAAAAATACCCTTGACTATTCTGTGTTAATTCCGAAACACGCAGATCCGGATAAATTACCTGAAAATCATGCAAATATTTATTCCGTGTGGGAACCGAACCTACAATGAACACTATAGGAGTCGGACGCTTAACCACGTCTCCTATCAAGTAGTCTTGACTTTATAATTTAATACTTTTTATATCTACTTTTACTAAGTTTACTGAACGTAGAACTTTAATGAAAACGATTTTAATAAAAAAAAAATCATTGTGCAGTATAATGTTTTCATGTAGGTATTCGATTAGCAGATGTCGTTAAGAAAGATTAAAAATATAGGCATAAGTAATTCTATTGCTATGATTACGTACAATATTTCTTTTTCGCTTTTTCATACACTGTTGTATCAAAATTCTGTACAGCTGTGATCTTTAGTATGCCGCCAGTTATACTCGTTCTTCACTATAAATAATAATCGTTGAATACATTCATGAACAGCTTGGAGTCATCAACTCGATCGCTAGAAATGCATGCAGCGCAAAACATAGCTCTGGAATCGCGTGCGGGTGACATCAGCGCAAGCTGCCTCACCACTTTCAGACTTAGATCTATCGCCGGCGCGGTAAGCTTTCAACTTTAAGATTTGTATCAAAGAACCCACCTGCTGTAATAATAAATCAATATAACAATAACGACGGGGACTTTATATATGAATATTATAGCAATGTTAAATAACAGCATCAAACTGATGCGTTAAAAAAACTTTCATGACATAGCGTAGCAAACGGCCTTACGGCCAACCTAATAGTAAGTAGTTATTATCGACTATTGGCAATCGCAACAATATTCTCGTTTTGTTGATAAACTTGATATAAATTAAAACTATATTAATAATTATTATCGTTTATTATTATCAGATCGATTATTATTGTCGTTAATTATCAAATAACTGCCTATGGAAGGGGATTTGTTGACAAACTTCTTGGTATTCGAGTATATTTTAAAACTTTGAAAGTTACTTGCCCTTCCTGAAAGTCAGAATTTTATTTTGCGAATTATAAAATAAAAATAATTAATGTTATCTTTTAAGCCCATTCAACAATACAAATAATTTAATTTTATCAAACTGCAGGAATTCGAAAAATGAGTATACGAATATTTTTGCATCTGTTTTTAACAGCCGGTATCATTTTCAGATACGTTTAGATGCTCCAAGCATATATATGCCCAAGTTGAAGTCCGCTTTGCCGCTGCCACCGTCAACTCCCCACGGCCATGATCCTCATCACCAAAATATTTACCAACTTTGTGCATGTGCAAACGGTAAATTGTTCTTAGCTCCACCTCACGGAGCGTGTGCTGCTAGAGAAGAGAGTCTTATATGTCGATGATGAATTTAGAAAAAATATGGTTGTTTATAGTATATGGCTTTGAATATTATATTTAAAACATCGATATACCAGTTTAGATGAAAATAAGCATAATGAATGTATAAATGTGATGTTAATAGGTGTCCAAATTGTGTCTATTACTGTAAATATAATATACAATATATATTACTTTTTAGAAACATATTGTCAATATTAAATTATATTATTAAAATATTATATTATTTAGGCAGAGTCAAAGGTGTATTATTATTTTTTAATTCAAAATTATACAAGATAAATAAAATAGAACAAACACTTTGATTTCAAGACTTAAGAATTTGAAATTTTTATCGATAATAGAATAATACTTTCTGTACTACTTTTTATGTTTAATAGTATAGGAATGATGTCAAATTAAAGGTAGTATGTCGATAAAGGCACTAATGCTGCTGCTGCTTCATCGACATTCCATCTTTAAGCTATGAACTCAAATCTACAACGATATTCAAAAACGTATCAAATTAATAATTAAAACTAGTGCCTTTTGGAATATCATTTAGGGTAACTTCTGATGAGCAATTAATTTTAATAATTACGGACCGTCGATTTGAACTGTTCTACTATAAATTTCTACAATAAATGTAAATTATGGCATCATTTGTATTTTATTCTAAATAAGTATACTTCTACATAATATTATGTCAATATAATAAATATGTTGTATTAAAAGATGCCAAAGTATTCTCTAAAGTTGCTATATTTTAGTTACAGTTAATTTGAATGACGTAGTTTTTCTATGTTAATGTATAAACAAATTGTACAATCTGAGAAGAAAAAGCAATACCGTGTATATACATATTATAATTATTTATATGCTACATCATTTATCAGTTTTGGACTTAATCGATTACTGTGCTCGGCTGATGATTGACAATGAAGCTCTCACGTCGTATGATTTACTCAGTTTGGAACAGTGGTCTGCATTTCGGTTTTCTATCGACTCTATTCTGAAGAGTGTGTGCATGAATTGCCCTATTTAATTCCATCTTTACTATTTCCTTCGAGCGGTGCACCTCCTACTAATATTGCGTACCGCCAAGAAGAAGGATTCGTCACTAGCGTTTGTATTTTCAGTATCATATAATATGGGAGTATTCAACGAATGAATTGTTTTTGTTGGGCGATGTGTGATCGCTCAACTTGACGAGCTTTCCAACGTTTTTAAGAGTCAGTGCACACGAGAGGTTGTGGCGACGATACGGCGTTGCAAGGCAGAGATTTACCGCATTGGCGGGTACACAATGCGTTGTGATGCTGCATCGTTATTGTAACGCGAATGTATTATAAAAGAATATACCGCTCTGGTGTCACAACGCGTGCACCTTCTTCAGCCTCGTTTCGCGAAGCGTAAGTTAGTGTGGCGCGGCGCCGGAATGCTGTTTGTGCGCACTATGGATATTTGCTTGTAAAACGACAGAGTGACGCTGCAACGCATCAAGCAATCCTACTGTAACATCGCCTTCTATCCGTTGTCTTTGAGGTTAAGAATTAAACTGTTTATAATAACAACAAACTCTATTATTGATTACATAAAAAAACATACTTGGTTTTATTTTACGTTGACAAATATTTGCTACATGCTAAGAACAGTTATATTAAAATCGTTTTATCGAATTCGAAATACACAATTGTAGCGTTAAAATTTGAACGAATATAAATATGATATTTGTTCGACTTAAAACTATTTAAAGAATATTTGTGCGTAAATTAGATTATATGTCTGTGTTATTTGTAATAGTGTAATATCAACTGTAATTAGGGATCATTATGTTAAAATATAATAATATATTACAAATAAATGCATTATCAAAAATAACCCTTGCATAGATATCCTTAGAAAAAGTAAGCATTGTATAGCTATCAACCCTGTTGCAAATATTTATATGTTCATATATAAATTTATATATACCTTTGTTAATATTGTTGTAAAAATACTTTGTAGAAAAACTAAAGTACATCAATATGGCTATTATAATGTTTTTTTTTAATAATTTACCCTTCCGTTGAATGTTTTCCCTTTTAACTATAGTGAACAAAGAAGAAGCAACGAGTTTTCCTTTATTTAAAATTGTTTTACTTAAATAAAAGATTCTAGAGACCGCTTGCACATATAATTTTAGCAACAAATGATATTTTTTCTAAATATTTAATTTATGCCTTATTACATATCGCAATTGAGAATGTTTTGACATCAAATACTGTAAAATCTAAGTCAGATAATAAATAATATCTATACTTATCTATAACAATAAAAAAGGGGTAATCGAAATGAGAATTCAATCTGTATATTCTATCTGGGACGTCTTTTTTTCTTAGATTTAAATTTTCTTGTAGAAGGCATACCTGATGATTTATTGCATTTTTTAATACAAATTTAACTAAATATATAATAAAAGCACAAGTTGATATAGTCAGTATTGTAACTCTGGTCACCCCAAAAGAGATATGACGCAACGATGTCCTCATAGGCGATGCACAATTTCATTCTGATTGAATTTGTTATTTATGATTATTGAATTGTTGTTTTCGATTCTAGTAAAACAATAGATATAAACGTATATTGAAAAAATAAATAAAAGCATAGTATAATAACACGCAAGACAAAAAAAAACGTTGTCATAGTATTAGAAAACATTTTTAAGTTTATTTCTCATTTCTGTGAGGTTCATAATATTCAAGAACTTGATAATTAAATCGTACCTGCAAACTGACACAAGTTATTTTATTGTAAAATGAACTTTGTATAACTTGAAAAGTTTCATCATTTAATTTAGTTTCAAGGAAGCGCCGCAAATCCTATCAAAAAGATACCCATGCACCTTAATTATGGAAGATGAAATTATCTAATTTTATTAGGTGTATGGGAGCATTGTGTCTCTTTGTAAATTACTTATATTACTCAACTAAATCTAATATTAAATTTGTAAATACAACGCAAAGCTAAATTGTTTTCTATTCTATCTGTAAGAAGTTGATTTGATATTACTAGTAAACTCTATCACATTAAGGTTCTATATTTTCTGTAAGTACAATGTAAGACAACTATTAAGAATCAATTCATAATATAAGACACGTTCATCTAATAATAATAAAGACGTTACATGAAGTATAACATCTTATGAGGATGGCTAGGTTGAGTTTCTTACTTTACCCCATATTTTACCAAAATAGCATTTTTACTACCTTTCCCTATATTATTTTTGAAGATATTATTATTATTATTATTTTTTTTTTATAACAAAACATGATTTAAAAACTGTTTATTTTATATAATAAATGGACTAAATTGCATAATAATTAAAATTTCCCACATTTCACTTCTATTGGAATTTGAAAGAAGTTATAATAATAATATGTAATGACGCTATATCCCTTTCGGAGTAAGCAGAGATACATTAGTGGCTGTATCCACCTTGCACTTATATTTCGTGCCCAATATTGCAAGGTGACGAGTAGCGCAAATGGTCGATGTGCTCGCAGCACTAGTACACATGACGTTTCTATAAGATGTCATGCAGGCTTCCTCACCATGTTTTTCTTTACCGATTTGCATATGGTGCCTAAATCCACATTTAATCTGGAAACACCCAGATGCACGTGCCGGGATTCGAACCTACGACCATTCGCGTCGCCGAGCGGAGATGCTGGTCCTTTATTCATTAGGCTACCGCAGTCACTAACTATGGAAATAGTTACGCAGACGTTTTCAGAATGACCTTTTTTAAATTAAAAAATATCTTATTATGCATCTATGTTTGCAAGAAAATAATAAGTATAATTGGTAATACAAATCACTCATTTTCAACGAGGACGGTGTAAGCATATTATTTTAGGTCTGTTTACAGCAAATCTAAAAGTATTTTAGTTATTATTTCCATAAACATTTTCCCAAACTCTTTATTCAATTTCTTCATATATAATTTTCCTTCCTAAAGTTGTGAAAAAATTTCCAATCTGCCAATACTGCCTTTTGCATCCAAATAATAAAACGTGAGAAGTATCATGGACTGAATATGATTATGTAGTTTTTTTATAGGTATATAATAACAAATTTATACAAAGATTTAGAAATCCGGATGAAACGTAAATATATATACCTATTACTAAACTGTAGATGTAAAGCTACATAAAGTATATAATTCTGCTTGTGCAGAAGTTATATATCAATTTCGATAAAAGTAATTTCACCTTTAATCAGCACAAACTAATAATTACAAAGCAATTGATACACAGACTTATTGTGAAGCAAAATGAATCTCTTTGTGAGCAGTCAGTGCTAAAGTTTAATTAAAGATTCATGATAAATTGTCGCAGGAAGCTGCATTCTGCGCGGCGTCTCGCACGTGAATAACGCTCGTTCCGCGCACACTTAAATAACTTAAGCCAGTAACCTAACAATAAATTCATGAGCCTTCAGCTCCTTTTGTTTGGGCTCGCGGTGTTTCTCCGACGCTAATTGGCAGGAAGGCTCGCTAAAATGATCACAAATTGGTTGCCTTGCTTTATAATAGCTGCATCACATAATACAGTGGGCTTTTACACATTTGGTTTAGAAATATTTTGATTCTTACCATATATTTTCAATTAAATTTAAATCTTTGAGAAATAACAAAACCTTTTGTACATTTGAAAATTAAATTAATTATTAGAATTTTATAGCTCAGGAAGTTTTTTAGTTATTTTATCAATTTTATTGATTCGATTGACACGGTATCTAAACGCTTCACTTTTGATTTATGTGTTGTTCACACGATCCCAACAAGAATTTGTATGCTTTACATATATTAATGTAACTTTGATCATTCTGAAAGGAATATCATGTGATAATATATTTTAACATTATTCTATTAACTAATAATGTAGCTAGATAACCTGTATAGTAAGTATACTGTATTCTTTTGTTATAGTTCACTTATTCTGTATATACCATATTTTAAACATAAAAAACAAGCTTAAAATATTTTAATATAAGTAGTTGCCGACAAAAATTTGAATGCTAGGTAGCACTTCTCAAATTATATGCTAAAAAGTAATATTACGGCGCTGGTTCTAACTGGATCTAATTGAATTTCCCAGTCTTCTGCTGCGATACAGTCATGCAAGGACTATTAAAGTCATTTCAAAGACATTTTACGTCTCGCCGCTAGCCATGAGCGAAAGGAAATAAACTTATGATTTATGTAGTGAAATATGTTTTTGGAGGGCTAGCGTTCTAAACGAGAAGCATCGACGCTCTGCGCCTCTTGTAACTGACAATATAAATAGCAAAGACAATCCAACATATACACGTACCGAGTGTAAGTAACGACATTGTGATTTCTGATTTATCACAAAACATCTTTCATTTTATTTTTATTTTAATATCTTAAGTAACTTTTAATGTCAAGTTATTGAATGATTCTAATTATTGTTAATATAATATATGATCTATAACATTAACCTCAGGTTTTTTTTTAAACAGGCTCGACATAGTGACAACAGAGTACCTGATGGTAAGTACAGTGTAGTCCAAAAACGAAAGCGACTATCAAAGGAAGAAAATCCATTGATAGTTTACATCGTCATGTCGTCCCACATATATTACGACTGAAGGTCTCTAGGTATATGAGTTACTGGATATACACAAGTTGACCCCGAAACGCGACAAGCCGGAACTGGTCACTATGACGGGCTTTACACCCATGTATTGTGGTCGCGATCCAGACGGGCACCGACGCCCTACCACCTCGCTGCTGCTCGTTTAGCACCACCCAGGAGTCACATGTAGGGAAACTAGGGTAAAGCCTACGGACGCGAGCAGCTTCGACTCCCAAATCCAATATTTTCACTGATATAAAAATCCAATAAAAATAATAATGGCTCTGATTTCGTCCTTACTAATATTATAAATGCGAAAGTAACTCTGTCTGTCTGTCTATCTGCAGCGCTTTCACGCCAAAACTATCAAACCGATTTAAATGAAATTTGGTACACAGATAGTCGGGAGCCTAAAAAAGGGCATAGGATACTTTTTAATGCGAAAACAGGATTATAAAGGGTTGAAAAGGGGGGATAAAAAGTTATACGGAAGTATCGTTCTTTTTAGAACTTGAAACTTATTTTTAGGCTGTTGTTTCTATATAAATAAATATGTCATTCAAAGTTTGTAAAAGTTTTATCCTCGAAGGTGTAAAATAACAGTAAGAAATAGGGGATGAAAGTTTCTATAGAAATATTTGAAGTTTATGTGAATGTTTTATAAGTTTGCGACAAAAGACAAAATATTAGAGCTATTAAGATATAACATTTAGAAAAATAATTAAAAATGTTACCTAAAGACACTATTCCACGCGGACGAAGTCACGGGTACAGCTGTATAAATATATACAATATGTCTTATTTTTTATTCAAGTCTAATGACGAATTTGAATCAAAGTAATTTACTGAAATTTGTCAAAAGCAATATAAATTTCTTCAATTACCAACTAGTTGTAATGCTTTAAGATTAATACTTAAATTATAAAATATTAAATATAATAGTTTTCGAAAAATTATATTTAAGTCGGGTCGACGGCCGGCAGGCACGGCGTCGTTGGTTGCCGGGTTGTTGATCGGCTGCAGTAATCTGTACACTCTGACAGGTCGTGTTCCTTAGCCCCATTTGATGCGGGTCGAGCGTGGTCTGCCTCGATTAGCTCTCTCACCGACAGAATTTGATTACGGCACCCGGATGTGACTCGGATTGTTATACTAAGCCATCTCCAAATATCGAGGGCTGAGGGATATAATTTAATACCTACGAACATTGAATGAGAGTGAGAAGTTTTGTGCGTTTTTAAGCTACGAACGATTAACAATGTTAATTATTTTTATTTAGTATAATATATATTATTTTTGATAAGAAAATCTATGTAGCTGTGACATGAAATATAAGAAAAATGTCTAATAGCATCATTAAGACTATTCTCACTTTCCTCAAACGCTTATAACATAAATATAATTAGTGTAATTTTACTTATAAAACGAAAGTGAAAATTTATGTCAAAAAAATATATTAATATTTGTACTTAATTGTATTTTTTGCACTCATGGAGAGTATGCACAAATACTTTTTTTTTTGTTATCTTGAATATCCTGCATAGATCCATCAGGGACGCTGTGAGGGCAGCGATCCCGGTGCGTCAAACTCCTACAGACTAAAAAGCCCCCGGGGTGTCCCTCTAATCACTCCGGGCTTAGGAAACCAAATTCATCCAGACGCCCGGGAAATCAAAAGCCTTGTTGAAGCTACCACTCTTGGAGGGGTAAGAGTAAAGAGTCCACCCCTCCAAAACCTCGCTTACAGGCGGCGCGAGACTCCCTCAAGTCTACTACCCGACAGAAAATACTATTTTACCTTAACTCAACTTTATTGTTAAAGAATAATAAAATTATTATGTCCAAAATATACTTATTAGCGCAATAAAGTAACTTATCTAAATAAGCTACAACGAGAGGAAGTGCGGTCGGACGTGGGTCTAGGTCACGTGTTCTCTTATGATTCAATTGTCCCCGGAGCCGTGGGCAGACCGTCTTCAAGCGACCTGCGTCATGCCGACCTTGTCGCCGTCATCACGGAAACGTCAACTGTCTTCCAATAAAATTAGTACGTACAAACTTTCACATTAAACGTGGCTACTAAATGACGTTTTTCAGCTCTTTGATGTTCCATTTTCCTTTGATAACATTAGTACTTCATTGTTAAATGTAAAAATAAAACTACATATACACACACAAAATATTAATGTACAGTTTTAAAACAAAATATATGTAATAAATCATTTATAACAGGCAAGCAATGTGAACAACAATACAGATTAACTACTACTAAGTTCTAGATAGGAATGTAATGTAATGCAATGCAGCTAAATTACGAACGTTTAGTGCAGGATGGATTCAGATTCCAAGCAAGCAGCGCACCCAAAGTCCATTTACTGCATAGGATTATTATTACCAATAGAATGGGTGACTGAATAATTAGAGATGTTATAATTATTATTATTTCTTTTTTATTTCGGCTATGGTTTCCTAGAAGATAAGGGACCCGTATTCAAGTGTAGCAATGCGAGTGGTCCTAGGTCCGTATCCCGGCGTACATCTCGATAGTTCTAGATTAAGTAAGGATTCAGGCACCAAATGATAACAGATGAAGAAATCATCGTAAGGAAACCTGCATCGCATTTAATAGAAACGTTATGTGTTACGTGTCCTGAGAACGGCGATCAGTTGCGCTACTGGGCACGTTAGGCAGGCAAATACGCGCACAACGGATACACCCACTAGTGTATCTCTACTCACCCTGAAGAGATATAGCGTGATAATATTTTATTTCATTTATCTTTTTATTATTATAAAATTGTTCAAGATCAAGTTCTTTTATTTCAAGTTATAACAAAACTGAGTTGGATCGACTATTTAGACTGAACTCTTATCCAGATGATTAGAAACGTCTGACAATTGGAGCCACTATATATGTAACAAACATAACATAATGTTATATATTATATAATATTAATAACAATTATATATCGTTACGCTATGTCCCTTTCGAGGGGAGCAGAGATATATAAGTCCTTGAATCAACATTAAGTTTTTATGTGGTGCCGGACGTGACCAGTAGCGCAGCTGATCACCGGCCTCGGAGCACTTACAAATGACATTTAAATTTTTTTTACGTAAAACACAAAGAACTAACATATGAGTAACTGCTTAAATGAATACAAGAGACCAAGACCTAAATACATTTGATTATAAAGGGTATTTAAATCTTTATTTTCAAGGTTTAAAACCTAGCGCCATTAGCTATCGAGCACTTTGATATTTTATTGAAATAATTATATTAATAAAGTAATATTTATAATTGATACATTTATTTAACAATATTATATTTACATACTTAGTTGATATGGTAGTTTACAGAGTGTGGCAGTAATCCTGTTCGCGCGCGAGATAGTGTTTATGCCAGACATTAAACTCCCGTCAGCGTCTGTCGTCTTCAACCTACTACAAGGATATTTTATTACGCGCTCCATTTGAAATTACTGCCAGTATTAACTACGTGCTCATTGAAAGAATTCATTATTAAAACACCTTAGAGACTACGACCGTCTCTGTTAATGTGCGCGAAGATTTAAGACGTAATACGTGCTTACTCGTAGAAATGCGAAATTATATTTCCTCCCCAAAGTAAGCAACATTTGCATTGCTACTTCGACAATGTTGTATCTACAAAATAAGGTCTCGGGACGGATTAGTTTTATTGTAGATTCATTTCGTTTATTACTTCCTTTTTATCTTATTATGTATTCAATCTTCACTCCCCACTTTGTATTACAACAAATGCTTGCTCGTAAATGTCATATATAAATAAATTAGTTTATTTCCTCTAGGCGTCAATTTGGCTCACGCTCCTGTCACAAATTGTCGGCGAGGGTAAATGCAGACTATTAAGGAAATACAGCAATTCAAGCAGCCCTTACCCAACATTACAGCGCAATCTTACACCAGCAAAATTATAAGCATCACCTTCTTATGTCGTGTTTAGAAGTAATAACACCTACAGCATGCACCAGCAATAACCGAACGGACAAACTGTTTTGTAAATGATATATAATTTTATTTAAACTTCTTAATATTCATTAAAACATAATAGTAACGTAAACAGAAAATGATATCTCCAAGGCTTCGTTTTTTTATTAAAACGTTTTCGATTTTTTTGTTTATGTTAACTCTAACATAAGGTTAACAAGAATTCCGCGTTTATGCGTTTATACTATATGCAAAACTTGTACTTGTGAACACGCAAACGATAGAAATTTAATCCCCTTGCAGAGCAATGTCTTCTCTATATAAAGTTGTTCAGAGTCAAATGTCTATTATTGCAAGATAATAGAATAAAGCTGAGTGGGGTCGATTATTTAAGGTGAAATTCCATAGGACGCGGTAGACGGTATGTGTCAGCCGCAAATAGCGATAAAATGAATACGAAACCGATTCCAATATGCGCCTGCAAATGCTGCGAGATAATTGCTATTACAATTGATAGTTATCAAGCTAACGCCTGACATATACAGTGTTTTTTTTTTAAGTAGGAAATTATAGGAAAATTCTAAACTACAAGTGATACGGTAGTATGATCTAAGAAAGCTTTAACTTTATGTTTTAAAAAATAAAATTGAGATTTTTAAAATTTTGGTCAAGTGTGACCTTTCTATAAAAATTAATAAAGTTGGTCAAATGTTTGAGTAGATAGCAATTATATTTTAAATTATAACTATTATTTTAAAATTATATCGACTTCATATATTAATACTTTTTTCCTACATAATTTCTTTGAAGTATTTATGTTAACCTTTCGTCAACCTCTCAAGTTGCAACCAAACATCGACCCATATTTACGATTCCGTATGTGAGTTGAACTGGACGGAACAAATACTAAAATTCTTTATTCTGAGTCGCCGGTCAGAATGTAAATATCGTAAATAAACACCAAACACTGCACAAATAAAAATGTAGGTGTGTCTGACTGTTTCCAAGTTTGTTTTATAGTTTTATCTGTTGTTACGCAACAACTACGCATTCGAATCGTAAAATGTTTTCATTTGGCGCATTATTCGGTGGTTCTGTATGCACTACCAAGTGATAAAATAGCATGAGATAAGCATAGGTATAAGAAAATAAAAAGTTCAACACTGAAGCTATATTTATTTAATAGAATTTAAATTTGTTTATCGTAATTTGTATCACAATATTAAACTGCATCTGTATGAAACACGGTTAGGTCATAGTTATATTTATAACTGTGTATATATTTTAAAATAAAATATAACATTATGAATAGTAATAACTAGCAGAAAGTGTAATCCCAATGGTCCTTTACATTAAAACATCAATGTATATATATATAAAAATGAATCGCAAAATGTGTTGCTAAGCGCAAACCTCGAGAACGGCGTAATCGAATTGGCTGATTTCTTTTTTGTTGTGTTTGATGAAGTCTGGGGAAAGTTCTTATGAAGTGAAAAAATGTAAAAAATACGAGGAAAATAGTAAAATCAACTATTTTCTTTTCCCATACAATCCACTCTATCCCCAGCTTTCAAACATATGATATCAATCAAAACAAAATAAAGTTGAGTTAGGATTGTCATTGGTGTGCCTTCAAGTTGATTAGAGGTTGCATGTCATGAATGAAAATTATAATTTATACGTCAAGTAATCAAAAAAAAAAAAAAATAATGTGTCTCATAAGACAATTTAATAAAAATATCATTAGCTTACATATGACTTAAGTCTTTCAATGCAATTTTATTTCAATTAGACTGTGGCAGGCCAATAACTTTTGGCAGAATGAAATCTAACAGGGCAGCTATTAACATAAAGAAAAAACAATGTAACTTTGTTTTAGAGAAATAAGGTAGAACAAGGTCACCCGAGACAGCTAGTATTATAACATAATTATCTCTATTGTATAATTTGTATGATACACTGACTATACATTAGGAAGTGCCCCTGCTACGTCACAATTTACTGTCGTAGGTACCATTAATATATAAGTATTTTTTGTATAAAAAATTTAAACCAAAAAATTATCGAATTGCTAGAACAGTGACATACATCATAAACCACCCGATCTTATTTATTTATCTGTTACTAGCACGCTTTTGCAATAACGTGTTTCTGTAAATATGAAATATTACACTAGCTGTCGTCTTGGCTTCGTGGAACTAACTAGACGGAAAATCTCATTTTTTATTTATGTTATTGTAGACTCGTATAGGAAATTGACATTTTTTTAACTAAATATATACAAGACCAAATGAGGTGATGGTAGGTGGAGTTTATAATGTCTATATATGTATGTTTGGTTTTCCACTTCCTAATTTAGGTGAAACCTCCTGTTTCGAGATAGGTAGATACTATTGAAGTTGTGCAGTTATTGGATAAACTTGATTCGAGATAAAACATTGTGTTATTTAATTATGGGAATAAGTTTCAACCCTTTATAGACAAAGTTTATATTTATTCAAACAATGTAATATAAAATTATATTATAGAAACCCCTGAAATTAAATATATAGAAATAAAAATATATTTATAGTTTTAAGGAATTTATGAAATGTGTCGAATGCAGTGTCTGCCTGCCATACAGTTCTGTTGTAGCGAACTAAAGAACCTCCCCTCTTCACTCGGAATCGACGCGATGAATTATGCATGAGAATTAAGTTTGACGGCAGATAAGCGTCCAAAAGATTTATTTCCCGATATGATGTGTAGAAAACAATCCAACTTGTTTCCAGTTTCTGAATTATGGGTGTTGTTTTATTGTGAGCACGTCAAACGTTTTGCTAACTAAAGTTTTGGACGAAGGTTTTCACCACCTAGCTTTGTAATAGGTATTATATTTAAATACTCAAAAATATTTTTCTTTACATAAATGTAATTTGATAATGAAAATAATACAAAAAAAATTTCATTCATTTATTTAAAAAGAATCTAAAATCACCAGCAACCGGCAGCAGTTTTATTTAAAACTATAAAAAAAATTGTAATAATTCATTATAAGAAAATAAAATGAAACACAATAAATACAAAAAAGTGAATTAGCTTGACCAGCATATATTGTTTATAAATCATTACAACAAAACGTAATATAAACACAAAATTGGTATTGTGGCCTGTGCAGCCTTTTATCAGAGTTACGCACGCTCTTACAGGGGCGTCCCGGAAATTTAACTTCGTTAAGAATGAAATATGTCCCGTCGTTATTCCACGGCTTGTTGCGCGAATACTTACATTTCGAGCTCTCCACCTCTAGTTTTCTCATCAGAGCCAACGGAAATAATTTCATCCGAGACTGAATTATGACAAAACTCCTTCGGACATTGCCGCATCCGTAATGAGAATGAAGTCGAGATATGTCGGTGATTTATTTTCACATGCGCTGCTGCCTGGCGCGTGAGATCGGCTGTTTTATTAAAAGTTTATATCCCATAGTTTTCGGTAGCTATAGTGAAGATCAGTGCTATGTGGCCACATTTGTATTTTAATATTTTAGTTTAAGCATTATCGAGTTTACAATCGTCTTTGCTGTGATTCCACAATTTCTCAAAAAACTTTCTGTCTAGCGCAAATAAGATCCGTACCTTTAACGGTTGGGCTATGTTTTTGCTCCTATACTTCTTTGGCATACTCAAATGCACTCAAACTGAACTAAATGCCTCGGATCGAAAAGTTCTCTTCTTACTACATTACTGTATGAATCATTCACGTTCGTTGGTGATGACATTATATGTCCCGCGAAAAGGTGGAGGCCGTAGTATACTTAATAACTATATAATCGTGAGACGTACAATCTCAGGAATTATTCCCTTTACAGTGAAGTGGATATACATAGTGGTAGTTAAGGTAGATAAACGACTACCCCTTTTTATTTCGCAAATTGTAACTGGCAAAATGTAAAGGTATTTTAGCTAATAGACCTGATATTATGGTAGTGGGGCGGGCATAACGAGACATGATGAGAATCTAGTGAAAGCAGAAAAAGAAAATATTTAGACCTCGCACACGAGATTACCAGCATGTGAGATGTGGATTCTGCGATTATTGTCCCGATAGTCGTATTGACTAATGGGCTGATCGCAAAGAGCCTCGATTACCATCTTAAGAGGCTCTCGCGTGGTTGTTGGATCAAGGGCCGGATACAGAAGGCAGTTTTACTCGATACACACATTGTTAGGAGGTTCCTCAGTCTGAGCTCCTAACTACCGGTGGCTTGGGCCTTAGGCTTCGCCCCTGTAGGTGTACATGTTTTTATATTTTAAAACTAATATGTATTTATTTTAAAATTTTAAAATGTTGTAATTATGATGAATAAAGATAATAATAATATTCTACTCTTTACTGTCCTTGTCATTAATTTCATTGTAATTACAACCAGTAACAACGTTTAGACTTAGATGATATTCGAGGCTAGTATTTTAAATTTTTACAATGTACTTGGGGAGTAATAAACCGAGTCAGTACGTAAAGTGAAATAGTAGGTGGGAGGGTGGTAGAAGGAAGTATTTAATTAAATCCAGCGGAGGGGCTTCAGGCCGCTTTACATCACTGCCACTAATCACAGGTAGGCCGTCGACACGTTTGCCTATTTGAATACCAAACTGTTATTTTATAAGTGCCGGAAAACTCATTAGGAACTTGTTCATATCTTTTTTACAACCGAACAAAGTTATTGAAATATTAAATTATTTGTAATATTAAAATAATTGTTAATAATTATGTTTATAAATCTGAATGTGTAAAAAGTTGGATCTGTAAATCTTTAAACTTTCATAAAATATTTGGACGGTAATAATAATTCAATTTTGAAATGTAGGAGTATCCAACTTTCAGAAATATGGGTAAAGAAAACTACTTTGTTTTCATTATATAAAAAGAAAGAGAGCATTTGTAGGGAATGTCAAGCTGAACAGAAATTCGTGTATATCGTTGTATAGTAATTATAAATAAGAAACAGATTATAAAATATATTTCGAATGTATATTCCATATAGGTATAGATGATACTTACTCTATTTACTTTTATTTAAATAATGAATATTATATACTATTTCCGCGTATATTCTATAAAAAAGAAAATGTTTTGACTTATAATATGTAACTGTTTTTAAATGTCATCTATTCACATAATTTTATTTTTGCTTCCTTACGTATCCCATTAGTTCTTTAAATTATGGAAACGAATATTGCTCATACATTAAAAAATGGTCAACGAGTGACTAGTTCATATGGAGAAATTTACTTAAATGACAATGATTGTGTTGAAAAACAAGTTTTCAAACACGAAACCCATCAGCCTTTAATAAAACAGATCTACAAAGAAATCAAAAATAATGATTGGACATCGCCAAGTGATTTGCTTATTGATATTTTAGATTTAACACCACCATTCACATCCAAAATAACTCGAGGAAAAACCCATGAAGGTATATTGGCTATAGGGAATGATTTGTTAGAAAAAGAAAGAGCACGATTTTTAAAACGTGTTACTACTCTAATTCATGAAAATGATGCCGCTTGGAAACAAATACTTCAACAAGAAAGAGCTGCAGTGGAAAAAAAAGTCAAGGATATTTATAAAGGTATATTCACAAATAAAAGTAAAGTAATGACTAAAGAGATGTCCACCTTTTACGAAGAGACTCTTCAAGAATTAGAAGATCATTTAAGATCAGAGCTACATAGTGTAACAGTCAGCACACATGCTAATATGGTTAGTGATTTGAATACTGAAATAAGACAAAGGTTAATTAAAGAAAAATATATTATTCAAAAAGCTTTACAACAAAGATACAATAAGGAGGTTAAAAAAATAAAATATTATTATAAACTTCTATTACAAAATGAAAAACATAAAATGAATGAGTTGATTCATCAAGCCATGTTTGAAAGAAATGATGCATTTAAAGCTTTCTGTAGGCAAATAGAATCTGACAATATTACTAGTGTAATGTATGTGATGTGTACAGAAAGAAAAAAATGTAAAATAAATAAATTCTTATTACAAAATTATCATGACACAGAAATAGCTGAACACATTCAAAAAATTAAAGACAGACAAGAAGTCATAGATATATTTTCAAAACAAGAAGTTACTTTAAAGGAAATTAACAGTCTATGGGAAACAAAAACAAAAAAAATACTTCAATTATTTCTTAAATTTATTAGTTTTAGTCTAAAACTCCTTCCTGAACAAACCACATTCTTACTAGATTTCCAAAAGATGGTTGTTTTGCAATTAAACGAAATTCATAAAATGCCTGAAAAAAAATCGTCTATACTAGTCTCTGCAGACATGTTAGAAAATATTTTTAAATTTGAAGCGTTAAAGTTGGTAGAACCCGTTTGTCACAGTGAACCTTTTGTGATAATAGGGGACATGTCAGATATTCCTCCACCTCGTTATGGTAGTAGTGAAACATTACCATCCGATGTAAATCTACCAATAATTAGATTACAAAGGCAATTTATTTATGCAAAATGTCATAAATTTGAAGAAATTATTGATTTGCTAGAAAAAGAACGCTGTAAATGTATTGATGTACCCGTAGCAGCTAATGTTCAATCAAAGGAGTCTGTTATATTGGACGTGAATCCGGAAAAAGCACAGCAAGAAGAATGCACATGTATTGAATGTGAATCGTCTAACGAGCTTCTTTTAGTAGAAAACTTACATAGACTCCATGAATGCCCCGTTAGAAATTGCAAAAATTGGGTCAAAAACTTAACGTTTCCTAGTGAGTTATCTGAGTATTTAGATTACACGGAGGAACATTTTGAAATAGTGAAAACAATATTAGAAAAGCCGATTAAGAAAAAAATTGCACCCATATTGATTGATCCAAAATCAATAGCCTATTCAAATTTACTTTTTAGTCAAACTACAGAACCTTTTCATACTGTGGAGACACAATACTCCAGTCAAGAAGAGTTAAGTAGTAAAATAAATATTGAATGCCCTTGTATTGATATTATTCGACCAAAAGTGGATATTGATGACCAGGCGAAAATATTAAGAAATAAAGTTCATGAAAATCCTTGCCAACCGAATCAATCTGTTAAGTTATTTAATAATATAGTTATTAAACGTCAAAATTCATTAAAAGAACTTTTACAGAAAAATCCTGATTTTCTTAAGATTTTTAATGACGAATCATTTGGATTTGAATAATTATTTCTTTGTAGTTTAATTTTTTAATTTCATCAATGTTATATATTAAAACCTATTTTATATGAAATTTACAATTTGATTGGAAATTTATTGTAATTATAGAAAGTTTACCTAATTTCGTTAAAAAAAAGTAAAATTTTTAATTAAGCTGGTTTTTATTTTTTCGCAAATTGAGAGGTTTTAATATCATATCACTAGCTGTAATAAGTTTATACATCCTTATTTATGCTTTTCCACAAAATACTTCAATTTTTATTATATTTAAATATACATTTATTGCTCAATATCAAGGATTGATGTTAGATATTACATGTAAATATGATAGTGTTGTAGTGTTGTAGAAGAATCAATATGATAATTCAATTGACTAAACTACAATGTTTACATGAGCATAGTATATGCAATATAAATAAGATAGTTAGTTAAGAATAATGGAGAGGATGTGAGCAAGTATATTGGACGTTCTGGTAAATTTATACAAGAACGGTAACACCTTATTAAGACAGTGTCGTCGCGAGCAAGTTCGTAACATTGAGGTCTAAAATGAGTTCATAATGAGTGATGAACATAACATTTAGTACGAACACCAGTGATGAGGCATCTTTAATTAAATGTACTTAACACCTGTGTATTTTAACATGTGTTTTAGTTAGACTTTATTAAAATGTGATCTTAAATTTAAAATACTTAGTTTTGTACTTTATGTGATATAATAGTTTTCATTTTGCGAATAATATTTCTTGTTTTAGCTGCAAACAAACCTCAAACACACAACTACTATTTAATTATAACACGCTGTTATAATTAAATTGTGAAGTATATTTTTGATAAAATCTGTAAATGATACTGTAATATGCGGTCTATTTAAATGAAAGGACAACATCAAACCTTTGTCTTCAATTTCGTTGTCCGTTAAGTAGTACGTTTTGTTATCTATACTTAAACAGAAGGCTTCACTGCTTCTATTATTTTGCTACATTAATTTATCGTTCATGGAATTGATAATTTGCTGTTTTGATGCGATGATTCGAATGAGATCATGTCTAGTTACTTAAATATTACTTTGTTCCATATCTCTTCCCTGTGACAACATCTAGGACCAGGTATAAAATCATGTTCAAATCATTACAAAAATATTAAAAAATAATTAAGATGCACTCTACATATAATACCACAATTATTTATGTTAACAATGACATGAGAAAGCACTTTGTTTTGTGCTTATGCAGCGAGTTCGCGCAAGATTCCCAGCGCGATGATGTCCCCTCCTGACACAGGCTGGGCGGGTGACGATGAGGGCGTCCCCGTCCAGTGGAGAGCGGAAGGGTCGGCGTGTGTGTCCTCAAAGCGAATGCATTTTTTTTTATAGATTTTCGGTATCAATCAGCTTCCTAAGATAATAATCTACGATTGACACGAAATAATAATAAAATCGTTGGGAACAGCCATTATAGCAAATGCATGCAAATTTTATTGGTAGATTTTAAATGTACTTTTTTAAACTATTAATTAATTTCCTAAAATAATACTATGCAATTTTTAAGAGTTTAATACGCACAAAATATTGTTCAAAAACACTTTGCCAGAAATATTAAAAGCAAGTTTTTAACTGTTATAGCGAACATTTATGAGCGCTGCTAAGACTTGCGCGTTATTGATTAAACAATGTATATTATCGTTAGATACAGCGTACTTTACCTTCCATAAGTTAGGTTTGCTTCATAAAAAGCTTTTGAAACTACACATTGACATATTCTTTACTTATATTATTTTATATTTCAAAGTGGCAAAATCTATACGGCTTAAAATCTATGTGAATCAATTTGTTTAATATCTATATTTAAAATGAACTTGTCTCAAACGGCACATTTCAAAAAGCCCCGAAATATTTTGAAAGTTACTCCTACCAAATATGAAGGTAACGAAGTGTTCAATAATAATAAAAAATATTGGAAAAACGTTTTTCGTGAAATCGACACTTCTACAAATACAGTCGTAAGTAATTATTTTAGTTGTCATTGCGAATACCATAAAATAAAAAAGTTATAATATATTTATTACAAGTGAGATAATACATTTTGTAAAAAAGTATCACGATAGGTGTAATTACACTTTCTCATGTTCAATGCTTTTATTTCTTAGTGCATTTCTTTTTAATCAGGATTCAATCAGGATCAAATTTAAATCTTGAATTTACATATCCATTACGAAGTTTTTACAGATCAAAGGTTTTATTTATGTTGGTATATAAATATTATTATAATACCCTGTAGGTAATAATATCTTATGTAGAATTATATGTATAAGAATTTTTAAGGAAGACGAATCCATACATTTAGCAGATATACTTCCGACTCAACTCTACAAAGAAGTATGTGGTATTCTTAAACTTCCCATTCCAGACCGCACCAAAGAAGATTATAAAATAGTCAAAGGTATCTATGTTTCTATAATCTTACGCAAATATTCACAATCTTATGTTATTTTTTGTCTTTTTTAGTTTTTCGTACCTCAAATATAAAGGAATTTGTTTAGTATCACTTTGTTGTCCATCGTCTGTCTGTCTTCTCTATTTTTCTATATGCTATTCTTTTACTCCAGTTGAAATTAATTCCAAATTCTCAGGTCTACAGCCCCTTGTAGCTGTAAAATTAGACCTTTATGTCAACGCAATCATAAGATATAACTGTTTATGCCGCATATATACACACTTGCGAAGGATTTTAAACCGATAGGGTACTTGCCGTTGATCAGCAATCATGTAATTTAGGAAGAAGTATTTTTTTTATAACAAGTAAATAAGGCGCAAAATCCTAAAACATTATTTTTTTCTGTTACAACCGTTTCGATTTTAATGCAAAAACATTTTAGCTCTTTTTGTTAAGTTCTTAAAAAAAACACTTATTCTAATTTACTACATTAATCGAAAGCTAGGGAATCTTAACCAATAGGGTACTTGCCGTTGATCAGTAATCATATAATTCAGGAAGAAGTATTTTTATAACAAGTAAATAAAGTGGAAAATCTGAAAACAATTAGTACAGTAATATTTAAATTACAAAAAATATATTGTTTTTTTTTTAACTGGGAAAGTGTCAGAAAGTCCTAAACTAAAAGAGATACAACAATACTGCTTTTTTATTACAGAAAGGGTAGTGCTGGATCTCGGTCTCACCTGATTAAAAGTGATGTGAGGGGGAAAGGGGATGGAGGGGGAGGGAGGAATTACTTTGTACAATTCAGCCGCACAATCTCCAAAGAAACCTTAGAAACATTTAGCTGTTTTTGATTAAAATTAAAATAGATATACTTAAAATTTAAGTCCATTGTTTTTGGTAACCTGAAGAAAAATTCTACATGGGACCATCAGAGCCGCTGTAACGACAGCGACCCCGGTGTGTCAGACTCCTACTGACTAAAAATTTCCGGGGTGTTCCTCTAATCACTCCACCCAGACCTTTGAAACCAAATTCGTCCAGTCATCCGAATAGCCTTATTCAAGGTTCCTCTCTGGGTGGGTTTGGTGTAACGAATTCATCGAGTCAAACCTATCTCACAGGTCGCGCCGGATACTGCGTGCCGCCTCCCTCTCCTCTGGGTTGCAGACTACTGCACGCAAAAATGTTGGCCTAGCGTAAACTTTCAACAACTAATTGACTCTGCTAACAGGATAAATATTTATTAAAGGGCTGAATAATTGATTTCTATTATCGAAAACAATATTTTATTTTACATAATTATCTTCAAATTTAATCAAATAAATTATTGCTCTCCACGATATATACAGATGTTTTTTTTTAGTAACAACTATTTGTTTTAATGACTGACTTTTAATTAGGAAAAGCAAAATTCATTTATTCTTCATTTTATAATTAAAATTTTATAAACTGTCGACTATTATCACATTGAGCTAAAATTTTAGTAACACTAACCGCTAAGAAATATATGAAGTATTGTATATAAATCGTATGAAAAAAATTATCACTGAATTCGACTAACTTCCGCTGTTCAGTTCTTTTAAATGCGATACAAGATAATTTTCCTGGAACGAAACGATGTTCATTTCTGTAAATAAAAATTGGTTTTTATTAAAAATTTTGTAATATTTTGTCGAAAGTTCAGACTTGGTCAAAATTTTAATAATGCTAATTTTATTTACGGATAAAAAGCTACGGGTTCCAACGAATATATTGTCGTATCTCTCATAGTTTATGATTTTAAAATCCATACATATATTTTTCCAATTAAGTACATATATGTAGTTGCTAAATTGCAACAGCAATGTATGGGAACTAAATTTTTCGTTGATACAAAATTAGTCGATTGCAACTTTCAGGTAATTTTCCTCGTCGGTGTATTAAAGAATCTATGTTTTCCCATCGAAAACATGTTGTGATTGACAGAGAGATGGATTCGGACACTGATGTGGAATTCACTTGCAGGTGAACTTTTATTGTGTTTTTTTTTTATAACTTATACTCTGGCTGGTTTTATACTGGCTATATACTTTGCTTGATTGTAAGACAAGTACAATTCTACGGTAGCTATGATGGTTAAGAGGCATATTACTTCTTTAAAACTTACCGCTCTTAGAATTATTATCATTATGCTAGATTATTATTTTATAAGGTGGGGCTATTGTCCGAACTTGGTCGTTACAAAAGTACATAAGCTGGCGACTATCAACGATTAATCGTCCTCTGGCGGTCGTTTCTGTTCTTTGACTACAACACTATACTTTCCATCAGATGCCACTGTAGTCACTTCGATGAGGCAGTATAAGAAAACTAAATAATAATCATTGTGGCCTGCTTTTATCTAAGTATATCAGTAAATAGAAATGTATAGGCTGAGGACCGTGCAGGTTAACAAAGGCTAAACGTCGCCAGGTGCCGAGAAAGATGGTTCAGCCTTGCCCTTGGCAGTCGGCAGGCGGGAGAAGGAACACCCCGGGAGTTTTAGTCAGTGCAAGTCCGATACACCGGGGGTGGCCCTCACTGCCCCCTGAAGGTCCGCTAGAGATTTCCCCCGGGTTACCAAAAAAAAAGGTTAACAAGAGTTACGGTTACAGATTTCTTTTTGTCAAAGAAAAAAATTGCCTACACACAATTTAGCTTTGAAATAAGTCAATATTTTGGGTTTGAATTTATTACCTCGTTATTTCACGTTTTTTGCGTTACGTGAGTAATTTTTTATTCGCTTAATTTTTTTTGCATATAATTGGATGCAATGAAACTGTTTTTGAGTTTTTGTGTTATAGGTTGTCTTCAATCGATTATTGACTGTCGCATTTCACAAGTCGTAGTTGCTTTACCTTACCGGGGAATGTCGAATACTACATTTACCGATTTTCGATTTCCACTCATGAACCCACCTGCTACAACGATAATATGTTTAGCAGCATATTTGACCAGAACACTGCCACTTCAACTCCATCAAATCCATATTTTTATATAATTATTTGATACGAGTTCCAGTGATGATGACGATATATTGAATATTCATCGAGAATTGCTGAATAAACCAGAGCGTGAGCAAATAACATGGGCCACACACTACCTTGAACCCGAGAAGGAAGATGAAAAAACCTTAATAAAGAAAGCTGATGACTTGACAGACAGGGTATGTTAAGTAATTGCAAGTGTGATTGTAAAAACTTGCAATATAAAATTTATATAGACATTCAAAATAATTTGTTAACGGATGTCCTATATCAAGCTTACTATAATACGTTGTGTTTAAGTTTTATTCGAAATATGCAAACTCAATGCATATGCTGACGAGCTGAAGGAAAGACTGAAAAAAAAATGTGGGTGAAAGATAGTTCTTACTTATAAAAATATACCTTGCTATTTTTAATTTAATTAATTACGATTATATAAACATTTTTTTTCTAGTTCGAATTTAAATTTATTGTTAACTTGTTTACATAAAACTAGATTATCGGAAATTATTGAAATTTTTATACCCGCCATGTACAACAAGAACGTGAGGCTCCAGGATGAGACCCCAGTCGTGCCCTCGATGCCGGTAGGTGGAAGATGGAAACCCCCGGGGCTTTTAGTCGGTGCAAGTCCGACACACCGGGGGACGGCCCTCACCGCCCCCTGAAGGTACGATAAGGATATCCCCCGGGTTACCAGAAAAAAGGTCATTGCCCACATTCAGCTGTAAAAAGATGTTTCACACAGCTTCTCGGTAGTAAATCACTGATGCCAGAGTTTATTTTTGAAACGCGGACATTTTTGTAATAGACATTAGGCAGTGGCGTGCATCCCATAAAATCATTATATTGTTATATTTGAACATTTACTTAATATAGTGGCTTCAAATCTTTTAATTACCAGAATAAAAGTCTCAGAATTCAACTTGGACCATATTTTAAATCAATATAGGTATTAAATACCCAAATAAAACAAGATAATGCGATTTTATGCTTCTATGGAATGCACGCCAGTGATATTAGCTATTAGGTAATCAAACGTTCTTCTGTAAATATATCTATTTTCATCGATAGTGCGCGGCATTGTATAAAAAAACAGGTTCCTACCAATAAAAAATATATCTGTAAATATATATCTGTTAAAATTTTAACTCATTTTACTTCATTACTACTCCTTTATGGTACGTGACGATGATTAATGTACACTTTAGCATAAAGATTGCACTAAATTCTTTTTGGTAATTAGGGATGTAATTTAAATTCATGATATTTCAAAGTAAACATATAATAATAAATGGTATTTTTTATTTTGAAGGTACTTATATATTTTTGTTCCAGATTGCAAATGAATTCTGTGAATATATGAAGCAACTGGGTGGAGATCAACAATCTCAACTGTTTACATCAAAAGCCATCAAAGAACTCTTTCAAGTACGTATATAAGTCACTATTGTTTTTTTGATAAAACAGTATAAAATAGGCCACTTAATGTTTCCACGATGAAATACAATTTCATCGTTAGAAGTCTTATTGCTAATAAATATCGACATTACCTACATGGAGGCAATGGAGAGCGATTATTTAAAAATTAATTATAATTAATAAGGGGCTATATTACAAAACGAAACCAACAAAATTTTATATTTTTAATATACTAAAAGAGAAAAAAAGTACTTTACGCGAGCTAAATATAAAATATTTAATTTGTATTACACGTTACATTTTATCTTTATCGGATGACACGATCATACCATTCGTCACGCCTTTTTTATTAACGTAAGGAAGTTTTTTCATTGTCCGTTACCGATAAGAATATCTAAATCAACAACTCGTACACATGACGACTAGAAATCGAAATACGTTACACGGCTGTTGTTACTATAGCAAACTTAGGCTGATATTTGTAGACGAACTTTAAATTTGCTTAGATTTTAATAAAACTTTACAATTTGTATTACTCAATTAATATCAAAGGAATTGGTATGTCACCGATTTTGTTAACATGGACTTGGCTCTGCCAATAATAGTATTGGCAATGGTATAGCCATAGGGCTATACTTAAGTTTCTATTATATATTCAGTTTTTTGTTAAAATGTTAAGCAAAGTCGAAATAGCGTCTATAAATCTCAGCGTTAGTACTTATGTCCCATTTTACACTCATATTCACATGTCTATAGTCTAAGTAAATTTAATTTAGTTGTCTTATTATACTTACGACGAACTTTTACCCGTGACGAAAATATTTAGCGGCATCGGCAATTGAAAAATTGCTCTACGCGTATTATAATCTCTACTATGATAAAATAAAACTGTACTAAGATAAAACTAATGTATGACACTTATACAGGCATTTTGCATAATATATGGAACTCAATTTCACGAATCTTTCAAAGTATTAATATTTTATGTTTAACAGTATACCATCTATATATTCGGTCATGCTTGGATTGGGAAGACCTAGAGCTAGAGGTTGACCTCTCATTAGCTCTCTTGACCATACAATAAAAAAGTGAAATAAACTGAATTAACTTTTTATATACTGTTTCATTATCTATAACTATATAGTTACGAATTACACGAATTATTAGTTAGTTGCATTACGAAAGACACATATGTGTCATTCTATTGCAGATAAGGTCGCAGGCAGAAGCTAGCACAAATTAAATAAAGATATTAAATGATAAAAAAAATATTATATTATAGCAATGGTAATCAAATAAAATGTAATATATTTTAAAACAGTGTAACTGTTTTATAATAGGGATTGTTTGCAATACTGTTCTTTAACCTCGACTGCTTTTACGAACTGCAATATTATTAGAGCGAGGTTGCAGAAATCGATCGCGTTCCCTCTATATCGGGCGTATATAGGTGATCAGAAAACAGGTATGTTATAAATAATATTTAATAATGAAATTAAATCAGTTACTAATAATATATCGTCACGCTATATCTTTTTCCGGATAAGCAGAGGATAATGAAAAAAGGAAATCCAAATCAATAGTCACATAGTATCGAAATCTGTTAAAATTCTTAGATCAAGTATGCTTAATACCTATAGGCATGCGATTTTATTATTATATTTCACTTAAATTAAAACTGTATTTAGAAACAAACTAAAAAATGGTTTATAACAGTGTCGTATAAAAATCAGCCAACTGCGAGCCAGACTCACGCACAGATTGTTCCGTACAAATAAAATTTGAAAGTACTGGACATTGCTCTAATGGAACAATTACCAGGATAAAAGGGTAAACTTAACTTTGCCATTGGTAAACAGCTGTTCCTATACGTCAATATAGGTGACGGTCCTTTTACCAGCTGCAAATACATTTATAAACGCAATAATCTATTTTTGCCATGTAAATACAAATGACATGAAATACTGCTATTTCTGCCTACTTACTTATAACATGTACAGTAAAAAAACTTTGGAAACAAAAATTAAAATAAAAACTAACTTAATAATATACTAGTTATTATTATTTACTTCTTGGTCATGCTTAATACATTAAACATATCATTGTAAAATAATCGTTTGTTAATATGTATTCCAAGTTGTCGTGTGAACAGGCAATATCCGACAGCTGGCGCCCTGATAGAATGCAAATTTTCAAGCAGTATTAAGATAAAGAACGACTTCAGTGCTTGATTAATGCCATCTATTGTACCAGTTCGATTTAATAGACAAAAAGCAATTATATATGTCAGCAGGTGAAATATATTTTGTTATATGATCAGATTTTCATTTGGTTCGTGAATATTGAACACTCATATTAATATGATAATATGATTTGGAAAATTCAACGTTTTTCAAAAAACCTGGAATCGTTTTAATTTCAAGACTTTTTTTAATATTCACAATGTTCAAAGGCTTAATTACTATGTATTGAGATAAATGACTAATATTATAAAAATTAATTTTATCTCTAAAAATGTTTTATTAGTGAAATTATAAGAAAAGGTGTCGAATGATCACATCCTAAAAATGTATAAAAGCTTAAAACGCAATATTCTTACTGGTAGGGTATTAAAAAAACGACATACGTGATTCACTATATTTATAGTATAAGCATATAGATGGACAAAATGTAATTAGATTAATAAAAACGATTACGATTATATTTTTGCGTTTTTTATGATTTGCTCATCTATGCTGTAAACACTACGGAATTCCGTATTTTTTTTAAAAGAAATGTATTTCCAAATATCTGCTAAATACGCTGGAGAATTATGTTTAGAGAAAGCTCCAGTTCCTCTATGAGTTGTTTATCCCTGCTCTGTGACTTACGGGACACCTGTATAAATATTTATTGATAAAGTATTATAGAAATAACATAACTGTATTCAATAAGACCGTAAAGTAATTTAAATTTTCAGATAGAATTTGACACTCACGTAGCCCGTGGCTTACGGATAATAAGTAAAGAATTACCGACTATTGGAGAAAAAATTGCAAAGATCACTAGTAATCCTGAGGTACCTACGAACATTTCACTTTACTTACTTTATTATGAAGACTTTACAAATCGAAATTTAATATCTTATACTGATTTTTTAGAAGTCACTGTACGCGGCTCTTGAGCGAGAAATATCGAAAGACATAAAAACAGAATTTCGTACGAAACGTATTACTGCTTTCGGACAAAGTCTTCCGCTGCGTGAACAATTTATACCATCGAGAAATGATACAAAGAAATTGTGGAGGTCTAGTCGTCATGTACCCAGAGACCTTGTTACATTAAAAACAGTCTGGGACGGGATAACCAATTTACGGTAAGCTAAAATAAATTATCAATGATATAGAAAGCTCTTTTAAACGCTCTATATAGCAAATATTTATTTGCCGACAAATACCTCTTATTGACTTTATTACTAATTGTTGGAACTAAAACTAGTATTTAAGATTCTGAAATAAGATTGTTAATGTTTTTTTTGTCGCATTTACGCGTGTTGATTGACCGGGAAAGGTCTTAACAACTAAACTGGGCGGGTTGTTAATGTGTGTATGCCTATTTCTTTTTTATATGTTTTGCTCAGCCAAATTGACCTTTCATATACAAAGTCAATTCATTGAAATATTTGTATTATATGAAAATATTTTTTTGAAACTAGCGAACATATAAGGTGATACAGGTTCCAGCGAATAAGAAGTTTAAGAACATTACAGATAAATACTACTTTTCTGTATACCTATAATATTTAATTACAATAGTTTAAAGGTCTAGATAAATTAAAATTAATAAAACCTACGTTAAAAATGTATTTATTTACAGAAGCGTTAAAGAATATTGTCGCTGGTTGATCGAGCACCCAGAGTACAGGCGGCCTCCATATTTGATCAGCCTTGGTATGTTCAATCCAGAGGTCTTGAAAGCGAAACTAACTTTAGAAATGGACCAAAATATAATTCAAATTTAGTGTCAAATGGTTCGAACCCTGAGTCAACAAATTCAATTTAGAACAATAATAATAATAAAGAAATAATAACAGCACAAAAAGAGTTTGATGTATTCAATGTTTTATTTATTTTTTGTATAGATATATATTACAGATTATTATTCTGTTTTCTCAAATGTTTAAATAAATAAGAAATTTGACTATGTAAAATAATACACCTTATTTGAATACGATATAAACGTGCCTAGTATAATCCACATATAATTATTTTTAGTTGGTACAATACAGAAAAGTACAGCTATGTTCTACGTGCTGTATATCTGATATTAGGAATTATTTTGTATGATGTTGTGTTAATTCATCGATTCTACAATAAAAGCGTTTTGTATTCATAAACAAAATCAGTTATTATAGCATTATGATAATATTTTTAAAACCCTAAGTTGAAACCATAGTAACAAGGAGTTTTTTTTACAAGTCGTTACAAATAAAGGAACGTACTATGAGCTCTTCATAATAATATTAAAAAGAAATTGCGTATAATATAAACTGTTTCTACAGCTGTGTTTAATCGTCTTTCATGCCTAATTTTATGACATCTACTATTATAATAATTGAAGGTTAATAATTTTTATTGCATCGTTATCTCTTGTAGCTAATCTAACATAATAATATTAAGAATGACGTAACCTTCACGGATGCAATTTTGATTAATATTTTGAGAACAGTTTACATATAAATAAACGAAAGTTAGATAAATTAAGATATTATCAATAGGAAAAGTAAATCAATGCAAATTATATACAGTAATAAAAATGTTGAAAAGAATAATAAAGTCCATATGGAAATAACTTATTTCTCAATTTAAACTTGGGACGATAAAAGATAAGATTTCAGTATTTTATTTGCTCGTATAAATGATAACGAGTATCCGCACTTATATAAAACAAGAAGATTGTTTAAATATCTTAATATTTAAGAATTACTAACGCTTACCGGTAACAGACAGGCAAGGTCAAATATGGAGCATGATACAAATGAGAGTGATGAAATGAAATTCGACGTTGTATTGAATCGTGAAATAGGACAATTTGGGAAATATCAATTTTTAAATTTGGCGTTGCTTGCTCTCCCGTCGATGTTTAGTGCTATAATGGCTGGAGACTACGTGTTCACAGCAGGTAGCTTGCCTTATCGATGCGCTGTGCCACAATGTGATGGACTTGAACCAGAGTACTCTCCTGAGTGGATACAAAACGCCATACCGACAACTACATCAGGTTATGATAATTGTAATCGCTATGCCTATGCTACTGATAACGCAACCATTTACGACATCGAAGAACTTTGTCCCGCTGCTTTATTCGACAGAAACAACACAGTGCCATGTGACAGTTACGTGTATGGGAGAACGAATACTGTTGTTTACGATTTTAACTTAGAATGTAGAGATTGGTTAAGAACGTTGCCTGGTACGTTGAATAGTCTTGGGGGTATGGTAGCGCTTGTGTTGGCTGGATTTGTGTCTGATCGTTTCGGACGTCGAATTTCAGTTGTCTTTTTTTCATTTAATATTGCGTTAGTAGGATTGGTGCGATCGTTTTCAATTAATTACCCGATGTATGTAGCGTTACAGTTTCTGCAAACGGCCATAGGAGGAGGAGCATTTAGTGCTGGTTACATATTGGCCGCAGAAATAGTTGGTGCAAAATATAGAGTACGGACTAGCGCTACATTTTCAAGCTTATTTGCGTTAGGTCAAGTTATACTTGGTTTGTTAGCATGGGCTATCCACGATTGGCGAACACTTTCCTTGGTTCTGTATACACCGGTGTTCGTGATAATATCCTACTACTGGTTACTGTCGGAAAGCCATCGCTGGTTACTCAGTAAAAATGAACAAGAGAAAGCAAAAGCAGTTCTTACACGAGCAGCACGACTTAATGGGAAACCGGAAATATCAGAAAAGTCCATGAATTTTTTACTTACAGCTATACCGAAACAAATAGAAGCGAATAAAAATTTGAACAAGGATAATCTTTTTCTTCGCGTCTTAAAATCACCTGTGTTAATGCGCAGATGTTGTACCACGCCGGTTTTGTGGATTTCAACAGTATTTATTTATTATGGCTTATCTATAAATTCAGTAAATTTATCTGGAAATATGTATGTCAATTACATAGCGACGGGGGCTATCGAAATACCTGGCTTTTGGACTGCTGTTCTTATTTTAGACAGAATTGGTAGAAAGATCACATTATTTTTAGGTTTTACAGTATGCGCTCTATGTAACGCAGCTTTTGCTTTTACACCGAAAGACATGTATGGTTTATCTTTGGGATTATTCTTAACTGGAAAATACTGTATTGGCTTAACATTTACATCCTTGTACCTTTTTACAGCAGAATTATATCCCACGAGATATCGCCATTCGTTCTTGGGTTTCTCGTCCATGATTGGACGGATAGGATCTGTGGTATCACCGCTAACTCCTCCTCTTATGGCGTATTGGAGCGGTATACCATCAATGATGTTCGCAATAATGGCATTAATATCTGGTTTATTAGTTCTAACACAGCCAGAAACACGAGGCCTAAAGGTTCCTGATACTATAGAAGAAGCAGAACAACTTGGTGTAAAGAAAAACTAACTAATTTATGTATATCTATATTAGTTAAGTTTTATTGTACAGTTGGGTTGATTTAATTTAAATTTATATTAATTATTAGGTTTTATTGTACAATTCAGTTCAACTAATTTAAATTTAACATTATAATAGCTACCCATTAAGTAAAATAATTATCTAAGCCTGAAATAAGTTATAGAAAAAAAATTATCTATAGCAAAAATATTTTTGTTATTACTAAACGTATATGATTTTTAATTTTGTTAATTGGATTTTTAATTTTATTTAGTGAATCTGTGTCTCCTACATATTGTATGAATTGAATGAAAAATAAATTAAATTTTTTATACATTACTAAGAAATCTTTATATCCATGAGTATAATTTTTCAAGATATCACAACTCCAAAGAAATTCAATTTTCAAGAAATTTTTCTATCAATAAATATTATTCTACGAGAGTTGAATTCAATCCAATATAAAAATATTACGACTCTGTATGGTATGTAATCACGGGCTACAGAGATTCATCAAAAACTTTTATTTTTAAGCACTGATATGAGATATCTTAATATATATAAATTACATGTCACATTGTTTGTCCGCGATGGACTCCTAAACTACTTAATAGATTTTAATAAAATGTATACACCACGTGCAGTTTTATCTAACTTAAAAGATAGGATAGTTTTCTTCTCAACTCATAGTCGCAATATTATTTTATTGCAAATTATTTGTTTATTATTTGGTAGTCACGATTTTCAGTTCTCCAAATGATTCTAACAGATAGCGGTATCTGTTGTCTGGATTGAGTAATTATTCGTTATGTGGTGCTATGTTATAAATACATACTGTAGGGGTTGTTACTACAATAAATGCGTATTCACATGTTTCTACCATATATATTGCTTTATTTATGAATCTTAATTGGAGTTGCAATTACAAGTCGTATAATTTTGAATCACGAGCTAATCAGCCGGTACGAGATATGTGTGTATGTAGAGAGTATAATGATAATAAATCCACAGAAGTAGCAACGCTGCCATTATGTAGGGAGTAATTGGTACGATTGTTGAACTACAGTCCGAGTGTCTATTGAGTATTTTAATGTGTGCGAGTGTTGATGAAGTTCAAAGTTTTATATAAGCTAGGGCGATTCTTTATGAAAAAAAAAAAAAACAATTTTTAAATCGATTCAAATCGTGACCTAATGAAGTAAGATGTCAGTAAGGTCGGTTTCTGAAAAATCCACACATTTTGATTCATTGTGATGAGTCACAGTAATGTATGGCCGGGTCTGCTAGTACTATTATAGATAAAGATACTGATATTTTGGACGGCAAAACCTAATAACCCAGTAAATAATCCCATAATCGTAATCCAGTTACAATTTTATATTCCAGCATAAAGCAAAATTAAAACATTTTATTTTGTGCTTGTCGTTTTTTTACAATGTAATGTAAATGATTAGAATTAGTATTTAAATATTATATATTCTCTATCATGTAATTTGCAATATACTGCCCTCTTGTATTCAATACTAACAACAAATTTTAAGAATGAATTAATAGTTCTTAACAACATGTAATACAACTATTGTGATTATTATTAACTAGGTGGCGCTTTTTAAAATTGTAAATTATCCCTGCACTTAGTAACTAACATTCTAATGTTACCGTCTATAGAACAATACTTTACATTTGAGTTAAAGTACAAGAATTAAGTACGAGAAACAAGAATAAATATATTATATTCGTAATTCTGCCACCTTCTTTACACGTTGTGTATTATTTAATCAACTTCAAAAACTTTCACCTGCAACAGTTGTTTTATGTAGTACGCACAAATTCCAATAGATAGCGCTGTTACAAAAATCAACTTTGGTGTTTAAAAAAATCTTAAAATTTGAGAAGCGTTTCTAAAACTAACTTTTATTAATCTTTCTATGTTATCATTTTGCTATCACTATTCATGAAAATAAACCTATATTTTATAAAAATAATTCGGAAGACTGTAGGTATATTGTAATATAATTGTGCGAAGTCATATATTACTAAAATATAGCAGTGGATAATACAGCAGCATATTAACAGAAAATATGAATGGAAATAATTAATGACATATTATGCATTTTTATTTCTGGAATTACTTGAACTTGAAATATAAACTAACATATATTTTACAGAACGCAATTACTTTAAGATTTAAATAAAAATTTCCAAAATATTAAAACTCTGTGATCATGACTTAGAAAAAGAATATAATCACCGTTGTTATAAATATATGCATTTGACATTTGAAGTCGGTTAAGAATCACAGAAAGCTTATAAATTATTTATAATTATTGGACATTGTTGAATCAAGATAGATCTGTATTGAAATCATGTCTTGCGGAAAACGCCCACTTATTAAAAATTGGGATAAACCACGGAATATGAGAGTTATTACACCATCTCGTTATGAACAAAAGGAGGCTTCTGTTAAACAGTACTGGAAAAATGTTGTTAAGTCATTAGAAATGTCGTATAAAGATGATCAGGTAAATTACGTCATAAATCATGAACGAATAAAAGAAAATATTACTTATTTTCTTGTTATCTATGTCTTAATTCATAAAAATCGTTAACTATAATTTAGAATAGCAATAGAAAATCATTTTGCAAAGGTTTGTAGAGGTTGCTGTCTATGCCACTAACATAGTGGTAGGTACATAAAAAATTGAGTAAGTATTCTTAGCTAATCAAGTCCTGCAATCTAAATCGTATATCGTACATATAAACTACTAGCTGTGTCCGCGACTTCGTCCGCGTGGAATAGTTATTTTGGGTATTTTAGTTAGTTATTTATTTTAACATTGTAATATCTTCGAAGATGTACATTGAAATTAAGTGATGTCACAGACAATTTTGTTCACAATTAAATACTCTTAATTAACAACACATTTATTTGGATAAAGGTTAATATTATTACGTTGATACAACTCTTAACAAATAATGCATCAATTTCGACCAAATTTGATTACCATAAAAATGGTTCTAGTGAGTTAATCTTAAAAGATAAACATATACTGTCGTCTATATTTTTTTAGATCATTTCAAGAGGAATAATTCTTTCATACATATATTTTTGGTATCTTGAACCGTTTTCGCAGCGCACACAATGGAAGCCATCAAGGATGAATAATATTCCCCGTTTTTTTCACATTTTCCATTATTTCTTCGCTCCTAATAGTTGCATCGTGATGTTATATAGCCTAAAGCCTTCCTAAATAAATGGTCTATTCAACACAAAAATAATTTTTCGATTCGAACCAGTAGTTCCTGAGATTAGCGCGTTCAAACAAGCAAACAAACAAACTCTTCAGCTTTATGATATTAGTATTGATAAAATACTGAAGAAACAAATACGCTACGAAAATAATATCAGCTCAGTGAAAGGTTACTTTTAAATAAGATAGTGTTCTAAACAGGTAATGACCTTATATATAAGGCTACCATTGGCTTAAAAAATAATCAATTACGGCAACATAAATCAACATATCAACATAGCGTAAGACTCAGGCACACATTTGGTGGCTACTAAAAAAATTGATTTTTTTATTAGGTATAAAGAGTATGGCTGAAATTTATAGATGCTATTTCAACTTTGCTTCACAAAGTTCTCAGAAAATAAATTCGTTTTGACAAAAAACTGGATACATATAAAAGGAAATTGAGTATAGCCATAGTATTTACAGAGCCAAGTCTATGGTGACAAAATCGGTGACTTAACAAATCCTTTGACATTTTTTGAGTAATATACATTGTAATATTTTAGTAAAGTCTACGCAAACTTAAATTTGCGTCTATAAATTTCAGCCCTAAGGCTGATTTTGTTGATGTGTTTAGGTAGGTGACTATAGTATTTTAAAGTGATTTTATATTCATTATTCTAGAGGTGGATAATATTTTTTAAGAACAACATAATATATTATTAATGATATCAATATAGATTTTTTTTTCCAAAAGTCTGAAAACATATAGACAACTTACCTGATGGATAGTTGGTAGTGTCGCCTGTAAACAAGTATGACCACAGAAGTGTGGACATCCCGCTGCCGACCCTGAAGAAGTAGAAAAATAAAACTTCTGTCCTATTACATCCATGAACATCAGATCACAGAACACAAAAATGTCTAGTGAAAAGACCAAAAATAAAGTAACCTTTTAAGCAAATTTTGACCACTTTGAGCAGTAAACCTAAGATATTCAGCAAGCATTCAGTGTTCTATCAATTCTATTAATTGGTCACTTCATTAATATTTTCTAGGATCTTATCAAATTAATGCCAAAGGATTATAACGACAATCCATTAAGCATTTTTTTCTCAAACTACTGATAATATTAATTTACTATAATAAATGAAATCCTAGTGTTACGTAGTGTTATTTCCTAGTGTTATTTCGTTTTGCTAATCGATATCTATGAGTCGAAAATGATGTAATTACAATTGTTACTCGAGATTACAACAAAAAAAAACTGCATATGTCAACATACTTACGAATATGTTATGATTAAATTCAAAATAATCACCAACACATGGCTTTAATGATAAAATATGATATATGAAAACCGTCTGTGGAAGAATAATCTGTGACAAGCTCAAGTTGAAAACTAAAACTGATCATACACACATTATTGTTATATTTTCAATAGCTCTAAAATAGGTCGAATGGTACCTTAGCCAATCAAAAAAAGTACAAAAATTCCAAATGACATACTTAATATTTAATAATTATAATGATGCCTTTTTTTTTTAACTCGGGGGAAACCCGTTATGGGCCGTCAGGGGATGATGAGGGTCACCCCCCGGTGTGTCGGAGTCGCACCGACTAAAACCCCGGGGTGTTCCTTCTCCCGTTTGCCGGGGCCAAGGGCAAGGCTGTGCCAGCTTCCTCAGCACCCGGCGACGTCTGGCCTATTGATGGAAGGCCCCTGGACACCATTCCGCTCACCTTCAGTTTCTTTGAGCGGTGCGCGGGAACACATCGCGCACCGCTCTCGCCTTGGAAATGTTGGGCGACGCACTCCCTCAAGTGCGACGCCCAGACGTTAAGGAGGGAAGTGCCTTGAGTAGGCTTCCCTCCTGCGTCCAATTATAATGTTGCCTTCCCCCAGGGACACTAACTAGTCTCAAACCAGGTAAAGTGACTACATCTTATAAAGAAAAGAGAATGATATAATACCTAAAATAAAAACCTGTAATTACTAATTTAAAGTTAATTAAATACATTTCAAGGTAAAATTGGACATCTAAGCAGACACTGTCACTTTTATGGAGATTACATATCAAAGTGCTTATACAAGTTGATATGTGATTAAGGAATGGATTTGCTTTTTTTTTCTTTTTTTTTTTTTATTTAATTCACAAAACTGGTTACATCTCACGACTTATAAAACACAACATATTAAAACATACATTTTTGAGAAACAACCTACTTGATGTGAATACAACGTGCAAATATAATATACAAAATGATATGCAAATACAATCACAACCAAACAAACAACGAAAAATACATAATTACGTCAAAAAACAAAGACCAAAAAAAGCAAAACTACATCTGTTCAAGTTAAAAAAAAAAAACAACATTTTGGGTTAAGAATACAATTTGTATAATATTAATTTAGTTGCATAAAAGGAATCGCCAAAAATATCAATACCGTTTCTTATATTATTGCAAAAAGAAAGCATACGGTAAAGTGGCGAGTGAGTGCCTATATTCGTGGAGCATGCAGGCTGGAACAGAGTTTTACGGTTCTGTAACCGGCTACCCAGCCGAGGCACCAATAAGCCAACGTGTTCCAACAATGCCGGACTATCGATAAAATTATTAACTATTTTGAATAAAAACAGTATATCCAACACCTTTCTCCTGGTATGAAGTGCTTCCAGTTTAAAGTGAGACAAACGCGATTCGTAGGAAACAAGATCACGGCTCTTATTGGCTACATATGTGAGACAATGCAAAAAACGCTTTTGAACTCTTTCCAGTCTAGATGAGTGTACCTGGTAAGATGGGCTCCAGACTTGAGAACAGTATTCCAATATGCTACGGATCAAACATTTGCTATTCAAAATATAGAATTGGTATCAATGTTCAACGTTCATATGGATAATATTGTTATATTTTACTATAAACGTAATAATAATAATAAAATAATAACGTACAGTCAAAATATATCCCTTTGAGTTTGAGTAGTGATCCATTAGTTTCATATTAGTTTCATCCATTACTTATATATAATCTGCACTCACACACAACACTCTTTACTCACCCTTTTCTACACATAACACATCTACACACAACACGTCTGTATATTTTTATATATTTTTGTAATTATTTGTATTCTCTGTAATGGTGGGCGCTGACGTCTGCGATACAGTCTCACGACTAGTGCAGGCGTCAACGTAAATTAAATTATACAATGTAAAATTTTTGATCCAATAAAATTATTATTATTATATTCGAAAGATATGATATCTTCTCCCATTTCTGGGGTAATTCTACTTCTTACCGCGGGCTTTTGGCCAAACGGCAAGAAGGTTCATTATATGCTAAGAAATTTCCTGGTGAGTCTGCAAGTATTAAGAATTACAGCTTTCTGTATGGTGGTATATATCAGAGGATTTATTCCTAACTGACTGAGGCTTGTGTGTAGGGTGTATGGTATTATGCCTGTGGTTGATACTATGATTGGGACAATTATCACTTTTCGGATCTTCCATTGGGTTTTCAACTCGATGGAAAGATCTGTATATTTGGCTATTTTATTAACGTGAGTTGATGTAATGTTGTGTGTGTTTGGTATTGCTATGTCTATGAGATAAACTACTTCGTTTATTTTGTCATGTAAGGTAATGTCCGGTCTATTTTGATGTACTGTTTTATCTGTGATGATAGTTCGGTCCCAATACAGTTTATAATTTGTTGTGTCTATTACGATTTGTGGTTTGTACTTGTAGTAAACTATTTTTTCTTTGATGAGTTTATATTTTAATGCTACTTCTTGGTGTACAATGGCTGCAACTTGGTCGTGTCGGTGCTTGTAATCTGTTTGTGCTGCTGATTTGCAGGCGCCTGTGATATGTTGAATAGTTTCAGAGCTACTGTGGCAGTGTCGGCATGTGTCGGTTATGATACTTGTATCCTGTATTATATATTTCTTGTAATTCCGTGTTTCTATTATCTGATCTTGGATCGCTAGAATGAAACCTTCTGTCTCAGGGAACAGGTCTCCACGTTTCAGCCACGAGTTTGATGCTACTTTATCGACATTTGGATGATTTAAGTCTTTAAGATGTCTGCCATGGAGTGATTTTTGTAACCAAGTATTCACTTTTTCCTGGTGTTGGGTTATGGTCTCATTAATTTGTTTGGTTTTGTCATGCAAGTTTAAGGGGGTGAATTTGTGATCTGATTGAACTATTGCATTATGAAGAGATGATTGCTGAGCGTGGGTGTGGAAATATGATCGAAGTGTAGTTATTTGTTTGTTGTGAAGGTTTTTGATATCTATTATTCCTCGACCACCTGCGAATCTGGGTAACGTCAGTCGTTGTATACATGAACGTGGATGATGTTTTCGGTATTTTGTCAAGAGAGTGTTTATTATTCGTTGAAGTTTATGTAAATCTGTTTTCGACCAGTTTATTATTCCAAATGAATACGTTAATATGGGAATAGCGAATCCATTTATAGCCTTTATTGTATTCCGAGAGTTAAGATGACTGTTTAAAATTTTGTGGAGTCTGTTTTGAAATTTATTTATAAGTGTGCCTTTTGTTTCTTTGTGGTGAATTTGGCTACTTTGCTGATAACCTAAATATTTATATCCTTCAATATTATTTACTGGTTCTATTATATCCCCTCTTTCCATTGTGTACGTGTTTTGTTCTATAATCCCCCTATGCATTGATAGCATTTTGCATTTATCTATCCCAAATTCCATCTGAATATCTTGTGAATATTTTTCTACTATTTCAGCTATTTGTTGAATCTCTGTGTAATTGCTACCATACAGTTTAATATCATCCATGTACATAAGATGACTCAATATGTGATGGTTGTTGTCATATTCAATCTTAAATCCTTTTTCACATCGGTTCAGTAGTTCCGAAAGAGGGTTAAGTGCAAGGCAAAACCATAAGGGACTTAGAGAGTCACCTTGAAAGATACCCCTGCGAAGATTAATCGTGGAGGTTTCTATAGAACCATTTACACTATTTATCTTTAAGATTGTGGTCCACTGTGCCATCATTCTTTCTAAGAAATTTACAAATACAGTGTTGATTTTATAATGTTTTAAAATAAACAATAACCATGAGTGGGGGACGGAATCAAAGGCCTTTTTGTAATCTACGTACATGGCATACATGTTTCTTTTTCCTGTTAGCGCTTGTTTTGAGACGATGGCATCTATGGTGAGTTGTTCTTTACAACCTTGACTATTCTTACGACAGCCTTTTTGTTGTTCAGCTAAAATTTTATTTGCTTCTACGTGTTTATATATGAGTTCACTCAGACAGGCCGTAATAATTTTGTAAATATTTTGCAGGCAAGTGATGGGTCTGTATTTAGCGGGGTTTTTCATGTCTGAGGAGTCTTTTGGGAGCATATATGTTATTCCTTGTGTAATATACTGTGGGACCGTGTCAGGTGACTGTATGAAATTATTGATATGTTTAAGTAAAGTGGAGTGTAAAGTGGTAAATTTTTTATACCAATAATTGTGGAGGTTGTCAGATCCTGTGGCTTTCCAATTTTGTGTTTTAGCTAAAACTTTTTCTAATAAATCTATTGTTACTTTATCAAATACCATATTTGTTGTATTTGTCTGTAGTTTTTTACTTTCGCTTAACCATGAAGCAGATTCGTTGTGGCGCGCGGGGTTTGACCATATATTCGACCAAAATTCGTAAAGAGTTTGTGAGTCTGGAAGTTCAAGATTTGTGTTCGGTAAAGATCCATTATGTTGGTTAAGTGTTCTGTAAAAAATTTTCTCGTTATTGTTGAATTGTTTATTTTGTTTGGCTCTTAGAGTAGTTGTTTTGTATCTGCGTAGACGGTTGGAAAGGGCACTAAGTTTTTGTTTTAGAGTATCTAAGAAATGGTTTAGGTCTATATTTTCGCTTTCATATTGAGAGTGTATTTTATACTGAGTCTTTATTAAATTTATGTGATTTTCCAGTTTTTTATTTCTATTTCCTCTGATATATTCTGTTAATCTACCTATTTTTGCTCTTATGTCTTCAATTCTTTTTTGTAGTCGTATTTCCCATCTCGGAATATTTTCCTTGTAAGGAGCTGCACGTCGGTTGTCATTAATTTTAGAGCCGTTCTGCGTTGCTGCCGTATAAGCAGCACAGTATAGAATTGTTTGGGTAGTGTCAAAATCTGAATCAGCCTGTATATGTTTTGGTAGGATTTTACGGTTTATATATTGCATTATATTTGATAATTTACGTGATGGCCTTTGTTTTGGTATAATAGGTCGATTAATTGGGTTTGTATTTATGAACTTTTTATAATTTTGCAAGAAATTCTCTTCGATTTCAGTTACAATTTCGAAAGTAGGAGATTGTATATCTTCTGGACTGTTTAAGTTAGATTCTTCTGTATATTGCGGAGTATTATTTATTTGAAGATCGTTAGGTTGATGTGGGTAAGCATGTGAATTGCCTATATCTGTAATTATCGCACAGTTAGGCAGTTGGTTCGACGTTATATCTGATGTGGATATTTGTTGTGTTTGTATATTATTGGCTATTTCGTCACGAATTTGTTGTAACCTTTCTTTGCTGATCCTATTGTTATTAATAATGACTCTAAGTTGATCAGCTATTCTTTGCTCGGAAAATTCTGACAAATGAGGTTGCTCTGTGATAACTGCTTCGTATAATTGTTTTCTGTACGCTGTTTTGTTGATTTCTAAATTAGTTACAATGTAGTATTTTCGTATTATCGATTCATTTTCTTCATTTGTCCATCTTTTCCTTTGTTTTGTTGTCTGTGTTAGGGTTAATGTACTTGTTGTATTGTTTATGGAGTTTTCAAGATGAAACTTAACCTCATCTTTTATTCTCTCTAATGTTTCCTTTGATAAGAATTCTCTGTGTATAATTGCTCTTCTCTGATCTCCTAATCTTTGTCTGCTTATTTGTAGTTCCGGGTATCTGTCTTGGAAGTGTGCGTGTAAAAGTGGTAAGTATTGACTAGTATCTTTTTCGAGGTTTGTGACTAGGTAATAAGTGCGCATGATAAAAGTATTCATTTCTTCATTCCATCTCATGCGCTTCTTTTGTCGAGTATCCACAGCAACGGGTGCATTAAAATCGGTATTTACCTCCTGCACAACGTCACTGTGTGTTATGGAAACAGAACTAGACCTAGATGTGAAGGGATGTTCAAAGGAGTGAGGTGATGAACTAGGTGATTGGAATAGGCTGTGAGTAGATGAAATTGACTGTGAGTCGTCTTGACCTGCAGCAGCTCTAACCTGGGCAGGTTGATGCGATACGGTGCCCACCCCAGAAAACGTAGGGCAGCCCGTGTCCGCTGGTATTGAGCCAGCAGACACGGAGCGGGATTCTCCTACGATATTATCGTTGGTACCCGCCTGGGGTATAATCCTATTTCTTAGACGCATCGCATATATTTTTTTTTTACTAGAGCTCCGTTGGTCATCGGTGTGTAAGTAGCTTTAAGCTGCCGATGTCCGCCCCTCACGTGGCCTCTGATGTTCAAGCCGGACGTGGAGTTAGAATTGTGAGGGGCTTATTATTATTATTATTATTATTATGTTCGAAAGATTTGATATCTTCTCCCATTTCTGGGGTAATTCTACTTCTTACCGCGGGCTTTCGGCCAAACGGCAAGAAGGTTCATTATATGCTAAGAAATTTCCTGGTGAGTCGGCAAGTATTAAGAATTACAGCTTTCTGTATGGTGGTATATGTCAGAGGATTTATTCCTAACTGACTGAGGCTCGTGTGTAGGGTGTATGGTATTATGCCTGTGGTTGATACTATGATTGGGACAATTATCACCTTTCGGATCTTCCATTGGGTTTTCAACTCGATGGAAAGATCTGTATATTTGGCTATTTTATTAACGTGAGTTGATGTGATGTTGTGTGTGTTTGGTATTGCTATGTCTATGAGATAAACTACTTCGTTTCTTTTGTCATGTAAGGTAATGTCCGGTCTATTGTGATGTACTGTTTTATCTGTGATGATAGTTCGGTCCCAATACAGTTTATAATTTGTTGTGTCTATTACGATTTGTGGTTTGTACTTGTAGTAAACTATTTTTTCTTTTATGAGTTTATATTTTAACGCTACTTCTTGGTGTACAATGGCTGCAACTTGGTCATGTCGGTGCTTGTAATCTGTTTGTGCTGCTGATTTGCAGGCGCCTGTGATATGTTGAATAGTTTCAGAGCTACTGTGGCAGTGTCGGCATGTGTCGGTTGTGATACTTGTATCCTGTATTATATATTTCTTGTAATTACGTGTTTCTATTATCTGATCTTGGATCGCTAGAATGAAACCTTCTGTCTCAGGGAACAGGTCTCCTCGTTTCAGCCACGAGTTTGATGCTACTTTATCGACATTTGGATGATTTAAGTCTTTAAGATGTCTGCCGTGGAGTGATTTTTGTAACCAAGTATTCACTTTTTCCTGGTGTTGGGTTATGGTTTCATTAATTTGTTTGGTTTTGTCATGCAAGTTTAAGGGGGTGAATTTGTGATCTGATTGAACTATTGCATTATGAAGAGATGATTGCTGAGCGTGGGAGTGGAAATATGATCGAAGTGTAGTTATTTGTTTGTTGTGAAGGTTTTTGATATCTATTATTCCTCGACCACCTGCGAATCTGGGTAACGTCAGTCGTTGTATACATGAACGTGGATGATGTTTTCGGTATTTTTTCAAGAGAGTGTTTATTATTCGTTGAAGTTTATGTAAATCTGTTTTCGACCAGTTTATTATTCCAAATGAATACGTTAATATGGGAATAGCGAATCCATTTATAGCCTTTATTGTATTCCGAGAGTTAAGATGACTGTTTAAAATTTTGTGGAGTCTGTTTTGAAATTTATTTATAAGTGTGCCTTTTGTTTCTTTGTAGTGAATTTGACTACTTTGCTGATAACCTAAATATTTGTATCCTTCAATATTATTTACTGGTTCTATTATATCCCCTCTTTCCATTGTGTACGTGTTTTGTTCTATAATCCCCCTATGCATTGATAGCATTTTGCATTTATCTATCCCAAATTCCATCTGAATATCTTTTGAATATTTTTCTACTATTTCAGCTATTTGTTGAATCTCTGTGTAATTGCTACCATACAGTTTAATATCATCCATGTACATAAGGTGACTCAATATGTGATGGTTGTTGTCATATTCAATTTTAAATCCTTTTTCACATCGGTTCAGTAGTTCTGAAAGAGGGTTAAGTGCAAGGCAAAACCATAAGGGACTTAGAGAGTCACCTTGAAAGATACCCCTGCGAATATTAATCGTGGAGGTTTCTATAGAACCATTTACACTGTTTATCTTTAAGATTGTGGTCCACTGTGCCATCATTCTTTCTAAGAAATTTACAAATACAGTGTTGATTTTATAATGTTTTAAAATAAACAATAACCATGAGTGGGGGACGGAATCAAAGGCCTTTTTGTAATCTACGTACATAGCATACATGTTACTTTTTCCTGTTAGCGCTTGTTTTGAGACGATGGCATCTATGGTGAGTTGTTCTTTACAACCTTGACTATTCTTACGACAGCCTTTTTGTTGTTCAGCTAAAATGTTATTTGTTTCTACGTGTTTATATATGAGTTCACTCAGACAGGCCGTAATAATTTTATAAATATTTTGCAGGCAAGTGATGGGTCTGTATTTAGCGGGGTTTTTCATGTCTGAGGGGTCTTTTGGGAGCATATATGTTATTCCTTGTGTAATATACTGTGGAACCGTGTCAGGTGACTGTATGAAATTATTGATATGTTTAAGTAAAGTGGAGTGTAAGCTGGTAAATTTTTTATACCAATAATTGTGGAGGTTGTCATATCCTGTGGCTTTCCAATTTTGTGATTTAGCTAAAACTTTTTCTAATAAATCTATTGTCACTTTATCAAATACCATATTTGTTGTATTTGTATGTAGTTTTTTACTTTCGCTTAACCATGAAGCAGATTCGTTGTGGCGCGCGGGGTTTGACCATATATTCGACCAAAATTCGTAAAGAGTTTGTGAATCTGGAAGTTCAAGATTTGTGTTCGGTAAAGATCCATTATGTTGGTTAAGTGTTCTGTAAAAATTTTTCTCGTTATTGTTGAATTGTTTATTTTGTTTGGCTCTTAGAGTAGTTGTTTTGTATCTGCGTAGACGGTTGGAAAGGGCACTAAGTTTTTGTTTTAGAGTATCTAAGAAATGGTTTAGGTCTATATTTACGCTTTCATGTTGAGAGTGTATTTTATAGAGTCCGATCGAAACTGGTTTTCCGGCCGAAACCGAAACCGAAACCGAAATTTCGGCCGTGGCTTCAGTTTCGGCCGAAACCGAAACCGAAACCGAAACTCACGTGGTCAAGTATAAAAGTCAACGTGGTCAAGTAAAAAAATGAAACAAAAACTTACATGTAATCAGTTCCATCAAAGCATAACCTCTAAAGAATGTTTAAGTCGGGTGATAACGCACTGACTAAGTTGTGTTGCTATAGAGCAATGCGAATTAGATCCGTCAACTGTCGTCTAAACGACGCAGTTACACTCCGACGCAGCCTTGAGTTTCTTTCGGCGTTTCTTCTCAAGGTAGTCGCTTCCGAAACGCTAGTAGATCACCGTTAGGTTTCGTATTTCTGGCTGGCGGTCCAAGTCGAGATTCGTACCCACAGGGGTGCCCTTGCATTGCCACCCAACCCATAAATTGCCGGCTGAGCACCCTCAGTGTTCGCCCACCCGCCCGGTTAAGTTGTGAGGATCTTTCCCGGTCAACAAACACGCGTAAATTCGAAAAAAAAAAGCAATGCGAACGGCGCACGAATCCTGAACAGGGCCGCCATCGTCCGTCAAAGCGTTGCCGCGAGAAACGAAGCTAGGCAAGCATGTACGACAACTACCGAAATCAGTTTCGGTTTCGGCAAAAGTTTCGGCCAATTTTGGCCGAAACCGAAACTGCCGCCGAAACTTGATTTTTGGCCGAAACTCGGCCGAAACCGAAACCGAAACCGAACTTTCGGTCGGACACTAGTATTTTATACTGAGTCTTTATTAAATTTATGTGATTTTCCAGTCTTTTATTTCTATTTCCTCTGATATATTCTGTTAATCTACCTATTTTTGCTCTTATGTCTTCAATTCTTTTTTGTAGTCGTATTTCCCATCTCGGGATATTTTCCTTGTAAGGACCTGCACGTGGGTTGTCATTAATTTTAGAGCCGTTCTGCGTAGCTGCCGTATAAGCAGCACAGTATAGAATTGTTTGGGTGGTGTCAAAATCTGAATCAGCCTGTATATGTTTTGGTATGATTTTACGGTTTATATATTGCATTATATTTGATAATTTACGTGATGGCCTTTGTTTTGGTATAATAGGTCGATTAATTGGGTTTGTATTTATGAACTTTTTATAATTTTGCAAGAAATTCTCTTCGATTTCAGTTACAATTTCGGAAGTAGGAGATTGTATATCTTCTGGACTGGGTAAGTCAGATTCTTCTGTATATTGCGGAGTATTATTTATTTGAAGATCGTTAGGTTGATGTGGATAAGCATGTGAATTGCCTATATCTGTAATTATCGCACAGTTAGGCAGTTGGGTCGACGTTATATCTGATGTGGATATTTGTTGTGTTTGTATATTATTAGCTACTTCGTCACGAATTTGTTGTAACCTTTCTTTGCTGATCCTATTGTTATTAATAATGACTCTAAGTTGATCAGCTATTCTTTGCTCGGAAAATTCTGACAAATAAGGTTGCTCTGTGGTAACTGCTTCGTATAATTGTTTTCTGTACGCTGTTTTGTTGATTTCTAAATTAGTTACAATGTAGTATTTTCGAATTATCGATTCATTTTCTTTATTTGTCCATCTTTTCCTTTGCTTTGTTGTCTGTGTTAGGGTTAATGTACTTGTTGTATTGTTTATGGAGTTTTCAAGATGAAACTTAACCTCATCTTTTATTCTCTCTAATGTTTCCTTTGATAAGAATTCTCTGTGTATAATTGCTCTTCTCTGATCTCCTAATCTTTGTCTGCTTATTTGTAGATCCGGGTATCTGTCTTGAAAGTGTGCGTGTAAAAGTGGTAAGTATTGACTAGTACCTTTTTCGAGGTTTGTGACTAGGTAATAAGTGCGCATGATAAAAGTATTCATTTCTTCATTCCATCTCATGCGCTTCTTTTGTCGAGTATCCACAGCAACGGGTGCATTAAAATCGGTATTTACCTCCTGCACAACGTCACTGTGTGTTATGGAAACAGAACTAGACCTAGATGTGAAGGGATGTTCAAAGGAGTGAGGTGATGAACTAGGTGATTGGAATAGGCTGTGAGTAGATGAAATTGACTGTGAGTCGTCTTGACCTGCAGCAGCTCTAACCTGGGCAGGTTGATGCGATACGATGCCCACCCCAGAAAACGTAGGGCAGCCCGTGTCCGCTGGTATTGAGCCAGCAGACACGGGGCGGGATTCTCCTACGATATTATCGTTGGTACCCGCCTGGGGTATTATTCTATTTCTTAGACGCATCGCATATTTTTTTTTACTAGAGCTCCGTTGGTCATCGGTGTGTAAGTAGCTTTAAGCTGCCGATGTCCGCCCCTCACGTGGCCTCTGATGTTCAAGCCGGACGTGGAGTTAGAATTGTGAGGGGCTTATTATTATTATTATTATTATTATTATTATTAGTAGCTGTATCCACGCTGTCCGGGCGTCTGGATGAATTTGGTTTCCCAGGCCCGGGTGAAGCGATTAGAGGGACACCCCGGGAGTTCTTGGTCTGACACACCGGGGTCACTGCTCTCACAGCGGCCCTGATGGTCCTATGCAGGATTTTCTCGCGGTATAACAATAAAAAGTAGCTGTATCCACTTTGCACTTATATGTCTAGCTCAACATTGCTTAGCGCAGCTAATCACTGTTCCTAAACTACCGACCGCGAACTGCTGTTCACGATCTACTATAAATATGTTGATTATATACCAAATAAATTTACAGTTTTGGGAATCTCAAGGTGAACAAATACGTGAACTGGTTGGTCCTGTTATTTTTGAGAGGATCACAAAGATTTTTGATCTTCCATTTCAAACATCACCGTACGAAATAAAATCCGAAGAGAGTTCTTTGGAGCCCTCCGAAAATTATTATGAAACTGGGATTGTAAGGAAGGTAATAGCTACGATATCGCTTGTATGATTACTATTTCATCAATCAAAAGAGATTAACGAATTATAATATTAGTAATTTCGAACAAGCACCTATGCAACACTCTATTTATGCCACGAAAAAAATTAAATAAGATATAAGGAATATTTTTGTAAATAAATAAGCTTTGGCTTAGTAATAATAAAATTGTTTTCAATAGAATTTTGTCTTTTTTAACAAAAGGGGTCAGCTCGTCCTACTTTTTCTATGAGTGACTATGAACTCTCTTTTGAAGAAGAACAAGAAAAAGTAGAAGAAGACCATTCAGAACAATGGAGTGTGTCATCCGTTGGTCATACAGTTGAAGAAAAAAAGTCGTCTCGGATAAAATCTATAACAATAGTTAGGTCTAAATCATTGGCAATGTCTAAACTGCTCTCGAAGTCTAAAATGTTTTCGAAACATTTTTCAAAAACTTTAATAAAATCCATGTCAAGTAAATCGAAGGGATTAAGGTCGGATTCTGTGAGTAGCAACGAATCAAATACTAATTCCGATGACGACTTAGAGGTGCATCTTAGTTTGCTTAAGTAAGTATACATTATTATATCCATTTTGTATGATAAAAATAATGTTGACACTATGCGTAGTATGAACAATATAGTATACAAATAATGTATTTTATATGTGATAATTGTTCTAATCCAAAGCGTTTTCGCTTATATGCTTATAGCAAAAATGCAAGCAAATCATAATTCTTACAAACTTTCTTTCAAACTTTATTACAGCAAATCGACTCCATATCCTAAACGAATAAAAAATCCACACTTTGAAATGCTATACTGTAACGAATCCGAAACCGACATGATTAAATGGAACTCTAAATACAAACAGAAGACTTTTGAAGTATCTGCATCTGATGAGTTTAGCAAGAAAGCTGAGATAATGACGAAAAAAGTAAGTTCAATAATATAAATATACAATTATATAATAATTTATAGGTTTAAACCAATATAAAGGGATTAAAGAAGTGCCTACACAAAGAATGGATACTGAGTAGTTCCGTGAATATCCATCTATAAAGCCATATTATATCCGTGCTTGAAAGGGATATAAGGTGTTATTAAAAAATATAAATACTAGCTGGGGTGACTCCGCGATGCCCGGTTAAAAATAATGTACCGCCTTAGGGATTGATTTTCCAAAAACATTGAAACACGTATGTATTATAATTTCTAATAAAAAACTAAAATCTTTTTTCATATTACTATTTTTATAGATTTTCACGTTACAGATTTAAAATTCACGGATTTTCAAACAAACTTTAAACCTATATTGTTTGGATGTTGTTTCCAAAAACGTCGAAGTATTTATTTTTTATTCCTAAGTAAAATCTAAATACGAGTTTAATCGTGTTTCTTTAATTTTATCAAAAAAAGTTTAAGCCCTATTTCGCTTCTTTAGGGGTAGAATATATAAACATTCGACTGTAGTGAATGCCTACGTCAGAAAAGGAACCCAATTTAAAAATTTCCTGTACGATTGTTTAAGCTTTACGCTGATATACTATATATGATTACCTGTTAGGATAAGGGTTTATATAAATATATATAGCAATAGTATCATGGAATCAGTGATTACCCATTGCAAAATATTAATCATTTGCTTAAGAGAAATAATAAAATTATGAATGATTATTGGTTTTACAGATTTCCATGGAATTTTATGATTGGTGGGTTAGTTTGGGCAACGTTGAATTTAAAAGCGAAATCAAAAGACCAGAAGATATCGAAGACTTATTCCAAGTAATCTTACTTGTTAATAAAACTTTTTAATTATATATATCGAGGGTTAAAGGCTATATATATATATTACTATATTACCAAAAAATGTCGCTTAAGCCAAATAGCCTTTCACCCCTCGATATAATTATAGAACCCATGGGTTGAAAGCTTAATTTTATATTTTCAGGTTTGGTTTGATGAACATGCTTCACAAGGTCTAGTGTTACATTCGAAAATAGTTCCATGTGTTCTTAAGACGATTGCTGATTATATTGGTATACCAAAGGTACGTTTTTAGATATATAAAAATCGAAGATATTATCTTACAGAGCAATTATAAACAGTAAAAGAAAAAATATATTTTTATTTAATTTCAGACGGCATGCTCAAAGGTTCTCAAGAGGCAAATAGCCTATGATATCCATGCAGAGACAAGTCCGGCTCATACAGTTGCCTTCGGAACATGTCTACCACAAAAGATGAAGCATCAACCGCCAATGAATAACACGAAGGAACAGTGGCATGCGGTCCAAATTCCAGAAGATCTTCAATCCATGACTTGTGTTTGGGACGAAATAGAGCATCTAACGTAAGTAATAGACACTATTACGTATCAATTAGATTTCAATCTATCTTATCAATTAATAACCGTGTCATAATAGAATACTTGATGTCGATGTTGTTTTTGTGTTGATCTCCTGCGTGGTTTAGGGTCTCTCTGGAAATATTTATAATCTAAGGGTTGGCATATCAGCGGACTACATCTAGAATTATAAATAATCTTAGTTTTAATATTTGTAATGACTATAACATGTCACTTACAGGTCGACAAAAGCATTCCATCAATGGCTGGAACAACGGCCTCACCTGCCAATGCCACCGTGCCTGAGATCTTTGGGCACTACAGGTGATAAGAAGCAATTATTTGTGGTACCATCCGATTACGTGCTCCACCGTGACAGAAGTGGGTCATCTACCCAAGATTTAGCCCTACCAGTGTCTCAATTCTCGCTGGAATTGAAAGAAGTGCTGAGTAAACTTATGAATCAGTAGTTGCGTAAAATTGGATGTGTTTTTATTTATAAAATATTATAGTTATTCACGACATTGACAAGTTTTATTACTTTTTCAAAGAATATACCTACGCTATTTTGAATGTATTCATTCGCTTATCAATTGTATATTTCTAAATAATGTAAATTTGAACAATATGCCTATTCTGCATAGCCATACGTTATTTAGTTAAAAAGTATTGTCACAAATAAAATAAATATCTCAAAATGAATAGCTTGTACTTTAATATACCTAAACTATATCTACTAGTCGCCGGCCCGAAGTACAAACGTAGACTCTCAGGTTTGGCTAGTAGCAATAAGGAGACAACACTCCAGGAGTTTTTAGACAAAATATGTCTGGTCGCTCTCATGGCGGCCCTGACAGTATAGTATAGTTATAACATATGTCCACGGGCTACCAAAACACCATCTCTAATATGTACAAGCTTTTCTTTGTTTTAAAAATTATAATAAAGTTTCAGCATTATCTAACGGATAAGAAAGTGTCAGCGTAGGAAACCATACTACTAAGTTTATATAAGATTACATTTATGACTAATTACAACTATATTCTATTTTCATTTTTTTAACCATCACGGATTATACCCTTTTTTGTAACCCGGGGGAAATCCCTAACGGACCTCGGGGGGGTGGTGAGGGACATTCCCCGGTGTGTCGGACTTGCACCGACTAAAACCCTCGGGGTGTTCCACCTTCTACCTACCGGCATCACGGGCACGACTGGGGTCTCATCCTCGATGACCGGCAAGGCATGCGGCCTTAAGTAGGCCTTTACTCGTTTGGGGAGGAGTGGTGTAAAGAGCCAACCCTCTCATACATCTTTGTTGTAAAGCGGCACGCGGGAACACATCGCGCGCCGCTCGCACCCTTGTTAGATGCCACACCCTCTCTAGTGTGCAAACCGCTGCCGCCGCTAGAGTCGGACGTTCCTAAGGAACCTGTTCATTTGGGCCACCGTGCGGGCTGGGACGACGCTGCCAAAGATGTTTTAGCCAGCGCCTCCCGATCCTGCTCCGCCGCCTCCTTCCTGGCTAGTACTGTCTCGGCGAACCAAAGGAATATGGGTATTAGGATACTGTGGGCAGTATCCTATCATAACCATGACCAAACTATAAGCGTCTCAGGCAATATAATATTTGCATAGAAATGTATGAAACTATGCACATTAGACTACTCTGCTACCGACCAAGGTTATAGAGATACGGATGCTTTAGACACCAAATCCTTTGTGAAGGAATATTAAACGCAATTGCTATATTCTAAATTATATTATATGCTAAAGATCGTCTATGATTCGCTTTGGCCTGTCGTATTTCAGGATCAGCTTGTGTATATCCAGTTACTTATATATCTAGAGACCTTCAGCCATAGTATGTGTGGGCCGACATGAGGACGGAGACTTACAATTGATTTTCATCCTATGATGGTCGCTTTTGCTTTTGGATTACACTGTACTTAGCATCAAGTGCACTGTGGTCACTTTATTTGTACTATTCGGTTGGTATTAGGATGGTTTAGCCAAGACCTCCACTTTGTTATTGCTTCTTCCTGGAATGGAGATGTCACAGAAACCAACTTATCTTCATCAAGCTGTACTTAATATAGTTTAAAAAAAAATAGGCAACTTTTGAATATTTACGAATAAATAAAGACAGTTATCTCATGATAGATAATTTCAGGGAACTGACCTACGAAAAAAATGTTTAAGCGGAAATTGGCTCTATGTGTGTATTTCTGACAAAACCTACAATGACACGAAACGTGCTAAAAACCCTATTTCTTGAAAAATAAAACAAAGCAAATACTCAGCTTGGTTGTAAACAGAACGTGATAATTATACCTATATTGTAGACATGTTTCTTTATCGATAACAGATAACGATCATATTATTTTTTTATTAATTCATTTGCAATCTAAATCGCGCTATTTGTGTGTACAAACTTCGGTGTGTAGTGGTGCTCCAAGAAAATGGATTAATATAATATATTAATAGTTTTATTTTTTAACAACGTCGTCCCGTGAAAAAAAATAACAATGACTGACACAAATACTCAAATTCCTGGTAGGAATGAAATGTTGTACGAAATAGTGAATAGGAAAAAAATGGGTGATAAAAAATTTCACTCAGAGTCTTCATTGCAACACTATGGTGAAGAAGACGAAGTATTTAATTCGGAGGCAAATCAAGATCCAGGAGTAAGGGTTTTTTTATATGTTATTAAGTTAATATATTTGTATATATTTATCTACTTAGATCTTAAAAACAACCAAATGTATTATAAAAAATAGTGTAACAAACAAAGACTTAACAAACGATTTAAGGCAGCTTGCACTAACGAATTAAATCTAGTTTAAACATATAAAACCCTATTTTGTGTGAAAATGTACTTATTGCCTTTCATGCAAACATTATCCAGTTTTAACAACTATTAAATTTAAATCATCATTTAGATCATATTAAACCGTTTTCATTAAATAGCGTTTTATATAAGCTTAAACTAGATTTAATTTGTTGCTGCTTTAAGCCAAAACCTAATAAAGTAAGAAAGTGGTTATATAACAAGCATTTAATTTTTTATAATTTAGTTTCTAAAATAAATTATTTTGTTAATAGAAGAATAAAGCTACAATTATATACTTCATTCTATATTGTATATATATATATAAAATTACACATACACAATTACATACACACTTTTCATTTTTTTATACAATAAAAAAAATGAAAAGTGTATATGTGTATATATATATACTTTTCATTTATCTCTACTTTTCTAGGTCACTTCCAGATATCAATTTAATCTTTAAAAGGTCTATACTCTCAGTACTATTTGTAGTTACAATGCAATAAATTCATTATCTCTGTCTTTTCAGGTTCTTAATACTTCAGTTACCAATCTTCCCAACGCAGAGGAAGAGTTGGGGAGAAAGCGAACGATGTCCCAACCGGGACCCGTGTCCGGAAGTCTTCTGACCGCCTCAGCAGCAAGAACTGCGCGACGGCGACCCCAAAAAAATGTTATGTATGCACCCGACCTTGAAAGAAGCGTAAGTTTTTTGCATTGCAATTTTGTTTACTTTTCTTTGTTACATGATAATGCCTAGATTTATTCTAGTTTGTGGTTGGTACTTATGTCTTAGTTGACCTGATAGCACAGTTTGTAATGTCCCTACTTACGATGCTATGGTTCTAAGTTCGACTGCCAGTACTGGCAAACTTTTCTGTGAACAGCAGATTAGTTTGCCAATTGCAATTTGTTTAGTACCTGTAGTACAAGCACAAGCTTAATTTACGACTAAGTCATTGTGTGTAATCGTCCAGAAAATATTATTAGTCTTTTTAAAAATGTTTCAAAAATAAAATACATCAAAGTTAAAGAATAAAATACTAAATCATTTGGAAAGATCTAAAAGGAATATCGAAGTTACTGAGTTCAATTCCCGGATTAGCAAATTATTCTGTGACAAATAGATTAGCTATGAGGTTGTGCAATATGTATTGAAATTTGTATAACTTTGTCTAGATTCCGTAGTGCTGGTGCAGGCTTAGTTTAGGACTATTACTGTGGGAGTTCAGAAATAAAAAGCTACATTATCCATTTTAATAATTTCACTATGCTAAGCCCTCGTTACACTGTGAAATATGACGCGCAAGAAATACATATGTCAAGAATAACATGCATAAATAAGCACTTGGATTTTTCACATTTCAAATGAATGAAATACTTATAGGCAAGTAATTAAACACATTACAGTATTAGCTATCATATTGGAATATAAATAAATTATAATCTAATTGTATATGCTAATTAAATAATGAATATAGAATGGTTTAAAGCGGACTTAATTTATGCATTTAGATAATTATTGTTGATTTTTTCATTAATATGATGTCTTGATTCCCTGAGCTCATAGCATTAGGGGCATTTATTATTTCCTATGGCTGACTAATTTCCTTCTAGTGGTATAAGTTTTTGGTTAGTCGATTAAATTTTATCGCTAGTGGCGCCAATTTCGGCATCATCAGTATAAATCCGCTTTGTATCATAATATATGATATTGTAGCTTATCTGTATCATTATGCATCTTTTTTTAACGTGCATTTCATTAGATAGAACACAAAATCTTAAGATAAATAATTTACGTGGAAATATGAAGGTCTATTAATGCCATTACAAGAAGTCGTTATAGGCATGATTTGAAATATACCGGATTTCAATTTTTTCAAATTTATTTTCCTCAGAGGAATGCTCTCATAAACTATCATAAAAGAGATAGATTAGGTTAAATATAATATAGATTTCATTATAAAACTAAATTAATACCTAACTAATTAATCACTTCATATCAGTCACATGATTTTTTGATTTTCGGATTCCATATCAGGCTTAAAAGTTAAGTACAGGTATGCAATACTGATAAGGAACAATGTACTTCCTCTTAATTAGTATGTTTGATTTTTTAAATTATATTTTAAGGAAAATTAATTTTCTATATAGGCAGAAAAACATTAAATTTCGATTGCATTTAAAGTGGATGATTTGCCTGCGTAAGCAGTATGGTAATAGTTTTTTTTTTTATAATACATTGCACTAAAAATAATGAAAACTCGTAACATAACATTGTAAATTAAAATACTTTGTATAAATTCTGTACATTATTTAATGTTGTCTGATTGTTCTATTATTTTTCACTCTGTAGCAAAACTGTCAATTTGATATATCATAGGACTATTTCTCTATATATTACTCAAAAAATGTTAGTTTGAGAATTTACTATACCACATTAAAAGGACAAAATATTCAAAAATATTACAATAAGCAATAGTAATAGTAAGTAATTCATAAATTATAACATTTGACAGAAATAATTTATTAGCAGATAAATAAATGATTTATTTCATTAATTCTATCCACTGCTGATAACTCTTGTAAATTTGATAGCTTCACACTGAGCTAACTTTCTGGTCCAACTGACAGGGTTGAAATTATCTATTCTTGTGCTTAAAGTGTGCTAAAACTCTGTATCTAGTATTTACCAGATTTTAAGTCAATATATTTATTAAATGTCGAAGTATTACAAGTTTGTAATAATAATAATATCGTCACGCGATATCCCTTTCAGGGTGAGCAGAGATATATTAGTGGTTGTACTCACTTTATGCTTAATTTCATGCCCAACGTGATTAGTAGTGCAGCTGATAACCATTCTCAGAGCACTTACACAAGACATTTTTATCAAATGTCATTAGGCTTCCTCACAATATTTTTTTCCCCGGTGAGCATGTAGTGACTAAATCCGTGCTTAATCTGGATAAACACACATGTAAGTACCGGGATTCGAATCTACGGCTACTATCATTGTCTATTGTACCATGTAGCGCTGGTGTTCTCTAGCGGCATCTTTAAATCTTTAAGCGATTACTGAAGCCGCTGCTAACGTAAAGATCTGCGTTCTTGCGCATCTATGTTGTGACCTTGAATCAACCAATCAGAAGGCGAGTCTCGTACAATACAAGGTCGGGACCTTTTACAAAATCTAACAGCCACAACCGTCCCCTATGAATTACGTACATCGAACAACCATGCATTTGGTTTTAGTCTTCTTGTATTTTCTTCAATAATTTGGAATTCCCATTATTATGTTTATTCTGATCGTGTTAAAAATATACAACGAGCCTTTACAAGACATCTTGCTTTTATATCACGTGGTAATTAGAGCGTGGTATAAAGATTAATTTAGTATACACAGCTCATCCATATCAAAGATTAGGGTTTTATTATGGCAATAAGTATTCTTTCTATATTTAATATATCCTTGTATAACATTATAATATAAAATATAAAAATTCAAACATTGCTTAAATTCAAAATGAAAGTAATAAATTTCAAAATATCACTTTTCACATTTGTTACTGACAATGCATCAGGTGGCTCGTCAGTTAACGTAGCTCGTTTTTATTCCACAAAAGATCCAATTCAATCAAAATAATTGCGCAGTGTTTCCATGCACTGATATCCATTTTATATTAAGAGTTTTTTTTTAAATATTTTTATTCTGAATATAATATATTATTTTTATGTATATCCTATTCAAATTTGTATTCAAATCGTGGATCATGGGGGTAAAATAATATCTCGCAACCTCTACTTAACTCTTTTTTGTTTTCTATTTTTTCTCTATTCTTTTTACTTTTATATACATTATCTTCTATTACACATATTGTGATAAAATGGAATAAGGATTTTCATAGAAATATTACGCAATTTACTACCTCTTAGGAAAGAGATACATCAGTGAATGCATATATTATAAAAAATACTACTTATAATTAACACAAATTTTAATTTATAACTCAATCAACTTAATACCGTGCATTGGTAGATTAACAGTCTAATTTCAAGTTATTTAATCATTGTTATTACTTATAAATTAACTTTCCTAATCTAAGTAGGTCAGCAATAAATTTATAGGACTTTAATAAATGCTAAGTCCTGTAAACGATTCTACATCAGGTTGATTTCTATTTGAACTATAAATACTATATTTATGAATAAAAGATAACCAGTATCACTAATAAGAATTTGTATTTACCTAAATTACAGCCGGCGTTATTTTGTTATGATATCATTTATTGTTTTAAGGGCAACCTTAAACCTATAAATAAATTGATAAACATCAGATTAAGTTTCATTTTTTCCTCGACTATTTAATTGTCTAATCTTTTTTCTGCTGCAATTATAAAATAATAAATCGCCAAGATGATAACACTAAAAATAGGTAGACTATAAAAAGGAAGCTAACTTATTATAAAAAATCATAAATATTTTATTATTTTATCTTTATTTAAAAAATATTCCTAATCCATGTTCTGGCGGCATATCACGCATTGCCTAATGCGCTTTTTATGATTTATAGTCGGACGCTGGTGGAAGGAGAGGATGAGTCCAACGATGAACCGCGTCCGCCCAACAAATGCTTATTCACTCTTCTCTTAAAGACTCCCAGATCATAAAATCGTGGCAATATGCTGTTTATTATATCTTACTATTTATCACTCTTTAACATTCATCATGAAAATACAAAAAAAAACTATTTTGTCACTGTCGGTAATGTAACTAACCCTGGATCTTAAAAGGCCACAGTCTCTTCTTGGGCTCAGATTTGTAGACGATATTTTCACTTTGTTTTAGTCTTTACTCAAATATTAAAGATTATATTTTTTAATTAAAAACAAAGTGTATGTTAAGCTTCCGGTTTTCTTAACTTAGACTAGGTTCTGTGAATGCTTAGGCTATACTCGAGTTCCTGTTATATATTAAGTTTTTTGCCAAAGATGAACCTATTTCCAAAGCAAACTCAAAGTAGCGTCTATAAATCTTAACCTTAACCAAAAATGAGATCAGGCATGTGTATATCCAGTAACTCATATACCTAGAGACCATAGATGGGCAAAATGTAATCAGATTAAGAAAAATGATTAACGATTAAATTTTACGTTTTTTACCATTAATATGACTGCATTTTGATCATTTATGTTTTGAACACTACAAAATCCCAGATTGTATACACATTTATCATTTCTTAATGTTTTAAATGGATTTAAGCATGATTACAGAGCAAGAAAATTAAAATTACGACTACATTTTGTAATCGTTCATCATTAATCAGATTACATTTTGCCCATCTCTGCTAGAGTCCTTCAGTCGTGCTATATGTGGGCCGACACGACGATGTAGACTATCAATGGATTTTCATCCTTTAATGATTGCTTTCGTTTTTGAACTACGCTGTACTTACCATCAGGTGCATTGTAGTCACCATCTCGAGCCAGTGTAAAAAAAATTCTTGGATTTTTGAGCTAATATAAATTCAGCATACCTAAGCTGAACATATGTGGCTTAATGGGCCCTATGAACATTTTCTTGTAGTAAAAATGGACACTATTCTCGTACAAGTTTTTTTTTGTTGATAATTGACATACATTCTTCATCAAAATATTTTCCTTTTTTTATAAATTATGTGACAAATGTACAGTTCATAATAAATGGTTTATACCGATGAACATTAGATCCATTTATATAATATAGCTCGATTTTAAACAAATCAAATCCATCTACTTTATTAATTCCTAGCACACAAAACCATTAAGCTAGTAGAAGTAAATCAACGCACATGTCTACGTCAATATTAATTAATTATGATTACTTATCAAAATGATCCGATTATAACTGAATAGATTTGTTAGTATCATTATTATTTTCTATCCATTCTTAGATAATGACACAGGAAGCATTCCACGGTCATAGTATACTTTATTTACGAAGTAAATTTATTTTATGTTAAGCCTTGTCCATAGTTTAAACAACAAAGTGGTATTGTATAGTATGGGACCAATCGACTGTAATAATTTTACCATTAGCATTGTATGGATAAGCCCAATAATTAATGAATATTTAGTATAATTATCTTTCTTATCATACTTGTATGCTGATATCGAATTGCAAACACACATTACGAGAGTGTTTGAAAAATTAAGCAGAGGTGTAATAAATGGGATCAAAATATAATATAATACAATTCGGTTTTCGTTTGAATTAAATTGGAATATTCCATTGAAACAATAAAATTGAATAATTCCACAAATATGTAGTTTCTTAAGTAGTAGTTGATAATTTAAAAAATACAAAATGATGTGTTATGATGTTTAGTTTTCAATATCAACTCTTTATAACTCCATTGGCGAAAAAAGATATTAATTTATTAAATAGTAGAATTTTCTCTTAATAGCGTTAAATTAGAAATTAAAAAAACCCCCTAACTATCAAGGGTCTTCTTGGCCAACTATTGATTTAGTTAACACGATAATTCCCCTGTAAGTTGGCGAAGAGTTAGGTATGTTGCTGATGTCATTTGCTGCTGCAGCATCAGAGGATTAATTCTCCTTATTCTACTATACTGCGAAGAAAATCCAATTAAATTAAAAATATATTACGAATAGACTTAAAACGGCATTCTGGTAATTGAAAGTTCGATATATCTTTAGTATATTATATTTATATATCATATAATAATATCAGCCAATAAAAATATAGTAAAATTATAAACATAGTTAAATGGCTTTAAGTTAGCCTTCGACATAACTATAAAATAAGTATATTTTGACGTTACTTTTGGTTAAGAGAATTGCCGATTGTGACTTTAGTAATTTTAAAAATAATAATTTAGGCCAAGGATTGGCCTTCAGGTAATAGTTGCTATGTTATTATAATTATAGAATATTAAATTTAGAATTGATGAAACTTGTAGAAGTATTTTACACCCATTCAACAATTAGATGAAAGTTACTATTATTAAAAAAGCTGATCCAATGATTTAGGCTGCTAAATACACTCTCGATCAAGTCATATTTCAAACAGAAAAAAACTGAATCATAATCAATTCTTCCATTGCCCAAATAACACTTAATGCCACATATAGACCACAAATACACCTTTAACTTATAAGACCCCTCTTTTTCGTCGCGGCTTAAAAAATGTGTTTACAATTTAAAAAATCTCGTTGTAAAAAGTCCATAGGTTAATTCCACAATGTCGATCAGCGATGAGCTCTGGCTGTGTTTGTGAGGCGGGTCACTCTTGCGCAACCAACTGTGAACCTTTTGAGTCCAGCCGGCCGCGAGGCCCCTTCGCACCCACCCTGATGCTCGTACCTCCCTCGCCTGTAAATATACTCGAGTGTTTCCAATTATGCTATGATTTTACCCTAGTTTATTCAGGAATAGCACATCATATAATTTCTTGTAATTAACCTATTGAATGCATATTCTTTTGAACATTTTTTACATTTGCAACACACTTAATTTTTTTGGGCGTCAAACAAATTGTACTAAAATGTGCATTTTATGCAAGAATAACTACTCAGTTTGGAACACCGGCATAAAGTGGCCTCCCTTTTGGTTTTCTATAGACTATACTCTGGAGAGTGTGCGGCTGAGTTGTACGATTTTTTTTTTAAATGATTTGATTTATAAATTGAGAAGACGCCGTGTAGGTTTGCACCCTTATGTGGTTGACATTCCAGCTGCTCGCACGAAGCGATTCGCCTCCTCCTTTTTGCTGCGAACCGCCAAGAAGTGGAATTCACTTCCTGCGTCTGTTTCCAACATCTTATGACATAGTAATCTTCAAACGTCGAGTGAATCGGTATTTGCTGGGTAAGCGCGCTCCATCGTCGGCTTCATAATCACTTTCCAGCAACTGAGATTAAAAGGTCAAGCGCAAGCCTGTCAGTAATAAAAAAAAATCATATATCTCTGACAATGATGTGATAACTTATACAATTAGCATAAATTAGAAAGTTACCTGTGACTTTGTTCATCAGGACGTATAAACGTGTAATGTGTTCAAAGGGTTAATAATATAAAATACCTGTAAAACATTAATTAATTTACAGGATTAGAAGCAGCAGCGTTACTTTCGAACTTTCCCATTTAACGCTTAAAATCGTACTTTTGGATTTGAAAAGTGAGCAATAATTATTATTTGCTAGAATTCTAAATTTCATAAGAAGAGGGAGTTTTATAAGTTTCATAAGCAAATTTATAACTACTTAAACATTTTTCTTAAATACTAAATATTTTTTCCATTTCAATCAATGTCAAATATCGCTTTGAATTTTTCGTTGATAAAATTAATATAATTGTTGCTCACGCTTAGTTACTTATTTTAAAATATTGACGCGAGTTATCATTAAGCTCTATTTACACCAATTTTAATAAAATTAAAATTTCCAAGGTATAAAAATGTTAGTCGTTGTACCCTAAATAGTGTGAAATCCCTAAAAGCAGAAACACTGATACATACTGCGAATAAACTGTGCCGCTCCAACGCCTCGCCTAATGAAAATTCAATCTCTTCATTTTTTTTTTTGGTTCCCATTACCGAGCTTCGTCATAAACAAGAAATCTAAGCGTTTGTTATAATTATCTCTTACATACCGACGATGTGTGTTACAAGATGTGATCGTACATCAATCCTTAGGTTTTTACATGATAAAACCTAGTCGTCCGATACAGAAATTCTCGAAATTGCTATTAAAATTGTTTAGGGCTACTGGGTAAAGGGAATTTTGTCGTTACATATTTAGTGACTCATAAAAATTTGGTATTATGTTAACATGTAATTATTACACCATACGATCCAAGGAAATATTCTATTATTGTAAGTGGTATATGGTCAGTCCCTTGTACACATTTTTATAAATACTTTTCCATCATTAAACCGTCGCTTTTTGCAATATACATCGTACCATATCTTTTTTAGGGTAAGCGGAGATATGTCTGACCCAACTATTCCACTTACTATTGTACTCGTGTATAATGTCTATAGTATTGATTTATCTTAAACTAGTAATTTGTGGCAAACCAACAACTCGCTGCATTATTAGATTGTAATGACACGAAAATAGATTTTTTAATATCTTGTCTTTGACGCTTCCCACTTTGCAGCTTTAAAGTTAAACTTTTATTAAATTATATCAACAATTTTATAGAAGAATGAAAAAAAAAACGGTAAAGTAAAAATCGGATGTCTGTACAGAGGGCTTAGTACAAACTTATTCCTTGCAAAAGAACCCGCAAGGAACTAACAATTTAATATTTTTTTCTGTTCGACACTTCAACTCATTCCTGAGAAATAGGATCTTGATAGACAGGCGAGGAATGAAGTGGTTCTATAAGGATTTCTTTATTCCTCTTGAGTTACGGAGGCATAAAATATACTGTTTTTCAATACAACCTGAAATATTATGTCACTTTGAGTTGTATTTAAAATAACATTTTAGGCGAGTGCATAAAATACATTTCTTATATATATGTAGCATATGCAAAATTTTATTACATAATAGTTACACGTTTAAGATGAGACTTGTAAAATGTTAAAATCCCATAAGATTCAGATCTTTCTATAAATAAAATGTTCGTATTTATTGCCTACGCAATGAAAGAAACTATTGTGAAAATGTTGAATTTTCATCCCTGCAATAGCCACTGTAAATTGATTAGTATTTATTTAAACAGATATAAAATGTATAGTTCTATGATTATAGTTTTTATCGTTTTAAAAAAAATATATCTAAAATTGCTTATAGAAATAATAACTTTCAATTTAAAGCCTTTTTTGAAATATGTATATAAAAGTATACGGTTTATTTAGAAATACCGTTTACTTTTATTGCGTGTAGCTTTTTTCTTATTAACTTGTCCAATTCTTAGCATTTGTTGATAAATTACAAGATATAAGCTAAAATTCGACATGTGTATCAAGGGAATACAATAAACCACTTTTATGACAGACCAAGGGACATAATATATTTTAAAATGAACCAAATGATTACCAAATCATGAATGTAGAAAATTTTAAAAATTATTTGTATGCTAAGCCTAGTATCTTTGCAACGATAACCCATACACAACATTAATTATTTGCATGTACAGGAGCCCCTTGAAATTTTATTTTTTATTTATTTATTTATAAGTACACTTACATAGACTACATTAACACATAAAAACTATATAAGAACATGAAGAGGATACATTATAAATGCGACTATATTTATAAGTGTAGACTACATGCACAGAAGAAAAGAAAAATAAAAATACGAGTAACACAAAAAGATATAAACTACTGTAATCAGAAAAATTTTATAACAGAAATCAAAAAAAATATCAATAATCTATGGAACAATCTTCTCAAATAACATCCTTTTTTTAATTTGTATATAGTTACAGTTGTTGTTTGTTATTACATTAAATATCATTATCCAAGGTTTACATAGTATATAACAATGTCAAATCTTATTCCATTTGTAAATTATAGGCCTCTGAAAGACGGACAAAGTACCGAACCCCCAATTTGACTCAAAAACCTTGCTTCGCTCCATCATTAATATATTTATATGAGTATTCTCGCAATTTACGATGTCAACAATAAACTTACGGCAAGTCTCAAAGAATAGGAAAAGTTTGTGGTATAAATAATACTTTAATATTTTTTGTGAATAATAATTATATGTAAATAAATTTAAATCAAGGTCAAATAAACTAGTAAATATACCAACGTATCAATACAACAAAGCGCCTATAAAAATAATTGTTAATATAGTTTAAAAATACTCGCGATGAATAATTATAAGGCGTCTTGTCTTATCTGTAAATTTTGTATGCAGTGAATGTTAATGATGTCTACAAGTTGTTAAAATCTAGGCTATAAACACTAAGTGATAGCACCTAGTTTTTAGGAACGACAGTATTGATAATCATAGCTGCAGGGGTACTCTAGTCAACAATGAACTTGGTCCTATTTTCTGATATAAAGCAAGCGGCTTAAATACATAAAAGTCTTCAGTACTACCAAAATAAGATAACTTCGATAAAAGCAGCTTATGTCAGATCCTATTAAATATACATACCAACGGAGTATAAATAAAATGTTTATATTGAATTACTTTAATATTCATATAGCCATTTATGTGTAAAACAAACTTTTTTTTTAAATTCTTATTGAATCTATTTGCTTTGAAAATAGCTAAATTATGAGTATTTTGGGTCCACGCATTTGAAACAAAATGTTAAATTTCGTACCGAGTTTAAAAAAAATGGTAATTAGATTACAATAAGAATTACACAAGAAGATATTCCTTAAAATGGACAACATATTAAAATAATAAAAAACAATACATCTACATACATTTTTTTCGTGAGAAGTGTTTCGTTTCCTGTAAAATTTTGCATATGCTACTTTAGTCCTTTTCAAAATATCACCTGTTTTTTTTTACAATGCCTACACAAGAAATGTGGGCCAAAATTCACAGTACAGAAAAGCGTAGCTCGATAATAGGATTATAGTGAAATACAGGGCGTCGTCGATCGAGAGAAACAAGCGAATAATGAAGTTATTAATCCGATTTTATACGGCTTTCCATGTTCACGTTCAACACTTTTTAACTTCGTTAAATGTTATATGAAATGCTTGAATATTGTTCTAGCAACCGGTTATACTTCAGACAAATAATGTTCCGTGATAAGCCCCGTATCAATTTTTGTACATTATTAAAGGATGATATGAGTTATTTTTTGTAACGTAAACTGTAATTGTATATTCTAAGTACCTATCCGTATTATAAACTCAAAGCAACATTTATTTAAATAGGCCTGTTACAAGCACGATTAAATTTAAAAAAAATACCATAGATTTGTAAAGCAGGATATACAGAAAAGAGCCGGCAAAAAAATTCTGCTCGCGCTCTTTTCAAAATATTATTCCTAAAATACAAATCAAAATGAATTCCCTTTTTTTTTGTTAACCCTGTGGAAATCCCTACGGACCGTCAGGGGAAGTGGTGAGGGCCACTTCCCCCGGTGTGTCGGACCTGCCCCGACTAAAACCACCGGGGTGCCAGCACTGCCTCTCCTCGCCTTCGCCGAGCCTGGGAATCCGGATACTTCCGACGGCTCGGCGAGCGTTGGCCTTGGGCAGGCCTCCTCTCTTGGAGGGGGAATTTAAACCCCCTCACTGCCACTCTGTGGGAACGGCGTGTGGGCACACACATCGTTCCTCTCTGTACCGGACGGGGACGCCCTCAACGTCACCCGCCCAGCCTGTGCCAGGAGGGGAGCGCCTCGCGCTGGGAGTCCTGCGCGAATTGCTCCCTTCTCCCGAGCCGCCTTGTTCTGCGGCGGCGCCGAGGGTTGCGAGGATCAGCAATATGCCTCTCCCGCTCCGCCGCAAAATGAATTCCCTCTATAAACACCCAACATACTATATTAACGTATCTTTAGCAGCCAAAGAAATATTGAGAGAGTGAGTGGTAAGGCTTTATTATCAGTAATTTTATTTTATTTATTTTTTTATTTCGTTTGTGTGTCTCCTAAATACTTTTGGATGTTTTGTTATACATATAGACGAACACCAAAATAAAAGAAACATTAACATAGAAACCTGTAAAAGAAACACTAAGTACATACTGTTGCACATTGTAAATAGATTTCATTATATGGAATATTGTTCGCATCTTTGGGGTGGTTCTGCTCAGTACTTACTTGACTTCATGGATATATGATATATATGGATATGGATATGTTATTGCAGCGGAGGGATGTCCGCATTGAGAATGATCCTGACGTATCTAAGCATCTTGAACCGCTCTAGTTACGCAGAGATATTACCTCACTAAGCATTTTCAAGCGTCTATATCACGACGAGTGTTCTGAAAAGTTATTTACCCTGGTTCCGCGCTCTCTCTTCCATAATAGAGCCATGCGCGCGGGTTTACGGAGTCAGAGATATGAGGTAACTCACATCCCGGCTAGGACTAAGAAGTTTTTCTTTCCCCCAATTTTTGTCGTGTCTTTGGGCTGTGGAGTGGTCGTCCGGTGAGCGTGTTCCCACCATCCTATGATATGGTTTCCTTTAAGCGTAGCGTGATATTAGTTTAAGCCGGCGTGATCGCTGCGACTACCGACATTTTTTTCTTCACTGTTGATTAGTCGTTATGGTGTGGTGTGGTAAGCCATGCCAAGTCAGGATTAAAAAAAAAATAGTAAGATAACCAGATTTATACAATATAAATATAGCCAATGATGAGTGCGCAAACAGACTAAAAGGGCATAAGACTAGCTGCACTTTTTTATCAGCCGATTACGACTTAGTTTAAAAAGTACTGCTATTAAACAATTAACTCTCTTATACTCTTATGTTTTTCTTTTTTCAGGAATCCACTAGCGAAAAACTATCGATTAAAATGCCTGGTTCTTATGGAGGTGACTCGGGTACTGCAACACCAGTCGGTAGGTTGAATAATAATTAATCCAGATACAACACGATCTTATAACCTCCGACCAATATGAATAATGAATCTAAGCGTCATAGAAAAGCTTGGCTGTTACCAAGATTTGAACCTGAGGATATAAGTCTTGCTTATGCAATATCAATACTGACGAAGCTGTCAACTTGGCAATACTTAATTACTTTTATTATAGATTAATCTAAGTCAAAATATAATAATTACAATAACTTAAGCCTCATGCGCGTTTAGGGATCGGTCCATTGCAAGGAAATTTTACCCACATCCAGTTACCTAAAGACTTTAGGCCGTGATATTGGCACGCTGCATCATACTGCGTCGATCTGACGATGGTGACTGTCATTCTCCTCTTGTAGTGGTCGCCGTCATTATTTTACTGCATTTTGGTTACAACTCGGACAAGTATAGTCACTTGTCGACCCGGTAAAACCAGTTCAATACGTACTCTGATTAATAATTGTAGGAGTGTATGCATTTTACTTGAAAGTTGTTATGAAAGTAACAACACACTTTTAGCAGGAGAGACGCTGTGACATTGTTTAGACTCCGTTCCGGGCATATTCCATCGAACAAATTCAAACATTTAATAGGAATCTCCGACTCCCCAAACTGTGCGACATGTGGTGTAGAAGAAGATGTTTACCATTTGCTGATGGAGTGCGTCCGGAACGAAGCACAACGTCGGGATATACCGGTTGTCAATTATCTTGTGGGCACTTGCAACTGCATTTTGTCCTCTCCGCTTTTCGAGCAGGCCAAAATGTTAGTTGCACTTTACCTGAAGGTGGCTTAAAGTAACTATAAGTGTTTAGCCTGTAAGGGGGTGACGTGGTCACTCTGTGACAAAACCCCTTTAAATTAATAAAGAAATAAAAAAAAAGAACACACTTGTTTTGAAAATTTAGTGATTACTCAATAGTTTTTTTTTTCTGTTTTTCAGGTGATAGAAACAGCCCGTTGGCTTATAATTTTAACTCAAACTATAGAAATGGCGACGTTAAATCTTTAAGTAAGTACAATACTCTATAATATACAATTTTATAGAAATATGATTGTGGCCTTGAGTGCTGTTATTCTGACTAAATTAATACAAAATTATGTAATAATTGCATATTTATGCATACATACATGCTATGTATAGATTTATACATAGCATGCATAGCATTTTTTTTTGTTTAAATATCTCCTGCGCAATTGACTGTTTCCGAAAACTGGGCCTTGATTTTCTTAATCGGCGTAGAAACAGTCGCCGTGGCCGAATCCGGCTAGGACATCATCATCAGATTTATACGAATTATCTTCAATAACCTTCTGTCCATTGCTTTGTCTGCGTGGAAGTCAACTTTCCCATGGGAAAAAGATAACTTATAATTTATGTTCAAGGGTCCGTTCTAAGTATTGATGCAAAATTTTTTGACAGCGAATGGGTAGTTTGGGAGATTACCCCAAACAGATAGCATAAATTTTGCGATTCGTCTGAATCATTTATAACTGACTATACATTTAGATTGAAATAAACTCCTCAGGTTTATCATTTTAATCGTTAGTCATAATGCGCTTCGATTGTACCTATATCCCGATCATATCACCTTACTTATGACTTAATTTGAAGTCATAATAGCGAATGCTCGAATACTAAAATCATATGAATAACTTTATCTTGATATCTGTATCGCTGAAACGATAAAAAGTATTTCGTTCAAACAAAATTGCGAGTTAGTCAACCTAAATATTTATATGTACTTAAGATTTCGTGTCGTAGAGGACTTTCTGAACGTTTTTATATTATGAGTAAACGTAGTTTTAAAGGGTTCAAAATGTTTGGTAAATATATACTATAACACGCTTAACCATTTATTTACTACACTAATTTCATATTTACTTAACATTTTTCATTATTAACAAACATATATGCCGACATATTGAAAATATGAGTCAGTTGGTATTATGTATACTATGTAAAACATAGGTGTACCTCCCACAAGTGTTTGAAATAGAAGTTTAACTTTACAATGTAACCTGTCCAATTACTCCAATTACTTTTTTTTATAAGCTGTTATATTTGTATTGCCTTTGTTAATAGATAATAAAACGTATGCTGTAACTTGTGTTAAAATAGTAAGACTAAATAAAAAAAATGTACAATTCCTGATTGAAATCTTAAAAAATTAGCAATAAGTGATGAGTTCTGTATGTGTAACACGTAACGCTAAGCTCTTTCCTCCAAAGTGTAATTATTATTGTTAATTAATAAAATATACATTTAACCTATGGTTATTATTGAGTAAATAAATAAAAAAAAACTCTATTGTTTACAGATAGTTATCGGTTATATACACCTGTAAATGATTTGAAAGGTAATGCGACACCCCGCAAAAGGTCAGTAGCAACAATGGATGCCCAATCCATACGTTCAATAGAGACACAAGCTCCACCGCCTACAAGTCCCGAAGACAATAAAAAACAAACAATGTAAGTGCAGGCATTATATTTAAAAGATTATTGTTTTTAATGATGAAGGTACACCGACTGGCTTTTGAACATTTTAACTTAGTTAACTCGAACATGATATTATATATATTATACCCAGTTAATAAAAAACACTTTAGCATTATATTTTTTCCTTCAGAATTGCATTATATTTGAAGGAATACAGTATTACTTCTTACTAACTTAAATACGTTAGTTACCTTTCCCAATTCATGCATATTATGATAATGCAGTACACCACATAATTTAAATGAATGTCTTAGGAGTTATTGCAAAATACGAACAAATGACCGAAAAAATTAATTAAAGTGAAGGTCTCACAGTGATTACGATATATAAATAAAAATAAATTAATTAAAAAATATTTAATAATATTTTGAAAAAGGCACAAAAAGGGGGTGTGGATAGGGAAGATGGGGACAGAGGCAGAGGAGGGAGAGGGGTAGTGGGTTAACACCACATTTATGACGGTACGAAGTTCGCAGAGTCAGGTTTATCATAATTGTATACAGCGCTAATAATAGAAATTTATTTATATTTTCTTCTCGTTACTTAGATTTTAATGCGTGCATTTTGTAGTATAAAATTGGAAACATAATGTATTGACATAACAAAACAAATCTAGGTAAAACTATGTTTCAATTAACTACGAAATATAAGTTAGCTGGTGTATTGAATGATTATATTAATGAATGAAAAATAATCGAATATATTACGTAAGCTGAATTTTCGTTTAACGCTTAAATATATTATTTGTTTTCAGAACATATCTAACACTGATAACAAGCTGCATGTATGCTGTGCTATTAGTAACAAGTGGGTTAATTATTTACCTGGGAGATCTTTTAATTGAAGCCTCAGTCTCATTGGTAAATTATTAATATTTATAAAACGCAAATTTAACAAAACTATCCTACTTTGAAATAATTATGTAGTTTGACTTACATTTTTGTATGATTTATTTTTTTAACTATTTTGTAATTAGGAAAGGGAAGTGAAATGTTGTCCTGTTATTTTGTTCTCGGTCTCTGCATATTTTCTTTGGGGCATCAATTAATCTCTTGGACCATAAGATAATATTGATTATAACTAAATTTTCCCGCGACATATTCGTATCATGATAGCTATATATTTTACTAAAATAAAATATAGCCCACTTTTCTTTTGAATAATTTTACTTTTTGAGATTGAAATATTATATATATTTTTAATACTAGAATTTAGATATTACAAACAAACAAATTTTTTCTCTTTATACTATTATCATATTGAAGTATAAATAAATACTTTTCTGACATAATCTTATAAAGTAAATCTACACATCACAGAAGTACTCCTATTTATTGGTTTTGTAATAAATAGCAAAGGAATTATAATTATTAGTATGATTATAAAAATTACGTGTATTTTTCAGATTTTCTCAATCACATTATGTGCTATCGGAATTATGTATCACATATATTTAATCATTGACATAAATCGATACAAAGCCATAGCCTTGAAAAATATGAAAATCAAAGGACTACACGAAGAGCAAATTAGTGAATATTTCAGAAAACAAGAAGTGAGTATAATGATTATCGTTTTCGTAATAACTAAAATATTTTATTATTGTTTCCGTGCCGATATATATTTCAAACTTTTTCTACCAAAAAAACAATGTAAATAAAAAAAATGTATCCTTGGGAAACCTTTAAAATAACTCTGCCTACATTATATAGGTACATAAGACCTCGGAATAGGTATCACAAAATGGATTGAACTAAGCAGTGTCACTATTTGAAATATTATGTTATGTCGTTAGTTTCCGTTGCAAAATAAGCATAAGATAATAGTAATAAAGATCGGATTAAATACCAATTCACTAAAATCATTACAGTATTAATTATTGACTTTAATTGTAGATAACGCATTAATTATCATTAATCAAATCTCCTTTGCGTAAAGAACCCGTTAGATAATTTTTTTTACAATTTAGAATTAACTATAGAATTCGGGCATAGTAATAAATAAACCTTAAAATGGAAATATCTCGAAAACTATAGACTTTCACCGGTACATTGTGATGCCTTAAATTATTGCATTTAAGGTCCTCTATCACGTGTTTCTAATACAGTGAGTTAAGAATAACACTATATAATAAATTTAATTAGTCATATGCATTTGTTAAAGTAGGTACTTGTCGTTGTTTACGTTTAAGCCACGATTAAAGTAGACTAAAACGTGGCCATAGACAAATGTTTTGTGGAAATATTTTGCTACATACATATAAGCTTTGCTAGCAGCAGACGCTAGTCTCCATAGACAAAAATGTATTGTGCCGGTCATTTCCATACTTGCAGATATATTTGAATTAAATTCAGAGGAAGGAAAAAATCAGAAAACTGATGCGGTAGCAACACTATTATTAAAAAGAAAAAGATTGAGAACATACCTATTATTTTTTTAAACATGTCGCAGTAATTCAAAAATTGCATTTTGTTTTAGGATTTTGCCAATAATTAGTACCTAAAATACATTCTGTCATGTCATGAATAAAATTAAATATTTTTTTAAATTCCTACTAAAGGGGTAAATAATTATTTGTAATTGCGTCAATTTGATTCACAATTACATTCTAACGTATCTTTCAAAAGGGCATTCTTAAATTGTGATTGATATATTATTGTTACAATTACGTTGATAAGTTATACCAGTAATATTTCAGGATGACTTCGGCATACCAAGTACTCCTGGTGAACGCACTCCAGAATCTTACAGGCCCCCGGGCCTTCCCCCGCCTGTACTCATTCCTCTAAAACATCAATATTGTTTTAGCCACGGAAGACATTCGGGGAGTTTCTATTTGAAACTCGGCGCCGCGGGTACGTTTTAAACACTAATTAAACTTTTTACTTTATTTCGATTACCTAAGCAAAGGATCACATATATTATACCTAAATAAAATAATATAATTAATTGTAAATTGTACAGTTATTGATTTGGCGGGTCATTTGGCGCAGCGAGTCCCGCATGCAATTACTATGCTGTGGGTTATGGATCTCCACAAGAAACAAATTATTGTATGGCCTACGGATAATTGATTTGGATTTGGTTGTTTCCCATGTGAAATTAATGTTTATAAAAGAACCCACAATCCTGGAGTATATTCTGTAGTGGTACAATCTTTTTTTAACAGATAATCATTTCAGCAGATCATCATTTTTTAACAAAATGTTTCATTTTTAGGCTGAAAGCATCCAACCACTTTCTCATATTATAAATATACAGGTGGAATTTTCCAGAGGAGCCTATATAAATGGCTAATTTTGAAACTATAAGAAATAGCGAATAAGTAATCCAACGAATCACGTTAATCATTATGAAAATTAAATATATCTTTTAATTTTAAAAATAAAATGTTTCCTAGACTGGAACACTTCTTTCTTCTGGACTTCAACACTGTTGATTTTATAAGAAATGTTTATTCTATATTTCTGCACCTTACTACCGATATATGATTCGCTTACCAAGTACCAATGCACCAAGGAGTAATCGTTGCTTTGTAGTGTTAAAAGATAGCTTATAGCATTATATTTTATAGTTGTTTTTCAATTGTACTGGCAGGCTTCGCTCTGGGTAATTTGGTACATTCAGTTCTACTGCTAGCCGTACAAATTGGTCACTACTTTGATGATGATGTCGACAATGATGCGTGTGTGAACATCCTTCAGATCGTTATAGATGTCGTGGCTCCTTGTTACTGCTTCCTACAACTATTTTTCGTCTTTAAATATTCCAACGTTATTATTCTACGTGCAAAGGTATGTAATCACCATATTTTCATATTACATAAATGACATGAATCGCTTTTGCCTAGTTACTTATTAACACGTACAGAAACAGTAACTTGGAAAACAAAAATTTTTAATTATGGCATCTCATTATTAAATAGTTCTTTAAGCGTTCTGTATTGATGATTTTGTATAAACTAGCGCTATTTCAAAATAAATAGTTATAGCAAAATAGATAAAACTAACTATGGTACAAGATTTGATATACTTATTAAAAAGAATTTGTATCCGTAGGTGAAAATTGCAATGCCTTGATTAAAATATAGGTTAAATTGGATATAATTTTCTAAATTTCCAAAATGCTATAAGTTCCTTATACATTAAATAACAATAAAGCAATTGTTGCAGTTCCAATTGAACATGATCTTTCGAAAACTGGGCAGATACAGAAATGGTTCTTGTCATTTAAAAATAAAATTTTTATTCAGAGTTTCTTTTTTAAATAGTTTGCAAATTAATACAATATAAATAATCTGGTATAATCTTTTTTTTGTAATATTTAAGTTTAATATACAATAAATGCGAATAGATAAAATGACCATATAAAATTGATTTTTTTAGAAGTTGCAATATTCTTTTTACTTCTATAAACAGAAAGATATATTTCTACAAAATTACATGGATCATAAATGAATTTACAAATATGTATTGTATTTTAGTAATCCAAATTAACGAAGATAATCCGATTATAACTAATGATTAAATAACTGATTGTTGAATTTCAGGGTTTGGCCAGATTTGCCTTCATGCACATGATTGCCAGCAGTCTATGCTTTTGGGTATCAGCTATAGTGCGTGAAACTATTTTGGGTTTAACTCTGTATGCAAACTCTATATACGGAAACGAAGATTATAGAAACAGTAAAAATAATGACACCAGTTTAGAAAAGACGGAGGCCTTACGTCTTGGTATGTTTTTACTTAATTATTAATTAATTTTATGCATTATAATTGGTGGTTTTTGAGGGCTATGGTCTAGTGCAGGGTTCGACAACCTCCGGCTCGCGAGCCACATGCTGTGGAATAATAAATAAAAAATAAATGTGAAGCTGCGGATCTTTAGTTCCTTCCTCAAACATGATTAATTCTATAAAAAAAAAACGAAAAACTTAAACTCGTTTTGAATCGATGATTAGATTAATTTTTTTGTTACCAAAAAACTTTATACAAGTACAAAAGTAAGTAGTAGTATTGTTGGCAAGTTTTTTTGTGGCTCTTTAAAATTTAGAAATTTTGTTATGTAGTTAATTTTTTCCGACTCAAAAGGTACACTAGACCGAGGGTCTAGTGTATAAGCAACCAGTATCCATACGCGAAAACGTGAATGGTCTCTGGTCCGAATACTGGCACGTAACTTTTGGATTTTTTAAATTACACACTTAGGCACCACGTGTTCCCCAGTAAAGGAGGACCCGCAAGACATAAAAATGAGTGTAAGTATACCGAAAACAGCGATCAGCTGACTTGCTGGTCACGTTCAGACAATATGTAGATGCAAAAGTGCATACAACCACTTATGGCGTATCTCTGCTCACACATATAGCATGACCGATATATTACTTCTATTATTATCATTATTTCTCTAATATTTTTACGAAATAATTAGAAACAATTCCATTGGAAGGTAAAGATACAATCATAATTTATAGTCATTCAGGAATAGAAGAGTTCTACAATCTTGTATTTTAAAATACGTAGAAGCATAGCTTATGTATAAGGACATTAAAGATATGGATATTTCTTTAATTTTGTTACTTCCTTATCAAGCATTTTGTCATAAAAATGCCTATATTTTCTATAAATGAGTCTAACTGATATGAAAAATTAAAGCTTATATAACATTGAGATAATATTTAAACATGTTCCGAAAGAACATTAGTAGCGACATCTCGAAAACGGCTTTATCAAAATAATCAATATCTAGCTATCAGTAATTATAATCAGTACTTAACAATTACTAAAAGTTTATAAAAATATGTATTTTAAAAGTACTTCAGAAGCAATTAACACATCCTTTTCTGTAAAAAATGCAAATTGTCCCTTATACTATTCTTTCCGAACACGCTCGATATGTACTGAACACATACTTAAAACAATATGATTTTATCATGGCCATGAAATTAAGAAGAAAGTAATTTACATTTTAGTATCTACACTATTTTACCTATATCGTTTTTTTAACACAAATGGGACCATTTATTGAAGTTTTCTCATTTGATTCCACTTCTTTTGGATTACAAAACCATGTCCCAAAAAATTGTGTAAAAAAATTGATTTAAATTTGATAATAAAACTTCAAGTTTGTTTTCGCATGTGGAGATACAAATTACATTTGTCTGTTTCAGAAATTTTAGCAAAGGGTACAACGCGAATCATTGACATCAGCAATCTTTACAACCCGGAATGCATCGGTTCAAGAGCGATCTCCTCACTGTTTGAAAACGTTTCTCCTTACCTATACCCTTTTAGCGTGGAGTTTAATATTTTAATAGGTATGAATTCCATATCTATACTTATATTATAAAGCTGAAGAGTTTGTTTGTTTGTTTGAACGCGCTAATCTCTGGAACTACTGGTTCGAATTGAAAAATTCTTTTTGTGTTGAATAGACTATTTATCGAGGAAGGCTTTAGGCTATATAACATCACGATGCAACTATTAGGAGCGAAGAAATAATGGAAAATGTGAAAAAAACGGGGAAAATTATTCATCCTTGAGTGTTTCCATTGCGTGCGCTGCGAAAACGGTTCAAGATACCAAAAATATATGTATGACAGAGTTATTCCTCTTAAAATGATCTAAAAAAATGTCCAGGACAGTATATATTTATCTTTTAAGATTAACTCACTAGAACCGTTTTTATGGTAATCAAATTTGGTCGAAATTAATGCATTATTTGTTAAGAGTTGTATCAACGTAATAATATTAATCTTTATCCAAATAAATGTGTTATTGATTAAGAGTATTTAATTGTGAACAAAATTGTCTTGGACATCATTTAATTTCAATGAACATCTTAGAAGATATTACAATAACTTTTATAGCAAAACAACGTTTGCCGGATCAGCTATGTAATATAATCGTGTACCATTTTTGATATTTTATTATATTACGACAGAAACCTTATGACCTTATAAGGCTATAGTTGCTATGATCTTAATGATGAATTCTTTCATTTACAATATTTTTAGTTTTTACAATATTATATAACAATAATATAATAAGTTAATTTTAAAATAAAAGTAATAAATATATTTTTTATTTCTTGGACTGAAACGTGTTAATCAACCAATCACTGGTTAACTAAGCTCTTATTATAAGACCTCCATGATGCTGTATGGTGCCCCGATATGGGCCGATGCTCTTAACAGCCGCAATACCATGCTATTGCGGCGGTTGAGACCGTAGACGTTAGACGTACAATAAAATTTTATTTTATTCTAAAGTTTTGTATTGAAAACTTAGTATATTTTTACTATGTTTTAATGAGCGTAAAAAATGACAATATGACCATAAATATTGTCCAAAAAAAACAAAAAAAATCTTTTAATTCTTCAACACCGTATTCTTTTTTGTTACAATTGTCAGTAATACTCTTTTAAGCTCAAAATTAGTATTGAAACTATATTAATATATAAACAAAATATTTTATTTTACATCATGTTTTTTTTTAGTTGCTATTTACTACATAATCTGGAGTCATATTGGTCAATGTGAAAATGAAGGTGCAAGTAATTCTGAGGATAACTCCACTTTTGATGATAACAACACTATTTGCAAGTATGTTTCATGCATTAAAATTTACTACTAGAGACAATGTATTTCTAAGAGAAGGTATTATTAAAAAAATAATATTATCATGACTAATCGACTTTAGCTCATTCTGTGCATAGGCCCCTCCTGATAAATGCCAATTATTACCGGCCTTTTTGTCCAAGTAGCCGCCCCATGTAACCTTAAAAAAATTAAACAGTATGGCGAATACATACACTTAGTGGATTCCATCACTAATGTATGCTCCCCGGAAATGGATATAGTGTTAAAGTATGTTATTATTATAGCAAGCCGAAATATTTTTACAGAATCCCTACTGCAAACGAAGATAATGACTTCACAAGCAATATCGTTATCTACGCCGACTGTCATGCCTCGAATAAAGGTTTATTCCTAGGATTAGTTGTCACAGTGATTATAACGGGAATGCTTATTATAGCAGCAGTATTAAGTAGTGGGTAAGTTAAATCATGAGCATTTCCGTATAATGGTTTTCTTTTTACGTTGGCTCGACATAGTGGCTACATTGCACCAGATGGTTACACAGTACAGTATAGTCCAAAATCTAAAGCGACCATCAAAGGATCAAAATCCATCGATAGTCTCCGTCGTCATGTCGGCCCGCATATACCACGACTGAAGGTCTCTGGGTATATGAGCTACTGAATATACACAAGCTTATCCCGAAATGCGACAGGCGAAAACGAGTCTCTATGACGGCCTTTACACTTGTATACTGTGGTCATGACTCAGTTCAGGCAATCACCCTGCCACCAAAAGGTAAGAGTCGGATTCTGGCAACCGTTGCTGGGTCGCCCCGGTCAAGTCACGACTGCCAAAATCCGAAGCACGCCTTATGCATTTCATTTTTCAAATCTCAAAGATAATAATACAATTTAATGTCAATCTATCAATGTATAATCAAGGCTATTTCAATATATTCAAAACGTTATTATATTGTCAGTTTTATATAGTGTAACAGTTTTTACAATAAGCTACGAAATATGTACATTTTACATGTTAATACAGTATTCTGTAATTTTTTTTTTATGCATATCAACTATTAAATTTGGGCCTAATCTCGGGCATACCAAATCTATCTTAATTTTTTTAATGAACTCAGTAATAAATTTCGTATATGAATTGGAAAAATCTCCTTCCGTCAAATTATTACAAACGTATTGATTGGTGTTACGTAGATAGCACACGATTTTTGTACCTAAAAAGATAGAACCATGAACAAAATAATAATCTTCTTTGCTTATCATAGAAAATGACGGCATGTGGATAATAGTGAAATAATTTTCCAGTGATTTTGCTGAGATCGGCTATCTTCTAAACGACTGCACGAGATTGGGACTGCATATCATTCTTTTATTTGCCGTGATTGTAGCATTTCATCAAATAAAAAAACTAGATATCAATGAACATCCGATATCTCTGCTTGATGACGTCCTTCTCTTTATATGTTTGCCTGCTTTCTTCATGGAGACTGTGTTTTCAATGATTGCTACTATAAGTATCTTGAACATAGTGAAAACCATTGATTTCGTTGTAATGGTAAGTTGTTATACAGAATATTTGGATAATATTTAAATGTGGTTAAACATGTTGTATCTATTACAAATAAAATTTTTGGCCTTTGAAATCGATTACAAATCTTCATCATTACTCTTATATTTTCTTACTTATTTGGATAAAAATTCTGAATATGTTTCGAATCAAATTCCAATAATAAATATTAAGCCGATTGACTTAATCTTATTAAGGCTTTTTAAATTTGTGACACATTAGAATAATAAGGCCAATCAAGATTGATTTACATTGATTGATCTTGTGCTAAGCTTACAGCGTACTGAACAAATATAACTGAATTGACTACATTTTTTAAGTGACAACTTATAGTTCTAAATAACTAATGTTATTTTCTAGATTATTCAAGTACTGATACAAACCCCACTCATTATGGACGGTCTGCGGCGATGCAGTAATGCCAAGAAACTCCGTCGCACGAAGCCTGGTAGAGAAGTTCTCATGTTCTTGCTCATCACAAACGTCGTTATGTGGCTCTTCTACACATTCTCTTATAAGTCACCTGATAGTCTTGACGAAAGATACGCGTTCTACGGCAAAGTAGCGTGGTCAATATTGGGTCATATAAGCTTACCCTTAATTATGTTCTACAGATTCCACTCAAGCGTTTGTTTCGCTGATATCTGGAATTCTGCATACAATCCAGGGTCTGACCATTAATTCTAATGATGCAGTAAACGCGGTAGACGGTAGACCTTTTACTGTCAAAATTCTCTCTAAGTCTTACCCATCTGGATGGATTATAACTATTAGATTGCATGTGTAACCAATATTTAACAAATCAGTTAGGCCGAGATCTCAAAGACTGTCCTGGAGTTATAAACACTTATTTTCTATTTGTGAAATCTACAAAAATTGTGCTATGCTCCAAAAAAAAAAAAATACAAAATAAATAAACGTAATTCATTACGAAAGAAAGACGGTATTAGAATTGTTACTTTTTAATATATGCACTATAAAAATTTGTTTATATGTTAGTGTAGTAAGTAAATATTTTTAGTTAATACGCGTATATAAGAATAATAAGTTAAATTATATTTATAAAAATGTTTTTGTTAAAAAAAAAAGATCCTGTAATAATTATACTTGTAAATAAGGATCCAATTAAAATGATATTAATAATATGTAATATTTTATTCAATTAATATAAGTCCGAAAATTCTTACGTAAGTTAAATATTTTTATCATCTTGTACCCCTTTTTACATCTGAATACTGACTAGTATCCACATTTTACTTTAATTATGTATGTGGTTTATTATGTATTGTTTAATTTTCAAAATGCTTTACCATACCCAATATAAATTATATAAAATTACTAAATTTCTTGTAAATTAAGAGAAAAGCAATAATTTGAATATTATTACCTCGTAAAAAATAATACCTACAACTTATATACAAACATTCTATAAATTGTATTACGCGTGATCAACTGATTTGATCGAGCTAAATATCTCTATGTATGATTGAGGTAAGGAAATGTAACATGCAATTTCTTACTCCTTGCAATGATTACAAGCCACATACATTACACCTAACTACAAAGCACGTATCAACAGAGCACCTTAGCTGACCAGCTCAGAGAGCCCGTTAATTAATGTTGCGGCCCCATAACGCAATTATGGGATATTAGGTTAAGTACTCGGACGGTCCAGAAGCACGACCGGGCCGCACTTAGCTTGCACGATGCCTTCATACAAATTAGTTACCTGAAAACTCATCATATTAATATGTTGCATGCAGGTAAGATAATATTATTTCAACTCAAGAATTTTAAAAAGTTTTATAGATGAAGGATACATTTACCTATTCTTACAAATATAAAAAAATTACAATATTAAATCATTATCACATAAATACAAAGACAATGATAGACTCACTTCGGCTTGCAGCGTTTCAAGATCAGCGTGTGTTCGTTCGTCCAGTTGCTTATATCTCTAGCAGTCGTGTTCATTTCATACAAGCATAAAAGCAATGCTTGCCCTACGCTCTACAAGTATCTAATTCTAATATTATGAATGAAAAAATCAATAAAAAATAAATTCACCTTTTCCAATTCATTTGATTATGAAAAGGCGTAGGCGCGTACGTTGGCGAAAAGCAGAACTAAAATTTGCTTTATATGTCAAGGAAAATATATGGGTAGGTATGTGCACAATATTAAATACCTAACGACTTTGATATAGGAACAGGGCAAGCATGCTTTGTGCTTGTGTTAAATTTGTGATTAAAATGTGTGCTTATCGAAATAAATAAAAAATAATACATTTTCACAATCCTCTACAGAGAGAGTAGAGCAAGAGCAATAGAATAGCCAAAATATTTTTTTTATCGATTGCTTGTCCTATGTGAAAACGATATGCACGCCACTGATCTCTAGAGACCCTCTGTCAGGGTAAGGTGGGCCAACATGGCTGTCAACGTATTCTCGTCACTTTGTGGTCGCTGTCGCTTTTGGACTACATTATACTTTCCATCAAGTGCAGTGTAGTCACTTTGTCGAGCCAGTTTAATAAATATAACAAAAATACTATATTTATTTATTTATTTTTACTACAATAGTAGCACTATAAAAAACATCATTCTTATAAATTTATAACCTAATAGCTGTATATATACTGTATACCGCATGCAAAAAAGTTTAATATATATATATTTATCTATATTTCTTATAAGTTTTGCAATTTCTAGGTTTTACTATGAGTTTCCTTAATTTAGTTACTTCAACGATTGTACATTTGCGACGTCAATCCTGAACGGCAATACCTGTGGTAAGCCAATCTACTATGCACTAATTGTGTTTGCTCACAGTTCAACATGTTTCACGATGCCATCATATAGACATGACCTGGTTAAATTGTTTTGTATTCTCATGCATGATTTCATATGGCACTAGGATTTCAAATAAGATACTAAAATGCAAAAACTAATTTATTACAATATAATTACTTAATTAAAATTAGAATATATTTCCATGGATTACGAAAAAAAATTACGCTTTTATTATACCTCTACTCCCAATTTTGGATTTTGCAAATGGTGAAACAATTTAAAAACAGTTAATGTTTACCTAAATTTTAATATTGCTGTGTAAAGTTGTACTTGCAATATATACTTTAAATCGACAAAATAATGTTCATATTACGTTAAATAGATTTGGGGCTTGGGTTTTTATGTCTGGTACAAATATGAGAAAATGTTATCCGCGAGTAGGGCAGCTCGCATCGCACGGATATGCGCTTCGCTGACCAATGCCACTGTTGTCTAATTGTTTCCGATCTCCCCTGAATAACCACCGCGTTGTATTGACAAAATTTGAACACGTGAATGGTGACTGATAAAGGTATTCAATGCTCCGCTGACCTTTCCCGCTGTATAGGCACAAAATTGTAGTTCATTTACAGAATTTTGCATAGAAAATATTCAAAGTAAGTTTTAAACGAAAGTATATTATGACTTATATTTTCACCGATAGTTCATGACTTTTCGGAAATTTAACTTTGGTTGTTGTGCTAAAAATCTTACCTGAGGTCCTAAAAAGTCTACTATGCATTTTATACCACACAATTTGTGGTTGATGCCTAAGTATTCACATACCACATTTTATATAGATGTATAGAGATAATTATAAACCAAACATATAGAATCTAATAACAATTATAAACATTTTTTTAAAAATATATGTCAATTTGGTCACGTTACGAATTTACGACATGTACTAGAAAAGTGATAAATTGTAAAATTTTAAACTTAACGCCTAATTTTCTAAGAACTACACAAGCTCTCCAATTAAATTTTGTTTATCCCCTTCTTTCAATTTAATATTGGTTTTATATACAAACATATATTAAAAATTTAGTAAATTAAGTTAAGAAAAAAAATATTTATATATATAGTGGAAGATATAATTAAATTCATATTTGATTTTATTTAGTATTTATATGTGCATTATTATTAAATCACAATAGAATATAACAATGGCATATATCAGACCGAAGTCACGCTCTACGGGGCAACCATAGAGCGGCGCCCGCGCATACCGGAAGGGAGTGACGCGTGCGCGACATCGCACCGGAAACGTCCCCATGGCCCGTGACCTGCGATCGCGCAAATGCGCTTTGAGACCGCTATAGGACTCACGAAATTATTACTATTTCATTAGCTTAAAATATCCACAGTGGTTAAGATCAGTGCGGAGTGTTTTAAAATATGTGAAAAGTAATATTTCTTAATATAAACATGTGCAAAAACACGTTAGTAATTCGTTTAAAAAATACAAATATAAGAACAGGAATTCTCAATTATTATTTTGTTACAATTAATCTGAAAATATAAATCTTTATGTAAATAAACGAAACAAAATGGCAATAATGGTTACGAAAGTTCTAAATAGGTGTTTACTAGCCTGAAGTGAAGGGTACGTATTGTAAGTGTAACTGCTCAGAGGGCACTCTGCAACGTATTACGTCAATTTAATGGCTTTGGTCGACATCAAGAGGCAATCGCAGTCTCGGCATATCCAATATTGAATGGTATGTGGTTTAGTTGGTTTACCGGCACTATTAAGAAGTTTATCGCAAATGTATATTTTAATATGTGCGCAAAGAATTATAGCGATTATGCTTTTATTTGATACCAGCTAAAGGCTCTGAAATAATTTGAAAGAAAAATACATATGTATCAAAGTTTTTTATAACAAATAAATCAATTCGAGGGTGATTTATTTTTTTATAATATGTTATACTTTAAAATAAAAATTACCATAATATAGATGTAGGATATACATAGATCTTTATATTGTAATTAAAAACTGATTTGGCCTCGAATATCTATAATAAAAGTCGTGCTACAAAATGATTATCTTGTAATAATGAAACTAAAAAGTGAAAATATAAAATAAGAAATCAAACACTCCCTGCCGAAGGTATTAAACGGAAAAGTATAGAAAATAAACTCAATCTGACACAATAATGTTTGCTCTAAAAGCAGTTTGCTGACCGACACAAAAATCAGCTGAGGCCCCGTCACATTGAATTACTCATTTCGTATAATAGAATTTCTTCTAACATAGTTTGGACTTCACGTAGGTAATACATTATCACATAACAAAATAAAAGAATATTTTATAAAATCTCTTGTAGTTTATAACTGTACTTTTTGAAGTAACATTTTAGTTTTGTTTTATTGACAACAATTTTAGGTGATGTAAATAACTTTTTTATACCTTTTTTTTACATAATTTTGTCAAAATCTCTTAGGCTGAGATTCATAGACGCTATTTCAATTTTGCTAAGCAAAGTTCTCAAATAATAAATTTGTTTTGACAAAAAACTGAATATATAACTGTGAACTTGAGTATAGCCATAATATTCGCAGAGCCAAGCCCATATTGGCAAAATCGGTGACTTACCAAATCCTCTAACATTCATAAGCAAACTTAAAGCTATGTCTATAAATCATATCCTGAGATGCAATATTGAATTAAAAAATATATTTATAATTAAAATGGAAAACAATATATGAAACTAAGTATTTTGGTCTTTTAAAGACATTTTGTGACTTTGTACAATTATTAGTTATCAAGCTATTGTAGCTGTTTCAATTCGATTATTCTCCGGACGGTCTGAGCTCATCAAAGACGAAACGCTATTCATCCGGAAAATTGCCCAGGTTCAATGAATATTATTAAACTCTTCGACAATTCCGCCTACTTGGATAAAGTCAAAAAACCTATGTTTGTAATAAAATATAAATCATGTTTTACAAGGGTATATGTAAATCATATTTGTGTCTTTATTACAAATCGTAATTTGGAAGTTTTTAGAGCATCAATGCATGTTTAGAAGTGGAATATGCTTCCAGCGGCCATATTTCCGCGATCTTATGACCTGGGAGTCTTTAAGAGAAGAGTGAATAGGCATTTGCTAGGCGATCGCATTTCATCATCGAACTCATCTTCACCTTCCACCAGGTGTGATTCAGGTCAAGCGTTCGTCTATAAATAATAAAAAAAAATCACACTAAAACTACTGAACCGATTTCGACCAGATATTTGTAATTGAAAATTTTCAACTTAAATCATCGATTTGAGATAGAATATGTTGACCCTCTACGTAAATATTTACCGTCATACAAGGAACTTACTGAAATAAAGGGAATAAAATAAAATTGTTAATATTCCGTAATATTTACATTATACTATTTTTACTAATCAATGGTTCGTAAATATTTCGACTTGAATCGAGATATTTTGTCATCGTTTATGTGGCCAGGGTGGTGGGTGATGACCTGTCGCTGCCGGCACTCGCTCGTGCGATGGTCAGTAGCGACAGGGCATGGCAGGCGGCCCTCTCCTTCATGGAGAAGACGATGAAGGCGAAAGAGGCAGCGGAGCGGGTTCGGGAGGCTATTCGCCAGAGGCCTTCCTCCATAACAGGACATACGCCGGGCGGCGCGCTTGAAGGAGCGCGTCACCCAGATCCAGGCGTGAGCGGTGTGCGACGTGTTCCCGCACACCTTTCCAATGATAAATTAAGGAGATGAGGGGAGGGTGGCATTTTTTTTACACGACTCTCCCCTCTAAATGTGTTAGGTGTACGCAGGGGTTGGCGACTATTTAGCCACCCCATGCCAAGAAGGCGGGGCCTGCAGAAGGCTAGACGTCGCCGGGTGCCGAGGAAGATGGCTCAGCCTTGCCCTTGGCACTCGGCAGGCGGGAGAAGGAACACCCCGGGGGCTTTAGTCGGTGCAAGTCCGACACACCGGGGGGCAACCCTCATCGCCCCCTGAGGTCCGTTAGGGATTTCCCCCGGGTCACCAAAAAAAAAAGTTTATGTGGCCGATGTCGTATTCGAAATTATTGTATGGGATATTATTTGTCAATAATAAGAATATAATAAAATATTTTAGGTGAAATTACACGTACAAAGTGTTTAATAATAAAGAGTTAAGTAGCTACAAAGTGTAAAAGATAAAAGGAGTTTTGCCATAATTTACCTTTAATCACTTAAAATGGTAAACGTGGGTTTGTGGAGAGTATAATCCGGTAACCGTGTACCGGTGTAGCACATGTCACGCTCCGACGACCATATTTAGAGATATGTGACGATCCAGCGAATGCCCAGTGAACCGGCAGAGGATGTGAGTTATTAAGTGGTACACTTTCAGGTGATCTGTCGAGTGAGAGAATCGCCTCCACCGCCCCTCACTTCCAACGGCTGTGTCGTTGGCGTTCACCGCCGTCCATGAATTCATAATAATTTATTCGTTTTTTTTTTTAACAAATCATTATTATTTTTTGTTTTATTCAATTCGATTATGCAACAGATTACGAGTATATGCGAGCTCTATTAAAATAAATGTAGTCAATGTACAAAAACTAGATTTTGCGAACAAATTATTGATTGTTTTTTTTTAATATTAAAAATAAAATAAAAAGTTTTTTATTTTAAATAGAGGTTTTAAAAAAATGGATTTTTGACGTTAAATTATGAGAAATATCCAAAAAAAAACTTGTTTGAATTCTTAATAAAATGCGCATAAAATACGTACGTATTTGTATTTATTTCACCTTCCACCTTTACTCAGCTTTAGTCTCATATAATGAAAATTAGAAAATAAATATTCACACAGCAATAAACATAGTGAAACAAATAAATTATTGTGGATTGTTTTATATTTGTCTCCTTTGCTAAAAACAAGAATACGATACCACAAATACAATACAACTTATTTAAAAACAAAATGTAAAGTACTAAAAACATTTAAATAAAAATTATTTAAATGAATAACACTTGTGACCTATAAAGCATTTGCCTCTTGAACTTACTTTAAAAAAAAAAATCACGCTACATTCAATTACATTTTATATTTAGGGAAAGTCTTGGCATACATACATTTCTTATATGCTTTGAACAAAAGTAATTAAAAAAATTAAAATGCATATCGAGTGATAAACGGCTATTTGGTTTAAGAGACATATTTGGTGATATAGTAATATATTTGGAATCGGTAAAAAAACGCTAATTCTGAAAATGTACACACAGACATACATGTACATGTGTTACAGAATATCACTAAAAAATATAATTTAATGCAAATAGCCTTTCACCCCTCCATATAATATAACAAATTAAATACAGTAACAATATCTTACATTTCTCTCCATTTTTTAATTATACAATAAAACATAAAAAAGCTACCTGCCTTACCTTTATTACGAATAATAATATATTATCCCTAACGAGAGAATCTGTCGCGAATGCCGTATCCTTTTAGATTCGACGTTCATAATCAACTGTATAAATGTGTTGTCCCGCGCTCAGTTCATCCATTCGTTACGAGCCTCTGATGTTATTCATACCATATCAAACGGTTAGAGAGCATTACAGTGATTCCGCTCGTTTGAATTAATCTATCAATATACTCATAAACCATAAAGATTAACTGATGAGTCTCGGCAGGCTAATTGCTGCTGGTTCAATTCTTTTTTGTCTTTACGTAGTAATTTGTGAAAAATTTATTGACCTCCGAAATTAAAATAGCTAAAAAAGTTTATCACTCAAAATCCGACGATCAGAATTCTTTTATTAGAAATTTAATTTTCAGTGGGAACATAATTTAAATATTATTACATATGAAAACGAATATATTAAAAGTCGATAGGAGACTTTTGTAGGAGTTAGACATTAATTTTGCAAGAACAAAAAGAATACATAATTTTTTTTTACGTGTTAAGGCTACGGGTGTTTGTCCGAACTGTGTCATGACCACAGTACACAAGTGTGACGACTATCATAGTGATTTGCTTTGACCTGTTGCGTTTCTAGATCAGCTTATACACGTAGTAGCTCATATACCTAGAGACCTTCAGTCATGATACTCGTATATGTGGATCGACTTGACGACGGAGACTGTGAATACGTTTACGTCCTTTAATAATCGCTGACATTTTTGGAATGCACTGTAATTACCATTAGATGCACTGTAATTACTTTGTCAAGCCAAAGTATAAAGAATCCGTAAAAAACTTTTTTTTTATTTTGTAATTGTAATTTTGTAGAAAATTTAATCACCTTCTATTCACTACTTTCCTAAAAAAACGTATATTTATAGCTAATAAGTTTATGTTGAAACTTCATTATTTAATTTATTTTTATAACAATTACGTATGCTAAATTAAATATAGTAATAATATTATTTCCCAGGAGTTGACCTAAATATTACTCTGAACTAGTCAATGGGACATTTTAATTCCGAAATTTTATTATATTATGTTATAATTATACATTTTAATTCATGTATAAATACTTACAAAATATAAATGAATGCCATTATATCCAGAGACCACATCCGGAAGTGGACTCTTTTGATGAGTCTAAATCATTGATTCCCAAAGTGGTAAATATCGACTCCCACGGATCGACGAAGAGCTGTCAAACGGGAGGCCACGATAATAGATCTTTTTTTAAGTAGGTCCTGACTTTTATTTTGGTTTTCTATTAATGGAATTATCTACTTATAAGGATTATTATTGTTTATCTGCTTTTTTTGGGGTTAAAAAGTACCAAAAAGGCCAGTTTTCACCACATTTTAGTATACAATATTACTAAGAAACCAGTCTTATCTCATAAATTCAAGTATATTAGCAGGATATCTGTGGTTGCAGTACACTTAGACCTTCTAGAAACTTGCATATGTAATGATACCGAGCAGCGTTCGCACAATAGGACCGGGACTTATCTGACTTGTTGATTTTATCAACCAATAAATACGAATAAGAAACAGATGCGTTTATTTGTTTCCGGGATGTCGAAAAATAAATTGTTACCATATTTTAAAATATTGTCAAAAATATGTAATGGTAATTTGTATGTGTACATAAATTAAAGTGAATCGATTTAATTTTGCTTGAAAGTGCCAGAGGAAAGTAAGTACCTTTATTATTTTGTATAATTTACTTATCATCTCGTAGCTAAGGAAGGCACTCTTGAAATGGTCCTATAAATATCTGTATGTAATTTGTGTCTAGTCTATGTCATAAATTCATCATCTATACTAATATTATAAAGCTGAAGAGTTTGTTTGTTTGTTTGTTTGTTTGTTTGTTTGTTTGTTTGTTTGTTTGTTTGTTTGTTTGTTTGTTTGAACGCGCTAATCTCAGGAACTACTGGTTCGAATTGAAAAATTCTTTTTGAGTGGAATAGACCATTTATCGAGGAAGGCTTAAGACTATATAACATCACGATGCAATTATTAGGAGCGAAGAAATAATCGAAAATGTGAAAAAAACGGGCAAAATTATTCATCCTTGAGGGCTTCCATTGCGTGCGCTGCAAAAACAGTTCAAGATACCAAAAATATATGTATGAAAGAATTATTCCTCTTGAAATGATCTAAAAAAATGTCCGCGACAGTATATGTCTATCTTTTAAGATTAAGTCACTAGAACCGTTTTTATGGTAAACAAATTTGGTCGAAATTAATGCATTATTTGTTAAGAGTTGTATCAACGTAATAATATTAATCTTTATCCAAATAAAAGTGTTGTTGATTAAGAGTATTTAATTGTGAACAAAATTGTCTTTGACATCACTTAATTTCAATGAACATCTTAGGAGATATTACAAAACCTTACATAGCAAAACAACGTTTGCCGGATCAGCTATAGTGTCTTGATAACCGCGAAACTCGAGAACGGCTGAACCGATTTGACTGATTTCTTTTTTGTTGTGTTTGTTGAAGTCTGGGGAAGGTTATAACAGAGAGAAGATTTTAAAAAATGATCTGAAAAAGTCTAAAAACAACACTTTTCTATATTCTCATACATAAGATTTGTTATAAGTCAATTTGAACTTTAACACCATAGCATAAAGTTTAAATGTTAGTGGGCGGGTTCCGGGAAGGCAAAACAATTATTGAGTGACGAATAAATATTAATGTCAATATTTGTCAATTTTTATACATATAGCATTAAGGCCAGGTTCCTTCAAAAATTTTCAAAAAACAGCCGTCAGGCCAATAGCTATTAACATTAAAAAAAACAATGTGACTTTGTTTTAGAGAAATAGGGCAGAACAAGGTCTGCCGGGACAGCTAGTCAGTAATAAACGTTGAACGGTGTAATTATTTAACGCTTACTCTACTCTTATTAATTCCTTGAGTTTGGGCTCAAGATTCTTTTAACGATTTGAGATATTTGATGTATGCAAACGAGTTTTTAAAACTATATAATTAACATTATTAATATTGGGAACTACTGACAGAAATTTCCAAAATACTCCAAATCGTAAATATATTAAAAAATGTATTTATCGAAAAAATTAATATTTAAATAGATATTGAGCTTTGAAAACATTTTTTTTTCGATTGTTTTTTTCATTGTTGGCTAGTCTCTTTCATATTATTGTTGTCTTATTTAACTAGTTTAATTATATTAAGAGTTACTTAATATTAAAAATAGCCTATCTAAAAAGATTTTTTTTCGCTAAGACTGTAGGATTGTATGACAGGTGGCCTTTTCGGCGTAGGGAGTTGACGGCCCCATCGCCCACCGGATTCGTCCGGTGCAGTCAGTCCGAGTCGCTGGTCAAAGACCGGGCCAGTGACTCGTCCTTCCTCCTTATGCTCCCACCGTTCCTTATCCTGATTTTCCCTTCTTACTACTCCCTCCTTCCTCAAGTTTGTTCCTTCCCCATACTCCACTACCTCTTTTCCCCCCTTCTTCGTCTTTTTGTCTTTTCTTCGTACCCATCCTTTTATCCCATCCTCTTGTTTCTTCATCCTTCACTTCCTGTGTGATGTATGAAAGTAGAAGAATGCTAAAAAGTATTATGGAGTCACAGCGTACAAAAGTACTACCCCAGGAGGGTACCGGTCGCACCGCGGCCGGAGAATCCCTCCCCGAGCTGGACCTTCCCTCCAGCTCGGGCTGCCCCACGTTCTCTGGGGGGGGCAAACCTGTGCTCCGCAGTGACGGCTCTTCCCCCGTCACTGCGCCGACGACCCAAGCAAGCACAATGATTCTCGATCTTGCCTTACGAAAGGAGTTCCACACTTCGGTGGAGCGTTTGGAGATTGACTCGGACGACTCAGTGTCAAGTCAACGATCTCGCGGCTCAGGCTCGCTAGAACGGAAACGGTCGTACCAAACATTCCGTTCCGACAACGACTCGGAATTTGAGGTCCCCGCCAAGTTTGTGGCAGCCCCCAAAAGGGGAAGGGGTAGACCTCCCACAACCGGCAAATATGTCGGTTTGTGGGAGGCAAAAAAGAAGGTGCTGACCGCGCAGAAGGAGGAGGAAGCGCGGAAAGCGGAGGCAGACCTTCTGGGAACGACACGGAGCGCTCGCCCTCACCTCACGTCGCGTCTTGATGTGGCTGGGGTTGAGGGGACATCCATGTACGCCCAGAAGGATATTATGGATAAGGGCTTCGAGGTACTCTCGGAGTCCATAGCCAAGTCCTCCAATTTAAAGGGGACAGTGGCTAGAGATATGAAGGCCGCCATGACGGCCATAAAAGAAGCGGTAGAGGTCATCGTCACGACCACCGCAACAGAGGAGACCCGGAAACTCCACCGGGAGAATCTCCGGTTGCGGGAGATCGTGCGTGACCTCCAGGAGGATATGGCCATTATGAGAGCTGAACTCCGAGATTTGAGACGTCGGGGCCCTACCTACACATCTGCGTTAGGAGACCCTGATCCCCAAGAAATCTCTCCCACCTCCGGAACTAGCGTTTTAGAACGCACTGTCGCGGATTTGGTGGGGGAAGTGCGCGGCTTCGGAGCGCGCCTAGAAGCAACGGAGAGGCGCTTGATGCGTCCTCCGTTGCAAACGGAAAGGACTTTAACCTATGCGGCGAAGACGGTCGTGCGGAAGGCAAATCAGCCCAAGCTGACCGCCCCCACCGCTAGGGAATCTCATGGCAAGGACGCGCCGGGGCGCGACTCAACCCTTGTTCCGCCTAAGCCCTCAAAGGGTAAAGGCAAGGGGAAGAGAAGCGCCCCAGCGCCTGTACCGGACGCGACAGATTCAGAGGCCCCGTGTCCACCTCCAATCACGTCCCAGTCTGCCAAACATCATGGCAACTGGACCGAGGTGGGGAAAAATGGGAAGCCTCTGAAACCAAAGAAGAAAAATGAGCGGACCCCTAAGGAGATCCGCCAGAAGACGAAGCAGAAGGCGAAAGCTCCGAAGATCCCGCGGCCGCCCAAAACAGCGGGGATCTCTGTGAAGCTGACGCTGGACGCCGCCAAGAAGGGTATCTCCTTGGAGAATGTCCTCCAGGCAGCGAAAGATCAGGTCACTTCTGAACTCTCCACTCAGAACATAAGTGACCTGAAGATAAGAGGAACACTCTCCGGCGCCAGGATCTTCTTGGTCCCTGGTGAGCCGGAAGAGGCGGAGAGGAAAGCGGGACTCCTCTGCAGCGCTTTGAAACGCATCCTCCCCACAGAGGATGTAAAGGTCACACGTCCCGTAAAGTGTGTGGACCTGAAGATCTCGGGCCTAGACGACTGTACCTCGCGTACAGTTTTGTTGGGTGCGATTGCGGAGTATGGCGGGTGCGACCAAGAGCACATTCGCGCAAGCGAAATCTGGCGCACTACGTTCGACCTTGGGGTTGCTTGGGTGTCCTGCCCAGCCTCAGCAGCCAAAAGGTTAATAGAGAGAGGCTTCATAGTCAACTGGGTCAGGCCCCAGATTCGACTGTTGCCGCCGCGCGTGATCCGGTGCTTCCGTTGTCTGGAGCCCGGACACGTGACGGCTATGTGTACAGCAAAGGTCGACCGTAGTGCGCTTTGCTTCAGGTGTGCACAGCCAGGCCACAGGGCCCAGGCGTGCAAAGCCAGTGTCCGCTGCGCAGTTTGCGCTGACGCCGGGAGACCGGCGGGGCACAAAGTGGGCAGCGAAAACTGTGCTGTCGCAAAAAGGCCGCTAAAAGCGTTGCGAGGAAGAGGGAAGGCTGCCGCCGATTTAAACAAAACGGAGGTGCCCATCATAATGGTTGAGGAGTCCCCGGCTGCACAACTGCCTGAGGGACAAACTCGCGGAGCGTCTAGCGGGGTGCCTGAGGGGGCAACCGCCTGACATTAAGCTCCAGTGGTGTTGCGCGTGCATCTGCACGCCACTTGGCGATGGGGGGTGGTGTCACTCTTCTCCCACCCTCCTACCAGCAAGACGAAGCCCTTTGGGCGGATCACGCGCCGGACCGCGGTGAGGCCAACGTCACATTCCCGTAGTCCGGCGCACCCTGTGCTTGGCGATACGTCCCAGTGGTTTTAGTCGGTGAGAGTCCGACACACCGGGAGGTGGCCCTCACCGCCTCCTGACGGTCCATAATGGATTTCCACTGGGTTACCAAAAAAAAAAAAAAAAAAAAAAAAAAAAAACAGGTGGCCTTTCGAGGCCACCAACATACAGTCCTGGTGCAGTTACAACTACACCTGGCAATAAAACTAAATGTTAAAAATGACAAAAAAAATTAATGTTAAAAGTAAAATGATGATTATTTAAAATTTGGCTTCTTTCTGTCCTTGTCGGACATGTAATTGTCTATGTGCTTTTTATGTAAAAAAGTTTCAAGCAATGACACTATGATACTACAGATAAATATATGAAATACTTTCAAACTCCAAAATAAAGTTCAGAAGACACTCACAGTAGATAAAATGTTCAATTCAACATCACGTCGAAACGATAATAGTTTGCGAGCGTCTTATAAATAACATTTCGCTACTTACAGCAAAATACGGAAATTCACATACTGTCGGGAAAGAGTTGATATTGCCAGCCATTGAGGTTGTTATAAAAACGGTTTTACACAAACCTACATCTGATATTATTAAAATAATTCCTTTAAGTAACATTATAGTTCAAATGTATGTTAATGGAATGAGTATTAAAATTAAAAGTTTCTTGTGTGATATTTGCAAACAGCCTACTTCTCTATACAGCTGGACGAGCCAACTGTTATAGTCTATAGAGCGCAGCACTAGGCTGCCGCCATTAATATTTATGGTTTATGAACGTGGTTTTTTAAGATGTCAGTTTTTGTAAAAATAAATAGTGATAACAGTGAGTGCTTCTATTAATCAATTAAATCACCTAACAATTGGATATACCACCAACCTCACCTGGTAATGAGGCATTATTATTGTCATACATATATCAGTACTGCTCTTTTCGACATCTAACACTATAGGCGAATCAACATTTAAAGTTCTAAAGGATTACTTAATAAAAAAAAATCTATGCAAAGTAAAAACAAGACAAAATTGTTTGAGGAACTATGGTCTAAATCAATATCCGGTAAACCAGCTCACCCCATCACTCGCTTCTGCTTGCATCTAAATAAAATTTCTCTAACTTCTTTATCAAACGGATGTAGCCGGTAAATTCTCACCAGCAAAAGTTTTAAATGGCTGTGTGAATGTTCAAGTTATTCTTTTATCTAGGTAATAATTTTAGAGATTATTCGAAAACAAGCACATAGCGAAGAAACTTAAAAGACATTTATTCTAAGATAAAAAAAATAAACTCTTAAAATTATATAATTTTCGTAACTCGATGTAAATTTAAAGTATAATATTTGAAGTTCCTAAATAAAACTACTTAATACCTTAAGGTATTTATAGTCTACAGATATATTATTAATCAACCTATACATAATATTTTTTTATTGTAAATGTGACATTAAATTTGTAATCACGTCATTACCAAAATATTAAATTTATCCTAATGACTACAATAATTATAAAGTCTCCAAACTTATTTGATGTAACATAAGTGCTATTTCTGCATTATTATTAATAAGTATAATGTTATTACATGTTTCACAACTCTGTTTCATTAAAAGTTTCATGTTGAACAGAACTTCCATTGCTCATAAAGTTTAAAACATGTTGGTTGGAATTTTCTAGCGATGTTCAATATCTAAGCCTATAAGTAGCTTTTACAAATTACATTTTAAATTTCAAAACGGAGTTTATTTGCCCATTATTGATATGTACGATACTTTCTTGTATTCTTTTTATATAAAATAACTTGAACTAAGATCCTTATTTATTTTGGATACTATTCCGGTACTAAAAATATAAGTAATAGATTTTTAGTAAGAGGATTAAGAAAATATTGAAATTTAAAATAATTAGTGATCTAGTCTGAATTACGAATTTTATCAATAAAAAAAAGAAAATATATGTACAACATAAGCTTTTATTAAAAAATGAGAAAAATATTTTATATTTATTAATTTATATATTATATAAATAATGAGTAGTGTAGTGTTAATCACAATATATACTTTACAATACACTATACAACTTATGTATACTTTTCTCAAATGCGCCCATAAAAATACTTAATTTAAAAAGGCGATGTGAAGCTCTTTTTAATATCTATTTAGTTATTTTAAAAATCAATTTATTACAGATAAAAAGCTAAATTTAGTAAAAATTTATGCTCAACTTTTCTTTCAGTAAAGTGAGAGCATACATCGGTGTAATGAAGATTTGAAGATAATCGAAAGAGCGCCCTGCAGACGATTTATTTGCAGCGCGACCGTCCGGATAATAATGCCTTTAACAACGCTTCCGGGCGCATTCAGGCGCGTTGACACCATCCACTTTACTCGCATCTTAAATATTTTATGTTTTTTAATTTTTATAGTTACTTTTATAGTAGCTTTTGTTTTGTAGCTATACGACATTGTGGTTTTTTTAAATTAAGTATTCAACTAATAAAAAAAGCCACCTTAAATACCTTACACCTACCTAATAATTTTAGTCATAAAATTTTCTAAAAGTAGGCTATAAACAACTTTATCAAGAAGTGATATATTTTTCAAATGAATTATATTGTTTATGTCACACTGACTGGGAAAGCCAATTGCGTATGTTGATACTAAGCGCCTTCCCTTTTGGGTTTATATTTGGGTGTTATCAATAAAATATTTTTTTATATATTTTTAGTGATGTTTCTACATTTGATGTTGATACAAATTTTATTAAGTTAGATTTAAATAACTCTTAATGTATTTTAAAAATATAAAAATTCCTGTTTGCGTCTCCGCGTAGGTCGTTCGCGACCGTTTGGCGCGAACACTATCAATTTTATTTTTTGGAAATCTGTAAATATAAACTTGACGATAATATTTTTATATTATTCTTATGGGTGGACCACCATACATAAGAGTAAAAAAATTAAAACTTGAAATAGACTTATTTTCTCTACTTTCATATAGTATAATATACAAACACGGACTCTTGAAGTCCGGTCAAATTAGCGTTGAAGCGTTATCATAAGACAAAAGATATTCCTAGGTAGATTTGTAACCCTTAACTTTAGGTAGTATGACGCGAAGAAGACGAGAATTATTATTAAAAGTAGTGGAATGAATCCTTATTACCAGAAATTATAGATACGCAAAAAAATTGTTTAATGTCACTGTTATTATACATGAAACACAAATACTATTTCAATTAATTTCTTGATCGAGTTTGAACCACAGCTGATGACGTATTTATTTTTATATATCAATTCAATTTTTCTTGTAACATTATTTCATGCAAATCCTGGTTTAAAATGCTTAAACGAAGCATAGATATCACATCGTCTTCAAGTCATACCGTTCGCTTGTTGATAGACTTTCGACCCCACATTAAGAGTGTTCTCTCTAAACCTTTCGCTACCAGAAAACAATATCCAAACCGATATTATTTTGTAAATTAATTGCATAAACGTTATAAAAACAATTATGTTTTCAGTTTTAACTTCTATATGTTGCAATTACTTTATATAAAAAGTAAGTTCAATTGAATTTTTAAGAATTATGATGGTTTCACTATTGGACTCTACATTTGCATATCATAATATATTTAAAACATTATAATTTAATTGGTGTAACTAATTATTAAAAATATCATCAAACATACTGTCCAAGAAAAATACGATCCAGCCTGCTGTTCAGATGGTTGTTGTCACTTAATCAATTTCGTCATCTGCTTATCGCTCAAAAGCAGTAGATTGACATCGTGTTGATAAACATAACAAAATAAGCCCATAATAAATATGGAATAGGGTTTCCAATCAAGTCAACTTCGCGTCCCCCGGTCTACGTTCGCCGCAGGAAATTCGTAGAGCTACATAATATTAGAAATGAAAATAAATACAATTAGTAACATTATTATTTAATATGAAATTCTTTGCTTTTTTTACAAAAAACATCTCTCTGTTTAAGCACATTAGTAACGACCAGGACTTACTAATTCTTGTGGCTTAAGTTAACAAAATAAATACCAATAAATCCCTTTTGTTTCTATGGTTTTTTTTAAATAAAATACATTAATAAGATTTTAGTGCATGCTTGATGACTATGCCAGCCTCGTAAGGTATATCATATTGTTTAAACTCACTTCTGGCGAAGTGACAACTGTATGAGTCTGTAAATTCTTTTTGCATTGGCCGACGTCGGCTCTCCCAGTATGATGTTAGTTTCTATGGTTAAAGGTAATTAATAATCTAATAGCCCACTAGATAAGTAAGTTATTATTGTTACTGGTAAAAAATTAGTACACCAGTAGTATTTCCATTGTAACACTGACCTTAACGAGAAATAAAGGAAAATAAAGGATATGAGTACATAGGCTGATCCCGAAACGCAACTGGCCAAGGTAAACCACTATGACGGACACCCATAAATACTGTGTCAGTGATCGAACACTATGCATAAACACATAACCACTTCACTGCTGTTCGTTTAGTACTGAAATTAATTAATATCTAATAAAGCAATTAGTATCGACGGAATATCATCGTGCAGAACATTTAGTCAGATGACAATTAGCAGAATTAAAAAAAAAATGTTACTTTTATTATACACCTTCGTATAGGAAATGCATTTAAGTGAAATAGATATTTGAAAACAATTTTACCAGATATAATAAATATATTTTTAAGATTTAACAAGCAAATTATGATTATGACCTTAATAAATTATCACGGAAGGAGACTGTAGAAGTAGACTGAATGATTTATAGTTTTCGAGTTTTTTTAATTGATAGTATTGAAATTGTGTGTGAAAATGCGATTATTGGATATTTTGTGATCAAAGAATGCTACGCCGTGCTTAGCGCCGCATGTAGCTTCTCGTAGCGTCATAGCTCGTAGCTCGTAGACAGGACGGAGGCGGTACAGCGGGCGTCCCGCATATCTCGCCACATAAAACAGGCAACTAGGTGTCGCCTTCAAGGCAAATTTTTAAATTGCCATCCAGCCCTATAAAACGGAGGAAGGTTTATTTCCAACGTCTTAATAATAAATCACTTTCGAATATCAAGATCGTTTAATATATAATAATAAATGTTAATTATAAATCAGATAAGGCGTAATCAATGTATTTATAGACCACATTTGAATAATAATTTAAAGTTGCTTAAAGGAAAATAATTGTCCAGTATATATAAAGTAATTGATTCATTAGTACAATAATAAATAAGCCGTCACTCGTCATTCATTAATTTCCTTTTATTACAATATATAAATTATATTTTAATCCAAGCAAACTAAAATATACGTGGATTGATAGAAATACCTGAGCGCAATAAACGTTTGAATATTCCAGGTAGTGGTTGAGTTTTAGTTCTAATGGAAACAATACTTGCCGTGCCCGAGATAAGGGAAACTACATCAAGATACGTAAGAGCCCACTCAGAAACTTTGTCTGGGATATTGTCGTGTAAACATGTTTAGACATGCGAGCTTTCTAGAAATATCTCTATTATATTTTTAACTTACATTTTTGGCACCTTATTACGCATTTAATGGTTTATGTGCACTTTATATAGTATAGCTTTAAGTATCTATATTATATCCATATATATATATATATATATATATTGTATTTAAATTTCATATTATGATAATCACCACTCAGGAACAGCAGTCAGCAAGACATAGGCTTGTCTTAATAAATGGCACTGAGACTGGTCTTCAGTTTTTCTCACACAGTCATTTTATTACTGACATATGTTACATCATTCCATTATTAGTTATTCGTATATTCCTTCAATTAAATATTAAATCTTAAATAATTCTGTAGTCTTTATTTTTTCTAGATTTTTTTTCTAAGCGTACACTTGTATTCGTTTAAAAATTACATTATTCATAATATTTTGATACTTTTAAAGTAATTTTATATACCCTAAGTACTGTCTTATCATAACCGCAAAAGCACATACCCAAACATGTGCTACTTAAGTTCTGTGTACTAGCAGTATATCGGGTGCGACTCCTCGGTACGCCAAGATCCGTCTTGGAATCAATCGACAACGTCAGGCGACTGATTTGTCGAAGGAACTAGCCTGGGATGATTCTAATCGTTTTGGCCCATTGGCATGCAAACCAGATGCACCTACACAATGAAGGGCGGAAACAAGCCCCTTAGGACCTGATCTCCGCATAAGCATTATTATATTTACAAAGAGTAACTCTATATTAAAATCATTAATAGAGTTGAAACAAATTTTATCTACACAAATATGTATTCGGATTCATATTTACATAATTTAGGCAGTTCCGGGATGATTCTGCGTTAGTTCTGTAATACACAAAATGAACGTATCCCAAGATCCCACTTACAAATTGAACCATGTTGCAGGTTTATTCTGATACAATCCTATTAATGCATTATTTAAATATTTTAGATCTAACTAAATTTGTTAAACTCAATCATATTTGTTGTTATAATTTGATGATAGTCATTAAGGGCGGCTTGCACTAACGAATTAATCTAGTTTAAGCTTGTATAAAACGCTTATTAATTGAATTGGTTTGATTCCATCTTAATGATGATTTCAGTTTAAGAGTTGTTATAACTAGATTCTGATTTAGTGCAAGACAATAAGTATAGATCAGCGCTAAATAGCATTTTATATAACTGTAAACTAGATTTAATTTGTTAGTGCAAGCCGCCCTAAGTTCCCAAGATTTATAACTTGTAAACAGCCAGTAAATTTAAAGTAACAAGATCGCCCCATAGAGATATCTGATCATTATATTATTATTTTATATATAGATACTACAAATTGGAGGTCTGATTAAAAAACTAAGTAATATTAACTATCTTGATATCTTATGGGTACTGAAAGGAATTTTAAAATAATGATTAATGTATAAATGTGTTTATGATGAGTGGTTGTATGTAAACATAAAACAAAATAAAATAAAGTTTTTTAAATAAAGTTTTTTATTAGAAAAAACACACACACAAGCAGCACATTAAAATCAGCTGATACCCAAACTAGGACAACTTGTATCTTGGATGTCAGCATATTTCACATAATTTGTTACAGTTTATTACCGCTGCGTACCACCAATCTTAACTCAAAACAATACAATTCAACACAAAAGTGAATAACAATTTCAAAAGAATGTTAATGTTAAAGCCCAAACACATCTATTCCTGCAACAGTTCCTCAGTATCATTTTAGATTCAACAACCAGTCGCTCAGCTTCATCTTACATTCGAACATACATACACATTCTTACATAGCTCATTATATCGTATAAAGTATCAAAATTTCGTTAAAATCAGATAAACTTATTTTGAGAATTATTTGTTTTCATTTTTTGAATATTTCAAAAAACCAGCACCTCAACGCCATCTACCACATGCACCACACCATTAACCATCACATACCCGCTGGTAGAAGATAATATATAAAAGAAGCCCGCCTGGGATTTAACAGAAATACAATGTGCCCTGAGAATGGCGATCACATCTACTGGTCACATTGGGTATGATATGTAACCGCAAAGTGGATCCAGCTACTAATGTATCTCAGCTCATTCCGAAAGGGATATAGCGGGAACATATATAATTATTGTTATTTTAACTAAACGAAATCAGGTCTCAAATTTGCAGAATTAACGTATCTTAGTTGTACTAGTATACTCATAAAATATGATCTAAATATCTCTCTGGGGTCGATCTTGCTACCTTATCCTGCAATGCCCTTTATCGTTTTACAAGTATACTCAGTTGCTTTTATAAATATTTCAGAAACATTTGATTTTCTCAATAAAAACACCTTAACACATTTTATAAAAATAATAAGTAGTGTAAACTATGTTGAAATTACAATAAAATACAAGAGTTATTGAATAGGATTTGCAGAATAAGGTACCTGAGGGCATTGGGGCTAGTGGTCCGGATGAAGTACGCATACTAATTCGTTGTAGTCGGAGGAGCATTCAAATGGCAGAACCGCCTAGCTTACTGGGGATATGTGAGACGAACCTCAGGAGGTACAACTAAGATTACGGCCACCTTTAAGCTGTGGTCAACAATTAACCGCTTAATCTAATCGGAAACAATCGTGCCCTACTATGAAATATATCAAAATAACTAATTTAAATTTGACTATTCTCCTATTCGTATACGTCTTAACTAGCAGTTAACATATTATTAACATATAATCGCAAAGTGGATACAAACACTAATGTATATCTGTTCACCCCTAAAGAGAAATATCGTGCCGATATATTATTATTATTGTTACTTAAAATGTAGATACTAATTTGTAAGCAAAATTGTTATTATAAAAATAAATAAAAAATTGAAACCGGCTTAGCTAAGTGGTAAAATCACTCAAAAAACATAAATTACATCTACCTCACAGCAATTAATAAAAACCTGGCCCTCGAATAAATTACATTTTAATTCAGTCCCTCTCGCGTCTGTAAACAAATAATTAGAATTGCAAATGAGGTAATACATAATTTGACAATTTTACCAAAGTTCCCTTTTTCTTTTGGAACATAGATAAATTAATTTTCCTACAATATTAATTTTCTAACCCAATTCTATTTTATGTGTCTCATTACCTAATCCAGTGGCAATAAGTATAATTTATCAATATTATACCACTTTAGTTCCGTCTTACAATTGTTAGTGTTTATTTCTATTATGTTTATTAAATAGAAAAAGTAGTTCTTAACTTCCGTCTTATTCATACATTATGTCTTTGGCGTAATTAACATTTTTAACGTTTTAATATAAGTAATAATTGTAAAATTAATGCCAACTGGGCATAGAAATTCTCCTTAAATTTAAAAACGCTTTTAAACACTAATGAATGAATTGTCTAAAAATAGCGTAGCCCTAGAATATAAACCAACTGAACCATTGGTACCATCACATGTATTTATTGCAAACAAAATATATAATAATAGAAATATACTATTTTCTTTGTTCACTTCGAAAGAGATATTGCTTAATGGTATATTAATATAGACTTTCATACTACTATATCTATTTTATATTTTTACGATTGCAGAAGTGTCATTATTATAATAATAAAATGAAGACCTTTGGATAATGAGTTATTTAAACCACACTCTAGCAGAGCTTTACTTGTTGCGCGACCTCGTTTCGGGGCTTTTCGTGGCAGCTTAAATCTCCCTCTTTCCCTTTTTCATGCATTTTCGTTTTAGATTAAAACATCCAATCACTATCCCATCTACTCAGGAAATCTCGTATAGAAGCGGCGGGCTTCGCTGCTGTCGCTGTCGAGTGATTGGCCAGCGTGGGAATGGGGTGAGTTATGACGCGTTCGAGGGAAGTTTTCACACTGGAAAATCAGTTGCGATCGCGAAGCTGAGCGGCAGGCTCGCCTGTAACGAACCACTCATCCTCGAACACCACTCGCCGCGGGGGTAAGTGAATACTTCATTCGATAAAAAAGCAACTTCTTCGGAGATTTTCTTAAAAATTTTGACCTGTAAAAGATTTAAGTACCAACATTTTAGAATAGACGACGGATTTTAATTATATAATAATTTAAAAAATCACGTATCTTTTACAGAAATTAAATCTCTAGATACTAAATCAAATTAATCAAAAATGGTGAAAACATTTAATTAAATTTTATATACAAAAATCATTCAGTTCATTATTTATGCTTTTCTTCCTTTATTGTAACTTTCACTAAACATCAATAGTTTTTAAGAAATAGATTTTAGTATAATAAATATAGAAAAAAATGTACAAGAAGTTAAATAACGTTAGTAAATAAATAAATACTGATTTGGAACAATTTAATTTGTCCAACTAATGGCATGAAAATCTCTTTAATTTTAACTGCGAACAAAAATTGTTCAAGGGGAAGAATAACCCTTTCTATATAAATCATCATCAAAATCTATGTTAGTCAGTTATGTCTGCTAATGAAAATAGCTTTACAAAAGTAACTATAAATAAGTATTTTTTAAAAGAAGCTCGACTAATTTTTCTCTACGTTTCAAAATTTTAGCAATACTTTCATATAAAAATCTGTAATGTATTATAGATGATTACAATACTATAATACATTTAAAAAAATGTTTTAAATGTCTGTGGTTATAATAGTGTAGTGTATATATATATATATATTTTTTGTCATATTTAACCGTTTTTCGCATACAAATACGTTCACTGCGTCAAGAGATCTAAAGTACGCATATCTTACGGGATTTTGATTCGTTTTTCTTAAAATCGTATTTCTTTCTCAGATGCAGGAGACTGTAAAGTATATATTTTTAAGTACATCAGAAATTATGATACTAACTTAACTGTCCCTCAATGTTAAAATTAATAACGAAATAAAAATAGGTTGAATAAGTCCCTGACGCACTAAGCAATAACATTGGTATCACGATGCGTCATGACATCTATTCTGTCTCTGAAATAACAGACTTTGGATACTCAATGAATTAAAACTTTTAATATAACTACTAAACCAGCATAAAAATGTAACCAGATATGTTCAAAGTGAAGTTTTCTTTCGAATCTTTAAAATAGATATGTTAAAAATTAATTAATATACGAATTATTTTTTTATTAACATTAAAATTTAAATAGCTATGATTTAATCCTGTAATTTACTGTCAATTCTTTAGTTACTTTATAATATTAGGAAATCATTACTTTTTAATTTAATCTTGTTAATTTAATTCATATACTGCCAATAAATAATTTAAATATTAAATGACTGTTATTTAAATGTCAATATTAATTTTGACGGCAAAGACTTACAAATTATTAATTAAGAAGAGCTTTGAGAAGCACGATTGGTTTAATTATGAAAGCGGACATATTTCCAATGAGTAAAGATAGGCTTACTCGATATATATGTTCCAGCTTAACAATAAGTTCAGTTATTTGCGTTTGGTCTGCAGTTCAATTTACTTAACCGATTTTTGTAGTATAATTTGCCATTGTCGCCATAATTATTGTCATCATGTTGATGTAATAAATCAGCCTTCTTTGATGTAACATTTTATATATGTACTAGCTCTAGTGACCCGGCGTTGTCAGGGTAGATAAGTTTCATCTAGGTCATATACTTAGTCTGGCCATAGATACTGTTATAATTCGAAATAAACAAAATATTACTTTTGAATTTCGAATCTGTCATTTTTATACGATTTTTCATTGTGTTTTCTTATTTTCGCGCAAATATATTGTAAAATATATTAAAATAGGGTGAGCTGATAAAGCAAACCGAATCGCTGTGATTGCATTACATAAAGTAGCTATGGAACCAATATTTTTTTTAATTTTCTATACGCTCGGTATTAGTCAAATATTTGTGTACCGGGCTATTGATAGGTACAATGAAACCTCCTCTGTTTGTGACAGAAAAAGATCTGGCCGTCCACGTAGAGTTCACACGAAAAAGGCGATCAAAGCAGTAAGGGAAAGAATTCGAAGAAATCCTGTCCGAAAGAAAAAGATTTTATCTTTGAAGATGAATATATAACCTAGAATCATAATAATAATAATAATAAGCGGTACGCAAAGGGAGGTCACAGAAAAAGTTATTAACGGATAAGAACATTTTTACAATTGAGCAATATTTTAACAAAAAAATGACCATATTTCTGCTGAAAGCTCTAAAGTAGCTTCCCAATTAGCTAACAGAGTACATCGTTGGCATTATCTGACTTCAGTGATGGTTTGGTGTGGTGTTACCTATGAAGGAGTGACAAAGCCACATTTTTGTGAAAAATGTATCAAAACATCTGCACAGGTGTATCAAGATGTCATTCTTGAGAAGGTAGTTAAGCCCTTAACAACGCCATCTTTAATAACCAAGAATGGTGATCTTTCAGCAAGACACGGCGCCGAGTCACAAAGCTCGATCCACCCAAATTTGGTAAGAAACGAACGTTCCGGACTTCATCAAAGCTGAAGACTGGCCGTCATGTCATGATCTTAATCAACTGTATTATGATTTACGATCAGTTTTAGAGAGTAAGGCTTGCTCTAAACGCCACGATAATTTAGAGTCCCTAAAACAATCCATACGATTGGCAGTGAAGAATTTTCCCATAGAAAGAGTGCGTGCTGCTATTGATAACTGGCCTCAACGTTGGAAGGACTGTATTGCAGCCAATTAAGATCACTTTGAATATATTTATATATATTTTTAATGTGTTTATATTAATGTATTAAACTAACACACTGTAATAGTAATAAATGTTACGTTCAAATAAAAAATGTTGTTTTTCTTTGTAACAATATTTATGATAAGACTAAGTATAATAGTTTTCGAGGCTAGCTGCACTACGAGGTCCCATCCACGTTCACACATAAACAAATTATATTTCCGAGGTATAAATTAGCTTTTATGTTATTCTAGACTATAATTTATCTCTATGGCTCATCCCGATCCGTTCAAACGTTCTGACGTGATTGAGTAACAAACATTCATCCAAATTTTCCTGTTTAATATTAATTGTAGTAATAGTAATTGTAACACTTGGAAAAAGTAATTGTTTTGATGTTTCTGCTGCTTGTATATGTAAATCAAATTACTTATATAACCCATCGCGGTATATATCACTGTGCTAGCCAGCATACAAAAAGGAAATAGACAACCAATGGATTGTTATCGGAGCGCAAACTGGAGCTCAGGTTGAATTTTACTTATCATCAAGTGCTACTTATATTTCCAAGTCATTATTAGAAAGTCTTCATAAAATTGACTTATATTTTCAAGAATTTGTATACTTATTATACTGTGCCCAATAATATAGGAATATAGAACCGTTTTAAGTATCTTTTTAGAAAAATAAGTCTAAAGGGTTTCGGCATAATGATAGATAAACCAAAGATATAATTAAAAAAAAAATTACGACTTACCGTAACATCTTTTAAGGACTCTACAATTGTAAATAAATCTCATATTGTTACATATATAATATAACTACTGTTTGTAAAAATGTAATATTTTTTGTAATATCCCCTATTCATATATCCTAAAATAAATACTCGGCGTATATAAGATATGTTTAATACCTTACATTGTTAGTTATTGATAAATGTTTTCCTCGCGTAATTTTATTAATATCTTATAAAATGATACTATAGCCTGAACGGATGTATTTGATTAATTATTATCTTACTCATAAAAGTAATTACATCGTGCATTGATCCATATGAAACAAAATCCAATATCACCTTGGAAAACTAATTGTTTTTATTTGAATAGCTATACGATTGTGTCCCTACGGAATATTTTTCTAATGATTTATTTAACTTTATTTGAGACGTTATCACTGTATATAAGAATTTAAAGATCTTTACAATTAAATATATCGAAATAAAAATTAATGTTAAAATTAACATAATAATTACGTAAGTTGTTCTAGACAACACCATAAATGTTAAAAAATGAGCCTAATGCGTATTATATTAAAACACAGTATCAACTATCAGACAGTCAACTAACTGTGTGGGATTGTGAAATACTTTATAACAAAGGGAAAAAATGTAGCTTTTCAACCATCGGACCAGCCATTTAGTGATGAAACAGCCTCTCCATAAGTCACGGTACACAAATCCGTTACCGTTTTTATTTTTACTAGTTATACTTTTAGGTCACAGCTAATTGCTATATGTTATATATGTATACATTTCTGTACTTTTTACATAACAACTTTTTACATAACGCAATAGAAAGCTATGCATTATTACTTTTTTGAAAATCTTTCCTCGTGGGTTCAAATAGATCTTTAAAGGCTTTTAGGTGTTTAGATATGTTAGGTGAAATAGAAGGTTAAAATTTGTATGTAAGATCATTATCAGTAACAATAAAGTTAGATATGAGAAATTTATTATTGGGATACCACATTAGAAATATATTCAATGTATCTTATTGCTTTTTTGTAAATCCACCCTGGACCATGAACATTGAAATGTAGACTTCAAGTTATAAACATGTGTGTACTACATTTTTGTAAATCCAGCATCGAAACCTGTTATTATTGGTTGAATTATATATATGTATATATTTTTTTAAGTTTCACGTTGGAATCTTGAAAATTGGAATACATATTTTTAATAATAACTAAAGAGAATGTGTTATTCAGTTTTCGAAAATTTTCCATAGTGATTTTAACATATTTATTAAATTGTTAAATTTTGAGCTTAAAAAAAGTCTTTCAAGTCTGTTTTTTACGCTTTAATTTAGAAAGTTTAGCATGTGCAATTGTATACTCCGAGGAAGGAAATTAATATTACATATGTACAATTTTACTCATTTGAAATTTCACCATCGAGGAATAAAATGACAAAAGTGAGAGTTAATAATTTAATAAACTCTCCGTACTTATATCCCTCAAAGTATTTAGGTCCGACCTGTACTTATAATTTTGATATAATAAAACTATCATATAATAAGAGAAACTTTTACTAGAGTAATGGTACCTAATTGAGGGGTCTTTGTTACAACAGATGAATACTATAGATAGGATTCTTTACGTGGTCAGATGTAACTACCTTTATAAAGCATCATAAATACAAGCGTAGCTGCGAGCAACAGCTAATTAGAAATATTGGTGAAAGTATAATTCCATTTTGCCAATATTTTAGGAATTTCCTTATTATGATTTTGTAAAACAGTCTGACTGAATTTGTAAATTCAAAAACCTTATATCTCTTACAAAATAAACACGTTAGATACATTTTACCTTAGTCAATATTTGTATTTGATTGGTTTTGCCATATTTTGTATTTACTTTTTAATGAGTTTTGACAACTCGGCGACTTTCGTATGATTTGAAACCAATCTAACTTTTTTCTAATAATTTTCAAGCTAATGTAGTTACTGTTTTATCAGTAAACGAATATTTACAATAATAATAAGTAATGTAATTTTAATTTAATGGTACATATATTATAGTATCCTTGCTGTATTATTCACTATTATAACGTATATACAATAGAATAAAGTAAATAAATAATTATGAAATAAATAATTATGAAATAAATTTAAAGTAAGTAAATAAGTTGAAAGTATTTACAATGAAGTATTATTTGTTTGTACTAATACTCGTATAAACACTTTATAAGTCGGTATATCGTGTTTGGAGAGGTTTCTTTATTCTTATATAAATAAGTTTCAAGCTTTCAGAATGTCGATGAATCTTCATTTTTGTTAAGGAAGTTTCTTATTCGGACACCTTTCATATACATATGTATATAAACCATTACAGAGTAAAATATTTGCCTTTTCAACTATTAAAAGTTCTTCAGTATTAACAAAGCTAGCGTTCCTTTCGAACAAGTTCTCAACTGTAACGCAACTGAACAGGCTGATATGAGTTACGTTACTGTCGATGACTAAAATGCTTCACATAAGAACTTTTATTAAAATTTTTATACCAAATTACAATACTAATACTAATTAATTAATTTAATACTATTAATTTGCTGTCTTTCAAATTGCCCCAGTATCAACTGTCAAAACGATAGTATTTCTTGACACCCGCTTTTAGACAGCAACCACGCAAAGTTTTACCTAGTTCTACACAGTCTTGGGAACTGGGTCATAACCACCGTCCACAAATATAAAGACCCACATAGTGACTCGCTTTTGCCTGTCGCGTTTCGGGACCGGCTTGTGTATATTCAGTAATTCATATACCTAGACACCTTCAGTCTTGGTATATGTGGGCCGGCATGACGACGGAGACTATCAAAGGATTTTCATCCTTTGATGGTCGCTTTCGTTTTTGGATTACACTTTACTTGCCATCAGGTGCATTGTAGTCATTATATCGAACCAGTGTAAAAAGAAGTTTTGATTTAAAAAAAATCTAATAAATATAGTCTAATATATTATACATTAAATAAATCCGTATACATCAGTTACAAGGTAAAAACTATTCCAGATAATATAATCCTCATTATCAATTGAAGCATACGCTTAAATCTTGAATCATTAGGTAGGTACGGCTATGTTTTTATTTTTTATATTATTCTCATAAACGTCGAACTAGCAATAGCAAGAAATGAAGTGATCGAAATTGGTTAGCTCTTCAGTTGAATTACCGTTGTGGACGCGTAACATGACAGTAGCCACAGAGCGAGGCGTGTCGAAATAGACCAGCGGTCGCCATCCCCATTCATGCGCTCAGGTGTCATGTATGCAGTCAAATGTAGTCAGATTTGAGATGCTAGCTATTCCATAGAATATTTCATTGTTAAAGCTAGGCCGCACTGTGAATTTTGAGCGTAAATTCAATAACACTTGGAATCAACATTAAAGCGCAAGCAATGGTGAAAAAAGATCCGCCCGAAAAATACCGCGAGGAAAAAATTATCAGTCGGCTTGGTCTTTACGTAATGAAAAAAAGACAGTAATATTACAATGCATTTGATGATGACTTTACAGCAAGTACTACCCAAGAAAGATACATCATTTTATAAGAGGAATATATTTTTAAATAAAGGAATTCAGCTTTTTTCGTAAAAATCTCTCACATTTCAATTCACAGGTAAAAAAATCAATAATAGACAAGTGTATTACTTTTTTCTTTTTTTTGGAAACAGCACAAATTGCAGTCTTTTTTTTTTAAATAAAGATCAAACTAGCCACAGTATATATTTTTAAAATATTGTCAATTGAACTTCAACAAATGTTTATACCGAATGATTTTGATTAACAATTTGTAATAAAAAGAATTTAATGATAAAAGTAATATCAGTATATTCATAATTTATTTGTAAATAACATAGTAAATAATTAACCCTATACAAGTACGTACATTTTTAGAAAATTCCTATTTACAAAGCAATTTCGGATTTTTCGAAAATCCCATCATTTCCTAAACCAGCGAGAATTAGGAATCCATATCTGCGGCAGGGTATAGAGCTCTTCTCCCTCTGTAAGTCCGTTAGCTTTGGACTACGACTTAATGGACATCTGTATATATAGAATAGCGTAAATATCTATTTTTATTAATTATGTTATTAATTTATGTAAAAAAATTGCTCTTAGCTAGTACGATAAATCAGTAACGCATTGCTGAATATGATAACTCTTCTCTGAATACGACAAATATTACGAATATTATAAAAAACCAACAAGTAGGTACATATAACATATAAAAATAATTACTGTTGTACATTATGTTTGTACATTATGTATGTGTATTTATGTTTACATAAAAAGTTTATTGTAAATGGTTTACATGACTAGTTAAGTTTTCATCCCATAAGACTGTTATAACATAGTAGGAGACGTGGCTGGCAATGGTTACATTTCGTAAAGTCTACAGACGAAATAACGATTATGAACGTACATAGGCGAACGAGCGGCTTACCTTCGGCCGCTTAACTTTGTAAGTCTGCCACAATTACGTCTAGGATTGCTTAATAAGACGACCGGGTAGAATGGTACTGAAATTTTTTAAGATTTTCCATTGCAGTGGGCCGGCTCGTTCGTAAATGAACTCAGTTAAACGTACGCTTCCGTTTTAATCCCCCAATAAAAGTAATCGTGCGTGCATTCATGGGATTGTTCTATCAAAAATACTACTATCGTTCGGTTTTAACTTCGTAGGCATTGTTTTGCGTTCACTAGTTAATAAACTTGTTTTGTATAACAGTTATATACCATGTAACCATTATATAAAATACAAAATGATCATATCTGCAGAGTAAATTTTTGGAAAGCTGTAGAAATAATATATTTAACCCTTTCAATACGATTTTTTTTATTTTAATAATTCATGTAATATTTGTAGCACAAAATATTTATTGCTAATTTAGTTTGACAGGAAAAAGAAATATTTAAATAAATGATCATATTATTTATTGATTATTGCAAAATAATAATTGGGACATGTTGTCCCAATAGTATTGGTGAGTGGGTCGTATGTGTCACACCAGTTCTCTGAGACAATATGTCGCTACAGTATTCAAAGGGTTAAATCCGAGGTTCGTGAATTCAAAACAAATTTTTAAATTGCGTATAGGTTCTATTTCATTTGTTGGCAGTTATGTAAAAACTACTAAAATAGTCTATATCTAAGCAACCATTTTGAATTTTACGAAGTACGCACTGAAATAACATTGATAAAACTTATTAAACAGGACTAATTACAATTATTTTAACAATACAATAAGCTGCATTAATTAATATACATTTCTATCCATTATTTATTATTTTCATCTTTATATCTATTATATAAGATTTTTTTTACGATCGTGTTGATGATATAAACACAAACAACACGCTGTCACTTCAAGATATTTTATGAGTGAAATATCTTCCGCAGCATTGGTTTAATGGCAACAACATTGTGTAATAACGAGGCATTTAGAAATACGATTATAATGTCCAAGAAACGTACGATCCTTCAAAATAATATATTTGGTTACATAATATAAACAAAAATCATAAACTTATAAGTACAGTAAATATAAATAAATAATTGCCACTAAATTATATTTTTTTGTTTAGCAATAAAAACAAAAGTTTGTAAGTTAAACACGATTGTCAAACTTTTAAGTCCTCTACCTAAAAATGTTATTAGTTTGTATAATAAGTAAAATTCATTAGCAATTTTTTTTAACACCAGATCTACCGGCGGACAATTTATTCCTATTTTAGAAATAGGTATAACAAGGCTTATTTTGTTTTGTCATAAATCAAATTAAATCCATAATATAAATCAACAACTTGTATCAGTAAAGGACATGTTATTTTTCAGAATTATAAAATATTGAAACTAAAAAAATTCAAAGACAAATATAAAGATCAGACATTTTACCGTGTTGCACTTAAGATTCTTTTTTTATTTGCGATGGAAAGTATGGTAAATAAATTGTTACGTCTCATTTATATTCCTTCATTGATATATATATTTTTTTGGTATTCTCAACTTAAATTTCTTTGTTAAATAATTCCAATTTAACAGGCCGTTATGCGGTTTTCCCATATTAGTAAAAATTACTTCCAACTGTAAAAGATTTCCGATTAGATCAGCGGTTCTCAATCTTTTTTGGTGACGGAACCCTTTTGGAAAGCGAAATACTTGACGGAACCCTATAATAAAACAATAGTTTTTAAACGTGTATTCTTTATTAATAAGCATAATAAAAGTACAATGTAACAGTTAGCTATTACTTACTTACATAACAAGTACAAGGTGTCTCAAAAGAAAGTTCACATTTAAATCTTTTTTTAAAAGAAAAGTCTTAGCTTTATTGAAAAAATGTTTATTTTATATTGAAGTACACTGTTTGGGAATTTATTTTTTAAAAATAACATCGTCCAAATGTAAACCGTTGCGCTCTCGGCATTCATTTAGTCGGGCACTAAAATTGCCTATGACAGCTCGGCAGGTAGTCTCCGTGATGGCTGCCATTTCATGACGGATATTTTCTTTTAATTGTGCCAGTGAAGTCGGTTTATTAGCGTAAACTTTTGATTTGACATAACCCCACAGGAAAAAATCCATAGGCGTTAAATCGGGACTCCGTAGAGGCCAATTTATGTCACCTCGCCTGGAGATTAATTTGTTCGGAAAAATTTCTCGAACTCGAGGCAGAGATCTGTTGGACGTGTGTGAAGTTGCTCCATCCTGCTGGAACCATGTTCTTTGGTTGTAACCAGGAAAGTTTTGCAGTTGTGGTACGAAAAACTCGTCTAACATCTCCACATAACGCTTTGAATTCACTGTGAGTGTGCGTCCCCTTCCATCTTCAAAAAAGTAAGGGCCGATAATTCCTCGCGCCGACATCGCTGCCCATACGGTGACTATGGGTGAATGTAGCGGTTTCTGATGTTTTTGTTTTGGGTTGGGTTGCACTCCAGTAACGACAATTTTGCTTGTTTACATGCCCATTCAGGTGAAAATGGGCTTCATCGGAAAACAAGATGTTGGTGAACGGTGGAAAGCGCTCAATCATCTGATTTACAAAGGCAAGCCTCTGACCAGCATCTTGAGGCTTCAGTTCTTGCACTAACTGAATTTTGTACGGGTGCAGCTTTAAATCTTTGTGTAAAATGCGGCATAATGAAGATCTGTGCACATTTAAAGCAACAGCACGCTTCCGAATCGAGAGGTTTGGATCATCTCGAATAGACTGAGTAACACTGTCCACGTTTTCGGCTGTTCTTGATGTTCTTGGCCGCCCAGATTTGGGTTTCTATAGAGTTGACCCAGTCTCTTCAAACTTCTCAACCCATTTTGCAATGAGTCGAGTGCTAGGCGCATCATTTAAGTGACGAATATGTCGAATACTGCAGAATTTTCTACGCGCTACAGTCGCCGAATTGCCGTTTTTGTAAAACTCACGTACGCACAACGCACGATACGCACCAGAGAAACGCTCCATAGCGACTAAATTCCCAAGAGCCAGACTACCGACTGACATACCCCCCACGCCCCTCAGAATAGTTGCTTTCGCGTAATAAGATAAGCAAATGTGAACTTACTTTTGAGACACCTTGTATTAGGTCCTTGAATAAGTTCTCGCTGTTTTGTTGGCTTACAGAAAGTTTTTTAAAATATAAAGCTTACAATAACTTTAACTCTAAACATTGTCCATCATTAGAGACCACTTTCTTCCATCTTTCTGGCAGTAATTAAATCCCCTGTCGGAAAAACGATTCATCTTTTGACGCAATCCATGAATCGCCCCATTTTTCGGCTTCTTCAAAAGAATGAAAGCGCTGCTCGCTCAAACCAGGCGCTATTGGCCGAAACAAGTGGTAATAGGAGAGAGCTATGTTTGGTGAATACAGCGGGTGAGGTAGATCTTCCCATTGAAGCATTTCCAGGTACGTTTTGACTGGTTTTGCGACATGTGGCCGAGCAGTGTCATGTAATAAAATCACTTTGTCGTGTCTCTGCTTGTATAGTGGCCGCTTTTCTTTTAGAACTCGACTCAAACGCATCAACTGAAATCGATAGCGAGCTCCCGTGATAATTTCATTGGGCTTAAGCAGCTTATAATAAATTACACCCTGTTGATCCCACCAAATGCAAAGTAGAAGCTTCAAACTGTGGATATTTGGTTTTGGGGACGATGCTGATGCGTGTCCGAGCATATCCTATGATTTTTTACGCTTTGAATTGCCGTAGTGAATCTACTTTTCATCTCCAGTGATAATACGGTGCAAAAAACCTTTTCTTTTCTGCCGTTGAAGCAATGAATACACATGAGAAAACGTCGTTTAACGTCTCTCGGTTTCAGTTCATACGGCACCCAATGTCCTTGCTTTTGGATCATTCCTAACGCTCTTAAAAGTTTTGAAACTTTTGAAGCATCTTCTTGAAATGTTTTTCCGAGCTCTACTAGCGTCTGACATCGATTTTGATCAAGAAATGACTCCAATTCTTCGACTTCAAACTTTGTCGGTGTTCCAGAACGTTCTTTGTCGTCAAGCTCAAAATTATTATTTTTAAAGCGCATAAACCAGTCTCTACATATTGTATTCGACAGAGCGTTGTATCAACAAGAATTCTGTGTACTTCAGCTGCATATTTCTCTTGAATAAACCAGTGCAATAAAATTCCCCGCAAAAACACTTTATTTGGCACAAAAGTAGATATTTTCAAAATATGTAAATAAACACATGGTTGACACTGTGGTAAACTTTATCGACTAGAATTTGAGGTTACATATAGTACTACTTAGCTAATGCGTTACTGTACGAAATTCCATGCACAGAGTGCCACAACGCCTGTTTTTAAGAAACAGCGAGAACTTATTCAAGAACCTAATATAATAATAGAAGTTATTAAAAAAGAAAAAAAATATAACTAATGGGAGGTATGAAACTGTTTTTTATTTTTCATCAATTGGTTGATATTAGGTCCTTACATATGAAATTGGCGTTTTGTATGGGAGGAACAAAAAGTCGAATATTTTTTAATATAATATATTTAATTAATCAAAGTATGAACCATTATTTTCTATGCACTTTTGCCATCTCATAGGTAGTTCATTGATCCCTTTACTAAAAAAACCAGTCGGACGGGAATCAATAAAATCTTTGAAGGCGATTTGGACTGCCCCATCGGAGTTGAATTTTTTCCCTTGCAAAAAGTTATCCAAATTTCGAAAAAAATGGTAATCTGTTGGAGCAAGGTCCGGGGAGTACGGAGGATGTCTTAGACTTTCCAATTGAAGCTCTTCTAATTTAGTAGCCGTCTGTTGCGCAGTGTGTGGTCTAGCGTTGTCGTGAAGCAGCAGTGGCGTGGAGCGATTGACCAGCCTAGGTTGTTTAGCCGCTAGCTTTTCCATCATGGTTTGCAATTGCTGACAATAGACATCAGCCGTAATAGTCTGGCCAGATTTGAGAAAACTGTAATGAACAATACCGGCACTAGTCCACCAAACGCTTACAAGTAACTTTTTTGGGGTTAATTTTCGCTTGGGGCAGGATTTGGCTGGCTGGCCAGGATCCAACCATTCCCCTGAGCGCTTCCGATTATCGTAAAGAACCCATTTTTCATCACAGGTAATGATTCGGTTTAAAATACCTTCATTATTGTGCCGGTTTAGTAATGTAACGCAGCAGTCAACGCGCGTTTGCCGGTTTGCTTCAGTCAATTCGTGAGGTACCCACCTTTCAAGCTTTTTAATCTTCCCAATTTGCTTCAAGTGAATTAAAACAGTTTTATCACTAACATCGCAGCCTGCAGCTAACTCGGACGTGGTTTGCGATGGATCCGCTTCCACAATAGCCTTCAACTCTTCATTATCAACTTGAGTCTCAGGCCGTCCACGGGGCTTGTTCTGCAGGTCGAAATTTCCAGAACGAAAACGTTGGAACCAAAAACGAACTGTGTTTTCTTTTGCAACACGACCGCCATACACATCATTCACCCTTCGAGTTGTTTCCGCAGCACTAGTGCCACGGCGGAACTCGTACTCGTAAATAATGCGATATTTTAAGTTTTCCAGTTTGTAAAATGAGTGACGCAAACAGAAAAAAACAGAAGAAAAGAACAAATGAATGACGATCATCGAAGCACAAATACATGAGTCTATAGCTGTACAAATTTGAATTTGGAATTCCTTACCAAAGAGGAGGAATTTGTGATTAAAGTGGCCAGTACGAAAAACGCCAATTTCATATGTAAGGACCTAATATCAGGTTTGATAGAGGACAGTTGAAGTCTCATATCAGGTTCAGCGTCCAGTCTATTGCGGTATTTTGTTTTCGTAGCTGCATAGGTTGAGAATCCTGTTTCGCACAAATATGTTGTTGGGAACGGGAGAAGAATATTCAGAGCCATTTTGGCAAGCATTGGATATTCATCACGAATTCTGCACCAAAAATCGTTGAGAGGCGTCGTTTTGAACGGTGCCTCCATACTTGTGTCTGATGACATTTCTAAAAGAGATTCATATTTCTCGTTTGACATACTTTCGGGCTTTTGTAAGTTGGGTAAATAAGGATTATGAATCCATGAATTCAGTTTCATTTTTGTATTTTGTTCTTCGGGAAAATACTTCTCAAAAGATGCGCGCATCGAAGTGAGATATTTGACCAATTCCTCAAATACATCATCTTGAAACATTTCTGAATCATTATCGCTAACGAACTCACTGAGTGAGGTAAAGCTTTCTATTTCTCTCTTTCCAACGCAAATAATCCAAAAATCTAATTTTCTTTTGAAGACAGTTGTTTTGTTACAGGCCTGGAACACTGTTGTCTGTTTACCTTGTAATGTTACATTTAATTCGTTCAGTTTTTGAAAGATATCCGCCATAAAAGACAGTCGGAACAACCAAGTTTTATCATACAAACGGTCTTTCAAATTAAAAGCAGTATCTGAAAGAAACATTTGTAACTCGGCTCTAAGTTCAAATAGCCTTGTTAAAGTTTTACCCCAAGATAGCCATCGCACTTCTGTATGTAGCAGCAGTGTTTTATGTTTGCTGCCATAATCTTCACACAATAATGAGAACAATCAGGATTGTAGTGGTCGTGTTTTGATAAAATTAATTATTTTTACCGCTTCATCCATAACTAATTTTAGATTTGACGGCATTTGCTTCATCGCAAGTGCTTGTCTATGCAGGATAAAATGGCTGGAACTACAATTAAGCGCTATATTTTTTATTCGTGACACTAGTCCTGCTGTATTACCCGTCATCGCCTTGGCCTCATCTGTACAAATGTCAATGCAATTGTTCCAACTGAGATTATTTTCCTCAAAAAATATATTTATTTTATTAAACATTTCTTCACCGGTAGTTTTTGTGGGCAGCGGTGAACACATAAGCATATATTCTTCCAAAGAACTTTCATATGGATATCTCATGATAACCAGCAAGATAGCCAGACCAGCGACATCAGTAGATTCATCTATTTGCAAGACGAATCGTGTTTCTTGTAGACGTGTAACTAGTTCTTGTTTGACGTAGCTTGCCAGATCATGAATTCGCCGTGAAACAGTATCGTTTGATAGCGGCACAGTAGAAAGATGCTTTGCAGATTTTTCATCGAGCATACATTTTGTTATGTCTAACACACATGGTTTTATTAAATTCTCAGCAATAGTGTGGGCTTCACCTGCTTGTGCAATGCGATAACTAACTAAATATGATGCCTCTGTGGCCTTTTCATTGATAGTTTGGGTTACATGCATCATAGTTTTTTAACTTTCCAATAACTGTTCTTTTTTACGTACAAAAAATTCTTTATTCTTGTCTTTAGACTCGGGGTGTACAGTTTCTAAATGTCGGCGCAACTTGGCAGGTGCCATGGAACTATTAGGAAGCAGTTTACTACATAAAATGCAGAGAGGTGAGCCGTTGGCATCAACAAATCCGAAACTGATATATGGTTCATCATACTTCATTTTTTTCGCCTTTTAAACCGTGGAACTTGACGTCGTTGCATAATCGTCTGGATTGGTAATTGCTGTATACTCCGCGCGAACTACTTTTGAACATTCAGTTTCGTTAGAAGATGTTGTCGCAACACGTTTAACGCCTTTAAGCCAACGTTCCATTCTTCTTTATTTATAATGTTACATGTCAGAATGGTGGGGTCAAAATAATGCACGATCGTTACTGCGTAAAAGAGTTTAGTCCAAAGAAGAAATGTACAATCAGAATACAGCAGTAGAACAATAAACACTTTGTTTCTAGCAGGTAGGTACTTATCACTCCGAACAATAATCGTCGACTAACTAAGCGTCGAGGCGCGATCGCCGCTTTTATCGTCCTAGCCAGATCTCGAACATTCACAAAAATACTCGAGTCGGCGTCTTTGATAAACAACAAGCCGAAATAAAAATAAAATACAAAAAATGCTGTGTAAATAATTTCGACTTTACATTTTAAAGTTAGAGCCGAAAGTAGCTTGTTTACAATTATTGTTAATCGCAGGGGCGGCTTTTATCAAAGGGACTCGCGCTCACAAGTAGATATCGGCGGTGACGGCATAGTAAAATTGTACGAGGCGACTAAATTCGGCTGCGCCTCGTGAATCGTGATACGCCGCGTCACAACGGTCGACCAGAGAGAGATGTTTGGAATTTTTTCTAAATTCTTGCGGAACCCCTACAGGGATGTCACGGAACCCTAGGGTTCCGCGGAACACACTTAGAGAATGGCTGGCTTAGATAATTGAGGCAACGCTTAGAGAAATATATTTTTGTCTCACATATGCGTGCCTGTAAAAAAGGACGCACTATGGTAGCTACAGTAATTAACACCATAAAATTGAGAGATAGATTATAATTTCAGCTTCTGTTTATGTTGTACTTAAGGTTCATCTATTTATTGATATTTGTATCACTAAAAAGACTTGAAAATGTATCGAAATTATCTATTGTGTAAGAATCTAATGAATATCGTAAGATAAGTGTACCTATAGCAATATGGAACTATTACTAATATAACTCTGAAATCAATTCAGCCTCCCATTCTGCTTGTACCGGACACCTTTCGACAGGACAATAAAAATGATTTATAATGTAAAGAGATCGCTCGCTCAAGAATATAATAAAAGTTTATTTATTGCGAACGAAACTGATAATAATCTTCTCGGTCGGTCCTATTTATTTACATCAATCTGTTGGTAACTTATAAAAAGGTTCATACGGATTACAGGGTAATTGAATCGACGCGACGCTTAACTTTTTTGTATGTTATGATGTTATTTGTATGAGTGGAATCAAATTATATGGCTTCGTTATTATAATACCTACAAACATAAACGACTGCCATACACTTCTTATAAAAATATCCGCTTACATCCTCTAAGTCTTACTAATTTGCTATTAATTGTATATCCTTTATTGTACACAAAGTTACCAATTTAATTAAAAATAAACCTTATAAAGAAGGCATTTATAGTACATTTTTTCTGTTGCCATCCCGATAAATTAAGTAATTATTATATTATTACTATATTGTAAAAGGCACAAACGTGCAGGTTGAAGTGTGGTCCATTGTTATGATAAGGCACATAATTGCTACGCTCGGCAAGCGGCTCGCTTACTGAACAAACTAATCTGAAAATTACACGCAATCGGGCCTTCGTCTCTATTGGGTCATCCTTGCAATACAAGCGACTCATGTTGGAGCTTAGATATTGACAATATATTGGGGAAAAATGTTCTAATGTTTCCCATGGTAGATGTTCATATTATACTAATTTTGGCATTTAAAAAGGTCATAGAGCATAAGTTTCTGGGGACTCATTTGGTTTGTATTGATCCTGTGTAAAAACAAAGTCGCTAAAAAACTTGGCAAAACAGTTAATCGCGGCTCACAATCGCATTTGGAAATATACATATTATAAGCATATGCTTATTAAGAATCCATAGTTATGTGTAAACCTAGTTTGGGACCACATATACCAGTAAGTATAATGGGACTATATTATATAATAGAACCGAACCATAGGTGCTTGCTGTTTATTTATATTATATTCGTTTTAAACATTTATTTAATAAAATCTATTAAATGTTCCCACAAAGTAGAAAATCCTGCTATGAGGTCGCGGCATTAATTTGAAGCAAGCAATAAAGGGGCAGCCTGATGTCTTCACCCGGCAGACAACGCCAGGCGCGGTTGCCCGCTCGGTGACGGTCTTAAACAGCTCTATAAATTTCTCAATAAAATCTTGGAGACACATTAACACATAGCAAAACAAACCTTATGAGAACTCTCTAAAATATACAATTGTACACACTCTTCAATGAGAGATGTGTCCTTTGTAAACGGCGGTAAACGAGGAAATAATTTACTTTGATATAATTTCCTTCCACGTTCATGGTTAGACGAAATGATAGCGTAATATTCTGTCTTTAAGTCCTTATTTAAATGGCAACGACTCAGCAAATACAATTTTTGGCAATTGATTTAGCAAGGAGATTAACGCCGTGACTTTAACTTGCCGCCTCGCTTCATGTTGTTAAATGTAAGCTAACCTTATTCAATTTAATTTAGCGCTATTATAACAATCTCCTCCTAGTACCCACTCCCAATAGTATGATAGCTTTCGCTTAATAAGTATTTGATAGCCTCTCTTTAGTATATCAATAATTTTTTAACTTTAGTTGTTCGGAATACATTCTACTTCGTTCGGATAAGAGTTGGGCAAAGAATACACATTAACACGGCACTTTAAAATAACAAAACTCCATTAGTGTAGTCCTATTTATTTCGAAAGAAAGAATAATGTTGATTTTAAGCCCTTCAGCCTATTCAGACATTAACGGTTTCAAACACTTCACTTCTGTTTAAAACATCAACCAATATCGTTACAGAAACAAGCTTATTATAATTCTCTGAAGTTTTTTTTAGGATAAATGTAATTAATATAACATTTGGAGATTTTATTATAACTATTATTTGTTGTCATTTGTCTTAAGTAATATTATATCTATACAAATTGTCAACCGTAACATATCTCTATTCAACACTTATTTCATATTTCTAATATTAGGTCCTTACATATGAAATTGGCGTTTTGTATGGGAGGAACAAAAAGTCGAATATTTTTTAATATAATATATTTAATTAAAAAAAGTATGAACCATTATTTTCTATGCACTTTTGCCATCTCATAGGTAGTTCATTGATCCCTTTACTAAAAAAACCAGTCGGACGGGAATCAATAAAATCTTTGAAGGCGATTTGGACTGCCCCATCGGAGTTGATTTTTTTCCCTTGCAAGAAGTTATCCAAATTTCGAAAAAAATGGTAATCTGTTGGAGCAAGGTCCGGGGAGTACGGAGGATGTCTTAGACTTTCCAATTGAAGCTCTTCTAATTTAGTAGCCGTCTGTTGCGCAGTGTGTGGTCTAGCGTTGTCGTGAAGCAGCAGTGGCGTGGAGCGATTGACCAGCCTAGGTTGTTTAGCCGCTAGCTTTTCCATCATGGTTTGCAATTGCTGACAATAGACATCAGCCGTAATAGTCTGGCCAGATTTGAGAAAACTGTAATGAACAATACCGGCACTAGTCCACCAAACGCTTACAAGTAACTTTTTTGGGGTTAATTTTCGCTTGGGGCAGGATTTGGCTGGCTGGCCAGGATCCAACCATTGCGCTGAGCGCTTCCGATTTTCGTAAAGAACCCATTTTTCATCACAGGTAATGATTCGGTTTAAAATACCTTCATTATTGTGCCGGTTTAGTAATGTAACGCAGCAGTCGACGCGCGTTTGCCGGTTTGCTTCAGTCAATTCGTGAGGTACCCACCTTTCAAGCTTTTTAATCTTCCCAATTTGCTTCAAGTGAATTAAAACAGTTTTATCACTAACATCGCAGCTTGCAGCTAACTCGGACGTGGTTTGCGATGGATCCGCTTCCACAATAGCCTTCAACTCTTCATTATCAACTTGAGTCTCAGGCCGTCCACGGGGCTTGTTCTGCAGGTCGAAATTTCCAGAACGAAAACGTTGGAACCAAAAACGAACTGTGTTTTCTTTTGCAACACGACCGCCATACACATCATTCACCCTTCGAGTTGTTTCCGCAGCACTAGTGCCACGGCCGAACTCGTACTCGTAAATAATGCGATATTTTAAATTTTCCATTTTGTAAAATGAGTGACGCAAACAGAAAAAAACAGAAGAAAAAACAAATGAATGACGATCATCGAAGCACAAATACATGAGTCTATAGCTGTACAAATTTGAATTTGAAATTCCTTACCAAAGAGGAGAAATTTGTGATAAAAGTGGCCAGTACGAAAAACGCCAATTTCATATGTAAGGACCTAATATGTTAAAAGTAGACGTTGAAATGTATCATTGTATGGCTTTTCTAAATATACAATGTATATGAGACAATACAGAGAAATTCTCTAAAATTATTATATTACTACCCTTCTATAAATTGAGATTTTAAAATAATTGTACAAATCCGCTTTTATTGTTTATTGCAAATTGTTTTTGTTATTATTTTAATAACGGACAAACCCCCCTTTTTATTTCTAACCAAATGCAATCAGCTCGTACGCGTAATAATATGGCGACTGTATCATAAATGTTGCACGCCACAGATGCCGTATAGGTTTTAGAACGATACGAATTTCTCCTGTAGCCTTGTAATAGCCCGTCGTTGAGCTTATTACCGAGCGCCATCTATTGATATCGGCTTTACAAGGAAAATCTGCAGTAGATACGTTGCAATCGACTGTAAAGTTAATACCCTCTTACGGCTTATTCTCGTCTTTTCATTATTGCCATGAAACACCTGATCATTGATTTAACTTACATAGTCAAACTAGTTGTTTTCTTATTTTGAAGAAGATTTTTGGGACTTAGATTCTACATTATTGCTTAATAAATAACATTTATTGGACTATCCAGGTGAAGTCGGGACAGAGCAATTTACAAGTACTTTCTTAGATTAACTGGCGACTGACCAATCAACAATTTACTAATAGATTACGTTATTAATTTTCGTCTAAGTAATTGATCAATAATTCGATTTTAAATATACATAATTCATGCTACGAAACGAGATAATATAAGTGATAATATTATATTTAGAAATATTTTGTTAATCATATTTGAAAACATACAAACTTTATTAAAATGAATAAATATTACATATGAAATTGGCGTTTTGTATGGGAGGAACAAAAAGTCGAATATTTTTTAATATAATATATTTAATTAATCAAAGTATGAACCATTATTTTCTATGCACTTTTGCCATCTCATAGGTAGTTCATTGATCCCTTTACTAAAAAAACCAGTCGGACGGGAATCAATAAAATCTTTGAAGGCGATTTGGACTGCCCCATCGGAGTTGAATTTTTCCCTTGCAAGAAGTTATCCAAATTTCGAAAAAAATGGTAATCTGTTGGAGCAAGGTCCGGGGAGTACGGAGGATGTCTTAGACTTTCCAATTGAAGCTCTTCTAATTTAGTAGCCGTCTGTTGCGCAGTGTGTGGTCTAGCGTTGTCGTGAAGTAGCAGTGGCGTGGAGCGATTGACCAGCCTAGGTTGTTTAGCCGCTAGCTTTTCCATCATGGTTTGCAATTGCTGACAATAGACATCAGCCGTAATAGTCTGGACAGATTTGAGAAAACTGTAATGAACAATACCGGCACTAGTCCACCAAACGCTTACAAGTAACTTTTTTGGGGTTAATTTTCGCTTGGGGCAGGATTTGGCTGGCTGGCCAGGATCCAATCATTGCGCTGAGCGCTTCCGATTATCGTAAAGAACCCATTTTTCATCACAGGTAATGATTCGGTTTAAAATACCTTCATTATTGTGCCGGTTTAGTAATGTAACGCAGCAGTCGATGCGCGTTTGCCGGTTTGCTTCAGTCAATTCGTGAGGTACCCACCTTTCAAGCTTTTTAATCTTCCCAATTTGCTTCAAGTGAATTAAAACAGTTTTATCACTAACATCGCAGCCTGCAGCTAACTCGGACGTGGTTTACGATGGATCCGCTTCCACAATAGCCTTCAACTCTTCATTATCAACTTGAGTCTCAGGCCGTCCACGGGGCTTGTTCTGCAGGTCGAAAGTTCCAGAACGAAAACGTTGGAACCAAAAACGAACTGTGTTTTCTTTTTCAACACGACCGCCATAGACATCATTCACCCTTCGAGTTGTTTCCGCAGCACTAGTGCCACGGCGGAACTCGTACTCGTAAATAATGCGATATTTTAAGTTTTCCATTTTGTAAAATGAGTGACGCAAACAGAAAAAAACAGAAGAAAAAAACAAATGAATGACGATCATCGAAGCACAAATACATGAGTCTGTAGCTGTACAAATTTGAATTTGGAATTCCTTACCAAAGAGGAGAAATTTGTGATTAAAGTGGTCAGTACGAAAAACGCCAATTTCATATGTAAGGACCTATTTCGAATACTTTAAAGAAACTTAGCGTAATTCAAAATAGTATCAGAGAGGTAGCCTCAACAAGGCATTTTGCTCCCCGGTCGTCTGGATGAATTTGGTTTCCCAGGCTCGAGTGGAGCGATTAGAGGGATACCCGGTGGGTTTTTTGTCAGTAGGAGTCTGACACACCGGGGTCGCTACCCTCACAGCGGCCCTCATGGTGACGTAGGATATACCCCCGAGATACCAAAAAATAAATATAGTTACCGTAATTAATTTTCACAACAACTTTAATTAGCTAGTTGTAAAAAAAGTCTGTAAAAACGTTGTAAATTACTAATGAAAGAGTTTTACTTAAATTTCGGCTATTAGGAAACATGCCTTAGTAGACTATACTAAGTGATAACTTTAACACAGTTGATATTCGAAACGAGTTACGTAAAGGAATAGGGGACTTCCAAGAAGATCACTAGAGTGGACGCAACTGGCAGTAAATTGTGTGGATTCAGAAGGGAAATCGCAAATAAATTAAAGAATCCTGTTAAAGCTAGCAAGTCAACGACGCCTAACCTAGAATCTACATAACTGTAAAGGCAAGACGTCGACGAACCGGATACAATTACAGACAGCAATCCTTGGACCATAAGAATATATATAAATATAGGCTATTATCTGTAATGGAAAAGCTCTCTCATTATTGCGGGTGGACGGCGACAATGCTCCTGTAGTGTGCTTTGTTGCGGCGAGCCTGCTCCGACACAGCAATAATCAAAGCGTTGCATACTGACCTCCAATCAAGATAAAATCTTTTGCTTTTATCGCTTTTGAACCGTGTTTTAAATATTTGATGTATGCTTTATTATTAGTAATTGATAATACAATATTAAATCGTTAGCGCCTAACGGATACTTTTCGACACGAAAGTTCAGAGTTTCACTGCACGAACAAATTAGTCAAAAAAAAATTTGAATCAGTGTACCCTATGTTTTGTCCCTAAAATGAATTTGTTTATGCGAAAATTTCAAATAAAATAAAACACTGTTTTTATGAAAAACAATTTTTCAAAACCCAATTTTTTTCGCTTTTGCATTTTTTTACATGCATGCTTAATACCCGTGAATATCACGTCCATGGACCCTAAACTAAAAGTCAGTAACTTTGAGTTAATGAAAAATTAACTTTTTGTTTATACACAATGGGGTCCGAAATAATATATTTTAGTTTTAATAGTTAAAAAAATTCTGTGGGCTATATGAAAAATTTCTTAAGAATAAAAATGTCTTAAAATTAGTCAAAGAATGCCCTCAAAAAACTTTTTTACGGTTCTGAAACGGGTTAACCTCTTCAGGCATCAGATTTTTTAAGTTATCATTGTAATGTTTTCACACCACCATCGAGAATTATATTATTCCGTTATCAGTGCGGTTGCATTTAACGAATTTGTTTTTTTTTTTATTAAAAAATGTTATTCTGTCTTTCTAAATTTCTGCCCCTAACCTATAGCAAACAAAGATGCGTGTCCTTTTATTAATTCTATATACTAGTTTCAAATGAAAAAATAAACAATATCTACTTTACACTACAGCATAACTTTTTCCCTCGTCCTTTTATATATTTGTTCGAACGCTTGTCTTGTTTGCCTATTTAAATATGTGCCGCAGATTTTCTCCACTTTATGGAGGTTGATAAAAGCCTACAATGTCAATACGTTACGTAAAAGAATTCATGGATTTTTTTCAAATGGAATTCTTTTATTGATTTAAAAGAGATTTATTTAAACAGAAAAAGTGAAAGCTGAATAATATATATTGTTTTTAGTTATTATCGTTTAATGTTCAGTCTATGTCGTAGAAATATTAAATAAGTAACTTAGAAATAGTAAAACTGACACAAATCGTTAAAAGATCAAAAGTTTTTCGTCTTATCAGCAATGGCTTTTTATAAATATTCTAGTTCCTTCGCGCTAATCCATTGTATTAAGCATTTTATCCTGCTAATCCTGCAAACGTTATTCTGCCATATAAATGATTTCTAGTGAATATTTGAATTTAAAGGTCAGTACTTTTAAGATAATAACACAAAAATAAATAAAAAAGCACAAAAATTAAGTATATAAATCGCGTGTCTGCAAGACATGATTGAATCTAACTATGCACATTTGTAATGTAATGTATATATATATATTTGTACATTTGTAATGTATATATATATATATATATATATATATATATATACACAAATTTAGTTTACACAAAATAAATTTTTGAACTTACGCATAAATATGTGACAACCATAATATAATGAATGTATATTGATATATTTTATTATGAAAATTGCAATAATTTCCGTTGAATAGTTTAAAAGATCTAAGCAGGCAGCGGAAGCGACTTCATTTTATACTATGTAAAGATTCTAATGCCTCTTATACGAGAATGTATGTACTATGAATAAATAGCAATGAAACTGAAATATTCAAATGTAGTGACATATATTAACTACAATAATTTCACCTACTGGGATAAATTTGAATGTAAACCAGAATAACGAAGTATGAAAGCAAAGCAACGTCGCCCGTCATACCTAGTGACAGCAACATATGTGTCAGGGGTCCGAAGCCAACCACAATGAGGCCGACTGAGCCTCCATTGTGTTCCATTTCCCTACATAGTGTACGCAACACAGTTCCATTGCTAAAGAATCATGTTCAGTTTATGATAACCGTGATTATTCAATGATACAGGTGATATTTTCTGAATATCAATGTTAAAAATCAAATTTATTCTATTCCAACGCTATTGTCACATCCTTTACCATATAATTTAATCCTGCTTACGTTTTTCAGTTGATCATTCTAATTGTAAACTTAAATATGAATGTACTTATATCAGATTACAATAAATATATCTAAAAAAAACTGAGATAAAATTATAATTATTTTGTTATCATCTTTAAACAATCTTTATGTATTTTCTATTGTTGCAGTAATTTACATATGCATATTACGCTGACATGAGCTTTATCTAAACAGATGCGACTTTGTGGAAAAATACATTTTAACTTATCTTAGATTCATAAGTGTGGCAAAGAAAAAACAGAAATTTTTTTTAGCTACGTTATATTATTGTATACCTAACATCTTTTTATTTCCAAATTATTTAGTACTGGCTCCTATTACCATTCAATAAGAAAAATCAATATACAGCTTTAAAGAGGACGAACACGAAACATTGATTATACGTTAATTAATAACTTAACATTTAAAAATATCTCAGCAATATCCAATTTAAGTTTAATTTTCAAACCATAAATTCGGTTTACCTCCCCGGAGCGGTGTTGGATTGCGTCACAGACACACCGCTAAATTGCAATGAACATTTTTATACCTTTGTTTTTTTATGTAGTTGAAAAGTTTTCGAGAAAATCTTTGTAGTCTTTATAATTTTCCGACCAATTTTTATCGTTTGTGAACGGAATTGAGTGTTTGTTGTGTTTTAAACCATAGACCTCACTATTTAAAAAAAAAAATTCAAATATATATTTAAATATTTATATATACATATATAATATTTATATATTTATTTATCCATATTTTTATTAACATGTATTGTGTGTATAAAGGATTAATCTCCCAAGTATAATCATCTGATAACTTTTTTAAATGTTAAAAAATTAAAGAATCTGGTATATATAGCACACAAACACAATTTTTGTATAAATATAAAAGCCCCCAGAATCCAAATACAGTATGTGGCCATGCACTTTTCTGTACTTCATGTTTACGATTATTTATAGAAAATGTTAGTAAAGATATTTTGAAATTTTTTTTGCTAACTCGGAAAATCCTGCTCAAGACGATTTACAACAATTAACTTAAGGTAGGTAGTCTAGCAAAATATGAGAAAACGTTTGCGCCTCGCGCCAAATTAAGTTTACGAACACAATTTTTCCACAGAAAATAAATTTACTTACATCTCCGCTGTTTTGCACAGCCTTATATCGTCATCTTCCATATTTACATTTGTATTAACCTAATATTCTTTTTTAAGTTAAGTTCACTAAAATAAAGGCAAATTAGTTTTATTGGTCAACAAAATAACTCAAACGAGCTCACTCCGTACACTATTATGATAATAAAAATATAAAACTCTAAATACAATCATCAATTATTAATAAATATGCTGCTCAGCTACTTCTAGGTAAACAAGCCAGATCTTAAGCAAAGCAAAAGATCAAACCAAGTAAAAATATCGCGTGCACGTTGTTAGTTATTATAAATTTTAAAAATAATTCATTGTTTTTAAATAACAATAACCCATATTATACTTTGATAGATTATAATCATCATTGATAGCGATGTTTTCAAAAATAAAACGTTTTCATTCAATTAAAAAATATTTATACACAATAGTGCCATCTATTAATAGTTATTGAAACTATTGTAAAATATATCGGAGTCGTTAATCAATATACGCATATATGTACGTGTTTGTTCTTGCTAATCTCAGAAAAGGCTAAACTAATTTGCATGCAGTTTTCACCAACATATTTTGGAAAACCTTATTTAAAATTTAGTGTTAACTTTATTGTAATCGATTCATAAATAAAAAAGTTATGTTAGTTCAAAAATAGATCGATTATTTGTTATAAAAATAAGGTATAACATGATAGTTCAGATGATTTAGCTGAAAGAATTTAATATTATATTTGTAATAAAAGTCTAACAGAGCGCTGTCTATACTAAAAAAATACATGAGAAAAACCATTATTAGGGGACTTTTTTAATGCAATAAACCCAAAATAATGATTATTAGAATGTTTGTACGTGTATTTTTTTGCGTGCTTATATCAAAAAACTTACCTTGTTTTACCTTATAACTTATAAGGCTGCTTTTTATCCCAAAAAGAATAATCTAATTTTAATTTAAAGAACTGTAAGTACGCGTTAACGATATGTATTATCGAATATTGTAAGTCATTAGTATGTATATGTGTATAAGAAACAATCTATGGCATATCTATCTTTTCTGAAAAAAAAAATCATATTATTATCCTTACAAAAATAATATTTTGGCGCGGAGGAAGTCGCAGGCTCAGCTAGTTATACATGTAAATAAACATTTAATATTTCTGAAACTTTACATAAATGTAAATTTAGCGAAGTGTATAAGATTTCTTCGACGAGAATATTAACTGAGATCTGAAAAGCACTGATGAAAAATTTAATCCGAACCGCAAAAAGGTTTCCCGTATCAAGTTTCTCAAAATGTCATCCTATTACTGTGAAATATAGATCTGTTAAATATACAATTTCTAGTTTAGAGAATTTGCTTATTTATTATATATATATATATATATATATATATAACATAATACCGAAAATGTCGAAATCTAATATATTATAAAATATACGAAATCATAATATATTTTATATTCAAACAACATTGTCTGCATAAGTAAAAAAAAAAACAAATATTTAAATTAAATGAATCATAATTATTTTTTATTCCTATAATATAAACAAATCAGAATCGCTGCATTTTAATGTTTAAGTACAAATGTTATACTTGCTTCTTGTAGTATGATTCTCACAGTAATTTATAGTAACTTTCACTTGTATCACATATATTACTAAATATATGAAATGTAAACTATGTATTTATTTCTAATACTTAAACATAATAATAAACGTCTTTTAAAAAAAAATGTTTTCTGGTGTCTAATCGAAAGAAGGTAGTACTGTATTAACAGATTTTATTAATTGTATTTCCAAATTAAGATTGTGATTGTCATGGCCACGTGAAAAAGGAACCAGTATCCTTGCGTGGAAACACAAATTGTCGCAAGTTCGTATTCCGGTATGTACCTCTCGCTTTTTTCAGAATAATTACAAACTTGGCCATTACATATTCACCGGTGAAGGGAAACATAATAAACCCGCAAGTGTAAGTGTTCCGAGAACAGCGATCAGCCGCGTACGGGTCGAGTTGGATGTGATATATAAGTAAAGTTCATGCAACCATTTTTTTCTGGTAACCCGGGGAAATATCCTACATAGGACCATCAGGGTTGATGTGATGGCGGCAACCCCGGTGAGTCAAACTTCTACTCACTAAAAATCCTCGGGGTGTCCCTCTAATCACTCCATCCAGGCCTGGGAAACCAAATCCGACCAGTCGCCCGGGGAATGAACAGCGTTATTCAGCCTTCCTCTCTGGGAGGGGTGGGTATAAAGAACCCACGCCTCCAATACCACACTCTCAAACGGCGCACTAGATACTGCGCACCGCCTCCCTCTTATCCGGGTAGTAGACTTCCTCAAGTCTGCTGCCCGTGCAGTTCGTGCAACCATTAATATATATCTGATAACCTGAAAAGAGTGAACAGGACAATATATATAATTAAAATTAACTTTTAAAAAAATTGGTGAGTTTTCACATTCATCATAAATATAGCTACTTCATTTAAAATTGTTACGTCTAGTAAACAAGGTTTGATACTATTTAAATATAAAATACATCAATAATAAATATAAATACATATCGTCAAAGTTAATTTTCCAATCAAAGTGTTTCAAAGGTATGTTATCAATTGTCATAGATTATTCTGCAGTGATGCCTTTACTGAGGCAATCAAGTCGTTATAACACACATGAGCTAACAAGCTGGAGATGCATTCACGCCATGATATTTAAATATGATTATGTCGTTGCCGTCGCATCTCACAGAAGTCAGTTAATAATCTATGATTTTTCCGCGCATCTGAGCTCGCTCTCGGCGCGTGGAGCTTAGATGTAGATTCGCATTTTAACTTCGACGCATCTCAATTAAGAGGCAAAGGAACGATGATATTTCAAATTTATACTTTATAAAATAATGGTGTACAGATCTTATAATATATGTAACTTATTTTGACTTCACACAAGTATACAAGCTTCATTTTATATACAACTATTAGCTGTAGTGACCCAGTGTTGCCCGGAAAAAAGGAAACACAAGATGCGCATTTTCCAACCAAACTTTCATCACTAATTTGACTCTCTTGGAGGTTGATGTTATAAAAACGTCTGATACATATTTTTTTAATTATAAACACCTAGCAAAGCAAATATTTGCCAAAAAGTATTTTCGTTCTTTTAATTAAGCTTTTATTAATCAAAAAACATTAGGATATTCTTCTAATTAAAAAAACAATAACAATTTCAGCCCTTTGTAAATATGCACGTATGTATATATGATTCTGTATGGAGACACATTTGCGTGCGGGCGCGCGTGCCTGTTGGTGTGTGTGTGTGTGTTTGTGTAGTGTTAATATAGCTATAATTAAGTAACAAATATACCGCAACATTCAAGTTTATTTACTGTTTAAAATTTCGCGTACTATTTCTGTAAGCATAAATTATATAAATATAATGTTTTTAAAGTACTAGGATTAGCCTTTTGACTGATGAGGTGATAACTTAAAATGAAATAAGAGCCTGACAAAATAAAATAAAGTGATACCATCCAAAGGAAGCAAGGAGATAACCTACTTACTGATCTGGCGTATTCTATTTGCCTGTAATAATCGCGATGACAATCTCATATTACATAAAAGATTTGCCCTCTTTTCGATCGAAATGCGATTTTCTCCCTTCAGAGTTATTGCTGGGTCGTCTCGAATTTTTTCGCTATTGAAAAGGGAGACCTGTTCCATTATATGATATTTTTAATGTATACGAATGAATAAGAAATTTTAGCACAACAAAGAATGCATAATTTGGTAAAGAAATTTGAAGGTTGGATGTTTAATTCCATTCTGAACACTGCTCGAGGTACAAAAATTGAAGTGTTTTAATGAATTTAAGTCACTTTAAGGTGTGGTAATAAGAGTTAACACATGGGGATAGTACGTCAAAAGAGAAGTGAAAAGCATTCTTCTTGGGCGCAACCCATTAACAACGGCCGTTTTTGTTATATTTGCTATAGGTGGCAGTAATCACTTACTATCAAGTGGGCCATCAGCAAGTTAGCCGAGTTAGTTTAATAAAAAATAAAATACTTACTATTTATAGAGATGTGTAGGTTTTAGAAATCTTGAACTATAAATAGTTTTACAGATGACTTTTCTATATGACTGTATATGAAATGTGATATTTGAGTTATAAGTAATTAGAAAATTGCTGTTCGGCTTATTTTTATAACTATAAGTCTATTTAAGGAAATGTAATACAGCCAATTAACGTTGCTCAATAGCTTTTAATTAAAGATTATTCTTTGTATAAATTAGTTATCTATAGTAATATTGAAATATGGATTACGTTCAATGTTACTTATACTTTAGCACCATTACTTCAAATTGCAAACCGATCCGTTGTTTTTTTTTTAACTTAACTTTTCGCATGTTTCTATATAGAATATACATTTTTGTAAATAAAAACTCTGGCCAATTTGTGCTGATATACGTACACATCCAATACTCTCCAAAGGCTATTCAAATAAAATTGGGGCTTTGCGTTATATTCGGGCTATTAAGTAAGCGTTGTTGCCGTGTGTGAACAATGTACAGGGTAACAATTCGGCAAGATAACGTTAAAGTGAGCGAATTCGGCATTTGACGCTTTGCAGCATTAGTTCCGGGAATAAGTTTGTTCATTACGAGAGGGAACAAAGCTTGTAGGCTCGACGGCAGTGGAGGAAACGTGCGCCGACGCCGCGACAATAGGCCCGCCCGCCTTATCACGCCGGAACGCGTCGGCCCGCCGCCGCGCCGCCCGCCTACACCCGCCGCGTGCCATGCGCCCCCCCACATCCCGCGCGGGTTTACTACATCTATTTGACGTATGAGCGCTGAATAAATGGGAAAACTTTTAGCTGCCGTTATGGGAGAACGAACAATTGGTCATCTGTTGCGCAAGGGAATGCTTAAACGTACGTTTATCTTGTACGGCAGCTAGAAGAACACTTTTATGAGATAATGGACTTCTTTATTAATAACTTTTCTAATGTTTACTGCGAATTATTAAAAAAATAAAATTGTATCGATGTTTTACGATTGAAATATTAATTTAGAGTTGTATATAATTTAAAATAAAGTGGTAGTAAAATAAACAAAAAAATAAAAATTTGTAAATAAAAAAATAAAGTTGAGTAAATAATAATAATAATTTAGGAATTTCATAATTACATTTTAAGGAAGAATATTGGCTTTGTCAGCATAATGTCACGTTGCCATTTGAGTCGAGAAGAAATGTTTGATACTGTGGATATGCTTCAACCTGGACGTTCACAGCATAAACTTGCTACAATCATCAATTATAACTAATCGGTTATACAACGATTGTGGGAACGTTATAGTGTCAGTGGATCAACATAGCGCTATCAACTGTCACGATCGCAAGTTTGACACGCCGTCATGCGCTTTGCAGTCACAAACATCGAATGGTTTTCCATATAAATGCCTATAGAATGATACATCGCGACTTGGCAGATACCCCTAGGCCCTAGAACCCGAAGTGTGATTTTAGACTTTGTTGATGGGTTTATATTTAACTTAGTTTGTACTTGCAAGTATCTATGTATATCATAAACATTTCAATGTATAAATATGAGTTAGGATTTACTTCTGAAGGATCTAACAGCAAATTAGTTACAAATTGAGTAGAATAAAACCGCAAAAAGCAAAAAAACCATGATGTTGTAGCCTGTAACAGAGACAGTCATCAAGTCGTTTGTTTACTAAGCGAGGACACTGCCTAATTAATTAATTGCCCGTCCATTTCTTAATTAAAGTTAGCTTGAGCCTTTTTTTAACAAATAAATGTTTAACCTACTTTTATTTTTAAAGTAATTATTTTGTTTACTCTGTATAGATATTTTACTTTTTAGCATGTACCTATTAAAAATATGTACATTATATGTAAGTCTCTAATATCATCATCGGTCCACAGATGAGCCTAGACCTATCCTAATAAGCACTGTACTAATAATAAGCATCATATAATCCACACAGCATTCTTAGCTATATGTATTTTTTAATTGACTTGTAATAAGTCCGACCGAAGGTTTCGATTTCAGCTTCGGCCAAAGAACCCACATAGGCTAATACTTTCAAATAGGCCAAAATTTCAATCAAAACTCTGTAGCAAGCGTCAAACTAAGACTAATTGATTTGATATCGATCGTTAAATGAAATTTCGAAGCAAGCTTCGGTCGGACATTATTGACTTGCTTGAAATTGTAACTAATGAAATTATTTGTGTTACAAGCAGTAAATATTGGATTCATAGAAGAAAGAAGATACAAAAGTGTTTCCAAGAAAATACTTATAAAATGTATGCTTTGATCAAACAGAAGATGAAGAGAACTTTTAAAAATGAATCAATTAGAAGAGAACAACATTACAGAAGAATCCGCACATGATTCGGGTTTCGGGACGATGGAACCGTGATTAAATGAACTGGTTCGTTGTCGACGAAACCTGCAAAATGTGCGGCGAACTACAACATTGCAATCGCACAGCGAAGAAACTGGAAATTAATTTCTCAGAAAAAAATAAATTAACTTAGGCAATAAAACTGTACAGTTCATTTTAAATTACATCCGTCGAGTTTTTATCACTTTTCGCAGAAACCCGTCCAACAAATAGCATGCAATAATGAAATAAAAGTAATAAATGTATTTCCAATGCAATACAATTTATTTATTAATATAAAACGTAAGTTGTACCGCAACTTGTATTCAATTACTTAATTAATCAGCGTTCTGTTCTTATTTTTTATTTAAAAAAAAATGTTTATCCTGACACATCACTGTGACCACACAACCCCTGATGGTAAGCATGGTGAAGTCCAAAAAAGGTTAACGACTACCAACAGCATAAAAAAATCCATCGATAACCGCCGCGATCATGCCGGCCCGCACAAATATCTCTTCACGCCACGCTTAAAGGACCCAATATCAAAAGACGAAGGAAACACGTTCGCCGGAAGACCATTGCACAACCCAACAAATCGGCAAAAGTAAGAGTTAGAGAACCTCTTAGTCCTAGCCGGGACGTAAGTGACTGAAAAGCTGTGACTCCGTAGACCAGCGCGCTTGGTTATGTTATGGAAGGGAGAGGGAGGAACAAGGTTAAATAGCTCTTCAACTGACTTCTTCTTTAACTGATTAATAAGAAATGAAATTAATGCTTTTATCATTTAAACTGCAATAATTAACTTGTATAATAATTATAATGTTATGCTGAAAAAGTGATAAATAACACAACATCATTCTACAAGTCTTTTAAAGTGAGCAAAATTATGTTTTTATTCCTTTTAAAATTCGAACAAATTATATTCATTTTAATCAGAAAATCTCAAAATTTTAGTTTTCTTAGTTCAGTCATATATAATATAGTATATTAGGTTTCTGACTAATACACAGGAACGCAAGTAAATTCTAACGTGTTTTGGTTTATTTTGAATATGCAAGTGCTTTTTAATTTGACAGGTGAGTGAACACACCTTACTCAGATCTATTGTGTTGTAAAAGTATTGAAAATGAACGAGCGCTGTCCATTTGGAACCTATATGAGAATCGACAATGACCAGCCATCCATTCGGGTCTCACACTATGAATATCGAAATGTTTTTTTAACAATTTCGTTGCGTTTAACTTTTGCTGTTCCCATTCAATTATTTTATAACTGTACGAGTATACGGCTTTCTATGTATTCAGTCTACCTCCATCCGTTCCTGACTTTTAAATTCTAATACGCAATTCTACGTATTTCTAATTCAAAGAATTTGAAATTAATATATAATATTGTGAATATTCTACATAATACAAGTATCATGTGTATATTTTCTCGTACAGATCTCCCATGTAAATGTGCACATTCCCTAAGCCACCAAACTATTTTTGAAGCAGGCGCAGAGGAATTAAGGAAAAACCATATTTAGATCGCACATATTGTATATTACGTATTTTATGACACCATTCTAAAAACATTGTCATATGACTTTTCTTATTTGTATAAAAACCTTATAAATCTACAAAATTCGACCTCTTTAACAACTATGACCAAACTAGTTCAATGGTTGTTTTTTCATTTGGCTTAATAATTTCACCGTTTCTTTTTAAATCTTATGACTTGCGAGTCGTTTTCCCAAATCAATTATTTGATTTTATTGACCTTTGCTTAATTTTATGTTTGAGTTTATGATAATTTTACTTGACATGTACATGAATTGTATTTAATTATACAGACAAAATTATATTCTCTAATTTTCAATAATTTATTCTGTCGTGTTTGTATTTTGCTATCTAACCTGTGTACAGCAATGGTATAATATTATATAGATACAGATACCAAAGATCTTGTTAAATCATAATATCTAATATGTTATCACTCAATAAGCTATTCCTTTGGTAACCATCAATCGGCTAGCTTTGATAAATGGCATATAGCAGAAGCTTGTAGTAGGAGATAATAACAGTTCCATCTCAACGCAGATTACTATGAATGGTCGCTATTAGCTGCCCAACTGTGATCACTCGTATCCACCATAATACACCACAGTTCTATTAGCATATACATATAAATGCATAATATACGTATTACGTAGATATAGCTTAACAAAATTCAATGGTTAATTTCCATAAAACTTAGTGTTTTGCTTATACATTAACGAAATTCAAAATGAGTAGTATTCTTGCACATATAGTTTATTACTTAACGAATAATGATAACGAGTTAAAGTATAATGTGGCAGATTCAAAATGATTTTGTACGATATAGATAAAATCGGAAATAAGAATAATGTATTGTAACGTAGGTGATTTTTCTACTTGAATAAAACGCCCCTACTTTATACACCTTTACCTCTCATTATAAAATTTCACAAAAGTATTTATTATTTACAACATTACAGTTCGCGTTCGCAGCAATACTTAATCAAATCTCAATTCATTTTTCAAGCCATCGTTTTGTAATTGTTCGTTTTTTTTCTATCGTTCCTCGTTTATTAATTCTACCCAGCCCGTTATAACACCGATTACACAATAATAAGTTAAAACATTACAACCTTCTTATGCACAAACCTTTCATAGTACCTATCTAAATTTGATCCAATATGAAATTCCCTTTCAGGTGGGCTAACAATATAATAATTTATTTGTAAAATTTTAGTTATACTTTTACTGATTAAAAAAAACTTGGCACCTCAAGATATATCCAAAGAGAGATGAAATGAGATTATTAGTATCCGTTGCAGACATTTCGCTTGTGCATGTGAACTCATTGTGAATGTAAAATGTAATGGAACAGTCGATAGCCCATACATAAATAAATAAATAATATATATGAGAAACTCGTTGATAGCAAACATGTCTTAATAAATCTTCTATGCACATAATAATACTTGTCCTAACTGACATATCATCGTAGAGCTCAAACTACTGCTGTTAGGCACTACGTAGGCACCCACTATGAGCGGATTTTTTCATGTTCTACCCCCAAGAGGGTAAAATAAGATTTAACTTTTTTTCAATTTTTAAATAAGCACTATTAATATCAGCATTTAGGTTTTTGATTAGAAATAAAAAATAGGTGTTTCGACGTTTTTGCAAAATCAACCTGCAAGGTGGTAAACTAAGAGTTGAAAATTTGGTCGAAAATCCATCAATTTCGAAGTAAGCACTGTAAAAATAGTATTTAGAGTCATAGTTAGAAATAAAAAATACATGTTTCGACGTTTTGTGGAAAATTATTCTCTAAATAAGGGATACCTATCGGGGAACGTTGGGTCACTACAGCTAGTAAAGTATAAAATGAAAATCATTTAAACTGCTCGGATTGCTGTGTGTCGTATTTTAAATATATTACGTATTCCAGACGCAATTCACAGCACTTAACTTTTTAAATTTGAATAAAAATATAATCTCGTAGAAATTTGAAAAGCAGCACTATTCGTATTTCGTAAATATAGCGTACCATATTCGTCCGTTCAATTCATTGCCGTGAATGGGTTGCGATGCAGTCGTACGTGTCCCACACAACATCTGATTCACCAGCGATAGGCTGAATGTGGAACGTGGCGTCATCCAATTTCGCGGGCTAAATTGTTCATAACGGAAGTTCATATCCGGACGTCGGGCCGCCCTGCGCTTCAGGCAAGATTAGGCGGTAATTACCATTTCCCGTGGCACAGGATGTAGACATCGCTCGTAAAGAAATGGTTCCTCTTGAGATTCGTTTCGCATTCCAAAATTGCCACAACCATCATTTTATTGATTGCACTTCCATGGCTTATTGGTTTCTTATAATATTTATCATTGTTTTGCTAATTCACGTATTGTGGACGTAAATGGTCAACACTCTGATATCATGATCATCGATAGCAATAAAAAAAAATGGAAAAGACATTTTTGTGAAAGTTTTTTTAGATTGGAATACTTGCGTAGGCAAAGAGAGGGTTTTGTACTCATATTACTGTGTACCGGAAAAACTGATTATGTGAGAGTTGAGTGAAGCGCTTTAAAGTTATGTTCGACGTGCTCTTCTCCGCTGCCGATATGATTGAATAAACGAACAGGGAGCTCCCTAATGAAACATATTGAACGTGTATCGAATCACTTAGGTGCGCCGAGCACTCCTCCGCTTACTTTTTGTGGCATGTCAACAAGCCGTAGGTGAACCCTGTAAATAATATTATAGCGTAGTCTCGTTTTAAGAGAGATAGTAAACTGAATTATTTCCACCTTTGAACGTGGAAAAGAGACTGTTTAAGCATCTTTTTACGGAATACGATTTCACGTAGGCGTCATGGCATTTTCTTTTGTGTTAAATATTTTGTCTTATTTACGCGAGATTTTGTTTTAATAACTAAAAAGAAAGCACTAATTAATTTATTGTAACATTTGTTACATTATCAACATTTTAAAAATACTTTTTATTTATATTTTTATTTGTATTTTTATTTATATTTTAAAAAAATTCTAGACAGTCGCAGTCGATTTTTCGACTACGCTATGCTTATCATCAATCGACTTTGTATATACACATTTCGTAGGTAAATTATTAAAACCTTCAAGTAAAAGTATATTGTGATAGATATACTAATAATTATAAATTAATGGTATTAATTATTGATTTATTATTATTTACTGATTAATGCTTAGAATACGCGATTTGGATTCTGGGAGTGCGCAACGGCAGCCCGCGACGATCGCTCTGTATGCGTATATATGGAAAGGTGTTCGATGTAGGTGAATCCACAGCGCTGTCAACTGCCACGATTGAGAACTGGACACGCTGTCTGACTTAATGCATACAGAGCTGTATACTTGCCGGGCAACAATTGCCAGAATCCGAACCATACCATTAGCAATCCCCTATTGTCTACAGAATCATAATTGATTTATTAACAAAATATTCAATTTTATTATTCTTCACCTGATAGGAACCAAACTTATTTCAGCAGTATGCAAATGACAACATAACAAAGCAAAAAGTGCTAGATTACATAAGAACTATTTACTTGTTACTTACATTAACCGGAAAGGTAATATTTGCGAAGGTATTATAAGTGTAAAACAGTATAAATAAATTCATACCTTATTAGTATCAGAGACCATTATTCTTTTCATACCTTCGAAATAGTTTTACTAGCGATTATCAAGAGCTTAAAGTAGTAAGCTCACCGCTACGATCTTAATACATTGAGTATGCTTACCGTATTTTTTGGGTTAAAATATGCGTTAATATATGAATTGGAAAATATTAACTACCATCAATTAAAAAAATTGGGATGTATTTTATTATTTTGTTTCAAGTGGTGTGTACCTTTTTTTCTGTTTGATGCATAGTATTGTTTTGGTAGATGTAGTATAGAATTTACAGGTTCCTAAAGTAAATAAATAAACATCCGTATTGACAGAAGGCCGAGGTTAGTACAAGTTCTTTGAAGGTTCATACATACAATTCTCCAATCATATCTAGACTATAAAGGAATATACAACGCAGAAATTTATTGTACACCCACGCTGAAGATACTGTAATATGAAAGAACTTAAAAAAGGGAAAATAATCAAAATGTTGTATTCAAAAATAATTATTAATCTTTTCAGTTTTGTGACAAAGATGATGCGTATCCACTGTTATGTAATTAAGGTGATTATTAAAATATAATATTTAAAAGTAAATTTTATTGTTTTCGTACTACGCGGGCCGGGATAAGGTATTGACTTATGCCGTTGCACAAAATGCACCCTCGTAGGCGGGATAATTTATAATAAAGAAGATTGCGATAATTTGAGACAATGATATGAAGTACTTACCGAGCAGCGGTATTCCAGGCACTTTACAACCACTCACTATGTATGTATTTTCAAGCGAATGTGGAGTATGGTTTCTGAGCAGTTGTGTTGTGCGTTGCGAGTGTGAAAGGATTAATATGCGATTATAATGGAGAAGGATGCGATGCGATGTTTTAGTTTTAAAAGAATGCGATGCGGAGTTTGGTTTAAATGCGAGAACGTTAGAAGGTAAGAATAAATAATGTCCGCCAGGTGGCGTTGGGGATTCGGTGCGTTTACATTATTAATTAATTTTAAAGGTTCTGGAGTTGCGCCTTTTGGCGCGACTACGTACAAATACACATGGCTTACGAAACAAAGTTTTTCGTTTCATTTTGTTACTCTTTTTAGTTTTAGAAACACTTATTAATGTTTCATTAGTGTTAAAACTTTTTACTCTTAAGTATTCTCATACATAACAGGATAAAATTGAATTTCAAAATTATAGATTGAGATTATTTTTAAATAACTATTAGTTATTTTTCTGTTTTTCATATCGTTTTATTTGCAGTTTTCAATTGCGTTGAGCGCTCGTTCCGTTTGATACTGGTAGAATTATTCAACATTCAAGTGAATGTTAGACATATTATTTAAGCAGAATATTATTTAAACAGAATATTAAACTTGAATATTATTTCTGCAATATTCTCGCTAAAGTTAACGTTCACAGAACTAAATTAGTTTTGTTAATCTCGGACTGTATGTGCTTAAAGCAACCAGTGTTTTTCAATCATGTTTCAGTTCACAGTGGTGACAGTATAACGTGTTCTGACGACGCGAACAGCTAAGCCTGCTGCAGACAGTAAAGGCCTTTGAACGTATCCAGTATTTCCACAAACTTTATTTACCAATAAAGTAGAAATAACACAGGTCAAAATACGTCAAAAGTTTATTATTTCCTTCCTACCATATTGCATCTTTTTTCTATTATTTGTATTCAATTTTAGCAAGCTGATGACAGCACTTCTGAAGTTGTGTTTGGTTATGAGCAGCGGTAACACTTTCCCAGTCAGTATGCTGTCGGCTTACCTACAACCTTTTAGTATTAAAAAATGACCATACTTTAGTATACAAGTACAAGGTGTCTCAAAAGAAAGTACACATTTAAATCTTTTTTTAAAAGAAAAGTCTTAGCTTTATTGAGAAAATGTTTATTTTATATTGAAGTACACTGTTTGGGAATTTATTTTCTAAAAATAACATCGTCCATATGTAAACCGTTGCGCTCTCGCCATTCATTTAGTCGGGCACTAAAATTGCCTATGACAGCTCGGCAGGTAGTCTCTGTGATGGCTGCCATTTCATGACGGATATTTTCTTTTAATTGTGCCAGGGAAGTCGGTTTATTAGCGTAAACTTTTGATTTGACATAACCCCACAGGAAAAAATCCATAGGCGTTAAATCGGGACTCCGTGGAGGCCAATTTATGTCACCTCGCCTGGAGATTAATTTGTTCGGAAAAATTTCTCGAACTCGAGGCAGAGATCTGTTGGACGTGTGTGAAGTTGCTTCATCCTGCTGGAACCATGTTCTTTGGTTGTAACCAGGAAAGTTTTGCAGTTGGGCTACGAAAAACTCGTCTAACATCTCCACATAACGCTCTGAATTCACTGTGAGTGTGCGTCCCCTTCCATCTTCAAAAAAGTAAGGGCCGATAATTCCTCGCGCCGACATCGCTGCCCATACGGTGACTTTGGGTGAATGTAGGGGTTTCTAATGTTTTTGTTTTGGGTTGGTTGCACTCCAGTAACGACAATTTTGCTTGTTTACATGCCCATTCAGGTGAAAATGGGCTTCATCGGAAAACAAGATGTTGGTGAACGTTGGAAAGCCTCAATCATCTGATTTACAAAGGCAAGCCTCTGACCAGCATCTTGAGGCTTCAGTTCTTGCACTAACTGAATTTTGTACGGGTGCAGCTTTAAATCTTTGTGTAAAATGCGGCATAATGAAGATCTGTGCACATTTAAAGCAACAGCACGCTTCCGAATCGAGAGGTTTGGATCATCTCGAATAGACTGAGTAACACTGTCCACGTTTTCGGCTGTTCTTGATGTTCTTGGCCGCCCAGATTTGGGTTTCTCCAGAGTTGACCCAGTCTCTTCAAACTTCTCAACCCATTTTGCAATGAGTCGAGTGCTAGGCGCATCATTTAAGTGACGAATATGTCGAATACTGCAGAATTTTCTACGCGCTACAGTCGCCGAATTACCGTTTTTGTAAAACTCACGTACGCACAACGCACGATCCGCACCAGAGAAACGCTTCATAGCGACTAAATTCCCAAGAGCCAGACTACCGACTGACATACCCCCCACGCCCCTCAGAATAGTTGCTTTCGCGTAATAAGATAAGCAAATGTGAACTTACTTTTGAGACACCTTGTACATTATGAAATCCGTATTATTACATTAATTTTTAAACCAACTATAGCCATCACAATTCAAGTATGTCCTTTGGCAAACACGAGCGAAGATAGGCTGAAATTCTGCATCAAATTGATGAATTGACACAAAAATATTTACACTGTAAGAAAATCATTTTAAATACTATTTTCTATCAAATTGCAAAACAAGGTGTAATTTTAAAATACTACGTCATCTTTCAAAAACAATTACGTTTTCAGTCTTTTTCTTTTTAATAATTATCTTAATTTCTACGATTCAGTTTACTTCTGCCAAAAAATATTGTTTATTTACATAAGACTCTTCAATAATATTGAGTTAATACACTGGAAGAGATACAATATTCCACAGGCACTACTTACATATTAAAGACATCGCGATATACTAGGTATATCGTTGCTTCGAATAACTATGTTACTACTTTATACAATTGCTTGCGGTTATTGTGCTGCGATTGAAACTGAAAAAAGTGGATTTTAAGTAAAAACTAAATATAATTAACCAAATAAAATTATTATTAAATGTTAATTCGATTTCTCGAAACTATCGGATAAATTCGTCACCGTATTACTTAACCCTGAATAAGTTGATCTGATAGGTTTCCAAATGGACCTATTACACTGTGATAGTTTTAGGTAAGTTTTCATTAGGATGCGCAGTTCCCTATTATGAAATACAATGCTCGAACAAGGTATAAAGAATGTTATAAAAGTATACTACTACATAAGAATATGTATACCTATGTTCAACAATATGAATGACTCATTCTGAACAACTCCTTGCTTTGACTAAAGATAGTTTCGCTAAAATCCTGCAAAACATGCTTACTTCAGTACTCACTCATGATCGCAATAATACTTTCACAATTAATAGTAGATAGTCCTAAGTATTTATGCTTACCTCTGTAACATTCGGTATATGTAATCTAAATACATCTGTGACTTGAAGAGTGAGTATTGATAATTTTGATTCTAATTGCTGATTCTAATAAGTTTCCGATACAGCAGGGGAAACCTAACTGATTTACTAGTACCTATGTATAATATACATTTCATATATGAATAGCACTTTTCGTAGGACCCACTCTATAACTTACAATCTTAAGTTTTTGAAATATTAGGACCTTACATATGAAATTGGCGTTTTGTATGGGAGGAACAAAAAGTCGAATATTTTTTAATATAATATATTTAATTAATCAAAGTATGAACCATTATTTTCTATGCACTTTTGCCATCTCATAGGAAGTTCATTGATCCCTTTACTAAAAAAACCAGTCGGACGGGAATCAATAAAATCTTTGAAGGCGATTTGGACTGCCCCATCGGAGTTGAATTTATTCCCTTGCAAGAAGTTATCCAAATTTCGAAAAAAATGGTAATCTGTTGGAGCAAGGTCCGGGGAGTACGGAGGATGTCTTAGACTTTCCAATTGAAGCTCTTGTAATTTAGTAGCCGTCTGTTGCGCAGTGTGTGGTCTAGCGTTGTCGTGAAGCAGCAGTGGCGTGGAGCGATTGACCAGCCTAGGTTGTTTAGCCGCTAGCTTTTCCATAATGGTTTGCAATTGCTGACAATAGACATCAGCCGTAATAGTCTGGCCAGATTTGAGAAAACTGTAATGAACAATACCGGCACTAGTCCACCAAACTCTTACAAGTAACTTTTTTGGGGTTAATTTTCGCTTGGGGCAGGATTTGGCTGGCTGGCCAGGATCCAACCATTGCGCTGAGCGCTTCCGATTATCGTAAAGAACCCATTTTTCATCACAGGTAATGATTCGGTTTAAAATACCTTCATTATTGTGCCAGTTTAGTAATGTAACGCAGCAGTCGACGCGCGTTTGCCGGTTTGCTTCAGTCAATTCGTGAGGTACCCACCTTTCAAGCTTTTTAATCTTCCCAATTTGCTTCAAGCGAATTAAAACAGTTTTATCACTAACATCGCAGCCTGCAGCTAACTCGGACGTGGTTTGCGATGGATCCGCTTCCACAATAGCCTTCAACTCTTCATTATCAACTTGAGTCTCAGGCCGTCCACGGGGCTTGTTCTGCAGGTCGAAATTTCCAGAACGAAAACGTTGGAACCAAAAACGAACTGTGTTTTCTTTTGCAACACGACCGCCAAACACATCATTCACCCTTCGAGTTGTTTCCGCAGCACTAGTGCCACGGCGGAACTCGTACTCGTAAATAATGCGATATTTTAAGTTTTCCATTTTGTAAAATGAGTGACGCAAACAGAAAAAAACAAATGAATGACGATCATCGGAGCACAAATACATGAGTATATAGCTGTACAAATTTGAATTTGGAATTCCTTACCAAAGAGGAGAAATTTGTGATTAAAGTGGCCAGTACGAAAAACGCCAATTTCATATGTAAGGACCTAATACAAGGTGTCTCAAAAGTAAGTTCACATTTGCTTATCTTATTACGCGAAAGCAACTATTCTGAGGGGCGCGGGGGGTATGTCAGTCGGTAGTCTGGCTCTTGGGAATTTAGTCGCTATGGAGCGTTTCTCTGGTGCGGACCGTGCGTTGTGCGTACGTGAGTTTTACAAAAACGGTAATTTGGCGACTGTAGCGCGTAGAAAATTCTGCAGTATTCGACATATTCGTCACTTAAATGATGCGCCTAGCACTCGACTCATTGCAAAATGTGTTTAGAAGTTTGAAGAGACTGGGTCAACTCTGGAGAAACCAAAATCTGGGCGGCCAAGAACATCAAGAACAGCCGAAAACGTGGACAGTGTTGCTCAGTCTATTCGAGATGATCCAAACCTCTCGATTCGGAAGCGTGCTGTTGCTTTAAATGTGCACAGATCTTCATTATGCCGCATTTTACACAAAGATTTAAAGCTGCACCCGTACAAAATTCAGTTAGTGCAAGAACTGAAGCCTCAAGATGCTGGTCAGAGGCTTGCCTTTGTAAATCAGATGATTGAGCGCTTTCCAACGTTCACCAACATCTTGTTTTTCGATGAAGCCCATTTTCACCTGAATGGGCATGTAAACAAGCAAAATTGTCGTTACTGGAGTGCCACCAACCCAAAACAAAAACATCAGAAACCGCTACATTCACCCAAAGTCACCGTATGGGCAGCGATGTCGGCGTGAGGAATTATCGGCCCTTACTTTTTTGAAGATGGAAGGGGACGCACACTCACATTGAATTCAGAGCGTTATGTGGAGATGTTAGACGAGTTTTTCGTACCCCAACTGCAAAACTTTCCTGGTTACAACCAAAGAACATGGTTCCAGCAGGATGGAGCAACTTCAAACACGTCCAACAGATCTCTGCCTCGAGTTCGAGAAAATTTTCCGAACAAATTAATCTCCAGGCGAGGTGACATAAATTGGCCTCCACGGAGTCCCGATTTAACGCCTATGGATTTTTTCCTGTGGGGTTATGTCAAATCAAAAGTTTACGCTAATAAACCGACTTCCCTGGCACAATTAAAAGAAAATATCCGTCATGAAATGGCAGCCATCACGGAGACTACCTGCCAAGCTGTCATAGGCAATTTTAGTGCCCGACTAAATGAATGCCGAGAGCGCAACGGTTTACATTTGGACGATGTTATTTTTAAAAAATAAATTCCCAAACAGTGTACTTCAATATAAAATAAACATTTTTTCAATAAAGCTAAGACTTTTCTTTTAAAAAAAGATTTAAATGTGAACTTTCTTTTAAGACACCTTGTATTATTACTCTATACCTAATAAGGAATATGCACGCTCCAAACAGAGCTTTCTATTGTCTGCAACTTCACAATTCATTTGGGAACGTTTGTGGATAATTAAAGCAGTTTAATTATATTTGTTTAAAAAAAAAACTAAATTACTCTCAAATAATAACACCAGTCTCTATTTTATGTAAAAATAATAATATGACGCTTATATAGATAGATGTACTGTGTTATTTTAGTGTGCCTACATAAAATTTGTAAACGATGTATACGTCGATGTTATACAAAAAACGTGATTTATAAATTGATTGAATGATTAGCATACAAATGACAGACTGAGGAGTTTGAGATCGCTGAATTTCAATATCCGAATCAGTTGAAATCTTCGCCAGTTGTAGTGTACCAACACGTAACAAAAAACTTTTATATAAAAATCTTCAATGAAAGGTCAGTTTAAAGTATTTAAAATATTAATTATTGCGAAATATAAAAATTACTACCATGGCCATATATATTTATCAGGCAACAACCTAATATGAATATTTTTTGCTACAGTTAAAAAATCACTTGTAAATTAATGTATATTAAAATTAATTTACAATAGGATTCATGTTTCCATTTTATCAACGATTTATAATTTACATTGATAAAAGGTACATTAAATAAAAAAATATAAAATTAAATGTATATAGATACAAAATGGTAGTGATTTTTTTTAAATTAATACATCGCTTAATGTAGAATATGTATGTATATGTTTAAATTGACCAAATTCCCTACACTAAAGAAATAATTAAGATTAAAAAACAAAACAAACAAAGTCATATTTTTGTATTAATCTTTTAAAAATTCTCATGGATTACTCTGCTGCCTCCCACATGCGGCTAGGCAGAGTAAGGTCCGATCCTTACTAATTCAATTCGCATTATTTCCTTATTAACATTCTGCTCTATATTACAAGCCAGGCCCGAAGTCCAGATTCTTTCGGTGCGGCCCATTTAGTGTGTAACCTGACAAAATGCCTTCTTCTCTGAGTGAGGGATAAAGCAACACCTCCCAATATTTCACTTCTGGTCAGGCATTGTCGGGACACACATAAACACACACTGTCTCCATTCAGTGCTCCCTTGCTCACGTCACTGTTTGTTTTTGTGAAGGTAATCGCGGAGGAAAACTCGCGTGAAATCATTCCTATAAAATTATAATAAATATATATTTACTGCACTATATTCTATTTTAAAGTAATAAAAAATATTTACTTTTTATTCGCTTATATATTGTTAATTTTATTGGAAAAAGAAAGTAAGATAATATATACATAATTTAAAAATAACGGCTAATTTTTTTGTTATCGCAATAAATCAATTAGAACGAATAATGACATTAGAATCGTTCGAATTCGAATTCATTAATAAAGTCAAAATAATGATATAATTTCACAAGATTATAATTTCGTCATGATTTTGTTGTTTATTGCAGTAATTTTACTATAAAAACAAACGTTTATCGTTTTTTTTTATTTCGAACATACAAATAAGTATAAAAGCAATGTTGAAAATTCAAACAACATATATTCATATATTGTTTATACAATGTATATTTATATGCATAAATACGTAAATTCAGCTAACAAAACTAACACACGCAAATTAAAATAGATCACGACATAAGGCGTTAATATGCTCTCCGAACACTCTATAAAGAGATTTACATTCGTTTCGTTATATACGTACATATTTTGTATTACAATCTTATATTTAACAATGTAATATTTTGATTCCTGAAACGTGGGAAAAATATAACTTCTTCAAGGAAGATGTAGGTTTTTGTATAACGTATCAACATTAATGGCTTGATAATATGAATCAATAGCACTACTTGGCACCATGTCGGCTAATGGTCCGGTGTATCAGTGACGGCTCAGTTGATCGGTCAAATCATGGCTAGTTAGCTGATGCCTTTAGAGGTCTGACCGCTAAGATGTTGGTTTCTGAATTACTGTCCAGCGACCCTCGAGAAGTAGACGGTACGGAGTGATGCGTTTTGCTGAAAAATAACGAATGAGACTTGATTTAGAGGATAATAGATTATAGAATCACCAGTCTCCGTCAATATTAAGATGTAGTTAGTCACTTTGGTGTTTTGAACTGGTACAAGTTCGAGGACACCTTGGTCGCGCTATTGTAGCGTTTTAGCAGATACGTTACTAACTGTTAAGTTAAATATTGTTAACGAAGTGTAGAGACAATTTTTATCAGTAAAGTTTTTTTTTAACACTAGAAAGACTGAATATAGGTATAGCACATACATATATAGCGAATAAAGAGAGGGGGGAGGTAAGTTCAACTATTAATAAATGCGATAAGATAATATATAAAAAGTCATAATATTTAAAAAAAATTGGTTCTTTATAAATATACATATATATTTTTTATATAACTAAACTTTAAAAACAGTCTGACTGCTCTGGGCAATCTAGTGTTAATAAGAGTCTAAAATTTGAACAAAACTATAGTGCGAATAAGGTATCTAATAGTTGAAATAAGATAATAAAAAAATAATATTTAATAAATATTCGGATATATTGCAGAATAGTTAAAAGAAACTTGCATAATATCGTATATGTATTGTTACGAGCGCGGGGTATTAAAATGCCGGTTGTGACGGACAATCAATTTATTAATAGAGGAGAGTACACAAAATCAAAACGCAGCCGCAGAAATGTCGTGAAGCGCAGCAGTCGAATGCTCTCGATGTTATTTCGTCGAAAGTTCCACGAACACGTCGAAAAATGCACTCGAAAATCCGTCGTCAAAAGTCCAGTCGCAGAAAGTTCTCGAAGTCCAGTATCAAAAATCCAGTCTAAATAATCGCACGTAGTATCACTATACAGTCGCAGTATGATCGCAAAAGTCCTTGAAGATCGCTTGTAATATCGCACTGTGTCGCTGTCCAAATTAGAACTGTCCTGTGATCTTTTTTTTTTTTTTTTTTTTTGAAGCGGACTATCTACTGATTGCCGGGAAAGGCATTTTCAGCTCAACCGGGCTTAGGAGGCGAGCACAGAAGGTGCTCAGCCAGTATGTCCTGTGATCGCATCGAGCGCGTATTTATATCGAAACAGCCTTTTTCCAGCATTTTCGAGTAATAACTAGAATCTTATAGACATTTTTGAACCTTATGTTTTTAGTTGTAAATTCCAGAATGGGTTCATCGACCTTTCGCGAACCGGAATTCCACGTACAGCGGCCGTCTCACCGATATACGCGTCACGAACTCGGGCGGCAAAAGATGAAACGATGCGCCCCCCTCCGATGTTTTCGATGGTAAACAATTTTCTCCGATCCGGTTGCAAGTTATTTCATTCGAAGGAGTACGTCAAGACTATCTATGCGTTTTAAGATTATAGTCGTGCGATGCCTGGAAGCCTAGAAATCTAGGGCTAAAGTTTGGCCCTAGTTCCGTCGTAACAGTATTATAAGCGTAACATTGCTAGATATTTGTTTATTGTAGGCTTTTTGTTTACGTAAATCACGGAAAGTTGAAAGTGCACCAACACAGAGCATCAGGTGCGATACATTCGCGCAAATATTTTATGAAAATACGTAGAATCTTTGGCGTGCTAGGATTGTCGCTACTAACTATCGATATCGCTATATTTAATTTTACGTTTTGTGAACCCTAAATTTAGTAGTCGTTTTTTATGCTAGTAAAGGAATCTAATGGAGTAAGGGTATCTAATTTTAATAATAGTAGAGCACAATTACAAACATTGACAGCGTTTTATTATTTGATGTGTAGTCATATTGTGGAGTCATATTCAAGTATATTTAACAAAATTAACCAATTTAACATCACACGCTTTATAAATTTTATACATTAAAAAATTCTAGCATAAAAAAATTAAAAATCGTAAATAAATAAAATAAACATAACAACACCCTGCGTATTCAGTACAACAATGCATTCAGGGCGCTGTCGGGGCTGCCCTGGTATAGTAGGATGTCGGTATATTTCCTGAAAAAGGATGGCATGATTTTCATACTATCATGCGCCAGCGATCTCGGTGGTGCAGCGATTGATAGGTAGTTCGATGGAATCCTGACCATTTTGGCTAAGAGAGTGGATGGCCCCTTCAAACAGTTTTGGGTGAAGAGGCTCATCCACTCTACCACTGTATTTAAGTCATAAATTAACATTGTTTATAATTTGTTTTTGTATATTGGAGAAATCTGAAACAAAGCTATTATTATTATAAGAATAAATAAATCTATTAAATCCTGTAAAAGTTGACATGAGTAACAAATATTTGAAATAATTATTTGAAAAAAGTAATTAGCTTCATGTCTATCAGCGTTTTACGTAAATAATTATCTTTTAAATGAGTTTTAGTCATAAAAATGTATTTAAATTAACTTTATTATCGTATATCGAGTAGTCAGAATGCGACGAGGCCTAGCTAAGAGCAAAACGGCGCAAAGCGACGCGGCCGCATCCACAGCCAAACGGTAAACACTTTGCTGTAATCTCGAGATGAGAAAACTTTCAGTTCTCTTAATTCAGAAACTTATTCAACAATCTAACAACCTTAGAGCGGACCGCCCGGCGGACACAACACAAACAAACTTACCGTTTTATCTTACAATTTTATACGTTAACATAAAATATACACTTTCTAACTCCATTTAAAGCCTTGCCATAAAATAACGAATAAGTAAAATAAAATACAATCGACTAATGTAGCCCATCAATAATACAAATATTATAATATAATGTTGTACCCGGTAAACTTTGTCATGTTCTCTCCTATCTAAGAAAGAAATTCAAAGGTTTTGAGAACATTAATTAACACTATTGTTTTAATGAAACAAAACTATTTTCACTCATTTTTTAATTCCTTTTAACGTCAATTTTCTACAGAATAGATTTTAAAATTCATCAAAGTTACTTATACATTTTTTAATCATAATAACAGTGATATGCCTGAATAAGACTGGTGCAGGGTGTTATATGATAATATATAAAATACTCAAACATATCAAACAATTGACTTCGTAAAGTGTTGCTCTTAAGCGGAATATACTCGTTGACGTAGACAAACAGGCCTTAAAGGATTATCTGATACTAAATACGTAATGCGGCCGCCGACAGAATAGAGATTCTGTATCTCACCTTATCTTAGCGTCAGTCCAAGTTCTCTTAATACATGGAGCACGTGTTCTTTATGCTTATTTAAGTTTGAACGTTAGACGAAATTATTACTTGAAAGTAAAACAAAATTTGATTTTTTCGTGCATAAATTGAACACGATTGCCAGCGGTGGCAACGGTTATTGTTCTAGGCAATGAAAAAATATTCTAAAAAAATATCACGCAAGCATTTGGATATAGACAGGTAAGTAAATTATATTTTTGATAATAATAAATTTACAATGGGTACGTAATTAAAATACTTGAAAGCATTTTAAATATCTGGCCCTTTAGTTCGGTTCATGACATAGAAAATATTATAATATTTTACAAGATGTTAGAAATTTTGAAACCATGAAAGTAAATATTATACATAGCAACTATAATCTTAGAATTCACCGTATTACTTACTCCATATAAACTTTATTTCTTATGATCACAATGGCAATTTTCTAACTTTACTATCAACCAAATTCCGATTTCCGAAATTTTCCGATGACAAACCAAAGCTGACTAATACCTCTTTGTAACACGTATGTACACTGTACAGTCATCGTTATACATGTAGGACGAAATTAAAAAAGAATAATTTATACACAACTATAATTAGTGTGTAATACATTTACCAAAAATGATCACACACAATCACGTCTGAATTTGTTAAGTTAAAGAACGTAATTTTACGAAACAAATTTGAATTCAATAGACAAGGTTGCGAAGATTTGTTTGTGTAATTTTATGTAGATGAGTCCGACAAAAGGAAGCCCACTGTGTGAGGCGACCGAAGCGCATCCGGGCGTCACCATCACAGACATGGACACCGTACATGAAGAAAACGATAACGACAGGTATGTCACAACATTTTGGTAATTATTTCATTGAAATTTGACATTGTATTTATATATTCTTATTAACAATTAAATCGTTTGTTATCTTAATATCACAGGTCAGCACAAATCATAAATCAAATGCGAAATAGTTTCAGAGTAAGATATATCCATGATTAGAATAGGATGTCGTCATTTAAAAGTAATATTTATAAATTAGCCAAATGTTGGTTTGAAAACAAGCGATTCAATTAACTTTCTTATAATCAGAAATATACTAAAAACGTTCTCCGCGCTTTTTGCGCCGTAACGTTTTTTGGGCTTAATATAAAATCAACAATTGATATCTTATCATGTAAATATTTATCATTTATCACAGCTTTCTAATCTTCTGTATCAAGGAAGTAAAGATTTGCAGCCAAAACAAATAATCCTAAAAGGTATACTCACTTGGTTTTGAAACCGTTATCTGTCATTTAAAAAAATACATACAGTCAAATGCAGAACCTTCTCGTTTTTGAATTCGATTAAAAATGAAATCAATCTGTCAGGTAGGCAGCTTTGCATTCAGTTTAAAAATCTAATCAAACCTATTTAAGAACACTACTCTATATTAAGAACTCTTTTTTGTTGAAACGAATAAAATGTTTTACAAATTCTCTACTCACTATAAGATGTTAATTCAAGATAGCATTTAATTAAAGTTTCTTTTTTAAGTGCGTTTTGCCTCGTAATTTAGGTTTATCTTATCTTAAGATTTGTTTAATATTTACAATTCCTTACACACCAATGGTACGAAATAAAAATTAGATTTGATATATAGAAAAAATCTTTTCCATTGTCTTCTACCGCTTTTTAACTCATGCCTTTTTCAAATACAAGACTCTAATGGTAATTTTCATAGTAAAACTACATTAAAATATTATTTAAGTATGCCGAGAACATAAAACTTACTAACATATTAACGAATTAGTAAAGAAGAAATAACTAGTACTGATACTATGTAATCATTTTCATATTTTTTCTAATAAATAAATATTATTTCAATTAAAAAAAAACTTTTAGTAGTATGATTCATCTTACAAAAATAATAATAATTATTATTTTTAATAAGCGTCAATATTTGGAATAATACTAATATACGAATGGTATTCAAAGTAGGATTTAGATGTACAGTAATGCTCAGAACGGCATTTCTGCCAGGTGCACATTTTGGAGGATTTTTCGCTCAGAAGCTCACTTTCGGGATTGTTCGATACTACAATTCAGATGTATATTTAAATATTATATGTAAAGGAAGATTGATCTCATTGATCTCTCTCACTAGCTCTCATTGATATAAAAATATATTATTTTGAGCCTATAACTTAAAAATAAATGAAAAAATAATGATGCTACTGATTATATACTAGATATATTTTACTTTCACTCATATGTGAAAGTAGCATTTTGTGAATTTTTACATCCTTTCAATATTAAACTCAAATGAATGCTTCCTAAATTTACATGTAAACTGTCAAACAGAGTACCTATTATAAATTAATTCAAGTACATAAAAAATGAACAATAGTTTGTACTGATATAATGTATTGTAGTATGTACTGAATGTGTCACTTGCAATATGCGACAGCCTAAGTATCTTAGGTATGAATATCCGCTGTGATCTCAATCCTAGGGATCATTTAGGATCTGTCATCTCTACAACATCACGTAGGCTTGGTGTCCTGAATAGGGTGCGACGGTTTTTCACGCCAAATCAACTGTTCCTTTTATATAAGGCTCAGGTCAGGCCTTGCATGGAATATTGTTCGCGTCTTTGGGACGGTTCTGCCCAGTACTTACTTGATGCCCTGGGCAGGTTGCAGCGGAGGGCTGTTCGCGTTGTGAATGATCCTGAAGTGACTAAACATCTTGAACCGCTTCAGTTGCGCAGAGATGTGGCCTCACTGAGCGTTTTCTACCGTCTGTATCATGGCGAGTGTTCTGAGGAGTTGTTTAACCTTGTTCCACCCTCTCCCTTCCTGAATAGATCCACGCGCGCGGGTTTGCGTTATCACAGCTATACGGTATCTCACATCGCGGCCAGGACAAAGAAGTTCTCTAACTCCTTCTTTTGCCGTGTCGTTGGGCTGTGGAATGGTCTTCCGGCGAGCGTGTTCCCTCCATCCTATGATATGGGATCTTTTAAACGTAGTGTGAAGAGATATTTGTGCAGGCTGGCATGATCGCTGCGACTACCGATGGGTTTTTTGTTACCTTTCGATAGTCGTTGGCGTTTTTTGGACTGCACCATGCTTACCATCAGGTATGGTGCAGACGCTGTGTCGAGTCGGTATAAAAACAAAAATCGAAAAAGATTGACAATTTAAGATATCTATCATTATTATAGGTTTTACAAAATAAGTATCTAACGAAGGGTTAAATTCAAGAAAACATTAAATCTATTTTTTATTTTACAAAACTATTTAGCAATATTAAAATAAAACTAAGGAAACTATTACAAATTATCCATAATACAAAATACATTTTTATTGAGCAGTGATGAATCATCTTATTCGGACCTGGGACGACTGCGGGAGCGCACCCGCGCTATGTTGGGCACACCAGCAGAGCCTCTCGTGCAACACTCCCATTCGCAACCGAACAGCCGCAGAATGTCCAGTGACATTGAATCCAAGCTTGCTGCAAATCTTAACACTAGGTAATGGTATGATTGTTAATGCCTTTTTTACATTTCCCTATAGTAAAATTTCCACCTGTAGTAATTACCTGTAGGTCATACAAATATTTATTCCATGTAATCATTCCATAACCTTATTTATTACATAGCGTATATAAAGTTTTTAGATTTTTTTATGTATAGAGACAATAGATTAATGGTAAAAATAATTTACGATAGTGCCCTTTTCAACCTATGACCTGTAAGTACTTAGAAGAGGGGTGTTTCTGCCATAGCACCACAAACAGCATGTCACCGCTCAATAATAGATAAAGGAGACTACTGAAACAGCGGTATAGCGAATAGTCATAGCTTTAAGGTTATATATTAAAGTTTGGCTGACGCAAGTAGAACTTGAAATTATAGCGACCACGGAAAGACATAAATCAATTGGTAGTCGCCTTTATCCTAACGGAATATACCACAATAGAAAGCGCATACATAGGTAACTGAATATACAGGGTGGCCCATAAGTCCTTTGAAATGAAAAAAAATCATTAAAATAAAACTAATTACAATATGAATTATATTTTTATTTACAAATAAAGCTTGAAAAACGGGAATTATTTTTTTAAAGTAACGTCTTCTTAATGTAATCCGTTACGTTCACGGCACTCTTGCAAACGACGTCTAAAATTGTCGATAACTGCGCTGCACGTATCTACTGAAATGCTTGCCATTTCTCTGCGGATGTTTTCTTTTAGCGCATCAAATGACCGCGGGTTAGTGACATACACTTTAGCCTTAAGGTAGCCCCACAAAAAAAATCCATTGGAGTCAGATCCGGACTACGTGGTGGCCAGGAAATGTCTCCTCTCTTAGAGATCACTTTGCTAGGGAAAAGTTGACGGATAACGGGCATAGCAGTGTTAGAAGTGTGGGAAGTTGCTCCATCCTGTTGAAACCACGCCTGAACATTAAAGCCAGGAAAATTTTGCAATTTTGGTGTGAAAAACTCCACTATCATAGCTACATATCGCTCCGAAGTAACAGTAACCGCGCGTCCTCTGCCGTCCTCAAAGAAGTAAGGCCCTACGATGCCATGGGCTGACATAGCGGCCCAAACTGTCACTTTAGGACCATGTAAGGGCTTTTGATGCCTAAGTTTTGGATTGATGGAGCTCCAATAGCGGCAATTTTGTTTACTAACATGCCCGTTAAGATAGATGGAAGTGAGCCTCATCAGATAACATTATGTTATTGAACCAAGTAAACCGATGGAACGCTTACGAGTTGACAGTGTAGGATTTTCACGAATAGACTGTGCCATTGAGTCGATATTTTGTTCCGTACGTGATGTCCTTGGGCGACCCGACCGCGGTTTATCTAGCGTCGAACCGGTCTTCTCGAATTTAAGAACCCAGTTCTTAATCGTTTGAAGAGTTGGAGTGTCGTCAAAGTTGTGTAAACCTTTGTGTTCTCGAAATTTACGCCGCGCAACGGTTGCCGAATTGTTGTTTTGGTAAAACTCGCGCACATAAAACGCACGGTCTGCTCCAGTGAAACGCTCTATCGTGACTAAATTCCCAGAAACTGAAGTTACTGTCCCCGCTTCCCTTCCACCGCTCACGCGCATCGTGTTCGTTTTATTCAAATTTTACTTTTCAAAGGACTTATGGGCCCCACCCTGTATAAAATATGGAGAGATATGATAAATATGATTATGATAAGCGTATACAAGTCGTGATCTTCCTATAAATGTTACAGTCAAAGCTGATTTTCACCTAAAAGTTGCTAGTTTCTAGTTAAAACAATATTTTAATAAAACATCTCCTAGATGCAAACATAGCGTAATGTATCTATTACTGAAACTAATTTAAATTAAGAAAACATGTTTAAGCTTCACTGAATAAAAACTTAAAAAAAATCATTTATTTTGTTGTAAGGAAAATATTCATCGGATACCTTAAATATACCCTTATTACAATAAAAAAAAAAATTTTAGCTAGAACGAACGGTGTACTACTAGAATAATAACAGTACAGACGCCTTACAAACTAAAATTATCTTTTACATAAGTATTTGGACACTTGTTATATAAATACAATAAAATTAACAAGTACTACACATTATATTGTCAATTGATAATTAAATAATAAAACTATTAATTTCTTAAATCTGCGTCCAATATTATAACATTTCACTGTAACAAAACTCCATAACCATGTAGATTACACGTCTTATTATCAGTAATGTGAGATGTATTTGTAATATAAAAATTTGCTACTGTGTACTGTTACTGTGACACGAACACAAAGTTCTTTTACGGTAAAATATCACAGGATTGGAAACACACTTAGGTTGTTACTTGCTACATTTTATTAAGTTTGAGTCGGGTAAAATAGCTAGTTAATATTAATTTGGACCGAGGCAATAAATAAAAACCAATGTTATTTAGATAAAAAGCGTTTTAACTATAAAAGTATTTTCACTATAACATAGATATTTTATTGTAATGCAGGCGTCCATCGGCTATAATAGCAGCATTCCGTCGCCCGTCCCAAGCACTTGCATTATGCGCAGCAACACAACGGAGATTCCTATCCGAGTTGACCCCTCACTCACGAACCTCTGTCGCTTCCACCAACCATGACAATCCACCATCAGCGGCAGAGATATTGGGGCAGTAAGTAAACCACTTTCACAAATAAATATGAAACAACTAACAGTTAAATGATTGATTGATGAAGAAATGATTTTGCCAATATTATTTTTCAGTAACCTTATTTCTTTGACACAAACAAGACCTTCTTGAACAGTATTCTGTTTCAAATAATAAGTTAATTTTATTTTTGTCAGTTAAAGTATTTAAAACAACAATACAAAGTAAACTTTGTAATTCCGAAATACTGACTTGTAAACTTTATGTTCTATTTAATATTTCAATTGGCATTCCTCGTTCTTAGTATGTGGTCCTTATTTGTTTCAAAGAATAACGTATAACACTCTGATGCCTTTTAAACATTATAAACACGATCGCTGAGATGTTCTGTGGCAACCCGTATCATATGTTACCGACAGAAACGAAACCTTACACATTATATTTTATAAAGTTGACATAGGGTCCAACACACCGCAATCTAACATTTCACACTAACCTTTTAGTTTAACTATAAAGACAAAAATGAATTAACTTTGTAAAACCGTTATATTATTAAAGTTAATATGTATCATACCATATTATAATAGTATTACAAGAATTTTAACACTTATAATTTATAATAAATGAAAATTGTAACGCAAAATTTTCTTATTATTAAGATGTTTTAGACAAGACCAGAAATTCATAAGCGTTATCAGTCATACTATTAAAAAAATATTTTTCCTATACCGCAAAAAAAAAAGTCTAAATAATATCTAATATTGAGAAGCAAAACATATACCTACTTATTGATTTAAATTTATTGAATAAATATTTACATTATATTATAACAAACGATTATATCAAACTTATATCTCATAAATGTAAAAGTAAAACACCGAGACCTATTTAAAGATATATTCAACTGAACGGCATTATGTATTCAGCATTATACCATTGACAATGTGAGAAGCTCGCGTCAACATTATTCAATATCGAACCCTTTATTTGCTAATAGACAGACTAGTAAAGTCTATAAGAACATTCAATGAAAACGTGACGTAATAAGTATTTTATTAATACAGTGGTTGCCAGTAGCCCAATACACTATTCCATTTATATAATACACACAATAACAATTACAAATATATTATGCCATACAGAGTGTAATGAAATCAAGTACAAAGAAATTGTAAATTTTATACGAATTTTAAATATCACATCTGAATAATGGGTGTATCTATAATCAATATCTAACCACCAAAGCCGCTTAAGTACTACTTGAATTGCTTCACATTACTGCTACTCAACTTAGCTCGTAACAAATAATGTCTTAAGACAAGAAGATCGACAAACTTTTGATAATTAAAATCTATCTTAATATCATTAGGTGCGGTAAACATGAGTACATATGAGAAAAGCAACGATTCGTAATTAGAAAAAAGTGGTAATAGATTACATATTTTGTCATAAAAAAAAATGTTATAAAAAGACCACGTTAGTTAAATGTTTTCTGCGTAAGTAATGGTTAGAAGACAGTTGAAATGTACTTATTATAATATATATATATTTATTTTATATTTAAGTGACGTTGAAAAAGAAAAAAGAGAGCTGAGCTACACAAAATAGAACTTATGAATACCCTCACAGTCATTTGACACTGTATATGTTATGTAAATTTTAATTGTAAAAGAGAAACATATTGTATAACAAACTTAAGAAACGAATTATTGTATTTTAATCATAATAATGTATTTTCAATTTAAGCGAAGCGTTGAGCAAGGCCTTGTCAGCACTGTACGCTAAATTATTAGTGGTTTTGGGGCTGGCATTTCCTGTCACAGAGGTTATAGCCAACGGTGTTCCTGATGGATATTACCAGGTAATATTTAATTATTAATATCAGTCAACAAACTGTGCTAAAATTTATTGTTCATGATTTAGATCTTAAATTTAAGAAATGTTTTTATTTATTCTGTCTACTAAATAGTACATATAGTTTTTAAAACATTTAATTTTCATCATATTTACTATCATCATGTCCAACTACTGCTGATTTTGGTTCGTCTACACTAAGCCAACGAAGGCCTTGACTGTTACCTACACTTTTTTTCGTATAGGCTGTCCAGCAGCCGCTGTGAAGCTATAAAAAACCTTAGATAACTATCGCTGTGCTTCATTGGCGCTAGGTAGACATTACTTTATAAACCAAAATATTGTATCATCATGTTCAATCCTTTTTTTTTGTAATCCGGAGGAAATCCCTAACGGAGCTCGGGGGGCGGTGGAGGCCGCCATCTGGTGTGTCGGACTTGCACCGACTAAAACCCTCGGGGTGTTCCACCTTCCACCTACCGGCATCGAGGGCACGACTAGGGTCTCATACTCGATGACCGGCAAAGCGTGCGGCCTTAAGTAGGCCTCCACTCGTTTGGGGAGGAGTGTTGTAAAGAGCCAACCCTCTCATACATCTTTGTTGTAGAACGGCACGCGAAGACACATCGCGCACCGCTCCCACCCTTGTTGGACGACACACTCTCTCAAGTGTGACGCCCAGTATTATGTTCAATCCTGTATCAACCACATCCAAACACATGTTGTTCTACTTAAAATTATCCACTCATCTTCCCTCCAGACATGCTAAGCTCAGTTTATCCAATCTGGGTCATCACTCGCTCAATTCTTAATTTCATTTGCCATATCTTCTCCTGATCAGGTTGCCTGCCCAATTTTAAAGTCAAATCTCTTTATAAACGTGAACATATCTTACGAATATTTATTTCAGGGATTTTACTTATATCTTTATTTGGTGTCCGTCCTGTTCGTGGTATTTCAATACGTCAACATAATGCGTCAAAAGGCTGTTACTATGATAATTCATAATTATGGTAAGAATTTCGAATTGAACGTATTAAATGAAACAATAGATAAACTAACAATAAGCTTGAAAAATATGTATATTTAAATAATTAACCACATTTGCTTACAAAACCAAGCATTAAAATCTCATAGTATTTACATAATTACAGCCGCCAAGAACATTACCTTCTTTAATTTGCATTCCACTAACGTTTAAAGCCATTCGTACAAATGTGCCGGCAAAAATTGCACTACATATTCTATATAATGGCAACAGTGTAGATTTCAACTAAAACAATGTAATTATTTTATAGAAGGAAATGAAAAAGATGAAAAAAGCGGGAAAATGTCGCCAGTAAATAAATCTAAATTAAAAGAAAGTTTATCTAGATATGGAAGTTTCTATTTAAGACTCGGAGCTATTGGTAAGTAATATACTTGGACAAATTAAAGTAATCTATTTAATATATTTGTTAAAATATATTTATTTCTAATTATTAATTTTTCTAATTTCCGTAGCTTTTGGTATCGGCTCAATGGTATACAGCGGGTTGGAATTTGGAGAATATTTTGAAATGACAGACCAATGTCGATCAATACTCTCTGTTATCACACCAGCGTTACGAATGGCATTAACATTAGCTCAGATGCAATTCATATTCCTTACAAACAAAGACATCGAATCAGGGAGTTACAAAATTATACAGAGATTCGGATTCATGCATATGGTGGCAACGAATTTATGTGAATGGTTGTACGTACTTGTTGAGGAGACAAAACACGAAATACATCATTTGGAGCATGCTATGCTATCCAGAGATAATGTAACACATAACGTCACCAACGAAATTGTCTGTCGAAGAGCAAATATTATGGGCGCTCTATTACAAAACGCTTCACCATTTCTTTTCCCGTGTACTATCGAATATTCATTAATTTGTGCTGTTATATTTTATGAAATGTGGAAAGAGGTATGTGTATTTTATAATAAATGTAAAATAAATATTATAAATCTTTATTTAAAAACATACGTATGTCAAAATCACTTCCAGGTTAAATGTACACCAGAGGATTTCGAAAAGAAATATCCAGTTCCTAAAAATAAATCACGAAACAATTCTGTGACACCCGAGAAAATACTGCAGCAATTTGGTAATTATAAAAAGTTGTACGAATATATGAAAATTTTATATACAAATTTAAACCAGATTTATTATAAAACTAAAATTATTTCCATGCGAATTTTTTAAATAATAGTAAATGTTCGTAATTACTAAAATCCTATCATCATAAGGTGTAGAAATAGCTTGCTTTCATTATTAAAAAAGTTACATTATTTTTATTATAAAAAATAAACTACACCATTGATCCCCAAACTGATATATATATATATATATATATATAGAGACACAGGCGCCCAAGTGAGTGAAAAAAAAAATTAGGAGTTGGTGAAATGCAAACGGGGTCTCATGATAGAAGATCTCAATTAACTAGATCATGACTTTCATTTTGGATTTCCGTAAATTAAATAATCTACTTATTATTAATCCATGATTATTGATTAGTAACTTTGAGTGACTACTTAAAAACGTATACATAAAAACAAATAGATCGATTTTCAGACCTTTTGAGTAAATTATATTACTAGCGAATTAGTCGTGTTTCGTATAATTGTGCAAGTTGGCAAGATATTTCTGATCGCAGTACTCTTAACTTATCGAAACTTGCATGTATCATATACATATATAGTGATGTCGGACATTGTGTGTGCTATAGGACTTGGACTTGTACTGCCTGGTTCAATTCATCAAACAATTAGATTTTTTTTAAATACCAATCTAAATAACATAAGCGTTTATTTGATTTCGGAATGTTGAAAAAGAAATTGCTACTTAATTTTAAAATATTTTCTAATATATATTAGTAGTTTGTATGTAGAGGCAGATTACAGTGAATCAATACAATTAAAAGTGCCAGAGGAAAGTAAGAACCCCATTTTTTTAATAAAATTTAGTTTTAACTCGTAGTTAAGAAAGGCAATCTTTCTATAATTAAACAAATGAAGCAAAACAGTGGACGGTGGGAATTTTCTCAGTTTCACATCTTACAAGATAAACAACCAGGAAGATAACATTTTAGAATTTGGTTTTGGCTGTGTGAATTTCATTAATAAATGTATAAAACTTGCGTGTATTTTAATCGTTTTTCCACTCTACACCTTTGTACACTCTGAAATCAGTCAAAAACTGATTTGAATGTGATGAGTTTTGTAATATAGTTAATGTGTATAAATTTATACTTTCTAAGACAAAAAGCAACTAATATTAACCAAGTTTTTATTATTTCAGCCGGAATGCTCGGGGTTAGCTCGCCTCACGGTAGTCGCAATGCTCTGCATCACTTCTCAGTAGATTGCTCTCACGCACATCGTGGTCTGTTCGCTGGTATACTTATAATCGTCCTAACAATCATATCACTGATCATGTTCTTCGTGTTAGCCAACAATCCATCAACTGTTATTGTTAGTATACATTTTAATAAGTATTATTTTATTGAAAACAAAATTTTGCCTTTTAACAATTTAATAAAATTTGCAGGACGCCATATTTCAAGTTAATATTTGTGAAGTTATTCTATATACGTTAACAATATTAGCAGCAGTTACAGCTTTCAAGCAAATGCGAGTGCTGCCATATAAAAGGAAGTCTCAAGGTACAAGTACATTTATTACTTTTAATGATATCTAGTTAAGCTTGTTATGGTATCCATCAACGCACTACTTAGATCACTGTTATATTTACATCACTACTTACTTGTAGCCCTGGATATATTAGGTCCTTACATATGAAATTGGCGTTTTTCGTACTGGCCACTTTAATCACAAATTTCTCCTCTTTGGTAAGGAATTTCAAATTCAAATTTGTACAGCTATAGACTCATGTATTTGTGCTTCGATGATCGGCATTCATTTGTTTTTTTCTTCTGTTTTTTTTCTGGTTGCGTCACTCATTTTACAAAATAGAAAACTTAAAATATCGCATTATTTACGAGTACGAGTTCCGCCGTGGCACTAGTGCTGCGGAAACAACTCGAAGGGTGAATGATGTGTATGGCGGTCGTGTTGCAAAAGAAAACACAGTTCGTTTTTGGTTCCAACGTTTTCGTTCTGGAAATTTCGACCTGCAGAACAAGCCCCGTGGACGGCCTGAGACTCAAGTTGATAATGAAGAGTTGAAGGCTATTGTGGAAGCGGATCCATCGCAAACCACGTCCGAGTTAGCTGCAGGCTGCGATGTTAGTGATAAAACTGTTTTAATTCACTTGAAGCAAATTGGGAAGATTAAAAAGCTTGAAAGGTGGGTACCTCACGAATTGACTGAAGCAAACCGGCAAACGCGCGTCGACTGCTGCGTTACATTACTAAACCGGCACAATAATGAAGGTATTTTAAACCGAATCATTACCTGTGATGAAAAATGGGTTCTTTACGATAATCGGAAGCGCTCAGCGGAATGGTTGGATCCTGGCCAGCCAGCCAAATCCTGCCCCAAGCGAAAATTAACCCCAAAAAAGTTACTTGTAAGCGTTTGGTGGACTAGTGCCGGTATTGTTCATTACAGTTTTCTCAAATCTAGCCAGACTATTACGGCTGATGTCTATTGTCAGCAATTGCAAACCATGATGGAAAAGCTAGCGGGTAAACAACCTAGGCTGGTCAATCGCTCCACGCCACTGCTGGTTCACGACAACGCTAGACCACACACTGCGCAACAGACGGCTACTAAATTAGAAGAGCTTCAATTGGAAAGTCTAAGACATCCTCCGTACTCCCCGGACCTTGCTCCAACAGATTACCATTTTTTTCGAAATTTGGATAACTTCTTGCAAGGGAAAAAATTCAACTCCGATGGGACAGTCCAAATCGCCTTCAAAGATTTTATTGATTCCCGTCCGACTGGTTTTTTTAGTAAAGGGATCAATGAACTACCTATGAGATGGCAAAAGTGCATAGAAAATAATGGTTCATACTTTGATTAATTAAATATATTATATTAAAAAATATTCGACTTTTTGTTCCTCCCATACAAAACGCCAATTTCATATGTAAGGACCTAATATTACAGCGGAGAACTGTCCGCGTTGCTAATGATTCTGACGTGACTAAGCATCTTGGGCTGTGGAATGGTCTTCCAGCGAACATGTTCCCATCATCCTATGAAATGGGATTCTTTAAGCGTAGTGTGTAGAGATATTTGTGCAGGTCCTCATGGTCGCTGCGATTACCGATGTTTTTTTCTTAGCTGTCGATAATCGTTGACGTTTTTTGGACTGCACCATGCTTACCATCAGGTGTGGTGCGGTAACTATATTAAATCAGAATTTAAAAAAAATCTATAAAGATGAATTGTATTATTATATAATAATTTAACTTTCGATTGCAGCTGTCTTAGGACTGGATACGTCATTGTTAATTCTAGCACAAACTGGGATGTTTGTGTATTGCATGTTCAGTTTAATTGGATGCCATCATACAATGTACAGTACTGAGAGCTCCGGCCTGACTGGCTTCTTTTCAGAATTCCTGTCCCTCAATCAGGTAATGAAATAAAAATGTATATTACCTTCAGCTATTTTAGTACCGGATTTTGTATAACGTTGAAGCATTGGCTCTTTTATAAATTTACTGGCGACGAATTATTTTTCTCACAGTACGAATATATTTATATAGTGTACGTATAGTCGTTCCAGTTTGATAAAATTGTACATATTATGAAATTAGTATATAAAAACGCAGCCTTCACTTCGGCATCAATTTTACTCTAGAACAACGTAGAAAAAATATATAAAGAATTTATTAATAATATCCCATTATATTTTCAGACAATTCTACAATCACTTTTCATAATAGACGCTTGGTGGCGCCGCTGCAGCACATCTGAACAACGAAGAGAAAAGCCTGGACGACAACTTGTCACATTTCTGTTAGTTGCTAATATGGCTATGTGGACCATCAATACACTTGAAAAGGTTACAATTACTTTTCTCAGTCCTTTTTTAGGCCCAGAAACAGCACCAGCTTTTACTTCCGATAATGAAATGCGTATTTATAAACGGAGTTTAGATTTCATATGAACATTTTGGATACAATGACCAATTATAAAGTGAATGCTGAGTAAATATACAGTGATCTTGTTATCTTGTCTACGACGAGTAAATTATGAGCGAATTATTAAATTGGTATACTTGTATCAAAAGAATAAATAATTCAATACTTTCGGGTGGACCAGAAAGGCAGAAAGCTAACGTAGTGGGAAGCTGTCAAACGCCTGCCGAATTTACAAGGGTTGTCACCTATAGATTACATGTCTTTTTAGTTTAATTAGTAAATATTAACTGCATTTCCGACTTTTGAAATTTATACATTTATAATTATAACCTAAGAAACAATTAAGTGTTATTTGTGTAGAAAAAAAATAAAAATATTGTTACTATCCTCACAGAATCGAGCAGAATTCAGACCAGCTCACTTAGCATTCTATGGTCCATGGGCGTGGACAATTATCACCCACGTTTCAATGCCTCTCGCAATCTTCTACCGTTTCCATTCAACCATCTGCTTATTCGAAATATGGAAGAACTGCTTCAAGAACAAGCCGATTTACTTAAATGTATAATTAATTATTAAAAGTAATAAATTTGAAAGAAAATGGCATTTTAATAAAGAAAGCTATAATCTCATTATTGTTTTATTGCAATATAGATATATGTTAAGCGTAATGTTTATTGTTTCATTACTTTCAGTTATAATAAATTATCAAGCTAACTAAAAAGTCAGTCAATTACAATTCTTTATTTAACTAGCACAATCAATTCCTTAATAAGTTCCTTAAATTCTGGAATAGCATCATGTATCTAAATTATGTATCTAAATTTTACTTCAGAGACGATTATATGTCATGAAATAAATTAACTGTGAAAATATTATTGTTCAAAAACATGATTATACCTTATAAAAATCTATTGTTATTTAATGTATTATTATTGATAACTGTATGAATATAAAATCAACGCAATCAAAATTTTCGCAAATATTTCATTATATGGTACATAAACATACCCTTATCTATACTAATATTATAAAGCTGAAGAGTTTGTTTGTTTGTTTGTTTGTTTGAACGCGCTAATCTCAGGAACTACTGGATCGAATTGAAAAATTATTTTTGAGTGGAATAGACCATTTATCGAGGAAGGCTTTAGGCTATATAACATCACGATGCAATTATTAGGAGCGAAGAAATAATGGAAAATGTGAAAAAAACGGGCAAAATTATTCATCCTTGAGGGCTTCTATTGCGTGCGCTGCAAAAACGGTTCAAGATACCAAAAATATATATATGAAAGAATTATTCCTCTTGAAATGATCTAAAAAAATGTCTGTGACAGTATATGTCTATCTTTTAAGATTAAGTCACTAGAACCGTTTTTATGGTAAACAAATTTGGTCGAAATTAATGCATTATTTGTTAAGAGTTGTATCAACGTAATAATATTAATCTTTATCCAAATAAATGTGTTGTTGATTAAGAGTATTTAATTGTGAACAAAATTGTCTTTGACATCACTTAATTTCAATGAACATCTTAGAAGATATTACAAAACCTTACATAGCAAAACAACGTTTGCCGGATCAGCTATAGTGTCTTGATAACCGCGAAACTCGAGCACGGCTGAACCGATTTGACTGATTTCTTTTTTGTTGTGTTTGTTGAAGTCTGGGGAAGGTTATAACAGAGAGAAGATTTTAAAAAATTATCTGAAAAAGTCTAAAAACAACACTTTTCTATATTCTCATACAAAAGATTTGTTATAAGTCAATTTGAACTTTAACACCATAGCATAAAGTTTAAATGTTAGTGGACGGGTTCCGGGAAGGCAAAACAATTATTGAGTGACGTATAAATATTAATGTCAATATTTGTCAATTTTTATACATATAGCATTAAGGGCAGGTTCCTTCAAACAATTTTCAAAAAACAGCCCACAGGCCAATAGCTATTAACATTAAAAAAAACAATGTGACTTTGTTTTAGAGAAATAGGGCAGAACAAGGTCTGCCGGGACAGCTAGTTATTTCATAGTTTTCAATAACGGCTGGTATGTATATAGTATGAACAAGTCATTGTAGCTTGTTGAAATGACAATCTATAGACTTAAATTCGATTCCGCGTAATTTATTGCTTAGGTAAGGTCAGACATGCCCAATGTTGAAAACTAACATCGGGAGGAAGTCAATAAATAATATCCGTACGTGCAAGTGTACATAAGTATGTATCCTCAGAATTTTAATCAGCTGGGCTAGATCACGTTATGCATGACATATGAGCGTATAAAAGATAGAAAATCAAATTGAATCTAGTTCTCTTTAAATATATTTTCGTACAGATAGGATTAACTAAGCATAAATAACCCAATTATCAGATATTATAATAAGATCTAGCTAAATCCAAATGATAAAGGTTTGACTTGGTGCTTTATACTACGATGCACTTTTCAAGGTAGTTGAAGTATAACTCATATAAATTCTAATTGCACTTATATGGTACAAGCAATAAAAAAATATACAAAGTTTGATGATTTTGTTTAATTGCTATGATAACTGCCTATATGCGAAGTGTGTGAGATAAGTTTTACAATTTGATAGTTTAGCCTTCACTGTCTCTGTTTTATATTGACTTTAGGTTGGCATATATTAACACATTAAATCTAGTTTAAGCTTGTATAAAATGGTAAATAAATGAAGCGGTTTAAGTCAATCTTAATGATGATTTCAGTTTAAGAGTTGTTACAACTGGATTTTGATCTTGTGCAAGACAATAAGTACATTTCAGCGCTAAATAGCATTCCATGTAAGTCTAAACTAGATTTAATTTACTAGTGCAAGCCGCCCTTAGCCAGTTCACTGTAATACATGAAATTCTGCACTACAAGTATTTTAATATTACTATTGAAAAGTTTATGATATAAAAATTTAATCAAATTCAGTTTTACATATCCAAGCACAGCTTTGATAAAAACAGTATCTTTCTACTACTGTATTAAGCTATCATTGATACTATCTATCAATCATTTTTATTATTGTTTATTATCTATCATATTTTAAGTAATTTAAATATTATTTTCCTTGATGTAATATATTGCATCTATTGGTATTTTAATCATTTACTGTCGTAAATAATGTGCTGTCCATGACCGTTTCTGTAATTAACCAGGGACTTGTAACGTTACTAAAAATAACGGTATAGTAATGATACATAACTTTATTTTTGTAACGTTACCGCAATAACAAAATGACGTCATAATGGTATCAGTAACGTTACTCAGGTAACAGAACGAAATTTATAACAAAAAATTTAACGTTATTATAACGTTATAAATGCGACGTTGCCATTCTTATACTTTTTAAACACGCGTCACTAAATTCTGCGCTATAATTGATAGAAATATAGCGACGTTGCGGCGGCTTCTGTTTCAACACTTTCAATACGTGTCGCTGTTCAGGACTCATGCATTGCAAGCTGACGAGACGTATTTTCGACTTTTGGCTTGTTTTACAATACGGGGAGGAAAAAAGTTAGCAAAGTGTATAGATGTTGATATAGATGAAACAAAGAAGCGTGCTAAATGTTTAGTCGACGAAAAATTTTAATGGTGGTCTATTAATTAATGGTGTAATTTTAATATTTTTAAATTTTATTTTTTAGTATTTATTACAGATAGGCTTGCGCCTGGCCTCAAAGTCACTTGATGGAAAGTGATGATGAGGTGGAAGATGAAGCGCGCTCACCCAGTAAATACCGAATAATGTCTACCTTTTAAACTAATTTATAATATACTAGCTGTACCCGAGACTTCGTTTGTGTGGAAAAAATACTGTTTCTATGATAATAATTATTTCAAATTGAAATTTTTGTGTAAACGATATAAATGCCATCGATTCTTTTTATTACAGATAAGCTTGCGCTCGACTCCAATCTCACCCGATGGAAAGAGACGATGAGGCCGATTATAAAGCGAATGAATACAAAATAATTATTTTCATATATTTTCCTTAGTTTACATAAAATAAGTTCTTGAACGCACTCATAAAAATTTAAAGCAAATCCTTTTTCAATACTGACATTATTCTACACTGTTAAAATCGAAAACATGTCAATATCGGAATTTGTGCATATATCTTGTCGATTCGAAACTTTTATTTAAATACGTTCTTTAATTTGAGGCGAGAGCTTACCGTATCGACGGGATGTATATTAAATGTTTGACAGCTACGAAACGAAATTTTAATTTAATTCTTTTGCGTCGATATTCACGACACATTTCGGCATTAGTTTTCGGTATCTTATAAAATGTATTATTTAGCACAAGATATAAAAATACACTATAAGCTGTTAAATAATAAAACACCACGCTGACTTCTTACTAAAAAGCTGTTATACGCACATACACATCGACATTTGCTCTCTCGCTCTGGCTCACTAATTTTTGTATTTGTATCTCTTACCTGTCCTTTTTCCGTTGCATCCGCTTTTAAATCACAACTATTCTATAGAAGTTTCACTTCAAAATTTTATTTTTTAGATTGCGTAAACAAGTCTCCAAAATTTCTTGGTTAAAAGATTTGTTTATTTATAGGAATACTAACATAATCTACATTAACACATAAAATATGAAGAAGATGCATTACCAATGCGACTAAGATGCAATTAATTTCTTAGTTAACATTTTATGAATAATTTGCAACTAAATTATTTTATACTTTTTCTTCGTCCGTCGCCTCATTTTCATGATTGTGATGATTTTTCACATTTTTCATAAAGTTAAAAAAATTTACGTAGTATCTTGTTCTTATTCAGGGATTGACATGATTCAGTTCTTCTAGTAACAACTGTGCAAATTGATCATTTCTTTTATATTGCTGTTGTGAGATGCGCAACATTCATTTTTTTTTTGTTGTGCATATACAATTTTTTTGTCTCCCATAGATTTGCAGATTTTAGAACTTAATTCAAACATCAAAGGGCTATTAAAAGTTTTTAAATCCATGAAGTCATGAGAATTTACTCGCTTCATTATTTAAACACAATAGAAATGATAATTATTACTATATATACTTATTATTTAGTGTTTTTTTTTGCATAGTATGTAAAAACCCTTGACTAGAAGGGATATGATGTTTTTAAATCCATGTACTCTTTTTAACACAGAATGCAATAGATAATTACGCAATTTTAATCAATTTATGTAATTCCAATTTTAAATTTTGATATATCTCAAACTTGAGCTAATGAATTAATTCCATCTTGCCCTCCTCTCGTTTACATAAAAGAGCTCAAGTTGCACTCAGTCTACCACTTTATTTACATCACGTTTATGCATTGGCTCCAATCTGTGTTAAAAAATAATAGTACAGCATGTTCTCAGTTTGACACAATGGCAAATGGCTCGACAATGTGATTAAACCGTATCTTCTACATAGACAGTCCAAGAACGGTAACGACCGCCAAGGAACGAGAATTCATTGACAGTCATCATCGTTATGCCGGCTCACGTATACCACGTATGGAACCACGGTATCTAGGTATATGAATAACTGGAGGAACAGTACATGCATAGTGTAGTAAATCCCCCCTTTTATATATATATATATTTTTTTTTTATATATATATACAGGGTTATAGGAAACTAACGCACGGCCTCTTAAGGGTGGCTTTGATTTATCAAGACTGACAACTTTTGTTGTACGACTTTTGCCAAAACCTAATACATTGTTAGATTTTTTTTTTTTTAGTTTTAGTGTGAATATCTAGTCATCGTTAGCTCTATATTCCAACTTTCATTCGATCTGGCGTAGGTATCCAATCAGCTGGTGCTATGCAGTCGTGCGCAAAGTTACGTTGCTACGCAGCGTTAAGGATCGTGTAGCAGAAAGCTTATTAACCCTATACCTTGTTTATTTTACAAAGTCGCTTATAACAATTATTTGAACGTAAATTTCCATATTTAATTAAATAGTGAAAATAAATGTTTATTGATTGACGTACTAATACACTATTAAAACAAACTAGAATCAAAATAAAACATTAAATAATTGTTTCACAAACAAAACCAACCTATTATTTGTCTGCCATAGGGAACATCGTAAAATGAACAAGGTTAAGGCCTCTACGTAAGTTAATGTTTCAAAGGTTGTACAATCTGTACATATTTATACACTGAATCTACAATCCCTTCATACTTATCCAGGCTTAGGACTGGCTACACTAAAAAATAAAAAAGTAAATAGAAAAACACGAACATTGATACGTAATCAAGCAATTCATCGCACCAAAAGAGGCGCGCGGTCTGTTTGAAGATAGATAATTGCAAACTATTTTTTAATGTAGGCGTATTTAAAAAGTGGAATCACTCTATTTACAATAATTAAACTATTTACAAAAATACTCACAAATCTATTTACTCGGTGTCAACACATTCGGAAATAGTCTCGCGGACTCACGGCAAGCTTCAGACAGATTGTCACCGCACCGAGCATAAACACGCACCATTTCGGTATATTCAATGTTAGTGTATCGATTTGACATTGTGATTTATGAAACGAACGCGTCACTGGGACAACTAACACATGCTGGGCGCACACGCAAGCAAATTTGCGACTGACATGACCCGTGTTACACAGTAGTCAAGCACATGTCGCCACGCCCGCTCACCGCGCCGCAGACCCCTTTCTTCGTTAGTAGCGACACAAGACGCCGCGCACTACGTAAGTCTGTCTTCGGTCGCCTTTGTCGGCGTGGCGCGATCGTCGCCTTACGAAGAGTTAAAAAGTTCAGAACTGCAAATCTGATTTTTATTTTTTTTGTATGGGAAAAAAAGTAATTGAATTAGAAAAAGTCGTACAACAAAAGTTGTCAGTCTTGATAAATCAAAGCCACCCTTAAGAGGCCGTGCGTTAGTTACCTATAACCCTGTATATTATAATCAAAATATAAGATAACATTTTAATATTATGTATATAATATACTCAATAATATTATATATATATATATATAATAAAGATTCAATAAATACATAATCATACCTTTAATTGGTCTTGATAAGATTTAAGTAAATCGACTCAATGTGCAGCGCATAACAATTAACAACCAAAAAATGTCGCGTACGATACATACAAAAAGAAAAGAGAATTGAACTGAGCGTATGAGACAAACAATAACGATAATAAATAACGTTACTTTTTGTTATAACGTTATCGAGATATCGGAACGCTAAAGAAAATAACAGAACGAAAAAGATAACGTTAACGAAAAGTAACAAAAAAATAAATACTGAGTAACGTTACTCTAAAAAATAACGTTATCGCCCTTCTTCGCTTATAACGTTACCGCTTTTATACCGGTATTTAAGTCCCTGTAATTAACCACATATCAGATATTAGTAAAACGTGATGCAGCAATGCATAACTGACTTCAATGATTGCTTAACATAAAAGAGTTCCAAATTTGTCATCAATCATCGATATCATCAATGCATATGTTAAATCTATTGCTCATCCACCTACGAGTAAATAAGCTAGACATTTGTGAATTCAAGAAGTAATATGAAATCATGTAAAAATTCCACGTGCGCGATGTAGGCTGCTTTTAATGTATACAAACATTTATATTTTTTAAGAAACAAAAACGCATACCATACTTCGATTGGCGAATATATATTAATTATAATCAGTGTTAATAACAGATTTTATAAAAATAAAGCGTAATATGAACTTTTATTTAATTAAAAAAGAAAAATACATGATAGCGCCATGTATCGAAATTAATCGAACTATTTTACAAAAATATCGGAATCGCCAATCAATATATGAGCTCATAATATGTACGCAATTGCGAACGCTAATTTCGCTTAACCGATTTGAAGGTGGTTCTCACTAATATACTGTGAAATTTTTCATTTAACATTTAATGTCAATTTTATGTCAATCGATTCATAAAGTTGTGTGAGTATAAAAAAATCTTTTGCGCGCTAATATCAGAAACCTAACAACCTTAACCTTTAACCTTGTAACTCATAAGGCTACTTTTATCCCGATAAATTATTCTCTATTTTTATTAAAAAAAAACCGTATGAAAGCACTAAGGACATCTATTATTTAATATTGTAAGTAATTACTATTAATGAGGTGCAATATTTAGTTGTGTCGTAATAATATATATAAGAAACAATCGATAGCATTTACATCATTTATACAAAGATTTCAGCTTGAAATAATTATCATCATAACAAAAGTACTACTTTCATACGATAAAGACACAGGCATAGCTAATAATTCATAAAATTTTCATGGTACTGATCAAATATTTTATATACACCATAGAAGCTGATTCATGAAAGATACGCATTTTTTATAGCTTATATACACTACCGTTTCACCATAATTATGATGTCATACTAATGTCATATTAGGATGTACTATCACAGACCTTCGGACGCCAAACGGCCTAAGTCACGTCAAGATAAAAATATTGGTATTTAGGAGCTGAAGTTGTCTCAGATATTGTGGATCACTGTAGCAAAGTAGGTTTATGTGTGATAAATTTTTCTATTATAAAATTTGGCTGAATTGCCATTATGGACGACGTCATACAAGAAGGAGTGGAATGGTATGCCTCATTTGAGATAATTTAAACAAAACAACTTGACTAATGTATAGTAAACTACTCGTGTGTGAAATTTTAAATATGAGAAGGTTGACCATTGTAAAACAACTTAGACTAAAGTATAATTTTGCAATTACATAGTGCGACTTAATTTACCTCCAAAATGTAAATAATAATTTTGACAGGACTGGTGGAAACAAAGCTATTTGTTACGAACATGGCACACACCACTATGTTTCATTGCGACAATGTAGTACAACTTTAGAACGCAAGATTCGACACAATCGGTAAGTTGAAACACGGGTGACGATATCCTCTTATGTTACCAAACATATAGTTACAGGCGATCTATATCCAAGAAAATAGTAGAATTAGCGACCAGGGTTTGGAAAATAACATTGTCAACGATGGGCCACAAGACATACGATGCAGTTGAATTGCATACTTATGTAACTGTTATTTTTTGTACAGCCAACAGGAATGGCTGTTTGTATTTTAATTACGAGTAATAAAGAGGTAATTTTAAAATGGTTGCAAATCAAATGTTCCCTATAAGGTATAGTCTTTTTAAGAAATGACTAAAAATTTTACTTAAAATATCAATAATAAATCCCTATATTACCAATTATGCTTTATAATAAAAATATATATTTTGATTTATATCTAAATATAGAATTGTATTTGCTCCTTTATTCCCGCAAATTGAAAAAGCAACAACGAAAATATTTCAATTTTTAACAAAGAAACTAATATATCATGTCTAATGTCTACACTCGCTAATTATAGCCGCAATTGTACCGTAATGAATATTTAAATGAGTTTACCAGTTAGCCATAAATATTGTTAACTGCTAACGTAGACATTGTGGTTCGTTAGACAACTTCACAGTATCATAATGTAATCGTCCGCTATATACGTTTACTTGAGAGTCTTGCGAAACAATAAAATAGCAACAGAAAATAATTTTGTGAACCTGTGATAAATAGCATGATATTGTAATAATATATTTCTATTTGCTCGAAGGATCCAAACATTTTAAAAAAGTGTATATAATAAATAAAATATAATTAAAAACGCAAATAAATGTTTATAAAGATCAATTTTGTATATACCTACTTTTATCACATTAGAACAATATACTTGGTAATTTTGTATTTGTATGTGCAAAACATAAGCCAATTTACTCTAGTATATAACAAATTCCAAAAATTAACGTGCGGCAAGTATAAAATCAATATATTAATTGGTACAAAAGTACTCGTCCATTGTAATAATGAAAATATCGATTTAAAAAAAAATTATATATATTTCATCTCAACTTATTTTAAAGCGCACGTAACCACAACAAACTACGTCAAACGCATTTTGATACGTGCGCATGTACTGAAGCATTGACGTCAGTAAAATAATTTTCTAATTTTGCGAGGCTTAATAAACTTTCTGGAGAAATTATTTTACAAAACGTTACCCAAAATTAAAAAAGTTTATAAAACCATTGAAACAGGTTGGGAGACGATCAACAGTATATACGTGTATACTGTATAGGTAGGTACTCCTTGTCTAGGCGATCGCCGCTTATTTTAAGTTTAAGCTGTCTTTAGTATAATCAAGTAAATTATAATATATATATTATCAAGTTCAATACGGACTATATGAAGACACCCTAATATAAACCACATGGTACGTTTACTACTAAAACCTAAAATCTTATAGCGTAATACCGATAAACATCGTTATAATCCGGTTATACCGTCCGCATGGTTTAACCTCACTTTTACCAAGACGATAATACCTATTAATCTATAAACTAGCATACATTATAATGATATCGACTATTGTCTTTCTACCCAACACATTTGTCTGAACAAACAATTATAATATTTTACAGTATCACTTTACTCTTCGAAACAAACAAAGTTTGATCTGAACTGTGAGTCTACACCTGACCTTTAATAACAAATACGAAACGATTACAGAAATAACAAACTCTCTGGAAATAACTTTCTTTTGCCCGAAGTTAAAATACATGCCATTTTTTCCTAACAAAATAACTGGAAATACACTATCATTCTCATGTTTATATAATATTTAGCAATAATTCAAAATATTCCAAGTCCAGGTAAATGTTCTAGAAAATCGAACTACATTTCCGATTAAACAATTTCCGTGAAAAAAATACTCTTTATCTCCAAGCTTTATCTATTTTCTATATACGAGTGTATAAAACAAAGTCGGTTTTATTCGAACACTTATAACTCAAGAACGGCTGGACGAATTTTAAATTTTAATGGTTTTTGATTTATTGTATTTGTCTCTATCTCGAATAGCAGAAAACTATAAAAACGTAGAAAAATTCACAAAAAAAAAAACATTAAAAGAAAAACATTTCCCATACAAAATATTCATGAATATTGTAAATGTCAAATATTTAATGTACATCCCGTCGATACGGTAAACTCTCCCCTCAAATTAAAGAACGTATTTAAATAAAGATTTTGAATCAACAAGATACATCCACAATATTCGCATAAAGGCGTATTTTAGATTCGAAAAATGTAGAATAATGTCAGTAATGAAAAAGGATTGACATATACTATGTATATGGGTTGTCAATTATTTATGCGTACGTTCAGAAATGTATTATGAGTGAACTAAGGAAAATATATCAAAATATTGATTTTGTATTTATTGTATTACTTTCATAAAATCATAAGTTCAGCTAATCTGTAACACGACATTCATTGACTGTTAGGCGGTACGCAGTTCGACGTGTCAGCTATAATTTATACACTGGAATAGTATTAATTTCCTGCGTCTATTTTTCCAACATCTTACGACATGGGAATTTCCGAACGAGTGAATCGTTTGAATTTGTTGAGTCAGCACGCTCCATCACCGGCCTCATCATTACTTACCATCGGGTAAGATTGAGGTCAAGCGTAAGTCACTCTGTAATAAAAAAAATGATGACATTTATACAAACATTTCAGCTTGAAATGATTTTTATTAATTCTTATAAGCATGTGAATATAGATTAGTTGAGTTGGTGAATATTGATAGGAATGTAGGTTGAGATTGGTAAACAAAGGGAGAAATATATAAGCACTGGTCAAGAGGGAGCCGTGCAAATGGATTGTTAAGACGGTCTGAAAGTGACACCTCGAACGCTAATTACCCATAAGGATGTCTTCAATGTACGTTGCATATTTAATGCATATAAGATATTTTATTTCAAATTTCTATATTTTTAATATATTGTTACATTAAGTTTTTATTAGAATTGTGTTGTATTTTATTACCTAAGTTGTATTTAAATGGAAAATTAAATATCTAATTGCGAATTGAAATAATGTTCCAAATTTCCTTTTTTATAATACGTAGGCCGGGCAAATTTTTATATAATTCGATATGATCCTATCATAAATTAAAACCTCTGAAATAATTCAATATTTTTCTGATCTTTTAATTAATTTCTTATACTCAATATATAATTGTGATAAAAAAAAATTGATGTAATTTTGTACTATAGTCATCGTAATAAGACGGCCTCCGGAAAATTTTCACCCCGGTTTATGTATCGAAGGACGAATGTGAACCCCCTGACCCGATTAACAGCGATGAGGAGACGACAAAAAAGTGATTTTTAGCCAGTAGGAGTCAGGAACGCCGGGGTCGTGGCCCACACGGTGGCCTCGTCGGTCCTATGGAGGATTTTTCGCCGGGCTACAAAAAAAAAAACTTTGGGTTTTGTTTGCTCTAGCTACGCCACTGGTTGCCCCTGTTATTATTTTCAATTAAGGGTTAAGCAAACAACAAAATTAAATACGTAAATTAAATACACATCGAGCAGCAAAAGTAACATTATGAAATATCAAATTTTAATAATGATATGATCCGCAAATATTGTAACAACGATTAATTAAAGATTTATAACAAATATCTAAAGCTAAAAATTACATAAGCAAAAATTAAATTCCAATTAAGCAAGCAACAATAATTTACATTTTTGTGTCTGGAAACTGATGTAATGAATTTTGCTTCATGCCTTATTGTTTTATATAATGTATACTTAATAAGTAAGCGTACACTTGTCTCGATATATACCTAAACATATTAAGGTAAACTGTAAACTATACCGGGATTATACATTATGCGTGGCATTATGATTTGTTTTACAAAATTAGAGAACAGTCAGTAAATACATGATTTTATACAATATCACATCTGCTATAGTTTAAATATAACCAAAATAACGCTATTTTTGATAATATAAAATAGTTGTAAGAGCTTTCGAAAACGTAAGTCGCAACCACTGCGATTTCGTATAGTTCTGTTGTCGGTAAACGTAACAAAATTGTGTAATTTGTACAAAGGTTTCATGTGCTACTTGTAACTTTATTTCATTTAAATTTATATAACTATTGATAACAATTTATCAGTAGAGGATTTTATAGCCATTTCGAGTTACTATAAAGCATATTTTCAGAGAAAATGTCGATTTTATGATTGCTTCATTGTGTACACAGATTTGAGACTGTGGATCTAATTGCGTAGATATGACACAATAAGGGAAAAATCGGTCCAAAAGATGTTTGTTTTTTAACTAGAAGTAAATTCATATATGCTTTTTTTAACTTTACGTTTATAATCGAGTCTAAAATTATGACTTTTTATCTCATACTTATAGATACATATGGAGTATGCCATCGAAATTAAATGAATGCTCTTCTACAAAGTCATTGAAATACATATTTATGTCGTTGTTTATACTCATAAATGTCACATTATATTGTTATCTATTTCCAAATATTATTGAAAATATATAATTGAAATCAGTTTTTAAACTTCCGTACATGAGTTAACTCATGTTCCTCATTCTGGTAACTATATCTGGAGTATACTAAGTAGGCGAAACATTAGCTTCTATGTTTTTTTATTGCATTTTTTGCATACATGCATCTTTGTCTTCACGCAGGCCATGAAAGTTTCAGTTGGGCTCACTTCCAGCACACTATTCGACAGTGGCTAAATGATTCATACTTTAATCGTTGACATATGGCTTGGTCGCTAATCCCATTGCTTGTACAAATCCCAAATCATATTTTATATTTAGGTTCTCGTAAAAGACCAAGTTTCGAGAATTCGAGTACAAAATAATAAACACCAAAAAAAAAGGAGTGTCATTCTGGATACTCGAATATTAAAACAGAATACACACGCACGCACACATAGACACACACACACAGTAATGCACAGAGATAAAAACAGAAGTGTAAAATAAGATTTGGACCTGCAAATAATTAATAATTGATTTATTAGTATCCATTGTAGACATTTAGCTTGTGCATGCGATCTCATTGTTAATGTAAAATTCAATGGAACTGTTGATAGCCCATACATAAATAAATAAATAACAAATCATAAAAAATATCTTGAAAATATTGTATTTTTATTTTATCCATAAAAATTTAAAACGTCTATACATTTGCAAGTCGCACGAGCTACCTGTAAACTCCTAATTATTAACTCACACATCTTTATGACACATCGGTACTTAACAACCTCTTCGGACAGTATTCATTTCGCTTTACATGTATCAACCAGTAAAATTACTGCGAATTTCTACTTAAATGTAAAAATAAATATTAAAAGTTTTAAAACCGCAAATTACGTCTGATAACTGGCTTCTTAATTGATGCTGTTCAAAGCTTTCGATGGTTAAAAATAAAGAGAAATCCAATCAAAACGCGTCGAGGGAGTGGCGTGAGAGGTCTGAGCCTCTCCTCGCCGTGCCTGAAGATGAAAGGTGAGTAGGTGGATGAAGGTTCATTAAAACACACTATTAGTCGATAAACGCCCGTTAGAACACGACAAGTCAGTCTCTGACGATACACCATCACCTGTTTAACTTCATAAACGTATTAGATATCTTTGTTTACAATATTTTCCAATTAATTTTCTTATTTTTTAATACATAAACTTTTAATTAAGCATTATAAACGAAAAATTAATTTACTGGTTCATTAGTTAACGCAAAATATTTTTGTCTATTAGCTAAAAATACTCGTAATAATTAACTCGACTGCATTTTGCACAGGTTATTTTATTTTGGGAAAATCTTCATAGGACTGTCCTGACCACATATAGGGTTAGCATAACCAGAGTGTACCAGGCCTGTACCAGCTAAGTTGTGGCTTTTATAATACTTTCCCCACTTCGCCGCGATGCTTCACCGTCTGAACGTCACCATGGGCGCAGCAAGTATTACCCCATACCTCGCAATGAAAAAAATGGAAAAGCAAATACAGCATACACAACACAGGTGATTCCGAAATGAGACAGGCCGAAGCCAGTCATGATGGCATTAATGTCAGTCAGACGTCAGATTCAGTAATGACGTAGCGAACCGGTCGAGCATAGAGGAAATACCACTTCATTGCTGTAAATTTTTAGCCCCCACGGTACATGTGAATGTGATCAACTTTAAAGCATACCAACACAAACAGCACCGACCCTAAACAAACTATCTAGACAGTAATCACCACCAAGATAACACAGGCTGTCCTATAAGTAATATGTTATAGATTTTGTACTATATGTATGTATGTAAAACAGCGGAAAACTTATAAAATGTAGTTACGAGAAAAACGGAATATGTATAAAAATGTTTTTGATTATCCATTATACAGTAGTAGTTGAGAAATCAATATTGACTTATTTATTTAAGATTTTCACCAATTTTTGTTAATTAAAATAAACCTTATGAAATAGAAAATTTACTAAAATTTGTAAAAGGGAAAAGCTATTAATATACTTGTTAAGCTAAAACGTGCGACATTATTTTAGATGCTACAAAAGTTATGAAACCTCAATTTGTCCAAAATCGTAGCTTATATATTCACCTACTTTTTCTTCACTTTAGATCTTCTTAAATTTCAGAGAACACCCTCCACATTCTCTGCCCCGGCTGAGCGTAGTGTTGCCGACAAGTAGCAACTCCAGCTTTGAAAATATTCCGGTCCCAAAGCCACAACGAAAACCCCTCTCTCACGGCGAGTAAGTGACAATATATTGTATTTTATAAAAGGTACATTATGATCTCACTGTAATTAATTTACGCGTATATAATTGTCGTCTATTCAATATATTAAACTAATTAATTCAATATATCATATTGTTGCAGTGAATCAATGACGGTGGTTTTGTCAGCATTTTACGCAAAGCTATTAATAGTTTTAGGGATAGCGTTGCCAGTAACCAGTACTATACAAAATGAGCTTTACTCAAATATTACTTCTGACGTAAGTATAATTAAATAAAGTAACACGAATTTAGCTTTTTTAATGAATTCAATTGAATATGCTCACCAAATCATATAATTTCGAATTCCAATTAATAAACCCTACCATATACCAGGAATAACAGTGATAAAAGTCTAAAAACATCGAATCATAAAATTAACCGAAAGTTAGATCAGTTTCAGACATTCCCTATCTAGAATGCATTATCTTTAAACAAAATTTATAATTAAGTAAATCTATCTGTAAATTATAAAGCCATAACTATTCAAATCACTATGTGAACAACAAACTATGTTCGCGCGCGCTTTTGAATATGATCTACATAATTATTATATCATCTGAAATAACAATACGACTAAATATTATTCTTAAATCAAATGTTTAATTTCAGGCATTCACCATGTATCTTTATATAGTAAGCATGGCATTTTTGGCTTATACTTTCTATCATCTTCGAATGGCAACCATTGATAAAGATGGTAAGTACCATAAAAATATTTGATTATAGCTCAATTAGCATATATAGCAATAAATTGTCTACTTCATATTTTGATTTTTTATCTTTTTTATTATTGTAGATTTACTCGATCAATAAGTGCAGAGATAGTTTAAAATAAAATAGAAAAACTTGCCAGAGACAAAAATTATTTATTAATGCTTAAAATCATCTTTAAAAAGATCGTTTCTACAACTAAAAGGCCATTAAGTATATTATTAGAATACCTATTTTTCGTCGGCATGGTTGTGAGTGTAAGGGAGTATCACATATCTCACTCGAATGAATAATATTATGCAGGCGAATATTTTCATTAAATCACTTGAACTGATATGCAGTAGATATTCGCCAAAATTACTTTATTTATTATATTAGATGTACAAATAAGTTTCCACCGTTTTGAGAGAGATGGCATGGCACGAGGTTTGCGTTAAAATTCGCAAATGATGACCGGCTTGAAAATTAGGTTACTCATTCAACACTAGATCGGGAAGTGCTATGCTAGTACCACCTGCCTTGTTCACCAGATATTGCGTCTTCCGACTATCATCTGTTCCGATCAATGGCACATGCACTGTCAGAGCAGCGATTCACGTCATATGAAAATACGAAAAATTGGGCTGATTCATGGATAGTCTCAAAAGATGATCCTCATCGTTCTTTAGACGTAAAATCCGAATGATGCCTGAAAGATGGGAAAAGTAGTTGCTAGTGATGGATAATATTTCGATTAAATCTAAACTACCATTCTTCCATATTTCTTTTTTTTTTGACAAAAAACCACGGATACGAAATTATACTCCTAATATAATAGTTCAGTTCATTAACTAGTTTTAATATATTTCATAAATAGATAAAACAAAAAGAACAAGATACGGGAGTTTTTACCTGCACATGGGAGTGGCTGGATTCGGCGTGGGTTCTATCATCTACTCCTGCTTACAATTCGGGGGATATTTTGATCTCTCCGGCGATTGCCAGCTGATCATTGTTGCCCTCAAACCCGCGCTTCGCATCTTGTATCTAATAGCACAAACAGTTTTCATATTTTCCTACACTGACGTAAGTTTTTGTTATTTGCTACCCCGCATTACCTGTCTCATATTCTTTGAAATCACTAATGAAGATATCACGTACGTATTACAATACTCTTTTCGAGAATTCGTGTACACATTTGTGAATTGTGCATTGCTAACCGCTTAGTAAACAGTTATTACACATTTCCTGTTATAAACATGTTATTTGATGATGATTTAATGAAAGTAAGATTTTAAAAATATTAGAAATAATATGTATATATATATAACTAACTTATTTCTAATTTACAGATATTAAATCCAATGAGGGGTGTAGTACTAGACAGATTTGGATTAATGCATCTCATAGCTACCAACGTGTGTGAGTGGTTGAACGTTGTCGTCCAGGAAACTAGAGACGACATTATATCTGTTGCTTATGACAGGCCAACGCTTCTACGTTACGCCAATATAAGTGGCCATGTAAAAGTCGATATTAACGACCAACTCGATAACATGACTATTGAAGAAACACAAATAATTCCTACCAGGAACATAAGTGACAATATCTTCACTAATATGACAATAAATTACTTGAATTCGACTGTGAAGAATGACGTATGGATATGTAACGTATCTGACATGATTACGCCGCTCATTAGAAGTGTAAACCCTTATTTGAGGCCTTGCGGGGTAGAGTATAGCCTATTGTGCTCGGTTATTATTGCTGTAATTTGGAATGATCTCTGCACTGTTCCTGGATCGGTAATGGATAAATATTTATATGATATGTTTTTAAAGTAAAAAATTAGCATCTACTAACGCTTTATTTTAAATATATATATTTTTTTTAGAAACCCTCTAATAAATCCTCATCCGAAAAAGAAATCGCAAAGCAGTGCTGCACACCTGTTAAATCAAACAATCATTTCTCTGTAGACTGTGGAAGCGCCCATAAAGGTCTTTTCTTGGGCATTGCAGTCTTAGCTGGAACTATAGTCAGCCTCATGCTTTTTAATGGACTCTTTCAGAATAAAAAACACGTGGAATTAGCTCTTCTTCAAGTAAGAAAATATTTTCCTTATATCTTTAGAAAATATTAATGAAAACTCATGTTTCGCACGACATGTAAACACAAAGCGGATACAGCCAATCATGTACCCCTGATCACCTCAAAAGAGATATCGCGTGACGGTATACTGATTAGACACAGATATTCCATGTCCTAATTTATTTTGTTCGTTAGTAGTCAATTAAAGCTAGTTTCCAAGGTTAAACTTATTTAAATATTATGTTCTAAAAAATCAATTAATACTTTTACTAAACTAATTGTCAATCAGTAGATTACCTACAGGTAAACAATTAAATTATTATCCATAACAAACATAGAAGCTATCTTAAAAAAACCTAAACTTATACTTTGCCATAACGTTATGGTCTTTCTTACTTTTTTTTTGTTTCAACGACTAATTAACCAAAAATTAATTTCTACTAACTCATATACTAAGCAAAAATAATTATTTTTTACAGATCAACATATGGGAAACAATCCTTTTTGTTTTTATGACAATTGCTTCAATGGCGTGCATTCAGCGAATGAGGACTTTACCGTTACGCAGGGCTGTATCCTCCTTACCACTAGAACATTCTCTGTTATTAGTTACTCAATGCGGAGTTTACCTTTACTATTTGTTCCAAATCATCGGCACCGGCTTTCTCATCCAAAGATATCCAGAAGGGACAAGAGCTACGAGGTAATATAATAAAAAAAAGATATTTACCATAGCTGCCAAAACCAGTCCTCCTAGTCATTCGTCTGGCTTCACTCTGGGATCACCTTTACAGTATCAAATCTTAAACTTAAGGATACGAACAGCTTCGCCCCCAAATAGATATAAATTAAGTGTACTTACTGCAGTTTTATTCTATGGCTAACACTAACACATGCTCACCGATAAAGAAGAACAACAAAAGAAAACCCGTAACACGCATGCCATCTAATAGAAATGACTTATGTTTGTGTGAGGATGGCTATCATACTGCATGACTCGTCACTTTGATACAGCTATTAAAATATCTCTGTTTTCCCGGTAAGGAGCACAGTGTGAAGATATTATTATTAATAATACAACAAATTCTACACAGGATAATATCTCCACTATGTGCGGTAGTACAAAGTTCATGTCAGACGCTCCTCGTGCTGGACGCGTGGACACGAAGATGTGCTGGCAGTGGACGGCAACGACCCGGCAGACAACTCGTCACTTTTCTTCTAGTTGGAAATTTCGCTTTATGGCTTTTGAACAGAGTCAAAAACGCTAGAGCGGAATTTCATCCATTACAGGTATTTTACGTTTTTATTGAATTTTAAAATATTCAACATCTTTATTTTCTATTTTTATTGTAAAATAGTATTTTAGTTTATGTATTACTAATTTAAAATTTATTTAATCAAGAACTATTATTTCAAGTTATTTTCATCTTACGGCAAACACAAGTCTTTGTCAACTACATTTCGCTATATTTATTATGGAATCGATTAGGTTATAAATTATAATGTTAACTAAACAGTATTTTTACAGATGGAATTCTATGGCGTTTGGGCATGGACACTGATAACTCACGTATCAGCTCCCCTACTAGTCTGTTACAGATTTCAAGCTACGGTCTGTTTTTATGAAATTTGGAAAAATTCATACAAAAGGAAGAAATACAATAACAATGCTTCAGATGGAAATGAACTTGAATTAAAAAATCATATAGCTTAAACCAGAGTATGTTATTTAGTAAATCTTTGATTGAATTATACTATTATCTACTAAAGAAAATGAATTACAATACCGAAAACGCCAGCTCTCAGGCAGTTTTAATGTTTATCGACATTTTCTACGACTATAGTCGTATATTTCAACCAATTTACATAAAACCAACATGTTATACACGAAAACGTTCCTCATGAATCACTCTATCATTGCTAAAACTGCATGAAAATCCATTCAAGACTTTTTCAGTTTATCGCGTACAAAGAGTCTAAGACGTGGCAAAGGTCTTTGTTTTATAGTACGTAGTGATAGTGAAGTCAAAATTCAGAATAAGAAGATCTCTAGGCTCAGAGTATATGTATAAGAAATTACGAAAGCTGTCTATACACAAATAACTATATAAAAAAGCATTGTTCAAAAGTTCTATTGTGTATAAAACATAACATTTTTTTTTTCTTACAATTCCTCACATTAACCGAGCCCCAAAGTAAGCTTACGCTTGTACCATGAGTTCTAGACAAAGATAACTATAGTTAAATTCATATACACATCCACTACTCTCGCCAAAATAGTCTGCACATCGCAGTGCAGTTTGCCGTCACCAGGAGACTGGAACCCAGGAACTTCAATGTCACCAATAGGATCACTACAAAGTACACTATCAGGCCGATAAACATTTTTAAACATCCCTATTTCCTCTGTATTAGGGTACGATGGGTCTGATATATATACACACGTAAAAGTCCCTTAAATAAATAGAATAAAATAAAAAATCCCTATTTACTACACCATGAAAGGAGCATAGGTAATTTTCAAAAATAGCAGGTTGTTGGAAGAAGTTTCACATCTAGACCTTCAAGATACTTTATGATGAAGAAATACGATGATATGCGCCAACCGCTCCACAATCATACATGAAAAAAAAACTTTTAAAAGTTATCCATTGTGACCTTTTTTATACGTTATGTACTAAGATTATATATTTATAATTCTTCCATCCATTTAATCGTCCAGAAATGGCATAGGTACAGAAGCTTTATTGTATTGTTGCCGGGTCCTTTGTTTTTGATACACCCCGTACTAAACTGGTATTGTATTTTGCGAATTCCTCATCTTCAAATTTGTTTTTGACTCATTTCTGAGTGTATAAAAATATGGTGGAGTGGAAAAACAATAAAAATACACATTAATAATATAACTGTAATTATAAAATTCTAATTGACCAAACCAAATTAAAATTGATTATGTACCGATCTATTATTTTAACTACATTTTGTTTGAGGGATGGACTTAATGCGTTGATAATAAATTTTCAATATTTGACACCAAGTTAGTTAAGTTTAAACTTAAGTCACTTCGGTCAGTGAAGTTGAGTTTGTTTCTTATTCTTAAGAAGATTGGTAAACGGACCGAAAACTCTTTCCACTAGGTATGAAGGCGGAAAAGCAATTAAAAACTTTCTAGTCGTATTTAATATTATAATATGGAATAAGTCACAGGTATATTATTTAGTATTATTAGGTATTGTATTTTTGAAGCCATGATAGCTGATATCCTTTTCTAAATTGTACCATATGTTCTTCTTTAGTGCTTATATGTTGCTTATATCTTGTAATTTGACATCTGTTTCTCAATATCACCACATGGGTTGATGGATTGATTTTCCATTGTGGTATTACCATTGATAAAATACCTTCAACCTAGTTTTAAAATCTGAATAGAGGACATTTAGGTATATGTTAAACGTACGTGAAAATATCAGCTTCCTGGCAGTTGTTCTGTGACAAATTGGGAAACTGTAAAAATTCAGCCTATTCAAATGTTTGCTTTATTAATTTAATTTTGACTAGAAACGCTGAAATTATTGATTTTGTTTCAATCAAATTTAGGCTGACTCCTTGTAACTGCAAGTTTAATTCATAAAATTTACAAAAACATCCATTAAATAAGCAAAGTCTGGTTTCCATTTGATTAAATTTTATTTTAAAATTTGATCTTTAGAATCCATAAACTCTAACGGCGACTTGTTTTTATAAATTAAATCTAGCTTAAACTTAGATAAACGATATTTTGGCTTTAAATTGTTCTTATTGTCTTGCACGAAAACACTATCCAGTTTTAACAACTGTTATATTTAAATAATAACTGAGTTAGATTTAAGCCCCTTCAAATAAATAGCGTTTGTACAAGCTCAAACTAGATTTGATTTTTTGGTGCAAGCCGTCTTAAAGTCTCAAAAAGAGCAGACAATTCTTTTTAACTCAAGCCTTTACAGACAAATATCTTCCTAACTTAAACAATTTTATGAGATACGACTAATTCGCGAGCAAAGATGGGTAAACTGCAATCAGATTATTGATTACAAAATGTAATCATAATTTTAATTTAATTAATCTGTAATCATGATTAAAAGTTAAAACTTTAATTTTGGTTAGTAGGGTGGGCACAATGTAGTAGCTGGTGTATTTAGTAAAATATGACATCTACGTATGGAAGGAAAACATTTAGACATACTATTTATCTAAGATTACATAATATTTATTATTAATTTTGACTCATTATATCGGAAATTTACAATTTTTTGGAATATATGTATTCCAACTAACCTCATTTTCTATTATGTCAAATGTATGGCTGTATGGTCTTTGAGTTTTGCTTTTCCTTAAGAACACACTAAATTAAAAAATAAAGAGTAAAAATTTGTTCAATCTCCGAAAATTCGTATTTAATTTAAAAGGTTTTTCATTTAAAAAATATGGCCTCTGTAATGGATGTTGATGAAGAAGAAGTCGAGATGGCTTCGTCTAGTAGCGGAAAAGGTGACAAAAAGAGGTTTGAAGTGAAAAAGGTAAAATGTTCGATAACGCCTCATCATTCTAATGTTACTCTGTGTAATTCATTGTTAAGAATTTTAAAGTTTATTATTATTTCAGTGGAACGCAGTTGCATTGTGGGCATGGGGTATGTGATCCATATGTGAAAATATTTATTCGTTTGTAAATCTAAAAGATTTGATATTCTAAAACTAATCATGTTTTCTTTGTTTACAGATATTGTGGTTGATAATTGTGCGATCTGCCGTAATCATATAATGGACTTATGCATAGAATGCCAAGCTAACCAGGCATCAGCTACCAGTGAAGAATGCACAGTTGCTTGGGGAGTTTGTAATGTAAATGTTTAATATGTATTAAATCACAACTGAGTTTGTTATGAAAACACATCAGGCACCTTTATTTCTATGTTAAAACTTTTTTCTGTAATATTATATAATTGAAACAACAATATTATTATTTCAATTTATAGTATATCTACATAACTTACTAATCATTATTTACTTTTCAGCATGCCTTCCACTTTCATTGTATCTCACGTTGGCTCAAAACTCGACAAGTTTGTCCATTAGACAATAGAGAGTGGGAATTCCAAAAGTAAGAATTATTATATTTTATTTTGATTAAATAGTAAAGAATATAAATAAATAATAACATTTTCTCAGTAATAATTCTATAGACTATTTTAATAATTAATTATATTTTCTTTTCAGATATGGACACTAGCTGACTATAAACTTTAGGGAAAAGCGTTCTGCCCTACCTTTAAAAATGGGATTTATTATGTCAATGTCTCATTAAGATTTTAAAAATAAACAACCTCAATATTTAAAAAAAACATCATTATTCATTTTACACATATTTGTCATTTGGAAATCAAGACTTTGTAACAATAAAATTATAAAAATAGTAAAAAAGAATGACAGTCATTTTCATAATCTTTTTTCTAGTTAGAATGTAGGCACCCTGTTCCATGCACTACATTTGTGTCCATGTACTGTATTAATCAACTTACATTTATTAGTTGCAGTGGCATACATCCCATAGAATCATTCAAAAACATTGTTATACTTGAGAATTTAACACACATTGATTTAAAATATGGTCCAATTTGTGTTCTGAAACTTCTATTCTGATAATTACCAGATTAAATACCCAAGTATAACAAGGCAATACTTTTTATGCTTCTATGGGATACAAGCCACTGATTAGTTGTTATTAGACAAGGACTAAACTATTCTTAATATACCTGCATTGTTAATCCAATGCTTGGAAATTAATACTTTATAAAAAAAAAAACTTATTTGAAATCGTCAAACATTACCTTTTTTGACTAGGCAAATAGTGTTATCTAAAAGAAATAAAAGCATATCTCAATTCTCAGAGGGTATATTGTGAATTGCTAACAATAAGCTCAAATTATTTGGCAACAAATGAAACTATAATGGATCTGGCGAAAATTTATTGTGATTTTTACTGAAGTAAAAATATTTTAATAGCTTATTTGTCAACAATAATCTAATTTTTCTCAACATTTTCACTTAAATATTCACATTAGGATTATTACAAAAACTAGTATTAATACTAGTGCTATATTTAACAGTTTACAATAATAATTGTAAATATGCATTACTTTCTAATTAAATACCTAATAGAACCAATTCTTTAAATTTATGTACATGGAACTAATGTTCTTAAGAATGTTATCCTTCTAAATTCACCCAGGATTTTATTGATCTGGTGGATAATTATTGGTAAAGGGTTGCAATGAATAATACTAGCATTCTTCAATTTAAAAATATTTTGCTAATGATACTTGTTCTCATAACATACATGCACATAAAAAGATGGCGGTGATTTGCATATAAAACATTAACAAATGGTGAGCCAAACAAGCAATAATATCTAACAGCTTTCATTTGATACTAAGCTGATGTGGTGGTGCCAAATGCCCAGAACTAGTTAGGACCATCCAAATCAATATTATTATCACCTACCAACATAACCAAACTGTCTAATATTGCCTTTTTTACTTTGTCATCTCATTTATTGAAATAGTAAATATTTATGAGTGTAATAAATATATGTTTCAAAGCAATGGATTTTTGTTTTTCAACTATTAATACCGGGTATTTCAAAGGTTACAATGAAAATTAAGGATGATCTGTCATATATTCCTGATATTAATGTTTATGAATAATTGTGATTTCAAAAAATCAATATCTACATACACAAGTAGCTCTTTTTGACAAAGTAATTAAAACCAAACTATACAATGTAATATAATAAAACCGCATATTTACCTAGTTAATCACATTTAAATTAGGAGAAATAAGTAAAACATACAATTTATTCAACTTTCAAAATAAGTTCACCAACTTCAAATAAGTTGTAATCACAGATAAAACAAGGAGAATAGAACACAATACTTTGTACATACATTATCTTAATACTAATTCATTCATCCACTATTTAATACAATAAGTAATCTGTTGATCAACTTATTTGACAATTGTGAAAAGTTGGGATATCAAAATTTAATAGTGATAATAAAATAATAAGTAACATTTCATTTCAGTTTAATAAATATTGGAATCATCAAATAATAATCTGATGCCTATCACACAATACTTAAAATTTCAGAACTTCACATCACAAAATAAATACTAGATAAATAATTCTAGTCAGTGTCAATTTAACTAATAATTGAATAACGGTGGAAAAATAACCATAAGGTAGTTGCGGCTGTCAGTCTGCTGAAATAGCTGTAGGTAAATCTATAGTACGGCTTTCATTGCCGAAAATTAATCTTAAGCGCTTCATTTGTGGCAGGGGATGGACGGGGGTATGTTTACGGTGACGTTCTTTAGACCGTCGCCGTTTTTTCAGACGTCTAGCTGTTTCAGGATCAACACCTTCTAACCGAAGTACCTCATATTCAGGTGCCTCAACAGGACCTCCACAGTCCATCACCTCTTCTACTACAGGACTTCGTTTCATTCGTAATGTCAACTTTAATCCTCTACGTGGTGGTGTGCATGGGCACTCACTACTTTTATTGGAATTGTCTGCCAACCAAGGAGGTGCAGAATCAGTTTCTTTTTTAGATTCCTCAGTCCTGCTTGTAACATTTAATTTCTGGATTTTGCTCATTTTACTATCTGCAGATTCACTAGGATTTACATTTTCTCTAAACTCAATTTCACTTTTTATACATTCATTACCATCTAAACAATCATCAACGACTCCTTCAGTTTGTTCTTCAATATTACTATCAAAGTCTCTTGTCAGCTCTTCATTAGTAGCAGATGATTCTATTATTTGTTGTAGAGATTCCTTATTATCACATTCTTCATCTTTATTGACTATGTGGGTTTCAGATATAATATTAGTGTTTGGTTCTGATTTTTCTTGATTCTGATTATCATATGATGATTCAGTTTTAATTTCTAATTGATTTGTCTCTACTGTACTTGGTAAGTCAGCTTCTTCTTTAGGAGTGTTAACATTTCTTTCATATTTAGTATCAGAACCAACTCTGGCACCATTTCTTATCTTAGGAAAACTGGGCAGTGTACAAGTATCCAACAAACGTTTGTGACTTCTCAAGACTATACCAGAATGAGAATCTCTACTACTACGAGAGCTAGTTGTGCTACAACACCGAGAAGGAGGTGCAGGACGCTTTGCATTATCTGAAGAGATTGAATCATTGATTGCACGGCTACTGTCAGTGCGTCTTCTGAGACGCCCACTACGACTAGAAGCAGAAGACTCTCTGCTTCCCTGAGCTTCATTACTACTTGGACCATCTAACACATCTGCTATACAACCTTGAGCTATCAACAACTCGGCATCATATTTAGTTAAGCCTTTTTGTTTCATTTCTTTCATACTAAGTGGAGACACAATATTTGAATTTTGCCTACTAGCTATTCGAGATTTTTCTGGATTTTTGCTGTGAGTCGTTTTTTGAGTTTGTTTTGCTTTTGTTCTATTTATTCTATTATCTGTTTCTCTAAATCTATATCTAGTGGGTTGTTCTTCAATGGGTTGCCCACTGTCAACAGAAAATGCACCTTTACCACGTCTCTCACATGTTTCACATTCACAATAACAGTTACCATTTCCGAAAAAATCTTCTCCATAATAACAAGTAATTTCTTCACCAACTTCAATATCCCTTAAAACACGAACAAAAGCTTTACCACGATCAGTAGCTTCAAAAGTGCAAGTAGGTCTACAGTCATGATTAATGTATGCTGCAGGGCCAAGCCACAATTGAGCACAATTTTTTCTACAACTATACATTACAGAGAAATCATTTTTTCCTGGATGCAATAATTGCTTTTCTTCCTCCTCAGTCATTTCTGCTATACAGCCAACTAAAAAATCAATCCTTTCATGTTTAAAAAATTTTTTTGTAGTGGATATTTTTGCCCCTACTCTACCTTCCAAAGAATACCTATAGCAAGGTTCTATAACAAATCCTGCTTTTTTATCAAAAATTCGTAAATAGCGATATATCTGAAATTAAAGAAAAATAACATATTAACAATTGTTTTCTTTCATAATATGCAAAAAAATTGAATGTAACAATTATACACAAGAAAATTATAGTACTAACATGTTCGCGCAATTTGCTTTGTTGATGTTTATTTTTAATAAAATGTCGTGGTATCCATTCACCATTGGATAATTTTGCATAGGCTTTGTTGTAATCTTGAGTCTGAATAAATTCTTTAATGATATTCTTTATTTCTTCTTTATTTGTTTTCAAGGGTCTGTAGCGAATATTCATTTTATGGGTTGTAATGCCAAGATAAGGATCAACAATGAGCGCGGTGGCCAAGTCATCGTACTCCGACAGCTCGCGGGGAGTCATACCCATCGGCTGCATCTTGTGGAGCACTTGCCTCCCTGGGTAGGACGCAGATCCAACAACCATCCTGGATTCCTGAACAACAAAAGACGCGACATTTGTATCGACCGATCATATACAGACTTACATACTTCTTAATATGGAACGCAATTTTTATTTATCTTAACAAAAAATGAACCAGTTCTTTTTGTTCATGAAGAGAATAATGCACAATAAATTACCTAATCACGTTATTTTCTAAATTATAAATAATAAAAGGACAAACATGGCGGACGAGCATGAAACTGTTCATCGACACGTCAAAACTTTAATATGATTGTTTGACTATTTCTAAACTTGCAAAATATTAAATGAGAAATTTACAATACAGGGAAAATATTCTATTATTGCATACACTTACTTAAATCATTGGTTATACGTGAAATTCATGATAAATTCCATTTACAACTTCACTACTTCAATCACACAGCTATTATTAATAGGTTATTTGTAAAGAACATGACAATTACGTGATTTAAAATTATAATTATTTACTTTATAATAGAGTAACAACAACATGAAAAGAAATAAATTTATTTCAAATTAAATTCCAAGGAAAGCTGAAAAACAACCATGTTTTTAAGTGCACTCATTCATACCTACCACAATTAAAATAAATACGTTCGGGTTCACACAGCTAGTTATTTGACCGAAATTAATATATCACTTTTTAACACTATATATAATAATAAGGGTTTCTGAAATAGTCTTTGGTTGCGATTATGTTGATGTATGATTTCATAATTACTTATGATAATTAGTACTTCAATCATTAAAATTTCTTATACTTATTTATGTTCATAACAAGCTTCATAAATTAGAGTCAGCTGTCAGTAGTAGTTCTAGCGATGTACGTTGACAAATCGCCTACTTCAAATAATAACCATCCAATTACAATTATAAGAATATTCAACTATCGAGTAAACCGAATTAAACTATATTTAATATCAAGTAAATAACTGAAAGATTTTTGAGATACTTTTCTATGGACTCCAGTAAAACTCAACGCTGATGGGTCGAGTGAATCATTATATAATAGTGCAAAAAAACACCGTTGCTAAACATTTTTAACTATAGACACAAGCGTCTATACTGTTAAAACATTAACATATATTATTTGTCTAAGACCCCTTTTTAATTTACTTTTTATCATGGTTTTAACGTAAAAATACAAACAAGAACATATCGTCGGGTGAAAGGCTATTTGGTTTAAGCGACGTTTTGGTGATATAGTAATATATATATATATATATATGGAAACAGCGTTTTTCACCGATTCCAAATATAGATATATATATATTTATATATATATTACTATATCAACAAAAAATGTCGCTTAAACCAAATAGCCTTTCATCCGACGATATCTAAACAAATGTACTTATCTAATTCAAATTATTATATATGTACATAACTGTTTCAATTTGTTCATAATACATTAGCTTCATTTTTTTTTTAAGTGAAACTTCTATAGAATCGTTCTGATTTCAAACCGGATCCAACGGATTTCGACAGGTAGGAGACACAAATACAAAAATTAGTGAGCCAGAGTGAGAGCAAATCTATTGTTCCAATTGATACATTAATTCTACATGCTCTACTGTGGTAGGCTTGGCGCATTGGATCCAACAGCAGGAATCGTCGCGCTAAATGCACCCTTGGACGCGAATTCAAACCTTTATTAAATTAATACGAGAAAATAGGAGGATGTTTTATTTTCTCGTTTGGGTTTATAATTTCTGCATTTAAAAGTATTTTTCGATAAATTAATTGTTTGGACATTCGGGTGTCGTACTTTTAAGCTGGGCTACTGGCAGAATCAAATAGTGATGACCAAACATGTTAAGCCCAAAATTATGACCAAATTTATGTTAAAATCTCCACTTAAAATCATCGGAATTTTATCATAATTCTTTTTGAGAATTCGCGATAAAGTCAGCGTGGTGAGACATAAATACAACCGGGCAGTAGACTTGAGGGAGTTTGCTGCCCGGATGAGAGGGCGGTAGTGCGCAGTGTCTTGCGCCGCCTATGAAAGAGGTACTGGAGGTGTGGGCTCTTTATTCCCATCCCTCCCAGAGAGGAAGCCTGAACAAGGCTGTTCGCTCCCCGGGCGACTGGACGAATTTGGTTTCCCAGGCCTGGGTGGAGTGATTAGAGGGACACCCCGGGGGTTTTTAGTCAGTAGGAGTCTGACACACCAGGGTCGCTGCCCTCACAGTGACCCTGATGGTCCAGTGTAGGATTTTCCCCCGGGTTACCAAAAAAAAAGACATAAATACAAAAATTAGTGAGCCAGAGTGAGAGTGCAAATGTCGCTGTGTATTACAGCTTTTGAGTAAGAGGTCAGTTTGTCAGATGGTGTGTTATTATTTAACAGCGTTTTGAGTATTTTTATATCTTGTTGTGCTAAATAATATGCCGAAAATTAATGCCCAAATGTGTCGTCAATATCGAAGCAAAAATAATTAAATTAGAATTACAAAAAAAAAACAAGAAAAAGTTCAACAGAATGTAGTCGCGATTTCGTGCGTGTAAAAAAACAATTATTGATCAATCAAGATAGATGTTCAAATATAAGTGTTAATAAATTCCAATAAATTATGTAACATATGTTAAATAAAATATAAAATATCTTTTGAAATGAATCAAAATTCTTTCATTTTTAAACAAATAAACTGTGTAATTATCCTAACCTTGTTATATACATTCATCTCATTCTTTTATCGATTTACTGAAGTCTTACTTCTATCGTGTGTGAATCGCACCCACACATTTTTTTTAAGATTTTATTTCTGTTAAAAATGGAATTAACTATATTTGATTTGGCAGCTCAAAAATGTATATATATTATTAGATAGATTGAAAAATTGGAGCAAAATAAACCGTTTCTATACACCCAATATAGAAACCGTTTATAAGCCGATGCAGGCTCGTCAGCGGGGGATCCCGACGCAGCCTTGAGTTTCTTTCGGCGTTTCTTCTCAAGGTAGTCGCTTCCGAAGCGCTGGTAGATCACCGTTAGGTTTATTCTCATTTGGCTGGCCGCCCAAGTCGAGGTCCGTACCCACAGGGGTGCCCTTGCGTAGCCGCCCAACCCATAACTCGCCGTCCGAGCGCCTTCAGCGTTCGCCCACTTGCCCGGTTAATCTGTAGAAGCCTATCCCGGCTAACAGAAGAGGTCCAGTCAAAAAAAAAAATCCGCGGGGGATTCTTGTTTGAGGCTCTGTGCGGAGCAGAGCTCTTGTTAGTTTACGTGAGGATTGTATTATTGTGTCGAATCTCTGATAGTTGTAGTTTTAGTAAATGTAAATGACAAGTAAATGTTAAATCGTGTTTAGTCTAAATCACCACGTATATTTGTTTATTTTTAGTAAAAAGGCTTTTGATCCTGACATTTATTTATTTTTTTGAGTAAAATAACTTCTGATCCTGACAATATTTATCATCGATAATTTATTTTCGCATTCACAAAACTTGCATATGCCTACACAAATTTTATGTATGTAAAACAATGTTTGTATATGTGTTTAAAGTACTTGCCGGTTGTAATAAAGAACCTTTTACATATCACAAGGTTTTAATTATATTAACACGAACCATAATTTACAAGATATTGAATAAAGATAAATAGTGACAATGTCAAGAATATAAAATAGTATAAAGTATAAAAGAATTAATAATACAAGTGGCCAGTGTTGTAAGTGGCCAAGTTACTAAGTATAGATAATTTGAATTGTTTGTATATACATCCTTGTATTGTTAAGTCTACAATTACAAAGCCTTTTAATGCTGAACATAATGAAATGGAAGCCATAGCTACTTTGCCAGTGACTGGGTATTTTGTCGTATTTAAAATTGTAGCACAGGTGTCGCTTATAAAGCTAGTGAAACTGCCAGTATCAATGAGGCAACGAGCATGATATTCGTTGAGCTTTATCTTGATTATAGATTTATATAATTTATTTAGAGAGGAAACGGCGTTTACAGACGTAATCGTAGCAATATTATTATGATGGGTTATATCTTCTTCATTGTAAATAGCATTTGAATGTATGTAAGATTTGCATACTTTGGAAAAATGTCCCAGCTTTTTACATTTTAAACAAGTCGTTAGACGAACAGGACAAGTTAGTCTGCGATGTCTTTTATTTCCACAAAAATAGCATGTTTCATTTAGTTTTGTATTTTTGTTACTTGCGTCGTGTTTGGTTACAGCGTTCGATGTACCGGTATGTTCTATAGGTTTACTTTGGAATTCTAAAGCATGCTGATGTGCTGCTTCTAGGGTCCTGCATTCATTAATGGCTTCATGTAGAGATAATTTAGAGTATTCAAGAATTTTTTCTCTTATTATATTAGCAGATAACCCATTGATAAAAGCATCTCTGAGATATTGGTTTTTGTATGTCTCAGCATCCACAGCAGTAAACGTAAAACATTTTTGTTCATGGATACAACTGACTGCTGCTTTTTGTAGTTTTGCTAAAATAATTACAAAAATAATTTGCTTATGACCACGTTTTAGTCGTCTCTATTCGTGGATTTGAAGTAAAAATATAAGTATCCACCTAAATAAATGTACTTAGTTAATTTAATATATAACATTAATATAACATTTCTTCTTCACTATTTTACTTAGCTCGTAGCATATTTTGTTTTGTTAACACTAAGATGTTTACATGTTTTCTGTCGGCCAAAATTTGTTTTGGATAACCAAGTTTTGTGTATATAACACAATGTTTTATACTGATGGTTTTAATTCTCACAGGTACAAGAAATACTAGCTACGGTCACGAACTACATGTCAGCTATTAGAGACATTTAAATCACTATTGATCATCTTGCTGGCCAAGATAACACAGATGAAACACCGCGGTGCCATCTCAAATGTGTAGACTCAAAACTAGTGACTCCATTTTTAATCGAATTCTTAGAACAATCGAGATAATCAAATTAAGCGACTATTTAGACATCACGTTGCTAGCTTGCAGTTTACAGTGTAAACTTTATACAGTTTAGTAAAGCAAGATATGGGATACGGATAATGCTTAGCATACATAATTAATAGAAAATTTATATTTTCTGTAAAATTACAGAAAAATCTAGCATAATTTTAAGAGATTAATAAAGCGACTCATAAAAAGGAATTTAATAAAATTGTGCACGTTTTCATATTTAGCGTATTGTTTTGATAATAATTCTATTCAAAAATTACTGTGTACTTAAACATCTAATATTCACGTAAGTAGATAGTAATTTTTAGTTTTATCAAATTTTGTAAATTATCTGTAAAATTAATAAAAGTAAAGTTTCATTATTTACAAAATATGTTAAATTTCCGAATGCTTACTTTAAACTGAATGCCGTACAGTAACATGCTGTTTTATGTATTCTCACATTTTATGTTATAGAATATAACGAAATAAAGATGTCTCATTCATCAGGATCCTCAGGTAGCCTGAAAAATGGAATCATTGATTTTACTGCTGGTTCTTTGGGTAAGCTTACTTTTAATAAATTATTTTAAAGGCATACTATTTTTTGCTTAAATCAAAAGAACCTCGTTTGAAGATTGATAACAGATAAAAATAAATTACATTGAGATCTTGTTTTTATACAATATCATTGTCACTCATTGTGTTAGCTTGATTAATAACTTTTTAACATACATCCACTATTCAGATCTTTAAAATGTTTTTTTCAAAGAACAATCTTATTATGTATATGATTGTGTAATAATATTCAATTTTATCTAATCTGGTTATTCATTTAACGAAATTAGATTTTGTATTGTTAAAATTTCAAATTTTGTTACCATGTTTGTTAATTGTTCCACAAATAGTTATTTTGTATCTAAATTTTTTTCTACAGGTGGAGTAGCTGTAGTATATGTAGGACAACCATTAGACACTGTAAAAGTAAAAATGCAAACATTTCCAAATCTTTACAAAGGAATGTACAATTGTTTGAAACAAACATTAAAAAATGATGGAATAGTCCGAGGACTGTATGCTGGAACGACACCTGCAATAATGGCAAATGTGGCTGAAAACTCTGTATTATTTGCAGCATATGGGTATTGCCAAAAGTTTGTTTGCAGTGTTAGTGGGGTTGAGGTAATTTTTACAATTATTTTTTAATAATTATAAGACTGTCGCACTTTATCAATCATCAATGGGTTTCTTTATGATCTTTTTTTGCATATAATCTGAAAATATGCAGAGACATGTGACAGTATTCAAACCTTCAATCACTTAATAAGAAGGCCATTTGCATATGTTAATACTGAGGGCCTTCCCTTTGGGTTTTATACTTGGGTTTTATCAATTAAACATTTTTATTGCTGTCTTAGTGATATTTTATCTGACATATTTTTAATTGATGTCTATATTCTAAAAACTACAAAGAACTATCTTCTTTTATTTAAAAATATACATTTTCAAAGTTATGCCTCCGTGTAGATCGTTTGCAACCATTTGGCATGAACACTTAATTTTGTGCATGAATATTGTATCTCTATGCAATTCTGTAAATAAAAGGAACTTTTAATAATACATTGTAAGTTGTTAAATGGCATATGAATTTCCTTTATTGTTAAACATTTGGCAAATCTATACTTAATTGGAATTATAACTACATTTTTAAATTAATAATATCTATACTCTATAATATTAGTGAAATCATACTTAAAAAATGATTATAAAATAATAATGGATATGTTTAGTTACAATTGGCTGGGCATATACTCTGAAATATAAATTGTCCAATGTACCATGATATAAACCGTAATTTATATCAGAGCTCAATATAATTAGGATTTGTTTAAAGTAAGCATTAATGTACATGGTATTAAAATTAATAATATAATTTGGCTTCTCATAGTAGAGAAGCAATCATACACCAGAGAAGTCAAATAGATTTACTAACAAAATCATTACATCAAATCAAAATCATTTTTATTTACATCAAATATAATTTTAACACCATTATCATATCTGCTTCATCATAAACTGAATCATGGGGTTCTTTTACTACTATCATACAGAAATTTTGCCCTCCTAAAACATATTTCTTATATTCTTTAATTTTGTTTATTGAGATATTAAATTTAACTTATTTATCATTTGACCTATGACATTCACAATATTGGAATTTAAATTCTGTCTGTTGATCTATCAAGGTTGTGCTGCTCATATATGGATTGCAACAAGAAATACTTATTATTGATTGCACATAATTGTGAGATTATACACTGTACAGTCAATTAAGAAATAGTCAATAATAGTAGCATATACCTACTTCATTATAGAAATTCCATTTTGCCAATAATTTTATTATAATTAATTTATTTCAAATATTTTACATTACACTACACACACACAGTAGATACAGCTACAAATGTACCTCTGCTCACCCTTTAAATGATACAGTTTGACGATATATTTATTTTTCATTATTTCCTATAATATCCTTTGTTTTATTATATATACAAAAATTTTACACATTTAACCAGTAATTTCATACACTCAACTTAATTAATGATGTTTATAAATGTATTTAGCCTTGTTTAACCTAATATAGTTATATATTAAATTAGGAATACTGTTAAGTGGCAAGCTGTTTATTTTTAAAAGTATGCACTTTTCACTAATTTAATATATATCAATATTTGTGGAAAACATGGGGTTTACATATCTGAAGTATCTTTAGATTGGCGATCAGCTGGGCTACTGGTCACATTGGGCTCGATATATAATAAGCGTAAAGTTGATACAGCTACAAATATATCTCTGCTCACCCCAAACTGGATATAGCGCGACAACATATTATTATTATGATTTTGAATAAACCAGTTTCTGGACGACAATTTATTTTGACACACATTGTATATTATCTGAAAAATATCCACAAGTTAAATAGAAATTAAGCACATATTTTTATTAATAAATTTTCGTAATCCTACATTTCTGTAAATGTAAACATCCTTGACTTTTTAATTATTATGTTTTTTTAGAGAGTGGACCAGTTATCAACACTGGGTAACGCGACAGCGGGCTTCCTGGCTGCTTTTTTTTCGTCGTTTACATTGTGCCCCACAGAGCTGATCAAATGCCAACTACAAGCCATGCGGGAAGTCAGTGTGCAAGGCTCGCAAACAGCTGTACGATGATTGTTTTTGGGTATTTCATTTAATATAGTTCTTTTGACACTTCAATTTAAATATTTAGTAAGTTGTAAAGGCAGGGTATAGATTTAATTTGTATTTCAGTAAGGAACCCAGGGAAAGGAAATGCTTGCCTTGTAGTGGTTAGATTTTCAATAAGACTGCAATGTTTAGATGATATGCAGAATAATGAGAAATCTTTGGAAGTGAAGTACACAAATAGCATTCAGTAGCATAAATCAGATATGAATAATAATGAACAGAGGATAGAATTTAGCTTTCTGCTTCTTTCTCTTTCCTTCTTTTTGCGTGATAGCAATACAGTCAATATAGGCGAAAGTAGCCACTTTCCTTCAGGTGATCTGTCACCCTGTTATCCACTGCCGATATTAAAAAGTCAAAATTATTCGTTACTATCGGAATAACTTATAAAAACTTAATATTTATCAACAGAATTTTTCTTTTTCACTTTCAATATCCATACCCATGCGAACTTTACAATAGTAATTAACTTCGTGAATAACCAGCCGCTTTTCTAATTGAAATTAACCTGTAGTCATTGTAATTAAATGGAAAAGAAACCGTTATAAAGACTGGCTTTAACATTGAGCACATATATTATAGTAAAATATATCTATCAGTGAAACTGGTAATAGTTATTCTGCTGCCGAGTTCGAGTAAAAGGAAAAACTGCGAAGTTGATCAAAACAAGGTCGTCGGTGCCGCGGTGACTCGATAAGACGCATTAGGCAGTCATTTATTTTGTAGTTAGATATTGATTTTTAAATAGCTTAATAGAGCGCTGTTTAATGTGAGATAATAATTATTTATTCATACATTTAGATATTTTCATTACGTAAATGCTTATGCATTATTTATTGTTTTTTCCTACATAGTTTCGCGAGTGTCATACATAATGTCAGTCAAGAGTATGTAAATGTAAATAGAAAGAGACAGATACAAACGAAAGAAGAAACGTCCATATTAGGATTACGTAGTACAATAGCGTGCGGTAACTATGCAAAACGGAAACCTGTCTGTTTCCAGTTAGGCTCTATGGTACCGGTGTGCAGTCTACGTTCATAAAGACGATATTTTTCTTTTTCCTCTGTAAAAACGGCATAGTTTTAATACAATTTTTGCGAACTGGAAAGTACTATTCGTCAACTCGTATTTGAAATAGTGCGCTTATCATTCATAAATCAATAATTATATCAAATTACAGCCTTCCCTCTTGCATATTCAACGCACGTTAGCTAGCGTAACGCGGTGCTATTAGCAATGTTAAACAAGTTTCTGCAAATGGTTATTTGCCTTACAGACAGAGAAAACTTGATTCTCATGATGTATACGAGTTATATAGTATGGCTGTTCAATAATCAATATAGGAAGCATACGTGGCGTTGGTAAAGCTATAATTTATGACACTTTAAACATCTTCAAGGTAAAAGAAAGTAGTTCGGTACATTCAGAGAGTTCTCTCAAAATCTTAAAATGAGTTAATGTCAAAATCCTCTGGTAATTTTGTCATCATAACTATGTACATACTAATGGGTGTGGATATTATTTTGGAAAGAGAACAAATTTAGAGAGTTCTCTCCTAATTTGTTCTCTTACCAAAATAATATCCGAATTGGGAGAGAACTCTCTAAATTTGTTCTCTTTCCAAAATAATATCCACACCCTTCAGTACCTATATAGCTATGATGACAAAATTACCGAACAATTTTGACTTTATTGTATACTTGTCGGAAAACCTGTTTCACAGTCACATCGCAAAACTTGTATAATTTTCGATTTGTAAATAGATAATTTAATACGCAGTATCTATTTCTTACTTTATAAATATTGATAACATAATAGTACAACGATATATCATAAATAATTAATTTGCAGTATCTTTACATAGAATAAAATAAAGTCGCTTTCGCTGTCTGTTCGCTTAGATCTTGTAAACTATTCAACGGATTGTAATGCAGTTTTAAGCAATACCCAGGGTAATTTAAGAGGGAGGTTTATATGTTTAATACGTGTATATAATAGTATACGGAGATACGGATACAATGGAACGGAACGGAACGTAAAAGACGGAAAATTCAAAGATTGTAATGTGATGCAACAAACATACATATTTTGGTGCGCTTAAATCGCAAACGCTGGCTAAACCTTACGAAATAGATCAAATTAATGTACTGGGGAATTGTATATCTTTAACAGATCGATAAACAAGTATACGATGGTGTGTATTTATCTCTAAAGAATAACCCTTTTTTTTATATCCCGGGGGGGGGGGAACTCCTGCATAGGACCATCAGGGACGCTGTGAGGGCAGCGACCCCGGTGTGCAGACTCTTACTGACTAAAAACCCGGGGGTGTCCCTCTGATTGCTCCACCCGGGCTTGGGAAGCCAAATTCGTCCAGACGTCTAAAGGATAACCCACAGTAACCATTTTTATCTTTTACATATTATAATACAAAAAAAATACTTGTTACTTATCAAGCTATTTTATGCAATACAGTATTATTCTTTATCCAATTAAATACATTACATACGTTGTACATTTCATGTAGACCAAAACTGCCCTTAACAGCATTTCCTTAAATTAGATATCTTATAAAACTGATCCATATTTGTATGCCCTATATTACACCCGTGCAAAGCTAGGGCGGATCGCTAGTAGAGTATATAAAATAGGAAATCTTATTATAATTTTAATTCTAGATTCATTTTAATCGTTTATAATGTTATGTACAAGATATAAACGTATGTATATCTTATAGTAATAATTAATATTGTTATTCTTAATTGCTTATCAAACTACGTTTTATCTTTGTCCTGACTAATTACTATGTAATTGTGTATATTGCGTCAATATTATGCGAATTGCGAACTTAATTCATTCTTGCTTTGCAGGTTAGAGTGACGCCATTACAATTAACCCAGCAAATATTTAAACAGTATGGAATACAAGGCTTATTTAGGGGTCTTGTTCCCACCATAATGAGAGAGATGCCTGGATATTTCTTCTTTTTCGGTGGTTACGAAGGTGATTTTATTTACAGCTTAGAATTTATCTAACAACGTCATAGCGTACTCTTTAATGATCTCGGGATTTAGCTAATTAGGACTTGATATTGATCGCATTTGTACATTTTAACTTTGACACATGTTACCACTAGATAAAGACACCATTATCGCTAATAGACATGTTTATATCTAGGTATATGTAGTGTCTAATACACAGGAACGTTAGGATATTCTATTATGCACGTCTATGCCTAATCACACGAATCACGGAATCCAGTCTGATTACATTGGAAATCCCCTTAAAGTAAAGCTTTATTGCCAATCAAGATAAGACCTTTTACCTCAAGCTAACTAGAGTCTTCCGTCATTGATACGGCAATTAACACGTTCACGCCGGCGTGTACCACCGGTGGCCCGCACTTGATTGTGCCATCGGGCGGCGTGTACCACTGGGGGTTCGCGCTAGACCGCCTCATCAAGCGTCGTGTACTACCGGTGTTTCGCATTCGATTGTGCTATTAGACATTGATAATTTAACGTACATATATAAAAACGTTTATTTTGAATAAAAATTATATTTAATAACGTATTATAAATATAACTTTTGCTCAATAACTTATAATATTATAAATGTAACTTAAAATCGATAAAATTAACAAAATAATTCAATATTATTTTATTTGTAACTTATTGATTTATTATTTTTTGTGTAATTTGTTGAAACATTTCAAGCAAAAGTGCTGGCTGACCCTCGCAGCGACCACAAAACGTCTTTACTCTTATTGTTTTGGCAGTGGCATAATCTCTGCCTTTCGTTTTGGACAAAATTGCAGCGTTTACGGAACTCTCTTGCCGACCCTTCGTGTGATTGAAGAATATGTTTATTTCTACCGGCATAGACCTCTGATCAGGATATAAAAACAACATGAGTTACACAATTTGCAAAGTAAGCACTCAATGTACTACTGAAGAAACAAGAAGCGCGTGCAAGCCTGAACACGCGAAATTAGCGCGCCGCCAGATGAAGCGCGACATAGATTTACGCGCCGCCGGGTGGTGCATCAAATGAAAAAATGCGCCGGCGGGAACGTGTTAAAGAGAAATAAAAAAGATTCTTTACCTGACGTCACATAATGTACATACAATTTAAAATATACCTAGAATTTATCTCTATAATATATCTATATAAAATTCACGTGTCACAATGTTAGTTACCTTACTTCTCCGAAACGGGTTTATCGATTTTTACCAATTTTTATATGCATATTCAGTAGATCTGAGAATCGGGTACTATCTATTTTTCATACCCCTAAATGATAAGTGTTGTTCACATTTAACATTTTTTTTTTATTGTGGACAAAAATTTTTGTTTTTATTTTTCTATAATGTGACATTAAAAAAAACATATAACCCTAAATTTTTACCCGTTTATCACTAACCCATATTTTTTAAAAGCCATTTTAATAATTTAATCATTTTTCATCCCTCTCGATAACTGAATCAATTATCGTATTTTTTGTAAATGTTACCTAGAAATAACTTATATGGCAACATAACGTTTGCCGGGTCAGCTAGTTATATTATAATAGTCGCGTTCGTATTGGATGTTATTATTGTTATATTGTTTATAATTTTAGGAACAAGAGAGCTTCTCGCCAAACCCGGGCAATCGAAAGATGATATAGGTTTCTTTAGGACAATGATTGCCGGAGCAGTCGGTGGTTTAGTTTTATGGACTGTAATATTTCCCACTGATGTCATAAAATCGAGAGTTCAAATATCAAATAAGAGTCAGAAATTCCTGACAGTGGGCTACGAAATCGTACGGAATGAAGGTTTGTTTTATGATAATTAATAGCATACTTATTATTATTTAGATAAATTAAACAATTGATAAACGAATTAAGACTATGTATATCTACTATAGGTATTTAGATTTTTATTTTAACCAACAATGAAATACGTCACTTTCAGAAGGTTAATTATCTAACTAAAAAAATCTTTAAAATGAAGTTTAGATCAAAATTTATTCTCACATAATACGTCCAAAATGACATTATTTGTATGAAGTAATCGATAAATTCGGCCCAATTACAATGATTTTGACTTTGATCTAAATTAAAATAAGAAATTGTGTCTTAAGATATTGAATCTGATATTAAATAATATGTATTATTATTATGTCTAGGATTCTGTTTGTCGGTTTTTTAATTCGCTTTAGAATATAATTCGTTCAATTTGCCGGTAAATTTAAGAAATGCAGAACAATTACTATTCCGACGTGGCCTTGAGTTTGTTTCGGCGCTTTTTCTTAAGGTAGTCACTAGTAGATCACCGTTGGGTTCGTTTTTCTGGCTGATCGTCCAAGTCGAGGTCTGTAGTACAGGTACAAACTGTACCCACAGAAGTCTTTGTCACCCACCCATAAATCGCTGTCTGAACACCTTAAGTGCTCGCCATTTACGCTCGATGGAGTTGTAAAAGCCTTTTCCAGCCAACAGCATATAGTCCTACCAAAAAACAAAAAAAAAGGTAAATAATTTAACCACTTTAATATGTGTTCATCTAATAAATAATAATTTTTCAGGTGTTTTAGCACTATATAACGGACTTAAACCAACTCTAGTAAGAACGATTCCGGCTACTGCAGCTCTCTTCGTCGTCTATGAATATTCGAAGAAATTCATGCATCAAACATTTAGTGATTAGCATGTAAAAAATGTTGTTATTGTTATTTATACTTGTTGCATTTTTATAAATATTCATTCCGTGTTAGTAATAATGGTTGTAGTTAAAATCAATAAAAATGTTGAGCTTATAGCAAAAAGCACTTATAATTTTATCTTTATTATTGGAAAATTATATGAGGTCAAGATTCTTCAATTTCAAGATAGTGTTAAAAACAGCAGGATTGGCCATGAAATGTTTATAGAATAAAGTAAAATTGATAGTTTGTTATATTTAAAATGTCTTATCAATTATCATTAAAATCAATAGTAAATATTAAGGTGAGTCCGCAGCAAATATAACGTATTTTGCAATAAATCATTGTATGTTGTCATTTTCTCTTACACTTGCAATTACTTTTCTCTTTTTCGCCATATTTTGTGTGCGAGTAAATATAAAATAATAATTTCCAATAAACGAGAAAAAAGGACAAGCAGATATTTTGCGAAATAAGAAAAATTTGCTGCAGACGCAGTTATGAATTTATATAAACATGGTGCATTAGGTAATTATGAAAACAGGGATATTCCGAATTTCAAAATATCTTTCAAAAACAGATTACTTTTACTTCAACAACTTTAAGGGGCAATTCAAGTTCTGATAATCGTTGCTCGGCAAAGGTTGCGCGGTCGTGATGTACCGCTGGATCTCCATCGCTGCGCAGTCGCCTACATCAATCGCTTTTCTAAATAAACACATACTGAGCATCCATATGAATAAAAAAGGAGACTGCCAGAATCCGAATCGTACTTTCACTACAAGATAGTTTTGGTTGCCTTTAGTTTTCCACTTTTTGGTATTACATGCGTTGTCAAAACGTGGTCGAGCGTACTATTCAATTTGGTAAAACAAATATGTGCTCGGATATTTAAAAATTGCCTCAGCGCGCACCCTGACAATTATATATGTAATCTTGAGTACCATAGTTGAGCAAAATGTAATCAGATTAATGGTTAACGATTACAAAATCTAATCGTATTTTAATTTCGTTGATCTGTAATCATCATCAAAACCGTATACGTCAATAAGTAATAAATTTGAATACAATTGGGGATTCCTTAGTGCTTAAAAAATAGATAGTCAAAATTACGATAATAAAGCAAAATGTAATCGTAATAGTTTTTCATTAATCTGATTACATTGTTCTAGGGATGTAACGAAGGCAGTTTTATCGGAACCGAAGTCGGATTCGGAGTCGGAGGCAATGATGTCAGTAATCACAAGTGATGGCAGAAGAAAGTAGTTTTATTTAAGGACAAATAAAACATTATTTAGTGAACCTTTTTATTTAGAAAGTAATAAATTTACACATCCACAGACTATAAAAATGAAAATTGCTGTGTTTCTTATTAACATTGTCCCATTAACAGTGAAGTAATTAAATGAAATTTGCTCCAGGGTTGTTTTTGTGTTACTTTCTATTTTATTTAATTTAATGTAAATGTAAAACAATACCTTTTGATAATAAATTTTAATGTAAATTTAATTTTAAATTTAATAATTTTAAGTTTATTTTATTTAAAACAAATTTCTTCAAATTAAGTACAAAATTTTATTTTAATTAGGTTCAAAAAAATTTCTTTTAAATTATTGATTGTTTGATTAATTGATATTATGTTTCAACAACATCTAAAATGAAATCAAATGAATTGACTACTACAGTGGTGGTTACCTCTGATTAATACATCCGATTAAAAAGTTTCGGAACCGAAGGTGTAATATCAATCGGAAGTTCCGACTTATCGGAGTCGGAGTCGAAGCTCCGTAACATCCCTGCATTGTGCCTATCTATCAGTACTGTATCAGTCATGATTCTCCATTATTTGCCCAATCTTTTTCTCATAAATTGGAAACACTGTTTTCACAATTATTCAGTTAGATATTCTTTTTGTATTTATTCTCAAGTTCTCAACGTTCATTCTGTAATTTGGTCTGTGTCAGTGATGCCAACTTAGGAGTTTACCTTTAGATTAAGTTGTTTCGAATGTAAAAAAGGTTTTAAATTTTAGCGAAAGTGCGACAAATCACAATAATGTTGATGAAGATGGAATGTTTTTTGATATTTTTTTTTTATTTATGCCATTTATATATATTTTTTACACTTCCTCGACAAAGTCACTACAGTACATCTGATGGTAAGTACAATGTAGTCTGAAAACGACAACGGCTATCAAAGGATGAAAATCCATCTACAGTCTCCTTTTTTTTCCGCAGTGGACAATACGTTGAAGACCGGGATAGACCTTCACAACTAAACCGGGCAAGAGGGCGAACACTGAGGTGCTCAGCCGACAAGTTTATCGGTAGGGTAACAACGCAAGGGCACCCCTGTGGATACGAACCTTGTCTTGGGCTGCCAGCTAAAATAAGAAACCTAACGGTGATCTATTAGCGTTTCAGAAGCGATTACCATGAGAAGCGCCGAAAGAAACTCAAGGCTGCTTCGGAATGGATCAACAGTCTCTGTGATCATGTCGGCCCATATATACCACAATTCAAGGTCTCCAGGTTTACTATAGCTAACAACATGAAATTTTTTCATTGGGTTATTTTTATAATGTAGGCTCCCAATAAGGCCGGTTTTTTATTGTTCTACCCCTAAGGGCGAAGTAGGATTTTTTTTCTAAATGTAATATCATGAATGTCGTTTTCGACGATCTTTGGTTTCTTGATTGTGAAAATAACGACCATTTTGCTGCGACGCTATACGATACGATTGAATCTGAAAAATTGTATATTCTGATTACAAATATACATCATTTCAAATGGATTTCTCGTCACCATCAACTGAAATTGTTACCAATTTATTTGGTTACGTAGCTAAATAAATATGTTTATATGTTTGATATGTGTCCAAATCGATTTATTCAATTTCGATGGATACAAAAATTAACATAAACGTCTATGCTGCCTCGTTTCTCTATAGATCTGTGAAATACGATGATGACGTTGAACAAAAAGTCATAAATCTGAACCAGCTAAGTACATTTAAAAACAGCTCCAGAAAAATGAAACTGTATTATTGTAGTACAGTGGTCTTTATCACTATGAACTGTTTTATGAAATATTTATTTTAAATTAGCTCATGTAACGAAGTGATCATAGTAACGAGCGGCATAACCGCTCCCTTCGGAGGCTTCCGGTCATTTAGCAAATTTTTCATCAGAATCTACGTTTATAGAATCCACCAGATTTTGCTAATTGTAATAAAGTAATATAATAGTGTTAAAATCTATCACTGACACGAAGAACATATTGCTTATTACATTGCTTCATTATAAGTTAAAAGTTGATATTCAATTAATGACAACTTTTAATGAAATATGCGTCTTATCTTTTTTATGTAATTAAGACTTTATAGCCAGATGCTATAACCCTGACACAGTGTTAAAAAAATTATGTGGGGTATATGAAGGTCATTAACTATATTTAAATGATTTTACGTTTTTTTTTTAAATATTATTATAAGAAAAAAATATCCCCTGAATAGCAGCTAGGTAATGCATTTTGCCGCTATTTTCGTCATAATATTCTTTTGATTTTATAATGCATGATATACGCAATGTAGCTATGGTGACCTAGTGGATAATGGATCCGTTTCCACACGAGGCAACGTGAATGTTCGTAGGTTCGAATCCTGGCACATATCTCTGGGTTTTTCCAGATTACGTATAGATTTAAGCACCAAATGCTTATCGGTGAAGTAAAAATCGTTAGGAAACCAACATGGCATCTAATAGAAATGTCATGTATTAAGTGTCATAAGAACGGTGGTCAGTCGCGTTACTTGTCACGATTGGCACGACATATAAGTACAAAATGTATACAGGCACTAATGTATCTCTACCCACCCCGTAAAGACGTGACGATATATTATTATAATTAATGAAAAAAAATTAACGTGTATTATAAGTAGCTACAACAAATATATTTCAGAGATTGTTAAGATAAAAAAATTAAGGGAAAAGTTTAGAGAAGATTTACAACATTGAACTTTGTTGTCAAATCGATTTTCTGACTTTGGCGCTTGACATTTACGAAAAATAATATCCATAAAGGTGTTAATATTGTTGAATTAGAATTAAAATTCTTATGGTTACTTTTGAACGAGTAATCGTGTATCTATAAGGAATAAATAAAAATATCTTAACAAATCATCAAGGAAATCGACGTTTGACAAGGTTAGTTTCTCCTGGTTACCTGGAAATTATTTTTATATACAGTAAGATGGCGTCTTTGTAATTACTTTTCTTTGTTGATTTCTTGCAGATGCCGAACATAAAATTGCAGTCATCGGATAACGAAGTTTTTGTTGTTGATGTAGAAATAGCAAAATGTTCTGTGACTATCAAAACTATGTTGGAAGATTTGGGAATGGAAGATGACGAGGAAGAAGTAGTGCCTTTACCTAACGTTAATTCAGCTATTCTCAAGAAAGTAATTCAATGGGCAACATACCATAAAGATGACCCTCCACTTCCTGAAGATGACGAGAACAAAGAAAAGAGAACTGATGATATTTCATCTTGGGATGCTGATTTTCTGAAAGTTGATCAAGGCACACTCTTTGAACTTATTTTAGCAGCAAACTATCTGGACATCAAGGGACTTCTGGATGTTACTTGTAAAACAGTAGCAAACATGATCAAAGGCAAGACTCCAGAAGAGATTCGTAAAACTTTCAACATAAAAAATGATTTCACTGCAGCTGAAGAAGATCAAGTACGAAAAGAAAATGAATGGTGTGAAGAAAAGTAATTTCAAAAATATTACTTAAATGATGCAGTTGTTTACTAAATTAAACTAAGGTCCTAGTACTTCAAAATATCTTGTCCATAAAAGTTACTAATAGTGTATCCCAGTTATTAATTACATTGGCTATGCCAGCACCAGATATGAAAGCAAATATTTATGAGTATTTTTCAAAACATTAGATCTCATATTGCTCCAAACAAACAGCTACTAGACTTGCTTTTGAAGTTTGAGAAGAAGAAGTTTGTATTTGCATTTATCAAAATGACCCGATGAAGATTGAACAATGAATTTGCCTATGCAGATTTTTTGTATCATTTCTTTATTGTGCTTTAGTTAATTCGTTACTAAACCTATTGCTGAAAAATATTTTTATTTCATTTGCAGTAAATTAGGTTTTTATTATAATGTTCCTGTATTTGGATTCCATTTGTCACTGGTTACAATACTGAAAAAAATATATTATTGTTTCGTCACCCAAATCCGATTTGTGACTTTAAGCAGTTTGTGACCATATATAACAAATCAATTACTCCATTTAGTGGTATAGATGTAATGGCACTATTTTATATTGTCTGCTTTGGTTGGATATAACTCAAAAAACCAACTCTTAGACAGCAAAGTACAAAAATTTATCCAAACACCCATGCCATACTTTAGGGATTTGCAGGTATTTGCTCACAGGTGTGGTGCTGGTATTACATGCATAAAACAAAGTGATATGATTAAAATGCTCTTTGCAAAATATTAAATTCTGTAGTTTTCTGGCATTATAATTTCAACTAATTTATTTTTCACACATGCTGTGAAACACTGTTATAGTATGTTAATGCTTGTCATTGTAAAATTTCATAGACATACTGTATAACTTAAATAAAAATATTTGCAAAATCAGCTGTTTTGATATCATAGATGAATTCCAGTTATGCTGATAAGTTTAAGTATTGATTGTTGTAATTTTTTTACATGAAAACTTATTATATTTCTTTGTCAGTGTAAAAAGAAAATGAAATAAGTACAATTGATCGACAGTGGGCTACGAACAGAGATGGGCAAAATTTAATCTGATTAATGATTAACAATTACAAAATATAGTTGCAATTTTAATGATGTTACTCTGTAATTATGATTCAAACCCATCTGAACATTAAAAAGTCTTACATTTGAATCCAATTGAGGATTTAAGTGTTTGAAACAGATGCGCAAAATAAAATCATATTAATGATAAAAAGTGTGAAATGTAGTCGTAATCGTTTTTCATTAATCTGATTACATTTTGCCCATCTATGGCTATGAACAATTAACTTACATGCCCCAGATCTAAGCATTTAAGCATCGAGAGGTGGGGAAAGTGACTAGGTGAACCTGGGTGAGAACATAGCCGACCTCTACTTCATCTTCTAGCATATTTGCGGCAATGTAGGTTGGGCAAGTGAACCAAGATACGCCGAGCACGAATTGATTTGTTGCACTTAACGGACCTTAATGTAATCAGTGGGCATTCGCCACGCTATCGGATCGCTGCTTTAATCTCCTTGTTGGTGCCGTAATCGTCCAGACCTAAGACGCGCAGGGATATAAATTTCACTCACATTTCACAATCCAAGGCGTCGGCCTTGGTATTCGCATTACCGGAGACTAGAATTTTTCCGGCCTCCGAAAGGGTACCTCGCATCATTAAGTTATTGAGCACCCTAAGTGCTAGCCCTCTAAGCTCGATGTAGTTGTCAGTCTCTCGCTGCTATCAATGTATTGTTCTGTCTGAAAAATAAAACATTAAGCTGCTGATGCCCTAGCTGGTACACTGATAATGAAAATACTGTTTACATAGCAGTATACCGGTCACACAGTGTAGATGGGGAGGCAACCTGGCTGTTTGAACATCTTAGTGAGGTTACTGATGTGGTTTGGCGACAGTCTCCTGCGGCTCAACTCTTATTTCTGGGCGATTTTAATGCACATCACCGTAAGTGGTTGTTCCCATACCAGATAACGGACCATGCTGGAAGAAAACTGCAAATTTGCTGCCTTCAGATCACACTGAGCTTATCGACCAGGCGACCCGGAAACCAAATCCCGATAATCAAACTACCAATTGCTTGGACCTTCTGCTGACAACTGATCCAGACAGACTTTCCGTCTCGGTTACGACCCCATCAGGCAGTTCTGCCCACTGTTTCGTCGAAGCTACATCATTCTCCTCCCCTCCGGATACAATTAACAAAACCACTGATTGAGGTCAAGCGCAAGCCTGTGTGTAATAAAAAAAAGCTTTATCAAAGCCGAGAGACATCACTCTTTGAATTTCTTATTATTGGCTCTTAAGTTGCTCTTTTTTCTTTAGTATTATAAATAATTTCATCCCAAAGAACGTTTTGCAATTTACAAATCCGTACTTTGATTCTCTGCCCGATCATTATTGCCTAAGTCAGTAGCGTTCATTCCATAGGTGCATGAAAGCACTGCATGCCCTGACGATAAATAAATGTTGGCAAAATTCCTTACACTTAAACAAAAAAAGAACCATTTATATTAAAATCTATTCTATATTCACGTTACCTATCTTTTCTATGAGAGCAATATAATATTTACTATCATAATATAATAATCAAATTAATTACGCGAATTTTGCCTACCCTGTCCAAATACCCTATGCACGTCACTGGCCTAAGTAATCGATTGTCCAAGTCAAAAAGGAATTCTTTGCTTTGATTAACAACTCAGGGTCAAGGCAATGTAGAAACACCGTAGGTAGGTAGACTTGTAAAAACAATTATAAAAGTGTTTTAAGGTATATAGATTTTCAAGACGAGAAAACAAAATTTAATCCGGTACTTTTCTTAAGATTACTCAAGAATCCTACATATGAAATAATTTTAATGTATAAATCAGAAAACTAGACACCCGAAGCTACAATCTTCTTTTTTAAAACTTGTATACGACCATATCCCTGAAAATAACATTTCCTTTTGAAAATCGCCTAATTTCTTTTTTTACTTTTTTAATATCCCTTATTTATGAAGTCTAGTATAAATAAATATTAATATTACAGCCATACTAAAAATACTTTGTCATTTACAAATCATTGTATCTGGTAGATAACTATCAATAACAAAAATGTCTGGTAATAAGTAATGTGTTGTTACGAGCGTGGAGGTAATAAGACGCTGGTTTTGACGGATAATCGATTTATTGATCAAAGAGAGTGCACAATATTAGCACGCAGTTGCAGAAATCCTCAAAGGACAACCGTCGAATAGTCCCGATGTCAAAGCGCCGAAAGTTCCAAAAACCGATGAAGGTTCTTAGAGTTCGGTCGTCAAAAATCCAATCGCAAAGAGTTGTCGCAGTCCAGTAGCATAACCTAGTCGAATTATTCACACGTAGAACGACTATGAAGTCGCAGTACTCGTATGTTCTTTAAAGTCTTATTTGATCGTTTGAGAGATCGCTTTGCAAATCGGAACTGTCTCACGCATGCGTCCGACCATTATTTATATTGATGCGACGATGTTCCGGCATTTTCGAGAAAGATCCAGAAATATATGAATTTTATGTTTTTGCCTGTACGTTCGTTGCTAATTAAAATTTCACAAATAACTGCTATCTAATTAATATTAAAGTCACAAACTCTTATTTCTCGGGCCAGTCGGTGTAAATAGAGGCGGCTCCTTTGAGTTCTTTTTATGTCCAGTGACTGTTGCCGATTTGTTTGGCAATTAGTTTATTGGAATAAACATCTCAAGGCAATTTATGCGTTTTAAAATCATAGACATGTGATACCTAGATGCAAATCTAGGGTTAAAATTACAACCTAGTTCTGTCGTAACAGTATGTTTCTAATACTGTATAAAAGTTAATGACAAAAAAATTAATGATTTGAAATTTAATATTTTTATATATAAAAATGTGCTGTGCAGTAATGAACGCAAAGTTTACCTTACCACTTAATTATATTTCTTAAACTAAACATCTAGAGCTAAACAATGCTGTAGTATGTATTTTCAGTATCATAAACCACAGGAATAAACAATTTATCTAAACAAGTCAGTATGGGGCTATTGAATTGACCAAGGTAAGATCCACAGCTGGCTGCACCAAGTAAGAGTCCAAAAAAGAAACTGGCACCAATCAGTAGAATTGCTAAACAATAATACTTGTTTTTATTTGCCAGTATTTCTTTACATAGCCATAAAAATTCGCACATTGAACTGAAACAAAATTTATAGCTCAATTTAGTATACTTAAAATTAAAACTAGTGTCCGACCGAAAGTTCGGTTTCGGTTTCGGCCGAGTTTCGGCAAAAAATCAAGTTTCGGCGGCAGTCACGGTCTCGGCCAAAATTGGCCGAAACTTTTGCCGAAACCGAAACTCACCACATATAGCAAGAAAAAGAGAGTCTTTAGGATGTGCACGATAATACGTTTAGTCAAACAGAGACCACAGAATCTGAAGATATCAAAACCCTTTCTGAATAAAAAAAAATCAGTATTACCTATCGGAGCCACTATTACAACGCAATGCTGACATATACAGTTATTAGAACAGCAGTCCATATCCTATATTGAGAAGTGCAGTTTTAAAATACCTTTCAGCTCCACCTACCAGTGTCCCGAGTGAGCAGCTGTTCAATGCTGATGGCCAAATATACTCGGATCGTCGCAATAATTTTCGTGGCGAAATGTAGACAAACTGCTTTTCTCGGCGTACAATATAAGACTTTTTAATTATGAATATTAATAATACGAAAAACTAAAAAAGTAACCCTGAATATATGATTTTTTTTTAAATTAAATTTTATAACTGTTTTCAATTTAATTGTTTACTGTAGTTAAGTAGGGAGTTACTTAATTCTAAATGTAAGTATGACTGTCCTACTAATTCTGATCTAGGTATCTTTGTTAATTCTAAATGTGTGATTTGATTATCTTTGTTGAGACTGGAACTAAGAGTGTAATAGTAATTATTATTTTTATATAAGAGGTACCTAAAAGAGATTGTTGATTGTTCTAAGTACAAATACAAACCAAAGTATTAATTAATAAGATTTCAAAATACTAATAATTAGTATTTAATGATACAGTAACAATTAGTGATTTGATTATTGATAACTGATAAACATTTTGCTATGAGAACTTAATTTGAAAAAATATCATTTATATTTTTTATATTATATTAAATAAATGATTACCACAAAATTAATATACTGATTTTCCATTTCATGTCCTAATTAATGCAGAATAATGGACAATTTCAGTATTTTAAGAAATTTTATACTTGAACACGTGAGTTTCGGTTTCGGTCGGAAAACCAGTTTCGGTCGGAATCTAATTAAAACTATACTTTAGTACCATTCCTTAATCACGTTATGTGAATCGAAAAAAAAAAATAGTTTTTTTTTTGCTAAATCGACTGAGAAACTATTTATGAATATTCATGAAAAGTTGCAGCTGTAAATCCCAAGTATTTTTGAAAATATTACAGAGAATGTACGGGTGCGCGCATCAACTTTGGTTTGATAACCCGGGCTCGCTGTACTCGTATATTGTTTTGAAGAATTTTTAATAAAGACTATTCGGCAATTTTGATGATGATGGGCCTTCTTAATTTGAAAATTGGTCTGCAATGCAAAATGTTCGTCGATAACGCGGACGGAAACCGAATAGAGCGCGTGGAAAAGCGATGTAGTAGCAGCACAAAAGAAGCTTGCACCGCTCGTAGAGCAGAGACAATTTACGAGAGCGAGTTTTTTGAGCACGCTAAGGGTTTGTTGTATGGTCATGGAATAGCTGATTAAAATTTTATTGCTGTAAGTAGCGTATTTTTTAAGTAGTATTTTGTCAAATCTTCAAACCCTTTTATCTCGAAACCAAGTTTTAACAAATGGCCGGCGTGATTACAGAAAAAATATTCAACCTATTGGCAAAACTCGAGTATCATCTTGTAGAGTATAGAATACTGTTCTATGTGAATCTCGCTCATCAGTAACTTTATCAGTATTCATATTATTTATCAACGAAAATATAAGAAAAAATCCGTTAAAACTTGATTTACATGTTCAAGTAAGAAAAAAACACATTAAATTTCGAATTTTATAGAGTAACATAGGTTTATATAGAATGAAAAGATATATAAATTAATAAAAAAAATTGACTCTATGTTTTAGTTGAGAATTACGGACACTATCACGCCCGCCATCGGAGGAAATCTGTTAAAAATATTTTTTATTATGTAAAAATAATAATATACAAACACCTCTGTTTTAAAATATTCTGACGCTTATTATGGGTCAAATCGAAAAGTTTCACATCTTCATACAGAATGTAAACATTGCCCTCATATATACTTTTTTATATAAAAGGGAGGTTATGTATAAGTATAAATAAAAATATATATATTTCAAAATAGCTATGACTTCATTAGGATTTAGGAATGTATTATCAAATAGCGTTCATTTTTTGGTTTTAGATTATAGTAAAAATATTAACTATATAAATCTCGTTTTGGTATTATAGATAAGCATGTTGACAATCACTCAATAGGTCATTATTTTATTTTGGAAAAAATCTTTAAGAAATTAATGTATATTTTCTTTAACATGTTTATTGGCAATATTGCGGGCATCTTTGAAAACATTCCGTACAATTTAGGCAACTTCGACAATATTGAAGGCAATTTTCGAAGGCGAAATGAAAGTCGCGAGCTGGATTTTGTATCTACTGAATATGTTTTGGATCTTTACGATAACGGAATTGAACTCATTTTGTAATCCATGTTTAAGATTGATCACCTACCTGCAGCACCTTGCGTTATTGCATAGCAATATATCAGTTTGATCATATAGGCGTTGCAGTTGCTGCTGAACTAATGCAATCACTGGACGCTTTTTATATACTACATCAGCAATTTCAACATCAGTATAAATATTGAAGCTGCAGCCAGGAGATCCAACTAAATTTTCGCTTTTAGGCTCGCATCGAGGACTGACGTCAACTTCATTAATATGCATATCTAGTTGAGAATTATTTATATCGACTTCGTTAATTCCTCTTCTATTTTTTTTGTAAGTTTTTCTAGAATATTTATAAACATTTCGTACTCGATAATCTTCGCAGGACATTTTTGAATATTAGGAGAATCTTCGAGACATGACACTCTTTGTGAGTATCCCATATTAAATAGAAAAGAACCATAATAACAACTGACGGCTTCAGTCAATCCTCTAACAAATAAAAAGTTGTCTACTTAAATACACCTTTTTGCGCAATTTTTATCTACGATTGTTTTTGCATAGCCATTCACACTATAAAATCTCCGGCATTCAGAAATGTAGCACTTATAACTATACCCAGAGATGGGCAAAATGTAATCAGATTAATGATTAACGATTACGATTACATTTTGTAATCATTAATCATGATTAACGATTTACGAAATTAATTAAAAAAGTAATCATTTTTCGGTGATTAAGGATTATTAATCTTTAATCGGATTACAATTAATCATGATTACTTTTCTGTTTGATACGTAAAATGTGCTGCCGACAGCAGAGCGGCGCTCGCCTTTTTTTTATTTTTAGTATACGACTACTACTAGCTAAACTGGCGAACTGCGTACCAACACATAGTTAGGTGTTAGGGCGATTACCCGAACTGGTTCGTGACCGCAGTACAATAGTACAAAGACCGGCATAGTGACTCGCTTCGACCTGACTACTTTCAGGTTCAGTTCGTGCTCGGTGGACATTAAGTAAATCCAACGAAATCTAGTTAATCATTGATGCTTTTACCATTGTTCTGAGTGATTCCTGGACTATTAGAACTGATTATTAAACTACCGCCCATATTTTACTGAAATACCGTCTCCAACTCGATAATCCACGCCCGCCTTCGGGATGGAGATAGAGAGACAGAGTAAGATAGCGCAAAATTTTAATTGATCAGAATAAGACATTATTTTCTCAAATTTCATTTCTCAAATAATGACGAATGTAATCATGATTACTTGTAATCTGTTTACTTTTATCATGATTACATGGGTAATCATTAATCTTGATTACAGTAATCATTTAATTAATCATGATTATTTTAATGATTACTTTTGAGTTCTGGCTGAGAGAGAGACCGATTTAAATATTCGTTTATTTAATTTTTCAAGTTATTTTATTTCGAATTATATATGACCCCAAACTTCCGTCTAATAGGGGGGCGGCGAAGAGTGGGGGGTGGCGTCCAGCGGTGAGGGGGGGTGGCGTCCAGCGGAGAGTGGGGGGTGGCGTCCAGGGGAGAGTGGGGGGTGGCTTCCAGCGGAGAGTGGGGGGTGGCGTCCAGTGGAGAGTGGGGGTGGCGTCCACTGGAGAGTGGGGGTGGCGTCTAGCTGAGAGTGGGGGGTGGCGTCCAGCGGAGAGTGGGGGGTGGCGTCCAGTGGAGATTGGAGGGATCCAGCGGAGAGTGGGGGGTGGCGTCCAGCAGAAAGTGGGGGGCGGTGGCATCCAGCGGAGGGTGGGGTGGTGTCGTCGTGTGTGTGCTCACACGCCGCCCCAATGGGAGGTATAGTTTGGGTAGTTTTACGACCCTCTCCCAGGGAGGAGGCCTGTCTAAGACCAATCGCTCGCCGGGCCCCTAGGAAGTATATGGATTCCCAAGCCCGGCAAAGGCGAAGATTAGGCAGTGCTGGCACGTGGTAGTTTTAGCCGGTGCAAGTCCGCCCCCGCATATCCGTCTCGTTGAGCGAATCATAATCCTTATAAGGGTCTTTGCAGTTGTGTACTGTGGTCACGAGTCACGACATTGTTCGGCCAATAAACCTACCAACTCATAGTAACTCGCTTCGACCGGATTGCGTTCAGGACCATTTTTTGTGCTTTCAGCCGTTTAAGTTAGTAGGTTAATTGCCGGAATTGGGTCGTGACCATAGTAGAATAGTGAAAAAACTGGCATAGTGACTTGCTTCGACCTGACTACTTTCAGGATCAGTTCGTGCTCATGCATGCGTGCTCGTGTACACAAATTCTTTGGCCATTATCAGAAGGATTCTCCATCTCGAAGGCGGGCGTGGATTATCGAGTTGGAGACGGTATTTCAGTAAAATATGGGCGGTAGTTTAATAATCAGTTCTAATAGTCCAGGAATCACTCAGAACAATGGTAAAAGCATCAATGATTAACTAGATTTCGTTGGATTTACTTAATGTCCACCGAGCACGAACTGAACCTGAAAGTAGTCAGGTCGAAGCGAGTCACTATACCGGTCTTTGCACTATTGTACTGCGGTCACGACCCAGTTCGGGTAATCGCCCTAACACCTAACTATGTGCTGGTACGCAGTTCGCCAGTTTAGCTAGTAGTAGTCGTATACTAAAAATAAAAAAAAAGGCGAGCGCCGCTCTGCTGTCGGCAGCACATTTTACGTATCAAACAGAAAAGTAATCATAAAAGTAATCATGATTAATTGTAATCCGATTAAAGATTAATAATCCTTAATCACCGAAAAATGATTACTTTTTTTGATTAATGTCGTTAATCATTAATCATGATTACAAAATGTAATCGTAATCGTTAATCATTAATCCGATTACATTTTGCCCATCTCTGATTCATTTTAAGTCACAGTTTTTTTAATTTGTTTGCTAAATATGGCCAGCAGGTTCATAGCCCATCAAATGAAATCAGTTACTTTCGTCACTGGACCAATATACTAGAAGTGACACCATCATGCTGCTAATTAATTGAATGTTTTTCTTGAATAACTGTAAATTATAACAGAGTTCCTAACCTTTATGTGGTCATATGAAATAACTTCTGGAGACCTAGACAAAGAAACAGTTGATTTTCGATATCGCTAGTAAAATGTATGGTATTTGATATATTACGTGGTCTATAACGAATCGAAATTAACAAAGAACTCGATTCTATGTTTATATATTAAGAGGTTCGACAGTGTTAATCGCTTGTTTTCATACAAATAGCCACGTGTAGACTGAGAGCTGGCAACATAAAAAAGGATTATCGTTACATGCCTAACTTATTTTTATATAAGTTCCCTTTTATGAAGACAAGTTCAAAAAGTCTCGTCTGCCAGGGAGGTTGTTGTGACAACTTCTTCGGTTGGCATAAGCACAATGTATGGATTCAGAACGAAACTGATTTTAAATTAAGCGAACTGATTAAAGCTTAGACAAGGATGTGATGTAAATGAAAAATAGTATTTGACAAGATAAAATGTTTAATTCTGTGTTGATATATGCTCCTATGAAGACTAACATTAAGTATCTGATGATATATTTTACTCATAGAACCAACTACAATAGATATCTATATATTCATATTAGACACAAACGCCAAAATTTCTACAGTGTACATTTTTTTATAATAGTGCAACAATGTATAAGTAAACATCTAAACATCTTAGAGAAAGGAATATACTTACTCATTAATTTGAGCACCTACCACTGGACACAAGTACAGAACTTTTATTTGGCACAATAAGCATTTTTAACACATACTACAATACTATTAAACATGACATAGTTATTAAAGATTATATGATAATACTACTTGTAACTATCACATATAATTAATAAATTGATTACATGTGTTACAATTTTTTCTAATCTAGATCTCTGACAAAGAATATTTCTCTTTAGATAAAAAAAAACAATAGAACATTAAAAACTGAATCCGTTTTATACAATATAATATATCAAACACATTCCATCATGATATGTGAACTTTCAAAACCTTCAAAAATTTTAAGTACAATATTTTTCTTTATAAAATGTTATAGAAAGCCTCAAAATATGTAACATTCAAATGACATTTTATTTTTTATATACATTTGAATTAATCTTAACATAAAGCATTACCAATTAAAAAGATTTGATTATCTTGTTTTGTTTTTTTTTCAAACAGAATATATGTCGATGGCTAGGATAGACCTTCATGACTAAAATAGATGAGATCTTGTATTATGTTAACATAATACAGGAATAAATAACATATGATCCTATTAAAAACATAAAAATATTATGAAATAGAAATTATATTATTCTTGACTAATATATCTATATAAACATATGTAGAAAAGTCATGACTTAAGACTAGATGGTAAAATCTTTTAGTGTTAACATTATAAAATCATAAAAGTAAACATCATACAAATTTTCTTATAACATAATATGTTTAACCATACAAATTATAACAATTATGTTGTGCAATACAATAATAAGCTAACTTATGGAAATCTCAATATATTTATAAAATATATGTATCACATAATCTTGTAAATAATCATTAATACATTAAATTATAGTAAATAGCCTTTATAATGTGAATTGCTTGGGCAATTCAATTTGAATTCTCAAGTCTCTCTTTAAGACGGAAATATATTTTTAAACTTGGTCGAAGTATTGTAAAAAGCATAACGAGAAGAACTAAAACAAAGCTGGTGTATCTTAAAGTATCTCCAAATGCCCACCAATGACTAAATAATCCAAGTAAAATAGATATTACTCCCAGAACAAAGGTAGTTAATCCAACAGAAGCATGAATTAGTTTTGTAAAGATTGGTGCAAGATAATTCTTTAATTTCAGACCATAAAGTGCAGCGAGCCCACAAAATTTGGTAATAAACATGAGAACCAGAGAAGTTAATCCAAACCTAGCATGTAAAGACGTAAAGTGTGATTTTTCTTGAATTATTTTATTACACAGTATAATTAAGAAACCAACAGTGACTACAATGCCAGTCAATACTTGAAGGACCCAATGGCGTGCACTACGTAGACGAATTGGCATCCACTCTGTAGCCAAGTCACCCGGTGAGACTGCATTTATAGCAGATGTCATAAAAATCATCCACTGTAACAAAACATATTAAATACTATATATCAAATATGTGAGTTTTTATTTACTGTCCCGCTGCCTCCAGATCCAAATTAAAATTCAGTTTAACAACCTTATTTAGTTTAATATTTGTTTAGGTATGATATTTAAATACAATACTTATAATCACAGTAAGGTTGGAAGGCAGGCATGAGTGAAAAAATACCTCATCAATTTCTAATAAAACTGATCCATCTTGTTTTGATGATTAATGATACCCCACTTTGTGTAATCACAAATATAACAATATTATACATATACACAAGGAAAAGTCCAGAATAAAAAAGAAAGAGAAAGCTTAAGGAGCAGTCTGAACATCAACCTTTTGGACTTAGGTATTTTCCAAAGCGATTTAAGTAATCCTAGTAGTCAAGAAGCTCACAAAATTTATATACAAGAGTTTAGTGGAACCTTAAGGTTTCTCTATCTTTTATAGTGAGTGAGTGAGTGAGTGTTAGACTTAGTGTACTGTTTATATTTTTATTTATATTTATGGTGTAGCACGATAGGGCTGGCATGACTGCATGTGGCAGTCAAAAACCCTTTAAAAACATTGATTTAAAAAAATAAAATAATGTAAACTGATATTGCAATTTTTCTTCTATTAAAAATTTTGCTTAGTGTGTTTTTATCAGGAACATATTTTTAGCAAATAGTCCTTCAACTATTAATAGTGAGAACCCTTTTAGTCAAGTGTCCTTTAAATACTATGTATAATAGATACCAAGATGATAAAGTTAATTACCACTATTAACAACGTACTCTAAGGGAAATAAAAAAGCTATTTTTGATATTTAATGGCGAACATATACTTACACCCAAAGCCATAAATGTTGGATGAAATGAGAACAGAGAAACGCCTTCAACGAAAGAACAGTAGATGATTATCCCAACGAATATTGCTGCGCATAAATTGCTGATGAGATTCAAATAACTAGGTTTCGAAGCATTAGAAGCAAGTAAACGTGCAGATTCAGAAGTTCCTTTTGGTGTTGCCATTGTTTCTGTTGTATCATTTAAATTATCCATTAGGATCCCCACTCTACAGATTTTATGAAGATTTAAATAAAATTCACAAATACCTACACTCAGTTCTCTCAGATGACAGATCAATATTTTTTTATTTTATTCTCCCCTTTGTGCGGAAGGCAAAGGCTTTCACACCATACTGCTATGTCTGTGGTCTTTTCTTTTTTATTCTTATTAAATTGCCTATTATGTATTCCAGACACGCTTTAACATCTCTGACGTAGTTTCACTTTCCAATTCAATTTCATTTCTTGCTTGTTGCACCGTTGAATAATTGTTGTTTTCTTGTTGTGGTCGGTGGGGTGTTCAGTTGTTCTCTAAACTTGTGTTGTAAGTTTAGGCAGTACATAATTAAATACTCGGCTGAACGTGTGCCATGAGGAATCGATGATTTTTCGCGAGATGCCAGTGGACTGATGCATCCCTTGGACCGATGAGTTTTTTTTGGCAATTTGCATAGTCTTCCCCGCCGTTTATAATATGTGCATGTAAAAATAAAGCAACAAACATGAAATTAAGATGGATTACATTGAATTGAAATTACGACAGAGATATTGAAGCGTAGCGGGAAGATTTAACGGAAATTTAATAAGATTGGAAAGACATGGCAGACGTGGCTGTGTGCGGTAAATGCCTTTGCCTTCCTCAAAAAGGGGAATAATATAACAAAACAATAATACAGAGAACGCAGGATCACAACTTATGATTCACAACAATACATTAAATGGTCCAGGAATTGAATTTATCGAATGTTACAATAGTTGCATAAGGGAGTTTGCACCAATTTCATTCTATACAGTTGTTCATTGAAAAACCTATGTCTAATTTTCATGCCAGATACCGTTGCTTACCATTTTCTATTAACCAGAGACTAGCATAAAAACTTTACACTGGACATGTAAATTTTCGGTTAGGATCCCGCTAATGTAAAATACAGTGTAAACTCCATATAACGTCACTCGATTTAACGTCAAACTCCCTAAAGCGTCGATATCACTCGGTTTTGGTTGGTTTAGCTTGTTTCCCATACAATGATACACTCTATATAGCGTTACACCCACTCTATATAACGACAGAAATTTAATAATATAAAGTATTTTTGAAGTTGCCAAAATTAGTAAAAACTGCGAAGCTGTGTACGTTCTTTTGTCGCTTTATTATCCTAGCCCGTAATAAACTCGACTGACGGCATTACACATACCGAATTTTATAAGAAATCCATTCTTTTGTTTACAAATTGGGATTGCTTGCACGTGTTGACTATTGTTAGTAGGAGTTATGAATTATCTATACGTTATCATATTCTTAGTTGCTCACAAACTTTCAAACTCTAAACATGGCAAGTAAGAGAAAATCTCTGTGTATTGAAGAAAAAGTTTTACTGATACGCGCAATAGAGGCGGGAGAGAAGATAAGTCATGTTGGCAGATGCTTTGGATTTCGTCGCTCTACAGTGTCCACAATATGGAAAAATAAAGAAAAAATTCTACATGCAGAGGAGGATAGAAACATTTGTAAAAAATTGAAGAAACCTAAATACGAAGATTTGGATCGAGTTATACTATCATAGTTCCAGCGACAGCGCCTGAATAATATGCCTATCTCGGGGCCGATCGTGAAAGCTAAGGCGGAGAAGTTTGCTGAAGAACTTGGTTTACTTTCTTTCAAAGCATCAGAAGGATGGCTCGGAAAATTCAAGCAACGTCATCATATCAACTACGGTAAAATTAGTGGAGAAGGTCGAGGTGTTGATACGAATGTTACTCATGTCTGGATTAATAGAGTGTGGTCAAAATTGACAGAAAAATACACCCCAAGTGACATTTTTAATGCTGATGAAGCAGGAATTTTCTACAAGTTGACCCCAGATAAAACTCTGAAATTTAAAGGGGAAAAGTGTGTGGGAGGAAAGCTCTCCAAGGAGCGTATTACAGTGCTTGTGGCTTTTTAATATGGCTGCACAGAAAAAAAAAGCTAATGGTAATAGACAAATCAAAAAATCCGCGGTGTTTTAAGAACATTGAAAAATTGCCAGTGACGTACAAGGTGTCTCAAAAGAAAGTTCACATTTAAATCTTTTTTTAAAAGAAAAGACTTAGCTTTATTGAAAAAATGTTTATTTTATATTGAAGTACACTGTTTGGGAATTTATTTTTTAAAAATAACATCGTCCAAATATAAACCGTTGCGCTCTCGGCATTCATTTAGTCGGGCACTAAAATTGCCTATGACAGCTCGGCAGGTAGTCTCCGTGATGGCTGCCATTTCATGACGGATATTTTCTTTTAATTGTGCCAGGGAAGTCGGTTTATTAGCGTAAACTTTTGATTTGACATAACCCCACAGGAAAAAATCCATAGGCGTTAAATTGGGACTCCGTGGAGGCCAATTTATGTCACCTCGCCTGGAGATTAATTTGTTCGGAAAATTTTCTCGAACTCGAGGCAGAGATCTGTTGGACGTGTGTGAAGTTGCTCCATCCTGCTGGAACCATGTTCTTTGGTTGTAACCAGGAAAGTTTTGCAGTTGGGGTACGAAAAACTCGTCTAACATCTCCACATAACGCTCTGAATTCACTGAGAGTGTGCGTCCCCTTCCATCTTCAAAAAAGTAAGGGCCGATAATTCCTCGCGCCGACATCGCTGCCCATACGGTAACTTTGGGTGAATGTAGCGGTTTCTGATGTTTTTGTTTTGGGTTGGTTGCACTCCAGTAACGACAATTTTGCTTGTTTACATGCCCATTCAGGTGAAAATGGGCTTCATCGGAAAACAAGATGTTGGTGAACGTTGGAAAGCGCTCAATCATCTGATTTACAAAGGCAAGCCTCTGACCAGCATCTTGAGGCTTCAGTTCTTGCACTAACTGAATTTTGTACGGGTGCAGCTTTAAATCTTTGTGTAAAATGCGGCATAATGAAGATCTGTGCACATTTAAAGCAACAGCACGCTTCTGAATCGAGAGGTTTGGATCATCTCGAATAGACTGAGTAACACTGTCCACGTTTTCGGCTGTTCTTGGCCGCCCAGATTTTGGTTTCTCCAGAGTTGACCCAGTCTCTTCAAACTTCTCAACCCATTTTGCAATGAGTCGAGTGCTAGGCGCATCATTTAAGTGACGAATATGTCGAATACTGCAGAATTTTCTACGCGCTACAGTCGCCGAATTACCGTTTTTGTAAAACTCACGTACGCACAACGCACGGTCCGCACCAGAGAAACGCTCCATAGCGACTAAATTCCCAAGAGCCAGACTACCGACTGGCATACCCCCCGCGCCCCTCAGAATAGTTGCTTTCGCGTAATAAGATAAGCAAATGTGAACTTACTTTTGAGACACCTTGTATAAAGCTTAGTAAAATAAAACAAAATTTTAGTACAATCTGTATGCAAATGAATAATCATATTGTGGAAACAAATTAAATGCCAATAGTGTGTTCACTAAGTATAATTATTTACTTTGTTGCTTATTTAATACTAGCTGATCCGGCAAACGTTGTTTTGCTATATAAGTTATTGTAATATCTTCTAAGATGTTCATTGAAATTAAGTGATGTTAAAGACAATTTTATTCATAATTAAATACTCTTAATCAACAACACATTTATTTGGATAAAGATTAATATTATTACGTTGATACAACTCTTAACAAATAATGCATTAATTTCGACCAAATTTGATTACCATAAAAACGGTTCTAGTGAGTTAATCTTAAAAGATAGACATATACTGTCGCGGACATTTTTTTAGATCATTTTAAGAGGAATAACTCTGTCCTACATATATTTTTGGTATCTTGAACCGTTTTCGCAGCGCACGCAATGGAAGCACTCAAGGATGAATAATTTACCCCGTTTTTTTCACATTTTCCATTATTTCTTCACTCCTAATAGTTGCATCGTGATGTTATGTAGCCTAAAGCCTCCCTCGATAAATAGTCTATTCAACACAAAAAGATTTTTTCAATTCGAACCAGTAGTTCCAGAGATTAGCGTGTTCAAACAAACAAACAAACAAACTCTTCAGCTTTATAATATTAGTATAGATAAGCACGTAATTCAGTAACATTTACATAGGAATAAGTACACATTTTTTTTATGATAAAAAGAAACACATTGTTTTATATCATATTAATTTAACATACTTTTTTAAACTCACACATTAGAACACAAACGTCCTTATAAAAATACTATGATAGAAACTCAAGCACAGAATTCATTTATTTTTTATTAATGTGTACTCTGAGGACAGACGCAATTTGTAATAATTATTATTCATAGTCATGGAATTATATGAGTATTGTTATTTTTATATAAAAACTAGCTGACCCGGCAAACGTTGTCCTGCCATATAAATTATTTCTAGTGAATATCTTCTATATTTGACAAATATTGATAATATTTATACGATACCAACGTCACTCAATTGTTTTGCCTTCCCGGAACCCGTCCACTAACATTTAAACTTTATGGTAAGTATGGTATTAAAGTTCAAATTGACTTTTAAATATTATTACGAATTTTTTGTATGAGAATACAGAAAAGTGTTATTTTTAGACAGTTGCAGGGAATTTTTAAAATGTTTCTCTCCGTAATAACCTTCCTCAGACTTCATCAAACACAACAAAAAAAAAATCAGCCAAATCGGTTCAGCCGTTTTCGAGTTTCGCGCTTTTCAAGACATTTTGCGATTCATTTTTATATTATAGATAGCAATCATAAACAGAAATTAAGTTGACACCTTTTTTTAAAGTTCTTTGTTTACAAAAAGCACTTCTTTAAATTACAAAGAAATTCGAGAATAGTGGGCGCGTCCAAACATATCACTTCTACGGGGTGATGTTCTGTAAAATTTACTCTGCTTTCATAAATGGCACTATGTTCATGAAATAATAATTTTGTATTGGCAAATGTAAGTTGTAACACTTGTTTTATCAGAACGATAGATCGCATGAAAATGAAATTAATTATAATGATGTTTATGTTTCCATTGTTTGTGTTTAACTTTTAGTAATTTAACCAAGACCATAGATGGGCAAAATGTAATCAGATTAATGAAAATGATTAACGATTACATTTTACGTTTTATACCATTAATATGACTGCATTTTGCTCATTTATGTTTTAAACACTACAGAATCCCAGATTGTATACACATTTATTATTTCTCAATGTTTTAAATGGATTTAATCATGATTGCAGAGCAAGAAAATTAAAATTGCGACTACATTTTGTAATCGTTCATCATTAATCAGATTACATTTTGCCCATCTCTGACCAAGACTTATTTAATAAATGGTATACATTGTTTTTGTGCGTATGTAGGAACCCTTTGACCCCATCATTTTTAATTCTAGGTGAACTGTTGACACGATCACCTGTATATGATATCTGCAGCAATTATTTCTGTTTCGTAAAATATCTAATTGTCTAATTTTCATATGTATTTACAATTATATTTTTCTTTCTCAGCCACCATAGACAAATGTTTTGAGTTGGAGGCAGAAAATATTGCTAGAAAGAGAAAATTAACCGTAAATACATGAGATAAAGAAAGAGACAAGCCGATGTCTTGCGAAGAAGAAACTTTTCTGCGGACGCAATATTATTATTAAAGTTATTTTATAAATTTGGGCTGGCAGCCCTATTTTCTGACATGTTGATACCTGTGTCGAACAGATACGGCACCTGTGTGGTCTGTGGAACAGATTAGTCAACGCGTGTCATGCGATTATTGTGTTTGTGTTTTATTTTTGTTCAATTTGTTTTGTGACTTCTTTCTGATTTCTATAGTTTTAATGCATCTTCTGCACTCTTTAAGTAAATCAGTGCTTAACGGACATATTTAATCAGTTTTAAATAGTTATAATTGTTTTGTTGCTAGAAACTCTGTTTTGATTTGAAATTTATTTTTACGAGAGACAGTTTTGTAAATTGTTTCTGTTTTATTAAACAGAAGGTTCAATTTAGAATTTAATAATAATTTTTCAAGTTAGTAATTAAATTCAAACTTTCGTACTTACTTACTTTTAATAATGGGTCGTACACGCGTATTAAGTAGCGAAGTAAATAACTAAATTTTAAGTAGTCTAACGCTTACATGTGTTTTAGTGAAGTTATAAGTACACTATATCATCAAACTTATGTACTTCACTAAATTGTGATAAAGTTCACACTTGCTGCAATGTAATTTAGTAAAGTCACAACTTCCGGAGAATGTACGGGATTTGTGGGGTTGGTTACTTTATAAAAAAAATAGATTTGATTCTATTCTACTTGTCAATTTATTAGTTAAACCAATATTTAGTTAAAAGTTATTAAGTCATTGTTTACATGCTACAAATTTAGCTATTTACTTTGCTACATGTACATGTCATGTTTGTGTTTGTATGTGTATACAACCTATAAATTGAACTTTTAAATCCGTCAAGCTATTCTCCAACATGTTGCGGTGAGTAATTAATTAGAAATAATATATTGTATATTTAAGTCCTTTTTTGCATGCTTATGTTATTAATAAAAATTATTTTATATTTAATTTGCAAAATTTTAAATATCCTCTAAATCTATTGAATTGTATTCATACTTTTATGAAGTTTTTATATTTAATAATAGCTTTTTACAAGGAAAAAATGATTAAAAAAATTTTTAACTTAAATTATAAAATGTTACATTGCTATGAAAAAATATATTTCATTATTTGATTTAAAATGTAGTCATAGATTAGTATCAAAAATTCTAAATTTGTTTCAATAATATACCCATCTGACTGTAATTAAATCTACTTTATCAACGTCAAAATGTTGCAAAACAAAGTAAACAAAACATTACAAATTGTGATAAAAAGTACTAAAATGTTGTATAGTTAATTGTTTGTGGCCGTGTTGGCCTAGTGGATAAGGGACCTGTATCCATGTGCAGTGATGCCAATGGTCAAAGGTTGAAACCTGACTCATAAATCTAGGGTTTTCCAGATTAAATATGGCTTTAGGTACCATATGTTCACCGGTGAAGGAAAACATCATTAAGAAACCCACATAGCTTCACGCAAAATAGGTGCACTTAGACGTCGAGTTGCGGAGAACGAGCCCGTCTCAACCTTATATCTTATATCTTAACCCACATAGCTTCTAATAGAAATATTATACCTGTCTTGAAAACAAGGATCAGCTGTGCTACTGGTCATATTGGGCATGACATATAAGTGCAAAGTAGATACAAGCACTGTTGTATCTTTGCTCATCTAAAAGGGATATTGCGTAATGATATATTATTATATTAAACCAAAAATGATATGTCTCATAAAACTTTTTTCTAATAGTAAACTTATTACTAAATTTGTATGGAACCCTCAGTATGCAAGTCCGACTTGCGCTTGGCAATTTTTTTTTTACTTGTGTTTTTCAACACGTTTTTCTTTTCGTACCCTTTTATTGCTGACTATTTTTCGCGCCCTTATAATGCGTGGGTACACCGACGGTACACTTTAGAAAAGTTAAAGCAGACATCCAATAAATTAAAAAAAATTGAAACTGTAGATATTTTTCTAGTAATTTTCCTCAAACATCTTTACTTCTAAATAATTTAATAAGTAAGAAAGAATTAAGGTAGCAAACTGGGATGTTAGCCGGGCAGTAGACTTGAGGAAGTCTGCTGCCCGGATGAGAGGGAGGCGGAGCGTAGTGTTCGGCACGCCGCCTGAGAGGTTTTGGAAGGGTGGGCTCTTAACTCCTACCACTCCCAGAGAGGCAGCCTCAACAAGGCATTTCTCTCCCTATGCATCTGGATGAATTTGGTTTCCCAGTCTCGGCTGGAGCGATTAGAGGGACACCCTGGGGGTTTTTAGCCAGTAGCAGTCTGACACACCGAGGTTGCCGCCCTCACAATGGCCCTGATGGTCCTATGTAGGATTTTCCACCGACACATAAAAAAAAAGCAAACTGGGATGTATATAGGTCATGAGTGTTAATCTCTCAACACTAAATAGGTAACCACTTTACGTTCTTAACTACATGATGAGTACTTCGTGGTTTTTATACTAATTAGGTAAAGTGACCATACCATATCTAGTGGAAAGTACAGTTAGTCCGAGAACGCCAGCAACCGCCAAAGATCAAAAATCCATTGACCGTCACCGTCGTCATGTTGGCCCACATAACCACGGCAAAAAGTGATTGGTATATTCTGAAATTGACCCCCTACTTAATGCTACATTAGTCTTGTAACAACAGTAGCAATTGCTAAGGTCCCCGTGTAAACCAAGAGCTGGCTCTCTCGGGTATCGTTATTCTGGAGTAATGAGACCCCTAAGCTTAATATTTTGTGCTCATGTTTATTCATCGTCGACTTCACATTCGTGGCGTTCATACCAGCCAGTATAATTACTGGGAATAATTTAAGCTAATAAAGCTAAATAATAATAAAGCTGGGAATGGGCTAATTTAAGCTTTAATCAGAATTCAGACAGACGGACAACCTGATGGTAAATAGTTACCAAAGCCTATGTACAAATACAACAAAAGGAGCGTTTTTATTGCGTTGAAAACACCGCCCACCCCATAAAAAACCGACATTTCACATATTTTCAACGGAAATATTAATTCTAAACTCTTAGTGGGCTTCGAAAAACTGCCAGCACACTTATCGTTATTCTTCTTTATCGCACACTCTTGCTAGAGCGGTCGTGGTCACGGATAATCACGGATTATCTAATACTGTTCCGATTTTTGCAACATTCTATAAAATGTTTTATGAATAAAAAACAATGTTATACCTCCTAGTAACGTAACGTGACGGGCCCAGTATCAACACCTGTTGGGGGTTCAAATTAATAGTAAAGAATTTTCATTAGAGAAACAGAAACGATCGTTCGTATTGAATTAACATAATTATATATCGATTATATTATAAGTTATTACTTCCAATTAAAAATTAAAAGGAAAGTTAGATTAGGCTGTATAGCTTAGATTATTGCCTGCCTTTCGCAGAATATAACAGTAACATCAAAGTGAATAAGCGGTAAGTTTTGTTTCGCAAAATATCACTCCCAAGCTATCACTGCTTACCTTCAGAGGTGAGGTGTTTCTGTAAGTACCGTTCGTAATGCGTTGCGAGAGAATGGATATCATGGTCAAGTAGCTAGGAAGAAACCATGGATCAACAAGGTAATTCGTAGAAAACGAATGGAGTTTGCACGTAAATATGAACCCAAGCCTATGCTTTTTCTAAGATCTAGTCATTTTCACTGACGAAAGTAAATTCCACTCCGACGCGGACCAAATGGTGCGGTGTCAGAAAAATATTGAGTAGAATGCAAAAAACTTGAAAGTCACAGTGAGACATATGATGTGGTTCATTGATTGTATGGAATATCTGGAATTAAATATAAGGAAACGGCAAATTTCCAGTAAAATGATTGTAAGGATGCTCTTCAAGACCAATGGACTAAACTGTCGTCTAGTCTCACCACAAACTTGGTACAGTTAATGCCCAATCGCATCAAATCTGTATCAAAGGCTAAGGAAAATGTTAATAAATACTAATTATATAAAAGAATGATTCGTTTGGCCGTAGCATAAGGAACTTTTGTTTTGATTTTATGTCACACAATTAAAGTTAAAATTTATTTATGTACTTCATCGCAAGAAATAATAAAGAAAATGTAGAGAATAAAAGTAGTATCATGTCGAACTCGAAACACGCTCACAACATATTGGAAATGACATTAGTAGCGTAAAACAACTACCGTCCGAATAATTTTTCATTCATTTTATTAAATACTATACAATATATGTATTAATCAAAACTAATTTACTGTTTATCTGTTAAGAAATTCTATTCTAAATTAAAGATGATCTTTAGCCTTTCAACATATTACGACCACCATATATGTATATATGTACTCGAACATGGAGCCTGTTCCTTTTCAAAGTCGATTAAAGTTTTGTTAAATAATCATTATTTTATACTGTAATATTTTGATAATAATAACTTGTATATTTTAGAGTTATGTCAGCTTACAAAAAAGGTGTCCCACTGATTCCACTATAATCCTATATAATATAATTATAGTATACATACATAGTTGTCATTACGTGTTACTTTTAGGTTTTTATTTAGCCTGGTTAAAGTTTCAATAAACTAAAACAGTGAGTCTGTTATCGGGCATGACCCTGATGGATATTATTATATAACGTGCGTTATAAACGAATGCGCTAAATAAAATGTATATGTTTATCAGAATATGATGACATTATTGCATTATTAAAAATATTTCCCAATATTGCGTCATTTAAAATACGCCCCACACGATTATATAGATTCCCATTCCAGTTACGTGTCGCTATATGGCGCGCAGTGTAGTGCTGTTTAGTTTCATTTTTATTTTATTCTTGGTGAGTTTGCCTCCCGGCTGTATCACGCCGCGCTTAGCACTGAAACCGGTGCGATGACTCATAGATCCTAAAAGCGCAATAGTCTCCTATACTCATAATACAGTTTGTATAGTCGTTATGCCTACCTGATGTTGAGGTTATTATCTTTAACTTACCACGGAAAAATAAACCTTATGTCCTGTCTTAAAGATTGTTTACAATTTGCATTTTGATTTATTTCTTTGTTACCCGCTTTGACGATATCGTTTAAAAGCATTTATCTTTTAGATGTTTTAACAATACGTAACACTTTAATGCATGCAAGGAAATTACACAGAAAAGTTCACACGTCAACTAGGGGCAATCAATATAATATTTATTTAAAAAATTAATATCAAATCATTATTAAAATTAATTTATACAAAAATACCCTGCTTAATGGTATTTTGATATTGTATGATCTTGGCTTTCATGTTATCAACAGTAGACTTAGGGAGTTTGCTGCCCGGTTGAGAGGGAGAGGGCGCACGGTGTCCGGCGCACCGCCTGGGAGGTTTTGGAGGGGGTGGGCTTTTACTCCTACCCCTCCCACAGAGGTGGCCTCAACAAGGCCTTTTGTTCCCTGGGTGTCTGGATGAATTTGGTTTCCCAGGACCGGGTGCTGCAATCAGAGGGACACGCCGGGGGTTTTTAGTCAGTAGGAGTCTGACGCACCGGGGTCGCTGCCCTCACAGCGTCCCTGATGGTCCTATGCAGGATTATGCCCGGTACAAGAAAAAAAAATCGTATGTTATCAGGATAGCACTGAGTTCCAATTTAAATCGTATATTATAATAATAATTATAACACAGTGGTCGAGGTATGGTTGGCTCTAATTTTAATAATTATAAAGAGACATAATAGACATTTAGATATAAGTACACTTTAATTATACAGTTAAAACTTTGTTTACTGACGAAACATCTTACTGCAAACTGAATTACAGAATTAGAAGGCTGCATTAGCCAAAAGTACGGCTTTTTTTTAACGGTTTTTTTTTACACGAGCGAGTCGTGGGCACTGCATTTTTAAAGATAAAATAAAACACTTGTGCCATCCACCCACATAGGTTAGTCCTTCTCATATTATAATTTATACCATCGATACAATATTGCTAACGTCCATAAACGGCACCTCAAGGTCATTTGGTACTCGCAAGTATTATGTATGTGTCACAAGTAGGTAATACGTATTAAGCCTAGCCTGAACAGCAAATTTTCGGCCTCGCTGTTTTTATCAGTTTATGTTTCGCGTAAAAAAAAGGCAAATTAAATATATTTTCTCCAGATATTTATCAGTATTATGCAAGTTCTAAATTGAGGAACATGTGCAAAATAAGCAACACTAGATGGTCTAATTCAAGAAAACACTAAGACCAATTTTACCATTTTTGTATTAGCAGTGTTGCATCCTAATGTTTCTGAAAATTAAGTAAAGCTATACGATAACAGCTAATTTTCCTATGTTTATAAAATATATAAAACGTTTAAATCACGATCCCCAAGTAAATATCTAAAAGTAACTGCCTTTTGTTGGTGGTTACAAACCCATTCATTGTTTTTATTTCCTTAACTAGCACCCATGTTATACCCGAAACCGTACTTAATTTCGAAAAGCTCAGGATTTGAAACTACACATTTAGTGTTCTTACACATGGGTTCTGAATTTTTACTGAGCTACCACAGCCCTTACATTGTTTATTAGACACCTTACCTACATTTACCTACATTTCTCAATATATTTTGGAATTATGATGACATCGGAATATTTATCTTATCAATTTTCTTTCACTATGTCCTTGTTGCATTTCTTTCTTCCTGTCAATAACACTTGATAATCAAGGTAGTAATATCAGATAGTAAATAGGTACCTGAAGTAACAAAAATATGGTAAAGTTACAAACATACCTAAAGTATAAATGTAAAATACGTTCTTGTATTCTGACTGACAAAAACATATGCAATAATTGAATAAGTAAACAATCTCTCTCGAATTCGTAACGTATAAAGCAATATTAGGCTTTATTATACTCACGATGTCTTGGTCTCGTGAATCGATGAGATCGGTCTCAGACCAAACCGAATTGTTAATTATTATTGAAGCTAAAAATTGTAATAAAAAAAAAACCTCTTTTAACTGAGAAAGGTTACACGAAAACCTTTACTTTTTTATGGTAAAACCTTCCAAACAATCTCTAAATGCTTATTTTCAATAGTCCATTAATGAAATTTTATAACTATTATGAACATGATTTTATTGTAATTTAATCTAACAGAGATTCTGGCCAGCTGTTGATAGTTCCTGCTTGCAGAACTTGTAATATATAGATTCATTTTATTGACGACTTAAAAGTTCTTTTATTTTTTTTAAATAAAGTTGTTTTGATTTAAGTTTCCCTGAATAAATTCTTCAAATAAAGGAACATTTTTATTGAAATTGTCATCACATCTTTCTGACGCATCTAAATATCCGATTAGTAAAATGGAACGGTTTCGGAAAAACCTTAAAGAACGGAATTGTTCCGGGCTTTTTGTCTGCAAATATCAGATTTTAGCCCCGTTACAATTTTATAATAATAAATATATTTTCATATGTCGTTGTTTCCATTTCCGTGTATGACAACGGTCTTTGTTTATTCCTAATGATGGCATGCTAACTAATATAACGTGGTGCAATGTATTACAATTACTTATATACAAACTTATAATTAATAATCATAAAGTGAAACTATATTTTATTCTTACAAAATTATTTTAATGACTGACTGCTAATTAGAGAAATAATAGTTCGTTTGTTCATTTTGTAATTGTACTTTTATATATTTACAACTAATTTTTAATTTTCACTAAACGCAAAGGCATTTAGGCAAAAATTTGTACAGAAAATGTCTGAATAAGTTATCATTTAATTTGACTAACTTTTGTTGTTCAGATTTTTTTTCATTCCATACAAAATAATAATTCTGGTATGAATGAGTCGTTTTCAGCAAAAAAAAAATTGATTGTTTTTGTAGCTTTTGTCGACTGTTCATTCTTGGTGAAAACTTTAATTAAAAAAAAAGAACTAAGGCTTACTATGTTCCTCATACTGTCCGAATAAAAAAAAACACTCTTTATAACAAAAGAATGAATGACCGACCGGTATGAAAAAATGGTCTACATAAATACTGTACATTTTATTAATGAAACTATCATTCTGGATTAATATCTTAATTTTTGTCGAAAATAGTAAGTATGCCAATTTTATTTAAAAAAAGGCAAAGGCTTGCTAAGATCGCATTGTCGTATTTATAATGGTGTAAGAAGGTACTCAAACTGTCCGAATATTAAAAAAAAAACACTTTATAACACAAAAGAATGAATGTCCGGTAAGAACAATTGTTTACATAAATATCACACATTTTTATTAACGAAACTGTCATTCTGGATTAATATCTCATTTTTTTTAGCAATATTGTTTAGTTTTTTTTATTGTTTATTTTAAAATGGGGTCTTCCATAAAATGTTACTTAAAATATAGCCTTTACCATGAGATATTAACTAGATTGTATAAAAATCAGTATGTTTTAGGGTTCCTAAACTTAAAAGGAAAAAAACCAAACCCTAATAGAACTATTTCGCTGTCTGTCTGTCAAGACATTTTTTTTTTTCAGGAACGCGGGAAAATTTCGAGATGACATTAATATTAAATACTCACTCCTTTTTTTCTGCCTTATGCGCGAACGCGATTCGTACCTCGTTTGTTTAATTAATTTTTCTATAAAATGTAATCATTTCGTTTAGCGTTTTTGGTTTTACTTTAAAGGTAGCGAAGTTTTGTATGTACTTATGTTAAATAATAGAAAAATATATTAAATAAATCATTAAGTTTACAGTTTTAACAGTTTCTGTCAAACAAAAAGTTGATATGCCATGATGCCCACATGCAATTTATCTATAAATCTGTTGTACTACTTTATAGATCCTAAAAACGACATTAGTTGAGACACATTTGTTGGTGTTTGTTGGATTGTTTTTTATAGCTTTTATTCTGTTGTGTGTAAACCAACTTTGTTTGTGACCTAGAAATGTGACGCTTTTCTGTAATCATGAGCATTTTGTCTTTTGGGTTTTTTACACCTACCATTGATAATCGTTGTAAAACTACTCACAATCTTGATATGTGTACCGATACTATTGTTGTTAATATGTCGCCTAAATAACATAAGAGATCTTCTCAAGGCCACTTAGAATTAGATTCGTTACTCTTTGAAAAACAGACGGTTCAAAAGATACACCGAATGGTAAACGCTTATAATAAAAGTACCATTTGTGGGTTGAAATAGTAAGATACTTTCTCGATTCTGGTTCAACCGTCAATTGTAAATAAAGATCTTTCAAATCGGCTTAAAGTGGTCCGCTAGATTATTTTGAACTTATGTTTTCAAATTTTGGCAAGGAGTAATTATTTACATGTTGATTTATTATTACTTATAAAAATGTTGGTGTTATACATAAAAAATAGAAAATAAAAATAATATGAAGGTACACTTACTATACCTTTAAATGCATCAAGCGTTAATTTTTAATTGATTACAGGGTAATCGGCCTGGGTTTACTGGTGGCGATCTTACGAGTGAATTCGCAGCCAGTATATTGTCAGGGAGATAAGCAGTGTTCCGAGGATCAATACTGTGATGCATCTACCAAGGTATGCCGTCAGTGCATACACTGTGAAGACTTGAAGCGGGAATCGCCAATTAATAATTTATCTTCGTCTTGTATTAAATCAGTTGCGAAGTGCGGAGCGTGTTTGAAAGGGTAAGCAGAATCTTTTTAAGACTCAGTATTTACTTCAGTCACAACTTGTAACTGGCAAAAACGACGATAAGAAAGTATGAAGTTTAAATTTAATTATGATTTTGTGCAATATGATTCAGGAGCCGAGAAACAAAAATGCTCAAACGAGCTGTACTGAAATAGATGTGGACATCAAGTCTAATTATTAGAGATGCTACGAATATTCGGCAACTATTCGGTATTCGGCCTATTCGGCCACTTTTTTTGCTATTCGGCAGTCGGCCGAATAGTATGTACTATTCGGCCGAATACCGAATACCAAATCATGTACAAAAGGCACGTTATATTACTCAAAATTATCTATTTATTTCCAAATTACAACACTTTAGTAATTAAAATTGATCAGTGGTAAGTTTTGATGGATGAAAATAAGCTTTTCAGCATTTTTTGGTAGCAAACGATTACGCTTTTCATTGTAAATGTTACCAGCCTCAGAAAATAACCTCTCACTAAACACGCTACTTCCAGGAGAAGAAAGACAAACTTTAGCAAATTTCGAAAGCTTTGGGTATTGTTTTTCGTTTGTATTGGGTATTGTATTATCTTTGCTGGCCGCGCCAACGTAACGAGGAAAACAGGTTGCAACTTGCCTTAATCCAGCTAACGCGCCCCCGACAAGCATGTATTCCATGCCGAATATTCGGCGCTTCGGCCGACAGCGTTGCCGAATATTCGGTATTCGGTATTCGGCCAATTCACTATTCGTGGCATCACTACTAATTATGTTAAGGTTGTGAAATAAATGACCCGTCGTTTGCATAATTGCACATTGCAGATAAACATATAAATAAAATGCTTAAAATATATAAATATAAAATCCTATAAAAGCTCTAGCGAAGATACTATATTTGTCGTGTTTGATAATATTTTCGGGTTGTTCGGTTCAGGTTGTTAGATAGAAGGGTTGTTCGATGAATTACATGCAATTTTTCATCTTGCAGGTTGGTATTAGATCCACTAAAGGACATTAATGGAGAGTGTGTGCCGCCAGACGATAGCAGTGAGGGCGCTGTGCTCCCTGCCTATGGCTGGGCTCTGATTGCTGTATTTATAGTGTTTCTCTTGCTGGTTATCGGGATCGTCGTTTACGTGTTCAGAAATCCGGACTCGTTTAAAATATTAGCCTGTAAGTATATTATATTTTCATTCAAAGTAATTTAATATATGATATATGAAACGTGCTATGCTCGGTGTTTCTCTGAAGGATCGAATCAGAAATGAGGTGATTCGTCTGAGAACTAAAGTCATCGATATAGCTCAGAGAGAGATATGCAAGCTGAAGTGCACTGGTCATATTTTCCGAAGAACTTACAATTGCTGGAGTGGACGTGTGACGGCTTTGGAGTAGAGACCAAACCTCGGTAAGCGTAGTGCAGGACGCCCTGTGGCTAGGTGGAGCGACGATTTGCGCAAAGTGGCAAACAATAGTTGGATGAGAAAAGCCGACGGTCGAGCTCAGTGGCGAACGTTGGGAGAGGCCTATGTTCAGCATTGGACGGATACGAGTTGATTATGATGATGTAGATGAGTTGTATGATTTAGTTCCACCCTCCCCCTTCTACCATAAATTGACGAGACGCCGTGCTGGTTTGCACCCTTTTGTGGTTGACATTCCTGCTGCTCGCACTAAGCGATTTGCCTCCTCCTTTTTGCTGCGTACCGCGAAGGAGTGGAACTCGCTTCCTGCGTCAGTGTTTCCGGCGTCTTATGACATGGGAGTCTTCAAACGTCGAGTGAATCGGCATTTGCTGGGTGAGCGCGGTCCATCGTCGGCCCCATCATCACTTTCCAGCAGGTGAGATTGAGGTCAAGCGCAAGCCTGTATGTAATAAAAAAAATGAACTAGAGGCAAACGTCTATAGGTCCACTACAGGCCAACTAAGTACTATAATCGAGTATCGGGAATGAAAAGTCCATAGATATTAGATAGTCACAGATCTCCACTAACTTTAAATTAACCTCGACAATGAAGGGACTACTCATAATCTAGTCCTAAAAAGCGGTGATGTTTTCGAGATACGATTTTTTTTTGCCGTGACCTTTTTTTTAGTTAATATAACCGGTAAGTTGTTCTAAACGATGTCGCCACAAACAGTTTTGATTGTATATTGTTTAGCAATAAAACATATCACCTATTAGCCAAATTAAACAAAATACACGTGTGTAGTCAGAGACTCTTTGCTTGCTTTGCCAAGGCTCATCTTCCCTGAGATCTTCGTAACATTGATGCCACATTTATAGTCCTCATCGGCCGCCCTCCTCATTTATGATTGGTTTAGAATCGGGGCCAAATTTTCCAAGTAAAAAGAAAAACATATATTACATAGGACGTATTTGATCGCCAGCAACACGGGCATCGTTCCGGTCTCCCACTTACCGCACGAGCGTACCAGCCTGTCCGAGCGAGGCGCCCCCGCCCTACAACCCGCAATACGAGCCTGTGCGCCCTGCATCACCCGCCGCCTTTCCTCTGCCGCAACAACACATCAAACACTATGAAGGTATTTAAAGTCTCATTTACATTTATCGAAAATTTGACTAAAAAAAGTCACAAGTTCATAACTCGCTCGGTACATGATATGAATCTATTAATCAATAGAAATGGTAGTTTAAGGGTGAGATTCATAGACGCAATTAAGTTTACTTAGGGCGGCTTGCACTAGTAAATTAAGTCTAGTTTAGACTTTCATAAAATGCTATTTAGCGCTTAACTGTACTTATAGTCTTGCACTGAATAAAAACCCAGTTGTAACAACTCTTAAACTCAAATCATCATTAAGATGGAATTAATGTACTTCGATTAGTTAGCGTCTATAAAAGCTTAAACTAGACTTAATTTGTTAGTGCAAGCCGCCCTTAGACTTCACTAAAACATTACAATTTATATTACTATATGAATTCCAAAGGATTTGGTAAGTCACCGATTTTGTCGACATGGACTTTGCTCTACGAATACTCGAGTTCCTATTATATATTCAGTTTTTTGTCAAAACTAATTTATTTTTTTAAAACTTTCCCAGGCTAAGTCTAAATAGCGTCTATAAATCTCAGCTTAAGTGAAGATATTGTAGATTACACAATGCAAAGTGCACTTTATTTCCAGTAATTTTCTGTCTATAGTAAAAGATTTCTCTAGAATATGCAGTGGGTTTTGTATTTGTAATTAGAGCTTAGAATGACAAATGGGGATCGATTACTGTAACGAGGTGTTGCTTGTTTTTGCGTAGTCATCACTCCCAAGCGTGGAACTCGATCCTCGGCTAATCTTTCGTTATCTATAAATAAAGGTAATATCAAAGATTGAAATATAAATCGAAAGCTATTTATAGGTATAAAGACGATGGCCCAGGAATGAGTGATATATTTTATAAGTTTTCTAATTTTTTTTTCTTCATAAAATGTGACTTTTTAAAATTATCTTCTATATTTAACATAGCAAATAGTTATATGGAACGGATATTATTAGTATTAAAGAGGTATTCTAGTATAGAGGCATGAATTTCGCCCGGTTTTTGAAGCGCTGTACAAAGGAAACAAAAAATATTTTTAGGATCAATTTTTTTATCATTTGTTTATTGATGATTTATTATTACATAAAAAAATTCATTAACAAAAAATTTAAATTGCCAAACTTATGAGCAGTCAAAGTGGGGATTCCAAAAAAAACAGTGTCATGACGTGCATTATTTAAACGCTCCTGGTAATTTGAAAAATAAAAAACAGACTTTTAATTATTATAGATTCTTAACATAAACAGATTCTTAATTATTATAGATGCCGCTATCGTACAATCCTTGGATAAGTTAAAATTTTGATCATTTTTAAATGGCGGCAGCTTGAAACCAAATTTATATATTTTTTTGCATATTTTTTTAACAATTCCCAATTAAAAAAAAAACAAATAAGAAGTTATAGTCTTAGGCAAGGTCCATGAAATGAAGAGGTGTATAAAGAACATCCCCTCTAAATTTGAAGTAAATCGGTCTATTAGAACTCGAGATATCCTTACCGCGAGCTTGAAAAAGTAGTTTCGAGAAAAACGCGTTCAAAGTTTTGAGACAAGTTTTCGACAATTTTACTTATAGATGGTACAGAATACTTACATATTTTATAGAATATTCCAACGAAACAAGTTTCTTTGTCCTTCAATTAAATATAGATTTAAAAAGGATACTATACAATAGAAAGGGCCATTCATAAGTAGGGACTTGGGAACGCCTACCGTCTTTTGTTAACTTGTAGCGGTCGACCGAATCGATGTCACGTCACTAAAACTCATGAAATAATGGGTATTATTTATTTATTTATTTTAAAGGGAAACACACAGCAATATAAAAATGATAATAATATACACAAAAAATGTTACATAAGCCAGCAAAGTTTCCACAAAAATTAGTACAAAAATAAAAATCAAGCTAATAAATAATAATAAAAAAATCAATCAAATATACATACATATATATGTTACATATAAATAGTACATTTATATTAAAAAAAAAAAATACATTATAGAACAAAAAAAAAAATGTAAAATCCTTTTAATGGCATATTCTTGAATGTCTAAACTTGGGAAATATGAAAAAAAAAACGATTTTTTCAAAATTCTGCACTAGAATACCCCCTTAAATCACATAGGTGTTATACAAAAAGGCTTCAAGAATACATAGTAAGCTAATTATAAAATACATGGTAAGGAATAAAAGGTTGATACAGTATTATAAATGCAGTAATGATATCATGTTGGCGTGTTCTCAGAAACGGAGCAGCCGTTCATCAAAAGCGTCCCGTCATGGCGGCCGCGCGGGCAGCGTGAGTCAGGGGACAACCAATCCGCGATTCCTTACAACTTGCCGGCTTATGTGCGATACAACCAGCCTCTCAGGTAACCACCACATTACCATCACCTCACCTCACCTTACCTTACCTTACCCCACCTCACCTCACCCCATCTTACCTCACCTCACCTCACCTCAACTCACCTCACTATCCATAAAAAACCCTATATCTACTGATCAGTAAATTAAATGACTTGATGATATCACTTAGTAACTTTTGTATTTAAGTTCTGGCCTATAATATGATAATAACCTCTGAAGACTTTCTTCATAAGACCTGCACCATATTAAAACAAAACTGACCTTATTATACACATCATTAAATTATTATCTAAATCGGTCAATAAAAGCGGCGATATACATAAAGCTGAAGTATATAGAAAGACCTGGTCTTGGGTCCACTGGTAGGTTAATATAAAACCATATGAGTCAGAGTGATCCATATGAAAATTTTGTATTTGAACGGTTTGCTGCTGAAAATTTCTTTTAAAAATATTTTAAAGTTTAATAGATATAACAATATTTTCTCTACCCGTATATTGTATAATAATAGAATATGAAATGTTCATATTATTACGATGTTGTGTTTTATTTGTATTATAAAAAAGAAAAAACAAAAGAGACTGTTTGACTCATTATCATTGTGGCGGCATTACTCAGGCCACTCTGCTTTTAAATGACAACTCGATACTAATATAGATTCTGTTACCTCATATGGGGCTACTATTTTTTTTTTTTTGTGGCCCGTAGGTATATCCTACATACGACCATCAGGAGCGCTGTGAGGGCAGCGACCCCGGTGTGTCAGACTCCTACTGACAAAAAACCCCCGGGTGACCCTCTGATCGATTCACTCAAGCCTGGGAAACCAAAATCATCCAGACATATGGGGCTACCAGACCCCGAGTGATTCAACTGAAAATGTTGCGCTTATACAATTTGCTGCAGTAAAATATTCTTAAAGTTTGCTTGATGTAACATTACTTTTTCTACCAAAATAATAGATGTTGTCATTCATAGTTATGTGTTTAAATTTTTATGCACTATTGCTAGATAAAAATAACTGATTTAGTTTGGGTTACTATCATTTTGTCGACACAACTTGGGCCATTTTGTTACATACCTGGGTGTATTTCAGCCCGGAACCCGTGACAGCGCCCGAAGCAGAAGTCGAAGTGCGGGAAAATCATTTCACCGTACACGATGAGGACACTATGGAGAGTCATTGGACTTGTAACGGCAGTGACGGCAACGCTTTGTGAGTGCTTGCATTTTATTGTGCTGGAAGCGTTTTAATGTAGTCTAATCTGTTATCATAAGTAATAAGTGATTTGTATTACACCCTTGTAAAATAATACACTTCTCGCCTATATAAAGACATTAAATTGGAACTAGGATGGAATCAAACGTGAAATCACCGGTGATTTAAGCGATAAATGAAAATCACACGAACCTAGGCCGAGATAGCACTATTACAGTAACACACAGTTTCGTGTGCGAAAGAGATAAAGCTTTAGGCGCGCTGAGTATTATAATTTGTCCCATACATATTGCAATATAAGCAATATTTTCGGTTACTATATACAAAACCATTTAAAAGTACAATTGACAAACCTGTGTAAGAGTGCAATAACAATGTCGCCTTGATTATGTATCTATCAAAGTAATTGACGCCAAATATGGTTGCTTAACACGTTCACGCCGGCGTGTACCACCGGTGGCTCGCGCTTGATTGTGCCATCGGGCGGCGTGTACCACCGGTGGCCCACACTTGATTGTGCCTTCGGGAGGCGTGTACCACCGGTGGCTCGTGCTAGACCGCCTCATCAAGCATCGTGTACTACCGGTGTTTCGCATTCGATTGTGCTATAAGACACTGATAATTTAACGTACATATATAAAAACGTTTATTTTGAATAAACGTTATATTTAATAACGTATTATAAATATAACTTTTGCTCAATAACTTATAATATTATAAATGTAACTTAAAATCGATAAAATTAACAAAATAATTTAATATTATTTTATTTGTAACTTATTGATTTATTATTTTTTGTGTAATTTGTTGAACACCTTTTGTTATTTTTACCGGCATAGATCTCTAATCAGGATATAAAAACAACACGAGTTACACAATTTGCAAAGTAAGCACTCAATGTACTACTGAAGAAACAAGAAGCGCGTGCAAGCCTGAACACGCGAAATTAGCGCGCCGCCAGATGAAGCGCGACATAGATTTACGCTGCGCCGGGTGGTGCATCAAATGAAAAAATGCGCCGGCGGGAACGTGTTAAGGTTTCTCCGAATCCAATAATGAGTAAAAGAGAAATAAACCCATATATTTTTTTTTGTTTTTGGGATAAAGCTGTGCAATGTTGTAAAATATAACCTTGTTATATGATATGCAGTCCAGGATATGAACTACCTTGTTGAAAGGGAATCGGTAATAAAGTCAAAGAGATTGACATCCATTTTACTTTATTGTTGTTCTTTATATTAAATTTTATTTCAATGCACCACTGCGTAATTTTGCTTACATTGAGTTATTTTTCCATTGGTGGGGCTTCTGGCGTGGTCTTCCATTTATTACAATGTTTACTCTAGATTTTTTCTTCAACTCCCCCTAGACCCACTGACATCCGTCAAAAGTGTCGAGCTATATTTTATAGAGTACCTATAGACTAGGAAATGATGTAGATTATTGTGTTTTGTATAGCGGAGCGACTCACCCCGGCAGCGGCGGCGACAGCGCGGGCGAGGAGCTTGCCGCGGGCAGCTCGGGCGCCATGGCTCTGGCGCTGCGCGAGACGCTCGCGGGGCCGCCGGCGCCCAAGAAAATGCGCACCGCACAGGTACCATTTTTACATTCAATCAATAAGGTTTGCATTTTAGTAACAAAGTTATGTTTAAGATATTAACCGAATGAATAAAAAAATGATACGATTTTATTTTACACTAGCTGACCCGACAAACGATGTTCTGTCATATAAATTACTAGCTGATCCGGCAAACGTTGTTTTGCTATATAAGTTATTGTAATATCTTCTAAGATGTTCATTGAAATTAAGTGATGTCAAAGACAATTTTGTTCACAATTAAATACATCAACAACACATTTATTTGGATAAAGATTAATATTATTACGTTGATACAACTCTTAACAAATAATGCATTAATTTCGACCAAATTTGTTTACCATAAAAACGGTTTTAGTGAGTTAATCTTAAAAGATAGATATATACTGTTCCGGACATTTTTTTAGTTCATTTCAAGAGGAATAATTCTTTCCTACATATATTTTTGGTATCTTGAACCGTTTTCGCAGCGCACGCAATGGAAGCACTCAAGGATGAATAATTTTCCTCGTTTTTTTCACATTTTCCATTATTTCTTCGCCCCTAATAGTTTCATCGTGATGTTATATAGCCTAAAGCCTTCCTCGATAAATGGTCTATTCAACACAAAAATAATTTTTCTATTCGAACCAGAAGTTCCTGAGATTAGCGCGTTCAAACAAACAAACAAACTCTTCAGCTTTATAATATTAGTATAGATTTCTAGTGAATATCTTCTGGATACATTTTACCCGCGGCTTCCCATTGTAAAATAGTATCTAATTTAATTAAATTTATGATTTAAAATTTTGGTCATAGTGACTTCCACATAAAAGGTAGACATGCTGTCGCGGACTTTTATTTAGAACTATTCAAGACAAACAATCCTACGGTATATCATCTTTGTGTAACTCCAATTGTTTAGGCAGTGTACGCCAAGATAGCTCTTAGAGGCCAGATTTTTTTCCCGACTTAATTGACATGTATCGTTATATTACGACCAAAATTACATAAAATCATTACAAATTGTATGGATGTATAATCTATATTACTGTAAAAGTTTTATGCAAATCCGTCCAGTAGTTTTATCGTGAAAGAGTAACAAACTTATTCACAAACTTTCGCATTTATAATACTAGTAGGATAGTAGGATTAAATATTTTTAAGACTAATTCAACCGGCAAACAATTTATATCTATTTTAGAAATACAGTCAAAATCTGCTATAACGATATAGAAGAAACTACTCATATTTAGTCGTGAAAACCGGTGATATTTTCGAGATACGATCGGTCATATAGCATTTACCCGGGACTTTTGTTCTGGATCAATATACCCGGTAAGTTGTTCTAAAAGATGTCGCCGTAAAAGGTTTTGACTGTAATTGTTTTAACTGTTTGTTTAAAACGTGGTTTAATTTGTTTGGTAAAGCCATAGCCAATGGCTTAAGGGGGTCATCCCATGTGAAGGCACTTTTGCGGCGCTTAATTTGGGAATTTTTTTTGGCAAACTTAATAAACACACCACTTTGAAATTTTCACTATATATTAATCCACATTTCAAAACCATGTTTAGTTTTTTTAGTTAGGAATCTCTATCCATTGCTGAAATAAATATTAACTTTAACGCCCATTAAAAAAAAAAAGTAAAAGTGGTAACCATTATTGCAGGCGTTCTGCTTATCGGAAACAAAAAAATTAAACAGCATATCAATCTGTGGAATATAAACTATCATTTGAACTAGGATTATAAAAAAATATTGAACGCCAAATTTTTGGCATGTTGTTTCGCGAATTTTGACGATCTTAATTACTTCTTCAGCTCGGGAAAAAAAAACGGCTCGACGGATAGAAATTATTCTAGTCCACATTGTGTCTTCATAATTACTGAATGAGTCTCCCATATTGCAAAGGAATCGGTTTAATATTTCAAAATATCGTGATTACCAGTTTGAAAAATACAGTTTGAAGAAAAACGCGTTTAAAGTTAAACGGGTTACAAATATATTGAGTTTCCCTCCGTTTTCCTTAACGAAGAACTCTAGTCGGAATTGTTTTTCTGGCACTAACTATTTTTTCCAAGACGTGTTCTTTTAGTTATTCGGAAAGCCTGGAGAGTGGATTCTTAGATGGAAAACTGTTTGAGATCTTTGAGAAGTGTTATTACACTACAAGATTTCCAACAGTACGCTGTAAAAAAAAAAAGTAAAGATGAGGAAAAAGCTTATCACGAGTTTACTCGTGGTCATTCACCAACGCTAGGCCACGAAAACACGAGTTAACTCGTAACCGGTCAGCAATGTGTTAAAACCGCAGTTCGGGCCCGTGTGTCGATCACGCAATTTGCATTTTCAGGACTCTAATAACAACAAAAGTCGCGAGTCGAGCGCCGGCGGCGACGCCTCGTGCCCGTCCACGTCGCACAACCAGACCGCGGTCGTCATCAACGTGCAGGTCAACAACAAGTGATCTTCACCACACGCGTATTATAAACAATTTTTATTCGGTCTTATTACAAATCAAAGTTTATCTTTAAATTGGGGTTCAAACATTGGTTAAAGTTCGTTAATACAAAACATATCGTGTCTTTTATATAGACAGATTATTATTATAAAAGATTTCATGTTAAAAATATACATTACTTTATGAGATATCAAATTAATATTGTACTAAAGATTAACTTTGTTACGAATAAGTCCGTATAGGTCTTCCAAAAATAAATTTTAGCTATATTTATCTCATTTGAACGCACTGAAACTTACAATTTGTGCTCAAATTTTTGGATGATTTGAACTTTAAGTAGAAATGAAAGTATTTTTTTCTTAATTTTAGATGTAGGCATTGTGAGCAAGCCCTTGTTATTTTACTGTTATGTTAAATGTAGATTCAAATCATCTAACTTAGCATGTGTGTGTGTGGCCCGCTCGTTTTCCGATATATTTAATTGCACAATTATTGCGTATATTATTAATATTTAGTATTGATTATTACAAATATATTAATAGAAAATATTTACTGAGTAATGCTCAATTGATTTGTGGTAGAATAATTTTGCAATTTAAATATGTGCATTTTAAGGTCTTTAATTGTTTATTCATAAGTAAATGATTTGTTTACAGAGTTCTACACTTTGTTATTTGTGCTCAAACTCCACTTATGACAACTTTTTAGAGATCTAATTAAATTTAAGTATTATGTATAAATTCTTTTAAGTGTAGGATTTCATTAAAATTGTTCTCGAAAGTTCTCGGGTATCTAAATAATAAGTGCTTTGTCTAAGTTGCCATTGAATTTACGAAAGTTCTTAATTTTATGTTAACAGGTCTTCTCACTTTAGGAGCCTCGAAAATAGGTTATTTTTGAGATTGTATTCGGGGATTTTTACTAAAAATTATGAGATAATATCGTTCCTATGTAAAAAAGACATTTCAGGTACATGATAAAAAAAAATCTACGATTATTATAGCATGGAACAACACGTGTAAAAGTAATACGCTCATGGCTTGTTGATATTATCTCCGAGACAGGTCATCTGAAATAAATAAATCAAGCATTTTTAGATTCAATATGTCAGTGGCCATAGATGGGCAAAATGTAATCAGATTATTGAAAATGATTAACGATTACATTTTATGTTTTTTACCATTAATATGACTGCATTTTGCTCATTTATGTTTTAAACACTACAGAATCCCAGATTGTATACAGATTTATTATTTCTTAATGTTTTAAATGGATTTAATCATGATTACAGAGCAAGAAAATTCAAATTACGACTACATTTTGTAATCGTTGATCATTAATCAGATTACATTTTGCCCATCTCTGTCAGTGGCTATACCGCATATCATCAGATTTTTGATATACGCGAAAATAAAAAAAACGGTGCACGTCCTTCGGGAAAGTTAAAAAAAAACCTTTTATGCCGTTTTTTGTAAATAAAAATACTTTAAATAAAAATTTCAAATATCTGATGATATGCGGTATAGCCATAACTATGAAGAATATGTCATCCAAATTTCATGACAATCGGCCAGATAGTGTTCAAAATTTCATCAACAAGGCACCCAGAAACCTTGTTTTCAGATAAACGCGTTTAAAGTTTTGGTTGTAGAAAAATCATGAAAAAACCTTACCTCGGGTTAATCGGCGATGCCTGGTCCATACAATGGACCTTCCGATTCCTTGTAGAAGTTATATTCCTGCAAAATAGCTTCCCTTCGTCTCGACCTAGTCTCTTTTGATGCTTCAGAGCTGCGGCGGTTCCCTATGCGTAAGCGATCACTGTCGCGTTTATCGGCGTATTGAGCAGCGACAGGGCCAAGTTTCACACCCATCACCTCCAAAATATTCAAAATTGGTTGTAACCCTTCGTTATAAATGTACGCCGCTGTTTGGCAAGCAATTTCCACGGTTTTTCTTCCCGTAAAAACGTGTTTCGGTGCCATTTCCCACACACAGCTGTTGAAACTCTCGTTGGTATTTTGAGTATGTCCTCCGAGGCAACGCTCTAGTAACACGTTTCTCATTAGATCTTCATAAATCGGTTTTAAAACCTCTTGAACATCCTCAGCAAGAGCAGGAGGATGTTTAAAAGTTTTTATATGATTGTTTTACACCGCTTTCTTGTACTTACACCATGAGTCTGAGCAATACGTATGCTGTGGGTTGCTGTCGGTTGAAATTTTTATCCATTATCACATTCCTGATCGCAGAGATGTTGCCGTTACGAAGTTTCAAACTAAACTGATGAAATAACAGTATAGGATCGTTGCCGAGTGATTTTCCTTCGAAAAATGCACGTGTAAAGCCCTTTTTAATTGAGTATAGACCCGAAAACAGGATAGACCTATCCAGAGGTACTACATTAACAAAAGAATGTGGCTATTCTATTGTATACCTTCAAGGACGTAGCGACAATCTGAGCGGCGTCAAACGGAGCAGCCGGGCGCCCTCGGGTAGTCACCCAACGGTCGCACAAAAATGTAGTTATACTCGTCCGATCTTTATGAAATTTCGATATGACATTTTTGAAGATACGTACTTTCAAAATATGTAAAAATCGGTTTTTTCACATTTTCAAAGTGAGAAGACCCCTTAATTTACGATACTATTATGTTATGATTTATGAGAACAACTCTTTAATAAAAAAAAATGGAATATGGGAGATTAACCCTGTTCTAAAGCCATTTTAGTTTTAGTGGTTTGATTTTTTTTTGTATTATTTCTATAGTTGATATTCTTGCTAGCGTTTAGTATTTGTTTTACGTTCGAAAAAAAATTCATAAGAACATAATTACGGTTTTTTTATATGCGGTTAAGTTTCTATATTGGTTCCGGATATCCCAGCGTTCTTAATGTTAATGTATTGAGTAAAATTTTGCGTACGATTTTGTCACATATCATTGTGACATTGTACGATTTTGTCACTTACAATGATTTAATTGTTCAGTTTAATTAAGAAAATATTTCTTTTTAAATAATATGTTTCCTTATTTTAGTCTTTTTTTTTAATATTAATGCGTTCTCTATTGCCATGTAAACCTTTTACAACTAATGAATGTGAGGACCTAATTGCGTAAGCCAGTTTGTTTATACCAATTATAAGGGTGTAAATGAATAAGAAAATAATGTTTTTTCTCATGAAATGATTGCTAACTCAGAACAATAGATTTTATTATATCGATATGAATTCATACTCGGTTTATAGTTGCTTTGTATACTCGCAAGCGACATGTTTCTGGAGCGATTAACGAATGGTCGAAGACAGCACATCGTACAATTTGACGCGAGTAATCAATATTTCTTGTTGCACAATACTAATGCTCTGTCGCAGAAACACGCTTTAAAAGATCATTTTAATTACTAATGAATCATTTATCTGTTTATTAAACTCATCTATATAAAGAGCATTTCAACTACTGGCTGGTAGTATAATAAATAGTTCGGTGACATCGATCCGATCACTCATCATTTGAACTCACTCAATTTAAATTTACTCTTCGATCAAGGATTATATTTCATATTACAATAATATTATGTACTTGTTAAATGATTTCTTATAAACCTTTAGCGGCATACAGGTGGACGTCCCACCTTACGGTAAATGGTTACCGTCGCCTATGGACAACCTTTTGAAAAATCCCATCACAGCTCTGGGGTAAAACGGATTAGCTACAACACGCGTAGATACATTTTGAAAATTGAATATTGTACCAAAAGCATTTGTTATTAGTGCACAAAGTTCAATTGTTGATGACGAATTTATCAAATATCAAAATGAATACAAGGAAACCAATAATCTCGTATTGTGATATATTTTGTAGTTGTCGTTGAGTAGATGCATCGATTATAATAATTAATGTAGTATAATTTATACTATAAATGGATATTTGCCCAAAAGCATTTATAAAGATAGCTTCATGCTGTTTTTTAAAAAAAAACTTTGAGATTTAATAAAGTTCTGATACCTTTTTAATTAATATATAATAATGTAACTTTACGATAAAATCATCATCAGCCCACAACTGGACGCAATCCTCTCCTAATAAGCGCCGCTGAGGCCGGCCTAGGCTCTTCTCGCTGTAAAATGGTATTGCATAATTGCTGTCGACATAAGTATAAAACAAAATTGTTTGTAAAAATACAATTCTTTTAAAAGAGATAATTATTTTATTGTAATTAGATTTAAACCAAAGTTTTAACCAGTGGCAGTTAAACTCAGTTCGGGACCTTAAATTATATCGAGAAATCTTTAGGCTGAAATTTATAGACGCTATTTCGACTGTGCTTACCAAAGTTCTCAAAGAATTAATTGGTTTTGACAAAAAACTGAATATATAATAGGAACTTGAGTATAGTCATAGTATTCGCTGAGCCAAGTTCATGTTGACAAAATCGGTGACTTACCTAATCCTTTGACATTCATCGAGTAATATAAATTGTAATGTTTAAGTAAACTTAAAATTGTGTCTATAAGGGCGGCTTGCACTAACGAATTAATCTAGTTTAAGCTTGTATAAGACGCTTATTAATTGAATTGGTTTGATTCCATCTTAATGATGATTTCAGTTTAAGAGTTGTTATAACTAGATTTTGATTTAGTGCAAGACAATAAGTACATATCAGCGCTAAATAGCATTTTATATAACTCTAAACTAGATTTAATTTGTTAGTGCAAGCCGCCCTAAATGTCAGCCTTAGTTTGCTTTAGGTTTTTAAGGTGGCCTTCTTCGATGTTTTGAGCATCTGCTCAATCTTGAGGAGGTGAAGCAGCTTGCCTATAGATAGCGTAGAGTTGAAGGGACAACCAGCGCAGTCGGTGTACTCACGCTCGTACCCACGACACCACATAAACTCAATTTTGTTTCGTATCATTGCTTTATTGCAAGTCCGTCGCAAGAGTGCTTCGATTCTTTTGGGATCGTTTGCGAATAAATAATTTCCAATGTATGCGTATTCTGGCACTGGTTTAAACTTTCTAATAAATTCGATTGGCTAAATTATGTGGTATGATGAGTTAATCATTGTTGGCTCAGTTTCGTGATATAAGTGTTTTTAAAGATTACCATTAAGTAATAAACTTTACAATGAATGCATTTTAAGTAAAAAATGATTTCATCTGTGGACAACTTCACTCTGGAATGGTACTTTTGTGCTGCATTTAGATAGGAGACGATTAATTTATAGTCCTATTATTGATTTTTTGTCAAGTATTCTATAACGACTATTTTAACATTCGTGTCATTAAATCTAATGCTCTAATCTAATCATTTAGTAAAATATTTATTAACAGGTAAATAGCTTTGTGTCTTTTACTATAGTATGGCGTTATTCATTTTTAATGTCCTAAAGATTATATTTTAGTTACTCGCTTATACCAAAAATAGGAGTAGTTGAAGCACTATTATGAAAGTTCAGTTAGGCAACTATGCTGTATTTTGCAAACTGTTGAAAAGATTTTAGAAAATTTGGTTGTTATATTTGAATTGTAGGTTGTATGTAGGTACATTAAAATTTATAAAACGTAATAACTCAATTTTTCAATACTTAATAAACATTCATTTTAGCCAAAGTCATTTCTCTCGCCTTTTTGAACTTGCCACTTTTGAAATTACCAAATAGCGATATGTGCGTCTATTGTTGTTTAGAACACACAGATTTTTAATGAAATATTGTTTATACCTTAAAAATCTTATTTTGTCGTATATTATTATTGTGTTTAAATTCTATAATTTCAGATTATTACAATGATTTTGTGTCTCTAAATCAATTTTTTTTTAAATTCAATACATCTTAGTTTACAATGAGGAATATACTAATATTGCTTGGTATTTTCAAAGCAACATTTTAATAATGCATTCGTCATTACGTAATACGTATTATAATGATTAAAAAAATGTGTTTTATGTATCACCTAGAAATCATATCATGTAATCATCAAATATATCATCTATGTCATGCTTTTTACAGCAAAGATTATAAATTACATCGATTTTTATACAACCATGTCAATATATTTAAATGTAGTAATCTAAGAGATTTTATTGATCTTGGTGAATTATATTTTGTCAGAGTTTTACAAATATATTTTACGGATATGTCTACCAAAACCTCTCTGGCTTAGTCGGTTATACTTGAAGAAATACCATTAAAAGTTTTCACGATTCCTTTGCCTAATGTAGGTGTGAATTGTCAATGTTTTTTATACCTACGTAGAAACACCCGTGTTAGCATGATTTATATTTGCATGCGGTACTAAGTAAAGGTTTGATTGTCAATTTTACTCAATAATTTAAAAAAAATATTGTAATTATTCTATACGTCATCAAGTGTTCCGTATTAATTAAGTGCTAGAATAGAAAAGACTTAAAATAACCATTGGTTCGTATGTATTGATATATGAATTTGCTGTGATGCACTAATTAATAGTTACACTAAAAATTAGTTGATTATATTTTTAACGTCTTCATTGTGCGAAAAATAAATATTGTGGGATATTTTTCCTACTCGCCAAATGTAAATAAAATGTTTTTTAAATATATTTTGTTTTATTTCATTTTGATCTTTTATTTGCTAATTGTAAGATGTATTTTACAAAAAGTGCCATTAGTTTCAGTTTTCTTAAAAGAATAGCAATCAATATCTGGCACTAATTTATTTATACAACTTATTAACTGTCTCTAGTGTGATTAAAGCTAAAACATAATATCCTAGAATTATTATCGAATCTGGTTTGGTTACATCCTTATCAATAATTTCTAATATTTTATAAAAATCAATTGAGAGTGTTTTTTTTATTTGATTGTAATGCATAAAGGAATGACGTTCTTGGTGACGGGCATTCAAAAGGGTGCCTCGAACAGTAAATACTTAGGCCTGGTCTCTGTAAGGAGATTATTAAAATATCAGGAAGGATTATTGAAAACGGAATATGAGTCTTATTATAACTATTCTAACAAAATTGGAATAAATGATATATGAGAAGTGTTGTGTTTTTTAACTTCAGAACATCGATATTATAATATATGTATGTAGTTGTTAAAAATGAACAATTATTTTATCGGTAGACATTGATATAAATTTTCAAGTATGGATTTTCTAATATCTGATCTGCAGTTCTGTCTAGTATTTACATATTGGGCTTGTAGATACCTACATGTCGAGATATAATCTTTTAGGAAGCAGCATATACCATTTACTCGCTTAAGGTTTATAAATGATGGCGGTTGAAATATGACACCACCCTAAAATGTTTTTAGGGTAACTAATAGGTCCATCAAAGTTTGTATACACTTTGAGCTTGTGTTGTCGAACCAAAAAAACTTGTTCAGTGGTACAGCTAATCGCTGTTCTAAAAACGCTACAAATTCTGTTTTTTCGCATGTTTTTCTTCGTCGCTTAGCGTGCCATAAGTTGCTGTAATTATTAGAGGAGGTTTGAAGATAATTCCTGGGATTCGAACTCACGGCATTGATTCGTTACTAACTTGATCACAACCACTGGCTTCATATGTAACGCAATCAGTATTTTTTAAACAGTTCTTTAGTGGTGACAAGATTTGAGTAATATATTGATTAGCGCAGTAATCGAGCGAGCACTGCTACATGCTTTAGGTTCGATTCTTATACGGAACAAATATTTATTTGTCCAAGAGGTAATTTTTTCGAATCTAAAGTAATATATATGGTGTTAATGTTTTTAAACACCTGTAACGTAGGACTAAACGCTAGTGTTTGTAAAATTTTAAGAAAAATGTAAAATTTAAACTCGGAATAGGGATTTTAATTCTGTAATACAGTGTTCAGTACGACTGACTATATCCACTAATCTACCTGTTGTAATCTCTTATAAGTACTTATAAAGGTGGGTAAGTAGTGACATACATATGTTTAACCCTAGAGTACTAATATAAATTTACCACAGCTTAATACTAATGATCGCTTGGGAGGCTACTTTTTAAATAAAACCAATTTATTACAATAGTTATTTATTAAATCTTTATAAGGATAACTTAAATTACTTGGCAAACCTCTACCTTTTTAAAAACTTAAATCAAAATTCTTTTATAAAATCAACATTTGTCTTAAAATAAGACTTAAATCTTACAATAATGAACATTTTTTTTCATAATGTAGCAGTCTTATATCAGTCTGGTAAAAAAAAAGTATTACTATATCCTTACTTTTTTTAGATCAATATCAATATCCAATATATAAACATTATAAAACACTAAATCAAACTCATAATAACATCACATTTTTGTCTACAGACTAATTTGAAGTCAGCCTTTTTATTTTTTGTCACAGGAACTGCAGTTTGGAGATCGATGTTCCAAGCAATAGTTTTTCTTCAGAGGACTTCATCTATCATTTTAGAAGTGAAAATTTTTTCAAAGCAGTCCAATGGTCTAATAACATCTCTACCATCCTGCTTTGGGCCGGGAAAAATGTAGACTACGTTCCTGGCAGCAGTTCTCATAGATCGTGACCTATCAGATCTTTCTCTCGACCAAATATAATTGTTCTTACCTCTCACAGCCGACGCAGAAGGCAAAACAATAAGATTTTCCGCTGTTTGTTCTTCTTGTGACGCAGTTTCTGGAACTGGTGATTCTGATGCATTGCTTGTGGCTTGATGTGGTTCTGAAATGTTCAGAGGTTCAGATTCATCTACTACAATATTTTGTAGGTCTTCTTCTAGTTGAAATGGCATGAAAGAAGGATCTGCCGCGCTGTCGTCAGAGTCATAAGGATCGACTTCCAGGTGATCCTCAGTTTCGCTATCGGAGATCTCATTTAGTAAGGAATCGGCTATTTGTACTTCGTTGAGATTCATCTAAAAAAAAAACATTTGCTAAGTTATAACATCGCTAAATGCTGAAAAAAAGCAAAAATCAAAACAAGTAACGAAAAATAAACTTACCGTTAATACTAATGATCGCCTTCCAGGCGATCCAGTAGCTTATATTTTGGAAACGGAGAGTCCGCGCCAGGTTCGCATCAGCTCCCCTCTGCGGCGCGGGGAATACTGAATTGGCGCAAATGCACAACTTGGTTCAAAGGCGCGTTTTTGAAATAACGAAAAAAAAACTGATCGCGCGGCCTCTCAGGCGATGATTAGTATTCTAGGGTTAATAAACCATAATATTCAATTTTCATCTATTGTTAGAACTTAATAAAATGATTATCAACAAAAACTGAAGTTCAGTTGCATTTTAAAAATGCAGCAATCGGGGTTGTAGATTCGTGATATGTAACTTACATAACATATTTTTAGAAAACATATCTTGTATAAATTAATTTAGATAACATCTTACGTTTTCTTTTTTCTATGTGTTGTTTTAAAAAATTAATAGTCAAAATGTTTAAAGGTAACTCTATAGTAAGCCACAGAAAAGTCAATATATATATGAAAGATGACAAAGTCCCTTTTCCTTTGATGCCTTTTGTTAACGGGTGGTGCGGAGACAAGTTCGGACTTGATCCCTGAGCCGACGTATTCATCGACAAGTTTTGTCCTGTTTCTTATTTTCTTCATAAGTTTTATATCGGATGTCGAAATTAACCAGGATTGCGACAAGGATAATAAATGAAAACTTCATTCATTTGTGTTTTACAACATTGTCTTTGGAGAGACATAAGAAACCTCAAAAATATTGCTACAAGTGATATTACAGAAAGAATAAATGCCTTCTAAAATGTTACTGTAAGTAGAAACAAAATAATTACGTATCTTACTTTTCATATTTATCTTTGAAATAATTATTGTTTGTTTTGAATACATCTACGTGTAAAAAATATGCTGCAGTAATATCTAGGTAATTGCTGTGAATAATCTTTGGTGTTCCTAATCCGAGTGATATAATTTAAAGAAATTGGTTTTATTTCATCCTTATAATTTATTTGTCAGAAATTGGATTTTAGTAAAAAGAGAAGCTAGAAAACAAACTATAATTATATATTAATAAATAAACATTCATTTATGTTACTGATTCCCTTTTTTGGTAAAATATTTATTTTTTTACTTACAACTGAGCATTGTTATCGTTTTAAATGATAGATAATGAAAAATTCCTTAAAAAAATAATTTGTATGTTTCCGTTTGTTAAGTAAATATGTATATCTACTTGAAAACTATTTAGATTGATATCCAATTGCGATGAAACTTTCAAATAAATTTGTTCCGACAAAATCAATCAGTGTCTATTCAAAGTAGAAATGATTGCAGAGGTGTTAGGAGAATTATGACTAAAATGAAATAGATCAAGTAGATCGTTATACCACCATACTCCCTCAACACCAAGTTTCCTTAAATAAGTTAAGTTAAGTTAAGTTTAGTTTCTAGTAAATTATACAGAAAACTTTTTTCAGAAATTTAGATTACAGAACAGTTTAAAAGGGTATGTATATTTTATGGATTAGAGCGTTTTCTTGAACATTTCCTTGTAATGTTCTTACAAATAGAACAATGTAGGCAAAAACTTAGTTTAAAAAGGTATTTCTAAGTAGTATAACGAACCTTCGAATGTTCGACGCTGCATTTGATATAATGATAACTGCGAGTGACCTGTGTCATTTCTTTCTATTAGGAGTATCATGAACTGTCGTCTACACTCGTGCTTGTGCTCCATGAAATGATGCACCAATATGCTCGTTGGTTAGCGATACCAGGTTCGAATGTGATGGTTAAAGTTCGGTTCGTGAAATGCTCATTATTTTAGAGCGTCTCGTTGTTATGTTATACTGCAAATATTCTAATTTATACTCACACGATAAACGACTGATAAATTATTTTTAATTCTAGATTACTTGTATCTTGCCTTAGCATGATGACACTAGTAAATGGCCTGCCTTTTCGATGCACAAAAGACACACATTGTGCGGAAGGATATTTTTGCATGTTGACAACGAATCTATGCCGAGAATGCTTGAAATGCCATGATCTTGGTCGAAATGAGCCCTTAATTTTCGAGAATGATTGCATCAAATCAGGTCTCGAATGTGGAACGTGCTTTGATGGGTAATTGAATATATGATTATTATTTTCAATAAAATTTAGATAAGTTATGAAAGTCCATAAAAATATAGGCCTGTAATAGCAAGTTCCGTGGAAAAAAATGAAATAGAAATGTCATGTGTAAGTTCGCTTAGAACGGCGATCAACTGCGTTACTTATCAAGTTGGGAACGCTATATAGGCGCCAACGTTTCTCCAAAGCGAGGTTCGAGGTGCAAAGATTCTTCAGAACTGCATAACTGTGTACGTTTCATAGGAAAATGCTACATACATACTTCTATAGCTATCTGCAATAGATGTATAAGTATTTATAAATGCCATTACTTTTCAGTATGAGTAAATTTAGATACATTAGTTACTGTATCCAATTTGTATTTATACGTCATGCCCAATGTGTCCTTGACTATTTAATGTATAATGTAAAACAATAATTCTCAGAAGCTATATGTCAAGATTAGAACCTGCCGTCACTTGGGTGGATGCCGTCTCTTCTATCATCTTACTCTAAAGTACCACAGCTTACTATATTTCAATTATAAACACTCAACAATGAAGATAAAATTCCGGAGTAATATAAAATATATATTTGTAAAACCAATTATTTATGTAAATACAGTAGATATAGAAAATTACTTTTGTTACATATTATTTGCATTAATCTACCTAAAGTAACGAAAGTAGTTTGAGTACTTCATACTAAAATATGTATTTATGTTGCAGGCTCGTTTATTACAATAGGAACGAAGACGCAAAATGTGACCGTCCAGTGAAATTCAAATTAATGACTGTTCATATATGTGTCCTGCTCACGGGCATAGTAATGTGTTTACTAATAATGATCTTTTTACAAGTTTTACGCAATACCGAAGTTTTTCAAATTAAAACTTACTGTAAGTGTCTGACTTAAAAAAGCTCTCTCTCTCTTAACTCTTATTGTAAATAATTATATTAGTATCAATTGAATTTGATTCATGTGTGATAATGACTTTCTTTTCTTACAGGTTCACTAAAAACTTCTGCTACGAAATAACGTAAAGAAACAATATTTCGTTAATTAAGTATTATATTTTATTGATAATTTTGATTTGTGTTCGTTTTTCATACATTAAATAATTAGTAAACGTTCCTTGTAATGGTTGCGGAATTCTCCAAGAACTTTTCTAGATAATTAAACCATCGGAGATGAGCGAAAGATGTGATTTACCAAATAAAATAATTATAATATTATCATATCTTTAATTTCTCCCATAACATTGATCAAATTTAAAAATAAATAAAACACCGATAATTATTTGTGCGTTTATTTCTCATCTTGTTCATTTAGTCTATGGGTGCTATAAACAGTGCTACAGAATTAAGTAAAGCAGTGTCATGGTCAAAAGACCGGGCGAGCGGTGCGCGCGCGTAGAAAACAACTTCTTCCCGGTGTTCATTGTTGTACACGGGGAGTTCTATCGTGTTCTCCAGGATCAATGGAGAACCTTTGTACTGGAAAAAAATCATTTTAAATAGATATACAGAACTAACAAACATGATAAAAGATTATTTAGTTTTCACTACATATTATTTATATAGTTTTATACTGATCCGATAAAATTATAATATTGGACCTGATTGACAGTACAGAGTAGTCACGAACTACAGCAAATTACAAGGGACAAATCTATTACAGTTACCATCGTCATGTCAGCCCACATACATCATGATTGAAGATTTCTAGCCCTAAAGAAGAAACTCAAAGCTACATTGAAGCGGGAGTGCGTTTTTTTTTTATTTGGGAATATTATCATATATCCATTTACGCCGTACATACAGTTAATGGTATGGCAGACGAGGTGTGCAGGACTCGTACTGGATAAAAATCCAAAACAAAATCAACTTCTGCGCATTGGCAGAAATTAAGGGTCAACGTAATGGGATTGCCCCTGGCACAACGTGGTGTGTTCGTCACGATGACCCAGAGCTTAAGGTGCGATTCGAATTTGTAGGCAGCTGTGATATCAGCTGTCACGATCTTAGGCTTGACACGCCGCCTGACAACACCGCGCAGCCACCTACACCGGATGCTTTCCATATGAACGCTTACAGACCTGACAGCCGCTGCCAAACATCACCTGCTAAAATCTGAATTGCGTCTATAGGCTTCTAGCTTCTTATTTAATTCTAACTCGCCACAGTGACCACGTCAAACCTGATGGTGAGCATGGTTCAGTCCAATAAACGACAACGACTATCGGCAGTTAAGAAAAATCCATCGATAGTCGCAGCTATCATGCCGGCTTGCAAAAATATCTCCTCACGCTAAGCTTAAAGGATCCCATATCATAAGATGGTGGGAATACTCTCGCCGGAAGACCATTCTACAGCCCCACGACACGGTAAGAGTCGAAGAAGTTCTTAGTCCTAGCCGGGATGTGACATATCGTATCGTTGTAACTCCGTAAGCCAGCGCGCGTGATTGTATTCAGGAAGGGAGGGGATGGAACATGGTTAAATAGCTACTGAGCTATTTAGTAGTTAAAAAGTCGAGTGAACGCGTAAGTTGTGTACGTACGGCACGCAGCAAAAGCGGCGGCGCGGGTCCGTGCGGCGGGGCGGAGCGCGCCGCCGGCAGCAGCGCCTCGCCCCACTCGCAGCCGCTCAGCATCAGCCCGCGCACCACCACGGCCGCACCTTCACCCTCCTCGACTGCAAACATCGCCATTATTATACAGGTGATTTTAAAGACGAGGGAGATATTTCAGAATACAATAATTTGTACTTACTTATAACCAATAAAAATGTAAATAACAATATTCCCTAACAAATCATAAATAAACATTGATGAACAAATGAGAATTGATCCGTAAAAAGTTTGGACACCGCAGCGCGTGTGGTGTACGATTGAATGGCATGTAGATATAATTCCTTTTACGTAATTTTAGGGAAACTGGTAATTAATTCGTTACCCTTTCGTACTTAATCCAGGCTTAGGAGAGACAAAATACCTAATTAATAATGAATTGTTATTTATTCTATCATGTGTGTAATTGCCCCTTAATATGGTGACTACAAATTAATGTGTTTTAATGTCAATATTATGATATCACTATTTCTATATATTTGTAATTAGAATCGAATGCTGAATATCTTTCTTGAATATCTCCCTCGTCTATAAAATCAGCCTGTATAACATACAGCGATCCTTCTCGTACTCTTGGTAAAGAAACATTCTATCAGCGATAATGCTTGTACAAAATACACAAATGTACGGGATTCACATAAAATTCGTCAGCTGGTGTTTCTATTTATACTGGCTCGACAAACTTATAGAATTATGTATTCCCACACTTTATAAACCCATCTTTTTTTTTCACTTTGGCGAAGATAAGGCCGATGATGGATCGCATCCGCTTAAGAAATATCCATTGTATTTGCGAGTGAGTATTTCCGAGGGGTGTTACAAGAAACACTTAAAACGTTTTGTTGAGTTTTAACCCGACGCCATGGTGGTTTGGTCCCGGTGAGACCCGGCATGTTTTATTTTGGTTATAATTTATTTAATACTCTGTTTATTCTATTTAATAGTCTTTATGACCCACCCCAAACGTCACTTTACCACGCCCATGACGCTGTTTTATTATTGAAAATAATTATAATAATTTAGGACTAAGTTTATATACGGCAAGGATGTGGAGCATTGATTATAGGGCTCACCACAGTCCTTGTCAAAGGGCAGTAGTAGTTACCTTGGGGGTTGTGCCAGTCCGACACCTTCTATGCGGCCGGGAAGGTTCTATAAGGATTTTCACCAAGTAAAAAATGTCTGTTTATATGGTGGTAGGGCGAACTGGGTCTTGACCACATTACACAAGTGTAAAGACCGTCATAGTGACTCGCTTTGGCCTGTCGCGTTTCGGGATCAACTTGTGTATATCCAGTAACTCGTGTAACTAGAGAATTTCAGTCGTGGTATATGTATGTGGGCCGACATGACGACGGAGACTATCAATGGATTTTCATCCTTTGATGGTCGCTTTCGTTTTTGGACTATACTGTACTTACCGTCAGGTGCACTGTAGTCACTATGTCGAGCCAGTGTAAAAAAAAAAATAACAGCCGGTACGTGCTCCACAGCCGTTCAATAGTGGGGGATCGGACGGTGCGCGTGCGTGTTACTACTACGTTGCGGTTCGCGTTGTCCCTGCCTTGCCTTATACAATATGTCCGGTCATCAGTGGCGGAGACTTGAAGGGGGTAAAATATGGTATTTTTTATCGACAAATATCTATTTGGATTTCGTCATGTCCCCTCCATAATAAAATGGCAGCCATTTTGTTTTTTTTACCTCGCAGTTCAGGTGCCCGTACTGATTTAATCATTGCAATGGATGTTGACGTCTTAGGAAGAGAATAGATGTGTCATTTGAAAGCTAACAATGTAGGCAATCAAATAAAGATACATTTGATTCAATATTATTTTCATAAACCAACCAAAAATTAATAATATTTTTTTGTTGTTGGAAAATCGTTTTTTTTTTAGTTTAACCCCTACATTTTATAAGTTGACATGAACGATGGTAAGTCATGATTTCTAATGCAGACAAATCCGCGGACACAGGCCAGTAAGTAATAAAACTAGAGTGTACGTACCGGTGCTGCAGTTCCACTTGACATTGAGTTGCAGCGCGTCGAGGGAACAGCGCAGGCGAGCGGCGGCCTGAGCGCGCAGCGCCCACACCAGGCGCTCGGGCCGGTACAACGACCGTAGATCCACTTCTACGATATACAGACATACATTACATATTTATTGTATTTATGTTGATGTATTTTTTAAATGTAAGGGCATTAAAGATGATATTTAATTCTTTTTTAAAGATTATGTGTATTTTAATCATTCATATTGAAATAGAACGATTTAAATTTAGTTAATAGTATCGATATTGTTAGAACTGTAATGAGTTGTAATTAATTAGAGAATAAAATCTTCATAACCGAAATATGATAAAATAAAATTTATTTTTATATATAACGGATCCAAGTATTTATGTGAATCACTTAAACAATTGTTACAAATAAACGACAAGAACAATGAATGATTGTAACAGTTTATTTCACTTCTATACAAATCCCGCCCGGCATACTGCCGAAATTAAAAACCTATATATCTTTAATTCGTAGATCGATAAGTATACCTCTCCCTTTCAAACCTGTGTATGGGAAAAGATATGCTCTATAGTTCCCATGGTAACAAATCTAAGATAGGTTATAGGATAGTTAATTAATTTTGGCCATTAGTTGTGAAGGCCTTTCACGATTGTCAACACGTCGAAAAAAAATCTATATAAATGATAACTTAGACAGTTCAAACATTTGACCTCATATATTTAAAAAAATACTAATACTTTTGTGGTACTTTTACTCGAACTATATTGTGACCACAGCACACAAGTGTAAAAACCTTCATAGTAACTCGTTTTGCTTTGTCCCGTATCAGGATCAGCTTGTGTACGTCCGTCATCCGGTAAATCATATACCAAGAGCCCTTCAGTCGTAGACGTAGTAGGGGACTGTCAATGTATTCTCGTCCTTTGATGATCGCTGTCGTTTTCGGACCAAACTGTAATTATCATCAGGTGTAGTTACTTTGCTGAGCCAAGATAAAAAGATAATGTAAGAAATTTAATTTACATCATTAAGGGATAAATGATTACACTCATATTTAGAAGAAAACGTTATATAATTATACCAATATGAATGTAAAATAAATACCTTTAGGCATGAAAGTCATATTTGGATCGCAAGAGTCGATGCGAGCGACCGCGGCCCGGGCTCTGTGACAGAACTCCCTAATGTATGTGTCGGGCCAGTCTGGACCGGGCCAAACCAACTGCCACTCGTTGGGTACCTGATAGCAATAAATACATGATAAACAATTTAAAACATGCTATGTGAATTACAATCCGAAATATACAATTAAAGCGTGACTAGATTATATCACCTTTGAAAACGTAGACACAAATTATTTCCTATGGAACTAATATTGTACAATATTGTTTATATTTATTGTTCGTTTATGTGTTGTGATTGTAATAAACTAGCTGTCCCAGCAGACCTTGTTCTGCCCTATTTCTCTAAAACAAAGTCACATTGTTTCTTTTAATGTTAATAGATTCCCCGTCGGCTGTTTTTTGAAAATGGTTGAAGAAACCTGGTCTTAATGCTATATGTATAAAAATTGACAAATATTGACATTAATATTTATACGTCACTCAATTGTTTTGCCTTCCCGGAACCCGTCCACTGACATTTAAACTTTATGATCTGGTATTAAAGTTCAAAATGACTTAAATCGAATTTTTTGTATGAGAATACAGAAAAGTGTTATTTTTAGACAGTTGCAGGGAATTTTTAAAATTTTTCTCTCCGTAATAACCTTCCTCAGACTTCATCAAACGCAACAATAAAAAATCAGCCAAATCGGTTCAGCCGTTCTCGAGTTTCGCGCTTATCAAGACCTTTTGCGATTCATTTTTATATTAAAGATTTGTTTGAAGTTTTGTAAAGTTTATATAATACGTTAATGCTTTAAAGAAGTGCTGTGGTTGTCTATCATTAGTATCTATTGTCGATGTATAATAACTCGTGCACATGATTTAATTAGTAACATATACAATGGTACTGTTGATAGCCCATAGATAAATAAATATAGTAGACCTTGTGCAGTAGCGGCGGAGTGTGCAAGTTTTGCGAGAGACTGCGCGCGCAGTTGGCGAGTGCGGCGTGCACGGTGCGCGCGCCGGTCGCCGCCTCGCCGATCTCCCCACTGCACACGCACTCCCACCATCCGTTTGTCATCTGTGACATGATACACACATTCTGCGCACTATAAACCATCTAAAGGGAAGACGCCGTATAACACTTATCTTTCTAGTAACATATTTAATGTTATACGTACTCGCGACACTTCAGTAAATGACCAGCGGTTGTATTAAGTTACCTACAACAATACTTACTGAACTTTTATGACAACAGAATACTTATCAAATGCTCACATATATATGGAATTGTGCTTTAAAAGATGAATTATAATCAATACAGTCAAATTTAAGAAAATGTTTTAAATTAAAAATACAATCAAAACCGTTTATGGCGACATCGTTTAGAACAACATACCGTTTATTTTTATTACATACATTACATACCGGTTGACCCAGAACAAAGGTCTTGGCTAAATGCTATATGACCGATCGTATCTCGAAAACATCACCGGTTGTTACGACTACCGTTTTTACGACTAAATTTGAGTAGTCCCTTCAATGTCGTTATTTTGACTGTATTTAAAATGTAAATGTTATGTATGTAAATTCACTTAATACTATTTCAAAATAATATTTATTGGTAGCTTATTGTAAAATTATATCTAGGAGTCAAAAATAGATAATTTCGCAGAACCTTGAAAACTGGCGGAATACTTTGGGTCCAGCTTCCGGGGAACTAGTGATGAAAATGCCCGGGAATTTTCATCACTACGGGGAACCCACTTTAGTAATATTTATTAGACTACTGTCAATATAACTAGGGAAGAAGGGAGGGAATTATCCTCAGTTTAATGGTACGACTCGCGATATCTACTGTACACGATGCACGCATACAGACACCCACATGAAAATCAGATTTACGAATGCGCACAAGCAGCAAGTGGGCACGCGGCATTATGAGTGTAAGCGATCGCACATCGATCAACACATAAAAAAATACTACCAAATTGTAAGTTGTCTATAGGTAAGTAGTGATGAATCAAATGTATAACCACTATTGGCGTTTAAAAAAATAAAATAAATACCTTTTTGATTTGATAGTCTCCTTTAAGAAGAGGATTTCCGGACATTAATTTCTTCCACAAAGCTAGAAGAGATTTCAGACGAATAATATCCTCATTCTTCTTATTGTAACTAACCGTTGAACTGAGCTCTATAATGTAAAAAAATAAACATATACATTTTGTAAACGCTTAATAATTATTAAAAAATATTACAGTATTTTTTTTTCTGTATTATAAAAACAAAAACCTTTTAAGCCAGATATGATTTGATCGGCGGCATTCTTTTCCCACGCTATGCGACAGTTTGCAGGCAATCCGAGGAGTTCTGGCGGGTCTGTGTCAGGTATACCGTCGAATACCAATATGTAATCCTGTCTCACAAAACAGTTCATTAACCTACGCGAAGTCAGTTTGTAATAAAAAAAGTGTATTTTCAATCTACATAGTTCTAAGTGTGCAATAATATATAAAGTACATATACCACACATATAACCACAAGATAATTTAATTTTTAACAAATTATTGCTAAAAGCCATGATCTAATTTTGTTAAAGAGCTATTTTTATTTACTGTATTGTTATTGATAACCCATAATGAATGAAAGACAAAATTACTAATTCAAGCAATAATACGGTAACAATTAATTGCTACATATTTATACTCTTTGTGGATAATTCTGTAAAATGTCTTGGAGAAGTCACCTGCAAGCGTGAAGAGTACGGTAACCGCAACTGCAATGGGTGCGCCTTCCACTGAGGAGAAAGCGCTGCATTGGACAAGAATCGCGAATGCAGAGCGCGCACCACTCGTACGTCCCCTGCATCAAGCACAAAAATGAATATTTTGATATTTTTTTATAATATTCGAAAATACGACAGTCTCCAAGATACAAAATGATGTTTATATTATGGAGCGTTAATAGATGGCGCTAGTAACAGCATCAGTTTAATCAGTCTTTAAAATTAATATATTGCAACTTTTTCTGTCTTGTCTGTCTGTCCTTGTTTTTCATTTGTTCATTTAAAGCAAATGTGGTCCCGAACGCACGCAACTTGTATCAGTAGTCGATTGTCCCATAAAGCCATAAGACGCAGTGTTATTACTATAACAGCATAAATACAAATAATCCAACAGCTATCAGTACGCATTAAAATTAATTTCTGACAATAATTTTAGACATATTTTAGTGTATCCTTAACCATTTAAGAATCTTAACGAATAATTTCTAAAACGGTATTCTCTAAACTTTTATATTTTGTGAATTCCCCATACTGACCCAGTTAAGAAACAAAATGTGTAGAGATGAGTGAGTACCTATGGCTGATGGTCGCGCGGAATACAGCGCGGCGCAGAGGGCGCGCGCCCCAGCAGTGGCTCCGGCAGTGCGCACAACTCGCGCGCTGGCCCACACGTCGCCCCACTCCCACGCATACCATCGGCTCCATCCTACATCAGGGATTTTTTACCAATTCTTTAAAAGTCCAATGATCTTCCGGTCATTTCAGTGTGGCTGTGTGGTGTCCTAATGAATAAGGGGCCGGTTTCCACACGCGGCATTGCAAATGGTCGTAGGTACGAATCCCAGTACGCACCTCTGTATTTTTCCAGTTTACTTAGAGATTTAGCCACCTCATGCTCACGTATAAAAGAAAACATCGTGAGGAAGTACGCATGGCATCTCATAAAAAATGTCATGTGTAAATACCTTGAGAACGGAGGTTAGTTGCGCTTCTGGTCACGTTAGGCACAACATATAAGCGCAACGTGGATACAGCCGCTAATGTATCTTTGCACACCTCGTAAGGGATAAGGGATATAGCGTGACGATACATTATTATTATCTCTTTATTCATCATTATTATAATATTTTCAAATTTTAAAATAAATACATATAAAAAGATAACGTCGATTTAAAACATAAAACCATGTAGACCCACAGTGGCGAGGCCCAAGCCCAAGACCCAAGCCACCAGTAGTTAGGGGCTCAGTATGTGGAACTTCTTCAAAATGAGTGCCGTTTCGAATAAGAACATATTATTTATGTTGCACCAATATTTTAGCATGCTAAAAAATACATTTATAGGTGCAGAGTCAAAAGTCTCTGCCTGCTTTTTAAAAGCCGAGCTTAGTCGAATGACATATATTTGAGATCACAGAAAATAGGACAAAGCGTTTAGATCCCTAATACCTTTATTGATACATTCGTGAGCTAATTTTGTTGAAATTTGACCCGAGCCGACAGCATATGATTATTTGGATGGGATATAAATTGGATGACTTTTTGATCGAGGTATCAGGTACATCTTCAGTTCAAAGAGTTTATTCTCATTAGGATACAAAATCACTCACATGAGAACAATTTGTTTAAAAACTATCTGGAACAGTAAGATACTAAGAGCTCACTTGGCAAACACAGAACCGTATTTGTTAGTATTTATCTTTAATATATTGTAGTAATTTAGTTCTGTACATGCCAAGCGAACCAGCGTTTCTAATGCAGGAGGGTAACGCGATTTTAGAAATGTCTAAGTTGGCAACAGTGTACCTTGCGGTATGTAGGCGCGGCGCTCCTGCACGATCGCGTGGAAGAGCGCGAGGCAAGCGTGCGCGCGCACCGCAGCGCTCTCCGCACTGTAGTCGCCCCACGCAGAGAGCGTGCCCATTATGTTATTCTTCACGCCTTCCGGTGCCTACAAGATGTTTTCATCATCATCAGCCCACTTTAGCCCACAACTAGACATAGACCCGTAATAAGCTCCATTAAGCGCGATCCTCAGCCCTTCTACAAGTCCTTATTGTCGCTCGATTTCCGCACGTCGTCGCTCAACCTTGACGAGGGGCTTCTTACACCCACTCAAAAACTCGCTTACTGCGAAGATTAGCGGATCTTCGTCAAATGTGGCCAGGACACTGCTACTACTGCTACCTAATCCGAAAATCTATGTATAGCTACATCATTAGCGACCTTTTAGAACATGCCAGCTTAGGTAAATGATACGAATTTCATTATTTTTTTAATTCACGTCAGCCTGTTGCAGTTCAAGATCAGCTCTAGTAAAACCAGTTTTTTTGTTAGCAAAACAGCGGTATAATGGCAATAGGTCTGGTGATGGTGATGCACTTGAATATAAAGGACAGTAGCCATTTTTCGCTAAATGTCGAATTGTTTGCCAACTTAAAGTATAAAAAATAAGCAATAGCGACGCACTCGCGAAAGCGCGACTCTCACTTGGAACTGGACAGAGAAAACTTATTCAATGAACCAGGTATTTTAAAATTTAAATCTATATTAACCTATATTTTAGACAATTACCTCTAAAATAACATTGATACAGCTACTGGATATAGCTGGTGGTATTTCTCTGTCTTCTGACACTATCCACAAACGAAATTCATCATTGAATTGTTCCGCCTGTAAGAAAATAAAATACACCTTTGACTATGCTCGTAATTAATTATTAAAAAAAACATTTTTTTCTTTTTCTTTCATCATTTCTTTCATTCTTAATATATTTTATATTTTGGTAAGCTGTTGATGACATTTTTCGGTCAATTCTTGATTTATTGATTACTGTCATTTATACAAAATAGAAATTATAAAAACCAACGTAGTGTTAAATGTGAATACCGGCTTATTAATGAAGTCTGCTAGAAAATGTAGCAGGTCGAGAGTGAACGGAGAAGCTCCGACGATAAGGACGACCCAGCCACCGTTGCGGCTCGCTTCCAATGCCGCTTCCCATGCCTCCCTACCTTCATCAACTCCAACCTGCCGTAGTGACAACAGTTTAGAATTATTCTGCCTAAGTTCTGTCTGTAACTATTGAGTCCTATTATGTTATTCATTATCAAACTTTTGTTAACAATTATATTAAATAAAACAAAATACAACACAAACATAACAAAATATCATCAATAGGATTAAGAAATACAAAGCGACATATTTAAATTCACTATTTATAAAATAAAACAAGTTAAATATTTTAGTGTTTAAAATGGTTATATAAAAACGTGACAATGGAATTATAACTACTTAATATTGACATGAATAACGGTTGAATGAAGCATACTATGCGACGTATCCGTTTCAGCCTGTCGCGTGCAAGGGTCAACTTCTACACTTTTAGATGATTGATATATTTAGAGCTGCCTTTGGCTGTGTTATATATGGGACCTCATGTCAACAGTGGACTTTCAATGGATTTTGTCCAATTTGTGTAGTCATTTAATCAAATCAGTATAAATGAAATGTGCGTGTAACAACGTACACGTAATGCAAGTGAAACTTCTTAAATAAACCAACACATGCGATGCTTTTCAGCTATTCGTATGTAGGTATTAAGGGCGGCTTGCACTAACAAATTAAGTCTAGTTTAAGCTTTTATAGACGCTAATTAATCGAAGTACATTCATTCCATCTTAATGATTATTTGAGTTTAAGAGTTGTTACAACTAGGTTTTTATTCAGTGCAAGACTATAAGTACAGTTCAGCGCTAAATAGCATTTTATGTAAGTCTAAACTAGACTTAATTTGTTAGTGCAAACCGCCCTAAGCCATACATCAACAACGCGGGTAAACGCGACATTGTCTCGCTTCTCTCTCATGCAAATAAAAGTACCTAAAAGTATTTCCCGCTCAATAACTTTGTTCTCAACAATTGGCCGCTTTTCGAGTATAAAATCGTCTAAGAAGTATCGTTCCAAAAATGTCTTACTTGTGTGAGAGTGTGGGACCGTGCGTGTGCCGCCAGTTGGTCTGCACCGTGCCCGCCGAGCACGAGAACTGGGCGCATTCTCCTGGCGCTCCGCCCCGCGCTGCACATTCTCGCCGCACGCTCTATACCGTCCCCGGACACGATCACACCGGCACCTAATAACAATCCATCCTTGCGGTCGTAGAATTTTAAAACTAAATACTTTAATTAAACATTTAAACCTTCGTCCAGACTCATTTATATACCTATATAATTGAGAACAAACCAAAGAACACAAACTTTATACTTTTGGTGTAAATTAGTGAAGAGACAGAGATCCTGCTGAATCAAGTTGATGTTGCAGAATCCGGTTATCATGTTATTGTAACATAATTTAAATCACAGGGAACATTTTGAATTAATCATACCAGTAGAATTTGCTCAAATTTTTACAATAACTAGAAAATAGCTTTTAGACATTATTAGGAACACTCTGAACCAGGTCACCTATCGAACAATTTAAAAAAATCATAAATTTTGTACCAGATTGAGCATAATGGTATAATTTAAGCAGTGAGGTGGAATATGACAACAATGGATAATAATTATACGTTAATGTTTAAAGACAATGATTATGACATGAAATTAGCTTTATTCCATGTTTGGCTACGCAAACGGTAATTCTTAACATAACATACTATTTGTATCTTTTTATTTGATTTTAAAAATCCATTATCCTGTTATAAAGTTTTTGTTAAATAAAATCGTAAAGAAAAAATAATAAAACTTTTATTTCTCATGTTTGTATTCATTTAAATAATATTCCGTCAAGATCTTTGTGCATTTATGTTATAAAATGTGAATGTAACATACCTAAAACTTGCTCAACGAAAGCGACAACTGCTCTGTAGAGTCCGGCGGGTCGCATAGTACACACTGCGACCACAGTTTCAAACGAACTCAGTTTCAATTTTCCAATGATATTCATATCGCCAGATTCCTGGAATGCCCTCCACAAATCGCCATTATGTAGCGACATTTTGTTGTATAAATCTTCGCACGATACCTTAAGGAAATAGTCGAAAATGAAATCTGGCTCGAAGGACCATAGGAATAATTGGTGTTGACTCAATAAAATTTGACTTTTCAAATATTGATTATTTATATATTTTAATACTGCATCATTAGTAAATACGTGTACGCACTTGGCTATGGCTCTTCAAAAAGGGGAAGTCACAGTTAATATTTTAAATATAACGATATTGGATCGTTTGTTTGTGTACGTAAAGCATTCTAGGTAAATGTTAATATATAGTCACAATATATATAGAGAGATTTTAAATTCGGACGTTACATTATATTATTTCCATCTCATTTGCTTGTAACGAATGTACTATGAATACATTGCTTTTACGCTCCCAATTATCTAAACTATGCATTCGATTTATCACATTGACACCCTCTGAGTGCAGTATTGCGATATCTCGATTAAGTTTGTGGCTCGCTTTTTTTTGCAAAATATAATATATACAGAAGAAGCATTCTTAATTTAACCGAGTACTACATTTTCTTTTTAATTTCAACAAAGACATTTTTAAAGTCGGCTGTAAGTGACACAAATCGTTTCAGGACTTGTAGTTAAAAAGTTATCGTGGTATTTATAAAAATAAGTAATTTTGTAGGTTATAAATAGATAATATTTTACTAAAACAAATGTGTTTTTGTGTATATGTGTAAGTTTTCACTGCGTTTATTGTCTAAATATATCTATTTTAACTACTGTATAAAAACAAGACATAATTCACTCCGTCGTAAATACTGAGACACGAAACGAGTATTGTCACCAAACTGTGACAAATTTGTACGTTCCCTATTTTCAATAACTAAACGTTAGTAACATAAGTGTTTTTTCCTCGCAAGTGTGATGAAAGTTGTCGTATAACACGCGTGTGCCTTTTGGTCATTACATACTTGGTTTTATTTATAGCTTTCGCCTTGCGGCTCGCACATAATTTCATCACGTCTGTAATGACTTACTTAGCACATAATCATCATATAAGGATGTGAGTAGAACGTCGATCTAACATAAATAAAGAAATTTTTAAATTCATACAACAACAAAACCAATCTTGGTAATTTCTAAATAGTACTAAAGTAATAGTATCATTACAGATGTAAACTAAATTTGTAAAATAAATAAATACCTATAACACCAACCTTTAATTTAGCCAACTTCTTAACACAGTCGCCTTGAATCCAACTGAATGATTTTTTAATTTCATTTATAACATTAGAGTCTTCGATCAAGTCGTAATTACCGATGAAAAATTGCCAAAGCTAAAAGTCAAAAGTGTTTTAATAACGAGTTATGTTTTAATTTAAGCCTTCTAAACGTATGTCTATCTATACACGTAATGGTATAACCGAAAGATATTTCATATACTTCCTTATAAAACCACCATTACCTTAACAAAATAGCATTTTTTTATCTTAGTTGGCAGCACATACATCAATTTTTATCTAAAGTGAGAATTTGCTTAAAGTTTTTAATTGCGTTTGCATTTGTGACAGATTACCTTAACAATAAATTACCTTGTTAGGAACGACATCTTCGTATATTTCTTTTAATAAATGTAGCACCACAATGTATTTATCTTTTTTGTGAAGTGCCAGAAGTACCTTCTCTATGATTCTTCTTGTAAAATATTTTACTACTTCCCTGGAGTTTTCTGATGCTTCACCCTTGAAGGGAATAGCCTCTTTTAATGTTTAAGTCAGCATTCATAAAATGTTTTTAATTTTGTATTGGCACAGCAATATGACTGTACACACACTTGTACACAGATGTAAAGACCGTCATAGTGGCTAGTTTTGGCCTGTCGCGTTTCGGGATCAGCTTGTGTATATCCAGTTATTTATATACCTAGAGACCTTCAGAGGTGGTATATGTGGGCCGGCATGACGATGTAGGCTATCAATGGATTTTCATTCTTTGATTGTCACTTTCGTTTTTAGACTTCACTGTACTTACCATCAGGTACTCTGTAGTCACTATGTCAAGCCAGTGTAAAAAAAAGACTGACGGTAAGTATAGTGCAGTTCAGCAACAGACGACAATCCAATGATTGTCACCCAGTGGCGTGCTTCCCGTTGGAGTATAAAAAACCATAATCTTGTTACACTTGACATTTAACATCTGCATTGATTTAAAACTTAGTCCAATCTGGATTTTTACACTCCGATTTTAGTAATTTCCAGAATTTAAGTCAACATATTTATTAAATGTTAAACTATAATAAGATAATATTTTTCATGTTTTTATGGGATTCAGGTCACTGCTGTCACCATTGTTGTGCTGGCGTAAATATGTCACGCCCGAAGATCATACAGTATATATGTAACTGGACGTACATAAGCTGAATCCGAAACGCGACAGGTACTATAATGGCCAACACATCTAAGTCCAATTTGCCATAGAACACCTGCTTATTGACCTCGACTTGGGCCGATAGCCAAAATATGATACCTAACGGTGACTCACTAGCATTTCGGAAGCGACTACTTTGAGAAGAAAAGCCGAAAGAAACTCATGGCTGCATCGGAGAGGGCTAGGGTCTTTATTTACGGCTACAGTGTTTTATAATCAAATTTTTAGGTCTGTAACAGGGATGTTACGGAGATTCGACTCCGACTCCGATAAGTCGGAACTTCCGATTGTTATTACACCTCCGGTTCCGACTTCGGTTCCGAAACTTTTGAATCGGAGGTATTCATCGGAGGTCACCACCACTGTTGTAGTCAATTCATTTGATTTCACTTTATATGTTGTTAAAACATAATATCAGTTAATCACACAATCAGTGCTACTTAATTTGTAGAAGACATTTTTAAAAGTTTAAATTAAAAAATATGATTAAAATTATTAAATTTAAAACTAAATGTATATTACTACACGATTTTTTTATTTTACATTTTAATGTAAACTAAGTAAAATAGAAATTAACACAAAAACAACCCTGGAGCAAATTTGATTTAATTTGTTCACTGTTAATGGGAAAATGTTAATAAGAAACCGCAATTTTTATTGTCAATGTATTTGTAAATTTATCACTTTCTAATTAAAAATGTTCACTGAATAATGATTTTATTGGTCCTTTAATAAACTATTTTATTCTGCCGTCACTTGTGACTGACATTGCCTCCGACTCCGATTCCGACTTCGGTTCCGACTCCGATAAATCAAATTTAAAAACTCCGACTCCGACTTCGGTTCCGATAAAACTGCCTCCGTTACATCCCTAGTCTGTAATATTTTAGTACTGTTACTAATAGCACTCACTCCGCCATTTCTTAGAGCATCCACGTAGACATCAAGTACGACGTCAGTTGGAAGCGCTAGTAGCGGCCGGCGGGCAGCCAAACGCTTAACCGCAAGCGTCAAAAGCGCCGCGAGTCGTGCGCTCGGTGCGAACGCGACGCACGCATCGCGGTGAGCGGCTTCAAGCGCACGCGCTGCTTCCAACGCTTGCGATATCTTAACATTTGTTTCACGGGTATTTTTCAGAGAAGCCAGGAGATTTGTGTCGTGTAAAATATCCGCATTACCGGACAAGTCTCGTAGAAGGTTCTCCTGTGTAATAAATATAATTTGTGGTAAGAAAATCGAGGATGTATACATTTAAGTTTTATTTTACCATTCGTAATTTTAGGGCATATTTTCCATCTCCTATCTATCACGTTCACACGGGCTCATCTTCCGCAACTCGACGCCTGAATGCGCCTATTTTGCGTGAGACTGGGTAGGGGTGATTTAATTTTCTCTTCTATTCATATTATCCTATCTATATGTTCGGTTATAATTGGTTGAGTAAAACCGGAGATAGTTTGACCTCGCAATGGTAGTATAACCGTTGTACACTATGGAAGTGAGGTGAAACATTCAAACGACTTGATTATTGCAACTGTATTATTTTAGTGACTTATTCTCCTGTAGTGCCACAGAAGAATGTTTAAATATAAATACAGTGCTAATATTAATGCAAACTCTTAAAGTTGAATTCGAATAGTACAGTGTAATGAATTTATTTATACCTGTAGATCATGCTGTTGCTTTTGTAACGTCGCCTTCTTTAATTTGATTTCTTTAGACTTCTCATTGGCCTTAGGATTTTGCTGCTGCAGCGCATAGTTCACTAATTGGTCTGTAAACACCAATCATCAAACATTGATTATTTGATTTTTTAAACATAATACCGAATCTGAGTGACGAAATTACGGGTTCCAACCCAATCAATTAAATTTTGTCATAATAATACATGCATCATATTCATAAGCGAGGTTTTATCTCGCTTGACATACATTTTACTATACTCTATAACTTATTTAAACAACAGTGCTTGTTGAAATACTGTCATAAATTTAAAAACCATCTTAAGGTAATATACAGCCAGGAGGCGGGAAAAGAAAAGCGGTAGGCTCCACTAGTCTACGGTCCCAGCGTCTTTGGCGGTCGCTTACGTTTTTATTAGGTACGGTCGGCCTGTTTCTAATATTCTTCTCTTCTCCTGCCTGGCCTTTGCATACCATAGGAGATGACTAGTAGTAGTTAGAGACAGTAACAACTACTGTTTTTCAATAATTAATAATCCTGTTATGTTCTTCACAAATAAGTTCTAGTCGGTCGAACCAGAAGGTTAGTGAAATCTTTCAAACGCTTGTCAAATTTACAAGGGTTGTTACAGATGGTGAATTACAAACAATAACAATATAAAACATTTTTTATACTTGCTAGTTCATTAAATGTATTGTAACATTGAATAAAGTACAGAATTTATGAAAAGACCAAAAATATTTAAATTTACAATATTATATTACAAGTTTTAATTATTTATAAACCAGTCCTCGAAATCAATCAATTATTGACAGAATTCTTTCTTAGTTTTCTACGGCAGTGTTATTCATCGAGTATAAACAACGCATTAAAATGTCTGTTCTTGCAATAATGAACAATACTAGTAGCAGCACGTAAACTGTACCTGTGAGACCATCAATCCTAGCAGTGAAGTGCAGCGGCGCGAGTCTGGCGGCGCAGTGCGGCGGCAGACGCGCCGGCAAGCACTCGTCGCGGCACTGCAGCAGCAACCGGCCCCCGGCGGGCGAGGCGGCGGCAGTCGTCACCGCCGGCAGACCGTGCAACAGCTGCGACCAGCACTCGTGTATAGCATCCACCTCGGTTATCACTAATATTCGGTTCAATCTGTAATTTGATTTTCTCAATTTTATTGAGTATTCTTCAACGACTTTATAAAGGAGCGGGGATAAGAAACAAAGGAATCACGTGAAGGCGGACAACTCACATATTTCGTCTATCGCCCGACCCACGCAATTCTTTTTGTGCAACCTATTTTGTTATTCCGAGTGATTGCCAGAATTTAATTTAAGATTATTAAGCACAGTGCTGTAGTCCAAAAATGGGCCAATATTAACGAGAAACAGTTAATTTAGCTTCTTTAGTGTCAGGTGCTTACTACTACTACTAAGAAGTCAAGTTATATATCCTATACCCAGCTATCCTAATTTAATAAAACCTAACATAACACCTGCAAATGCATTACACACAGACACAGATATTCGTAAAATAAAAATATACCATATCTCTTGGGATAGTTCAGTATATTTAATTTTTTCGAGCATAGATAATATTATTATATTTTATTAAAACGAGCCATGAAGCGCGTCATTTTTTGTATCAGGTCTAGAAAGCCTAATATTATTATTACAGGAAAAGAACAGAAGTAAATTATGATAAAAAATATAGATATTCACCTAACGGCATAGTGCACAGCAGTCACCAGCTTCTCACTATTTTGTGAGACAAATTCGCATTGCTTGTCCGAGAGATGGTTCTTCAGCCAAGCGAGACCTTCACCGTCGGGGTCCACAAGTAAAGGTATGAAGCCGCATTTGTCATCTTCCAAGTACTGTTAAAATATTATTACTTTAAAATAAATTCAATAATCTTGTAACCCAGTTGTAATACGAAATAAACAGTGCTATTAAAAATCACTAATGAATAGTGGTTAATATTTGTTACTGTTATATAAATAATGGTTTAGCACTAAACTTTCTTTTGTTTTTACTATTTTCTACAAGTTATAGTATGCATTATGTAATGCAAAAGAATAGTTTTCAGTTTGAGAGCTCACCTCATGATAAGCGAATACTGTATTTACACAAGTGACGATCAAATGAAAAATACTGTACAGAAAGTGATGTGTGGAAAATTTAATTAATTATAATTTAATAGCTTTAAAAACATTTAAGCAATTTAATAATTAATTTTCATCCTCAGTAAGGAAGGTTATGATATAAAGATATTTCTCAGTTAACAGTTCTTGTCTTGAATCAATTTTGTTTTAAGGACAATAAACTAATTTATAAAACTAATAGTTACTTCTCTAAAGAGGTTCCTTTACCTGGTCAATAAACAGGGCATTTTTTGTTGCCGACAAATCTGAAGGCAAGCCATCCGCGTCCCATTTCAATTGTTTTTCAGCTGTAGACAAGAAGTTTATAACCGAGAATAAAGAATCATCGAAATCTATTAATTGACTCCATTTCTTCAAATAATCCCTGAAAAGTAAATTGATATTTTTTAATACGCGGTTTCATATTCACGAGCGCGATGCGACCAATGTTAACATAAAACTTATTATACTGTTGTAGGCTGTATTCTTGATTGTACCAATTTCAAACAAAATAGTGTTTCAACTCTTGGTTTTAGTCAGTAAATGTATTAATCACATTAAATATTGACTTAAAAAGTGTTTCAATGATAAAATACCTTGCTTGCGGTTCGGTTAGATCAGGCAAATAAACGAGGTAAGCGGCAGATAATATCGCTCGCTGATTTAGTTCCAATATTTCTTTTGATATAGTTTCCAACTGCAAGATACAGAAAAAAATACCATATTAGTATTGGTACATTTTCAGTCGATTATACACAAAATTACAAATAATTGTCCTATGTAAGGAAAAGCTATGTTGAGTAGATAGAATTTAGTTTTTTATAGTAGGTCGATAAAATAGCTGCACTTCATTTGATGGCAAGTACAGTCCAAGGACTGTGACCGCCATCAAGAGGCAATAATCCATTGACAGCGAATTCCAATTGCAGAATGATAAGACTGTACAATTCTATGTCGAGATCTATTGATCTCATAACATATTTAATAACATAATCATTTAATCATTGACATATTTAATGAAAACATCTGAAACTTAAAAAAAGGATGTTATTCGAGTAGATTGCGGAATAGGTTATTGTTTGTTTTTTTTTTATATTTCTGCAAATTAGATTAGTGTTTTTCCTTTCTTTACTGTTCCTGTCCGTTGTTGCTTGTATTTTCATTTCTCTTTCCTTCTGTGCAAATAGTCTACACTTTTAAATACTATAGTCACATTTGTAATGCATCTTGTTCATGGCTTATATTTTTTTGCATGTGTTAATGTAGAGTAAGTAAGTGTTCTTATAAATAAATAAATAAATAGTATTGTCCTCATAGTGGTTAAAATTTAGTACTATGAAAGGCGGAGGCAGAGGTTTATCTAGAGACATATTATAGTACTTCACGAACTATATTTCGAAACGCGACAGGTGGATGCAAGTCGATATGAAGAATTTGCACCCATGTCCTAACAGTCGTGATCTAGTCAAGCATAGATTGCCTTGTCACATCACTCGCTGATGCTCATTTATCAGCAACCGCCGGCCATTGTACGGTAACGACTGGTAGCTTCATTGTCACTATAAACGAAGTCGCGAGCAGATCATGTACTAAAATAACTTTTCAAATAAAAACAATATATCAACTCTTCATATCCAGATATATATCCATTTGACAGCCTAATATTTCAACAAAATTAATAGTAATCCTACCTGAGATAATGAAGCCACAGGGGCTTTGACCATCAGCAATCATATTATAGTTTGTCACAGATTAATGTATAAATGCATTTAAGTGTATGTTATTATTATTTCATAATTTTTAGCGTGGAATGTAGAAGAAGTAAAGAACATAATCTAGTAATAAAAATAAATTACATCGTTCTCCCAGGCCGTATACTCATGAGCGAGTTGGTCCAGTAATTGACTAGCGGCTGATATAGTTTGCTTGGCATTAGACAACCGCAGTTCTAGGGCGGCCGCGTCTCGTGTATGTTGGCCGAGTTGTTCTTTTAGCGCTGACACTCGTTCATCTACCGTCGCCAGACCGCTCGATAAAGCTGACAGTTGACTTTCAGCTTCTTGTAAATTCCTGTTACCGTCAAAATTTAAGCTAAAATATCTGAGTAATTAAGCACTGGTCAATCGTGCTGCCTAACTGCTGATCTATTGAATATTTGCCTCTTGAGTTTGCCTTCCTTGTTTTCTCTTTAATGCTTAGTAAAACGGATCAATAGAAGAAGAAATCATGACACAATGACCAAGAGATAGCACTGACTCGAGGTGCTAATGAGATTATATTACCAAGACATTTGAAAATTTTGTACCACAAAAGCATAGGGTCGTAAAATCTAGCGTGAGAAAGTTTCAGCACATAATAAATCTTGCCTATTTTTTCAAATTTTAATATCAATCAAGCGTTTTTATTTCTTTGTAGCATACACTCAGTTATAAGTTGGTTGTAGTGGATTCATTTGTTATTGTATGCGTTTCTTACTTCTGTAGCAAGATCTGTCGTGCTTGCAACGGCTGCACTCGCGCCAGGGCAGTCCCATAATGCATGTTGGCACAGACCCAAGCCGCTAGCGGAGCGCACGCGGCGCTAGCCCTGCGCGCTGTACTCGGCTCGAAGGACGCTCCGCGTTTTTCGAGCAGCTTGCGGACACTTTCCATAGCTCCAGGACTTATCTGGCTTGCGTCCAAGCATCTACAAATGTTTGCGACACTCTTATCCATTTCTACATATAACGGCAAGTTATTTACGCATTATCAAATCACCTGGTAAGTAGACTGAGATTTTTAAAATCAGGTAAGAAGTGAACGTGTTGGGACATGTTTGTCAAAGATTCGTTAATAATTGACAAAGAAATTGGTCGAGTACAGACATCTGAATATAACAATGACGAGAGACACCAGCCAGGTGAATCGATCACCTTGTGAAGGTTACTAGACGAAAGTGATCGGCCAAAACACTCTACCGCTAGGAATGGAAAGTAGTGAAAAAAAAACACTTAGAATTGTATAGCACTGAGGGACATTGGTTGTGGGGTGAAGAAGGTTATCTCATTATTCGACCATCTAGAGAGGTTATAAAATTGTCATAGAAAAACACCAATGACCTATTTTACTTAAGTCAATATAATTGTATCAATTAGATTGACATAACCATTGTGGTTAGTAATAATATACAAAAATTACATTGTTTTAATAATTTTAATGACTACATTACTTATATTTCGATTGTTTTAGTTTTTTAGTACTAAATAATTATTCATATACGAGGCTCCAACATACCGAATATCTTCTTTAACTCCACGCTTGGACAGAAAATTCTTCATAGAGTGCCAGGATGTATCAGCGATGCCCATAAGCCGTAAAACACCTTCGAGGACATCGCGTACCACATCCGGCGGCGCTCTTAGCGAGCGCACCTGATAAAATAATATACTTACTTTAAATCTTACTAGCTATGGAGATCCGGCATCGCCCAAGCAGATAATTTTTATAAGTTACGTAGTTTTCGAGTTTACTTGCAGAGTTTAGGTGAATATATGCCCGTTCACACAGGAACCGTTACCGGACATTACCGGAATAAAAAGTACATGTTACTGTCCATATTCGTATACTTAATGTTATCTAAATCTGTTCAGTCGTTTTAGTAGGTAGTACGTACTTACTACGTTAATTTACTGTTAAACTACTTCTAAAATTAGCAATAAATAAGGCATTGTGTATATTGATTCTATCTCTTTACCAACCTCACTGAGGGACTCCGGACGTATGTCTCCAACGGCGGCTCGCGCCGCTGCTATGACTGGCTCAACTGATGCCAATTCTGCTTCGATTTCAATTTTTCTAAAATGCAAGTTTTAGTCAATACTCAGAGCCTCAGAATAAAAATAATCTACTACATTAAATAAAAATAATTACAAAAACAGAAAATGCATTTAAAAGTACTCACTGAGCTTGTAATCTCTCATTTTCTACTTCAATGTTCTTCTTTAGTTCATGCATTTCTTCCTTCTTGTCAGTAGTGGCTCGCACAGTTGCGCTGATCTGATCAAGAGCTTGATTCGCTTTAGCCTGTTTATCAGAAAGTTCTGTTTCTTGTTTAGCTGCTTCCGCTTGTAGTGTTGCTACTTCACTTCGGGCACGTCTCAGTGCTTCCACCCCGGCCTGGTTATTGCGCAAATGTTTATTTATTATTAGAAAGCTATATACAGGTACTCAAAAGACTATATCTTCAAAACCAAATTCAAATTCAATTTTAGTAGATACGAACCGTTAACATAGTTTGTCTCTGAATTAGCATAGACTTTTTTTTGCACATAATGTAATAGAAACTTTTGATGAAGTTGACATATCTGCATGGCGAACTCCTCCAGCTCTTATCGAGGCTGTTATATATTTTCACAAACTCATTTGTTGGTATAATGTTCACTTCATCCTCCAATGTATTAATCATATTCTCTTTTTGTAGTCTAAAAACAGATAATTGATGTTATAATAAGGAGTATCTGTGAGGCTTCAATCGATGAAAAAACACAAGTAATTATAATTTAACTAAAAAAAGTTATTGGTACATACTATTTAATAATAACTGCAACGTAGCCTTAAGAGTAAAAATAACGTCTACTGCAATTTATAAGCATTACTTATTATTACTTAAAAATGAGTAAAAAATATTTATGACAATGTTACCCAAATAGTGAAATAGGGATTAGTATCTAACAAAATGGACCAATTCCATTTATAGAGTTCGGGTTCAGCTTTTGTTTAAGTTATAAAAAATACTTTTTCTATAAAGATGCAAACTTGACAGTTTAGGGTTTTGAATGTAACACGAAATGTTGCTTTAAATCGATCAAAGCTAAATCCAAGCAAAGTGAAAATAGTACATAACTGTGTAAGGGAAAGCAAAAATAACAAATTATTGTGCAGTAGTGCGGCGCCAATACTAAGTGTACACAAGTGAAAATAGTACACTTAGATACCTCTGTATAATAAGCGAAGGTATGTTATGCAAAGTGACTTCAGACCAAGCATCTATCCATAGTAAATGGGCTTCGTTATATAGAAACGGATAATTGTCAATTAGTTCTGAGAGGTTCTCTTGATCTTTATCTAACCAAATTATTATTCCCAAGTTTTGCTTTAGATCTATAATATAAGATTTCAGTATTTTAGGATTTGTATATGTTAAAATAAAAATGCAGTGCTTGTATAATGAACTGTATTATAATTTTTAAATACTTAATTTAACACAACTCTTTATAGCAATAACGTATTTAAATCCACGTTACTCACATTTTCAGTGTGGCGAGTTTTTGTTTTAATTTAACAAATATTATTTATGTTAAATTTTAATTTAACAGTATACGTAAAACAATACTATAAAAGATAAAAATAGCAAGGTTTTTGTCAAGCATATAGAACGGACAAGTCTGTACATTGGCAAAGTAAAGATTTTGTATTATCATAAGCACTGAGTGTGATGTCCGGACAAATCACTCGTTAATTACTTCATTATAAAATTATTAAAGAATAAAAACCCCATAAATTATTTGGTCCTTCAAATCGGGTCCAATACTCAAAGGTATATTTTTAATGAGAATCCATTTCACATGGTAATTAAATTGGAAAATATCAATATTTTTGGCCCTGTCGCTATCAGGCAAGGTAATGTCTTCAGAAAAAAAAAACAGAACAAACTTTCACTAAACTTTTAGATCATTTATCGGATATAATATAGGTAATACACTTACAGAATTCATACATTTGGCTTAGTAAAAAAAACTACAGAAAAAATCGTTGGTAAACAGATACCTGAATTGATAGTAGACAACAGTTGGTTACGACGTAGGGCCTCAATCTTAGCGAGTGCCTCGCCTTCTTTAATAGAAACAGTATTCTCGCAAAGTATTAGAAGCGCACGAGATCCTTCTGCACATGCACTCACCGCCTATGTACGTCAGATAAAATAAGGAATATTATGTTAAATCAAAATATTACAATTATGGCCTTTTTCTTTTAGCAGCATCTCGTATGACATCTTACAAATTAAAAAAGGATTTGTTTTTTTTTTCAACACTCAAATGTATTCTAGTATATAAATTAAATCTATGTTTTTTACAAACAATTCTGACGAATACACCATTAACGTGTAATCGCAACTATCTACATTGCGTTATATTCATAAAGAGCTAACTATCTAGTCAACGCGATGTTATCGCCGTGTGGAGATCGATTCATAGAACTGCTATTGACATTGAAGACTCTGTGTTAAGGTACCAAACTTGATGAAACCTTGAGAAATAAATACTAAATGGTAAACTTACATTTTTTATTTGAGAAGTAAGTTGCGAGTAGTGATTAACAAAATATACGGAGGCTGGCAATTCTGCGGCGGCCAATAGAGCGGCTGCGCGTCGTCCCACACCAGCACTGCCGACGCATACCGCCACGTCCCCGTTTGTCTATAAAAAATATTATATACATAGTCACATCGGAGACCTTGAGTGTAGGTAGATAAACGAAACAATACTTTCTACACCTTAAGAAATCAATTTAACTGCCTTATCATTCAATAATATCTTTAGGAACTCTGACATATTCTTGTTCGTTAAGAAAATATTTATCTAAATAAAAATTCTTTCCATGTTTTTATGATCAATAAAATGTAATTTAAATGGAGAGCCCTTATAGAGTCTTGTATTGCAATGTTTACATTGTATTATATGACATTATAAGAACTAGAGCAAAAAAGTATATTAGCATACCGTTCTAGCTACAGCTGTAGACAGAATAGCCAATTCAATGCACGTCTCCGCTCCGGTGTCCCCAAATATGTTGTAATCGTGCTCTGATACTGAAATATGTTTTAGTCCATTTAAAACTCTTCAACTTTCAACTTGAGGATATATTTTGGCACTAGCAATAGACTTGATTATAGCATAGAAACCTTAACCAATTATTATACACATAAAATTGATTTTAAAGTGTCATAGCTATACACCATAACTACCACTATTTAGTTCTAATTGTAATTGAGTTAATTAATAAACCTCAACTTTTACTGGATAATTACAAACTTAGAATTTACATAATATTCATTAAGCCAAAGCTGATCGTCAACATAAACATCATAGATAGTTCGACTTTGCAATGAAAAACTATGATCGGCCATGCGGTTTCATATTAATTACTAGAATAACTTAAACGATCGATTTTGCTAGAATACTGTGTCAGACGGTGACGCATGCTCATCGGCGACTCCCCTAGGATTTAAGGACGTAGGTTAGGGCACAATGGAGCTAATATATTCAGTGGGATACAAGCCCTTAAATAAAAAAAAACATCAATTTTCTTCAAGTAAAATGTTACTGATCACGAAAGAAATTGAATTTAAACGTACACTACAACTAGACTAACTAAAATAATAGAACTAATAGAGTAATAAAAGTTCTTACAACACTGGTTGATTAGTTTTTGCGTTTTGTGGTGCCATTCTTCTTTGCTTATGACTTGCAAATATGTTACGTCAGCGCGCAACTTGTTCGAGAAATATAGAGTTTCATTGCCTGTTTCTAAGTATTTCTTACAAATCGAATCATACATTTCTTTATCTTCATATGTTACTAATCTATCTTTAAATATAGCATTAGCTTCCGCACTAACTGCCTGAAAATATTTAACAGTATGATTATAAATATAGTTTCTTAAAAACTTAAAGTTAATCTATGGATAATGTATAAATAGTTCGATTGTGTATATTATCAAAATATTTAAATAATATAATACCATTACTAAGTCCTTATAATTCAACGGCGAGTACAATTTGACGTTTCCACACCACATTTTTAAGTGAGTAGCATTCCATTTGTAATGCGGACGGGAATCCAATGTTTCAGTTACCTGTCAAATAAATGTACAAATAAATTAATTAGATTAACATTCTACCTAGAATGTATAAATAAAGCATTTTAAACTAACAAACCTAACTGTATAAAAAATAATTAACTTTACAGTTACTAATTTGGTATTGTAACTATTTTACCTCCTTAAACATGTTTAATATTTTGCCGACAAGACTAGACACTTCATTCATCGATATGTTCTTGTCTAGGGCTTGTTTTAAATAATTTGTAGCTAATTGTAATAGTTCCTCGTCATCGGGTTCGCTGAAATAGTTAAGTTATACCGTTATTTATTAAACCAATCTAAACAAAGTGAGGAAGGAAAAATTGATGGAGAGGGGAGACTTTCTTGTCTGTATCAAATATAATGTATTCTATGATGCAAACAGCAGCTTTGACGGAACAGTTGAAGTAACGAAATGAGTGCTAACGTGAGTGCGGTTCTCGCGAACGCGGCGGCGAGACGCGGGCACAAGGCATTGGCGTGCGCAGCCGTGGCCACAACCCGCATGTTGTCTAGACAGCACCACACCGCGCCCGACCTGCCATCCTCGTCGCTACCGCGGTACCAGAAACCTCCACTCTTTATCACCTGTGGAATTAACACGTCAAACGTCATCGTCGCACGAAGGTACGTCACCCGAGGGACGAGAATAACTTCAATAATACAGTGCAACATATTATAGTTCGGACGTTAAGGTACATACAACGTTTAAGAACTTTGTAATATAAACTATATTAGTATATAAAATATTGACTATGTTATTAATGAGATAAGAGATGAGAAATACCGCTTCTAATGTGTGAAACATGGGAGTAAACCGTAATAACCTGCAGTAGGAAGGCATGCACCGGTACGGAACCCCAAGCATCTTTTCGCGCACGATGTATTGCACGCACCAATAGCGTAACCCCTGCACTGTTGCGCACTGATGCCCCTGCGGCCGCCCCGCCTCCTGATCGTACTGCATTATTCTGTACAAATAATTTATATCTTCTTCGTTTGGGCTATATCATGTTTTACCACTTTTACATTCGTTTTTATCTTTGATGATAACATTTATACATACACATGATCATCAAATTTTAAAAAATGTACGATGTAATCAAATAAAAATAGAAGAATATTTACCTTTTTTTTTTTTTTTGGTAACCCGGTGGAAATCCCTGCGGACCTTCAGGGGAGCGGTGAGGGCCGCTCCCCCGGTGTGTCGGACCTGCCCCGACTAAAACCACCGGGGTGTTCCTTCTCTCGTCTGCCGGATGCTAAGGGCAAAGCCGAGCCATCTTCCTCGGCATCCGGCGACGTCCGGCCTTGTGCAGGCCTCACCTACTAGGCGGTGGGACGGTTAGAAAGTCGCCGCCCCCCGCGTGCACCTAACACATTTCGGGGAGAATGGTGTACAGAGCCAACCCCCCCTCATCTCCTTGAAATTGTCATCAGAGCGGTGTGCGGGAACACATCGCACACCGCTCACGCCAGGATCTGGGCGACGCACTAGAAGAATATTTACCTAAATTATTCCAAGCAACCAAACGACTTAGGCTAAGATTTATAAACGTAATTTCGACTTTTCTTAGCAAAGTTCTCATAAAATAAATTCGTTTTGACAAAAAACTGAATATATAATAGGAACTTGAAAACAGCCGTAGTATTCGTAGAGCCAAGTCCATGTTGACAAAAACGCTGACTTATCAACTAATATAATAATATAATATATAATTTAATTGAGTAATATAAGTTGTAATGTTTTGTGTTTTTTTTTAAGAAACCTTATAATATGCATCTATAAATCTCAGCCTTAGATAAAGGAGCACTCTAACAGAGATAAATTTCGAACAAAATAAAAGTATGGGATTGAGACAGGCATTTGAAATGATACATGATCAACGTTATGTCATTCCCATACATTTTAGGACGTTTTACTAACGTCATCGCTGATAGGATGACCTTTTATCTGGGCCCTCTGCATATAGAAACATTTCTATAATGCAAAAAAAAACAAAACTGTACTTATTAAAAACTTAATTAGAAAATTCAATAATTGTAAAATAAAACATTATGAGCATGCGTGTACGTATTCGTTTGTGTTAAAAGTATAGCTTAGTAACCTTTTTCAAAATATCGATCATTTCAGCTGGTTCTAAAACGGGCGTGCAATCTATTGTAATCACCATAGAATTGCCTTCTTTAAGTATATATTCGGCCATAATACTGAAATAATAACGAAAGTTTAATTTAATAAGATATTAGACAGTCCATAGGTTTACCAATTATAAAATAGTTTATATTCTTACTTCTTAGCAACAGCGTCAGGTCCGACAATGAGCAGATGTGTTTGATTCAAGTTAACGCAAGCTCGCAGTATTGGTTCGCACGCGTATAATCTAGGCGACATGTACAAGGAATCTGTCACCCATTGACTGATTGCTAAAGGAATTGGCGGTGGTGGGCCAAGTATGCATGATAACTGAAAAATATACAGGTGAAATTTTAAAGCGGGACTGGATGGAAAAATCCACAGCTTTTTCAAAATGAAGGCCTCAATATCTGGCAAGGCAAATTTATTTAAAGTTTAACGATTCTTTTTTATTTCATATCAAAATTGACCCAAAACTCTTGTGAGTACTTTTTAGTTTTTCTTATAGTTCCCGATTGGAGCCGTAAGTTTCACAAAAACTCAAGTAAAACCGTAAAACTACTTTTATTCTTTAATTTGATATCGACACTGAAATACACATTTTATAATACTTTGAAGCATCAACTAATCACAACTAATCAAAAAACTTTACCTCTTCTCTGAAACTATCAGCTGCACTATTTTTGAGGATAGGAATGGCACTTTTTTCGACAGCTAAATATACTATATCTTCTGCAGTTGTATGTTCAGAGTTTAATAGCATGTTACGTGCTGAATATTCAAATTGAGTAAGTATCTGTTTTATCAACGTCGTACTGCATTGCTTTATTATAGTGTCTGATCTATGTGCGGTGAACCATTCGAGACATTTATTTATAGCTTGCAACAGTACTGGTACAGCTGATTTTATACTGTCCTCTTCAAACTCAGCTCTTTTCACCCAAGCTTCTAGTATTTCTTTATCACAGTTTACGTCATCACTGGAAATGAATCAAAAATATATTAAAAATAATCATTTATTTACTATTCATTTTAATATATTCCATACAATTTCTAAAACAGATAATGAAGTACAAGGGTCTACATTCCATTGATAAACTTCGTCTTCATATCTGCCTAAATACAACACCGATAAATTCATGTTACCGTTACCTTTATAACTGGACTTACTGGTATACAACTAATCCCGAAGTGATTCTTTGTATCCATGCTCATTGTTCGCGACCTAGTCGGGCACAGACTACAAAACACTTCCCTCCTGTTTATTTAGTATCGGCTGTATAGTATCGAAGGATAGTAAATAAAGATCATCGAACCTGAGTAAAATAATCCCCAAGCGCGAGAACGTAGCAGGCGAAGCATGCTCCAAAGTGTGTGTTTCAAATATGAAGTTGACATTGGTACCGAACTGTATGCGCCAGCCGGATGGTAGCGTCAATAGACGGTTGTCATCCAACACCGAATTGAGAGCCTCTACCCACTCAGGGTCTATGTCACCGTCGCACACCACCCACGACCAAACGTCTGGATTATCAAGTTGAATTTTTATGACGGCCAAAAGCAACAACCTACCTATCGTTAATTTTTAGATAGATTTATTTCTCTGTAACTAGATTCAAGCGACACCATCCATTAGAAAATTAATCATTTTCGCTATATATTCAACCAGGTTGTTTATTAGATAAGGACTCTGACGAGAAAAGAACAAAGAGGCGCATAGTTAGAATGAGAAAAAGAAAAAGCTACATAATATACACGACTTAAAAAAGACAGATGCAGTATTTAAAAAGAATAAAAATACGGAATGGTTTAAAGATCAAAATCATAGATTATCCTGTATTCAGCAAGATCATAACTGCCGTCATGCCTTAATAGTCATTGCTGTACAGAAACGATTACTGAAAGGAACTGGGTCACCATTGCTGAGCAGCGATTGACAGAATCTAAATCGTAACATTACATATATGGACTTTTCATATCGAGGGGTGAAAGGCTATTTGGTTTAAGTGACATTTTTTGGTGATATAGTAATACATATATCTGAAATCGGTAAAAAACACTGATTCCGAAAATATAGATATTACTATATTACCAAAAAATGTCGCTTAAACCAAATAGCCTTTCACCCCTCGATATAATCTAAGGGTTATCAAGAAAACTCCAAGAGTCTATTTTTGATCAACGCCCGTAATGATTTTATTAAGATATATAAAAATTCATACAATGTATCCTTTTAACGAAAACAATTATACCTCAATTATACCTCACCACTTGTGGTATGTGGTTCACCAGTTCTTTGCCAAATTTTCATGTATATTTCATATATTTATGCTATCTGTTTATAGTTTCAGTTAAAATTAAATAAATATTGATGGTGTACCTGAAGGTTGATTTGATATTTCCAAGGCGGTAGCAGATATAATACCATCAGTCCATTGCCTAGTATCATGGTCGATGCTGCCAAGCAACCAATCACGACTCACTGCTTTCGGACTTATAACGTACTCCACAATGTTCCTCCCTTGTTGTGTCAGAGTCTAAGTATATTGAAATATATCCATTTAAATTACATACATGTTCATATATGGCAATAAACATAATATTCCTTTCTTGTGCATTTATTATAAAATGATAAGTATCAAAAATTGAAAGGCACTTTGTAATATGTGCACAAAATAAACATCAAGTCTGTATGTCGCTGTTAGGAAAGGCAAATTGTGAAACACACAAGATGTTTTTATATAAGAACATTCGACTATAACCAATTTTAATTGGCAGTCTAAAGCAAATAATTCATAAATGGGACGAGAAACAGTTGAATGCATACCGTTTTAAGTAGTCTTCTGATCGTAGTTTTTCCGGATCCCGGAGGACCGACAATAACAACCCCCATTCGTTGATTTAATTGTTCATATAGCTCTATGCATTTTTGAGACTATAAAATATAATTTAGAGTTATAACAATATCAATAAATCTATTTATTGAGTATATTGGTGCAACCAAAACCAACAAACCTGTAGCTTATTTTGTATTAGTTTGAGATTTTCATAAGAAATTTCAAGAGCACCTTTGATTGGATCGGCAGTAGAAGATTCTATTGTGACGTCGGAGAATACGAGAGACAAAATATTTTCAAATCTGCAATGTTATAATTTATTTAATGCCTGAAAATTGGAATATAGGTAGAAAAGAATATTTCATATATTCTTGTGATACTAAAATGATTACAGATCACAGAAATATCACATAAAATCCCGCTATCGGTTAATCGGAGAGTGAATAATTGATCTAGCAAATTAAATTTACCGAAGAGCGTCCTGCGATGTTAGTTTGGAGAGATTGTTGAGAGCCAACTGATGCGCAACGGTAGAGCGGTGCTGCGTGGAGTCGGCCAGTGCAACGGCCGTGCTGCAACTGCTCACGGCAGATTTCAGAGCGCGCAGTCCCCAATCATAATGCCTCTGCCCACTCAGCAAGCCGCTGTCATAGCACATACATTTAGTACAAAATATGATTACTGTAAAAAAAGTTAGATCAGGTAATATCGTAACTGTGTCGCCTGGGAATCTTTAAGAGAAGAGTGAATAGGCATTTGCTAGGCGATCGCGTTTCATCATCGATCTCATCTTCACTTTCCACCAAGTGTGATTGAGGTAAAGCGTTCGTCTATAAATTATAAAAAAAAAATGAAAATTCTTATACTATTACTATTGGACTTGATAGCTGAAACTGTACATAAAGAAATAAGGTCTTTCGAACGGACAGAAATAAAAACAATAACTCGAGCCTGGTCCAGCAGTGCCACCAAGCCTTAGCTCAGTTATGTTTAAAGTAGGGATGTAACGGAGGCAGTTTTATCGGAACCGAAGTCGGACTCGGAGTTTTGAAATTTGATTTATCGGAGTCGGAACCGAAGTCGGAGTCGGAATCGGAGTCGGAGGCAATGCCAGTCACAAGTGACGGCAGTAGAAAGTAGTTTTATTATGGGACATATAAAAACATTATTCAGTAAACCTTTTTAATTAGAAAGTAATGAATTTACACACCCACAGACAATGAAAATAAAAAGTGCTGCGTTTCTTATTAACATTTTCCCATTAACAGTGAACAAATTAAATCAAATTTGCTCCAGGGTTGTTTTTGTGTTAATTTCTATTTAATTTAATATAAAACTAAAAAAATATTTTAGTAATAAATTTAAATGTACATTTAGTTTTAAACATATTAACTTTTATAAAAAAAAATTAACCAAATTTTTAAAAATTCCTTCTTCAAATTAAGTAGCATTGATTGTATGATTAACTATTATTATGTTTCAAGAACATATAAAATGAAATCAAACGAATGGACTACAACAGTGGTGGTGACTTCCGATTAATACCTCCGATTAAAAAGTTTCCGAACCGAAGTTGGAACCGAAGGTGTAATAACAATCGGAAGTTCCGACTTATCGGAGTCGGAGTCGAAGCTCCGTAACATCCCTGGTTTAAACAATAACGTTACAACCCTACAATGGGCTACAAAGCGGATCACGCGGCAACGATGCCGCAGATGAACTCGCTAGAAGGGGATCTAATACGAGAGTGTTCGGACCTGAGCCTATTGTTCCACTCCCTTTCAGCTGCTTCAAATCTGAAATACGTCAAAGAATAAGACGCCTGAGGGACTCAGACTGGAACAACTTAGTAGAATGCAGACAGGCTAGAGAAGCATTACCTCGGGGAAACCCAAGGATCTCTAGAGCCGTTCTGCATATTAGTAAATTACAGATACGTAAGGTCACCTTGAACTTGAAGGTCTTTCGAAATGGTCCTTATGAAATTTGAATTTATCTCCTCTTCAAACATTTCAAATCCCCGACAGAGTTGGGGTACAATTGAATGTCGGGACCATAACCACATCATAGATGGCACTATCAATGTATTAGTCGCTAAGAATCCAATACAATCCAGATCCCATTCACAATAGCGGTATTTACTCCTAGTTATAAAGGATTACTAACTTAAAAATACAATAAACAGTTATGCAGACCTAGCCATTGTGAAAACGTTGTTTAAATCCTGAGCGAGTGCACCTGCGTCTGGTATAGAATTAGCAGCGAGGAGGTGTGTCGCAAGTTGGTCACCCCGTGGTTGCACCATGGCTACGGGTCGCAAGACTCTCTCCAACGCTGGAGGCAAAGCCCTCCGTCCGCCGTAACCTCTACCAACAGGGTTCATTGTTGCTGCTACACCACACCACTCCGATACTTGTACCTAGAAATGTAACAAAATATTTGATTGTTAAATATAAAAAAAAAAACTTTCTTACAAGCGCTATAACTGTTCTAGTGTACTCAGGAGCCTTAATATTTCAATTTTAATTTATTAAGTGAACAAAAGGGAACCTATTAAAATAGGAGAAATGATTTTGTGAACTTATAATCATATACATCGTATAATATTTGTAAACCACTACACGCAGTTAATTAAAGAAAATAAATAGATTTTAAATTAAAGGTACCTAACTATATTTTATGTCAAGACCGGTATATCAATGAAAACTTAAAACATAGCTACATCGATACCCTTGGATCAAAAATACATTGTAAAACAATTGTAAAAGTTTCAGCAAGCATTGTTCTTAAAACAAGAGAAACTACAGTCAATAACTTTTTTCTTTTCTGTTTTACGAAAAATTCGCATTTTGACCGTTATTCCGTTTGAAGACAAAGGTATCGATGTATTAAATAACTTATATGTAAAGTGTATTAAAGGACCTGTTTCCCATTAAGTAGAGCAGTGGGTGTGGATCCAGGTGTTTGCTGATGCAAAGCTGTCAATAACGACGCGAGCTGATGCGATACAGTAGCAAATGTGTCTTCTGTGAGTCGATTGAACTCATCGAAACAGCCCCAAGCACCGCTCCGAGCTAAGCCACTGAGCAATCTGCCCATACACTGCCCGTCCATTGCCTAAAATTTATTTTTTTTTTAATCTAACTCGAAAATTACTATATTGTACCTAATTATGAGTGATACTGGAGTCAAAAATCGACTGGATATATAATCAAACTAATCTCGATGTTCTATAGATAATATTTACATTCGTCCAAAGTTGTAGTGATACTTTTCACGTTTCTTTTGAAAGACCCAGTAGTTATCCTCCAGTGTTATTTTCCTTTCACAGTAATTGGTTTAAGAGATGCGTCATAAAAGCTTCCTTCCGCTTTTTCTAGTTCATTGCCTCTGCCAACTAGTTAATGTTTATTCGACTTGTAATTACAAATTAATATGACCACACAAGGTCACACACAAATGTAGTTATCTCACTAACTACCGTGTATGCATTCATGATGCTACATTATCGTTATTACTGATATGGTTTACGCAAATGGCAACCAGAGAAAGAGATAGATGTCAGGCGGACAAATACATTTTATCACATTGTTACCCGCTGAGTACCTACCTAATGTTGTCTCATTGCTTTCATGCATCTTTAAACTTGTCATCAAATATATAAAATCATTACTAAAATGCAGTTAAATGTGTTTACAAACATGTTTCATATATACAATTTCATTCTTACAATTAAGTAATTGCAACTTCGGTAGACAAAAATACTCCTCAAGTATTATAATTATTTCTTGTCGAAGTAAGACAACCTAATTGGATATAACTACAGAAACAAAAGAAAAAGAAACATAATAACCTTAGATACTTACCTCATCACAATTAAATATTAACACCAAACGACCGACGAGGCCACCCAGAGCTTTAACCGATTCAGTTTTTCCAGTACCTGCAGGACCGAATGGATTACCCACAAATCCCAAATGCAGGGACTGAAAAAAAAAACTTCAGTTATTTTTAGATGATAATTGTAATAAGCATGGGTTTTATGCCGTAATAATAATTAAAATATATATTAATTATGATTACTACAATATTTGATTCAAACAATGATCATTAATTCACGTATAAAACCTATAGTTTATACATTTGTTTCAGTGTTGTCTCTCTTGCAGATACAATATTTAATAATCTACTAATCCATATTTAAGATGTTGTCCCACGGTAGCATTCCTTATTGCATTATCCTTACAGTAGAACTCCTGGGTCGCGAGTACGTTTACAAAAATAAGCTTCGCATCCACAAAAACCCAGACCTGTAGGCCATACAAATATTTATTCCATGCGAGGACAAAACTCAAAACTCGATGCACTGAAGTTGCACGCACGACCATTATATTCAGTAAGGCAGTATTTTTTATTGTCCTAGAGGTTTCCTTCAATGTCAACGGTAAGTGTTAAAAAAATCGTCTTTTGCCGATCATAAGATGTATTTTCATAACCTTATTAAGCAATATAATTAAAGATTTCACAATAGATGTAGATCTTGCATTTGCTTATTCCTAAAGAATGGGCACAGCCTGCAATGGAATACCGGAAACGTAGAAGTTTGCCTCACAATGAGTGCAATGAGTCACAATCAGTAAATTGCTATAATATTCAATAATTTACCTGTGTTAGTATTAAAAAGCATTCATCAGCAGTCTCCGTGCGTACGAATTGTCCAGTGTTCACTCCCAAATATTCATAAGAATATGATATCTGAGATAGACCCATTTTTGCTACGACTTCCTTCGTGTTTAGCAAATAGAATCTACAAATAAGTGACGAATCTAAGAATAAACTGAGCTCAATGTGCTTGCAGTTACATTTTTTCAAATTTATAAAAGGTTGCTTAATTATAGGGATGAAAAAGAATTCGAAATAAAATCGATATAATTATTATTTCAGTAGAATTAGTTATAAGTATTTTTAAATCTCTATTATTAATTCAGTGGCATTTATTCATATGCATAAGTAACCATTTATAATAGCGTAAAGCATTCTCTATAATGTTTTAGATAAAAATTACCTGAGTTGTTTCTGCCAGAACCAATCATTAGGCGAGGTTACATTATTCTCGATCAAAATTCCTATTACTGACATATAAAAACCGCATTGCAATATTAGAGCTCGCTTCTTATATCTCTCACTGTCATCTTCTACTTCAGCGCCAATGTAATACGAGTTCTCTTTTTCAACGTTAGCCTTAAGTCTGTGAAGTTCTTTAGAGTTTATAGCCCGTTCTGCTTGTTCAGTGAAACGTATGTTCTGCGCTAAGCAAAGTATTTGCGTCGGCAGCGAAAAATAATCTTGCTCTTGTAAAGAATTGGTTCCAATACATTTAAGTGCAATATTTTTAAGAGACGAGCGCATCTCAGTTTCAAGATTTTTTAACCATATCTAAAAGCATAATAATAATATTGAATGCATTTTTGTTTTTATATTTTATACAATCATTTTAAAATATTGAGATTAATATTGAAATAATACTTAAGTATTTGAATAAATATATTTATTACAAGTAAAACAAGATACAACATATTTTTACGATATATGTATTTAAATTTCGTAAAGAAATTTACGTAAAGACGGACGGACATTTATGTGACTTTCGTACAGAGTTTTACGTCAGCAATATTATATGCATTTAGAATCCTTTGGCATACTTATAAAATGTCTGTTACGCCCACGTCATCGTTTTTAAGTACACAAGAAACTTAATGACGCCATGACATAAATGTATCATATTTGGCTCACGTCCGGTACTATCAAGTAAATCGGTAAGTATCGGTAATTATCAAGGGATTGCATTTACAGTTAATTTTAAACTAGCAAATCATAAATGGTAGCACTGATTATCTTTTTGTGGTTACGCTACTACCCATTATAATGTCATGTTATAATATGGTAAGTAAAGATTTGACCGTAAAATTTACAAAATCATAAAAATATAGTTAGTACTTTACTTGTCTATAACTTACAATAGAAATCGAATTTAAGTGAAATATTTTAGGGAGATTTATAGTATTTTGATAGAATATGATAATTTGTATTTATTTGTAATGGAAAAAACATTCATAAATAATAAACAAAATAAAATTACGTCACCCAGTGACGTGCAACTCATAGAAACATGAAAAGTCATTAGCTTTGATCATTAATCAAAAAAATTGACTTAAAATGTGGTCCAATTTGGACTCTGAATTTTAGGTTCTAGTAATTATCAAACTTGAAGTCAAATATTTCTTAAATGTCCAAGTATAACAAGGTAATGCTTTTTATGCTTTTATGGGATGCACGCTACTGATAACACTAGAATATTGTGATCGGTTCTGAAAAAATGATGCACCATGCCATTCGCAGCGCATATATTGTATTGTATTTATGTAGTGAAAATAAGATAAAACGGAAATATAAGTTAAAGAATTGTCTACTAAACATATCTTCCAAAATCTTCCTTATTAAATAAAACACCTGTAATTTTGATAAATACCTCAACAGGATAGTCTATGTCTACAGGGTGATCTAACTGAAAAGTTTCTCCATAAAGACTACATAGGGCCGTGATGGACATATCTCCTGGTCCGAGTTTGACCCCAGTAGTGCCCGGAAAGAGTTTTTTAAGGTGCGTTTGCATTACTGCCTCCCGTCCTTCTGCACCAGCTCGCGCTTGACCGAGCAACTCCAAAAGATCGTCATCACTTAAGAAGTATAGTCTTGGGAATATAGAACGCTTTTCCTGGAATTGTCATTTAGACTCAGTAAAAAAAATTAATATAAGCTAAATTTCACAATATAATCCGGTAACCAATTTAACTTTAACACTAGACCTACCGGCGAATAATTCTTTCTATTTTAGATATAACATGGTTTATTTTATTTTATTATAAATCAAATTAAATCCATAATATTAATAAACAACTTGTATCAGTAAGTGATGCTATTTTTCAGAATTAAAAAATATTAGAAAAGAAATATATTCGAAGACAAATATAATACCAATATATACCAGTCATTTTAACTAGTTCGGTAAATCTAGTGTTAAGAAGTTTCATAAAAACTGAATAATGAGCTGACTAAGAATTTAAACTTTGTTATCAAGTAATACGACACCATCTGCAGAAATCGAGGATTACTTCAATAAATGTGTATATCAAGCAAAACATTCATCATTACGTAACTATTATTTTTAATTAATAACGTTATTAATAGAGAATAGCAAAAATGTATATTTCAATTCAAAATTCTTATAAAAACTGTACCAAAAAATCATTACGTTTTATCTTTTACATCATGAACACAGGTAGGTAGGTATTAGTAGCGACATTGAACCAATAAATACAAATAAATACATTCTTTATAGGCTACTGAACACACACAAACACACACACGCACGCACACACACACCAGGGTATAGGGCAGTGACGTGCATAGGGTATTTGGACAGGGTAAGCAGACTCACATAATGAATATGAATATTATATAATGATAATAAATTTTATATTACTTTCATAAGGAAGATAGATGGCATGAAAATAGAATAAATATGAATATAAAGGATTCCTTTTGTTTTTTTCCCTTGGCAATCGGCAGGCGAGAGAAGGAACACCCCGGGGGTTTAGTCGGTGCAAGTCCGACACACCGGGTGGCGGCCCTCACTGCCCCCTGATGGTCCGCTAGGGATTTCCCCCGGGTTACCAAAAAAAAATGAAAAGGGGTTCCTTTTTTTGTTTAAATTAAAGGAATTTATTCCAGACTTATTTATCGTAAGGGCATGCAATGCTTTCATGCATTTATGGAATGAACGCTACTGGTATAGGGTGGTCACAAAGGTATATTAAATCTTACTCACATCAATGTATTGATTAAGAGCTGACTGACAAGCTAATAACTGTTCTAGTACAGCATCAAGCATAGGTTGCAGTCTGGACGATTGCAAAAGAGCGGACACCCTCGGGTCTGCTTCCACAATACGGGTCACTTGCCTAAATCCGTGATCAACTTTCCGGAACTTTACACCCAGTTCCCCATCATCATTAGAAAGAATCGGTTCTAGATATAGCCATCTGTAAAAATATGGATAATTTTGAAATTGTACTTCTAATGAAATATTTAGAAACAATGTTATAATCGGATATATTTTTTTTTAATATAGATATGTTATAAGATTATGGTTACATTGATACTTCTTTAATGATCTTCGTTTACATCTATATATATATATATATATATATAAACTTGGGTTTGTTCGGACACTTATAACTCGAGAACAGCTGGACCGATTTGCATGGTTTTTGATTTGTGTATTCGTCTCTGTACCTATATAATAGCAGAATAACATGTTGGAAATTGATGAAAAAATAATAAAAGAAAAAAAAAATCCCATTCAAAATGTTCACGGGTTTCGTAACTGTCAAACATTTAATGTTCATTCCGTCGATACGGTACTCTCCCTTTAAATTAAAGAACGTATTTAAAGAAAGGTTACGAATCAACAAGATATATCCACAATATTCGGATAATGGTGTATTTCAGATTTAAAAACAGTTGAATAATGTCAGTTATGAAAAAGGATTGACAAATATAAAGGTTGTCAAACATTTATGCGTGCTTTGAGAAATTTATTTTGTATAAGCTAAATAAAATATATGAAGCTATAAATATATATATATTATTTATATATAATTTGTAAATATGTAACGAAAAGCAGCGTTACTGCCTTTTTTGGAATCCAATACAGACGATGAAATTACACGCTATCAAGTTGGTGGATATGTAAACTATAATGAGGCAATTTGACGTACATATATTTTAATTCCCTATTTACGAACGCCATCCCACTGTTATAAATTTGGTGGTGCATCCGAAGAACGGTCAAAGAGAATATTTCACAGCGTCGAGTGCTACTCAAAGTGCTGAAACACCTACAGCGACAACATCAACCAGTTTCTTTACGACTTGCCAAATTTATATTGTTCTTGCGGCTAATAAAAAAATGTCTTATATCACAAGGTGCTACAATGAAGCGAATTAGACAGAGTGCAACCCATGCTGCACAATATGTGCATAGTTTGATTCAATCATGTCTTGCTGACATGCAATTGATATACCTAATTTTTGTACTTATTTTTGTGTTATTATTTCAAAAGTACTGATCTTTATATTAAAATTTTCACTAGAAATAATTTATAAGGCAGAACAACGTTTGCTGGGTCAGCTAGTATTTGCTAAAGACAAATTCACTAATATGTCATGAATTAAGGTATGTTTCATATAACAATAAAACTTCCCAAGTAAATAACACAGTAATCGCAAGTTTACATAATAATAGGCTATATAGTGCTTACCGTAAAAATAAGTAATTTACCATTTTCGAAAGACAATGTCAATTACTAAAATTGAACTTAAAGGATACGATTTATAAATTTCAGGAATATTTTAAATAAAACATTATGTAAATGGAAAATTTATTAACAATTAAGTATTGTTGCCTCGATATATTACAATGCTATTGATAATTATATTATATTTGTTTAAAATGCAAAAAATACTTATTTAATTAGTAGTAAATGAAAGATATGTATACATAGTTGGCTTTCTATTATGTTACAATAACACGAGTAAATAAAAGCTAAAAAATCGTAAAACACAAATCAAGAAAAAATGTTATAAAGCTTGTCTAAAATTACCTACGGCTTTGCTATTATTATTATTATACTAAAAGGCACAAATATACTACACTAACGTGTATCTTTAAGATAAACTGTAAAAATGAACCTCAACAATCATACACGAAACTACAATAGTTACACCAAACGTTATATCTCATTTTACATTTAATATTATCTTTGGAATAAGAAGTCAGAATAATGACACATCTTACGGCTAGTTATAAACAATTACCACTGTTAAGTATTTAAGGAGGGCGATTCATGTAAATTTATATTAAAAAAAACAGTTTTCTTTTTCTTTTTTCATAAATAGTTAGAATAAAATCTTAAAATTATGCCTGTCGCTTTTTAGATTGAAATTTGCATAAAAGCAGCCGAAAATAAGGCCGCTACATGTATCGCCCATCCCCTCCCACCTTAATTTACTTAATATTATTACCATTAAATTAAACACTGCACATCCGCAAGGATATTATTTATTTGTTATAATAAACTAATGAACTTTACCATTTATGAATAATTATAATAAAATAATGATGTAAAAAGTAACATCGGAAATAATTCGTTGTAATTAGAATCTATTGTAAATATTAAACAATTATTGAATCAGATACGTAAATGTTTATGTGAGTGTAACATGCGGTCATATCTTCATTTAATTTTCATTTTCAATCACAACTTATTTCATTATAATAATACACACATTTATGATCTTAATTAACAATAAAAGTATCATGTATAAAAATATACCATTGTATATAGGTATAATTGTCGTAAATATTAAATTAGGAGAATATGTAACATGATCCCTATATAAAATGCTTTGTAACGGAAGGCAAACATGTATTAAGTAGTCAAACTACATGAAAACACGAAATATAATGGCACTCATGGAAGTCGTTTGTATAAAATCTATATTAACATACAACACCAATATAAAAATATCATATGTTTTTTAATTTCTTTACGTAGTGCAAGATCTGTAATAGTCTGATCGTTTAGTTATTTCAGATAAGTAATAATTCATTTGGGTATTGAGATCACCTACCTCTTTTTCTAACATATTTAATTGCTGGTTATGATCATTGTATAAATCTTCCATGTTTGCTAAAAGTTTTAGCTGCATCTGAGTATCACTAGCGAGTTTAGTAGCTCGATTTAATAGTAACTGAGCTCGTTCCCTTGTATTTGAAGTCTGACTTACACGCTCTGCAAGAGATGAATTAGTACGCTTAAAGTCTTGTCTTAATTGCCTTGCTTTTTGTTCTGCACCTTCAGCGCGAATAACTACATCGTTAGCTTCTACTTTTACTTGTTCTGCATCACTTTCTATTTTAAGTATATTTTTTTGCAAATCTGAGAGACGTAAACGTAATCCTTCAACGTCATCTTTTGTTTCGTTTGCTTTTTTTTGTGCTAGTTCTGTTTCCGTGGCTATTGGGGTCAGATCCTTTTTAGCAGATTCAATGTCACTGTTTGCCTTCACAATGGCATTTTCTGCAGCATCTTGAGCAGCCTGTGCTTCATCTAATGCATTCAGAACTTTATTTGCCATTTCCAACGTTAAATTAGCAGCTTTATTTACTGCTGTAGCATTTTCTTTTAAAGATTTTGCCCTTTCTAAATCCGGCTTTGTTTCTATTATAATATTTTCAATGTTAGTCAACTGTGAAACCGATGAATTTATTCGTTGAGATAAATCAGTGATTTCTTTAGGTTCGATATGTATAGACAAAGTAAGTATATCATTTGCTAAAGTCCTAACGTCTGCAGGAGTACTTGATGTGTTAGATAAGAATTCTTTTAGTTCAGTTGTAAGATCTTGACTTTCATTATTTATTCTTTCAGCAGATGCTTTGAAATCATGAGCTCTATTAAATAATTCATTGGCACGTGCGCGAACTGACACAGTGTCTTGTTTTACTTGAGTTATTGATCTGTACAAGTCTTCAGCGGTAAGTTCATGTTCTTTAATTCTATGTTCAGTTTTATTTGCAAAATCTAGTGCTTGGTCTGCTTTTGTAACGGCTCCTTGATCACAAGATATACCACCACATTTGCCACATCCTGCCCCACCACAAATATCGCATGTATCTATTTCTTGGCCACATAGCTTTTCATTTAATTTTGGAATTTGAAATTCTAAGTTTGATAATTGCTCTTGAATGTCTGTTAACTTTTTGTCATTGTCGTTTTGGGTGTTATTAAAGTGGGCATACTGCATTTCAATTAGACGGTCCGTATTTTTTATTTGCCGATCAGTATTAGCAATAAGTGTTTGTACGTTTTCAGCATTTTTTGCAGCGTCTGTGGCCCGCTGTTTAGCTTCTCTGGTTAAATTGAGAGCTCCTTCTAAGTTAGCTTCTTGTAATTTAGTAGCATTATTAGCTAGTTCTTGGGTTTTATATTTCAAATGTTCATTATTTTGTCTCAAACCATCCAATGTAACATTTCCTAAATTTATTTTAGACGTGACTTCGTTGAGATTACTATTACTGTCTTTTACTTTTTTATCTGCTTCATTTAACAAGTTTTGTAAATTAGTTACATTAGATAATAATTCTTGCACAGTAGATTTTCCGTATTTCGCACTTTCAAGAGTATTTTCTATGTCAGATAATTTTTTTGTCATTTCGTCGAAATCTCTTGTATAAGCACCTGTAGCACCAATTACTTTTATTTTACTTGCATTTTCAATAGCGTGTTCAGTTTGAGTGCGCAAATCATTAATTAAACGATCCCAGTTGTCAAAACATTCTCCACAAGCGTAACATTGTGGAGCTTCACCTAAGTAACCTCTTGCACATATGTCACAGTTATATCCACCAATACCAGGTTTACAAACACATGACCCGTTTTCTCGCATACATTGTTGCGATACGGATCCATATAAGTCACATTCGCATTGATGACATTCTACATTAGGATTACCCCAATAGTTTTCTTGACACTGATCACATTGTCTGCCACCATGGCCAGGTTTGCAATCGCATTTACCAATATAAGGGTTACATTGAGGCGACAAAGAACCAATGGGGTCACATTCACATGGATCGCAGCCAGTGCCAAGAGCTATCCTCCAGTGATTTTCTGTACATTGATCACAATTAACTCCTTGTACATTGTTATAACAAGGACATTGGCCGTTAATACCATTACAATTTCCCTTAGTGAAGTTTGTACCTAATTCTGAACAATTGCATTTATAACAAGTTTTTTCTAACGCATTTCCATAGAACCCTTCTGCACATGTTTCACAATGATCACCAGCGGTGTTGTGTAAGCATTTCAAACATTTACCAATATAAGGGTCACAGTTCCCAGGTTTTGTAATATCGATATTATCGTTACATTCACACTTTTCGCAAGTACCTTTCACTGCGTCTCCGTAATAATTATCAGCGCAAACATCGCAAAGTGGGCCAGCATAGCCTTCTTTACAATCACATACGACATCTTTAGTTTCCGGATCTAGTTCGCAGCGATCGGCATGGCTGTTTTTGCTCAAATCACCCTTCACTCCAGGACATGGACAAGATCTACATGGTATATCAATTCCTAGTCGGGGATCCCCGTAATAACCTTCTATACATCTTTCACAGCGGTGACCTTCAGTGTAATCTCTACATTCCTTACATGCTCCAGTTTTATCATCACATTCAATAGCATGCCCATTACAATCACATTGTTGACAATTGGGGAAGTTAAAATATCCAGGCTGACAAAGATCACAAGCTCGGCCATAAGTGTTGGCTCTACATTTACACTGCCCACTAGTGGCGTCACAAAAGTTGTCTAACGAGCCAATACTGTTACAATCACAACGCTTACAGCCGAATTTACTAAAGCCATAGGTTCCAGGAGCACAGCGATCACATCTTGCTCCTACTATGTTTTCAACACATTGACAATATCCCGTGTATTGATCACATTGATGACTTTTAGATCCTGTTGGATCACACTGACAAGGCTGCGATCCTCTCCGTACATAAAATCCTATGCTGGCATGATATTTTTTACACACTTCTGGAATATTATCTTTGCTGAGATCATAGTAGTAAGAATCTCCACAGTTATAGCGATCAAACTCATCTCTCATCGAAGTTCCATTGGCTAAAAACGGTATATCATCAAATGATGGTATAAGCACTATGGAATCAATTAGTATAGACGCTCTTGAATTAGAAGTTCGCCCGTCCTGACGACCTAAGTAAATGTGAATTTTAGTCTCTTTATCCTTTTCTAGGCACACTGCAGGTCTTACCAACACACTTCGTTGATTAGCTGGTAAAGTTGTAAGTATAGTGTCATCTTCTGGTGTAACATTTGCACATGGAGAGTCCATGCCAATAGGTCCAGGTCGTTTTACTAAAATGGTAGCCTCTTCCCAATTCAAAGGCGATTGCGGTTCATATCTCAATAGGACATTATAATTCATACTTGTTTTAAGGTCTTTTATGACGAAAACTAAGGTACTGCTTTCAGGTAGTTTCATGAAACCTGGGCCAGTCCAAGTTTCTTTTCTACCATCTGGAAAATTTTCCCTTATAACTACATGACAGATTTGACTTTGGATTGCATTGTCGTCAATTTGAGAATCACATTGGCTCGATTCACCCTCAATAACAATTGAATCAAGTGCTCCGACGTAAAAATTTTGTATTGGTTGATCACAACGACGGCCAGACACATTAGGACGACATTTACACTGTCCTGTAATAACATCACAATCGCGATCTAATGACCCACCCATGTCGCATTCACAAGGTAGACAACCATCATCACTATCAGACAAACCGTAAAATTCCGGTAAACATTGATCACAATTTCGTCCTGTAACATGACGTTTACAAAAACAGTATCCTGTTGTTGGATCGCATCCTCTTTCATTAATTGTTCCTAAGCTATCGCAAGTACATGATTCGCAACCATCGGGATTGTTAGGATTGAAATTCCAAAATCCGTCTCTACACCTATCACACCTAAGGCCATCAACATTAGATTTACAAAGACAACGTCCAGCCGTTTTGTTATTAGCTGCATCAGTTTCGTCGTCACATAAGATTTCCTTATCTGTTGTTCCCTCTGGATCACAATCACATGTTTTACAAATATCTGGACTTTGTATATCTAAGCTAGGGTCTTTATAAAATTTAGGTTTACACCGTTCACAATTAACTCCCATCGTATTATGTTGACAATTATCACAAACACCACCACTAATTTTTCCAGTTTTATTATACACGGCCGGATCGAAGTGGCACGTTGTTGCATGGTTATTACAAGTACATCTCTTACAAGCATTGGAAGTTTTGCCAACAGCTGGTTGCCATGGGAGATCATTGTAGAAATCTTCACAGTATTCACAATTCAAACCCCTCGTGAAATGAGTACACTCGCAGCGTCCATGTACCATGTTAGTTTTTGATTCTACTCCGGGCATCGGTAAACATCTAGAAGCATGACCATAACAGGAACACGATCCACGTACTGTCATTTCATATATAGCATAATAATATTTCTCTTGGATCTCAGGTCTATTGTCCAACTTATCGTCACCAAGAGTGTGTAGTTTAGTAAAATTTATGCGTAAATTTGTCATTCGCAATAAGTTTTGGACTTCTTCAGAGTATGGGTTAATGACATTTATGTTTGGTGGCAAAACTCTAAATATTACTTCTCCTTCTGTAGACGGTGAAACTCCAGAATAACGAGATTCACATACAACCTCCGTTAAAGATACTTGAGTATGATGAGGCACAGGGAAGTCATCACAATTATGAGCAAAGTATCTATAAACACGCCAAGTTTTCCCAAAATCAAAAGATCTTTCCACCAACATAGCCGCTGGACGAAACGTTTTGAATTGTATTATCAAATGCGTAAGGTGAAATTCCGCTTCCATATTCAACTGTATCGTGACATTTTCTTTGCCATTTTCGGATTGCCACCATGATTTCGTTCGTGTTCCTGGGTAATACTTGTATATTATGTTTTGTATTCGATGATTAAGATTAGGATTGTGTATTGTGTTGTTTGTTGAATCACACCAAAAGCATTTCTTCGGTTCCAAGTGAGATACTATACAATAACGTTCGCGACCGTGCAATCCGCATGTGGACGAAGCGAAGAGTCTCGATTCACGACCTATAAGGAGATTGCCCGTTGCAGGATAACAGGAGCTAAGTTCACAAGCACGGTCTATTAAGCGTGGATCAACACGAAGACGTTCGCGATCACGGCTGTACAAGGCGCCGCCGCTGGCGATAAGTGCTGACAGGATAAACAGTGCGTACAGAGCCATAACGCGGTTCGGGCTCTCCGCGCGACGCTCACTACACTGTCGGCTAGCTACTTTGGGCCGCGAAACTCTCGCCCTGTCTCACGTCCCCCGCCCGTCCCGCTCACATACCAATCCAGAGAGGAATCCAGTATCACTTAAATTAACTATAACAAGTTTATTTTGTTCACACCAAAAGATGGCAAGCTGGCTGTCAGTCCTCCTTATGGAAAACAGCTAATGTGTCGCCTATAACTGAGAGTAATACCAAGTGTTGTCATCGTGCAGCCAACATTGATTATTAAGAAGAAAAAAGATAAAAAATATTTAACGGTCTCGTTTATACATCGTATCTTATTTAGTATAATGTTATTATTTTGATAAAATATATGCTTTATAAACATGTCCGGATAAAATTTGTGAAACCGGTTAAGTTAGAGAAACTAGCTCTTTCTGAGTTCGGTCCTGTTCGAGGCGACGACCGCTCCCGCCCGCGCGCCCGCTCGTGCCGTTCTCCGAAACGGGTACTAGCCAACAAAAATAACATTTCGGGATGCGCTTTTGTTTTGATCATTATTAGGACAAGCTCTATGAATTATGGTCAAATAATCCCATTTTAGGATAAATTAACCAAACTTTTATCGATATAATTTTAGCAAATTAATGACGTAATTGTTTTCGATGCTAAGTTTCTTTTCTTTTTCCAAACAGAAAGAGAAAAAACATATTAATCTTATAGTTTCATTATACTCTGTGGTCTCATAAAGAATAAGCTCATTAAATGTGATCCATTAGTTCATGCAGCAGATAAGTGAGCGATCGGTCTTCCGTTCAACACATCCGCCGTTGATAAAACGCTTGCGATCAAAAGAGTAAAACAAAAAATCTTAGTATCTTGAAAGTTGCAACATACCCATAAAACTATTGACTACATGTTTTTTAATTACATATTTAATAAATTTAATATAAAGTTACGCCCAACGCTTCACAATAAATTATACTTATGTACATGGTATTTATTCATTAATTACTTTATAGACAATCATTAACAAAAACTGTTAAGGCAGTAATGACATTTTTAAAACAGAGGCCACCTTTCTAGTTGCGTCATGTTTATCGTACATGTAATCTATTTAAAAAACTGATCATTAAAAAAAATTATCAACTCTGTATAATATTTATTTTTCATAATTCCCTTTCCATGTTCTTAAAAATATTATGCAATCATTACCCGGCCATACACTGACAAAATTTAACTTAATCTTATTTCGTTATTTTTTTTTAACATTTCTTTTATTTTTTATAATTTCCTTAATAACAATGTGAAATTTCTGTTTTGTTTTTTACTATTACTTGATTAGAATTTGCTACTTTTTAAAATTTATAAAGTAATATTGTGCTTCTATTATAAGCCAGTATATAAGAACAATGCCCTTGTATTTTTTTCTTTTTTAAAGATTTATATATACTTGCTATTGGCTCATCGTAAATAAATAAATTGTATGGATCCCAGCATATTAACGCGCGAAATCATGCTCGGGCAGATCGCCAATTATGCAAAGCCTCCAAGCTTAGATTCAAGGACTTTTGCAAGCATTATAGGCAAAGTTTTGGACAGTACTTGGCAGGCGCACTCCAGTATAAGACCAGAGCGACATCACGACATTTCTTCCGAATCGTCGTACCATGATAAGACAAGTCATATTCAAGAATCGAGAACATCTTACAGAACAGGCTCCGTGCATTTGCTAATTCTGTAGAAGCACGATTCACTTACAAAAACTGGGAACAGATAGTGCTGCTATTGGTTTGTACAGTCATAGGAGACACTGTAATACTTAATTGCATAACAATACAACACTGCAACAATCATCTGTCAAGATGATGTGGTCATCGATAATAATAATTAACACATACCATACCGATTGATGAAAGTTGCCAAATGTTTTAACAAGTACAAATGTTCCTAATTTTAGTGAGTTTTTATACTAACTTGGAGTAATTACTACACTGCACCAGATAATACAATATGGTCCACAATCGTGGTCGAAATCCACAAAACTGCTTAGAAACAAAATCGTTTGACAGTCGGTGTCATCATACAGTCCTCTACAAAGAAAATCCAGTCTCATGTTGTTAGATCCAGGTGTGTAAGGAAGTAGTAGCTAGTATTTACTAACTACACAACACACAGGCTGACACTAAGCCGCGGCATGACAAAGTGATTTACAATCACGTACTAGTTCTTTCTACTCTGTTCTATGAACTCTAGTCACGATTACTCACGATCAAATTGGGCCAGATATCTCATAACCACATCAGTACTAGTTGGAAAGCACCACCTGAGGATTGCGTCTAATGTACAAAGAGTAAGACCTGCGGTCGGGAGCAATAACAACCCTCAAAGTAACTGTATTTTTACATGATAGTAAAGGGAGTATGGACGTTTGACTAGTTTTAATAAACTATTGGTATAGAGTTAGGAAAGACGTCACAATGGAACAATTTAAAATAATAGGCTGCGGCCCCTTTAACTAGACAGATAGCTCGTCACAATTTCAACAGTTTTGTCGATAACCCCTTATCAGTGTCAAGTTGACTAGGAACACATTCTAAAAAGATTTAATAATATGTATTGTAACAATCATCGTTCACACAATGTTACGGATCTATTTCCATTTTTAAACTATTAATGAACATTACATATGTGGTGGACAGTAGCGTTCGTACCATAAATGCCTGAAAGCATTGCATGTTCTTACGATAAATAAGTCTGGAATAGATTCCTTTAATTTAACCAAAAAAAAGGAACCCTATATATTCATATCTATTCTATTTTCATGCCATCTATTTTCCATATGTAAGTAATATAATATTTATTATCATTATATAGTATTATATAATATTCAAATTCATTATGTGAATCTACCTACCCTGTCTAAATATCCTATGCAAGCCACTGGTTGTGAATATATTTCATATACTTAGCAACTTATAATATAAATTATATATGGCATAATCTGATAAAATTTATCAGATTCTGCTTTCAATTGTTTCAATGTATTATAATCTACGTAGTTTTCACTGTATTTCTATTGAAACAACATTATTGCAAAATTTCCAAAAAACTTGTTTTATACACAAAATCATTTTTTACGACGTGACGTTTTGGTGGACTATTTAGGGAGAAGAGATATAATATTCTGCGCTGTGAATGAACGCTTTCGCTGCGATAAGAGTTCATTTTCAAAAGACGGTTATGATGTCAAAGTTCACAATTGATAAACGCCGAGTTACATTTAAGTATATCACGTTGTTGCTGAACAAATGGATATATTTTGATCTATTATACTATCGAATATCTAATCACAGCATTTATTAAAAAATATAAATATCACTTAGCTTTATAATTTACAGACAATCTTATTCGTTATCATTTTTGAGTAATTTAAACGTGTAACACACTAACTGACAAATGTGATTGATGAATGCAATATATATTTTAAAATATCACTTAACTAATAGGTACTTAAATTAAAACCAGGTGAGACAGCTCTATAATGAAAAAGGAAATATTTGAATCTCATTTTACAATTTTAGATTTTGCAAAACACCTATTTATTTATTACATACTTATTTATTCGGTGTCATGTTCATTTTGAACAAGCTTCCGTTCAGAACACATTCGTATAGGCAACTTTAGATCTTCAATGCATACAATCTAATTATTTCATTATAAAATGCAAAATAATTTTATATCAGAAATAATTTATTACCTAACATTTTTCTTACGGTTTAAAGATATTTGTTAAATATAAATCATGTAATCAGTACGTGTTTAAAGATTATTAACTTACACATTCAAGAATAATATTCCTCGACATGCTACCAAATAGATTTTAGTTTTCGTGAAGTCTGAAATACAAATAGAAATTCTAAAACTTAGGTATGCAACTATAGGTACATAAACTGTGAAGCAAGGTTTGCAAAAAGCTCAGATTACGTCGGTAATTCCTGTGAGCTTTCTCTAACATGAATACTGCAATTAATTTGCTGAAACTGCTGAAGTTTTCAGTACTATCAATATATTTAATAACAGTGAAAATTGCCAATAGAAGAGTTTTTTTCTAAACCATCAACGAAAATTCTTACTTATTGACTATAGCGATTATGATTTAATGTTATCTATAAGGGTACATAATATAATGTTTCTTTTTGTGTCATATGAAAGCGCATATAAATACGATGGATGGTTGACTGTAAAACCTATTTTTACCAGTATGTAATTCTCAGTATATCATTGTTGACTCGCCTAATTTTGTTTTATGTGTGGCAAGCTTCAATCTCAGGACAACGACCTTATGTTACTGAGATAACTTACCTACATGCTTCCAATCATTTTTAATTTTACAATTAATAAAGAGTTTTATATTCTATTATGTATTTTTAGTAATTATAAACTGATTTATTTTATTACACTTTTGTCTCGTATATATCGCTGTGTTTCTATATATTACATTACAATTTCGGAAAAATACAGTTTTATAAATATGTAAGCCTTTATTGTCAAAATAAATGTAATTAGATTAAGAAAACCTGTTATGGAGTACTTACAATATATATATAATAGGTATCAGATTTATATATAGAATGATGAAAAAAGTAAATTATCCGGTTACGTATAGACGACAATACTTCACACTTAATCATCATTCTTCATAATGAAATCAAAGTAGTATTAATTCAAAAGCATAAAAACCGTGTAATTTGCTAATTTATAACTAATTTATAAAAATATTACAATGTAATCCAACAAAGTACTATCACAGGTACTATGTTGAATGATTCGGAAAAAGTCATTTATCGTAAAATCATAGGTAAATGGAAAAAACGACAAAAAAATATAATAACAGAGATTCTAATTGAAAATAAATCTAAATAAAATGTCAAAAACACTTTCCTTCAATTCATTCATAAATAAAAATACAAATTTCAACCGGGAACTAAATGACTGTTGGAAATAGCTCGCACATATGTCTTGCATATGGTGCCTGTTAAGCGCAAATCTTTTGGCCAATGTCCACAAATGTTTGACAGTTTGGAAACCTAATATAATCCGTTTTTTTTTATTGAAACTTTGCTGTTATGTGTACTATTATATACTAACTGTTGCTCGAAGCTTCAATTGCATTTATAAAAAAATAGTTATAAAATGAGTAATTACATCTGACCAAGATAAGACTCATATCCATTTATATTTCGTAGTATAGGCGTCACAGTTAAGCTCTTTTACTTCAGTACAACTTTTTCCTATTGAAACATTATAATCAAATTGGTATTGGAAATAACTTTCATGCCCTACAACTACAGAAGGAATCTAAAATTCATAATATACTTGTATCCCAGAACCTATAGAACTGACTATCCCTAATTTTTCTAAGGACTACATCTAAAGAGGGACACCCTTTAGGCTGTTTCGCTAGTGATAATAATAGCATAAGTTTTGAATTCTTTGACTAAGATCTATATATTTTTTAACAGATCCATCATATCTAAACTCTATTCAAATGAGCACTGTATCGTTCATGGCTTCCCCCAATTAGTTTACACAGTACCTTAGAACGACAATCGAAACTTAACGATTAGATTTATCAGATTTATGTAGTTGAATCGGTGTAAAAACCGTATAAGGTCACTAAGGCTGAGATTTTTAGACGGTACTGTGACACCGCTTAGCACAGTGCTCAGAAAATAAATTGTTCTTTGACAGAAAATTGAATATATAATAGAAACTTGAGTATAGCGTAAATTTTCGCAGAGCCAACACCAATTATACACAATCTAGGACTTATCACATTCTTCGATATAATTAAGTGAATTCTACGCAAAGTCAAAGAAGCGTCTATAAATCTCAGCCTAACTCACTGGCGTTTACCGAGCATTCATAGTTCTCGAATGTTTGTCCAACGATAACGCAGCAGAAAGGAACTTACAAGTGTTTGGTAACGATCTCTACGTAAAAATCTCATGTATTGTGTTATTTACCTCAAAGTTATAACAAGCCTCCATCGCAGTGACATTCAAACGCTGAGATTACTGTCCAAAATTAATTTATATGTATATCATTTTGAATTAATTCTAATCGAAATCCATTTTCATTGTGCGCGTCATGAACGTTGCGTACTGGCTTCATTGTGTCTGGGTAAATTTCAGAGAAGGGCAGACCTCAGAGAAACAAGTGCTTGAAAAACGCCAGTGGGATAGCGGGCTAAAGCGTACCTTCGTTGTGCGTGATGTGCGGCGCGTGTGATTGAGCGCGCGGTCCGCAGTCGCGACTCCCACGCGGCGCAAGCGTCGCTGCCTGACCCGCTTATAGTACCACCGCTTACTGAGGAAACTACCCATTGCTGCTCTTCAATCTGACAACATTTTTCTATCAATACTTAAACGAGCCTAGGAGTGCCCAGGCACTGTTAATTTACGCATTTGTTAAAAAAAACTCTTAGAATTAAGAAACTAAATTTGTATGTTTACGGTGCTAACATAACTATGCAGTCAAAGGCCTTCTATTGAAGATTTTTTTTTCATATACTATATATATTAACAAAATTTTCCCATGACTAATTCTTATTTTGCCATATAATTGGTGCAAGTTAATATATGCCCCGATGGTTATATGAAGCGCTGGATGCATTTCGATTTTTTTTAATATACATATCACGTTAAACCTAATTAATACTTAATAACTAGATAGTTTTCGTATCAACAATACCTAGCGAATGGTCTGCCTCAACGTACGAATTCATAAAAATATATTTATTTAAATAAACGAAGTTACTCAAGACTTAAGCATAGATAATATTTCTTACCTTTGTCAATATTTCTTTTAAATCTTTAACGATTGCAATAGGTTTTTTCGCTTTATCATTATAATAAGTTATTGTAAATCGTGCACCAGCAAACCAAATCTCAAGTTCATTAAGGGCACTTCTTATTGCAGCTTCGTTAGAAGCTGTGGTACATATTTTCTATAAAAAAATAATTTAATTACGTTTTGAAAGCATTTATTTTCAACGATCATTTACCATGCTTTTGAATTATTTTTAAACGAACGTATAAATACAATATATCACGTGTAATTAGCATTTTTCCGAGTGTGATAATATTAATGAATTTAGAAAACAGGAAATCATTATTTGAATTCCGTCAGGACACCCGTATGGCATCTGATAAAAATGTTATTTATAAGCCACATTGGGTACGACATATAAGCGCAAAGTGGAGTACACCACTAATGTATCTCTACTCACCCGTAAAGGATATAGCGTGACGATATATTATTATTAATTTAAAAAATAAGTACCAGTTTCTAGGCTTAAGCGTTCGTATGAATGAAAAGATACAGCATTCCTTTATAGGTGAAGTGAATAAGAAAATATCAAACGCTACTTCGGTCACAACTCTCTTTCTATATTCATTATTTATACGAACGTGTGTAGGTAATTATAGAGGAAGGAGTGAAAGTAGTTATTAAAAATAAGATACGAATACCTGTAAAGCTTTTATATGTTTCTTAATATTGGAAGAAACGTCTAAGATATCCTTAACCTTAAGTGCTTCAGCTTTCTTGAAATCCATTTCTAAGATACTAAATACTTCTCTCCAATCGCGTTCCGTGAAATCAGTGCCTCGAAGATACTTCAACAGCGATGTTAAATCCTGATAAATTAAAAAAAGAATGAGTAATAAGAGCAAATTAAAAAAAAAACAAAGCAGCCTCAGTTTTCTTTAAAATCGAGCCTATATATTTGCATACGACGATACAGTCCTAGCTCAAAAACGCACCCCTACAACATATTTTTGTTATTAAGTAATAAGACATTACTTCCTAAACTTTTTCCCTTATTTAAATATTGTTATAATATGTGACCATTTAGATTGTGGTGATATAATCTATTACTTTTTTTTTTTTTGTTAATCCGGTGGAAATCCCTACGGACCGTCAGGGGAAGTGGTGAGGGCCACTTCCCCCGGTGTGTCGGACCTGCCCCGACTAAAACCACCGGGGTGGCAGCACTGCCCTCTCTTCGCCTTCGCCGAGCCTGGGAATCCGAATACTTCCGACGGCTCGGCGGGCGTTGGCCTTTGGGAAGGCCTTCTCTCGTGGAGGGGGATTTAAACCACTCGCCTCCTCTCTGTGGGACCGGCGTGTGGGCACACACACGCCGACCCTTCCTCTCTGCACTGGACGGGGACGCCCTCAACGTCACCCGCCCAGCCTGTGTCAGGAGGGGAGCTCGCCGCGCTGGGAGTCCTGCTCCCTTCTCCCGAGCCGCCTTGTTCTGCGGCGGCGCCGAGGGTTGCGGGGATTGGCGATGTGCCTCTCCCGCTCCGCCGCTTCTTTCACACTCATGACGGCCTCGCAAAATGACGCCATCCCTCTCCACGCGGCCTCGCTCTTGGTGACCGCACGAATTACGGCCGGCAGCAATAGGTCGTTGCCGACATGTTGGGCAAGTTCGGCCCTCTCATGAGCCCAGGCAGGGCATTCCTCTAAGGCATGTTGTGCCCTCTCTACGGGGCAGCCGTCGCAGTGGTTGCACATTTCCGTCGGCACGCTCCCGGGTATCAGACTCAGGTATCTCTCGAAGCTGCCGTGCCCCGAGAGTACCTGAGTCATCCGGTACGTGAGCGAGACATGAGCGCGTGACAACCACTGCCATATAATCTATTACTACCTATAGATGAAACATATGCTCAAATGACATCATTCGCCCCAAACTACAGTAGCATCTGCATGTATCCAGATAAATTATTTCGGTCTAGTATATTGCAATTGAATGCCCTATTTTAATGTGTTTAATCCAAAAATAATCGAGCATTTTAGTAGTGTTAATATTTTATTAAAGAGTCATTTGACATGTTATGACTTACAGTATAGCTAAATAAATCAACACACCACTTAAAAGAAATAATACATTGTAATTATAAGTACTCAATACTCAGTTCCTTGACACTAAATACATTTGTTTAATCTGGTTTGTATCAAAAATGATCACCATTCTGTAGAAATTGTAGTGAAATGATAATTTTTAGTAATAAAATAATGTAGGTAGCACATATAAACCAAAATTTAAGCAAATACCACCAGTCACCAGCAACATAAGCATGGTTAAATAAATATTGAGATAAAATAAATTACAGAAACTTTGAAAAAAAAAAAACAATATCTTACAGAGTATTTGTCTAATTCTTGCTGTATAAACAAAGTGATCGTTGTGTAAGGTTCCAATTGCCCCTTCCATTTCGTAACAAATTCGTCAAGAAGATGAAGTTTCTTTTGAAATATAACCCAATCTTGTTTTGAGATTTCTTCAAATTCTAAAAACAAATTTACATAATAATTATTGTCTTTTGGACTATGATACAGTTATGTTAAATATTAATGAGTTTATATCCCTTCTAATTAATTTTTTGCCATTATCATGTTATAAAATAAATATATTTTTAGAATTAATTTCATACTTTTATAAAAAAATCTATCAATAAAAAATCTAAAAAAAATAATTGATAAAACAATGCTGTTGCTTACCTTCGTTATACTCCTTAAAAACAGTCCATAGAGCTAAATAATCACGGACAAGCTCTTTCCCTTGGTGCCATATATCGGGCAACTCGATCTTCATATTGAATTTTTCACATTCTTTACTGAAATATTATTGACTTCTATAAATATGTATTTGACTAAGCAAATTTTTGTAATCGTGACTATTAGAGCTTTAAAAATTTATTTATATCAGGTAAGCATTGTTTTTTTGGTTTCTCGGGGGATAATCCTGCATAGGACCATCAGGGCCGCTGTGAGGGCAACAACCTCGGTGTGTCAGACTCCTACTGACTAAAAACCCCCGGGGTGTCCCTCTAATCGCTCCACCCGAGCTTGGGAAACCAAATTCATCCAGACGCCCGGAGAGCGAAATGCCTTGCCGAGGCTGCCTCTCTGGGAGGGGTAGGGGTAAAGAGCCCACCCTTCCAATACCTATCCCACAGGCGGCACGCCGGACACTGCACACCGACATCCTCTCATCCGGACAGCAGACTCCCTCAAGTCTACTGCCCGGCTAATATCAGGAAAGCTGAAGAAACAAGTGATAAGTGTATCTTGCTATTTCAATTTTTTATATTATTTCTTTTTGTGATTGAGACAATATTAGTCTAGGAAATTTTTAAAGTGGTTCACGTTTAGAACTGAGATTACGCCTTCTGGGAGATCATTCTACGATCTGACAATCATGTTGCTTAGAAGTATTTGTATGGGTTATTGTTAGCACGTAAATAGATAAAAATCAATTAATTGTTTCATAAAATCACCCAGATATCATAAAATATATATTACTTAAATTATAAAGCTGTTAAATGTTCAGTTGTTATTTTAGTTTCACGTTAGTAAAGCCCCGACCAGGCTCTAATCTGCGTATTTGATAATAGTCCAAATGAAGGCAAAAATCTAGTTACTATACTATTTAACAGAGAACAGTTATGCACCATATTGTGTAATAAGTTATTTCTTTAAACATCCCTAAAACAAGTGTTATTATCCATATGACACAGCGCTTCATATACGGGCTTACTTAAAAAAGTCACGCTGTAAATATAATTAAAGTAAGTGTTATTACAATAGAATAAAATAAGTATACATACAGTAATTCGTCTCTATCGGCCACGAATTTATCCCAGTTAACAATAGCATCGAACACCGAAGTACATCTATCGGCTATATCAGCAAGTTTCGCTCCCTGGGTGTCTTCTAGCCGCGGTTTAGTCTGAGTCCATCTCGATACCCACGCCTCTACACTTGTGTTCAGATTATCCCATTCGCCTTGCAAACTGGACTTTACTATTTCAGCCTTTTCAAAAACAACACCGTGCTTAATATTTATTTAAATTAAAAAAAAAAAACATTAAAACTAAACTATTATATATGTAATAAAAAATTGATTAAACTATGTACCTAAGTATAATTTAAATCGGTAAATAATGTTTTGACTTCGCCGGGTGCCGAGGAAGCTGGCCCGGCCTTGCCCTTGACACTTGGCAGGCGAGAGAAGGAACACCCCGGGGGTTGTAGTCGGTGGAAGTCCGACACATCGGGGGGGGGGGGTCCTCATCGCCCCCTGAAGTCCGTTAGGGATTTCTCCCGGGTAACCAAAAAAAAGAGAATAGTTTCTGACCGAATAATGATTAAGATCTCGAGTTTGGATGGATTTCATGAATTAAATCAATATCTTGAATTTTTAAATTGTCTAATACTTAGGGGTTGAAGAATTAACTTACAATATGCGTTGCGATATAGAAATACACATTATAAAGTAAACCGAGTGTTGCTACAAGCTTTTGTAAGAATATCTACCAGCGTTAGAAGCTATTTTCCGAAATATTAGCATCAGTTTGAAAATTACCTGATGTTCAAATGCCTGCTGTTGGCTTAATAATTTTTCATGGATTTTTTGCCATTCTTTCACCGTACTGCCTACAGAAGAATCCCCTCCCCAAGTACGAAGCATGTGTCCTTTCCGTTTTAGTGCCTCTATTGTCTTTTCCACCTGTAATCAAAGTATATACTTTCAAGTTTCTAAACTTTTGCATTTCTCATTTACATTACTACATTACTTTCTGGTAGGTCTAACTTTTTGTTTGTAAAAAAAAGACAGTATTTTTTTGAGTTATTCCAATTTGTTTAAGTGGTTGAGTTCATAAAATACGTTTTTAATGTTTCGAAATTTTAGTTATTTGATAATATTGTAAAACCTACCTCAGGCATTTTTTCAAGCAAAGCTTGCTGCTTAGCATTCATATCTGTCAATTCTCTGACATTCTTCGGCATTTCCTTAGAGTCCAGCATGACAGTTGCATTGGCTACAAAGGCGTTGACAAGCGCAACGTCCGCTTGACAACTTGCCTGAAGTGAAGACATTAGACAAGCCCATAGTGAGCGCGTTTGGGCCTCGAATTCCCGTCGCAATGTAGCTGTGCCCACTGATATCCATTCTATCTTTTCCTCTTCGCTAAAAATTTAAAACACGGTTTCCTTTATTAGCAATATTTTAATTCTTTCTGTACAATATAAAGAAGAAAAAAAAAATGAAGATAACGTACGTTATGACGCTTTACGAATTTTTAATTTTTTATATATCATTTTACTATTATCATGTACAATATAAATAGGCAAATAAGGGTGGAGTTTATCCGAGACTTTCTACGAATATAAAAGTGGTATCTGTTGGAGGATAAATTAAAAGTAATTCGTAATCAGCGACAGCGCATACATGGAATAAGGTATGAGAGGTTTGTAACGAAAAAATAGACGATATTACAATCCATCTGGCCACAGCAGCATTAGTTTGACTTGTTAATATATTATAGATACATTGGCCTTGACACAATATTTTAATATTATCTGAAATATTGTCTCAAAAACGGTTTGTGTTGGTAATTATAAATGTAAGAAATAAAGATAAGTAGACGAAACTTAAACGTAATCCTGAACATACGTACAATGGCATCTTAGCGACAGCTTGTCCATAAGCTTTGCATGCCTTGAAATTGTTCTCCCAGTCTTGAGGCTCGCGCAAAGCCTCCACACAGAGCGCCTCTAGATCGGGCACGCAAGCGAGCGCGGCGCGTCGCGTCCACGCCGCACAGCTATTTTCCACTCTCGATAGAACCTTTTCTATTTGTTGAACGGCATTATTACCCAACCAACTATGTCTGTTAATTAGAAATATGCTTTTTAGCACTTATGCTATTATGTAATTTCAAAGGCATTAGAACTTAGCGTCTACACTATTTTCGTGAATCTTCCCAGCAAATATTAAAAAATTACTTGGTGATTCCGAGGTTCGCGGAAGCAATAGTTTCTAAGATACGAAAACAGTGAAGAGCAAGGCAGGTTTACCAGATATTTTAGCGGCTAGTATATTTTTAAATAATGAAATATAACTATATTAAAATTCATTAAACGCTATTCTAATAGTATCATGTGGTACTTTATGTGACTAACTTATCAACGATTGATGAAAATATGCTTTGTTTCTCAGTAACGTTTTGTACTCCGACGAACTGTGTGGGTAGTGAGACCAGCCGTCTAAGTTGATGGTAATGTTGAACGCGAATTTCTTCTAATGCCGGTTGAGGTCGTATCATATGTCCACTGAAACAAAATCAACGTTACAAACGGTATTAAAAAATAAAGGCTAACCATATTATATTTCTCAAAATAGGTTGATGTATTTTAGTGTACCAAAGTAGAATCATACATGGGCAAAATTTAATTAGATTAATGAAAAACGATTACGATCATTTTGCGTTTTTGGTCATTAAATGTGACTGCATTTTGATAATATATGTTTTCAACAATCCTCAATTACATATTACTCCTTAATGTTTTGAAGGGATTTAATCATGATTACAGAGCGACAACATTAAAATTACGACTGAACTTTGTAATCATTAATCAGATTACATATTGCCCATGGCTGAGTAGACTAGTATGGCGTTATTATGAAGTGCATTTCAGCAATTATATTTTATATACAGATACTAACGCAACACATAAGTATCACACCGCCATACATGACTTATTTTTTAAATCTGCTTATGAAATACATTTACTACTCACCGTAATACTAAATCAACAGTGAAATGAGGGAAATATTTATGCAAAGAAAGTAGTGTTTTTACATATTGATATTCAAGAGCTTTATATATTTGCCAATCCCAGTGTGTCCTCCAAAGTTCTGTATTTTTGTATCCATTTCTTTCCACCTTAAAAGTATTGCGCTTTATTAAAATAACAACATATCGTGCTACTTACTATAATACAAAATCTGTAAGTAAAAATCATACCGTTTCAATAATATTGCGAATATCTTTGACGCCTTTTTTCCATTCTGACTGTTTAACTAAAAGTTCAGTCTCCATCAATTTCTCAACAATGTTTCTGATAGTAATATGTTGACTTGTAAGGTATGAGTTCTGTAAAAAAATACAATAATAATTATAAAGGACAGTTATAAATAAGTATTCAAATTTTGTTATATTTATACTTAACTATTTAAATAATTTGAATATAGGTATGTTTGACTAAATTCAGTATATTGATATTACAAATAGTTGCTAAAAGATTCTTGAACACATATCTATATAACAGTCGGGTGCTAAAAAGTAGACTTATCGTTTCGCTTGCCCAATAGAAGATTGAAAAGCCGCATTATGTCGTCACAGGTTAAAAAAAATTAAGTACAAAAAGATTTAGCATTGTCAATTGTATATTTGATTACAGTCATACAAATAATAACCCATCAATAGAATTCCTAATAAGCAAACCATTTAAGAAAATTAAATCGTGAATATTTTTAGCAACTCCTACCTGTGACTCTAGCTTCAATACAATTTTCTTCAGTTTTTCAGTGTAATTAGCCAACTGCTCCATATCATTCCAATACACGACCTTTTGATCTTGCACCAACGAGGATAATTCCAAAGCTGCTTGAAGCATCATGGGGCGAGTAGAAGGGATCATACGCTCTCCTAATGTGTTGTGGAATGATGCCACCTAAATATGTATAAATGAACAAAATAATAATTTTAATATGGGATGGGATAGGGAAGACAGTTATTCCGCAACTTATATGTGAGCCTAGACAAAGTAACATTCGACAAAGGAATAACGACAAAGAAAGTGCTAAATGTATAGAATTGACATATACGAAGTAATATTCCGAAAGCTTCTGGCAATTTTTCACTACTAGCGTTATCGTTAATCGAATGGCACTTTGTCTAGCAAAACTGAGTAACACCTAGTTGTAGAAAAGTTTTTTAAATGTTACAGATGATTTTACCATAGACTTACGTTTGCCTAAAGTAAAAAACCTAGAGTAAAGTAAAAAAGATAGGAAACTTTGAAAAAATGGGAACACTACTGTCTACTGTGAGATATCAAACGACCTGAAATAATGCACTTTTTCTCTTTTTCTTTTTCACGGTTGGTAGCGAGATGGCAATACTTCTGGTGAAGTAATAGCTTACTAAGTAGCTGTGGTGGCCCAGTGGATAACGAATCGGTTCCAATGCGCGGCAACGCGAGTGGTCGTCGTTTCTAATCCGGACATGTACCTATAGGGTTTTCCAGATTACGTTCGGATTTAGGCGCCACATGTTCACCGGTGAAGGCAAACATCGTGAGAAAATCCGTATGGCACCTGAGAGAAATGACATGTGTAAATGTAAGTAAGTGCTAAGTGCCCTGAAAACGGCGGTCAGCTGCGCTACTGGTTCCGTTGGGCAGGACGTTTAAGCGCGAAATGGATACAGCCACTAATGTATCTCTGCTTACCCTGTATGGAATATAGCATGACAACATATTATAAAAGTTTATAGACGTTCGTAGCCAACTGACAAGTTTGTATGCCACCTTTTTGTATAAAATAAGAAACGGTTTAATTCTACCCGCATCCGTTAATTTTACATTTAATACTTTACATGTCAGTCGTGAACTCAGGGTCACGAGATGGGTAAACGAGTAGCAATGAAGTAGCACCGAGTAAGTGTCCTACAGGATCGCGACGTTAGTACTTAGGTAAAAACCCACCATCGCTTCGTCCAGTCGCATTTCGTAATAAACCCTACATATAGTATGTCCACTTTCATTTTTTCTTCTTTCTCTTCAAGTTTGACAACACGATGATATCTCTGGTATTGAAATAGGTTATAGAGAACAGTAGTCATAGTCCATTAAATATGCTGTGAGGTTAAAATAAAAGAAAATTGAGACCTGTTGCAGAGCTCGTGCGTGTACCAAAGCGTTGGTAAGTGAATCGAGCACATCGACCGCAGCGGCGGCCGGCGGAGGTAGGTTTAGAGCAGACATTGCCCGACATTCAGCCTCTACCCACACGAGCCGCTGGTTGTAGTTAACGACCAACATTTTACTCGTGCCACTGAATTCCAACACTGGTCTATCCGCAGCGAGTTGCAGTGTACCGTTTTTTACTTGAGCCTGTCATAAATAATCTGCATATTAACAAACTAATTAAAAATAACTAGTATAAATATTTTTCTTAAATATTGTGTCTTTCGAATGCTTTTTTTTATTTTAAAAATAACATTGCTCACAGGAAAAGGAAAACATCGCGAGGAAGCCCGCAATGGCATCAAATAAATATATCAATAATAAGAAATGTCAGGTATACATGTTCTAAGAACGGCGATCAGCTGCGCTACCGGTGACGCTGAGTAAGACATATAAGCGCAAAGTAGATACAACCACTAATATATCTCTGCTCACTCCGAAAGGGATATAGCGTGACGATATATTATTATTATTGAAATAACATGGTTTTACAAATAATTAGAAAAGAATGTAGTATCACATATCGAACATAATTTTAAAGTTTATGAATCAGTTTATATCTTCTATAGTCCTAAGAATCAAGCAAAGTATAGATAGATATTGTATCCATCTGACCTATGTTATATGTTGAGTGCTTGTAGTTCTAAAGTTATTAATTAATTATTTACACTCTAAGAAAATAATGCGGTGACATTAACAGCATAGGTATTATATACCTGCAGTTCTCGAGACCATTCCTCGTGTAACTGAGTGTACAAAATTTTTAAATCTTTCAATAGCCTGTTAGCTATTGTTATTAATTCAGTACATCCATCGTATTCCTTGAGATATTTGTCTGCACAAGTAAGAATCTCCATCACCTAAAAACACTTATTAGTACATAATAATATCAATATTAGAAATAACTAAAAATTATTCATTGAAGTTTTTTTTTTAATCAAATATTTTAATGAGGCTTTAGTGCATCCTTAATGACTATGCCAGCCTCTTAAGGTATATCATATTGTTTAAACTGACTTCTGGCGAAGTGACAACTGTATGAGTCTGTAAATTCTTTTGCCTATTGAAGATATAAGAGCCGGAAAATTGCTAGTAGCACTCACACATCGAGGGTTGGGTGCAAACTCCTACTTATGTAAATTAATTCTCCTAATACGGAAATTGAATTTCGAAAATTAAATAAAAAACTTTATAACGTTCAAAAAGCAGTGAAACACCATAAGTCCACCACGGATACGTTTATTGCAAAGATACTTAGATAAAACAATAATAAACTCGATAAATAGGCACTAACCTAGCGAGCTACGTATACAAGGCGCGATCGATACAAGAGACGTCACAACATTGAGGAGTCTAATTTCAAATCCACTATAACATATATTTTTCAATTCCATAAATTTATAAAAACTTATAATTAATCTTTGACTTAACAATCACATTCTTATAAGAAGTTTAAATTATTATTCTAGAGTGAAAAATCAAAAAAGAAACAAATCATATATAATATTTTCTTTCATAAAAACATTTCAAATTACTATTAGGACTATTAAGTAATTTTTTTACGAAAAATCGTTTTAGCAGCTTGTGAAATTAGACGCCTCAATTCTCCCTCCTACCGTCCGCCGCGGCCGTTGCGCAAGCGATCCGTATAAACATTACGGCGTCCGCGAGAGTGGACAGGCAGAGTGCGCGCTACAACTTAGCTTTTTCATCAAAAAATTGTCGTCCCCATACAGCAACATAGGTCGCAGTCAATTTGCCAAATATACATAAAAATATGATGTATTTGATGGTTATAGCTTTTATCTAATGCTATGTTAAAAAAACAAAACACCTACATTAGTTCTCTCAAGTTGTTTTGATCGGATAGATTAAATTAAGAAAAATATCAAAACTTATAATAACGAACTTTTGCTTCCGTTTGTTTTGCCCATTGAACTTGGTGAACCATAGGCGACATTTCGGGCGGCTTGTGCATTTTGACGTCCGACTCGTCCCTTTCCATTTGCAATTGCACAGACCTCAAGTAAGCTGTGAGAGAAGATACGAACATTTCTAATTCATTATTAAGAGCTTGCTTCACTAGTGGTCTCTTTATTAATGTTTGGTATCTCATAAATTCGTATAGCATCTGAAAAATAGGCATTCCTTGTATACAGTAGATGAATTTTATTTACAACTACTGAGGAGGCAATTCAAAGGTAATAACGTCCATTTACTCTTACATGGACGTTACGTTAATGGACATTTCTTCATATCTCTATATGATGTAGAAAAATATGTTTTAGGTACATCTATTTAACATAGTAGGTACACGCAATTTCATACCTGCTTTGTAGATGTACTGCGAAGTCTCGGCTTCAACTTTTCGGCAATTTTTGCTTCTGCAGGTTGCAGACTGACAGTAAACCTGGAAACTGCAGTTTCCCAGGTATTATTTCTACCGTTACAAATCCAAACATTTATATCTGAAATGTAACGTAAATTATGCATAGATACCTCCAAACGTGAGTATAGTTAATTTGTTTTACTTAAACATCTAAGTATATACAAACATTTAAAATATGTATATAACTTACTTACTTTGAAATGGTTGAAATAAAAGGTTAGTCTTCAATTCTGCTTTCTCAGTTTGTGTCAGTAATTTATTTAACTGACAATGTACAGATCTTATTTCATGGATCTGAATAAAAATTGTGTTAATATTTAAATTTGTAGGACAAAAATACATTAAAAGCAGTTAACCAGTTCACTCAAGCAGTTATTAGACGCCATCTGCTAAATATTGTTATTATTAGGTCCTTACATATGAAATTGGCGTTTTTCGTACTGGCCACTTTAATCACAAATTTCTCCTCTTCGGTAAGGAATTCCAAATTCAAATTTGTACAGCTATAGACTCATGTATTTGTGCTTCGATGATCGTCATTCATTTGTTTTTTTCTTCTGTTTTTTTCTGTTTGCGTCACTCATTTTACAAAATGGAAAACTTAAAATATCGCATTATTTATGAGTACGAGTTCCGCCGTGGCACTAGTGCTGCGGAAACAACTCGAAGGGTGAATGATGTGTATGGCGGTCGTGTTGCAAAAGAAAACACAGTTCGTTGTTGGTTCCAACGTTTTCGTTCTGGAAATTTCGACCTGCAGAACAAGCCCCGTGGACGGCCTGAGACTCAAGTTGATAATGAAGAGTTGAAGGCTATTGTGGAAGCGGATCCATCGCAAACCACGTCCGAGTTAGCTGCAGGCTGCGATGTTAGTGATAAAACTGTTTTAATTCACTTGAAGCAAATTGGAAAGATTAAAAAGCTTGAAAGGTGGGTACCTCACGAATTGACTGAAGCAAACCGGCAAACGCGCGTCGACTGCTGCGTTACATTACTAAACCGGCACAATAATGAAGGTATTTTAAACCGAATCATTACCTGTGATGAAAAATGGGTTCTTTACGATAATCGGAAGCGCTCAGCGCAATGGTTGGATCCTGGCCAGCCAGCCAAATCCTGCCCCAAGCGAAAATTAACCCCAAAAAAGTTACTTGTAAGCGTTTGGTGGACTAGTGCCGGTATTGTTCATTACAGTTTTCTCAAATCTGGCCAGACTATTACGGCTGATGTCTATTGTCAGCAATTGCAAACCATGATGGAAAAGCTAGCGGCTAAACAACCTAGGCTGGTCAATCGCTCCACGCCGCTGCTGCTTCACGACAACGCTAGACCACACACTGCGCAACAGACGGCTACTAAATTAGAAGAGCTTCAATTGGAAAGTCTAAGACATCCTCCGTACTCCCCGGACCTTGCTCCAACAGATTACCATTTTTTTCGAAATTTGGATAACTTCTTGCAAGGGAAAAAATTCAACTCCGATGGGGCAGTCCAAATCGCCTTCAAAGATTTTATTGATTCCCGTCCGACTGGTTTTTTTAGTAAAGGGATCAATGAACTACCTATGAGATGGCAAAAGTGCATAGAAAATAATGGTTCATACTTTGATTAATTAAATATATTATATTAAAAAATATTCGACTTTTTGTTCCTCCCATACAAAACGCCAATTTCATATGTAAGGACTTAATATTAAGTTTAAAATCTTCTTCATTTCGTATTTTTAAAGATATTATTTATGTTATAACTTTAGTTTCAGTGACTAACAATAACGTACGTACCTCTTCCAGCCTTGATTGAAAATTACTGCAAAACGACGGCACATAGGGTTCGCCATCCCACAGATGAAGTGCGTAGTTAATCCAGTATGTCTCCGTGAGAGACCGACAACAGCTTGTCCAAGTACGTATTACTTTCAAACTATCCGATAGCAGTATTAACATTTCAACATCTTTAAATTCGTCGTGCACATTCCAAAGGTTGATGTTAGAAAAAAACTTTTGTATTGTTGTACAAATGTCATGCCCTTAAAGTAAAGTGATACCTTGTACCCATCACCATAAGGCTTTGCAAATTATTTTATTTATAAAACACAAAATATTATCTATAATAAATAACGTTAAAATAAAATAGAATAGCTATTTACTCTTAAAACTGTAATGTTAATTTAAGGGTCTTTTTTAATTTAATCATTTATTGTGAACAAAAATTATAAATATCGGAATGGAAGTAAATCTGTACTAATAGATTACACTTCAGTATACAAAAAAACATTAAAGTACTAGCGCGTGGCGACGCTTCACTAGCTATAAATACTGGCTTAACTCGCTGCATTCACATAAAAAAGCTGTTAGTTAAATTTAGTTCATTACTGACAAATTAGTAACAGAGAATTATAAATCTAAAAGACCATTTGCGAACGGTATAAGTAGGGTTTGATTTCGATGGTGTAAACCGCATCATAATCCATTATGTATTTTAGAAGATAACATAAGCGAAAGAACAGACTCGTAAAAATAGCAAATTAATACTATGTAAAGAACAACAGCGTCCTGATCTGTTAATTTGAAATTTGATATGAATAAAAACATATTAGTTAATATTGTACTTGTTGTACCAACCGACGATGTCGAATATATGAATCATTCTCTCCTGAGAATATATTATAGAAGTTGTTCGCCAAATATCGTCTAATAAACCACCCATATTCTCTGTGGCTTCTTTCAGTTCCGATAGATTGCTTGAATGCATTGACCTGAATTGATAAACACACCGTAAGCACAAGGATAGCTATTCGTAGTCGGACCAGAAGGTTAGCTTTGTGAGAAATTATCAAACGCCGTTTCAAATTTACAACGATTGCCACCGAAGAATAAGATTAATGAAACAAAACGTTAATTTAGTCATTAAATATCGAATATTATTTATAAATTGCTCTAAGTATTGTACCTACAGCAGACACTAGTTCCTCAGAAAATTTCTTAATTTTTAATTATTTCTAATTATGTGTGTTGTTCTTTGTGTGTTTTGAGGAATAAATAAATTGTTATTACAGTTAAAATCTATTTGTCTACTGACTGTGCTGACGTAAGCCGGTTTCGGCGTGTACGTAACAGGCAGCCAGTGGGCACGCACGCATAAAATACTTTTTGTTGTAGTATAATCATTTTGTAACTCAGTGAGAAGCGAATACTCTGTATACTTTCTACTACTGTGCCGTAAGTTACATTTTCTGTCAGAGTATGCTTTTTTTTAAAGTTTTAATTGGAAAGTTTACCGGGCAGTAGACTTGAGGGAGTCTGCTCCCTGGATGAGAGCGAGGCGGCGCGCAGGACCTAGCACGCCGTCTGAGATAGGTTTCGGAAGGGTGGGTCCTTTACACCCACTCCTCCCAGCGAGGAAGCTGTTCGCTCTCCAGACTTTTAGACGAATTCGTATTCCAAGGCGCGGGTGGTGTGATTAGACGGACAGCCCGGGGGTTTTTAGTTAGTAGGATACACCGGTATCGTTGTCCTGACAGCGGCCCTGATACTCCTATGTAGAATATTACCCCGACTAACAAAAAAAAAGGGTGAAAGGTACACTTTTTTGGTGACATCAAGCAAAATCAATCGAAAAATGGTTGGGTGCCAAGGGATCGTAGGAAATTATTCTTTTGCTAAGTAGTTTTTCTGTCAAACTATTTCGTGTAAATAATTAAATTAAACCTCATTTCTTCGATAATATCTCCAAACAGTTCGCATAATGTTGCGACGCCTTCTCTATCCTTTTGGCTAGATTTGTTTTTCATCATTGTTTTCCAATATTCCAATTCATCATCAATTGATAGTATGACTAAAACATAATACATTTTAAATAACTTTGAACTTCAACTTGTTTTATTTGATACAACATTATTTTCAATCCTATTTTCTTTACAGTACTTTATTATTCTTTTATAATACTTTGCAAATGATAAATAATTATTTAAGAATATATACCATTTCCATTATCTTGTTCTCTTCCATACGTAAAAATCCTTAGAATGGATTCCAAATTTATCAAATCTTTCTGAAGTTTATTTGAAAATAAGTCATTTCCCTTAAAAAAAAGATTATTGCACTTAACATAGTAACACCTCAATATACGTGATTATATATTGTTATTACAAATATAGGTCTTGTCTATTTAAAACAGATCATATCTTACACAGGATAATAATGGAGAGTAAATTTGCCTTAAAACTTGATACAGTGATTCAGCAACACTACCGGATAATGTAAAAATATGTATGTTCTTTATGTCATCGTCTTGTGTTAATTTTTGAGAAGAAGTCTTGTAAAAAATTATGGATTTAATTTTGTTATTTTGTATCTGAAAAGTGAAAAATTAATCTCAATAATATTTTTAATTAATAAATCAACATACACCTTCATTACTTTTTTTTTATAACTCAACAATGAACATGACAAAATATACCTACTTTCTCACATTATTACAATAATAAGAATTGTAGAACATGTTTCACTGTGTCAGTAACCAAGATTTATTAATAAGCACAGTGTAACAATCATATAGCCACTCAGGTTTTCAGGAATACGGCTGTATACAGGCTAGGGCCTGTATAATCCCCAGACCTGAATTCCATCGTGCATGTATGGTCCAGAGAAGTTTTTTGAAGGATTTGTATGCAGTGACTACAACACAAGAATTTGCTGAATTGCCATTGTGATTGCCGAAGATTAACGTTAATAAATTTATAAATTATATGAATAACCCTTGTCGACAAGTTTTTAATAACAGAGGAAGACATACTTTGTGTTAAATTATCCAAATCTATACTATCCATAGTTACACAAGTCATGGTCACGAGGATATTGAGGCATCGCGGAGTTTTCGTCAGGGGCGACAATTTACTTTCACTACCCTCTGATATTCTTGATAATTTCAATAGTCACGACGCACAACATTTACCGTATGAGCATTTTTATATGACAGCATAAAACAAAGCACTACACTTGGTCATTTTACGAATATAAATATAAAAACGAAAAATAGGTTGCTTCGGTTTGTGAAATAATTATAAAATCTTTTATTTTGATTCTAGTTTGTTTTTACAGTGTTTTAATAGCTCAATTGATAAATATTTTCACTATTTATATTAAATATGCAAATTTACGTTCAAAGAATTGTTATAAGGAACTTCGTAAAATGAACAAGGTATAGTTTTTCAATCACTGGGTTCCACGGCGATAATAACTTAAACCCATCACATCTATCAAAAATTTAATGCTTCTAAATTTTATTTTACATCATTACGACGCTAAAATTATTATTCACAATATATTATAAAAAAATAAACGTAATAATGTGAAAACACGTTCAAAAATTCAAATTAATACATGTTGCTTAAACATTTTTGATGTGTGTATTTTCTACATTTAATTTAAATACCAAAATCATAATGTTCATTCAGTAGTACCTTTGATTAGAAAATTGTGACAATAATAACTGCTCTAAAGACAAAATAAATTTATTGACCAAATTAATTGATTTAATCAATCAAATAAAACTTACCTTGTTATGAAGATATAATGTGTTATCTTGAAAAAATCCTTGCAGTAATAAAGTTTGTGAATTATCAATAAAATCTGCCAGCATATGTTCAGAAGTTTCATTTAAACTTATCTTGGATGTATTAAAATAATTTTCTGAAAATATAAATACAAATAAAAGGTTTCCCTGTCCTATTCGGATTATAGAAAAATCATGATATTTTTTTAGTTTTCAGTTTCAAGAAAAACAATCCAATTGTACATTTTGTATCGGAATTTTTTCAACAAAACATATTATTAAAAGAGGTTTCCCTTTCATCTATAGGCTAATAGCAGTGGCGGTCATCCCATACACGCATAAAAGCATTGCACACCGTACAATAAATGAGTCTTAGTTAAATTATTAAAAGTTAAATACAAAAAAGGAAACATTAATATCCCAAATATATTCCATTTTCATGCCATCTAGCGTTCCAATAAGACAAGTATAATATATCCTAATATAAAAGAATTATTACATATACATAAATAATTTATATCCTCTCCACAAGCTAATAACTAATGTATTTTAATAAAAAGTAATATGAACGTATGTTAATTGTAACATACTAATACAAAAACAAAAAAAAAACTTTACTACTAAACAAACTTAACTTTTATGTACTTTGTTCATAAATGGTATAACCAATGTTTTACCGTTTATAAGAAAAATATTATACATAGTAAAAATAAATCAATTTTACATACCAACGATGGATAAAATACATTTCCTCATTGTCACATCCATGTTGTTGATAATCTAAAATACGTATTTATATTGCACTTAATTTACTTATTATTATCGTATTTTTCATTTGTTTCATTGTTTCACTTTCTATAATTTCACCTTTCCTTAAATATTGTTTTCCTTATTTTCGCTGCAGCAATAATTATTTTTGTAAGTTATTTTATACCTTGAATGTTGTTATGATAGCGTCGCCATGGAAACAGACTTTTTTTATAGTAGCTTTGACTCACTGGCCTACGCTACAATACTTTTAGATCCAGTCAATATTTAATACTAGATATAAATTCGCTTATAATAATATATTTTGTAATCATTCTTATAGTAATTTTTAAAGTATTATTTAAACTTTAACAGAACATTATTTTCAACTAAGCAGTTGCAAAGCCAAATAATTTAGATTATTTTCTCTTTGGTGATACGCGACATAGACACTAGATCGGTAAGAGTTGATTAGGGATAAGATATTTGCAAAATTTAATACCCGGGATTCTGTGTTCGAGTAACTATTTAAAAAAAAAATCTAAGCCTATTACTGGTTTCCGAATACACACCTTCACACAGAAAACAAACACCTTGAAAATATTTTTGGGTAAATTACGGGATACAAGTTTAACTGCACCTGATTTCGCACTATTCACTGCTAACATGTGTCCATGCTTCCACGGTATTTGGTGCAAAAATTATTTCATAATAGATGCCACCATTATAACACCGCATATTTCAAGATAGAGAACTACATTTACAGATTAACACTGTAAATCATAAATATTGCTGGTTTGAATATTTGTTTGAATATTTCTGCAATGCCAGTATTTTGCATATTTTTGATCATTTTCTATAAAATTTTCCTTAGCTAATACTTAAAAAAAATCTTTTTAGTTTTGGAATAGTTAGATTCTTAAAAAAAATTAAGCATAGAATTATTGTTTGGACGCAGAGGGACACAAATTTAATTACATATTATAACATACAATATCTCTATTTATATTACGTAAAGTAGTGTAACAATAATGGGGAATAAAAACAGCATATAATAAAAGCTAATAAAAAATACGACAGCATAATTCTTACTTGGAGTATGTTAGGCACTTCGAGTCCACAAAACGTTAAAACTTCTTTCAACCTACCTTCTAGTAACTACTAGTATTTGCATCCTTGCAAGTTCGTTGTATTTCGAACTGGAAGCATGGTACCTGTTATACTAAATAGCTCACAGCCCTAGCGTTGACACATGGCAGAAATTGACATTTGACGGTATGATACTTGACAGTTAACTTGACAGTTTGGTTATATTGCCGACAGTGTTTATTGTTACATTTTTCTAGTAATTTTTTGTACAAAAAATTAAATTAGAACGCTTGTTCTGCCAATAGTAAAATTTAAATGATATATATATCAGATAAAATGATGAAAATTGTGCATCTCAGAGCCTTATATAGGGTGAGTGATCGTTTTAATAGTTGAAGAAATTTCTTAAATTAATGAGGTGTTGGTTTTTTACTGTCATGTATCCACTAAGTTCTATAGCAAAATTTAATAATTTGGGGCGATTTAGAATAATAATACTTTTATTTTTGGGGTTGGGTGAAAGAGGTTGAGTGAAGGATACCCAGTGGATTTAGGTTAGATTATTATTAAGCGCAAAGCTGTTGCATATTAGTATCAGCTGATCATATTAATCGTTTTTAATATCGTCATCGGCTATAATTACTGTAAATTTTTAATGTTGATATTCAGGTCTTCATGGGGATTGGCCGAACTGAACTGAATAAATTGTGTGACAAAATGATTAACTCATCCTCATCTAATAGTTTCAAGATTAGGCTCAATAGATGGCTCTCATCACAGAGTTTAGTGTAAGGTCAACACAGTGCTGAATACTATATGATAGTTAAACTCACCAGCTAAGACATAAGCACATCCTTTAATAGCTGCTTAGCTATTATTTGATAATAATAATAATATTAAAGAAAAAAATAAAATTTCATTAGAGAAAACTTTTACAGAAAGATTATTTTATTTCAGTAATTAAACAAACTCAGCATTTGCTGATATTAAAGAAAATCCTCAGCTGGAAAAGGTGACAGCTAAGGATTTTTTCAATATCAAGAGATTAAATTAAGTGATACATTAAGAAGTATATATGGCTACTGAGACACAGTTAGTTATCAGAATATTTAACTTAAACTAACTTGTGTATTAAATTTGAATAAAACTGTGTGTATCAGACTACTCATATATATATTATTTGGAAGTTTGGTATAGTAGGTACATTAAAGGTTTGTGTGTTAATAGACAATATGAATGTAAAGAAAGAAATGATTATGATTATGTAAAAAAAATGTGCTGTTTTAAATCCTATAACTAATAAATACTTTTATTCTTTACAGACCTGTAATCCTTTGAAAAGACTACAAAATTATAGTGATTCATCGAAACCTGTGGATACAACTTATATGGAGATACCGTTATATGATGTGGAAAAACCTCAACCACTTGATATGCGAAAGGCTAGGTAAACATTAATCAACTTAACCCTTGGAACTCCTATTTTTTTTTTAACTACCTATTACTAACTCCACAAAAATTGTCCGAAAAAGGAGATATTAGGAATATTCAGAATGAGATATATTAAGTATTAAAAAAAAATACATATGATAATAAAAATTATTTTTAAAAATTGCATTACTATAATTTCGAGTCTGACTCGACATAGGATTTGGTGTAAGAAATATAATGTCAAGCCACACTCAACAAAAGAGTGGTGAGGGTTAATATCTGTTGAGATAAAATACATATGCACTTTTTCTTGTAATACATGGCTTTTTACTTTTATATATTGCGTGGTTATTTAAGGTCATATCCTATTGCAGTAAGCAAATGATTACATGGATTTACTTGGTACAAATATGATCTATACTTATAATAATTTTACTTTGAAATACTTTTACATTAGGTTAGTATGATATGCTTGAGATTTTTCCATGAGTTATAAATAAGTTCTTAATATATTTTTAAAAATCCTCACAAAATGTAGCTCCAAATTTCAATATTAACCCTGCTCCCATGACAGCGAACATTTTAAATGGAAATAGTATTGGAAAGCTCTGTAGTTACTTTTGAATTTTTTAACTTATGGATTAATGATCAGACCATAATCACTGATAGATATGAATACACCAGGGACTCACAATATTTATTTAAGAAATTAAAATGAACAAAACTAAATTTAAATTTATTATGTATCTATTATTTAATTGCCTTTTGTTGGATGGGATAAACTTGATAAGTTAATAATATAATACATTTTCAATATTTGGCATCAATTTTGTTAGGCTTAATTTCAAATCGTCTTAGTTAATGATGCTCAGTTTGTTTATTTTTTGTTAAAATATTGATAACAACATTGACACATTCAGTCTCTCAACATCTCTTCTCTTCTCTTTCCATTAGTTATGAAGACAAAAAAGCAATTAAAACCTTTTTTGTAATATAATGTGGTATATGTATCCATACTGCAAGTATAGTAATTATTATAGCATAGAAATATTCAAAGATAATTTTGCATAGCCCAACATAGACACTAATGCATCTCTATTGAACCTGGAGGAAATATAGGGTCATTTATGTCATTTTCATTATTTTGTACAAAAATTTATTAAAATATTTTTCTTCATTAAGTATAATTAATATAAAATGTCATTTACGTGATTAGTTATTATGTACTTACATATATAAAATTAATAAAGTATTATCAGTTGTTTTTTATAAGATAAATTTCACATTGCAAACACATTACTTGTTTTCAAGTGAAATTAACTCATTGCCTATCTATGATATAGACATGTACTTATGTAAATATAATATTTATGCTGTTATCATTCATTACTGTAAGTACAAATCAAATATTATTTAACAACAAATTAAGACTTAATTAATACTAAACTTGATGATAATTTTAAGAAATTAAATTTTGCTAGTTTTGTTTAGTAATATTAATACATAAAATTAATTTAAATAAACAATTTGGAGGTTTCTGATAGTGTCCGACCGAAACTGGTTTTCCGGCCGAAACCGAAACCGAAACCGAAATTTCGGCCGTGGCTTCAGTTTCGGCCGAAACCGAAACCGAAACCGAAACTCACGTGGTCAAGTATAAAACTCAACGTGGTCAAGTAAAAAAATGAAACAAAAACTTACATGTAATCAGTACCATCAAAGCATAACTTCTAAAGAATGTTTACGTCGGGTGATAACGCACTGACTAAGTTGTGTTGTTATAGAGCAATGCGAATTAGATCCGTCAACTGTCGTCTAAACGACGCAGTTACACTCCGACGCAGCCTTGAGTTTCTTTCGGCGTTTCTTCTCAAGGTAGTCGCTTCCGAAACGCTAGTAGATCACCGTTAGGTTTCGTATTTCTGGCTGGCGGTCCAAGTCGAGGTTCGTACCCACAGTGGTGCCCTTGCATTGCCACCCAACCCATAAATTGCCGGCTGAGCACCCTCAGTGTTCGCCCACCCGCCCGGTTAAGTTGTGAAGACCTTTGCCGGTCAACAAACACGCGTAAATTCGAAAAAACAAAGCAATGCGAACGGCGCACGAATCCCGAACAGGGCCGCCAGCGTCCGTCAAAGCGTTGCCGCGAGAAACGAAGCTAGGCAAGCATGTACGACAACTACCGAAATCAGTTTCGGTTTCGGCAAAAGTTTCGGCCAATTTTGGCCGAAACCGAAACTGCCGCCGAAACTTGATTTTTGGCCGAAACTCGGCCGAAACCGAAACCGAAACCGAACTTTCGGTCGGACACTAGTTTCTGAACATGAATTTTCCCATTTAAAATTGGGCATTATGTTTGCATGTTTGCATTATGTAAGCATGTTTGTTTAAGTTGAACTGGAGATATAGCCTAACATTTTTTTAACCCAGGGGAAATTCCTTCATAACTACCCCTGTCTGTCAGACTTCTACTGACTAAAAACCTCCGTGGTGTCCCTCCACAGTCTAATCGCTCCACCTGGGCCTGGGAATCCAAATTCATCCAGACGTCTGAGGAGAAAAAAACCTTGTTGAGGCTACCTCTCTGGGAGGTGTGGGAGTAAAGAGCCCACCCCTTCAAAACCCCTCAGGCAATGCGCCGGACCCTGCGCACCGCCTCCCTTTCATCCGGGCAGCAGACTCTTTCAAGTCTACTGCCTGAAGATATGGCTTGACATTGGTCAACAATTTTTATTACGACCAGTTATTCATGAGCAAAATCATGAAAACAAATGATTATTATTGTTTCTTATTGTTAAAATCTGAAAATATTAAAACTGGTTTTACAGAACAAAAAAAGAGCTTAAAGTTTCTACAGCATTGTCCAATATCCATACTATCATCGACATCATACATTAGGGTAATCAAGTTAAACATAAATCTTTGGACACTAGCAATACTCTTCTCTCGGCCAAAACGCGATTTGCCTAAGCTAAACGTCCTCCTCCACGACAAGACCATCCCTTGGGTCCATCAAGTCAAGTACTTAGGAGTCACTCTCGACCGTCACTTGACCTTCAAACCACATGTTAAGGTTGTGCGCGACCGCGCCGCCTTCATTCTCGGTAGGTCCGTCAACTGTTGTTTAAATAACGCAGTTTCACTCCGACGCAGCCTTGAGTTTGTTTCGGCGTTTCTTCTCAAGGTAGTCGCTTCCGAAACGCTGGTAGATCACCGTTAGGTTCGTTTTTCAACTGGCCGCCCAAGTCGAGGTCCGTACCCACAGGGGTACCCTTGCGTAGCCGCCCAACCCATAAATTTCGCTGGCTGAGCGCCCTCTGCCTTCGACCACCAAGCCCGGTTTTGTTGTAAAGGTCTTTCCAAGGCCATCAAAGTAGGACATACCGAAAAAAAAATCTTTGGACACCCTCTGTGAGGACGCCTGACTCATAAGGAAACCACTAAGTATGTTGAGCATAAGACCTCATTCACTCTGATACTTTTAATGAGCGACTCATTAGTAGCCCCCGGAATTAGGCGAAAAGTGTTTGTCACGCTTTACCATAAAACACCCTAAGGTACCAAGAGCCGCACCACTATTTCTTGTACCAGTATTGTTCTCCATCATATTATATTTGACACTAGCTGAAGGAAGCGAAAAAGTGACAGTGCTATATAAAAGCTATATTATTTATTTTTAGTCAAATAAAATTATATAAGCAATATCGTTTCACGTAGGTACGGCTTCAGAAGAGGCGGTCTTTAGTGCAGCTAAGATTATAAGGCGCACAGTCCTTCTTGACGTGCAGATGTCATTACCTTCAAGTTTTTAGCCTATAAAAGCCTGGAACACATCATCCACCACCTCAAATTTGCGATCCAGAGAGTACAAAAAAGAATACACGTTTTAAATTAAGTGTTAGATTGACTTTTTTTATAGATATGTTTAGTGAAATTGTTGTTTTCTTCTATTAAACTTGTTTAAATCCTTATTGAACTTAAACAAGGTATTATACTTCGTTGTTGAAAACACAAATGAAGACCCTAGACTGTAGTATTTTCAGTTATTATTGAAATGCAGTTATAAAATTACTTGCAATACATAAATGTATGATTTCAGACTTTTATATCAATCACGCAAACGGGGTATGCTGGAAAACGACCTTCTTCTCAGCACCTTTGCTAAAAAGTACTTAAACACTTTCTCAGAAGAGCAAACTATGATGTACGACAGACTTATAAATTCTCCAAGCAATGACTGGGACATCTTCCATTGGATTGTGGAGAAACAACCTACGCCTAAGGAATTTGATAACGAGATTATGGATCTTTTAAAGAAACATGCTAGGAATGAAGAGAGGAAAGCTTTGCGGCATCCAGACTTGTATTAAAATATAATTAAAAACAAACAAAATAAATAGTATTTGTTTAACATAGATGTTGCTTAGTATTATAGCTATTTATTTGTATTAATATTGTAAAATAATAAAGTTTTAGTAAAAATATATGTTATTTATTAAATAAATACGTGTTTTATATTTAAAATAACTTCTCTATTATTGGTTAGTATTATATATATTTTTAAAACTTCATATTGTTATTTATACAGTAAACGTGGTCTTATATTTTATTTTTTTATACACAAAAATTTATATATAAATGATAATTGGAGTAGATGTTAATAATTTTACCCAACAGTTTTTAACTTCTTTTATTCAATATCAAAGCGAAACTCTTTTAATCTTTTGTCGATTCAAGTGTATTATTATGTAAATTATTCGAAATGTAAATAAGGGTCGTGCGTAAATAACAAATTTATTCGCCACGAGTATTTCCATACATACCTATAATACTCATTAAAACGTATTGGTATAGATGTTTGGTGATCCGCTATTTCACGCGACTTGACTAGTCGGCAGTTACAGCAGTCAAGCTCCGCACTTGCAATCGACTTGTACATCGAACCACCAAATAAAATAAAATATTTTATGTGTAATCGTTAATATTGATTAAGTTGTACAACGTTATCCGCCAATATTTTATAATTTGTGTTGATTATGAATGAGTACGTCAGAGGTCAGCCCACAATCTTATCTTCCTTCACTGTTTAAATGTTTGTGCTTTAGATCGAATGAAGTCAGTTAACTTCAAGCTAGTTATTGATACAGCATTTTGAACGGTGTGACGTAAAATATTGAAAGGAATTCAATTATATACGATTAAATTTAAAAGTGCATATTGTGATATAATTATTATTCAGTGTTTTGAAGTGTTTACAACTGCGCTTATTTAAAATGCCTATTCGTCGCAGCACGGTAAGACTCAATTGAAATATTTTTATACTAATTTGATATCGAGGGGTGAAAACCTATTTGGTTAAAGGGACATTTTTTAGTGATATAGTAATATATATATATTCGGAATCAGCGTTTTTACCGATTCCAAATATATATATATATATATTACTATATCACCAAAAAATGTCTCTTAAACCAAATAGTCTTTCACCCGTCGATATGATGACTGCATCGGACTGATGGCAAAGCAGTTCTGTTCAAGAAAGGGGATGACCTCCAAAAGACGGAAGGCCTATCGATATTTGTATAAGTGTACGTATAGGCAGATAATTTGATTCGTGATAGTTTCATAAAATCTTGCCTGAAAAAAAAAGTTGCCTTTGAAAAAACTTTTTTATTTTGATACTGATTTGTATGATGTATTGAATATTAAACATCAAACTTATCGACTGAACTTCTAATTTTCCGGTACAATTAATCACGACTTTGTCTATAATAACAATAAAATTTTACTTGGTACTATACGATGTATCGATTCAAATTTCTTGACTAAAAAACACGAGGTTATCTCGAAACGAGAAAGGCTGCAATAAGAAAAAGTTACGGGCTTTGCAACAATGGTTAACAGTGATTGGCATATTCGTGATACCTATAGACTAGTACTGACCCCTACCATCCCACTTGCTAGTTTAGCACCACCCGGGGTTCAGGGTTCGAATATATGGACTGCTAATATGTTTCATTTTACTAAGCCCGGTTGAGCTGAAAATGCCTTTCCCGGCAATCAGTAGTTAGTCCGCTTCAAAAAAAAAAAAAAAAGTTTCATTTTTACACCACCTTGTAACTAATCTCCGTATAGCTAGTTTAATACGTAAATACGTAAGTAAATACTTAGCGTAATAAATAGAAAAAAAAAAAACAAGAATATAAATAAGTGAAGTGCGTAATTTGCATTATAATTAAATAAATTTTATGATTGTGCATAACAGGTTCTGATTTGAGTGATTACTCATAAAACATTGCTACTACAATTTTCTTTATCAGTTATATTGCGCTTTAAATCGTCACTTACTAAAAATGGGGATTTTTCGCCAAATAAATCATAGAAACATGTTTAACATTCGAACGTGTTTTCTATAAACATTAGTTAATTTAATAAACTTTTTTAATTGATATATTTCAGTTACTTCAGATACATGTAATTAGTGTGTGTATATCCTGACTTTATTTCAGGCGTTAGTGAAATGGATATTCGAAAACCAGCACAAACTTCAAACTGTACGATGCTGCAGCTCGTCTTTACGTTACAAGGAGTTAGAGGAAAGTGCAGGCCAAGCCCAACCCGAGCACATGTTGCCCCCCACAAGCGAACCTGTACTTAGGCCACACCCACATATTACGTCGGAAATATCCTTCAAGGTAAGTTAGAGACGTGTTATTGATATAACATCGAAAAAATAATAAGTACCAACGGTAGTAATCTATGCCACATTTTTTACGACGTAATTTAATTGGCTTCGTTATCGCTGCTAATGTCGATTGATCTCCGTGATTGAATTGATATTTCGATTTGCAATAAAAGCCGCACACGACGTGGTGATAAGTTTTACAAAAACATTCATACCTGTGAAGTAGTATCAGCAATATTTGTAATTGTGTCTAGGCATTTTATACAATGTCGACCTTGTTAAGCAATGTACATAGTTTTTCTGTAATTATTTTCACATCACCTAGTCATTGCATATAATTGCTCATTGATACGTCGCATTTATTTATTGCTTACTTTTTTAAATTACAATCTAAATCATCGACAATAGATAACCACCCTAGACAATGGATGCAACTTTAGATTATATTATGCATCTAAAAGTTTTTGTATACAATGCTGAATTATCATTGCCGCTTAGCTTAACAAATTATAATGATCTGTTATTATTTTTTTAATTTCTAAATCGTTCTAAATTGTATCTAACAAATGTACTTTAATAACATTTTTTTTATTTTGAACAACTATATATTAGTCTCTATTACTTACACTGTAAAAGTTATTATAAATACTGTTTTAAGTAATATATGATCTATAAACATCTATTGTAACTGTGGTGGCATAGTGGATAAGGGACCAGTGTCGATGCGCAGCAGCATAAGTGGTCGTAACTTCGTATCACGGCACGTTCCTCTGGATATTTCTAGATTAAGTACGGATTTAGGTACCACATGCTTCACCAGTAAAGGAAATCATAGGGAAGAAACAGGCATGGCATTTAATTAAAATAAAAATGCCCTAAGAGCGGCGATCAACTGTTCTATTGGTTACTTTGGGTACGGCCAGAGATGGGCAAAATGTAATCTGATTAATGATCAACGATTACAAACTGTAGTCGTAATTTTAATTTTCTTGCTCTGTAATCATGATTAAATCCATTTAAAACATTAAGAAATCATAAATGTGTATACAGTCTGGGATTTTGTAATGTTTAAAACATAAATGAGTAAAATGCGGTCATATTAATGGTAAAAGACCTAAAATGTAATCATAAATCATTTTCATTAATCTTGTTAATCTTGTTGCCCATCTATGGGTACGGCACTTAAGCGAAAAGTGTGTACAGTCACTAATGTATCTCTGCTCACCCAGAAAAGGATATAGCGTGGTAACATATTATTATTATTATAAACATCTGTTTTGAACTCTTATCATGTTTACGTCTCTGTACTGATTTATGCTATTTAATTCTAAACTACTGCTGTAAGTAATATTTTATAAACGTCAGCAACCAATCATATGATTTATGAGTTGAGCAACATGCTTATGTACACGTGACATCGTCCTACTTGTTTAATATTAGTATCTGAACCAGTGCAATGATTTTCAGTACGACAACCTACAAGTGAGACTTGCAGCTCCTTACCAATTGCAGCCTAAACCGGAGGCTAAAGATCTCGGTTTTGGAAAATACTTCACTGATCATATGATGAAAATTTACTTTCACAAGGAACTGGGCGGTTGGCAAAAGCCAGAAATAATGCCATTTGAAAATTTAAGTATACATCCAGCTGCAAAGGCCCTCCATTACGCGATACAGGTATGTATGCATACCGATCTATTTATAATATAGATATAATTTATAGAAAACATGTCTACCTATATATAATTATACATAGAACAGTAATTGATATTGGTATATTTCACCTTTACGAGCAACAACGAGCAACAAGCATAAAGAAAGTGATAATGAAGTAAAATGTTTAATAATTATTTAATTGTGATAACGTATCGGTATTAATAATATTGATATATCTACAGTTCACCTTAGCGCCGTGTCAAACAAAAATAAGTGATTTTATTAAACCATGCATATTAGCATTGGTTTAATGAAATCTCCATGAAACTCTCTATTTTACTAAACTTATTAGTCCGTTTTAACTAACTAAATCTTTTTTTTTTGGGCGGACTAACTACTGAAGGTCGGGCAGGCCTATACAGCTTAACCGGGCTTAGGGGGCGAGCACAGAAGATGCTCATCCAGCGAATTTATGGGTTGGTTGGCAACGCAAGGGCACCCCTGTGGGTACGAACTCGACTTGGGCAGCCAGCCAGGAGAAAGAATCTACGGGTGATCTGCTAGCATTTCGGAAGGGACTACCTTGAGAAGAAACGCCGAAAGAAACTTGAGGCTGCGGCAGAGTGGAAGCTAACTAAATCTGAAGCTGATTGCATTTTATACTTCTATATTTCTTTTTAAATGTATTTTAGATTTTTGAATATTTTACACATAAATTAAAATGCTTACAAAAACAGTACAAAGATTGTATATAGGTATATATGTAGCATATGTTTGCAGCTGTTCGAGGGTTTCAAAGCATACAGGGGCGTGGACGACAAAATTAGATTGTTTCGACCGGACCTGAACATGGAGAGGATGAACCTTGCGGCACAGCGATCGGGCCTGCCGACATTCGACGGAGATGAACTGATAAAATGCATCCGGAGACTCGTTCAAATCGACCAAGAGTGGGTGCCTCATTCTGAAACATCCACGCTTTATATTCGACCCACGCTAATAGGTATTGAGGTGAGTGATTTTACAGATCATTTCCGATTTCAGATCATTGACAGATAACAAATACATTTTATTATTAGAGATAATGTTTAACGCGCTGAAGGAGAGCAAATAAGTTTTTATTTTCGTACATTTAATCCCTTTCTTTTTTAAATACGCTTTTTACACAAATACCTGGAGGTTTGTTTTATTAGTGTCCAGCAACTTGTGTCGCTCGATGTGGGCGTGTCTAGATCGGCATATGTAGCCTCGAATATTTCACTCTGTAAAAATGATCATTTTAAGACAATAATCGTCGCAAACATTTGAGTAATTAAAACTGAAAATAATTAAATAACGTAATTTTAGTAAAAAACATTCTGATAATAATATGATAGTAAATGGCGTATATTCAATATTCTGGCTGTTATAATTAAAGCTTTTTTGGCTTTATTTGGTCTTCAAATTTTATTTAATTTCATAGAAATGAAGAATTATAATTTCAAATTTTTTCTTTTTTAAAAACGCGTTATATTTGGTCGGTATGGGAGAAATACGCATAAACAAAGTAGATATTCAACACTATAATTATAACGACTAATATTTGAATCAGTAGGTAATTTATTTCATTTAATTTCGAACAATAAACTACACTAAAAAAAGTAATTTTACATTTTATTTTATTTTTGAATATATAGGTATATATATATGACCGGATCTTACGACCTTCAACTATACAAGGTCGAAGTATAGATGAATAACATATGATTTAGGTATAACGAATAATGAACGCCTACGTTTAATTTGCGTGTTACTTTATCATTGGTTATGATATCATTTTTATCGGAATATTTCTATTTTTCTAATCGACAATAGAAAATATATCAATGGTTGATTATTACAAAAGTATAATTACTACCCGTTGCATAGCGTTGATATAATTAATATAATTAACACGAACAATCAGGCTGTAGAACAATAGAAAAGATTTTGTTTATAATTTTATTTTATTTTCAAGGAAAATCAACAATTACATGATATATCTTCAATTCTTTCGAAATCAGCAGAGATACATAAGTTTCCGCTTTCAGTTTGCGCCTATAAGTCGTATCTAACGCAATCAGCAATGATGGTGATCGTCGTTCCCGAACTTTACACAAAAATACATTCAATTTTTTATCAAAATTATTGTATATATATATTAGGTCCTTACATATGAAATTGGCGTTTTGTATGGGAGGAACAAAAAGTCAAATATTTTTTAATATAATATATTTAATTAATCAAAGTATGAACCATTATTTTCTATGCACTTTTGCCATCTCATAGGTAGTTCATTGATCCCTTTACTAAAAAAACCAGTCGGACGGGAATCAATAAAATCTTTGAAGGCGATTTGGACTGCCCCATCGGAGTTGAATTTTTTCCCTTGCAAGAAGTTATCCAAATTTAAAAAAAAATGGTTTTCTGTTGGAGCAAGGTCCGGGGAGTACGGAGGATGTCTTAGACTTTCCAATTGAAGCTCTTCTAATTTAGTAGCCGTCTGTTGGGCAGTGTGTGGTCTAGCGTTGTCGTGAAGCAGCAGTGGCGTGGAGCGATTGACCAGCCTAGGTTGTTTAGCCGCTAGCTTTTCCATCATGGTTTGCAATTGCTGACAATAGACATCAGCCGTAATAGTCTGGCCAGATTTGAGAAAACTGTAATGAACAATACCGGCACTAGTCCACCAAACGCTTACAAGTAACTTTTTTGGGGTTAATTTTCGCTTGGGGCAGGATTTGGCTGGCTGGCCAGGATCCAACCATTGCGCTGAGCGCTTCCGATTATCGTAAAGAACCCATTTTTCATCACAGGTAATGATTCGGTTTAAAATACCTTCATTATTGTGCCGGTTTAGTAATGTAACGCAGCAGTCGACGCGCGTTTGCCGGTTTGCTTCAGTCAATTCGTGAGCTACCCACCTTTCAAGTTTTTAATCTTCCCAATTTGCTTCAAGTGAATTAAAACAGTTTTATCACTAACATCGCAGCCTGCAGCTAACTCGGACGTGGTTTGCGATGGATCCGCTTCCACAATAGCCTTCAACTGTTCATTATCAACTTGAGTCTCAGGCCGTCCACGGGGCTTGTTCTGCAGGTCGAAATTTCCAGAACGAAAACGTTGGAACCAAAAACGAACTGTGTTTTCTTTTGCAACACGACCGCCATACACATCATTCACCCTTCGAGTTGTTTCCGCAGCACTAGTGCCACGGCGGAACTCTTACTCGTAAATAATGCGATATTTTAAGTTTTCCATTTTGTAAAATGAGTGACGCAAAGAGAAAAAAACAGAAGAAAAAAACAAATGAATGACGATCATCGAAGCACAAATACATGAGTCTATAGCTGTACAAATTTGAATTTGGAATTCCTTACCAAAGAGGAGAAATTTGTGATTAAAGTGGCCAGTACGAAAAACGCCAATTTCATATGTAAGGACCTAATATTATATGTTCAATAATTGCCAGTTTCCTTAATGTGTTTTCCTTCACCGGCGAGCATGTGATACCTAAATCTACTTAATTTGGTAGGATTAGGACTCGAACCTACAGCTATTTATTTATATTTCGAATGGACGCTGGTTCTTCACCGACTTTAGTCACCACAACTTATAATTCTGATTTATTTTCTACCATAATAATCAATTTTTAACCGATATAAAAAAAAGTAGAAAGATTTCAAATCGCGTAAACGTAGCTTTTAATATCAATTACAAATTCACTGTTCTATTTGTTGCATTAAATATCAACATTCTGCACGTCTATATCGTATAAAGTGCGGGATATGATACAAAACTACTTTGACCAAAAAAAAATATATTTTGGTTCTTTTTTTTACGTTAAAGTGCGTGATATGTAGAGTAAGTATGTATAATGAAAAATAACAAGCTGTTTCTTCTTTTTTCTATTGAAATATTTTTTTTGTAGACTTGTAACATTATTGATGATTCGCTTTAAATATTAGTAAAGCTACGAGTATCTCTGGCTCTGTTCAACGATAATAATAAAACGAAAGTTTAGTTGTCTACTGAGTCCTTTAATATTTTGAAATAACAGAATAGAGCTCCAACTTTTCAAAATCTTTTACATCTTACATTGCATATGGAATCATTAAGATTTTGTACGCCATTTTCTATGTATATCTAGTATAACACTTAATAAATTGTGTGCGCAATACGAAATCCACAAACTATTGAATATACAAATAAATTATTAAAATATCTTAAATAATAGCTTCACTCAACTATACAAAGAATAATTATTACCATAAACTTATGTTCATTACAATAAGTCGTCCACGTGTCGATCGTTATAATCAGTTATATGTACTTAGGTTGGTTTATCAAAACGAACTTTAATTTAACCTTGAATTTGACAGTTTGCTGGCTTAAAATTGACTAATGTACATTTGTTTTGTTTGCCTTTTAGCTTTCTTCTAGGCTTTGACGGTTATAATATATTAATACCGACCTCTGCTCTACATTTTTAGGTCCACCTATACATATACCTAAATTATTATTATAATATATATATTTTTAAAATTAAATGCAATAAAAAGACTAAGATAGCACACTCTGCATAATTAAGATTATATAAATGCCAGCCGTATTAGCTTTGCTATGGACGTGATAAATATCCGTCGAAACACGTACTGGGTTTAAAAAAAAAAGGGTCTTTGATGATCTTTTTAACAATATTAATGGTAAATTTCCTGAATTTGCACGTGAGACACGTTTTAATTTTAAATGTAGTGTCATTAATATTTTGTTTTAAAGTAGGAGTGTGGCTTATAGGGTTTTTTTTTACATTTTTAGGAAAAACCTCAATATTATATTACTGATTGAATATAAATTGTTTAAAGAAACGTCATTTATCTGATGTTGTTTTTTATACTGAAATGTTAAAGTTACTACTGCGCACTTGATGGCGTGACTGCAGTAGGTGTAAGAAGGACGGCGACCACTTAGTGGGTAGAGGTACCATTGACAGTCGTCGTCATTATACCGGCCCAGTTATATCATGATGAAAGATCACTATGTCTGGTCATACACGAGCTGATAGAGAAACGTGATAGGATGAAGAGCTTCGCAACGACGCACTTTTTACTCACGTGTGTTTGCAATTTAGTCGACCTCACATATTTCATTAACTTCGGTCATTATATCGAGGGGTTAATGGCTATTTGGTTTAAGAGACATTTTTTGGTGATATAGTAATACATATATATTTGGAATCGGTAAAAAACACTGATTCCGAAAATTATATATTACTATATCAACAAAAAATGTCGCTTAAAACCAAATAGCCTTTCAACCCTCGATATAATAAAATTATACCTGATCTTAGTTCTGTGTGATAAAGTTTCAAAGAGCGATTATATTGTTGCTTGCTGTTGGCAAAGAGCAGTGACGTGCATAGGATATTTGGACAGGGTAAACAAAATTCGTGTAATTAATTTGAATATCATATTATGATAGTAAATATTATATTATTTTCATAGGAAATATAGACAACGTGAATATAGAATAGATATGACTATAAATGGTTCCTTTTTTGTTTAACTTTAAGCAATTTATTCCAGACTTATTTAACGTCAGGGCATGCAATGCTTTCATGCATCTATGGAATGAACGCTACTGGCAAAGAGTACCCTACCCGATTTAGGTGTTAACATTCTATCTTTATCGCCGATGAAATAGGGGAAAAATCTCTGTTTAGATTCTAAGTTTTAATTTGTGTAATAAAATTAATTCTTCTACTTAAACATCCTGTTTATTAGTTAGTCTAAATACTCTTAAATTATATTAATTAATACCGTAATTAAGAGACTAAATATTTTGATTATAGATCAGAATTTCGATTTTAGTCTGTAAAAATGTTGTAAATAATTCTAGTTTTATTTATTTTATTTTTGATGCTAAAAGATACTCAAAAAATGAGTGTCATTTTTATAATTGTATCAAATTAAGTTTAAAATCATCTATTCCGTTTTTTTCATTTAAGGGCAAGTATTTCCTTAAATTTATTCCTATTATATTATATTAACGTATGTTGGTAAAAATGTTAAAGGGATACATATAGTAAATACCAGCACTAGGGATATTATATAGGTGTAGAATAGGTAGGTAGACAGACACATTTAAACAATCGAATACCTTCGATACACCTATTTACTAACACAAAACATTTCAGACAAAATAATGTTCTCGATTTTTCTTTTGTTGATATAATGTTTTGACTGATCATAGAAATAAAACATTTCTTACTGGATAATCATTCATCGAGTATCATGCAGCTTTTTCATGTTATAAGTAATCTCGTAAAAGTACAAAATTTTGATATTCTGTCTTTTCGATAAGAGAAATGGAAGTACCTACCGTTTATTGCTACTGTTTCATGGTATAAAATAAAAAGACAAAACTGAAACCTAGAGTTATTTCGAAGTACATACATAAAGAGCGTTTAATTTCTTGCGGGATTCACGTGTTCGACATTCATTGTGTTTGCACAGCTGATGGTAAATGACGCACTAAACGAAAGTTTTAAAACATACAAGCATTATAGTAAATATTATTAGCTGTTAAATTATTACTTTTGCTCTCTTGTACAATTAAATTATTATTATTTTTGGTCCAATATTTAGCCGGCTTTCGGGATCTTAGCGCCAGAGTCAGCGTTGCTCTTCGTGATCCTGAGTCCGGTGAGCGCATACTACAAAGCCAGTATTGACGGAGCCGTCTCGATATACGCCGATCCCAACGTAGTACGTGCATTTCCCGGTGGCGCTGGAAACAGAAAAGTTGGATCCAACTATGGCCCCACCATAGGTAAGCAATAAGCATTCTACACCCTAAGTATTGAATGAACACTGTTCAACGATTTTAATGAGCCCAATTTTTACCATTCATTTAAGAGCGCTTATAATGCACAAAAACAAATCCTTTGTAAATTATTTGATGAGTTTGTATATTATCTATGTAACGTTATTAATTTTAATAAATTGAAATGATAAAATAAAACGTGATATTATTTTATCTACGCGACATTTTATGAATTTGTGCTCACTTAACGTAATTTTAACAAAACAACTTTATTTTATATAATTCACAGAGGCCACGTCTCGAGCGGCTCAACTAGGTCACCACCAGGTCTTGTGGCTGTTTGGGCCCGAACACGAGCTTACGGAAGTTGGAGCGATGAATATCTTCATGGTTTACATCAATGAACAAGGAGGTGAGTGAGTGTATTACTAATCATGTTTGTTCGTTTGACGCATTACAATGAAATACGAATTGTTATCACTGACCAAGTAAGTATTTGTTAAGTCTATATCTACTCATGTTTTAAAGCTGTCTTATAGACTCTACTCTGACTTTGCTTAGCAAAGTGCACAAAAAACAAATTAATTTAGTTAAAAAACTAAACATGTAATAAGAACTTGAATATACCTTAAGTATTCGCAGATCCAAGTCCAAGTTGACGAAAACGGTTACTTTCCATATCCTTTGACATTAATTGAATAATATAAATTGTAATGTTTTAGTAAAATCTAAGCAAAGTTAAAGTAGCGTATATAAATCTCAGCCTTAGAGATTGAATGTGTCATTAAAATAAGCCCCGTTTTTCGAACTCTGTTGTTCATGATTGTTTCCCCTGTTGTGTAGTTTTCTTGAATGCAGGTCATTGGTACAACATGAAGGAGGTCTATACCCAACAGAGGGCAGACTCGGGCTGCAAATGATAGTGCTCTGTCTTCACTAACTTGTTTTTCCAAAGTCTATTTTTAACCCCCGACGGAAACAGAGGAGCGTACATTTATACCTCTGCGGATATTTGTATATTTGTATGTTCGTATATCTGTGTACCACTATCGTAACTTCTAAAAGAATAAACCGACTTGATCGAGGGTGGTTTTAGCTACTAGGCGGTGCGCTTGAGGGAGAGTGCCGCCCAACTTATCCAGGCGAGAGCGGAGTGTGACGTGTTTCCGCACACCGCTCCATGATTATAAAAGATATTAAAGAAGATATTGAGGTGTGCGAGGGGTGACTCCTTACACCACTCCTCGCAGCGCAGAGATGCGGCTTTACAAAAGGCCAGACGTTGCCAAGCGTCAGAGAAGAGGATGACACTATACCTCTGGCCGCGGTCAGACGGGAAGAAGGAACACCCCGGGTGTTTTAGTGGGTGCAAGTCCGACACACCGGGGGGCAGCCCTCACCGCCCTCTGAGATCCGCTAGGGAATTCCCCCGGGCTATCAAAAAGGGTGTTTTTAGCTATGATTTAAAAAAATCTGATCAGCTGTCTGAAAATAATCAGTTCTTTTTTTAGTTGTTGATGAAATATAAACCATTTATATTGGTTTGATCGATTCGAAAATTAGTACACTGTGACTTCAATGATATTGTCTTGATGTTGTAGTATCACCTGGAAATGACAGGATTCTTAAATGTTTACTTACTTACGATAGATATATCATGTTTGACCACATTAGAAGATCACAACGAATAGGTTAAAATCAGTGGCGTGCATCTTATATAAAGCACAAAAAGCATTATCTCGTTATACTTGGAGGTTTAATACAAATATCTACTTAAATCTGGTTTTATTTGGTCTCCGGACCGCTATTTCGGTAAACACCAGTTCTTAAGTCAACATATTTATTAAATGTCGAAGTATAACAACATAATGCTCTTTGTGATTTATATGGGGCTCACGCTACTGGATAAAGAAGATATATAAGTGAATCGGAATCGTTTTAAAATGTTACTTTAATAGTTGTAGCTAAATACACAGTGTATTCTATATTCTTAAGCATCACGTGATGATCTGTGATCTTATTGTTGTATTAAAATTAATTAAAATATTGTTTAATCATCCAGTTAATAACTGGATATCAGTGTAAGTGGCCGATATTGTCATGTTATCTGGTTCGACGCTGACGCACTGAACTTTTGACCGGTAAATTCTTGTCTCATATCTGAAGCAACAATTAGGGTCAGTAACATCACTTCAATGTTTTTTTCTACATACAAATCTTTTCAACTTTGCCGTGCATAATAACATACGTAATTGTGACGCACAATCAAAAAATGTCCATTATTCAATATTTCTAATAAATTCCTGATGATTATTAGAAATTCAATAATACAATTATTATCTTGGTTAAATTAAAAGACAGAATTTATGTGGTTAATCTTTTAATTTATATTTTTTTATTTATCATCCTAACGAGATTATAATACCGCGCGCCCACACTTCAATTTCATGTGGCTTTATTGCAATGCAAAACCCTCCTCACATTCGTCGCATCTAACGACCAGCAATTTCTACCTTATTCAAGCTTTAAAATAACTATCAGAGAAATTAGATTTTATGATAACGAACAGATACAAAATTTCAAAGTTTTTAAAGAGATATAAAAACATATTTTGCTAACAATACTAATACTTACTTTATTACTTGCATAATTAAGTTTTTTGATAACAAAAAAACTAATCTATTGATTAATTGATTCAAAACGAATGTTAAGTTTTTCTTTTTTTTATAGATTAAATAATATTTGCGTATGGAACTAAAGAGCCGCAGCTTCACATCCAAAGAGCCGCAGGTTGCCGACCCCTGATCTAGTGTATAAATTTAAAAAATCTAATTTAGTTAACGGATAGTTTTGAACACTTCTCGTAAATTTTACAGATAAACAATTGAGCACTCCACCATTGAACGGACTAATATTGCCCGGTGTTACGCGTCGCTCCATCATTGAGCTGGCCAGCCAGTGGGAAGATATGGTCGTCAAAGAGGAAGTTATCACTATGGACAGGGTCATGGAGCTCAACAAACAAGGAAGGGTAAGTTATTTTATCTTTTAGCTTACTTATTACTCTATTTAATAGGTAATGATCATATTCAAACGGATAAAATTGATAATTTTCTTAAATGTATATCTTATAGATATAATAGACAAACTTACATAACTAATTCAAACTTATTATTTCCCGCAGCGTCTCCTTTTTGATATTTCTTTGTTCATTAGGAAACTGTACCGCAATAAATTAGCTTATATTATTTTCTCACAAAGGAATCTAGACCTACCAGATATCATTAGTCTTGTACTTCTTAGTTTGAAGCCATGTAGCTAGTCTTATTTAGTAAAGAGTGCTAACATTTATAGTCTGTATATGACCTGACATAATGAATATTAACTGCAAAGTTTAAAATTAATTGTTTATATAATTTTGACGTTAACTTGATAGAATGGGATACGACGGTAAATTCATAGAGCTAAAAACGTGGCTTTTGGTTTTCAGGTGGATTGACTATCCAAATTTAGCCAAAAGTTCCCTAACTTTCATGTAATTAAAAAGTGTATTCTATACCAATGAGATATATCAAATAAAAACTTTTTTTTTCTAAATAGTCATTTCCTTCAAGATGCCTATGTACAGAAGATTTTTTTTTTGTTAAAGTGTATCAAGGTCGCAACAGTGCTAGTGCACCCGCAGATTCACCAGCAAAGTTTTACAAATTAGCTCATTTATGAGATTTCGGAAACTAAATTACATGTCATGTCCAAAGAATTAGAAAATATTAAGGAACTACATACACGAGTCAATTGGGAAGCCATGAATATGTTCTTAAATAAAACAAATAAAGAATTTCAATTATCTTTAATCAGTTGATACGTCGTAATCTCCTGATTTAAATTATATTATGCCATTTCTATAACTTACTTATATCAAGGAATAATATAGAATTGAAGAAAAAATACCATAGGACAAAATGAGTACAATGAGCTTATGAAAACAGAGAATATGTTGTTTCATATTTTGCCGCGCGCTTTCTCTTTGATTTTATTTTGTAACTATCCTTTATTTGCTAATATAATCGTTAAAACTAGGTGGGACATGTTCAGGTGGGTTACGCTGTCAATTTCTTCTTCCAGTTGCTTGAAATGTTTGGCGCTGGCACTGCGGTGGTTATAAGTCCAATAAGCAGACTTGGCTTTCTCGAGACAAATATCGATATTCCGACCATGAAGCAAGCTAAGCCAGTCTTCCAGCGCATCAAGGACACGTTGTTGGCAATACAGTACGGCCATATAGAGCACCCATACGCGAAAGTTATATCATAGTAATTATCACGGGAGTTTACCCGAGAAACTGAGAAAGTAATAAACGAGAAGTGATAGACTTTTAGTGTTTGTGGAAAATAAAGTGAGGACTATGTGAGGCAACTATAAGAAGACTTACAGATGACAAAAGTGTGGTCGATAAAGTTAGGTTACGATAACATTCATTGATATGTTAAGGTTACATTGAACATAGGTAAAGAAAATACGGCCATTATTGTTATGATTTGTCACGCAAATGCGATAGCATTATCGCCAGTGGTTACTTTATTGGTACCCTTATTTATTTATATGTGACTGCCGTACTAGGTTTATTTTTATTGTTTGTGTTGGTGTATAATTTTATTATAGTTAATAAATAATTTTGTAATATATTATCAGTATGTAGTGGCTAAAAACAAAACAAAAAATACTGTCATCTCCTAGCTCTTGTTAAATATGGTGGAGATCCGAAGTAATATGAATAGTTAAAGAAAAAGTTACCGAATAACATAAATTGCAGCAATAATTAAACTTTGATTGAATATAAGTTAAGATTGTAAATTTTTGCTGTTCCCATAACATAATAATTTAATAAAAGAAACTAAAACTTACAACAAAATAAGAATATTAACATTTAATAAAAGTACATACATTGTTCCTATGTAAATTAATCTCATTGTTTTCTTATAATAAAAAAAAAATTGATGAAATACTGGTTAAATTACATCATTTAATATGTCAATACATTTAATAGAATAGTATTGTAATTTTGTTTAACCAAAGTGCATTATTTTCATGTGGTTATTGTGAGTTTTTAATTTGATTAAATTATGGTAAAATTCCAATAAAATGCTCTTATTTTATAATCTTTTTTGAAAAATATATTTGATTATATCGCTATCAGAATTGTCTTTCGCAGTTTTTAGTACATCAATTAAACCTAAGCCCCATATCCGCTATTAGTATAATCTTTAATCAATATAACGCTCATAATGGAGTCTCCAATATATTTAAATTTTATTAAAATATCTCACAAAATAATGTTAATTTTTGTGTGACTTAGCAAATCAGACATAGAATAATAGATGTGATATTAACATGTAATTGTGAAATAAACAATGTTAGTTTAATCTTGACCCTACACATCGAGCCCACTAGGTTTTTCTAATGCGTATATTGTAAATAATACCTATCGAGAACATAAATTAACATGTAAATTATTGTAAGCAAAGGGTTCAAAGTTTCACTTTTACTTCAATTGCTGTATTTATACCTACCTGTTTTGTATTGTTTGGTTTAGTGTCAAGAATAAGTTTAGTGAATTATAGTTTAGTGTATTTGTTTTCTAGTCTAAGTATAAAGTGCTGTGATCACCTTCAATAGATGCACATATTGGAAAGGTATGTTCAAATTGTTTTTAATAAAAAAAATAAGAATCTGTGTGAAATTAATATTATTTATAAATACCATATTTTACCTTAAGTACTAAACATTACATGTAGTTAAAGTAACTTAGTTTATTAAATCTTTACGTCATTATTAATTGTAGTTTTTTATAATGATTTCTATTTGTTCCGGGTTTATAAAATTGATCGATTAGATAATGCATATACTTAGAGGAAGGAATTTACTAATTCACTGCCTTATTGCGTTTTGTATTTGTAACGTCTATCGCTTATTAGATAACTGATAACATGACTAGGAAACTAATATTAAAAAAAGCCCAAGTGCGTACAACTTACGTAACGACGGGTTCGGTAGTTTTAAGTAGCTATATGTGTGTTTTCATTAGGTTAAGTACTGTAGTACGCTCTTACTGGCGTGCTATATTTTCTGTGTTTACTATGGGTTTGGTCACTCACTCGCTTTAGAATAATAACACTCTCTAAATCTGTATTCCCATATATATTTCAAATAAAGTTTACATGTACATTTCTTATCTTATTAATGTAATTTGCACAATCTGAACCTTCCTATTCTATTTTTTCATTCCATCTGTCCCAATAAAAATTGAGAACCTCAAACTTCAAGTTTTAAAATGAGATATTCTAACCTTTTCAAAAATAAACTTACTTTTTATTAAATGGCCAATTCCGAGAAAAGTGCCAAATATAACTAACTTATTTTACAAACCAATCATACAATCACTACATTACGAAACAATAGATATAGAATTTCCAGGCATTTGTCCAGTTTGAATGTAACTTGTTATAGTTTGGTATTTACTATCGAACTACAGAAGCTTAACTAATCCGCCATAATAGTTTTTTCTTAATTACATGATTCAGTTTTTAGGATGGAAAGAAAACGTAAAAATATATAGACCTTGATATTTTATTAAAAAAATCAGTATACTAAAATAAGTATTCAAGATTATTTTCAATGTTTTAGAAAAACCAATAAACACTGCGTTACCCTACACCATTATTTACCATAGTAGCTATGCAGATTTTACAAACACCTATTATTAAACTAAAATGCTTTCGTATTCATTACGGAGCCCTAAATATTACGGATTGTCCTTGAATGCAAGACATTGCTGTTAACGTTATCAATTTATTAAGTAATTTACATTTAACGTTGACTACATTTGTAACAATTAACAATGACCACGATTAAAGCAGCTTATTTGAGTTTTGGAAATAAATTTTGTCGAAATAAGTAAAAGTAGTACCTACTTTATTCCAATTTATTCGTTTTCCAACTACTGTCCAGCCAATATCAAATAACTTTTCTTACCATATCTATTATATCGAATGTCTATTTTTGAAACAAACTTGTTTCGCTATAAAATTGAATGTAAGTTGTTTATATAACATATGTGTTAAATAAAAAACAAGTGTTTAAAGTGTGATTTATTTCGTCATTATTTCGTGTAAGTTAAAAAACATGACTACATAAAGAAATAATACTTAGAGTAAAGGAATGCTATTCTGGCGGCAAAGGTAAATCATCATCGAAATCCTGAGCAATTTTCTTTCTGCCCTCTTTGCGATGTTCGTATCGTACTGCGGGCTGCAAACCGTCTGTTTCTGATATTGGATCGGGGTATCTGTGTTAACAAGAGAAAATGGGGTGTCTAATTTTAAAACCCACTAAAACGATTTTTCGTATAAAATTACTTAATAGTCCTAATAGTAATTTGAAATGTTTTTATCAAAGCAAATATTATATATGAATTTTTCTTTTTTGCTCATTCACTGTAGAATAACCATTTAAATACCTTATAATAATTTGATTGTTAAGTCTAAGAATAATTATAAGTTTTATGGGATTTAAAAAAAAATATGTTATAGTGGATTTTGAAATTAGACTCCTCGAATAATTGTGGCCTTGTCGGCTTAGTTGTGTTAAGGAACCGAATTCCATGCGCGGAAACGCGTATGGTCGTAGGTTCGAATCCCTGTTTATACCTCTGGTTTTTCCACATTAGGTATAAGTTTAGGCACCGCATACTCACCGGTGAAAGAAAATACCGTGAGGAAATCCGCTTGGCATCTAATAAAAATGTCATGTGTAAATTCCCTTAAAACAGCTATTAGCTGCGTTATTGGTCACGTTTGACATGACATTTAGGCGCAGTGGATAAAGCCACTAATATATCTACTCACCCAGAAAGCAATATATCGTGAAGAAATTATTATAAATAATTATATTTCTAGGTAGTTTTAACAACGATGTTTGATCTTCGTTTACCAGTCAAGGACCATTTTTTCATTGACCGATGCCGATAACATTAAATCAGTGAATTCCAGATAAAAAATGACCAGAGGCTGAAATTATGTAATCATCTGTTTGGCCTTACATGAGGTCTTTACTATAGCAAACGTAGTGTGACCTTTTCATAAATACATTTGGGAGAAAAAGGTGTTATTTACTGTATCCAAACTGTCATTAGTCGTGTTAATAATCTATGAGGATTTTTTTTATCGCTGGCCAATTGTGATCAGTATCAGTGAATGAAAAAACGGTCTTACAATATTATTAAGTACATTGTTCATAACTTGACATTGAAAAAGTATAAATACGACAAAGTACCTTTGTATCTACATTTTGTTTTATACTGCAGAAATAAACAACTTCAATAATTTTATACTATTTATTTAATCGTGTATTAGTATTGTAGTTGCATTCGCCTGGTCGCCGTTTGCAGAACAGAATCTTGTATTGAACTATCTAGTTGGTTTTGTCAGGATCCATCAAGCACTTACCATCTCACAAAATAAATAGGTACATCAGTTATATTATTTTATACTTTTAAAGTTATCCTGCAATCGATAACTATTTCGCAGTATTAGTTTAATGGTATACGATATTATAAATCAGTTCGTGTATCCTTTGGGATATAATTATTAACTTTAATGAGATATAAACGTGTTCGTAAAGATTTGGGGATAAGCTTTATACTTACGTGAAAGGTAATGTTGCACTTCCTTCTCTACGGCTATCGCTGGATTGTCGAGACACCGGTGTGGCCGGGGGTTGAACAGTACTTTCGCCGCGGGATCCAACTTTATTTAAAAAAAAAAAAAAACAATTACTATAGTTACATTTATATTAAGTACCGATAACAAACAATATTCGATTACGGTGACATTTGATATTCGGTAAATTTTTCATTATTTGGTAACAGTTGCGGTTATTATATAAATTCAGATTGTTTTTATTATAAACGGCTTTCGCTAGATCTCATTTTTACTTAATGGAAGGCAAAATTGTAATCCAAGATTTAGTACGCTTTTTTTTTTTTCGTATCCCGTCATCATGGACGCTATGAGGGCAGAGACCCCGGCGTGTCAGACTCCTACTGATTAAAAACCCCCGGGGTGTCCTTCCGATTGCTCCACCCGGGCCTGGGAGACCAAGTTCATCCAGACGGCCAGGAAACAAGAAGCCTTGTTGAGGCTACCTCTCTGGGAGGGGTAGAGGTAAAGCCCACCCCTCCAAAGCCTCTCTGTCAGGCGGCACGCCGGATACCGTGCACGGCCCCCTCTCATCCGAGCAGCAGACTCCCTTAAGTCTACTGCCCGGCTAAGATTTAGTACGCTCGCCCAACCAACCTAGATTCACTTGTTATTTCAGTACGTTATACGACGATGGAAAAACTGACGCGAAGAGGGCTGTCTTCTTATATTTGCGAGTTAAGTCAGTAGAACGCAGCTATTCGAGTCTTATTGGACTCTAATTGCTATAATTTAATATAATTGCTAGTATGTGACGCACACGTGCCGTCAAAACAGGGCGGAGGTGTGTCAAGATTTCTCAGAAAACGTATTTATGAAATCTGTCAAGGTTATATTTGATAAAAGTGCTCATAATACCTATATTTTTAAAAAATAAACGCACCTCTAATTTGATCGGTTGGCGATTGGCTCGTTCCAGAAGATCCGCTGCCTGCTGATGGTATGGACACTGTAAATTATACGGATTTTGCATTACTATGTATAATAAACTATAACAATATAATATTTACTAACAATTACACACATTGACCTAGTCCCAAATTAAGCTTGCGCCTGTACTGTGGGTGCTACACAAAGATATACATACATATATACAACAATAACTCGTGGCAAACTAATCTGCTCATCACAGAAAAGCTTACCACTGCCAGGATTCGAACCCAGGACCTTAGCATCGTAAGTAAGGTCACTACAAACTGCGCTATCAGGCCGAATATGTTTACATATATCATATATATTTATATGGGGCGCGTGATGTATAAGATCATTGAGTATTTATAATCATTATATTGTGGATTATATAAGGCTTTTATAGATACAAGAATTTTTAAATACACTACAAACAATTACAAATAGGTATGTTAAGCGTAATGAAAAGTAATAGTGCTAATAAGTGACCAGAAATAATAAAAAACCGCTACGTATAAGCTATGCGCATATTATAGCCAGGAAATGCATAATTCCAAATTACGGTGTCAGGTAATTTAATTAAAACATACTTCGTTCTTGTTGCTTAGCTCTAGCTTGAGCTCGTTGCAATTCTCGAGTCCACATGCTAGTTTCCGTAAGTCCTTGATCGCTGCACAGTTTCGTAATTAGTTTTAAACCTACAGAAAGCAAATAAACACTGTAATTTTTTATTAACTAGCTAAATTTTGTTACATTTTATTAAATAATATTATACTTAGATATGGTTCGTTAACAGTGGCGTAGTAGAAAGCTTCCAAAAAGAAAACTGATACGGTCAAGCTTTATGTTCATAAAATAATGACTTTTATGATCTTGTCGTAAACCAAAAAGTGTTTATTGTTCAGTGTTATAATAATCCTCTTATTTATTCCGTAGCTCTAAATTACAAGCTAAAAATGTTAACTACACGAATGTAATGTAGTCTACATGTTTAAAAGTACTTGCGTCCCTGTTGGACGGTCAATACATGTAAATGAAATGAAATGTATTTATTTCGCCATAACTTACAAAGAACTAATAATTTAAATACAGTAACACAAACAGTATACAGAAACAAAAGAAAATACAAAGACAAACATGGCGAAAATGGGCCCACCATCACCTTAAAGCCACAGAGGAAGTCTGCAGCGCTGGTTTTCGTAAAGGATGATGTATATAACTGATCAATTAATAATGATACTGACACTGAATATTGTCTGGAAAGCGTACGTTCATCTTTTTGTACAAGGTAAGTGCTTCTTGGTAACGTCCACTTGAACGCAGGCATGCACCCATAAGCAGACCCCATTGTGGCTGTGATATATTAAAACAAAAAATTACTTTTAACACAATATAACTCGAGTATGTAGTTCTAAACTAAGATTGCACATGTAGTTTCGGCAATAAACAAAGATAATTATTTATCGTCACGCGATATCTCTTACAGGGTGAGCAGATATACATCACCTAATTACAGGTATTAACCTGTATCCATAGATGAGCAAAATGTAATCAGATTAATAAAAATGATTACGATTACATTTTACGTTTTTTACCATTATTATGTCTGCATCTTGCTCATCTGTATTTTAAACACTATAGAATCCCAGATTGCATACACATTTATGGTTTATTAATGTTTTAAGTGGATTTAATCATGATTACAGAGCAATAAAATTAAAATTACGATTACATTTTGTAATCATTAATCAGATTACATTTTGCCCATATCTGCCTGTATCCACTTTGTGATTATATGGCGTGCCTAACGTGCCTGGTAACGCTACACATAAGCAAAACTAATTTATATATTATTAAATAAATTCAAAGTAATTATTAGGTCCTTACATATGAAATTGGCGTTTTGTATGGGAGGAACAAAAAGTCGAATATTTTTTAATATATTATATTTAATTAATCAAAGTATGAACCATTATTTTCTATGCACTTTTGCCATCTCATAGGTAGTTCATTGATCCCTTTACTAAAAAGCCAGTCGGACGGGAATCAATAAAATCTTTGAAGGCGATTTGGACTGCCCCATCGGAGTTGAATTTTTTCCCTTGCAAGAAGTTATCCAAATTTCGAAAAAAATGGTAATCTGTTGGAGCAAGGTCCGGGGAGTACGGAGGATGTCTTAGACTTTCCAATTGAAGCTCTTCTAATTTAGTAGCCGTCTGTTGCGCAGTGTGTGGTCTAGCGTTGTCGTGAAGCAGCAGTGGCGTGGAGCGATTGACCAGCCTAGGTTGTTTAGCCGCTAGCTTTTCCATCATGGTTTGCAATTGCTGACAATAGACATCAGCCGTAATAGTTTGGCCAGATTTGAGAAAACTGTAATGAACAATACCGGCACTAGTCCACCAAACGCTTACAAGTAACTTTTTTGGGGTTAATTTTCGCTTGGGGCAGGATTTGGCTGGCTGGCCAGGATCCAACCATTGCGCTGAGCGCTTCCGATTATCGTAAAGAACCCATTTTTCATCACAGGTAATGATTCGGTTTAAAATACCTTCATTATTGTGCCGGTTTAGTAATGTAACGCAGCAGTCGACGCGCGTTTGCCGGTTTGCTTCAGTCAATTCGTGAGGTACTCACCTTTCAAGCTTTTTAATCTTCCCAATTTGCTTCAAGTGAATTAAAACAGTTTTATCACTAACATCGCAGCCTGCAGCTAACTCGGACGTGGTTTGCGATGGATCCGCTTCCACAATAGCCTTCAACTGTTCATTATCAACTTGAGTCTCAGGCCGTCCACGGGGCTTGTTCTGCAGGTCGAAATTTCCAGAACGAAAACGTTGGAACCAAAAACGAACTGTGTTTTCTTTTGCAACACGACCGCCACACACATCATTCACCCTTCGAGTTGTTTCCGCAGCACTAGTGCCACGGCGGAACTCGTACTCGTAAATAATGCGATATTTTAAGTTTTCCATTTTGTAAAATGAGTGACGCAAACAGAAAAAAACAGAAGAAAAAAACAAATGAATGACGATCATCGAAGCACAAATACATGAGTCTATAGCTGTACAAATTTGAATTTGGAATTCCTTACCAAAGAGGAGAAATTTGTGATTAAAGTGGCCAGTACGAAAAACGCCAATTTCATATGTAAGGACCTAATATATTATGAAAATATGGATAACAAAATTAATTTACATACTTAATAGAAAATGTATTACTACATCAATCAGGCTTTTTGATTTTATTACAGCATTTTTCTGCAGCAAACTGCTCAAGCAGAGTATATAGTGCAATAACAAACATCATACGTTGGTGGGTTGGAGTCGCGCAGCACGACGGTAATATTGAAGGGCGATATCTGGTGGCGATTCGCTTGCGAGCCATTCCAACACAGACAGCTCGCACGGCCATATAGCTTCTACCTGTAGGTAACGATAGGTTCATTATTACAGCTTGGACATTACAAACACAAACTTAATTTTGGTAATCAATTTTCGATAAAGAAGGACACAAAATTTTGTCAATAAACGCAATATCAATATATTTATATCATTCAAGGCATAGATGGGCAAAATGTAATCAGATTAATAAAAATGATTAACGATTACATTTTGCGTTTTTTACCATAAATATGACTGCATTTTGATCATTTATGTTTTAAACACTACAAAATCCCAGATTGTATACATATTTATCATTTCTTAATATTTTAAGTGGATTTAATTATGATTACAGAGGAAGAAAATTAAAATTACGACTACATTTTGTAATCGTTTATCATTAATCAGATTACATTTTGCCCATCTCTGATTCAAGGGCATGATTCGTGACGGATCCGAAACGGCCTTATTTATGGTACTTATTATGTTTGTTACGTACAATAAATATATAAGAAAAATATAACTTGAAATAAGGTTTCATTTTGGTCTTAAATCATACCTATCATTGTATTAAGAGAATATAGTACTCGGCTTTATGAATATTATAGCTATACTCAAGTTCCTAATATATATTTTTTTTTTTGTCAAAACGAATTTATTTTTTGAGAACTTTGCTAAGTAAAGTCGAAATAGCGCTTTTAAAGCTTAGGCTTTGTTGATGTGTTTAGTTGTAACATTTTTTTTTTTGTAACCCGGGGGAAATCCCTGACGGACCTCAGAGGGCGATGAGGGTCGCCCCTCGGTGTGTCGAACTTGCACCGACTAAAACCCCCGGGGTGTTCCTTCTCTCCGTCTAGCCGGGACCGGAGGTACAGCAGCGTCCACTTCTCCGGCCCGCGACGACGTCTGGCCCATTCGGTAGGCCTCACCTCTGTGTTTACGAGGGGCTAAGTAAAGGGCCACCCATCTCTCTCCTCATAAGTAGTCTTGGAGCGGTGTGCGGGAACACGTCACACACCGGTCTCGCCTGGATAAGTTGGGCGACGCGCTCCCTCAAGCGCGCCGCCCAGGCGTCTTTCCAGTTACGGAGGAAGGCCTGCGGCAAAGGCCCTCCTCCTTCGTCCTATTCTACGTGGGCGACGGATCGGGTTGTCGGGGCCGGCTATTGCCTCCCTGACACTCTCCGCCGCCTCTTTCGCCTCCATAACACTCTCACAATATGTAACGATCGCCTGCCATGCTCTGTCACTGCCGACCATCGGGCAAGCGAGCGCTGGCAGTGATAGGTCACCACCCACCACCCTGACGAGGTCGGTCCTTTCGGAGGCCCAGGCTGGACACTCCTCTACTGCGTGCTGTGCGGACTCATTGAGGCATCCGTCACAGTGATGGCATCTGGGGTCCGGTTCACTACCGGTTATGCGACACAGGTACCACCCGAAGCTGCCATGCCCCGAGAATACCTGTGTCAACCGGTAGGTTAGTGTGCCGTGACCCCTATTCAGCCATTCAGCCAACACCGGACGGATTGCCTCAATCGTCCGCAGGCCATAGCGTGGGTTCTCCAGTCTCGACCTCCACGTCTCAATCGATTCGGCATCCAGCAGACGCCTCTTCGCTAGTAGTTCGGTCGGGGCGGTTCGCTGGCCCCGGGCCCGGCGCTCCTCGCGCTATGTAAAGAGTGACGCGAGGGCTCGGGCATCCAGGTCCCAGGGAACCGACCCCGCCATCATGCAGGCCGCATCGCATGATACCGTAGAGTTGCCCCTAATGATCTTGATGGCGAACGCTCTTTGGGGTCGCCGCAATAAGGTGATATTGCGGCTGTTGAGAGCGTCGGCCCATATCGGGGCACCATACAGCATCATGGAGCGGACCACGTTGCAATAGAGGCGCCTGCTGGGCACCCCTGGCCCGCCTAGATTGGGCATCAGTCGCCCTAGGGCTTTTGTAGCCCCCAGCACCTTTGGCATGAGCTGCCGGAAATGCTTGCTGAAGTTCCATCTGCCGTTGAGGACCAAGCCTAAGTAGCGCATGGTCTCCCCGACGGCGATGCGAGCACCTCCGACCACAATATGGGCGTCCGGAGGCAGCGCAGTCCGAGGGCCGCGAAAACACAGCGCCTCAGACTTGTGCAATGCCACCTCCAGGCCCAGCATCCTTATTCGCCGGACAACGTGCGCCGTGCCAGCAGTGACAAGCATTGCAGCTCGGCGGTAATTGTTGCCCCGCGCGGCCACCAGCGTATCGTCGGCGTAACAAATTATGTTGACGCCAGGAAGGTTTTGGCCGCGCAGGATCCAGTCATATCCTATATTCCACAGGAGTGGCCCGAGGACCGACCCCTGTGGAACTCCACACGTCATCGTCCTTGACTCCCAGCCGTTTCGGGTTGGGTACCTGACGCTGCGATTCGACAGGTAGGCCCCTATGATTCGGCGCAGGTACAGCGGCACACCGTGGTACCGCAGCGCCTCCCGTATGCAGCTCCATGGCAGGGTGTTGAAAGCGTTGGCGATGTCGAGGGACACCGCCATCAACACCCCACCGCTGGAGACTGCCTCCTGCGCATGCGACTTTAACTGTCGGATCGCATGCATTGTAGACCTCCCCTTGCGGAAGCCGTACTGGTTTCCAGCCAAGTCTGGGCCCCCTCCATTGAGATGGCCTATGAGCCGGTCAACTACCACCCTCTCGAACATCTTCGCCACCTCATCGATGAGGACGATGGGTCGATATGCGGAGGGGGAGTCAGCCGGACGTCCGCCTTTTCTGAGGAGGACCAGCCTGCCTGTCTTCCACTTGTTTAGTTGTACCATAACCAAAACAGTTCTGTAAGCATTTTAACCTTGCGTTTGTAATGAAAAATTGTTAATATTTTTAGTTAAACAATATGAAAACGAAATTAGTAATTGTAATAAAATACCTAAAATAAATTATATATCGCGAATTATTTATTCCTTTTGATTGTTATTATACAATTTAATAGTTATCAAATGCAAATGTGTATATTTTTATATCATACATCTTGATAGTGATGTTTAGCCGTCTGTGTATCACCAATTTCACTATGTAATTGCGCTAGAGCACACGTCACGCTCACATCCCAGCTGCCAATCAAACTGTACCTGCAAATATACTTACGTTATACAATACGAACAATATATTCAATGAATTTAAATAAGCCTTAGTAACTACAACTAGTCAGCTATTATTAAGTAAAAAAGAAATTTCTTTAAACATGCTAAAAAGATTTACTTGATGACACAAAAAAGTGAAGTTCAAGCTTCTCGAACTACACATTTTTACCACGAGCCTATAACAAACCAAAAATGTTTTGATACAATTTGTTATGAGTTGCGCGCTGACGTAATCGGACACTGTGATTAGTGGATTAAAACAATGTGGTAAATGTAACCAATGATCGGCAGTAGCTGCGTCCGGTGGTCTGGAGCGAGCGATTCTGGCCAGGCCGGCAGTAGCAAGCGCACGCAGCGTTGCGCCCGCGCCCGGCGCCGCCCGTAGCCGCATCCACCGCGCCTCGGCGCTGCTGTCCTCGCCGCTACGTTCCAGTGCTAACGCTATGATCACGTACAATCGTTTACCATATTATTCATTACATATTTTCCAGTAAATTTTATCGAAAACTAAAGAAGAATGAAGATGTTAATGTAGAGTTAATAAAAATGCTGAAAATAATTCACAACATTATGACTTAAGATGTGTTCACGATGTCACAGTTCACAGAGGTTTATGACATCACAAAACTGAACAATTTTGGGAAAAATATGAAACGCCAAACCGTTTATGGAGCTTTAACGTTGTCGAATATAACCTCCGAAACCTTTCAACAAGAACTTGCTCATAATGAACATTCTTTTATCGTAAACGCAGCAGTAATGACCATTGTCACCCTTTGAATGAGCCAGTGTACCTGAACAGCCACTGGGATGGCCTGATAGTGCAGTTTGTAGTCACCCTACTTATAAGATGCTAAAGTTCTGGGTTCTAGTCACGTTAGTGGCCAACTGCACTGTGATAAGCAGATTAGTTTGTCGTCAGTCATTGTTGTATACATGTATGTATATATTTGTCTAATACCCATAGTACAAGCGCAAGCTTAGTTTGGGTCTAGGTTAATATGTGTAATTGTCCGTAATTATTATTACTGTGTAAAAGCTGTGCCGTAGCCAATGTACAAAAGCAGTAAATATGTGATGTCAACGTAAGCACTGCTCCTACCAAAACCCGTCAGTGTGAACTGTGAAGCACATTACGTATAAAATGTCAAACGCATAAATGACCTATGACTCTCACCTGGTTTAGTGGTGAAGGTCTATCCCGGCCATCAACCAATATCCAGTCGAAGAAAAAGAAAGACGTATGACATAAATAAGTGTAGAGTAAAGATTGCATAATTAGTAGTTTGAAAGGTATGTGTATGAAATTTATTACGAGACGTAAAACGTTCCCGTTCTATTATTTTTAGTAGAGTAATTGTTCTCATTAGTGCTACAAATGCGTAAGGGGTGCTTAATTTGAAACTGTATTCACCTATGTCATGCATGGCGATGAGATCCGCGGGGTCTAGGTGAGTGGCGGCGGTGAGTTGCGCCGAGGCGTCTCTCCAGGCGAGGTCCGAGTCTTGGGAGCGCGCGCCCGCCAACGTTGCGGTCACGCGCGCCGCACACGAGTATGGGTCGTCACGAGATGCCGAATCCGCTAATGAGCTCGCCTCGGACCAGTTGCCCATCTATAATAACATCATCCTTTATACTATGTATATTATGTTTACATGGTACTTATAAATTAAAATGGTTATTTTTGTTCCTGTGCTCACTGGTTAATGAAAACACTGTGAGGAAACCCGCATGGCATCTAATAGAAATGTCATATGTAAGTGCCTTGAAAACGGCGATCAGTTGCGCTACGGGTTACGATGCGCACGACATATAAGCGCAAAGTGGATACAACCACAAATTGTATCTCTGCTCACTCCGAAAGTGATATAACGTGACGATATATGATTATTCATATTATATACAAAAAAATGTGAAAATCAGTCTATTCGTTACATTTTCAGGTAAAAAGTTAGATTCATTCATAAAAACCTAAAATAAAAATCATATCTTACTGAAATGTGATCCACTATCGTGGGCCCCCGCTTGTAACTCATCGAACCCCAATTTTTTTGGTCCAGTGGACCTGTGCAAAGACGTCATCGACCCCTTGAGAAAATATAGAAAACTTTTGGAATCAGTGGTGCATACCCATAGGTACTACGGAATGTAAATTATATGTCTTATAAATGCCTTTAAAAGATTAAGATATCATAAGATACACGTGTCTTATGAGGTTGTTCCCAATAATCATATTTTTACTTTACAATACTGAAGAAAACTGTTGATTTTTGTGGATACGGTCACTAATGTATCTCTGCTCACCCTGGATAAAGCGTGATTATATATAATTATTATTTTCTACATGAAATGTTCTAAGCCTAGCACGTACGGCGTATGCGACAAAGGCGGCGTCAGCGTTGGCCTCGGCGCGCAGCACGCGATCATCGGGATGCGCACGCGCGACCGCCTTAAGCCGTTGTAATGCACGCTGGCCCGCCGCTGCGGACACGTGTGGCGCCCGCAGCCCTGCCAGCGCACCGCCCAGCTCGAGCCTACCGCCCGCGCCGCCGCCGCTATAGCCGCGCAACGCCTCCACGCACCACGACATGCCACTGTAATACACGATCCACCGCTTTCACGCAATCGGTGCTACCGGCTGCGTACATATCCTTTTTCTACCTATCTAGGTGTGCAAGGCGGTGGTCGGTGACTAAGGTTGAGATTTATAGACGCTATTTCGACTTTGCTTATCGAAGCTTTAAAAAAAAAAAAAATTCGTTTCGACAAAAGAATGAATATATAATAAGAACTTAAGTATAACGTAGTATTCGCAGACCCAAGTCCATGGACTGCCAAAATCGGTGACTTACCAAACAAATCCTTTGACATTCTTTGAGTAATATAAATTGTAGTGTTTTAGTAAAGTCTAAGCAAACTTGAAGTTGCATCTATTAATCTCAGCCTAATTCGATCAGCACGTAGCAAAGTACTTTACTTGTTGTATATCATCCTTAGTTTTGTAAACCAATTTCGCTTTGGTAACATAAATGAATCCCTTCATGCTCTCATAGTTTACCAGCAGGCAAGAGAAAATAGTTCTTTTGACTTTACACTCAAATACGAACTATTTATTTAAATCTTAGTTTGACTCAAATTCAATAAATACATTTTGTCAAAACTCACTTTCCGTTCTTTAAAATATGTTATTTTTTGACAGGACATTTTCTTGGTGTCTTTGGAAAACCTATAAAATTATAACTTCACTGGGCTTGAACGGGTGTCCACTTAAGGTGCTCAACCAGCGATTTATGGGTTGGGTGGCAAACGCAATGGCACCCCTGTGGGTACGAACCTCGACTTGGGCGACCAGCCAGTAAAAACAAACCTAACGGTGATCTACTAGCGTTTCGGATGCGACTACCTTGAGAAGAAACACCGAAAGAAACTGAAGGCTGCGTCGGAGATGTAAAAATATGTGTATTAATACATCTCTACAATACTAGAGAGACAAGTTGAATAGTAGGAAAGACCCGGTTCGTTACCCGGAGTCGTCGTCCCTGGCAGCGGGCTTGGTGAGTGCGGCGGCCGCGAGCGCGAGGCATCGCTCGGCTTCAGCGGCCGCACGCCGCGACCACCGCGACAGCCGGTCCCCGCGCACCACGTCGCGGAGCACACATTCATACGCGTCGTTCTCCTTTACCATACAGAATCATTTTTCAATGTTTCTACATAGACTCATTTGATAATAGGTTTTGCTATAAGTTGAATCGTAATTATTACATCAATTGTTGACATTCAAAAGTAATTCATGGTTTTTGGTAATGATAGACGGTGGCATGAGCGGTCCTATATAAATAAATATTTTAGCTCACCAAAGATGTGCTGATTACTGATTTTTATATGGAATATTATTTTATTATGAGGATAACACATTATCATCATCAAATCTACTAGTAGGTATACATATAAAACAAATACACACCATTTTTCAACCGACATTTACTCCGTTTTATTCACGACTAAGTTAAAACTTTTTTTATCGAAATGTCGCTCGTTGCTGGCCGAGAAAGGCCTTTACAACTACACCGGGTTTGAGTGGGCGAGCACTGAAGGTGCTCAGCCATCATTTATAAACATATATTGTGTATATGAGAAATATTACGTCATCTATAGCAATGTCTTGATGGTAAGTAGGCGGTTCAACATCCAGCATTGCATGGAAAGCAGCCTTACCGCCTTCTGGATCATTCAAAGCTACTGAGCACAGCACTAGATGGAGACCTGTAACCCCAATGTTACAAGTCAAACTAATAATTAAAAAAAAACTCTTACACCTACTATTTACATCGTCGAGACAATTCACTATTGATAATGTAAACAGAATCTATGAAATGAGAGATTTGTATTGTATGTAATTGATTATATATTTCAATGTTAATAGACAAATGGGTGCATTTAGACCATAAAATTTAAACAACTCAACATCACATATTTATCAAAGTCATACACTCCACTTATGCCGACGAAATGTTTACCTGTTTGAAAATCTCCTTGTTCATGCATAATATGTTGGAAATTAGTAACTGCATCACGAAACTTTCCCATACGCACCAATAATAAACCAATGTTGTGCATCACCTTCATTCTGTGAAAATTAAGTTTCTTTTACAATGGCTCGATATACAATAATATTGCATTTTAAAAAAGTGCAATGTAGCTAGGACAGTTTTTGTTTATTAGAAATTAATTGAAGAGACGTAAAACGTGATGCTTTGCAGAAATAAATAAATCGTAATTTTAATTATATGATCGAATTTTTTTTAACGACTTAACAAATTGACACCTGATAAAAATTACAATATAGCCCTAGAACGGCAACAACCCCTAATGGACTACTGCCCTCATGTTGGCCCACTTGTATCACGGCAGTTGGTCTCATGAGTACCTATATAAACAATTGGAGTATAACGTGATCTCGCAACGCGACAGGTCCAAGCTGATGCATGTACTTCACAATCTAATCGTTTTTATGATATTTCAAAAAGTTCTTCAAATATATACATAGGTGTTATAAAGTAATTTAAAAGGAATATAACAGTTGGCTTGAATGTCTGGTAACCGTGACAAATGTCTTAGCTGCTAAATCAACAAACGCCGTCGCGATGCTTCGTTTAAACTGATAATCATATTTTTACAATAGGTATTATCTCAAATATCAACTTTGAAAGACTGCAATTCTCTAGTTGAAAATGATTTTGAAACCGAACCCCAAAAAATCCGTGTTTTCAACTTAAATATATCATTATATATAGAATAGCTTTGTTCCTTAGTAGATACGTTTTAAATTAACGCAATTTATTTTACTTAGTTTTAATTAGGAAATACAATTTCATCCATAGGCTTTATTTGTAACTAATTGTTTTACCTCAAATCCTTTTCCGCTGTAGGCGTTTGATCCAACGCCATTCTGTATAACTTCAAAGCCTTAGGATGTTCTCCCATTTTGAAGTATATGTTTCCCATATTTACCTATAAATTAGTAACATGATTATCGCTAATATTATTGCAGTTCATAATTCATGTCAGCCGCAGAATAACAAGTGATTACCTTGAGTCGATTGGCGTGAGGAAACAGTTTATTTCTGGTTAATAGCTGATATGTGTTTAGTGCTTCTGTGTACATTTCATTGAGTGCATATTGTCCAGCCAGATTGCAGAGTACCTGTTTAGTACATAAATATACATCATCATACTAATTTCATTGATGTAAGGCTTCTAAGGTTTTGGCAGAAGTTTTGAGTATACGATAAATATTTACGAAGGTATACAAGCTGTATGATTTCATTAATTAGTACCTTTTTGCTGACCCGGTGGATATCTTCACATACCGTCAAGACCGTCGTGAGGAAAAAGGCCCTGGTGTGTCAGACTCTTACTGGCAGAAATCACCAGAGTATTCCTCCTACAGTTTGCCAGGGCCGAGGGAACAGCCAAATTAACTTCCTTGACAGCCCGGATATGTCTGGAATAGGCCTTGTCTTTGCTACTGCAAAGGGTGCTGTAAAGGCCACTTTTATCTGCCTTACTGTCATGGAGCAATTTGCGGGAACACATCACATACCGCTCACCCCTGGTTAACTAACTAAGTACCTACAGAAGTGCAAAGTACACAAATCGAATATAGTCACTGATATAGAATATATGTGTATCTGCCCATCACGAAAACAATGTCATAAATTTATAAGTCATGGTCATAAATTGTTAATATTAATATATATAATTTCTATTTTCTAAACTCACCGCAAATGTCAAGTCCAAATTGTGCGTATCACCGAGATTAGCTTGCTCCTGCATGCGTATTAATTGTCTTTCCAGTGCCGACGCTTCTTGAGCTTTTGCTAAGGCCTAAAATATGACAATAAATAATATTTTTTGAGAATCAAATTCAGTATTTATATTTAAAATATACCTGTCCCAAGTCTTTTTCAGTTTTCGGAACGGCATCATCGTCTGGATCCCTACGAGCGCTTAAAATACAGGACTCTTCTACCAACGTTACAATACGTGACTCCATCTGTTTTATTTTATCTTCGACACTAGAAAAATGAAATTACAAATTAATGGACAATATTATTGTTACATTTTGGTAAACTTGGTTCTAATAAACTGTTTGAAAAACGCAACAATTTTAATAGAAAAAACCTCGTGGATATTTAATCTTTTCGAATGTAAAAGAACATTTTATTGATTTCAGAAGTTCATCGTCAAAATTGTTCGAGGTCGATGGTGCTTATTAAGAAAGACCTATCTCCAGCAGTGGACTAAGATAAGCTAATGATGATAATTTAAAATATTTGTGTTAAGATAACTATAGTATCTGCCAGGTTATGAAATAATTTGGACTCTCAAGTCCGACACGTTACGATTGTATTAACTCCTAGCTGATTTTTACTCGGTATGTGTCTGGCACACCGCAAGTGTAATGGAAAATATATTTTTATAATGAATCATCAAAGTGAATACAGTGCACTTGATGGGAAGAACACTGCAGCCCAAGAATGGCAGCGACTGGGGATATTCAATACATTCAATAAATTAATTAACCGTCGTCGTCGTCATGATGGTCCGCATATACAATGACTCAAGTGCTTAAGTTATATTTTTTTATTTATTTCTTTATTTTTAAAAGGCAACATACAGCAATATACTAACGATAAAAAATATACAAAACAAAAAATCAAGCTAAAAGACACAAAACAATAAAAGAAAACCAATCAACATACATACGTACTCATAAATACAAACAGTATATATATATATATATATATATATATATATATATATATATATATATATATATAAATAAATATAGCAAAAAAAAACAAACAAAGTATATCAATAACTGAACGAACACAAACAAGCTGTTTTCGACGCGACAGGCCGAAGTCAGACACTTTGAGGGTCTTTGCATGTATGTATATACTGTTACGAACCAGTTCGGACAACTGCCTTTTCACTTCAAAATTCGACCGGGTTATAAGAAAAGCTACCTAGAGTCTTCTCGAGTGAGGCGGGCGACTGGTGGCCGCGGGGCGGAGCTGTATCCAGCCGCGCGCAATGCGGTCACAGGTCGCGCACTTGCTGTACCAGTACTCGCACGCAGCATCTGATGTGCCCAATTATAATTAATCGTTCTATTCGATTGTAGTACACAAAAATAAATGAAAGACATTTTGAGGTAGTTTTTTACAGTAACTCTCCTAAATGATTGCTCAGGACCTGATGGTAAGTATAGTATAGTATAGAAACAAAAAACCTCTAAGCGTATGGATAATTGAACGTATATGAACTGATCCCGAAACATAACAAGTCGAAGAGAGTCAACCCTCTTGGTAGCCATGTACAGTACTGTAATACCATGATAGAAAGTTGTAAGGATATACTGATCTCTCGATCAATAACAATCAGTTAATTTACCGCCTATACGATAACAGGCTGACTGCTTGAGCTAAAGGCCAATAAAATTAAATCCCGAATGTATCAAATAAAGTTTTATCTCAATGTTTTGACATGTATTTTTCTCGTATAAAGGACATATCAAGAAAGTTACATACCCCTGTGCCCATTCTACTGGGTATTTTCTTTCCAATCCCCGCAGTTCTCAAGGTCTCTTGGAACGCTTCATCTTCTCTTAAGTTTCTAGTGTCTAGTGCCGGCGCTACGTCGTTGAATCCGGTATACAGTTCATCATCTTCATCAACGACCAATGCTGTACGAGGCTTTGACTCAGTACCTATACGGGATGCACTATAGTACCGTGAACTCAACATATTTCCAACCAATTGCTAATAAATATTAAATAGGTAAATTACACGATAAATTGTAACTTTCACACTCGCCTTCTGAAGTGTTGCCTTTGTTGTGACGCTGTAACCATGGCAACAACAACAAGTTACTTGCAAACTTTGATATAAAAGTCAGAATAAGGAGACTTTATTTGATTCACTCCGACGCAGGCTTGAGTTTCTTTCTTCTGCTCAAGCTAGTTGCTTGAAACACTAGTAGATCACCGTTAGGATTCGTTTCACTGGCCGGCCGCCCAAGTCGAGGTCCCTACTGAGGTGCCCTTGCGTAGCCGCCCAAACTTTAAAATTCCCTGGCTAAGTGCCTTCTACGTCATCCACCCATACTTCACCCACCAAGACCGGTTTAGTTGTGAAGGCTTTTCCCGGATAATAAGCAGAGGCACTTTGAAAAAAAAAAAAACTTTATTTGAGGTCAGAAGCAAGGTGTGGTCGGTATGAGGACATTGGTTACTAAGCCCCGACGGAGAAAGAGAGCCATTATAAGTTTAGCGCTTGTATCTTTGTCTGTGACCTGTGTAAATGTAGCTCTGTGTATCTGTATGTCTATCTGTGGCATCACACCTTCTAAATGAATGAACCGATTTTGATTTTTTTATTATTTTTAGGCGGACGCTCGACCTCATTCAAACCTGGTAGAAGGTAAAGATGAGTCAGACGATGGACCACATCTGCTCTACAAATACCGATCAACTCTTCTTTAAAAGGTTGCCAAGTAATAAAATCGAGGAAATATGCTCGCTGAAAGCATGTTCCACTGCTTAGCATATAGTTCGCTTTCGGGTTTCTTTTGGACGTTCCATCATAATCCATTGATTTAATTTTAATTTGATTGCCTTAGTATAACGATAATATTAGGTCCTTACATATGAAATTGGCGTTTTTCGTAATGGCCACTTTAATCACAAATTTCTCCTCTTTGGTAAGGAATTTCAAATTCAAATTTGTACAGCTATAGACTCATGTATTTGTGCTTCGATGATCGTCATTCATTTGTTTTTTTCTTCTGTTTTTTTCTGTTTGCGTCACTCATTTTACAAAATGGAAAACTTAAAATATCGCATTATTTACGAGTACGAGTTCCGCCGTGGCACTAGTGCTGCGGAAACAACTCGAAGGGTGAATGATGTGTATGGCGGTCGTGTTGCAAAAGAAAACACAGTACGTTTTTGGTTCCAACGTTTTTGTTCTGGAAATTTCGACCTGCAGAACAAGCCCCGTGGACGGCCTGAGACTCAAGTTGATAATGAAGAGTTGAAGGCTATTGTGGAAGCGGATCCATCGCAAACCACGACCGAGTTAGCTGCAGGCTGCGATGTTAGTGATAAAACTGTTTTAATTCACTTGAAGCAAATTGGGAAGATTAAAAAGCTTGAAAGGTGGGTACCTCACGAATTGACTGAAGCAAACCGGCAAACGCGCGTCGACTGCTGCGTTACATTACTAAACCGGCAGAATAATGAAGGTATTTTAAACCGAATCATTACCTGTGATGAAAAATGGGTTCTTTACGATAATCGGAAGCGCTCAGCGCAATGGTTGGATCCTGGCCAGCCAGCCAAATCCTGCCCCAAGCGAAAATTAACCCCAAAAAAGTTACTTCTAAGCGTTTGGTGGACTAGTGCCGGTATTGTTCATTACAGTTTTCTCAAATCTGGCCAGACTATTACGGCTGATGTCTATTGTCAGCAATTGCAAACCATGATGGAAAAGCTAGCGGCTAAACAACCTTGGCTGGTCAATCGCTCCACGCCACTGCTGCTTCAAGACAACGCTAGACCACACACTGCGCAACAGACGGCTACTAAATTAGAAGAGCTTCAATTGGAAAGTCTAAGACATCCTCCGTACTCCCCGGACCTTGTTCCAACAGATTACCATTTTTTTTTAAATTTGGATAACTTCTTGCAAGGGAAAAAATTCAACTCCGATGGGGCAGTCCAAATCGCCTTCAAAGATTTTATTGATTCCCGTCCGACTGTTTTTTTTAGTAAAGGGATCAATGAACTACCTATGAGATGGCAAAAGTGCATAGAAAATAATGGTTCATACTTTGATTAATTAAATATATTATATTAAAAAATATTCGACTTTTTGTTCCTCCCATACAAAACGCCAATTTCATATGTAAGGACCTAATATTTTAATATTATACCTTGTTTGGAGCGGTCTAGAGGTATATACTGTGGTGTACGATTTAGTGATGTATAGGATAGATGTAAGTAAAAGAAAAATATATTGTTTCACATTCTATGTTTATTACATGATCCTTAAAATCATTACAATCAAGTCCTTCTCAATGTTTTCACATCACTTAAACAATTTATTACAAGACAGACAAGTATAGCCAAATTAAAACAACTGACTAAAGAAAAGACATCACATTTTAAAGAATCAGTAACCGCTTTACTGTTCGACACAAGCAGTGCTTATGGAAGACACTGTACTACTACCTGCTCAATTACACACAAAAACAATATTTCGATTTAAAGTTAAAATTATATTAACATAATCCTAGTTATAAGACAATACACAAAAAAAACAACGAATTATAAATGAAATCGTCACGAATACCATCTTTTGACTATCGTTTGTTTACTCCCATTAAACATTCAAAACACCGGGTATAAAAATAAATGTATTTCAAAAATCTCTGTATCCTCATCGAAAGCATGATAATAATATATTATATGTGTCACAGTAAGATAACTATATCCTTAAACTATATTTAACCTCCGGGATATATATTATATCCCGAAAGATATAAGACTTTTGTAACTAAAAATGGGATTATGATAAGGAATTCATTACATATATTGTTATATTTAATTATGTAACTCGTTTAAATTACTAAAATATTTCAAAGGCTAAAACGACAAGTAGATTTTAACCGTAATTTTGTAAAGCGAATTACGATTATAGCATGTTTAATAAATGGTAATTTAAGAAATGGTTGTTATAGTTAAGAAAGTATTTTTATAACTATCTTCCGGGATATGATTATATGTGTAGGAGCGTAGCTAATATATTTATCTCACTGGGACATGTACGATATTATGATTTTTTTAAATAGTTAAATAAAGTCAAAACATGATTAACAAGAAATCAAACGTGACCCTAATAGACTAGTTAGAAATGCAATATTTTGTACACTTATCACTTATCATTAAGATAACACCATATAAAAATTAATTGAAAGCTTCATCAACGTGGATATGACTTCGATGTTAACAATCCGTAATAATATTCATTGTTTTATATAATTTTATGTACATACGATCAACAAATTCACTGCACCAACATTCGCACAAATACGGCACCATTCGATAACTACACGGCACTTTAAAATAAGATATTATGGCAACCCTTTTTCAATTGCTACAACAAACATTTCGCACTTATTTACATATAGATATTTATTTAAAGAATTTATTTTATTTAATGTATTTATTGTTACTCTCACATGCATATCACGCGTCTTAACTTATGATCTCTAAGCTAGCCATAGAATTATTGTTAAAGGTAATTAATGATGTTTAATAAGCAAACAAACTTGAATAATAATACAAGGTATAGTGGTCTTCTACTAATTACTGGATAATTTGATTACAAAATGTACAAGCATAGATAGGCGTAATCATGATTACTTTTAATCAGATTACAAGTAATCATGATGAATGTGATCATGATTAATTGTAATCTGATTACTTTTAATCAAGATTACATGAGTAATCATTAATCTTAATTACAGTAATCTTTCAATTAATCATGATTATTTTAATGATTACTTTAGAGTTCTGGCTGAGAGAGAGACCGATTTAAATACTCGTTTATTTAATTTTTCAAGTTATCTTATTTCGAACTAGCTGAACCCGAATATCCGTCTCGTTGAGCGAATCATTATAAGGGTCTTTGCAGTTGTGTACTGTACTCACGAGTCACGACACTGTTCAGCAAATTAACCTACCAACTCATAGTAACTCGCTTCGACCTGATTACGTTCAGGACCATTTTTGTGCTTTCAGCCGTTTGAGTTGGTAGGTTAATTGCCGGAATTGGGTCGTGATCATAGTACACTAGTGAAAAAACTGGCATAGTGACTATTTGCACTGTTGTACTGTGGTCACGACTCAGTTCGGGTAGTCGCCCTAACACCTAACTATGTGGTGGTACTCAGTTCGCCAGTTTAGCTAGTAGTAGTCGTATACTATAAATAAAAAAAAGGCGAGTGCCGCTCTGCTGTCGATAGCACATTTTTACGTATCACACAGAAAAGTAATCATGATTAATTGTAATCCGATTAAAGATTAATAATCCTTAATCACCGATAAATGATTACTTTTTTGATTAATTTCTGATTTTGATAAATGATTACAAAATGTAATCTTAATCGTTAATCTGATTACATTTTGCCCATCTGTGTGTAAAAGTATCTTTTAACTTTACACAATTTCATACAAAGTTGTTTCAAAATCGATGTCAATTAATTTCAACTGTTCGTAAAAATAATTTTCACAATTATATTTATTTCTTAAATACTACATGATTAGTTTGTCATAAAATATTATATTGTTTCAGTACTATGAATACTGAATATACTATGTGTGTAAACCCAACAAGAAATTAAAATAGTCGACTACCGAAAAGCAAATTTGATTTTGAACAGACTTCAAAAAGAAGGTCCTGTTTGGTTGTTTGTTTTTTTTTATATATATATTTTCACAGACCACTCCGCCATTTATAAATCGATTTGGACAATTTTTTTTAAGCAATAGGGTATGTTATAAAGTCGGCTCTATTTTAATATAGTCCAGATCTGATAAAGATTTTCGGAAATACAAACCAGAACTTGTCAATTGAAAACAGCAAATCTATCGTTTACCATTTCTCCGTCGCGCGTAGACTGATTTTGATGATTCTTTTTATTAATATGGTATACACCAGGGTAGTTTTAAGTTTAACAAGGCGAAGTTCTGATGAAGATCTTTCTCGATATTTAATGGAATTCCTTAACTAATAACAGTGAATCAGTTTTAATTAATCAAATGTATTATATTTAATATGTATTTAGACAGTACATTTTTATGATGATTCCAGGTCAATTAGACGGACATACAGTAGGTACATCGTGTTTGGCCACATTTTAACTAGGATTTTGTAATGAATATGACAAATGGTCTCAATTTGATGGTGTGACAACACAAAACTTCGTAACATAAACATATTTTTAGTCAGCGCCTAGTTACGCAAAATATTACACGAAATTTAATTCGACATTGACAAAGTTATATTCATAAACCATTATAAGTCACTTTTAAGTAATTTAATCTACTTATTGGAAGATTTAGAATTATTTTTACTTTTTGAAGCCGAATAAAAATATTATTATTAATATTTAATTTTTTCAAACATCTTTCTAAGAAATTATATAAATCACTTTACAAGTGTTTTTAAACTTAGAAAGCCTTTCTATAACTAGGCTATAGTGGCACAAGTAATACACGGAACTGTACGCAATTCAGCTAAAACGCATTGTTACCCGAAAATTGACGTTTACAGAATATTTTTGTCATATTCATACCAAATATTTTATTACACAATAATACATAACTTCATGTAATATGGATGTATTTACTTCAGCCGATATAATATTTACTATATTTTGATAGTTACTATATCGAGTTTCTATAGAATCGTCATCTTCAACAAATGATTAATGGCACTACGGTGTATTGTTGTCGCAGTCCTTTCCTTCACTTTTAAGGTAGTCTCTAACACAATAGTACGCATAATATTTACGCCATTCTAGAAAATATTTTTGATAGCTAAATAAGATTTCCTTTTACGCAACTATATTTCATGTATAAATTCACTTTAACTTAAGCTACATATTATATGTTAAATATGGGTTATTAAAAATAAGTAATTGATTTATAATAATAAACAAACAATTCGGGCCTTATACATCTTATAAAACAACACAAAAATAATGCGGGGTAACAAATATTACATAATTTCCTTAAATAATATATTTTTTATATTATTTTATTGCGCAAATCTTTTTAAACACATCGATTACCTAATTGACATAATTGTAACCACCAAGGGATAGATTTTGTTACAAATAATGGATTTTCACCGGCATAGACTCCCAATTATCATGGCCCCTTTAAAAGAAATATCGCGTCACTTATCATCGTTGTACATGCGAAATCCGACAAAATACAAAGTCCATGAAAACTGAGTGAGTTCTACTTTAAACTTGCAATACAATGCAATAAAAAAGTAGGAATACAATACATTTTTTGTTTGTCTCTGAAAAAATCAATATTAATGAGTAGATTCCGAATACGTAAAAATGTTATATTCACAAAAAAATAAACTTTTATCGGATTTATAAGAATGACGGTTACGTTACAATGTTTGCATCGTCTCAAATAAGCCGTTTCAAACTTTATAGAAGATTTTTTTTTTCATAATTCCTGTACTACTTACTGACCTTGGATCCATTGATGTACTAATATAAAAAATGTAGATTTACAATGTTTTAATGAATAAATTTCATTCAATATCGAAGTGTAATATTATTTACATAATATCAAATGTTAAAATGTCATAAGCAGGCACCGAGTGCTTAGGAAATTAAGATTTTTGAACAAAAAATTATATCAAAGAAGCATCGTGTACAAATGCAGTATTTTCGAAAAATGTATTAACGTCCCTATAATAGCCGAAAGAAAAAAAAGCCTATTATATATTTTATAAAACATTGCCATCCAATTTTGCATTATTATTGTTTCTGTAGATTGAATAAAAATAAATTTGAACATTTTACAAATCATTCACACAGAAGTGTACATTAAGCATTTAAAAGGGAAGTCGGTATGCTTAGAGATCTAGCTTCAATTCGTTAAGTAAATATATTTTTATTTCACTAGGGTGCTGTACCTTAAAATGTCTTCAATTTTTCTGTAGAACGAATGGATTTATCAAGTTGAAATTAATATTAAATAATTAAGTTTGCAAACCCTTGGAGCTGCGATAAAATGGCGGTTTATGCCGCATGATTTGACACTCGCAAGGAAATCTATAAGCAGATAGAGTAGTTGCCATTGACCAATAATAATGAAGTTTGGCTAGAAGCAATGTCTTTTAGCACAAGTGAAAAGAAAAGTTCTATCATAAACTCGTAATCTATTATTAGTAAATTGTAAGCTTCAAAATCTCGAATTGAAGAACATTGACGGATCGTTTTGATGAAGTTAGGGTATTTAATGTCCACTGGTTACCTCTGTACTGATATTGCTGTTATTTAATGGAAGGCGGACTAGCCTTTTTATAAAAAAAAGAGTTTATATTAGATTTATAACGACTAATATATAACCTACTCATATGTGCAGGTAATAGGGCTAATTTTGTTTGTAGTCAAATCTAAGAATAGTTGATATGGAACAAACATAGGCCAAACGAACTTTTGAGTTCAAACATGATTGGAATTTACTCAAAATAAACTTCAGAGTAACTGGGTCTTTTCACCACATGTCGACAATATAGGAACGTGTATTCGTTACTTTGATGTTCGTGTTTCAGCGATATTAACGTCTGAATCTGTATGTTTCTTTTATTACGGATCTCCGATATATTAAACTGGAATATGCATTTAGGGTCACTGTGATCACATTTTGAGAGCACCAATATGTAGCTGCGTTTTAAATAATTTAAAACCCAAGCTTGTATAGAATACTTTGGTGTCAAATAACATGCACAACTCGATGAGATATTTTTATATAGATTTTTTTTTTATTTTAAAAATTTGTAAAGCAGTCAATCTTATAAGTATACTTACTGTTTAGTTTTTAATTCCGTGTATCACCAACATTACAACGGCAAGAATATTTAAACGATTATTTCATTTGCACCGACATGTGTTATTGGTATATTTTAAAGCATTTGTAATTTTGAGACTCGAAACTATAATTGGTAACGTAATTAACGAACATCCCTTAGTTATTCCGGTGGAAGTCAAAACCACCGGGGTGCACTCCTTATTTCATTTGTCAGGTTTTAATGGCCCTATAAGGATATTAACTAACATCCTAAAACTAGTTCATTCGGAATAATTATGTGAACCTATTTTAGCTGTATTAATACAAGTTATATTCAATACATATATTTTTTTTTAATTTATATAGATTCGTATGGTGCGTATTCCGATAAACTAACATTATAATATGTCGACACTGTAAGAAAATGGGGTGTTGTTATTGCTCGTTAATTATGTTACAGTGGCTTCGGAGCTAGAATGGCCCAAGTGAAACTTTTGTGAAATACAATTTGCTGCAAATTGTTGAGTTTAATATGTATTAGATTCTGCCATTCATACTGTTATAGCTTTATGATTATTATGCGTTGTTACTATATTATAATAGCACATTTAACTCAGGTCAGTATTCTTTTAAGGGTAGCATTTTGGCTATTCTAGTTCCGGCAGCCTAATATATTGACACCTCTGACTTGACCCATGTCACGGAATTAAAAAGGAGTAGACGGACAGCCGGCAGCTGCAGGGCAGGGTGCAGGCGAGGCGGCTAGATCTGAGTGGAGAAGCGCGGGCGAGGCAGCTCGAACACATCCCCGTGCACCGAGCGAGCGATCGCTTTGATACTCGCCGCTATGTCTTGCGTCTCCTCCTGTGACACAACAATATACATGGAAACAACTACTAATATAAAGATTTCGTTAATTCTGAATGTATATAATTTTAATGCGTGGTTAAAAACATTTGATTGTTAACACTAGGTAAGGGAAGATTACGTGGCGCATCATTTTAACGCGTTAAAGGTAAATTATAAACACCGTTTGCGTTTTTATTTTAACTTTCTAGTGACATTTATCCGTTGAACGAGGCAAATATATACTGATGTTTATTTCTTCACATGTGAAGAAATATTAAAGTGTTCTATATGATATACCAATCTCTACGGTGTGCGCCAATTTGACGCAACCGGAATTGTAACAAAATTTTTAGAACATAAGTTCTACTCATGTGAAACCTACAATAAAAATAAATTCATCGACGAAATGTCCTAGTGTCAAACATGTCTTCCAGTCTTTAAAAATAATAACAATAAATAGGTCTATTATGATGTCAACGTAAACATAAGATGTTAGTCATTATATCTAAGAAAAATATTATAATAAAGTTATATTATTTGAAACATACATTACAAGAAGTTAAGTATAAAATATATGACCATTTTGAATAAATTATCTGATCGAGCTCACATTTACACATCATATTAATTAGCTTCAGTGTAACGTTTATTTGGACAAACCAATTAGATAAATGTAAAAATATGAAGTAAATGATTATACTAACGAAGTCATCGTCTGAGTCCCGTAGCGAAGGACGCTCGTTGGGGAATTTGGGCATGTTCATGGGGAGAGAGCGCGCGATGTCTGGACGGGCGCCGCCGCCGCCGCGCGGGCGAGATATGTGGATGCCTTCGTCGTTACTACCCTCTGAAATAATAATGTTGTGCCAAAACATTGGCGTTTTAACTGCAACATTTGGTTATTTAAAACACTGGTACATTGATGATGTGAACAAAAATATCACAAAGCAATTTTCCCGCATGCTTCTGTACTAAAAATTACATTGAAATGGATACTCATAGATTTTTTAAAAATGAAAATCTGGATTGAAGGATAAAAATATCAGATGACATAATATTTTCTTCATCACACTTGCTCTTAACGAGTGTGTTATTTAAGTTCATAACTATCTAAATTATGCACTAGGATTAAAATAATATTGTATCTCTTGGAGTGCGATAATATGGTATTATCGTAGAGATTAAGATAAGTTTGTACATCACTCTAAAATATAATATATGCAGAAGTATTCTTAATTTAACGGAGTTATAAGTTTTATATCCAAAGATAATCTATATACATTGATTTTAAATTACGAATTTAAAGGCATCATGAATTTTAAACTTAGTTTTGTAATAACGACGTACCCTTGTTTTTTTTTTCGACTGGATATCGTTTGATTGCCGGGATAAATCTTCACAAATAAACCGAGCGAGATGGACGTTCCCTTGGTTAAAAAAACTAGTCTATACTTACGGTCGGAATCATAATCGTCTTGATCTGAAGGGTAGTTGAAGTGAGAGTCAGTTCCTTCTAAATCAAACAGGTCTTCGGCATCCAGCGAATCCTCTTCGTGCGGTACATTTCTGTTATTCTGTCAAATAATAACACCATATCAGCCCGTATGCTTCAACTGCGTGCAATTACAAATGAGAAAATCACTACTGTCCCTTTTATTATCTATAATTCAGAAGATGATTTACAGGTGAATTTTTAAAGGGACTCTGGTATCCTGATTTCAAAATAAACAAAGGACATAAAGGAGTCACAGGGTTGTATGTGATAAAAACTGAAACTGCATTATTATTCAATTATTTTCCCATCCAGAATTTGAACTGTTGATACTTTTATTATGAAATTATTTCATCTATTATTTCAATATTACGAATTTTCAGATTCAACTTATTTGGATCTGCAGGCAGTACAACACACTCTCGCGACTCGGTGACTTGGACCTGACTGTTTCTCTTTCAAAATTTAGAACAGCGTGTAGAAAGTGACTGTATTTTTTTTTTCTTTTTTTTTGTTACTTGGAATCAGTCACAGTTTCGTTTAAAGTTGTTACTTATACATTCTACAATATTATCCTTTTGTGTTGTGTCTATATATGTATGTATATGTTTATTCTTTTTTTGGAATTTTATTATTATTCTTTAATGTAAACTATTTTTATATATTAATCACTGTGCATGCTGTGGTGCCCTATAATTGTGGGGGCATTTATATGTTCTATTTAAGTACCATGATCCTTTTGTTTTCTTGTCTAATGTTACCCATGTTGGGCACCCTATTATATAAAATAAAAATAAAAATAAAATAAAATTTGTCACTAATATTAGTCACGGTCACATCAAATCCAAGTTTCAGCTCTTTAAGTCTTATTTTAACTGCAGGGCTAGTGATATAAAGGTTGTTTAGTTTTTTTTTTTATTTATTATTTATAAGGGCTTTTGCCATTTTGGCATATGAGCCCTATTGTACCCAATACGGTGAAATGCACCTCAGTTCTAAGAGAGTCGCTGATGAGTCAGTGCTACCATGTCCACCAACAATTTCATAGTATTCCCTGCCGGATCACATAGGACGCCATGAAAGGCACCTATATCACATAAGCTGACTCTGCATTGGTTCATCAGCGACTCTCTTGCACTTTTATTCCGGTCACACTCCATCAGCAAGTGATGCAAATCCTCCCGTCTTCCACAGGTACTGCAATTAGGCGATTCTATTTTCCTCATAAGATATGCAAAGCTTGCCGATGGATAGTGACCGGAACGCAGTCTTAACGCTACCTTGATGTAGTGTCTACTCTGTAGGCTATTGCTAAACCATGGGGAATGCAAGGGCTGACCACTGTATCGTTTTATACCAAATTCCCTTCTCTTTACTACTTTTATCAAAATGCTCCTTCCAGCTGCCAAACATAATTTGCTTGTATTCCCCTAAAAATTCCCAATAATTTAGTTTAATTTTGTATTCAATACTGTTGGTTGATCCTAATTTAGCTTCAGTATCAGCCCTTTCATTCCCCATGATACCCACATGAGATGGAATCATTGTTTAGTTTTAATGAGTACCTTAATAATATTGTGACTTTTTTTGGCATCTTTTAATGAGGACAGTCTTCTTCTCTGTTGTGGAGGTAGTAGCGGCGAAGGAGGCTCGTTGTCCAGGGTTGTATCCACTCTCCAGTCATTATTGGTGTTACTTTGCGCCTTACTTATAATACTGAAAACAATCATTTAGCTTTTTAATTGTTTTTGTTTCCAGTCATGATTCAAGGACTCTGGCTTAGTGGTTGACCATGTGATCTCTGCTGGTTTCACATTTGATCCCCACATACAACAAACAGTTGTGTTACTTACCATCAAGCAATGTAATCACTTTGTTGTGCGTATATAAAGGAAAGTCTTGAGTTTAAATAATTATTTGTTGATTTCAAAAGTACATCACCAATAATGCTGTATCAAAAAAAAAATGCTTCCATATATCACTAATATCATTAAATGGAGATTAGGCTCCTTTAAAGGATATTTTGTAATATTACATTTATGTCATGCAAAGTTATTTCAATACAATGAAAGCGCACAATTTATCCAAAGAAATAAACAAAAAAAATGTAATATAAATTTCTACCTAGCTAATATTTTATGATCTCTTTGTGCTCTCTCTTTGTATGCCTCATATTCTGCATACTTCTGATCTCGGAATTGCCTGACAGTCTCTTCCAAGGCTTCCAGTTCTGATTGTAGTGTTTGGTTCATTTGTTTGCTAAGAGTTCCAATCATTTCATGGCTCATAGGCCTTATTTTATTTACTATAAAATTATTTGTGTCAACATTTTCCTTCATTTCAATGTCATTTGTCACTTCAGGTACAAGCAAATTGAATACTGGAGAAAAATTGTTTGATTTTTTTAAACTGTTGACTGTCTCCGATGTTGTCTGTAAAAATAGTATACTATGTTAAAATAGTATACTTAATTAGAATATAAAGTCAGTTTTAGATTATTCATTGGTTACGTTTTTGTAGGTGTAGTAAAACAGTGGCTCTTATGACAGGTTCAATAATTAACTAAAACCAAGCTTTAAATAAATTATGTTGTAATACTATATAAGTGCAAAGATTCAAGCTAATAAAGTGTTAAGGTTGTACCTTCAACATACTAGCATTATTCTGCTTTAAAAACAAGTTTATAAAACTTACTTGAATGGACTTGGGAATAAGTAAGTTATACATTTTATTCCTGTCTTGCAATGTTGCATGAGTAGCTTGCCCGCAAGCCAGACATGTATGTATAGTCCAACGCTCAACTATTCTTGAACCCACCAGAGCTTGCTGGACGACTTGCTTTTTCAACATGTTACTTGGGCATGATAGTAATTTCTGGAAAAAGTCATAAGCATCTAATAAATACAATTGTAGAATAGATTTTTATATGACAGACAATTTATTTAAAGTAGATGCAATATTTGAGCCGACATCTGTGCTATGGGTTGTGAGTAAAATCACCACATCAGTAGGGTTCATCGCATAGAAGCATAAAAAGTATTATTATATTAAACTAGGGCATTAAATAAATGTATTGACTTAATTACCGAATTTTATAATAGATTATATAGGGTTCGAGGTCAATATATTTACTAAATGGCAAATTATTATAAGAGAATGCATTATATGCTTCTATGAGATGAACGCCACTGCCCCACATGGAACAAATGTCTGTAAGCCTGGCAGTTATTTAAACTGTCTGTGTATTTCAATTTCATGATTTTACATGCATCCATAGTTTCTATATTCTAGTATGGAACTAAGTTTAAAAAATTACTAAACATCTTATACAATTCATGGCTAATTTTTTCACAAGTTCTGCAGTTATCATATACATGTCAATGCAATAACAACACTACTTTTGTTGTAGTGGTTCATAGGCTGTGCTAGCTATATATCATCAGCTGAGTTGTCACTGTGTTTGCCAACAAAGGTTTAACAAAAAAAACCTGATTATACTAGAGAAAAAGTACTGTTTGAACTTTTAAGACTACTGATTAATTAACCTTTTATTAATTTCATACATACTTACAATGTTTTGATTGCATGACTGACTACTTTGTGTTACCACAAGAACAGAAAGCTACTCTGCATCGGGACACAATATGCCCAGGATCATAACATTAACTATAAGTAAATAATAGTGGTGACTGTAAAGTGTAAAAAACCATGAAATATAACTATACCTTCATAACTTCCTAAGTCCTATAGATTTATTAATTATAAACTAATTTGAATAAAATTTTATAGGTGTAATATGTGATATATATTTAGTGTTTGTATGTTAATATATTTAATGTTTGTATGTATCTTAGGCTTGAGTCTAAGTTACAGAAGATTATTAGAGGGTGCATTTTTAGGCACTTTTAATTTTTAAACCAACTCACAATTGAACTGCTTTTTATAAAAATTATGCAACAATAAACATATAAATATTAACAATAAAGTTAGTATGCATCCTTAAGTGCAGAATGTTTACTAGGTTAACTGATTTAAAATACAAAATTCAAGGTTTGACACTATTTATGTACTTTTAAGTTTTTAACGCTAAAGTTACCATATTAAATAAGTAAAAGGTAAATAACGCTTGTACTGTATAAACAAATAACCTTAAACATTGTGAGTGCAAGATGCAATGCGAACGTAAATAAGTCGGTGCAATGCCGCATAATTGCAGACTTCATTATTTATAGTTGTACTTGCGTATTCGTTGTTCCAGATTACTTATATTTTTGTTCTAATTCATATTTTATTTCTGAACCTAAATACTCTTCCTACAAATCAAGGCCAATACATGTTTACCGACACAGTACCTCGCTGAAAAATATATCCCTTTGTTCCGTCGAAGAGAGTTCCAATTTCCCAATATCATCAATATCTTCGTATTTATCACTTTCCAGGGTTACATTTAAACATTTACAAACACAGAGAGCCATCGTTTATGAAAAGTAAAACTGTACTTGTTGAAAACAATACAAAATACACAAAAAATATAACTCGCTCAGTAGTTCCACTTTCAATAGAAATATCTAAATGCGTAGGTATATGTAACAACATGTATAGGTAGATATCTAGATATTTACATATTATATATTTCGTTTTTAACTTCAGCTGTTTATCTTATCAGTAGTTTCTCTTTCTTACTAACCGCATCTAACAATAATTTATAGCGTGCCAGAAAGAAACAAAAATATTTTGTGTGTTCATTTAAATTGTAGAATAGTGGAGCACTGTGTCATAATAACATTTTATAATACAGTAACACATTACTTATAGTAATATAATATTAGTATATTGTATGCCGTAGTTATGTATTTTACCATTTTAAAATAAGTGAACTTAAGATAAAAGCGAGACACAAATGGTATATTCACTTAGGTAGACATTTTTTAGTTGCGAAAAGAACATTGTTCATGGAGGCTTATGACGTAATCAAACTTGACAATATTGTTACTGATGACAAACGCCAAACCCTTTCCATCACAGCCTTAAGTTTCTTTCGGCGTTTATTCTTAAGGTAGTCGCTTACGAAACGCTAGTAAATCACCATTAGATTTCGTATTTTGGCTGGCGGCTCAAATCGAGGTCCGTACCCATATGGGTGCTCTTGCGTTACCACCCAAACCATAATTTTGCTGGCTGAGCACCTCAGTGCTCACCCTCTCGCCCAATGGAGTTGTGAAGGTCTATCCCAGCCATCAACATACAGTCCTGCCGAAAAAAAAAGCCCAACCGCTTATAGAGCTTCAACGTTGTCGAAAATAGTATTAGATACAAATAATCCACCTTGATAGACGTGAATTTGGGGACGCTTTTTCAGTTGAGAGAATTTTGTTAGAAACTAGTTTCAGAACAGCATGATTTTCGTGCATTCATGCATTTATTTTAATACATATTTTATCCAAAACTGTTTTATGAATATATTTATCCTAATAACAGAATAATAAGCAAGATAATCGAAAATTTTACATTAAATATCAAATTGTTCATGAAGGATACATTTTTTGTAGTTTAGACGTACTCAAAATTGCTCCTAAAACAAGTTGTAGATGATTTAACTTGGTGAGAGCAAATGTATCGTTTTTAACAGCTTCAAAACAGATTTTTAGAGACAATATGTTTTACTTATCGACGTAATAATAAACAATTTTATTTTTTCGAATAGTCGCATCTATGCTTGTGATTCTCTTGCCCTGATTTTTGGCTTTTTTTATCATTTTTAATTTGTCAACAGTGTTAACTGTCAAGTGTCAAATATAAAATCTAACCTCAAAAGTCTAAGTTACAGGAGTGTCGTTCTGGTACGTGGCGAATCAAGTTTATTTTGTGATTTCATCATAAATTATCTGTATATGTGTCGTCAGTCATAGCACAGAGAAACGTGTTAATCCTTTATAGAAATTAACTTCTGACGAATTTTCCTGTAAAAAAATGTCCAAAAGAACTCAACCGAATTGGTCTCCGCCGGTTAGGACAGTTGATCGACCAGTATTAAAGCTATTTAACAGTTTATCTAGACAGAAGGAAGTGTTTATTCCAACATCTGGTAATCGTGTAAACTGGTATAGCTGTGGACCGACTGTATACAATGCATCACATATGGGACATGCCAGGTAAATTAATAACAAAGTTTATTCTTACAATATATACCAGTGAGCAGCTATAAACTGCAATTGCAAGTAGCAACATATTTCCTTAAATATGATATACTGTCAAAGTAGCTTATGTTTAAAAATCATAGTTCTTAAGCTCTCATTATTAATGTCTTATGCTATATCGAAATATATATTTTTGTTTATTTATAATTCAATTATGTACAATATATAAATGAGTCTGAATTTAGATACCTTTGGCAGGTTATGTTAAGGTTTGCAAGTTTTTTTTTTGTTCTTTTCATTATAAAGTATCCCAAGGCGAGGACACAAACAGCGGTGTATATGCTGGTTAAAGAACTGGACTAGTTCTGATTATAATGTTTTTAATAATCTTAAGTAAATTTCACTCTTCAATTAAATTTACAAATCAACAATATTTAAATTAATTCAATTATTGCAATTAGGGTTTTAGAATATTGCATGATCAGTTTTCTGATTTCACATTAAATAAGTGATGTTTTTACAAATACTATATTTTCAACTAATATTACTAAATAGGACTTAATTATTTTATAGTACTTATATATTAAAGGATTAGGGCAATTTTTGACATTGACATTAATAAACAGTTTACTTGTGATTATGACTCATAGGTTTTTCATTATTATAGATAAGTTTGAATGTAAACAATGTTATAAGTTTTATTTCAATTGCATCTTAATTACGAAATAATACAGGTAACCCAGTAACCCAAATGAGTTGTAAAGGATAAGATTGTTGTGTATATGCAATTGCAGAAAAATTACATGCATGGGTAACAATTAAATAAATAATTGTTGATTTAATAGAATTGATAAGAAAAACTGAAACTTGCAATTAATATATATTTGTGTATGTAGTATGTTCATTGTACTCTTAGTCTATGTTATCATATTAAAGCAAAGCAAATGTTAAAGTAATTGTTATAAATATATAAATAATTATTATAATCAGTTTAGACAAAATTATGATAAGATATAAAATATTTATTATTTTTTCAGATCTTACATATCCTTTGACATACTCAGAAGAGTATTGTCCAACTATTTTGGATATGATGTTCTCTATGTTATGAACATAACAGATGTTGATGATAAAATTATCAAGAGTGCCAGACATAAGTATTTATATCAGAAATATATAAAAGAATTGAGAAATTTGAATGACACTATAGATGATGCAACAAATGTTATAAATTACTATGAAGAAATAATAAAAAATACTCATGACCCAGATAAAAAGACTTTAATGCAAAAGACTTTGGATGAGTAAGTTGTGTAGAATTGGCAAATTTATATGAATCATGTACTTACTTGCATGATTATTCATTTATGTTCATATATAAAGATTTATATTGTGCACTTAAAGATGTGTGTGTTAAAAATGTACATTATGCTACACCATTTTATATATACATAGATAGATATACTTTTATTAATGGATGAACTCTTTGATAGCAGTTGTTTTCTTTAGTCCTCTATTATTGTATAAAAGTATCCTGAGCAAACAAACAGTTAACATCTGATATATTTTAAATAATTAAAATAGTTAAATATGATTGCTCAATTTATCCTGTTGACTTAATAGGAAGAAAATTTACAATAAGAGTAATCAAGTATAATTTTTTTGTTATATTATAATAAATATACATTGACTTTTGTTTTTAAGGGGTTTTATAAAAATGTACAATCCAAAAGTGATACTTAACAAAATAATGGTTATACAGACCAATTTTATTTAACATTTCCAAATGTTTTTAACACATATCAAATTGTTCAATGTTGTATTACAGTATTGCACCTGCCATTAAAGTGCTAAAATCAGCCATAGAATCAGATGATGATGAGAAGATTAAGAAAGCACGCTGTGATTTATTGGACACTGCTAAAAGTCCATTATCTGAGTGGTTAGATAGTAAATATGGTGCCACAGTCACTGATAATGAAATATTTATTGATTTACCTAGATATTGGGAGAATGAGTTTCATAAAGACATGAAAGCTCTTAATGTAAGTTGCATATTAAATTCATAAATTATTTCATTCTATTAAGAGGTGTCTGTGTTATTTTATTTTGTTCTGAAGTATTCATTATTTTAAGGTCAACTTTTATTGCTGACCCCTAATCCAAAATCCATGTATGAGCCTTTTCAGATAACGGAAGAGGTTCTTTGTGATCAGCCCATAAGTCAGTATGACTGTTAGGTCAATAATTGTTAAATCCATATTGACTGTTAATTATTAGGTGCCTAACATATTTTATAATTATTATTATGTACACACATATTTGTTATTTATGTTTTAATAATTATTTGTTTTCAGGTTTTACCACCAGATATACTTACTAGAGTAAGTGAATATGTACCACAAATAATTAAATACATACAAAAAATAATAGATAATAAATTAGCATATGAATCAAATGGATCAGTTTATTTTAATGTTAGTGAATTTGATAGCAGAGATAAGCACCACTATGCCCGACTGGTTCCTGAAGCCTATGGTGACACAAAATCATTACTAGAAGGAGAAGGTATAGCTTAAAGTGATATTAATACCAAATACACTTGATATTGTATGTTGTAAAGAGTAACAAATTAACATTATTTATCATAATTCAAATTGGCAGTTTGTACATTTTTACACTTGTTTGAGAAAGTGATAACACTGCTCCTGATAAAAAGTACAGTATGTTCTATGTATGACTGTATCCTATAAGCTCCAACATGTTGACAGTCACCATCGTCATATCAGCCCACATATACCACAACGGAAGGTTTCCAGATATGTAAACAAGCTAAAACCAAAATGTGACAGGAGAGTACAGACTCCATACTGCACTAATTTTTACCTAGTTTACACATACAGTATGCATATAATATAATAGCTTACATACACTCAAATTGTCACACAAACACACACCCAAACACACGTATTTCTTATTGCTGTGAGTGACTGTTATTCAATTTTTCTTACCTTTGTAGATTTTTTAATTATTGTCATTGTGTAATTGGCACAGCTTTAAATTTGTACCGTATGTAATAAAATTGTATGTGCTGTTCAATGATAGTGAATTAATAAATAACTAAATAGAAGTGAGAAATATGCAATTGTATAGTTTTGAGAAGGATTTAATCACTCTCATCTGAATACATAAAATGCTATTGTCATATGACTCCTTATAGTATGTTGTAGAATACCAATAGATATATTAGTTAAATTCTACTAATTGATTGGTAATGATTCCTACAGGTGCGTTAACTGAAGATGTAGGTGAAAAACGTTCAGCAAACGATTTTGTACTTTGGAAACGCAGTAAGCCCGGCGAACCATCATGGCCGTCGCCCTGGGGTCCGGGTCGACCCGGCTGGCATATTGAATGCTCCGCCATGGCTTCCGATGTGTTCGGACCCAAATTAGATATCCACACAGGAGGAGTTGACCTTAAGTTCCCACATCATGATAACGAACTAGCTCAAAGTGAGGTAAGTTTTAACTAAACAGAGTACAGAAGGATTTTTTATTAGATTAATGAAAATGTCTTTTTAAAATAATTTATGCTATATATATCATAAGGATTATCATTTTTATTACTATTGTCCATAAATTAATTATTAGGGTATTTGGACAGGGTAGGCAGATTCGCATAATGAATTTGAACTTAGTGAAAATAGAATAGATATAAAGGGTTCCTTTTTTTGGTTAAAGGAATTTATTCCTGACTTATTTATTGTAAGGGCATGCAATGCTTTCATGCATTTATGGAATGAATACTGCTTTACACCCACCTCTCTCAGAGGAGGAGCGTAAACAGGCTATTCGCTACTCGGCAACTGGAATAATAAGGATTTCCAGACCTAGGTAATGTCATTTGAAGGACATCCCGGGCTTTTTAGTCAGTAGGAGTCGGACACACTGGGGTCGCTGCCCTCACAGCGGCCTCGATGATCCTATGTATAATTTTCCCAAGGAAAAATTATTACTATTAAAAAATATGTATTATTTACACATCTTTTTTTTTAAAGATTGTCATTTTCTGTAATCCAGTTGAGATTAAGTTGACTAGCTGGTAGTTAAATAATATTTTAGATTAAAGATTACATAGAATATAATGTTGTGGTAAAGTGATTATGCTGCACGTGATGGTATGTACCATCTTAAAATGGCAGCGACTAACAAAGTTCGTCACCGTCATCATGCGGGCAAAAATATACCACGAGTGAAAGTATTCGTATGTATAGCTGGACGTACCTACACGAGGTGATCTCGTAATGTGACTGGCCGAAGCGAGACACTATGACGTCATCATCATCATCCCACTGTGGGCAATAGGCCGTTTATTCCATTGGGTTGAGATGAGTGCCCGCCTTTTTTGCAAATCGTCGCTCCGCTTTATTGGGGTGCGACCCACTCTAGGCTTCCCGATTAGCAATCACCAAAGAACCCATTTCCTCCATAGGTTACCGGTTCTTCAGCATACGTGGACAGCCCACTGCCACTTCAGCTTGCTAAACTTTAGATCTACGATTGTAATGTAAGATTGTAGTAATACTGTGTCGTTATACTGTGACAGGCGCATTACGATGAACCTGGCTGGGTGAACTATTTCCTGCACACCGGCCACTTGATGATCGCCGGATGCAAAATGTCAAAATCATTGAAAAACTTCATCACCATCGGCGACGCGTTGAAGCGGCACACATCGCGGCAATTGCGCTTCGGTTTCTTGCTGCACGGCTGGAAAGAAACACTAGATTATTCTGATAATACTATGGATATGGCAATACAGACCGAAAAACTGTTTAATGTGAGTAATGTAATGTGATATGATGAATTTTAGCTTATTTAACGTGTCTACAGAAAATAAAGGTTCGAAAAAAAAACAAATTACATCGAAATATTATTTACATTTACGACATTAAAAACACTACTAACCAACTTAGTGGGGGACTCCGAGGGACCAGTCAGCAACTAGAGAATTCTCCAGAACGAGCTACAAGCTCTGCCAAAAAGTATCATGAAGTATCGAGGGAAATCACAAACTTACTCCAAGTTGCCGAACCATTTTGTAGTTATAGTATTGTATATCTAAGTAAATTGTTTCAGGAATTCTTTTTGACTGTCAAAGACGCACTTCGTAGCGGTTACGAGGAAGGTTGTGGGGGCATCTGGGGCCCGGAAGAACAAACTTTATCCGCTAAGCTCACAGCAGTTAAGGATCAAGTTCATGCTGCACTCTGTGGTCAGTTGATTTACTCATTTTCAGTTTGGTTAATTATATTAGGAATAAATAAAAAATTCAAAATTTATTTTGGCATGACCTTTTTTATCCGTCAAACGTTTGACATTTTCAGTTTATTCGTTTACGCGGTTGCGATGGTAATAAGTTATTACTTAGTAGCTCTTCGGGAGATACCTGACTCTGATACCCGGGAGCGAGCCGAATGAAAAGTGCAATCACTGCGACGGCTGCCTCGTGGAGAGGGCACAACATGCCTTAGAGGAATGCCCAGCCTGAGCTGATGAGAGGGCCCAACTGGCCCAAAGCGTCGGCAACGACCTTTCACTGCCGGCCGTGGTTCGCGCGGTCGTCAGCAGTGAGGCCGCGTGGAGGGGGATGGCGGCTTTCTGTGAGGCCGTCATGAGCGCGAAGGAAGCGGCGGAGCGGGAGAGGCATATTGCTGATCCTCGCAACCCTCGGCGCCGCCGCAGAACAAGGCGGCTCGGGAGAAGGGAGCAATTCCCGCAGGACTCCCAGCGCGAGGCGCTCCCCTCCTGACACAGGCTGGGCGGGTGACGTTGAGGGCGTCCCCGTCCGGTGCAGAGAGGAAGGGCCGGCGTGTGCCCACACGCCGTTCCCACAGAGTTGCAGTGAGGGGGCTTAAATTCCCCTTCCAAGAGAGGAGGCCTGCCCAAGGCCAACGCTCGCCGAGCCGTCGGAAGTATCCGGATTCCCAGGCTCGGCGAAGGCGAGGAGAGGCAGAGCTGGCACCCCGGTGGTTTTAGTCGGGGCAGGTCCGACACACCGGGGGAAGTGGCCTTCACCACTTCTCCTGACGGTCCGTAGGGATTTCCACCGGGTTAAAAAAAAATACTTAGTAGCTATTACAAATTTAAGTACTATAATAAATGTTTCAAAATACCTGCAAAACTGCATGCCAATAACCCAATTAACGTCTTGTCGCGTAACGTATAAACGAACATATGTTATATGATATAAGATTATTGTAACGAAAGTATTTTTGAATAAAGGGGTATTAAAGGGATACATACCAGATGGGTAGATACCTGCTGTGGTCGTCAAATCTATATGTAGCCTAGATACATGCGTAATAAGGTCAATAATCGTAGCTTCGAATTCCCATCACTGACTTTTAACCAACGAAATAGTTATGTATAGAGGATTTTAGAATGGCTATCAGCAGTGCTACTCGTTTCAGTTTGACCTCGACAAATAAGTCCAACGTGCATCCACCCGCTAATGTTACTATGGTTGCCCTAAAAGATATGTAGCCTGACGATATTTTTATCTTTTAATCATGGCTTAACATTTCGATCTCATTGCGAAGGCTATGGTCACGAGCAAACTGAAGCGCACGCGCCGTGGAGTTTTTTACGGGAGCAGCAAGTAACTTCTTCTACCCGCTTTTGTTCTTGATAATTTGAATAGTCACGACACTCATTGCTTACAATATCAACATATTTACAAGGAGACATAAAACGAGTTCTTAGTTTTCTTATCACTGGGTTCCACATCAAAGATTACCCAAACCTATAATCATTATTAAAAGTTTTATTTTTCTTAATATCGATCGCTTCCCGAATCAGTTTTGGTTACTAGAAGCTATATTCAATAATGAATATCGGCGTGATAGATAACGTGGACACGCGTGGAGCGCTGGACGCTCTGCGCGAGCTGGTGGGAGCGGCGCACGTATACCTGCGGCAGACGACAGCTCGCAGCTCCCCGCTGCTGGCGGCGGCCGCGCGCTACGTCACCGACGTGCTGCACGTGTTTGGCGCCGTCGAGGGACCCCGCGGCGGCATAGGCTTCCCCGTCGGCGACTCTGACAGTGCCTGTGTCAGTATATCACTCATACATTTTTTTTTTTGGGAAAATTCTCTTCATATCTCTTCGCACAGGTGGGTGGCGCTATAGGTTTGCCGAACTAGCACCACCGTATAAAAATATTCAGGTGCCTATTTGTACCTTTTGCTTAAATTTTTAATGCATATTTGTCTGTACAATAGAATAAACCTTATATACAACAAATATCTAGATAATATGAGGATTTATTCTGTATTAAATTCTGATTCTAGAGCCATCTTTCAACAAATATAATTGATTTCAGTCCATATGATTTTATTTTATCATTGCTGCGAAACGAATGATTTGTGAAATAATCACATTTTTACTAACAGTAAATAATGAATGAAATATCACTTTATACAAATAGGCCTACTTCCAAGCACTTTTGAATCGTAAAAAAAAGCATAGTGAATCTACCACCGGTTCAGAAAGCAGAATCTACCGAGGGGAGCCGGCAAGAAATTCTGGTAATATTAATGACTGTCGTAAGAAGGCACTCATATATTTCTTAAATTTTCTGTTAGGCATTAAATGGAGTATCACATAAAAATTATAATAAAAAGTTGCCACCTGTCGTAAAAATATTGACCATGATTTTTCACCTCGCACACAGTATGTTTTGAAAATCCTGTCCGTACCGAAAGAGGCATATTGAAGACACAAAACATTACCATAACACATCAGAAAATTATATTCATCGTAAATATTCAAAAGTTATTGTTATATAATATTGGAGTATTTCTATTATCTACGCTCGGATTACTACAAAATTAGTTTAAAAACGAATGAAATGATTTAATGAATAAACGGTGCTCGGGATCCACGGAATTCGTGACACTTTTTACGTCATAACCTACCAGCACGTTTCTTTGCTTTCATTTTTCTTTTGTTCACGCGCTATTCACATTCCCAATGTTAGCATATACATTTTTCCCGTTTCATTATTTTGTTTGCTTTTTTGCTTTTTAACTAAAAAAGTTGACACAAATACAGTCTAATCTCGATAGCGAGTAACACCTTCGCCGCGCGTCGGGCAGGGTTTGTTTTAACATATTGCATAGCAGTGGCAAAATTATAATTTCATATAGTCACGGTTATGAAAAAATAGCAATAATTTCCATGCCTAGTAAGTAGTTAAATGATAATGTGATTGTTTTGTAGGTAGAGGAGACAGTTATGCCATATTTAGAAGCGCTCAGCACGTTCCGCGAACGAGTGCGCGAGGCGGCGCGGCGCGTGCAGGCGACAGAGGTGCTCGCGCTCTGCGACCAGCTCCGAGACGCCGTGCTGCCCGACCTCGGGGTTAGGCTTGAAGATAAACCAGGTTCGCACATTCCTATTGGTGCATGTTATCGTCTAGGGAACATAACGCCAACAGGCTAATGATCTGGTTTATTATTAAGCAACGAAATTAAATTAATCTGGCTCGAAGGGCGATGCCGATGTCCTGACTAGACGATATCAGAGTTGGAAGTACATAGACGATACCAAATTGAAAGCACTATAATTATAACGACATAATTGTTTTTTAGACCGCACTGTTGTGAAATTGGTGAGCAAAGAAGAATTAATGAAGGAAAGGGAAGAAAAGAAACGGATAGAAACTGAGAAGCAGAAGAAGAAGCAAGAGCTGCTCGATGCGCAACGCGCTAAAGAAGAACTAAGGAAGATACCGCCGAGTGAAATGTTTAAAAAGGAGACAGATAAATATTCCAAATTTGATGAGAAGGTAAATGGTTTCCATTATCAGATATTCATTAATTTTAAAGTTCCATAAAAATTTATGAGTGTAATAAGCGAGATGATACTATTTAATGAGTTGCACAAAGCATGGAATTCCGTAAGGCAGGAGAAAAACATTATCAGTGTAGTTTTTTCATTTTAACAATACCGTAAAAAAATTAGTGTATTAGTTTCAATTTTGAACAATAACATTAGTGTTTAAAATTGTCTTAAATCTTGGTATTATAGCAAAAAGTGTATATTTTACAGAGTAGTTCGATTTGTTCTAGGGTCTACCCACACATGACCTGGAGGGCAAGGAATTAAGCAAAGGTCTCATAAAGAAGCTTCAAAAGTTACAACAAGCTCAAGAAAAGAAATATAATGAATACTTGACCCAAATCAATACGTGCTGATGAGTGGAGCATTGTTTTTCTTTTTAAATTATTTACTACGAAGTATATTTTAAATAATGTATATATATGTTGGTATGGATAAGTTCCTCTAAGACATTTTTATGCACAAATAAAACAAAAATTTTGTATTTTGATATGATATATGATGCACATTTGTATGGCAATGAAAATTAATTAATTTAGATAAATTTGTGGACTGGAAGTCATTGGAATGACGAGATAATTTGTTAAAGTAACTAAAAATAATCAGGACAATGTGCTTTGTTTTTGCAGTATTTTTAGAAGTTTAGGAATAGATTATCTTCAAAGATTGAATATTTAAACATTTTAATTAAATTTCATATAAATTTTTGTCTGAGTGCTTATGAGATCTTTAGTTTTCGGTGAAACGTTCGATTATGGTGCTTAATTTATTCCTTTGGCATTTATTTAAAAATTTAAGAATTTAAAAAGATTAAAGTAATCTAGTATTTACACAAAAAATGTAGGAAATATCATGAATAATAATATACGGCATGTAACATAATTAACTAGCAGTCTCAAACACTTCAAATGATTTTTTTTTTTATAGCTATGTAATAATTTATTAAATATATATTTTGCTTAATGAGATGTAGATATTTCACATATTAAGAGGAGTAAAGAGCTGGCATGTAACGGTAAAAACATTAACAAATATATTTAAATAGCAGGAATTGAATTAACTATTCTGAACAAACTAGTTTCAACATACTTTTTTTTTTAATGTAGAATCATCAGGGCCGCTGTGAGGGTAGCGACTCCGGTGTATCTGCCACACTGGCTTCTACTGGCTAAAAACCCCCGCGGTGTCTCTAATCGCTGCACTCGGGCCTAGGAAACCAAATTCATTCAGGCGCCCGGGGAGCGAAAAGCCTTGTCGAGGTTACCTCTCTGGGAAGGATGCAAGTAAAAAGCTCACCCCTCCAAAACCAATTTCTCATGCGGCGCTTCGGACACTGCGCACCGCCTCTCTCTCTCATCCGTGCAGCGGACTCCTACAAGTCTACTGCCCGGCAGTTTCAACATTCTAGTTTAATATGTAACAAGTTGTATAAATAATTATCAATTGTATGTTAATATTAATAGTTACGTCTTATTAAACAATCATATTGCAGTATTAAGACTCATTACATCTTTGTATTTATTAAATTCTCACATACTCATGGCGATCTAAATAAACTTTACTTAAAATATTGTTTTTTTGTATTGAAGCCCCTGTTTATATTCTGTCTATCAAATGTCATTTATGCAACAACGCAAATCAATTTGTTGTGTAAAAAACGCCGATTATATCGATTTAAATAAACATTAAAGATGAGTTACCTCGGCTCGAACAGTTGACAATGGAAATATTCAACCGACCTATAACGGTTCAGTGAGATATCTGTAAAGGCGGCCGCCGCGTGCGCCACGACAAAAATACTTATAAAAAGCTACACAGTAGTTTAAAAAAGATAAAAAGGTGAGGTAAACAATCTGGGAACTGTTTTTTTGTGATGTGGTACCGACAATAGTGTTTTGGTAGGGTGGCACAAGTACCGCACGCGAGTCGTGTCCGACATCTGCGACGCGGTTCCTACCGACTTTATAAATTAATACATTACCAAATACGCGATTATGAGGGAAGGGAATTTGCAGGCTTTACGTGTTACAAATACATCATTTTTATTTGTGAACAGTTATAATGATAATATATCCTTACGCAATATCTCTTACGGGGTGAGCAGAGATACATTAGTGGCTGTATCCACTTTGCGCCTGTATGTCGTGACTAGTGATGAAAATGCCCGGGAATTTTCCCAAAGTGCCCAGCACTTCCGCGAACATTTCGTAAATTCCCGAGAATATTCCCCATACAAGTTTTGGGCACTTTGGGAAAATTCCCGGGCATTTTCATCACTAGTCGTGACCAGTAGCGCAACTGATCGCCGTTCTCAGGTTACTTGTACAGGATATTTCAATTAATGTCATGAGGGTTTCCTCATTATATTTTCTTTCACCGGTAAGCATATGGTGCCTAAATCTACGTAATTTGAAAAAACCTAGAGATGCGTGCTGTGATTCGAACCTGCGGCCATTCGCGTTACGCCCATGTAAACCGGTTCATTATCCATTAGGCCACCACAGTTACAATATGGATATTTGCATCGGCGTAGTTTTAAACTAAGTTTGAATACCAGGGAACATATAAAGTACACGATCAATACATTGTTACATCCGTGTCCACGCCAATAAACAGCGACAAAATAATATTTTCAACACAGAAAACTGCTTGAGTCCGACACAGGGCCTTTAGCGTCGCCGGGAGGTGTACCACATGTAAGCTAAGAATCCCAATTCCACCCCAATTATAAATTGATATGAAGTTAAAATGTACCTTTTCAAATACAGTGTAAACTCCATATAACGTCACTCGATTTAACGACAAACTCCCTAAAACGTCGATATCACTCGGCTTTGGTTGGTTTAGCTTGTTTCCCATACAATGCTACACTCTATATAGCACTACACCCACTCTCAATAACGACAGCAATTTAATAATATTAATACTTTTTAAGTTGCCAAAATTAGTAAAAACTGCGCAGCTGTGTACGTTCTTTTGTCGTTTTATTATCGTAGCCCGGAATAAACTCGACTGTCGGCATTACACATACCGAACATCACCAAGAGGCCTCAATATCGCAAGATATGAATAAAATATTTAAAAAATACCACAAAATTACTGGTGCAGCAAAAGACGTCAGACAAAAATAGCAAATTATACTCAATAGCGATCAATTTTAATTACTATCACTAGTCTGAAATAAACTTTTTCTAATACAGATTTTTCTTCTCTCCATTTAACGACAACTCTCTATAACGTCAAAATATCTACAGTCCCTTGAGGGTCATTATATAGAGTTTGCACTGTATTTAATTTTTTACTCATTTTCAATCAAACAGGAGTCCTAGACAAAATAATATTCGATAAACGATAACAGTAGTAGAAAGTGAAAAATATTTGAAATTAACATAACGTGACATGATATTCCGAAAGCTTATGTCAATTCCATATATTTTTCACTTTCTACTAACGTTATCGTCTATGGAATGTTACTTTTGGAAGGATAATCAGATTCAATATATAGAAAAATAAAATAGCTTCTAACGTTGAACGTTGTTTAGTTATTTATCGAATTAAAATATTGTAATAATAATATAGTTGTAACTGGATTTATCTAATGAATTCTAGAGTCTCCCGCACAATGGAAAGTTTTTTTTCGTGGGTGCTACCACTATATTATACTACTTATAGTTAATTAGATATGTATAATTTTTAATCAATATCTCATAATATCTATAGAATACCTTTAAAGTTGTAACTAATAGTAGAAATGTCAATTGAAAAGTATTTTTTAAAGTATAATAGGTAATTACTTACCCGTAAACTATAATATAATGCAAAGAAGATGAAGTTTTAGATAGGTAATTCAGCTTATAAAAGTTCCATAGATAGGTAAGTTATAGTGTATTTTATTTTTTTCTTATTTAAATTAGTTGTCGAATGAATAAATTCTTAAACGAATAACGGAATTTCCCAAGGATTTGGTATGACATCGTTTCGTGTTGAACGGTTATTTAAATAGTTTTAGATTGGATCACAATCGTTTTGATCGTGGTCAAATGTTACAATAGCTGCGGGATTTGCGAAGGGAGCTGAAATCTGCAGAAATAGTAGCCCGTACGAGTCGACCGCCTGGCGTTATGTCAATCACATACATTTGAATAAGAACATTGTTCCTTTTCCGTATTCCGTTGAGATCTCGCGATAACACAATTTCATTATAATGAAGTCAACGAACTGAAAGTTACGTTTTTACTAGAAAAGTATGATCCAGAAACTTATTATTCCTTTGGTAGCCTATTTCGTACTTGGTCATGTGGAATTGAAATATAACGGTCGCACTATTGAAAATGTTTCTACCCAAATAATGTAGGTGACTCGGTTATCTATAATAATAATTGATTATGTAAATTTTATTGGTACTAACTAGTATATACTATTTTTAATATGCAAGTGATTGTCTTTTAAATGTGATAATTATAGAGAACTTTGAAATCATTCGAGTTTCGAATATGACTACAACAACAAAGCATCATATCGTACGTATTGTGTCATTTATACAACTTTTTTTTAAAGTGAAAACATTTTTTTTTATTTAGCGAACCGTCAGGTGTATATCTAATGCGGTACCTATGTATGTTCACTTCCTTTGCACATATTTTTTGATTGTTAGATGGCAATTACACGCTTTAATCATCTGTTTAAGATTAATTAATTAAATTAAGACAAAAAAGATTAATGTATTTATTTAACATTTGGGTCTGTATCGTCGCAAGAGTATATTATAAATTTCTTTATTTCAGCTATTCGACAAAAGGATTTGCGTCAGCGTTTATTCACTGTAGGAGTAGCTAATAAATATGGAAATTTAATTGATGTCCTAATAAGATTTATGGCAACACCAATTAAAAGTTTTTCCTTTCCGAATTACGATGCTCAGAGATCCCTGAAGGCAATATTTTGCGAAAAAATGGTGGGGAGCAGTTAGCGAGAGTGTCTCTTAGACGGGGTTGCAATTATGCCGTGTTTTTCATCGCAACCCCCGAAGCTCTCGCTTTCTGAAAATAACCAACTTTGCACGCTCATTAATTATTTAAATCTCATTAAACAACCACAAGTTCTCTTCTTTCTGTTTGTTATTTCATGACGCAGTGTTATGCATCCAGTTTCCTAATTTATTAAACCTTTGGACAAAGGGAGTAAAGCATTAAGAATAAACAGATGTTAATTGTAATTAATCTATATATGCCATTATTTTATTTTTACGAAATTAATGTTTTTACCGAGTGCATTTTTAAGTAAATATGCAGCGACGTTCTTTTATTAAAATAAAAATAAACATTTACAGAGCTCAAAGCCATTTACTAAGACAGGAAATTATATCGCCTTGTTGTACCTTCAGTAAAATGCTCGCCTTGACTGGGACTTCCTATTGGGTAATAAAGTCAGCCAAGAACGCTTGTCTCTGAAAAATATTCGAAAATTAGGAAATTAAACTGTGCCCTGCCACATGAAAGGTGCGGAAGCTCGTGCTCTCGAACTTGTTCATAAAGTTTAAGACTGCTTTTGACGGCTGCTGTTTTAATTTGTTGTATAGCGAAATACCACATACGTAAAATATACATATGTAGGTATGCCTCTCGGTTAACATTTCAAATAAATTTTATTTAATATTGAAGGGTTTTCAATATTGGTGACAACGAATAAGTAAATAAAGAGACTAGGTACATAAAACAGAGCATATGTTTAATGATTATTTACTATATATATAGATAAATTATAAAATCGTGTGGAGTCGAATTATGCTATAATTGAAAAAAAAAAACAACTGGGATCGTATAAGAGACCTCTGTATAGGAATGAATGATTTAAAAATAAATACATTTTACTTACGTACGTCTATTACGCCGAAACTACTGAACTGATCTTGATGGTAACTAAACCTTACAAATCTCGTCACTTATTCAGCAATAAATAGACGGATGAATATCGTGTTTATTGTTATAATATCTTTCATGTTGATCGACATAGTCTCGAAATAGCGCGCTGTGATATCCCCCGAATAGGGTGGATGGTGGAGATCAGTCGGCCGTGTTTTAATTGCTTTTCACTTAGCAACCGCTCATGAACAGAGATGGTTCGCGAAAAGAAGAAAAAAAGATTACATCAACATCTTTTGGAGATTGCCCAGATTTAGGACGTTCAGAGACAGCGAGCTTCTTACATAACAGTTTCCTCTTGTTTTTCCAGCGTGTCTCATTTCCGGAAGGGGGTCGCGTGGCGGTGCGGTCCGGGTGGCGAGGGGCCTAAGTAATTTCGCTTAAGAACTCTAAACGTAATTAGTGTAGGGCGTGCAAAGGGAAGGGCTTGAAAGTTGGAGAGGGTTGCGTCCCGCGCCTTGCCGCCTCCGCGCGTCGTCTGAATATTTGATCGCGCTCGTCTCGCGATAATATTTGCCTGAGGAGCTTTACGTAAACATGACCACGTTTCCTCATCTAACTGCTTATTATTTATTATATTTCATTCTCAAAGATGTCGCACGCTTTTAATTGAAGTCGATGTTTTTTATAACTTGTAAGATGTTTGATGGCCTTAAAATCGCACGCCTCGTCGCTCCTGAATGCCTACCTGTACACAAATGATATTTAATATTTGAAGTTTTTGATGAGTTATAATTCCTTTCGTGAAAATCCTCTTAAAAGACTTTTTCTGAGTTTTATCACATAAAATGGTGGCATCGCGTGGGCTGTCTTGTTGTTAGGTTTTATAATTTTATATTTCTTGTTTGAATTGTAAGTATGTTTCAAATATTCTGGAAACATGTAAAAATATAAACATTTGTTGATTTATTTACTTGTTCGGTTATTTTAGCTCTTAATAGGCTATAAATTGTTAAACGGGGCGGGATATCAGAATTCATTTGTAAATGATTGTTCCAGAAAAGGCAATAATTTACAAATTCAAAGTGCCTGTGAAACAAGAGAGGGAATTAGAATTTGTAATTAGAACGGAGCAACACTGCCGTCGGTACTCCTACAACATTTGATTAGCAATTATGGTAATTTTCCTCAGAGTAGGTACGGTAAGATTCATCGAATTTGTTAGTTAAATTATTATCGTGACATAAAATATTACTGTTAATTTGCTATCGTGTATTAATATTTTTGAACGAATAATTTACAACATATTTATTCTTCACAGTTTGAAAAAAATTAGTCAATGGTCAGTATATAAAAGTTTTGTTTAGCCGGCCAATTCTTATGTGAGTTTACAATATGAGAACACGGATCGTCAAATCGAGAAATAAATAATATAAATAAAGTTTACAGTGGAAAGATGTCGTTAAATTGTGATTTTTATATATCATGTTCATTTGAAAGAGTAAGATAAAAGGTATATTTACATATGTTAATAATAATTCTTCTTATTAGTGAACTCATTAATTTTTCTACGGCTCTAACGTCCCAAGAATATTATTTCTTTTTTTTATATTATTTTGTATAACTAGAACATTAGATGACTGATTCGACATTAATCTTCATCCAATAAATGAACTTTTGAATAAGAATGTGGAGAAATTGGTCCTTCTGAAATCAAAAAGGGGATCTTACCACCATTTGTTAATAGGGCCTAAATGAGAGAAATAAATTATAATATAATATTAAAAGCATCTCTACACATATACAATCTCAAGGGGAATGCAAAATGCGTTCGTAATAAGTGAACGTGAGACAGTTTTTGTCCCGCACGCAGCGTTCACTATGCAATTTAATTATCGTGGCTCACTCGCGTTTTACCCTTTTGTATCTTAACCCCCGGATGAAAAAATACTCACCCATAAAATAGAGGACGGGTACGAAAAAAAGGAGCGTATGCAAATTCAGGATAAAATATAGCCCGTAAATGCCACCGTTTCTAAAAGAATATTAGAGACGTTTTTCAGTGGGTGGATGGGGGTAGCACTTTATACTTTGTCTCCTTGTGCTAAGTACTCATGCTTTAGGTATCCGCGCCTCGGAATTTGCTTTAATATGCAACTGCTGTTTCGTAATAAATCAATCTACATTCCTCTTCTCATTTCATTTTCCATGTGAATATCCCACCAGAATTTGTGACTAACATAGAATTAATTCTATTAAGGAGATAGCTGTTATTAATTATAATATTGGTATTTATGTATTTAAAATATTTATTTTAGATTAAATTTCGAAACAAAATATTTACTATAAATTAATTACTAATGAAAAAATATTAGGTTCTTAAAATTATATTAAAAATAAATAAATAGGTGTACTTACTATACTTCCTTCTATTTATTAACAAGTTTTTGATCGATAAAAAAGCGTAACTTACTGTACATTTATAAACTTTTTTTTATGATTTGCAGGTAAACGCTTGACTTCAATTTCATCAAGTGGAAGGTGAAGACGGGTTCCATGAGCCTGAAGAAGTTTAGACTCTAGGCTTAGACCCGAAAACTCGGCTACGCAGTAAAATTTCAGCTCGTTAATTACGGCAAGTTCACCTAAATTTGTTGTGTCTTACTTCATTTCATATAATTTTATACTTATGAAATATACTTGTATCAGATATTATAATATTTACCTAAAATAATGTACTCATATTTTATGCAATAATACAAATAATCAAGGATTGTTTTCAGTTAAAATTTTCACTATAATTAATTAAATTAAGTAAACTGTTTTGATTATTAGTCTGTCGGATGATCACAAACCTTCGAGATAACCCAAGTCGGTGTTTTTGTAACTATATTATTTAGCGTATCAATAATTTGGATAATTAGACATATCAATTTAAACTTTAACCGGGATTATTTGGACCACAGATGCATAAAGTAAATCTTAGTTTGATCTAAATGCCATGAAATTTCAAACCAAAATGAAATATCAAGTATAGGAGTAAAAAAGACTAACAAAGATATGAGAAAAAAATCTTTTTCATTGAGTAAAGCAGGTATTGCTTAGTCTGTGCGTAGAATAAAATATTTGAGTTCATAAAATAGTATTAGTTTGGGTATAATCCATATATCCAGTTGTTCATATACCTTGAGATCTTTGTTGAATATTTGGGCCAACATAGCGACTGTCAACAGATTTTTGTTCCTTGGCGGTCATTGCCGCTCTTGGGCTACACTACGCCTTCCATCAGGTGGAATGCAGTCATTATGTCGAGCCAGTTTCAAAAATAAAATAAAAAAACTACCAAATAAAATCATCTAGAACAGAGTGAGATTGCTATAAGTAAGAAGAGTTACGAAATTCAAGTATTTAAAAACTAAAAATATAAAGAAAAATAACTATTAACTTCATCATCATCGTCAGCTCACCCTTGTTTACTGCTGGATATAGGCCTCTCCTAAAAAAGGCTGTTGGGCCCGGTACTCGGCTCTCCTCATCCAATCCTTTTTGGCTATCTTTCGCAGGTCGTCTCCCTACTTTGCCGGGAGGCACCCCACGCTACTCTAACGAGCTAATCACCTGCTCCAGCGAGCATCGGTTCTTCGGCATATGCGACCTTCCCACTGTCATTTTACCTTTCTAATACAGCGAGCTATATCGACAACTTTGTTTTTATTTCGGATAACCTAATTTCCGACTTTATAATTCAGAACGATGCCCAACATAACCCATTCTATCACACGCTGAACTACCTTAAACTGGTGGACTAGTCCAATCATCCATTTCTACGTCTCGACTTCCTACGTCATAATTGGCATGACACACATTGGTTGAAAACTTTAGTTTTCAGGAATTAATCTTAACTAGGCGGCATTAGACTACTAAGTTTGTTTGTGCTAAAATGTATATCGATTGACCCGTAAAGGTTGGGTTATAAGATATAAAGTGTATTTTAATTTCTCTGCATATCAGAAAAGCATCAGTGATGATAGGGCATCCAGATGCTTTGCCTGTGATATTTGTAATCAATTTTATATTCGTAATAATCATATAATGATCGTGATTACCCAACACATTATTCAGAATTACCCTAAGCACTGTTGGAAATTACCCCACGTCGGATAATTTTAATGTTTTCTGACACTTTGTGGTTTATTAGTTTACCTAAATGATAAGCAAAAAATATGTTTACTTTCATATAGTCGAGTTCTTTGCTCTCTCGCTTAGGCGTTCATAGTTACTCCACTCTGCCTTCCCCAACCACAAGAGTTTCTTGTCGATTTTATTATAGTTTCTGCTTTTGCAACCAGGTGTTATTCTCGAGGATTGTATTTTGATCATTTATAATTAATGCGTTCGTCCGTGTAACGTTTACTTTTTCAGAATTAAATATTAATAATCTTAATTTTCTTTGTTTAGTTAAATAGTCATTTGCCACAGCTTTTCAAATTATAACTCATAAAGATACATAGAATAAATAAAAAATACAATAAGTTTGTAATAGAATTCTATGAGCTTTATACATATAGAATCGCCTACGTAACATAGCTATATAGATATTAAATTAAATATGTATAGTACAGTTAGGCTACTCATATATTTTGGTCATTCGTAAAAAGGAAAAACTTGAAAATTAATGAGGGGCTACCTGAAGAGGAATGAGTTAATAGGCGTTTTAATTATTGACGATAGAGTGGACGTGGCCGAACCGTTCCGCCAACGGAAGTACCAGAAAGAGACAACATCAAATATTTAGCGCGTAATGTCGGTCGCTCTCTCGCTTGTAATTAAAGTGTTCTTTCCTTTTTTCAGCGGCCTGATACAATATTCAGCATGAGAAAGAAGCGCTTCGGTGGCAGGGTGGCGCCTCCATTGTATTCACTAAGGAAGATAAATTAAAAAATATAATTACAAGGCGGCCGCCATAATTCTCGGCAGGCGGGTTGAGGGTGGCGGGCGGCGCTGGTTTGGGGAATAGTGGTGGAACGGGCGCTCCCGGAGGAGGCTTCTTAAATATTTGGGGATAGCGCGTACCTACGCATTACGTAAATTAATGACACGGATTCGAGGAAGGATGGCGACCGCCCGCGCCTCTCCACTCGCCGCTGTTTGTTTTGTTTTAATGTACGTTGTTAACGACGTTATTAAACGCGAATTATAAGAACATGGGACGCTTTCCGTTTTAAGGTAGCTGCCACTGTCAACATTGATTAGAACAACAGCTTCTAACACTATTCTAAGTATAAGAATTAACATACATATACATTTGCTCGCGTTTGTAGGCTTTACCTAATTGTAAATTATTTATTATATTACTATAATATAATAATATATCAGCACGCTATCCCTTTCGGTGTGAACAGAGATACATTAGTGGTACGTATGTCATTATCATATCGATATAGTTACAGACGTCTGTAAGTAAGTCCCCATGTGGTGGTAAACGAACAACAGTGAGATGATATGATGTCAAATACACGGTTGCATTGCGACCACAGTACAATAACAGCTTGTTAGCCATTTTTTGGTATAAAAAGTTCGTGTCATATATTTATATAAATTATATAAATAGAGGTATAATAGAACATTAATCCATGTAAAGCATAAATGTACTTATCTAATCAATAAGTATGTTAGTTCAGTGTCAGAGAGTTTACGGAGTAAGCTTCTCAAAATACTAATTATAGTAGCTATTAAGCTTGTGCGACTGATTGCGTTGAAAACGAGATATCTGTATAATAATTATCTTATGGTACAGAAACAAAGGACACAATTGGCGCAGCAGCTAAAAATCTGTTTCTACACTATAGGTTGTCGATTGTATTTCTACATGCTACAAATATTTATATGATTTATAAATAAAGCCGTCTTTTACTTTTAGTGAAATCAGCAAATCAGCTATCCTTAAATATTAACACATAAGAGCGAGTGTGACAACAAAGAGAATCGAGTTAGCTTAATTGGTCAACATTTTTAGTTCTGCTTTTGTATTATGAATACTGTACCTATACCTTTACTTCAGCTATTTTCCCAATCTACCTAGTGACAGTATGTTTTACGGCTCCCTTTTTTAATATTTACTGCACGCTTCCACTGATTGTATTCTATGATTGTGTGAAACTTCTTAGAGGACGATTCGATAATTACAATATGATACAACTGAGAGTACAATTTTATTATCGGATCATGTCTAGGCAAATATTTTTACATGAGAGAAAAAAAACTTTCGTAAAAGAAAGAGAGCCGTGTATATCAATCAAAGAGAATAGGCTGTAATAATAATAAGATATGTATAATATATTATAGTATAATTTGACACCACGAAAATGGAGATAGTGGCACGTACGCACATTTTTTAGATGACGACCCCGTCGTTACATATTAAAAGTTGAACTACTAGATACTAAGTACACGTTGTTTTACTAAGAAGTTTAATTTCTATCACATGTACGCTGCCACTCGCGTCGTTTTTTAAGCATTACTCCTAGCTCATGAATGCGTTTACAAAACGGTATTCCTTATGCATAAGCATACTCGGAACTGTTTGCCGTAAGGCATAGTATTATGTCTTTCGAGCGTAAATTGAACTCATTATCCTTAGAGCAAAATTAAAAGCTCGACCACTGCGCCAAGCGAGTCGCTAACTGTGAGTAAACAACACGTTAGCCGGTCATATGTATATGTGAGCGCGCATGCCTCCACAGATCAACAAGTGTGCCCATGTGCTCGCCTTCTACATTCATGCCGGCGCGCCGAGGCCGCGCTGCGTCGCCTCGACTGCCTACCTAATGTGATGCTTACGTTTAATAGACCTTTCCCATTTCTTTACTCTCTAATGCATTATTTTTATTTTATAATAGCTTCTCAAAGTGACTGCAACGCACCTTATGGTGAGTGCAGTCAGAGATGGGCAAAATGTAATCTGATTAATGATTAACGATTACAAAATGTAGTCGTCATTTTAATTTTGTTGCCCGTTAGTCATGATTAATTCCCTTCAAAACATTAAAAAGCCATGAATGGGTATGCAATTCAGGATTCTGTAGTGTTTATAACATAAATGAGAAAAATGCAGTCATATTAATGATGAAGAACGCAAATGTAATCGTAATCGTTTTTCGTAAATCTGATTACATTTTGCCCATCTATAAGTTTAGTGCAGTCCGAAAACAGCAACGACTACTAACGAATAGGAATAATTACCAGTTGCAGTTGATATGCCAGCAAACGTATATCACGATTGAAGGTCTCTATATGTATTAACAATTGTATTATTTTGTTTTATTTAAAAGGAAAACAAATTGTTACAAAGAGAAGAATGGTTTAGCCGGAAAATATTGACTTTGTTAATTGTTTATATATCTATTAACTATGGTGACTCCAGCGTTGTCTATACATAAATAAATATATGCCCATAGCAACAATACAACAAAAACGAAAAATTATGATAAACCATTTAGTTTTCGAGATTAGCTGCTCCGGGATGAAAAATATGCACTATTCCCGCCTATAATTTTATCTCTATGCCAAATTTCATCCAGATCCGTTCAGCCGTTTTGGCGTAATTGAATAACAAACATCCAATCAAATTTTCACATGTATACTAGTTGTATGGACTCGCTATAAACAACTTATTCAATATTATTAGATTTATTAAAGAAATTATGGTCGTTTTAGGCGAGGAATGTTTCTTGCAAAAGCGGTTTTGTTAATAATTTTAAAGTAAAGGTTCAGTTATTTATAAATTTTAATAAAGCTATACAACGTGAGACATTAGGCAATGTTCCAGACTTTTCTGTTACAAACGAACTAATCTAATAATAGAAAGCAACCTCACGAAGAGTAGGTAATGCATTAAACTTGCCTTGAAAAACTTAGCTGCGCAATACGTTTTCTTGATTTAAATGAATACTTAATTGAAAGTAGAATGAAAAAGGGTGAAATGTAAGAAACAAGTTGGTTAAACAGGCAATTTATTTTTTAGTTAACAAGCATTATTATTTCTTTTATTTGTGATCGAAACTATAATAATAAAAAGGCAGATTTACAAAAAACCAAAAGTTTTTCTGTAAATCTGCCTTTGTATGTTTATATTACATTCAGATTTCGTGTAGATATTTTAGGAATGCTATGAATCTTCATGTCCGTAAATGAAACCATCCAAAATTCGAAATGTTTACAAATCCATATCGTTATAGTAATTTGTTCATATAATATATAATTCAATTACATGCTTTTGGATTTTGAGCTCGCATTGATCATTCTATATATTTTTAATTATTTTTCATAAATATTCACATTAAATCCAAAAATTGCCCTTATTATGTGTACTTCTTATCCATGACCATATCCGATACTGGACATATTTTTTTATAAATATCCATTTATGACACATCTTTAAACATAATATAACTCTATTTTTAGTGATCCTGTGAGTACGGATATCTCTATATCTTTGCTATTAGTGAAAGAACATTGCATTACATTACACACACAGTAAGTTATTATACGATAATAATGATAAGAATGTTTTATCAAGTTGTACAGTAATTTAACAATGAGGTGTTGATAGAAGCATCTGCCGACAGCACGCGCTGCTAGATGGAAGTACGCTCCTTGCAGGTTTTGGTGATAGGCGGCCGCCAATGTGCTGATACTGCTTTCATTAACAACCCAATTTTAAAATTATAATAAAGCCATATTTCAGTTTATTCAGGAACTTATATGTTTATACGTTAAATCAAACGCACCCTTAAGTATTCCACGACCGACGTAGTTGGAAGAGCCCTCAAAAGAAAACTTATTAATTTTCGTCATTATGAATTCCGCGAACGAAACTCGAACGTCTAATTTCAACCCTAACTTATCAAGACGCGAATAAAAAAGTTCACCCCCGGCGCACCCCACGCTCACCCCCTTGTTTAAAACGCCGCCGAAAAAAGAAGCACATAAAAATGCATGAGGCCTTCCTCGTTATAAGGAAAGGGTAGCGGCCCCCCCTTTACCCCCACAACGGGAGGTAGCCGTAAAAATCGTCTCTAATTTAAATTTGGGAAGTTTCACGTTGCACGAGACTATGCTGATGTCTTGATAAATGTGAGCCTATTCCACTAATTTCAAGTCTGCAGCCCTAGAAACTTTTAATTGGGCGGACATCCATCTCGCGGGATGGTAATTCACCAGTCATTTATTCCATCTGAGAGAGCGACAGGTTCGGAGTGGGTGCGTTTAGATAAGCATCGCTCATTGTTTCCGGAAGGTCCCGACCACGATGATAGCGAGGAACAAAGCTTGAATGCGATGAATTAGATTGTATTCCTTGACAAACCTTCACTTTACTCGTTTTAGGAAATGGGCTTTCATTTTCCTCTATTTTTTAAAGAGCTTCAATTTATTTTAAATTATTTTTCTTTTATAAGAAAATTTAAACAATGCAAATCCTAACCCACATAAAGCAATATTTATTACTCGATTATCTACAACGAAAAAATATATTTAACCAATATATCAGGACCTAATAGAAAATAAGTAAAATAAGTTCAAATTGTATTCAATCAGCAATGTAACCAGTAGTGTCTTCAAGGAATATCACGTGACAATATATGTATTTAGCTTTTTTTGTTATTCCGGGAGAAAATCCTACATAGGACCATCAGGGTTGCTGTGAGGGCAGCGACCCCGGTGTGTCAGACAACTACTGATTAAAACCCCAAGGCTATCCCTGTAATCACTCCGCCCAGGCCTGGTAAACCAAATTCGTCCAGTCGCCCGGGGAGCGAACAGCTTTATTCAGGCTTCCTCTCTGTGAGGGGTGGGTATAAAGGGCCACCAATACCTCTTTCTCAGGCGGCGCGCCAGACACTGTGCACCGCCTCCCTCTCATCCGGGCAGCATACTCCCTCAAGTTAACTGCCCAGATATGTATTTAGCTTCTGTAATAGTTGGCAACGTACCAAATTCTAAGTGACAATTAAAATTAAGTGCTAACTAAAATGTAAATTCTTTTAGAAATATGTTATTAATTTAACATAATAAATACTTTAATATTATATGTTATAAGAATTTTGTGCAGGTAGTATACCGAATAATGATACAATCTATTAAATCGATTGCTTCACATCCAAAAAGATTTGATAACCCTACCTAGAACGGCGCATTCTTCGATATGTATGAAATATCGCATAGTTATAGGCAATTGCCGCATAAAACCAGTTCTAAGTATTAATACTTAGATAACATAAACGCGACTTCTTGAACGGTGCTATACGAGCAGCGGTGAGAGAAAGTAAGGCGTCGATGCCAGATTGAATCGCGACAACTAGTCTGTTCTGAAGGCCTTTAAACTCAACTCGGCCAGTTGTAATAGTCCCGAAACGCAGCCGGCTGAAGTGACTCACTTTGCTCTTATGTACCTCGCGTTGCCGCTATCCAATTGGGTAATAACGTTCTACCATCATCCTGGGGGCACATGACTGGTAACAGAACCTACTGCTCTTATGTGCACTATAACTAATAAAAATTAAATCAAGGTTATTTCATAATCTAAAAGCATAATTTATGAACATTTTAAATTATCATTCTATTCTTAATTTGTATGACGTATGGATGTCCAAACAAAATCTAGTTTTACCTCAAGAAAATGCCAAAGCTTAACTAAAGTTGAAAAAGCGCCTAAAATTAGTATCTGATTTATGTGTAATACTAAAATTTCGCAAGCAATCTTATGCATTGTATACAATGTAGTAATTACAAGTTTGTGAAAAGAAAAATAAAATTAAGTTATTTGCTCACAATATTTTACAGATATGTTATATGAAAAACTAATTATTACTTACAAATAGATAAATCTAACTGGAATAATTGCAAATAATAATTATTTGATGTCACCTAAGATCAATACCTTCAACTTAAATATTTGTAATATCCACAACAATCAAAGCTTAATTTACAAAGTCGTAATTATACTTAAGATTAACAATAGTTTACTTTATACAAGCTCGACAAATTCTCTTCGATACACATATCCTATGTGCAGGTTCGTAAATATTACTGAAAATTTGTTAACTTTTGTTAACAAAAGTTTAAAAATTTCCCGGAAAAATGTTTTACTATGTCAAAATTATGCGTTAATTTTACTCTCAAAAAATATAAAAATAGGCTATTTTATTATTTCTATCCATAGAATATGTAGTTATGTCTAAATTAACTACAAAGAATATGCGTTTCTAAGTGTATTGTTTGTAAATTTGTAGAGCAATTTCCCGAATTGGGTCGTCACCACAAAACAAGTGTAAAAACTATCAGTGATTCGCTTTGACTTGTTGCCTTTTAGGACCAGTTTGTGTAAATCCAGTTGTTCATATACCTATTCACCTTCCTACGTGGTATATGTGAGCCGAAATAGCTACGGCGACTGTCAACGGATTTTCGTCCTTTTCAGTCGCCACCGTTCTTGGACTACACTGTAATTTCCATCAGGTGAAATTTAGACAATATGTCGAGCCAGTATAAAAAAAAATGTGTGGACTTTACGACCCATTGATTCTATGATTTTCATTTTGACTCATATATAGATATCAAATTCTGAATTTAAGTCGTTTGTCCTACAGTGACATCGTGTATCAATTATTATTTTCGTTTTCATTATAATATTCTAACAAAAGATGCTAATGGCAAAAACTTTTCACTCGGAGTATTTAAAACAGAAGCCAAGTTTGTTTTGAGCGAGCAATTAAAGTATACGCGTGGTGAGTATCGCATTTTATTCTTCCTCATTAAATCGGGACAAAGCAAACGTTCGCAAACTTCGACGGGTGTAATGCTATTCATTTGGGAAAGTCAAAGGTTGTATTTACAAAAAAAAAATAAGTCGCCGGAGAGCGGACGGTGGCATTTTTTCCATTCGGCGCGTTCCATTAGCGTGCCTTTGTTTGGCGGGAGCGCGCAAATTAATTTAGCTCTCCCGCCATTTCCTCGAACCCCCGCCCGCACGCCTGCCATCCCCCTACCGCGCCCTTTTTTGTCTACGCCTTGCTCTACGTATCGTTTTCTTCTTTATGGCTCATTAGGCAGCGTTGTCGCCATTGTTTTTTCGCCTAACCCATAAGATCTAATTATTATGATCAGCAATTCTGTACGTTCTTTCGGTAAAAGAAATCAAATTGATGAATTTACTCGAGGTAAAGTTATCTCTAAAATAAATCGAATTTGTAAAAAGTATATAGCTTGCGACACTTCTAAATTACACTCAATACCATATACTTTCTAAAGGTCTTTGCATAATTAAAAATAAAGTATAAAATTACAAAAGAATTTGTAACGCGTAATAAAAGCAAGCAAAACTGCGGGAACCATCTAGTATAATCTTAAAAATTTAAGCAAGAAATTTCCTTGAAGCTATATTACATTAGTGGTAAGTAGTGATTTGTGCCCCGGGATTTGGAACGCAATAGAAACAAATTAATACATATTTTGTAATTCGGGTTGGAAATGTTTTTTGAAGTGATACAAATCGCACTATATCAGGACATATAGTAAGCCTAACTGTAGTAAAAAATCTATGCAGCGCTGTTGAAACACGATGTAAAAATGGTCGGTTATCAAGTTCCATGTGAAATTCTATTATCGTATACTGCGGTATGTCTCTTACATTTTCATATGAGAATTTTAAACCAAACCAGAGAGCCAACGATGTTTATTCACCAGAGTCGTATGCTTACCTTACAAAAGTTATATATACTAACTAAGTATTATAGTCTGCGTTCATTAAATCCATTTTTTTTATTATTTATAGGCGGTCGCTTGATGTCAACCACACCTGGTGGAAGGTGAAGATTAGTCCGATGATAAGCCGCGTCCACTCAACAAATGCCTATTCACTCTTCTCTTAAAGGCTTCCAGGTCATAAGATCGCGGAAGTATAGCCGCTGGAAGCATAGATGGGCAAAACGTAATCAGATTAATAAAAATGATTAACTATTACATTTTACGTTTTTTACCATTAATATGACTGCATTTTGCTCATTTATCTTTTAAACACTACAAAATCCCAGATTGTAAATACATCTATGGTTTCTTATGGTTATGGTTTGTTGTTGTCTGTTGTTTCTTAAACATGATTACAGAGCAAGAAAATTAAAATTACGACTATATTTTGTAATCGTTAATAATTAATCAGATTACATTTTGCCCATCTCTGGCTGGAAGCATACTCCACTCCTTAGCTGTTCGCATGAAGAAGGTAGAAGCGAATCTTTTCGTGCGGATATAAAGAATATTTTTATTATGAGGCTAAAACGTACTATTCGGTAAGCCCGATTTATAATGAATAATGATGTCGTTATTTTTAGTTGCATTTTTCCCTAAATAACAACTTTACTGAAAATAAACGATACGTTTAATTATATCGACTTCTCATTTGTTTGCTCACCGCATGGTAATATTACCTAGACTTTTTTATATAGATTTACAGCGGCGATAGGGACAGAGTAACCTTATATTGTAAAAAGCTTGGTATAGGAATAAAAGTCGAATCAAATTGCCTCACCATCTTCTTGGATAATAGTTTTGGTTGCGCCAGCGCTGCTTGTTGCTCTGGGTACGCACTCTCCGTATCACAAAAGATAGTCTACTGAGAGCCCGCGCCAGCTCGCGGCCGCGACCCACAGTTTTTTAATCCGCGCGTGCCCTCGCCTCACTCGTGCCGACTTAAATAACCCTTGCGTATTCATAAACCTTACGCACGGAACAGGGATGTGCGTTCACGTATCGATATGCAACTGTAAAGATAATAAACAAAACATAATAAAACACGTACGTTATCTTATAAATTAGACTTTTCATTGTGTTGATATATCTTTATACTTATGTAATTGTATTGTTGGAGTTCATATACCTAATATATTTTCCTTTACAGATATGTGTATATAATAACGTTATCAAGAAAATCGAAACGGTGAAACATTATTTTTTTTATAAATATAAATGGACATGAAGTCATTCTACAATAATCTAATAGTTAAGCAATAAAAATATTAATTTAATTTTCTTTGCCCCAAGATTTAATTAAATTCTCAGTACCTACCTATTTCTTCAGTAAAGTACTCGTCATTAGAGACAATAAAAAGAATAATCTTATTCGAAGCTCAAAGCTGGCGGACTGAAAATTTATAATTAATTACTTAACAGACACATTTTAAATTCTTAATTAAGCAATCCGTACTTTCTCCCGCCTATAAATTAGATCGAGTCGTTTCCATAGAGACTACTCATCCTTTAAAGCGGGTCGGGGGAAAGGAGGGGGGACTTTACAAAAAATATAACTTAGGGTGAGTAAAAACCGTGGGGTGACTCAGCCGGCCGCTGCACCCCACGGCGAGAAATCTACGATCAATATTAACTCTTTTTTTCAACGGGGAAACGCTGAATTTTTAAGTCGGTTTTAAGTCAAGACAAGTAGATATTGAACAAATTATGCTAGCGAGCACAAATCGGCCACGCTCGGCGTCGATAACATGGGGCGCAGCCAATATTTGTAAATATCTGACCGTACATCACGATGCATGCGTCACATTCGCGATTTATCTGAAGTATTTGTCAAGGTCGACATATGTGGGTGACATCAAATTTTTATCGAATTAGAAGTTTTTATCGAAATGAAACTATTCAACACATCCTGGGACTTGAATTCTTCTTCTAAGAAGAAAAAATACAGTGTTGCAGAAATTGCTTTAATACGCTTAAGGATGTTCATATGTACCATGAGAAGAACTAATTAGTAAAATATTATTGTTCCAAAACAAGATACTATCTAATAAAATCTATTATTATTTGCTGTATTATTGTTGATTACCCTGATTGAAATTGAAATAAAATAAACTCTTTGAGCTACTTGCACAATTAGTTTGTCTCATGGAACGTTAATACTTTTGCAGCATTTAGTATAGGACATTGCGTATATATGCAGCAACGCGACTTCAAAATAAACTTAAATACTGATCAATTAAGGTTGTACCTTACGGTGATTCATCTGTAATAGATGTACCAAGTTAGATATAATTATGTATGATGCGAAGAGCACTTTGTAGTGGCCCTTGGAATTTATGCGACTTCAGTATTAACATTAAACTTTTCTAAAGACTTTGTACGTCAGTTATATAAAGGAACATCACGGTAGTTATATCATATTGCGTAATCTAGTTTTACGTTAGTTACTATGATAGTTTCTTTAAATTTCCTATATGCTAAAATGGCTTTTAAAAAACCATTTAATCCGTTTGGTATGAACAAAGAAGTACAAAACGATAAACTTTATACTTTAAAGAAAAAATGCCTTCGAAGCGCATTTCCATGCTGTAATCCATTCTGATTACTACTAAAGGTGATTCGAATGTATCCAGGGTAGTTTTATAATAAACTAAAAAAAATACCGTGCATACGTAATTCGAGAGAGTGCATTAATAAAAAGCTGCACAAAGCCCGGTGCGCACCTACATGCTCACACAAAAAACATTCATTAAAAAAGCTATTTATGACAGCGACCATTATCGTCCAATAAATCAGCTGCCCGCTCTTCTGTTTTTCGATAATGATTCTATTATTATGGAAAAGCGTTATGTAACTGTAACATTTTTTCTGTAAGCTTAGCAAGTATGGAAAGGATTCCATAAAATATCAATGTCATAAGTAATTGCAACAATTGAAATGTTTCCAACGCTTCAACTCGCCTCGCTTTCGCTTTTTCAAAGTATAGACAAATTTGACTTTTCTTATTAATTTTATACTATAAAAACTTTGCTGAATTTAACATATATATGAATATCTTTCAAAGCATTAGTATTAAATAAAATAAAACTTTAGATATATCGTTTTAAAGTTTACTCAAAAAAAAACTTTGTATATGAAGAGAATATTAAAAAAATAATTTGTTTGTAGTCATTTACAATAAAAATTTTAATTAAATAAAAAATTTTATAACGCCGTTTACCACAAAAAAAAATCTTTAAGAATCAGTTAAAATACACATAACAAAAGAGTTAACAGTTAGTATAGAGTGTATAAAAAGAAGGTAAGTAGCTAAAGCTAGACTATTCGAACGTGAAATAAAATATGGATTAACATATTTATTTGGCTGCAAGGATTATTGGAACGACAAATTTAAATTAACTTTAGGTTATCATCATCCGCTTTTCATATATTTTTCTTTATTAAAAAAAAGTGATCTCCATAGTTGTTAGCATTAAGCAAGTTTTTATGCGTGTCGAGGCGGTGCCCACTGTACGGGTTACAAATTGTGGGGTGAAAGGGGTAGTTTTTTTCTAATCGACTTTTCTAACAGTAATAAACGATATTTATCTTTCTTAATTATAGCCCCATTCCGTTGTTTGGTAGCTTGCTGCGTATTAGATACAACAGTTTGTGTTATTATTGAATTACTAGTATTTATCATTCATTTGTTACATGTTTCTGTAAACATACGTAATATAACTTATGAAATGAAAATATTTTCGTAAATTACAGAGCACGCTTCACCTACATTGGATGAGTTTTTGTTACTTTTAAACCATAGTTTTATTTAATTAAAATATGTATCTTTTTCCTAAATTGTAATTTAAAACATTTTATTTTAATTTAAATTTTTATTTCGTTTTCACTCAAAATAAACCCTAAGGATTTATTAAATCTGCATATATCATCATTCTATGCAGAAATTAAATGAATGTCTAAAGAAACAAATTATAAATGCGTAGCGTTGTAAATTTTAAAATGAAAACGAGGGCAGTGATCCCACGGTACGCATGCGTAATATCAACCCTTTTTTACCCTTTTGCTTCCCTGAGTGTTTTTTGTAAGCGTTTTTGTAAAGGGTTGTTATGTGGGGTACCTGTCACGCGACTGTGCGGTAGGGTTGAATTTTTTTCTCTATGAGTAATTTTTTTTCTATAGCGTTTCATCCTGACCCTGCGCCGAGAACAATAGGGAGGACATTGACCTTTAACAAGAGATCAGCTGATTCCATAATAGCGCACTTGTGTAAGCTCTATTGATTTTGATGCTATTCAAGGTCACGATGAAAACAAAATACATATCTAATTTTTGACTTCTATGAAATGGAATTTTAATGGTTTATATTTAATCCATGTATATTAGGTATCTTAAATTTTATCTTAAAAGACAAATAAAGTTGAGTAAAAGCCGAAAATATATATACAACAATGAATTATGACTACAGGCTTTGATCATAATCATATCCAATAGAAAAGTAATATGAGGAAACAATTAAGCGCGCTTGCCTAACAAAGATGCTAAGTTTAATGAAAATTTATATTTCATAGGACAGAAACAACATGCGTAGAGGAACTTCTCAGTAGCACGCATCAAATAAGGATGGTAATGCGATTTGTAGTCATAATATCAAAAACATAGTATTTATATTATACATTGAGGTATTTTAAAAGTATTTCTAAGCCCATTTGTAAGGCTACACAGAAAATTTATAATATTACTTCAGTATCTGTATACTTATAGAATTGAGTTAGGTAACTTGGGTATGGGTTTTTTTTTATACACTGGCTCGACATAGTGACTACAGTGCATCTGATGGTAAATACGATGTAGTACAAATACGAAAGCGATCATCAAAGGATAAAAATCGATTGATAGTATCTGTCGTAATGTCGGCCCACATATACCACGACATCTCTAGATATATGAACAAATGGATATACACAAGCTGATCTCGAAATGCGACAAGCCAAAGCGAGTCACTATGACGGGCTTTGAAAATGTAATAAAATAAAACTGATAATATGAACAAATGTATGATGATTTTTTAAAAGGGTTTTATAAATTTTTGTTGAATTTACTAAATATAATTACTTTAAATGTATTTTTTATATTGTGCTACTATTTACACAAACCATATGTATATTCAATTGTATGCATAACACGGTACGCTACGGTACGGTATGCTGTACGGTATTTTTTTTACTTTATAGGGCGGATGGTGTCATATTTTTTTAATTTCGCACCCGTTCATTTTTTGACAATCTGTGTAAAGAATAAAACTGCACCGGTTCGGGGGCTGAGCACTACTAACCCATATTGATCAAGGTGTTAGGAGTTATCAAATTGCAAGTCCGTTATTCTACGCACACTCGCTCTGATCAACAATACTGAATCCTTTTTTAAACTTAGTAAAAAATTGCCCCTTTTTCAATCAGTTACCTGATGATTTTTTGTAATGAAGTGCCATATTTTTACACATTTAAAGTTACGTATAACTAGATGGCGTTCAGAAAATGACGCAGTTAATAACAGAGCTCTCTCGCACGGCTATATTTCACACTTCCTCCGTGGAGTAGGTTAAACAATCTTGAGATAAAGGGTCAATCTGCCTTCCACGGGCTGTTCAAAAGCAGCCGTTAGTTTTATTGCGGCCTGCAAAGTGGGTTCGAATACGTATAAAATGTTAATTTTTGTCGTATATGTCGTAACTTATTTATTAAATATAGTCTGGCCAATTATTAGCTCTCAAATTATTTCTGTTTAATATATCGACACATGCTATAAAAAGAATTAAATACAAATCAATTGTCATTAAAGCGCCAGTAAGTTGTTTATAAATTCTATATCTAAAGTCTTTAAAATCCATTGTTATTAAATATTTTTTTTGAATAGTCTTGCTCATGAGAAATATAAGATAACCAATGGATGAGATTAACTATTTAAATTGAAATTATTAGCTACGAAACAATCACTGTAATATTATCCTTTGTGATTTTTTTTGGTAATATTTTTCCGTTATGGGGTAGGCAAAGGCATTTACGCCATACAGCCATGTCTGAGGTAGTTTATTTTTATCTCTTATTAAATTTCTGTTAAGTCTTCCCGCCATGCTCCAATGTCTCTGTCGTAGTTTCAATTCATTCTATTCCATCTTCATTTCCTATTTGTTGCACCATTTCTATACACACACAACATAAACGGTGAGGAAGAGTATGTAAATTGGCAGGAAAAGTCAGCGATCCGAGGGACGCATCGCTCCGCTAGCATCTTGCCAAAATTCCATTGATTCCCCATCGCACACGGTCAGCCGAGACTTCCATTGCTGCCCAACCCCATAACGCAAGCTCAGACAACAATTAACATGCAACCGACCGCCACAACAAGAAAACAACAATTATTTAGCGAGAGTGCACAAGAGATACAACCACTCAGGATTGAAGCTTTGCCGCCAATCTCTCCTTAGTGATTTTGATTGTGTGTTTTGTTTTTAATTATGTTTTATAATTCATAATGATAATAAAACCATACAGCATTCTTATGCTGTTAATTATAATTAACAGATAAAATTAACAGTGAAATTAAACTACATTAAAATTATATTTTTAACAAATAACCAGTTATTTGAAAAACTTAATGTTTATACCGTAATGTGTATAATTCTGTGCTATTTAAATTATCATTTAAATAAATAATACATTTATATCTGATGGATTTTTACTGCAACTCATGCCTACAAAACACCACTTTCGCGATTCTAAAATTAGTGGCAGCTGTTGGGAACGCCCCATTCTACCTACACTTTATTAAAAAATAAAGCGTTTTCTTTATTTAAAATGAACAAGTCAAGCTCTGGTTTCGCAAAGATAAACGGTCTTGTAAAAACAAAGGCATTCCAAGACTGATTTTAATTACATAAACTTTGTTTAAGCTTAATGATATTCGTATTGAAGTTAAAACAAAAATCACATTTCTACGTAATATACACATGATGATTTCCTAGCCGGATTCGGCCACGGCGACTGTTTCAACACCGATTAAGAAAATCGAGGTTCGGAAACAGTCAATTGCGCAGGAGATATTTAAGTGCAGAACTGGACGCGCAGCCAGAAAAGCACTCTCTCGTCCAAACTCCCTCAGGCCCGATGGAAAGGAGAACCAGTACGATCGGGAGGGAGCGGGATGCAGGTTTGGTCGAGTTGTCCTTCTCTGAACACCTGGTTGAATTGCGGTGTTAAAGAGATACCTTAGTCGCCTTTTACGACACCTCAGCAAGTAGAGGGGGGTGCTATTCTATTCTGCCGGCAGCCACCACGGCAACACACACATTCATACACATACACAAACATATACACACATTCACATATTACACATTCATGTATGTGTATATTCACACATTTTGTGTGAATATACACATACATTCTACGTGAATGATACTACATAATAATATGTTGTCCTGCTATATCCCTTTCGGGGTGAGCAGTGTTATATTAGTGGTTGCATCCACTTTGCGAGTATATGTGGCGCCCAACATGAACAGAAACGCTGCTGATCCTCCTTCTCAGGGCACTTACACATTATATTTCTATAAGACGCTATGAGGATTCCCTCATGATGTTATTCTTCACCGGTGAGTTTGTGGTGCCTAAATTTACACTTAATCTAGAAATATCCGGATGTACGGATGCACTATTCGAACCTACGAACTTTCGTATCGTCGCACATGGCCACGGGTCCTTTGTCCACTAGGTCAGCGCAACCACCACATATTATTATGATACATACAATTAAATGTAGAAGATTCAGTATAAAGTATAGTCTTTAGGCTTTCAACATAAAACGAAGCTTAATTTAAGATTATGATTTAAATTCATTATACCAAAAGATAGTTTATTTATAAAAATCACATAGTATATATTCAGAATACTATATAAATATTTAACACTACTTAAAAGTATTTAATGTGTGTGACATAACTAGGTTTGTCAAAATTATGAAGTTTCTAATCCAGGACAAAAGTAAGAGACAAGAAAACTCAAAGAAAAATTAGCGGACTACTGAAAAATGTTTTTTTTTTAATCAGGATTTAAGATTATTATTTCCTTATGGAAGTCGGTTGAATTCGTTTTTTATTAAAATCTTTTAATTTTAAAACGTATTGTGTGGCATCATATTCAGGTTAAATACAATTAATATTTTGTATCAAGGAAAATCTTCATCACACCATCACCATATTAAGCATAAAGTAGCCTTGTAATATCTTGTTGGAAAAAAAACAATCGTGATCGCACACGACGGTGATATAGAGGGAAAAGGATACGTTTAGCTGTTATCAATTCAAGAATTATATTGAATATCCCCGTAGATCTTCATCAGACCTGCATCATAATAAAACGGAACCATCTTTATGATATACCCTATCGATTATATTAAAAGTTATACAAATCGGTCAATAAATTGGGGAGACACGGGTGAACACGTAAAAAAACACATACAGGTGAATACAGAACCTCCTCCTTTCTGAAGTCGTGCGTCTTATAACCTACAAGTATATATAATCTCGTACACTTATAGCACTTACGTGACGTGTGTTTAAACCGAAACAGCGTTGACCAATCTTCTTTAATTAATATCCCGAAAAAGACCAAATATAATCTTTACGGAACCTTTGAATAAAAAAAACTCCCTTTTAAATTCTATTTACACAACTTGCTACTGTATTACAGATACATTGAAGTGCCGCTCGGAGCTTTGTTCGTATTATGAAAACATCGAAGAAAGGCTATTACAAACGGATTAAATGCAAACAGACGACCGACGGCTACTGTGGTTACACAAACAGCTAATAAATAGCAGATACAAACATTATCTATTGTTAAATTTGTTTCCGCCGACACGCCACTGTGTTCCACTGACTATTAAATATCACAAACTAGAATGTACCTACTGCTGTATTGAATGGTATATTGGAGTATTAAAGGATTAAGCTCCATGACAAACAACTCAGTGTGAATGCTTTTCTTTACGCTTCTACAAATTTTACCGCTTGTTAAAGAAGTTCATAAAACTATCAGTACATTACGTACTATCAGTAAAGGGTTTAGGAGTATTTACTTACTTTTGTTTTTCGGTGAAATTTTGATAAAAATAACAATTAAATTTCAATAACTATTCCATGTTTGAGTTTTATAAATTAAATGTTTATTTTGATATAAGCGGACCTGAAAAAGACAGGTGGTTTTTGGTGGTAGGGTGATTGCCCGAACTGGATCATGACCACAGTACACAAGTGTAAAGACCGCCATAGTGACTCGCTTTGGCCTGTTGCGTTTCGGGATCAGCTTGTGTATATCCAGTGGCTCATAACTAGAGACCTTCAGTCGTGGTATATGTGGGCCTACATGACGATGTAGACTATCAATGGATTTTCATTCTTAGATGATCGCTTTCGTTTTAGGAGTACACTGTACTTACCATCAGGTTTTTGGTTAATAGAAAAGTTCGGCTTTGTAATTATTTGATATTCAATTAAGCTATAATAATAAGTTGTTAGGTTGTTCATAATGCTCAAGTTTTACCACTTTCCATTGAGTCTTTCGTTTTTATTTACACATTTACACTTAGTAGAAACCCTTATAAATTTTAGGTTTTATAAATGAATGTGTGTAATACAGTCAATCTACTTACAAGCTTGCCAAGTTCTTCTTTGCAATACAGTATTCTTATAAATAATAAGAAAATGACTTGCGGAATGACCACGAATGCAACCTATTCAAACATCCGAATTGATATAAGTATCTCATGTGGATTTGAATGATTCAACATCGAACAAGTCCCATACATTTGATTATTAATGATATTGTGCATCTATATCCCATTGTTGGCATTAAATACATCAAAAACGGTGATGGAAAACGTAATTGCAATGAATAGAAATATTGAAAAAGGAAACATTTAGCGTAAAAATCAATAATCAAAGGCCTCACGACAATAGTTGGCGGTTACCCGTATTCACTATCAAAATAGATGCTGTGTGACATCGCGCGGGTGGATTTTTTATCGCGACTTCAGATTCAAGTGGCGGGTTCGAACCGTGTCATCAGTGACACTCGAATCATAGAACCTACTCGCACATATTATGTGAAGCATAGGTACATTATATTAATATATTGCGTCATCTGATTTTTTAGCATATTTATGAAATGTCATATACATATGTGACTATATAAGATTTAAAATGAATTTCATTGTAAAGCAATAAAAGTAGATATTTATTCATATATAAATACAAGTATATTATCGGGACAGTATAGTATAAAAAGAAGTTTTAGTTATAAAACACGAAAATCTCAAAACCAATAAGAACTCGTTAATGAAAATAGTCGATTAAAGGGGCGACATTGATTTGTAAGATGGTAATAATGGGTACTTTATTTTTCATTCAACCCTTATAGGCAACTGTTTTAATGATAAGTATAATAGATTTCGAACGTGGTTAAATTTAATTAACCATCTTTATGATTATATCAGTGTACATTCGAGTATATATTGATTTTCATTACGGCCATAGCCCATAGGTATCCTACGCTGATCCTCGGACACTAAATAAGCGTCAGTGAGGTAGAAGGGCGTCTATGTCCGATGTAAGTGATAGCAATGTAAGAAAGCCCGTCATAGTATCGTAACACATTTTAGCTTGTCGCATTTTAGAATTGTCGCAAGCTTGTTTAAGACGCCAAATATTTACATGTAACTTTTTTTTTGACTTAGGGAAAATCCTCATAGTTCCACCGTCTCGGCCGCACAGGGGGGTTGCGCGACCGAGGTGTGTCGGACTTGTAAACTACTGTACTTGTTGTGTCGGGTTGTCGACTAAAAGCCTCAAGGTGACTACTTTTGCGCATTGGCGGGGACTGTGGGTCCTGTAATCAATTCGCCACAGCCCTGTCACGCCGTGCCCGCTGGGTACAACCTTGAGATAACCCATCGTGCTGTATTTGAGACGCCATGATGTTGATAATTGTCAATAAATTCTTATACATCGAGGGATTGTCATTCTTGGAGTGTACTGTAATTATCACAAGTTTGTGCATAGTAGTTGGTTTACCAAGCTAATATAAAAAAAGCGGTGTGAACAAGGAAACGTTAATTTGTATGTTACATAATACTAACTAGTGACTAAAAGAAGTTGTTGAGGCGAAAACAATAATTTACTACATAGCTGCTGTTGAATGTGACGCTCCTTGATAATTATTTTAACTCAATATATTATACAAGAGTACTAAATTGGAATCAAACTGTTTATTCTGTTCATTTATTATTATATATCTCTTTAATTCATTTTAGTAATTGTTGAAACTAAGAAATGATTTCTAGGATGTTGAATGTCATTTCATAAAAAATGTGTCACGAAAAAAATGTTCTATTATTAAAGCACCTCACAAAAAGGGTAAATAGAGCGCAATAATTGATCGCTCTCTATTGAGAAATGTGTACAATTCTTTGAACACGTGCACACAGCCACAAATTTAGTCAAAGTTCACAATGCCTTCCTGATGCATTCATATATTTGTTTACTTGGTGATACAATATTTGTTAAAAGCGACAGATCGTATATACATATTAAAATACTGTCATTATTAAAGTTTTGGTGAGAATATTTTACTGATGTAGACGAAAAAGTTTTAAATTTATTTAAAAACATGACCTTTCTGGTAGATTTGTGTATCTTCTCTCGCATTAGTTCTAATGATTATTGGCACATGTAACTGTAATTAACAAGGTAATAGTTTATTCAGTTGACAACATTTCTTATATTTTTATATGCATACAATATTATATTTAATAAAATTAATTAAAAATTAGTGTCTATTTTTTTTTCAATCTTCAAAATTCAGTCGTCTTAATATACAGTGTTTATATTAAAATTCGGATATAGTTGCATCGCGCGCATATTTAAATAATGTTGCATTTTAATTTGTATTAGAATCCCCTATTACTTTCTGCCCTTTGATAGTAGCCTTGTATAAAACGATACACGTATTAGGATGAGAGTTCTATTCATAATTTTATCTTTCTCATTTAAAATCAAACTATTTCAAGATTCTTTATCAAAAATGTAACGATGACACTGTAAAGTTTTAAATAAATTTTGTTAACTTTAATTGGCCACCAAAGCTGAGCTAAACAAGATAAGATTATAGCTAAAATTAGCACTTTATAGTTATATTATCTTATTTTGTTCTGATGGGTAAAATCAATATCTAATATGAATATGTGTTGAAATATTAAGAATCGGGTTCGACTGAGACTTACCTAATAATACCTAATAAATACGTTTCTGACAGAAGATAACGAAAAAATAGATATTCTAAATCTGTAAGCTGTAATGCTTGAAGAGATAAATGAATGTTAATAAGTCGAAGAGTTTTCTGTTTACCCTAATAGCGACACGGTAGGACGATAGTTAATTCTGGTGTTATTAGCATTCACTCTATTAAAAGCATGTTGTAATGCGTTTGGCTACTGAATGCCACCCTTCAGAATCAACATAAGTACTTCTATAAGAACATACACAAGTTGATATTATAAATTAATTTTTAACAGCCGAGGCTATTGTTTCTTCGTGGTCGGCCACATTCTTTAAAAATCAGTAGTAATTTTACCAAACAAGAGAGCAATATAAAATTTAATCAATAATAATGAAAACGTATCAACATCACGAATGTTCGGTAGTTGTAATTTCTTCTATTGATGCAGAAATATAAGTTAGGCACAACAACTGTCATTAGGTAGGCGTAATCAATAGAGCTTCGTTTCCGCCGCCACAAAAACAAATGAATATAACCCTACAAACAAAAAATTATAACAAAGCCGAAAGTGTTCCTTGCAACATATTATGAGCACGTTATTAATTTATACCAAAGATAGTTATAAAAAATGTAACCCTCACATAGAAGAAAAAACGAAGCGCGCGACGCGCAAAAGGGAAAGGGTGTCTCGCCTCGACTCGCGTGCTGCCTTTGTTTTTTAACCGTATTCTGCGGTTTGTTTTTTCTCTTGATGCGTTCCTGTTTTTTAACACAATACCGTTGTTAAGAATCGTTTTTTAAGAGCGTCATATTGAGACGAGCGCGAGCGCAAGTTGCTATCTAGAGTGTTTTTGGTAGGTGCATTTTATTTTTAAATCTCACCGCTTCGGGTGAATTGTAGATATAGAAACTTTTTAATATTTAGTCACGGCAAAGGGGAAGTTGTTTTTATGTCACATTTTGTACATATCCCGAGGTAGGGAGATGATCTTGAACGCACGCGCGTAGACATATGGTTCGTTAGACAAAGACAGTAACACAACAGGTGTTGAGTTAATATAAGTAGTTTAATTACAAATATGTTTCAGTGGTTTTAAAAGCCAGGACTGAAGAAGGACTCTGCTGAACGAAGTGTTAGGCACAAGTCCGCACAAGTAAAGCAATATGATTAGTATGGGTAAAGTGCAAAGTACTTAGGCAGATTATTATTATAAGAACCAGCGACTATGCGCAGTGATCAAATGATATCCAGGAGGATAAACACTCGTAAGAATGAAAAATTACAATGAAATGACGCTTCATGCTGTTTTCTGAATACCCCAATATAAACGTTACGTATAGTCAGATAAATTATCTGGAGATATATTTGTTTAATTTGCATTTATGATAACTTTATTTACTTATTTACAAAAAATCTAATTGAACTTAATAACAAGTTCAACTTTATTAATATATACCTCAGTTTTGTTAGCGTCCCTTGATTAGAGTTTAAAGTTAGATCCCCAGTTATAGCTAAAAAGAAAAGCATTGGCTTTTAAGATTTGTATTTTTATAAATATTTATTTCTTGTGTGACATTTATTTATGCCTTGTAATCTGGTGTAATTGTAATTATTTGCCGGATCTTGGGAGTAGAAGTGTAATTAAGTATATATCAAGTTCAGAAGGAGTTTAATGTGAGGACTACTTGTTTGACGCTGAGCCCAAATGGTCGATTTCTTCACTACGGAACGTTCCCGTACGTAACAAATATTTGTATGGCCTATAGGCATAGATGGGCAAAATGTAATCAAATTTAAGGAAAACGATAACGATTACATTTTTCGTTTTTCATCATTAATATGACTGCATTTTACTCACCTATGTTTTAAATACTACGATAAATTGCATTCACATTTATGACTTCTTATTGTTTTGAAAGGATTCAACCATGATTACAGAGCAATAAAATTGAAATTACGACTACATTTTGTAATCGTTAATCAGATTACATTTTACGCATCTCTGCTTACAAGCAGTTGTTTTGGATTTGAATATTTGTGCATGTGAAATTACTGTTAATAAATATACTCCTAAAACAGGAATAAATTCGTATTGTGGGCCTATTATTCTTTTTTGGATAAAGTGAGGTGTACATTTGGTAAACTATTGCTATTCGTTTCATGTTATGCCAAGTTTGACTTAAAGCCCAATGAATAATTAAAGACTATGTAATAATTATATCTATATCACTGGGCCATCTTGATTTCTTTGAATGCTGAAACAATGTTTAACATTCTCTACGTGACTAGCATTACATTGTGTTCAGAAATTTATTGCACATTTTAGACGATACTTAATGATACGCGGTATCATTAATTTGATTATGAATATTCGACTAACTAACAAGAGCGCCGTTAAAAACAACATCAATAATGTTTGGATTTGTAAGTGCGCTATAAAAAATGAGCCATGAAAATGCCATTAAATATTAAAAGTGGAGAAACAGAGAGCTTAACAAGAAATAAAACATCGTTATAAGAGGCTAGGAGACGAACTCGCCCCCGGCCGGGCTGGCTATCGGCGCGCCTCAGTTAATGCCTACTTATACCTTATTATATAGCGGAGTTTGCGTTGAGGAACAAAATTAATTGGTTAAAACTCCTCTCAGTATCCAGGGCGGGCCGCCCCCGGCTCCCTCTTAATTCCGTCCTCCCCCCGCGAGCCACCTCGTCCCGCACCCCGCCAGCTCCTTTGAACGCAACCTACCTAGAGAAAAAACAGAAAAGTATAAAGTTCAGTACCCAAGCATTGTAACTTAATTAATAAACCATATTTTAGTATCACAACAAAACAAAAAAATAAATAAAAATCGTTTTAATCGTACGTAATACGTACCTAATCAATACCTACTCATTTTAACGTGCATACAAATTTTCAGAAATTCTAATAATGTTTTTAATAAATATATTATATTGTATGAAAATATAATAATATAGTATTGTATAATTGTTCGAAAAATAAAATAGTTTTCTATATTATGAAATATTTTTAAATCAGTCTTTATAGTTAATTAATATACTCTAGTGTAAAATGAAGAATATTACGTTATTTAAATGTAACCTACTTAACCATGGACATTTATCGACTCTTTTTAGTGCCTATTAAAGGTAATAATTTTAAAAGGATGTTTATTGTAACGCTGGCGCTTGGTTTACTGTTTTTTTTTTTCAGATTAAGTAGACTCTTTGCATTGTAATTCATAAACTGGAGTTTGCTATATTCTTTTTAGTTTTGTCACTAAATCTATAAACCCAAATGTTTTAACTGGATTGTCCGAGTGGATTTTAAACATATTTATTTCTGCTTTTCTCCTTTTTTGTTTTTATTTTTATATTTCATTCAAATTTGGATGCAGGCACTGTATAAAATATATAATTTAACATGATGAGAGTAAAACACAACAACAACACATGATGATCCATAGAAATCGTAACAATTACGTAATTGCTAAATTGTAATATAGGTGACTTTTTGATTAACAAAAATTGGATTTGATTTTATCGTAAACTTTAGACATTATTTACTGATAGATATACCTACATAACCGTAGATATTTTTTAAAAATATTATAAGTACTGCGCATTTTAATTTACTCTAGTAAAATAACATAAGAATGTTTCTCCTGTAGATTCGATAAGAGAGCGTTTCAAGATCAGCCTTTGTCCAGTTCTTTCCCAATCTTTTCCTTCAGGTTCGGCAGCGAAATGGCAAAACTTCTGGTATTGTAGTTATTCCGCTATATAATGACGGCAACTCTTATTGTACTCCCGTTTTTTGGCAGTCGCTTCCGCTCCTGGACTATATTACACTTACCATCAGATACGTTGTGATTTTGCAGTGCCTCTGTATTTTTTTAATAATAATTATCTTTATACCCTATTCACATAATCATTTATCAAGATTACATGTAGCCTTAACGGGATACATTTATTTATTAAAGCCAGGTTTATATTAATTTCCAAGTTGCAAACGTTGTCGTGTGTGCCGGTAACGAAGGGCGAAAGCAAAGGGTAGGTCGGGCGGCAAGCGCGAAGCGGCGCGGGACGCGGAGGGGTTCGTTGCCACTTCTCCAAATAAATTATAATTCGCCCGCTTTCGTCCTCGCACCGACCCGAACGTTTCGGGACTACCGTTTCAAAGATGCCTTTAACTTTGCAATTAATCCTGATTTACTTTATAGACATGCATAACTACAGTAAACATGTTTTGTTACAGTAACTTTTGAATTTGTACATAAAGTGTAATTCATCTTTATAGATTTTAAAGTTAAGCATCCAATTATAAAATAAACATTCCATTGTTAAAATGGTTTTTAAATTTAACTACCTTATTTGCTTATAAATTGTTTTGCAAACCAACAAATTAATGATTAATTATTAATTAAAATAAAGTTAATGTCTGCAACCGAGTATACCAGTCATTTGTATGTGTTAAGTAATGCTTTGAATTTTTCTTTTCTAATACCTGATCAATTCCCTATACCTATATAATCTTGTCCAATATTAAAAAAAAATGCCAACATATTTTGTAAGCACCACGTCGACGCTATATGTAAATCCATACATTTTGAGTTTTTTTTTTCACTGGCTCGACAAAGTGACTATATTGCACGTCATAGTAAGTACAGTGTAGTCCAAAAACCAAAGCGATCATCAAAGGATGAAAATCTGTTGATAGTCTCCGTCGTCATGCCAGCCCACATATATCACGACTGAAGGTCTCTAGTTATATACGTTACTGGATATACACAAGCTGATCCCGAAACGCGACAGGACAAAGCGAGTCACTATGACACTCTTTACACTTGTGTACTATAGTCATGACCCAGTTCGGGCAATCGCCCTTCTACCAAAAAACTACTACTACTTTTTCTACTAGCATTATCGCTAATTGAATTTTACTTTAAAAGTCCAGGATATTAGATGCATTCTTTCTAAGAATATCGAGTGACTATTTTTCATGTATAGATATATATCATAACTTAACTCATATCAGTTAAGGGAAATATTCTACACATTTTTTTGAGTATTAATGTATTTATCTACTTGTTTGTTCTGGCGTTAGGAGATCGGTAATACGCATATTCCGTCAGGTGACCTTCCTACAAAAAACAAGCAAATATGGCAACAAATTATTCATATAATGACTTACACTCGTCGGTCCCAAACAACTATTTGAGGAAGCGTTGATATTTAATTATGTAAAACTAGCTTTAGTTAATTGACGTCATACATATTATCATTAGCAACTTTATGGATTAAATAGTCTACACTATTATGAATATGTTGTAAGATATTGAACTGGTTTAAATTGACGTATTTTGCTAAGACATTATAGGACAGGTAAATCCACTTGGAAGAATGGTTGATGTAATAACGCTTAGATGCGAAGTGGCCGGGGCACAGGGGTGAACAATTAATTTAATAAATACCAACCGGATTCCGGTGCGTTTGTCTTCGGAGATATGCGACGGCATGCGTCGCGTTTACAAATAGTACATCTCAATACTTACTTCTGAATACTATTGAAAGCGACCTTATTTTCAAATCGGCGTAAAAATATGCTGAAATATCGACTTGAGTGTGTCGAGTAGTGGGTTCGATCCCCAAATGAAACTATTTTTATGGTCTAAAGATATGCGTGTTGAATCCATATTTTACACGTACCAACATAAAACAAGTAAATCATAAGTAAGGCAAGAAAAGAATTAGCATTAACAATAATCGATTTTGAAATAATAACGCACAAAAAGCTTCCTTGGCTTGCGTTCATAATTTTAAAATCATTTGACTTCGTAATATTACAGTAGCCACTAATAATTACCCCTATTTAGTTGGAATCCAGTTGTGTATTTTGTAATAGACAATAAGGTTCTAGTTTACTGTACCTAATAAAAATTACTCTGTTTATAATAGCTTTTGATGTTGAAATTGTATCGAATTAATGTAAATTGTTATCTTTTTACTAATCTATAATATAAAAATGAATCGCAAAATGTCTTGATAAGCGCGAAACTCGGGAACGGCTGAACCGATTTCGCTGATTTCTTTTTTGTTGTGTTTGTTGAAGTCTGGGGATGGTTATTACGGAGAGAAAAATAAAAAAAATTGTCTGGTAAAGTCTAAAAACACCACTTTTCTATATTCTCTTACAAAAGATTTGTTACAAGTCAATTTGAACTTTAACACCATACGATAAAGTTTAAATGTTAGTGGACGGGTCCGGGAAGGCAAAACAATTATTGAGTGACGTATAAATATTAAAGTAAATATTTGTCAATTTTTGTACATATAGCATTAAGGCCAGGTTCCTTCAAACAATTTTCAAAAAACAGCCGACAGGCCAATAGGTTTTGGCAGAATAAAATCTGACGGGGAAGCTATTAACATTAAAAAAAACAATGTGACTTTGTTTTAGAGAAATAGGGCAGAACATGGTCTGCCGGGACAGCTAGTTTATAATAGAACTCAATTTCTTAGCAATCAAATATTCGGTAATGAAGGGTAAAATTGTAAGCAAACTTACATACTAGTAATAAGTATACGTTAAATACGTAAAAATGCATTTGCATGCGCATTTTCGATGTATTTCCTGGACATGTGAAGATAAAATTAAACAAAAATAAAACAATAGCAAATTGTCATTGATATATTACATTTCTGCAAAGAATTAAATAAAAATGAATTGTCTACATAAATTTTGTTTATCTCCAACTGTTTGTAGTGTGAAGTATTTGTACTATTGAAAAGCCTCATTGGAAATTGGTTTTACGATTTTCACAGAGACATTATTCTTAAAACATTGTATTGTATATATGCCTTTATTGACAGGTCGTATTACTTTGTAACAAGTGATTTGTTAAGCAGTTGTTGTTATACAATGAAGGAACTAGAACAGTCCAAATATCATAACTGCGGTCTTAGCTTCGGCTCCTGACATCGTGCATGCTAATAATGATGTAATACTCCCTAGTCCCTCTACACTTTTATTTTAAACTTTTATTTGAATTACGCTTTTATTTTAAATTATTAATGCAATTTTAATATTCTTAACATTAACCATTTTACTAGGTCTTCTTAGTTTATAATGGCGAGAGCAGCAGAGAGGCCTAGTGCACTCATTTGTGTTTCTATTCAATTTAACCAAACAACTTCTTGTTTCTTACTTTCTTGTTGTTTTGTAGTGGTCGGCCGATTACACGACCTGGGTCATGAGCACAGTACACGATTGCAAAACCGTCATAGTGACTTGCTTTGTCCTGTCGCGTTTCCGGATCAGCTTGTGTATATCCAGTAACGTATATAACTAGAGACCTTCAGGCGTGGTATATGTGGGCCGACATAACTACGGAGACTCAATAGATTATCCTCCTTTAATAATCGCTTTCGTTTTTGACTACTCTGTACTTACCTTCAGGTGCACTGTAGATAGTGTATTGAGCCAGTGTAAATAAAGTAGAAACATACTCTTTATAGAAATGCTAATATTTAGAAAATTTGTATTTGCCTTCATGTGGTTAATATGGTTGCCTTCATAATGGGTTGTTTTAAGTATTGAGCTGTGTACTCGTAGTACTTAGTTCTACTAAATTAATCAGGAATCATAACCAAACGTAAATTTGAAGTTGGAAAATATGACTACAAAACTAGAGTCCAATTAAGATTAGTTCCGTTGAAAAAAATGTTTAGAAATCTTTCATCCCAAACAGCCAATCTTAACACCTTACTTACCGGTAACCTTAAAAGAGATATTACGTGTTGGTATATTATTACAGAAGCCGTCTCCATAACTTTATAGCCACGTTTGTTTGTACAAAAATGCTCGATACGTGTGTTGTGTGTGTTGTTTTGTGTGTGATAGAAGGTCTAGGCATGTATTGATGTCTTTATCCGTAATATAATTTATCAAATATCCTACACTATTTATATCCGCATGCAAATATAAATATTTCGGATATTTTCGGATAATACGCTAAAAATATAATCTTTATCTAGAAGTTCCTTAAAGTGAGATATAGTTTAACTAGTTCTTGGTAAGTACCAGTACATAATAATTTAATACTACAACATAGAATACATTTCATATTTCATATAGAAGAGAAACTTTCCACTCCCCACCAATTTTTCCATCCTCACCCTGGTGCGAACTGGCGCGTACTCGAGCAATGGCCGGTGCGTTTCGTTTCGTCTCTTATTTATTCTTGATAATGAAGAAATTGTTAACTATTATATTGTTACCACAAAGTACCTTCATATTACTTTTTTGTTATATATTATTATTTAAAGGCGTCTGTATTATGACGAGTGTTGTGTAAGAGTTATTTAACCTTGTTCCACCCTCTCCCTTCCTTAATAGAACCACGCACGCCGGTTCACAAATTCACAGATATACGGTAACTTACATCCCGCTTGATGACTAAGAAGTTCTCTAACTCCTACTTTTGCCGTGTCCTTGGGCTATGGAATGGTCTTCCGGCGAGCGTATTCCCACCATCCTATGATATGGGATCCTTTAAGCGTAGCGTGAAATGACATGTACAGGCCGGCACTAATAATCATTTATGTTTTATATTGGCCAATCTATATTTCAGGTTCTGACCAACTAGCCATGACCAAATATATCTCATGTTTTTATTGTGAAAGTATTTTTCGAAACTATAATTGTTTGGTCAAAATCGGTTTTGTAATTTTATAGTTATTAGCCCTTTTTAATATTACTGAAAAGACGTTTCACTTGACCCCTCGTAATGATCGGTGGTGCCTAGTATGGAGAGATCAAGCTATACTTATCTATTTTACCGATTTTAATAAATCCTATAACTATGTGAAGAATATATAAAACATAAATCGATTGGTTGGTCAAGCTATATCTCCGGTTCCGGTAATTAGTTACGTTCCAATTTTTAAGTTGAAAAATATTTAATAATACTGTAAATGCCACTTTACGATCGGGATACTAGTTTCAGCGTGATACCCCAACAAACAAACAAATATTATAAAATCGATCGTGTCGTGTACAGGTATATGACTAAATAATAAAAGACACACTTATTTTATATATTGAAATAACAAGTTGAATCGAACTTTTTTTAATAATAAAAAAGATAATTTGAGGATAATACTTCTAACATATAACTACCATACTTACCAATGTTATCCGGATATCCGAAACAAATTGGATATACATATCAGTACCAGTCACCAAATTTTTAATATCCGAAATCTCGTATTTCTAACAACCCTAGCAAGTACCTATACGTCACAGGGGACATCGTTATATTAGTGCGACAACTCATTACTTACGAGAGATCTTAGATAAATTACACTCTTCTCTCTCTAGCTGGATATCTCAACACGACATACACTTTGTATAATTATTTACAATTAACCATTTAGCTTATCTTAAAACTGCCGCACTGTGATATAGACTGTTTTACTTTTATAAGTGAGTTATGAATATTTGATTTATTTTCAAATTAAAATGAATACCAGGGGAACTAGATGAAAAAATATTATATGAGCAACAACTTTAATGGGAAGCACTTAAATAGAATTCTATTTTTAATTTATTTATTTTATTAGAATAATATATGAGATTGACATAAGCTGTTTTTAGACTTTCTTATAATATCCGATTAATAGATAAGTATACTGTCTAGGTACTCACTACTAACATTGTGGACCAAATTGTAAACCAAAAAAGTCTTACTTCCATGTTGCTTACTTTTAAAAAAAGTAGAGAAAAAGGGATGTGCTTTGGACTGATCCCGATTGAGACTAACTAAGATTTTTTTTACACATAATAGTAAGTAGTAGTAACTATAGTGTGTATATAATATAATTACTCAGCATTTATGTGGGGGATGGGGGAGGGAATTTTGGTAAAGTACTGCGTCAAGTATCAACAGGGTTATACTTGTTGTAGATTAGGACTAGAATGTAAATTCCGACTCCACACCTCTACATGTATCTTCCCTTGTAATTATGACGTGTCACGAACTAGTCAGCTTCTTAGGGTCTCCTGTGGCTAACGTAGCAGGAAGAAACCCACTAAGATAGTGTATTCTTTTTTTTTTTTTACTTATGGAAAATCCTCATAGGACCGTCCCGGCCGCGAAGGGGTAGGCAGCCGGGGTGTGCCGGACTTTTACCAGCTAAAAACCCCAAGGTGACTACTTCTGCGAATTAGTGGGGACTGCGGGTCCTGTAATCAAATCGCCGCAGAAGATAGTGTATTCTGCCGTATTTCTGCAATAATTCTAGGGATATGAACAGTCCAATTACAGTTAGTATTAAAGTTTATATCTTTAAAACTTAGTATATTAAAAAATAATTAGTGATCCGAATTCTTTATGTATTATGTATCTAGCTTTCGACGATTTCCAACTCTTATGCTTGGCAATATTGCTAAGCATCACTGCTATCACGGAGACATCACACTGTTGTCTTTGGTCGTTTGTATCGATATCGTCGAACCTTGACAAAATGAAAGTCCTATGTTTTTTAATTAATATTAATGTAAGGTGCAAGAATAAAGTAACCTCTAATTTTATTAATTTATAAGGTGTCAAGATTTCTTCAACTATGTACATATATTGTTTACAATGCAAGTAAAACAAACTTGAACATTTTACTTTAACTTTGCATTGGTACTTATAAATTCAAGCACCTGTTTATGTGAATAATTACAACGAATGATTTAGTATATATTTATAAACAAAAAAAGCACAATTTCTAGATGATATTCGTCTTATAATATACTTAAATTTATTCAAAATCTAAACATTTTTGGAGGAATCTATCGATTTACTCTAGTCTCCAGTGCAAATAACGAATGGTACGATATAACCAAAATATTATGAATGTGACACATATGATATGTAAAAATGTATCTATATGTAAAATAAATGTACTTATTCTAAACACATACGAATGCATAAAATTATTTCCAATTTATAATTATTATTGTTCCACAATATTATTAAACTCTAAGACTGGTAGGTATTATATTATATTGAAAAAAAAAAACAAAATAACAAACATCTCTTTATTTCAATATTTACCTGACATTGATAAAGAAATACATATATTATTTTTAGCGAACTATAGAATAATCATTTCACATTTAATAGGTATATCTTAACATATTTTGTACAGTTACATTTCAATACTTCAATTATGTTGAAGACAAGGCCTGTATTAAAATTTTAATTTATGAGGTAGATTAGTTGACAAGACATTGAATTCAATTATTGAAAAACATCATAATTTTATAGTTCAATCACACAGACGCTCCTAGTACGACCATGGCACATAGCTAACTAAGTAATAGGTATAAACAATATTAAGCAAAACAACATACATATACCTAAAACAGTTAATTAAATAGGAACTCAAAACAATTGCTAAAGGTTACTCAACAATGTAACCTGAAAGTGTAGTTCAAAAATATGAATGAATATTAAATTTCAACTTAATGTTAAAGACAAATCATTTCATCACACTTAATAATTATGAAAATACTTTTCAAAATGCTGTGGTTGCTAATGTTTGAATACACGCCAATATAATAATAATACACAGAAAATAATCGAATAAAGTATCAGTCTCAAAAAGTGTTCGTCACATAACGTTACTCGTTCATCATCAGTAACATTAGATCCTGTTGTTTGTACGTTATCTAAACGCAGATAAACAATAGAAAATATTCCAAGAACTTTGGCTCTTTACCCTGACTTTAAAACCGTAGTCAAATGAGGTAGATAATGGCACTGACGCCTTACTTTATACTAACTACCGTAATATTAAAACATTGCAACATTAAATTACAACTTCTTATCCAATGTATTATTTAATTTGTACACATTTTGTACCAATAATTTCTTTGGGAAAGATATTTCATATGTTTACCCCTCCAAACATCGAGAAGACTATTATTAAATTTATCTACCTACATCAATATTGAAAATAAAATAAAAATAATCAACAATAATTACGGCTTAGATACATTAAAAATGGATAATGTGCGCTAAAACCAATCAGAACAACTCCTAAATTTGCTAAATTATAATAACACGAAGAAAATAGACGTTATGCCTAATAGGAAACTAATACCCGTAGAACAAATTGCAATGATGCTTATTAAATACACCGTTTACCTTCAAACGGCACCACATTGTGGTTTTCTATAATATCTAAATAACACGCAGACTATGTACTCCGAGAAATTACACATCCAACAGCCATAATATATACACAGACCTGAAATAAGGACCGTAAATGCTATTGACATATATTTTGAAGACATTCAACGAGTACATGGTCTTTAAAAGTACATCATATTATGTAACTAACACTTAGTTTAATTATAAAATACCGTATATAAGAGATTTTGATTTCGATACATCATTCCAATAGAGATACATTTAGTGTCTACAAACATTCTAAATCTACATTATATATACATTCGTGTAAAACGTATCATTCTCTTCATCTCGGAATAAATACTATGAATATATCGGAACACCTACAAACAATAGATAAATAATAAATATATTTTAATAAAAAGATAGCATTATTTACAGAAGCACGATGCGTCTAGCCGCTATATCGCGCCCTCGCCGGCGTTATCAAATAGTCTTTCGACAAAGCAAAACTGTTACCTAAGCTTTATCGAATGTTCATAATAAAAACTGCTTACATAAAATTTACAAAACGACAACCTTTTCGTAACAACAAGAACTATTATAGCTGTACAGATATTTACCCCATATCAACGGCTCTCGAGAATATATATCATTTAGAACGGTGGATATATTTACTTGCCATATCATTTGAAATATATTTAAACAAAAGAATGTATCTATTTACAAATCAATAAGTGTCATAAGTATCAGGACATTTCATAGCCGAAACTAAGATCATCATTATAGGTTGCCATCTTTATAATAAAGTTCGGAGATCAATAGGTAAAACTTCTTGCGTTCCCATGTTGTATTCTTCAGAACGAAAGAACTCAAGCTGGTCTACTTTTTGATGTCATCTAGCCACTTCCGTTTTAGACAGTATAGGCATTTTTCCCCGGAATCTTACCTTCGAAGATCAACCTAGGGAGCTCGTATTGGGAATCTTCTTTGCATATGCCCGAAAAAGATCACATTCTGTCGCAGGAATGACGATTTAAGCTCTTTTTGCGATGGACCATTGCTAGGACCTTTGCATTTGAGGTGCAACTAATCCAGGGAATTCTAAACATTTTCCCTAAAATTTACGTCACAAACGTCATACTTCGCACACAAATCCTTTTCAAAAAATACACAAGTGCAAAGAAACGAAACTGAGGTACTTGTCGGCAATAAGGCGTGTAGGCTAATAATGATAAAGTAACAAGAAATAGTGTTAAAATAACCACTTTTGCTCAAGGCAACACCAGCAGTAGCATATTATTTAGTATCTACATTATTTGCCCAGACGCGATTCTTTGCTTCCACCATAGATATAGAAAACTTCCACTCGCCAAATTGTTATGTTCCATCCTAGAAATTGACCATACATTTCAAAATTATAAAAATTGGTTCACGTAAGTATTTCTTATTATTTTAAACCTCGTTACTTAAAATGTAATTTTTATTGTTGTTAATACGTGCTTAAAGTTTTAAGTTCGTGTCGTTCCTTTCTTTTTTAATTAATTTATTAGGTGCGCAACTAAGTTCTCATTGTTTATCGTTAAAAGGCTCCAGCAGTAAGTGTTGGTCAATTTTGAGATATCCAAAACGTCATAAACCAAGCTTAGACATATGATAAACAAACCGCTCTGACACGTTACTGAATTTATTGTAGCATCATATCGAGGGGTGAAAGGCTATTTAGTTTAAGCGACATTTTTTTAGTGATATATATATTCGGAATCAGCGTTTTTTACCGATTCCAAATATATATATATATATATTACTATATCACCTAAAAATGTCGCTTAAACTAAATAGCCTTTCACCCCTCGATATACTTTGATAGTTGTATGAATATGTCTGATTTTTTGCCAAATAATCGTCATTTGCGAGAAGTGTTACTTTTCTTATTTCATAAAAATGTTGAGATAAAAAAAGTTTACGCAAATGCAATAACGTACCGCGGTTGGTTCTATCGCTTTAAAGACGGTGATTTCGATGCTGACGACTGTCTGCGCGCAGGAAGACCAAAAATATTCGAAGACGCTGAATCGGGGAAATTGCTCGATGATGATCCGTGACAACGCAAAAACAGCTTGCTTCAGTATAAGGAATTACCCGCCAAGCCATTTCTAAGCGATTGCATGCGTTAGGAATCATTCGAAAGCAAGGAACTTGGGTTCAAAATGATTTGCAGCCAAGGGGCTTTGTGCGTCGTTTTTTCGCCTGTGTACAATTACTTCAGCGGCAAAAAGGGGAGAGTTTTCTTCATCACATCGTGACGGGTGATGAAACATGGATTCATTACAGTAATAAAAAAAAAGTCATGGTTACTGCCCGGTCATGCTTCTACGTCGTCGGTTCAGCCAAATATAAATGCTGCGAAGGTTAGGGTGTGTATTTGGTGGAACCAGGTCGGTGTTGTTTATTATGAGCTGTTGAAACCAAACGAAACCAATACTGGGGAACAGTATCGACTTCAACTGATGCGAGTGAGCCGAGCATGGTCACAATATGAGCAAAGGCACGAAAAACTGACTCTACTGCATGACAACGCTCGGCCTTATGTTGCCAAACCCGTTAAACCTACATGGAAACGCTCAAATGGGAAGTCCTACACCACCCTCCATATTCCCCAGATATTGCGCCGTTCGATTATTACTCGTTTTGTTCGATGGTACATGATCTGGCTGATCAGTAATTCACTCATATACAGACATCGAAAGATGGCTTGATTCCTGGATATCCTCAAAAGTCGAACACTTTTATTGTAACGGTATTCGAGCTCTGCCATAAAGATGGGCAAAAGTTGTAATTAGCGATGGGCAATACTTAGAATAATATATATATGTAAAAAATTTCACACAAGAATGTTTTCTATAATAAAAAAAAAACAGCGAGACCATAATTGCGCACCTAATATTTGCTATTTTGGTGGTCGGAAGTTAGTAAGGCCTAGAAAATTTGACTTTACCTCCTCACTTTATTAATCTTAAATTTTTTTTGGTTTATTTGTACTTTACAATTTTTATTAATAATACGAATATATTTAAATAGGACAGAGACATACATGTGTTATTAATTTATTTATCCTTATTTCTAGTGCCTCAGCTCAAAGAGCGTTATGGTCAGTGGACAATATGTTATAATGTTAGCCGGCCGAGCCATGTAAAGAGGAAATTTTAGCACATACAAAGCTGCAGGAAAGATTAGTGTTCTCAGAAGAATCATTAACAACCATCTTCGTACTAACAGATTGAAGAAGACGCTATATCGAATAGCCTGACTAAGGTAATGGATCAGGAAATTGGACTTGTCAAATGATTGTACATCGGTTGAATGAATTGTAAAGACTCCAAGCAAGCCTAGTGGAAGTTTTTACCGCGTATTTTATGGGGAGTTTAGTTCAGATGATAATGACGCATGCAATATGTCGCTTGCTTAACTGAATGGAAAGACATTTGATTAGATTTTGCCCACTTCGGCTAAAGTCATACAAAAATCTCCGACAATTAGAAGAAAGCTTTTAATTAGGTATAGAGGAACCCCAGTCATGAAAGAACCATTTGACAGAAATAGCTATGAAAAGAAAAAGATTTAAGAACTCAACTCGAAATAAAAATATTGCCAAAGGTGATAGTGGTACTTCACAAAAGCCTGAGAAATTGTACGTACTATTATGAGTGTGAACATGATATGAGATTGTTGATTGAGGCAATGTATGAAATGCGACACATGCTATCACGAGGAGTGCGTTGGTTTGTCAGTAGGTGATAGGCTTTGTTGTTAAACGTAGAATTTGCTTACGTCATGTACGTACGTATGTATACGTCATGTTATTAAATGATCTTAGCCTATATTTTATCTATAATTTAATTAGTCAAGTATGTTAAAACCATAGTTCCAACCAACCTTACTATCCAATCATAGTGAATTAAGGCGTGTTAGTCCCGGTTTTAATAATGTTTATCTTGATTTTGGTTGTGGTGAAATGACTAGTTTTCGTTTATATCGTATACAAATTGTATTAACATAATCATTATTAAAAATAACAGTTGATTAATTTGTATATAATTTTCCTTTTGTTTAAAATCTCCTATAGCTAGGCCTTAATACCTGCAGGTACCTTATAAGTTTTCATTCCTGCAGAAATAAATTATTAAAAATTATTCTTAACGCAAAATAATAAATCAGAGCAATAGTAAAAAGTGTTAAAAGTATCTTTTGTGCAATTCTTTAGATGTTTTACGAGCTGTAAAGTAAAAGAACAAAACACTCATGTTTTTGCTGTAACTCGCCTTGCGATTATGCAAATAGTTTTACAATAAAGTTTAAAATTGTAACGTGGGCGAAAAAAATGCTTTTTATGACAAATATTGCGAATACAAAATCATAAAAAAGAATAGACGAGACTACCTAACGAGACCGCCAGTAGTCTTTTCGAGGAAACAAAAAACATGTCCAGCAAAAACATGGCCATTGCGACAATGTTTAGTAGAGCAGTAATTATTGTTACTTTGCAAGGAAAGGCCTTGAGCAACGTTTTGGAGTTAAACGTAAAAATATTAATTAAACGCTAACGACGTCGGTGAGGGTGAGACCGGTGCGGCGACGCGGGATCTACACGGGAGGAACTCGTATACCGGCTCAGCGGCGCGCAGCACGGGGTGCGCGGCGACTACGCGGACTGCATTCGTAGGTCGGTAGGGGAATCAGGCGTGGCTGATCTCCGCGGCAATGATAAGTCTTCTGGCTCAGTCTGCTCTGGCCACTCGTCCCAGCGCCAGTCAGTAGTGGCAGCCACCGGTGGACTTGGCGCTTCCGGTCCGCATTCCGCGCCCGAGCACCGATGCAGCGCTGCTGCCTGCCGTCGTCTAAACCGTGCACCGCACCGGCACGCAAAAGGTGCGTCGCCTTCGTGGACTAGACCGTGGGCTTTCAGCTGATTCGAGTCAGAGAAACGCGCTGGGCAACGTGCGCACGCGTAAGGTCTCTCACCCGTGTGGACACGAAGATGTCGTCGTAAGTTGGCCACCTGTACGAAGTGTCTCGGACAGTGAGGACAACTGTATGGTTTCTCTCCAGTGTGAAGACGTAAGTGGGTCTTCAAGTGATGGTCGCGCGTAAATCGCTTGTGACACTCACTGCATTCGAAGGGCTTTTCGCCTGTGTGGGTTCGCTCGTGGTTCTGTAAAACGTGCTTATAACCGAATGAGCGTGAGCAGACCTTACAGGTGAAAAGCTTATCACGGGGCGGGTCCGCGGCGCCTGGCGACGAGCCCGAGGAGGGCGGTGAAGGAGGTGCTGAGGTGGCTGTATCGTCAAGCTTAGGTGTGCGACGACGCCTGCGAGCACGCTCAATTTCAGGCGGTGGCAGCAACGGCGCTGGTGGTGAAGGCGGCCAGGCTGCCAGCAGGGCTCCTGAGTATAGATCGGCCGGAAGCCCTGCCACAAGCGCGGCGGCGCGGCTCGCTAGCAGCCGCTCCGCCAGCATTGGCAGTGATTCTTGACGCATGGCAGAGAGTGGTCGGACGGACACACCTAAAAACAATGATATTATATGAAAACTTAGTAACTAGAATAACGTAAACGGAATAAAGAACGAAACCCAAGTATAGTTAAATATATTTATTTATCGTCATACTAATGTGGAATAATGTTAAAGTTATTACTTTCTCCACCTATATGTAGAATCATATTATCGAACACATAAGTTTCATGATATTCGCTTCCGTTTAAAGCTACATAGTTGCGGCCTAAACAAACAACATGGTTGACTGTCGAACCTATCGATAGCATACTTATCAGAGAGAGCGAACAAAAACTAAAGCAAAAACTGAACCAGACGTTGCGGAGGAAACATTTGGTCGCAATCACGCCGCTGCAGGTCGCTTCCGCCCCGACCTGTTGCGCAAATTGCCAACGCGAACCGACTAGCTTCCATTCCACATAGTTAAGACATTAGGCTGTTCCCTGAAATATTAGACCATAGTAGTAATCATCGCTAGGAACGGTTCAGATTACATGATCCGCATTCCTAGGACTATTTCAATGGGTAGCGAAAACAGGAGCAAAAGGACCGTTTGCTTATAAAATAGAATTAATTATTCCTCAAGCGGCAAACTCCGCCCGCCCGCTCCGCCCAAATTATATTCAAATATTAATTTCGTTGAAGAAAAGCCTTTTTGAGAGCACTTAATTAAAATTAGACAAAATCATAATTGAAAGTTCTCCTCGAGGCGTGAAGAGGCAGCGCGCGGAGGGACCTCCTTACATTATCTACTTAGCCGTGGAATTAATTCTCGGTCTCGGCTCTGCTCTCGGCTATCGCGTTTAATTGAAAAAGGCAAAATATTTTGTCATCTGCGAGAGCTGCCTCGAACTTCCTTTATGAATTTTATAACAAAGCTTTTCTACCTTGAGGCACTACCGCTTAAAAAGAATATTTTATACCGCGCTACTCTTGATATAGCTAGTATGTATACGAGTAAAGGCTAAGATAAGATGATTTTAAAGTTTGTGATTAGTCGTCGGCCTCGCGCGACACGTACCAGCGGCTTATCCCATAACTTTTTAATAACATTTTTCGATGTTCTGAGGACGAGCCTCGCAGGGCGAGCCAGTCGTGATGTGATCAGAATTACAACTTCGACCTTAATATTTAAGTTTAAACAAGTAGGCTCCGTTACTGACGCTGTCGCCAGATCTAATTATCTCTTTAATAGTTAAATAACGTAGGTAGATTAATTTTTAGTGAGGAGAAATAACTAATATAATATATTATGTACTTAATACTTTTTATAGTCAATGCTATTGTTTATGGGCAATAAAAAAATATGTATTAATTTATTTTAAAGTGTACAACAGATGTATAGAATAATATACATATTAACACAACTTTACTAATATGCATCATTCAAATTATGAGAAACTACAAAATAGAAACGGAATATTCATTCTTCTTAAAACACAAATAAACAAAAAAAGAAAAATAGTATAACAAGTTATACTAAATTTACAATAATTGTGAATCATACCACACGTAAGTTTACCTACCTACATATAATATAATATATTTTAATATTTGCTTTGTTATGAAATAAACTAGAATACTTTCTTTATTTAAAAGATATGTTGCCTAAGCTCTTTTAAAGCTCCTACTAAGTATTGCAATATAAAGCTAGAAACTTCAAAATAGTTTATTTTATTTATAAATTATCAGGCAGACTGATAAGTGCCGTACCCTGCTATTTCACTTTTTTACTATTTCTTTTTGCGATTGTGATAGTGTCCAGACAATTTTAAAATTGCTTTGATTTTTACATAAAACGTTATCGTTACTTTATCGAAATAAAAAGGGTAGTCAAATGTAATCTATGATACTGTTTCGGCATTAAATATTTCGTCTTCGTTACAGTTATAAAATTAGAATGTGGAGAACTCAGATACTATCCTAAATATTTTGTTTTACGTTCACTAGTGATCGTATAATATCGAATATCTACTCGTTACTGCTTCGTAGAAGAATATCCTTATGAGACATCTTTTACATCATATTGCTCTGTAGTAAATAAAGTACTAACCCTACGGGTGATCTACCAGCGTTCCGGAAGTGACTACCTTGAGAAGAAACGCCGAAAGGAACTCAAGGCTGCGTCGGAGTAGAACTGCGCCTCGGTGCGAAAACGCACAGGTTAGCAGCAGTTGACTGAACTATCCTTCTTCGGCGCCGCCGGCGACGCCGGTGTCGTGGAGTGAAAGTAGTGTGTGTGTGTACCTCACTGTTTGATCGGTCGGTGAGTGTAAACAGCGTCCGTTACTTTCATCTTAAATACCCTACGTGCCCGGCGCTGCGGCGGGTGGTGCAAAATTGCGAATGCAAAACCAAAACTACGAACTGTAGTGCTGACATAAGATTAAATGACCTCAACTGCATCGCGACCGCAAAATAGAACACAAATTAGTAACTTTCACAGATAGTTGCATTATGGAGTCAACCATTTTGTGTCTACATATCGATATATTTAGACCATTGGTGTACAGCTATACATTAAACAACAACAAACTTCATCAGCTTCAGATTGGCCACCCCTGATCGAGCCTAATGTAGGCGTCTTCCGTATTCGGTATATTTGGGGCTGGTTTACGCTAGTTATGGCCTAATTGATATAGTCATTTTACCAAACCAGTATAAAAAGAACATGTTTAATACATTAATCTCCAATTAATTCAAATATTGAAAATGTTCCATATCCATTGATGGAATGAAAACATCATAATATAGGTATTATTTTTATTTGGACGAGCCCGTCACGTCGGGTGACAATGTCGGTGATAAAGTTTAACAGCGTGCCACACCCTTCCACACGTTGCTTTTTATGTGCTAAAGAGTTGTAATTATCCCCTTTTTATACGCCATAAATATTTGTCAATAACCCATACTCAATACTTTTATGGAGTCGCCCGCGGCTTGCTACTTCATAACTCATTATTGCGCAAGGGTTCGAGCGATAACGGACGTGTCAATGACATCCTTATTTTTGTCAGAGTAGCTTCTTGGATTTACATTATATTTTTCTTTGATGATGCCTAGCTATACTTTAATATATTATGAAAATCTTGGTATTATTTATTTTAAAGAAAAAACAACAAGAAATATAAAAGTAAAAACAACAAAACTATCGATTAAGGCGACTCCCTCCATCAATTTTAGTGTTTCGAGAAAACAAACAATTTACCTGGGTTGTATCATTATAGTTATTACAATTTTTTCCACAGAGTGATATTTATTTAATATATTTGCTCCATGAATTAATTTATAAACACAATAAAATTATTATACAACCGGGAAAAGGGTAATCTTTTGTTGTAGAACTATTATATGTCCACAGAGCCTTACCATAGAAATAATATTACATCTGTTAGTTGTAGTTGACTCAATTGATATCAAACATTAAAGAAAATATGACTAACCTTTTCATTTAAAGTCATCTAAGTAATAGTTTAGTTGGGTAGTAGTTAATTTTAGTTCTGATTATACTTGCGTAAAATGTTAATAAATTCTGTAAAATTTAATAGAGGAGTTTCCGTTACAACTTTCTAGAATTATCCACTTTTATGATCAGTACCACTACTCATAACATACAAGCGTTTGTTCTCATGTTACGTCCTTAATAATGTTGATTTTGTCGTTTTGTTGCTTTAATATATAACTTACAATTATAGCAATGAATGCATTCAAATGGTTAGATCATTTACCAGTAGTAAATACCTAAATATTTATTTGCTACCAAGTATACATATTTGTGTGTTTATCACAAAATTATGTATATTAAGTTACGGGATTAAATTATGCCCAAGTTCTTATAAAATTACAGGTTAATTAGCTCTTGTAATAATGAAATTTAATCTCGTTTAAACTCATATTTATTAAAGAGGTAAATCTCGTTTTGCAATAAGATAGGCATTTATTGTTAATGAACTGAAGGTAGAATTCTTTCTTTTTTTTTCAAATATACGGAGTTAGTATTAAATACATGTAACTACCTAAATTATAAGACAAAAGAGTTGAAGGCTTACACACGAGCTGATCCATAATGGCCTAATTTTATTGAGGGACGTATAATAGGATTAAGCAGACGCTATCGATAACTACCCACATGTAGGTATAAATACGCGGTTAGATTAAATATTTTCTAAGGTTTCGATACTTTTTTGGTTTGCCGTTAGTCGTACGAGGATCAAACGTAATGACGTTACAGTATAACATAGTTTAATGTACTACCTATAGCTATTGGTACCTTTAAGCTTCTCTGCCGGTTTTGCCGAAAAAACAGTTTCACATTTACTTTGGAATATATTAAAAATGTATATAATAAATGCAAAATGAATAGTGCTCAATCATAAAGAAATAAAATGTAAATACTGATTACTGTTCGTCAATACCCGTAGATCAAAGTAATTTAAAGTAACTACATTTAATTCTCTTTTATTTTATAAGTAAAAAAAGTACGGAGCTGAACAAACGAATGGGTCATAGAGGGAAAGTATATTAAATATTATAGATATCCAATTTCGCCCAAAAGGAAAATGCTTTTATTTTTTTAAACCCCATTCATATATGTATGTATATATACATTCTATTTAAATTTCTATTTTCATTTTAAATTTTTTATTGAATGCTTTTAAATTAACTGACTTGAGAAAAAATGTAAAATAAGAATAGCATTATTTTATTGAACAAATCGATAGAGTTTATGATAAGGATCCATAAGCTAAGGATGATCTCTTGAACAAATATTGTATCTTATAATTGTATCAAAAATAAAAATAAATCTAACTATATTTAGATATCACATTATCCTGAATACAGTATATTAGAAAAAGCATTTTTGTAGCACATATAATATAACAATCAGGAAATGTATAACCGGCGGTATCTTACGGGTATCTTTAACTAACTTTTTCTTTCAGTCAACGGTTTATACTCAACAGTTCTGTAAAATTATCATTTAGTGCTAGACAAATAATATCCATTCATTCAGAACAAAGGTAACCTTATATCTAGATAATACTAGGTACGGGTTAATAGTTCAAAAGTAAAGTTACAGATTACTACTATTTCATTTTTTTATTTAATTTAAATTTTAAACGTTTATATTAAAACTGTGAAAGTCTTATCAAAATATAAAGAGAAAATCCTTATATTTAACTTTTAAGAAGAAGAGGGGAACAGCGAAGGTGTAAAGTATTGTTTGGTATACAAATCGATAATATTAATTAGTAGATACGATAAATAAATATTATATGTATTGTAAAAATCAATAAAAGTAATACTAGAAGTTAATATACGTTAACTTTAAATGTTATTTATATATAGTATTTTATATAGTATCAAAAGTCATAAATTGACATAATTTCTAGATTTGTTTCAAATAAATAAATGAATAATTCTAATAATAAAACGTCACGCTTTATCTCTTTCGGAGTGAGCAGAGGTTTTGATTTATAAGTGCTAAGTAGCCACAATATTAGTGGTTGTATCCACTTTGCCCCGATATGTCGCGCACAAAGAATTCTAATATTATAAAAATCCTAACATTAAATATTATTTTCAATTAATTTGTACAGCCAGGGATCGAACCTAATTATAACTCCAATTACGTTAACAAGGAAACAAATGTAAATACGTCATTTAATGTTATAATAATTTGTCTATATGTAATATAATTGTAAAATAAATAAAATTATTACAGCTAATCATAGTAATTACAGCCTTAACGGTCACCCAACAAAATACTTTTAATTTGATTAAAACCATTTGAATGAACAAATTAATTAATGATATAGTACAAGCAAGTTATTTAACAATGTGGGTAATATCAGAACCGAATAGTTTTCAATTATTTTGAAAGTACTTACTTTGAAAACACTAAACCAGAAATTAACTTAAAACAGTGATGTAGGCAGTCGTTTTGATTCGATTTGTTTTATTATCTAGCATTTCCGTGCTACGAGAGGACTTTCGTAGCAGCGCGTTCGTAGGCAGCCGCTACGCGCTTACCGCTGTCTACGGTTCACTGAGTCTGCAAAAGCTTGAATGCAAATAGACATGTGTGAAGTCACGGCGCTATGGCGGCCAATAGCGACGCTCGATCCACGCATGGCGCGCGCCGCTTACTTTCAAAACTTGTAAACATATGCACTTTTATAAAATCAGCGAACTACTGAAATTCATTAGCCGTATGTAAATATTAGACAAACCTCGTGAATTTTGCGACGACTGCAATGACAGGGCCATCTCACAATAATTTCACAGGAAATACATTTATTCTTTACACAGTATTAGCGTTCGCTCAATGGCCTTACAAGGAGGATACAGTGTGCGAGTAACGTTTTGCAGAAGAGCGATCACATGTTACGACGGAGCGGAGTTGCGATTGTGAATGATCCGTATCACGCGATGCGAGCGCGCTCAGTGTGACCTACCACAACACTGGCGGCGGCCGCGCGCGCGGTGCCAGCGACGGCGAGCTTTGGTCCAGCCGCGGCCGCCCCACCGCGCGATAAACACACCCCCACGACCTCCCCTCCTGCCCACCGCTCTCAGCCCCCGGTGCACTCCACGTGCACGCAATGCATTCGCTTTTTATGGCCGCTACTACATTATGTTCCTCCGCTGCGTTATTTTTTAGCCCTCAGAAAGGAGCACCACATAAGCATTTTTATGTTTTACGAGCGGCTCCCGAACGGAGCGGGTAGTTATTCTTCAGCTACGACTAATTTGAGGAATTATTTTGACGTATTTATTTCGACTAATATGTAAATATGTCGTAAGGATACTCAGTTTATTTTATACGTATTTCACCAATTTTGTTCTGATAAAAATCTTTTCAATATAAACTAAAACCACCCTATTATCATTATTAATCAAGTAATTCATAAAGAGAATGTCGAAACTGCATGAGCACAGAATATAGCGCCCATTTCAGAGTCTTTCAAAATAACGCGGTTTTATCTTATGTAGTAGACCTTTTGTAAGCGCTGGATCTGAAATGTAAACATGTATTGTGCATTAAGAGATGTATGTTAATGTATGATTATTTATAATAATAAAAATTTAAATTCACAAGAACACTTCATCTGAGTAAAATATAATAGAATTTAAATAATATATTTTATATTTAACTAGCTGACCCGTCAAACGTTGTTCTGCCATATATGGTAAACTATTTCTAATAACGAATAGATTACAATTCCGTAGTACATTAATTTGATCTATCTCGTAAATATTAGTCAGCGTTTGCGATTTAAATGCCCAAAAATATGTTTGTTGCGATATTACATTACAAATCTTTGAATTTTTCGGCTTTCCAGTACTATAATATATATGTATTAAATTTCTATTAGATAATATATTTATTTTATTTCTATTAAACTGCGACAGGCCAATAACTTTTGGCAAAATCAAAACTGATGGGGCAGCTATTGACATAAAAAAAAAACAATGTAACTCTGTTTTAGAGAAATAGGGCAGAATAAGGTCTGCCGGGACAGCTAGTTACCAATAAAATCGCATGCAACAGCTAAATGTCGACAATGAATACTAATAAAAGACAGTCACAGCATGGCTCAAAAGCATGTACTATACTATGTGCCAAGTTTAAAATAACAAACACATTATGCCTACGTCATAGCGCAATTGTTTTTAAATATTTCTTACTCACTCCCGTTACTGATTCTAGTAAAACTAAAACACATTCTTGTGCATAATAAGTACAACAAAAGTTGTATAACTTAAATATAATGCATGTATATATGCCAGCAGTAACTTCAGTGAACTTTACCGCCTTTTCAAATAACCGTCTTGAGGCAATTATTGGCTCAAAGACAACACGTATAAACAGCATAAGTGTCGCGTGGTGGCGGTGGACCACGTAAATTAAGCGTTTTTATTGCAGCCGCCGCACTATTTTTACCGCCTCACTATTTTTACCATTTTTGTGGGCACGCGTCACTCCTGCCCACGAGTCAGTTTTATCTCACATGATGATATCAACGAGTAACTGAACCTACATGGGACTATTCTTAGATGCTCATGGGAAGATTGTTTTTTTTTTTTGTTTTTTTAGTAGTATTTGTATTTTTAAACAATAATAAATGAAATACTTTGCAAACAAGGAGGCTATGAATTACAATAATACAGTTTAGGTTATATCTAACAAGTTTCAGGTAAGTTGGGCACTGTGACGTTGCTATAGTGATTTTTGGGCCTCTAAGTAAGCAGTAAGTACCTAGTAATTTACACCTATAATTTTCCTATTCTTTGTTCATTTTACAAAGGCTCTTATAACAATTGTTTAAATGTAAATTTCCTTAATTGCTATAAGTACTGATAATAAATATTTATCGATTCAGGTACTAACATACTATTGAAATAAACTACAATCGAAATAAAGCATTAAATAATTGTTTTACAAACAAAGCCAACCTATTTATTATCTGTCATGGGGACTTCGTAAACTGATCAAGGTCAAGTCTAGTAAAGTCTCTTTTGTTATCTAATGACATCATTTTTTTTAACTTATAGGGATATATCGTCACGCTATATCCATCTGAGGGTGGGCAGAAATTCATTACTGGTTCATCTGCATCCATTTTACGTTTGTATTTCATGATCAGTAGCGCAACTCTTGGCCGTTCCCATGGATCTAACTCATGACATTTATTTTCGATGCCATGCGGGTTGCCTCACTATGTTACCCTTCACTGGTGAGCACGTGGTGCTTAAATCCAGACTTAATCTGGAAAAACTCCGAAGTACGTGTCGGATTTAAACCCAAGACCATTCGCATTGTCGCGCGCTTGTACCGGTCTCTTATCCTGCTTTTTTTTAACTCGCATATATAATTTTATGAAATAAAGTTAAATAGAAAATTGGTATAACAACTTAATTTTAATTTTTTAAAATTTGTTTTTGAATAAAATATTCACATTAAAGTTTTTTTATGTAAGCGCTAAATGACGTCACGCGTACTAAAGAGTAGTGCTGCCCTTTTATTTTACTTTAACCAATTGGAAAAAAACATTTGTTTGCTTAGTTTAGCTTAAAATACGAAATAGGTATATACAGGTATAGGTATGTGTATGTGTATACATAAAATGTTACTCAAAAAAGTACAAGGATTGTATGTTTTATTTTATTAAGCGTAGGCGAGATGTCATTGTTGACGTCATTCAAAATTTGAATATATTTTTTAACTTTGTTTTAGGTGCTTCATAGTTACCATAATTGTCAAATATTGTCAAATGTAAAACAAAAACACATGTGAATAATATTACACACCTGTTATCGTTTACTTGATGCAATTATGGAGGAATGGTAGCTACTGTTATCTAATTCTATATATAAACAAAAGTTAACAAAACATGCTCTCTTCTATTCATAATGCTGAGCTAAAAAGATTCTTTTTTAAGAGCATTGCTCCCACCTGCTGTTGTCGCGTGCCTGAACAAACATATGGAATTAATACTTTATTGCCATGTATCAAAGATTATTTTTGCGTAAAATAAATTACCGCAAAGAAATTTATTAACGTAAAAAAGTCTGTTTCCGTCTTCTTTAACTGTATTGCACCCTTATGCAGCAGGATGTTTGAGTCTCTTATCTCGCACACGCCAAGACACCTTGCCTTAGTTTAAGGATCCAGTACCTTTTCCTAGCCAAATATATAAATTAGACGATAGGAGAACATTGTTCCTTGAATATTTGCAGGTAATTTCGAACAAGGCAGGTGCTTGATGTTATCTGACACGGTATCCCTAATTAAAGACAATATTGTCAAAAACTCAGTTTAAGTTTTACTTTGCAGATCGCATCACGTCCGGATAATTTATGGTCTATTACTTTTTTATCAGAATAAATATATCATTTAGATAAATTATACAATCTATTTATACGTCTTTTTTTATACTAGCTTGCCGAAGTTACTACAGTGCACTTGATGGTAAATACAGTGTAGTCCAAAAACGAAAGCGACTATCAAAGGATAAAAATCCATGATTTATAATCTCCGTCATCATGTCGGTCTACATATATCACGACTGAAGGTAGAATTCTTGGATTTACACTAGCTGAGCCCGAAACGCGGCAGGCCAAAGCGAGTAACTATGATGGTCTTTACACTTGTGTACTGTGATTATGACTCCGTTCAGGCAATCGTCATACCGACATAAAAATATTTATGTATAAAGTGAAATCAGTATCTACACTGATGCCCTTGGAAGTATCCGGATTCCCAGGCTCGGCGAAGACGAGAGGCAGTGCTGGCACCCCGGTGGTTTTAGTCGAAGCAGGTCCGACACACCGGGGGAAGTGTCCTTCACCAATTTCCCTGACGGTCCGTAGGGATTTCCACCGAGCTAACAAAAAAAAAGTATCTACACTGATGACCTGTCTAACCAGGTTGAAAGGCCATACCATAACTAAAAGTAAGTTGATTCGCGCTGAAGACTCGTTAAAATATTTATAATAAATTCTAAACACGAAAGGTTTCAGTGCGTTTTTGCAATAAACCGTGCTCAATTAACAACTTTTTTTTTGGAACCCGGGGGAAATCCCTTACGGACCTCGGGAAGAGGTGAGGGCCAGCCCCCGGTGTGTTGGGCTTGCACCGACTAAAACCCCCGGGGTGTTCGACCTTCCGCCTACTGGCATCGAGGGCACGACTGGGGTCTCATCCTCAATGACCGGCTGGGCGTGTGGCCGTAAGTAGGCCTCTACTCGTTTAGGGAGGAGTGGTGGATAGAGCCACCCTCTTGTGCCTCTGTGTTGTAGAGGGAACACATCGCGCGCCGCTTGCACCCTTGTTGGACGACACACTCCCTCCAGTGTGCCGCCTGTTCTTTTAGGCCGGCGGGCAGGCGGGGACGACGCTGCCAAAGATATTGTAGCCAGCGCCTCACGGTCCCGCTCCGCCGCCTCCTTCCTAGCTAGCACGTCCTCGGCGAACCGCAGGACCGCCCTCCATGCACGTTCGCTGCCGACCATTAGTGAAACCAATATCGGCAGCGAGAGGTCTCCACCCACCACTCTCTCCAGCTCGGCCCGCTCTGAAGCCCAGGCTGGGCATATCTGGGAGCTCAATTAACAACTTAAACTAACTTAACAACTTACAATTAACTTACAAAGGGTTATTAATTTAGAGATTAGTCATATTTTAACAAAACTTTCTGTGTTATTTTACTATGACAACAAGCAAAATAAAATTTCAATCTTAGTGTCATGTCCTACGCCGTAAAACTCCTTAAGTATCCGACCCGACCCTAAATCGTTTTTCTATGTGAGATCTATCACAATTAAAAGATATGTATAAATATATTTATGTTCTTAAAACTAGTTTTAAATGTGTTACAGAAAATAACAGGGAGCCAATACCGCGCCTACATGGTTTAAGTGTAGCAAAATTATTAACATCGGTGAATTGGAAAATTTGTAGAGAGGTAGATATGGTGGTGATGAGTTGACCTACCAGATGCTATAGCTCAATGTAAGCGTGTAAAGATGAGAGACGAAGATATGAAGGAAATTTTAGACAGCGTGATAGAAAAATATATAATACAGAACATTAAAAAAATCACAGCAGAAATGTGTAAGCACAGGTAAGACATTCGACATAGATACTTAGTACGCAGTACAATAATAGAGAATATGAACACAAATAAAATAAAAAAACGGTACGGCTAGCAAACAGGTGAAATATAGTGTCGCGTCTATGGCGACTGAGGCGCTCGCGTCGCGGTTTGCGCCTGCGCATTACGATTTTACACTGGAGTGTAATGCAGATCTCCGGGCCTGCTAAAGTGTGTTTCTGTCCCGCGATACGATGTAAAGGAATAAATATCAAATGTGTTTGTATGAAATGTGTTGATAAAAATACTTAGATAAATAAGTGAAGATATTAATATTATCTAAAATATGGAAGAGCAGAAAAATAAAATAATTAAAAATAGAAAGTATTAAAATAGTTAATAACAATTAGTTAATAGTATAATTTAATTTAAATTTAGAGAGAGAGAAATTTTCTTATTAATAAATAGATATTTATTGATAAATATAAAGATGTAGAAAATAAATAAGTTAAGGACAGGAATTGATAAATAGATAGATAGTGAGTAAACTACAGGTTCATAAATATGTTTATGCCTAGTATCAACTTGGATTAAGTAAAAAGAAAGATTGGAAGTATTACATTTTACAAAGTATGGTGAGAGCACTCCACATTTCAGTGCCGTCCTCATCAAAGGAGGCAACTCTTTGAAGCAGTCAAACCGCAATTAAACATTGCCGAGGAGAATTCAAGGACGCACCATGCTACCCTTGAATACAAAGGTTTCTGCAAACACTTTTATTATTCTTTTATTGCGAGAGCTGGTATTCTTAGCCCGTTTTGTTTGTAAAGCGATATTATAAACAAAGAAACCCTTTCATTCAATGTTTACGTAAAACGTTGTACTATGGTCGGCCTTTCTCATAACTTTTCACTCTCGATTTCGTTGAGTTAGTATTTGGAGTAATGGCGTAATATCACGAAGTAGATACCGATGGAATACATTGAATTTGAATTGTATACGTAAATTATAAATACTAATATGTTAGTATCCATCTTTTGTTGCTGATTTTATGAATGAATCTTTCTAGATTATGTAAATATTTTTAATTATACCTAGACTTATGAATTGTGTTTACGTTTCGCAAACGATTAAAAGATTTCCATGACAATTTAGGTATAAGATAATTCACTTATATGTAAAGTCTTACTCATGGTTTTTTTTTATTTTCATTGAAAGAAAATAAGAATATAATTTAGGGAGGCAATAATCTGCAGTAGGTATAATAGTAATTAGCTATTAGTCAAATACAAACTCTTCCAAAAACTCGCAGCCATAAGATGTAAGCGTAATAAAAATATCCGAGATAATAATAATAATTAATATGACTAAATCTGTACCATATCAGTTCTCTGATTATTTTTTTTCGATTCTATTCGAATATACAAAAAATATAAAAAAATACGTATAATCATTTCATAGGTACAATCTATGTATTAAAAACGTCGTGATATAGATATACAGTTGTTCCGAATAACTTTATATATTATTCGAGGAAAGAAATAACGTTTAAATAGTATTTACAATGAAAGGTAAAGGTAGCGATTGCGATGAGATTGAAATTGAAAAAAATCGGACCTTAAGAAAAAACTGAATATAACTGATTACAAGATACATACTTTTTAATGGATTTCTTGTCACAATCAGCTGAATTTGTTACCGATTTACTTACCTAAATATGTTGATTGCACCTGTACCTAAACAGATCGATCAAATTATCTATAATATAAAAATGAATCGTTAAATGTGTATAAGCGCGAAACTCGAGAACGGCTGAACCGATTTGGCTGATTTTTTTTTTGTTGTGTTTATTGAAGTCTGTGGAAGGTTATTGCGGAGAGAAAAATAAAAAAATTGTCTGAAAAAGTCTAAAAACAACACTTTTCTATATTCTCATAAATTCATAATAATATTTAAAAGTCAATTTGAACTTTAACACCATACCATAAAGTTTAAATGTCAGTGGACGTGTTCCGGGAAGCCAAAACAATTGAGTGACGTATAAATATTAATGTCAATATTTGTCAATTTTTATACATATAGCATTAAGGCCAGGTTCCTTCAAACAATTTTCAAAAAACAGCCGACAGGCCAATAAGGGCAATAGGTTTTGGCAGAATAAAATCTGACGGGGAAGCTATTAACATTAAAAAAAACAATGTGACTTTGTTTTAGAGAAATAGAGCAGAACAAGGTCTGCCGGGACAGCTAGTCTTCTTATATATAAAAATGAATCGCTAAATGTCTTGATAAGCGCGAAACTCGAGAACGGCTAAACCGATTTGGCTGATTTCTTTTTTGTTGTGTTTGTTGAAGTCTGGGGAAGGTTATTACGGAGAGAAAAATTAAATAAATTGTCTGAAAAAGTCTAAAAACAACACTTTTCTATATTCTCATACAAAAAATTCGTTATAAGTCATTTTGAACTTTAATACCATACCATAAAGTTTAAATGTTAGTGGACGGGTTCCGGGTAGGCAAAACAATCGAGTGACGTATAAATATTAATGTCAGTGTTTGTCAATTTTTATACATATAGCATTAAGGCCAGGTTCCTTCAAACAATTAAAATTAACAATTAACATAAAAAAAAATGTGACTTTGTTTTAGAGAAATAGGGTAGAATAAGGTCTGCCGGGACAGCTAGTGATAGATATAACGTCAAATGTAGTCGAATCAATATCTACACATTAATGTAAGTTACCAGAGGTTTTCTTTCCGCAACACAAATATATATCTACTTAGTATCAAGAATGAGGCACCTCCTAAGTCCATATTTAATATGGAATACCCAGAGCTACGTGTTTAAATCCAAAGTAACAATTGACTTTTTTGCACATGGATGCTGACTCTTTGAAATATAAACAAACAAATAAGTTAAAAGCGAAAGTGAAAAAGGGTCTAAAGCAAACAGTTCCGACATTTATTTTTTTCCTATTGCGAAATAATTTGAAACAAAGGATTTTATATCCAGTTTTGCAAACTGGAGCAAACTAAATTTTACGACATAATGTAAGAGCTATTGTCCGATATAAGATAAAGCCTTGTAAAACTTTTTGTAGGAGTAGTTAACGAAAAAAAATGACAATAGACATTAAATGCTGAGAAAAGGTTGTCATAAAAAAGCAAGGCTAAATTATCTTAGTGCCTAATATAAACAACGTAAAAATGGAATATTTCAAGTTGTTTAGGTACAAAGTCAATTAGTCACGTATGGCAGGCGTAGAGTATTGATAGCAAATTATTTTATACAGTTCATTATTTTCACATACTATACGTTGATTGCAGGTGATAATTGTCAGTAACTTTAATCGCTTAAAACGTACATAATAATTGTACAAATACAATGGAGACTCCCTTCCGTGTGAGCGACAGATGTGCGTTAGCGCCGTACGAAATTACAAAAATTGTGAATATTTCATTCGCATTATTGCGCGCTCGGCCGTTACGAATCAATCGCACACAATGGAGTAGAATTTTAGCCAGTTTTTTCATATTTGTGTGTGATTTTAATGGAAATTTTCTGTAAACCTTACATCATATCTGGTTTACCCTTATTGTACAGAAGGGCCGTTCATCAAGAACCAATAACGAATACAACAATCTTGTGATTGATTGCAAACTTGTTTGCTTAGATTGACAAGTCAATGAGCAGATTTTGTTAAAAAATGTCAGTTATACTAATTATTGTATTTTATTAAAACTTGTCAAATATTTTTAATTTATGATTTATTGTAAAATCTATTATTTACAACCTACGACATACCCTCCAATTTATTTCATATTGATGCAAACAAAGCATACATCTTGTATAGTAAATTAATTATTGTTAACGTTAATATAGTAATTGAAAGCGTATTTCAATTAGGTGTGTATTTAATAACAGTGTTAGTTGCTTTTAATTCTCTCTGCCTTAAACCGTACTTAGCTAAAATTGTGCAGGTAAGAACTAAACACAGTAAAAAAAAAGATAAAATATCACATCCAAAGGATTCGCATTGAATATTTATCCGGGGCCGCGTAGCCCTGTCCGACAGCCCTTTGTTCTCGACGGCCGTTTAAACTTTTGATTCTGCAACTGGCAACAGTCAACTGGACCCTCGTAATTGATGAAACGGAGCGATAACTAATTTTTGATGTGTAGAACTGTCCTTTATACAATTGTAATAAAGTTTTAGTTTGCCTGTACAAAACATGTTAGTTCGGCTGTTTATTACCAAACAGGTGGCTATTGCTTGCGTCACGGACTCTCCCCTTCCGGGTGTGATGAATAATTCCCTTTTTCTCCGAGAGAGAATAAAATTGTCCTTGCGAACTATGCCGATACGCACCGTCGACCGCTCCGCATAAATGTGAATTATACTCTACACTATCCCACTTACAAAAGTCCTCTTTTTATTTATCCGCTAAAGCTGGACTTGTATTTTATCTAAACTGAACATTACGACGGGTTGTGCTTCAACATAAATATGTATGTTATAGAGTTAGTCATATAATACGTCTCTATAGATACCTAACACTATCGAAGCTGTAAAAGAAGACTATTTATGTTAAATTCCCACCAAAGTATTTAATAGTTAAATGCAGTGTACTACATTTTAATAAAAGTAAATACACATTGTATGAAACAGCGCAGAGGGGAGGACCTAACTAAGATCGTAGGAGGAGAATGCAAGCTGCTTCCGACCGCTCATTCTGGAAAACTTAGAGGACACCTATATCTCAAGCAGTTGACGACCCATCACTGATATGATTTTTTTTTCAAGTGAAATGAAAATAAGAACCTTAAACCCATTAACTTATCTTGGTCACATAATAAATTTGGCTAATAATAATTATTATTCTGTCATGTTATGCCGAGAATATCGCGCTTTTTTTGTTGTCTAAATTAATTATAAATAATTACAGCAGAACACTTACTTATATCGGATCAAGTCATATTTCATAACAAAAATAACCTCTTATAAATCATTTCGGGATACGAGTAATACATTATGAATTATCAAACAGTCGATTATTTTTTTAAATCGGTGTTAGAACCTACCTGCTTATTTACTGAAAAACAAAGTGACCAGGCGCCGCTATCCGAAATAATTCGAAAAAGTATATAAATAGTAGATATTATATGTATTATTGGAGTGTTTCTTAACACAACTATGTATTTGTACTGGAACAAGTTAATATCTAAAGAAGAGGAAAACGGATACGGCATTCATTCTCGTCATCTGTGATAATCATTGAATTCAAGTAAAACGACGTCAACGCTGAGGTTTACCGTATCATCATTCACGAAAGGTATGCCTTTACAAAATATTGGGGGTGTTTATTATGTAAAATGTTCATTTATAACGTTGGCGTTTTCCCTATACAATGGATTAATGCTATCTTATAGGTATTGTGGGGCAGCGGCCCGACTGGGGACAGCGCCGAGCGAGGCTAGATGCGGACATAGCTCGATCACTCCTTCTTTCCATCTCCATTCATAACGTCTTTCAAATATCACGGCTTTTGTATACCCGTCGTACACTCCTTCCACGGCCGCCGAAGCTGTCACCTTTTGTGACGATTCTTCTCGTCCGCTGTCAAACGCCTTGCACAAATTCAAAAACAACATCGACATATATTTTTTGTAATGTCCCTATGCAAACGTTAGATAAGTTTAACTTTGGAAACGTTGTTTGTCAGACAAATAAGGGATATGTCCTGTTCCTTATCTACGCTTATTGCTCACTAAAGGATACGTAGATCACAAGAATGAAAAGAGATTAAATTAAAATCACCTCAGATTAAGCTGCCTTGACTTTATTTTTTGTTTATGTAAGAATATTGATATCATTTAGGAAAAAAAAAATTGTCTCTCTCACTGGCTGTTTTATTAATTATTCTATGATAGCTATAATTATTTATTTATTATTATTTTTAATAATAATATCGTTGATATTAATTTAAACTTTATAACATTAATTACCATCCTATTATAAAAACTTTTTTATTACATCCAGTCAGTGTTTACCAAGTAAATATAATACAAAACACAGGTACTACTTTCCATTCTTAGTTCTAACAAATTACTTCATCTTTAATACTCTGTTTAAATTAAATTTTCGATTTTTGACGCCTTCAAGTAGTCTTGCAACTGTAGTATAAAACTCTATACTAAATATGTAGCAAAAAGTTGTCACACACATCAATAGCTCCTTATCTAAACATTAATTCGCTAAAAAAACATAAGTAACGCGCTCTCGTGCCGCAGAGGACTAAGCGCGTGCTATTGTGATGCAACGGAATGCATAATTTGTCGAGCACATGCTGTTTTTTATCTAAAAAATGACCTTCAAAACGATCCTACGTCGGGATCTACCGGTTGATATCTATTGAATATTTTTTGACCCGTGGACATCGAACAAAATAAATACAACGACCGTCCAGGTGCTACTTCGCATAATAGATATTATTTTATTTCAGTTATAACCCTAAGTTTTTTTTTTATTTTTCCATTTTTGGGGTCAAATTCTATTTTGAGTTTTTGAAGGTATGAAATAATAAATACAAGCTTTACAAAAACTTTAAAATAAATATCGTTTTAGAACTTTAAGTTTGTCCTCGTTTGTATTAATATTATCAATTTATGATCAATTACGCTTGTTAATATATAGCCCAAATGGCTTGGGACCTCACACACAAATCTTTCTCTCTCTTTGTTTATACATGTTTCATTCAAGACAAACAAATCACCATAACGAAAGCGCAATATAGGTATTAGATAAACCTCGGACACTTCGTAAATGATAATATTTTTAACTACTTGGTCATACAGAAAGTCAAAGATACCATTTATTTGTTTTTTTTTCCTAACTTATACATTGTTTCAGTAGTATTCGTTACTATTTTTGCGTAATGGCAGAGCGTTCCTGCGAGTTCGACATAGCAATTTACACCCTGTGGTGATAAAGGCATGATCACATCCCACATTCGAAATTGATTTAATATCTACAAGAAACGAATTAATGAATTTACAGTTCTAACTGTAGTGTTTTATCAAAATTACAATAATACATATTATATTTATGCGTCGGATATATTATTTTCATTTAACACGTTCCCTACCGGACCGTTTTTTGAAGATTATCCGTTCAGGCCGCGTGGGGCGTATGCTTGTATTATTTTGTTTCTGGCGAATGCCTTACAATTAATAAAATGCTGTATAATTATCAAGGAAAGGACGATTAAATGAAGACATCAGCAGTAGTATTAAGATGCCCGTAATCGACTGCATATTGAATTTTAAAAAAATTCTTCATTTTACAATGATAATACCAAATGGCTTGAACGGAAAGTTCAGCGTGGGGCGCATACGGCCCACGCGGCAGGAACATGTTAACTATTTATTTCATTTCATTACTAGATACTAACGCATAGCAAACTTATTAAAATGTTTAGTAATTAAGCCTCGCATTCAGTTTTCAACAAGAATAGAGGCGAGTATAAAATAAAAAAAGACTAGTATTTGTTAGTAGTTGTTATTTTGAGGTATTTTCTCCATTTTTCAATTATTTTATAGAACTCATAGTATCAACTTACAAAAAAACATACAGATATCTTCTTGGGGCTAATTTTGTTAGCTTATTCTACTGGTGGCATTTACTACAAATAACTGCCACTATTTTTAGGATAAACATTTTTCCCCACCCTTGAAACGAATTTAAAAAAAGAAACGCATATTTTATAGTGTGTTAGAAAATTGGCGCTATGTTACGCTATATGTTTACAGCTCATAATACCTATGAAGCCATGCAAGGTTACATTTCTATGTAGCAAATCGTTTCTTTGCTTCAAGCTATTGAACTCTGAACAAAATTGAAGAATCAGGCTTATTGTTCTTAAAAAATGTATAACTGGGATATAAATAGAAAGTCTTTATTTTATTGCCATGTTTTCACATTTCCAACACAAACTACATTAAAATTGACGAAAGAAATTTCTAAAATTAAAAAAAGTCTTTAAATTTTCGTAATTTTTAAAGACATTGTTTAAACGTTTCAGACACACTCTGACTTTACTTTCTAGAATATCCGAAAATACTAAAAATAAAATTACAATAACGCTGAAAAAAAAATGACTCTATTTTTTTAACAATGAATTGTTTGAAACGAAGAAACGAGTCACTAGTTAAAAGTGTAACTTTACAGGATTTTTGGGTATTCTATATCGAGTTGTAATATTCACGTTTACCATGAATCTTTTCATGAATATTTTTAGCGTTACTATCAATTCATTATCTACCTATATATCTGACTACTAATATCTGTGGCTGAAGGCAAAAATTCATTCAAAGTATAAGGTCTTGACGAAGAATAGAGTGTTGACATATTTATAATAACAAATTAAATCTGAACAATTTTTTTTTTGATAGCCTGGGTAAATCCCTAACGGACCTCAGGGGGCGGTGAGGGCTGCCCCCCGGTGTGTTGGACTTACACTGACTAAAACCCCCGGGGTCTTCCTTCTTCCCGTCTGACCGGGGCCAGAGGAACAGCGTCATCCTCTTCTCCGACCCTCGGCAACGTCTGGCCTTTTGTGAAGCCGCATCTATGCACTGCGAGGAGTGGTGTAAGGAGCCACCCCTCGCACACCTCAATATCTTGGAGCGGTGTGCGGAAACACGTCACACACCGCTCTCACCTGGATAAGTTGTGCGGCACTCTCCCTCAAGCGCACCGTCCAGGTGTCTTATCCGGTTTTAAGGAGGAAGACCTCTGGCGAAGGCCCTCCTCCTTTGTCCTGAACTGCGTGGGTGGCGGATCGGATTGTCAGGGCCGGCTATTGCCTTCCTGTTCCTCTCCGCCGCATCCTTCCTCACCATGACTAACTCACAGTACGTTAGGACCGCCTGCCAAAATCTGAACAAATATGTCAACTAAGCTTTATAAAGTTTTACTAAAAAATTCAAAATCTTTGTATATAAAAAAAAAAGACAAAAATATTGCATTTGTTTCTATGCTATTTGTTTAGATTGCGTATTTACCGTAATTCTTAAAAATATAACCGAAAAGATCTAAAAAACAGTCTTGGAGTTGTGAAAAGATTATTTTCTTATTTTTCGATGTGATCATTTTTCACTTGAATATAAATCAAATTTTACCGAAAAATTACAAATTTCTTTTGACCCTTTAATTTACTCCCTAAGTTTATATTAGTTACTAGCAAATGGATAAAAAAACATTATATTAACATTTTGTATGATAATCATCTTAATAAGGGGTTCTCCGGGATTTTTCCAGCCCGATCCTCATTTACTAATTATCATTATAATTAATTCATTATGGTAATCAAATATCGAAGAAGATAATAGGATAGTTTTTGGGAGTCGAAGCTGCTCGCGTCCGTAGGCTTTACCCTAGTTTCCCTACACGTGACTCCTGGATGGTGCTAAACGAGCAGCAACGAGGTGGTAGGGCGTCGGTGCCCGTCTAGATCGCGACTACAGTACATGGATTTTCATTCCTATCAATGGATTTTCATTCTTTGATAGTTGCTTTCGTTTTTGGACTATACTGTACTTACCATCAGGAACTATGTAGTCACTATGTCGAGCCAGTGTAAAAAAAAAAATCGTTACCGTGACGAGTTTCTGACATAGTGAGTGTATATACAGGTTTTTGTTATTAAAATATGACAAATGGATTTCCTTGCAATATTGATCTTTACCACCAAGGGCTCTTCGCTTTATAAGAGCGAAGATAAAGATATTGTGAACGCAGAATTGTTACTTAAAAAATATACATACAGACGTTGATAACGATCGTTGTGAACGAGGACTTAAGTCTCGGACATAGCAAATCCTTTCCGATATGTTGACGTGGCATGAGTGGTCGACAGTCGACATTCAACCTTTGTAACCCTCGGCGTCTGCTTCTGACAACACCTTTGACGCAAACTACAAAACAGCCCTTGCGTAACCTCTCACTATTCCTACATTTAGCTACCTACTAAACAAACCCTCTTCGGTCTTGACTTACAATTTCATACGCAGCGAATTTACTTTCTATGATCATTTATTTGAAAATAAAAGAACTTTATCTATCCATTTTGTTTTGTAAAATCTATTATCTGTTTGCCGCAGCAGGTAAGACACGTTCACTCATGTTAATACTATCTTGGTTTTATCCATTTGTGAACAACTAAATCGTAAGAGACGTATCTTAGGTATGAATATTCGCTGTGATCTTAATCCTAGGGATCATTTAGGATCTGTTATCACCACAACATCGCGTAGGCTTGCTGTTCTGGATAGAGTGCGACGGTTTTTCACGCCGGATCAACTGTTACTTTTGTATAAGGCTCAGGTCAGGCCTTTCATGGAATATTGTTCACATCTTTGGGATGGTTCTGCTCAGTTCTTACTTAACGCCCCGGATAGGTTGCAGCGGAGGGCTGTCCGCATTGCGAATGATCCTGGTGTGACTAAGCATCTTAAACCGCTTCAGTTGCTCAGAGATGTTGCCTCACTGAGCGTTTTCTACCGTCTGTATCATGGTGAGTGTTCTGAAGAGTTGTTTAACTTTTTTCACCCTCTCCCTTCCTGAATAGAACCACGCACGCGGGTTTGCGGAGTCATAGCTTTACGGTTTCTCACATCCCGGCTAGGACTAAGAAGTTCCCTAACTCTTTCTTTTGCTGTGTCGTTGGGCTGTGGAATGGTCTTCCAGCGAGCGTGTTCCCACCATCCTATGATATGGGATCCTTTAAGCGTTTCGTGAAAAGATATTTGTACAGGCCGGCATGATCGCTGCAACTACCGTTAGGTTTTTCTTACCTGTCGATAGCCGTTAGCGTTTTTTGGACTGCACCATGCTTACCATCAGGTATGGTGCAGTCACTGTGTCAAGTCAGAATTTAAAAAAAAACGTGAAGAGTATTTAATTAGTACAAAGTTTTTTACACTATAATATAAACATAGGTACTTGCATAAATTAAAAATTAAAATTGTTCTTTCCTTTTCATAAAAAAAACAATTGAGAAACTGTTCGACCAGCAACAAATTAACGTTTGTGTTAAAATACATTATGTCCTCACCAAAAATATATTATGTAAATAAAACAATTTACACATTAAAACATTTTAGGCCATAAGTTAATAATACTAGAAGTTGTCCGAAATAAGTTGATTAATCTTGAATCTTCATCGATTTTTTTTGTGTTGATATACATAAACACACATAATAGAAACAATATACGATTGGAGAACGAATAAAGTTTTTTAAGTTTCCGTAAATCGGATTATTTAAAACGAAGGCCAGCTGCAGGACAGTTTGCGGACGCCGCGTGTTTTTTATAATGAATGTTAAAGCTACCTATCCCATATTGCACCATTCATATACACTTCCGATTTGTAAAGTCCAATTTCATTTCAATTCGGACGTGTCTAATTCAAAATTCATTAATCTTCTGCCGGCTTTAACATGAAAGATAGCAAATCGATCCACTTGTACATGGTCAGTTGGTGTTACGAAATTAATTGTTTTTTAAAATTGTTATTAACATAAAAGCAGTTGGTGTTTAGTTTTATAAGTAGATTTGCAAAGATAATATATCACTTTGCGTAATTATGTACGGTATGTATTCTTACCTACCTTCTACTAAGTTTTGCCATAAATATTGTTAGAAAGAAAAACATTTTTTTTTTATTGTACGTAACATTTATTACTATTACAGTGTGTTAGTTTAATACATTCATATAAAACCATTAAAACTATATAAAGCTTATTCGAAGTGATCTCCATTGGCTGCAATACAGTCCTTTAAACGTTAAAGCCAGTTAGTTATCAATAGCAGCACGCACTCTTATAGGAACTTTTTTTTTCTGAGTGACCGGGCGCGCGCTGCTGGGAAAGGCCTTTACAACTAAGCCGGGATTGGTGGACGAACGCAAAAGGCAGCCAACGAATTTTATGTGTTGGGCGGCTACACAAGGGCACCCCTGTGGGTACAAACCTCGACTTTGGCGGCCGGCTGGTTAGAAACGATCCTAACAGTGATCTACCAGCGTTTCGGAAGCGACTACCTTGAGAAGAAACGCCGAAAGAAACTTAAGGCTCCGTCGGAGTGAAATAGGAATATTCTTCACTGCCAATCGTATAGATTGTTTTAGGGACTTCAAATTATCATGGCGTTTAGATCAAGCCTTACTCTCTAAATCTGTCCATAAATATAATTCAGTGGATTAAGATCAGGACTAGATCACGGCCAGTCTTCAGCTCTGATTAAGTCCGGAACGTTCGTTTCTAACATAGATTGGATAGATCGAGCTTTATGACCCGGCGCCAAGTCTTTTTGAAAAAACCATTCTTGGTTATTGAACATGGTATTGTTAAGGGGCTTAACTAACTTCACGGGAATGATATCGTGATACACTTATACCGATATTTTGACCTTTTTCACAAAAATATGGCTCAGTCAGTCTTTTATAGCTAACACCTCACCAAACCATTACTGAAGTCAGATAATGCCCACGTTATACTATTGGCTAATTGGGAAGCTTTTTTACAGCTATCAACATAAATACGGTCATTTTGTTTGTTAAAGTATTACTTAACTGTAAAAAATATCTCATCTGTAAGCAAATTTTTTTTGTAACCTCCCTTTTCGTACCGCTTAAGTAGTTGCTTTGATTTTACCACCCTATTCTTTTTTAAATTATCAGTTAAGAAATGACCAGTGCGTCTTAGAAGATATCTTTTTAAATACGCGACATGGTTCTAGGTGCTATCTTCGTCTTTCGAAATAAAATCTTTTGCTGTCGAACAGGATTTCTTCGAATTCTTTTGCTTACTGCTTTGATCGTCTTTTTCGTACGACCATTACACGTAGTGTACGTCCGTGGACGGCCAGATCTTTTTCAGTCACAAACAGAGGAGGTTTCGTTGTACCTATCAATAGCCCGGTACACAAATATTAAACTAATACCAAGCATATGAAGGATTTTAAAAATTGTATTTGGGTCCATACCTGCTTTATGTAATGCAATCACAGCGATTCGGTTCTCTTTATCGCCTCACTCCATTTTAATATCTCAAAATATTTTACAATATATTGGCGTGAAAATAAGAAAACACAATCAACAATCGTATAAAAATGCAGATTCGAAATTCAAAAGTAATATTTTGATTGTAACAGTATTTATGGCCAGACTGAGTATGTATGTAGGTTTATTTGTGAAATTATTATTTTTTAGTATAAAATATAATTGTACGTAATCCGTAAATTCGATATTTCGATATGAGTCATTTTATTTTTCGTTAAAATTTATCTAAAGTGACACTAATTCGATAGTTATAAAAAGTATTAGTCAAAAAAGAGCATTTAATACAGATTTGGTATTGTGTAGGCGGATGTCACTCAAAATTATATCAATAGCGTCAATGACATTTTTTGATCATAAAAGAATATTTGTAGGGTCCAAATGTTATGGTACATGTTATGGTTTCTCACTCTAAATTTATACGCTCAAAATACTACAAAAATTTAAATGGCCATCACCATGTAACTTTCTTCAAATTTAAAGCCGATTTTAAATAATAATAAATACGTTTGTTCCGTTAAACAACAATTTTACTCGTAACGATCCATTAGACATTGAAATAATCTTTTTTAAAAATTGTTTCTGCAACTAAGTGTCTATTAGTTTTTTGTAGTCTTTTATGCCTCTATTCCTTATTAATTATACAACAACACGCAATTATACATAAACCCGATTTTGACATTTACATTGGCTAACGGCGGCTTGCACCAATAAATTAAATCTAGTTTAAGCTTGTATAAAACACTATTTGATTAAAGCGTTTTTTTTATCCCGGGGGATAATCTTGCATAGGACCATCAGGGACGCTGTGAGGGCAGTGACCCCGGTGTGTCAGACTCCTACTGACTAAAAACCCCCGGGGTGTCCCTCTGATAGCTCCACCTGGGCCTGGGAAGCCAAATTCATTCTGACGCCCGGAGAACAAGCAGCCTTGTTGAGGCTACCTCTCTGGGAGGGAAAGGAGTAAAGCCCACTCCTCCAAAAACCTCTCTTCCAGGCGATGCGCCGGACACCATGCACAGCTTCCCTCTCATCCGGGCAGTAGACTCCCTCAAGTCTACTGCCCGGATTTGATTAAAGCGGTTTAATTCAATCTTAACAATGATTTAAAATTGACAGTTGTTAAAATGGATAATATATCCATGTAAGATTATAATAATTATTATTAATAATTTAACGTTAACCGCCCTTTGATAGGGACTTTCAGTAAATCAATTTCAATATCTCGGAGTAATAGCCAGTTTACTTGATCCTCAATGATCACATTTGCCGGTATATATGTATATACTAGTTGGAGAAAATAGGTAATATAGTAAAAGTATAAAATAAGAGCCAGGCTTAAGCGAATTTAAATAATGATTAAAAGTGTCTACCCATCTACCAACACTACCAACACTTGGTGTAAAAATCTACTTTTACCTACTCATTGCCGCTTATGTGAAAAATGTAGATATTACATAGATTAATGATACATATCAGTTTACTAGAAACGATAGCATTTATACAATCACACAGTATCCTTTTTGAGTAGACGGTATGGATAGAGTGCTACCTCTTCCCAACGAAAGATTAATGATCTTTCATGAAAAATTCAGATCGCACGAAACGAACCGATATTCTACAAAAAAATCTTGCAGACCGATCATAGCAATAGATCGTTCTAGTTCTGATAACTATAAATTATATGTTTTCATTCATCTGGTGTGCCGCGCTGATGGTATATCTGAGGTACGGTATGATGTACCTAGGTTAGAGATGGGCAAAATGTAATCTGATTAATGATTATCGATTACAAAATGTAGTCATAATTTTAATTTTGTTACCCTATAATCATGATTAAAATCCATCTAAACATTAAGAAATCATATACTTGAATGCAATTGAGGATTCCTTAGTGTTTAAAACATAGATGCGCAAAATTAAATCATATTAATGATGAAAAATTCAAAATGTAATCGTAATCGTTTTACATTAATTTGATTACATTTCGCCTATCTATCACCTAGGTACTTGTCTAATATTTTGATTTATACTCCGATTGTCAAACGAACTAGTTTCAACCAGACCATATCTCAATAATTTATACAGTTTTTCCTATGGCCATATAAATAATGAAGTTATAAGTGTTTTTAAAGTGTATAGATGCATATAAAACTCAAAAATTATACATTTATTTCTCATATGAAACTTTTTGCTTTGGGTCAATATAAAGCACGAGAATATTATATTTCTCTCGAAAGAAAATATCCCATTTCCGCATCTTCGTGATACAATGAATGCGCCAACAAACTATTCAAATACTGTACAGGCGTTGCAAAACCCAAATATTTTTTTGCACAACGAATTAATGGATAACCAAAACCGATGCAAAATAAAAAATGGGCTTATTAAATGTTGGTTTCACGTAATAACACGTTGGTGGTTTTTTCTTTGTTTCCAAGAGGTGCGCCGAGATATCCGGTTACGGCCGTTAAATATTTTGCCTCCCGATGAAAGGGAAACTGGGTAGTTTTTGCGCAAAGATTTCGTTTTTATAGTATAAACGCGGAAGTGCTATACACTTATGCAAAAATTAAGGTTAAGTATAGATTTCGTTTTTATATCCAACAGAAATAATCGTAACATTCAATTACATACATTTCTATTGAAGTAAGGAACTCTGCGATAATTGCGGACATTGTTAAAATTCGATAACGTATTTTAAGAATTCTCAGTCGAAATTTACCATATTCATCAAATATCAAAATTTTACTGAATTCAAAGAAATTTGCTAAGGAACATTTATCAAGCACACAAAGAGAGTAAAACCTCTCTCAAAAGAGGCCTGCTCCGGACAGATTTAATTTGTTGCGAAGGCTTTTATAATTGGAACATAAAGATTGCGAGTAATTAATTTTCGCAGGGAGTCAGAAGCAAGAAGCGCGGGTATTGAGTTGGAGCGCCGTAGCGGCAGGACCGTGCCTAATTAATATTAATGACTTTAGGAGGCGCTTGCCGACCACCACTCTTGCTGGATCTTCTTTTATCTGACACCTACACGAAGTTGCGTTAATTTTTACCCGATAGCTACACGCATATTGAACTGTTAAACTAGTGGCGTCGCTGAAGACTGAACATCTATCGTCAGTATTGATCTAACTTTTATAATATAAATTATCTAAATCATATAAACACAGAAAAAAAGACATTTAAATGATATAGGAAGTGGTACAATTCATAAGAATTGATTGGGATTATAAATATTGTTTATTTTTGTAAAGATGTTGTTTTCTTTTTACTTAAGAAAAATCTTCCTTTGACACTTGTGGCTGCACACAGGGGTAGTGCAACCACCCTGCCAAGTAGGTGGGGCCTGCAGAAGGCTAGACGTCGCCGGGTGCCGAGGAAGATGGCTCAGCCTTGCCCTTGGCACTCGGCAGGCGGGAGAAGTAACACCCCGGGGGTTTTAGTCGGTGCAAGTCCGACACACCGGGGGGAGGCCCTCGCTGCCCCCTGAAGGTCCGTTAGGGATTTCCCCCGGGTTAGCAAAAAAAAGGGGTAGTACAACCGAGGTCTGCCGGATTTTTACCGACTAAACACCTCAAGGTGACTATTGACCGGTGTTGTGACTACTGTAATTGATTCTCCGTAGATCAATCTTTACATATCCTCTGGGCACTATTTTGGGAAAACAACATTAAGGAGGGCTCACCCGCAACATCCCGCAATGTTTCGGTTGAATGCGTCACTCCACTCCGCTGTCTTCTCGAAGGTCACTAAACGGTTACTCAACGTCTCCACCCTGAACATTTGCGATCTCAAAGGCATCAGCCGTCCGATTAGGAATTGACCGGTCGGCTGCAACTGAATTGGCAGGGTGGTTGGTAGTAATCCAACATCTTCATCTTCGTGGAGAGATGTGTTTCTGTCGAACCTACCTGACGGTCTCCTTCTGGAAAATAGCATCCACACAGAAAAAGACCACGTCTATCTAGTTTTCATGCCTTGTTAGCATGGTCCACACAACTGCCGACAGAGAGTCGTCAAGGCCGATTCTCTGAACCAGGTCCGCCGGTCCCTTCCGCACGCAGGACACTCTGTGAGGGTATGTTAGGCAGAATCCCGGTCGAAACGCAGTAACAGCACTGGGCCATTTCTTCAACTCTAACTCGGCACAGGAAAGAGGTATCTTTCCATGTCTTGTAAGTACTTACGTTAGTTGATAGGTGAGGCTATCGCTGCTGTGCAACTAATTGTATTACATGATAACATTCGTGTTGTTCCCACAGAATTGGACATTATTTATTGCTTAAAGATATGTTTATCTTTGTTATACTCACTTTGGAAACGAACTGTGCGCCGTGCGTTATGTATAGGAAAAAGGCGGTGGCACTTGATATGTTTAGAAATGTGCGAAAATGGATGTGCGGTGGTAGGGCGGGCGGGCCGAGGTGACCGATGAGACGGCGCTAAAAGCCGGACGGAAGCTGCGGACACCCGACTCCTGTTACCAACCGTGGGATCCGCATCGAGCCAAGTAGGGCTGGCTCTAGCACATATTTTTATTTAATCATTATTACTAACATTACACAATGTACTGTTACTGTAACATTATTATATTTACTACTCATACTAAAACTTGATGTTATTATTTTGCAATTTTATAATTTCGAAAATACATAGTAGACCAAGAAATTATGATATTATAAATTCCGATTATGCCTTTTTTATGGTATAAAAGTATTAGAATATGTATTATTAGTACGTGTATACTAAACATAACCAACTCCAGTTTTTACTACATAAATAAATAGACACAAATAATAATTAGTAATTCTATTAACAGAGCTGCAGCAGGTTGATACAATTATTATTAAATCTCTATCCTACACATACCAAAATCATATCCCGTGCCATGATATATTTTTGTTTCGAATACAATATTTGATCGTAATCCAATAAATCAAAAAAGACGGAACGGGATGCAAAACCACGCTATATTACACTTATGGCGACTTGGCAGCCCTGAGAATATTGCAAGAGCGTTGTCTCGAGAAGTCTCCAAAGCATTCATATGCGAGTCGTCTCACCCGTCGATTTGGTGATGAACATAAACAAAAACCACTTCGGTTTTTTTTTGTGCAACCGTATGATATCCGTTCCAAGTCTCTCAAGATTAAGGGTAACTTGTATATATTATGCAGCAATGGAACTAAACGATCCGACACAGCGACCAAGGGCGTTTCATTGCCTCATCGTGCGGTCTTACCTTAAATCATATGTTTATGTTAGTTTAAGAGCAATAACAATCACTTTATATTATTGTATTACCTTTAACTGTGAATATCAATACCTAAGACATTTAGGCTATCGCGCATTGCAAGCGACACATTCTCGAGAGAAAGAAAGGTGGAGAAAGGGTTTTTTTGGCATTGAACTCAACCAAATTCATGAACCCTGCTGTCACCTGCATAGCAATGAACACAGCCCAAAGACGATTTTCATTAATGGCAGAATGAACATGGTGGGTGAAAGTACAGAACCTTGTGGACCTCCGGCGTTAACTGACATGAACTGCGAACTGTGACCATCATCGAAGACACGAATTCTACGCACGTATAGAGAGCTAGAGATTCACGTACACAGGTTTTCGGGATGACGCTATGCACAAAGCTGCATTAAATGGAACAGTTTTTTAAAATAATGGCGTGCACATACACACATACACACACGATATAAACTTCACGAGCTTGTAATTTTTAAGGAAAATAATATAAAACAATTTCAGCTTTTCCAAAAAATTTAAATTATTCTTAAGCTATCAAGAATTGGGGATGCCTATTTACGAGTACTGTAAATTATAGAGCTTTTCTCCCTCTATCAAACTAAAAGACTTTGGACTTTGACTTTTGGGACATGCAGTATTGAAACACTACTAAAATCACATCTGTGATATTTATTGTACTGATTACAAAAACAACGCACTACTTTTAACCGATACAATAAGTATAATATATTAATTTCATTTAATTTATTTGGTTTTAATATAATTTAATGAGAATGATATAATATAAACAAAAAAATAAGCTAAGGATGAGTAAGCTTATGGATATATTATGTACCATAGTACCATCTATTTAAAAAGTTGCGAATTCGATTATGATGGAAAACATATATAAATTTCAAACTTTTACACCAAAGATAGTGGTAAGTGACAAAACAGATTTAGCATGATGTGAATTTGACTTGTGAGTTTTATGAAGATCTGCAAAAACTGTCGCACCATTGTACATAGTAGCGTTGCAATATCACTAGCTGTCATATACTAGGAGCTCAAGTAAAATGGCGTTTCTCTAATATTATCTTTTAATATTAAAATATTTTTACCATCTAAATTAACTTCAAAAGGATTTTTCCCATTGTTAACGTAGAAAAAGTCGCTCAGAGAAGCTTGTATGTTAAAAAATGCACTATAATAATCTTTTATTAATTATGTCAGAAATCAATCAATCAATGCCATGTCAGAAATAGTAAACAATCGCTAGATTAAGCATTTATGTTTTACTCTGTTTTTTCTTTATAAACTAATTTATGATTTTTATGAATCTTTTAAAATAAGTAGTCCTAAGCCTTACTTTGCTGCCGTAGGAATTTAATCAAAGTGCCTTGCATGTTTTAGAAAATTATTGCTGCACTATGTTACTTACTAAAATGAATAACCTCCTTTTTATAATAATATTTCAAAAATAAACACAAATAAATAAGCCGCCTAGAGGTATCATTTTTTCTTGATACAGGTCCTTAAAGACTAGGGAAATTCAATGGAATACCTATTAATTGAGTGCACGTAACCATTTCGCGTCGGTTCATGCACACAAAAAGTGAAGCAAATGTAGGTAAGAAGGTTATAATCGCGCCTAAAGTGGGTTAAGCAAAAAGTGGCATGTGTTTTATTGAAAAAAATCCTTTGAAAAGCGTAATCTGCACGTGTGCGACTCACTTTAGCGCAGTGCAGCCGGTAAACTTCGCGTGCGTTGCACTAGACTCACTGGCTTGACGACAAATAAACACATTGAATAATATTGGATACATTGTATTCCATTTATTAGTCGTTGATTTCCATTTGCGAAACCTCTCATTTTGCAATAATATATATTACAAAATATATGTATAAATTATATCTAATAATTCTTGTAAGCTAACAATCTCAAAATAAACATAACTTTCTCTAATTTTTATATTTCAGAGATTCATATATTTTCAAACATTTTATATTTTTCAGAACGGCAGCGTAACATGCCTAGTTAAAACAATCAGAAATACCCAAGTAAATGCCGGAAAGAGATTATGTTATAATTAAAGTGATATTATTAACACCCGGTTTCAGAAATGCTCCTTAAAAAATTTTAAAACCCTTTTAAGCACTAATGAGTCATTAACTGCAAACATAAATGATTAATAATATAATATATCATCACATTATATCCCTTACGGGGTGAGCAGGGATATATTAGTGGCTGTATCCAATTTGCGCTTATGATGATGATGATGTCCTAGCCGGTCTCGCCCACAGCGACTGCTTCAACACCGCTTAAGAAATCCGAGGTCCAGTTTTCGGAAACAGTCAATTGCGCAGGAGATACTTAAGTGCATAACTGGACGCGCTGCCAGAAAAGCACTCTCTCGTCCGAGCTCCCTCAGGCCCGATGGAAAGGAGAACCAGTACGATCGGGAGGGAGCGGGATGCAGGTTTGGTCGAGTTTTCCCTTCTCTAAACACCTGGTTGAATTGCGGTGTTAAAGACCTTAGTCGCCTTTTACGACACCTCAGCAAAAAGAGGGGGGTGCTATTCTATTCTGCCGGCAGCCACCACGGCTTATTTGCGCTTATATGTTGTGTTCAACGTGACCAGTGGCGCAGCTGATCGCCGTTCTCAGGGCACTTACACATGACATTTCTATTAGATGCCGTGCAGGTTTCCTCACGATGCTTTCCTTCACCGGTCAACATTTGCTGTCTAAATCCGTACGTAATCTGGAAAGACACAGGGGTACACTCCGGGATTCGAACCTACGACCAATCGCGTTGTCGTACATGTAAACCTATCCATTATTCGCTAGGCCACCACAGCCACAGGCCATGAATGATTCATTAGTGTTTAAAACGTTTTAAAGTCTAAAATGTGTTTCTGAACCTAAATGTTAATTAGTCTCACGAATCGTTTGCTTTTACGATCGCCCAACATATGGTTACTTATAATCACCTGTTCTATTTTTGCGTAAATTCAATTACAATATATCCACAAGAAGAAAATATTGTATATTTACATTCTCGCACTTCTTTAAATACTAAATGATACATTTTGTATAGATTTCCCTTATGTATTGATCCTTAGGTTGAGATTTATAGACGTCATTTCGACTATGCTTAGCGAAGTTCTCAAAAATAAATTAATTTTGTCAATAAATTGAATATATAATAGGAACTTGAGCATAGTATTCGCGAAGCCAAGTCCATGTTGACAAAATCGGTGACTTACGAAATCCTTTGACATTCTTTGAGTAATATAAATTGTAATGTTTTAGTAAAGTTTGAGCAAACTTAAAGCTGCGTCTATAAATCTCAGCCTTACTCCTTATAGTTAATTTTCTGCGGTCTCGGTGTGCAGCGATGCGACGATATGCTTGCGTTAGTCGGACCCACTAGAGTGTGAAATCACCCGTTCACGACCCATTGTAAAAGCATCTACACATGCGCCGACAAACGAGCATGTTTTTAAGCATCACTTATTTTGTTTACAACTACAAATTCGAGACGTGGCATGTAAATATGTATCTCGGCGTTTAACTACTCGAAATCAAACAGTACTTTCGTGTAGATAGTGATGGTATTTTCCTTTTTTATGTGTGTTCCTTAGGATCAGTCATAGAATTTTGTTAAAAGTTGTTATTTAGGCAATCTATAGTTTTTTTTTATGTTGTGTCTATGTGTGTATGCATGTAAAATCCTTTTATTCTTCTTTTGGAATTTTGCTAATATTCTTTACTGTAAACTAGCATTATATATTAATTATTATGCATGCTGTGGCGCCTTATATTGTGGGGGCATTTATATGTTCTATTTTGGTACCATGATCTTCTGTGTTTATCCTCTATGTCACCAATGTTGGGCACCCAATTTTGTAAAATAAAATAAATAATTACTACTACTCTATATCGTTTTGATTCACTGAATAATTAGTACAACTATTTGCCTTTGATTATATAATTAATGGAACGTGCAAGAGCAGAATTCTTCATGTAACATGTTATAGCAAACTAGTAAATGAACTTTCCCCGTTATACACCTTTCTTACTTGTCGTCTGATTTTCTAAGAGTGTAATGTAGCAACTATATTGTAAATGAAAGTAATATGAATAATATGGTACAATATTACTAGCTAATACGTGATGTATGTAATAAAAAAATCTTTTGTGCATTAGGTAGTCGAAAACAATCAGCTGTACCTAAACCAGAAACTTGGTGCTATCGGATACGACAAAGACACAATCGAAAGTGCAAGTGTTACAATAATACTTCATTTCCACTCTTCCCGGGTCGGATTCCATCACTTTTTCACTCGTCCTTTCGATTTGTTTACCCGTCAAATCCAAGTTATAAATGATCGAAGTTGCGATATCGATTTACGTTTTAAAGTACATTTGTCCTAAATACAAGAATGTCCAAAGTGAATATGAACTTTATGTCTGTGGCATTAAATGCATTTAAAATTGGAAACAAAATATAAATATTTATCTCGTGTTTCAACAAAAATTTTTACCTGAATGCAAAAGCGAATATATGTTATTTAGAGAGTTAAGTTAACATTATTTTTGAATAAATTAACCAGATATGATATTAACAAATGTAAAATATTTTGTAAGAAAAAAATATTAATATCTTCTTATATATAAAAATGAATCGCTAAATATGTTGATAAGCGCGAAACTCGAGAACGGCTGAACCGATTTGGCTGATTTATTTTTGGTTGTGTTTGTTGAAGTCTGGGGAGGGTTATTACGGAGAGAAAAATTTAAAAAATTGTCTGAATAAGTCTAAAAACAACACTTTTCCATATTCTCATACAAAACATTCGTAATAATATTTAAAAATCAATATGAACTTGAACTCCATACCATAAAGTTTAAATGTGGACGGGTTCCGGGAAGGCAAAACAATTCAAGTGACGTATAAATATTAATGTTAGTATTTGTCAATTTTTATACATATAACATTAAGGCCAGGTTCCTTCAAACAATTTTCAAAAAACAGCTGACAGGCCAATAAGTTTTGGCAGAATGAAATCTGACGGGGAAGCTTCTGACGGAAGAAATAGGGCAGAACAAGGTCTGCCGGGACAGCTAGTACAAAATAAAAATATTAACGTTATTCCAACATTTATTCATGCATTTGGAATTAAATGTAAGTTGGTACTATTTTACTATAGGAAGTTAATCTACCGTACCCAGGCATGCCAGGTAATTAAGGTAACTTAAGGTATGTCAAGTAAAATATGTATTAAAATTGTTATAACCTTAACTATCTCATATCACTTTATCTATATACAAAATATAAGGAGCAAGATTTTTTCTGACTAAAAATGATATCTGATACTATCCTTTCATAGATTCCAAAAAAATAAGTAATTAAGTCGACTTTTTGTGAATAGCCCTTATTTATTTGATTTATGTTGTGGTCCGCTTGTAAAAGAATTTGCGAATTTTAACCGTCAGTAAAACGACCTGCGAGTCCCAAAGTTGAATTTTTGAACTGACTTAAAGTATATATTACTGCGGTAATTCGTTTTATAAATATAAAACCACATTAATGAAATGTGCTTATATTTACATTACAATAACATCTCCTGTTTGTACATATATAGCTATGTACGCTAACAAGAAAGCCTGCCTTGGCTGTGGCTATTATTATAAACAATATTATCTAAGCAATCGATATAGATGTATTAACTTAGTATTTGAACAGTTTATAAACAAAAAAATTATCTGCATAAAAAATTAACTACGATGTATTAGACTACATTAACTGTGAACATATTTCATATTTTATTTTGGGAGTAGGGCGACCTCAGTACACAAATTGTAAAGACCATCATAGGGACTCGCCTGTCGCGTTTCAAGATCAGCTTGTGTATATTCAGTAAGTCATATAACTAGAGACCTTCAGTCGTGGTATATGTGGGCCGACATGACGACAGAGATATCAATGGATTTTCATCCATTGATATTGATCAATTGATCAACAATGGATATTGACGATCGCTTTTATTTTTGGACTACACTATACTTACCATCAGGTGCATTGTAGCCACTATGTCGAGCCAGTGTAATAAAAATTGTTAGGAATTTACTTTTTTTTTAAATGTATCAACTACTATTTTGAGAATGTATTTTTATGACATATTTAAGATCAAGAGGTATCAAGTTATAACTAGATAGAAAACTAATAACATTATTTATTAAAAAACAATATATTACGGGCATGCATCAAGTTTTAGAAACACAGAACCTTATTTGGTTTCTTCGAATTTTTTTCCGGGAATATAGTAAAAAGCGCAGGTATACAACGAGAGTGAAAGGGTCGATGCAATTCGAGAACTAGCCCAGTTTCAGTGCGGATTCGTCTACTGACCTTCCCTTGGTGTTTTTGTCCCAGCGCGGATTAAATGCGATGCATTCATTATGACAATTATAAGATGAAACACGTGGGAATTCGAATTCCGATTAGATCTTGGATTGTATTATTTGCATTCAATAATATTTCGATACAATGCTACACTCTAACACAGACAGTGGCATGCATCCCATAGAAGCATAATGAAGCATTACCTTCGACATTTAATACGTATATTTATTTTAAAATATAAACCAATTTGGTTTCTGAGATTACCATTTTGATAATTACCAGATTTCAAGAGCATATTAAATGTATGCATCATTTTTAGTGGTTGGTCAGTGATCGAAAAATGACCTTAATTATTTTAAAATACCTAATATATTGTAATAAATGAATTTCGTTACAATATAAAGCACAAATATCTATTATATGACAATTATGGTTATGTTTGACATTCAGTAACACTAAGACAAATAATATTAAAGACAAATAATATTAATCTATTGTCAATTTGACCACACTCTTTAACCATAAACAGAAAAGTATATATTTACGTATGCGTGCCTGTGTCAAATGCATGGTAGTGTGTGTAATGTTTTTTTAAAATTAATTTAATATATTTTTATTTATTATTATATTTTTAAAAAATTTAGCATTCTGCGCTTTTTCTCTATATAAACTATAAGTGTGTCAAATTTCATACTTCTCCGTCTCTACAATTTTCGTAAAAATGGAAACAAAGTCTTTGTTACACGTATTAATATATAAATTATTGTAATGTATATACGACGTCATAAAATTATGACGACGGTAGTTTTAAGTTCACTCGTGAAATAAATGTAATGCCGTACGCTGAGTTTCATTTCGAGAGCTAATTAATAATCTTAAATAGTGATTGAGTATCCCTGGACATATAAATTATTATTATTTATTGATACTTAGTATAACAAGACAATAGTTTTATGCTTTTATGGGATACACGCCACTGCACAAAACTGAAATCACATTCTACTTCCATCATGTCAAACACCTGCACTTTGCGAAACATCATTAAAATATAGCCCATAAAATATGACCAGCAACATAATATAAAAAAAATAACAGGTGTTATAAGACTTACTATAATGTGCCAAACATACCTACTATATTTCAGTATAGCTTATACAGAACGTACATAAGTGTCATAGCGATTCGCCTCGGCCTGTCGCGTTTCGAGATCTGCTCGTTTATGCCCAGTTGTTCGGAGACCTAGAGACCTTGCGTCGTGATATACAGTATGATTTTATAGACGAAACAGATATTTCAGCATACAATAATTTGTACCTTCCTGTAACTAATAAAAATGCAAATAACAATATTCCCTAACAATTCATAAAGAAACATTGATGAACAAATGAGAAGTGATCCGTAAAAAGTTTGGACACTTCAGCGCGTGTGGTGCACGATTGATTGGCATGTAGATAAAATTCCTTTTACGGAATTTTAGGTAAACAGGTAATTGGCTCATTACCCTTTCGTACTTTATCCTGGTTCAGGAGAGACAAAATACCTACTTAATAATTAATTGTTATTTATTCTATTATGTGTGTAATTGCCCCTTAATATGGTGACTACAAATTACTGTTTTAATGGAAATATTATAATATCACCATTCCTATATATTTGGAATTAGAATCGAATGCTGAATATCCTCCTCGAATATCTCCCTCGTCTATAAAATCAGCCTGTATATGCGCCGACTTAGCGATGGCGACTGGCAACGGATTATATCAGTATCGGTTATAGCAGTATTGGTAGTTATAGACTATACTGTATTTTACATCAGGTGCAAAATAGTTACTAAAGCTGAGATTTATAGACGCTATTTCGACTTTGATTAGCAAAGTTATCAATAAATTAATTCGGTTTGACTAAAAACTGTATGTATTATAGGAACTTGAGTATAGCCATAGTACTTACAGAGCCAAGTCTATGTTGACAAAATCAGTTACGATACAAATATAAATTGTAATGTTTTAGTAAAGTCTAAGCAAACTTAAAGTTACGTCTATATATCTCAGCCTTAATCGAGCCAATATAAAAAAAAAAACCTTAAATTGCCAAATAGTAAGCACAAATATATGCATGGTTTACAAATATACAAAACTAGGAAAAAGGAGAACCTTGAAAAGAGCAACACCCAGAGAAATTGCAAAAAATATCTACATTATTAACCATTTTAGGAACACGTATCTATAACTTGTCTTAGTAAATCAAATCCAAATGATCGCGTTCGTATATTCATTGATCAATATCTTGACTATCCTTCACGGAAAAGGATCGTATTGTGCAAAAACAGTTTGTGATCGGTGATCTTACCGACAGATCTATTTGTAATAATATTAATAGAATTTATTTATATCTAGCTTCAAAAATGGATTAACCACATGTTTGTGTAATATAGAAGAATATATTATAATATATCCTTAACATCCTATATCATTTAAATAAATAAATAAATAAATAAATACCTGCCGTACATTAGGATTAAGGTATTTTATTAGTAGCCACTAAAATACTCAATATATAGATATGCATTATTTGAAAAATGTTAGATATTATTTTCTACGTAAAGTCGGGTAGGTATTTTTTTTTTACTCACGGTTTATAAAAAATATTCGAACTAAGTACCCACTTACTTAAGTCTTTTACATTCTAGGGTTTTCCAGCGAAGTATAAATCAAAATATTACATTGAGTAAACGCAATCCATCACGGGCTACCATCTTCAATTTCCATCAGGTGAAATTGAGATCAAGAGTAACCTTGTAGGTTCCAATAAGTACATGGCTATAATATCATATAATACATTTACATAAATATATCGAATACTTTGTAAAAACTTACTTTAATACTCCCTTTTTTTCTTAATATATCTAACTTCATTCCCACGTATCGCGACACGTGTTTTTAATCAAACACGTCAAACCGGATTCGTGACAAAGGTAAAATTTAAATGATCGAAGTAAACTTCTATTTGCGCAATTTTTTCATTCAATACTATTATCAAATAAGCAATACTTTCTAATGCATCGTGGGAATGCACGTGGAGAAGGGTTCTACCTACGCATACGTCTACTCATATCTTTTTGTATTCTCTTCGCCTCGGTTGCACAAAAGTTAACTTATCCTATTGTGGACACGTCAGGTGAAGTTCGTTTCGACTAATAGATAATTTATGTGAGCCGCCGCGAAACATCGCAAGACAACTTTTAAAATATTAGGGTTGTTTGGGTCCAGTGCGCTGTAACATATATCTCTGGGTTCATAGTTAAGATTTCGCAAGATAATTCGTTTTGGACTCATAGGTACCTTTTAAATAATATTTTAATATATACGACATTCGTATTTGATAAAAGATAAATAACCTACCTAATTAAAACCTAAGTAAGAATTATTAGAATTTGATAAGTGATAAGTATTAGACTTTATATCTGTTAGTTTTAGCACTCCACCTCCGATAGATTTTAAAAACTGCAAGTTCTATTAACATTTATAAAAAAAAATGACATACGACCATTAAAAATGGAAATTAATGATGATAAATTAATCTAAGTATGATAAGTTGAAAACGATTATAACGTAATATTCGCAACACCTTTATTGCATTAGTAGTATAAGTAGGTCCCGTATAATCCGGTTAAATAGAGACATATGATGAAAACTATTATAGCCGCGCTGACATGCGTTTCAACTGTTAAACCGAGTTAAAGAGCCCCGCTCGTAATCCCAGTGTACATGCAAAAGTCACGTTAGATCACCCACACGTCAAGCTTTCGTCCATATTGTTACACTTTTATTGCCTAAAGTTACAAAAGCAAATTTTAACTGTCAACAGATTAAACCTGCAAATCCTTGTAATTACCAAATATTGCACAGAAATAAAATTATTCATCTGCTTCCACGCGCTTAATTCTTTTGATTGATAATTTTACCTAAAATACTATAACCGGATAAAACCTATATAAACCTGTACAAATAACATTTAGATTCAACTTTCTCTTACAAAGCTAAATAATTTAAATCTTATGTTTCACGAAAACATACATATTTATCATTATATCGTACAATGCTGAACTTAATACGCAATAAAAATTAACATGGCTTCGGTATCGAATTGACTTTGTAATATTATTTGTTAAGCGAAGTTGTTTTGAATATTTTATGGCGTCTGGTAGAATTACAACAAACAAATAATCAAATAATATTTAACAGATACTAGAATGGTCATTTATTTAATCTTATAATATAAATCAATTATAGTGGAAAAAAAATTAACAATCAATTTCACCATCATAAAAACTACGTGTACATAAGCTTCACGTATCTTATGACAAATATTTCATTATTATTTACTTTTCTATATTATTATATATATATCTGACCCCATCTGTAACCCCTCTCGGAACATAAATTATCCCAACCCTTTCACTCTCGTCGCACCGCCCTATGTATAAGTACTACACGGTGCCCGGATTTATTTATACCCTAACCCTTTCACCCAATCAAAAAGCACGGCGCCAGCGGCTGGAAGTAAAAAATATAAATATAGAAGCGTAAAAAACGTAAAAGACGGCGCGCGCGCCTCTGCATGTCTAATAATAATCCTTTCGAGGTGGAAGGGTTATCAGCCAATCCGATGCAAGGCGGGGCTGTATCATAATGGCATTATAATATGTAAAGTTCTTTTTAGACATTCAAATGTTGTTAACTTTAATGTAGGTGTATAAAATAGTCTTTATAATGACTAGATTGATATAGCATTAGTATTGACGTAGAGACATTGATTTAATCTTTCATATTTTGATAAATATAATGATAAATATGTATGTTTTTATACTATTACCATAGAAAAATAATCATACCTAAGTGAAAAGTTATTTCACTTAGATTGGGATAATTTTGTTTTTCGTATTTAAGAGATTTTGTTCTCGATAATGTAAAATCTAGGTACATAGCTGTGCCTGTTACAACTATTGAAAATGCTAAGTGACACTCTCTCAGTACTTTCTATGACTATTATGTTTCCTATGAAGCGATTCGCCTCCTCCATTTCGCTGCGAATCGCCAAGGAGTGAAATTCGCTTCCTGTGTCTGTGTTTCCAACATCTTATGACATAGGAATCTTCAAACATCGAGTGAATCGGTATTTGTTGGGTGAGCGCGCTCCATCGTCCGCCTCGTCATCACTTTCCTGCAGGTGAGATTGAGGTCAAGTGCGAGCCTGTTAGTAATAATAATAATAAGTACTTAGGTATTTCTAGTTCATTTGTGATAATATATAGTTTTGATGTCCCTAATGCTAGATAAAAGAAGTCTCTAAAAGGGATCTTAAAATACATAATTTTATAGTGTGATGGTCAGATAAAATGTTCCCGCATGTGTCTCGGCGACTACAAATGCATTAAACTTAGTCACCCTCCTCCTGTCAATTGAAGATGACCGCTTAAATTTCATAAGTACAGTCCTCAACAGCGGAATATAATAATTGTTTGTATATAAATAAAATGAAAATGTTCAATGAAATTAAGTTATTCTATAGCTTTATAGAGATAAATAGGTACCTATAATATTATTCTGTTATTTTATATATCTAAGGTATACAGGAAATAAATCTGCTACTATTTAATAGATATCACATAGTTTAGTTATTTTTTCTGTAAAAATAGCTGCTAAAGTATGTAATAGACCATATCATTTGAATTTGCACTATTTTGGCCGGTTAAAAAAGGAATCCATCTAAAAATAGTGATAATTAAATTATCAGAATGTTTGAAAATGTACTGTAATTTCCAGTTCGCCGGGTCCGTAGGAAGTATACGGATACCCTGGCCCGAAGAAGGCGAAGAGAAGACAGAGTTGGCACCCCGGTGGTTTTAGTTGGTACAAGTCCGAACCACCAGGGTAGTGGCCCTCTCCAGCCCCCTGACGGTCCGAAAGAATTTCTACCGGGTTAACAAAAAAACAGTTATAATATAGCAGTAGTTTTATTTATATACAAACATAACATCACTAATGACTGACCAGATTCGTATTTTTTTTTTATATTGGATATTGGTTGATGGCCTGGACAAACCTTCACAACTAAACCGGGGGAGTAATCCTGACTAATATATTATCGTAAAACTTACCACAAGCTACTGAATCTACAAAGATAAGTAGAAGGCAATTGTTATACCTGATTCTTTTTATGACGTTGCCTACGTCATAGGATATTTTGATATTTCACCCCTAAGAGGGTGAAATAATGGTTAAAACTTATCTGAATATCCGTCAATTTCAAAGTAAGCACTGTGAAAAGTGGTATTTAGATTTTTGATTAGAAATCAAAAACATATGTTCCGACGTTTTTGGAAAATCAAACCTCCAGAAGGTAAAAAGAGACAGGACAACAGACAGAGGGATAAAAGTTTGTTTGAGAATTCCCTTATTTTGACGCAAATACTACAAAACCTGATAGCGGTTTGGTCAAAAATAAAAAAACACTGTATCATAATTTTTGAAAAACAATCTCTAAGTGGAAAAAATAAGAGGTTTCTATCGAGCAACGCCTGGTCACCACAGCTAGTGCGTTATACGATCCATATTAACATTATCATTCATAGATATTCCTATTAAACGATTGGTTAATCCCCTTAATGTCTTTGTTATATCGAAATATTTTGTATGGTTTAATTCTCCAAAACAGTTCTGTGCTGGAAAGTACGCACAATTTATAGGCATATATTTACAAATTATCACTTATACCGCTCAGGATAATTCACATTTTATTGTAGCTCTACCCTTGTTAATAAAACCTGAACATAAATTACAATCATGTTATGATATTGACGTGAATTTTGATTTAATAAAGTGTAAAAAGTTAAAAATGAAGTGTTTTTATAAAAAATTATAAACTTGCTGAAAAATTAAACAAAATTATAAATTTATTACACCACGTTTATTGTAATTTATTAAACAACTTAAGTATAGTTTCTTCAGTCACCTCGAAACTAATTCGATTGGAAATTATTATCAAAACTGTTAAAGAATTTTGAATAAACAATGTAACCTCGAGCGACACGTTATAGAGCTTACAAAACAACAATAACATTCACATATAAATCATCCCCTATGTGGACGACAGAATAACTAATACAAGTTTTCTTTTTTTTTAACATTTGTTATAATGAGGAACCTTTTAAAACGTCATAAAGCGGTATACAAAAAGCGCCAATGTTACTGTAGATAGGGGCGTATTCACACTAAACTGCGACACGATGAGGGCGATTGTTTCATTTCTAATTGGTCAAGTAGTACAACCTAATTGCTAACGGACATGGAACTTATAAATAATAACTCACACAGCTTTATGAAAATTTCATATATTTACTTATCGAATATCTGTAACATGTATAGCTTTGATCCTAGAAGATACTTTTCATGTTTATGGCGATAATTCACAGGATGATAGTCAATTTTATAATAGAAAGGGACCTACAATCGTTTTTGAGTGCCTAGAAGTCATCACAATGAACGTGGAGCTTATTACGTTTTAAAATAATTTTCTATTTAGATACATGTTTTTCGTTTGTTTATTTTTTTATTTACGATATGTTGTTCTACAAAACATAGCGGCCCCTGTCTACCCTAAACTACGTTTTGAAGATATATGTTATAAAAATAAAGCAAGTAATTTAGTTTTTTTTTTCGTAAACAACAATATATTTTTACATATTTATTTTATTGTGTTTTGTTATTTACTTTTCTATTTGTGTCTGTAATCGCTTATACTCTAGAAGAATATTTGCTTTCTTTTTAACAAGATAATTCATAGTGGACATTATATTACACATAAAGAAAAACCAGTTAAAGCTTATCAATTACGTAACCAAAAGGTAGGCGAGTAGGTTAGTATTGGTACAAATTTTATCAAAGATAACGGTTTGAAAAACATAATGCCATGAAAAAATATGACATTATAAATATTTTTGTATTACTTAATCAACAAACGTTGCTCTTTGTACATCATAAAGATATGTCACTCACGCAAACAAATTAAGCGTGAATTAATGATGGATGCGGCTGGAGGTTTATGCTTATGTTGGACACGGTAAACCAGTTTATCAGGGTGTAATCTGAGGCGCATTAGTCAAATTAACACGGCATAAAGTTCGGCGTGCCCACCGGCCGCTGATTAGTTGGCGGACAACTGCGGTGCGCCGGTCGCGGGCGCGACTCTGTCTAATTGACCTAAAAGTGCTGAACACGAATCGGTCGGAATTACGTTTACAGGCCTTGAGGGCTGTCCGGGACACTTTATTGTCGCGTTTATGTTTTATTAGATAGTCATCACACTCAAGCTAAGCCCCAATGAAATTATGCTTTTTACATTTTTCCAAAATTATGAAATACAGTCAAAAATCGTTGTAACGAAATCGGACAGACTACTCATATTTAGTCGTAACAACCGGTGATGTTTTCGAGATACCATCGATCACATAGCATTCAGCCGGGACCTTTTTTGGCTATATAATTTAAGTATAAATATGAAACATTTGCTATAGTTTTACTATGTTTCTCCCAATATGGGACGGGATACCAAGCCTGAGGCCGATGTTTTGTTTGAATATTATTCTAGACATATAAATCGATTCACACTACTTATCTACTATAGTTCGATAAAAAAAACTGAACTGCACTGATTAGAAAATGTAAATAAATGTAAATGTTTATGTTTCTCCTACGGTGAAGATAGATTTATTTTTAATAATAAGAAAACCTTAGCTAGTCTCAAGAATACATTTTATTTGATATTTTTATACAAATATTCAATGGAATTCTAGATTTTGTGGAACAGGTTAGTAAATGAAAAATTAACGTTTCATATAAATATTTGCGACAGCGAGAAAGCAATTCTTTCCTTTGTAACATAAAAGTATAAAAAGAGATAAGATTTGTTGTTAATGAGAGCGGTAGCCCTGTTCTGGTTTTACAAAGCCGACATGGTAATGCGGCGGATTGATAGTCCCGCGCCCACTAACCCTAATCAAATTAATGGCGACTGAACACTGATTAACGCCGGTAGCACAGCAATACATTTCCATGGCGCGTCCTCCCCGCGAAGGTGTGCCCGATTTATAGCACCTTCTAGTCCAATCAACTAACTATGATCGGTCGAAATACACAGGAATCTGACTAATAACTAGACTAATAATCACGAAGATAGCAGTTATGGTTTATTGTGACATTTTTTATGCTTGCTTATACGGGTACTAAGTACAATGTGACAGGTCCTTGCAGATCGTAGAAGTTAGGTATATAAGTATGAAGTAAAATACGTGATACCGCCAGATTTTCCTTTTATTAGCATCAGACAAGAGAACAAAACATAATAATATTATTTAAATCATGTTCTATGTACAACTTTTACTAATTATTTTTGGAAAGTGTCTTTAGATTCAAGCTACCTTATTATGATAATCTTAACGATTTCCTATTACCTTATCTAATTATATTGGCTATGCCTAACATATCTTTCTAATCAATATAAATAAGTACGTGAACATCCAACGTGTCTGTGTTATTTTATGTAGTTGATTTTATAAATATTTATAAAATTATTTGTCTATTTTCATTCAAATTAGAGCAACTACAAAATATGTACTTTTAGTGATTCAAATACGGGCCCTACAAGTCTATAAACAATACAAGGCTAGAAAAAATATATGACGTTTATACTCTTTATTTCATTAGTTTACTCAGCAAGTATAAATTAATAACACGCTGGGTGTTAGAAACCACAAATGGTGTCAAACTTGTCTTGTACCTTTGTCAACTTTGTTTAACGTGATTAAAGTCCATCTCGGTTGAATAGCACGCAGACACATTCAATGTGTAATTTTCTTTTGAAAGAGAACTTCCGTTTTAGCTCCTCCCCCACCTAATGAAAGATTACTTTCCTCCGCCTAAAAAGGCTTTTAAGCAACGCCAGCGAAATGACCGAAGTTTTATACTTTAATGACTTAGTGCAAAATTTGCCGATTCTCGAAGAAATTTTAAACTTAGATTAAGATTTCGATGTTTGAAACTGTGAGATGTTTTCAAAAGAATTTACCAGAGCTTACTTTGAGTGAGAAATATGAATTTTAAGTAATCTAGTCTAATTGCTTTTTAATTACTTGTCATGAATAAGAAATTTTAATGACTAATATTAAAAGTTATGAGACGATTTCTAGCTTAGATTACGGATTATAACGACTTTCAATTTCATTTAGAGTCGATGGGTATAGGTATTGAGTTTATATCTAGTAGTATAGATATTTAGTTATACTTACCCAATGATATGCGTTCATAGCTTTTGTATAAATTACATGTTTATTCATTTTAATACTATGACTTCAAGCAGTCACTTATTATTCGATGTTGTTATTTATTGCTATTCTAGCATTTGGCCAGTTATTCGGCCAATTTTCAAAAATATTTTAACATATCTTAATTTACTAGTCTATACTGTTATAAATACGATGTACCAATGAACTGTCTAATTATTTTTAAAACCAACAACATTACTGGTAATCTTTTGTAGTCGCGTGGAAAACGGTAACAACTTAAACGAAATTGTACGTAGTAAAATCTATCAAGCAAACAGGGAAAAGGAGTGTCCTAAAATGCTGCACCGGTGAGCAACCAACGAATCCAACAGGCCGCGATACCGGTCACACATCTTACTTATTAATTGGTAGGTCCCTTCTCATGCGAACTGCACGGAGGGCGCAAAAACTCGTCCTCCCGAGCCCTGTCAGCGAGGGAAAAAATCAGTGAGCGATCGTCCCCTCGCGACCGAGTCCATCATATTGATTGAGGGTGGGTCTGCCATTGGTCAGCGTCCCCCGCGCCCGTTCATTTATTATAGAGACCGAGATGCTGCAGCGTCGTGTACACATCTTGAAATGTGAAATCATCACTTAAATACTGTAATGTCCAACTCATTGTCTTTGTAACAAATTGTATGTGCTGGCTAATAGTGTACAAATAAAACAACAATAAGAAAGAGTGACAAAACCATACAATCTTATAATAATATTGCGTATAATGAAAGCCTAGTGTAATCGATATCTATTGTTTTTACCCATACTATAATATACCTATCTAGTATAACAATGAGAATCGTCTAGTATTTGTGTCATTTATAAATTCAGTTTATACGCAAACACTAGGGATGTAACGGAGGCAGTTTTATCGGAACCGAAGTCGGAGTCGGAGTTTTTAAATTTGATTTATCGGAGTTGGATTCGGAGTCGGAGTCGGAGTTTTTAAATTTGATTTATCGGAGTCGGATTCGGAGTCGGAATCGGAGTCAGAGGCAATGTCAGTCACAAGTGACGGCAGAATAAAATAGTTTTATTAAGGGACAAATAAAAACATTATTCAGTGAACCTTTTTAATTAGAAAGTGATCAATTTACAAATACACAGACAATACAAATTGCTGTTTCTTATTAACATTTTCATAGTACTGTGAGAAAGCGATTACCTGAGCTACTGGTCGCGTAGTCCACGACATTTAAGCGCAAAGTGGATAAAACCACTATTGTATGTCTGCTCACATAGCGTGATAGCGTGAAGGTATGTTATTTATGTTATCTTAAATTTGATCCCATTTTAATATGGTGCAGGATTGATACATGTCTTCGAAAGTATAAGCCAGAACTTTTGAATTGACAACAGCATAATCCATTTCCCTCTACATCTCCCTCGTGTGTAGACAGATGTTGAGGATCGAGACTGTTTCCAAGCGTATATCAGGTTTTTTTTTTTTGATAGGCCGGGGGATATTGTTAACGGACCTCAGGGAGCTTTTTGGTTGTCGGACTTGCACCGACTAAAACCCCCGGGGTCACACAGCGCTCTCGCCTGGATAAGTTGGGCGGCACGCTACCTCAAGCGCATCGCCGGCGTATATCAAGTTGGGTCAACACAACCCAACACAACACAACACAACACAACCGAACAGAACCGAACACAACACAACCCAACCCAACACAACACAACACAACCCTTTTTTTTTTTTTTTTTTTTGTTAACCCGGTGGAAATCCCTACGGACCGTCAGGGGAGCAGTGGGGGCCGCTCCCCCGGTGTGTCGGACCTGCCCCGACTAAAACCACCGGGGTGTTCCTCTTCCCGTCATGAGCTGGGGTCGGAGGTACAGTAGAGTCCGCCTCACCGACCCGCAGCGACGTCCGGCCTTTAAGATAGGCCTCTATCTTTCCTAATTGCAAGGGGTGATGTAAAGAACCACCCCTCGCTCACCTTAAAAGTTGATGTCTTGGAGCGGTGTGCGGGAACACATCGCAGCACCGCTCTCGCCTTGGAATGTTGGGCGGCGCGCTCCCCGAAGCGGCCGCCCGGGCGTCGAATCCGGTTCAGGTAGGAAGGCCTCTGGCGAAGGCCCTCCTCCTTTGTCCAATCCTGCGTGGACGACGGATGGGGTTGTCGGGAGTGGAAAGTGCCTCCCGATCCCTCTCCGCCGCCTCTTTCGTCTTCATAATTTCCTCGCAGTATTTGAGGACCGCCTGCCACGCCCTGTCGCTGCCGACCATCGTGCGAACGAGCGCCGGCAGCGACAGGTCACCACCCACCACCCTGGTCAGGTCGGTCCTTTCGGAGGCCCAGGCTGGGCACTCCTCTAGCGCGTGCTGGGCGGATTCTTCGAGGCATCCGCCGCAGTGATGGCATCTGGGGTCCGGCTCGCTACCGGTTATGCGAAACAGGTACCACCCGAAGCTGCCATGCCCCGAAAGTACCTGCGTCAACCGGTAGGAGATATTGCCATGACCCCTTTCCAGCCATTCGGCCAACACCGGACGGATAGCCTCGATTGTCCGCCGGCCGTATCGAGGGTCCTCCAGCCTCGACCTCCATGTCATAATTGAGTCGGCGTCCAGCAGACGCCTCTTTGCTCGTAACTCGGTCGGGGCGGTTCTCTGGCCCCGGGCTCTTCGCTCCTCGCGCCATGTAAAAAGGGACGCGAGGGCTCGAGCATCCAAGTCCCAGGGAACCGACCCCGCTATCATGCAGGCCGCGTCGCATGATACCGTAGAGTAGCCCCGAATGATCTTGATGGCCAACGCTCTTTGAGGCCGCCGCAATAATGGAATATTGCGGCTGTTCAGAGCGTCGACCCATATCGGGGCTCCATACAGCATCATGGAGCGGACCACGTTGCAATAGAGGCGTCTGCTAGACACCCCTGGTCCTCCTAAATTGGGCATCAGACGTCCAAGGGCTTTTGTTACACCCAGCACCTTTGGCATCATTTGCCGGAAGTGCTCTCCGAAATCCCATCTGCCGTCGAGGACCAGGCCTAGGTAACGCATGGTCGCCCCGACGGCGATGCGAGCACCCCCGACAATGATGTGGGCGTCTGGAGGCAGCGAGGTCCGAGGGCCGCGAAAACACAACGCCTCGGACTTGTTGAGCGCCACCTCAAGGCCCAGCGCCTTAATACGTCGCACCACATGCGCCGTGCCCGCAGTGGCGAGCATTGCAGCTCGACGATAAGTGTTGCCCCGCGCGGCCACCAGCGTGTCATCAGCGTAACAAATGACGCTGACGCCGGGTAAGTTCTGGCCGCGCAGGACCCAGTCGTAGCCTATGTTCCACAGGAGCGGCCCGAGGACCGACCCCTGTGGAACCCCACAAGTCATCTCCCTTGTCTCCCATCCCTCACGAGTCGGGTACCTGACGCTGCGATCCGTCAGGTACGCCCCTATGATGCGGCGCAGGTACAGCGGAACGCCGTGACGCCGCAGAGCCTCCTTTATGCAGTTCCAGGGCAGGGTGTTAAATGCGTTGGCGATGTCAAGGGACACCGCCATGAGCACCCCGCCGCTGGAGACGGCTTCTTGCGAAAGGGACTTGAGCTGACGGATCGCATGCACCGTCGACCTTTCCCTACGGAACCCAAACTGGTTGGCGGCCAGATCTGGACCCTCTCCCTTGAGATGCTTGGTGATCCGGTCGGCTACTACCCTCTCAAACAACTTCGCGACCTCATCGATTAAAACGATGGGCCGGTACGCAGAGGGGGAGTCGGCCGGACGTCCGCCTTTCTGGAGAAGGACCAGCCTGCCCGTCTTCCACGTCCGTGGAATCGTAGCTTGGGACAGGCAGGTGTTGAAGATCCTCCTTAACCACTCTTCGAAGGCATCAAAGGAGAGGGTCCAGACCTTGGCGTGGATCCCATCCAGGCCCGGGGCCGTGGACTTGCCCTTCAGCTTATCCATTACGGACTCTAGTTCGTCCCTGGTCACCGGTGGCACCTGTGGATCTTGGTTGTCGTGGAACCAAGCAGGCACCATCGGTGGGGGCTGATGGTCTGCCCTGGTAGGGAACAGGGAGGAAACTATAGACCGTAACAGATCTGGCTGGAGCGTCTCCGTCAGCGGGGGGGACCATGGGCGGAGCTTGTTCCGCACCATGTGATAAGGCCTCCCCCACGGATCTCGGTCTAGGAGCTCCAGCAACTCCTTTCGGGCCTGATCCACGGCCCGGGCAATGGCGACCTTGAGGGCCGCGCACTTCTCCCTATACGCCGCGTAGAGAGACTCCTCTCTCGCGACATCTCTGCGTCCCCTGCGGCGGCTTCGGGTGTAGACCCGTCTGGCCGCAACGCAGGCGCGGCGGAGTTCCGCGATTTCGGCCGACCACCAGTACACCTGGCGCCGGCGACGGTTGGGACAGCCCCTCAAGCGCGACATGGAGGCGTCGCAGACTATAGTCATGGCTCTCCGGAGCCGGTCTGCCTGTTCGTCCACGCTAGCGTCGCCTCTCGACTCGGAGAGCCAAGTCTGGACGAGCGCCGCCTCCTGTAGGAGCTCCACGTCGAGGGACTTCAAACTCCACCTAGGAGGGTCCCTCCATGTGTCCCTGGGGCCCGAGTTGGTCTGGGCCCCCCGTTTCGGCTTGATGCAGTATCGGATGTACCGGTGGTCGGACAGAGTCTCCTCCGCGACGAGCACCCTCCATCCTTCAACCCGCCTTGCCAGGGCGGGGCATGCGAATGTAACATCCACTATGGATCCGCCCTGTGCCCGGATGCAGGTCAGCTCCTGGCCCTCATTGGCCACGGACAACCCAGTTCCCAATAACCATTCCTCTACCGCCTCACCCCGCGCATCCGTCACCGGACATCCCCATGCCATGGATTTGGCATTGAGATCCCCGGCGACTAGCACGGGGCGAGGGCGGAGTTGTTCCACCAGGGCTCCAAGTTGGGCGAGGAACCCCTCGAACTCGGCCAGCGACTTGTTGGGGGAGAAGTACACAGAGATGACTGCTATCTCCCCCACCACTGCTGCAACGTACCCCGTCCCTCTGAAGATGGTACCAAAGGGCGGGGCACCCGCGCTCGGCCGTCTTACTATGGCTGCCATGTTCGTGGGGTCCCCCACCCAGCAGTCACCGTCTGGGGGAACATAGTAAGGCTCCGACACGACCGCCAAATGCACCCCCCACTGTGTCAGGCTCTGAAAGAGAAGGTTCTGAGCCCTGGCACAGTGGTTGATGTTTCCCTGGAGAAATTTTAGCGGGGTGTGGTCCATTAAGGGACGGTCATTGGGATCTCCTCGTGGTTGCCCGCTGCCCTATCAGCGCCCTGGGCGCTCTCAGGAACTGGGGCCTGGGCCTGCTGCTCCTGTCCTGTGCGGGCTGCAGGCTGTCCTCTTTTGGGCTTGAGCGGCTTGGAGGCGACGGCGCAAGCCCTGCTGCCGACGCTGTGCTGTGCCGGCTTTCCGGCCATCGCGCATATGGAGCAGTACGGGACTGCTGCGGTGCACTGTCGCGCGATGTGGTCTATCTGACCGCAGCGGTAACATTGTCTGCTGCGGTCGACCTCCGCTTTGCACTTGTCCCGTACGTGCCCCGGCTGCAGGCATCGGAAGCAGCGCATTGTGCGCGCCGGCAGCATCCTCACCTGCGTCGACAAAAAGCCAACGATGAGTCTGCCACCGCTCTCCACCCTCTTGGCGACTGCCACGGGACAGTTCACTACCACGGAGCACAGCCCCGATCTGTCCTCGCGGATCACCCCGACCTTGACTTGATCCGGTGGGCAGTCGCCAAGCCTAGCGACGGCAGCCTGGATCTCTTCCGGGGTCGTGGAGTCGTCGAACCCTGACACTCGGAAGTCCGCCTTCTTTTCCGGCCTGGAGACGTAAATGCCATCCTGCGGGAAGAGCTCCTTAAGTTTAGCGGCCAAAGAGTCCGCTTTGTCGCCACTTGCGGAGCCCGGGAGTTGGAAGATCCGGGCTCCTGTGGCCGCAATCTTGACTCTAAGGCCGTTCTCTATCCCCAGACTGGTCAGGTCCAGGTCTTGTTTGGCCTTGGTCATGACCTCCTTGTAGGTCAGACCCGACGCCTCCGACCCCGGCTGCAGCTTAATCATCACCGCGGCCGTCTTGGGTGCGCGCAACCGCACGGTGGTGGGCTGCTGCTGTCTTCTCTGGCTCCGCTGAGGCTGGGGCTGACGGGAAGCTGGAGGAGGGTCCCGTTGCGCGGCCCTCTGCGCTCTTTGGGCTTGGCGCTTGGTTCCCTTTCTGCCAACCTCAGTCCAGGGAGTGTTTTCTTGTCCGGTGGTTGGTGGGGGAGGCTGACGAGGCGCCTCCCTCACCGTCAAATCCGGTTGGGCCCTTTCCGTGTCCCTGTTCCCCCTCCCCCTCGCCTGAGGTTGGGTACTGCCGGACGTCGGATCGGGCCGCGAGTTCGCCGCAGGTTTCTTCTTCTTCTTCTTTTTCTTCTTTTTCGCCGCCCCGCTCGCGGCCTGCGGGGCCTCCTCCACCTGAGGGGCGTCCCGCGCGCTGTCTGCCGCTAGCGGGGGGCGATGGCGCTTGGGAGGAAGAAGACGTCCGTCCACCTGCAGCCCCTCGATCTTTGCGTCCATCATGAAGCTCAGCTGTTGGACGAGCGATCGATCCCTTTCGTCGAACCAACTGCTGAGCTGTGTCAAGTCCGGTGTCGTCGGAGCAGCAGGGGCTGGCGGAGCTCTTGGAGCCAGTCCATGTGCCGTCCGCGCTCTGGCTTCCGCTCGGTCGGCGGCCATATCCTCCATCAGCTCCTTGAGCTGAGAACGAAGGCGCTCGTTCTCCCTAAGGAGCCGACGGTTCTCGTCGTTGGCCGTCCGACGATGGAGTTCGTCGACCACCTCCCTCATGTCATCGGCGGCCTCCTTCATCTCCTTCTTCGTGGTCCCCTTCATATTCTTGGACTTTTTAATATTCTCCCTAATAAGTCCATAGTCTCTCTCGGCTCGCTTCAATAACGCCGCGGCCGAGGCTTCCCGTTTGTCCTCATCCTCCGATGGAGTGACGGAGAGCCGCGATGTTTCGTGCGGACGGACATTCCGCGAGGACAACACCAGCTCTTTCTGCTCCTGCAGAGCCTTGTCCTCCTTCTCCTTTTCTATCAGCTCTTTCTTGGCCTGCCACAGCCCCACATGTTCGCCTGTTGTGGGCGGGCGACGACGTCCTTTCTTAGGGATCGCCGAGGTTTTGAGCGGCGATGCATCCCTGTCCGAGCCGCTCGAGGAGAGCGCGCTCGCATAGCGCCTCTTGCGCTCTGAGTTTGTGGAGGTCACCGACATAAGACTCCGACCGGAGTCGGAGTCCTCGATCCTCTCACACATCACCATTGGCACCCTTGCGGGTGAAGCAAAATCGGAATCCATCTGCATAGCCTTTGTCGTTGGTGCGGTAGGGGGGTCCGCCCTACCGCCGAGTGCAACGTTGCCCCCCCCAGAGAACGCGGGGCAGCCCGGGCTGGAGAGAGGCTCCAGCCCGGGGAGGGATTCTCCGGCCGCGGAGCGACCAGTACCCTCCTGGGGTAGTCCTATTGTTTGTTGCACTGCCATTTTTCTTTTTTGCATACATCCTAATTTCCATACATCTCGCAGGGGTTGAAAACGAAAAACAAAGAAGAAGAGATAGAAGGGGGAGAAAAGCGAAGAAGAAAGATAAAAGAAGAAGAAGGGGGGAATACAACAGAGGGCATAAGGAGGATAAATCGTGGGAAGGATGGGGTTATGAAAGGGAATACAAGGAAAAGGTAAGGTGGGAGTGAGGAGAGGGCTGACTGACTGCACCGGCGAACCGATGGGCGATGGGGTCGTCACGTCCCGACGCCGGAAACACAACACAACCCAACCCAACCCAACGCAACGCAACGCAACGCAACGCAACGCAACACAACACAACACAACACATAAAGTGTTGGATATATCAGAAACCGTTATCCTCCAGTGAACATTGTCCAGTGAACAAATTAAATCAAATTTGCTGCAGGGTTGTTTTTGTGTTAATTTCTATATTACTTAATTTAATGTAAATCTAAAATAAAAAAACCTTTTAGTAATAAATTTAAATGTACATTTAGTTTTAAATGTAATAATTTAATCATATTTTTTTAATCTAAATTTTAAAAAATGTCTTCTACAAATTAAGTAGCACTGATTGTTTGATTAATTGATATTATGTTTCAACAACATATAAAGTAAAATCAAATGAATTGACTACATCAGTGGTGGTGACCTCCGATGAATACCTCCGATTAAAAAGTTTCGGAACCGAAGTCGGAACCAAAGGTGTAATAACGATCGGAAGTTCAGACTTATCGGAGTCGGAGTCGAAGCTCCGTAACATCCCTGGCAAACACTACTTTAAATAATCAAATTGATTAGTAAACTCAATAGATAAAATATATGAAGTGAAAACCTACTTAAAAAAAAATTGAAGTGAACAACTATGCTTCAAGTATAATAAATACATCTTAACTAAATACATGAGTAAAGAAAAATCCTCAAGTCAGTTCCTAGGCTACCTAAAAGTTTACAGAATCAGTAAAAAGTCTATCTCCCAAAAGAATTGTAATTTTCTTGAGATAAATTTTTTGCATTAGTGTTGAATGGATTTGATGTCTTGAACGATAGATAACAAGACAGTTTAATTCGTACTCTTCGATCACCCATCGATATCGGTCCCTACTCTATTTGGGATCAGACTATTTTTCGCAATCCCGGTATTACGAAATTCCAAAACACAGAATTTCAGACAAAATCAAATATTTTAATTGTTAAAATAAAGCAAGGTTCAGAGTTTATAAACGTTTCATAAACTTTGAAAAATGTAGATCTTCCTTTATGCTTTTTATAATAAATTATATTTGTACAATTCAAAAAAATAAACTTACATAAAAACTACAATAATTAAAATTTAACCTATTTTTCTTTTTTAAATACAAGTTTATACATTTAGAACTATAATTTAGATAAAATACAGATAGAGAGTAATAAGAAAAAAACCACTTTCCAACATTCTAGCCTAAGCTTAAAATGTCTTTCGAATTACGAAATTTATGATAGCAATGTAGATGAGTGGTTAACTATTCTGCGGTTATACAACATTTTACAAACAAAGACACCAAATGAATCGTCGCTCGACTATAACACTATTGTAGTTCCAACTAAAATTAAGTTATACGAGTACTATATTCGTTAAACTACCTGGTTGATGCAAGGACGCAGCCTACGACTTCAGATCTATGAGTCGTGGGTTCGATTCTCAAACGACATAAATATTTACATACCAATAGATTCTGAACCAAAATGTTTGTGCAAATAGAATTTGTGGTTATAAACTCACTCAAGACGCGTGAGAAAATCATAGTGTGTTGTGGAACATCGTTAAAAAATGTATCTCTGGTTTTTCGTTACATCGAGGTTCGATTTAGAGATTAAAAGCTGTGGGGGCTAAGGAAAAGTTTTACTCTGCTTAAAATATGTAGAGAAAGTGAAAAGTAAGGGGGGCGATGGGGGCAAGGCGCGGCGGTCAGCGGCGGGATGATGGATCACCGAGCGGTCCGTGCCAGGACCTCTCTTCGCTTCTGTTCTCGATTACACCTACATATACCCGCCTTATTTTCGATCACTTTATTTGTAATCTATGTATATTTAGATGTTATTAATCACTTAAACAGCGTTCACGGTACTGAATCAAAGCAAATTAACAAGTAACTGTTACTGCGAGTATGGATTTTCATAATTACCGATATCCACAATAACCGATATGTTTCTAGATGAATTATGTGCATGTATTACTGAATTATATATTATTTTTATACTATTTACGTACACCTCATTGTTGCAAATTATCACTATTTTCGGAGCCATTCTACTATGTTTATTAAATACGTATTAAGAGATCTTTCTTATGAGATTTTTTTCCACATTAGTAATATTCTATATGTTAAGACATTATTTGAGTTAAATCATTAGAAATTCAATTGCTGTATCTATTACTTTATTAAACTATAGCATTTATTGCAAAAAGAAAAGATTTGCACTGTCTACAATCTATTAAGTAGGCATAGTTTTCATTTTATAACTAAGGAAGGAAGAGAAATTTTCTTCCAGTCTACGTTTTCCCTACATCGCTGTGAATGGGTGATAGAAGTCGTCCAGCTCGAAACTAATCACATCTTAGTTCCCCAACGTTTCATTATCATCGCGTTGTCGTCACTTTCTGGCATTGCAATCAGTCATAAGCTCATTTATAGAGTTAAAGAAAATTAATATTATTACTATAGATAAAATGAGAATTATTATTAGTCAAACCTCATGTTTTTATCACATATTTTATTTTTTATATTTTCAGGAAAGCATACAATATATAAACAATTAAAATAGACAAAAACAATATATAAGCCAGCAAAGTTTCCACAAAAAAAACATAATACAATATCTCACATATGGTAGTGAATACAAAACAAGAAGAAATCTATGAAATAATTACTGTCCATATAAACCAAATTTTGCGACGGAGTGTGAGTTGTACTCCGTCAAACACCTCAGTTATGTTGTGTGTCATGTGTGGGGTAGCGATGCGGCGGTCGTGTGGAAGCCCCCGCCCGGCCGAGCTGTCCGTTGCCTGGCAACCGTTTGTTTTCGCGCCGCCAGCCGTTACTGGGCGGGAATCAGGATAGAAGGGGTAGGTTCCATGATTGATCAGCCTATCCCGCCACTGAATGCCTACAGCTACATCTTTTTAAAATGTGTTCATAAGTTTTAAGATTTTGCTGCTTACCCGTTCTATTTGAACGGTTCAAACAAACCTACTCTTGGGTCCGATCTCGTCTCTTTAGTATTATTGTATCCAGTGACATTCTACCGATTCATAAAAATATTTAACCCTCATAGGATAATTATGGCATTCTAATAACATTATTTCAAATCAAATAAAATCACATTTAGGCTGTGATTTATAGACGCTATTTCAACTTTGTGTAGCAATGCTCTCAAAAAATAAATTCCTTTAGATAAAAAGCTGAATACATAATAGGAACTTGAGTATAGCCATAGTATTCGCAGAGCAAATTCCATGTTGACAAATTCGGTGCTTTACACAGCCTTCCTTTGACATTCATTGACCAATAAAAACTGTTGTCTTTTAGTTAAAATGTAAGCAAACTTAAAGTTGCGTATATAAATCTCAACGTTAGTACCTACCTACTTGATGTTTAAAGTCTTTTTTTCACTTTTAAACAGGAAAGCAATCGTCTGCTACCACACAATATTATACAAATTAATATCGAGTTTCTATTGCCATATTAACATAATTTTTGAATTTAGAACGTTTTTAAAATTTAATTAATTTACATCATATAATCATGATTAAGACCCTCCTAAGCATTTAAAAGTCATACATTTGTAAGCAATTGTGGATTCCCTTAGTGTTTAAAACATAGAAGCGCAAAATGTAATCATATTAATGATGAAAAATGTAAAATGTAATCGTGATCGTTTTTCATTATCAGATTACATTTTGCCCATCTAATATAGAGTAACGAAATTTAATTTACGACTGTATTTTGTAATCATTAATCAGATTACATTTTGCCCATCTTTGATTTACAAGCACACATTATAAACTAAACGTTGAGCGTTTATTAGATATCTATTGTGATAATTGATAGAGCTATACTTTTTCTACTATCGATTTAGCTTTTGACTGTGCCTTACAGGACATTACTAATAAGCATTACTAATAAACCTGTTTAGTTAGATTACAATTAGATAGTACTGATGTTTCGACTAGTAAGCGTCTAGTAAGTTAAGAGCGCTGACTATTCGGTTACTTACTTTGTTCGTATTTCTCATAAAATATGTACAAGCGGGTTACATTAAATCAAATTATGATCATTATAATGCTAATAAATCTTTACTTCCCAAAATTTATTTTGACATCTTACATAACTGGGTGATAATTCTCACAGTTGTACAAAAACACCGACCTGACCCGTGTAAAATCAAAACGTAATGCGAAGTAAACAAAACATGTTCCAACATGTTCGTAGGCAGAGGTTGCGACTTGCGCGCGGATTTGCTGTAAAGTAAGTATAGTGGAAATTGCCAAATACCCCCGAGATCGTAATCGGCTTGGACTCTAATAGGCTTCTTTCAACCGACTAAACGGCTAGTCGGACAAAGTGATAGTCAGCGCATAACTATTAGATATGTTACTAGAAGTTCTACTTAGAGAAAGGTGTATTTCTTTATAAGATTGTTTGGTTGTAGTGAAAACGCCTGAGTATTTTCATATTCGTTACTAAAAGTTACCGTTAAAACATAAAAAACAATATGTACTTCTATACTTTCCAATTTTTATATAAATTACTAGCTACAAATAAGTAAATTAAATAAATCTTTATACAAATGGATTCTAACTGTTACTTATTTAAAATAGAAAACGCTATATATAAAGAATTTTTAAACTAACAATAAGCGTTATAAAAACAGGGTTTTCCATTCTTGTCATATTTTATGAAATATGCAAAAGCGTATAGTTTTATGGGAGTAAAGGCAGAGTTTTTTAAATGTAAGTGCCCCTTTTTAAATTGCTTCACTATTGTATTATTTTTTTTATAAAATTTGCAAAAAGAGTTCACCGGTATTTAAGTTCGGAGAACTTAGTGATGCCTTCGTTGCAGAACCGTTACGTTAAAACACTCTTTGTTACTTGCATTGTTAAAATTGCAAAATTATGGCAATAACGAAAGAATATCCAAGGACCGCCATTGTTACACATAGTCATAACTTGTCTTATTCATAAAGACACAAAACTAAAAACGAGTAAATGAAATCAGGCATGCAAATATTAACTAACGAAAAAACTGCTTGAAAGAGAACCATGTAATTAAAAAACATTTAGAACAACTATTTTCATTTCGTCAGTAAATTATGTCATACAAAAAAGAGCTGCCTTTAAAATATATTTTTAAAAGGTATAGGGTATTCTGGATTCACAAAACAATTTTAATTATACTATATCACATAGGCTATTTAAAGTTGTAAATAAACTGCCGTCGCATTTACTAATAATAAAATTAAGTATATATGTTTTCCCATCAAAAGATTTGTAGTGTGATTTGGTATAATTTAATACATTTCTAATCTGCACATTTATTTATTTTATAAAATTGGGTACCCAACATAGGTGACATTGAGTACGAAAAAAGAACCATAGTACAGAAAATAGAACATATAAATGCCCCCAACATTATAGAGCACCATAACATTCACAATAATGTATATACAGGGTGAACGGTAATGCGATACATTCCTTGATAGACGTTGTAGTACAGCTTATTTGGAGTCATTTAAGTCATATGACACCATGTCCGAAACTTGTTAATTTCTGAGATATTCAAGATTTAAGTATTTTTTTATAAAACTCCAGTTTTTATGTTAAAATGTTCCCTTGTAGTGACGACTACAAAATAATGTTATTGTTTATGTTGTATTCGTATAGCTAAATAATAATAATTTCATTTTAAATTAAAATTTGTAAGAAGGAATCGTCATTACTTAAGTAAAAGCTTAAAAACCAAGTATCATTTTGCAAAAAAAAATTGTTTTAGGTAAATAAACGAAGAATTTCCAAGAAAATATGTATGAAATGTTTTGTACAAATTACATAATTTTGTTCCTGGATTCATTGGCTATTCAAAAAGGTACAGGTGTCAACAAAAAGTACATACTTATTGTTTTATATGAATTTTAAATGTCTAGTAGATACTTTAATAAAAAAATGAATAAATAAAAAGACACACAAACAACTAGTATTTTTGGTACTAGTAACTACTGATAACTAGTATTTACTTAAGTAATGACGATTCCTTCTTACAAATTTTAATTTAAAATGAGATTATTATTATTTAGCTATACGAATACAGCATAAACAATAACATTATTTTGTATTCGTCACTACAAGGGAACATTTTAACATAAAAACTGGAGTTTTTTAAAAAAACACTTAAATCTTGAATATCTCAGAAATTAACAAGTTTCGGACATGGTGTCATATGACTTAAATGACTCCAAATAAGCTGTACTACAACGTCTATCAAGGAATGTATCGCATCACCGTTCACCCTGTATAATGCTAGTTTACAGTAAATTGAAGAATGTAGTAAAATTCCAAAAAAAAAGAAAATGAATATATAAATATGTACATACATAAGTAGACGCAACACAAAAAGATAATATTGTAACACTAGTAACTATAAACGAAATTTTATAAGTTTATATTTTAGATATAGGAACTTACGTAATACTCTTTACGTTACTTCATAGGATCGAAGTGACAGTTAAGCTATACATATTTAATCAATTTTAAAACATGACATCCAGAAAGAAAGCAAAAACAAATTAATAGTAGACAAAAAATTACACGGTAAAAATTAATTTACAACTTTGGCTCGTTATAATCGAAAAGAAAGACAAAGAAATAATAAACTATAATTACAGAACCCTTAATTGCAGTAGTTGACATCCTTTCGTCGGAAAAAATTAATTGAATTTAATGATAGACCTGTTCCCGAAGCAGTAACAACGGTGACTGACGATATTCCGACATAACATTTTAAAGAAAATTAAATTATTTCATTAATTTCATATAAATTTTGGTTAAAACTTTTTTCGCGTTTTTCTACTTTTTATTAACAAACTGTTTGATGTTTTTATTAAATGCAGTGTTAAATTAGCTGTATCTATATTTTACATATAATATTTATAAAATATAAATACATTTCAATTAATTATTGTGTTATTTAATTACTATCACTATAGCTCTAACATTGTAGGTATACAAATATATTTTTCAGAATTAATTTCAGGTCAAGGTTCAAATATGCGACATTATAATCTAAGTCAGTCACTTGAAAAAATGTAATAAAGCAGACATATTTCCATGCATATCTTATGAAGAAATTCCATCAAGAGGCGGCGAGCGCGGGCGGACGGCCGGCGACAGCGCGTGCCACTCCAAATTACTGCTATTATTTTATAATCCCTCCTAGTTATGTTTCGAATATTAATGACATTCCATAGCTTTTTGTTTCAAACGAGCCATTATATTAAGCAACACTTCCTTCGGGAATGGGAACTGAAGTCGAAAATGTCCGCAACGTCATGTGAGCAATTACATATTACAAATGTGGTAAAATATATCATATATATGTATGTATATATGATTGATATTCTTTTATTGTTATTAATTAGCTAGATTTTTATTTTTGTACTAATTTTTGTGGAAACTTTGCTGGCTTATGTAACATTTTTTGTGTATATTGTTATCATTTTTTTTATTGCTGTATGTTTCCCTTTAAAATAAATAAATAAATATTTCCTAGTGATGCTATTGAAATTGAATAATAGAATAACCTCAACATAGCTATTACATTTAGCCAGATAGATAGCTGAGTATTCTTCTCCGTTAACCCGAAACGGATATGTGCCTATTAAAATTAATAAAGTTATAATTGAATACGAACTATTGTTAACAGAGCGCTTGGTTCTTTGTAGCCGGACTAATTAAAACATTCACTTACCACAGTTCGACGGAAATCTATAAAAACATGACCCCTAACGGCTGCAATAAGGTGGATTCAATTTTTTATTGATATACTTAAAAAACAGAACACGCGCCTACGAAATCCGATTAAAAAAGGGGTAGACGTGTGTCTTCAGAAAAAACGCCAGATATCGTATAACTTTAATACGACGGAATAGAGCTATTTAGATGCCGCTGCAGGTCGAAAACGGTCGATTGTTTCGATATCGATTAATTGGATCATACGGGAATCGATAACCTTTCCTTGGAAATGTGTTTGTCCATCTGCCCTTTCAAATTATGGGATTTTTATCTTTTAACTTAATAAATAACCTTCAAAATATTATGTTTTCATGACTACATATTGTTTATCAGAGTTTCTAGCACGAATATGTGCGATAACGTTTTCGTATGATAAACCACATAATTCCGAGCGGTTTTGAAATCGGTAGTACATTCCGAAATACGTATTTCGAAAAAATATATATCACATGTAATTTACTAACTTTTAAATCGCAACACCTTCTATTACCATCAATCGAGTATTGCTATAAAAAGTTAGAAATCTGTATGCGCCAGATGTTTTTCTAAATACCGCGGAATAGAGTGGTTATTCTAGAACCGCTCGGAATAAAGTAGTTTGTTATACGAATAGGCTATCGCGCATATTATCATATATATCTTGTGTAATACCAGTCGTAGTTTCATCTTGGTCTTGCATTCGCCAACACTATCTATAACAGGGCACATTAAGCCAATGTGTTACTTTATCAATTTAAATAATCCCTAACAGACAACAGGTGTCGGTTTAAAAAACCACCGTGTCCATAGAAAGTTGCGTCAACCGACATAATCTATAGTTTTTTCGGTCGAAAAAACAAAACCCACACGCTTTTCATAGCCCATATTAATATTATATTCTTACAATTCTTTATGCAACCCTTTGAAGTAGGTTCTCGAATTTCGATAACAAAAAAAGGGTTAAAGAAATTGTTAGGTAAAAAGTGAAATTTTAACCTCACCAGACAACGGTATTTTCTGTTTTTCTCTATGATGCACTATGCGGACATATGTTTCGAATTCATGGTACATGTCATTCGCAGCTCAATTACTTACGCGTCCGGTAGACAAGTGCAGCGTCCGCATAAAAAACCACAATGGAAGGGTTCGGGAGTAGCTGTATGCTACAACATCCGTGTAAACATCGTGTAATTGCACATTTCAGGTAAAAGGGTTCATTTTAACAAGCCTATTCATCGATTTTGCGCTTATGCTTAACCATTTTGTTACTGCCCAGCTTATAAACTGAATTATTTAAAAAAGTATATTGTAATTAAACAAATAATAGTTAATCTATAGTTATTGGTAATGTATAGTTAATGGTTATGGTGGTAGGGCGATTGCCCGAACTGAGTCATTACCACAGTACATAAGTGTAAAGACCGTCATTGTGACTCGGTGTGGCCTCTCGCATTTCGGGATTCGTTTACAGAGTCAAACTGTATAGAGTTTCGTCAGCTCCTCTTTCATATCGTTTAGAAAACGTAAACTTCATACAATTTAAAATCTAAAAATTAATTAATTAATGAAATAGTGATAAATAATATAGTGATAAACTTAATGTTAAATGTGGTAACTATTTAACCACCCCTCGCCAAGTAGATGCGGCCTGCAGACGGCCAGACGTCGCCGGGTACCGAGGAAGATGGCTCAGCCTTGCCCTTGGCACTCGGCAGGCGGGATGAGGAACACCCCGGGGGTTTTAGTCGGTGCAAAACCGACACACGGAGGAGGGGGGCAGCCCTCACCGCCTTCTAAAGGTCTGTTAGGGATTTCCCCCGAGTTACCAAAAAAAAAAAAGAGTACGCTGATAATAAGCCAACTATTTATACTTGTAGTTGCATTAAATATTCACTAATCACACCTAAGTACCTAAAAAGCTTTTTAAAGAGTTGAGCAGCTTTTTTTATGCTGCCTCGACGAAGACACAACAGTGCACTGAAAGCACATTGCGGTCCAAGAATGACAACAACTATCAAAGAATATACATAAATATATTGACAGTTGGCGTCACCATGTCGGCCTCATCATAGCAAGACACAAGGTATTACTAGGTAGGTACACAAGCTGAACTTGATACGCGACAGACCGAAGTTAGTTAATATGATTGTCTTTACACTTGTCTACTGTGGTCACGACCCAGCGTGGGCAATCGCTCCACCGCCGCAAACTTATGACTAATAATTGTAATAGATATAATTCTTGTAAATTGAAGACCATGAAACCAGTTTGACATGTGTATAGGTAGTCACAATCACAAAATTGGAACATAAATCGCTCAGTGACAATAAATAAAAAACATAAAAAGCTACCTACTAACAATCAATCCCTATCCTTTATTGCGGCCGATTGTAAACTGATAAAGGGCTGAACAGCGCTGCTGTCCGCGTTGCTAATTTATAAATGATTGAGATTTCATTTTTTCAGTTTTAGGGGAATCGACTTATTGAGGACAATTTTACCACAACAATGCGATTTTCAAATTAATAAACACAGATTTTTGCACGTCATAAAAAGTCATGACTATTAATTACCTTATTTTCCTGTATTACGTATACGTATAAACAATAGTAATCTAGGAATAATACTTTTAGTAATGAGGTCGCTTATTGCTTTTTGTTCTAGTGTGTAAATCTATGAAATTTTCTTGAACTTTTTTCCATTTATTCTTCATTAAACAATTAGCGTTTTTTTTTGTTTGCCGCACATTTGGATTTACTCATGTGTCATGGCTGTATTTACAAACATAAAGTTAAGGTCCACAAACACGCAGACCCAGAATAACTATCCCAAGGTCATACAAATATTTGATCAGCGTGGGGATCGAACCCACAAGTCAACGTGCTGAATTCGCAGGCACGATCACTGTGCTAAGCAATTCTTCAAATTGGTACTACAAATAATGTTTTAAGATGCAAAGATATAATACAACAGCAAAGGCTTTGTTTGTGGTCGATATTGTAAGTGTTGTTGGCAATACATAATGTCAAAGTATGCAGAATAAATATATTTTTTGTTGTATCTTCTGCAGAAACCAGATGAGAGAAGCTGAAGCTTAATGGCGCCTATCGGAAGAGCCCTATGTCCTGAAGTCGATAAAATACTGTTATGGCATTTATGCGATGATGTGCGTATGTGGATGATAGAAATGAGCAAATGTATGGGACTGATATAAAATTACAAAATATGACGTCGATACGTTATGTTAATTCTGTACATTTTGGTCTTTTCTACAAGCGTTACCGCTAACCGAATAGTACTTCGTCTAGACTATCAGCATTCAGAAAGCAATTGTAGCAACTATAAGGAGTTATAGATGTTTCTAACTGAAAGTTTTTAATTATAATTCAGCAATATAAATAAAGTGAATGAGTTGTGCCTAAATCGTGTTTTATATTCCATGCCCTTTGAAGCAACATACCTCTTAATTACTCTTTTTATACGTATAATAATTTGCTAATTATTTCATCCTTTAAATGAAGGGTCCGAATTCACAACTGTCGTTTTAAAAAAGATTTTTTTTCCATAATAACGGCAATCGATAGACGCGAACCAGTGATTACTAGTTTCAAAAGCACCCTTTCTGACCCACTTTTTACCAGTTTAACTATTTTTCTATTCCCTCTTCAAAATGTTCCCTTTGAAAGGCCGGGCGTGAACGAGTTGATGATATTACATTTTTTATTAAAAAAGAAAAATTTACGAACAATCTACTGTATTAACAACAAAAACAGCGCTGTTGTGTGCTTTGTGCGAGTTTTTTGCAAGTTCGCGTGCGCTTGCGCGTCGGCGGAACTCCGCGTCCGTGCGAACCCTTCCCGGCGAGCGGATTGAACTCCGAACCCTTCCCGCTACGATAGGATATGTACTTGAGGGTCGCCTTATATGAACCCCGTGCCTCTCTATAATACCCTAATGGAACAACATATGCGGCATCCCGTATCACATACGCCGTTTTGCTTTCGAACCTGTTTGATAGTATTCGCATGTGTGACGCCCGACAGCTGCATCAGTTTTTATGTACGCTCTCATATTTTTTCACAATACTCTAACACACCCTTGAAACAGTTTGCGCAATCGATGACAAAACTAAATATTCCGCCCGATGATTTCCGTATTTTTGGAGAAACCGAACTCTCGTTGAATGCGTGGTGGTTTTTATTACAAAATAATGATAAATTTAATCTGGCTGGAAGTATTCAAATACAAAAGTATTTTTGAAGTTATTGAACTGTATCAATATTGAATATTATGTATTTACATATAGGTATTTATGGACAGTATTCTATAAGATTGTATTACATATATGGCCTATGATCAATTTAGAAAAATTATATTAAGTTATACGGTAAAGTGGATACGGTCACTAATGTATCTCTGCTCACCCCGCAAGGGATATAGCGTGACGATATATTATTATTGTAAAGTTATATAATTGGTATTAAGTACAAAAATATCTCACTTAAGATTCGTTGACGTTTTATACTCCAGACACTTCGGAAAATAATTTATTTAGCCTCAAACTAAATCGAAAAAATCTGGAATAAATATTGTGTAATAAAATTCAATGCAGCTAGAGAGCCAGCTTTAAAAAAAAAGCTCGTTGTTGATATAGAAATACCCCACAAAGTGCCTTCTGTTAATAAGGTATTGTTAAAAATCAGGATAAAATAGTCACCGATTAATATCAATTTAGAAATCGTCTAGAGGGAAACAAAAATAAAAATAAGTCACCTAATAAATTTTAATGCGACGTAATTTGCAACTATATCTAAAGATTCGATCATTTTGTTTAATTCCACTAATTTATACTTCCTTAGCAGGTATAAGATTAAAAAACTTGTGTTACAGTAATATAGACCTTTTAGTTGTTGGAAATCTGATTGTATACAAATTCCTATACTTAATATACCCAAAAAGTTCAGTAATACATTTTAATGTTATTTTTATTAACAATCAACATTATTAATAACAATTTAAGCAGTGCAATATCTACTGTAAGCATCAAATAAAGGACCTAAAATATATTTAAACTAATTAATATGCCTATCTATGTTAGCTCTACTTAATTGTCCAGCAGACTAGATTAATAACGTCAGGCATTATTCACAAATGTTTCTAAAAACCTGTTACCTGCTGTTTAAGGCTTTACAGTTCTGCAATAATACAACGATCTTCTAGAATATTCTTGTCGCGCACTAGGGAGTCATAGAATAGGTTTCCAGGCATAGTTTTTTCCTAAAGCAATGGTATGACAATTTTTAAGAGGGTAGCGAATAACACCGATTTATATCAACAACGCAATAACCACACTCTTTATGTTGCAGGTTTTCCTAGGCCGAAATATCCACTTACTATCAGATGGAACGTCAGCTTCTTTGTTTATAAAAATTAAAAAAAAAAATCATTCACTTTACTATACGATAAAAAGATTGCCTCTCACTATTATTAAGGCTGACATTTATAGACGGTACTATTTCGACTTTCCTTAGTAAAATTCTCAAAAAATTATTTCGTTTTGACAAAAAAGCTGAATATGTAACAAGAATTTGAGTATAGCCCAAGCATTCACAGAGCCAAGTTCACGTTGACAAAATTGGTGACTTACCAAATTTTTTGACATTGATTGAGTAATATAAATTGTAATAATTTAGTAAAGTAAACTTAAAGTTGCGTCTATAAGTTTCAGCCTAAATGAGACCATCAGTTCCAGACTAGTCCAAATTCCGTGAAAACATTAGTGACCCAAGATAAATTACACATCGCCAATATGCGCCATTCAAAACTGGTAACAATGCATAAAACATGTTATGGTCAAATAGTATATATTTAAGGCAAAATCTATTGTTGAAAATGCTAAATTAATCAGTATTCGAGATGTTTTTTCTACAGCAAACAATAATTTACAAATTTTCCCATTAGGCCGTTCTAACTATGGTGGTCTCAAATAAATCAGTAAAATAATTGATAACACGCATGGCTCTTTATAAAACAAGAAGACTCGTATTTTCAGATGACTGTGAATCGACTGATAAAAGCGTATATACTTATATAGGCACATTGCATAGCATTTACGGACAATTACATACTTTGAACTAACCTCAATCTTAGCTTGCGCTTAAATTATAGATATTAGACAAATATATATGTACATACTTAAACACATGTACACATCTATGACTCACAACAAAAACAGCTTATCTCAGAAAACTTTTCCAGTACTGGGATTCGAACAGACACATTCAGTGTCGCATGTATGGTCACCCCACACTGCACTATCAGGTCAACTTGCAACTTACTTAACATATTTACTTCACCCCAAGTGTATGTTTACAATGGCAACTGATAGTATTGATTATGCAAAGCGTCTGGCCGAGGATGTCTGAATTTTGCGAACGCACACTAAAGGGCGGCTGCACCTATCGAACCCTTCATTTCGTTCATTCGTATATACTTAAATTATTCTCACGCATTCGCAGAATATATTTAAGAGTTGTATTTTATAATAATGTGTTTTGGGTCATACTATATAACATTATTTCAAGTACTCACGGATATTATCTATTATAATACAGGGCGTCCCAAAACTCCTAGTCTAAACTTAATAGGGTAATAGAGGAAAGGTAGCTCTATAACTTACTGTAAACAGAACTCTCTGAATCCCGCACGTTTAAGAGATATTTATAAAAAATTTTTTTCTTTATTTGGAATTACTTTTATTTTAAGACTTTTTAAAATATTTACTGTTGTTTTAAGATGCGAATTGTTCAATGTTATGTTTTCAAATAAATTACCAATATTAAAAAAAATAGTTTCATCATTAAAATTCTGTATTAGTGAAGTTATAAGCAAAACTGGAGAGCTATTATTATTATTATATTATAGTTACGTGAACGGGTAATTTGTAGAAACAAAAACAAAGGTACCTATTTTAAAGTATAAGATATAGCATCACTCATTGGGAACAATCAGCAGCTAATCATTAAACAAAATAATTCTATATAATTCATATTATACTGCTGTCATACAAATGAACTAGCTGTAACTTTTCTTTTTCGAAAAAATGTTCTTACATAGCTTGTATGCACATATGTCAAAACTACTTACAATGCTTGTATATATTTATTATAATATAAACACAAGTTCCGGTATCGTTAATGTAGTTATGGCTTACCAATCCTTGTTAGTCATATTACATAGAAATTAACGTGAAAAGCGTCTTTGAAGACACCAAATTTCCCTTTTAAAATAAGCATACATCGTAAGCCACATGTGGCTGAACTGCGTTATATATGACAAACTACAATTTGTCTTTATAAAAAAGGGAAATATGAATTTCTTAGGACCTCCTAACGAAAAGGTTTTGTCAAAAGACAATGTACAATCGAGCCCACCTCAGACTGACATTAAATCGAAGATGTGTTGGGGCTCCAGAGGAAAGTATCGATTGAAAAGACACAATTAAAGTTAGAGTTAGGCGAGCACGGCGTTTGTTGTCTCACACGTGTGCGTATGTGTTAGTTCCGTGTTAACCCCACAAAACTTTCATCTCTGGAGACCCTTCACGCGAGTGTGTGCGATGGGAGGGTCGACCCTCCCCACGAAGGGAGTAAAAAGTAGTTGTGACTTGTTCACCTCTTTCGCTGTCGCCCTTTGAGGCTGAATTTACTTGTGCTTTTTTTATGTATCTACGTCGGTTTACGACGCAAAGATGGAGATAGGTTTTATTAAACTTTATCTGTAACCTCAACGATATTGAGCAAAATATAATATTTTGCTCTATTATTATATTTCGTTACCTATTATTAATAATTATTTTAATAAATAAATTATAGCTATCAGTTCATTAATATCCAATTAAAACAATTCATCTTATTTTATGGACAGTTTGTGGTTTATCAGTTACTATTGAACCAAATATGGGCACATATGGAAAGACAGTTTAAGACATATTAATAAGCGGATAATTATTCTATAAAAAAATTTCTAGAAAGCTGTTTCAGGTTTTAAATTTAGCTTTTAAGTGAAAAATTAAAAATAATCCTTAAAAGTGAGACTTACTGTTGTTAATAAAAGTAGCGGTTTAATATAATCTCAATAAATTTATTTTATAGCACAAATACATCCATTACATGTCACACACAATAATACATGTCAAATCTTACTTTAAAATTATATTAGACTATTTTTCATTTATGGCCAGATATAAACATAGGTTTTACTGTAGTAGTTATATACTTTAACAACTGTAAATACAATAAAACATGCACCGTATGTGAGGAAAGCATTTTTATATAAAGTACACAAAACGCGTGCCATCCAATTAATATTATAGATATATGCCTAAAATAATGATTGTAAGAGCATCACCTGTGACGTCTCGCCGTGCGGCACACACTATTTAGTAAAAAAATCCCTTCCAGACATAAAATTGTGCTCGTGCTCATCAGACACGCAACAATTGGGTTCGGCTGCGGGGACACATTTTTTTACTAAAAAGTGAATTTTATTTTTAAAAATCCCTCTTTCCCCGTATTGCTGATAGTTTAAAAAAGCCATAATACGTCTATGAACGACGCGCGCGCGCCGGCTGAAGATTTGACGCGCCGGCGCATGTGTTTCTAATCGTCCCCTCGTAATTTCACATTTTTTACAATTTTATATTCTTCACATAAAAAATATATTGCAAATTTGTAATCTGCCGGACAGTGATTGCAAAAAATACTGCGCTTTTTCACGTCATCATTGAACGTTTGAAAGTATCGGGGTTGGTAAGGGACCAACGGTTTTTGTGACCCTAAGAGTCCGTTCATTGTTACACAAGAAGGGGCACATCTCCCTACATACCTTAACGTCTTGTCCAGTGTGGAAACTAATGTAAATTCAGTATAAAAACAGGAATTTAAATAACTGTAGTGCCCCAGAATCGAAGGACCCTCGGCATTATAGCGTTATTAATACCAGCCCTCTGACGACAAAAACACGCATCAATAGGGACTACTTATCTACCTACTGTTTCACTGATGAGCAGCCCGTGTTGATAAAACTGACAGCGTAAATATTGCTAATATCGGGATTATGCTACCATATAATAATATATAAAAATTATATTTATTTTATAAATTAATAGATTTAATCTGGACACTTTATTGAACACCTAATTGACTTAAATCAGATTTGTCATAGCTTAGATTACTTATTATTATTTATATGAGTTATCTGACTAAAACAAGTTAACAAAATTCAAGTAGACCTCTTTCACCATATAGACTATTTGACACTTTTAGAAACGTTCAGGCCTTCAGGAATGCTCTCGTCACAGGAATACTATAATATTATATTATTTTCACAGATTTTTGAGTAATAAAGGACAAATGAAAAAAATATAATACAACATAATCTTATTACAAAAACCTTTATTTTTATTTCGCGATGAGGAATTTCGGTTAGTAAATTATTTTAAAGATTTTTGTGAACTCGTATAGTGCATATATTCAACTGGATCTTGGTCCCGGTAAGTACGAAAAGAATTTAAAGCCTGTTATAGATATTCACATTGTTTAGTCATGCTTTTAGTTAATAATAATAATAAAACCTTTATTTCAGATTCCTCCAAATACAAAAACGAACAATCATCATATTTTTTAGACAAATTAATTGATGTTATAAATACCAGAGTAAATGAGCCTTTTCATGCAATACTATATGAAAGGGCCATACAATCTCATAGCTAAATATGGCATAGGATGCCATCGGAACTGCCTCTCAACCACTGAAGCATCGAAGCAGATCGCCGACGCAAAAATCATTCAATACCCAACACACTACATAACTGGGACAGCCCCAACAGCACCCAGAACGCATAGTTATACTGAATTCGCACGGTGGAGCCTTCTGCGAGTACCTTACCCACAAACTGCATGAGTAAAAGGACTAGCAATACGCCTCGAACAATGTCAGTTTGACTTCCCTTGTGCAGCGCGCAAACCTGAGAGCAAGCAAACTAAAATGAACAGCTAACGCCCTCAGTCAATGTCTTCATCGTCTGTAAGCAATTTTGTTACCAAATGGCCAAGGTACTTAAAATGCGTTACAATAGGAAGAGGAATGTCATTCAATACACACGTGGAATATATATTGCCCGCAATTTACCACTTTAAAAATCATTATTTCGCGATTAATTATTTAGTTAATGTTTCGAGATAATATGGTTATTTCCATTATCATTAACCTTTTCAGACTTGAATTATTTTTTTGCTCGAATAAATGTAATTTTATTTTTAAGGTTAACTTATGTTAAAATAAACTAATATGGAAAAAAACCGTATATAAGCAAATGAATAAAACGGTATCAGATATTTATTTATTTGTTTTAGTATTAAAACGTTATTTCCTTATTTATGGGTGTCTGTTCTAAAAGGATTAAAAAAAACGTTACCCGTCTGTAGGATTTGCTTTTGAGTTTTAGGTATGTTTATATATTAGGTCCTTACATATGAAATTGGCGTTTTTCGTACTGGCCACTTTAATCACAAATTTCTCCTCTTTGATAAGGAATTCCAAATTCAAATTTGTACAGCTATAGACTCATGTATTTGTGCTTCGATGATCGTCATTCATTTGTTTTTTTCTTCTGTTTTTTTCTGTTTGCGTCACTCATTTTACAAAATGGAAAACTTAAAATATCGCATTATTTACGAGTACGAGTTCCGCCGTGGCACTAGTGCTGCGGAAACAACTCGAAGGGTGAATGATGTGTATGGCGGTCGTGTTGCAAAAGAAAACACAGTTCGTTTTTGGTTCCAACGTTTTCGTTCTGGAAATTTCGACCTGCCGAACAAGCCCCGTGGACGGCCTGAGAGTCAAGTTGATAATGAAGAGTTGAAGGCTATTGTGGAAGCGGATCCATCGCAAACCACGTCCGAGTTAGCTGCAGGCTGCGATGTTAGTGATAAAACTGTTTTAATTCACTTGAAGCAAATTGGGAAGATTAAAAAGCTTGAAAGGTGGGTACCTCACGAATTGACTGAAGCAAACCGGCAAACGCGCGTCGACTGCTGCGTTACATTATATACTCAACTTCAGTTCTTGGTCAAAACAAATTTATTTTTATAGAACTTTGCTAAGTAACGTCGAAATAGCGTCTGCAAATCTCATCCTTAGATTTCGAACAATTACTTGTAGCCAGTGTTGGCCTTATAAATATTTGTTTCGTATAAGGATCGAAACATAACGTGTAACGAAGAAGTCACAAACTACGATTGTGCCAATCGAGTCGTCTCGCCCTGTGATTATTTTTCATTATTTAATACTGTCTCGGCAAAGTGAATATACCATACATGATGGAAAGCAAAGTGTAGACCTAGAACGGCAGCAATCGCCAATGGAAGAGAATCTATTGACAGTTCTGAGACTCTGACGTCATGATGACTACAATTGCCACGTTAGAAGGGTTCCAGGTACACGAAAAACTGGACGTACACAAAGTGACCCTGTCAGGTATATTTTCTCTAATTTTGTAACATAGCTAGAACGGAATATATATTGTTTAGGGCTGAAGGGAATGCGAGATGCAGGGCTAGTATGAGGGGCAGCCGGCGACCGGGAGTCGGCACGGCGAGACGGACGGTCGCCGTGCGGGGAGGTCGCGAGGGGTGCCCCGGCAATGATGCCGACATACGAAATTTTACCTGTACTTTTAAGGATTTTAATGGATATAGGGAAATTTTTCAGGATAAGAATTTTACATAGATTTTATAGTTAATTAAAAATAAAAGGATAAAAAAGTCTGAATAGCGTACATATAACGCTAGTTTATGAAAGTTTTGATTACGATGGTAAATATTTCTTAGAAATAGTAAACATGTTATATATTTAGAAGCACTATATTACGCTCCTACACCTGTACCTTATGAATACTAACTTATTAGGTATTAAATGTTATGAACGAGATATGATTTATTTCATATTTTTAGCACACATATAAAAGTACAAATGAAAGAGTCAATATTAAAAAGTATTCTCTGCCAGTCATCTGTAACAACAAAGCATCAAAAATATAGCTACATTTACAATATTTTTAGGACGATTTTGTTGTCCGGAGCTGGCAGCCCTGTACGCCACCGCGTGAATTGCACGACTGCTCCGGGGGCGCACATTTACATCAAACTCTCGTTACGCACAACCTCCGAAAACCATCATCCACATAACCAACTATCGGGCAGCAAACAACGATGTCTCCCTATGGAATCGTTTTTTGTACGATGCGCTATCGATCGGTTTCAACTCATGTATGCACACAATAAACATGAGTATAAACGCAAAGAAATATGCCATATAGGTTCTACCTATTTAGTATTCTTTTTTATAGTTAACTTATCACATGAAGGCTGATAAAACTATTTTATGTTGTAGTGCGTCCAAAAACAGGTTGCTGCTGTGTATAACAGCTATAAACAAGCTCTCAAAGAGATCAACTTTATTTGTGAATTAAATATTAATTGACCGCAAGACTTTTTGCTATTATCAGAATATATATTATTTTTTCATCTTCTATATGCTTATGTATATGTCAATGTTCACATATGGCGAGATGAGGGTTAGTCGCCCTAACCCTTTAGCGCGAGGGGCGGGCGCAAGGCGGCGGCGGAAGGGTTGCCGCCCGCGCCGCGACCAGGCGACCAGGCTGGGCGGCACCGGCGCCCACCGCGCTCCGATCGCACTTTTACGACGAGCTTTTTATCGTGCGTGCTGTCGTTTTTCCTTTTCTATTTTTTATGTTTATTTCCCCGAAACCATAAATTATGTTTGAAAGGAGGGAACACTCGGACGTAAGAATCGACAGGAACCGGGGTGATGTCGAGTAACTTTTCTGTTCTCGTTTTTTATTTATTTTATGGTCTTTCGTATGTGTCGTGCGTGGGGTGACTGCAACGTCGTCATGGTAACTGCATAGAATAGAGCCAGACCGATCAAAAGGTCCATAATATACTGCCTACCGACTGACTACATTATGTTTATAGAAATAAACGAATATTTGTTATGGTAACCTGATCTACAACAGTAAACAAAGCTTGTCTATATTCATTTGATCCTTGTTTGCGAACAAACTAACGAGATGGACGCCGAGCAACTGTTTGCACATGAGAGCTGCACTATATCATAAATATAATACCACGCTGTTTGTAATAATATGTCTCTTAATTTGCAATATTTATATATACCTACACATATTCTGTATCGATTAATATATCCAGGTTAAAAGTTATACGTGAAATAAAGCAAAAGCTAAAGCAGTTACAACTAAATTTATCACCACCTTTTTTTTTAGAGACTGTGGTGTCCTAGTGGATAAGGACCGGTTTATATACATGGCAACGCGAATGGTCGTAGGTTGGAATTCTGGTACGCACCTCTAGGTTTTTTCAGATTACGTACGGATTTAGGCATACATGCTCATCGGTAAAGGAAAATATTGTCAGGTATGGCATCTGTTAAAAATGTCATATGTGAGTGCCCTGAGAACGGCAATCAGCTATAGCATAGCGGTCACGTTCGACACAACATATACATAAGCGCAAAGAGGATACAACCATTAATGTATTTCTGCTCACCCCGTGAGGGATATAGTGACTACATTTTTTTTCAAATAGGTATTAATTTAAGTACCTAACCATTATATATTTTCTTAGTTATTAATATTTTTATAAGTACTGAAATCGCGTATTTACAACCCGTGGCTACTGAGATGTTCAACAATAATACCATCAGCATTACATAATTATCAAGACCACATTTATAATTAATAGACATTACAATGGCCGTGAATATTTAATTGTCGATCAACCGCAAAAACTCAACAAAGCCAAGTTGTATCCACTTAATTGCTCACCCTTTGGCTGTAAAAAAACGCGCCATATTGCGTCCAGTGAACTAACCACCGCGAAAGAGAAATTTACGAATAAAAGCTGTAATAGTTACACGGTGCATTTAAAATTAGAACCCTTTAGGGCGCCACACCGCCAGACAAAGGGCCGAATGGCAAATTGCCGGCAGGTAGCGATGGCGAATATGCCCCATTGGCGTTCCAATAATTACTAAGGGCTCTAGTTTAATAAATGGCTCTTTTTCTAAATTATGAAGGGATCGATCTGATCGCACCATACGGACATACCTGCAGCGAACCCTTCGCCCATTACAAAATGAGTTAAGCTCTCCATCACTTTTGTTTGCAGTTTTCAAGGACCTTGAATGTAAACCCAAAATTTATCATTTGCTTGTGTCTATCTTATGTTAGACAACAAATAAAATCTTAAATCACTAAAGCACAATCAAATTAATTTTTTTTTTTTCAATAATAATAACTTCAGTTCTGCTTACTTTTGAATACTACTTCTCTCTTACGTCCTACTTATTATAAATCTATACTATTTGGCATTTATGTAAGTATATTTATAGTCAGTACATATGCACATTATTTATTAAACTGTACCTATTATCATAATAGGAGTTCAGAATAGGTGTTTATATATTGATAAAAATGTTGTGTCTGCACACAACAAAGAATCTCCGGCTCTCGAGAAAGGTCCTACTATGTCTTAGAATCTATTCTAGCCATGGACTTTCAATCGGTCCTTCTAAAAGTAAGAAAATCATAATTTTTATGAGTAGTATATATAAGTTTAACTAACTATAAAAACAACTATATCCTATTTTATAATATGATTACGATATACCTATCATTTACTACAGACAGTAAAGTAAATATCACAATAATATAACACAAAATACAGCAGTTGCACATAAGAAGTGTATCAAATGATCCTCCGACAATAATGAGTGCTTCTAAGAACCAACTCTGTTTAGTTGTTTGGGTAAAGCAGTTTGGATAAAATTGCAAGGGTATGTCAACAAACCCTTTTTGCTCGAAGGCAATGAAGTGAATCACGATGACTTGTAATTCTCGTGTTTTCGCTGTTAAAATCGTATTTCCTGAACTTTTTCATTTATCGGAATCATTGAAGCGCGTAGAAGAGTGTTTTGATGTCCCCAGTACAAAGATTATGTCCCAAACAAAGCCTTCGGGCACTATTTAAAATGAATCCCTTGGCGACACCTACGCACACAGTCTATGATCCAGCGTGGTCCAAGTTACAAAAGAAAATCTCCAATTTATTTATATTCTCAAAGCAATTAACTTTTCTTATTTAATTAATTCATGGTAAGATACCTGTACCTACACAAATCATATTTTTTGTGGGAATCGAATCTGTTTATTGAAAGCATAACAAAAATTATTTGGTATTGACTACTTAGGAGCTTCAGAATATGAACCTGAGCAAAACGAAAATAATAGATATATTATTCATTTCATTATATAATATATATCATAATAAATATAATATATTTATAGCTGATGTATAAACATTTAAGGTATCTCTATTTGCTTTTCACTTGAGTCAAACATATGCGGAAGCTCCAAAAACGCTTCAGCAACTATTTACAACGGTTCTATTAGTAAGAATCCTTTACTGTATGGAGCCTTTGATGAGCGTCAGCCCAAAAAATATTTATTAATATTGTTCAATATTTTGGCGGTTTAAAGTTTTTGTCGCAATATTGTCATGTCACTAAACAGAAGCTATGAACCATTCTAAAGATTTCTTATTATATGTCTTATACGAATGTTTACTTTCCGACATAACTAAAAAGATTAATATTAAATAATCCATTCATTAATAAGCTAAGTTCCATGTGTATTTTATGAGCAACTAGCAAACCCGGCGAACTTCGTTTCGCCACCAGATGGCTTCGTTTTGGATTTTAGTTAGCGTTTGGAAGAACGTGCGCATAATAAATGTCACATGAAATTAACTGAGCAGAGTACAATGAGTAGCTGTCAAACAATGTATAACGCATCGGCGCCATCTACTTAAAATACTGGTACGATCTGCTCCACCACCATGCAAAACTATATTGGTTTGTAGTACATGCTATGTATCAGAGATGGCGCTGTATGTGAAAAATGATTTACCCCGTTTTCCTGCTTTTCTTTTGAAATGTGCCTGAATTGTGTTTGTTACAAACCTCACGAAGGCTAGGACCTTTCCAACGAATGAAAAACCGTGGAAATCGGTTCGTGCGTTCTGGAGTTATAGCGTCAGGAAGGAAAACCGGACTTATTTTTATATAATAGATTTTAATTACACGAAATAATACGAAAATGTGAAATTAGACCATTACGAGCTGGTTAGTTTTTGAGACGTACTAATGCGTATATTGGGATGCGTCACAATTTAATAATAAGTAGCACTAACTTTTTCTGCAATCGTGTATCAGAAGTCGGTTAAAAGATGATACCTAAGAATGCCGTACTGTCAATTGTTATTTTATAGAAAATATAAAATTAATTGAATTCTCTTAAACAAGAACCATACACATTTTGAACACTCACCTTAAGAAGGTGACCAAAGCTACAAGAGCGGACACAAATAATGTTCATTAATACACGTCGCACAGAGACTGCCCGAGACGTTTGAACTAACATCACATCATTAATATTGAGCACTACTCGTAGGCGGTGCTCGTCGAAAAGGATAAATTTCATGGAGAGATGCTTTCACCCTTTACGACTCACATCTATTTGTCAATAAGAAAGGTCCGCATTGAACTCATGAAGAGAATTGGCTTCTGTGTACTGAATAGTTTTTTCTTGAACCTACTTAGAGAAAACGAAATTGAGTCGTTTTTGTTATTTCACGCTTGTCTAATAAGACACGTCACATAGTAACTTTCGCTTAATATTTTTCAGCAATTTATACCTAAGTTAATGAGATTTTTATGCGAACTAATAAATTATTATAGCTAGTCCAAAACAGTCCTTTTTACAAAAACACATAGAAATGGTTATAAATAGACTTGCTTAAATACCTCAAATTTGTATAAATTAATTTCGTATACTATTCAAGAAAAAATTAACGCAGTCAATAGGTAGCTGACTAGCTAATATTGGTAGCTAAGATAGCAGGGTGACGCGTACCACTGAAAAACATTGCGGTATCGGAAAAGATTATCGTCTCCCTCAAAGATAGTGTACCACGTGCGCGACACTACTCTGCTGTGGAGAATTGATTACAGGACCCACAGACACCGTCAATGTGCAGAAATAATATGGTTTTAGTCAGTACAGGTTCAGGATATATTGGCCGTGCCACCCCCGTGTCCGGCCGGGACTGTCTGATAAGGATTATGCACGATAAAACTAAAAATACAAGTATATCTTAGTAATTACATTTGTAATATAAAATAACCTATAGCCCTACTTTTATTGTTTAGGTCCTGAAGTTTTTCGATTACAATTACGAAGACAAAGTATATTTTTTTAAATTATTAAATGATGAAATAATTACACAAATTAAGTTTACCGACGAACCTATTGCCTTACTTACATTGGAAGAGTTTACATACAAATAACTTGTAATGTCTTGTAATAAATAATGTGTCTAACAGTGCCAAGGCGTTTTGTGTTAAGCAGTATATGATTTGTTGCCCAATATCTATTGGAATTCCTTGCGTATTGATAAAAATGCCATCTTACCTATACGGCGACTAGAACAAAAGATATATGATCGTACACTTTTATCAGTAACTTGAGAAACAATATATTATACAAATTCGTATTATGAACGCTTTAAACATATGGCCATTACGAATTTGCACAATATTGTGCGTAAATATCAACTTTAGGTATCAAAATTTAAAAGAAATCTATCCTTCAAGTAAAGACTGCTTATTAGTCGTTTAGCTAATAACTTTCTATCATCCCAAAGACAAATTTGTCGAGCTTTGACGAAATCAAATCAAGTAATATAACATGTCCAAAATAAAAAAAACTCGCTATCTCCCTAACTTTTAGGAACACTGACTGTTGCAATGTGTAACAAGACGGGGTAACAAAATATCTTAGATTTTACCTATACCCAATAAACTTTTGTATGTAATAAATTAGATAAAGTGTCCTTTCATAATGTCTCCAAGATGGAGCACGGCTTGTGTCGGTACAAAGGCATAGAGCACAGAACTCGCTCGGTCAACCCATTAGCGTGGACGCTGCAGGGGCTCATGATCACTTTGCTCATGTTAATTTATGTGCTTTGTCGCTTTGTCCATTCGACAATAGCCTATTTATAGCATTCGACTGCTGGACACCCAGATTAACATCTACGCATAGTTTTGGCTTTCTCTCGTATTGTGCAAAATTACAAAGGACTAACCGGACGAGCACCTGGCATTAATGGCTTTACGTAAATCTTATTTAACAAAAAATAATACCAATCCAAACATTTTTAAGTAGATATATTAATTTATTAGATTAACTAAATATGAACATTTACTTAAATGTATAATATAGAATGGGTTGTATTGGTAAATAGATGACAATCTAGTCAATTAAACACCTGTACAATTAAAAGCTTCATCCAAAGAAATTAAAACCTACATCATTCATTTTCGATTTTCAACTCTGCGTCATCTGGGGCTATTTTTGGATGTTTCTTGCCTAAGACAAGTTCTCCATGCACCCTTACCCGGTAAACGCAAGTGTATACGGGATGTCCCCAGTTAGATACTATTCGTACTCTAATAAAATTATATCCTTTGGGCGAGTGATATAGCACCTCAAAGTACTGTATAGGTTTTCCTTCCGTATCGTATTCGAAACTGCCGAAATCATGCGGGTATGGGTCAGCTCGGAACTCCAAGCCTTCGATTTGGAATAGTCGCGGTGCTGACGATATCTCTCTGAAATATTTATTCGAATTACTTTATTGCATAGCAGTGACGAAACCAACCTATTTTGATTGCGAATGTGGTGAAAATGTATTACGCTTAGACCCCAACCGGTCATTCCGTGGTGGGCCGGAGAACTAACTAGCAATTGAAAATCCAAAGACGTTAATATTATGAGAAATGGTGAATGCTCTCAACTCTGTCTGAATTGGTAGTAAATAAGAACTACTTCAAAAGATACATATACCAACGTAGTCGTGTATCGCCCTCTTGAAATCTAAACACGTGATTCCTATTGCTTACTACCTACTCGTGGTCACACCGATCATTATTACTCTCATTTTGTTCTTTATCGAATGAATATGTTACATGTATACCGAAAAATATCAACATTGTACCCAAATTATGATAATCATAGGTCTCGCTTTAAATCTTGATTTGTTAGATAAGTCAGCTTTCTTGGCTTTATTATTATTTTAGTAGAGAATTTACTTGTTCGGGTGCACATCGCATTTAGTAAGTCACCGATTTTGTCAGCATGGACTTGGCTTAGCGAAAACTATGGCTATACTCAAGTTCCTATCACATATTCAGTTCTTTATCAAAACGGATTTATTTTATGAGCATTTTGCCAACCAAAGTTGAAATAGCGTCTATAAATCTTAGTCTAAATGCTTACTCCGCGAGGGAAAACATGTACATATCGAATTTTCTTTCTTGTTTGTATATATATATTTATACATTAGTCGGCAAACAGGCTGACCGCCCACCAGATAGTAAATAGTTACAGTCGCCCATTGACAACTGATAGACAAGAACTGTTGGTAATGCGTTGCCGATCAACGACATTGTCCACTGCTTTCTTAAAGAAAATCATAACATAGATCTGGGGAAAACCTGTACCCGGAAACCCATTCCACAACTGCGTGCGGCAAGGTTTTCTTTGATTAGTATTTCTGACTGACAACGTTAAGTAGTACCTTAATGTAGTTCTACAATTTGTAACTCGGATTACCTAGTAGGTGATATATGTGCCGGTATATGCTCAATGCTGATTCCGGCCACACGCACAGTGCCCAGAAGTCGGATGAGAGCTTCACCTCTTGCTCCTTTGAATGCCCAGCATTCACCCGGCAATGCGCCTGGCCGAATCATGACCCGAGCACCTTGGCAATCCCGACACATCCAAGACGTAATACCGTGCAGCATCCAGCTGACCGGTGATTCGTGGATCGTGTGTTCAATAGTTTCGCCTGTGTCTATCACCCTGCCACCAGCGGATTCAAGCGCATAATCAACCATCTAAAATAGACACGTTTATACGAATGTGTTTTAATTCTTACTTCATATTATAAAAGACGGGTAAGCAGTGCTATATTTAAGCTTGATCTCACAAATCCTCTATGACGTAAGCGGTACAATTAAAGACAAAGAATACAGGAAGACGAAGAAATCTCTCTCGTCAATTATCCCGAATGCCTGAATATTATGAGCATTACAGTAACCGCAGTAAATACATATCTGACAACTGCTCGCCAGTGACTAACTGTTGAAAACTAATAACTATTTCGGGGTCAGTCGGTGTAATTCGCGATTCAGTGCAGGTAGCCCTTGGATGTTTCCAAACAAGCAGCAATGCGATTATACAGTCAAATGCGCCATAGTGATTCGCTTCGGCCTGTCGCGTTTCAAGAATTTTTACGCCGTTACTTACATATAATATAGAATTTGTTGCCTTCCATTATGACATATTAAGGCTGCGATTTATAAAAGAAACTGAAAAATTGCTTAGACTATACTAAAACATTACAATTTATATTATTTAATGAATGTCAATGGATTTGGTAAGCCACCGACTAACATGGATTTGGCTCTGCGAGTACTATGGCTATACTCAAGTTCCTATAAAATATTCCGTTTTTTGTCAAAACGAATTAATTTTTTTTTAGAACTTTGCTAAGAAAGTCGGAATAGCGCCTATAACTGCGACTATTAGTGTATTCTCGTCTATTATCGATCGCAATTCTCCTTAGACTGCTATGTATCTGCTTATCATCAGGTGCGACACAGCCACTTTGCCATGTAAAATAATATGAGCAATAATTTGGAAAGTAGGCCAAAATGTAGATAATTTTATAGTTCTTAAGCGTATCTATTTTATTTCCCGATTAAATGTAAATGTCGAACCTGTCTATCATAATCAAGAACTTCCATAGCTTGGCGATTTTTGCTTTGCAAGGAAGGTTCCAGTGCGTCTTTTGCCCGTCCTGCCGCCGCCACAATACCTGGCATCACGGCAGACAACCGTTCCATCTCGCTTCGCAACTTTTCGTGTTTATGATTCACCTATAAAATATACTTGATTTGTGCTCGTTACGTAATTGCCTAGACCTGCATCAAAACACAAATCATCTCACTAGTAATATGCAGCTGGTGCTACTTGCGACCATAAGTTTTACCTTTGAAGCTTTGACACCCTACTTACATGAGACCTCTGAGTAACGCTGAACAAGAAACAGTGAAGGACATCAATGCTGGACAGGATCATGTTCGTAGAATGTAATGAAAAACGGTTTAGTGGCTTTAGCTAGGCCAGTCGCGTTGCGGCAACAATCCGTGTACGTCCAGCTTTAATCTCTTCTACTTGTTCAATATCAGCGGCACGAAGTCCACACGTCTAGTGTTACGCTCAGTGATAGTAACCACATTCCATCTGGTATGCTGTCAGCTTGTTTGCTACCTTTTGATGTATAAAAGATCTTCAGTCATATTTACGACCATTACAAAATAAAAAAAAAGAACTCAACATACATATATCAGGCGAGTAAACATCGATGAAACCATAATTCTTACTTATAACTACTGTCATAGTGTAAGTACATGTTTCATGCAGGCATTAATGGTCACAATTTATAAGTAGTTGTTTTTATTTCATGAATAAATGCAGATAAATTAAACTACTAATTTTATTATTATAAATTTAAAATTTTCAAGAATGAAGTCCACCATTTTGAAACCGTCATCCTGGATCTTAAAATTTTCTCATTTATCTCAAACTACACAGGAAACGCATGAATATGCACTCTTATATAGTTTTTATTATGGAAAACCCGTCGTTTCTTGGAAAATTTGTCCGCCATCTTGGATTTCAGATTTTTTGCAGTAGGAAAAACTCAAATGGCTACTAAAGCATGAAACGACATATATGAAGCATGTATGTACACTCCTATTCAGTTTTTATAATGAAAAACGCGACATTTCTCGAGAAATTCGGCAGCCACTTTGAAACCGCCATCTTTAAAATTATAAATTTGATTAAACATATTTTGCAGTGTTGTTTCGATTAAAAAAATGACTGTGGAGCAACAGGAACTCACAATAACCCGATTTTCTCATTATGACTGTAGAAAAGCTCATATTTTATTAGATTTTATACAATGTCCGCCATTTTGAAGAGGTTGGGGTGAAATTAGGTCGTTGAAAAAAATTCAATCGTTAACTACAACTATCGGCTCCACCTTTATTCACAATCCGGAGTGGGTTAGAGCACTTTTTGATCTAATAATAAAAATATAAAAAAAAAAAATTTGGAAAACTCAGTACTTTTCACTATAAAGTCAACCATTTTTTTTTCTCAAGCACTTAATAACAAATTTTAAATTAAATTGAAATATCACGAAAAAATACACAAGGATATGTGGTTGGAATCAAATTATTGAATCGATTCCCTTTTGAGAATGACGCTTGAAAATGGAAAAAAATCGTGTCCTCTCGGGCGTTAATGGGTTAAGGATCTACTAAATTGTAAATTGGTTCCATCAGCTATTGTTTCAAGGATCTTCTAAATTGTAAGTGCTTCCATCAGTTATTTTTTCTAATACACGAAGGTCTATAGACATTTGTATGTGTGGTCAAAGGCATATTTAGGGTCATCTAGAAAATTGAAAATGTAACCTCTGATAAGCCGCGTGTCAGCTGCATGATGACATATTTAATATCTGAGAAATCGCCCTCAAAGTCATGACGCGGTCCCCAAACATAAGAATACAAATGCACGACCACCAACAGCGTCAACGACATGCAAACGAATGAACGGAACATATTTCTTCGATTTAGATAATCTATTTGCAAACTTTAGATTATTATGTATTGTTACTTTGATTTAATCCTATAATATTAACACCACAATCTACTTTTCCTTCATGAATAATTCATTTTTGACAAAGTCATCAATCAAAGAGGAAAACAGAAATCATAAAATCGTGCAAAAAGACGTATACAGAAAAGAAATTATTCTAGATCAATTTAATGTATAACTAAAGCTGAATTAATTAAAAACAAATCCTTGTTTACTTGCTTTGAGTAAGAGTGTAGTGAGGGGTAGTTTACGACCCCCTGCTAGAGAAGAGGCATGCCTAAGGCCAATCGCTCGCCAGGCCCTCAGAAGCGTCTGGATTCCCAGGCCCGGCGAAGAGTAAAAGCAGTGCTGGCACCCCGGTGGTTTTAGTCGATACAAGTCAGACACACCGGGGAAGTGGCCCTCACCACTTCCCTCACGATCTAAAGGGTTTTTTCCGGGTTAACAAAAAAGAAGCTTTGAGTAGGAGTAAATAAAGGTAAAATGTGTAAAAGTAATAAAACACATGCCCATTTAATACACAGTATATTAATATATAATTATATAATAATACACACATGGACGAACTGTATGTTTATACAGAACAATTGAAATATAATAGTTTTAAAGTTGCATGTGTTCAACATATCTAGAGATGGATTTTATAATATAGTTTTTTGGGCTATGTAAACCATCATCGTGAGATAATGACTGGTAAAGTATTTAGTGTTTTATATAAAATATTGCTTAGAAATTTATTACTTTTTTATTTAAGTTTTGACTGTATTGAGGCGTCCTGCGGTGGCGGATAAATGTAATGCATGCATGCATGCCTGTTTATGTGGTTATTTTCAAATTAAGTCATGTTCATGAGTATTTGGATAGCATAAACTATCATAATTTTGACTGCCACCATCGCTGTACGTCACAATAGTGGTCAAAACTTTAAATTTAGTTAATATCTAGGACTTCTGTTGTTGAGCCGCGTATTCAATCTGTGCGGTGGCTACAGACTTCATAGATTCGTGGGCTTGGTGCACATTGGCGCGCCACGCGATCAAAACGTCGCGCAACTGTTGCCACTGCGCGCGGCCGAACGTACGATGCATTGTGCTCGACACTCTGACTGTACGTTGAGCCTGGTCCATACGAGCACATACTAATCGAGTTTTCAATACTGAAATGAATTTAAACAATTAATTCACTGGGGTTTCAAAAGGTCATGTTTTAAATTAATCTCCAACATTTACAACCAAAGCAAAGTTTATAAAACAACTAATTTATATCTGCTCACCCCAAACGAGTATAGCGTGAAGATAATTAGTAAGAAACATAAACATATTTCAATTTCGTATTTTCAGTATTAGAAAAGTAATTGTAAATTAACATGTATGTCCATACTTGATATTTACAACAGTACCTAGCTTTATTTATTTATTTATTTATTCAACGGTAACTACACAGCATATTATAAGATTATGTACCAAAAATAGGAAACAAAAAATAAAAAAATCTAGAATGCCAATAACGTAGTACACATATTAAATTTTGGTAAATGTTTGGGTCGCTCCCCGCATCATATAGTGAGTGTTGTGTGCGTGATTTGTGAGTGCTTGTAGTAGCTTTTTCAATCTCCATTATATTACAAGCATTTTTAATTCCATAATAAAATTATAAAGAGCTAAAGTCCGTTTCTTTGTTGTATGAAGTGATCTTCAAAATATCCATTGGATAAAGAAAAAGTCCCCAATATTTAGAATAGAATTTCAAGGCTTACCGTGCAATAATAATAATACTCTAATATATAGCCTATGTCAACATAGCTTATGTAAACATGGACTATATATTAGGTCTGGGAAAAAGTTCGTGGCGTTTTTTCAGTAAAATTCGACTAGTCTCCTAAAGCGCCTGAATGAATTTATTTGAACCAAATATGTTCCATTATTATCGATAATGTTTCGACATTTTTTAGGTAGATCCATGATCCCATCGGTGAAGACCTTCTGTGGTTTCTGGTTAAAGAACTGAATCAAGTAGTTTTCACAGGCTTCTTTTGAAACCAAGTTAATTCCATGAAGAGAGCTCTGCAGAGATTGGAATAAATGATAATCAGAGGGTGATATATCCGGACTGTAAGGTGGATGTAACAAAACTTCCCAACCGAACTCTCTAAATTTATGACGGGCCATCAAAGAAGTGTGTGGTCGGGCGTTGTCATAATTATAGACAATACCTTTCTTATTTATCAATTCGGGCATTTTTCTCTCAATCGCCAAGCCTAATCTTTCTAGTCAACCACAGTAGAGTTGATAATCAATCGTATGACCAGTCGCAAGTAGCTCGTGGTGGACGATAACCATCCAGTCCCACCACACACACAACTTCACTTCTTTTGGAGTCTATGTTAGTTTAACAAATTATTGTGACGGCTCATCATCCTTTATTCACTATATTTTCTGCCTCCAGTTATCGTACGTAATCCATTTTTCATCTCCGATTATTAGACGTTTTAGAAATGGCTCGATTTCACTCCGTTTCAGCAGCGTATCGCAGATGTTTAATCGGTTCATCATGTTTTTCGCGCTCAACCCACGAGGATTCCATTCGTCAAGCTTTTTTATAACCAGCTTTGTGTAAATGATTCAAAACATTTTTATGGTCAATGCTTAGCTCCATACCAATATTGACATTGCTGATATGCTTATCTTGTTGGACTTTTTTAAGTATTTCATCGGCTTTTGCAATGATTGGATGACCGCAGCGCGCCTCATCTTTCACATTAAAGTTAACGAAATGAAAGTGAGCGAACCATTTCCATACAGCAGAATTTGATAAAGTACCTTCACCACATATAGCATTTTTTTTTTTCGTAAGCCTGCGCAGCGTAGTTCCCTTTGTAATAATGATATTGTAGAATATACCGGATTTTTTCATTATTCAGCTCCATGTTCGAGTGAGAAATACTTTCGAACCAGTACACAGACTGCAATGTGTCTTACATTTAACTAACGTTCGGAAGGTCACCTTTAAAGGTGCACTCATTGGTGTTACTGCAATTTATGTTTCTTTAGTTATATGCGACCAACGCCACTCATCGGAAAAAACGCCACGAACTTTTTCCCAGACCCAATATTATTCATATATCTTATTATCATGTTCCAACAGAAAACGTGGATCACACATAGGCAAAACCACAGGCACAGGTAATATTGTCAATAAAATGAATCTACTGTTTATACAGAAAGCATTATCTACTGAAAGGAGCTAGCAAGATATTCTCATATTCACTCTTTTCAAAATATTGCTTTCCAACAATGTACTTGGATAATAAAATATATTTTTTTTATTACCTTCTATAATGAAAGCTTCAACATCTTTTTCTTCAATCTGAAGTTCGGATGTAATGTCATCAAAAGGAATTTCTACGTTAGACTCAGCCATGAGCATAAAAGTCAATATTCTCATTTTCTTAATATTTTGCTCATGATTTAGACCTGAAATAAGACATTTATATATGACATTATTTTAGCAATATATACACAGTACTTAATTGAAATGATTGATAGAAATATTGTTTTTTTACCTTGGGACTGGACAAATTCTTTGTGGTTATTGTAAAATGTCTGGTAACTGGAAAGCTTTTCAGACACAAAAATTGTAAGTAAATCATGAATAAGTTCTCCCTCAAGGAACCTGACTGGTTTCAAAGCCAGCAAAGGGTCCAACAAAAAGGTAGTGGGATCAGCCAGAGCTGTAGCTATACATTTGATGGCATCTTCTCTAGCATATGAAGCATTCTCATCAGTATATGAACCCAAAAGTTCAATCATTACTTTTGATGCTAATTCACTGGAAAAAAGGCATGAATTAATATGAAATAAATAATATGTTTATCTTGCCTATCAATAATTTCATCAATTAAAGTTGCCTATTTGCATAAAACTAAATAAGCAGGATTTATACTTTATAGAAATTTAAACAAGTAAATATCTAGACAATATTTACTTGTTTCAATTTGTTATAAAAAAAATGAATTCTAAAAAAATATTGAAAAATTAAAAAACACTACATATGGTTTAATGTGTAAAATATGATTCAACAAATTTAAGAATATACATAAAATAAATGCATTAAACCTATTATGATCCTTTAGTACTTGATGGAGCAGTCGATAAAGCTTCTGCATTTGTTCGTTGGATGGTGGACAATTTGCAAATTGTTTCTTTAATTGATCAACAGATGAGAACACTTCCTTTACACAACCTACACGAGCTGCCAGTTCAATGACATGGTAATACACATGGTACCGAAGAGGGGAGTTGCTTTCTAAATTGTTGTATAAACGCCATAGTCTGCAAATTTAAAAACACTTTATTATTTGTATGAAACTTCAATAAAAAAAAGGTTCTCATAAAAAGTTCTTAGCTATCAAGAAATCCTTAATTTTATATCATGTTAACAATAATTATAGTTTAGTGCAAATAGAAAATGAATTATAGATTCAATATTAACCCTTTGACATACTATGACATCTGGGAGACATCATTTGTAACATTACTTTTGCCTTTAAAGGTATGTCAAGGGGTTGAATTTGAGCTAGTAAATTGCTAAAATTATTTTGTATAATCTTTAATACTTTTATGTTCATTTATTGATTATAGAAAACATAAATAACACATAAAACAAAAACTAATACAATTTTGGTAACACATCATCATATTTAAAATTTTCATATATCTATAATTGATTGCAAGATATAACTTACGATTGAAGAGCCACAACACCCAATTTTGGTCCAGGAGCTTTGGTTAACCTCTGACTAAACGCTAAAATAAGGTTTTCTCCTCTTTCCAATGGTATCTGAAAGAAATAAGACAACTATGTATGTGATGACTATAAAAACAAATATTTGAATTCATAGAAAGGCCCTTTTTAATGTCCTGAAAAGTTGGTAGAGAGTTTCAAGGAATAATCCTACCTTATAATACTATGATTATTGTTAAATATCCAAAACTATGGTGATTGATAAAGGGTTGTTGGATGAGAAGAACCAAAGATCAGGCTCAGTGATAAATTTTGTAAGGGGCTATGTCCAGCAATAGACATTTTCAGGCTGATGATGATGATAAAAATCTATGTATTGATATTAAGTGTAGGAAATGTAACAAAAAGCCTAAATAAATGAATAAACTTTGGATTTGTAGATAATATTTTGGTTAATTAAAATTGATTGTCCATAATATGGAAAGAAAACCAAACAAATGTTACTAATTAAGCTATAACTTGAGTTATACCTTGAACTTACTGGAGCGTTAATGGAATTTAATATTCGATAAAACAATAAATAAAGGAGAACACTTTGAATATAAACCAGCGTAGTATTTTTTTGCTTTTGTATTAATACAGCACATGCATTGATGCCTCCCTTTACACACCAAAGATTTTTGTTAACAAAAATATTTTATTAAAATTTTGGTCCCAAACCTATTCTGTTGGGTAGACTTTGCGCTAAATACAACCAAATGAGATACTTAGTAAAAGTGTAACATTATTATAAGTGTAGTTTGAAAGTTCGCCAGCATGTTTTTCATGTAGACGACCTGCCGATTTTCTCTCAACTTTAAGGGATGATTATCAGATAAAATATTGTAAAATATAGTTAATATCTTTCCCTATGTCTAAATATTATGAGTTGTAATTAATAGGAACGGTTACTTACAGACACCATAATAGAAACAATACTGTTGAGGATAGCTTCAATATCAGTTTCATTTGCCTCTTTAAAACAGGCATCGCATACCCCTACAATCTTATGAAGATCATCTTCAACACCTTTAGGAGATTTTTCTTCAGATATCTCTGCGCCTAAGCCTTTAAAATACTTTCTTAGTTCTAGTGCCTAAAAAGTACAAAGAACTATAAACACATTGTGCAAACTTTTTCTGACAACACAAAAAATAACCAAAATTTAAACTGTAGAAACATGTCTCCATATTCTTTCGTTTGGTTATGTTGATATAAACTAACCTGATCTTCAAGAGATATATCCATAAAAACTGCTGGACCCTGCATTATGATTATTATAAATTAAATTCACAATTTAATTTTTAAATGTTGTTACTTATTTTTTAAGAATAATTAACTAAAATACATGTGCAACAATTTCTTGCAAACACGACACTAGGGATGAGATTAATTAAGTACTTTGCTCTATGGATTAAAATAAAGATGTGAAAGGAGGCAAGAATTTTTTAGATATTTTAACTTTTGTTGATTTACAGCAAAGTTAATTTTTGGGGACTTTACTATCCTCAGTTGTTGACATTGTGTATATCATAGATATAAATCATATTACCTATTAGCTTCATAATCTCTTGCTCTGTTAGTTGACAATGACAGCGTTCATGGAGCTGATAAAAGTCTTCCATGAACAACTTTTTTCGCAACTAGTGATAATATCTAGCCCTATAGCAATATTCATTAATAACAGCTGTTGCGGAGGTATAGTCCGTCAAGAAAGTCATGAAAAGAATGTTTTGAGAACTAAAGCTTTTACTTGTTATGGCAACACTGTATTCCTGTCTAACTGAGTACATCAATTGTCACATCAAAGGTTGTTGTGGTTAGCTTACTGGATATTTATTAATTACTGCGAATATTTCTTATCGTTTAACCGTTTTGTGGTCAAATTGAATCGCACTGTTTATAAAAGTAGTACGAGGCAGATCATATTTAAGGTTTTTCAAGAATTTATGAGTGAATTTCAAACGGGAAAGCTATTTTCTGATTTGGGAGATGTTTACAGTCGAACAGCTAAAATAACAGGTATGTACTCTTATTTTAATGTTAGACACTGTAACAGAAATGAAATAGGTTGAAATTGTACATTTTTAAGTGATATTTTAGCTTTGTGATAATATTGTTGACGAATTTTAAAAGGTTATGTTATTGTTGGTATAGCTTTCCTATATTACTACGCTTGAAAAATTTTGATACTTTCGTATTTTTATTACAATGTTTGAATTTTTCTTTTTCTTCCAGGTGTTTCTGAAAGCATCGTTCAACGTATAGTGGACGAGGGTATGAAAAATGGAGGCGAATTTGTAACGCCTGGAAAAAAAGGAAGGGCAGACCTAGTAAACAGATTGATGATTTCAGTCTATGTGCCATTCGTCAAAAAGTTCAATTTTTCTACACAGTCCAAAAAGAAGTACCTACGCTAAGAAAACTATTAGCTGTGGTGAAACAAGAATTAGATTTTGATGGCAGCCATGAACTTCTCAGACAGATATTACATTCAATTGGATTTATGTTCAAAAAACGCAAAACAAATAGACTGGCGCTTATAGAAAAGCCAATTAAAGCTTCAAAACGTGAATATTATTTGAAGCAAATTCTTGAAAATAGAAGATTGCCAGAAGAGCTTCAAAAATACATAATTTTAACTTTTACAAAATTAGAACCGTTTTTATAATAATAAAATTTGGTCGAAATTAATGTATTATTTGTTAAGAATTCTATCAACGTAATAATATTAATATTTATCCAAATAAATGTGTTGTTGATTAAGAGTACTTAATTGTGAACAAAATTGTCTTTGACATCACTTAATTTCAATGAACATCTTAGAAGATATTACAAAACCTTATATAGCAAAACAACGTTTGCCGGATTTGCTAGTTAAAAAATATTATCATATACTGTTGTTTTTTCAAATGAAGTATCAAAATTTATTAATCGAAATATATAGGGATACCATGTAAAAAACAGTGGCGCCCTCCTTTTTTTTCACGACTTTCTTGACAGACTATAGATACATATATTCACCAACGCAGAAAATAAAACCATTCACGGAGATTTATAAATTATGACGTCCCAAACTTTTCAATGAAGACAAACTGCAAACCGTTCTTGGTTTTTGCATTTGTTTAAGTGCCGATTAAGTTAAAAAGATGTTTTATGAATTATTTGATCTTGATAATAAGATGATCTTCAACAAAATCCACAATTTAAATAAAACAACTGACATTAAATGTTTGACATTGTTCATGAAAGGCACATTTACAGCAATTACGACATCTCTCGAAACCAACTATAGTTTCCTAAACATATTGTAAACCGAGATGGACAAAATGTAATTAGATTAATGATTACAGAAAGTAGTCATCATTTTAATTTTGTTGCTCTGTAATCATGATTAAGTCCCTTCAAAACATTGAAGAGTCATAAATGTCTAAGCAATTCATGATTCTGTAGTGGTTAAAACATAGATGAGCGAAATGCAGTCGTATTAATGATGAGAAACTCAAAATGTAATGGTAATCGCCTTTCATTAATCTGATTAGATTTTGCCCATCTCTGGTTATAGATGACTGAAAGAGTCGATGACAAAATCATAATTTTTGACAACTCCAAAAATACATCTTATGTCTAACACTCTGAACACGCCTAAAAATGACACCTGACACTGACATAAAATGACAATGTCAAATAGAATATAGTAAAAGACGATTTGTAATTATTATTTATTAGTCTGTGATTTATAATGTCTTTGTAAATGTGGTAAATTGATAATCTGGAATTTTTACAATTTTGAATTGTGCTATCAATATTAATTATATACAAACCTAATCCAAGAAACGGAATGACACGAAAATTTTATTACAACAAGGATAAAATAAACTAATCTAATTAACGAACATAGTAAAAAATATACGTAATGAATTATTAATCAATAATGCTAAGTGCTCGGAAGTATAAATAAAATTTGAAAATAGTCATTAAAAATGAGCAGTTTTATTAAAAGCAGTGACACGCGTGTCACAATAAGTGGTACAAAATTAAAAAATAACTTGCCGTACATATCATCGGGAATTCCGTCATTGGACTTCGTTATTGGTATGCAAATCATTTATAAAGTAGAATCATAATATCATATTATAGTTTATTATTCAGTTTCTGACACTTCCATTTAATGTTTTCAGGTGGGGGTTTACCTTCGGGTAGTATTTTTGTAGTTGGTAAGTTAACTTTTCTTTATAAATGAAATATATCTTTATATGTATATATACAAAATTCTCGTCTCACAATGTTAGTTACCTTACTACTCCGAAACGGTTTTACCGATTTTTACCAAATTTTATATGCATATTCAGGAGGCCCTTAGGCCACTTTCGTCTACTTTCTATTTTTCATACCCCTAAGTGATAAGGATTGTTCACCCTTAACATTTTTTTTTAATTTTTGACAAAAAATACATACAACCCTAAATTTTTACCCTTTTATCACCAACCCTTATTTTTTAATAGCCATTTTAGCAATTTAATCATTTTTCATCCCGCTCAATAACTGATCAATTATCATCTAAAAATAACTTATATGGCAAAACAGAGTTTGCCGGGTCAGCTAGAATATATATAAATTTTTTAACTAAAAGTAAAATTTTAACAAAACAGCAAATTTAAAAGTTTGTTAAAGAAAGTTAAGAATGGAGCCAATAAAAAATTACAGGGTATGGAATCAATCATTGATATCCAACAATCTAATATATAAACTTGATCATTAACAGTTCCTCTGTTTTGATACCACAAGAGAAAAAAGAGCTTCATTAATCTCTTACAAAAATATCTTTTATATTACTATAGAATGTTATTTATTATACATATAGGCTATGAAAAATGCCTTTCCTCCTCTCCCATACCTTAGCTGTTTTATGAGTTGCTAAATTTTAGCACATTCATACTATGTAGTTTTTTCTCCTGTTACAGAAGAGGACATTCTGGCAAACTACAGCAGGGTTTTAATAAAATATTTCCTAGCTGAAGGTATTACATGTAGACATGCATTACTCATTGCGTCTGCAGATGAAGATCCAAATGTTATTGTAAGTTTAATATGTTGATATAGATATAAAAATTTAGATATTTATCTATATTAGTAGCTATAATAAAAGCTCACTCTACTGATCCAGATACAAAAACATCCATGCAATATAATTTAAATAATACAATGTCATTTGTAATGTAATATAGAGAATATAAAATAGAGAATAGTAATAATAATATATTATCATACTATATCCTTTACAAGGCCAGCAGAGTTCCTTTAGTGGCTGTATCCACTATAGAGATTTATTATAGTCAGTGCTATAGGGCTAAATTATCTAATAAGCACCAAAACATACTTTGTTTTTTAATAGCTATTGCACACAATATTACATATTCTCTGATAATACAATTGGATTTTGTAAATCATACTCTTTTTAATTAATTTAATTCTTAAAATCTCTACATTAAAGCAAAATCTGTTTTTTTTTTAACATAATATTTTGTATGTTGTTTGTAAATAATATTTGTATAATAATTATGTCATTAAAAGTTAATGGTTCCCCTTCATCATTGTCTTAGTTGCAGTACTCATATTCTAGAAATTGTAAAAAAAGTGTCAAAATATATGTTGATATATTTTGATACGTTTTTTACCTTCTAAAATGGTCAGCAAGGGTCATCCTAAATTATTAACAAAACTGTATATATCTATAATCTGTAGTAGAATTGATTATGCAAATTTTGTCTATGATAATAGCTGTTTTTCTAACATAAAATCAGAAAGAATACAAAATCAGGCAATGATAGTAATTGGGGGATTTAAAAAATACACTTATACATATAATGCAATATTAAGTATGCTTATCTCCTGTGCATGTACATAGAGCCTTTTTACCAAGTAAAATTTGGCTTAAATAAAATTAATTTTCATTGAATAAATCTAATGCTTTGTTTGAAAAATTAGAACATAATAAGGGAACTTGTTTTTGGACGCATAAGATCCCCAGACTTTAAATTCTAATCTGATTCATAATGCTAAACCTCTAGAAATGTTTTCACTGGACACATAGATTAGGAGCTAATTTGCCACAGGTGGTTATAACCAATACTTGTATATCTCCTTAGGAAAAATCCACTACCATCCAAATCATTCGAGATTTATTTGTGATAAGGTCACATATTAAAAATGTTGATTCTGATTTTTATAAGATATAAATCCTCTCAGAATTCTGGCAAAGGTGCTGCAGTTTTTTATTGTATTACCAATGTTAATATTAATCTTAAAATTGATTTCAATTACACATAGAGTTACTTGCAATTAAAAGATTCTTATCATTGATAAAAAAGTAGTTAGTTCATTTGTAATTTTTCTTGTGTACTTTACTGAGTGGCATTGTCACATTGCGACAAAGGCCAACCATTAATAAAGAGAATTTTTTTTTTTTATTCTGTCTCGACACAGTGACTGCACCATACCTGATGGTAAGCACGGTGCAGCCAAAAAACGCTAACTACTATCGATAGGCAAGAAAAACCCAACGGTAGTCGCAGCGATCATGCCGGCCTGCAGAAATATCTCTTCACGTTACGCTTAAAGAATCCCATATCATAGGATGGTGGGAACACGCTCGCTGGAAGACCATTCCACACCCCAACAACACGGCAAAAGAAGGAGTTAGAGAACTTCTTAGCCCTATATATATTCTTTTAGATATAGAAAAGTTTATATGTTCATGCACATATAAAAGTATAATATAGTAATGACTATTTGCTTGCCCGAATGAGATATAGGGTAATAATATATTAAAATTATTTTTTTACTATCTATATCTTTTTAAACTGTTTTAAGGCAAAAGAGCTACCGCAATCTTGCTCTGATCCACAAGACGATGAAGTGACAAATGTATCTAGTAATGTTGATAAAATGAAGATTGCCTGGAGATATGAAGGTCTAAAGCAGGTTGAGTCATCATTTGGCAACAGCTCTAACTTTGGACATTATTTTAATTTGAGCAAGCATATTGACAGTGATGTCATCAATAATAGTGATATTACATATTGTAATCTAAATACACCAGAAGACAGTTGTAAAGGTATACACTAAATAGCTATTCTGCGCTTATATGAGGTGACAAACTTAGACACACTGCTGTATGTGTATGGAAATTCCCACAGTAATTATACATTTTTAGGTATAAAAAAAGGTCAGGTAGGTCTTAAAAATATTTTATGACCCTGAATAGAAATGTATTTCAAGCATGAAAACAAGAGGACTGTGATCCTTTTATTTTTATACTTCTCATATGGTGTAATAAAATTGAATTACAAATAATATATTGACTTAAACTCCTATGAAAATGTATTTCAATATAGGTTTGATAATATAGTAATTATACTACTTATTAAATATATATATTATTTTTTTAATTTTTCAGGATTCAAAAATGGTCTGTATTACAAGCTACTAAATGAAATAAAGATACTTATTTCTAAAGATGCATTTAAAATTAAGAATCAAAACAATAGCAACATTCTTAGAATAAGTATTCAGAGCTTGGGTTCACCTTCATGGATGGCAATGGATTGTGGTGATGATGTTAATGCTGCTAGTTATGGCCAAGATTTGATGAAATTTATGTATTATTTGAGGATTATTGTTAGGGATACTAATGCTGTTGTATTTGTTACTATTCCTTCACATTTATTCGAGGTAAAAATAATTTTATTCTTTATTTAAATATCTGTAATAATTTAGAAATGATACAATCGAAAAGAAACTCATAATTACACAACTCTAAGTACACTGAGATTAAACTTTCAAAGGTAGCTTTAATAAAAAAATGTTTAATTTGAGACAATTTAGATACAAAAACAACGAGAAAAATCTTAGCTAGGTAGGCAGGAAAGAGAATAAGTATGTATATGTTGTAGCAATATTGATCACCATACTGAGGGTGATAAAAGTCCTATTTTTATAAATGACTCATATATTTTACACAATGTTTTTACTTATCAACAGGCTGCCTTGTGTATAAACTCAAATATACGAGTGAAGATGTAAACAATAATTGAAGTAATTAATACCTAATATAAATCTGCCTTTTCAGGATGAACATATCATGAAAAGGCTACTGTACTCGGTTGACAATGGTGTAAGGATAGAATCATTTGCAGGATCCAGCAGAGAAACTAATCCAGTATTCAAAGATTACCATGGATTATTTCACATAACAAAATTGTCTTCTCTTTACTCTTTGGTGCCGTTTGTACCACCCAGTCTTGATCTTGCATTTAAACTGAAGAGGAAAAAATTTTTAATTGAAAAACTTCATATACCGCCAGGTAATTCATCCATTTCAGCTGGGGCTGGTTCACTGTTTAAGATCTCACCAAGATTCAACATTAATATCTGTCCTAGGCTCTACGCATCCATAAAAATCCAGCTGCTTTTCGCAAATAATTTCTTATATCACATAAATTAGATCAAAGTGATAACAGATGGAGCAGACGAGTACTAGAAAGGAGGCCGAAAATAGGTTAACGCAGTGTCCGATGCTTTGCGAAAGGCAACTTGCAAAATTGAATGAGAAAAGTCAAAGACCAAGCTCAATGGCTTTATCAGCAGACATCTTTGTCCAGCAGTAAAAAATGGAATGATAATGATCTACAAATTATGTTTTACATGAAAATCTAATGTAGGTATGTACTTTTTTTTTACAGAATTAGAGGAAACAAGTGAAAGAGAGCAAGACGACATCGTAGCTGCACCAAATGTCAGCTGTGGCGGATTCAAGAAAAAATATATAGATTTTTGAATATATTTTTATGAATAAATTACGGTGCTATAAATGTTTCATTTATAATTGGTATATCTGCTAAAATAGCGCTTAAAAATCCGTGAAAATATCCATTAATTTGTCTTTAATCTCATACCCATGTAATGTGGATATAAATTTCAATTGTTAGGCAGGTATTGCAGTCCAGTGATAGCTTATCTATATAAAATTATATAAAGGTTGGACTTTGCAATTAACGAATTATTCCACCTTATTAGAATTCAGTCATTTATATTTATTGGAATAACAGGAAGTGAAACAAAATTGGTCCTTGAAGTATATTACAAGAATTTTCGTTAAAGACCTTCGACTTAAACATTCCTGTGATTAGTTACGAAAAAGCTTATGTCGTACTTTGATAATGCAATATTCAAAGTCAAAACATTTGAAACCAATTAAGATGTATCAAACTTCAGAATTTATTACGGACTCTAGTAATAAAATTTACTTTTAGAAGAGAATGGTAGTTATCGTTGTGATGTAATAATCGAGTTTTAGCTTTTTATTGGTCTATCACTAAATAGGTCTGTCGTAGTACGGAGTACGTAACCGGTAACATTAATTTTAAACAAAACTACCTTAATTATTAGTCACCCCAACTGATCAACAGAGCGTATCTCCTTAAAACCGGTGAATCTATTCAGTGTATGAATGTTTATTCTCATGTTGAAATAACAGCATGGTGATCTGTTGGTAGTCATCTATTTTTGTTTAAACCATTTGTGACTTTCAACTCAAACATAAGTGTTAAAAAAAATGAAGTGCGGAACTAGTTCTGGTGCAAAAGTAGTGTTCGGCTGTTTCAACATTTTGTTTTTTGTAAGTTCATTGCTTTTTGAGCAGTTTAAATGAAGATAATATAAAACTTCAAAATTTTGGTGTAGGTAGATACTATGGTTTAAAACCTGGAATAATATCTACCAGATATCATGGTCACCTGTTGAGTGTCTTCAATTGGTATTCAATAAACTAAAGAAGTATTGTACTTTTATATTGATGATGATCATTAGTTGAATAAAATTGTATTCTTTAGACCTGCGGTTTTCTGGAAGTTGTATGCGGATTTCTACTGTTATGTGACTCGAAAAGGATTCTAATGTCACGGCTATTAGCAAGTCCAGAAAGCAGCTTGGTGAATCCGCCGTTCTACTACTTGGTATTAGCTCTACTGGCTTCCGGCCTTGCTATGTCTGCCACCGCGGCCCTTGGTTGCTGGGCTACATATATTCCAGGATATATCATTCTGACATTTGTGAGTTATTTAATATTTCCAATTAAATTAACCTATTGTATATCTATTACCTAAAACTTTTTTAAATTCTGATTTGACGTGGTAATCATCCATACCTGATAGTAATCATGGTATGTTCTAAAAACCAGATACTACCATCTAAGGTTGCATCGATCACGCTAGCCTAAAGGACACTATCTTGGGCGATAGAAAACGTTTGCCGGAAGAATATTCCACAGTTAAACGACTTGTCAAAAGTATGAAAGAATGAGTAGGCCGGTATGATCACGGTTGTTATCGTAAAGTAGTCTCCTATTTCTTGCCACATTAGAACAACGCTGTGCTTAATTAACGTCAGGGTACAGTGTAGGCACCTGTTCGAGCAAGTATAAAGAAAAACCTTCTAAGTTCTTGCCAGGAGACGGGCTACAATAAAAGTATAATATAAAATATTATTATATATATTTTGTGATAAAACTGGCACCGTAAACTAGCGTCAGTATTAAAGGAACAGCGTATCGATGTCTCTGTGCAATGGCGATTCAAGTTGTATCTAAAGAAAACATTGTTTACTATTTATTTATTGTTTGTAACTAGTACTTTTTGGTGGTGCTATGTTTGTTGCTGTGTGAGTGTGCCGGCGGGGTGTTGACGGCGGTGTGGCCGCGTTGTCTCGGTCTGCAGAGCACCCCTGGCGGCGCTGTCGTGGCGCTACAAACTTACTATGGTGTGTCGGATTACGAGCAGTTCACAGCTTCCGTGGACTTGGTACAAACTGAGGTGAGGTACTATCCAAGTCCAACTCACTATAAGGTTATAATTACTTAAAAGTATTCATAACTCAGACATACTAGGCGCTTTGGGAGTCTTAACCAAGGTGTGAATCGGTATTTGTTGGCAGAGTATAATTAATACGTTAAGGATGACGTATTTTTTCTTGTTTCGCTTCATTGGATTGAAAAAATATTTTTATCGCACAAATTTTTAACTAATATTTATTTATTCTAACAAAACTAAATTTTAAAGCTATAGTCAATGTGAGCCACCAGTGGTACACGCCGCTAGATGAAACATTCATGTGTGAGCCACCGGTGGTACACGCTGTCCTTAACGTGTTAAGTAAAATTAATTAGGTACTTAAAATTACAAAAAAAAAAAATATTTATTCTTTTTGTAATATGTAAACGTTCTCAAAACTTTTGAACTATTTTTCTCATAGATCTCACATAAGTTGCCTTAATTCAAGGTGAACTAAAGGTATATTCTAAGAGTTGAAATTGTTATTATAGTTGCAATGTTGTGGGGTTACGGATGCGAGAAACTATGACATGTCGGTTTGGCAACTGAAGAGGCTGGGACCGCGCGGCATTTCTGTGCCTCTCAGCTGTTGCGTACAGCCAGAGGACAGCGCTTCCTATCTTAATCCAAGACCCGTGAACGCCTCTAGATGCCAAGAAATCCTGCCGAATCCTGCTTTTAGATACCGACCAGTGAGTGTATGCTTACTTAGTTTTATTTTTAAAAAATAACATGTTGAGTACTTTGCAAACGACGATCAGCTGCGCTTTTGGATCATGTATAGTTCACCGCACAAGTCCATTAAATACACAGCCACTGATGTAAATCTGCTCAGCCCAAACGGGATGTTGCGTGATGATATGATACTTACTACCTTCTTGTAATATTGTGCTATTTAGCTGATAGGTGAACATAGCCAATGTGTAGTGAAATGACTCATGAACTGTTATAGAGCTTCGTAACTTAAACGCCCTTTTATAGTGATTAGCTTCCGCGTATTGTCTTCAGAGATCAGCCAATGTAGGTACAGCCGCTGTATATGTAAATGCCAGTGTAAATAGTTAAGCAAACAGAAAACCATGAGAAATACTAATTTCGATACAGTTGACGGTTCGTGTGGCACACTGGCTAATGACTGGTTTCTCTATTAACAGCTATGGTGTCGAGTTTGATTTTCAAGCGGGACCAGTATTTCTTTTTTTTAAATTAGTATTTGTGAACACATTTACGACACAGAAGAAAATGGGTGGACTATAAACAAACTTTTACAACCAGACAACACAGTAACTGTGTTTGTATGCCCTTGTTCTTTGAGACGTTAAGATCCCAAATTGCTGCAGCTATTGATTGTATTTTTTTTTGTTTTTGCAGGGATGTCTGGAAAAACTTGAAGAGTGGTATGAGAAACAATATTTGGTAATGATCATGGGTCTATTCATATTTGCGCTCTTGAAACTGGGAATTCTTCTGAGTACTGTATTTTCGTGTATTCGCCACAAAAGACAAAGGAGAGTAATACATTCGATAACAGTTCAGACTGTAGACAATAAATCAAATGAAAAGTATTACGCTAACGGTACAAGCAGAGAGGAACCCATAACAGCGAAATATATTCAACCCAATAACTTTTACAGTCCCAGAGTTCGCAATCCTAGAATATTTTCAAATAAACAGAATGAGATTGTATGAGAATTAGCAGCGGAGATAAATACTTTAGAAACCAAAATTGAACAATTTTCAGAATATTTGCACAAACAAGAGGCAGACTCTATTATGTGGTGATGTCCTTCAAATCAAAATAGAAGATTTTCGATTAAAAGGAAAATAAAATTAGAAAATCGTTACAATAGCTCGTGCCATACGACTACGAAATAGACGTCAATTTTCTTCAAAGTATTTGCGCTCCGTGTGTTTAAAAAATACCTACAAGAGGTATGCCTTGTTTGTTTAAGATGTTATGGACTGATTAAAACTTATTTTTTAAATAAAAATGCAAAATAAATAAAACTTCATAATTTTAATTAATATGCAATATTATTTTCAAAAGAACATTTAAAAATTGGTCCTAAAGTTAAAACATTGTTAACAATGGCTCTGGAATGTCGCTATCATTCACAATAATTGGTTTGCGCTCGGATCACTATTTATAAATACAAGAGAGCTGAAACATTTTCCTCCATGGGTAACGCACGCAAATAAACTAATGGGTCGGCTTTGTAAGTGGCGTCGCCTCTATCTCGCTTGTCCCCCTGCCTATCTCACATCTCATGCTTTTTTGTGTTTGTTACACAGTAAATATCGATTTATTTAAGGACTCGCAATTGTTTTTTCTTAAGAATAATGGTCATGTATTAAACGGATTTTCATTCGCTACTTCTAAATAAAAACTATGCAGTAAATGTCATATTGCGAACAATGACAATTTTTTTTCTTTATTTCACTATCAACTATTAATTCCATTATTAACTTCAGTTTTATAAGGTATACGGACAAGTAGTGTTGGTGAAAATAATTTTAGAGCCTGCGTTACGTGGCAAAAGACTAAATTTTTTCAACATCAACAAAAGTAACTGTTTTAATCGTAGCTTGTTAGTGATGGTTTACAAAGCAGACACTTTATTAAGGCAACATTAAAACTTCGTTCCGGTCATTATCTATCGGCAAGTTTTGCACATCTTATGAGGAAAAAGACTCCCCTAACTGCAGTACCTGTGAAAAACGTAAAAAATATCACTTGCTGATGGAGTGTGACCGGGATAAAAGTGCGAGAGAGTCGCCGATGAGTCAATATAGGGTCAGTTTATTTGTTGTAGGCGCCTTTCTCGGCATTATATGTGATCCGACTGAGATTGTCATGAAATTGTTGGTAGACATAGTAGCGCTGACTAATCAGCGACTGTCTTAGAATTAATTGGTGTTTGTTTAACCGTATTGGGCACAATGAGGCTGTAGTGCCAAAATGGCAATAGCCCTTAAAATAGATCGTAGCATACGGTTTTAGCATCACAAACTAGAACATGACTTTTAAAAACTGTTCATCTTTGCATATAGTCTGTGTACGAGCATAGAGAGGCACCAGTTTCAATCCCATTCTTTAATTGCGTCCGTTAGATACTAACGTGAATTATATACGCTTGCCATACATAGGGGTAAAACGTACAGTGCGCTTTAAGAGTTGTTTAACAACCAGTAATATCTAATATATATCATAATGTAATATCTATCATAGTTGTGATGGGGTTAATGTAGTTCTATCGAAATATAGGAACTTAGAAATATAAAAAAAATCCGAATGTAAATTAACGTGACGTGACAAAACTATGAAACAATTTCTAATAAAAAGCAACAACCTACTGATTCCAGATTCCCTCACACCACATACTAAAATGATACAATGAGATCCCTTAACAATAACAATAATGTATTTATTTAAAGTATTAATTGTTGCTATATTATTTATCTATTGACCATTGAGACCGACATCACAATATAATCTACAATTTTTCTTAGGTACAGGAATGATCTTACTACATTCTTATTTGATACACATTTACACATTTCACTATTACTAACAATAAAAAAGATCGTGTCGTTCTCAGGCGGATACCGTGTGTCACTGATAACTATTCTCTTTCAGTTCTAAAACCTATCACACATTTTGCTTGTATTTAGCTCATCAAGCATTAAATAATATTACATCAAACATGCCTTCTGACATTTTTATCTGTAACTAGCCTAAATAGAACGCTATAAGAATATTTTCACATAAGTAGAATTAATTACATAGATATAATATATGTGCGAATTTTCTAACATAATATATTACCTCTATAGCTTACCTCATTAGATGATAAAATTATTATAAAATGTATGATAGGTTTACTAAAAAACAAAAACAAAATTCAACAAACATGAAATTATCTGTTGATGCATGTTAATAATAATAAATAACTTACAGATTTAATCCTGTTCAAACTGTATATCTATTGCCCCAATTTACTCTAATACTTCATAAATAAATTCATTAAAAAGTAAATAAAAATATGATTTGTCTTTTTGCTTTCCTTATTTGCTATTAATATAATCTGCAATAAATATATAGACTATCCTAACTTGGAGCTAAATTATTTAAAAAGAGATATTATCATAGGAGAAAACGTTTCAGAGAATATTCAAAGACCTTGCCACACTATAATATTACTGATCTTATCGTAAGATAATAATTATTTACAAAAAGGTAATCATTAACAATAGTAAAAACTATAAATAGTATGCAGTGGATATTTCGCGATAACTAGTGTACACAAATACTGTGGTCCAAATGATTACGGGCTCTTGGAAATATTCCATCGCCTAACATTATGCGTCTGCCGGTCAAAACTTGCCCACATTAAATTCTGTTTGATAACTTTGGTCATTATTCATATACCTATGTTTATAAATTTGTATCTCGATTAGATATAACTACTTTATAGAAGACGAGCCCACTCAATATCGTACTTGACTATAAAATAGGTCAACTAGTAAATGATTAACGTAATCGTCGTATACGCGTGACGCGACGTTCATTTGAGGATAAGAATATCGTTGAGAAACGAATTGTCTAAAGAGTTGAGTAGTTCTTGTGCGGTGAGATTGCTGGCGTCCGTGGAAGGTATGTTGTCTAGGAAGTCCAAATTGAAGTCTGCGGTTTGTCCCGGGAAGGAAGACGTGTTATGGAGCGAGGGGAAGGAATGCTGGCCGTTGTTTCCGTTTTGCGGTTGCATCGGACCGTTTTGAGCCATCATCGAGTTTTGCATGGGAGTGCTTTGGCCGTGCATGGGCCCCGACTGGCCTTGCATCGGAGTGCTCTGCATGGGGCTGCCTTGGTGCGAGCCCATACCGCCAAGGCCGCCTTGCTGCAGCGACATGCTTTGCGACTGGCTCATATGAATGTTGGGTATCTGGAATGTCAGGAGAATAACATTTTTTTATTATAGTTTTTTTAACACTGGCTCGACAAAGTGACTACAGTGCACCAGATGGTAAATACAGTGTAGTCCGACAGCGAAAGCGGCGATCAAAGAATGAAAATCCATTGATAGTCTCAGTTATACGTCGATCCACATACACCACGACTGAAGGTCTCTTGGTATATGAGTTACTGGATATACATAAGCTGATCCTGAAACGCGACAGGCCAAAGCGAGTTACTATGACTGTCTTATTCCTGTTTTAACTTTAGCTATTTTTTAAACTCGGGCCTGTTGTGAATATCTGTAATATTTTTGGTTTAAGATTTTTGTATCCAATAGTTTACAAACTGATAGTGATCTTTAAATAAATAAACTTCATTATTATATTTACCTGTCCTTGTACACTCATCATTTGATTTTGCTGCATGATTAGATGTGACATTGGCGACTGCTGGTTGGATGCCCTAAAAACAATGCATGAAATTGAAGAACTTGACAACAAATTAACTACATTTTCGAGTGTAACCCATAATTAATACTAGATTTACCAAAACGGGCTAAAGTTTTCAATTTTTTACTTTTCTATTTTTTTTTTTAATTCTGAAAAATAACTTGGCCTTTACTAATGCAAGTTGTTGATTATTTATGGACTTTATGTGATTTATAACAAAACAAAATAAACCATGTTATACTTCTTTCTAAAATAGAAATAAATTGTTCGCCGGTAGATCTAGTGTTAAACTCAATGGTCTTGTCCTAATAAATAAAATGCGGTACATAATCTTTATTGTAAATACAAATTATGTTAGACCGGAAATTTTATGATATGATAAGATTACCGAAGAATTGTTGGATCACTGAGGAGAAGTTTCTATTGGCCGTAAATACTATAAACGCCAAAACAAAATTTCAATTCGTTACTCGCTGTGTAAGGTGAGTTTCAACCAAATCATAGAGTTTGTATATAAAGGATCCAAACAGATATTTGACTGAAATGTCAAGATATAGATTTTACAAATGTACCACACGTCACTAATGGCCGTCCGCTTATTAGATAGATATCTAATAAGGAACTACATTAATCATTCTGATCATTGTCCAACATAATAATCTTAATTTTTCAAATTGACTTGTATAAGCATATTGTTGCATTTTTGTTAGGTTTGGTGTATTTTGATTCTTACAGAGCCCTAACGCGACAACCTACCGTTGTTGTTGTTGATGTTGCATGAGTTGCTGTTGCTGGAGACGAGCCTGTTGTAATTGCATTTGTTGTTGCTGTTGCTGGGACATGCCAGTGCCCATGCCACCGATATTGAAGCCTGGTGAAAATCAAATATTAATCACAAATTAGCTCATAGACACAGACATTACACATACGCGGTTCATCATCGGACTCATCTTCACCTTCCACCAGGTGTGATTGGGGTCAAGCGTTCGCCTGTAAATAATTAAAAAAAAACGATACGATACAGTACATATATTTGTGACAATAGGATGAATGCCCATATCGATTATATTCAAACAGGGTGATTATTCTGTAAATGTTTTTACACTGGCTCGACAAAGTGACTACAGTTCACGTGATGGTAAGTATTGTGTAGTTCAAAAACAAAAGCGACTATCACAGGACAAATATCTATCGAGCCTCCGTGGCCATGTCGGCCCATATACACCGCGACTGAAGGTCTCTATTTACACGGGTTACTGGACGTCCACAAGCTGATCAATCCCGAGACGCGACAGGGTAAAGCGAGTCACTATGACGGTTTTTACACTTGTGTACTGTGGACTCATGTCCATCCCAGTTCATCACCCCTCAGGGTCATCCCAGTTCGGGCAATCGCCCTACCACCACACAAAAAATCAAATGTCAAAAACTTCAATGGATTATATTCGTAAAAAATTAGCATCGTTCATCCCATAGAAGCATATAACGTGTTACCTCATTATATTTAAACAATAAATACAGTTATTTGAAATCTGATAATTATCTGGTTATGAGCCACAAACTGTGATGAATACCAGATTTCCAATCCATATATTTTTGAAAAGTTTATGTATAATAATGTAATCCATATCAAGCTTCTATAAACAATTCTGAGATAACTATATGCTGATTGGTGCAATATTTATAACCCAATAAGAACTTCTTATTTGCTGCAAGTGATGATGAGTAGACGAGACATTGCATTAGTACCTATTCCATTGGGGTTATCAGATAGTTTTGCTACATTTGAGGTCTTCTTCTGAATGATCCGTGAATTTACCTTTATTACTTATCACAACTAAAGATGCCCCACGCAAAAAAAAGAACGAAGCAAAAATTGACAATTATAAAACCTGATTTCGAAGGAATAAATTAGGGTACCTACATTATATATGATTCATCAGCCTATTCTATATAAATTCATATTTTGTGATCAGGCCGAATAAAAATATTTAACTTCGAAAGTGTATAATGTTCTAATTTTTAATTTGGGTTTTATAATATGCAGCACCCATTGATAAAGTATTTCACCATCTTAACTACAATGTCTAGACATTGTAATGGGTTACTTGCACAAGTGCCATCATGCAAATACGACATATATATACGAATTATAATTCAGCAGATTATGTAAGATATATATTTGAAATAATTAATGAACTGTGTTGCCTTCACATAATATTAGACAATGTTGTTCTGAAGCTGTAACAACAGAAATTTTGGAGTCATCTCAATATGGAAAACTTAATTTATGGAATGTCTAATTATCTATGCTGCTTTGCTCTTGCGGTTTATGATGCATTAAATGAATAACTTTAATGACCTTATAAGGTGCAAAATGAAATTATTTTTTAGTAAGGCATTGCTGTAAATTAGTTTTAACAAAATATAGTTTAAACTTAAATCATAACTCATAATATGTTTAATGCGAATGTGTTTTTGTTTCTACGCTTTAACTACTCAACCGATCACATTATACCGGATTGCATTATTTTTAAATGTGTCTTATTTAGTCATTCCTTCATTAAAAATATCCAAAGATAACATTATTCTGCAAGAGTATCATTCGAACAGTTAAAGTCACATGTGGCTCACAAATCATAGTTGGCCAATCCCTGCAGTAGGATAAAGGAGTGTTCTTTTTATCAGGAGAACCTAGGCTGCAGATAAAGCATAGGAGTCAACACGGTACAACATATAAGATTAAAGTATATACAGCCACTAATGTATCTCTTCTGTTCACTCCGACAGGGATATAGCGTGAAAAAGTATTATTACCTTGATGATGATGAGGGAACTGCTGCCTCGAAGCGGCTTGCTGCTGCATCAGCACGTGCCGCCACTCGGGCGAGTACTGGCGCGGGTGCTGCGGGAATGGCCTAGGCGCGGCCGCGGGCGCGCGTCGCCCCGTTCCGGGCCCGATGCCGGCGGCGCTGCCCACGGGTGCGGCGCCCACGAACCGCGCTTTGTACTCCGGTGGAGGGGGCCGTATCTGCTGCGCGCGTAACATGTGTTGCTGCTGCTGTTGGAGCATCTTGGCCTGTTGCTCGCGCGATATACCCGCCGCCGCTACTCCTGTCATGATTGTTCACTACGCTTAGTTTACATTACAATAATAACAACTAATTATTTATAAATGCTATCATTAGATAAAGAAGAGCAATTGTTCCAAAAAAAAGAATTTTTCAACAATTGACCACTCGATTGCCAATTCATTCGTTAACACTAATAATTATTTAAATGAAAATTAACATTCAAATAGATATCATAGTATCAAACAACATTAGACAAGTCTATCCTAGTCGGTCGGATATAAGTTAGGCGCAGGGTCGAGTGTTATTCGAAAGAACGCAACGAAAGCCGGCGCAGCACGCGGCTGTTGAGGGAAGCGCGCAGCGCGACGCCACTAGGATAACGTGCTATAGTGACTGTTAAAATAAAAATGCAGTGCTAGAATAATGAACTGTATTATAATAATTAATAGTTAATTGAACACAATCTTTATAGCAAGAAGGCATTGCTACGGAAACGGAATGAACATTTTGACACATTATAATGTTTCTAACATTTTCAGTGTGGCGAGTTTATGTTTTAATTTAACCAATATTATTTATGTTAAAATATAATTTAACATAGTTGGGCCACACGCAATGAACAAAGCTATAATGACTATTTTACAATCATAATATTTTAATGTTAAATATATTATTTAAATTTTTATGAACTTACAATATTTTACTTTTAATTTAAACACAAAATAAAAAAAGAAAACTTAAACTTTGACTCTGCAATATTTATACAAAGAAGGCAAAATCTAATTATTATAACATACGGTTTTATTAACAAATAACTTAATATAATAACTTTAAGCAACTGGTAGTAAACACAATTTTCTAAATGAACGTGAACATATTTTGTTGCCAATTTTTATTTCAGCAACCCTAACCCTACCATCTGGTCCAGGGATTACCTTTGTAATTCTGGCCATAGGCCAAGAGAAAGGAGGAGTGTTGTCACTGCGAACAATGACAAGATCTCCCACCTTAAGATTAGGATAAGAATATTTCCATTTAGGTCTAGACTGTAATTGAGTAAGATAATCTTTGGACCAAACATTCCAAAAATCTTGTTTTATTTTGGTACACATATCCCAAAATTTTATTCTATGTATAGGTATAGTTGTTTTATCCAGTTCAGGGTAACTCATCATAGGTTTACCTATGATGAAGTGGCCAGGCGTTAAATATTCAAAACTAGATATTTCTGAATTTAGAGGAAGCAAAGGTCTGGAATTTAGTATTGCTTCAATTTCACAAATTACTGTATACATAGCTTCAAATGTTAATTTAATATTACCAACAATTCTTTTTAAATGAAACTTTAGACTTTTAACACCTGCCTCCCAAAGGCCACCAAACTCTGGAGCATAACTTGGTATAAAACGAAATTTTATATAATTTGATGCACAATAATTATTTACAATATCTGAGTGAGTTTTAGAAGAAAACAACTCATACAATTTATTTAATTGATTACAAGCCCCTTTAAAATTCTTAGCATTGTCACTAAAAATCTGTGTAGGCATACCACGTCTGGAAATAAAACGTTTGAGGCATGCCAGGAAAGCTTCTGTTGTAAGATCATTAACTAGTTCTAAATGATTACCTTTTTTTGCAAAACAAGCAAATACTGCTATATAGCCTTTTGTAATCAAGGGTTTTCGTAATCTAGAAACCTTTAAATTGAAAGGTCCACAATAATCAACCCCTACAACCTGAAAAGGACGTGTTGCCGTAATTCTTTCTGCTGGTAGCGAACCCATCAGCTGCTTGGAGGCCGTAGCCTTTAACCGTGCACATTTAATACAATGGTGTACAATCTTTTTGACTTCTCGCATGCCACTAACTATGCAATATGTTTGAGAAAGTGAGCCGAGTACCAACTTGGCTCCTGCATGTAGGAGTCGCAAATGCTCCTTGTGTATAATAATATTTGTCAAATGACAACTTTTAGGCAAAATTATAGGATGCATTTTATTGTAAGTTAAATTTTCTGCATTTTGGAGACGACCTCCAACCCGAAGTAAACCATTATAATCCAAAAATGGGTATAAATTAGATAGTCCTGTCTTAATAGGCAATTCTTTTTGTAAGAGCCCTATCTCTATTTTAAAATATTTTCTCTGAGTAGAACTAATTATAAGCATCAGTGCATCATTAAGTTCATCTGGAGTTAAATTACCTTTTATTTTAATAGAACTTTTATTAATATTGTGCGAAATCGTAAAATATAAGCAACAATTCGTTGCAATTTATCGATACGTGAGATTTTATTTGTTAATCCTAAAATAACACAATTATCATTAAAACTACATACATTAACTATAGTTTCTGGTTCAGTGATATAAGAGATAGGCAAAGTATATAATGACTCAACATGTTTGAAATTTTTATTTAATAAATCAGTTGGACCATGCCACCAAAGGCTGCATGATGCTAACTTGTGAGGTGTTATACCACGTGAAATTAAATCTGCAGGATTGCAAGCAGTCTGAATATAAGCCCAAGTGGCATTGCTAATTAAATTATTTATTTGGTTGACTCTATTTGATACATATGGATTTGATTTAATATTTTTGGATTTTATCCAAGCAAGCACTATTTGTGAGTCACTATACAAAAATATTTTTAAGTTAAATCTAGTACTCAATGTTTTATAAACCTTAGAGGAGAGTTGTGCTAATAGAAGTGCACTGTTTAACTCAAGCTTTGGAATTGTTAAATCCCTGTTTAAAGGTGCTACACGAGATTTAGAACATAAAAGTTCTACCTTAACCGAATCATCACCATTAAAAGTTCTTAAATAGAGGCAACAACCATATGCTTTTTGTGATGCATCAGCATAACCTATCAACTCGGCAGCAGTTATTGATTGAGAAATAATACATCTTGAAATGGACAGTGTACTCATCATAGCTAAGTCACATAAATATTTATTCCAAATTTCAAGTTGTGACTGAGATAACTTTGTATCCCAGTCAACCTTTAATGACCACAATAGTTGCATAAAAATTTTTGCAGTAATAATTATAGGCCCTATGAGACCCAAGGGATCAAACATTTTACCTATAAAGCTTAATATATTTCTTTTAGTGTTTAATTTATTCTTGTCTTCTATAGTTGGACAAGTAAAAGTTAATTTATCAGCTAAAACATCACACTGTAAGCCTAATGTTTTAATAATGTTGTTTTTGTTTATATCAAAGGAATTTAAATTTATATACTCACTTGGAATATCATTAAGTATTTGTGGAGAATTTGAGCACCATTTGTGCAACTTAAAATTACCAAGCTCCAATAATTCAATCAACTGCTTTTTAAGTTCTATAAGGTTTACCTCACTGTCCGCACCACATATGATGTCATCCACATATGTGTTTAATTTCATAACCTGTGCAGCCAGAGGGTACCTATCCTGATATCTCAAGGCTAGCTCAATAAGGCAGCGAGTAGCCAAAAAGGTTGAGGCCTTTAAACCATATGTTATGGTTTGCAACTGCAAACACCTGATGGGCTTGCTAGGGTGATCACGCCATAGTATATTCTGTAAACAGGTTTGATTTTCATTAATTTTTATACAACGAAACATCTTTTTTATATCGCAGATAAGTGTATGAATATAAGTACGCCATAATAATAAAATATCAAATAGTTCATTTTGTACAACTGGACCATTAAGCAAAACATTATTTAAAGAAATTTTAGATTTTGATTGCATGCTACCATCAAACACTACACGAAGCTTTGTGGTAGTGCTTTGATCATTTATGACTGCATGGTGAGCCAAAAAATAAACAGGACCTTTTTGAATATCATATGAGCTAATATTCACAATCCTGGCATGCCCCAATGCAACATATTCATCAATAAAACTTTTGTACTTGCTTAAATATAATGGATCCCTTTTGAACCTTTTTTCTAAACATAAAAATCTTTGTAAGGCTACTGAAAATGAATCCCCAAGTTGTAATTCATTTAGGTTTGAAACCAGAGGCATACTTACTGAAAAAACATTATTAGAAAGAGTAACTGATTTTTGAAAACATTGTTCAGCTTTTTGAAACTCAGGTTTGGTTTTTATAGAAGCTTCTGGAACTTTTTCAGAAAGCCAAAATTGTTCCATTATATTTTCTAACTTGAGGGTGTCGCAAATAGCTAAATTTGATACTAAACTATTGTTATCAGAGTAACTGATAACACTACCACCCACAGTATAACCAAACATTGTATTCTGTAAAACCGGCCCATTGGGAATTTTAATTTGTCCATCTAACAAAATACCGAAATATACATCTGCACTTAATAGAAGCGAAATTTCAGCAGGCAAATAGAAATCACTGTCTGAAAGAATGATATTTTTCGGAATTTTAATTGATGATAGATTAATTTTTTGTTGAGGTAAAATTGTTGTAATGCTGTCAACCACATGACATTTTACATTCAAATTTATATCATTAATTGGTGAAAAAATATTAACATAGACATATTTTTTAATAAAATTATTTGTATTCCCAACGCCAATAATATTAGTGTTATGCTTTATGGAAACTAAACATAATCTTTTAGCAAGTGAAGTGGTAATCAATGATGCCTGGCTACCACAATCAAGCAACGCTCTTACATATAATTCACGGTTATAGCAATCATATAATTTTACCTTTATTGTGGGCAAAATAATATGTTTAGATTGTATGTTTGAATGTAGTGCAACTGAGACATCACTTTCCATTATGTCAGCTTTATGCAAAAGTGTATTATGACTCCCTTTACAATGTTTACATATAAAGTGAAATTTACATTTCCCAGAATGTAATTTTAAACAGATATTACATAAGTTTTCTTTACTTACAAAATTGATGCGGTTATCTATGGAGGCTGTTTTAAATTCTGGGCAACCATGTATAGCATGGTTGTCAGCCTTACAAAATAAACAACTTTTAATATTTTTCATACCTAAGTTAATAACCTTCTTATACGGTTTTTTGTATGTGTTATTAATATTATCTGTATTGCTGTGCTCACCGCTGTCTTCTAATGTGGTAGCCCGTTTTTCCAAACATGCAATAAAACTGTCCAAAGTTGGTAACTCATCCTGACTCTTCTCATGGTGGTAAATCCTACTTGTGTACTTGTCTAGCTTTTTTGATAATATAGCAATGAGAAGCATGTCCCATTGTTTGATAGGTTGATCTAAGTTTTTTAAAGCTGCCAGCTGTTGTTGAAATTCTGCAACGAAGGCTCTGATTGCCACTGCAGTACCTTTTTGCATTGACGGTATATCTAATATAGTACATATGTGATTGGCGATTAATCTGGATTTGTTATCATAACGCCTTTTTAAAATTTCCAATGCTTCCTTATATGATTCAGTGATAAGCGGCAAGTTGACTATAATTGCTAATGCCTGGTCAGTTAAAAAATTTCGTAAATATACCAACTTCTGGATGTCTGAGAGTGATATATCCTTATCTATGACTGCTAAGAAAACATTAATAAATGGTATATATTTCGTAAAATCCTTTCCGTCGAATGTAGGTATCTCTAGATTTGGCAATTTCGAAGATGTTGTACTAGTTTTTTGTATCGTGGTGGTAGTTAAACAATTTATAGCCGCATTTAATTTCGATAATATTTTATAGTATTTTTCTTCTAAAGTTTCTATTTTTTCGTCATCCTCTTCGTCTAATAGTAAAATGTCTATTTGTAATTTTTCATATTGTGAGAACGTTGCCATGAGCTTGTCTTTTCTTGCTTCTAAGGATTCCAATTTCCCTTTTAAATTTTTATAGTCACCTACAAAGTGCTCTATTCGTGTAATGGTGCCTTTTAAATGCGCTCGTTCGAGACGCAATCGCCTTAATATTTCTGCCATGATCCACTACACTCTTTGTATATTTTTTGTACTGAACAAAGTTATTATTTTTTACAAACCTGCAAATCGACACTATAGTGGCGGCGTAGCCGCGCCGGCGCAGGATTTTTCTGAAGAAGTGTATATTTGACACTTTATCTTCATTATTTTGCAGTATCACTAACCTATTATTTTCGAAGGACCACTTCGCTACTGCATGTTAAAATAAAAATGCAGTGCTAGAATAATGAACTGTATTATAATAATTTAATAGTTAAACGAACACCATCTTTATAGCAAGAAGGCATTGCTACGGAAACGGAATGAACATTTTGACACATTATAATGTTTCTAACATTTTCAGTGTGGCGAGTTTATGTTTTAATTTAACCAATATTATTTATGTTAAAATATAATTTAACAGTGACACTACTGAATGACGTCGATTATAATTCCAATAAACTGGATATTCCAGTAATACGTTTGTTATTATTAACAGTAATCCATCGCTTTTAAAAAATATCAAACATTAAACAAAATGATTTGTAACACTTAATACTGAATGCATGATTCGTTGTTGCTCAGTTGATAAAGAGTCAGTAATACATGATAGTACAGAGTAAATGAAAAGCACGTGGTGACGGAATCACTTACGTTGATATCAGGTCAATACTAGTGACCGTTTGGTCTCATGTGAAAAATTACTTAATTATGAGCCTTAATATTTAATTATGCGGTCCGGCCCGGTCCGGTCTTAAGTAATATCTACTCATTAGCATCAAAAGGGTTTTTATACAATTCACATGAAGTATCAATCAATATGAGGCATTTGTAGACGGAAGCACGTGACCTGTGTCGGCCACTGCTGGCGGGTGTACCGCCCGTAAGCTCGTAAATCATTGTAAAAAAACACACCAAACCAGTTTTAATTCGATACCCGTTTAAACGTGAATCATAATATAACTAACAGTTGACAACATTTGTGAGAATTGATACATAAAGCTTTGCCGCGGAGAGACGTAACACGTACTTAACACGCTATAAAGGTTCTTATAAATATCGCTCCAACGACAATATGTCAAAAGCTTTTATTGATGTCCAGTACTGTACCACATTCTGGTTAAAAATTCATCGAAATATCAGTTGTTTAACTAAGACCATTTCTCATTACATAAACATGTAATGCTATGTGCATTTACGCACTGCATCCGATCCGAATCCGTGAATATATTACTAACAAACTTGGACCGAATTCGAATATTGCTTTACACACTGCCTCCGATCTCAATCCGTCCAATTACAGATCTAGAAAACCATGCAATTCGGGAACAATCAAAACAGGAAATAAACAAATATATAAATGAATGTACTTAACTATATTACAGAAAATTTTAAAAAAGTCTGTACCTAATGTAGACACCACGCCGAGTCATACTACCATCCCCTTTACCCACCGTCTGCCCCGCTCTACACTATATACTATATTAGTTGCACGTTATTAGTTAGATACATACTATATCGACATATTTGTGTTTATCAGTTATGTTGCTAAAACGGGAACGGGAACATTGCGGGCGGGGTAATATTAGGGCGGAGTGTTAGCGACGGGGATTTTGTTCTGTTCGTTTTTGTATGACGCATAGTACACAAAATATCGCGAATACAATAGAGCAGGACGATAACAAAAGCCCTCTCTTGTGTCAGGATCGCGGTAAACGAACGAACTAATTTATACTTAGGTCATGTTAAGATGAACTCACCAAGTGGTGGGACTCCAGCGCTGGGCACAGTGGACTGTTGAGCCGGATTCGTCGGACGCGCTCGCATGCCCTGCGTGAAGTTTATACTTTGCGATTGTGACACTGAGTACGTATCGCATCCGCTGCCTGTAAAAAAATGCCTATTGATTAACATCCTTTAACAGAACTTTAGACATCTATAAAATGATGCTCTACAATGACATCAACATATATGATAATATTTATGTAAAGACGTATGGTTTGCAATCCCTCCCCCGAGATCCCGTGAGTGTCCAATCCCGCGTGTTCCAATCATGCGGAATTTGAGAGACTAAAAAAAGCATGTACACGATTATTTTAGCAAAGTTTATTGCTGCAGTGATACGAAAATTAAACATAATAATGTCAAGTTTAAACAAAGCGCGGGATCATGCGGAATTAAAAGTTTCCGGCCCGGAAATATCGAGATTGAAGATCCAATCCCGAAGCATATCTTCATGCTGCGGGATTGGAAGACTTAGTACGAGGTGGATAAACGAGAACACTAGGTATATAACAGTCGCGTGCATCCCATAAAAAGCATTATTTTATTATATTTGGACATTTAATAAATATATTCACCTAAAATCTGATTATAATCGAAATAATGGTTTCAGAATCAAAATGGGATCGAATTTTGAATCAATATATGTGTTAAATTCCTCAAGTATTATAAGATAATGCTTTTTTCTGCTTCTATGGAATGCACGCCACTGGTATATAATACATAAGTTGAATTAAATGGGTATTAATTGCTGTTAACACCCATATATTCCTTATATTTATATTACCAAGGCGTTACTTAATTAGCCAACTGATTATTGGGTCTGTAAGCAAATTTTTTTCGTGTAATTCCGTTGTACAGTGTGTTCTTACTCCCTCGCCAGGTCCGTAGTAAGTATACGGATACCCTGGCCCGGCGAAGGCGAAGAGAAGACAGAGTTGGCACCCCGGTGGTTTTAGTCGGTGCAAGTCCGACACACCGGGGGAGTGGCCCTCACCAATCCCCTGACGGTCCGAAGGGATTTCTAACGGGTTTACAAAAAAAAGTATTCTTACTCTAATACAAACAGAAAAGATAGTAGCGAGAGCAACGGGTCAGCTCGATGAGAACTCTTTTAGGAGTCAATTTTCTTTTCGTTTAAGATTTGATAACGTGCTATGTTTTATTGTTCTTCTTTACATATTTATTCTTTTGATTGTAAGAAGAAGCAAATTACTATGTCGAAATTTGTTCATAGTATAAAACACTTTGATAAAAGAATGTTATAATCTGTATGAGAAATCAAGTCCACATCGGTCCATAAATTAGGTCATAGACACATTTTATCCACACCGGTTCCTTATCATGCTAGATAAACTAACGGTAAACAACACAGAAAACTGTAACGGAATCCCATGAATTTATTAACCAGATTTGGTGCATTCGTATGTTGAAACATTGGTCGAGCTCATGAAACAAAATGATTTCGAAATAATAGCTTATAAATAATATACGACAATATTTCCTTGTTCTTGCACAAAAAGAGCTTATTTGTAAGTATAATTTAAAGCAATATAAGATTCGATAATAATATAATAAAATTAAAAAATAAAAGCTTTGAAATTTTGGAGTTATGTTTTTAAAACAATATATATTGGGCACTGATGAGTTTATTGAATATCGAACAACTAACAATGCCTACTTTTTACTCCGTAATTGATTAAAAGTGAAAGTAGATATACCTTACGTTAGCAGCTTCGTTGTTATACCTATCAATTGCGTTCAAGAGCTGGGACAATACAAATTTGAGGGCTTGTTTCTTAAATATTTTATTAGTTATTTTTGACATATCATTTTATAAAAGAAACTAAAATTTTATGTACCAGCAAAGTGTTACAAAATATGAAATAATTCTTGAGGAAACGCATTTACTGAATTGTGAAAATACGATTCTAGTAAGTAAATTTCTTGGTTTTTTTACAGTAAATAAAAAAGTTATGAGTTAAAATCATGGCTTTTAGGAATAATATATATTTTTTTAATTAATTTGTCTCCCGGGAAATATGCATATTCATAAGTAGGTATTGTTTCTTACTTCTGTAATATTTTTTATAATCAAACAACAAAAATAAAAATAATTAAAATCAGTACTTCGTCTCTTAAGTTTTAAAAACGTAACAATGGAAAATATGTTAAGTTAGATAATGGCCTTGTTTACATAAGACTTACGAATGTAATATTATATTACTTTCGTATATTAAAGTGCCATGTCATATCATGATTCCGATTTGCAAATTCAGTCGAATGTCGTAAGGAACAGGTTTATTTTGCGAAACTCGACCGAAATATAAGAAGAATTTGTAATAAAATACAATAAGCATATAAATCTAATATGATCGTCATCGGAGGTGAGCGAGTTGGCGGCTGGCGCATTCTCGCAGATCGTCAACCTCCTGGCGGTTTGACGCGGCGCACGTGCAGGCGGGTCGCGAGTGTTGTCGCTCTCCCGAGTCCTACGCTCGCACAGAAAACGTATCGATTCTTTTTGGTATAAATACTTTTATTCCTGTGTCAAATGTGGCGATATTTTCGCATCCAATATTATTAATCGATTTCGTATTATTAATCAACAACGTATTATCAAATATCGTATCGAATAACTTATTTGAGCACATAAGTACCGAGTACTTTTGATCAAATATATTACTGAAAGTGATCAGGCAAACAGTTTAACGATATAAAATCTGTATGGCCAATTATAATATAATATACCGTCACGCTACATCCCTTTCGGTGTGAGCAGAGGTACATTAGTGGCTGTATCCACTTTGCGCTTAAAGTCGTGGCCAACGTGATCAGTAACTCAGCAAGTGCCGTTCTCCGGGATCTTGCATATGACATTCCTATTAGACGCCATGCAGGTTTCCTCACGATGTTTTCCTTTACCAGTGTTCATGTGGTGCCTATGGACCGAAATTACGTTACGTTACAGTACGTAATATGGTAATCCGAGAGGTACGTTCCGGGATTTGAACCTACGTCCATTCGCGTTACCATGCATGGAAACCTGTCCATGCTTCGCTAAATCACCACAACCACAGATATTTAATAACTTTACATATTTAATTAATTAAATACTCGATAAAACTCAGTTAAAAGGCCTATTAAATGATATCAATATATATATGGTACACACACACAGTAACACACTACGAGACATCCTTATAACTAATTTTAAAGTTGTTGAATCATTATCGCCTATAAATAACAATACGGAATTGAATAATTATCATTTAGTTGTATTATTAGCGTGACTACAAAGATATTGGTGAAAGCGATACTCATATTGTCAAACCAGATAACACTTTTGTATTTTTGTTATTATACATGCATAAATTCCTTCATAAAGATCTGCCTACTTATGTAATACCTACTTATGTATGAAGGACCGAAAATGTTTAAATTTAATATAAGCTTCAGATTTTATTACTTAGATTTTTTTTTTGTTATTCATAAAATAATTAAGAAATGTTTGTCTGAAGTTCGCACGCGGTAAAAGTGAAACTGTATAATGTATTCTATCTCATTCTTTCGCAATCGCCTTAAGATTTATGTGTTTATATTTTTTGGTGTCGCTTTTTCGTTTCATCTAGTTTTAAATGGCAGCAATTTTAAGGAAGTTTCACTTAAAAAAATGTTTTATTGAAAGGGACCATCGATCCCCCTAAATAAAATCGCAATTTAAAAATACAGAAAATGTTATGTTGGATCTCCTTGTAGGGAATATTTCTGGGTATTGCGTGCAATTTTTTTGGTTTTGCGATAATTTCGATCGCTCATTGCTTAATCTCAACATATTACTATAATCCTGATTTATGTGCGTTTTTATTATTATTAAAGTCGAAAAACCGACAAATGGTAAGTGATCATTGTCGCAAATGGTGATGAAAATGCCCGGGAATTTTCCCAAAGTGCCCAAAACTTCCGAGAACATTTCGTAAATTCCCGGGAATATTCCCAAGGAAGCTTTTGGGCACGTCGGGAAAATTCCCGGGCATTTTCATCACTAGTCGCAAACAAGCGACTGTAACCCCAAACTGTTGCCATTGTGCTGCTGACCTTATTAAATAACAAACGGAAAATCAACTGACGATAAGCAGACTGATCCAGGAATGGATTGAGCCAACAGAACTTTCGGCGTTTCTTCTCAAAGTAGTCGCTTCCAAAACACTAGTGGGTCACCGTTAGGTTTCGTATGGCTGGCGGCCCAAGTCAAGGTCGTACTCACAGGGGTTGCGTTGCCACCCAACCCATATATTTGCCGGCTGAGCAGGTGCTGAGGTCAGTGTTCGCCCTCTCGACTGGTTTAGTTGTGAAGGTCTATCTTGGCCATAAACATATATCCTGTTCGGAAAAAAAACGGGTCCACAGAAGAAGAAAGAAGCTACTGTTACGTGCTTTATACTCATGAAGTACTATGTATGTCTGAGATTTATTAAATATTCTTACTTTGGTGATGCTGTGGCGAAGGCGCTCCCTGGTGCTGGAAGCTGGCGTACATGCCCTGCTGGGCCGCAACTGACACGTGTCCGCCGTTTCCGGCACCGCTCACCTGCAAATGCTGAGCAGCCGACACCTGCCAACAATCAAATCATTTAGCCGGCATTCACGTAATCGCCCATCAAAATACTGATGTTTTTCCATTGAAGCGGGGCGAAGTTGTGTGTTATCAATAGGATTGCTTTATTCTATCTTCTCTCTTCTGCTAAATTCGAGATGTTTAATAACGATTTGTTTTTTTTTAATAGTTTATAAAAGAAGAACGGGGTATCTATATATTAATCACATTATAGAATTACAATGAATCAAAAGTACCTATTATATAATATCTACATAAATAGCCTATGTTATATGTGTATGTTTTTAATAATTATTATAAATATGGAAATGTGACAACTTTATTTAAGTTCCTTAAACAATATCTGTAATATACATATAAATTACCTAGAATGTTTTTTATCTGTAGACATTAGTTGATATTTTTATGCAGAATTGTATAAGCTGGTATTTAAAAAACAGGTATCATCTAGATTTAAAGCCATAAATAAATAAAATTTCATGTGAGGCCCAACAAATTTTAGCATTTAGAATTAATTTTAAAGAAAAGGAATATTTAACAGTCACAATACTTGCAGTACCGTTTTACCGTCCATTTGCGCAAAAAGTGAACATAACTTTTATATTAGGTCCTTACATATGAAATTGGCGTTTTGTATGGGAGGAACAAAAAGTCGAATATTTTTTAATATAATATATTTAATTAATCAAAGTATGAACCATTATTTTCTATGCACTTTTGCCATCTCATAGGTAGTTCATTGATCCCTTTACTAAAAAAACCAGTCGGACGGGAATCAATAAAATCTTTGAAGGCGATTTGGACTGCCCCATCGGAGTTGAATTTTTTCCCTTGCAAGAAGTTATCCAAATTTCGAAAAAAATGGTAATCTGTTGGAGCAAGGTCCGGGGAGTACGGAGGATGTCTTAGACTTTCCAATTGAAGCTCTTCTAATTTAGTAGCCGTCTGTTGCGCAGTGTGTGGTCTAGCGTTGTCGTGAAGCAGCAGTGGCGTGGAGCGATTGACCAGCCTAGGTTGTTTAGCCGCTAGCTTTTCCATCATGGTTTGCAATTGCTGACAATAGACATCAGCCGTAATAGTCTGGCCAGATTTGAGAAAACTGTAATGAACAATACCGGCACTAGTCCACCAAACGCTTACAAGTAACTTTTTTGGGGTTAATTTTCGCTTGGGGCAGGATTTGGCTGGCTGGCCAGGATCCAAACATTGCGCTGAGCGCTGCCGATTATCGTAAAGAACCCATTTTTCATCACAGGTAATGATTCGGTTTAAAATACCTTCATTATTGTGCCGGTTTAGTAATGTAACGCAGCAGTCGACGCGCGTTTGCCGGTTTGCTTCAGTCAATTCGTGAGGTACCCACCTTTCAAGCTTTTTAATCTTCCCAATTTGCTTCAAGTGAATTAAAACAGTTTTATCACTAACATCACAGCCTGCAGCTAACTCGGACGTGGTTTGCGATGGATCCGCTTCCACAATAGCCTTCAACTCTTCATTATCAACTTGAGTCTCAGGCCGTCCACGGGGCTTGTTCTGCAGGTCGAAATTTCCAGAACGAAAACGTTGGAACCAAAAACGAACTGTGTTTTCTTTTGCAACACGACCGCCATACACACCATTCACCCTTCGAGTTGTTTCCGCAGCACTAGTGCCACGGCGGAACTCGTACTCGTAAATAATGCGATATTTTAAGTTTTCCATTTTGTAAATGAGTGACGCAAACAGAAAAAAACAGAAGAAAAAAACAAATGAATGACGATCATCGAAGCACAAATACATGAGTCTATAGCTGTACAAATTTGAATTTGGAATTCCTTACCAAAGAGGAGAAATTTGTGATTAAAGTGGCCAGTACGAAAAACGCCAATTTCATATGTAAGGACCTAATATTATAAAATTTGAATTTAGAACATAATTTTTATCACGTACATGTTTACTTTTTAAATTTATAAATGTCCAGTAAATTAATTCGAGTAATTTTATACAAGCAAGTTTTGATTTACAAGCGAGTCTCTAAGGCTGGAATTTATAGAAGTAACTTCAAGTTTGCTTAGACTTTTCTAAAATATTACAATCTATATTTCTCAATGAATGTCAAAGGATTTGGTAAGTCGCTGATTTTGTCAACAAGAACTTGGTTCTGCGAATACTATGGCTATACTCAAGTTCAGTTTTTTGTCAAAACGGATTATTTTTTGAGAACTTTGCTAAGCAAAGTCGAAATAGTGTGTATAAATTTCAGCCTTATACTGTGTTAAGGTTTGTATTTAAAGTTATTTTCGATTTCATAAAAAATAAAACAATTTCAATTACATATTGAAATTTATTTAAAAAATATAGGTCGCTGGTTCAGTTCCGGCTCCAAGGACCACATAGCTTGGGCTTGATGAAGATGCTCAAATAACAGGCCAAAAATATGTAGGATTTTATTATAAGCACAACCACACGTCCGTACGATAGCCGGAGTGAACGACGACAGCTAATATTGCTAGCGCGGACGCACAAAATTACAGTTTGTCTCCGACAATGACGTTTGAAAATAATAAGTAATGCGATACTTAATTGCAAAAATGAATATAATGTACTTAATTATTGAATCATCTAATTTAATTTAAATATTGACTAAAGTATCCCATCAAGTGAATGCATGATGACATAAGGCGGTGACAAATGCCATTCGAACAGAAAGGTAAATACATCATTACTCTCGTACCTACACCACATAAATAAATATCGTACAGAGTATTCGCTTTCCACTGAGTTGCCAAATGATTACATTATTACAAACAAGCGGTTTATATGTGCGTGTCCACTGACTGCCTGTCACGTACATGATGAAACCGGATTACGTCAGCACACAGCCTATTGGACAAACACATGGCTAAGGAAAGCGTATGGTAATAATTTTCGTTCCACATTTAAATATCAATTTGTTGTATTCGTCGTAACATAAGATGTGATCACGTTTATCTCCAAATGTCAAATTAAATTTTAACATCTCCGCTATTTTCAATCTATAATATAAAAATGAATCGCTAAATGTGTTGATAAGCGCGAAACTCGAGAACAGCTGAACCGATTTGGCTGATTTCTTTTTTGTTGTGTTTGTTGAAGTCTGGGGAAGGTTATTACGGAGACAAAAATTAAAAAAATCGTCTGAAAAAGTCTAAAAACAACACTTTTCTATATTCTCATACAAAAAATTCGTAATAATATTTAAAAGTCAATTTGAACTTTAACACCATACCATAAAGTTTAAATGTCAGTGGACGGGTTCCGGGAAGACAAAACAATTGAGTGACGTATAAATATTAATGTCAATATTTGTCAATTTTTATGCATATTGCATTAAGGCCAGGTTCCTTCAAACAATTTTCAAAAAACAGCCGTCAGGCCAATAGGTTTTGGCAGAATAAAATCTGACGGGGAGCTATTAACATTAAAAAAAACAATGTGACTTTGTTTTAGAGAAATAGGGCAGAACAAGTTCTACCGGGACAGCTAGTATTTTATAAAAATGATAAATAGAAAATTTGTATAACAATAATTTTAATTCTCTCCAACTTTTTTTTGTTTACCCGGTGGATTTCTTCATGGACCATCAGGGCAGTGGTAAAGGCAGCTGCCCCAGTGTGTCGGAATCTTACCGACTAAATTCACCGGGGCGCCAGCACTGCCTACTTTTCGCCTTCAGTGGGCTTGGGTATCCGTATGTTTCCCACGGCTCAGCGAGCAATTAGCCTTGGCAGGCCTACATTCTGGGAGGGGGTATGAAGGTTACCTCTCTACACCTCTACAACTTTAGTTCCAACCATTTTCAACCTTTTTTTAGTAACCCGGAGGAAATCCCTAACGGACCTTCAGGAGGTGGTGAGGGCCATCCCCTGGTGTGTCGGATTTGCACCGACTAAGACCCCCGCCTGCCGAGTGCCAAGGGCAAGGCTGGGCCATCTTCCTTGGCATCCGGCGACGTCTAGCCTTCAACCATTTTCAACCTTTTTTTTTGTGACCCGGGGGAAATCTCTACCGGACCTCAGAGGGCGATGAGGGTTGCCCCCCGATGTGTCGGACTTGCACCGACTAAAACCCCCGGGGTGTTCCGTCTCCCGCCTGCCGAATGCCAAGGGCAAGGCTGAGCCATCTTCCTCGGCACCCGGCGACGTCTAGCCTTCTGCAGGCCCCGCCTTCTTGGTAGGGGGTGGCTAAATAGTAGCCACCCCCTGCGTACACCTAACACATTTGGCAGGGAGAGTGGTGTAAGAAATGTCACCCTCCCCTCATCTCCTTAATTTGTCATTGGAACGGTGTGCGGGAACACATCACACACCGCTCACGCCTGGTTCTGGGCGACGCGCTCCCTCAAGTGCGCCGCCCGGCGTTTGTCCTGTTATGGAGGAAGGCCTCTGGCGAAGGCCCTCCTCCGGCGTCCTGTCCGAGCTGGGCGGCGGATTGGGTTATCGGGGGTGGCAATAGCCTCCCGACCCCGCTCCGCCGCTTCCTTCACCTGCATAGTCTCCTTCGTGAAGGAGAGGACCGCCTGCCATGCCCTGTCACTACAGACCATCGCGCGAGCGAGTGCCGGCAGTGACAGGTCACCACCCACCACCCTGAACCATTTTCAACCTACGATCGATATTTCATTGCAAAAAAATATTGCACATAATCTATAATCATATGTTAAATCAATATTTATCTCGTAATATTTTATATTTTAATTCGCCTACGAAAAGTAAGAAAAGATAAAAGGAGAATGAACATCATTGTATTGAGCATGGTCTCACCAAAAAAATGATTTGTATACTAACGAAATTTAGAGATGAACGTAAAAACATAAATATAATAATTCACACTATATCTCTTTCGGAGTGAGCCGAGATATATTAGTGACTGTATCAACTTTGCGTTTATATGTCGTGCCCAAAGTGGCCAGGAGCGAACCTGATTGCTGTTTTCATGAATGCCTGTTTCAGTCTCTTTAGAATTCTTTAGGCAGTGTCAGGTTAACATCAAGAGAGGAATGCCAAAACTTCTTGTTGCGTTTTATTGATCAGAAATTCCATAATTTTTACAGCAACGGGATCGTGTCTCTACCTACAAGATAGTAGAAAGTCATCCAACAAAGTGGCGAATATATACTGTAATTTAATGTAAATATAGTTAAAAAAATATCTTGAGTTTTCATATAGAATGCGAAGAAACTCTTCCCTGAACCTATTACAATATTAAGAGTAAGCAATTACACACTCAATGAATTAGCAGATAAATAAATGTTTTATTTAATTTATCTTATCCATTTGTGACAACCCTTGTAAGTTCGGCCGACGTTTGACATCTTTCCACTAAGCGAACCTTCTGATTGGACCTACTTATTCTAGTGCCGACACGATACACGGCAAACCTGTTCCAAAAACAAGGCGAATCGTAATACTTTGCATTCGCAATTTCGTTATTATCTGACTATGGCTGGCTTATTCTTGAGTACCACGTGAACTAATAAATGAATACTAGATAAAAATTAACACGAAACCAATGTAATACTAGCAACAAGTTTTTTTTTTATCTCGGGGGAAAATTCTGCATAGGACCATCAGGGACGTTGTGAGCACAGTGACCCCGGTGTGTCAGACTCCTACTGACTAAAAACCCCCGGGGTGTCCCTCTGATTGCTCCACCTGGGCTTGGGAAGCCAAATTCATCCAAACGCCCAGAGAACAAGAAGCCTTGTTGAGGCTACCTCTCTGGGAGAGGAATGAGTAAAGCCCACCCCTCCAAACACCTCTCTCCCAGGCGATGCGCCGGACACCGTGCACCGCTTCCCTCTCATCCTGGCAACAGACTTCTCAAGTTTACTGCCCGGCATACTAGCAACAAGTAACCCAATATCAACTTATTCACAGAGCATTTTGGATACCTTTATAAAGCCAAAAGTGAAGAAAAACAATGAAATATATATATTTTTTATATTTATTATTTATTAGAATAACACATTTATTTAAAAGTTATTGCTTTCTTAAAAATATTTTAGAGCGGAAGTGCGAGTTCCTGAAATTTTAACTACCTACGCTCAGAAATCCTAGATTAAAACCTGAATAAGAAACCTACATGTGAAACCCGAACAAAATACCCAGATAAATTAGGAAAGGTAATTTTAAGATTTTTTTTGAGGAATGTTCCTTTTTTATAGTTTTGTGCCCCTAGAAACAAAAGTTTTCATCTGTGCGAGGTAAATATTAATATGAAAAAAGCCTACGCTTCTAACTTCGTTTTAATACATTATAAAATTGTCAATATTACCATTTATAACGTACTGTACAACGTTTTTTTTTTCTAAGAAACTTATAAAAATAATAACGGCAAAGGTATTTTCGTAAAATAATAACTATTGTTGCGTGGTTCACATCGAGGGGTGAAAGACTATTTGGTTTAAGCGACATTTTTTGGTGATATAGCAATATATATATTTTTGGAATCAGTAAAAAACGGTGATTCTGAAAATAGATATTACTATAACACTAAAAAATATTAAGCTTAAACCAAATAGTCTTTCACCCCTCGATATTATATTATGGTGATTCTTGTTAGTAACCTCCAACTTCCTTTAATTTGTCTTATAAATACATACATTTTATAAATACATTTATGAAAAGATTCCTAAAAAGGTAAAATCGCAAAATGATCATAACCGTAACTGAATTTTGCGTAAAAAATATTTGGTGAAAGCTCAAAGCACTTCTATTTAAATACTCTTCTTATCGACAGTTTAGGAAATTTAATGCGTAGGTAATTAATTAATTATAAAGGCGCTCGTCAGCCTACTCACTTATTATTTTTACTTAAAGAAGCCACGGATTCGTCGTAACAACAAGACTCATTTTACGGGATGGATATCTTGGCATAATGGGAGAAAGCGACACGCGGCGCAATTGCGTCCGTTACAGGAAGCGATTCAGTTGGGAGTGTTTTATTTCCTTCGTCCGCTTAATAGTGTCATCGCCCGTGTTGCTTGATCTTCCCTATTCAAAGTTAAAACGAAATCGTTTTATATATTATATATGTATAACGACTATAAAAAATATATAGGAAATAATCTTCAAAACTACACATTCACTTTAAAATGTTCACTAATATTTAGAATGGAAAATAGGCTTTAAATTAGCCATTTCCCACATGGAAAGTAAATTTCACGTGGATAAAATCATATACAGCAGCTAGTTTTTAATAAAATCTATAAGCACATAGCACTAAAATTAATAAACGAGACGTCTATTCTGTAATATGTGAATTGATTATTGATGTTTACTAATTTTATTTTAATATATAGAGCATAAAAAGCAAAACATAAAATTAACATTATGTCTAAGTTGACAAAATGGCATCTGTTCATACGGCTACCATGCAATTCTCGCGTCAGAATTTGGAGTATCATTACCGACAAGATACATGGCCTACTAGATTATGCACTGCGTACTAACCAAAGTTAGATTTGCCAAGCCGGGTATACGGCTTATAATATAAAAGGCTATATAAAAACATATTATACATTAGACCAAGGTCGGCAACTTTTTGAGTCAGAAGTGTAAAAAAATACAATTAACAAAATTTCAAAGTTTTTAAAGAGCCACAAAAAAAATTTCTTGTCAACAATAAATAGTACTTGCATAAAAAAATATAAAAACTAATCTATTTGTTCATCGATTCAAACGTTATATAAATGTTTTTTCAAACAAAATTTGTGTATGGAACTAAAGAGCCGCAGCTTGACGACCCCTGCACTAGGCGCATTAATTAAAGGATATTTAAAAAGTCCCAAATTTTTAGGTGATTTTCAAGAGGCTGTTATTTTGAGAAAAATGGCGGTACAGAAGTTTAAAAAGCAGAAGGTATAGCTTCATGTGCCTAGTTTTCAGTTTTAAACGTTAACATAATTTACGCGTAGGGATTTTCAGTAATCGTAAGAAAAATACAGGTGAAGAAATTTCGAAAATTTTCCTCGTCTTCAAAATGATCTATGGAATTTATTTTATTATTATTCAATAGTCTTTTCTTAAAATTATTTTAGATAACCTAATACCCTTTTGTTTGACTTACCTACAAGCTTTCTACGATAATTTAATCCTGAGTTATTGTTGATCAAAGCAAAAAAGTCCTTAATGACTTTGACAATCGATTACTTGGGTAATAATGATTGGACAAAGAAACGAAGCAGGGTTTTGTAAACTACAAAGTATTCTCTATAAGATGAAATTACAATTTTTTGATGAAACATTACTTTTTGAAAACAAAATGCTAACTGAAGGTAAAAAATCGCATATACAAGGATATTTGTATAACTTGGAATAACTTTGCATATAATGGTTTACGGAAGAATTCCGTCCGTAAGTTTTAAACCCTAATGTGTCCTAAAAAAACTCTTTGGAGATTCGAAGAGCTGCGATTTTGTTTCCTTCGTTACCGAAAGGTTTATTTAGAGGTTTCATGAAAAATCAGCTTAATGGACCGCTTTTCATTGTTTATTGATTTATTTAAGTTTAAAGTGGTTTCTTAAATAATATTCATGGCATGTATTATTTAAAAAATATGTAAACAAGGTTTTATTATAATTTATATTTGATTTTGAATAATTAAATTTGTTTTGTACTAAAAGTTACGAGCATTAGTGTTTGTACCTTGAGCCTTTCTAAGATATCCGATGTTGTCAGACAAGGATTTTGCTCCAACATGGCCTTAACAACATCGATGAAAGATGGTAGCACTGAACGTGGCTTATTAGAAAAATCGAAACCTGAGTCATTTCAGTTGAATTTGTCGAACCATCTTGTGCAGACCCTACCACAAACGGTGCCTGCACTAAACACTGTTAATAAATTTCTACAAGCTTCTGTAGCATTTCTTCCTTGTTGAAATTCGTATAAAGTACAGTGGCGTAAATTTAATAATTTACTTTAATAGTTGCTAAGGGTGCTCTATCACTTAACATAGAAGACTAACGTGAATCAACTTTATACAGTTAATTTGCTATGCAAGTTTGTATACATTAAACGTTCAAAATAGAGAGACACATGCGCCAAATAAACATGTGGTCATGTGTCGAAACTTGAAAAGGAATAACGAACAGAACACTCCGGTAGACCCAATATTAAGGCAATGAGGTGATCCTTATTAGTGATGCCACGAATAGTGAATTGGCCGAATACCGAATACCGAATATTCGGCAACGCTGTCGGCCGAAGCGCCGAATATTCGGCCGCCGAATATTCGGCATGAAATACATGCTTGTCGGGGGCGCGTTAGTTGGATTAAGGCAAGTTGCAACCTGTTTTCCTCGTTGCGTTGGCGCGGCCAGCAAAGACAATACAATACCCAATACAAACGAAAAACAATACCCAAAGCTTTCGAAATTTGCTAAAGTTTATCTTTCTTCTCCTGGAAGTAGCGTGTTTAGTGAGAGGTTATTTTCTGAGGCTAGTAACATTTACGATGAAAAGCGTAATCGTTTGCTACCAAAAAATGCTGAAAAGCTTATTTTCGTCCATCACAACTTACCACTGATCAATTTTAATTACTAATGTGTTGTAATTTGGAAATAAATAGATAATTTTGAGTAATATAACGTGCCTTTTGTACATGATTTGGTATTCGGTATTCGGCCGAATAGTACGTACTATTCGGCCGAATACCGAATAGCAAAAAAAGTGGCCGAATAGGCCGAATACCGAATAGTTGCCGAATATTCGTGGCATCTCTAATCCTTATTACACAGAAAATAGCAAATGTAGTTTCAATGATAATATTCAAAATAATGTATTCATAATAAACTAGCTGTGCCCGCGACTTCGTTCGCGTGTAAGGAGTAGTTTTGCTATGATAATAATTATTTCAAGCTGAAATTTTTATATATCGATTATTTCTTTTTCTTTAATACAAATAGGCTTGCGCTTTACCCCAATTTCACCCGATGGAAAGTGAAGAAGAAAGATGGTGAGGCCGATGATGGAGCGATCTAACCCAACAAATACTGATTCACTCATCGTTTTTAAAGTCCCATGATAGATGTTGGAAAGACAGATGCAGGAAGCGAATTCCATTCCAGTATATAAATTATAGCTGACCCGTCCAACTTCGTACCGCCTAATAGTCAATGAAAGCCGTGTTACAGATTAGCTGAACATAATTTATGATTTTATCAAAGTAATACAATTAAATTAAATTAAAGTAAAACAAAAAAAATGTTTTAATATACATATTTGCCTTAGTTTACACAAAATACATTTCTGAACGCACGTATAAATATTTGACAACCAATATATGTATGTATATGTCAATCGTTTTTCATTACTGACATTATTCTACATTTTTTAAATCTTAAATAAGCTATCATCCGAATATTATGGATAAGTCTCGTCAATTCAAAACCTTTATTTAAATAAGTTCTTTGAGGGTGAGTTTGGCGTATCGTCGGTATGAAAATTAAGTGTGTGACAGTTTCGAAGCCCATGAACATTTTGTAAGGGAAAATGTTTTTTCTTTTATTTATTTTTTTCGTTATTTTTTTTAATAGTTACTTTGCTATTCAGGACGGAGGCAAATACAAGAAATCAAAAACCATGAAAATCGGTCCAGCCATTCTCGAGTTATAACTGTTTAAACAAACCCGACTTTCTTTTATATAGATGTAGAGGTACATAGAGAAACTTATTATTTGCGTTATAAATTCTTTAACAACAGTGTATTATTTTTAAGCAAAAGATTTAATTCATTATTTTTAATGTCACGGTCTTCGTGAAGGAAATCTAATATCGGCAACATAAAAAACAACCTAATCTAATATAACATCGGCAATTATTATTTTTAAAGGAACAGGTTATAAAAATGTGTATCAAATTGCTCAGTTTAGTTCATTTAAACATATGATATGTTTGTATTATACATATATTTATAAACTATAATTAATGATATCGTAACAGTGTGTAATCTATGCATTAGATACACAACAAATGATTGGAATCAATTAACAATAAGGTTAAAAGAAAATTACTAATATTGTTTTAACAATTAAAACCCACAAATAGCCTCTGAATAACCGAGGTGTAACCAACTTTAATATATCTGATGGGTGTCTGCTGAAAATCAGCGTTGGGTGGCTAAGCTCATCATTAATTGATTTCCATTTTGTGAATTATTCATCATAACACAGGTTATGTGCTTTTGTTGTTTTCTACCTTAAATAACCTATCTTTCTGTGTTGTATAATATGATTTTCTAATACCCTAGATTAAATTCATCACTTAAGTCTTGTTACTTGCTCACCGGACATTGTATATTATGAATTATGATACTAGCATATTTCATTATTATTTCTTAAACTATATTTATTACGTAATATATATAAAATTTAGTTGAGCAATGTTTTTTTTTTAAACTGGCTCGACTTAGTGACAGTGTACCTGATGGTAAGTACAGAGTAGTCTAAAAATAAAAGCAACCATCAGAGAATGAAAATCCGTTGATAGTCTCCGTCGTTTTGCCGGCCCACATATACCACGACTGAAGCTCTCCAGGTATGAGTTACTGGATGTACACAAGCTGATCCCGAAACGCGACAGGCCAAAGCGTGTCACTATGACGGTCTTCACACTTGTGTACGGTGGTCATGACCCAGTTCGGGCAATCGCCCTACCACCAAAAATATAATGTATAACAATGTGGGTGCGTCATTGAGTCCTGTTTACAGGCACAGTTTTAAACTATAACATATGGTCCTCTGATACATCTGCTTATTAGTAAGCTATATATCTACGGAACTTATAACAAGGCACGACGAGAATTACTCGGAAAGCAATGTATTATACCTGTCCAAGTTTTTATACAAATTGTTTTTAAATAAATAGAACAATTGAAAATCATTTGATTATCTAAATATGCATCCGGTAGTGTAAAAAAATTGCTTTGTTCTATCTATACTATATTAATATTGAGTTTTTTTATTAAAGAATTGTTTATTTTGAGGTATTCATAATAACATATAATACAATCAATACCTTTGCGAAAGATTTAAAAAATTTCATATGTTTCTGAGAATGATTCAAACGATGAAGCCTGATTTTTTAGCAACTGTACAATTTGCTGATATTATATATACTAACGTGGATGCGACAGTATCAAAAAGGTTTTCTAAATAATTATCGTTAGGTTTTCATAATTATTTTATCACGAGTGGCATTTAAGTATGTTAGGGGATATGGTTATGGAAGACGTCACTATCGCCGCCTTGCGAAGTGAACGTGGTAACTTGGTATTGCCGGGAGCAGCGCGCGCACGCTCTAGACAGCACCCGCGCGCCGCCCCGGTCGATACTATGCCAGACTCCGTGTTTTTTGTATCTTTTACCTCACCAATTGCTCAAAACACTCAATAATTACTAAACTCAATTTACGATATTGAAGGTTATTGTACACTTTTAAATTATTAATAGATTGCGCATTAGATAGAAGTATTAATAAACATTGTATATTAATTAATACTTACACTTCAACAGTGGTTGTTATTGAAATGAAGAAATGTAACATACAGAGAATTAATATTTAAATATCTTTTTTGTCGTTTTTTTAGGATGATCATTACTTGATAAAATACTTTTATTATACAAATTTATTATGTAATAAAACATAAAGTTAAACCTTTTTTTACCCTGATTCGAGACCGTGACACCTGATGGTAAGTATTTTGCAGTCCAAAAAACGACGACTATCGACAATTAAGGAAAACCCATTGGAAAACCGAAACCTTTTATTGATTTTTAAACAATTTAATAATTATTAATTAGATCATGTTTAATAAACTAAAATTTCACAACTTTATAGACAAGTTTTTATAATTTAAAGAGCGCACTAAACCAAACTCTTGTCGATCTCAGCTGATTATGTAGTTTGATCGATCACTTAATTTGACCAAAGTATTTTAACATGGAATTGTTTAGACTATAAATCAAAACATCAACAAATAAAAAGTTTGCCAAGCGGTATGATGTTCTTCAAATTATATGTCGAGGGGTGATAGGTTGCCTTAATGACATTTTTTGACAATATTGCCAATAATGTCGCTTAAGCCAAATGACCTTTCACGCCTATGCGGTGAGTACGTTGTTTATGAAGAGCGTTAATAGTAGATGGGAAGATCAATTCTTTAAAAAATCGACTTACCTGTAGATTGTGATGCGGTTGTGTGAGGTGCAACTGCTGCTGCTGTGACATGTGCAGGTGGTCGAGGGGAGGCGGCGCAGGTCGCGGCCTGTACGCGTAGCTCCGGTACCGAGCCCAGTCTCCGCCAGCCGCCTGTTGATGCTGTTCTGCCATATGTTTCAACGTCTGTGCAGCCGGCGACATCTCCCCGCTCCCATACGGCCTTTGACCCGGTTCGCCCTCTTGAGGCTCGAACCCTATGCCCCCGCCATTAAACTTGCCACCGTCTAAATCGAAATCCTTCATGAATTCAGGGTACTCCGATATCTCCGTGATGAGGTCTTCGAAAGTGTCATCTCCGTCGTCCTCTCCGATGAGATCGGCCAAGCCTGGGAACGCCGAAGCGGCATCTCGTTCCAAGGCCGCTGCACATTCATCGAGCCCTACAAATTCATCGTCCGCGACTTCAGATTTGCATTCAGCCTTGCACTCTCGCTCGCAATCCAGCGGGGTGGACACTCTAGGCGGGGGCTGCGGGGGTGGGGAGTTGGATGTTTTCACAGCGTTTGCGAGTGCTTTCACAGTGACGTTAGTTGAAATTTGTTGCGGTTGCGAGTCGGCAGCGGACGTAGTAAACTCGAGCTGCTGGACGATCTCTACAGAGAACTTAGTGAGAGCTTCGCCAGGAACACCTCCACTTCCAACGCATTGCAGTTTCGCCGGTGGTTCATAATCACCGCAGCCAAATTTTTGTTGCTAGAACAAACGAAAATATTTTTTTATAGCCTACATTATGTCATACATGTAGAGTTTTAAAGTTACGTACGCGAAAAAATAAACGTAACCTATATAGGATCACTTTGTTGCCCATCTGTATGTATATCAAGAGCCTTTTTCGCAGGAAAGTTTGGAGATATCAAATCGAAATTAATATCAAGAATTTAGGTATGCGGTGTCTTGTCATCATGAAAAAAACATATTTCTAAGTCAACGTAACCAAAAGTTGTGTCCGTTTATGTCCTGAACCTTAATTTGTACTTGTATTATAAAAAAATAGGATTTTTGCGATTATAAATATATTTTGCAAAGGACCGTGATCAATATTGATGAAGTCAGTTTTTTACCAACGGCAATGTTAAGTTTGTCCCTAAATCTGGTCTATTTTTCCTTTAATGTACCGTATTTTTAGTTTATTTGTCGGAACCCCCATTTCGCAAGTCCCACTAGCACTTAACCGATTTTTTTTTATTATACTGGTTTATTAGAATGACTACACCTGATGGAAAGAACTGTGCAAAAATTGAAGCAACAAACAAGAAACAAATAATACTAAGACTAAACATCTGGCAATGGAATTGAGACAGCTATAACAGAATTCGATAAGGCAAAAAGAATAGAAATATATATCTTTTTTTTATCAAGCAGTAAATATTGTATATCGTTCTTTGAAAAATTGTAGTACTTTGATTTTTTTTGTTAGCCTCCATTTAAATGAAGCTAAGCTAAACGCAAACAATTTGACTTAAGTTACCTTACTTTATCGAACTATGTTCAGTTGCTCACAAAGGATATTACGTCTAGGATACTTACATAGTAATTATATTACTTTAAAGCAATTATGATACACAATAAATAACAGTAAACGATTATTAAATAGTAAGTAGTAGTAAGTACTTTTTATATGACAGCTACTTGATTTTTTTTTTCTTTCTTTATCGCCGTAGTAACCATGAGTTCATAGTAATACTAATTCTGAAGAGACAAAGACAAGCTATATACAAATAAGCCATAAGTACATGTTACTTTGAAAATCAAACATAAAAACTAAACGTAGCAAGTCGTACTATTCGTCCTAGCTTGTGAAGGATATTATGTAATAGAAACTACTCGAGTAAACAACGTTATTACGAAGTAATCATTAACGTATTGTACTAGGTATGTAGCTACTAGCTAAACAGTTCACGCTTATGCTTATCACGTGCTCACTAACAATGAAACTACATTAATTATGTCGTTAAATATCAAAAATCTGCATGTCCATGCATGTGTGAGAAATGGTACAAGCCTATTTTGACAGAAAAAAAAAGTTACGAGTCAATACAATAGTTATTTTGGTATTTTTTTAAGTGTGTAACATGTAGAGAAGATAATTTTATTTTGGAAGTTTTGGATTTTGATATATACCAGTAAAACTTAACGGAGTTTGAAAAATATTATTGCGGTCATACCGCAAGTTGAAAAGGACTGACTCAGGGTACTTCAATCGTTTAATAACCGGATATAAATCAAATAAATATGAATAAATCAAAATATTGTTTCTGACATGGGGTAATAATATGAATAATCGAGATATTAATCGAAGAGAGTGTACAATATTAGCACACAGTCACAGAAATGTCTCGAAGTGCAGTCGTTGAATGATCCCGATGCCAAATCGCCAAAGGGTCCAGAAAATCAGCCAAGAAAAGTTCCCGAAGCTCAACCGTCAAAAATCTAATCGCAGAGAGTTCTTGTAGTCTTATCGTATAAGATAGTCGAAATATTCGCACGTTGAAACAATGTCCAATCGTAGTAGTCTTACTAATCCAGTATGTTCATAAAAGTCGTATTCGGTCAGTGCGAAATAAGTCAATAGTACTAAATATGTTCAATATTTAATTATTGTGTAGTAAAAATTTATATAAGAAACAATCGATGACATTTATATCAATTATACAAATATTTCAGCTTGAAATAAGTATAATCGTAACAAAAGTACTACATCCACGCGGACAAAGTCGCGGGCACAGCTAGTACATAACTGACAATATGCCACCGCTTATACAGATAACTGTTGACCATGAGTATACACAATTAAATTATGCCAATGTAGCTCAGAGACCAAACGGCTTAATCGCAGAGCTGCTGCTAACTTGTCGGAAAACGTATAAATAGTTCTCAATGAATATATTCCAACGTATATGTACTTATATTCCTCAATGAATATTGAATGCAATGCGTATTGAATACTTTACTAATGTCCCAGTTTATTATCATATCGTTCAATCCTTTTAACAACAAGCCATAAAATCACAAGCTTCCCTATGACGATATTAATATGTAGGACAAGGATTTCTGGATCCTACGTGGATATGTCTTTTTTTTATTACTGACTGGCTTGAGCTTGACCTCAATCTCACCTGCTGGAAAGTGAAGATGAGGCCGACGATTGAACGCGCTTGACTAGCAAATACTGATTCACTCGACGTTTGAAAATTCCGATGTCATAAGAAGTTGGAAACACAGACGCAGAAAGTGAATTCCACTCCTTGGCGGTTCGCAGCAAAAAGGAGGCGAATCGCTTCGTGCGAGCAGCTGGTATGTCAACCACATAAGAGTGCAAACCCGCACGGCGTCTTGTCAATTTATGGAAAAAGGGGGAGGGGGTAACCAATTTTAATGTAAGACAAATTACTAAATATATTAATCTACCGGAATGGCTACTCGTTAAAACTATCACAATTATTAAGACTAATACGATTATTAATCTAACTACGTGTTATTTAGATTCGTCAGTAAATTACCTGTAAAGTACAATATTTATGACTATTTATGTAAAATAGTTCAGTTGTTCTTAATAACGTATAGATTAAAATATCACTAAAAATAAGATATAGAATGGTTATATTATTAGGTGTACAAATAAGTTTCCGCCGATATTTCTAAAAAAAAAATATAGATAAAAGACGTTCCAAGCAAAATATTGTCAGTGATTTATAACCTGCACAGCGGTGTATTTATTGTTAAAATCTGCATTATTTACATTCTTGGAAATGTAACTACAAAGTGTGCCAGAAAACAGCACAAGTGCAGCCCCGCGGAGGTCGTCGCGGTGAACGGCGCGAGACAATGCGAGGCGTTCGTTGTGAAACTCACGTAGTTTGCACAACCGCAGACCGCCCTATCCTACCTACGTCTATTCCACGCGATCTAATTACATGTAAACGGATTTCAATTAAGACTATCTGCTGCTCGCGTTTACTTCTACGTTATAAAAGACCGACCACTCCAGTTTAACTTACATATGTTCTTTTAGTTAATAAAAAAAATATATATTACGGAATAAGTTATAATACCTATTTTTGTACATGTATGATGACGAGTACTGCAGAGAATTCAAGCTGTAACTCCAGTCATTAATAAACATCGAAGTGACGATTGGAAAATGTGTATGTTAATGCATACAATCTTAATCGATCAGCCTTCAAGACATTACGACAATAGAAGAAAAGCATGACTACTTTTTCAATAAAGCAATAATTAAATAATCATGCTGCAAGTAAGTGCCTTTAAATAATATCATGTTTAATTAACAATTTTTCAAACCTAAAACCCCATATAGAGACCGTTGACGGTTACCCAACGATATGGAGAACTAGAACAGGATGACTTTCAAGTCAAATTAATTGATTATTGATAAATCTTTAATGAATAATAGAGAACTAAACAGTGATAATGTCGCGTTTTGAGAAGTGTACAGTGATGAGTGACGGGATGCGATGGCAGAGGGTCAAGTCAATTGAAGTCGAACAACTTCCGGCGAGTTGGCGCTATGCAGCACGTGCTATACGCTACAACAGTGATTACAAATCATTTGCACAGTGGACTCGTAACATATAGCATTGATTAATACGTACTGAAAAAAAAAACACAATCCCAATTTTCAAATAACTAATAGCTGTTAAATCTATCTGATCTGTAATCTGATAAATATGCCAAGAGATTCATAAAGCAGTCACAAAAAATCTATCATTTAGAAAATATATACAGTGTAACCCCCATGAAACGTCACTCGATTTAACGACAAACTCCCTCGTTATCACTCAGCTTTGGTTAGTTTAGCTTGTTTCCCATACAATGATACACTCTATATAGTATTAGACCCACTCTCAATAACGACAGCAATTTAATAATATAAAGTACTTTTTAAGTTGCCAAAATTAGTAAAAACTGCGCAGCTATGTACGTTCTTTGGTCGCTTTATTATCCTAGCCCGTAATAAACTCGACTGTTGGCATTACGGATATCGAACTTTCTAAGAAATCCGTCCTTTTGTTTACAAATTGGGATTGCTATATTTGCACTGCAATACAACAAAATTACTGGTGCAGCAAAAGACGTCAGACAAAAATAACAGACTATACTCAATAGCGATCAAATAAGAATTGTTTTTTTTATGTAATTACTAACACTAGTCAGAAATAAACTTTTTACTTTTCTAATACAGATTTTTCTTCATTCCATTTAACGACAACTCTCTATAACTTCAAAATATGCACAATCCCTTGAGGATCGTTATATAGAGTTTGCACTGCATATCAAGGTCTCATGATTTTTCCAACAGTTTTTTATGATGCCTTTGGACGACAATCCCAATGATAATCTCGGAACTCGCGTCAGAAAATAGAGTTCTTTTAATTACACATCTAATATGTAGATACATTTTGTACATGAAGTTAGTAAATGAAGTCTATCATTTATATCTATTAGCATACTGATTTCTGTCCAATATATAATATGTAAAGGCATCTGGAAGCGATTCGTCTACGCTACCAATGATTCTGAAGAAATACCCACCCTTTAAGTTAAACTATGGGCTTTATATTATTTGAAATACACTGATGATAGCAACAACTACAAAATAATCCAACAGCATCATTTTGACTTGATTTAAATCAAATATTTAATAACGAAAATAATTCACGTCCAACTTTTTAGTGATAGCCTTATAATGAATTGCTTTTTGTAGCAGATAAACTCAAGCTATACATATAGCAGGTTCTACCTGTCCTATGTATATAACCATACCTAATCATTAAACTTAAAATCAGAGACAAAATATCATAGATTATTAAGTTGAAAATATTGTATTATATTCAAAATCGTAACAATATTGTACCACAACAGTATATTGTTTTATAGGATATACGGACAAATGGCCATAACTTCCGAATATTAGTTTCAAAATCTTCTGAACAGTTGATTCCTTTTATTTTTTAGTCTCAAATGTAATCATTGATTATCTTAACGATGTCATAAAATTATTAGATAAGTTTAAATAAAAAAATAAGACAAAATTTACAAAACAAAAGTTTTTTTTTTAACTAATATAATAAGAACGCAAATGCAGGTAGAGGCTAGTAACAAATATTATGAATAAATGTTATTAACTTATTAAATGACCACCAAGTGGTTACATTTTATCGTCTAACTAACAATGCAGATACGCGTAGGAATTGAATGTTTTGAAAGCAAGGAAGTTTTCTTGTAACTTTCAAGGTTTAGGTAAGAGATTGCATGCAAATACTGTGAACCGTGACGATAGTAAAAAAATTGAATACTGTTTTGTATTACATATATAATGCAGATTACTACTGACAATTAAGTTGATATTACCGAGTTTACTATATTATCAAAGAGTAGCCTGTCCCTAATATTATTGTACAAGTCAAATTGATTTCTATAAATATATGCGTAAATATATTGATTTAACAAAAAAAATTTTTTACGTAACGTAACCAACGTAAAACTAATGGACTAACATATAATAGGTTGGGGAAGAAGTTTCTTCGCCCCGGATGAGAGGGAGGTGGTGTGCAGTGTCTAGCGCGCCGCCTAAAACAGGGGTATTGGAGGCGTGGGCTCTTTATACCCACCCCACCCAGGGAGGGAGCCTGAACAAGGCAGTTTGCTCCCCGGGCGACTGGTCGAATTTGGTTTCCCAGCCCTCACAGCGACCTTGATGATCCTATGTAGGATTTTCCCCCGGGTTACAAACAAAAAAAGAAAGAAGTTTCTTCGTGCTTTATATGAAAACTCAAGAAACTTTTTTCGTTCCAAAGTTTATTTACATTTAATTACAGTATATGTGTCCCATTTTGTTCGATAACTTGTTGCCATCCTCTAGGTAGGGACATGATACCGTTACTGTAAACATTTTGAAAGAAAACACCTTGAAATAGATGCCCTTTGTTATTTATTAAAAATTTCAGGTGTGTGGCCTTAGAAGAGCAAACAGCTACTTTCCTGATCACGTTGGGCACATCATAAAAACATAAAATGGATAGGTATCCACTATCTAGGTATTCATCTATCCAAGTGGATACTATGACAAATAAATCCTTGCTCTAATGTTTTATCAACAGGAATTCTGATGTTTATAAAATTCAAAATATTTTCTAAGTATATCCAACTAATATTAACTCATGATTACTGGCCAAAGGAGTTAGTTGTTTTATTCTTTATATAATCAATCTATACTAATATTATAAAGCTGAAGAGTTTGTTTGTTTGTTTGTTTGAACGCGCTAATCTCAGGAACTACTGGTTCGAATTCAAAAATTATTTTTATGTTGAATAGACCATTTATCGAGGAAGGCTTTAGGCTATATAACATCACGATGCAACTATTAGGAGCGAAGAAATAATGGAAAATGTGAAAAAAACGGGGAAAATTATTCATCCTTGAGTGCTTCCATTGCGTGCGCTGCGAAAACGGTTCAAGATACCAAAAATATATGTAGGAAAGAATTATTCCTCTTGAAATGGTCTAAAAAAATGTACACGACAGTATATGTCTATCTTTTAAGATTAACTCCCTAGAACCGTTTTTATGGTAATCAAATTTGGTCGAAATTAATGCATTATTTGTTAAGAGTTGTATCAACGTAATAATATTAATCTTTATTCAAATAAATGTGTTGTTGATTAAGAGTATTTAATTGTGAACAAAATTGTCTCTGACATCACTTAATTTCAATGAACATCTTAGAAGATATTACAATAACTTATATAGCAAAACAACGTTTGCCGGATCAGCTAGTAAAATATAAACCTAAACTATAACGGCATTGTGTAAATCATGTCAAAAAACAAAACCTCTTACCACATGGACGACGCTGCTATGCAAATTACTAGAGATAGACGGTAGGTCTGGCTTGCGGTCATTCTTTTTAGCCTGTCGTTTGGCCTTGCCTTCGATAAATCGTTTCTGTAAAGCGCTTGTCTCTAGATTCTGCTGTTCGCAAGCGCCACTGAAGGACTGGTCGAATCTTGGCACACACTCTGACTGCCGCCGCCGGTATGTCTCTATCCTCCGCCTAAAACAAAAATAAAAAAACATTTCATTCTCATTTTAATTAAAACAACTACTCCTTTATTATACTGCAAAATTAATAGCCATCCAGCTCTCAATCTGAACCATATACTCAACTTCCTAATATTATAAAATTGTCCGCGATGAAATACCAAAAAAACTGAGTAGTATCAGGTTTTCACGGACTACAAAACAAGAATTCATCGTTTTTTATTAACTGTTTGTATATTTGTACACGCATATTTCTGAAGTTATTGTCGTGTATTAGGCAAAATTGTATAAAATAACTATTCAATTCTTTTGCATAAAATTTGAGTTAACGCTACTATTAGTCTGTAATACAATGACGATTGAAAGTTTGTGTTTAAACAAAATGAAATAAGGAAATGGACAGTTTCAGAGATTTGCATTCTTCCAATATCAGTTGAGCTCACGTCTATATTGTGAATAATTTGAAATAGAGTTCAAATTAGGTATACGTTCGTACACAGGTCGGAACTTCGTCTGTATAAAGCGTGACGCGGACCATGCGCGCGCAATATAGTTGCAAAATCAACATTTTCTTAGAATATCTTATGTACTCCTTTGTAGAAGTTTTAAACGACAAATCTTCAAACGACGAGTGAATTAGTATTTGTTGAGTGAGCGCGCTCCATTATCACTTTCCATCTGCTGAGATTGAGGCAAAGTGCAGGCCTATCTGAAAAAAAAAAACTAAAACTTCGGAAGAATGTTTGATGATATTTTACAAAAACTTACATATACCCCCGAAAAAGTATTCGCTAGTTTTGTCTTAAAAAACACTTACTACGTCAATTGTTAGTATTATATTTCATTAGTGCTAAACATAGATGGGTAAAACGTAATCAGAAAAAGAAAAACGATTACGATTACATTTTGCGTTTTTCATCATTAATATTTTGCTCATCTATGTCTTAAACACTACGGAATCCTCAATTACATACAAATTTATGACGCCTTGATGTTTTGAAGGGACTTAATCCTAATTACAGAGCAATAAAATTAAAATTACGATTACATTTTGTAATCGTTAATCATTAATTAGATAACATTTTGCATCTCTGGTGCTAAATAAGTTTTATATTAATTGTTGTTGTAATTTATATAAGCAACAATGGATTGCATTTATATCATTTATACCACAGACTTCGGCTTAAAATAATAATTATCATAACAAAGGGACTGCTTTAACACGAACGAAATCATGGGCACAGCTAGTGATACAAATTTTAGGCAATTTGACCTCAAGTTGTACATGGCAACCAAAAAACGACGCGATACGGTGATGTTTGTTCATAAAATTGAGTGACATGCAAAATATAAAAGTAAAGATCATGGCACAAAACAATCCGCGGTGCACAATAGGTGAGTAACAAACAATATTTCAACCGATGTTCAGTCAGGCGCACCTCCGAGCACGGTCACCTTGAGCAAATGTTAATGCGGACAGTCTGGCAGTTTTATAAAAAAAATCATTGCAAGCTTTTCATTTATTCATCAGTATCGTTCGCTCACGATGAAATTCTCAAGGTTATTGACAGTCACACTAAGACAATCCTATTGGCGAGATTACTAATTTGTTCACACTTGCAGTATATTTTAATCATGTTTATTCACATATCAGTACAAATGTATGTTGTATAAGGTGATTAATAATAACCAATGAAAAAAAAAAATTGGCGAAGAAGTAACACTCGTTGGGTACATTGTTATACAATCATCACTACATATTATCAAAACAACTACCTAACTTGTTGAAGTTCGTACCACCATAAATATCATGTTAACTTTTAGCTAAACCTACTACCCTTCTAGCTCTCCTCCCTTCCTTCCCTTACATCACCCCCTCATGACCCGCCCTATCCTTTCCCGCCCCTCCCCATCTTTCCTCTCCAATCCTCCATTATTTATAAACTATTTTCTTTTCAAAACATCGTTATCGATGTAACCCGTGGACTTGAATTTACTTTCGCAAATTTTTATTTTGCGAAAACTCCTGAGACATTCATTTAAATTATATGGTGTAAAGAATTATAATGTGCATGAAATGCTTAGGGTCACTAACGTATTTCAGTTAAATAGGATTAATACGGCATCCATCTAAATAGCTTTCCAGTTACTGCATTTATCGTAACCATTTTTTTTTTTTTGAGAAGAAAATATATATTTATTCCCAGAGGCACACTATTTAAATAATATAAGCTTTTCTTGAAGAAATAGATATATGCCATTTCTGTAACACTATAAAAGAGGAATACTACCATCATACATTGTTTTCTTATATCACAAAGGGGTTTTGGGAGCGTTTCTGAGAAAAGCTCCCAGGCGACTTGACTTTTTCTGACATTGTCAACAATTATCGTCACATTTCAACCAATTTACACAGAACCTTAAAATTATACACTAAAACTATTAATCACTGTCTATTGTTGAAAATCGCATGAAAGTTCGTTCACCAGAATTTGAGTATCTCGCAAATAGACAGATTATTATCACGACTACTAAGTAAATTATACGAGTATTAGTACTGAATAAATACATTATTAGGTGTCTTTTTATATTCTACTATTATTGTTAAAAAACTGTAAAAAGCATTAACGACAACCTTTGTCGAGTATTGTAAGTCATTAGTACTAATTGATTTTTATGTTGATTTTGAATTAAGTTAAGGAATAATCGATGGCGTTTATACAAAGATTTCAGCTTGAAATAATTGTTATCGTCACAAAACCACTACTTCCACGCAAACGAAGTCGCGGGCACAGCTAGTTTATGAATAAATTTCAGATTGTACCTACGCATACATACCTATATCAGCTTTAAATGTAAAAACGAATAGGCATGTAATCATGGACATTCAACATTTTTTATCCTACGAAATAAATATAAGTATGGTGCATTCATAATTATTTTTAGCTAACCTAAAGATTAACTATTTCCTAAATAGTTTGGACACGCTGTTTTCAGTGCTGTCACGACAGGACCTACGAGCCGAGACTACATTTATATAAATGTTGTTTGGCTTTTACGTAGAGGACTTTAAACCTACGACTACTAATTTTACAAAAAATAAAATCAATTGCCAACTTAACTGCAGCAAACGTAGCAAGAATCTGTTACTTCTACTAGCGTGTAGGTATGCAAAAAAAAATTGCTTTCTAAAACTTGTGCTGCTAAGATTGCCAATAACAAGACTATAAACGTAGCTTCATATAATTTTTCGTATTTTTTTCGTCTTTGCTGTATAAAAAACGATATTATATTAATTTAAATAGTCAATAAATTAAACTGAAGTGTGCATGCAAATCTTGGGTACAACGAATAATAATATATTTGGAATAATTTCAACTTAAACGGTCCATGGATTTTATTTAGTGTAAATTAAAGCAACATTGTAAGGTATATTACACAAGACGTAACGTTACTGCTAAAATGTTTAATATTCTAAGAAATATATCAAGAACTAGCACGTTGACGTCATTTTTAGATTTTACCGTTATTCAAATAGAGACAAAGTACAAAGAATTAATGGAGCAATTAGATGCACATAACAACTCGATGTAATCAGGGGCTCCATATACCTATCTGTCGAACACCGTGAAACAATGTAACAGTGCGGTTGTCAATATGTTCATGATGTGATTACGCAATCGCTTGTGTACACATTACGCCGGCACAAGCGTTAGAGCATTATTTGTTTATTTAGTAAATTTACGTGCAAGTACTCCTTGGTATTATACATGTTTCCGTTGTGGATAACTACGTCACAGATAAAGCAGTACGTAGGCAATTTAAGTGTTATCAATGAAAATTCCGTTCATGATAAGTACCGTGTTCGATTTAACAAAGTTAAGATACAGTTACACCATACAAGTGTAAGTAATTTTAATTATATTTGTAATTAATATTCATACATATTGTGATCGGATATACGATGTAACGATACGTCAATTTATTATAAATTTTAGAATGTCGATATTAATAAATAAGGAAATTAAATGATATTAGGTGATACAAACTCCTTAAAGATATTTGTATTTATTCCTACACATTAACATTTAATTCTATACATGAGTCACGTAATTTGCAAAGCTGTGGGAAACCAAATAATCTTATGATAAAAAAATCGATCAAAGCAATAGAATACCTAAAAGTGATGTAATTCAAAAATATATGAGACCGATCCGTCTTTATAATACACACTAAAACCAATAAACCTGACGCATTTGCAGCGCTTGCTCTTCTTTTTTTTTAACTGGACCATACATTGGTGGCCAGGACAGATCTTCACAACTAAACCGGGCGAGGCTTGCTCACCGTATTTCGTTTGCGATTTTAACTAAATATGCATTATAAAATAGCCAAAACAGATTATTACTGTCATACGATATCTGGTAAGATTTTCGATATGTATTGAATGTAATTTATTTTCTTCATACCTGTTGCAATATTTAAGTTTTCTATATGATACACCTGCCTCTATTAACGCGCGACGCGTGTTCGTAGACATAGGTATATATAAGAAACGTCCGTAAACCTAGTGTTAAACCCGTTTAAATTTATATGGAAATTTGAACAAAATAAGAACATGACCTAATGTGTTATATATTCATCATTCATTTGAGGTGGGGCTTTTTCTATAGAAACTTATCAGTAGCATTAAAGTTCAGAGACTTGGTCACAAACAAGTGCGGCGATGAGGCGTACGCGGTGTCGCACACGCCGCAACACTGTATACGCTCGTCTACATTCGTAGGTGTTTTTGTTTAGTTCATTGACCAGCCGCGGTCTCCACGGTTGTCGTGCTATGCAAACAACGATTTCGATAAGTCCTGATTGTATGTCATATGCCGTATTTCACACTTGGCGTTGTAGTTTACATCTGGCAGTCTCTACTCCACTTGAAAAACGACGAATATATAGTTTAAGACAAGTCTTTAACCTAGTAACGGACATAATTAAATCATGTACATTGTACAACTTCAAAACAATTAGGATCTCTTTTTTACTTCCATAAATCTATCGAAGATTGATTTAATAACATTCTGTGTGTTATGCAAGCAATTATTATAGTTACACTTTTTAATTTTGTATATTATTAGGGGTTCCATTCCTCAAAAGGGAAAAGAAACCCTTACAGGATCACTTTGTTGTCTATTGTTATCTGTCTGACTGTCAAGATTTTTTTACTCAAGAACACGTAGAGTTATCTACGTAGTTAACATTAATATAAAAAAAGTTGTCTATTCAGCAGTCCTTGTAGCTATGAAAAAAATGGTACTGTTATGTACACGCAATCAAAAGATATATGGACATCAGATGACGTATAATTTAATGTAAATATTCTAATTGTATAGTTTTATATTATACCAGATTTTTTTTAAATTAGGACAGGATGAGTAAATCATAAACTATAATAGAGACAATAATACGATCTTAGGATGCTTTAGTTTTTTTGGACAAATATAAAATTGGCATTATCAAAATATTGGTCAAGCTTTCGACAAAAACTAAAAATTCACAAATTTGCTAATTTTTTTGCTGAAATGAAGTTATTTTCATACCAGGATCATTATCTTGTATGGTATGAAAATATCTCAAAACGGAAGTTAGTCAAATTCAATCATAACTTTTTCATATATTTTACCAGCTGACCCGGACTACTTCGTACCGCCATGAATAACGTGTTAATTTACTCCTCATGTCCAGATATCCTCTCTTCCCATATTCGTTCTCCAATCTTCCATAGAATTAAACAGTCTATAGGTGAAAACCGTTCAGTAGATTTTAGTTTATCGCGTACAAACAGACTGAAACATGCTCTTTGTTTTATAATATGTAGGGAAGTTTGTACGGAACTTTCGGTGCACGAGTCTGGCTTGCTTATAGCTTAGGCTTAGCTATAGGCTATACTCCAGGGAATACTTTAAGAGTAAATGTATTTTTTTGTTAGAGATGAATAATTTGACCGTGGGTTAGAGGTGGAATATTTAATCTGGATTTTATTAATATAATTGCCTACAATGCACATCAAAACAAACCAATGGATTTGTAATAAAAACGAGTCGCATGAGGAATAATGGCTACAACAGTGCATTATAACGATCTTTAAAAGCGTATTCTTAAATGAAACAAATATAAAAATGTATTAATCTAAACATGAACTTCAAATAAATATGTTACCTGTTTATAAATATCAATACTACATGTATGTGTTTAGAAGGTTGTTTTAACGAACAGTGCGTATGTACGCTACAAATGATCCCATTAACACAGGGGCTCGTCTCTCGCTCGACTCGGCTCCACCAATATTGATCGCTAAACACCAGAACACCATCAAATTACGATTTAAAGAATATTGTCTTCATAAATATAGTGATTAATGTAAGTTGGATAATGAAAGCATATTCAATGAAATCTAATAGTCGTGCATACAACTCTAATTATAACAGAACCGGTTACTTTTAAATGTTACTTTAATAGCACGTTCTCAAATATCTGTGACAATACAAATTAATTGCAGCTATTTAATAGGATAGAAGTGAAAGTGAATAGTTTGTCTAATCACTACTAGAATAATACGTATATTATAAGTACTTATTATCAAAATATATGCTACCGAGAAGCATTCTTTAATATTTTGAATAGATACTCGAAAAACCAGTTTAATTATAACTCCGTCATTTATGAACTGATTTGGATAAAAAAAAAAAAGAAGTTATTAGGGAAATGAGCGGGTCCATTTTATTTAGGTGCAGTTCTGGTGAAAGTTTTCGGACATATATTCCGTCACGCATAAATGGACAACAACAAAATATACCTATAGTTTTCCCTCTGTATTTACATCGTGAGTAAATCGTTTTTTATTGTTGTGTAGGATAAACACCAAGATTTCTTGAGACTTAATACGGTAAATGTCTTTTCTTTTTCTTTATTACTGACAGGCTTGCGCTTAACCTCAATATCACCTGCTGGAAAGTGATGATGAGACCGACGATGGACCGCGCTCGCCCAGCAAATACCGATTCACTCGGCATTTGAAGATTCCCATGTCATAAAAAGTTGAAACACAGACGCAGAAAGTGAATTCCACTCCTTGGCGGTTCGCAGCAAAAACGAGGAGACGAATCGCTTCGAGCGAGCAGCTGGAATGTCGGTCACATTAGGGTGCAAACCCGCACGGCGTTATGTCAATTTATGGTAGAAGGGGAGGGGGAACTAAATCATACAACTCAGCCGCACACTCTTCAGAGTATAGTCTATAGATAACCGAAAAGCAGACCACTCTACGCCGGTGTTCCAAACTGAGTAGTTTACACGACGTATGTTACGTAAGAGCCCCATCGGCAATGAGTCGCCGAATTCGGCGATCAATTGAGTTCAAAACTGTCTGATGAAGATCTTCTTTGAAACAGTAGATTTATTGTGTTAGGTCTCATTTTAATCAGGATTTTGTCTTGAAGACACTTAATAGCTTGAATTTGAAGTCATGAAACATAAAAAAAAAACATAATATATGATATGAATAATAATCACTAATAATTATTACTGTGTCTACACAAATGTTTGTGTAAACAGTAAGTAACACAAGTTAGATTTAATGTAAATAAAAAAAAGCACGGCGCAGTTTATGCACAGGCAACTAACTGGCTATAGAGTACCGTTAGACATACATTGAGACTCCGACATAATTTCATTCGGTGCAAACGGCGATGCACTAGCCTTCTCACGCACATACGCAAACAAAACCGATATTGCTTTTAAATATATTTGTGTCAACGATCTCACTAACAACCAGTTTCAGAAACGATCCTTAAATTTTAAAACGATTTTAAGCACTAATCAATACATATAATAAAGGCAATACATATGTGTACGTATTTGTGAACGCTAACCTCAGAAACGGCATAACCGATTTAGATGCGGTTTTCATTATTATATTTTGAAAAGCTACTTTTAACATTTAGTGTTAATTTTATGCCAATCGCTTCATAAAAAAGAAGTTACGTCTGTTTAAAAAGACACGTCGCTCATTTATTGGAAAAAAAAGTGGTATAAAATGTTTTTTTTTTATATTATACTTTAAATAAAATTGTATCCGATCACTATGCGTCCATGGAAGATAAATGAAAAAAACTATTAGTAGAGGTCTTTTTTTATGCCAGAGAACCCAAAACAATTATTGGTAAGAATTTAAGATTTGAATACACAAAAACTCTTACTGTAAGATGACAATTAGATTAAAGACATTTCCTATAACCCAAAACAACATGGTTTTTTTAAAAGTTATGTTTATTTATTGTATGTTTTATTAACTTTTTTATAGCAGGCTCATCGAAATGGCACAAAAGTTCCCTGATAAAGAAGTATAAATACATTCAAGAACGGGAGACCGCCAAGATAGATCGATCTAGGGATACTCGGGGAGACTGGGGCTGATTGTGTCATTTTTTATAAAAAGTGATTTCAACTTTTCTTTGTGTGATTTACTTAAGTACTTAGAATTTAAAGTAAAAAATAATTTTATGTATTATCCTATTAAAAATGACAGAAACGAATATATTCTGGGAAAAATGGCTTGTCACATTCAACCACGCACCAGGAGTTGATTGTTCCACCACACGTTGCAAAATGTTATAACAAATTTAAATGCAATATAAAAGTATTTTAAGAAAAATCACATTTTTTAATTTAAATAATTAGTATATTCTTATTATCACAAAGTATTCATTTGCTTCAATAAAATAAAACAAAACTTGGTAATTTCTCACTCTAACAAAATTATAGCATATTAAAGGCTTCGATAACTTACGCATACGATATTTTTTGGACTCTTGCCTTATAAACCAAAATATATCTTCCTACTTAAGCGAAAAATATTAATTCTTATTAGACTAAAACTTATTTGGAAGCAATAAAACTTTAGTCAACAAAAAATTATGTTTACTCTTTAAGGGGGTATTCTGGTTTAGAAATTAGGAAAATCGATTTTTTTTTGCATATTTTTGTAGTATAACTTTATAAAAATAAGTCCCCAAAAGGATTTTTCGAAATTTAAATTATGTATGAAGCTGCAGCTAGTTTAGTGACGCACCGACAAAACTGGTTTACAGCCCGGCCAGAGCGAGCGAACAATAGGCGGTAAGTACACTCTGACTGCCAAAAGTGACTTTCAGTCATAAAGGGTTTTTTGTACTCGGTATATATTTTCTCGAAATTCACTACCTGAGACCTGGATGTTTGTTTTAACCTATTTTGTTAAAATAAATTCGAATCTTTAAATTCGCTCATCTGGACTTTTGCACACAAACATATCCATGCCGTTACCCATACGATTGAAATTGCTAATTTCATTGCAGTATGTATATTCAATGAAGGATTTCTAACAGTTTTGAAGATTTTGTCAGAACTGGGAATAACAATCAGGCCAGGATCCTACGCGTTCTCCAACAGGCGTGATGGTCTAAGAGCTGGCAACATAAAAAAGGTGATTATCCTTACATTACATGATATTATATAGGCTATTTTTTTTATATAAGCATCCTTTTATGTAGCCAAGTTCAAAAAGTCTTTTCTGCCAGCGCGATCCTCTGGATGAAAGCGGGGGCGGTCGCTCAAAAAGGTCAAATTTCCAGATAAAAAATATAATAAGTTACACGGCTCATTATTATAAAAACAGATTATATTTATTGTTAAGAAAAGCTGAAAATTGTTGGCAGACAATTTGCTAGTCGATAAAATGCCGGCAGACAGCGCGAAAAACTTTATGAAAAAAAAATCACCCGATACATAGATGTTTTATCCCCAAAACCAAAACGAATTTATCCATACTAAATACTTAATTCATAAATAGGTATATAAATGTGTAAAAACCAAAATCATTAGGATATTAATATAACAACAAATATATATATATATCCTTGTCCAAAAACTAGTTATAGACCAATATCACTAAAAAACTAAAATGTTACTAATCTGCGTTTTTAACTGCAGCATACAAGGTCGAAGTTCTCTCGCCTGAACACTAACGCCATTGCATCGCCAGGCGTGTTAGCCATTGATAGCATGAACATTTTCTTCTTTATATCGTCATTACAACATTCTCTATTTAGGTCTCGTAGTTACTGGAACTACCTAACCCTGTCACAACAAGCCCCAGTCTCCCCTGCCTCGCTTAGCGTTTTCAACGTCCATATTACATCAGTGTTCTAACTTCTATTTGATCTTATTTCACTTTCTTATAAGTGGCGTCCATCGGATACATAAATAAAAGCAATGCATACTTTACGATAACAATATTGATAAATTATTAAAAGTTAAATAAAAAAAAACACATTTATATCATTATAATAGACCCTATTTCACGCCCTCTTTCATCTTGATAACATAATATCTTTTTTGCTGTGGATGTTGACATGTCCCCATGATTTTGTTGTTTTTGGATTATTCAATGTATTTTTTTCTTTGGTGCCTAGCTAGCAGCATTTCACTTATGCATGATTGGCGTACAACATCTCGGGTTTAATTCCTATCAAGCCCAATTATCTTGTTGTAAAAGATGTGAGAATACTTGCTGTGAGTGACTTCTAAAAGTGAGTGCAAGTTCCTTTCATGTTTGAAATAAATCTTCCTCCAATAATTCCTCGAAATCCTTGTCTTCTATGTTAAAATTCCCGTTTTTAAACCACTCATGACTGTTCACTCACTTAAGGCAGCCTGTATGAGCAATTAATGGCCCTCAGCTGCAGATTTTTTAATTCTTCTTCTTCTTCTTCTTAAGGTGCCTATCCACTACTGGAGGTTGGCCATCAGCTCAGCAAACTTCTCTCTGTCTTGAGCCAAGCGAAAAAGTTGTTCGACGCTGGCAATACTTGACCATTGCTTGATGTTGTCCAGCCATGATTTCTTTCTCCTTCCAGCATGTCGCTTTCCTTCTATTTTACCCATCATTATTAACTGGAGGAGTTGATATTTTTCATGTTGTTAGATGTGACTAAGAAACAACACACACAGATTTATTTAATTAAAGAAGTAAATTAATTTTCCACAAATGATGCTTGTTTGGCTCAAATTTAAACATTTATGGGTTTAGAAAAAAATATCATGATAGTAGAAAGTTAATAATATGATAGGGTTATGTTGTTCTTGAATGAGTAGCCTAATTTTCAAGGTGGTTATTGTCTGTGAATTCTAGTAAGCTTCCTGCCATGTCATCTCTCTCAAAGGGCAGAAACTTATTTGTACCCTTAATGTGTAAAATACAATCCATATAATTTTAAGATTTTTAAGGATTTGGATCATCAGTCTTGTCAAATTTTATTTTTGTTTTGTAGTCCCTTTGTTGTGTTTTATTGGTTTTGGGTCTACCCAAAACCAATACCCTGCTACACTAATATTATTTTTTGCCAATTTAACACCTTCAAATGTCTTTTTGACTGATTTCTGCCTGACTCAAGTGTAGAGTGGAAAAAAAAAACAACAAAACAGTTAGAAGATAAAGAGAAATAAAAGCATGTGTTTCTTATATTCATATTTTTTGATTACTTAATTAAACAAGTCAGTAGAAATCCAAGTCCTGATGCCCACAAGATGACCAGTATTATTATAAAACCAAGTTTTAAGCAGCAGCAAGATGAAATATACTGTTTGTGTAAGTAGTATTCCCTTTTAGTCAATACTGTACTGAATAATTTAGGATTTCAAAACCTTAAGCTTTGCTCAAAGGTTGCCGCAAGGGCAAATTAATAGGTATCATCTGAATATGGACCTATAATTGGATACTTTTAAAATTAATTTTACAATCACAATCAGATAAATCAGTCTTAGTTTGACAGTTGTGAGAAACCTTAGATTTTAGCAAATTCTGGTCTATTTAAAAATGTTACCTACTGTAATCTTTTTGCCAGGTCAGACTCTAGTAACTAATTTATTGAAATTTTTATCTGTCTAAATATCTTTTACAATTATAACAATGAACATGGCGGCTTAAACAAGTTAGAATGTGTATAAAAAGCTATACTTAAAAAATAGGTATATGCATTGTAGGACTTCTGTAGACATATAAAACAGGATTTATCTGTCCATACATTGTTTGTACCATCACAAAGTAATTATATGAAGCATTTTTGATGAAAGCTACCATGCAGCTTGACTTTTGCCAACATTGTTAAACAATTACCTTCATATTTCATTCATTTACTTACACAAACTTTTAACACCTTTTACACTAAAACCATCCTCATAAATCAGTCTGTCTATTAGTAAAAACTACATGATAATACTCTCAGCGAGTTTTAAATTTATTACAAACAATTACATTATGGTGGGGGACTTTGATTTACAATATAGTAACAAATTTTAGGCTGCTTTTTTATTCTGAGAAGGTATTCTTTACTTACGTCTTTAAAAAAAGCAAAAAAGCAGTACTATCTAATGTTAGGTATTGTAAGTCCTTAGTACTATTTGAGTTTTGTATCTAGTTGTTGTTGTAATTTATATATGAATGGCATTTATATCAATCATGCAAAGATCAGAGCTTGCAATGATTGTTATTATATCAAAATTACTACTTTCATATGAACAAAATCACAGGCACAACTGGTAAATATATTTATTTATAAATAAGAATATGGTTAATGATCATAATATTTGAGGCCATAACCAATGCCTATATCCATGTTTCCTTCCTTACTCATATATATATGCCTGTAACTATTTTATCTCAACTTATTGTTTATTATATCAATCATATTATAAAAATCATATTAAGAAAAATAGTGCACTATTGTCACACTATGGTCACCAAGAACCCTCTGGGCAAATATATTATGTAAAGCATAAATTATTAAATATAATGCAAATTCAAAACAAGTTTTTAATAACATTTGAGCCTATAGAAGTTAATGCAAGATTTAAAAACTGCATTAGTTTTAGTAAACATATAACCTTAACTATATTCTAACCAAGATTAGACTCACCTCAAACGATCAACAACAGCCTGTCTCTTTGGCGGCAAGATCATCTCCTCCATGGATTGCAGCATGTTAGGCGGGTGCTGGGCGGGCGAGGCGCCGGGCAGCAAGCCGCCCGCGCCACCGCCTGTCACCAAGTGCTCCAGAGTGACCAGTGACCACTAGCACTTTACCTCCGTCCTCTCATTGTCACAAAGTCTAGCCTAACTTGCACTCAAGTAATGCAACGAAGATGTGACAACACTACGAGAATGTAATTACAGTTCGTCCTGAACACTCTTCGTATAATCATACTGACACCAGTTTGCAACCTAAATACAATATGTCTTTTTTACGACAAGATTACAATTTCATCGTAACATATCCTACGTCACCAGTTTATAAAGAGTATCTAAATTATGTAAAGGTTTAAGCACGTCAATTGATAACAATATTTTGAAATAAATTTCGATTTCGTAGTGAACATTTACGAAACATTATCATATCACTTAAATCACGTCATCCACACAACCACTACATTATCATTATAAAATTTTTTGAACTACACTCTCATAAAAGGATCAAAAATATTCATTAAATCTGTTAATATAGAAATATTATAAATTCAGATAACTAAACGAAATTCAACGTATGACCAAACCAAACGCCAAACATCAACTTAACGTTGTCACTTGTCAAATTATCAACTGGACAGACGCCTTCCATACTAGTGCTATATTTGTAACATTTAAATCGACTTTACAGAAAAATAAATTAAGAACTGTCAACTGTATCGATCTCATCATGTTTTCAAAACAAATTAATATTTCTTGCTATAGAAATTTCCTCTATAAGTGGAAATTAAAAAGAATATAAAGTCAAGAATATATATATTCTTTAGTGCACATCAAAAATAACATACTGTTATTTGTTATATGCAAAATATTAATGTTTTTGCAAAATAATAATTTGTCTTTCTTTTTCTTGTATATTTGCGATTATTTTTCTCTTTCTCGTATGTTATAGACAAACGTTATACTTGTGTACGCAAAACATTGCTAGAAACAGAAAAACCAAGCAAGTGTTTGCCACAAACGATAATTTTCCTGCGGACGCACTATTACAAACAATATCAATGTGCCTTCTGCACCAATCAATATTTTTTTATCTGTATGAATATCAAATAAATATCCGAATAACGAATCCCAATAGTTACCATGTTAGAGATGAGTCGGATATGAGTGGCCGTATCTAATACATCTGAAACTAATAATTTAAATTACCTGTTTCTGATATCTTTTCTTTTTTAATGTATGGACGCTGGACCTGTTATTATTAATGGGCAAAATGTAATCAGATTAATGAAAAACGATTACAATTACATTTGGTGTTTTACGTCATTAATATGACTGCTTTTGCTCATCTATGTTTTAAACACTGCGGAATCTTCAATTGCATACACATTTATGACTCCTTAATATTTTAATGGGATTTGATTATGATTACAGAGCAACAGAATTAAAATTACGACTTTATTTTGTAATCGTTAATCATTAATCAGATTACATTTGCCCATCTCTGCCTATTAGCAATATTATATATTTTTTGTTGATTAGGTAGAAAATATTCGTCATCGATGTTTTGTTTTTTACTTATGTTGTTAATAGCTTCAAAAAGTATAGTAAAATCAGGGAATAGAGAAATGAAAAGGCTTTAATATTTGACAAAAATTAAGTATTTCTTATATACATTTAGCATAATTTTATATGCAGGTAAAATATAGACTACCTAATATTGTATAAATATTACTTGCAGCCTAATGCCTTATAAATACTAGGTGCCTATATTGTACGTTAAGCTTCAACTAATATGAGGAAAAAAAAATTGACCTAATATTAAGTATCAGCATTTTTTAATGAAGATTATGTCAATATTTGTATTAATAACTGTTCCACGCACTTAATCAGACATTTATACCTCACCTCTATATCATATAAAAAAATTAACCGCAAACATTTGTTTTTCGATTTGTAAATAACATTTTAATTTTTGTCAGTCAGTGAATTTTACATTTATTGTAATTAGAATTTAATTTCCTGACTTGCCTTTAACATGTCAGCGTTACGTTCAAAATTAAATACATCAATATTATTAGCCAGGAGATGTGTATTTTCTGTAAAGTATAATAGACTTAATTCGGCGTCTGTTATTACTAATTCATCTAATAGAAATGGTATGATTTAGTATAATATGAAATATAACATTCCTTCAATCTGTAGTATACAAATTCATTGCAATAACAATAATTTCAGGATCATTAAGTAACCTTAAAAATGGAAAATATTACACTACAGCTGCCGAACAACAACCGGAATCTTTGAAAGGTAATTCCGAGAAAAGGGAATTTCAAGCTGAAACTAGAATGTTATTGGATATTGTAGCCAGATCACTGTATTCAGATAAAGAAGTAAGCTATTTTTATATTTTATTTCTATTATGTCATATTTGTATCATCAAATGTATGAAATTACAATGTTTCTACATTTATCGAGATTTTTACCACAACCAAAGTATTAATTGATGTTAATTTTACAGGTTTTTATAAGAGAATTAATCTCAAACGCAAGTGACGCTTTAGAGAAGTTTAGATATTTGACTGTAAGTGGCTCTGAAACACAACAATTAGAACATGTTGACAGGCCGCTTGAAATTAGACTTGCTACAGACAAACAGAATAGAACTATAACTTTCCAGGTAACTTGTACTAGAATATTCATTTATTGGTGTATGTTGTAAAGTGGTTATTATTTTATAAGATAAAAATATAATTTGCTCAAAATTAATTCATGTTAAATAAAAACATGATTGTGTTCAGGAACTATTGAGTTAAATTTGATTCAAGGTGATTATTATCATATAGATTTAATTTAGATTACTTCTTTTGTAAAAATTCAGAATGTACAGTAAACAGGATACTTGATAGACCTTAATTTAGCCACCTATAAGAAAAATATTGAATGATTAACTAAACATATTTACAAGTAATAATACTATTACTTTTAAATTTAATTAAATTAAAATAAATTAGTTATCTCTTCTAATATTTGTTTAGTTGTTGTGTGTTTGCCTGATGAAATGTGTAAATTGATCAATATTAATCACGTGCCTGATAACTTTATAATATATATTATAGATCTCTTTGGATGGCTAATGCCTACAGTAATTCATTTTATTGTAATTTCAAGAATTTTTATAATAGAGCTGCTTAAGTATACTTCTTATGTGAAACCACAAAGTATAACATAATATACTTTATACAGACACTTTTAATGTCTTGTTATTTTTAGGACACTGGCCTTGGTATGACTAAAGAAGAACTCACAGAAAACTTAGGAACTATAGCACGCTCAGGATCTAAGTCATTTATTGAAGAAATAAAAAAACAGGGGGCAGAACAAGCCAGTTCCATTATAGGACAATTTGGAGTTGGCTTCTATTCAGCATTCATGGTGGCTGATAAAATTGAAGTATTTACACGGAGTAGCAAGGCAGGGTCACCAGGATATAGGTGGTTCTCAGATGGGTCTGTATCTATTTAATTTTTATATTTATAATATTATTACCGAACTATGATATTTCAGTAGTATAAGAAAATGGTGTATTATCAAAATCAAAAATAAAATTCATTGTTCATCAGCCTCAACGCCAACTATTAATTATAATTAGTCCTCTGTTGAACATAGACTACTCCTAATAAGTGCCACTAAGCAAGATTTTCAGCTCTTCCCATCCAATTATTGGTAGCCCCATTCACAAGTCATCAGTTCACCATGTTAGGCATGATGTCCTTCGTTATGTTTACAGAATCACAACTTAGATTCCAGAAAATGCTTACTCCAGTTATCATAGATTATCTTATGTATATGTAGCAAGCTCACTGTCACTTCAATTTGAAGTATTATTAACTAAAAATGACAATTTTTCTGTATAGGTCTGGAACTTATGAAATACAGGAAGCAGAGGGTGTTCCACTTGGTACTAAAATTGTCGTCCATTTAAAAACAGATTGCAGAGAATTTTCTGATGATGAAACTGTGCAAAGTATGATTATAAATTTTACTATAGATTATAACTGATTTTTTAACAATATTTTTCTAATAAAGATTTATATTTTAGGCATAATAAAAAAATATAGCAACTTTATCGGTAGTCCTATCTTTTTGAATAATGAGCAAGTTAATTCTATCAAGGTTTGTTGTGTTCATTCTAAAAGGGTACAATGAAATTGAAGTTTAATCTATTTATATAGCTTATATTTGGATTGCTGTGACATAACTGTAGTTGCTTATTGCTAAAACATTAATATTGTGTTTTGCGGTTTGTGTTATTTCTAAGCTAAATCGTCAGCAAGACAGAATATTAATTGCTTGAGAACTTTTTAAAAGGCACATTGCTGTTTGACGAAGTCTCAATACTATGATTATTATATTTCATAGTTTTGTAACTGAGACCTTTTTATAAAATATATTTTTACTTTCAGCCATTATGGTTGATGGAGCCAAAGGAAGTAACTCATGAAGACCATGTTGAGTTCTATAAATTTATAAGCAATTCTTATGACAAGCCTCGTTTCACACTACATTATAAAACTGATGCTCCTCTGAGCATAAGATCAATTTTATATGTACCTGAAGGTAAACCCGGACTATTTGAAATGTCTAGAGATTCAGATGTCGGTGTCGCTCTATATTGTAAAAAAATATTGATTAAGAGCAAGGCTGAAAATATTCTGCCAAAATGGTTGAGATTCCTTAAAGGTAAATATTTATTTAGACTTCCAAAAGTGTTATTTAAATTGTATGCCTTACCTTCTGATCAGTTGTGATCCCTAAATTTATATGCTTTGCCTTAGAATTATGGGAATATAAATTTAAAAGTTCCTTTTATTTTAATGTTTTTAGGTGTGGTTGATTCAGAAGACATTCCACTTAATCTTAGCAGGGAATTATTGCAAAATAGTGCCCTAATCACGTAAGTCACTCAATTTCAATTATGTTTTTGTTTTAATATTTCTAATGTAATGTATTAATGTTTTTATTTACTAATTATCTGTGCGCAAATGTTACGTTTTTATACGAAATGACCATTTATTTTTTACAGTAAATTACGCACTGTTTTAACGAACCGGTTTCTTAAATTTATGGTGGATATGACCCAGAAAGATCCAGTGTCTTATGATGCATTCTACAAAGACTACTCCATATTTCTAAAAGAAGGTATTGTTACCAGCCAGAGTCCCTTGGAGAAGGTATGTTCGGTAAAGGATTAAATAATAATTGTTTATTTTAATAAGTAAGCATTACTTCCAATAAACTAAAATTCCAATAGCAAGATAGCTTATAAGATAAATAGATAGCTTAGTTATATTAAACTAAATGTAATAATAAGGTCAAGTTTATATAAGGGTAAATCGCGATTATAGCAGTAATATTTATGATTAAATAAATGTATTATTACAGGAAGATATTGCAAAATTACTTCGATTTGAGTCATCAAAATTAGAGAGTGGACACAGAACATCTCTTGCAGATTACAGCGCACGACAAAAAGATGATCAGAAATCAATTTATTATTTGGCGGCACCTAGGTATATACTATAGTTAAAACCAATTTACTTATTTGATTGTTCAAACTACTATATAGATATTATTTAGAATATTATCCCAATATTAATTAATATTATGAAATGACAGTGAAAGTTACATCTAGCCTGTCTCTTGTTTGCTGTAATCAGATTACAAGCTCTCAGATGTATTTATAATAAACTCAGCTGGATTAATAGCCTGAAATCTGGAGTGTATATGGACTTCCCAGTAGCCTAATATTCCTCGTCACAATACATCGATATTTTAGAGTATGCTGTGTCCAAATGCTTGAACAGTATACCGCCTCCAATTAGGTTGTCTTTAAGTTTACATACCTTTAAAAAGAAAATTAAAATCTTCCTGTTGAATAAACATCGTACTGCAACAACTGGATGCCTCATATATAGTTAGTCGAATTTAAAAGTTTTTGTTTTTTATACATATCATTATCTATAATATTCTGAAATAGTCTTTAGAACTGTGTATCCATGCTTCATTTCCTTGCTGTATCCTGTGCGCTAAAATAAGAAATAGGTGTTAGCTGAAAATCAATGCTGGGTGGCTCAGCTGGTCTCACCTAGTATTTGCTGAGCTGATTTCCCTTTGGAACATTATTACAGCAAAGGATATTTGCTTTTAATGTTTTCTGTATTGATTTAACCTACCCTTCTATGCTGTATTTTATGTTATGTTCCAAGATTATGTTTTTTCTTTCAATAGAAATTCGGATATGATAGGCGTGTTCGGGATGCTAAGACTTTTCGCCAGTAGTGAAAATAACATCAATCATGGAGGTTTATGATGTCATCAGACTTGCTAATAATGCCAAACATCAATTTTTTCATAGAGCTTCAACGATGTCGAAAATAACACCACTTTTAACCCACCTCGGTTGATGGGAATGCGATATATTGTGAATTTAATTCGTGCGAGAAAAATAAAACATTTTTCCTGCATTTATGCATTAATTTTTTTCTAATTTCATCAAAATTATGTTTTATGAATTAACTTATCTAGATAACAAAGGAAAATAAAAACAAAATCCACAATCAAAATAATATAACTGATATTATTCTCTTTCAGTCGGGAATTGGCACAAACATCACCATACTATGAGTCTCTGAAGAAACGTGATATAGAAGTACTGTTTTGTTATGAAATGTATGATGAATTGGTGTTATTAGAACTAAAAGAGTTTGGAGGGAGAACATTAATTTCTGTTGAAAATGATATGCAAAAAGACCCAACAGATAAATCTGAGAATATAATTGGTTAGCTTATTATAATATACTTTAGTTAACTGTTAAGCCTAAATTGACATGTAATGAGCAAATGTAGACTATAAATTCAGTGTTGAAAAAAAAACAGGAAATAAATAGGAAACTCAGTGTGTCATAAAAAAGTTTTTAAAATAATAATAATTGCGATAAATTGAGCATATAATTGAAATACTAACAACTTAGTGGACTGCCCAGCCTGGGCAGATGAGCGCCGCGACTTTATGGGGGCGACCTCGCTGCGGGCCGTTATCAAAAACCTGGTTGGCAGTGAGACAAACTGGAATGCTGTGCTCACCTTTGCTGAGCAGGTGATGCAGAAGAAGGAGGCGGCCGAACAGACCAGAGAGTCCACTTCTACCCTGGCTATTCAGCGCCAGCGACCTGTGTGCTGGAGGCATTCGAGAGCTACCACCTGTGCAACCTCCTGCTGTGACATAGATGCCGGCAGTAGTTCTTGAAGAAATCCACTGCCCGTAAAAGAGGGCGGCTGTGTGTACGTACTCCCGCACACCGCTCATTTCTGAGGGTGACAGGGACAGGATTTCTCCAGCCGGTTCCATGTTCTGAGCAGGCCTAACAAGATCAACCGCGCGCCAGTCGTGGCAGATTGCGAGCTCGCACCCATGGCCGGCGTCCATGCGGATGAAGGAATATCCAGGAGTTTTTTAGTTGGTGAGAGTCCAACACACCGGGGGGCGGCACTCACCGCCCCTTACGGTCTACAAAGGATTTTTCTCCGGATTAATAAAAATAATAATTGTAAAACTAATTGTATGTCTGCTTAACCTAATTGGATTTTTGCGTTTACTCGTCTACAATGTGTCCCTAAGATGTTTTGTACTCATGTTTTTTCGTTTGAAACATGTGCAGTGTACACATTTTCCTCTCAATTAAGATATCAGATTCAAACGGACTCAATCTCTGCAAACCGACATATAAGTGCGCCTATTTTGCGTGAATAATTAATGGTATTAATTATAATTTTGATTGCTTTTACAGGTAGTGACGGCCTTCAAAAAACACAGGTTGACGATCTGATATCCTTCCTTAAAACAAATCTAGTTGGAAAAGTGTTTGATGTTCGGACAACCCAGAAGTTAGATTCACACCCTTGTGTTATTGTTGTACCAGAGATGGCTGCAGCAAGGCATTTCATACGCACGCAAGCACAAAATCTCAGTGAAGAAAACAAATTTGCTCTTTTGAGACCCCAGTTAGAAATTAATGCTAAGTAAGTAGTCAAATTTTTAGGCTATTGCAATTGAGAAATATATTATCATTAACTTTTACAAAATTATTACTTAAAATTCTGCCTGCAACTTCATTCGCTTTCGTAATAATAAACAAACCAAGGTGAAACATAAACTAACCGTATTGAATAGCATTAGTAAATATATTTTAGTTAGTACACAGTCAAACAAATTACTTCTGTGCAGTGTGTTTACTGCTCAGTCTCCATACAGAACATATTTCTATGGATATGGGGACTAAAAACAAATCATCATTTTTATTGTCTTTATTGATTAAGTTTCTATAACAAACAATAATCAAGATATATTTGCTGACCTGCAGAACCAATAAAACCTACCCTATGTTTTAAGAAAAAAATTATTGAAACTATAAAATTCCCAGTGGACACAGCCACTAACATATTTCAGTTCACCCTGAAAGGGATAAAAGCATGACGCTATTTAATTCAATAGATTCTGCATAAAATCATAAATATTCTAAAATATTCAGTTGATTCCTTTAGGTCCTACAGTTTTTTTTTATTGAAATTGTTTTGAGTTTGCTTCAATTTTATAATTATAAGAGAATCTTTTTTTTAATAAAGGGAGTTAATGGCTCGTTATATTTTTTGTTATATGACCGGTGGTCGTGGGTGTAGAAAGACACGGATTTTGGCGTTGTACTGTTTATTTGCACTTTAAGGCACACCGAACTGCGACGTACACGCACGTACTCTCGCCTTTCGTCTCGGTAGCCGACTGCTCGCAAGCATCCCGTGCGCGCGCGCATCCTCTTACTCCGCACGTCTCGTAACACCCTAACGACCCTTAGGGCGACAATTTCGTATCGGGCGGCGTCTACATGCTATAGTTATTATATTTTTCTGTTTTCTTTACAAGAAATTGAATTGTAAAACTTTGTACATATCAAATTAATACTTTCCTAAGTATGTTTTTATTTTCAGGCATCCTATCATCAAAAAGCTTCACAAACTCATTTCAACTGATAAAGAATTAGCTAACATGGTTGCTCAGCAATTATTCTCTAATGCAATGGTGACAGCCGGACTTATAATGGATCCAAGAAATTTGATAACACACATAAATGACCTATTGGTGAAAGCGTTAGAAAAGCATTGATCTTTAATTAAATGTTGATTACTGAAAAAAAAGTTTTCATGACATAGTAATATAAAAATATAAACATTAGGGCGTTTCAAAATAAAAAAAAAAATTGCCCGGAACCACGCTCAAAAGTTTCGTTTTAATGCCAAAATAGTCCTCTGAAAATATGAGCCCTTAATATTTATATTTAGGTTGTCCGCATCGCACTTTTCGATTTCCCATACAAATAACACAGGACAAAAGTTTTTTTTTCTTTTCACTTTTATAACTAATGAACGATATATCGTATTGCAATACCCATTCATTATTTTTGTAGAGAATTTAACGCTCTACAAAAAATGTTTAACGATTGATGTTAATTTTCAACAACCAGAATTTTCAAATTTTGGGTTAACTGTCAATGATAATTTATTTTAAGTACCTTGTCCACATTTACTATAAAGCAGGAAATAAAGGTTAATAGTTTTCAGAAGTCTAATTTATATTTTGTAAAATGCTTTGGTTTCAATTTTTCTAAAAACATAATATTTTCCCAAATCAGTCAATAAAACAGTTGAATTGAGAGTAAGTTAAACTTCGATCTTGAATAACTTTTGACTGAGTTGATTTATCAAAAGTTGACTTCAGACCTTTTTTGTAGAGCGTTAAATTCTCTACAAAAATATTGACTGGGTATTGAAATATGATATATCGTTCATTAGTTATAGAAATCAAAAGAAAAAAAACTTTTGTCCTGTGTTATTTGTATGGGAAATCGAAAAGTGCGATGCGGACAACCTAAATATTAATATTAAGGGCTCATATTTTCAGAGGCCTATTTTGGCATTAAAACGAAACTTTTGAGCATGGTTCCGAGAAAATATTTTTTTTTTAAACGCTCTAATAAACATATATCTTGAGACCATAACAATAGTTTTTTTTTTAGCTTATGAATAATATCAATATTTATTTTGCCCTTCTTGGATTTTTAAAGATCTACTGTTAAAAAATAAATCTAATTTAATTAACCTCGGTAAAATTTTTGCTCGGTGGTATAACAATTTCTATAGATGTGTCAAAGCCTGCTAAACATAAGCTAGTGACAAAAAAACCATCGTCCATGTAGATTTATGACGTTATCTAATTTGACAATTTTATCACCATGGCCAAACGTTTAACCGTTCATAGTACTTCAACGATGTAGAAAAAATGCCACTCTTAATCCACCTTAGTAGTGGGCGATATATATCATATCATATATTTCATAAAATATCGATACATGTACGCGATATATCGCTTCAATTCGATATTATCAAATCATTTAGTATCGAATGTAATATCGATATATTTCATCCGATATACCAAATATCGATTCACATTCAATTTTTGAAGTGAAACTTCTTTAGAATCTTTCTGATTTCAAACTGGATGCAACGGATAACGACAGGTAAGAGACACAAATACAAAAATTAGTGAACCAGAGTGAGAGAGCAAATGTAGTGTTCCATTAGAATCATTATTTCTACATGCTCTACTGTGATAGGTTTTGTGCATTGAATCCAACAGCAAGAATCGACGCGAGTTCAAACCTTTAATAAATTAATACGAGAAAAATAAAAGGATGTTTTATTTTCTCATTTGCGTTTATAATTTCTGCATTTAAATGTATTTTTCAATAAATTAATTGTTTGGACATTCGGGTGACGTATTTTTGAACTAGGCTACTGGCAGAATCAAGTAGTGATGACCAAATGTATGTGTGTTGTAAGTCAGCGAGAAGTGGCTCCGAAGATATGGTTACATGTAAGAATAACTATCATATTCAATGTCTGCCTACTATTGTAAAGAGAAAAGACATCTATAGGAAAACCTGGGTATGTTCGAAGTGTACTGTTCTATTGGCTCAGCCTACCGGCGAGGGTGACAGCTCTAGTTGAGCTGGCTGCCCTCTTGTTGACCAGAGTATTTATGAAAATTATAGGAAGGTTGACTGTACAGAATGTCTATCCGTTAAAAAGGTTACTAAGGATAAAAATTATGCTTTTGTTTGGGTTAAGCATTGCACAATAAAGGTCCGTCGCTCAAATACTAGTCCTGATTTGAATATACACCTATCCCCCGATTTACACGGTACTTGTTTTACACGTTTTCGCTTTTACACGGTTTTCCAATTTTTTTTTTTTTGTTTTTATCGCACTACTAAATACTACTGTGTTTGAACACGTGCGCTGTGTACACGTCTCACGGGGAATCCCGAGCTTATGTGCTGACTTGCTGCACATGATGAAGGATAATAAAACACCTTTGGTTTTATTTTTTGTTCTTCTGTTTAATGTATTGTAATTAAATAAAAAACAGTGTTTCCGTAATATATTACATATTTTAACCTGTCAATGCATTTTATTTTACTTTTAATGTGTACACCTAAAAATATTGAAAAAAATCACAACTGTTAAATAGCAAATTTATGCATTTTCTGCAAGCTTTTCGATTTACACGGTTTTGACTTGAAAATTTTTAATTTTCTATTTACACGTTTTTCTCAGGATCGTATCTACCGTGTAAATCGGGGGACAGGTGTATTTAAGTAAAGTGATTTAAAAAAAAAGGTGTGTATGCGATTCACACACGATAGAAGTGAAACTTCAATAAATCGACAAAAGAATGAGATGAATATATATAACAATTTATTATTTATTAATACATATTTAATTAAAAATGAAAGTGTTTTGATTCATTTTAAAAGATATTTTATATTTTGTTTAACATATGTTACATAATTTATTGCTCAAGTTCCATATTTTCAGTTTCAATAAATGATGCAAGAGTCTTATGATAACTAAAATACGATACAAATGTTTTAGTTCCAATTTGGTTGATATATCTTTAGAATACTGCATCTATTATCGTTTTTGATCTCTTAGTTGATTAAGTGCGATTGTTACACATTTTAAAATTAAATGGTGTATCGAGAAACTCAATCAAAGGAAGCGCTGTATCTGATACAAAACTTATGTTAAAATGCCACTTAAAATCATCCGAATTGTATCATTATTCTTTTTGAGAATTCACGATAAAGTCAGCGTGGTAAGACACAAACACAAAAATTAGTGAGCCAGAGTGAGAGAGCAAATGTCGGTGGGTATTACAACTTTTTAGTAAGAGGTTAGTGTGGTGTGTTATTATTTAACAGTGTTGTTAGTATTTTTATATTAGGTCCTTACATATGAAATTGGCGTTTTTCGTACTGGCCACTTTAATCACAAATTTCTCCTCTTTAGTAAGGAATTCCAAATTCAAATTTGTACAGCTATAGACTCATGTATTTGTGCTTCGATGATCGTCATTCATTTGTTTTTTTCTTCTGTTTTTTTCTGTTTGCGTCACTCATTTTACAAAATGGAAAACTTAAAATATCGCATTATTTACGAGTACGAGTTCCGCCGTGGCACTAGTGCTGCGGAAACAACTCGAAGGGTGAATGATGTGTATAGCGGTCGTGTTGCAAAAGAAAACACAGTTCGTTTTTGGTTCCAACGTTTTCGTTCTGGAAATTTCGACCTGCAGAACAAGCCCCGTGGATGGCCTGAGACTCAAGTTGATAATGAAGAGTTGAAGGCTATTGTGGAAGCGGATCCATCGCAAACCACGTCCGAGTTAGCTGCAGGCTGCGATGTTAGTGATAAAACTGTTTTAATTCACTTGAAGCAAATTGGGAAGATTAGCTTGAAAAAGCTTGAAAGGTGGGTACCTCACGAATTGACTGAAGCAAACCGGCAAACGCGCGTCGACTGCTGCGTTACATTACTAAACCGGCACAATAATGAAGGTATTTTAAACCGAATCATTACATGTGATGAAAAATGGGTTCTTTACGATAATCGGAAGCGCTCAGCGCAATGGTTGGATCCTGGCCAGCCAGCCAAATCCTGCCCCAAGCGAAAATTAACCCCAAAAAAGTTACTTGTAAGCGTTTGGTGGACTAGTGCCGGTATTGTTCATTACAGTTTTCTCAAATCTGGCCAGACTATTACGGCTGATATCTATTGTCAGCAATTGCAAACCGTGATGGAAAAGCTAGCGGCTAAACAACCTAGGCTGGTCAATCGCTCCACGCCACTGCTGCTTCACGACAACGCTAGACCACACACTGCGCAACAGACGGCTACTAAATTAGAAGAGCTTCAATTGGAAAGTCTAAGACATCCTCCGTACTCCCCGGACCTTGCTCCAACAGATTACCATTTTTTTCGAAATTTGGATAACTTCTTGCAAGGGAAAAAATTCAACTCCGATGGGGCAGTCCAAATCGCCTTCAAAGATTTTATTGATTCCCGTCCGACTGGTTTTTTTAGTAAAGGGAGCAATGAACTACCTATGAGATGGCAAAAGTGCATAGAAAATAATGGTTCATACTTTGATTAATTAAATATATTATATTAAAAAATATTCGACTTTATGTTCCTCCCATACAAAACGCCAATTTCATATGTAAGGACCTAATATCTTGTGCTAAATAATAAATTTTATAATATGCCGAAATATGTCGTCAATGTTGACGCAAAAAAAAAAATGAAATTAAAATTACAAAAAAAAAAAAACAAGAAAAAGTTCAACAGAACGTAGTCGCGAGTTTCGTGCGTGTAAAAAATAATTATTTATCAATCAAGATAGATGTTCAAATATGTGTTAATAAATTATGTAACATATGTTAAATAAAATATAAAATATCTTTTAAAATTAATCAAAATACTTTCATTTTTAAACAAATAAAGTTTGTAATTATCTTACTCTTGTTATATATTATATTTATCTCATTCTTTTGTCGATTTACTGAAGTTTCACTTCCATCGTGTGTGAATCGCACTCACACATTTTTTTTTATATATTACTAATTTTCAATACATAGCTAAATTAATTTTTAACAAAAAATAATTTCATAGGCAAATAATTTAAGTTAAATATGTTTGAGTTGATAATAATTTTTATCAATCTGATAAAAAATTTGTTTAAAATATGATACAACAGCTTGTTTGGCAATACTATGTGCGGTTTGATATTTTTAGCCTAAATTAGTGCATGTAAGTACCTTTTTTCTATATTCATAGTTATGGTTTAAGTAATCGTAAATACACAGAAAATAAAACAGCAACATATTTGCAATATACGAATTGGACGCTATTTGCTGCGGACGCGCCAATATACATACTCGTTTAACTTTTGACTATCGTGCACTGGCAGCATTGTTACGCTTGCCTTGGCTGCGCTCGGCTTGTTGTTCGTGAATGATTGTAGTTTATTTCAATTCAATATACTGATTTTGTGTACTTAACGTAATAGTTTTTTTTATGTATTGATACGTGTAAAAGTGCAGAAAAAGAACAATATCACAGGTATTAAAAACTGCTTAAAGGTAACCTTATTGTTTGCTAGGCTTCCGTACGTAAAATTTTAAGCTCAATACATACGTATTTATTTAAAATTTGCTTATAGTACCAGAATATATTATAACACTTTACTTACATTTCGTCACATGTATAAATTTAAAGGATATCTATGAATATGCTACAGGGTGGGGTCGGTATTGTTAAATTTTGTTCGCCCATGCAAATCAAACGGTTTTATTTTTACTACACTAGATGAGTGACATGGATATAAACAAAGTGGAATATGAAGAGGACAATAAAACATTTGACAAAAAGCAGATCGAAGCGGAGGAAAAGGAAGTAATGTTGAAAAGTGAAAATATCACAATAGAAGCAGCTGCAGAATTGAAAACTGAAACTGAAGGACCCGTGAAGGCCGCGTTGTCAGGAGACGTGACAGAACAAGGCCGTGAAGTTAAACCGAAATATATTCCTATTGGAGCCATTAAAATGCCTGGTTTTTTCACAAAAAATTCTGAAAAGGTAAAGTCTAAGGTGGGTTTCATGAAGCACAAATCAAAATAAACATTTACCACATTTATATAATCATTTGAATTATCGTTCGCTAGTATACATTTTAATTATTTTGACAGACTTTGTAACATAATTGCTATACTATTAGAATTAATATATATAAAAATGCAGTCTTAACTCAAAAGAGCCAAAAACCAGACTCAATGGCGCTTATTGTATGTGGGCCTATGTCCAGTTATTACCTAAAGTGGGCTGTCAAAGATAATTAATTTGATTGTAAACATAAGATATTCATTTTGACAATATTAATTTTATTAGTTACTGGTATATAAGATAGGAGAAGATAGATATAAGTGAAAACAATTCATCAGTCAGGGGGTTATCTCACTCTTAACCCAATTTAAATATCACAGAACTGTGTGGGCTGATTGTGAAAAAATGGGGATTGACAGTAAGACAACAAAAAAACCAAAATAATGAAATAAGTAATATATATTTAAAAATGATTATTTTTTGTTAATATAGGTTTTTATGAATTGTATCACACATCATTCTTATTTCTTTTTTGTTTACATGTTTTGTACATTAGATTGGGATGGAATATACATAAAGAATTATCATTTATGTATAACAATTGTTTTATTTAGTTTACTGATGAGTAAATCCATCTCTTGCCTATATCTTTTGAATGTATTTTCATTTATAATACTGTTGTTAGGTTATTGTCATATGTTTTGCCTGATTTCATATAATGACTAACTAATAGCTGTAATTGTATCGTAAAACACAGCTTCTACAGAATATTTATGATAATACTAAAAGTAATAATCAACTTATAGCAAAAATACAATATATTTATACCTTCACAAAATATGCTTACTTTGTATCTTGTTTTACTAACAACAGAGAATATCTGTTTATCTGTGCATTAAAATTTCACTATATGAATTCAATAAATATACATTGCCTACCTATCATTACTAATACCTGACTTTTTAGGATGAAGCTGTCATAGAAAAGGATTCAGAAATAACAAAGGCTGAAGATACTCCTAAACCAAAGGTCCACCGCTTGCAATTCTTGCACTCATGTCCATTAACTAAATTCTTACATCACCCACAAAATCATGGTATGATAATTAATTATAACATATTAGTTAGATTAGTCAAATTAAAGAAATCATGAAGTTAATTTTGTGTTTGTCATTCTTTATTCAAGATTTTTCACATTGATTTATAAAGATCCTTTACTGCTTTTTTGTATAATATAAAAACTAAAGTTGAAGTTTATGTTGCTTATATCTACAGAAAGCAAATCAAGAAATTATCTTGTTCTGCTGATATTAAAACGTGTCTGTATTTTTTAAGTCATTAGTTTTAATGAAAGTTTATTTATAATGAAGATTAGGTATTTATTATGTATCTTTAAGTTATATTACATTACATCATAACTATCAGCAAATGAAATACAAATATTTTCACAGCCTACCATTATTTTCATATTACTAACATATTTTTAGAACATGTTAAAGCTTAGCCAATGCCATATGTTTAGAAATAAATGATATTTTTTAAATATAAATTTCATCAAACCTTGCAAATAAAAGTTACTATTCATTTTTGCATTTGCATACTTCTAGTATACCATGATTATATAACAAAAACTACAAACAGAAATCATAGCCCATAAGGAACTTTCAGTATGTCTAAGCTCTACTACAGTATGAGTAAAGTCCTTAATTTTTATACAAAAATTGTTATAAAATTACAATGATTAGAGATAAAATATAACTTTTATTTACAAATTCTGTAAGAATGAATAATAGGATTTGGTGATTCCTTGACTTCGATCATCTATTTAAAATGAATATTACTAATAATTGTACATATTATATGGAAACATAAAATATAAGAAATTTGTGAAATAATGTTAATTATTTTTCCTGCCAGATGATACCAAAGAACATAAGAAAGGTATATTCAATATCAGATATCCAAAAGTTTTCAAAAAGCAATCTACAAATAATCCTGAAGCAGCTCTTGCGTCTATGGAGACACTGGATGATAAGCTAGAGACACCAAATGATGGCATGGAAAATGTTAAATTAGAACCTATGGTAAAATTTTTTTGTTTTAATTTTTCTTTACATTTGTTTACCTATGTTAAAATCTACTTTATTATTCTTTGTCACACTCATAAAACTAAACGCCACTTTACAGAGGGCAATCCTTACAGATATTTACTTTAATATTGAATGATTGTTTTTATTGTTAATGTAATTATATAAATTTATCTTAAATAGGAGCCTGAGGAAGGAAAAGTAGCTACCAAACTACCACTGAAAGAGAGGATTCGTCAAAAGAAATTTATTAAGGGTAATAAGTATATCTTTATAGATATTGCTTTTCTGTCATTGTTATTTATAATATTTTAAAGTATCATCAACTGCCAATATTGTTAATTAGTGGTAACGCCAAACATTTTATTCTTTTTTACTTCTCATATTCTTGTTTCACTATGTTCACTGTATGTATTCACTACAAGATTAAACTGGTAAAAGCATGTGTTATTTAACTTGTTACTAAGCAGTGCTGTTGGTCACATTTGGCACGATATATAAGTGCAAAGTTGATACGGTCATTAATGTATCTCTGCTAATCCAGAAAGGGATGTAGCGTCACAATATATTATTATTAGTGTATTGAAGCTAACTTTCAGACATGGTATGTACTGTCCACTGGTACCGTAGTTTATATAGCAACTAATGTCTGAGACTTTTATTTCTGACGAATTAATCTATCGTTTTAAGGACTATAATGAGAATTTTGCGTTTTGAGGTGTACATGCAGTCAGTATAAAAATTATACTAACGATTTTATTAATTATCATTTTGGTTACATTTTCAGACGATATTATTGTATGCGTCGTGATACTGCTAGTGCTATTGATAGGAGTGTTAGGGATTATCTTGAGTGCACAGGCAGGCCCACCAGTCGAACGTCCATTACGTCTCGGCCGCTATATAACTGCATCAACCAGTTGCGGACCAGTTGAGGGGTGAGTGTTTGAGTACATTACGTACATACTTTTCTATTTTACCGTTATGATAAATTTAGTTTTGTGCTAATTGTGTATTTGTAATCATGCTATGAAGAAACTTACATTAGCTAATTGTTTTTTTATTACGAATAAACCAAGTATACGAAGCAAGCGATATCTGTAAAGCAACCAACATGACGTTTTTTTAATCATTTACAGGCTCCTCAAACTTAAGAATATTTAGAACTTTATTAACCTTTTATATGGCTTAATATTTTCTTTATAGAAAAAGTTGCATTTTCTGAAAAATGTAGCACTTTGTAGTTTTTTATATTTTATTATCCCTATGCTGATGAAATGTAATCGTGTAGCAATAATTTAAGACTGTCCTAAAACGATTAAACTTTGTAATGCTAATAATTTATTTCGCAGAGTTCTGAATGATGGCGTCTACAATTTCTTTAACATTCCATATGCTGTACCTCCTGTAAAAGAGAAAAGATTTACCTATGCTCAACCTTTGAACAATATATCACTCTGCTGGAACGGAACACTTAAAGCACACGAAAAAGGCCCACTATGTTTACAATTTCTGGAAAATGGGACTATAATTGGAGAAGAAGATTGCTTAACATTGGATATTGTTACTCCACATGTGAGATATGATTCACCTATACCAGTTGTGGTTTTGATAGGAGCTAATACTTTTGCTGGAGGCATAAGTCCCGCCCAACCTTCTGCTTTATATGCTCGCACTAAAGAGGTCATCTTTGTTCGTCCTAATTTTAGATTAGGCCCATTAGGTTTCTTAGCACTAGATATTTTATCAAAGTCTAAATACCCACCTACATCAGGAAACTACGGACTGAGTGACTTGTTAGTTGCATTGCAATGGATAAACTTAAACATAAAAAACTTTGGCGGAGATCCAAAATCTATAACTTTACTAGGGCATAGAGCCGGTGCAACGTTAACAGCAGCCTTAACAACCGTTAATCAAGCTCAAACTTTATACTCTCGAGTTTGGCTCTCTTCAGCTTCTGTAATATTCCCGGGTGACCCATTAGAACAGTCACAAAAAAATAACGAACCATTCAAACAAATGAGTAAATGCAATGATATTCAATGTTTGAGAAAAATGTCTACAACAGAATTGTTATCATATACACCTGATATTTGGTTAGAAAACAAAATTGAATTACCATTACCTGATGAATCTCAACGCTCTTGGTTGGTGTTAGATGGAGAGTTGCTGAGAGTTCATGCTTACGAGAGTTGGGATGCACAAAAAGAAATTAAACATTCAGGAAAAGATAAGGTTTTCAAGCCAATGATATTTGGGACAACCCAACACTCCTGTCATTCTGTTTTACTCAAAAACAAACATTTGAACTGGACCACAGAAATAATTGAGAAGACTGTTAATGAAAGCGTTATTGGGCAGAAGAATTTAACTGCCTCATTGTTCTCCCACTTCAATAAAACTTATGAAGGATTAGTGGAACTTATATCTGCGATTCGTACATTGTGCCCTTTGGTTAGTCTGACGCGGCTTCGATTGGCTGTTCCCATTTATGTGGTTCTTGGGGCTGGCGCAGGGGGCGGTGCCGGAGGTTCAAAGATGGCAGGCGTTAATTCGGATATTGAGGCTATTTTGGGAACGTTTGATTCTGTAATGCCTGAACAAAGGCGTTTTATGGCTGCTATGCAACAGCTCTTTTATTATTTCGTATGGCATGGCGTATTAACTGGACCAGAGACTGGCTTAATAGCTGTTGGACAAGATCTTCTTCCACTACATGGTCTGCCTGCATGTGACTTACTTATACGCGAGGATATAGTCCCGAGATATGCACACGTTGATTAAGTATATTTTTAAGACTTCCAGTGATTTTTAACCTAGTGACTTCAATGTTTATATTAAAGAAAACAACTGTAATTGTTCCCTGATATGTAAAAAATAAATGTAATTTCAAAGTTTTGTACTTTTTGTACAAGTGTTTACTAGGTTATACGTAAACTTCAACGCGTTGGATATGACATTTCAATAATTAAATTTATAGGGCAAGTTATAGATTACAAAATATGATTATCCTTCTTGGATTTTTTATTTTTCATCATTGTTGTATTATCTCATGTTTTACAAAGGCTGATAAATTAGAGTTATGTTATCTGTTTTCGTGATTTACCTGTTTCCGAAAGTAAATTATTTAGATGCTTACTTTAATTTTTTATTTACGCTTTACTTGTATGCAAATATGATTCTCGTAGAATAAAACTCATTGGCCTACAGGTTAATTTTAGCCGTAATTGTAATTAGTTATAAGGATTTTTGTAATGCAACTTTACACGCTTATTTTTGCGACTTTAATGGGTGTATGTACGTGTTTTATTCACATTTATAATAATTCAAACTATAACCATTATACTCTTGATGTCTTCATACAATATATTAGTTAATTATCATATAAAATGCGTTTTAGAATTTTTTTCTAGAAGAATAGCTTGTGACTATCTCAAAGTACCTTATTGTGATTTTTAAAGTCTGATTGATCCAAAGAAATTAATTCTTGCCATTAAGATTTATTTAGTCTCACTAGTTAGTACATTTCTGAATTTTATATTAATTATACAATTAGCTTATAGTATACATACTCAAATTTTGCCAAATGCTTCATGTGATTTAAGTTATTGCACTTGTAGATCGTAGTTATCATTTTTGATAATTTTGTAAATTTATTGAAATAAATTGATGTAAGACTGATGAAACTTTGTTTTAATAATTACAACTTTTTATATTAAGTTAGCCTATAATACGGATTTCATTATTAAGAATAATAAATTAACAAGAATATTGAAATTATTTCGTACTAAGGACATTATTAATTTCTACCCTTAGATTTACTGACATTGGATCATCGGCAAGCATAGCATATATGCTATCATATTTTAATTACATTATATTATTACAGTACAACACTTAAGAACTCTCTGTGAGCAAACAAAGACTCGTGATTTAGTAATAAATTAATATAATTTGTTGCTTATTTTCAACAAGTTCGTAATTACAATAATATTCATATATAATAAATAATTTACAGGAATAGATAGATACACATACATAAATTTGTATATAAAAAATATAACATTTTATTTTTAATTAATATGCGATATTTAATAAAATTCGCACATTAGAATACATAAACCTACTAAAAAAAGAACGATGATACAGATTCAAGTATATAATTCATATTATTTACGCATGATTAGAATATACACTGATAATACATAAATGTTCAAGACGCCTTTGAAATAAACATGTTAACCAAGTATTCAAACTTTTTATACAAATTGAAACCCATGGTTCGGTAACTTAATAACAGCGTAGTATCATATCCTTGTTTGTATACTGGAAAGGATAATTCAATTTGAACAATTCATGAGACGTATTACAAACTCTTCATAGTATCGTCGAAGTTGAGCAGCGGCATGGAATCGGGCATTATCTTGAAATACAGTAAAATGTTCGTCTTTTAATCCCATGTAAGGTACCACGTGACCTAAAACGTCTGTTATATAACGTTCTGTCGTCAAACCACCTCTTCTACAGTTTTGACGAACCATCTCAATTAACACAAGTTCCGTTCGACTGGTCATCGAAATGCTACCCGATACCTTAATGAATACGTTCCTCAATGCAACTTTGAGCATGTCTCCACATCTCGACAATGTGAACAATATGGATGCCTTCTGCTTCAGTACAATTAATAATAATATAAATTAAGAACAATAATAACGAGATAATTAAGAAGTTCACGCGCAAATTTTAAACGAGTTTGTCCGAGTTGCAGACAGCTTTGGACCATTTCCTGAACCAAAAGGGGTGATCGCCGCTTAAGCCTCCTCCTTATTGTTCGTGCACACGTTTACTCCACATACTTCATTCAACTCTGTTTTGATGTTTACTGATGTGAGGAAACGATTTCGAAGGGAGGTTAAAATAATAAATCGGTACGACGGACGGTTGCTCGAGTTCTGCCGGTACCGGGTCTCTTTGTAAGAACCTGTCTCTACAAACCTTAGGTATAAAAGAGCAGACTGTTTAAAAATTCTATCAATCGTTCGTTGATACAAACCTTCCCACACCAATGCCACAATAATAAGAAGAAGCCAACTAAAACAGTAAACATCTGTAATGTATCCAAAAAAGAAAGAACTAAATGTTTACGCAATAATTTATTTTCACACAGGAATAAATGTTAAATCATGTTCTATTGTTATCATATAGTAAACATGATTATTAACATAATAAATAAACACAACACAAAAAATTATTACAAAACTTAAAAACAATCCAAAAATAATAAAACAAGGGCTCATGTCGCTTTAAACAATATTATAATAAAATTTATATGACAGTTCAAGAATAAATAATTACCCAACACATTAAAAAATCAAAACAATTTAAATTATAGTTTCGACACTTATTAATAAACAAAATTCAAAGGTAGCGTCGGATAACGAAGAGCCTTGAACTTTATATGGGGTTAAATTTTTAGCTTGTAAGCAAATATAACAAAAGTTAACTTTTTATATTATCTAAACAGTGCCATAAAAAATAAAAGAACATGATAACCAATTATGATACTGCATAAGAGACTTCAAAAATAAGTGACATTCTATCAAAAAACTTTCAAATATTGCGAAATGTATAAGTAAAAAATATACACATGTATATATTATTTGGAAGTTATATTTAGTCATTATTAATATCTGATAGATCAAAAACTTAATAGTTACGTTCTCTTAATGGTGACAATGCTGTAGTTAAATTTTCTTTGCCAGATTTATGTGTTTTACGAAGTACTGATGGAGATTTTGGTTTATATTGTAATTGTTCAATTTCAATTTTCATTTTGTCAATTACAGATGATTGTTTTGCAACTGTCATAGTCAGTTCTTCATTCTCTTGTCGAAGCAATGACAGTTCCACAACAAGTGACTGCTGATCTTGAATCTAAAATAAATAATAATATAAATACAGTTTCATATATTTGTCATACAATATAAAATATTTTTTATATAGAAAATACAGGGTACATCTGCTAACTTTGTAAAAACTTAAATGAACTTATTCATTTCAATCATAAAAATGGCAATGTCAACAAAAGTACTATAAGAAGATACTGTAAGTAATATGTGAACAAAGCAGCGGCAGCAAGCAAGAGCAATACGTTGCCGTGGCAAAACTCAGTAGTTTTACACCAATGTGTAGCTGCTTCAAAGACATACTAACTTTAACCCAATAAAAAAAACAAAATACACGCTCTAAAAAACGATTTCCCAGACCTAATATTTTTAACTACCTGTTGTTGGAAGCAGCGATTCTCTACTTCCAGGCGAGTGATTTCTGAAGCTGCCTGAGCCAATAGTGCGCGCGACTGCTCTGCGGCGGCCGTCGCTTGACCAGCATGTTCAGTCGCTAACTCGCATAACATTCGCTTCTGCTCCACCTGAAATATTTTACATTTCTATTATTGTGTTATTTGTAGGCTTCCATGGCGACGGCGAATGTCAATGGTTCTCTTTTTTTTGGCAGGACCATTCTTTGTTGGCAGGGAAGGGCCTTCACAACAAAACCACTAAACTGGGCGAAAGGGCAAGTTCTTAAGGTTCTCAGCCAGCGAGTTTTTGGGTTGAGTGGCAATGCAAGGACACCCCTGTGGGTACAGACCTTGAATTGGGCGGCCAACCAGACAGAGAATGGGTTCTGTCTTTAGGCAGCCGCTGTCATCCTTGGATTACATTGAGCTTTCCATTAGGCGGGGTGTAATTACTATAATGAGCTAATATAAAAAAATGGATTACTTAATTAAAGAGGAACAAATAAAATTTCAATTTAACATCCTCAGCACCAGTGTATCATTTTAATACTGTGTACCAAATATGATACACATGGCCTACTTTGCTTTAAATTATCCATCTCATTTCAGGCTTGTGTGAAAATATTTCTCTGGCCAGGACGAATGTTAAGATAAATTTAGATTTAACTTATATATATATTAGAAGTTGTTAGGATATGAAGTAAAAGGTAAAAAAATATATATATAGTACAAATTTAGTTTTTAGCAATTAAAACTTGCCTGGGTGGATTGAAGCATGGCTGTGATAAGGTCAATGCAAATATGATGACTAAAACTTATCAATAGATATTTAAAAAAAAAACACAATCATTATCAGTTTTAACTGTTTGCCTGGTAATTAAGTAAGTGGCACAATGTATCTTGGTTAGTTGTTGTTAGCCATATTTATATTATTTTATTCAGATAAACTGGAAATTCAAAATTACAACAATTATTTTAAACATAAATACCTCTTCACGTAGATGTTTGATTTGATTATCTGACTCTTGTCTTAATGATTCCACATCTTCAATAAGTTCATTTTTTATAGAACCCAGTTCACGATATGCCTCTTTCTCAACATTCTGCAAACTTTCTATGAGAGTAACATTATGTTCCATGATACGTGTATGTTCTTTGTCAAGAGCAGCTTTGGATTTTAATATATTGACAAGAGCTTCTTTGTACTCATTACATTCACTGACTGTATTATTAAGGGAATTCTTGTATGTCTTTAATTCTTTCTCCAAATTCTCTTTGGAACTCTCCAAACTTTGAACTTTGCCCTCTAAATGTTCCAACTCATTATCTGATTCTCTTAAGCGCTCAGTTAAAACTTGCACTATGTCTCTAGTCACAGATAGAGACATTTCAAATTTACTCTTCTCCTTTGTGATTTTGTCTACAAGTGCCATATGTTTATTAATTTCAATTTCGAAATCTATTAATTTTTTCTTAGATTCTTCTTTAAGTTCATCTATTTCTTTGGTCAGACGTAATTTATCTTCAGTTAAGAGTTCATTATCATTTTTTAACCTCATAATTTGTTGTTGTAATACTTCATTCTCTTCTTCAGTCAATGATAGTTTATACTTTAATTCATTAGCTTCCTTCTCTAAATACTGTAATGTTTGTTTTTGTTTTGAATAATGTTCTTGAATACTATGATAGCGTTCTTCAAATTGAATTTCACATAGTCTTAATTTTTCTCTAGAAGCTTCATCTATTTGTTCTAATTTTGCCTTTAATTCATTACTCTTCATAGACAATTGTTCTTGTAGTTTTTGTATTTCATCACATTTCTCATTTGTTATTTGAACTTTGATTGAATCTATTAATGCATTACAGTCAGATTTAACTTTGTCTTGTTCTGTTTTATATTTGTTAACAATAGTTTGTTTCTCTTCTTCAAATTTTAATTTTAAAGTTTCTAATTCAGCTTTGTATTCCTTTCTAATACTTTCATTAGCTTGTAAAGCTAGAGCATGATGACCATTCACCATTTCTAGACGTTGACAAGTTTCATTAAATTTTGTATCCATAATTGTCAATTTTTCTTGTAAATCTTTGCATAAACTGTCTCTTATAGTAATAACTTCTTCAAGTGATAATATGTCCATTTGTTTCATACGGACTTCATTCTCCAAATTTTCACATTGCTTTTCAATTTCTAATATCTTTGACTGCATTTCAGAAACCATTTTAGTGTCAAAGTATATATTATTTTGGTCATTAGAAGTGTTTGGATTTTTATCTAACAAAGATATTTTTGAAAAATTGGTTTCTAGACAAGGAACTCTATTTTCATATTTTGATGCATTATTAACTTGGTTTTGGAGATGAATTATTTTATTTCTGAATTCTTCAATTTGTTTATTATACTCCTGTATTGTGTAATCTTTGTTTCTGCAATATCATAAAATAATATATAAATATAATAGTCACACATTATGAGAGGTTTATCAATTGAATCTTATTTAGCAAAGGTTTGTAATTTACTTACTTTATTTCTACTTCTTGAGCTTTGATTAGTTCATTCTGAGTATTCAGGTTCATTTTGGTCTTAGAGGTTGTTAGTTGTTTCTTGAATGTACTGTGAGCACTAGCAATTGGGACTTTTAAAGGTTTTGGCTGTGATCAAACATTATGTAGAATTAATAAAATACCAGAATTAAAATTTATGCTAAAATTAAAGTTTCTTTTAAATGATGGACCACATAAAAATAATATATAAATAGAGTTAAAAAAATATATAAATAAAGTTTAATTAGAGTAAAAAGTACTTACTGTGATAAAAGATTTGGAGCTTATGGTGGAGCTGCATTGTGATTGTGTATCATTATTCAATTTAATACGAATTGATTTGACAGGTATTTTATCGTCTTTGTTTAAATGTAGACCTTTCGATAGTGTTTTTGGTTCTTTTCCAAGTTTTGTTTGATCCGAAGTGATATTTTTCTTTTTCTGTGCTAAAAACATTAAACATTGCTTTTATAAAGACTGTGCTTTATTTTTCTAATAATTTAACGTTAAACTTAAGTTTTGAAATAAAATAGGTATCCATGTAGTTTTGCAATTTAATTATAAGTTATTTTAATTATAGTTAAAATTATTTCTATTTTATTTTTTATCGTAAATTTACTTACATAGTGGTTCGAACCGTTTTGCTTTGGAGAACATGGTTTTAAATCTGCGAAAGTTATCTAATTAAATTAAACAATAATAGATTACATATATTTTAAGTAACAAATAAAGCTAATTACAAATTATACGTTTGTTCAGAGCGCGCGCAAAATCAGCTACGTAATATGATATTATTATTGATAGTATCATATGCAGCTGTCGTTTGACCGTTAAATTACGTTCCGTTTTAACCAATATTTGTCATTGCTATACACTTTATACTATGATTTTATAATATAAAATATAATAAATAAAATTAATTATTTTTAAAATTATCAGAGTAATGTGTGTTTTATGGTGGTAGGGCGAGTGTCCGAACTGGGTCATGACCACAGTACATAAGTGTAAAGACCCTCATAGTGAGACACTTTGGTCTGGCACATTTCGGGATCAGCTTGTGTATTTCCAGTAACTCATATACCTAGAGACCTTCAGTCGTGATTTATGTGGGCCGACATGACTACGTGGATTATCAACGGATTATCATCCTATGATGGTCACTTTCAGTTTTTAGACTACACTGTACTTACCATCAGGTGCACTGTAGTCAGTTTGTTAAGACAGTTTAAAAAAAATCATCTTCATAATACGAATACATACTTAATTCACCATGCATCGCCTCCCTCTCATCCCACCCACACAGACTCTCTCAAGTCTACTGCCCGGCTATTGTCACCGTGGGATGTCGTGCTCGGTCTGGGAGAACGCGTTCCTTTGCCAACCACGGCTTTAATAATGTAAAAAAATCAAAACCCTTTTTTTTTCAAAGGAGTTTATATATCTTAGACCAACGCTCAATGAAAACACTTCAGTAAGTTAGTATTAAAAAAATATTTATATTATGACTGTTACTGAATTTTAATACAGTTAAACTTAGAATAGTTTAACAAATAAATTCAGTGACATTGTAATTTACAAAACATCCATATCTTAATTTATGTTAGGCATGCGAGAATTATTTGTTACAAGGTATTCATATATACTATCACAGTAGAAGCTCTATATAATGGTAGGTAAACAAAAAAATATTTCTTAAATCTTTATTTATTAATTACATAGAAGGTGGCGGTGGTGGAACAGGTAATAAGGGGGGTGGAGGAGGCACTCCCATAAGCGGTGCTCCAGGCGGTGGCGGCAACCTCATACCATGAGTTTCCCATATCTTGGGTGGAGGCGGCATTCGCAAAGGCTCAATTTTAAATGCAAACTGCAAGAAGAACTGCTTAGTATCTTTATTCCAATGGGTCCAAAATTTGGTGTCATGTTTTTCTACCTCTCTACTGGGCACTTTAAAAGCAATTGTCTCATAAGGCTCTGCAGCAAATAGTAGGTACTGCCACCTACGATCAGGCGGCTCAATTTTTTGTTCATATGCTGACATAAAGCGGTGTCTTGGCTGAACACCCTCTGCAATTTCTAAAATACAAACAAAATTTCAATATAAATCTAGTCTGATTTTAGTTTTTAGGTGAGAAAAAACAACAACCAGTAATATCCTAATCATTCAATATGAAAGGAAAACTGTTTATAAAGGTTTCTTTTAGGTTTGCATAGATATTATTAACATCCATTAGCAATTTTGCTAGTTGAGTTAATCATTACTAAGTGGAACACTCTGCAAGACTTTTATAGGTAACATTCTCAAATTTGACATATTTCTATATACCTGGATAATCAACTTGGAAAAGTAAACTTTGTTGGCCATTCTCAGGATCCTTTTGCTTAGTTACTCTATAACCAGGCCTTCCAATTTTAACAAACTTTTTAGGTTCAATCCTCGGTTTCTCGGGTGCGAGTTGTTGTGGTGCTTCCTTAGCTTCCTTGGCAGCTCGTCGAGCCAAGTTGGCTTGATGTTTCTTTCCTTGAGTATGAGCTAAATAACTGCCTTCATTGTTGTGCAATGTAAGACATAGCTTACACTCGTATGACCCTGAAGAAAAATTTATAATATTAAAAAAAAAATTGTATAATGTAAATAAGGTGGATTTAATGGGAAGCATGGTGTACTAATTGTTATTGTTAAGTTACTTTATATTTATTTATTGTCAGGCCAACAGTTGAAACAACCGATAAGCACCTGTATCGCAGGATCACTTGCTGTTTCACTTTTAAAGTATTTCTTTTTGTGAATTAGATAGTATTTGTCCAAGTGATTTATAAATTGGTTCACATTTAAAGCTGCTATTATGTCTTCTGAGAGATCACAATCTGATAATGCTGTTGCTTATATAATATTTTTGGTTACGTGCTTATGCTGTATTAGTGCAAGATCACAAAAAATGTTTTAATTCCTGTTACAATATGTCTGATTTCCCTTTTCTAAATTTTAACCTTACTAATTAATCATTTAGGACTGTCTCAGCCACTAGAGGGATGGAGACCTAAGTATGCTAGACATGAACAGGCTAAAAACACCAAAATGATGACTACCTTTAAGTATAGATGAGAACTCTGTCCAGTAAACCAATTCACCACAGTTCCGCTGCACCACTCCTTTTAAGTGCAAATCCTGAAGGAAACGTTGACTCCCCTAACAATACTTAGCTTATTTCAGCAGAGCATCGCAACATCTCAAGGGTAGTTAGTCAGTTGTTCAGCCCCCCCCCCCCGGCCCGAGCGGCCATGATACCAGACACATCAGCCAGCCGATCAGCCAGGCCAGGGCAATGTCCCGCATGGGTCAAATATGGGTCTACAAATTATAATGATGAGAATGTGCAACATAATTACAACTAGATAACCTCTCTTCAAAAATTATGAAAACGTATTTACCTAAATGATTTTTCATAAAATAAGGGTCTTTATTTAAATCGATTGTTTCCAAAGCGAGCTGTCGTAGTCTTTCGCGTCGGTCTCTGTTGCTTTCAGACCATGATGCTACTCCTCCACCACCGGTTTTACCGCCTGGACGGTTTTGGAAATCCATTGTACTGTACTATTATAAAACTTAAAAAATACCTAAAACTTAACTTATAGAAACTGAAAGCTAAAGTAAACTTTATTTCTGTATTTAATTTAGATAAGTGTAATAGCAATTTTTTTTGGTATTATTCTTCCCTTTGTGGCAAGGCAAAGGCTTTGATGCCATACAACCAGTTTCCAGGTTTTTTTAATTTCTGTAATGTCTTCTCGCTACGCTCCAATATCGCTGTCATAGTTTCAATTACATATGCATCTTCATTTTGTGTATGCTACATCATTTCTACATGTTTGCACATAATATATTCGGCGAGGAAGACTATATACATGTTCGAGAAAACGGGAAATCTAAAATACGTGCTATGTAAAGAGCATTAGATTAAACCAATGTTTAATGTTCTTAATAGAAATGACGGGCAAGCAAAAATGGCGATTCATGCTATAAATAAATAGATGTTCAAATAGATCAAATCAAAATCTGTGAATAAATCCGCAAAAAACGAGTTCTCAAAGATCAATCTGTAAAATATTGTTTTTTTTTTAATGTAATATAAATTTAAATTCATTTTGAGGAAAAGAAGAAAGACTGGTGTCTTTCTACCATACCATAATAATCAACTTTTTAACATTAGAAATGGATTTCATGTGTTCGGTGAACTTCATACTTACTCTTTTTTTACAATCATACAAAACATCAGAAATAAAAGAAGACAATAATTGAAATAAGAAATTTTATTTCAATGCGTTTGAGTACATACAACTAACCATGAATAAATTTGTGATTTTTATTATGATAAAAATCTCACCAGACTAAAATATCGCTCTAGTATAGCAAATCAATAAAACATTTCTATTTCTTTTCAGTCAAATAATTGATACTTTAATTAATCGATTATAGATTGACATCCCTATGATCAAGTGACAAATACAAATGTCAACCTGTAATGTATTTCTTTTCTGTTGTGAAGTTAGTGTGAAGGTATTTATATTTATTAAATCCTTCGCAAATTGAGACATCTCCACATTAATTCACATTTATATGATATATACTGTAAAGCAATTGAATATCTGGCCTCAAAAATATATATTTTAAATTATTTCCATCTATTTATCAAAAATAACTTGTTTAAAAATATTTGCTTGATTTTAGGTTACGGTTCAAGATGTTGATGCCAAAACAGAACCGTGTCTCTATTTATGAGTATCTCTTCAAGGAGGGAGTCATGGTAGCTAAAAAAGACTACCATGCTCCTAAACATCCAGATCTCGAAAAGATCCCTAACCTTCAAGTGATCAAAGCTATGCAGTCTCTTAAATCAAGAGGATACGTTAAGGAACAGTTTGCGTGGAGACATTTTTACTGGTAAGTGAACAATGTAATATAACTAAACAGATCTGTGATGTGAAATTAGAAATAAAACAATGCTTTGTTACTGTTTTTGATCTTTTTACTTCATGATTCGTTATGAATATAGATGTACTTACACAACTTACTTACCTGCTTTGCTAAAGCATAATTGTTTGCATTGTACTATATGAGTTACACCAGTAAACTCAGTAGTATTAAATTTAAAAGAAACTAATACAGAAAAATGTAGCAATTATTTGATTGTAGCAAGCAGAAGTCTTATTACAGATTGTTCCATAAATTAAATAAATTTTGTGTACGGACACAGCATTTTTTTGCATGTGGAATTTTATTTATCACAATATTATTACAAATGATGTTGATAGTGGTTTCTATTACAGTCAGTCCATAAAGTATTCGTACACTTTGTAATTTCGTAAGAAACTCGTTAGAACAAAGCTGTTTTACATCCTGTGTCCAAATAAAAAATACTACCTACTACGGTATGTAATAGGGCATTTATTGCGAAAAAAACACAACAACAAAATATATAACATACAGTAGAAAAAAATTGCAGTACGAAAATAAATCAATTTTGAGGGCCAAACAAGTATTCGTACACCTATCGATTTAACCAAAGCTGGCGTATTTTGGAGCGAATTTGGTTCAATTCTTGAAGGGAATGGAGGGGTTTGACACTAGAGCGTCGTATAATACTGATCACAAGTGACTCCGAGAGCGCGTTGAACTGCAGAGCCGGCAGAACCATAATCATGGGTCGTAAAGGCAAAGAAACGTCGCTGGAGGAGCGAAAGCTCACCATCCGCCTTCATATTCAGTATAAGACACAGCAGGAGATCGCAAGGCTTATTGGAAGACCGCGGTCAACTGTTCAAAGTGTGATTGACCGTCTCTGTAAAACAACATCCCTACAGAACAAAACGAGATGTCGACGCCCGTTATCCCTCAGCGAGCAGGACAAGCGCGCTCTAGTGCGCGAGATAAAAAAAAAACCTCGTACGAGTACCTCCAAAGTTGCTGCAGAGCTAGAGCGACGCGGTACCAAGATGTGCAATGAGACAGACCGTAAACAGCTATGGGAATCGGGGTACAATGGATGGACTGCGCGTAAAAAGTGTTGGGTAAGTGAAGCGAACAGGAAGAAACGCCTAGCTTTTGCGAGGGACCATCGGTCCGACGCTTCTGAGCAGTGGGAGCGGGGTACCTTCTCAGATGAGAGTAAGTTTAATATTTTCGGGTCTAACGGTAGGCAGAAAGTGTGGCGGCACAAAGATGCCGAACTCGAACCCCGTAATCTAGTGCCAATTGTTATGTACGGTGGCAGTTTAGTGTGTATATGGAGACGCATGAGCGCTGCTGGTGTGGGCAACCTATACTTTATAGATGGTACAATGGATCATATGATGTTTTAGACATATTGAAAATGCACATGCATGCCAGCGCTGCTAAGTTGGGATTGGAAAACGAATTTGTCTTTCAACAAAATAATGTCCCCAAGCGTACAGCAAGAAATACGAGGATGTGGCTTTTGCACAACTGCCTCAAATAGCTTCATACACCTTCTCCAATCTCCGAACATGAGCCCCAAAGAGAATTTGTGGAGATATCTCAAAAGGGAGATAAGAAAAAGGGTAATCTCCAACAAGAGCGACTTGAAAACTGCATTAAAAGAGGAATGGGATAAAATTTACTCCTCATTCACGGCTAAGTATGTGAAATCTCTCCCTAGGTGGATGGAAGCAGTCATCAAAGCCATAGGATACCCGACCAAATATTGAATTGTAAATATACACTTCGAAAGTAACAATCTGTTACAAAAAGTATAACTGTACGAATACTTGTTTGGACCTCAAAATTAGTTTATTTTCGTTCTGAATTTTTTTCTACTGTATGTTATATATTTTGTTGTTGTGTTTTTTTCGCAATAAATGGCCTATTACATACCGTAGTAGGTAGTATTTTTTATTTGGACACAGCATGTAAAATAGCAGTGTTCTAGCGAGTTTCTTACGAAATTGCAAAGTGTAGGAATACTTTATGGACTGACTGTATATATATTAGTAATATGAAATGGATTTGAAGGATCTTTGATAATTTTAAACTGCTATAAAAACTATGTATGTTATACTTATGTTTACATATTAATTTTGTTATAAACTTAAAATTAATAGTAACACAATTATTATAGTTAATTAAAGTTTTATTTAACAGCTTATTTTTGTCTATAAAAATCAAATTATTATAACTAATCAATTGACATCAGGTGCATAGTTGTCACTTTGCCTAGCCTGAAAAAAAAAAGATCTTAGGGATATTGCTTTAAGTGAAATAAGCTATCACACTTATGTTTTTAGTTATTCTCATCATAAAAACAATTGAAAGTGGCATATTTAACATTTTATAATATTATTTTCAGGTACTTGACAAATGAGGGCATTGAATATCTAAGAATATTCCTGCATTTACCTCCTGAAATTGTACCAGCAACATTAAAACGTTCAGTGCGTACAGAGACAGTACGCCGTGGTGCTGTTGGTAGGCCCGATGCTCCAGCACGCTCTGCTGAGGACAGATCAGCTTACCGCCGAGCACCTCCAACTGGTGACTCACATGATAAGAAGGCTGATGTTGGCCCGGGCTCAGCTAATGTGGAATTTGTAAGTTTTTTAAATATTCATTTCATATTTTAAAAGGAGTTTATAATAACCATAAAATACAAGCATAAATATTAAATTCTGGGTTAGTGATTTATGCTATACATTGGATTATCTTCATTATTGTACATTAATAATAAATTTATTAGAATTAGTTTTATATCTTAAATAGATTGTAGTTGTAAAACGCTGCTGTTAGATTTGCTTTTCATAGGTTTAACAGAATAATTTGACAGTCTGGTTGCACAAATTATAGTGTTCCAACTATATCACTGCTATGTTCTATGGTCAACAGTAACTCTAATATACCTGGACAAGCTATTTGGGAATATTCTCATCCATAGATGTTCAAGTGGCTAATAGATTTGTTGTTAATATAGTTCTAAGTAATCTAGAAGAATTTGGTACCAGAACTAAGCTAAGAAAAATAATTATTTTAAATTTTTGTTGGTATATATATTAATTTTGTTGCAGAGAGGAGGTTACGGAAGAGGTCGTGCTGCACCCTAAGTCTTAATAAATATAATTAAAATTAGTTACAATTTGTTTTATTTTCCCCTTTGTATACAAAACCTGTCACAAGTTCAAATAACTTTATACAAAAATTTATTCACTTTCTGTAGTGTTTATGACCACATTATTAGAGCAATTGTTTAGATTATTTATAGATTATAAATATTCTGTGCCTATTGTAATATTTGTGATAACTATTTTTCCAAAATAAACTTATTTGTAAAAAATTAAAAACCTGAAATTATATTTGTTTCCATTAATTTGTAATTATGTTCCTGTTGGTCATAAACCCCTGAAATCTGTTCTGACAAAATAGTACCACCTACGGGAACACGTGGGTATTGTAAGTAAAAATTTGATGTGAGCAACAATTTCAAAATTAGAATTCTAATAACAATGCGAGTTTAAATAAAGAGCATCTAAACATTTTACATACATTTTATTCAACAAAAGCATTGTACAACTGTCTATTTTGGGTGTTTGCCTGATAAGACATTTTTTTTTTATTATTTACCAGTGTAAACTGGAGGAGGATCTGGTTTAGGGAATTCGCCTAATTGATCCAAGTAGTATTGATATGCACGGAAGGGTTTCATCTCCCAGGGTACTTGGTCTTCCATGTGTGTTAAAGTTACTCCTAGATCTTCCAATGTCGGCACACCAGGTAACGGGACATCAGTTGTAGATTCCTTGAAAAATAAGACATTAGTTTTTAAGGATCTATATATGTTAGGCCGAAATACCAAAAATGCTCATTGAGCCAAAAATTAGCTCTTCTTAATAATGAAATAAACGAGAAATGACTTAAAAAAAACACATTTCTTTTTTTCCTAAAAAAATGACCCTAAAACGCCTAAGCCGCGTTATGGCTATCGCAGATAAGCCGGGAAATTCGTATTGTGGCTGTCATGCAACCACAACGCGCTCTAGGCATCGGTGATGCACCGAACCACGAGGAATGTCACAATAAAAGATCCTGTTGAATTTAACAGTAATAAATACTTATTTTACACAACAAGTCATTTCTGATACAACTACTTTAAGTACATTATTGTAGTTTACTAATTAACTTTTATGACCAATTTATGTCCATGTTTATCGTCATCAATTCATATAATAAATCTATTCCGCAACCACTTATATGATATTTCATAGATAAAAAATTATTTAAGTTTATATATATCACTTTAAAGCAAAATTTCGCTTGGGCGATGTAGGTTACTCTGTGATTATGGTCATTCTGTGATTGTTTCAATGCATGGCGAGCGTTTTGATGAGAGCCACAAAGCCCACAACACGAATTTCGCGATGTGGACATTTTACAGTAATCACAACGCGTTGTGAGCTAATGTATCGCTCAATGATCGTTTTTATTTTCGATCTTGTCTGCGTCTGAATTTTTGTTAAACGTTATTATCATATGTTATATAATTTAAGAATAGAATATTGTAGATATTTATTTTCAATTAGATTTCATGTTATAAACTATGTTACAAAATTTATTTGGTACCAGCTATAATTAATTAGCGTCTTGATGGTCTATACATTGTTTGTAGTTTTCTAACATTACAACAAAATGAAAATGATATTTCATTAATAATAACTTCCTTCGTTTAGTATCTATGTTAACTATATACGATTACACGACGCAATAATGTAGAGCTAAGAGAATAAACATAACTGACTGTAGCCGTCTGCAGCAACCACAACGGAATCCTCAATTGCATTCGCATTTACGACTCATAAATGTTTTGAAGGGATTCATTCATCATTACAGAGCAACAAAATTAAAATTATGATTACATTTTGTAATCATTAATCAGTCTACATTTTGCCCAACTCTGTAATGGGCGTGACCAAGAACTGAGATTACGCCCACTAAAAAAAATGTATATGAACACGAATTAAAACAAATAACGTCAAATGGATTTCGTTAAATAATTAATTATACTGCACATTCTAGTTAAAATTAGTGTAAATATAATCTTTGTAATATACACAAGACATTCATCTATACCTTTTCGATTCCCTCCCAGTGTAGACTACCGAACGGATAAGCTGGCGAAATAAAGTTGACGAAAGCCACCTTTAACGGGAATATAGGATCATACTTCATATCATAGCGCATGTAACCCCATTTCTCGTCTTTGCGCATCAGTTTGAAAAACCAATCAGCTAAATCAGATAACAGGTACCGCTTTGGCCTGAAAATAATTGAAATATTTAAACAATACAAAACTGAACAATAGCTTTTTTAACTGGATCGGCAGTGACTACACCACACCTGATGTCAGTAAATGTAGTCCAAGAACAGCAGAGGTGAGACTAATTTGGCAGTAGTCATGCCGGCCCACATGACATAAAGGTCTCTAAGTATGTAAACAACTAAACGCACACTGGTCGTTACCGAAAGGCGACCGGCCGAAGCGAGTCACTATGAAGGCCTTTTTACTGTGCTCAGACCCTGTTCGACCCCAAAAATGGATATTATTATAATAGTGACTGCCTGCATCGCAATTGTTAGTAAACAAACTTTGAAAATAGAACAGTGAAAGTAGAACATAGATTGTCAATAAGGACAATTTTATTGACAGTCTCTGTCAACATGCCGACTGGCATATACTAGTCGAACACAGACTGACCTTAAAACACAACTCATTGACAGACTTGCTCTTTGTAGTGTGATAAGAATTTATTCTGAAACAAACTTTAACCTAATTGATGATTTTATTTTAGAGTAGATTTAAATTTTGTATTTTTTCTATAAAGTGACTACAACTGATAGTTGTTATTATAGTCCAAGAATGGTTGCAATCACCAAATCGCTATATTCAAGCTGACCAAAATATACCATGACTAATGAATTATCTCTAGAGTTATGAACATATACTAAAATTAAAAAAAAAAACAAGAATTAATTGGTACTGTAGGTTTAAGCAATGGAAACTATTATACAGTAATTTCTACATGATCATATTACACAAATATTACCACAATAGAAAGAATCATGTTTCTTATCTCTTTACTATTAGGACCTTGAATAAGTTCTCGATGTTTTTTTTTTTTGCTTAAAAAAAAACGTATTTAAAATATAAAGCATACAATAACTTTACTCAAAATATTGTCCATCATTAGGGACCACTTTCTTCCATCTTTCTGGTAGTAATTGAATCCACTGTCGAAAAAACGATTCATCTTTTGATGCATTCCATGAATCGACCCATTTTTCGGCTTCTTCGAAAGAATGAAAGCGCTGCTCGCTCAAACCACGCGCCATTGACCGAAACAAGTGATAATCGGAGGGAGCCAAGTTCAGTGAATACGGCGGTTGGGGTAGAACTTCTCACTGAAGCCTTTCCAGGTACGTTTTGACTGGTTTTGCCACATGTGGCCGAGCATTGTCATGTAACAGAATCATTTTGTCGTGTCTCTGCTTGTATAGTAGCCGCTTTTCTTTTAGAACTCGACTCAAACGCTTCAACTGAAGTCGATAGCGAGCTCCCGTGATAGTTTCATTAGGTTTAAGCACCTCATAATAAATTACGCCCTATTGATCCACCAAATGCAGAGTAGAAGCTTCAAATCGTGGATATTTGGTTTTGGGGACGATGTTGATGCGTGTCCGGCCATACACCACGATTTTTTACGCTTCGAATAATAAAAATCAATTTATTTCCGGCCTAAAAAACCATAAGCTGCCAATTCAACCGAAAGCCTAATAAAATTAATTCGAAAACTTAAGGAAAGTATATTTGTTTCAATACTGAATTAGGAAGAAAGCATTACACATACCCAAGAGCTTGATACAGCTGACATTTGGTGTCAGGGTCACGGGCTGCGTTTACAATGGCCTGTGCTACATCAGACACAAAAACGGGCTGCTTAACTGTAGCCATACCATTTTTATATAAAGGTAGTATGTGACCTTGGATACGCCAGTTCGATGCAAAAGCTCTGTGAAATCAAAAACATCAAAAGTTAATTGACATGTTTTGCATATAGCTCTATAAAGGGCAATTGTATTTTAAACCTATCAATTTGAAATTAGTATGTATGCTGGCTAGTAACAACATATTTGACATAACAGATTCTTTCTAAACAGAACTTGAATTTAACCACTAATATATTAACATAATCTGCAATATGTGCATTTTGTATTGATAGGTGTAATATTGTGCAGAACATCAACACATGCAGTTATTAATAGAAGTGGTTGTCTAATTGCAAAGTGGTTGTCCAATTAGAAATGTTTCTCAATCCTTAATGCTGTTTTCTCAATTAATTAACTCTCTATTTCATCTAGCCAGTAATAAATGAATGTTACCTCAGAAATCTGTCTTCTGAACCATAGATGTCTGAAGCTTTGATAATGGTTGCCGTGGGAAATTCTTCTTTAACAGCACATTCGCCTAGATATTTGCTGATTTTGAACATAGATGGCTTTTTCAAAACCAATGGCTTAGGATTTTCTTCAGCATTCAGGTAAGAAAGGTGAATGAATCTCTCCACTCCCATTTCACGACAAATTCTATAAATTAACATAACATTTTAATGAATTTATTTTTGTACAATTTATCTTTAATTTATTTTAGAGTACATCAATAAATATTTTCTTTGTAATTTTTATACATGTTTAAATATATATTTTTTTTTTACACTGGCTCGACATAGTGACTACAGAGCACCTGATGGTAAGTACAGTGTAGTCCAAAAATGAAAGCGACTATTAAAGGATGAAAATCCATTGATAGTCTACATCTAAATATATATATATATATATATCAGAAAATACATATAACTATTATTTGCTCCTTAGTTAATAATTTAATATGTATACCAGGTTGTTATAATTGTTTCTGTGGATATTTCAAAAACAAATATTAGTATTCTAATATGTTTTAAATCAGTTCCAGGGTCATAGTATCATCAAAGTGTATGCAATTAATTTCAAATATAATAATATTATGTATGGGACTAAGTTTCTGCCTTTTAGAAAGAGGTGTCACTGGTAATAGTACATTTGTGCTGTCTCAAGTATTATATTTGTGATTTGAAGTTGTTCTGTGAGCTATCGATTTTAGTAGGTGATTTTTTTGTAACCCTGAGAACCCTAATGGATCTCGGGGGGCGGTGGGAGCCGCCCTCCCCGTGTCGGACTTGCACCGACTAAAACCCTCGGGGTGTTTCAACTTCCACCTACGGGCATCGAGGGCACGACTGGGGTCTCATCCTCGATGACCGGCAATGCATGCGGCCTCACGTAGGCCTCTACTCGTTTGGGGAGGAGTGGTGTAAAGAACCACCCCTCTCATACATCTTTGTTGTAGAGCGGCACGCGGGTACACATCGCGCACCACTCCCACCCTTGTTGGACGACACACTCCCTCAAGTGTGGGCGGGCTAGGACGACGCTGCCAAAGATGTTGTAGCTAGCGCCTTTCGATCCCGCTCTGCCGCCTCCTTCCTGGCTAGTACTTCCTCGGCGAACCGAAGAACCGCCCTCCATGCAGCTTCGCTGCCGACCATTAGTGAATCCAATGTCGGTAGCGAGAGGTCTCCACCCACAGTAGGTGATATTTGTTTCAAGCGCAAACCTCCTTTTCATTTAACGTAAAAATGTTAACATTCGATCATGACAAGCAGCATTTGCAGGTAGATATAATGCATTATTACATTTCGAGGAAAGTGCCGCTAAAACGTGCCATATATTTACCATAATATTTACAGTGATCATGCCCCATTCAACACAACTAGCAAAGAGTAGTTTCGACGATTCCAATGTGGCGATTTTGACATTAATGACAAAAAAGCAGAAAGGAGCACCGAAAAAAAAAAAGAACAAGCTATGTGAATTTACCAGGTAAAGATTCATGCCAAACCCTAGATGGCTTATCCAAGGAACTGGATGTTGACAGACAGACCATCTGCAAACATTTGCATGTGATGGGAATGGTCCAGAGAGTGGGAAACAGGGTACTAGATCAATTAAAGGTAGATATCCCAACACTTTTGGTGGCATGTGAGGTGATTATTGAATGGCAGAAAAGAACATTACTCATTAAAAACATTATTGGAGTAACATAGCCCAATAATATGTTCAAGCCTCTTAACATGTTTTTGAGATAGTGTTTAAAGCTAATTGTTTTCATATATATTTGAATACCTCCACTTGGCTTCAAACATACTTTATTTAAATAGAAAAGCTTTAATAATATAAAAATGACCTTGCAATGCGTCGCGGACCCTCTACATGGACATCCATGTACTTGAAGTTCTTCGTCTCATAGTCACGACCAATCAAATTGATCACAACATTAGAGTAACGGACTGCCTTTGCTATTGATTCTTCATCTCTGATATCAAATGGTGTAAATAAGACTTGTCCTAAGTCTCCACAAACTTTCATTCTCTGGGCATCATAGAAATCACTCCTGTATGGCAAAATCATCTGGAATAATTCAAAATATTTCAATTTGTGTAATTATATCTAAAAATATCTCATTAGGGTAGAAATGTAAATAATTAAAAATATTTAAGTACTTCTAAAAATTTTAATTAGTTGTTACTTTTTATAAGCCCGATTTTAAATTTGAAACCAAAAATAAGTGGGATGTTATTAGATATGATATACATTGTTTTTAAGTAACCATAACATTTATTATTATATTGGACTCACCTGCGTACCAATTTTGCCAAGTTTATTGCATACATATCTCCCTACGAAACCCGTATTACCAAATACAGTAGCCACGATTCCATTGAAGCTACTTCGGCCGCCGGTACCTCGTTTATAGGCTGCTAAGTTAGGTCTACCATCTGAGCTGTAGTGAGCAGCTTTGATGTAAACAACGCTCATAGACCCATTTAGCGCTGTAATTCATAATTATTATATTTTTATACACTCTTTCTATTTGATGATTACCACCATTGTTTTTAGATTTTAAATATGTAATGGTTGATCAATTATGTAAGCGATGATCACAAAATAAAATATTGAATACTTACGTAAAATTTTCGTGGCTAGATGGCCCGACAGCGCAATCGTAGCCATTTTTTGGCTGTTTATAATGTTTATTTTGTTCACCACAAACCAGTGTCCATTAAATGAGAAAATATTAAACTTTCCACCTTCCACAAAGGATTGAATAAAAATACATTGCAATTTGCAAACCGTTTTGACAGCTGACTCTCATGACAGCCCAGAAGTATAGTTATATTTTAAATGACTAGGAAACATGCAAAGGTTGAAAAACATACACGTAATTTTTTAAGATTAATAACTCAAAAATAATGCACACTGACAAAACAAAAATCCATCATTATTGTGGGCGACTTGAACCACCAAATTAAATCTAGTTAATAAGACTTGTATAAAATGCTAGTTCATTGAAGAGGTTTAATTTGACCTCAAATGATTTAAATTTGACAGTTGTTAAAACGTGATAATGTTTCCGAGCAAGACAAGTACAGTGTAACGCTAAATAGAGTTTTGTATATGTTTAAACCAGATTTAACTTTTTGATGAAAGCCGTCCTAACAGTTTGGTTATTAATAAATGTTAATTCAAAAAAAAAATTGTTGACAAAGTAATAATTATATATAAAAAATAGCTAATCACCCTACTCTACTATTGATCATGTAGCATTTTGTTGATACATTGCCTCCATTAAATAACGCTGGACTCTTTGTAGACTAAATCGTGCTAAGAAGCTTGTATCCTTAGACAAATGTTTTTAAAAATATTTTTACTGGTATTTCTTGTTCCTCCTTGTAAAGCACCAGAACAATTAATTATTTCACAAGCACAAAACTTGTATAGGTTAAACATAATGTTTGTCGATGGAAAACGTCTGCATATTTTAGTTTTGCCACCTCAAATAAATAAAAAAGGATTTGTAACAAAAAAAGTCTTAAATAAAAATAAAGTAGAATGTGATATTAACCGATTCTTCTTGTTCTTAGGGTGCCTCTCCACTACCAGAGGTTGGTCGTCAGGTCAGCGAACTTCCCTCTATCTTGAGCCAAGCGAAACAGATGTTCTACGCTGGCCACCGATTAAATGACGGCGGTTTAACCGATTGAAATAGTAAAATAGATATATAATAAGTGAGTAAGTTAAGCACATTTTTGGGGACGACCTCTCCCTGCCGGCGGTGGTGAAAGCCATGGTTGACAGCGAAGAGGTATGGCAGAAAGTGTCATCCTTCTGGGAGGTTGTGATGAAGCAGAAGGAGGCCGCCGAAAGGGTCAGAGAGCGATCATCTTCTCTGGTCACCTAGGAGCCAAGGCACCGTCGCCAGAGAGATGCGTTCGCTCAGAGTGAGCATGAAATCCCACGGTAACAATAGCCGGGCAGTAGACTTGAGGGATTCTGCTGCCCGGATGAGAGGGAGGCAGTGCACGGTGTCCAGCGCGCCGCCTGAGAGGTTAAGACGGATTTTTACTCCCACCCCTCCCCTAGAGAGGTAGCCTCAACAAGGCCTTTTGTTCCTTGGGCGTCTGGATAAATTTGATTTTCCAGGCCTGGGTGGAGCGATCAGAGGGACACCCCGGGCGTTTTTAGTCAGTAAGAGTCTAACACACCGGGGTCGCTGCCCTCACAGCGTCCATGATGGTCTTATGCAGGATTTTCCCCAGGAAGCAAAAAAAAGTTAAGCACATTTGTTTAAATAGGTGTTCTTAAAATTATATAAGTTAAAATCTTTTTTTTTACACTTGTTCGACATAGTGACTACAGAGTACCTGATGGTAAGTACAGTGTAGTCCAAAAACGAAAGCGACTATCAAAGGATGAAAATTCATTGCTAGTCTACATCGTCATGTCGGCCCACATATACCACGACTGAAGGTCTCTAGGTATATGAGTCACTGGATATACACTAGCTGATCCCGAAACGCGACAAGCCGAAACTGGTCACTATGACGGGCCTTACACTCATGAGCTGTGGTCGCAATCCAGACGGGCACCGACGCTCTACCACCTCGCTGCGGCTCGTTTAGCACCACCCAGGAGTCACGTGTAGGGAAATTAGGGTAAAGCTTACGGACGCGAGCAGCTTCGACTAAAAATCAAGAATAATGTAGAATAAAATGTTGTCTTACATAAATATTTTGTCTACGTGTTTTACTAGAAGTAAAAAGAAGCAGACGCTTGTGTTTATAAGCAAATGTTTTGTAAAAATGTTGTAACCAGTATAATTTCGTACCGGCAAGTAGATGAAACACTTGTACTGGACACCGTTGTACTTGCACGTACAAGAAGTATGTATAGCTGATGCACTATTATTGATTCTATTTTATTCTACTTAGTTAAGTTGATCTATACGCGACGTGTCGCCACTTTCCATACAATTTTTATTCTACTTGGCAAGTACTTGACTAACACCCCTACTTTGACAATTGCACAATTGTGTGATGCGATTTATTGATGTTATGATTATAAATTAATTGTAATTACCTAAATTAAATTGTGGTCAATTTCATTGTAAATTATTAAAATGAAAGAAAGCGAAATAGAACTTCTTAGTAATAGTAAAAATAAAACTGAGTTATCGGATATATTAAGACGATTCGTGACTAACGTAAGTATCAAAACATTGGATTTATTACATTTTAAAATAAAGAGATGCATATTCCTGTTATGTTTTTCTTAAATTAAGTTGAATGATAGGTCTGATTATAATTTAGTCAAAGTTGACAAAGGTATTGTAATTAGAATCAGTGTAGTTTTTTCGCTCTTTTATTAAAACTGCATAGCCCCTTATTCTTCCCTACGCATTTTAGGTGCATAAGAATTAAAATTTTCTATCAAATTTCCAATATAACATTGCCCACCTTTTCTAAATTCTTTCCTTTTAAGTCTATTATCTGTTTATTATAACACGAATTTTTATTTTTTTAGAATGAAAATCAATTTTTTTTTCCGACATTATCTATTGAAAACAGAAGGATTATATTATGGACTGCATTATTCCAACATTTGCAGAACCAAGAGTTTTCTTCATTGCATCCACTGTGTCTAGCTGCAATCAGAGTACTTAGGTTAGTAAATTGCAATTACACTGTGAGAATATTATTGTATTTATTTGTGTATTTTATAAAAGGTTCATGTCACATTGATTAATTATATAGATATTTATTTTACTGTAATGCTAGTGCATTATTACACACTATAGATATTATATTAAAGTTTAAATATAAGTGTTTTATTGATAGACTTAATATTAGTATAGTTTTACCTTATATAAAGTATATAGTGTATTGATGGACATCAAAAGCCTGTATGACCATGGCAATAAAAATGTGGGAAATGGAACAAAAGGCGTATATAAAATAATATATTATGTAGTTTTACATTATATTTTGGCCATATATACAAGAATAGAATTATGTAATTTGTACGAAACATTCCATACATATTTTCTTGGAAATTCTTTGTTTATTTAACTAAAACATTTTTTTTTTTTGCAAAATGATACTTAGTTTTTAGCTGTTACTTAAGTAATAACGATTCCACCTTGCAAATTTTAATTTAAAATGAGATTATTATTATTTAGCTATAGGAATACAGCATAAACAATAACATTATTTTGTATTCGTCACTATAAGGGCACATTTTAACATAAAAACTGGAGTTTTTTTTTAAAATACTTAAATCTTGAATATCTCAGAAATTATCAAGTTACGGACATGGTGTCATATGACTTAAATGACTCCAAATAAGCTGTACTACAACGTCTATCAAGGAATGTATCGCATTACCGTTCACCCTGTATATATTAAGCCTTTGCACTCGAGACCTTTGCAATTTGTATGTGGTGGGGTGCCGAGTCGGCGCCACTCGAGTGCAACGGGTTAATATGATAAGAAAATAATGTAAATGTTACTGATCAAGCTACACAATTAGAATTAGATGTTTATTGATATATATGACTATAAGAAAGAAGTTGAGTAGATTTTGGGTTTTATTTGACCAGTACATTTTCTTTATTGGAATAAAAGATATAGACAAATGTGTTTGTTGAATGGTAAGTGATTTTATATGGGTGGCATTCATATATTCTCTAATTTAAATATTTCTTGTTTCTTGTTAGAACATTGATTAACTAAAACATTTTCAGTCGTGATAAAACTTCAATGGAAGAATTACTGTGTGAAAAATGGATCACAACTTTGATAGAAAAAGGTGGATTGTACAATTATACCAGCTCCGAAACAATGGCAACAAAACTTACTGAACTACCAGAAAAAGAAGTTGCTGTTGAGGCATTAAAATGTCTATGTAATGTAACATTTAATAGCCCTGTTGCCCGAGCTCATTGCGCGAACACTTCGATTGCCCAAAGTTTGGTGGCGAGACTCCAGATTTACAAAGACATACCATATAAATATGATATCATGCTTTATGACATGAAGCTGTTGTTTATACTAACAGCTTTAAGGCATGACATTAAATTAAAAATTATAAAGGAGCTTGATGGAATGAACCATTTAACAAATTGTTTGAATGAAATTGTGATTGAATGTATGAATCATACTGATATCAGAATGGATAGCACAAATCAATCACTTGAAGAAAAGCAATGTTTTTTATCTGTGAGTTTCATATAACATAACTTTATATAATACATTATTCTTAGGAGTTATCAATACTTAAGGGGTCTTCTCACTTTAGGAGCCTCGAAAATAGGCTATTTTCGCGATTTTTTTTCGGGGATTTTTACTAAAAATTATGGGATAAAGTGGATCCTATGTAAAAAAGGCATATTTCCTGTACATGATTTTTTAAAAATGTTTTTCTACCATTATTATATTGGAATTATAGCATAGAAAACGCTTGTAAAAGTATTACGCTCATGGCTTATTGATATTATCTCTGAGACGGGTAATCTGAAACAAATAAATCAAACATTTTTAGATTCAGTATGTCAGTGGCTATAGCGCATATCATCAGATTATTGATATTCGCGAAAATAAAAAAATGGCACACATTCTTCGGAAAAGTTAAAAAAAAAACGTATTTTTTGCCGTATTTAAAAAAAAAAACTTTGAATCAAAATTTAAAAAATCTGATGATATGCGCTATAGCCATAAATAACTATGAAGAATATGTCATCCAAATTTCATGACAATCGACCAGATAGTTTCTGAAATTTCATCAAAAAGGCACCCAGAAACCTTTTTTTCAGATAAACGCGTTTCATGTTTTGGTTGTAGAAAAATCATGAAAAAACCTTACCTCGGGTTAATCGGCGATGCCTGCTCCATACAATGGACCTTCCGATTCCTCGTAGAAGTTATATTCCTGAAAAATAGCTTCCCTTCGTCTCGACCTAGTCTCTTTTGATTCATCAGAGCTGCGGCGGTTCCCTGTGCGTATTGTGCAGCGATAGGGTCAAGTTTGACACCCATCAACTCCAAAATTTTCAAAATTGGTTGTAGTCCTTCGTTATAAATGCATGCCGCTGTTTGGCAAGCAATTTCCACGGTTTTTCTTCCCGTAAAAACGTGTTTCGGTGCCATTCCCCAGACACAGCTGTTGAAACTCTTGTTGGTATTTTCGGTATGTCCTCCGAGGCATCGCTCTAGTAACTCGTTCCTCGTTAGATCGTCATAAATCGGTTTTAGAACCTCTTGAACATCCTCAGTAAGAGCAGGAGGATGTTTAAAAGTTTTTATCTGATTGTTTTTCACCGCTTTAGTTTCGATTTCGATTGTTTTGAGAAGACCCCTTAAGTTAATTCTATTTAGACACAGCAATACAGTTCAGTATGCTAATCATTGTAATAGAAGTTTTTGTACCACCTTTGGATACTTCATTCTTCACTTTGGACTGAGTTAGTAAGGCAATCTATGAAATCTCCATTCATTATTGTTACAATATTGTTAGTTTTTGCAAACATATCTTTCAAAACACATGTCTTTTTTTTAGGATCAAAAACAAGCAATAGTATGTGAGATACTTAAAAGCCAGTTTAACTTGATTGTCCAATACAGTTATGAGGATTCTGTAAATCCAACTCTGGCTGCATTGTATTTGAAGTTGTTGCCTATACTTGTTATCTTGCTCAAAGCAAGAACATCTGATAATGACAAACTCATGGAATTGCATAATAATGTTGCAAACTTGTTAACAAGGTGACTATAGTAATAAATATATATATATATACTTGATTAAAGCTTTAATTTACCTTAGGTTATCTATTTTCTGTTACAAAAATGGTTTGTTGTATTCTGAAATTCTTATAGTTATGTTATTGGGATAAGGTAAATACTTATAAAAATTTAATAAAAAAAAAGAAAAACGGCAAATAAGTACAACATTTTCATTGTCCTACATGGAAAGTAAAGGTCACATGGGCTTCTTTTTCGCAACTCGATGTCCAAGTGCGCCTATTTTGCATGAGACTGGATTGGGGGATTTCAATCACTCCAGCCCAGTTTCTCCAGGAAATCCGCCAATTGCCTGATGTTACTGGTTACTTCCGAAAGGAATCTCATTGAACCAAGGTGTTGTGCGTGGTATACTGCCAGTACACTGCATTTGATGAGCACATGCCCGGCTGTCTCCTCTACTCTCATGTATGTTCTGTATAGAGTAGTTTCCATGACATCTAGATAAAAGATATGTCTAGTAAAGTAACAGTGTCCTGTTATGGCTCTGGTAACCCTACCGATCTGTAATTGACTAAGATGCAGAATAGCTTTTTGAGACCTTCGGGATCGCTTCAGGTAAAGCCTCCATAGCTTGTCTGTATTCTACTAAGTTGTTAAATAAAAGCACAGGTTATTATAAAGAAATTCGATTTTCACCTGAATTTTTGAATAATATTTTATTATAATTGCAGGTCAGAGTTAAATAGAACATATTGTCATTCCATAAGAGGGAGGCGGTGTGCAGTGTCCGGCGCGCCGCCTGTGAGATAGGTATTGGAAGGGTGGGCTCTTTACCCCTACCCCACCCAGAGAGGCAGCCTCGACAAGGCATTTCGCTCACCGGGCGTCTGGATGAATTTGGTTTCCCAGGCTCGGGTGGAGCGATTAGAGGGACACCCCGGGGGTTTTTAGTCAGTAGGAGTCTGACACACCGGGGTTGCTGCCCCCACAGCGGCCCTGATGGTCCTATGCAGGATTCTCCGCCGAGACAAAAAAAAAAAGTAATTCCATAGCATTAGAAAATACGGTTAGAAACGCTACTATTAAAATGTGTCTCATTGTTGTAAGTTTTGATAAATCTTAGTTATATGGGTACCAAATTATTACTTAAAAAATACAATGCAGTTGTAAAGGAATGAATTTATATATAATACAATTTTATAATTTGAGGCTCATAACTTAATAGTGCAAATTGTTTTTAGTGTGCATACCTCATTTTATACACATCTATCACCTGAATCAGCGGAAGAGGAATCTCCTTATTATTATAAAGGCAGAGACATGCAAGCAGTACATGCGTTTCTTAAATTGCTGGAGCATCAGATGCTGGTACCATTAGTAAGTTGTTATTGTTTGTCACATAACTGCTTAAGGTGCGATTCCGATATATAATATATAGAATATATAAAAATATATAGAAATAAATATATAAAAATAGAAAAAATAAATATATAGAATATATGAATGCTTGGTTCATGAAAACTGAAGTGGATGTAATGTTGTTTCAGGAAAGTATTTAAATTTTTGTCTTTTGTGATTTTATCCATACATGTAATGTAAAAAACACATCCCTAACAATTAGACTTTTGTTTACTATTGGTTGTCTTTTGTTCTCCTGGCATATGAGTCCGAGGCCTAATCATAATTTTTACAATAATTTTAAAATTGTAAATTTTTAACCTGTAAAATATATTTAATATTAAGAAAAATATTCTTATTAATTCTACGATTTTCTCTACTTTCCATTCCTTGCTGGTCCATTCAACCTACGTGTTTTATTATCAATATGATTACATAAAATATATCTTTCTCGTATAAGTTATAGATTAACATATTATAATATTCATATTTTTACAGGGTCCCAAGAGCATATACGAAAATATATCGCCCGTGCTGACAGTGTTGAATAAAAGCGTACGAGGTTGTCGTTTTCAGCGTAAATATCTCCGGCAAATTGTTCTGCCGCCGCTTCGTGACGTTTCTAATAGACCAGAACAAGGAAACACATTGCGGAATCAGTTATGCCGACTTCTAACCACACATGTCACTTTAGTTCGAGATTTAGTAGCTGAATTCCTATTTGTATTGTGCAAAGAAAATGGTGAGGGACTGTTAATAATACTTATTGTTATTATACTAATCTGATATTAGAAAGGAATGTCCAATCTAAGGAATTTCATATTATATAAAAAGTCTTTTGGTTTGCCGTAGGTAGGGGTGGTAAAAAACTTGTTTTATAAATCAATTCATTGGCAAAACCATCCTACATCAAATAAAAGTTTCACTGCAGATAATTATACTCCAGCTGGAAGGCCTGATTTCGCGAGGCCCTACTGATTGCCACTCTTGATACGTGGCCAATCCGGCGCTGGATGTAAACATATAATATAAATTCCACAGTGGGTAGAATGGTCAAGTACACGGGTTTTGGGAACGCTGCTGGTCATCTCGCTCAGAAGGGTCTGCTGAATGTGTCCCGCGACACGCAGTACTCATCGAGCAGCGACTCTGACACGGAGGAGTATCTCGAGGCGGCGGCCCGCATCGATCCTGTCGTCGGGTGCACACGACCACCTCGAGCCAACCCCTTCGAGGGCATGTCTGAGGAACAGGTATTATTTCTAATTGACCTTTAGCGAATTCTTTCATAAGGCGCGCTTCGAATTCTGGCAGTCGCTTTGGGGTTGCCGATTCCGAGCAGCGACTACCAAAATACAAATCATACCTTTATGATTATTGGTAGCAGAGTTAGCATCCTCAAGGTGCTTACACGATTGACTATGTACCCAGAAATCAAGTGGTGATAGGGTAAACGGTTATTATTACAAAATTATAGTTATAAATTTATTTTCTAAGCAACAGGATAATAACAGCGTGGAATGATCTCCCATAAGACGTAATATCCGCTAATGTGAATATTAGTAAATCTTTAATCATGTGGATAAATATTATGGCAAAAAAATTGTGGAATAGCAGGATACAGGCATTTATAATTTGTTTGAACTGCCTTCCAGATAATTTTAAACAAAAGGAAAATAGACTGACTCACCGCAAGGGATTGAAATTCCAATCTTCTTTCTGAGATCCTTGCATATTTAGGGGATTCCATACTCGTGCAAGGACGTTTTCCATCCTGAAGGTTACTCTGATGAAACACATTTTTTTTTGCTTAACACTTTCATTTATGTAGCAAAGTATTGGTTTTTAGGACAAAAATCATTGATGTTTTTTGGATTGTAGATCCGCCTAAAGATTGTTTTAAATAATTTTACAGAAAGAATACGAAGCTATGAGGCTTGTGAATATGTTCGACAAGATGGTATCGTCGCGGGCTGTCTTGAAGCCGGCGCGAATTGGATTAGACGGACGGCCGCAACCCTTGGAGCATGTGCTGCAGCTGAGAGACGATTGCTCTAACAATCAGAATCCATAGATTCAATACTAGAAAAGTACTAGTGGATAGTAAACACAAAAACAAAGTCTTATATTCAGTCACACATTCATGTATAGTAAAAAAAATGCAACTTTAAAAAAAACAATGTTATACTATTTAAAACAAATTGAAGTCAAATAAACAAAAAAAATAAAGAAAGAGCCCATTGATCTTCAGACCATTGTAGGAGAACTCGTGCTCAAATTAACTGTCGTGATCAATTTCTAAGCGGAAGAAATTGGACCGGCAGCGGCCTACGAGATCTCAAACCGATCTCGGGCAACTAACACCCCGTAGTTTGGGTCCTTACAACCATCTGGTGCTCAGACTGCTACTTTTCTACAAGTTGCAGAGTTATTGCACGATATTTCTAGGATGCCGTTCAGCCGTGCTTTCAGTGACCAAACAACGAGCTCACAATGGTCGGATAACCGATTGGTTACAATTAATGGCTGTAATAACTTCATGTTGTAAACGTTCAGCTTCGATCATGCTCGCGGCACATAACATTTTTGTTCAAGTGAGATGGCGACACGACTTTATGCTAACAAAGCAAATCTTAAAATTGTTTTATCCCAAAAATATACGCAAATTATCCGATTATTTTAAAGAAAAGGAATCTTTAAAATAGTCACAATACTCGCAGCAACATTTTAGTACCAATTTAAGCAAAACAGAATTTGAGTTTGGAATATTATTTTTATTAAGTGTTTATGTAGTTTTTAAATTTATAATATATTATGGCTGTATAAAAGTCTTTGCCTTCCCACTAAGGGGAAAATAAAACAAAAAAATAATAATTTTATTACAAGTGACCAGTAAATTAATTCAAGTACTTTTATACGAAAAAAAAAAGATTTAGGAGCAGAACCTTAGACTTATTTGATGTGTTTACTTTCTGTTCTAAACTTTTGCAGCCAAAAATTTTAGCCTCACAATTCGATTTCTTTTAAATAAATCTAGGGAATAAACTATAAAAGCTTCGGGCTTTTTCAATTTTATCTTTATTTTCCACTAACTTTCCATAACTCTTTATCCTATTAACGATAGAGCGCTTTTTTCATATTGTTGTACTGGTATTAAATTTCTTTTCATGCGCATAATTTTGAAGTATTTGAATTTATAGGTACCGACATAAGAGAAAAAAGAAAAATGTAAATTATATACTTAGTAAATGTGTTTTTGCAATGAAAATGTATAAGCATTTCTGCCAAGAACTATGCCAGTTTTTGCAATAGCAAAAAAACTAAACTGCACCAGATCGTCAGTGCTCTCCAACAACCTCTCCAAAAACCTAAACCAAAAACCTCAAAGTGACAATCTTGGCCTAGATATATAGCGACTTCTAATAATATAATTATAATTCTATTTGTACATGCTGCCTGTATGTATAGGATTCTAAAACGCGCTTTGCTGAAGCGAGTGACTATGAAGGGCTTTGCATCAATTTATAGTAGTATCACAATTCACGATACAAATAATATTATCACTAGTAGTTATTGTTTTAAATACTAATACAATATATGGACAAAATGTAATCATGTTTTAAAACACTTCAAAAAAAATAATATGCCGGATTGCTTCCAGTTTTTTTTTTTTTTAAACACGATGGTGCGTTTTATTGCCATAACAATAGTTATGGATAGTGTTTTAATCCTTATCATGAAATTGTTTTTTTTTTAATCATAAATATAGTAATGATTCTTAGTTAATACTTTAGAAAAGTAGAGTTAATTGTTACTAATCTGATAGATTATAAGTATTGAACAAAATCGTGTAGAAACATAAAAACGTGTTGGTATACAAGCTATGCTTGCAGGGAGACAGTATATTCAAGCATTTTGTTTTATGACCTCAACCTACAGTTACATATAAATAACTATCCTTTATATCATATTGTATTTAACTATATTAAGAAAGTGTTATATTTTCTTTTAATTTGTCCTATATTAGGATGTTTAAGTTATTTTAATCAAGGAATATAGAATAATTTAATGTGGAAATTTATAAGAATACGATTTCTATGTATTTAACAGTGTAGTTTAGTGTGGTTTTTATCTAATATATGCATAAAAGCAATGCATACATAACAATAAATTTTTGATAAATTACTTAAAGTTAGATATAAAAAAAAACATTGATATTATTATAATATATTCTAGTTTCTCGCTGTCTATTGTTCTGTTAAACAAGTATAACATTCACTAATACAAATTAATTAAGCGAATGCAGCACTGCTTACGGAAAGCAGAGTAAATTTTGCAGATTTCAGCGCCAGACAACACAACACGCCCGGTTTTGACCACGCCCAAAACTCTGATTCCTTCACAATTAGAAGCAGTGCTTTTTGTAAACAAAGATCGTTAAAAGAGTTGTTTCTTTAACTTAATTGCTATTTTTAATTATTATTTTATATTAAAATAATAATTAATAAATAATAATTAATAATTAATTAATAATAATTAATATTAATTATTATTTTTATATTAGTATAATTTCATGGCTATAAATTGTAATTATAAAAAAATCTAGATATAAGTATTTAAATTTTGCGTTTTTATTCATTTTGCAGTACACGTGCGTCTATAACATGAATGATATGTACTTGAGCGTATCACAGTGTTTTTTTTAAGTATGTTAATGTCTTGTAATGTGTGGATTTAATTATTTTATTATTATTACATTTAATTTATTACTAAATTATGATACTTTATTTGCTTACAGTGAGTACAAAAGTGTTGATCGTAATAATGTATCTAAAATTATGAACATGTTTTAGCGGTTTAGGATCTGAAAATTTTTGACCGGAGTATATATGTTGTACTCGCCGCTGGTATTTAATCATGTACGTTAGCATTTTCTGATTATGAAATTACACATACAATACATTCGTATAATATAGTAGGGCTGTTGATATTTAACGTTTCCTTAATTTCAAATATTTGACGTAAAATGCAAAAAAGGAATGTCGATAGGATTTCTTTACTGTTGATAATTTGAGTCGGTTTTGCATTGCACCATGTTTACCACCAAATATGGTGTAGTCACTATGTAGTCAGGATAAATAAAAAAGCTTATTTTTGTTGATAATTGTTGAATTATTATTTATTAATAGGAACAATTCGGCCAAAGTTTATTAATTTATATTCTTAGTATTATGAATAAGATTTGGATTAATATGATATAAATACAGAAGTAGATATATGAATTTTTATTTTTATGATTATTGCTGTAGTTTTAAACGCATGTAATCAAATTTCTTTTCATAAGATATATTTTGAGGTAAAATTCAACTTTGTGTAACGTAATTAAGTGTTAATCTTTACATTTTATTATAAAAATATGCATTAAATAGTTCATTAAACAATATGGGTTTTATTAAAAAAAATACAGAGCTTATTTGCAGTCACCGTTTTAGCGCCAGACTTAGTACGTCAAGTTAGTTCCGAATTCTAACAGCCCGAGGCAAGGATATTATTTAGTTGTCCTAAAATTAAATCCCAATTTCCTATAGGCTAGAAATAACGATTATTTTAAATAAAGACTGGTTTTTAAATCAATTCATTTCGCACTCTGACGAATCGATTCACAGAAAAATTGAGTATTAATTTCACAAAAATCGATTTTTTTCAAATTGTGTTTACCATATAAATATAGATACGTTTGATTGGTGATGAGAAGTGGATCACGTACGACAATAACGTCAATAAAAGGTTGTCAAAGGTTAGTCAGGCTTTACAGACTGGTAAAATCCCGGTTAACTCGCAGTAAGATAATTCTGTGTATATAGTGGTATTGAAAGGGCTTTTACCGAGGGGCAGAACCTTCGATTCGGATTTCTACTGCCAACACTTGATGACATTACAACAAGAAGTTGACAGTAAGCGACCGGAATTGATCAAAAGAAAGGGCGTGGTCTTTCATCACGATACCGCTAGACTACAAATCTTTAGCCACTCAGCAAAAATGAAAAGAGTTCTGGGAGATGTTAAAGCAACCGCCATGTAGCCTTGACCCTGAACCTACAGATTTCCACCTGTTTCGGTTTTTTCAGAATTTTTTAGGTAGTTTCATGTTAATATCAAGAGAAGAACCCGTCTTTTGGCTTTTTTTAACGGTTTCTGAAGACAACTCTTTACGGATAGGCAAATGGAAATCTGGAGTATTCGTCTATGATATTCTCGAGTTGAATTGGATTGGTTTTTTAAAATCAATACTAAGTCTTTTAAAGTGTGCAAAGGGCCCCTATTTCGGCACAGACAGAACAATAAGAGGTCATGGCTTTTATTTCATTCATCGAATAAGGTAAATTCTTTGCACGTACCCAGTGAGCCATTCTAGCTATACCTGGATGATAGAGAGAGTTATGTAGTTCATATAATTTAGTCGAATATGCTATCGCTAATAACAAGTGATAATGTGTCAGCTGTTATATTTTCCTTACCAGTTCTAAACGACGACAGTTCTAAACGCCATCGTTCAATCTTCTCTTGTATAATTTTGTTCGAATGAGATTGCTTAAACATAAATGCAGCTGATTGTTAATCAGTGATTAACAAAAAATGTCGTCCAATCAAGTAATGTCAGTAGGTGCAATGTGCACGCAGATGAAGGAAGTAATTGTAATTTAACTAAATTTTTTTCTGTAGTGCCCCTAGAATGGCGATAATCATTTTGTGTACGACGTGCAAATGCATACATCACTAAATATATATTTTCAAATCCTGAAAGAAATATAGCGTGTTGATATAAGTATTCATAATTTTTAATTGTGAATTATATCTTATATTATGTGTTTCATCATGTATTCGAATATTTATGTATGTAGATGTAATCAGAGATGGACAAAATATAATAAATGTAATTGTAATCATTTTTCATTAATCTGATAAGGTACATTTTGCCCATCTATGGATGTATTAGCCAATGGATATCTTATTCCAGTATCGTGGCCAAGACCAAGACAGACACGAACAAACTATCATCTTTCTCCTCATTCTAGCGATTTAACAGGTACTATAAATAGACTTATTCGAACCTACATAAGTATTTCATGTACAGTAAATATGTAAATATACGTATAACACTGAAACCTATCTCTGCTAATCCCTAAAATAATATATCGTGATCATATGGTTAATCATTGTTTTAATTTACATGGGATTGTAATTGTTACTGTAGAATATGCATTGTAGCGAAGTAGGTACATATTTTTAACTAGTGGGCATAATACACTTCGCCCAAACTAGGTATTTATTGATGTGCGCAATATTTCCATACCTCCTCTTGCCCGCTACTGATTCCGCACATCGGACCCTGGAAAGCTAGCTGCTAATCAATTTACAGTGTCCGCTATGTATATACATGCCTGTTGCAAAAGGTCCGCAAACAAAGGTTTTCCCGGCAGTCTGCTTCCGCCGCCCTGACGCGTAGTCAGGTAGCTTGGGTGGGCGGATTTTTATATTACGATATGATTATCCGCATTGCAAATGGTAATAAATTTACATAAATATTGTCACTTATAATCCGTATCAAGTCTTTATATAATAAGTATAGTGAAGAAGTGGACTGGAGTGGTATTAGGTTATTAACCTTTCTTTGTTTACTTCCATGGTGAGGTAGGTAATTTATTTCTAGGTATTTAATAGGATTTATTCATTGCTTATTTGGTATTATTCGAAGATAGATAAATAAATTGCTTATAGGATTTAGGCCGTTACAAAAATAATGGACTACACGTAAGTTTTCAGATAATTATAATTGTAAAGCTACTTAACCATAGATAAAACCTATAAATTCATATATGTGTTACCTAGATATTTTATTTGTAATTGGTGATGAAAAAGAAAAATTATTGAAATTTTTTTCTTTAAAAACTATGGGCTGAAGTCATATTTTTCAGTGGCAATTTTTAATACAATGTTAGCTGCAGGTCATTGATTCCCTAAGCGGTTTATATCCACTCCTGGGGTTCAAGTGTGTGGAGAAAAAATGGGTTTGATGAGATGCAAACGGGGATCCATGATAATAGATCTCAATTAAGTAGGTCATGACTTTTACTTTGACTTTCCATAAAATGTATAATCTACTTATAAAGAAGATTGTTGTTGTTTACCTGTAAAAGTAAGAAGGAGACCGATTTTTACAATTTTTCAATATATAATATTACTAGTTAACAAGTCATATTTCATAAAATAGTGTAAGCAAGATATTTGTGATCTGAGTACACCTTGAACTTCTCGAAACTTGCATATATAAAGATATCGGGTATCGTGTGCGCAATAGGACTTGGACTTACTTGGACCAATAAATAAAAATGAGAGAATTAAACGCGGAATGTTAAAAAAGGTCTTTCGGTAGACCGGGGTGTACCCGAAACCATAAAACACGGTAAGGAGCTATGAGACAAAATTTTATGGGACTTATGAGATAAACAATTAAAAATGCTTATATAGCCCAACTTCAGTTTTATATTTTAGTCAATACTTATTATAAAATATTGAATTTATTACTGACTTCATGTAATCTGGTAATGAATTTTAGTATGAATTTTAATAAAAATTAGAGCTACATACTTTTAGCTTAATAACGGATTAGCTAGTTGCCAATTGTATTGAAATTAGTACAGAAATTAGAGGAATCCACTTTGCACTTGTACGTTGCGTTAACCCGAAGAGACTAGTCTCATGGAGACGCTACTAGCTGTTATCGTGTAAATTTTTCCTTCTTTTCTGTTCATGATGGTTTTTCACACCTACCACATTCTTTCTGCCATGTATCATTACCTCATTTCATCCCCTAAAAGAAGACTAGATTGTACTGTATTTTTTTTAAAGAAATTGATAAGACAAAAAATCGTACATATAATCGTGTATTTAAATTAAACTTTGTTAATATTTTTTATTACTAACAGGTGATGTAGAATTAACAAGAAATGAAATTCAAAGTGGGAATGATGTTGTATCTAATGCATATTGCATTACTAGCAGCTGTGTCTGCAACCCCTTCCTTACAACAATGTGAACCAGCACCAGCGCACGCGCAGCCTGCAGATGCGTATTATCGTTTGGGTATCGCGGGAGAGCCCGATCTTTTTCTGCCAGGGGAACTTTACACCGGTATAAGTGTTTTGTATCCTGTTATTGTTCCTGTGCTAAGTATCTATCCTGTTATAAAATTGTAAAGGATACTTTTTTTTTAGATTAACATGACAGAGTGACAGAGTATTCTTTATTTTAAGAAATGTACAGTGTACAGTCCTAAAATGACGGCGACTACTAGGGCTTAGACACAATTTTAAGTTTGCTTGGGCTTTACTAAAACATTACAATTTATAGTACTTAATTAATGTCAAAGGATTTAGTAAACCACCGATTTCGTCAAGTTTCTATTATATATACAGTTTTTTTTTTGTCAAAACGAATTTATTTTTTGAGAAATTTGCTAAGTAAAGTCGAAATAGCGTCTATAAATTTCAGCCTTAAGTATTAGAGTCCACTCATTGTTATCGCGGCAGTCATAAGCTGGAGGTTTAATTTTTTTCCCGGAACATTAAATTACTTTTTTTAACTAAAATCGCGTGTTAAGTTAGGCTTAGAAATTTTTACTAGCGTCATATCGATAGAATAGGATAATGTATATATTCATAATCTGTACAGTAAACATACACTGTAATATGTGTTTAAATATCCAAGTCAAATATATAGTATTATACACATAATATAGTCTACTATTATACTACTGAAGTCTTTTTTTTATAACCCGGAGAAACCCATTATTAGGGGACGGTAAGGGCTGCCACCCCCGGTGTTTTTTGTTTTTACACTGGCTTCACAAAGTGACTACAGTGCATCTGTTGGTAAGTACACTGTAGTCCAAAAACGAAAGCTGTCATCAAATGATGAAAATCCATTGAAATCTCCGTTGTCATGTCGGCCCACATATACCACGACTGAAGGTCTCTAGGTATATGAGTTACTGGATATACACAAGCTGATTCCGAAACGTGACAGGCCAAAGCGAGTCACTATGACGGTCTTTATACTTGTGTACTGTGGTCGTGACCTAGTTCGGGCAATCGCTCTACTACCATAAGGGTGTGTCGGACTTTCACCAACTAAAACCCCTAGGATGTTCCACCTTCCACCTACCGGGATCGAGGGCACGACTGGGGTCTCCTTCTCGATACCAGGCTAGGCGTGCGGCCTCAATTAGTCCTCTACTCGCTTGAGGAGGGGTGGTGTAAAGAGCTTCCCTTGTCCCTCTGCGCTCTTGGGCGGCATTGGGACGAGTGTCGCCACCGAGAGGTCTCTACCCACCACTCTATTCTACTAAGGCCTTTCTTAACCCCCTTTATGTTAAAAGAAGTTTGATCTACGAGAGAAGAATAAAAATAAAATGGTTATTAAAAAAGGAATACTATACGCCTACTAAAGCGTTTTAAATACTTCTTAATTCGCAGTTACTCTACAAGGTGTAGATAGCGGCATGGGACCTATGCCTTTTACTGGCTTTATTATATGGGCTGAATTAAACAATGATTTCTCGAAAGAGAGTAAGCCTGCTGATAATGATACAAAGCAAAGCAATCACTCAATCGGCGCTTTTCAAGCATACGACGCTCAAACTAAGCTGCACGAATCGTGCGCTCCAGCGGTAGATAATGCAACTGGACACCCCAAAACAGAAATTAAGGTTATAATCATATAATATATACAAGTAATCATTATGTTTACCATGGAATTATGATAACAGTTACTAATATATAAACTACATGCGTACTTAACTACCTACCTACTTTATAATTATTTCGTAGTTTGTTTGTCCTTGGTTTCAAGAAGGTACTCTAAACTGAAGAATTCTAGCTAAGAATGTTAGCTTTCCAGTGTTAATTACAACGTACTTTGCTACCGTACGTAGCTTATATCAATTAAAAAATCAATTGCTTTTGTTTTATCTAATACTTATATTTATCTCTAATCAAAGAGTACGTATCGCAATTATTATGTTATAGATATTAGAACGTATAATAATGAAAAATTAATATAAAGTAAGTAGGTATAAACCAGTAGCGGATCCAGGTGTATTATGAGTTCAACCCCCCCCCCCCCCCCCACCAAAATGATTTTAAAATGTTTTATACCTACTTGTATTAATATTTTAGTTTGTATTTTGATAAAGGCTGCCGTTATCCTTACCAATTCTCTTCGAAATTATATTCCTGGATCCGCCACTGGTATAAGCACTGAATAATATAACGCATTCCTTGAAATTTTTGAATTAATTACAACACATTATAATTTTTTTTAATGATTATATATCGTCATGCTATATCCCTTTCAGGGTGAGTTTATGCTTACATGTGACCAGAACATTAACATAACATTAATGAAAATTAACATTTTTTTTTGTTAAGTAAAATTAGGAAATCTATTGTTTATTCGAGATAGGCAACCAATTTGAGGATTTTTTTATGCAAGGGTAATATTGTATAGATAAATATATATGTTTTAGGTTATTTGGAATGCTCCTTCGTTGACATTGGATACCTGCGTACGATTATGTGCTCGAGTTGGTCCTGCTGTGGGCGCCAGCGCAGAATCAGTACTGTCGCGTAAGATGTGTCCCACATCTGTCGCACCTGCCAGCAGCGTCCGACAGTCTCCGATCGTCGAGCCCTGCTGTGCTTGCGACGAGGCCAAATACGAAGTATTTAATATTCATTTGAATAATGCAAATATTCGTTTAAAAGACAATGCTGTAATCTACAATTAACTACACTTTTAAACGTCTCGCTTGCACTACTTTCAGCCTCGAAAATGCTTCATTTTGTATGATAAGTACTTAATTCTGGCCCCTAAGACAAAGGACAAGCACTTTTGATTATTGGCCCCATCTTCATAATCTTTATATCTCTATATATACAAAATTCTCGTGTCACAATGTTAGTTACCTTACTCCTCCGAAACGGTTCTACCGATTTTTACCAAATTTTATATGCATATTCAGTAGGTCTGAGAATCGGATACTATTTATCATACCCCTAAGTGATAAGGGTTGTTTACCGTTAACTTTTTTTTTTAATTTTTAATTTTATCCTTACACTCAATAAAGTTAGTTATTATTTTTGGCCTACACTAGAAATAACTTATATGGCAAAACAACGTTTGCGGGGTCAGCTGATAATATTATATGGTAATAATTTATTAGTAAAATACAGTCAATTACTTTTAGATAACGTTTGAAGGTCTTTGGTCTCGTAATACTCATCCACGAGAGTTCCCGCCTGAGAGCGCTCGAGCACATTTTGGCGACTTAATAGGTGCTTCGCACACAGCACAGTACAGGGTTTGGCAGGAAGGCAGAGTTGCTAGCACGGGTGTGCGACGATTAGCGGACGATGGTTCCACCACAGCTCTAGAGAAAGAACTCAAAGCCGAGGTACAATCATTTTAAATTTATGTTATCTTTAAGCAATCGAATATTGTAGTATAAATTATCAAAATAAAAATGAAAGAATTTCAGCCGGCTTCAAAATATTTATATTTTCGAGAAGAGCCGAGAAGATATAAATTTGAATGTTCTATTATTGTTATAAGGACACGCACTATATAATTTAAGTAGGTATATACTATACTACACCTAACTCTAGATAAACTAAAGTAGTTTTTTATCTTGGCGAGTTGTTTTGAAATTTTATTAAATACAACTAAAATACGTTCTGTAATAATGTAATGTAATGATTTTTTTTTCTTTTCAATTTGACCGAGTATTGATGACCGGGAAAGGCCTTCACAACTAAACCGGGCGGGAATGTAATGTAATATGCTCTTAGATGATAATGAATAAATAACTTATATGATAATCTGGAAAGTCTACTTGTATGTAATATAGAAAGGAGTAATTTTAAGTCTAACAGACTGTTTAAGGATGATATTGGTTTCAGAGTGATCATATAAGAACGATAATAAAAGCCCGCGGTATATCCTGGCAGCAAGTAGCTAGCTCAAATCATCCGAGCACTTTTGCGGTGTTTCGTGTTGATGCGAAACACCATTTAGTTTCTTTGGCTGCTAAATTAGCTCCATCACCTGATTGGATTGTAGGCGTTTCTGCATTAGAGTTGTGCAACGCCAACTGTACATGGAGAAGATCCGCTATGCTCCCTTTATACCCTTACGACGCGGGCACCGACAGTGGTATTAGCTATACTGTAAGTCTACTTGCTAACTTTGTTTAATTAAACCTATTTTCGTACCCTGCTGTTTATCATTTTCCCGTTCATACGACGTAATATTATGGCGGTGAATATAAAAGGTATGAAACAATAGTAACATTTGCGCGTTTACAGCTTCAAACTAAAGCTCAGTAAAAGTCCCAATTAGAGCACAATAATATTTGACCAAAATTCTTTTTTTTTTCAATAAATTACTTTTATTGTGAAAACCACATTAATACACATAATCATAATTTGTATAAGTTTTTAAACATTAAAGAATCATCCGTTTCATCCATAGATGGGCAAAATGTAATCAAATTAATGAAAATAATTAACGATTACATTTTACGTTTTTTACAATTAATATGACTACATTTTGCTCATTTATGTTTTAAACACTACAAAATCCCAGATTGTATACACATTTATAATTTCTTAATGTTTTAAATGGATTTAATCATGATTAGAGAGCAAGAAAATTAAGATTACGACTACATTTTGTAATCGTTCATTCATTACATTTATTCATTATTTGCACAATCAGATTACATTTTGCCCATTTCTGGTTTCATCCATCCATCATTTTATGACGCATTTATATGATAGTAGTGCTTATAAAAGTGACTTAAAATTGATGAAGCGTTTCTGTAACTGGGTGTTCATCACATGAACTGAGACAGTAACAAAATAGATTATTTATTTAGTTTATTTAGTAACCGGGATGATTTGTTTTAGTCACGTCGGATGCCGACAATCCCTGCAGTGCCGGTCCGCGCGCTCCGACCAGATTGGCCGGCAGATGTGCGGTCACCTTTCTTCAGCACCACCGGCGAAATGCGGCCTTTTGCACGACTCCGTCTAACGCGTCTACGGCTTTACGAGAAGAGCTGTGATGCGACAGGTTAATCAGCGTTATGAAAATTTAATTTTTACACCTCGATAATGATTTGATGGACGTAGTGGGTGAGTTATTGATTTCTGCGCTGCGGTTGTGGGGTTGGATTGATTCCTACACAAAAAAGATATGTTTACACTAGTGATCCTCGTTCTGGTTTTTGTGCTTAGAGAAGTTATGTTTATAAATACATTCATGATATACAAGAGTAATTCTAATGATGGGGAAAACATTTTCATAACTTAAAACAATCCCACAATATTTCTCGAGTTTTATCAAATTATTTAGTTATAAATTAATGAGAACATAATTCCGTAAAATATTTTAATATCGATTATATATTTCTGAATATTCCAAAATATTTTTTGTACGTACTAAGTGAAATAGTGAAAGTTTTGTGTACTAGAATCTATAAGAGAACATACAAAAGAAATAAGCGGCGTGGGGGGCGCGTGTACAACGCACTCCTGGGGCCAATGGGGCCCGTGCAGCGTGACGTGCGGGCCGGGACGCGCCATTCGTCAGCGCCAGTACGTGTGGCCTGCCAGAGCCTACTCTGAAGCATGCAGGACTGCTCTCACTGATTACAAGCGCTGCTATGGCGCTTCCAGACATTGCAGGTACCGTATTTCTAATTGAACTATAAGACTAAACTTCGAATTAGGCTCCATTTTATCTCACAGAATGTAGATTACACAAAAACAAAGATGCTTAAGAAAAATATTTCTTAGGATGTTAAGAAACAGTACTAGGCGTACTCAGCTGCGTAGTGATGCGTCTGCAGCAAATATTTCGTGGTTCGTAAAACATATAACGTAAAGAGAAAACTAATTGTCCATAAATACATGAGAAAGAAAAAGATAATAGAGATGTTTTTTACGATCTATTATATAGATAAATAACATAGACGGGATGAAATATGGGGTACACGGGATACACAAGCAATAACTAATAAGCATTGTGCGTAATGTTTTACCATATTCCTGTAATTTGTAATTTCAATTATTACGTCCTTTACTACTGTTTTCTAAAATATAAATACTTCCTAGTACTTTTGCAATTAAAATTACATATTTCGAATTAAAAATAGTGTTTTATCTCACAGTACAAAAGTACCATTTCGAAACAAACAATTTGTTCAAAAGTGCAATTTTATTGCGTAAAGTATAAAGTGCAGCCATAGATGGGCAAAATGTAATGAGATTAATAAAAATGATTAACGATTACATTTTACGTTTTTTAGCATTAATATGACTGGATTTTTCTCATTTATGTTTTAAACACTACAGAATCCCAGATTGTATACACATTTATCATTTCTTAATGTTTTAAATGGATTTAATCATGACTACAGAGCAAGAAAATTAAAATGACGACTACATTTTGTAATCGTTAATCATTAATCAGATTACATTTTGCCCATCTCTGAGTGCAGCATGTTTAACCCAGTAAAAGATTTAGAAAAGTATAAGTTTGGACTAGTTCTTTTGAAAATAATAATATTAAGTCTTTCTCTTTCTGTGATAGAGTCCCGTCAGAATACGAGCCAGATCCGGCAGACACAAGCGGGCCTTGTGCAGTGTCCCATTGGTCAGCTTGGTCACCGTGCGAGGGGTGTGGTGTCCGAGCTCGTACGAGGCACTATCTCGCGCCGCGTGCGCACAAGCGGTGCCACGTTGGATATAGAGCATATGCAATCATGAGCCAGGCTATGCCGTGTGAAGCAGGACCATGTGAAAAGTATGTATGTATGTATGTTTTTTAGTGGCAGGGCGATGGCCCCAACTGGGTCATGACCGCAGTATACAAGTGTAAAGACCGTCATATTGACTCGCTTCGGCCTGTCGCGTTTCGGGATTAGCTTGTGTATATCCAGTAACTCATATACCTAGAGACCTTCAGTCGTGGTATATGTAGGCCGACATGACGACTGAGACTATCAATGGGTTTTCATTCTTTGATGGTCGCTTTCGTTTTTGGATTTCATTGAACTTACCATCAGGTACTCCTTAGTGACTTTGTCAAGCCTTTGTAAAAAAAAATGTAGAATAAGTTTATGATCATGTAATAGGTAATTATCTAGTAATAAATGATTTTAGTACAGTCATACTGGTGTTACTTAGATTCTTATACAACTTATTTGAAATAAATATATTTAATTAATTATAGTTTGAATAGTATAATACATACAACTATGTGATTATGAATACAAGCTGTGGAAAAGCAAAATAAAACTCTTGATTGGAGAAATGACTTATATATTTTTATTTCAGACCAACTGGTCCGCATGCAAATTCTACTAACTTCGATTGGTTTTATGTGGTATGTACTTCGTTTTAATTAATTATGTAATTTTTAATGTTTCAGTGCTCATTCCGAAAGGGATAGAGCGAGACGATATAATTATCATTTATTTTCCATTACACTTATTCGAGTGTAATATTACATCGACTTAGACACATATGTACCCAAATTATACACTAGAGCTATAAAACTTTACCGCATTGAGGTACAATAATGTGATATCCTGATTAAGTTTGTACCTAACTGAAAATATAAAAGAAGCATTATTAAATTAACTCAATTTTACGTTTTTCTTATTAATATCAACAACGAGATTTTTTAATATCTGGCTGTATGCGCCGCGTATCATTGTCTGTGACGTTTGACCTTAGATTTAAATAATCATGTACAACCTACCTGTTACACAATATGTAGGTTTTGAGACAGTCAGAGATGTCAAAATACAAATTTATACGAGATTATAGCACGGTATCTTAAATTCAGAACTGAACTTACTATTTAATTATACGTATCAACTTTTTGTGCATTATTCGGGAATGTTGTTATCTATGGGAGAGTATTATAAGTTCTATAACGTTTATAATATCCCTATTTATATCTATTATATTACTTAAAATAAAATAAGATCCACATTCATAAAAAATCTATTTCTTTTAGGAAAATCCTCGTGGAGAATGTCCTGTAACGGCTTGGGGAGAGTGGTCACCATGCTCCGCCCGGTGCGGCCGAGGGCGACGCTTGCGCACGCGTTTATACGTAGCGAGTGACAGCCATCTTCAACAACACTTAACTAAAAGACTGCTTGCTCAATGGAATCGACGTTACGCCGAGCTGCAGATGCTGGTCTGTTTTGATATTTCGCTCATTTAAATTCGTTTTTAGACTAACGTAACCACTGCTCTCATTTTTCGCTGTATAAAAATAAACATAGGTTCATAAAAATCACAGAATTTCTTTATTGATACATCACTAGCTTCTAAACGTGATTTCGGCTACGGTTTCATTAACGAACTACTCCATCTTGAGTATATTGAAACATACTTTTAGTTATCGAATAAATATTAATTCTAACGAAAAACATTTCAGTTATCCTCTTATTGTATAACTAATATGGGGAGTCCAACCTATATCTACTGTTATTCCTGAAGCGATAATTTGCAAATATATTTTTTTAAAGTTGGATTTAATTAAAACTGTTACACAACTTTAGTATTACTTAGTAAAGATTATGTATTGTGTGGTATTTTGAATAGAATTTTAATTATAAGAATGACATTATTACTTTGTTAGATTAGTAGATTATTCTAAAATTAGCATGTAAAATGTTTTTTGTAGAATTTGCCTACTGAAAACCTAACTTCTGCTAATCCTGAAGTGGAGAGTTTAGTTCAGAAACACATTGACCGCTGTCAGTTCACGTTAACACAACAGGAAGCACTGTGCGACGGCGAAGAAACCAATTGTCTTAACAAAACTAATTCAGGTAGAACCTACTGTTGTAGATATTTAGACTATTTACACAATTTTCTCCAATATTCATGATATGAACTGCCACCTAAATCGCGAATCGTACGTGGAGCGTGCACCGCTCTATCTATGTGCTAAAATTAATTGTAAAAAGTCAGTATTTTATTTCTTGCAAGCCTTTCTTATAGGAGTACTGTTCAATGTAAATATCTGCTATAGATATTTCACGGGTAAATTTAATAGCTTATTCATAGCTGTATTATTTTTGTTTCCGTTCGTGCCATACATAAGCCTTCTGCGTCTGAGAGTCTTAGAGATGTGTTCGTCTTCCGCGTTATGTATAGACATGATGCAATAAAATAACACAATAATGTGTTAGCATTGATAATTATTTTAGACCAGAAACTCTCTTTCTCTAGTTGATAGTCACCTGAAAAAAAATAAGCAATTTTCTTCAAGGATTTGGATAATTTATATGACAAGTCAATACTTTAAAACAATATTTCATTATGAAGCATCATACTTTTACGAATATTGAATTCGTTTTACGACTCGATTGAGGCAGTAGTTGAGTGAGCGACTTCTGCGCTAGAGATATGCGGGCTTGATTCTCGCACGGAACAAATATTTATATTGTATTCTCTACAAGTAGTTGTTTTGTGCTGGAATGCTTTTTCATGTGGTGTGTATGTTTCTAAACGTACCCATAACACACAAGTCAATTTTACTTTCAAGGCACGTATATTAAGACAGAAAGAACATTTTTGTTTTGTGTGAATTAAATGTTTTTCTTTCTTTCCCTTATTTGTTTAATTATTAATTTCCCAGGTGGTTACTATCTTTAGTTGAATATACATTACACAGTTATACACACATTACAGACATACACATTACAGAGTACTGTGTTATATACTTATCTATACTAATATTATAAAGCTGAAGAGTTTGTTTGTTTGTTTGTTTGTTTGTTTGAACGCGCTAATCTCTGGAACTACTGGTTCGAATTGAAAAATTCTTTTTGAGTGAAATAGACCATTTATCGAGGAAGGCTTTAGAATATATTACATCATGATGCAATTATTAGGAGCGAAGAAATAATGGAAAATGTGAAAAAAACGGGCAACATTATTCATCCTTGAGGGCTTCCATTGCGTGCGCTGCAAAAACGGTTCAAGATACCAAAAATATATGTATGAAAGAATTATTCCTCTTGAAATGATCTAAAAAAATGTCCGCGACAGTGTATGTCTATCTTTTAAGATTAAGTCACTAGAACCGTTTTTATGGTAAACAAATTTGGTCGAAATTAATGCATTATTTGTTAAGAGTTGTATCAACGTAATAATATTAATCTTTATCCAAATAAATGTGTTGTTGATTAAGAGTATTTATTTGTGAACAAAATTGTCTTTGACATCACTTAATTTCAATGAACATCTTAGAAGATATTACAAAACCTAACATAGCAAAACAACGTTTGCCGGATCAGCTATAGTGTCTTGATAACCGCGAAACTCGAGAACGGCTGAACCGATTTGACTGATTTCTTTTTTGTTGTGTTTGTTGAAGTCTGGGGAAGGTTATAACAGAGAGATGATTTTAAAAAATTATCTGAAAAAGTCTAAAAACAACACTTTTCTATATTCTCATACAAAAGATTTGTTATAAGTCAATTTGAACTTTAACACCATAGCATAAAGTTTAAATGTTAGTGGACGGGTTCCGGGAAGGCAAAACAATTATTGAGTGACGTATAATATTAATGTCAATATTTGTCAATTTTTATACATATAGCATTAAGGCCAGGTTCCTTCAAACAATTTTCAAAAAACAGCCGACAGGCCAATAGCTGTTAACATAAAAAAACAATGTGACTTTGTTTTAGAGAAATAGGGCAGAACAAGGTCTGCCGGGACAGCTAGTTCCTTATAAAACAGATATTTTTGTCTCTTGCAGAGGTATGCAAACTGTCCATATCGGTTGGACATTGCCGTGGGTATCAGGAGCGATGGTTCTATGACACAGCTCGAAATTCCTGTGAACCGTTTGGCTATTCTGGATGTGGGGGAAATGATAATAATTTTCGTTCTAGGGAGCATTGCTTGCGAGCTTGCTCAGGTGTCCAGATTCTTGAAAAAGGTAATATTTTTTGACCTGTTACTGTAGTAATAAGAACCTATAAAGCATTAATACTAAATTGCGGAGCAACAAACAGTAGATCATTTTATTATATTATTTGTTATAGTTACCTTTTCATTAAGAAAAACAATCTTTTCTAGTAAGAACTGTTTCAAATGAAACATCTGTAAAAAAGATTAAGCCAACGCCTTCGTCGGAAGACAACGAAGTTATGCAAAACGATACGCCAATGTTGTACGGTAAATCATAGTTTTTATAAATTTATTTTGTATTATCATTTTGCTTTTTTATAATTATGATCCAAAAGTCTACCAAATTTATTTAAAGCGGGCTATTTTTATTTATTTTTAAATTGTAATTCTAAATTAATCCTAGAAGTAAAGGTTTATTCTGAAATTATAACATTACGATTTTGATTGAAATTTTTTAAAAAGTTGAAAAGGCTCACTTTTTTTATAGAGAATTGTATTGAATTCGACCAACGTTCAATATAGTTGTGTGATAACGTCTGCACGTGCCTAATTGTTCTGTAGATGACTTGTAAATAAGGTATCGTCATGTCGTTACCTAATGGTTATTGTTCGGTGATTAGCCTTTAATACGATAAATCAAACAATTATCGGTATATAAAATAACATAATAAAATTTAAAAAAAAACAACTACAGCACATCTGATGGAAAGTGCAAGGTTGTCCGGGATACCTCTGCCGCCAACCTCTTGTATGCCTGAGTAGTTTTTATAAGTATTTTTGCCAAATTTAAAAAGGCATTTAAAAATGTGTAACTGCCCTGAGAACGGCGATCAGTTCCGCTATTAGTCACGTTAAAATATAAGCGCAAAGTGTATAGAATCACTAATGTATCTCTGCTTACCCCATAAGGGACATAGCAGGATGATATATTATTTAAAAATATATATATCAACCATTTGATGTACATAATCTGATGCCGAAACGGCCGTAGTGAGTCACTAAAAAATTAAAGATTAGGTATTTACTTGGATTTCAGAATAATCAGTCGAAAGCTATACTTTATTTGGTAATCTACTTTATAGAGTCGGTGGACTGTGAGACGGGTTCGTGGTTGGGATGGAGCAACTGTTTCGGCGATTGCGACTATGCTGTCAAACTCAACTATCGTTTGGTAATGGTTAGTCATTCTTCATAATTATGCCTTTTACTGTAGCTTAGGAATAATTAAATAAAACGTTACTTGTTACCTATCTCACTGCTGATTAATATTTCGTGAATTACGAATTATGTATATTGGACTGGGGTAAATGCTTCTCTTCTAGTGGTGCTAATTTTATTATTTAATAGGTTTTTAATATAGCAATGAATTCACTCTGGAATATGTACTGCAAATACTAACACTGATCGGTAAAATATTTTACTACACGTAGTCGATATTAGACAAAAGACTGATTTCTTATTTAATTGATCAATGTTTTTTAATATAGCGCCAGATAAAATATCTATGATATTATTATGAAAAGTTGTGTAAAATATATTATATTCTTTTCTTATGTCTGCTGTCCATAATTTCCATATATAATCTTTAATTTCGGTTTACCAGAGATAGTAGATACTTCTAAGTGACTATTAAGAGTTCGAAATGTAGAACTCTCGTATAAATGCTTTGTATTTTTTTTTGTTAGCACTGGTTTTTATTCTGCTTCATCTACCGTCTAAGCTACGGTTAGAGTTCTCTACGATAGCTAGAAAAAACTCTGATACGTGATTGATATGCTTAATAAAATACTTACTTAAGTACCTGCTTTGCACATTGTCTAAGGTAGCCGAGTATAGTATAACATGAGAAGAATACCACAATTGTATACATATATAATTACTGGTAACCTAAATATTTAATATACTAGATTGATACTACTCTTGGTTCAAATGCCAAAATGGATGTGTTCGATACGGAGTTATATTATCTTACCTGTTTGTTTTTTTTTTACTTATTACAATACAACACATAGTATTATCAGGTAGGTAAATATCTTATGTAAAAGTCCATTATTAACAAGTACCTATACTTAGTAATTCTTTTCAAAGATATCAATAGATAATTACTAATTACTGTTTGATAAACATGTTCCAGTTTATCTAATAATATCGATGTTCAGAAGTTTAACAAAAACAACTCTTCTCGTATATCATTTATTCCCATTTCCTTACATTAGCTATAATATTAACCAGACTCATATTCCTTGTGAATAATCCTTCCTTATATTTTAATAATATCCTTACAGAATAACCATGGCCAGGCGTACGTCTTTACTGTACGAGTGCCACCCTTATGAATGCCCGTCATCCAGACGACGTTATTCCGTTATGCTTTACAATCAAAAAATAATAAACATACTCTCAATTCATTCTTATAAATATTTAAAAATGTAACCAGACCATATTCTATAATAATTCTAGGATATCATGTTTTAGCTTTGATCACACTATATACAGAAACGGAAACTAATGGCACTGTTTGTAAAATACACCTTACAGCTCGGCCATCCTGTTTACCGCGAGTCCCTTCGCGGTCGTTTCAAAAATTAAATTTTCTTACAAATAAATACATAGTCCTATATTTTGAAACAAGATAACAATACGACGTAAAGATAGGTATAATAATAAATGCTTAAAATTAATCACATTAGTTACAAAATCACGGCAGTATAAAGAAACAAATGCCATTGAAAAAGGAACTGCCATTGTCAATTTTATATTATTTATCATTTACTTCTTCAGTCTAACGGTTAATAATTTACAAAGAAATATAAACAAAAAATATTTAATTTACATTAATAAGCATTCTATAAAGTTTTGATTACTTTACATTTACTCAACTTACATCTACTTAATTTCAACATTTTTACATCATTTATGTCATTTATGATCATCATTATCACTAATACAGCTATTCTTGGAGTCATCAGGATCTCTGTCAATTTCCGAATCCCTAAAAGTCCCGGTCAAAGCTCATCCAAGGCTGTATTTTATCTAGAGACACTGTCCACTCATACCGCCGACCATTTTTGCATGATAGAGGAGTATCCTCAACTATAAATCGGTCGTGGTCAAGCACCTTCACAATGCAATAGGGTCCTTGGAAATTTACTACTAATTTTTGCGATTGACATTCACCGTCATCGAACTTATCTTTCAATTCTAACGAAATCCCCTACTTTATACTTCTTTCCCGTTTTCCTATGTTTGTTAAACCATTCAGCATTCTTTTGCTGTTGTACTTTAATTCGTTGTGCAGCTTTGTCCCTAACTACGTCTAAATCATCAGATGATATGGGGTGCAGAGTATCATTAATTACCGAATTTGATATCCCTCGACTGCTATGATTAACATTGGATCCAAATAAAAGCTGTGATGGGGATTTCTGTGTGGTTTTATGCACTGCCGTGTTTAAGCCTACCTGAATATCGCGTATATTCTCAGCCCACATTTTCTCATTTTTAACATTGTTTGACGTGGCTAATGCTTCTGTAATTGTTTGGTTAAACCTTTCTACTTGGCCATTAGCCCTTGGCGTTGCGACTGCATTTAATACATGCTTAATCCCGAATTCCATAATGAAGTCTTTAAAAGTTTTACTAGTGAAACCGGGTCCTCTATCGGTTAGTAACCGAGTCGGGACTCCAGAAAAGCTAATATGTTTTTTTTTCACTTTTAGTGTGTTATCGATTTTTAACAGGTGTGATAATAGCAAATTTATTGAAACTTTCAATAATAACTAAAAGATAACAATTACCCGATTTGCTTTTTATAAAAGGACCCAAGTAATCTGCATGAATCTTATGATAGGATATACTGATTTTCTCAATAGGGTGTAAATAGTCCCCACGTTTACCGCCTAGGGTTGTGTGATAAGCACTAGACAAGCTAAAACGTTTTTTTTTTAACAGATCGTCTCATACGACTAAACCAATAGTGCTTTTTAATTCGTTCCAAGATTTTCCTTTTTTTTTTGTATCCGTAGTGACAACGTCATCATGGTTCCGTTTTAATATTTGCCAACGCGCACCTTTAGGTACCGCACATCTTAACTAATTGCATACTATACGATAAACCCGTCCGTATTTAAGTTTAAATTTTTTGTGAATATCAGCTATATACTCGGTTTCTCTATGGCCTTAGATGTTCTTTATTCTAACTATTTCTTCATCTGTTGTCTGCACGGTGGCGATCCAATTTGTTCAACATCTAGTGATAACACATCAAGAACATGTGACTCTTATGTTTGCGGATCAATTGGATTTTAACTCAGTGTGTCCATATGGGTCATCTTGGCCCCTGGTCTATATTTAATTGTACAATTGTATTCTTGTAACTGGATCTACCACCGAGCAATTCTTTGAACTAAATCACTTTTGTTCATAGTAGTGCAAGGGCATCACAAACGGTCAGTATTACAAATGGGATTCCTATTAGATAAACACGAAACCTATTTAAGGACGCGCTGACGGCTAGTGTCACTAGCTCAAAGGAGTGGTATTTTTGATCCTCACTAGATTCCTACTGAAATACGATACAAGTTGGAAAAAAAACACTATTATTACGTTGAAACAAGGTACTAGCTATACCGTTCTTGCTCGCATCCGTGTGGAGCTGTGTTTCTGCTATGGGGTTATATAATGCTAGAAGTGGTCGCTTACATAATATACATTTAATAAGTGTAAAAGCATCTTCCTGCAATTTATTCCAGGCCCAGCCATTATCCTTTTTCAGCAAATCAGTCAAAGACGCTGCTATTAACGAATACTCTTTTATAAATCTTCTAACGAATTCGGAAAGTCTCAAAAATTGACGTAATTTGTGTTGACTTTTAGGTTTAGGAAATTTTGAGACCACATCGGTTTTCCTCGATCCCGGTCGTTTTACCATTACCATTTGGACTTACTGCAAAGCCAAGAAATCGATTTTATCGAAAAAAAATTTACATTTACTTAATTTCAAAGTCAGCTCACCCCTTCATAACAAGTTAAGTACTTCAGTTAATCTATTTAAGCCTTCATCAATTTTTTTTTTTACACGCTATCAGTATATAATCCATATAGACGAAAGCATACTTAATTTTTGCCTCCGAAAAAATTATTGTTCATATTCCTTTGGCCAAACGGCATTCGGTTATACTCAAACTGACCATGCAGCGTGACAAAAGCAGTTTTATTACGCGACTGTTCGTTAATTGGAATCTGATAATATCCGGAGGCTAAGTCCAGTGAAATGAACATGTTGTTACCCGCAAGGAGGTCTAATTGATCTGAAATTCTTGGTAACGGATAATAGTCTTTCTTAGTTTTCCGATTTAGTGCGCGGTAATCTACGTATAACCTTTTGTCTCCGGTTTTCTTTTGCACCAAAACTGGGCTGGCGTATGGTGAACACGAGTCTCGAACAATATTACTATCCAGCATTTCCTAAACCATGTTTCGTACGAAGCATATTTCCGAATATGACATACGATAAGGCCTATAAACTACGGGTTGTGAATCGTCTAACTCTATATGCGTTTCGCTAGCATTGGTGAATCCTTAATCCATAAGACTACTGGAAAACAGTCTTTATATTTTGTTAATAGACTTCGGAGAGCTAGGCGTTGTTCGGTCATCAAACTGGGATCGCTAATAACCTTTTCGTCTATTTCGGTCGTATTTATGTTAATTTCACACACGTTCACTATGGCACGCGCCGGTACAACCCTAGTCATGTTAGTTAATGCTTATTTCATTATCGGAAAAATTATGAATAAGAAGGGCACAACGATTTTTTTTATCACACTATACTCTCCGGGCAATAAAAAAAAAGTATTCACGTCCTTGCAGTCCTCTGACGGATCCATGAACACAGACCCTTTTACTGATTACGGAATCGCAAGTAACTGGTATAGCACGTAAGTTATTGACGAGGATTCCAATGGTTTTACTTGAAGTAAGGTTAATCCTTATTTTTAGCATCGATATTTTGAACTATAACTTTTTTCTTGGAGTTTTTGTAATAATCATATTCGATTTTTCTGTGAACGTATGTCCTAATAAAACTGGTAATTAATTACATAACATTCCACAATATAAATGTCTGTCGTTTCTTTAGTATTTCGTACTTACATAGTTGCGACAATTAGGCCTAAAGGTCGAATAAGGTTACAAGCCTCTAAGCCTCTATACCTCTAAGCAATGGTAATTCCGCATCAGTTTCCAACATGAAATTCAAAACCTGGACGTCACTCACTCGAATTAGTAAAACCTGGCTTCCTAGATCATCATGACAATTAAACGTTATCCCATTAATGTTTATGTCAATTACATATTTATCATTTGCCTTATTAACAGCACTAAGTTCAGAAACTCTCCACTCTCTCAGAGGAATTAATATTATTATTTGGCTTAGAACCATCCTTTGCTTTGTTTTTGTAACAGTAAGCCGCTTGATGACCTACCTTGTCACAATGTGTACATTTTATTAAAGGTTTTTCGCATTTAAAACTTGGAAACCCTACTTGATTACAGTTAAAACATCGTATATTGGAGTTGCCTTCATATTTTGAACTATTTGGTTTGTAACGGTTCAAAGAAGCGATTTTTTTTTTTTTACTATCCTCCCCTGTTTGAAATTATCGTTACTATCTTTTGTTGGTCTTACTTTGACGGATCGAAAATATTTTAAAATTTGTTCAGGTTCAGAAAACTGAGCCGCTTGCGCACCTACTCTAACTGCACGATAAGCTACCCCATTAAACAGTCTACCGCTTGTCTACCGGATATCTTGCAGCGATTAAGTAAATTAATTTTTGCGTAGTAATACTGCTGTAATAAATCTCCACACCGATCCCTCTTATTTTACATCTCCGTAAGAAGTTCAGCATAATCTTTACGAGACCGAAACGATCCTAAAACCTTTTTTTTTCGTTTTGGCCAAGAGTGTAGTAGAGTCGGGAGATACCATGTCTTCGCAACACCAACTAGTTTAAGAAGAAGATAGTGAATTAACTCTTTCTCATCCCAACCATAAATTTTGTCGCACTCTTCCACTTTGGTTATCCACGTCAACATGGATTGTTCCTAAGACATGGGATAAAAATCAGGAATCACGTTTACATTAAAAGATAGTTTTGGCTTGTCCGAACTTTTCACGACTTTGATAATTGATAAAACTCTATCTAAAGATAGCACTAACATTATCTGTAGATTTAAATCGCTTGGAACTTGATCGGGCCTTGACATACTCACCTGATGACTCCGACGTGCTACGATAACTACGTCTTCGAGACCTACGTCTTTCACCGCCGTCTTCTACCGACGATGAAATTGTTCCACCTCTACGCGTTCGCCTTTTCGATCGTAACTCACTTCTTTTGATTTTCTTAACTTACACAGACCTTCGAGCCATGCGCCTTCGATATTGGGTATCACCATTGGATCCTTGTTCTTGAATATCGTCAATCATAAGCCGTCGCCCTCGAGCAATATAGTCGATTATCTTTTGACCTCGCGTATCATTATCTTTATGTCCTTTACCTCGAGCTCCACTAATCACAAGCCCTTGACCTCGAGCAACGTGATTTTTTCTTTTACCCTTGACCTCAGTCATCATTGTCATTGTGTCTTTGACCTCGGGCTTCACCAATCACAAGCCCTTTACCTCGAGCAATGCGATCGGTTGGCCCTTGGCCTCGGTTATCATCCTCATTATCAGTCACTTGACCTCGAGCTTCACCAATCACAAGCCCATAACCTCGAGCAATGCGATTGGTTGGCCCTCGGCCTCGGTTATCATCCTCATTATCAGTCACTTGACCTCGAGCTTCACCAATCACAAGCCCTTAACCTGGAGCAATGCGATCGGTTGGCCCTTGGCCTCGGTTATCATCGTCATTGTCAGTCCTTTGGTCCCGGGTTTCATCAATCACAAGCCCTTGACCTCGAGCGACGTGACCAGTTGGCCCTTGGCCTCGTTTATCATCGTCATTATCAGTCTCTTTTTCTTGAGATGTATCATCATTTGACCCTTGACTTCGGGTCACATATCGATCCATGTCTCTGAAACTTTTAAGGAACCAGTTAAGGAATCTGATAAGAAGAAAAGATGTAAGCGTTGACAACATCATTATTATGTTATTATTATTCATCTCTCTTTTTATCATACTATATTTTTTTAAGGAAATTAAAAAGAAAAATTGCAAATTAAAAAAAAAACAAGAATATTACGTATTCGGAATGTAAGATCAATTTAAAATAAATTTAATATAGCGCAATTTTATTTGCGTTATAATTTTATCTTTGTTCTCTGCCTACCCTACAGATAATCGGCTTGGTGATAGAGATATCTTTGTTTAAATTACACTGTTTTAATTTCATTTTAGTGTCGGTGTATTCAAGGGTCGTATTAAGATTACAACGAAAGAAACTAAATGTTTACGAGAAAAAAAATTAAATAAATAAACACGTTACTCAACATACGCATTTATACAAAACAATGAAAGAACAATACAAATTATCACGTCATGCGTCCTGTGCGCCGTCAGCAATCTCAAAAGCGCTCGGCTCAGCGTGTGCTGGGCGACGCTGCTACGCGCCAATAACAATATCAGAACCGATCGATATAATAAATAGGTATTACAATAAATACATAGAATATTTATATAGTAGTGTACAAAACTGAAGAGTGTGAAAAAAAAAAAAAAAATGTAATATAAATACAACAGGTAGATAATAATAATATATCTATACTCGTACATCTATATATATCTATAGGGAGTGTCATGAAAAATTATGTTATCTAATTACCAACTTGCATAAAGTTCATTGTACTTATATGGGACTTAATATTCTTCTATACAATACAACACTCAAAGACACTATCGTCATTGAAATTAAATTGGATATTACGATTCAAAAATGTAAGTAGATAGACCTGTTTCAACTCACTTATATTTAATTTAATTTCATATTAATAAGATTCTGATTAGAATCACAAATGCACAATTTAATAAAAAGAAAAAAAATCACCGGCAAAGAATAAGAAAAATAAGTAGGAATTCGGTTACTTACACTTAGTAGGCGTGAAAGGAAGTTTTATGTATCCTTTTCGATCCCACGTACTGAACTAATATCGATGTTCAGAAGTTTAACAAAAACAACTCTTCTCGTATATCATTTATTCCCATTTCCTTACATTAGCTATAATATTAACCAGACTCATATTCCTTGTGAATAATCCTTCCTTATATTTTAATAATATCCTTACAGAATAACCATGGCCAGGCGTACGTCTTTACTGTACGAGTGCCACCCTTATGAATGCCCGTCATCCAGACGACGTTATTCCGTTATGCTTTACAATCAAAAAATAATAAACATACTCTCAATTCATTCTTATAAATATTTAAAAATGTAACCAGACCATATTCTATAATAATTCTAGGATATCATGTTTTAGCTTTGATCACACTATATACAGAAACGGAAACTAATGGCACTGTTTGTAAAATACACCTTACACTAATGAGTGTGTACTATTGACATACTACTATATTGGAACACTACTTTACTAAGAAGTAGCGAGAAGGCAATGAGCGTTTTTATAAAGTAGGTTGTTTGAATTGTAAGTGATATTGTTAGTTAATTATTTATTTTGATGGGTGTCTTCAATACAAACTTCTTATATATTTTGTTATAATAGCTATGTATTTTTGTTACTAAAAGCAGACATAACCGATTAAAACATACAATACTTTCCGTTTTATTATAATGGTGTATACTAGAAACTTAATACTTAGGGTATTAGTAGAGACGAATACACTCATTTGACAACATTTATAAATAGGCATTCGTATTATTTATTTTCTTTAAAACTGTGATGGTAATATTACACTTGTATTTCCAGCAATCCACCTTAGGCTCCGGTAAGCCTTGTGGAAGCGTGTTGAAGAGTCGACATTGCAAGCCAGCAGTATGTCGTCGGAAGTTTTGGACAGCTACAACGGACTCAATTTTATCCAGTTATAATAATACTCACCTAATAGAAAATAACTAGTAAATTTAATGTCTTAAACATGATATTTTATTTAAGATGTTGATCGTAATAAAATACTAAACATACTTATCAAAATAGAATATACAACGTTTATTTTAGGTCAAAGACCAATGGTTTGTTGCATCTTGGTTGTTGTTATCTAAATCATAATCCATTTTTAGGTGATAATTCGGAGGCTTTTATTAATGTAAAATTAAACTGTTTGTTTGTTTGTATTGTTTTATTTTCTTTTATGTTTGAACTTTTTTTGATATTCAGTAAGAAATCTATGATAATCTTTATTAATATATGGTAACGTCTTATCCTAAAATTTTTTGAGAAACATAGTTTAAAATATTTTTAACTAAGCTTACAACAAAAATATGTATTAGATCTTTTTTTTCGATTTTATTAGTAAAATAAAATAAATGTTTATTATTTATGCAATAATATAAAAAAGTAAAGCTTTCGTAAAGTTTAATTATTTATATAAAGTGTGTAGAGATTGTTATAAGCAATAATTAAATTAAAATAAATGCTTGAGAATTATGTGAGTGTTGTGTTATTTATTTGGCTACTACCTAAAGCTGCGATTCCCCCAAAATCATTATTATGTAGCACATTTGTTCACAAACATTTTGAGCAGAATTCTAGTTGTACTGAGGTGGAAGAGTAATTTTAACAATCTCCAGTGGTGTATTGTGAACGTACAACGTATTACTTTGAGTAAAAGTACGTACACAAATTTTTATGCTTCGATGGCGGAAGTATGTTGGGTGCGGACACATGTTTGCGCTGTTGCAACTTCACTTGTGGAACGAGTGCGCGAACTGTGGTCATGACCACAGTACACAAGTGTAAAGACCCTCATAGTGACTCGCTTTGGCCTGTCGCGTTTCGAAATCAGCTTGTGTATATCCAGTTACTCATAAACCTAGAGATCTTCAGTCGTGATATATGTGGGCCGACATGACGACGGAGACTATCAATGGATTTTCATCCTTTGATGGTCATTTTCGTTTCTGGACTACACTGTACTTACAATCAGATGCACTGTAGTCACTATGTTGAGCCAGTGTAAAAAAAATGAAGAGGAGTTTAAATATTTATTTTATTTTTACTTAAGTATTCATAAAAAAATAATATGATATATTAAAATAGCTTGAGGGGTCCTATTACCGTAACTGATTAGGAGGTATTGATGAGGATTTAACACATATTTATAAAACACGGATATGTTAATTGTTTCATTCTGTACGATGCGTATTTAAAATGAAATAATACATTAAAATTATAATAACTTAGTTTAATGTCTATTTAATCTATTTATTGTTTAAATAATAAATTGTCACAAAAATTTTGTACACAAACTCATATTGTCTAATGTTATTTGTCAATATTCTTAAACGATTATTACAATTAAAACAAACAACTTTAACAATTATAATTAAATTATATTACTTATCTAGCTTTTCCTATTATAATACTGTAAATATACATCACAGTCACTTCTGAACGCCACGCTTTATCTTATAACAATTAGCTTACCAATAACTTTACGATATCTATATTTACAATAATAATTATTAGTCAGACTTACACTATCCAACCCTGTTATTATTATATGATCATTGTAAATAATAAAATATACTCACGTAATCGAATTACGTTTAACATGATGTAAATTCATAAGTGGATATAGCCACTTTCGTAGGGAATATAGCGTGATGATATATTTATTATTTAAGTTCATAAGGGTTATAATTCATAAAACTTATTTTATAATACATGGGTTATGATATTAAAATATTTGGCAGTGTATTTTTTTAGTAATGGCAAAAGTTTCTAGCGACCGAATCTAGTCGATTTTTAAATGAGCATCGTAAACGTAAAATTAAAAATATCGATTAAACATGAGCAGAGACATTTGGTATCTTGTGTTTTTTATTACCACAAAACAACTTTGGTGCGTGTTTGTTGTATGGTATTTTAACAAAATTACTTAAATTTAGACACTACAGCACCGTATAATTATTAAATGAATTATATTTCAAACGTTTACTGAGGTACTTTGGGATATCGTTGAGGTACAAATACTCATTCATTCTATTCATCAAAACTTTCACTCTCATAGGCGGCTTTACCTACAATTGTGTATTAGAAATTTCACCGCAATGTCACTGCTCTGGCATCGAACTACTTTGGTTGTACTTTTTTTTATAAATATTTTATTAGCGAGGAGAAAATAGAGTCTGTTTGTTAAATCGTATACAATCAACACATAGACATAACATACGAACACAAATGCTGTTTGAGCGTTTATCTTTACAAAGACACTCTTTGCTTGTAAAGGTTAGACTTAAATATTATTTATTATATGCGTATCACTGGAGGAATCTGTGGCGATTGGCAACAGCGGGGAGCGATGCACTCCTTTGCACACGGACAGGAACATGCTAAGTTGTTGTAATCTATTAACGCCTTCTTTTCCTCTTCTGTACCTGTGTTAAAAAATTATCATTACGTTTCCACTTTTTTTAAATAGTCTTCTGTATTAGGGCTTTTACGCACTGCTTCTGAACCGAATCTTTTAATAAATTAAAATAATATATTTTAAAATCAACGCCTGCTTTTTATATGGTGCTTTTCAGTGCCAACATTATTTAGTGATAATTACTGTATTTTTTTTTTTATTGTCATTTCTATGGATATGCAGGAATATATACATAAATGCACTTACCTGACATTGAATTGAGAACAAACTCTGGCTGCAATGTAACTAATCCAATACCGTGACGTTTGAATACATCACAGACTTGCAGTGAATTTTTCAAGTATTCCTGTACATCAAAATAAAAATTTTACTCAAACTACAATCTTGAAATAATATCTGCAAAATTATTTTATTTAGAAAATGTCTATAGTATTCTTATAATTTTATTTACAAGTAGAGCGGTTTTCTAATAAATAGTTTATTATTATTTTATTATCGGACCGAAATAATTATATTACAAAAGTATTTATAGGTAGGTGATATAGATATAGAACACTTTAAGCCCAGTGTAGCAAAAACGCTCATAAAATTTAAAACGCTTTTAAATACTTGTGAATTATCGATTGAATAGCAATTTACGATTCATTAGTGTTTAAAAAAAATCTTTAAAATTTGAAAAGCGTTTCTGAATCTATGTTTATGATTCATAAAGCAAATTCATATAGGTCTGTACCTGAGGGTGATACATGTCACGCGAAAATGCTTTACAAATTTAGAAACCTTGTTAAGTGTACGAACTACGACTTATCAAAGTTTAATCTCTTTCAGATGAATGGTTTAGAAACGTAAACCGGATTCTGTCAGTGTCACTTGGCGCGATAGGGTGTTTTTAGAATATTTGTGAATTTACTTATTTATTTTCTGAATCTTACGTCCTTAAATAACAGTGATCTGTCTGAAATTTGTGTGCCGTTTATTATCTATATATTTGTGTGGTGTCTAATCATTTGGTGGTGGTAATATCTGTAACTGATTATTTTAGGTTAAGTGTTAGCCATGAACGATCCACCGGATCTTGATCCTCCGCCCGATGATAATCCCAATTCTATAACTGTCCCACTCTCGCATTGGGAAGAATATGAAAACACCGGCTCTATCTCTAATCCAAAAAGAAAGAAGATTTCTAAGGGTCTCACCCAAGAATCCCAGGAAATGCTTTCTAATCCCAACCATTCGAATGATAACTCACAAAAGGTGTCACAAAATAAAAATTCAGGCAGTAGACAATTATATAAACAACATGACATTTCTCCTTTTGTGATCCATATCCAAAAGGAGGAAGAGTCTCCGTCATCTGGCTCCACGCTTCACCCTGTCACCTTCGGAAGACTTCTAAAAAACTTATGCATTAAGAATATCATAGATGTCTCAGTTCAAAAAATTGGAAGAAACCGAATTTCAATATATTTTTCCACGTTTACTGATGCCAACAACTTTATCTCTAATATTTATTTAAAGGAACATAGTTACAAATTATTTATTCCTACATTCAATATAACTCGAATGGGACTGGTACGGGGCATCCCTGAGGACTGGACACCTGAAGAAATCATTGAGTATATAAATATCCCGGATGGCTATGGAGCAATTCTTAAAGCGAGAAGGCTAAACTATAAAGTAATAGTGGATAGTGTTCCTGTATGGAAACCTTCACAGACAGTGGTACTTACTTTTGATGGTCAAAAGCTGCCTCCTAGAATATTCCTTTTCTATAATTCCCTTAAAGTTGAGACATACATGTATCCTACAATTCGATGCTTTTCTTGTTGCCGTTATGGGCACACTAAGACCCAGTGTAGGTCCAAGCCACGCTGTTTCAAGTGTGGTGAAGGACACACTGGTGACTCCTGCAACGTTGAGGAAGAATCAGCCCTCTGTATCCAGTGCTCTGGTCGCCATTTCGCCATTAGTAAGTCTTGTCCTGAACTTTCGCGACAAAAATCTATTAAAACTTCTATGTCTCAACAAAATATCTCATATTCCGAAGCAGCTAAACTGCACAGTCCTGTAAAAAACCGTATTCTGAGATTCTCATGTCTTCCACAACTCAAACTCGGCCTCTTAACACCTACTCTCTTCCCTTTACCTCTACAACTCGTTGTAATAGTTCCTCTTCTTACAAGAAAACAGTGCAATTGAAACCTCGTAATCTCCCATCTTTTTCCCGAGGATACGAGGAGGGGCTTTCCAAGAACGCTCCCCCCTTAACCCCTCTTCCCTTATAGAGCCGTTTTCAGACAATCTCGCCCCTTCTTATGCTCCCCAGTTAGAGGAACAAACTCTTCCTGTGCACACTTTTCCAGACCATCCAAATTTTATAAATAATCCTTTTACCCTTGTGGAACTGCATAACATTCTCCACTCTGTTAAAGACTCTTCACCTGGTATAGATAATATCACATATTCCTTCCTAACGAAAGCCAGCCAGAATACTGTCGCATATTTTTTACAAATAATAAATAGTATTCTAGAAACTTCTAACATCCCTCCATCGTGGAAGGAACAAAGAGTTGTTCCCATCCTGAAGCCTTATAAAGATGCCGGTGATCCGTCTTCTTATAGGCCAATCTGTCTCTCTTCTGTCCTTCTTAAAACTACTGAACATCTAATAAAAAACCGCCTTGAGTGGTTTGTGGAGCATAATTCTCTTCTCTCCCCGTCCCAGTATGGTTTTAGAAAGGGTAAGAGCACTATGGACAACCTCAGCATTTTCACCACTGACATTCGGATAGCTTTTTCTTCTAACGAATCTGTAGTGGCAGCCTTTCTAGATATTTCTTCAGCATATGACAATGTTCAACTTCCGGTGCTCAGGAAGAAACTTCTTAAGCCGAGTATCCCTGAGAAATTGATTCATCTTATGCTGAGCATTCTTTCTGAGAGACAAATTTCCATTTCCCTGGATGGTACCCACAAAGTATCAAGAAAGGTATGGAAATGACTTCCTCAAGGATCTGTCCTAAGTCCCATCCTTTATAATATTTATACCTATGACCTTCAGTCTTCTTTAGAGAACACCTCTAAAATTCTTCTATATGCAGATGATCTAGTATTATACTTTTCACACTCATCAATTGAAACTGCATGCATTGGCTTATCTTCCTGTCTAGATCTTTTAAAAGGTTGGCTGTACAACAATGGATTAGATCTGTCCCCTACTAAGAGCACGGTGGTAATATTCTCAAGGAAGAGGTCCATCCCTGAAATTTGTCTTTCTTTTAATGGCATTCCTATACCAGTCAAAAATCATATAAAATTTTTAGGTGTTATCTTAGACTCTAAGCTTTCCGGATCTCTTCACTGTAACTACATCGCTGACAAATGTGAACGTTTATTAAATATCCTTAGATGCCTTGCGGGCGTTTGGTGGGGTGCTCATTCTTTCTCTATGAAGTTGCTGTATAATGCTATAATAAGAAGCGTTCTAGATTACGGAACATTTCTGCTCCAACCAGGAAATGTAGCAGCGTTTAAGAGACTGGACGTCATCCAATCCAAGGCCTTACGGATAATATGTGGAGCTATGAAATCCAGCCCAGTCAATGCGCTTCAAGTTGAGTGTTGTGATCCTCCCTTACTTCTCCGCCGACAGTTTCTATCTGACCGATTCCTATTTCGTATCTCACAGTTTTCCCACCACCCTCTTTTATCCAAATTATCGGAGCTTTCCAACTTAGTAGACTCCTCTAACTACTGGTTTAATAAGACAGCCCCTTGTTTAGTAACCAGTTTCAGGAAGTTACCAAACATCAGAGGCCATCCATACCGGACTCCCATTCTTCCAATCTATCGCTACAATTACGAATCTGTGATTTTCCAACCCAAAATTATTCATCTAAATATCTCCAAAAATGATCCCCAGGCAAACGTCAAATTTAACTCCATTATTCATTCAGAATGGGAGGGTTGGGACACTCACTTTTCACTGATGGGTCAAAATTCGCTCCTGATGGTTGTGTTGGTGCAGGGGTTTTCCATTTACAGTATAACATTGTGGAAAAAATTAAATTTCCTTCTGCTACATCAGTATTCACTGGTGAGTGTTATCCAATCCTTAAGGCAATAGAATACATACGGATAATGAAATTACCAAAAACCCTCATCCTTACTGATTCTGAAAGCGCTCTTGCATCTTTTTCCCAAAATCCCTTTTCATCCAAGATCCATAACCCTGTTATCCTTGAAGCAAACGATCATTTGTGTACCTATGAGAAGAGAGGAATTCAGGTAGCCCTTGCCTGGGTCCCTAGTCATTCAGGTATTTTCGGAAATGAATATGCAGACCAAGTGGCTAAGGATGCAGTTGAATGTGGGGATGTTTTCCTTTTTGTAATTTTTTATATGACCTTGTTTCTTTACCATCTTCCTATCTCCACAAATCCTGGCAGTCTTATTGGAATGAGAGTTCCAGTGCTAAAGGTAAACACTACTCTATGATCCAGCCTGAGATACCAGTTAAACCATGGTTCTTTAAATTGAAATCACCAAAAATAATAACATCTATAATCTGCAGGCTTAGGCTGGGTCATGCCTGCACCCCAGCTCACCTAGCCAAATTACATATTAGGAGTACCGCTGTCTGTGAATGTGGCCTGGACATAGGAGACTTTAATCACATATTCTTTTCTTGCCCTCTATATGACAGAACAGCTTTTATGAAATCACTTATAATGATAGGTATTCCTTTTCCATGTCATATTTATGACCTTCTGATTTCTCCCAACCTGAAAATCATTGAAACAATTTTTTGTTTCCTTAGTTATAATAACATTAAATTATAATATGTACTTATGTATTTGTGTAATGTATATATTGTATATATTTATATGTACCTACAATAGTTTTGGTTTTTGTGTATGTACTAATCTTTATTAAAATGTTTGTCTTAATAACAATGTATATTATATTTATTTTCAGATTGTCATATATTTCACTGTATTTACCCAAAATTTTTAGCTAGTTTAATACTCGGAAATAAACAGTAACATACTTTGACACTGGCAGTAGTGAAAAGGTTGGCAACCTTTAATAAGAGAAGATAAGATAAGATAAACGTAAACCGAACTAACAAAAATTATCAATTATTAATTTTCGATATACGAGTACAGATTAAAAATCAATTGAGTACGAAGTGTACTTAGACCGGCTATTACATGATTGTTCATATCATATTATAAAATTATTGTTTATTTTATCAGAAATGTATTTATAAGTCTATACATATAAGCCCGTTATTATAAAAAATATCATTGAGCATAGGTTAATCTAGACGTTTTATTATTTGTCGATTACAGAGCCAGCGCCGCTTATCGACAACTTTATTGCTTGTTATCGCCTTGTTACACAATAAAAATGGCGAATTCACGACGAAAAAGAAGGACTTGCTTATTCACTGAGGTTGAAGCGATGTTTGCTTCCCATATCGATTATAATGTTCTGAAGGTTGCATAAAAACGTTTCAGCATTTTAAGGATATATTTCATGTAGCTATAACCTGTACATTTAGGTAAAATAATATTTGACTTATATTTTTATCATGTGCAGACGCGGGCTTTTTTATTTGCTCTGGTACTGAAGCTCACAGGAAATCCTGTCTCATATATTTCAGACCATTTTTATTTTGAATACATATATGATAGAAACAGGCTCATTTCATGTAAATCAGCGCTTTGTGGCCTAACCATAAAATAACCATTTTTAATACTAGTAAGCGATAGCAGAGAAGTTACACAAGCCCACCTCTAAGTATCTACAAGCCGAAACTTTCCTTTTAATGAGCAAAACATTTAATTTTTCTGGATAAGATAATAGTAACACGCCATATTTTTTTATTTGAACAATTCTCTTTTTTAACTCATATATTTTGCTTGAATATGTTATTAAAGCAAAAGTACATTGATTTAAACACATTCAATCACTTAATTGGAGTGCTAATTAATTTGAATAAATAAACAGTCATGTTTGTAAAGTCAGTTGCTTACCTCGTATGATTCGTAGACAACATGTGCCGTGGCTACGACTCGGTCTCTGTGAAGCTGCCAGACATGCAGCTCGTGGATAGCCACAACACCCGGCACACGAAGGGCGGCTGCTCTCAGATCGCATGCTCCGAGCCCTTCCGGCACTGTTTGCAATAGCACCAAGCCCGCAGACCGCACTACGAAGCATAAAATACAGAACAGTTATATTTAGGTGGTTTTATATTATTTGTATGACATAACCTTTATAATCACTGGCACCATACGCGCTGAAGTAATACATACGCATCACTTCTGTTGTAAAAGTTCACAATGTTATTCAAATCACTGAGAAATGAGGATAGGATGGGTACTGTAATATGGTCAGGAATAAAGTGAAGCAATCATGATCCAAGGCATTACAGAAAACAAAACAAGAAAAAGGATTTAATTTTTGCAATATAAATGTACTGTTTCACAAAAAAAAATTTGTAAAATATTCTCTGGTTTGGACTTTCGTTTCAAAAATAATGATATTACTAAGTAAACACGATAAGAAATTGATTGTTTGTGAACTATATAATAATGGTTAGTATTTCGTAGTCTACAATATTATAACGTTTTCCATTGCTGTTCTCTTTGTGGAAATGCCACTAGTAACATTCTAAAATATTTAACTGTAGGCAAACTAATGGCTGTTGTTTAAAGTTTTACAAAAAGCGTCGTTCAGACGTAATGGTAGATGAGTCGTTTTAGGAGTATCTAGTTGTAATGCTTGTAATTGATTCTTTTTTCTAGGTTGTTACAATAAAATTATAGGAATTGTTTTCCGTTTGCGTAACATCGTCATTGCATGGTGCGTTGCTTTGCATTTGGTTCCGCTCCACCAGATAATAATTATTAACAGTAAATCTGCAACTGTACGATACTGATTGCAAACACTCTTTTGACATTTATTTGCACTTTGGTTATTACAACAATAAATAAATAACCACCTGTTACAAGCTTCTGCCACAGACTGCCCCTTAGACAAAGTAACATTTGGTAAACGACACCGCTAGTAGAGAAGTTTAAATATATGGAATTGGCATAACGAGTCAACGTGATATTTTGCAAGCTTAATTGCGTATATTTTACTATTTCTACCAGCGTTATCGATAATTGAATATTACTTGGTCTAGGCCCTTATGAAGGAATACATTTAAAAACAAGTATATCTGACAACAAACGCTTGCTTATCGCGACTGAAACGTTAGGAAATAGAAAATGTGTTTATGATATATATATATAATAGCATTGATAGAAATAACATAGCTAGGGTGTGACTTACGAAAAGGATAATTGAAGATGGTGAGTACAATTGCGGCGCATGCAGACAGCGCTGGGTCTGCTATACGAGCTGCGATCGGCTCCCATTCATTTGTAAGCCCTGCGCTTATCACGAACAAGCTGCCTGCGAGAATAGTATATTCTGTACAAACCAGGTTTTGTAATAGTGACCATAACCGACATTTCAATGACCCAATGAACTTTTTCATAAACAATGCTTATAAAAAATGATAATCTAAGAAAAAATGCTTATGAATTAAATCATTGTCATTGTCTTTTTTGCGGCAGGGCTGTGGTTTCATAGAAATAACATGAATTAAGAATAACTAAAATTGAATTTTAGTATTTGTAAATACGGAGATGAATCCAGGTAAAATCACATATATTGAGCATTTGGTTTCCGTAATGAGTAAGGTTTCCATTTATCCTAGTCTGTAAAAGCAAAAAAATCTTTTATGTGTTTTTGTGTAAACAATAATATTTACGTAGAATTGTTGTTCCGCATTGCTCGCAACATGCCAAGCAGTGAAATAAGAAAATATGACAAGGAAAAATACGAAAATAATAATCTGTATTGTAGGGTAAAATCATTCAAAGTCATTAGGTCTGGATTGTGCCTGGCCGGAAAGCGGCTTAGATGCATACGTAATGTGTCCGTCTCTAACCGGCAGCACCGGGCGGCACACTTGAGGGAGTGTGTCGTCCAACATAGGTAGAAGCGGCACGCGTCGTGTTCCCGTGTGCTGCTCTAAAACGCAGAGCCAAGAGAGAGGTGGCGCTTTACACCACCCCTCCTCACAGCGAGCAAAGGCCAGAGAAGGCTGTAGGTGGCAGGGGAATACCCCGGGGCTTAAGTCGATGAAAGTCTGTCACACAGCCCTCGCCGCTCCCTGACGGCACAGAATGGATTTCCACCGGGTTGCCATAAAAATGGGTCAGGATTGGGAGGACCTACATTAGGAGATACATTCTACCTACTCACTAGCAATGTCGGTTGGTGCGTGTGCAAGGACTGGCTCTGCAGACCCTGTCTTTAGCACAACTCCACCGCTTTCAGTGACACTCAGGCGTCGGCTGTAGCTCAATTCACGCCCTAAAACAAACAATCATTATGTATACTAAATAGTGAGTGGGCCGGCATAACTTTCACAAAAATGTGTAATTGTTGATATAAAAGTTTATAGACACAAATCTAAATATTTTTGTTTATAAAATCAGCCTGTATAACATATGCGTGACAAAAGTAAATACAACGTTCGTATAGAGTTGTGATTTATATATAAATAGTTTTGCAACACTGTTTTATGTGGGTGTTGTTCTACTTGTATGAATCTAGATTATTGTGTACGTAAATAGAAGAGAGTGAACTAAATACACGAAAGTCGAATGAGTACGGCTGTGGGTTCTCATTCGCTCAAATATTTTCTCAGTTTACTAATATAAAATAAATTAAACGCCGCTCTATTGAACAAACATAGGCCAAAATTAATATAATATATTTATTGCCTTTGTTATTAGTTCCTTAGACGTTCTTCTATATATGTACGTACCAGAACAAAAATACCAAAAATTGAATGAATTGTCTTTAACAGACCTTAGCTCGAGATAATAATAAAATTCTAGCTTTTTACGGTTTGTCTATTAAGTACACGGTATTATCAAAAAATAATATCAACGGTATTTTATTCAGTAAATATACCTATACCAATTATTAAATTAATTGGGTCACTTGTTTATTGTAAACATATGTTAGGGGGTTTTTGGAATTTTTGTAATTATTTTTATTTTTATATAAACTAAGTATAATTTTCTACTTATACCATATTCGTTTACTAAGGGAAGTTCAAGATATAGCCTCGGTTCAAATGATCAAACAAAACTAAATTTAAATTGTTTTCCCGCGGTAAAAATGTTAAAAGGCCATCGAAATCAATTCATCAGTTTCTACTTCATGCTTGGACAAACATGCAATTTTTTTTATCAGATAATAAAAATTGTAATGATGAATGACATTATCAAACGTGCGAACAGCAAGAGAAAACGCGGCAAAGATTCTAGTCCTGGCATCCTTTTCTTAGATTACGTACGGATTTGAACACCACATGCTCACTGATGAAGGAAAACATCGTAAGGAAACCCTCATGGAAGTTAATAGAAATGTCATGTGTAAGTGCCCTGAGAATGGCGATTAGCTACGCTACTGGTCGTGTTGGGCATGACATATAAACGCAAAGTGGATGCAGCCACTAATCTATTTCTGCTCACCGCGCAAAGGATATAGCGTGACGATATATTATTGTTATCATGCATAATAATCTATTGTAGTCATGCAACTATGAAGTTAGGATGTGTAAAATGAACTTCTTAATTTATTACGTCAATGGATTTAAGAAACGTAAAATAAATTGCTTACGAATGGACCTGCAATAAGTTATAAACCTATTGTTGCCTTAATTATAGCAAAGTCCGTATTGATGTCCCCCATCATTTACATAGATTACTACATATTTACCTACAGTAAACTAATCAGTAATCGCTAGGTAGCTGGTAATAGGTATTTGCTAGGCTATTCATGTTTACGTAAGAATCACTTTACAGGATATTACTATTGAGACTTACGAAGTGACCGATAAGTAACATCCACTAAACAGACTGTTATCTAGAGTGCTTTATAGACGATGCTGTAGAAAATGATACTGTTCACGCCATTTGTCGATGCATGTGTTTGGTTGCATTTGCGAACCCCGCCGGGTTAGCAGTTCTGTATGTTTGATATATCGTCACTTGTCGGTTGATCTTGTAATCGGACGGTGAGCAAACTATCGCAGGTTAATATTGGGATTTCAGACGAGCATGCAGCTCACCTAAAACGGTACGTATGCACGGCAAAGGTAAGCAGATGTAGCTAGTTATATGTACGGCATAAGTTAGTTAGTTAATAATAGGTCCTTACATATGAAATTGGCGTTTTTCGTACTGGCCACTTTAATCACAAATTTCTCCTCTTTGGTAAGGAATTCCAAATTCAAATTTGTACAGTTATAGACTCATGTATTTGTGCTTCGATGATCGTCATTCATTTGTTTTTTCTTCTGTTTTTTTCTGTTTGCGTCACTCAATTTACAAAATGGAAAACTTAAAATATCGCATTATTTACGAGTACGAGTTCCGCCGTGGCACTAGTGCTGCGGAAACAACTCGAAGGGTGAATGATGTGTATGGCGGTCGTGTTGCAAAAGAAAACACAGTTCGTTTTTGGTTCCAACGTTTTCGTTCTGGAAATTTCGACCTGCAGAACAAGCCCCGTGGACGGCCTGAGACTCAAGTTGATAATGAAGAGTTGAAGGCTATTGTGGAAGCGGATCCATCGCAAACCACGTCCGAGTTAGCTGCAGGCTGCGATGTTAGTGATAAAACCGTTTTAATTCACTTGAAGCAAATTGGGAAGATTAAAAAGCTTGAAAGGTGGGTACCTCACGAATTGACTGAAGCAAACCGGCAAACGCGCGTCGACTGCTGCGTTACATTACTAAACCGGCACAATAATGAAGGTATTTTAAACCGAATCATTACCTGTGATGAAAAATGGGTTCTTTACGATAATCGAAAGCGCTCAGCGCAATGGTTGGATCCTGGCCAGCCAGCCAAATCCTGCCCCAAGCGAAAATTAACCCCAAAAAAGTTACTTGGAAGCGTTTGGTGGACTAGTGCCGGTATTGTTCATTACAGTTTTCTCAAATCTGGCCAGAGTATTACGGCTGATGTCTATTGTCAGCAATTGCAAACCATGATGGAAAAGCTAGCGGCTAAACAACCTAGGCTGGTCAATCGCTCCACGCCACTGCTGCTTCACGACAACGCTAGACGACACACTGCGCAACAGACGGCTACTAAATTAGAAGAGCTTCAATTGGAAAGTCTAAGACATCCTCCGTACTCCCCGGACCTTGCTCCAACAGATTACCATTTTTTTCGAAATTTGGATAACTTCTTGCAAGGGAAAAAATTCAACTCCGATGTACGGATGTCCGGCAGTCCAAATCGCCTTCAAAGATTTTATTGATTCCCGTCCGACTGGTTTTTTTAGTAAAGGGATCAATGAACTACCTATGAGATGGCAAAAGTGCATAGAAAATAATGGTTCATACTTTGATTAATTAAATATATTATATTAAAAAATATTCGACTTTTTATTCCTCCCATACAAAACGCCAATTTCATATGTAAGGACCTAATATATTTCAATATCGTATTTCACGAAATAACCAACCTCTGGTGCCGCTGGAATCTTATGGCACATTTACATTAGTTCATAGTTCTTTTTTTGTTAGCTTTACTGTCTGTTTGTGTATTTTTAGGTTAAGGTATGATGGGACTGGTATATTTTAAAGATCAAAAGCCGATTAAAAAAAGAGAGAAAAAAGAAGTGTTTTCTACAATTTACGCTTTTCAGCAAAGTACTTACCAGCCAGTAGCAAGTAATTGATAGCATGAATCATCAATCCTATAACTGCACTGCCGATGATGACTCTCGGGTATCGTGGCGGCTGTCCGTGTGAGGAATGAACTCCAAGCTGCAGAGCATTCACCACCAACGCCAGAGCGAATGATGCAAATAATACGTGCACCGACAGCCGGCCCACCACTTCGATGCGAGCCCATCCGAAAGTGTTGCGGAGTCGACCCTCGCGACCTGCACCTTCGTCAGCCCTTTCGTACTGTTTGGCAACAAAGAAATTTATACTAATATTATAAAGCTGAAGAGTTTGTTTGTTTGTTTGCTTAAACGCGCTAATCTCTGGAACTACTGGTTCGAATTCAAAAATTCTTTTTGAATTGAATAGACCATTTATCGAGGAAGGTTTAAGGCTATATAAAATCACGATGCAACTATTAGGAGCGAAGAAATAATGGAAAATGTGAAAAAAATGACAAAATTATTCATCCTTGAGGGCTTCCATTGCGTGCGCTGCGGAAACGGTTCAAGATACCAAAAATATATGTATGAAATAATTATTCCTCTTGAAATGATCTAAACAAATGTCCACGACAGTATATGTCTATCTTTTAAGATTAGGTCACTAGAACCGTTTTTATGGTAATCAAATTTGGTCGAAATTAATGCATTATTTGTTAAGAGTTATATCAACGTAATAATATTAATCTTTATCCAAATAAATGTGTTGTTGATTAAGAGTATTTAATTGTGAACAAAATTGTCTTTGACATCACTTGAACATCTTAGAAGATATTACAAAACCTTATATAGCAAAACGACGTTTGCCGGATCAGCTAGTGCTTTATAAACGGTTCACTCTTTATATTGCGAACATATTCCAACTGTCGTTTGTTGATGACCGGGAAAGGCCTTTACAACTACACCTGGCTTGAGTAGGCGTGCATTGAATGTCAGCCAGCGATTTATAGGGTGGGTGGCAAAGCAAGGGCACCCCTGTGGGTACGGACCTCGACTTAGGGGGTCAGCCTGTGAAAATGAACCTAATGGTGATCTACTAGCGTTATATTCACTTCATTGCCTTAATTTTTAAATGTTTTTTTACACTGGCTCTACAAATTGCCTACAGTGCATCTGATGGTATATACAGTGTAGTCCAAAAACGAAAGCGACGATCAAAGGACGAGTTTCTATTGAGGCTCCGTCGTCATCTCGGCCTACATATACCACGACTGAAGGGCTCTAGGTATATGAGTTACTGGTCATACACTAGCTGATCCCGAAACGCGATAGGCCAAAGCGAGTCAATATGATATTCCTCACACTGGTGTACTGTGGTCATGACCCAGTTCAGGCAATCGCCCTACCACCACAAAATTCTTGTTGTTATGATTTGGAAGCCTTTAAAAGAAATAAAGTTAGCTGCACTATTACGTGGGCTAAGACATAAGGGGTGTCTCAGAATGTTTTTCGTTTTTGAATTGACCAATACGCGCCGATCGCTGGTAGCTGGGGGAGGGGAGTGGTCTCAAACGCTTGGCCGGCTTGTTAAGTTTAGTAGCCATGAATCGTTTCACGGGACCGCAGCGCGCGTTTTGCGTGCGAGCGTTTTATAAAAACAACGATTCCTACACTATTGTTCGTCGTCTCTACAGGACACATTTTAATTTAACAAGCTTAAAACATGTGCCAAGTGCCAATTTAATTAAACATTGGGTGTGCAAGTTTGAAGAGACTGGGAATACAATGCCGGACAAATCATCTGGGCGCAAAAGGACATCAAGGGCGAGCACGAACGTCGACCGCGTTCGCCAGTCTGTTATGGACGACCCACGACAGTCGTTGAGATTGCGCGCAGCTTCTCTGAATTTGAACAAATCTACGGTTTATCGCATTATTTCGAAAGATTTGCATTTTCACCCATATAAAATTGTTATTGTTCAAGAAATGAAGCCTGATGATCCTGATAAACGAGTCGGATTCTGCAGGACAATGAAAAACCGTTTTAGGAGTTTCAATAACATCTGGTTCTCCGACGAATCGAATTTTCACATCAACGGTCACGTGAATAAACAAAATTGCAGATACTGGGCTACCGAGAATCCGCTAGAACTGCATCAGAAGCCCTTGTACTCACCAAAAGTGGTTGTTTGGGCTGCCATATCAAGTCAAGGAATTATCGGTCCTTATTTTTTTGAGGATAACCGAGGTCGAACTCAGACCGTTAATTCTGATCGATATTGCCATATGATCCGGACTTTTTTGGCTACAGAAATGCAAAACCAGTCTGGCTACAACCGCAACACCTTTTTCCAGCAAGATGGGGCCACTTCTCATGTAACAAATGACTCATTAGCTGCTCTTCACGATTTATTCCCCGGAAGAGTGATAAGCCGCCGAGGAGACATAAACTGGCCACCGAGGAGTCCTGATTTAACGCCTGCTGATTTTTTCTTATGGGGCTACCTAAAAAGTAAAGTTTACAATCCATTGCCACCAAACCTGAACGTTTTGAAGCAAAGAATCACTGAAGAAATCAACGCTATTCCAAGAGCAATGCTCCAGCGAGTGATTGAAAATTTTAGCTCCAGGCTAAATGAGTGTGAACAAGTAAATGGTGAACATTTGCAAACGGTTGTTTTTCATAAATAAACTTCAAGATCTGCTCTTTAATTTAACAATAAATAAAACAAGTTTTAATGGATAATGTTGTTTTTTATTTAACATCAAAAAATGAAAAACATTCTGAGACACCCTTTATAAGCGTAAAGTAGATACACCCATTAATGTATCTTTACTCATTCCAAAAGTAATTTTTTTTTATTCCTGAGAAAAAGGACTTTGACTACGCAGTCATGTCAGCCTCGTAAACATACAAATTTAAATTCTTAATTCTAAAAATTTGTTTACAATAGTGTAAATTAACTGGGCCTGTTATTTTGTGCTTGTCCATCAAATAATACTTAAATTGATGGAAATGACCCAGATCCATCAATATTCTTATTTATAATATATGAGTGAATAGGCATAGGCATAGGTGTTTAGGCTGTGTAAACGCGGATCATCATTCACATCTTTCACCTTCCACCTAGTGTGATTGAGCTTGAAATCAAGCAATTAACTGTAAATGATGAAACACTAATGGTAAGGCAAATGAACTACCAAAAATTAATGGCGTAGAATAAACATTATAATGGAAGAGCCGGTATCTAAGGCTGAGATTTATAGACTCTATTTCGATTTTTCATAATAAAGTTCTCAAAAAAGAAATTCGTTTTGCCAAAAAACTGAATATATAATAGGAACTTGAGTATAGCATTAGTATTCGCAAAGCCAAGTCCATGTTGACGAAATCGATAACTTACCAAATCCTTTGACATTCATTGAGTAATATAGATTGTAATGTATTAGTAAAGTCTAGGCAAATTTAAAATTGAGTCAATAAATTTCAGCCTAAGTAGTGGCAATCTGAGACATCGCAGTACCATATTATAGTAATATTATATATTAATAGTTTTATATAAATGTCAACATCGCCTTTTAAAGGAGTCCTTCTTGAAAAAGTAAATATTCAGAAAACATATTCCTTAATCCGCATATTAATTACCTACGGAATGAATGAAACCTATGTATTCAAAGATTTTCAAGTTCCTAACCCTTGGAAGTGCGTTAATATTTTAGTTTAGTTAGTCCATATATTTGCGCTCTTCTTATTTTTTAATTATAAAAGTAAATTATTTATAAAATATACCTTATACGAAAGTAGTGTAGTGACGAGTCCAACCAGTCGGCACAACGAGTGGCAAGTATCTACGAGAAGTGTTGGAGAGTGTGTGAAATGAGATGCGAAGAGGCGACCGCTGAATCCACCTATGGCTAGTAACAGAGCCAGCAGCGACCGTGGAGGTGGTAGCCATTGCAGCCATTCTTTCATAGCCATTTTTACAATCTGCAGACAAAATCGTTTAGGAATCATTAACACGTATCATATTTTTCATGCAGACATTTTCGCCGAGACATCGAACTCAATAGTACCAAAAGCTAGGTCATTAGTTGTAAGGAACGTCTCAAATCGGCCTTAGATTATTTTTCATCTACAGATACCTATAAAAATTAAAATTTTCCCTTAATATTATTATGCCGCGTAGCAGCATGATAATTGTGATTAGCTGCGTTGTTAATATATCCCTTTGCTTCCCGAAAAGTATATAATGCATTGGTGTATAATATTTTTTTATTAAAATTGATTAACTATCTATATATCTTTAAATCGTAGTATATGTGGGCCGACATGACCATGGAGACTGTCACTAGATTTTCGTCCTATGATAGTCGCTGTCGTTTTTGGACTACACTGTACTTACCATCAGGTGTACTGTAGTCACTATGTCGAGCCAGTGTAAAAAGAACTCATTCATTTTATAACACTGCATAGCATTAGCAAATTATATTACATAGTGACAGGCAAAAAATAATAACAACAATATCTGGTATAAACATCAAAGTCACAATTAATTTTCTTATCATTTCGTGTAATGAGCTCTGTGGGTCTGATAGCGGTTTCACGCATTTTTCACAACATTAGGTATATAGATAGATATTTTTAGAATTTCGTAAAATTATTTGTTAGGTTTGATTGCTAAGTAACTATGATGATATAGAATACTTAAAAATTAATGTACGTACGCTCTATATGTACTGAATAATTTTCGTGCTTAGATTAAACATTGTATTAATTCGACTTTTGCTTTTGTAAAAAACCTTCTCGCGTCCGTGAATATTTTTATATATACCAAGTTGTTTCGAAAAGATAAAAGCATTTCCAATGGCTAGATGTTTTCTGGATGTGTGATTATTATATATGAATTTATAAGATCTACGTGTTTCGATACATTCAACTGCATTACACCAAAGCAACTTCACATTGCATTAAAATTCGACATCTTAGAAAAAATAGGTAACTTATTACAATTGAGAATTTATATTTAAAAATTTGTAATCTTATTTATATCACATCGATTGTGTTATTAATTTATTATAGCTATATAGTAAGAAAATATTTACTTGACTTATCCAATGGACTAAACATAGTTTATGGTTAAAATGATAATTATCAAAAACGCGATATTACATAAATTTATCCTTGTTAGTCTAAGTAACTGTTTTAGTTAATAAAAATATATTGAATTACATATAAGCAAAGTATTCAAATTTAACTTAAATTACATTAATTTGTCATCAATATCACTTACTAAGATGAATATTCAAATAATGAATTATATTTCCTTATTACATCTATTCACAACACTTCAAGTATAAAATAATCAGTGAATACACGTTCCTTTATGTTAATTAGGTCACATTATAGCCCCTAATGAGTATCTTATTTGTAACTTATAGAAATTTTAAATATACTTCTAGAAGGTTTTTCTTGTTATATGTGTAAAATAAACTTAGATGTTATGTCACGAATTCTATTTGTCATCTTGATCAAGGAAGACCCAGTTCAATTTCGTAATGATCCATCTCCGGCAATTGAAGTTGGTGAAGCGAATGTCATACATACGTGTGTTCATTCTGTCCCGACTGTTAACCGTTACGGGGAACTTATAAGTACGAGAATTTAATTATATATATATATATATATATATATATATATATATATATATATATATATATATATATATATATATATATTGTTGGATTCCTTTTAATCCTAAGCTTGGTATTTGAGTTCGTTGCTGCCACCAGGTGTTCTTATTTAGGAGAGAATACCAAAACTCCGAGCTTATCCCTGTGTCATCTCAGCTGTAAGTTTCTCTTTGGGTGAGTCGATGTCTTTATGTGTTTATGAAAACTAGTTTCAATGAGCGGATGCCCAAAGACTGTAGACTTCCCGAGAGAGTATCTTAGTTCATGTTTGTGAGTGCCTCCAGGGCACGAACCGTTGTAACTTCTCTCTGTTGTAATACCTTGTAAATTATCTCTTGTCGAAGGTGAAATGCCTGAGAACTTTGCCAAATAATTGATATACCTTTATTTGTCGAAGGCTTGAGGCCGTAAGGTTCTTCAATAAAGATGAATTTAATATTTCACTATTTATTTGGTTCACAAGATATACAGAGTTACTTACAATGCTGATGAAGAACTATTCTAGAGCTCTTTAACTGAATACAACTTCGGATTGACACTTGGATTTAAACTGATTGAATGAATATCAGCTCTGCCTTATATAGGGACAGCGCTGTTACAAGAAACGTTTGTTTGTTTTTAGTTAAAGGAGACGGTGTTCGAGAATGATCCACATATTGATCATTGGTATTTCTTTATAGCGTTAAAGTGATCAGACAATGCTGTTTTACCATTAAATGAACGATTTCTTAGCATGTTTTGTTAGCATGCTTGAAATGGATCTTTGTTATTTCCTTATCGATTTTTCAATGCGGTTAGACGATGCTGAACCGTTTAATGAATGATTTCTTGCCATGCTTGATAACAGATTGTCTTTTATGATTTCTTGTTTCATTCGATAGCTTTATAGCTCTTTGAAACGTTTTACTAAACACGATGTGTTTACAGTTATGCAACACCTTCCCCCTTAAAGAGAATTTTTGTTAACTTTTTGTTACAAAAATTCGTAGAATAATTTATGATTAAATGATTTTGCTTACAAGTCATAACTAAATATTAAGATTATAATAATTTTGCTAATACAATGCAAATATAAAGCCATGACTAAGAATTGAGATTATACAATGTTAATAACTTTGCTTATACAATGCAAAAGTTGAGTCATGACTAAGAATTATAATTTTGCTTATACAATGCAAAAATTAAGTTATGACTAATATTATCATTAAATACACTAGTATTATACTATACAATTATTTAAGATTCGAAAAGATTTTTCTTTCTTCTTATTTGTAGATTCTCAGATGATGAGATTGATCTTTTCCTTGAAGGAGCACTTGGTAATACTTGAAACGAAGTAGGAAATTCCTCTTGTTGATTATCTCTCATTCTACGAGTTTGATAATGAACAACGTATTGTTGTTGTGTTTGATTAGGTTCAGATTCCGCTTTAATACATTGATTATAAATTCTTATACATGGACCACATGATTCTTTTGGTTCACTGGTACAACACAAATATTTTCTTAGGAGTGCAATGATTCCACACCATTTTAATACATTATACACGACGATTGTCACGAGGATTCCCGACATGACATATAATAAAGTAGTGAACCATTGGTGATGCTTAATTATGAATGGTTCTTTCAATCTTTGTTGTAAAATCTCATCAATTTGTTGAAGCTTTTGTTGGGCATAATTTAGCTCGTTGAGGTCTAAATTTGCAAATTTTATTGGATCTAATTTAATTTCTTCGGTTATGTTTTCTCGAAGCTTTAAACAACAATCATCTTCTGTGATGTCGATTTGAGGTATTTTATTAGTTAAATTTTGGGTATTTAAATTCGCTTGGGCTTCTAATATCGCATAGTCCGTGTATGCTTTACAATTCTTATCAAGTTGAAGAATGCCCATAGATGAAATTGTTTCATGCTTTGGTTCAATTTCATAGCAAATTATAGAAATTGTCATAGGTTTTGTTAAGATATAAAGCCATTGATTATGTCTTAAAGGATGCCATATTTCTGTTTCGGCATAAATTGTTCTTATTTGACAATCTTTTGGAATGTAATTTATTCTTGTAGAGTATAATTGTATTTCACATTGCGGATGGTCTATTCTTCTTGATATTGTGATGTCTTGACATAAAAATTTATCTTCTTCATATTCTTGACATTTATTTAAGTCATTGAGTAAAGAGTAGACCGTCACTGATTGTGATATCAGGATATAAGGTTTGTAAGGTTCGATATAGGATAAGAATTCAGGTTTTTCCTTGTGAGGAGTTGGTAAAGGAAACATTTGATATAATAAATAAGGTTCGATATTTGAGATTGGTATCTCGAATGATATTACTAATAAATTATCCTTTAGAAATGCACTTGGTTTTATAATTTTATAATATTTATATACGTTATCCATATTTGGTTCTAAAGGAAGATTATAACGCGTTTGAATCTTTTCAAGTTCATTTTTAAGATCACTAGGAGTTAACATCTTATAATTCATTAGACCATTTGTAATAAAAGTTAATGAGTTTAGGTATTCATTTACAATATCAGAGGTTTGTTTAACCATTTCGGTTAATAATATTATATGGTCTACAATATCAAATTCAAAGTTTAATCTTTCTTCATTTCTTACTGTTTGTTCTGAAAATTTATTGAATTTCTCTAAATTTTGATTCATTATATTTATATCATTTTGTAAAGTTAGCATAGAATAATTAAAATTCGAGATAGTAGATGCGATTACATTTATTTGACTTTTCATTAATGTTTCTACTTCTCGCTGATTATTCATAAGTGATTTAATTGAATCGGTATAGAATTTTGCATCATCAGCGTCTGGTGTTCCAAACAACCATTTAAATGCTATTCCTATGCCGTTTACTATTCCACGTTTATAACGTCTTTTGTTCCGATTATTTTTATTTTGATCACCCACGTATTGGTGTGATATAATTAGATAATCATTTATCATACGTCTTATATCAAAACCGATGTATTTTAATGTAGTAGCACAATGAGTCTGTAAATGTTCTTTAGATAACTTTATACATAGATCTACTGATCTTAAATGAAATGAATTAACTGTTTTTAATCTATCGTTAATTAATGAGATATTATTAAAAGTTAATAAAGTAAATTTTTGATTACTTAAATTAACTGATCCCATATGATAAAAGAATATACCACTAGATTTTTGTATAGGAGAGATTTCAAAGCTCTTAATTAGGATTGGATATAAGGATAATAATGTAATTATTTTATTCATTTTTATTTTCCTCTTTTCCCGTATCTGCAACAATATTATATTGTTTTAATAAATTAAAGTGGTATGTTTTTGTTTTATTAGGAGAAATTCTTAAAGTTGCAGTTTTATTCTCATGGATTTGAATAATTTCATAAGGACCTTTATAGTTTTTCTTTAATTTTTTATTTTGGGCTTTGGAAAGCGCATCATAAACTAATACTTTATCCTTTTCTTTAAAATTATATTCTTGATTATGCGTTTTATCATAATTTACCTTAGAATTTACTTTAGCTTGAAGTTGAGCGTTTTGAGCTATTTCTCTTATTTTCGCGATTTTGTTTTTAATTAGATGTGAGAAATCATCATAACTTCTAGTTCTAGGATTTTTAGGAATTTTCGGATCTTGTCCAAAAACTAACTCATAAGGAGTAAATGATGTACTCTTTTGAATGTGTGAGTTATAGGCATAAATTGCTTGATTTAGGAACATATCCCAATTATTTTCATTTTCACCTACATAGCTTTTAAAATAATCCTTTAATGTTAAATGTACTCTTTCTAAAGAACCATTAGTTTGAGGATGATAAGGACTAGTTGTGATTTTATTCACATTTAATAGTTTTGTAAATTCTTTAAATGTTGTTGAGATAAATTCCCTTCCTTGATCTGTTAATATGCTTTCAGGAAACCCGAAATTAGTGCAATATTTTAGAAATTTCTTAGCTACAGTTATTGCACAATGATTTCTTATAGAATAAGCTTGAATGAACTTGGTTAAATCGTCTTGTACTGTTAATATAAACCTTTTACCATTTTCTGTTTCTGGTAAAGGACCAACTATATCTAAAGCTATTCTTTGATTAAATTTTGTAGACGTAGTTGTTATTTCCATAGGTGATTTATTAGGTTTGAAATTAGTTTTCGACTTTTGACAAGTTTCACAAGATTTAATGTAGTTATTTATATCCTCTTTCATTTTATCCCAAAAGTAATATTTTTTAATTTTATCATAAGTTCTTTGGAACCCTTGATGACCCGATATTGGATGATCATGATTTTCGAGTAAACAACTCTTAATTTCTTCTAGATTTTTTAATTCGATTCTCTCGTTTGAGAATAATTCATTGTTGGATTCCTTTTAATCCTCAGCTTGGTATTTGAGTTCGTTGCTGCCACCAGGTGTTCTTATTTAGGAGAGAATACCAAAACTCCGAGCTTATCCCTGTGTCATCTCAGCTGTAAGTTTCTCTTTGGGTGAGTCGATGTCTTTATGTGTTTATGAAAACTAGTTTCAATGAGCGGATGCCCAAAGACTGTAGACTTCCCGAGAGAGTATCTTAGTTCATGTTTGTGAGTGCCTCCAGGGCACGAACCGTTGTAACTTCTCTCTGTTGTAATACCTTGTAAATTATCTCTTGTCGAAGGCGAAATGCCTGAGAACTTTGCCAAATAATTAATATACCTTTATTTGTCGAAGGCTTGAGGCCGTAAGGTTCTTCAATAAAGATGAATTTAATATTTCACTATTTATTTGGTTCACAAGATATACAGAGTTACTTACAATGCTGATGAAGAACTATTCTAGAGCTCTTTAACTGAATACAACTTCGGATTGACACTTGGATTTAAACTGATTGAATGAATATCAGCTCTGCCTTATATAGGGACAGCGCTGTTACAAGAAACGTTTGTTTGTTTTTAGTTAAAGGAGACGGTGTTCGAGAATGATCCACATATTGATCATTGGTATTTCTTTATAGCGTTAAAGTGATCAGACAATGCTGTTTTACCATTAAATGAACGATTTCTTAGCATGTTTTGTTAGCATGCTTGAAATGGATCTTTGTTATTTCCTTATCGATTTTTCAATGCGGTTAGACGATGCTGAACCGTTTAATGAATGATTTCTTGCCATGCTTGATAACAGATTGTCTTTTATGATTTCTTGTTTCATTCGATAGCTTTATAGCTCTTTGAAACGTTTTACTAAACACGATGTGTTTACAGTTATGCAACATCATATTTAAAGTTTTTATATAGAAATTGAAGCATACAATAGAATTTTTGTAATGATTCGTTAGTTATATCACCATCAATAGGCTTAGAAATTGCAAATGTTTTAATATTATTGAAATTTAATAAGAATCTTAAGTCTTTTAATGATTCCAAAAGTATCTCATGATCTATTTCATCACTAAAATTCTTTTTGACATAAATTAAGAATATTCTTTGATGTGGACTTGTAAAAGTTTTGATTTCTTTTAGGTTTCCCATTATTTCTCTATCTGGAAACATTTCTTTTATATAATTGATTCCTAAATTATTTTCACTTGCATCGCAGGAAATTGGTAATATTAAAACTGGAATTTTTGTAATAGGATTATTAATATCATTTGGTTCATGAATTATAGCATCTTGAAAATATTTTTCAAAACTTTCATAATTATATTGATTTATTATATGAATAGGCCGGCTTAATGCATCGGCATTCACATTCATTTTGCCTGCTTTGTGAACAATATCATAATCGTATTCTAATAATTTTAGACGCCACCTTATTAATCTACTTGATGGGTCTTTACAATTTTGTAACCATAATAAGGGTTTATGATCAGTTACAATTGTGAACTTCCTTCCAAAAAGGTAAGGTCTAAAATGTTTTACTGAACAAACAATTGCTAATAACTCTTTTTCAGTAGTGCTGTAATTCTGTTCAGCTTTATTTAATGTTTTTGAATAATAAGAGATTGGTTGGTCTTTGCCTATTTGACCTTGTGAGAGTATTGCTCCGATAGCTTCATTTGAGGCATCAGTAGTTAAAATAAATGATTTATTAAAGTCAGGAAATTGGAGTATAATCTTATTTGATAAGATTTCTTTAAAAGTTTGAAAAGATGTTTGGGTTTTATCGTCCCATATAAACTTAGTATCTTTCTTTAACAAATTAGTTAAAGGTTTGGCAATTGATGAGAAATTTGGTATAAATTTCCTATAATATCCGACAAGACCTAAGAAAGATTTAATATCCTTTGGATTTTTGGGCTTATTAATTTCTTGTATAGATTTAATCTTTTCAGGATTTGGAGATATTCCATCCTTATTAATGACATGACCTAAATAAACGATTTCTTCTTTCAAAAACTCGCATTTGTCTGGTTGAAGCTTTAAATTATGTTCCCTTAATTTTTCAAATACTTTTATAACTTTTTCGTTATGCTCTTTTAATGATTCAGCATGAATTACTATGTCATCGATATAAACAAAGACTCCTTTTCCTATAAGATTTGATAATGCCATATTTATCATTATTTGAAAAGTTGCTGGCGCATTTTTTAATCCGAATGGCATTCTTGTATACTCAAAATGACCAAAAGGTACTGTAAAGGCAGTTTTTTCTTGATCTTCAGGATCCATTTTAATTTGATGAAAGCCTGAAGCTAAGTCTAGTGTAGTGAAATATTTAGAATTACCTAATTGATCTAATATTTCTTCGATATTTGGTATTGGATAGTGATCATCGATCGTTTTTTCGTTTAATTTACGAAAGTCTATAACTAATCTCCATTTTTTAATTTGAGAGGAATCCATTTTCTTTGGAACTATCCAAACTGGGGCTGACCAAGGAGAGTTTGAAGGTTTAATAATTTGTTGATCTAACATTTTCTTAATTTGACTCTGAACTTCTTGTTCATGAGCTTTAGGATAACGATATGTTTTTGTATGAATGGGATTATTATTTTCCATTAATCGAATTTTATGAGTAAGAATGCTAGTACTTGTTAAATCATCTCCTGGTAAATGAAAAATATCAGAATAATTTTGGCAAATATTTCGTAATTCATTTTCATTATTTTTATGGTCCATTCGTAGATTTTCATCTAAGACTTTCTTTCTATCATTAGATATTTGATTTTGATTTTGAATTTTATTATAATGTTCTATTTTATTTATTTGATTATCAAATTTTAAAATTACATCATTAAATATAACTTCATTTTTAGAGTAGTCAATTTTAGACTTTTGATTTTTGAGTATATCGTCTCCTATAATTCCGTCATAGGGGGTTATAATTTTCCTAGCATTTATTATATGAAATTTTAAATTAGAGTTGTAATCATTACTTTGCAAATTAATGTTTGCCGTACCTAAAGTTGAAACTACTTGATTTGGGATAATACCACTAATATTTTCTTTTTCTTTAGGGTTTAGGTAGGTCTTACTAGGATTTACAGCTGTGTGCTTAATTAAAGAAATAGAAGCACCCGTGTCTAATAATAATTGAATAGGTTTATCCGAGTTTTCAGATTGAAAAGTTAAAGTTTGACAGTTCTTATTTATAAAATTAACCTGATGTTTAAAGTTTTGCGATAATAATGGATCGTCATCGTCGCTATTTTTAAAATTAATTTGATTAACATTTCTTTGTTCCTTTCTTTGTTCGAAGGATTTATTATTATTATAATTATTATAATTCTTTTTGCGACATTCACTAATATCATGGCCTTTTGACTTACAATAACGACAAAATTTATTTGGGTCATACCAAGATTTAAAATTAGTGTTAGAGTTATGAGGTTCATTCTTCTTTAATTTTTTCCTACAATCGCGAGTATGATGGCCATTTCGTTTACAGTGGCTACAGTAACTAACCTGAGACTGATAAGTTCTCAGTTGATTAATTTTCATTAATTTTTCTTCCGTTTGCGCGATTTAAAATGCTTCGTTTAACGTTTTTACGTCACGAGCCCTTAACATCTTAGAAATTTCTGGATGACAATGTAATATAAACCGTCTTAAAGCAGTTTTTTGAATAGCTCTTTTGAGAGCTGGAACCTCGTCAGGATGATCAGCTTGATTTTCTTCAGCTGTCATACATTCATTTTTAATTTTATCTAACCTTTTATAGAAATCTACAATTGATTCATTTGAGAGCTGTCTTATTGTTTCAAGCTCTTCGTGTAATTGGGAAACATCTTTAATAGTTGAATAGTAATTTTTTAAAGTTTGTTTAAGTATTTCCCATGAATTTATTTCTTGGAGATTTATCTCATTTATTACATTATGAGAAATTCTAGAAATTACGTATCTTAATAAGACTTCTTTTTGATTGGGGGCTACTAATGAAAAAGCGCTATTCACACATGTAATAAAATGTTTTAGATTTTTTCTATCCCCATCAAATCTCTGCACAAATTTGAATAACGTATGAATATGTAGCCTTTGTAGACTTTGAGAGACTTCATCATCTGTCTCTGATTCTGATATTTGTGCATTATTAGACTCTCGATTTCCGCGAGACATTTTGTCTAGGAATAGGATTAGGAATGGAAATCAGAGGTATAATCAGTCAGTCGACTCACCTAGTGATGAAGAAAGTTTTCCTCAAGTCACGTAGTAGACCTTGCAAAGTCGGTCGTCCAGTCACGAAGTAGATCTCTTCAGAAGTACATCAGTCGGCTATGAATCTCGCAGTGGATCATAGAAGACCTTGGAGTTATTGATCGACTTAGGATGTGGAAGACCTTTGTGTAGCTAGCTTCTGCAGTAAGGAGTTGAAACTCGCCTTCCAGTTCCTTTGAGTTGTCCAGAAGTCTGCAGTATCCCACCGCTGCCACCAAAAATTTAATGCTGTTGGATTCCTTTTAATCCTAAGCTTGGTATTTGAGTTCGTTGCTGCCACCAGGTGTTCTTATTTAGGAGAGAATACCAAAACTCCGAGCTTATCCCTGTGTCATCTCAGCTGTAAGTTTCTCTTTGGGTGAGTCGATGTCTTTACGTGTTTATGAAAACTAGTTTCAATGAGCGGATGCCCAAAGACTGTAGACTTCCCGAGAGAGTATCTTAGTTCATGTTTGTGAGTGCCTCCAGGGCACGAACCGTTGTAACTTCTCTCTGTTGTAATACCTTGTAAATTATCTCTTGTCGAAGGTGAAATGCCTGAGAACTTTGCCAAATAATTGATATACCTTTATTTGTCGAAGGCTTGAGGCCGTAAGGTTCTTCAATAAAGATGAATTTAATATTTCACTATTTATTTGGTTCACAAGATATACAGAGTTACTTACAATGCTGATGAAGAACTATTCTAGAGCTCTTTAACTGAATACAACTTCGGATTGACACTTGGATTTAAACTGATTGAATGAATATCAGCTCTGCCTTATATAGGGACAGCGCTGTTACAAGAAACGTTTGTTTGTTTTTAGTTAAAGGAGACGGTGTTCGAGAATGATCCACATATTGATCATTGGTATTTCTTTATAGCGTTAAAGTGATCAGACAATGCTGTTTTACCATTAAATGAACGATTTCTTAGCATGTTTTGTTAGCATGCTTGAAATGGATCTTTGTTATTTCCTTATCGATTTTTCAATGCGGTTAGACGATGCTGAACCGTTTAATGAATGATTTCTTGCCATGCTTGATAACAGATTGTCTTTTATGATTTCTTGTTTCATTCGATAGCTTTATAGCTCTTTGAAACGTTTTACTAAACACGATGTGTTTACAGTTATGCAACAATATATATATATATTTATATATATATTTATATATATATATATATATATATATATATATATAATTATATATATATATATATTTAGGTTTTTTTTGTAAATGTAACATACTTTTAGTAATATGTCAATTTTTTTTGTAAGCATGTCTTGCTGAAAAATACAGGAACTTATTTGGGATATTTTTATTCTCGATTGTAAACAAAAATCTAATTACGTTTTTTCTTGTACACAATGGTAACTACAAGTATTTAAGTCTTATGTAATAATATATAAAGTATTTTTGATTAGACTAAATTATTTGTTATAGATTGTGTCTTTATTCGCAACTAAAACTTTTGTAACGATTATTTCTGCCGTCAATTACCGTTGAATGCTTATCCCATCATTATGTTCCTTTCTTTTTACAGCATTTGAACCTATAAACGATTTCCTGTGAATATATTTTTTTATCGACGGGTATAATTTAAGCCATTATTGACATAGTATCCATGACCGTACAGAAAGGCAATTTGTCGATAAAGCAGCACCAGCTATGTTGCTCAGCAGCAAGCCAAACGACTAGTTTGTATAGATATGTTAGAAGCGTTGTTTCATGAGACTGTTTTGTTGCATCGGACTTTAGATAATTGTAAACAGTATTTGTATCCCACTATAAATAAATAATTAAAGTCAGGTATTTTGTTGAATTAGAAAAATAATTATTTTAGCAATTCCAATCGCTATAAAGTTTTACATATTGTAAGATAAAGCAAAGAGGATTATTATACAGGTATTTTACTATATTTTTATTTATGGTTATGTAGAATTCGTAGATAAACCTGTAACTAATCACCCAACGGTTTTGAAGTGACGTGATTATAAAATTAACAACCAGATTATTATTAATTAATTAATAGAAAAGATTTACATATTCGTGATAAAGATGAAGATTAAGCTGATAGAGAGTAAATTTAATTTGGATTCATTTTTGATCTATACAATGAATTAATAAATCGCCGACAAAGGTTAATGCACTATTCGACTTATCAAATAAATTTTAATAATACATTAGACCCTCTAAATGGTTCAATAAATATTGCGTAATATATTAATGGTAACATTAAAAATAATATTACAATTATTCATTATTTTAAAAGACACTGTGCTTGACCCCAACCCGATAACTTCAGAAGTTTACTTGACTTTTTAACTTCGCGCTCTATTTAATTTAAATTCAATCGACAGGCGCGAGACGCTATTCGTTTTTACACGTAGAATGTTTTTTTTTAAGAAACCTGCGTTTCAAATGAATATATTGCGAAAATAACAATGTTGAATGAAAATATTTCTTTTTATCCGTAGTAGCTTCTCTACTTACTACAACATATACGTTTATGAGGACATGTATACTTTATTAATATTAGTTGTAAAATAGTGAAATACGTTGCATAAAGATGCAATAAAATACTCAAAACAAACAGCCTATGTTTTCGATTGTTTGGTTTTTGATACTGGATTTGATGTATGTAGTTTCCGTCCGTAGGTTTTAGTTTTGGTACCATACATGTGGGTCTCGAATGTCGAATGTTCTAGAACGAGCATTAGTAAGGCAGTACGGCGATGGTGCTAGTAGTCAGGTTGCGACTATAAGTTTTGATTGCAATAACTGACATGTGGAGGCACGCTCCATCCTGTCGTGTTTCGGGATCACAGGCCTTACTACAAACATTTGAGATAATTTGTTTGTATGGTAAATCATCTTTTTCTAAGGAGTTCTGAAATCGGCACTGTAATTCAGTTATTGCAACTGCTTCCCTGATGAGAAATAAATATTCCGAAGTATTTAAAAAACGCCAACTAAATGACGTTCATCATATGTGTGTTGCTGTGAAAGACGTTAGTGGATTGCAAAGAGTTGGCATTTTTCTAAACATCTCGGAATACAGGGTCGATTTCATAGTCCCTCGGAATAAGACTTTATGAATTTGTAATCGCAAATATTTCTTGGAACACCTTAGCGCCGGGATATCTAACTTCTTCCCCACTTCTTCTCAAAGTCGGTAGCTCTATCTCGACAGAGATCACTTTCTATTACGCAGTTTGTCTGATTGCATTTTGATATATGCCTATAAAAATTATACTGAAGTCATGTTATTTATTTCCATGAGAGATTTACTTTAGAATAACAAATAACTAAATTTTAATTGCAGTATATAGTATAGGTACTTGTTTTATTTTGATGCATTTGACATAAATTATATAATATTCATTGTTCACTAGATGTAAAAATGAAGAAGCGAAAAGTCTATACAGTGACCTATTTTTGATTAGCCTCTTCGGAAATATTTGACGGTCGAATATTTTTAAATGCCAGTCGAGGAATCTAATGTTCTTGTTGTTTTACGTCCTCGAGGTCAATATTATATACATTATTGGTACATAAAACGACATGTTTATGTTTTCTATAAATTTCTGTCCGCGATTTAGTCTATGACAGTAAATATGGAATAGTACCAGTTAAGCTAAATTAAATGTGATTATAAATAGAGAGAAAACCCATTGTACTTGACTTCTCTATTATATTCGTATTCCCACAGGATCTAAGTATATTTCCGGGATACAAATTTACTTATATATTACTTCAGGTTAATCTAATCACTCATCCCATAGTTTGAGCCTGAGAAAGGTTCTTCGCTCACCGGGCCATTAGAGGAATAAGGATCGACCGTACCCGGCTAACATCTAGTTGAGGGACACCCCAGAAGTTTTTGCCAGTAGGAGTCTGTCACACTGGGGTTGCAATTTAAAATATCACATTGACATATTATATAAATTCCATAGATTTACACCTTTCTACTAGCGATATCCCTAAAGGTATGTTAATTTATCTATGGCGGCTGGTCATATAATCAAGATCATACATATCGTTATTTTTATTTTTGAAAAGATGTATGAATACTGCGAATTTTATTAAGTAATATTAGGATTTATTTTAAATAATAGTAGAACTGTGCTTCATTATCATCGCAATACGTCGATAAATATTGGATGAACGATCATATCACATTGTGAGATTCGTATCAAGAGGTAAAATTATTGGCAATATACATATGACATTTAGGCATTTAAAATTTTCCCTTTTCATCTAATTACTTAAATGCCCTTGTAGACAACAAATATAACAAATATATTATTATACATAAGCATGTATAAGTTAATTCTAATGTCTGCATTTGTTTAATATCATTATTATAGTCTAATTTTCAGGCAGGAGCAACATTTTTCAGGAGGAGTATTGTATCTGGAATAGTTCGTCGTATATTTTTGTACCTTCTTATTCGTTTAAAACCAATAATTATTTTAATATTTAACACAAAAGTGTTTGCTCATTCGTTCGACACATACTGTTGTAATAATACATATAGTAAGATACACTACAAGAGCTACATCCGGTCGCGGCTCACGTACGTGGCCCCGGCATGGTACTCGTACCTGTCTACAAGGATGAAGAAGCGGCTTCAAGCCCAACAGAACCTCTCTCTACGCGCGGTGTTGGGCGCGCCGTGGTACGTGAGCAACGCGACCATAGCCCGCGATTTAAAAGTCGAAAGCCTCGAAGCTTTTGTGGGTAGCCTAGCTACTAGGATGGTCAATAGAGCGGACTCGGCGGCGCACGTTCTCCTCTAGAATATTGCGCCGCTACACGCAAGACCTCCAGATACAGGTGAACGCTTCGAGACACAAAGAATTAGATATCTTAAAAAGAAGAAGCCTAAAGCCCGCGATCTAGTCCTTACCTAGACTACGCCCGACCCAAAGAGGGCGCGCTGGAGAGTACTAGGCGGATGTGCGACAGATTCGCACACCCTCATCATCTCGATCTCACTGAAGAAACACCCAGACGGACTCCGTAGACTTCCACCAAGAAGGACGCGCGAGCTACTTTCGACCAGTGACCAGTGAGTTTCGTCTGTCGTCGCAGACGGGGAAGAACGCCGCCGTCAGGAGGTTCGCCACGATATGACTTCCCGCTCACAGTCCCCTACATACTTTGTGCTAGGTTAAGTTTTAATTGTAAAATAAATCTTCCTCTGTTGTTGTTTTTATTTTTATTTTAAGGCTTAAGTTAGTTTTTATTCGTAAGCTAGTTAAGGTTGTAGTTTGTTTAGTTTTGTTTATAAATTTATAATGTAGGCTTAAGTTAGGTTTAAGATTATGCTGTGGCGAATTGATTACAGGACCCACAGTCCCCGCCAATGCGCAGAAGTAGTCACCTTGGGGTTTTTAGTCGGTATAAGTCCGACACACCTCGGTCGCGCAACTTCCCTGTGCGGCTGAGACGGTCCTATGAGGATTTTCCCCAAGTAAAAAAAAAAAAGGTTTAAGATTATATGCAACCCCCGAGAAGACGGCGGTGCGTTGTGACGCGCTCTGCCGAAGTATACTATGTGGTATCGGGGGAGGCGGCGTCTCTCCCCGTGATTGTGCCTGTCAGGCGCGGCGTAGTGGGGCTGCGGCGATTTGATTACAAGACCCGCAGTCCCCACTAATTCGCAGAAGTAGTCACCTTGGGGTTTTTAGCTGGTAAAAGTCCGGCACACCCCTGCTGCCACCCCCTTCGCGGCCGGGAAGGTCCTAAGAGGATTTTCCCCAAGTAAAAAAAAAGGTTTACTATTATATTGTAAATTTATAAGCAAATAAAGGACGCCACTCAACCCTTTTCAGCGGACGGATGAAAGAATGAAGTGTGAAAGGTAGCAGAATGTGAGTGGTGTGAAATTTGAATTTGAATTTGTAGGATACCCAATATTGAAAAGAAAATAAAATTTACCACGGTTAAGCACATAAGCCGTTTCCCTTTTTCACCCACCTTTTAAACGAACAAACCTTGGCTTAAACAGTACTTTATATAGATTATCTCGGACCTATAATCTTCTTGGAAATTTGGTCGATTTGTTCGCGGACTCCCTAACGTTCAAGAGAAAGGTCTTCGGGTTGTTGAGAGATGTACAGACTTGTAATCTTGACTTAGATTAACATTAATACTAATACAATGTAGGGCAGGCCAATCTAACGTATATTGTGGATGCCTTAATAGGAACTGTACACTGTTAAGAGGTCGGTACATATTACAAATATTATGAAAAAGACTGCAAGAAGAAAGCAGGTAGCTGTTAGACTATTAAAAAAAACCTGACATCACTTGAATATAAATGCTTTTATTGATGAAAATAACATAGCGTTGTGTTTCTATTTATAATTTATATATGTTTGGTTCTTATTATATATTGCCAAAGTTATGGGCCAGATATAAGTTCGATTCGTAATTTTCACTGAGTAGTAAGATGAGGTATACATACATGTAACTGTGCTTTTTTCATATCTATTACATTTGTTTTAAGCTCATGCGCAGGTCAATGACTTAGGTATTTGTGATAAAGTCGAAGAGTATGATCTATTCTGACAGCAAATGTCATTGTATTGTTCACAAATACAATAGGCATTCATAAAATAAATAAACATCTTGCTAGTAACGCTTTATTTATTTAATATCAGGTCATGCCACTAGTGGGATAATTAAGAAATATGGAACATAACTATCTCTTGAGTTTTTCGCTTCCCTAAATTAATTATTGGAGGTAAGGTTAATTATTGTTTGTTGATACCTTTTTATAGTTTCAAATATATATTGTATCTTCTTTCTTTCTATGTGTAATTCATGGAGCTAGCTAGTTCTACATGCTTTATCCTTCTTATATTTTCAAAATGATAAGTGATAAGTTAGACTTTAGCCTGTATTTTTGGAGTGTAGTTTTTAGAGGCTGCTTCTAAAATAAATTGGGTAGTTAAAAAACGTTTTAGCTATTTATTTCTAACGTAATTCTTTGTGAACCGTACAATCACGCCGCGCGGATCTACTTCAGTTTTATTTTTATTGTAATTCAGATGAGTGAAATTAGAAAGGTCAGAGAAAATGCTAATGTGAAACGAGATGGTCGTTTCGGACGGCTGCCCCTCGAATATTTGCATTCGACGTCACCTTGATTATAAGTAGCACCTGTTATAATATTATCGTCTTTGTATCAGGAGCTAATATGTAAAAAGAAAAATTAGGCATGGTGAAATATACGCAAGCTCTGTTTATTTCTCGCTGTCGTTTTCATTTCATTTTTCAGTTGAATGACCTTGTAAGCCACTAATAGTTGCGTCTATAAATTGTAAATCGTTGTAGATATTAATTCATTTGTTTATAAGAATACTACTCTCTTTATAATCAAAGTTTTAATTGAAAACTCACCAATAATCAACACGTTTTATATCGGTTCAAATGCACAAATTAAAATAGCAATAACAGCCACAACACTCTTGTTTTGTAAACAATCGTCGTCTGTCGCGGTTATGGCACATATCAAATGTATAATAATTTTGGTTGCACACGTTTGTAATCCGATTTTCGTATATACCGATGTGGTTTGTCGGTGTTCCGGTACGCGAGTCTGCGCGAACGCCGATCGCACTTCTGAGTGCTACTGACGGTTTGCGCGCGCGTCTTATCGTCTATCGATAAACCTCTCGCACCAGATAAGCGCACAGCTCAAACTGCTCCCGTTTTCTGATGCAGGGTTGTTGTTGATGTTGGTTTTTTCACGTCAATAGTAGCTGATACTGTTGATGATTTTGATTTATTCCATAGAAAATCTATAAACAAAAGTTTACAGTTTTTTTTTTAATTAAAGCTAGTTATTTAAAAGCTGCTTTGACTTTACCATCAAAATATCAGTTTTATTTAGCGTAGGTTCATAAATTGTATTACGGATTGCCAACGATCCATTAATTTTTTTTAATTGAATTTTTAGCAAATTTTTTTTTAATCAAGATATATCGTAATTAATCTTTACAATTACCTCTAATTACGTCTTGCGAGCTAATAAATAGTTATGTGTGGTTAGATTCGCTTTACATTACAGTATTAAACCATAGCCAAGATTTACATGTGATAAATGTATTTGTACATCAGTGGCGATTGGCGAGCGCGAGCATAAGAAATATTCTCCGGGCAAGCAAATTATCAGTGCTTGACCCGCTAAAACAAAATGTTCATATTTTTAGATACGTTGTATTATGACGATCACAACGCTTTGGTACTCTTTGTGAGCAAACGAAGAATCAGTTTGTAGTAACAAATGAAATATAAATTCTTAGTTCACTAAGCATAATTATTTACGTTGTTATTGGTTCAATAAACGCGTATTGTAATAAATTTTTGCACTTAGTAAGTAATTCATAGAAATAAATATAAAATTTTGTCATTTAAAAAAATAAAACATTTTTTTGTAATTAATATAATACATTTAATTAAATTTATAAATTAAAATACAAAATCGTACTTAAAAATACGATGATAGAGACGCAAATTCATACTATTGTCGCACGCAATGAAGGGCAAATGGAACTTGAACGCAAATTTTTAATATTTCTATTTAGAAATTTTACAATTTCAATTTATAGCCATGAAGCTATATTAATATTGTTATTTTAATATAAGATAATAATTTTGAATAGTAATTAATTTTAATAAATAACATTTTTAACGTTCTCTGTTTACAAAAAGTACTGCTTTTAATAGCAAAGAAATTCTGTAGCTGTGGGCGTGGCCAAAACTTCTATTTGTATGGCGCTGGGCTCTGCAAAATTTACTCTGCTTTCCGTAAGCGGCGCCACGACGGCGTAATTTATTTGTATTAGCAAACGTCATACTTGTCTAATCGGAACGATAGATAGCGTAAAATGAAACATATTATAAAGATATCAATATTTTATTTTTTTTATATTTAACTTTTAGTAATTCTTCCAATATTTGTATGTAAGGTTTAAACAGCTTTTATGCACATATGGGATGAATGCCACCGATGTTCATTAAAATCCGGGTACAGAAATGGACGGTAAATAATTTTAAAGACAATTTTAGACATTGATAAATTGATAGTTTGTGAGTAAAAGCAACAAAACTTTAAATTTGAAGAGCATTTACGCATTTGTAGACCTGTAGTTATCACTCGCAGTCATTGGGCAACCCTAACTGATTATCAATTTAGTCATCGCCTCTTTAATAAAAGGCCACAACGCCCATGTGGGATGTCAATTTCGGACCAGAAGACTATAGACTTAATATTATTGGTAACAGTAGTAGTATATCTTTGTTACGCTGAAATGAGTTCAATGCAACCTTATTATAATAATTTTGGGCTTAGACAAAATAACATAGGATAAATGATAACGATAAAGAAAATTGCAATATGCATGAAATTATCATAATATGACGACGTGAAACGCCGGAAGCTTATGTGAATTCCATACATTTTTCACTTTCTATGAGAGTTATCGGTACTACGTACAAATGTTGCCTTGTCTAGTGGAGCTGCTCAGGGAAATAATATTCAATCTATGAAATTAAATTACCAGATTTAGCCTTTATAGAAATTAAACTATTTATTATTAAAACATACTGTACATTCTTCTAAACCAGGGTTTCTCAAAGTGGGGTACGCGAGAAGATTTACAACAACAACAGATATACGACAATATTTTAGCAATAGTGGCTTGATGATTAGCATTAGACAAAGTGAGTTGGTATATCTATTGATTGTGCAAATGCCATCACAAAAGAATATCTGGACTAATATTTAGGATTAAAAATCTCGCTCCTATGGTGAAAAGTATGCATTGTGCATACTCAGAAAAGCATTGGCGAGCAAGCACATGCCTAATGATTTATAAACAGCCCTTTCAGAGGTCGTAAAATTAAATAATTACTTTATTCTTAATTTAATCAGTTAAGGCGTTCGCTGTCATCTGAAAACTTTTACAGGGGTTCGTAGAGCCAGAAGTTTGAGAAATCCTGTTCTTAAGTATTACTATTAGTAGTATTATTTGTTTTTCTTATATTACCGTTAGACAAATAAATAGAGAGTGATTCTAAATATACTCGTACCTACTATTAATACAGATTAGGAGGTCACGGCCGGTCGATCTGCGCCGCACCGATATTTCTGATGCTGTCGTTTGCTCAAAATATCTCTATTCTCTCTTACACCTACTGCTAGGGATTTAATCAACTGTAGTGTGATTATATAGTCGGGAGCATTGAATTTATAATAACAGGGCCGGATGCATCAACTTGCTGGTATAGCAACTTCTACGGGCTTAAGGAGAAGTGAGGCACCCCGAGAATAATACTATGAGCCTGCCTGAATAGTACTATGTTCTAAAATATTTAATAGAACTTGTGATACTGTAAGAAAATGAATGTTTTAGCACTTAGGCTAAAAAATATTTTTTTTAAGTCACTTTCTCTAGGAGCTTACTTCGGCCAGTCTGCTTGTGTTGGTGTCATAAATTAATATTAAATGGTATCTAGTTCTTTTAAACGTAGATAAAAAATATAACGTTATTTTGTTAAATATACACGATTTGATAGTATTGGCTTTAACGCCAGTGAATCACCTCTTTTTTAGTCAAAACAAAACCCACTTATATACGAAAACCTAATTGAGTGGTTGTTATAAAATTTTCATTTAATAACTTTTTTTTGAGTCGGTTGTTATCTGAAACGAGATATTACACGCTACCACAGAGCTATTATTTTCCACGTTAGCTATTTAAACGGTTGATCAGTTTCAGCAAATACGGTTAATCGAATTAACTTTAGACGATGGATATTTTGAAACGCAAGCAATTTTATATATTACGGCAATTTTTTTGAATTTTATTATTTTCAATTATAATTACTTTGGATTATAAAAACGTTACAACACAGTATTTGATTAGTTGATTGGCGTGTAATATATATTAAAAAGGGAAGTGGATAATGTCCGACACACAGCCTATATTTATAAATATAATCTATATGTTGTAGCCTACAATTTAGAGGTATAAAAAGGCTTAGTAAGAAAAACAATCTTATCAATCGAAAAGTTCCTACCTGTGACAATAAAAGAAATGATATATACCTTTTTTTATATTTTTATTAATATAACAAACTATCGGTTGAGGACTAAGTGTGACACCGTTTTTGTAATTCATTGCACGTCTCTAAAAATATACATATATTGTAAAAACATCAATGAAATGCGAAAAAATGGTTATAACTATGGATGATAAATGAAATGTAGGTATAATATTAGGTACTTATTATAAAATATCTAGGTATAATTGCTTTCAATGATATATATACTTAGCTGAAATAGGATATACGTTGACAATACTGATATGATACAGTCGCGATGTTTCCAGTATTGTAACTGTAATCAAATAATCCTATTAAGCGTTGATAATAGACATTAATTTATTTTCACCCGCTCATCGCATGAATCGATTATTCCCTTTACAAAAAAAAAAGGCATATTTAATTAATACTGCGCTTGTGTTTAGCAAACATTATAGTTTTATACAAAAAACAAATTTCCAAAAACATGAACATAGAGATACAATTGCAGACACTTTTTTCTAAAAATACATAACTTATAGTTAGCTGTGTACGTAATAACATAATAAACTATTCGCTGATTTCTTTACTTCAAAGCAAATATTTTGCATTATTCGGCAAAGGCTCAGAAAATTGTTATTCTTTGTGTCCAACAGTATAATTAATTTATTCTTGCTTTCCAATATGTCTACATTGCAATATACAAATTTAAGATGCACCTTATAGTAACCACGGTTTAGTGTATATAAATATATACATATACACACACACACATATATATTATATATATAGTTCATCCCACTATATCCCATTTAGGGGGAGAGTAGTGATACATTCGTGGCTGTATTCCACGGTGTATAGTATGTTCGGTGGAGTAAAGGAAAATATTCTTGATCTTAAACCAACCGCTCCAGTTGCACCTCCGAGCAACAAATTGAAATAATTTATTGGAAATATCTCTATATTTTCTTACTGAGCGTTTTCTACCGTCTGTATAACGGCGAGTGTTCTGAAGACCTTTTATCCCAGTTCCACTCCCTTCTAAAATAGAACCACACGCATGGGTTTACGGAGTCACAACTCGCATAACTCACAACTTGGCTAGGACTAAGAAATTCTTTAACTCGAGATTTATAGACGCTATCACGACTTTCCTTCGCAAAGTTTAAAACAAAAATCGTCTTGCCAAAAAATTTAATATATAATAGGCAGGTGCCTGAGACTAGCCATAGCATTCGCAAAGCCAAGTCCATATTGACAAAATCGGTGACTTACCAAATCTTTTGACATTCATTGAGTAATAAAACTTAAAGCTCAGACTTGCTTTTACCGAGATGTTGGACTGTGGAACGATCTTCCGGCGAGCGTGTTACCTACTTCTTATGACACGTGTCGTTTAAACGAAGCGTGAAGAGATATCGGTTCGATCGCTGGGAACATTGATAGTCATTAGTTAATAGTTCGTTTTTGGGCTGCACCATGCTTACCATCAGGTAAGGCAGGCAAGGCAGTGACCACATCACTGTGCCGAACCAAGATAAAAAAATCCATGGAAAATTTATTTATGCGCAATTTTGATATGAACATTTTACGCAATATGAATATTTCAATTTGTTTACTAGCTCGTAATTTCAAGCACGATTTTCGTAACTAGGGCAAATAGATATCGTTTTAATCCCTTGGTGTTTTACTACATTTTAAGGCAATTTATCTGATATAATTTTTCTTTTTTAAGTACTTAGGTATACATTGTTAGTTAAATAATATAAGCTTAACTAAGTCTGTCAGTTTAATAAGAATACGAATACAATACATTTATGGAATGAACGTTACTGATTACGACCTTTGGATGGGTTGAAATAATATAATTAAACCTAATAATCTAAACTTACCTAATAGTTACGTCTATACTATAATATTATAAATTAAAAAATGTGCATGTTTATGTTTGAATATTCCGTTTTCATGTCAAAACGTCTGAACCGATTGTGATGAATTTAATTTGTTTTGTTTTTTTTTTTTTAATAGAAATAAATTAGCGCTTGGGTCCTTTACTACCATTTAGGGCTACTCTTTGTTGTGAAAATAAAACTTTAAGTAGTTGAAGTGGGGGATGCAATTTACTACGAGGAAATGATTATTTTTTTAAGTTAGGAATACAAGTATGGGCTTGTTATATTTAATACTTTTATATTATTTATGAGGGGAGATTAGGAAGGGTCGAGAAGGGTGTAGTGAAGGGGGGGGGGGGGGTGAGGAGTAGATTTAGCTAGTAGTTAATATGACATACATAGACTGTTAGGAAGTACGAAGTTTGTTGGAGAGCTAGTATTTTATACGCTAAATAGGTATATCTAATGTTCAATTGAAACTAAGTTACTAATTATTATCTTTCTTTTTTTTATTTCAAGCATTGCGTAGTCTCCATTTGAACGCTTTGCAAATAAACTACAATTTCTTTTTAGTTGAATTCATAATAAAAAAGAAAACAAGAAACGAACCAATACGTGCTAATTGACTAATTACACATTATTTAAAGTAGAACGGCAGGATTGATGTTAGGTCCAAAGTTAAGCAATTTTTAGGCCTAGACGATAAGCTATCTTTGTATTTTTAGTTGACCTAACTTATTAATACTTAGTTGCAAGGTTGCACGATACGATTATCTTATTTTATTATTTAGATATCTTTAGTTATGGAGGTTACATGTTTATAAAAAAAAATGTCCTATTTAGCAGTGATACATTTTATCGTAAGGACAAATGGTCTCTTTACAGATTACCAATTAAATATGTATTAGAATTATTCTGAAGTACTTTGAATTTAGGTGGCTTGTTCAAATAAATTATATAAAAACTTGCGTTTTATATTATTAAATATTTCGTGTTTTACAATTTAATTAACGACACTATTCAATATTCATACAAATCATCAAAAATATTGATGCTTAAAGTAATCCTAATATTTAATTTGAATTTATTTATTTAAAAAAATCCTAATGGAATTACGAATTAAGTCAACTTAAGAAATTTTAGGTTATGGTTTGAAACTCTTTAGTTTCCATAGGCATGCAATCGGAGAAAAGAAGTAAGATGCAAAACTGTGTCAATTCTCTACAAAGTGACAAAATTCACAAGTATCATATAATATTCATCGAAAGGTTAAAAACACACAAAAAATACAGCAGAATGTTAAAATCCATGACGGCTCCAGTTTCTCAAGGTAGATAGATATTTTTTTATATTTTAAAAACTTTATTGATATAATTTTTACCTTCAGATAACTTAAGAGATTTGCCAAGCAATTTCTCTTTATGTCGTTAATAGATATTGTAACTGTTGGTTTCTTTGCTAAGTTTTGGAGTTACCTAAATGTAATGCAACATGTAATCATAGTTTGTATTATTCTTGTTTGTAATTACTATGAAACTACTTTATAGTAAATACAAAATTAAATAAAATGCATTTAAATACATAAGTGGTATATTTTTACTTGTGCCTAGTCTATATAATTAAAAATTAATAGATTTCTCAATTTGTTAAAGATATCGAGAATATTAAGAAGCGTCCACAGCGACCTCTTGTAGGTAAAAGGCCACATTCAGCAAGTCCCGCACAGAGAGCAGGGGTAAGTTATTAGGAAAAATAAAATATAAATATTTTTAACCAATATTAAATAGAAGAAGATCTATATTCGTTTTTATGTATTCTATTTAATTAAGTTTTCAAATGCTAGTATTTCAGTATTATTCAATTAGTCGCCTCGATTTTAATTAAAATTAACTTCGTTTTTTACAATAACAATTTTATCTTTCGTTGTGATTCTCAATTTTTGTGTAATGCAATAAACAACACATATGTATATATAATTGCTTTAGCAATAATACTTGCCTTAAACCTAAATCAAAATGTTTGCTTTTATTTTTGACTTCACAGTATGCGATATACGTGTAACTCCATCTGCGCACCTTGGATGCCTTCGAAGAATTTGTATTGTTTGAATTAGCTTATAAATAAATCTGAGTATATGTTTAAACTTTGGTACGATAATATTAAACATTAGACTTTTTACAATGGTTCAAATTCACTACACTTAAAATAGTAAGTTTTTTTTCTGTTGGCCGTGAGGCCGCTTCTGAGGCCTGTACAATTTTACCGGGCCAAAGTTGTGACCATTGAAGATACTCACCCAGCAAGTTATGTGTTGTGTGGTAATGCAAGGGCACACCTGTGGGCACGAACCTCGACTTGGGCGGCCAGCCTGGAAAGAATCTAACGGTGATCTACTAGCGTTTCGTAAGCCTTGAGAAGAAACGCCGAAAGAAACTCAAGGCTAAAGTAAGTGCAGTAGAGTCCAAGAATGTCGATGATTATCATAAAGAGGTTAGAATTGATTGCCTTTAGTCAAATTTAGTCAGCATACATCATAGTAGAAGATTTCTGTGTATAGGTACAGGACATATAGTTGATACTAGGATGCAAAAAATCTCAGGCAATATTTCCTTATTAAAAAAATCTTTAAAACAGGTTATTTAAAAAAAAGGTATAAATCTGAATAATTAAGATGTTACTATGTTTTCATAAACGCCATTACGTGAATTATAATTTAGTGATTTTCTTAAATAACATATTTTTTTCCCCATTATATAAATAGAATAATAAGGCTACACTTAATTATTAAGCTATTGTTATTTGTATTGACCCCACATATTATGTTCATATGATTTTATAATGGTATTTCTTGGGAAAGCGTTAATGATAACTGTTAGTTATGAATAAAACTTGCCCAAGAAACTTAGTTAAAATGTATGCCATTGCTTTGTTATCTAGAGTCCTATCCTGCCGCGAAAATCTAGTGAAAGAAGATGCCACAGTTTGTCGCCATTGAATGTGAGTTATAAAAATAATATTCAATAAGTTTGTATTATTAAGAAATAAAATGTCACTGTAGTGTTTTTTATCATTTGAAAAATGGTAGAAATCCAATGCATTTATCCGAGGCTAGAATTATTAATAGTCTAGATACATCTAGCTTAAAGCTACAAGCTTACAGCTTTAAGCGTAAAATCCTAAAAATGATTTATAAATTAAAAACATGATTTTCTCACAACATATTTTTTTTATGCAATCTTTACATAACCCTGGATCTTTCCTATCTCGTTTTTACACAATCTGATAGTATGACACACTGCTATAAAATTTATTTTACAAACAATATGACGACAATCGTAAGTGACAATTGTCGTTTATGAGATGTATTTGGCCTAATGTATCATATAGTATCAATACAATTAATTAAACATGTCCTACACAGTTTAAGCTCTGTCTACACATATTCATAACCTCAAAAGTCTGTCCCTACTTATATTGAAATAAAGCTGCCTCTATTTTCTATGAATTGCATGTGTATCACCATTTTTTATTTCTTTCGAATTGAACAAAGAAAAATAAATTATATACTGTTTGTACTTTCCAACAACCTATTGTTGCCCAACAACATCATCATCTAGCCATTTTCGGGAACGATGACCACTTCAACACCGTTGTTGAAGACGTCCTTGTATCCTCATGAAACTTACGTATCCAAATATTTTCCTTATAAATGATTTGGATTAATACGAACACCTGAGTACGGAGTCAACATAATTGTATTTATATGCCAATGTTGGTCGAACTTTAATCTCGTCGCGATTGGCATCTAATTCAGTGCACCATCGAGCCTCAAAATTGGAGATCACGTCTTCTTAGATCTCCAGTCACTCTTTCATCCTGTCAGCTCTTCTCATTGATCATGCTGGATATTACACTTCATAATGTGGTGCTTAAGAACATACTTATACATGCGGAACTAGCCTGCCTGCTTGTGGTTGCCCCTATCTAGCTCGGAATAAAGGATGCGTTTCGCCACACCGTTATCTGCCATCCGTGACATATGACCACGCCACCGTAACTGTCGTCGCATGAGGTGGGCCTATATGTCATTGACATTAGATTGATATGACCACTTAGTATTTTCCACGCTATCGGACCAACGAATATTTAATACAATCTTTGGCACTTAAGCTAGAAACGATCAAGTTTGCGGACATGGCGATGATAAACTGTCTACGTCTGGCGGGGTATTGGAAACCCGGCAGAAACTAGCTATGTAGAGAGGATTTTGCTAAATGGTTTTAGGTCGTGTAAGCTTTGTATTTCATTTATCAAAGGAGTTAAGTAATAACGCAACAATAGTTACAATGCGTTGTAGGACAAATCGTTCCTAATAAGATCTGTATCGCAATTGGCGGATTTTCTCTGGGTAATACTTATATTATGCCATTTTATAATAAAATAATTATTTTTTGTCATGATTTTACTAAACTTCTGGGCACTTATTAACCCAAATTAGAACCTTGTTTCTACTTACAACCATTCGCATTTCACATGTACAAAAATTCTTTTTGCAACCAAAATACCATAAACCATACTGCTGGCAGCTTATTCGATTGATAGCGAACTATTTGATATTTTACAATAATTTGTATGAACAACAGGCTATAAAAAAGTCTCTGGATCGTCTCGACAAAACTTGTACTCCACCTAGCGCTTCCGCTCCGGAGTCCATACATTTACAGTGTCTGAACTATTTGCAACAGGAACAAGATCAAGGTATTTTCACTCATGCTTTATACACCTTCAATAATAAACATCCATACTTAGAATTCGATATCACAACGCAGTTCTCTTAATTGTGCTGAAAATCAATCTCAAATTATTTTGACCATTAATGTGGTCTCGAAATATCGTCTAGAGAAATAATGAATAAGAATTTTCTGGGTTTGATGGTGGACAGACATGCGTGAATAAGGAACTGTAAGTTGGATTCTGTAAAGATCTCAAATGGATGTCTCTTACCAGTCACTGTCGTTTTTCTACTACACTGTAATTTCCATCAGAAGGTAAATGGGGAACATATGAGCGTTTAGAATCACACACAATGGAGGTAAATAAACCTGATTCATACCTGAGGTAAACCTGTGGTGGTAACATGGATGCAGCAAAGGTGGGACAAGGAAGAAAAGGAAGATAATGTTTGAATAGTCTATTTTTTTCTGTCATTAGACTATAACACTGCTAAATATTGAGCAAGCTTGGTTACTAAATATTATTTTAGCATGGCTTTTTATTACTATAATTGGTTTTTTATTACTTTTTTTAAAATTAGTATGCGTATATTTTATAATATTACTTACAGATAAAGATGTAGTTATGCCGCAGTGTATTTTAGCAAAAGTAATGCGAATATTAGCGACGAAAAAAAGAGAATTTATTAAACTTCGCAAAAGTTTAATCGCTCAGCAGGTAATTTTTCATCTTATTTTTTATTATTTTTAAGTTTGTGGTACTCTATATCTGATCGAATTTATTTTTAACGGTAACCACACCAGTCGTAACACTCAAATAACGCAGATTTACCACAGTATGTTATTTAAGATATGTAAATTCTTTTTAATCGGATAAAAGATCTACAAAATCTAAATCTTTAATGTACGTTCAATTCCGGACATAAATTGTTACTATTTTCTAAATTTTATATTATAATAATTTCATCTTACACAGTACACATACTCTATTTCACATCAACAACAGGTCCTTTACAAGATTAGTGCAATCAGAGGCCCTAGAACGAAATATGAATATACGCTATAACGTATTCGTATGGTACTACATATACCTAATTCCTAGGAGTCCTAAAATCCGAGGTATTTTGAAAAACAATCACATGTAATTTCCTAATGTTTTTTATTAGCAATGCCACGTTGATATTTATGCATGGTGTTGGTGAAAAGGTAGTAAATTGCAGAGCACTTTTTTATGTTATTCGGAATTAGAAACTCTTGTAATAAGATATTTTGTCAGGCATATATGTTATCGCAAATGTTCGTGCTAGGAGCGCTCGGGGCCTAAACAAAGTAATATTTGAAAAACGATAACGCTAGTAGAATGTTCAAAATGTATGAAATACAAGTTCAAGTTTTCAAAATTATACGTTTAGATATTATGTCAAATATATACATTTTGGAAATACTACTATCGTTATCGATAAACGAATGTGGCTTTGTATAGGGAGGTTGATGTGTGTGTTGTATTTGTGAAGACAGCCCGCGATATGGTTTTCCTACTGCGGAGAACACGAAGAAACTGTATTGTCATTTTTTAATAACATTTTCGTAAAATAAACTTTTTTTTTATTAAGGTATATCACAAGCATAAAGGAATTACGGTGAATTTCTGAGAATCTTAACCATCAATTTGCGAATGTGTTTATTTTGCTGTAGAATACTTTACTGGAACATTTTGCTGCAATGAAAGAGCTCGGGGCCAGAGCCGGTGTAAATGCTGCGGACTCCCTAGGTGAAGTTAGAGTGTTGTCTGTGAGCAATTGGCCTGCGCATGACCTACTACTGTTGATACGCGATGACCTCGAAGTGCCATTGAACTCTGATATCAGCGGCATTATCGGTAAATATAAGCATATAGCGATCGTATATCTTTATCGAAGCTTAAATTTTGTTTTGTCTGTCGGTATTTGTTATCAGACGAAAGTTATAACGCCGTTATAATTACGTAATAGTAAATAAATACTGCATCTCCATATTATATCCCTATAAGGTTAAGTAGAGATGCGTTAATAACAGTATGTATTTAGTGGTTTTATGTCGGGACTCATTCTCGTGCCCAACCTTACCAGTATAGTATTTGGTTTTCATCATTCTTAGATTATCATTCTACACATGATATCTATAAAAAATAACAATTTAGGTGATTTACAGAATGCTAATAATTTCAGTAACAAATGTATGTTTTTTAGTTTATTGAATAACAATAACGGCCTATATGTTTTCTTCTTGCTGGTAATCAATTATGTGTGTGTAAAACTCCATTATAGTTGATCACATCAGAAAGCCATATTTCGGGATCCGCTCGTGTACGTAAAATTATAATAAATAGTCTAACAGGTTTTCCATCATTGTTTATTTAGGCTAATAGACGAAGATGACTATTAATTTATTCTTGTTCTTATGTGTCTATCACCATTCACGGAATGCAATGTGCATAATACTAAATATTACATAATTTAGCCTGTATAACACGCAGTATTATTCATAAGTAAAAGTCATTGAATTAAATATATTTAATAAATTTGTATTAAATCGTCATAACACAGGTCCACAAGTGTTGCAACAATTGCATGCACAGATGAATCAAATACCAGAAGAGGTGTTGGCTATGGGGGCTGAGATCATGGCACGTCGTATCGAACTGTTGAACTTATTGAGAGGCAAACATCGCTCCGATCGATCCACATATCTCACTGTAAGTTGATTCAAAAATCTATAAAATTCTAAAGTCAATTTAGAAAATTAATGTGGTCTTTTATGATATACAAAAATATCATTGGCCTCTTCACCCAAGGCAAGATTGAGGGCAAATGCAAACCTTTTTGTAATAAAAAACTTGAGCCAAAAAATAACAAATAAGATTCGACAGTAATAGAGAAAATGTTTCAAGTACCAAGTGTAGTAGTTATAAGTATACTATTGCATTAGTAATTTCGTCTATCCCTAAAATGTATTAACGCTTTATCTACATTTAGTAATGAAATACCGCAGTTTGAGATGCAATAGAATATCTCGATTTCTGTGAAATGAATACATTAACCCATAGGCACTTATATATTTACAGAATCTAGAATGGAAAACAAAGAATGTAGAGTTTGATAACGAAACGGAAAGACTGCACAGACTGGTGGCGGGTAAAGCAGAAAATTTAAAAGCAAAAATAAATTATTCATTAGATTTGGCAAGGTAAGTATAGCACATACTTAAATATATTACATTAATAGGTTAGTAGTTAGTAGTTAGTTATACCCTTAGTTAATCACATTAACTAAATTATATCAACAAAACAATTAACACTAGAAAAGAAAGGAAAAATAAATAATAGAATAATATAAATAATAAATAATATAATTTAAAATGGCAGGATACCTTGGCTTGACCGTGAAGCAATGGCAAAAAGAATAGACCGTTTACAAAAAGAAAATTTAGTGCTACAACATAAGGTTGACGAGATTTCGAAAAAAGAGAATGAAGAGGTCAAGGAGCGCTCACCACCGTCAGATGGAATAGCTACGTATCAAGTGAGTTAAATTTGAAACATTGAAATAAACGAATCCTTTGGTATCGACATGTTTATTGTAGGATTTACTATTAGTTAGGGTGTATTCACTTTGCCTAGTCGCTATAAAAAAATCATTCATGAAAGATACATATTGTGTACTTTATAAAACTATCATTTTTAATGCTGTAACGTGACTTCATTTCTTTAGTAATAAGTATTATATTTAACAGGCAGTTGTTGAAGAACTAGCAAAGGAACGCGCCGCTCGTGAGTCGCTCAAGGAGGTGGTATCTTCAGCCGAGAGCATGCTACGCGTTGCGCGAGCTCGCATCGCGACCCTCGAAAGGCAGCTGAAAGACACCAAAACAGAGTTCGAAGCAGCTAGAAGAAAGCACAAAGACCTCGAGCAACTCGTAAACAGACTCGCAATCGAACATTCGCATACGACAGTGAAGTTGTACACTACATTACGATCCGATTAGGAACGGATCGATTTTAAATTTTATTAGCTTCAAATATTTGACGATTAGGTCGAAAGGCAAATAGGAGTCAATTGACCCTTAGCATTTTAGTCTTACATTACTTACGATAAAATATCTAAAAGTTCTAAAATGTCTATTACTTCGATATTTCTATTAAGGTACAAAACTATTTAAAGCAAAGGTTCTTTTTTATAGTATCGCCAACGCGAAACCAGTTATGACGCTCGATCGAAGAAACTTATCGAGGTATCAAAAACTGGAGAAATCACAATCGAAACGTTGTCGCGTCAACGAGATGCTTTGGAACTTAGGTTTGTGGTTTAATCGTTTGGTATGTAAAGGAATACTGAGGCAATGTAATAATTTACTTTATATTGTTAGGGTGAAGGAGCTTCGAGAACAGGCTGAGGCTGCGGAACGTGCAGCTGCCGCTCGCGAGGAAGAGCAAAGATCGCGTGCAGAGTTCCTCCAGGCGAAGGTAGCAGAACAGGTGGCATGATGTTCTCTAAAGTATTCGTAAAATAATCTAGTTATATAATAATAGAGTATGTAAGTGAACGTTTAAAATTAGTCGTCCATTCAGGAAAAGAATAAACTAGCTGCAGAAACTCGTGTCGTGGAGTTAGAAAGCAAAGTGAGGGAACTGGAGGAGCAATTGCAGGCTTTGCGCGAACGCTCTGTAAAACTTGTTGATATGGATCGAAGACGGTGTCTTGAATACGTTCCAAGTAAAGGTATGTGGTCATATTCTTTCATTTTAGAACATAGAGTAATAACAATGATCCTATTGGCCTAAATTACTTTATGATGCAGACAATACCCATAGAAAGTACATTTAGATCGCTCTGAAAGATACTTGAAATGAATATATGATATATAAATATATATATATGATATAAAGATATCTATTATATGATAATTGTATGTTTTCTTTTCGCGTAAGCAGAAACTGAACCTTCCGATAGAGAAACGGAGATTTGGAAGGAACTTCAAGCTACGAGAGGAGCGTTGTCTCGAGCAGAAGAAGAACTTCGTCAGAGTCGAGCTGATAAAGATAAATTTTTAAATTCTTTATCCCGAATTGCGGTAAATTGTTTGGGATTAACGTGATAACATATTTATAAAAATAAAAATAAACACATTGTATCCATTTAATCCTCTAGCAAGGTGAGGGAGTGGGTAGTGTTCAAGACAAAATGGCCACGCAGCTTTTAGAAAGAGAACAAAAGATTATGAAATTACAACAAGTTATCGATGACTTACATGAAAATGAAAAAATAATGTATGTGTTTAATTCTGAATTAAAAGAAAAACGAATACAGACGCATTGAAAATAATCAAAATTTTAATAATCTCCTTTTGCATTTTCTTCCAGGGAACAAAGCATGACACAGTACGAAAATCAACTTGCTTCATTACGTCTCGAAGTAAAACGATTAAGAAATTATGATTGCTACAGTAAAGAATTTTCATTTCAAGAACTTCAAACTGAAGTAATATGATATTATATGTATAGCAATATTTTATACTTAATTATTGTTATTGAATGTAGAATTCTTAGGGTTGCTACAGAGGCGTTTTAACGGAAGCGTATGTGTAGTTTTCGCACTTCAGCTCTGTAAAAACAGATGTTGAACGAAATTGTAAGCAATAGTGGTTTATTTCGACCAAGACTGTCACATGTTATATCAATACGTTTGCCTAGTCTAGTCAGATGCGATTCGAAAATGGAATGCAACGACGTCAAACACGTGCGTGCAGGCACCTACAACAAATCGGTGACGGTATGCACGCTGATAATACCGATATACGAGTACTTTTTTTCTGCTTGGGGAAAATCTTCATAGGATCGTCTCAGCCACACAGGGGGGTTGCACAACCAAGGTGTGTCGTACTTGTACCGTCTAGAAATCTCAAGGTGACTACTTCTGCGCATTGGCGGGGACTGCGTGTCCTGTAATCAATCCGACACAGCCTCGTCGCGCCGCGCTTGCTGGGTACAAACTCGGGGGAAGGTTCTCATTGTATTTAGACAGAGCACGTCACAATGCTCTGCCGGCTTCTCAAAGGTGCATATACGAGTACTACGATTAGCCAAATCCGTTATAAACTTGTATGAAACGCGGATTACAGTTTCTAGTGAGCAGAGTAGACCATATCGATTCCATCTGTGCCTCATAAATTCACAGGAGTCATTTCTTCGCTCGTTTTACCTATTCATTTACTTAAAAAAAAAAACATTTTTTTTGTAAGTGGTTTGTACTGTAATTTATTTTTTAGCTTACTATAATGCTATGGTTATTAGAAAGCACGATTAATTTTCAACTACAAACATGGTCTACATCGTCCTTTTCCTCACAGTTCCACGCCATATAACCACCGCCATACTTTCGCCAAAAACTGCAAAAGCGAATACGGATGACGGGACAGTTACAACTCTAATCTTAATCATACAAACTATTTTTATAATAATTGAGCAATTTCAGTTACTCGAGCTGCACATGCAAGTGGATACACTGACTCGTGAAAAAACTGCTTTGGTCTCTGCAGCGGCTTCTAGAGCTTTGATGTTGGAAAGACATGAACGTAGCGCTGATCTTTTTGCACGCATGATTCGAGCGCGAAGGGACCTTTCTGCTTTACTTGATGGCCGTACGGACCCGCCTCCCATGGACGAGGTGTCTCATGCTGAGGTAACGTACGTACGTAGGTTTTTAATAAAAGCTTGAATACCTTGAAGTAGGGAGCAAACGAAATAAAATAGTTTAAATGATTTTTTCGTTGTTTACGTCATCATGCTCAAACAAATAGTCTAAAATAAAATCGTAATGAAATATAAAAAAAAAACTAATTGTGACGCGCTTTTCGTCGACATTAATGACAAATCAACACTTTCCAGAATTTTTATCTATCTGACTTTTTTTGTATGCGCTTAATTCTGAAAATACTTGGGAGATTTAAATAAAAAAATAAGGTATCTCTATATAACAGTATGTAAGTTATTATACATGCATTGAATATTGGGCTGCTTTTTAACCCAAGAAAGTAAGCTATTTCTGAAAAACAGTGACTGAAAGTGTACCTATGTAGACTCCGGTGAGTCTACATTGTCCTATGAGTATAACAAAACTTCTATGAGTTTCGTTATAATTGAAACTTGAAACTTTGTATCTAAGTATTTTGCCACAATTAAAGAAAAATGTCATCAACTGATTTTGAACATTTCGTCCTAAAAGAGGGAAGTTATAGTATAAATTTTTTCATTCACTATTTTCGGTTTTGGGAGTTCGTACCTAGATAAAGCAGGTCAATCCATTAATAACAGTATAAAGTCCTAAAATGTTCTTGAAATTATTTTTAACAGGTTCTCAATCAATTTTCTGGTTCATGTTTATGTATAATGTCGAATAAAACAGGTATCAAGATCACTGTCTTCAGTGTGCGCGACTGCGGTAGATACTTGGACTGCCCTGCGTGCAGAAAGAGCCCGTGTTCTTCGACTGGAGAGCGCAGTATTAGCCCAGAGCATACAACTGGAACGTGAAGGAAGAGTGCGAACACAACTGGAACGCCGTAGAGCTATTTTGGAGAGAGAAGTCATACGTTCACAACACTGTCCTCCGTCAGAGTCTACAGTTACAAATAAAAATCAAAGTTTGGTATTTTCATTAATATTTTAAATGTGTATTTTTGCTGCCGCTTAAGGGTCACTTAAAAAAAGCTTGAGGACGTTCTAAGATTCCGAAAGATATTTCATCATTTAAAAACTAAGCTGTATAAACAGAATATCTTGATCACAATGACATACGGAGCTGGGATATGGACGTACACCAGAGAAACTGTGCACAGAATCGTGCTGCAAAAAGTGCAGGACAAAGAACGTTTTTTATTTATTTATTTATTTTATCGAACTGAGCAATACGTTGATGGCCGGGATTGCCCTTCACAACTAAACCAGGCGAGAGGGCGAACACTGAGGTGCTCTGCCGGCAAATTTATGGGCTGGATGGCAACACAAGTTTACCTCTGTGGGTACGATCTTGACTTGAGTCGCCAGCCAAAATACGAAACCTAACGGTGATCTACTAGCGTTTCGAAAGCGACTACCTTGAGAAGAAACGCCGAAAGAAACTCAAGGTTGTATCAGAGTGGAATAAAGAACGTATTATCGATATAAAACGAAAATCTAAGTCTATGAAACGAAATAGCCCCTTCAAATGGTGATTGGCAGAACACTTGGCTAGGCATACTGATTTTTGATGGAGTAAGATTCTTAAGGATGTATAGCTGAGGGTGTATCTGAGACTTATTGATGGCACTGGCCTCTAGACAAAGTAACACTCGTGTATTGATGACGCTTGTAGATATATGGAACTGACATAATGTGTTTGTCGTGAACACTAACACAAAACGTTTTTGTCTAGGTCCCCTTTTAGTAGGATCTGTCGGTATTTAGTAGACGAAATTACATTTATAAGATTATGATTTAAACTTGGGCATAGGTAGCACAAATAAAACTTTGTGGCATACCTAATAGGGAGACGAAGCTTAAATTCATGTTTAGATAATATTTGTTATATTATAAATGTTTACGTTTACCGATTGATGCTTATCTGTAATTATTTTTTCAGAATCGAGACTTTCTTGGATATAAGTAGAAGAACCTTTTGATATGTTTACAACAAACAAATGATTAAAGTTTATCTTCAAATAAACTGTTTAATTTCACAATAATGACTCAATCACAGAATAGAAACAAATAGCAATAAAATAGTCACGATTACAACAATAAACAAGTTACTCCTGTAACTTATGACCGGCGATTTTGAACATCTTACATTTTTTATCGTTTCTTAGTTGTTGTGAATGCAATAATTGAAAATTTCGCTTTATTAGGTCATCTGGTAATATTATTGGTGTTTGTTCTTTAAATCCGGGAAAACCATTTACCGCCTTCGTAGGAGAAGCATACAAATTTATGGTAGGCTCGGCTACTGATGTCCAATTTTGTGTTTCTAGTTTAGTTGACGCTTTTTTACGATCCAGCTTGTCTACTTTGAACTGTTCATCATTTGTCGGTATATATGTTTTCTTTACATAGTTACCCATGACAATTTTTGTTGGTATCGTTTCGTGCTTAGCTCGTAACAGCAGAGATTCATCGTTTCGATCGTAACATTCAAACTTACTTACTACGTCTCTTTTCTGATCTGAAGCATATTTTTTCTTAGGTGTGATGTACTTATGGTTTTTATTAGGATTTAGTTGTGGTTCAAATGAAGAGGCTAATTCGTCTTCGAGGATTTTCATGAGATTATCAAAGTTTTCAGGTTGTCCTTCACTGTGCTTGTTATCTAAATTATATGCTTCGATTTCAGCAAGTTTATTCTCAAGTAAATTAATAATATCTTGGTCTTTCTTTTTCTGTAAACTAACCTTTCGTATTTGTTCCTCTAGAGTCAAAATTATTTTTTCTAATTGTGATATCTGTTGCTTTCGTGTTTCCACATTAGTTATAAGTGAATCTATCTCTGCGTTCTTTTCCATAAGTCGTTGATTTAACTATAAATAAAATGTATATGTAAGTTAAAGTAATAGTAAACATAATATTTACCCAAATATGAAAAAATAATTAAGAAAAAACCTCTGCATCAGCTCGTGCTTTCAATTCTAAATTGTCCCTTAGTAATTTAATTATATTAACATGTTCTTCCTCTTTTTCAGTGAGAACCTTTAAAATACTTTCTCTTTGTTCTAAGATTTGTTCTTGTTCCGATAGATTTTGTATATGCTGCTCCAATTCAATTTCTTTTTTTTGTAAAGCTTCGGCTAGTTCTCCATTTTGACGCGTTACCTCAAGTAATTTATTTCGTTGTTCATCGATCTGAAAATATATAAAGATTTTAATGTAAATATATTATTTAATATACTTGTTGCTAGGTACTTTTGAAGTGGATACGTAATAAGAGTTATGTTAGTACAATTATAAACACAAAACTATGGAAATATATTTGTTACTCAATTACTTCAGAACCGCTGAACGTATTTGGTGAAAATGCATAGAGATAAATTATAGTCTGGAAAATTGCTGCCACAGTTATCCTAAACGTAAATGTAATCTATCGGTGTTGATGAATACCGTTTAAATACACCTTCAGCTTTGTTATGTTTATACTGATAGTCATCTTCACGATAGATGGTTGTCGTCCACGGACATTGAGTCTTTAATGGTCAACCCACGAAATACCTTATTTTATAATTGCAAGTGCTATTATTTGCATCAGCCCGACGCAGCGAGCAGAGGTTTTACCTTTCATAGCCTACACGTGATACCTGAGTGGCGCTAAACGAGCAGTAATGAGACGCTAACCACAATACTTTGGTGCAAAGTATTGGAGGGACTCGCTTCGGCCTGTAACGCTTTGTTAGGACAATGGCGATACTTCTAGTGTTGTAATCGATTATAGGCGACAAAAGCCACTTTCCATTGGATGATTCGTCAACTTGTTTTCCCTTTTTATGTAAAAATGTAAAAATATTTAAATAGTGTAAAATAAAAGCATTACGTATGTATTAGAAATAGCCTGTATAGTCAAATATGTATCATTTTAATAAAGCGTAGATATAATCATCCGTTTATTAATAATGATTTATCAATGAACTTGCCATTCCATGTAAATCTTCGAGATTTTCGAATTTGCCGAAATATTTCTGCAGTTGTGCTACGTGATTTTTGAGGCTCGATAACTGCTCCTTGTATGATGTCATTTTAGATTCACTATAATAAATTCATATAATTTTATAAAATAATCAATTTCCATTCATAAATGGCTCTATATGAATATCGCTAACCTTTCTTGCAATTGTTGTTCTAATAAGGAACGTTGTTTTTCCAATTCGGCAATATATTCTTCCTTATTGGATAAATCACATTTTAGACGTTCTTCTAAATTCACAGTCTCTTCGAATTTTGTCTAAAGTATTAAAAAAAATCGCGTAAATTAAACCTATTATGTATTATATAAGGCAACATGTTACGGGTATGAATTATTTTAAGGGATTGTAGGCGACGTTATGTCCACGAAGTTCCTTAGTAATTATTGTCATTTTTTAAGGATGAGTTGCGCAACTTTGTAGCTTTATAGAGAACACTAATATGTATAACATAGATAAACATCCGCGTGAACTTGCTATAAATGCTTTATTAGGCTTATGTGGGGAGAAACTAAGTTTTAATTATAGCTCTACGGTCCAATGCGCATAAGACCCATTAAAATATTTAATCAACTTTTTAAAATTAATTTAGATTATCACCATTTTGAAAAATAATATTCAATGTAATAATAAAATTAATCGTTTCCGTACTACAGCCATAAAACTATAGCAGCTTAAGGATTTTTTAAATGTTTTCAATAAAAATGCTATTATTACTGTTTCCACATAAGTCCACTTTATATGTGGGACTTTGCTGTGAGGTAGGAAATTAATATTTCTACCTGTATTTCTTTGATTGCTTCTGTTTGTTTTGTGAATTGATTTCGGTAATCTTCGTTTTCTAAATTTACCAATTTCAATTCCTTTTTTACCGTCTCCAATTCTTTATGATAATCTGCTATCTTACCTTCAAATGAAATGTTTATTTGTTATGATATCTACAGAAAAATCGTATTAAAACTCATAGGTATTTCTTAGTGTGTAAAAAGAATTTTATGGCTTTTAAATCATATAATCATTATATTATATAGATTTAAAATGTGTTACATACAATTTATGTAAAACTAAATGTTTGTAAAAATGTGGTGGCCTTTAGGTTACCTAACCCTTTATCGTCTACGGGACGGATTTTCCAGCTTCAACTTTGAGCTAATACCATTCCGTGAATTGGAATGGGAAAAATATGAAAACCATTGTATCCTATGTTTTGAGGGTGCTCTTTTGAATGTTTTTTTTTTTCTTTTTTTTCGAATTTTTTCATAGTTTTGTACTTTTTAGCGATTTTTAACTATGACTATACGAAAGAGCACTATGCGGAATCGCATATAGTCCCAGTCCGAAGTACCAGATTCACAGTTTGGGATTATCCATTATCCGATGCAACCACTAGGCCAAAGTCCACGAACGGCCCCTGGACGTGCCGTCTCTCCAGCTAAGTTCTATCTTCTTACTCCCAAATCCTGAGAGGAGTGAAGTGAACGACTGTTGACTCACGTGCTCATCATCGACACCAGAGTTTTTTTCCGTAATATTTAACAAGGTCTGGTGTCTTTTATTTCTAGTCGTCAAACACAAAGGGTGTTCAGGGTGTTCAGGTCTAAGAACGGAGATACGTTGCGCTATTGTTCACGTTAGTTACGAGATATGAGCGCTAAGTACATACGCCATAAACTATATCACGGATATATCGAAAGGGGTTGGCAAAACGAAACTTTAGAATAAGGAATGCGCTCAAATGGAAAAAATTAAATTTAATAAAATATTTACTTAGCTGAGATTCTTTATCTTGAAGTTGTTCTGTCAAATGTTTGCAACGCAATTCTGTCTCCAGGAGTTGTGAACATAATGACTCCATTTTTATTTCAAGGCTCTTCTTCACTTCCAAGTCTAATGCGTGTTGTTTTTCTGTTTCTATAAGCTTTGATACATTTACATTCATTTCATGTTTAACATGCTTCAGTGACTCATTGTAATGATTCGACAACTCTGTAAGTCGCTTCTCTAGATCTTCTTTTCTATATAATTATAATAAATTACAGAGACTTTTAGCATTAAGGTATATATATATATATATATATATAAAGTATTATGTGTTAGAAATATCGTCAGAAGTGAAGAGAATAAAACTATGCCTCCTAAATGCTCTTCCTCTTTATTTGAACATTAACTTATTTATTATTTTAGCTCGGTTCTCTCGACGTGTTTCCTCTACCGAGGCTCGAACCAGAATGTCCTTTTATTATTAAGATTTACTCATAACTAAATACAGATAATGTTGCCAGAATACAATTGATACAAATAACTAAAATATAACAGTCGGCCATACTGCATATTACGGGTCCTCACGTAATTTTGTTTAATTAATAAAATATGTAATAATTATAACTAACTTCGAGTATTACATTTTGACTAATATTATTTAAACGCTTTACGTCGATATATATATATATATATTTTTTTTTTTAATTTTGTACTGCTTCGGCCATCTGTGATAATAAAAATTGTTGCATCAATTTCACATTACAAGGTGTTTCTCTATAATTATCCAGTAGATATAATATATATCAAGACCAAAATATAATAATTCACACATATTAATCTCATTTCAACCAAATCAACCAGATTGAAATTCATTTACATATCATCATTGCAAAATAACCCTTAATATTACATATACATATACACACTCCTTGGTTGGCTTATCGACCTCATGTGTGCAAATATTTAAAGTATCTCGCATACTCCTTCATTTGGCTTATCGGCCTCCTGTATGCAGATACCTTAACAGAAGTAAACAAATGCTCCCAAAGTTGGCTTATCGGCCTCATGTGCATTGTTCACCTTTACATATCATATTCGCATAAACTATCCATAAGTAAACAAATGCTCCCAAAGTTGGCTTATCGGCCTCATGTGCATTGTTCACCTTTACATATCATATTCGTATAAACTATTAATAAGTAAACAAATGCTCCCAAAGTTGGCTTATCGGCCTCATGTGCATTGTTCACCTTTACATATCGTATTCGTACAAACTATTTATAAGTAAACAAATGCTCCCAAAGTTGGCTTATCGGCCTCATGTGCATTGTTCACCTTTACATATCGTATTCGTATAAACTATTAATAAGTAAACATATGCTCCCAAAGTTGGCTTATCGGCCTCATGTGCATTGTTCACCTTTACATATCGTATTCGTACAAACTATTTACAAGTAAACAAATGCTCCCAAAGTTGGCTTATCGGCCTCATGTGCATTGTTCACCTTTACATATCATATTCGTATAAACTATTCATGAGTAAACAAATGCTCCCAAAGTTGGCTTATCGGCCTCATGTGCATTGTTCACCTTCACATATCATATTCGTATAAACTATTCATAAGTAAACAAATGCTCCCAAAGTTGGCTTATCGGCCTCATGTGCATTGTTTAACCCTTAATCATATTTATCATCATTACTTCATTATCTTACTATACATCGTTTCAATTTTTTTCATATTTATTTATCTTATTCATTTTCAATTTCCACGTCATCCCTACGATCAATGTCGCTGCCCATTTCAACCTCTGTATTATTTGGACCATCATACTCTGAATTATCACTCTCTGAATCCGATCCACTATTCGACTAATTTAAATAATCTTGAGTATATGAATCACGTTTATCGTGGATAAATTTTATCTACGGAATTAACTGCGTCATACTCTCTATTTGTTTTTTTTTTTCTGTTACTTTTAAATTAACTTAGTTTCTTATTTCATTCAATTGTTTTATTAATATAATCCATTGTTTTTTTTTTATTACTATTATTTCATTCTGTTGTTTTATTGATTCACTGTTTTCATCACAATTTAAGTATCTTATACGGATATTTACCCGTGGTTTTATTAACGGTTGTATTCAAGCCTAGTTGTATCGATTTTAAATGTTTATCCCATTATTCAGAACATGACCTTTTCCTATTTATTCACAAAACTTTTTTTTTTTTTTTTTATCATTTTAAGAGGAATAATTCTTCCATCCATATATTTTTGGTATCTTGAACCGTTTTCGCAGCGCACGGAATGGAAGCCCTCAAGCATGAATAATTTTCCCCGTTTTGGTCACATTTTCCATTATTTCTTCGCTCCTAATAGTTGCATCGTGGTTTTATATAGCCTAAAGCCTTCCTCGATAAATTATCTATTCAACACAAAGAGAATTTTTTAATTCGAACCAGTAGTTCCCGAGATTAGCGCGTTCAAACAAACAAACAAACTTTTTAGCTTTATAATATTAGTATAGATATGGTTTGCATACGACCGCTCTAACATCATATAAATTTATACCCCAAAGCCGTTAAATCAAACGAGAACAATCCCTATAATTATCTAATTTACAATTATTTACAATTTATTTTATTTATTTATTTATAATAACTATTATTTTGAAATTTCATCAGAGCCTACTCTGTGTTGTATGGATATTTGATTTATAATTAGCTTAATTCTATTCCGTGTCAATTTTGTCAACCTCTACTATATTTTTTGTCATTCCCTATTTGGGCTCTTATAATTAGATTATTATTATCTATGGGAATCATTTAGACTGAAAATAACTACTAATACACATCCGACCCCATGACTAATTGTGTAATTTCGCGGAACTACATAAGATTTATTATAATGTCATATAGATCCTCGGATATACACTTTGCAACTAATTATTTTGTTATCTACGATAATCGGTACGGAAATCATAGAATTTATTAGTGTCGATTCCAACTAGTAAATTTAATTTCTCAATTTTCAAATCGTTATTTTTTTTTGCTTTCGTAATTTTAAAAATAATATTTAAAAGTAATTTTTTAAATGTTCACTAGTTTTAATATTATAGGAGATATGAGCGAATCCTCAAATCCTATAAATGCAGGTAGAACAGTTTTGGTATATAATGTGTCTAATTGTTTTAAATTCACTTTGTCATATAAGCCTACATTGGCTGCCTAAATCGACCTAACACGTAATAGGTTTATTGCTAATGGTAATAGGTAAATTTATATTTATCATCTGTAATACCAGCTAGTTTTACTTCTTATATGGATTTATTATTTGATTATTTGATGGTTGTTATAATTATATTTATTACTTTGTAGTCGTCTACACGAAGAAGACTGGTGGCCAAGACGATTGCATATATATATTACAAGTAATCGGTGGTTTTGAACACTTGAAACTGGGATGCCCTATTTCATCGCAATTGAAACATTTATTTGTATTGGACGGGTTTTTATTCTTATCACCGAGATTTTCAAATCGCGTTGTAGTTAATGGCTTCTGACCTTCTTTTATAACTTCTATTTTTACAGTTTTTAAATAAGCCAATAATTGTTCAGGTTCAGTATAATTTGCTGCTTGCGCTCCTTACCTCATACTCCTATCATCCAAACCATTTATTATGCAGTCTATAGCATTCTTATTGTAAATTTCACACCTTATTTATCCACACGGAAACAGTTTGCTCCTTATTAGACGGATCGAATTCAGGACCAACATTGTTATTCATTAAAAAATGATTATAGGAAGAAGTAGAGGACAGCGACTTAGTCAAATCCAACAATTCTTGTGCGTTAATATTTGTCAAAGATGCTTCATCAATTTTACGTGAACTAGAATTTTCTTTCCTTGAACGTTTCCTACAGGATGTCATCACACGATCAAGACTTGAAGAGCTCCTCTTGGAGTTAGATGATGATCTACTCACGATTGGTAACAGTCTTTTCCTCTGCCGTCTCTTGTGCCTGCGCTTCGCAGATGTTACTTCACATCGATTCTGACCTTTCTTATGTCGTACTCTCCGATCATGTAAAGATCGTGAACAACTTTTATGCTCACGACGATTCCGTTCAGGTGACAAAGTGCGTGATTCCAAACGGCCATGACGACCTTGATAATATATTGTGGTAGAAATCTTCTCACTACTCCTTCACTGTCCTCGTCTCCGGACGTCATTATTTTAATAAACTTAGTTTTCCAGCGATAATCCTTAAAAATTCTAACGACTAGATGCAGGCGTGGAAGGATATTTTCACCTTATCCCAATTCTGAGTTGTTAGAAATATCGTCAGAAGTGAAGAGAATAAAACTATGCCTCCTAAATGCTCTTCCTCTTTATTTGAACATTAACTTATTTATTATTTTAGCTCGGTTCTCTCGACGTGTTTCCTCTACCGAGGCTCGAACCAGAATGTCCTTTTATTATTAAGATTTACTCATAACTAAATACAGATAATGTTGCCAGAATACAATTGATACAAATAACTAAAATATAACATATGCAACCATGAATGCAACCAACTCACTCAGATTGTAATTTTTCGCGTGCATCTGCAATTTCTTCTAAATGCGCAGTATTTTCTCTAATAGATTCGGTTAACTTATTTAGTTCTTTATCAAAATCAGATTGTAATTTTTGATTCTAAAATAATAATACAATTAGCATGGGCAGAGAGATGAACAGGGTGGTGAGTGGCTGTCACTTCCGGCTCTCCTTCGGGCGATGATCGGCAGCGACGGGGCGTGGCAGGCAGTCCTATCCTTCTCCGAGGAGACTATACTGGTAAAGGCGGCGACGCAAAGGGATCGGGAGGCGATAGCCAACCCCGATAACGCTATCTGCCGCGCCGCTAGCATATGCGACGAAGGAGAAACCTTCCTCTATAGTCAAATTAGACGCCTAGACGGTGCACTTGAGGGAGTGCCCTTTCCACATATCCTGGCGGGATCGATGCGCGAAGTGTTCCCGCGTATTGCTCCTATAACTATAGTATTATAGTGGCAAGTGAAGTGGTGGTATTAATACAACCCCAAATATTTATGGGTGAGTGAGGGGTGGCTCTATACACCAGCCCCCCACAAATAGATAAAGGACTGTGGAAGTCGAACGTCGCCGAAGCCGAGGAAGTTAGCGTGGCCGTGCTCTTGGCTTCGGCAGACGGGTAGAAGGAACGACCGAGGGCTTTAATCGGTGAGAACCCTGCACCCGGGGCGCCACCCTCACTGCACCCTGACGATCTATGAAGATTTCCCCCGGGTTATCAAAAAAATGTCAGAGATGTAAACATTACATTAAAAGAATTATATTATGACCTGTTCACGAAGTTCTTGGACGGTTCTCTCTAGTGTCCAATTCTGGGATCGAGCTTGTTCTAAAGCAGATTCTAATTGGGCGGCTCGTTCTGTATTTGTTTTCAATTGACCTTCCGTTCGTGTTAAGCGATCTCTGATCACTACCTTTTTGTACTTTTCTTCTTTAAGTTCTTTTTCTAATTCCTGATTGTAAATAATAACAATTATTATTAGTTTCTTCATAATAATAATATATCGTCTCGCTATATCTCTCACGGGGTGAGCAGCATACATACATTACATACATTATTGTATAGTTTATTTGTATGTCAGTTATTACTATATATTATGAATAAATAATAAATATTATTAATCTTAGCTTACTTTTCTTTAAATAGTAAATATGGTATTAGGAGATAAAATTTTTGTGTATAAATGCTATAATTAAAAAAAAAAAGCTTACAATTATAATTTAATTTGCACGTTCTCTTTGACAATAATTTTCTCTTTTTATTAAATAAGTCATAAAATAATGAGCAAAGATAATATTTATTAGGAATGTCTTAATACTGACGTGTGAAAATTTTATAAAACACGTACCTCAATTCTGCCTTTATTCGTTTGTGATTTAATTTGATTGGCATTATGAATTTGTTTCTTAAGTTCAGCGTTCTGGGAATTTAATTCGGATAATTCATATGTTAATACCTCACTGCGTTGCTGGTGGCTCATTGTTTCGTTCACACCTTTCCTATTGACAGTGTATCAAATTAAATAACTTATAGGTTGCTCGTACTAACAAAATGTAATTATAAGAAGTTTACCTACTTTTTTTAATTTATTAGTTTTAAATTACAAGAATAAGTGATAACAATATAAAGACTGTGAAGCCAGATGTCAGGTTTATGAGCAGCCAGTGAGATCGAGCAAACAATTTTATGAGAATAGACTACTCGCTTAATAAAGTTGATACAATTACATTTTTCACCCGACCTGTTTAGTTGTGAAGACCTTTCCCGGTCAATCAAAACGCGAAAAACTCAAAAAAAAACAACGATTAGTTTAAGTCAATCGTATAGCGTTGTTATAATATAAAATCATGATGATCTAGTTTACAGTAATATTGTTTTATTTTACCTCAAGTATTCAACAATGTCATTGATTTCTTTAAGAAAATCAGCTTTCACTTGTTCTAAAGAACACTGCAGTGTCTCGTTTTCACTGTTAAACTCCTGAATTTTCTTCGACAGTTTATTCATACTAATACCCTTAAATGAAATAACATTTTAAAATTCCATAAAATGTTTGTGAAAATAGTATTGAAGCTAACTTTAACCTTTTGAACAGACTTTAACGAATCAAACCAATCTATGACTTCTTTCCTTTTCTCTATTGTTTGTTGGCACATGGACACCAATTTAGTAGGCAAATTGTATAATTTGTTTACATCAACTGTCAAGTGTGTTTTATGCTTAGACTCTGTAAATCATATAAATGCTTAAATAGTGTATACAAAATAAAAGAAACTCAAAATTAGTATCATTTTGTAAACATTGCTGATGGATTCTAACCATTCCATTCTTTATCGTCGTCATTTTTAGGGCCGCCTGAAGCGCAAAGTTGAAGTAATTGCTCTGGGGTCATTTTAGCTACATTCATTATTTGTAAATCTTCTGCTGGGGGTAAAACCACCTTTTGTCCCATCGATAGCATTCTTTGATAAGCTCTTCGCATATTGGCGTAAAGTTCTACTATGTTTTTCTGAAAATATTGCCTATTATATTATCTGAAGTTATTTTTGCTATCTTCTTCTTCGTTACCATCATGTAAAATTATTTAGTGCAAGAATGTATGAATTTCTGCCAGATTCGACCATGTAATCCTTATCTAGAATTAACACGATATGTATTCAATAACTATAGGAATAGAAAGAAAGAAAAACATTTATTAGGCACAAACTATAACATCAACACGGAAGAATAGGCCAGTCAATGTAGAAAAAAGCGAGAGCAACATAGGGTGTGTTGTGATGAAGTGCAAAAGGGAAGTTAGCTTTGAATTTACTAGGTGACTAGCTGAACTACCTAGCATTGATTAACAACTCGCGACAATTTATTGTGTTAACGGACAGAAAACAGCCAAAGATGGAATAATACATAACTAATGTAACACACAACCCAATAATTTTATAGCAATACGCACCAATAATTGGAATGCGAAAATAATATTCATAATGTCATAATTTGTTGTTTATTCAAGTGTAGTTTATTCATATCTTAACCATAAATGTCGCTAAAATGTAATATGTACATTTACTTTAATTTCTAAACAATATGACCAAAATACTCAGCCTTAAGACAAACTATGTATTTACTACATTTTTTACTCATTTTGCAATCTTTTTTAAAACACATTTTATACTCACTCTGGCAATATTTTTATACGTTGTTATTTAAAAAAAAAAGCCTATATCCAGAAAGGTTGTTAAATTTTAAAATATTTATGTATCATTATATATACAATCGAGGAATCATTAATATTTACAAGTATTAGGTCCTTACATATGAAATTGGCGTTTTTCGTACTGGCCATTTTAATCACAAATTTCTCCTCTTTGGTAAGGAATTCCAAATTCAAATTTGTACAGCTATAGACTCATGTATTTGTGCTTCGATGATCGTCATTCATTTGTTTTTTCTTCTGTTTTTTTCTGTTTGCGTCACTCATTTTACAAAATGGAAAACATAAAATATCGCATTATTTACAAGTACGAGTTCCGCCGTGGCACTAGTGCTGCGGAAACAACTCGAAGGGTGAATGATGTGTATGGCGGTCGTGTTGCAAAAGAAAACACAGTTCGTTTTTGGTTCCAACGTTTTCGTTCTGGAAATTTCGACCTGCAGAACAAGCCCCGTGGACGGCCTGAGACTCAAGTTGATAATGAAGAGTTGAAGGGTATTGTGGAAGCGGATCCATCGCAAACCACGTCCGAGTTAGCTGCAGGCTGGGATGTTAGTGATAAAACTGTTTTAATTCACTTGAAGCAAATTGGGAAGATTAAAAAGCTTGAAAGGTGGGTACCTCACGAATTGACTGAAGCAAACCGGCAAACGCGTGTCGACTGCTGCGTTACATTACTAAACCGGCACAATAATGAAGGTATTTTAAACCGAATCATTACCTGTGATGAAAAATGGGTTCTTTACGATAATCGGAAGCGCTCAGCGCAATGGTTGGATCCTGGCCAGCCAGCCAAATCCTGCCCCAAGCGAAAATTAACCCCAAAAAAGTTACTTGTAAGCGTTTGGTGGACTAGTGCCGGTATTGTTCATTACAGTTTTCTCAAATCTGGCCAGACTATTACGGCTGATGTCTATTGTCAGCAATTGCAAACCATGATGGAAAAGCTAGCGGCTAAACAACCTAGGCTGGTCAATCGCTCCACGCCACTGCTGCTTCACGACAACGCTAGACCACACACTGCGCAACAGACGGCTACTAAATTAGAAGAGCTTCAATTGGAAAGTCTAAGACATCCTCCGTACTCCCCGGACCTTGCTCCAACAGATTACCATTTTTTTCGAAATTTGGATAACTTCTTGCAAGGGAAAAAATTCAACTCCGATGAGGCAGTCCAAATCGCCTTCAAAGATTTTATTGATTCCCGTCCGACTGGTTTTTTTAGTAAAGGAATCAATGAACTACCTATGAGATGGCAAAAGTGCATAGAAAATAATGGTTCATACTTTGATTACTTAAATATATTATATTAAAAAATATTCGACTTTTTGTTCCTCCCATACAAAACGCCAATTTCATATGTAAGGACCTAATATTTTAAAATTTAAGAAACCTTTCTGAAATTGGGTGATAGTGTTCGACTATAACTTGCAATAAGTATTTAATAAATGATTTGAATATTTAAAGTCTGGTGTGATACATCTAAGTTGTATCGTTTGTAAATAGGAATAAAAGTGTAGATTTAATAAACCTGTCCATCTTTGAGGTCATTGTTCATTTTTTCATACTGTATCAGCATTTCTTGCCAGCAGATCTTCATTTGCATTGCTTTATCACTTCGAGACGTTATTGATTCTAAGAAAAAGCTCATTTATATGGTAGATGTAATTTTATTATTTAACTAGCGACGGTGACCCGGCGTTGCCCGGGTAGAAATAATAATAACAATAGTAGGTGGATATTCAAACCAACTTTCACCTCTTATTTTTCCTCTTGATCATTGATTTTCCAAAAGCATAAAAACATTTTTTTTCTAATCAAAACGCTTATAAACAATTTACAGTGTTTACTTCAAAATTAACGGATTTTAAAACAATCTTTCGACCTATATTTTAACCACGTAGATTTTCCAAATATGTCGTAACAAGGCCTTTTTATTTCTAACTTCAAAAGCCACGAATTTTCAAATAAAGTTTTATTCCCCTGGGGTTGGAATATCAAAAAGTACGTCTTTAATGGATGCTTACGTCATACAAAGAACCCAATGTGCAAATTTCATTTTTCTATCTTCAGTACACTACGATGATATGTCAGAACTATTTTTAAATAACGATTTCTAAATATATACTTATATCAAAGCAACAATAATGATAATTAACTATGTTTTATATTATATAGACTCATTCTATACGTAATCGTTGCCACGATGTAGCAACTTAATATTATTTGTTTTAATAAATTGTTGACAGCAGGAATCGCAATTTCTAGTGACCCTATCAACGACGCTGAAGGCCCCGGTTTCGAGTCCCATAACCAGTTAACTTTTATGTGATGAGTAGAATAGTTTTTTGCAGATCACGAATATGTATTTGTATATAAGTATGCATATCTTATTCTACAATAGTACCCATAGCACAAAGGCAAGCTTTGGGATTAGGTCAATGTGTATATTCGTTTGTAAATGTCATGTGATATTATGTAATTAATTTACCTTTATCATTTATGTCCGTTGATGTATGATTAACTTCTGATTGCTCGAGTTGATGTATTTCTAATTTTTCGCTTTTCATTATTTTGTCCTAAATATAACAAAGTTCAACATCTTTATTAACATGTTTAATTGGTATTTATTTGCATATGAATGATTTATAATTCTACTGGTAAATTATACGGCGATGGTGACCGTTATTGAACTATTATTTCTTACGGTTATGTAGCTGTCGTTCTTGGACAACAACGTATTGTAGAACATCAATTCAGTATAAAATAAACTACAAAATAACTATGATGCTTACCTGAGTAGGAAGGCCTGACCCTCTCATTTGCGGCGTCTTTATTACTTGTCTCTAAAAAAATAACAAAATATTTGGCAATTACTGCATGTGTAAAACATGTACATTAGATAAATGAACATTCACTAATAAACAATATTACAACGTTAATTTTATCTCCATTGAAATTGAATTAGACAAATCCAATAATATATAGCACAGCTCTTCGTAGTATTTATGGAGAAAAAATATTTCATTTGACTTCTCTAATGTAAGCTAGCGACAACTACAAATAGATCAGTCCGTATCGCAATTTATAGTCAATGAATTTTAACCGAATTGAAATAACGTAGATACTATACATAAATACGTTCTCATTTTATTTAAGTTTCTATCAGTCTATTTTTTAGACAAGTACTTCTAAATACTTGTACTTATAAAACTATCGTTTTACTGTATCGAGTATATTAAAGACGTAATATTTTTTATTTATTACTAATAATAATAGAACTTGTAGATTTACCTGAGACACTGGCACGGTTATGACAGATCTACCAGCTTTATTTGATGAAGATAATGCCTCATTCGTCACCCGTTTTGGAACAGTTAATGTTCGCTGTATAATCGTATGAAATAATAATGATTATTTTTGTTTTAGAAGACAATTATCATCATGATAAATTTAAATGAAATAAGAAAATATAACATAAAAAAACTTTTAGGAATACATTAAAACTTATCACATTTATTGTCTATTCGATAAATAAGATTAGGTGGGCCCGGGCGGACACTGCACCAACTGTTTTTCATTAAATACATTATCCTCGTACTGCCAAAATTATTTAGTAATAATTATTTTGTGATACAAAAGCGGATTATATCATACTTCTTATGTTTTATACAAAGCCATATTTGAATTGCCAAAAATACTAAATGTTACTCGCGAGTCAGTTTGCGGAAACCTAGTCTAGGCCCTCAGCTTACCTTCTGCGCAGGCAGCAATTTTTCTCGTTCACGCTGTATTGTTCGAGTAACCGGCGTGTGGAAATCCCTCACCGATACCGGACTTTCATCTTTGATTCGATTTGCTGATTTCGGACGAAACTATTCAAAATAATTCAACGAGAATCGCTTTACTTGTTATTTGATTTCGACTAATGCAAATAACAAATTGCTTTTTTACAAACTATAAACATTTTGCAATACTACAGCACCCTTCCACGTAATAGGGTGCAGAACTCATCATAACAACTAATACTGCCGTGTCCTTCCATTTATCTATAAACTTAGAGACGTTTGGTACATTTATTTATTTATGGCGGTATGATGACAGCAATTGTCTTTGGACCCTTGTTTCCTTGACGGAGACAAATGTTCTTGAACTACCGCTGTACTTACAATAAGATAATAGTCAATGTTTTTGTGCGACTGTAAGAAACTATTTTTGGAGATACAGTTTCACATGTTTATTATTAATTATAATAATTGGCTGCTAAGATTAAAATTAATCTGGTGTTAACTAGTGCTTTGCAAATAAAAAACCTTTTATTTTAAGGCTACTTATAAAACCCGAACTATATTATATTAAATAGACCCGGTATAATTATTTAAAAATCTTGGTAATTCTTTTTGTTTTCATTACCGAGCCAGGGTGATAATTACGAATGATTACTTATTGTAATCGTTTACGGCAAGTTTATGAAAAACATTTAACATTACATCTCAGTTTCTTTCTTCATTTTATTTATTAAAATAAATCTCAAAGCATTTCAGTTTTAACACTATTGCAAACCTTGTGAGTATATTGTAACGGAATTTTAGTGTGAATGGGAACTTAAGGTGATGTAAGTATACCAAAGATTCGGGATTGCTGACGGGCTTAGATTTGTTAACAAATGCTCTTGGTCTTCCTGCTGGTAATCTTTGTGGAATACGGCATTTTGGAATAGGACCTCTGACCATATCGATCATCGCTGCAATTAGTGATCAATTTATAAATAAAATAAATCCATTCAAAGATACAATCAAATACATATGGTACATATAATCAGAGATGGGCAAAATGTAATCTGATTAATGATTAACGATTACAAAACGTAGTCGTAATTTTATTAAGAAATTATAAATGTGTATGCAGTCTGGGATTTTGTAGTGTTTAAAACATAAATGAGAAAAACTCAGTCATATTCATGGTAAAAAACGCTAAATGTAATCGTAATAATTTTTATTAATCTGATTACATTTTGTCCAACTATGAATATAATAATGATATACCTATTACTATGACAGATATTATTGTGATCATTGCGTTATTATTATAGATGTATGAAGTTTAATTTACATATCTATATGCATGATTGAGTATTATTACATTGCCAAAGCTATTTTTAATGAGTGGTTAAATAAAAAATTATAGCTACACTTTATAATTCTGAATCATATTGATTACCTTGTATTTTTGGTTCACCATGTACAAATGTTGACATAGTATATACTTTATTCGTTTACATACAATTTATTAATTTAAAATATTTTCATGGACGTTACTAAAGTTGCTTACTAAAATTTCTGTGAAACATACAAATATTCCAAAAGCAAACCTAGAGTCTTTTGGCATGTTTGTCAAACCAGTTGTCGAAAAGAAGTAGGAAACTTTACAGAACAGTAATAACCGAAACACGATTAGTAAAACTTTTTTTATTATATTTAATTTTTAAATACCTGAGTCAACTGTCAATCATTTATTTTATAATTAGAACTTCAATTCGTCATGACGCGAACCGTTTTTATATGATCACCTAAATAATAAAGTAATATCTTAAGTAATATCATCAAAATTGCAGAACGTTTTTTTTCCAACTCCTCTTCTTAAAATTCAGTGAATCATGACGACAATTTCCAAGGCGCAAAAGGATAAAATTCGTAAGATTTTTTAAAATACCAACTGTTTGTTTATAGATTGCTTTAGTCATAATTTAGTTGGATTTATTTATTAACAGTACGCCAACAGCAAGTATACAGTGACGAAACATAAGTATTGGCACAGTGAGGTAAACAAAATTATTACAGTGCTAGCAATTATAAGAATACAAATAAGATCTGTTTTATTTATTATAACAATACTTCCATCCTTGATACTTCATTATATTAAAAAAAAACCCCTTGAAAACAATTTCCCAGTTCAGGAAAAATATAATATAAATGGGATCATCTATTTTGGCCGGACAAAAGTATTGGCACAGCACATAAAAATAACGATTTTTTTTTATCAATATTTAGTTGGCAACCCTTTTCCTTTCAGTAGCTCCCTCGACCTATCAGGCATCGAATGCACTAATTTAGCCACGAATGAGGGCTCGATGGCATACCATTCTTCCACGATGATTCTCTTGAGATCGGCTTTACTGGAAATATAATGTTTCCTTATCCTTATTTCCAGTTCGTGCCAAAGATGTTCAATCAGATTGGGGTCTAGGGATTGTGGTGGATACGGTAGCGTGTGTGGGGTGTTGAAAACTATCCATTGACGAATGTTGTAAGCGTCTGCTTTGGGTCGTTGTCATGTTGAAAGTAAAAATTACGTCCAAAATTCAGGTCATTAACGCTTTTATTTAAGTTCTCTTTAAAAAAATTATATATACATACTGGTCCATTGTTCCTTCAATGAATACGAGATTTCTAGCTTTAGATGAACTCATACAATCCCACACCATTATCCTACCACCGCCGTGTTTAGCCGTAGATAGAAGATTTTTCGCCTCAAGCTTATTGTTGAATTTTTTCCACACTAAAATTCACCCATTGGATCGAAATATATTAAATTTTCTTTCATTCGAGAAAAGTACTGTGTCCCAAAAATCTAATTTCTCATACAAAAAATATTTTGCGAATTCGATCCTCTTTTTTATTTATTTTTTGCTTATGTAGGGCTCCCTTCTTGCGACTCTCGCATTGTACCCGGCACTCCTGAGGACTCTGCGAACTGTTAGAGGATGAAAAACTGTGCCAAGGTCTTCTCTTAATGTTGCTGCTATCGCCATTGATGAAATTTCCAGATTATGTTTGCCTTTATTGACCACTTTCCTTTTCTCTCTCTCGTTGAGCTTGGATAGGCCGCCGGTTTTCCAACGATGTTCGACGTTTTCTTTACCTTTATATTTTTAATAACGCTTCGCACATTATAGTGGCTTTTATTGATTGATTTTGCAATTCCTGCATAAGGTTTATTTTGATTGTGCAAATTCAATATAATTGTTCTCTCGGACAATGTCGTTTCTTTACCTTTACGTTCTATTTTTATTTTTTTTTACTTATTTTTACTATACTACATAGATAATTCATATAGCTACGACACTGGGATTCCCCTCTAGTTTGTTAGACTCACCTACCGACAGAATATAGCAACATGGAACGCCTTGCCAACCTATCTTTTATACTGTGCCAATACTTATGTTCAGGTCAAAATAGACGATGACATTTATATTATTTTTTTTCTGAACTATGAAATTGTTTTCAATTGTTTTTTTTTTAAATATAATGAAGTATCAAGCATGTAAGTGTTGTTATAATAAATAATCCAGATATTATTTGTATTCCCATTATTGCTAGCACTATAATAATTTTGTTTACCTCGCTGTGCCAAAACTTTAGTTCGTCACTGTATATAAATCTTATTAAAAAAATACATGGGTTTCTTATATATTATAATAGGACCACGCATCTTACACCATTTTACACAAACTAAATTTAAGCGAAATGCTTCCAACTAAATCTTGATCAGGAGTAGGAGAGAATATTTTTTAAAACTTAATGAATTAGCCTCTGTGATACAAATAAATTATTAACAAAATTACTTTTGAAATAGATGGATCAAGTCCACGGCTCATGCCGCGACCCACAGCAGCTTCCGCCGCACGCGCTGCGCGAAATGCCACTAATCGAAATATGCCGCCTTCCATTTCTCAGAGAATTTCACCAAGTCGTGTAAATCCTTCGGCACAAAACAAGGTAAGATAGTATTTTATAGGCTGCAGGTAAGTTGAGTTTTGTCATGTATTGCGCAGTAGCCATTATTAGGTCTGATAACTTTGGTTTTAAAATCCACGAATCGGATTTTCATTCTTTCGCATAATGCACAACTAATATGTGTTGAACTCTACAAATCAAATTACTGTTAGCGGTAAATATTAAAGTAAAATAGATGTTAAGAATTTTGTGGATATCAAGGGGTGAAAGGCTGTTTGGTTTAAGCGACATTTTTTGGCGATATAGTAATACATATATTTTCGGAATCAGCGTTTTTTACCGATTTTAAATATATGTGTAGATTTTTTGGTGATATAGTAATCTATATCACCAAAAAATCTCGCTTAAACCAAATAGCCTTTCACCCCTCGATATATAAAATGTAAGCAAGTATATTGTCTAACTGAAACACGGTTTGGTAATTTGTAGATAACGATCAAGCCCTTGCCAACTCGAAGCAACCAAAATGATGATTCGAAAACGGATATCAAGGTATACTAATTAATTATAAAAAAAAATGAAATACTTTAAAAAATAAATTCTATATTTAATGGAAATATTACTAGGTACCTACTATATCTGAATAAAATTAATTTCTTTCTAGATGACTTTAAATCCAGACTATGAACAACCACTGTTAGATAATGTAAGTAGTTTTTTTAAATTCTTTAAATATATAATAAAAACAAGTCCATAGTTGTTTTTTATTCAGGTGGCTATATCAAATCCTATAGTTGAAGTAAGCAACTCGTTTTCAAGTGATGATACTGCAACAGTAATAATATCAAATTTAGAAGAGCCTGATGATGGCACCGCCACTGTGAACGTACAGGAAATTGACGAAACTGAGAGATTTGGTAAGAACATACATGAAAAAGTAGATAAAATTAAAAAACTTTTAGTAATAGAATTCGTTTAATAATAGTATGAAATATTTTTTAGTAGTATTAGGAAGCAGTCGACCGCATACATCGACGGTAAGCAGTCGTCCACAAACTCCTAAGAGCTTGCCATCAAGTCGCCCTCATACTCCGCAAGCGACAAGTCGTCCAACGACGCCGGCCCTATCAACACAACCAACAAGTCGACCCAATACGCCACTCCGCATATCTACCCCTAATCGACAGAAAGCCAGCGGTGTCTTGTCAGTTTCTAACAACAAAAACAAACCGGATCCCCTAAGTTCTAAATTCTATCAGAATTGTGTTACAAAAGATTGTGAAGATGTAAAATCTGTGTACATGGCAAAACAGAGACAGTTTCACCGTATGAAAAAAGAATTGGATCTAAAGCAGGTACATTTATGCAAATGTCACCTTTTGGTATATGGAGAATTATCGATAAATGAATAAACAGTGATTATATTTTTGAGAGTAGAGTATAGCTTAATTGCCCTCTTTGGGCTTACGATTTTTAACTATGTGAATTAAGAAAAGTAGCATGAGCTTGAAGCAAAGCATGAAGAAAAGTACCGAATTTGAGGTATTAGTCATCTTAATATTCTAACTATTGATTAATTATAAATTTTGTTACAGCAAGCAATTTTAGAAATATTTGATTCTTTACGAAATCTGCGTGAGCGAATGTCACGAGAAGGAGTAGGCGGTGGTGAAGGAATTCAGAACCAAGAGTTAGTCGTTTTTAATGTAGGTGACTGGGCAGCAGATGAAGTTGCTCAGCTTTGTCGAGATGTGCTTGCTTCTTCCAATATGGATAACGCTATGGAACTTATAACTACTACAGTAATAATCGGTTAGAAAGTACACAATTTTGTAAAACAAAATTATTTTGAATTTATTTTTTTACAATTACGTTACAACAATAATATTAAATGTGTCTTATCTTCAGATGATAACGCCTTAAATGAATTAGATGCAAATGTTATAAATGTACCGGCTTATTTCGCCGATCTGTGCTTACAGGCGTTTACTTCTCGACAAGAAATACTCGATTGGGCAAAGGAATACCTTGAGGGTCAAGTAAATGATTATTTAAGTGTTGTATATTAATTTCAAAATACGAGAGGTTAAATAGTGTAAAAACTAAAATTTAATAAATTAATCTGTATAAAAGAAAATTAGTTTTGTAATTTATTGTTACGATTGTTAAAAATTGCATTTTAACCTTTTGATTTTATACAGGACGATAAGCAAAATGAGGCAATAGAAGCCATTGCGCGTTACAACAAACAGGGTTTTCAGTTCTGCGAAACATTACGCGAACTTAAGAGTCGAGCTGATGTCGCCATCAACACTATTACACAGCTATCAAAGTAAACGCTATAAAATTATTAAATTTATAAAAAAAAACATTAACCTCATAATTCAACGATGTTATTTTATATGTAGACGAGCTCATCGGGAACGAAGTGCGTTACTTACTGTAGGCGAATCATTAGTACGAGAAATAGCATGCCTTCGACAAGATCTCGAAGCTCGATCAACATCTGTTAATGTAATAAACGAACTTCGTGCAGAACATGGACCTACGAAAGAAATACAGGTAAATAATTTAGACTCTGCATACCTATTATATTTATATTAAATTTTTTATCAATTAAGTAAATTATGTATTAAATTTCATAAAAATTAGGATACCCTACGCGAATTAGAAGAAGAAAAAGCTGCAAGAATTGCAACGAAAGAAAAATTGGCGAATACCGAATCTCAATTGAGACAAACCCGAGCTCGAGTTTCTAAAATGGACAGACAACTACGTGAAGCTGAAGCGAGTATTGCTAGCCTGACGGGTACAGTGAAAATGTTAGAAGATCAGGTAATTGGATTCCTTCATTAACGAAAAGACAGAAGAAAACAAAATTACACAATTTATTATTATTTGTAGAGTCGTCAGAAAGAAGTACAACTTGAAGCTCGTGCTCGAAAATTAAAGGAGTCTTTAAAAACTGGAGAAGTTACCAGTGGTCAATTAGCACACCAACGCGATGCTCTTCAAACGGAGTAAAGAACAATTTTTTTTGTACTTTCATTAATTCTATTTGCATTTAATCTTTTTTTATAAATTTTCAGAGTATTAGCTTTAAAGGAACAGCTAGACAAGTTGACAACAGAAAATAAGTGTGTCATGCAAGATATGACGTATCAATTAAGAGAAGCGAAGAAAGCTCTGGAGGAACAAACTAAACTAACACAACAAGAAATTGAATCCAAAAAGGCTTCTGAACTTGCGTTAGCAGAATGTCAAAACTGTATTCAAGACCTAAAAGCTAAAATTACAGATCTTGAAAATAGTCGACCTAATCCTGGTATTGTACATGTACTGGATATTACCCAGATATTTTATAACTATTGTTATGGTATTTTACTTGACATTGATATTGTAGATTTACCTACTGAACGAGAAATGGATTTATGGGCGGAGTTACAAGCTACTAAAGATACATTACGTAGTACAGAAGATGAAGTAATATCGTGTAAAAGGGAAAAAGTTCGGTTTTTGGAGACGCTTACTAAAATTACTGTAATTATTTACTTTGTTTTTTGTAATTTTAAAGAAAGTTTCTTGTTTTTTCTGTTATCGTAGATATTTTGTTTTCAGTTTTATATACCAGACATATTTTTTTCGGCACCATTGAGGTGATTACAGAGATTTATAAAGTTTCACTTATAATCAAAAATACAAATAAAAAAAGTATAATTAATATATTTCAGGAATCTGAGAATAAAATAGGACTTCAGCAAAAATTAGCTGCTGAGCTTCTCAGTAAAGAGGAAGTGGTGGGGAAAATGCAAATGCAAATAAGAGAACTTACAAAAAATATAAAACTTAAGTATGTTATTCATGTTATATTTCTGGAGATTTCAAATTATATTAGAAATATGTAAATAATTAAATAGATACATTATAAGCAGATAAATATATAAAATATGATCGATCTCCTTTATTAATACAATTTATATGCCTCATGATACATTTTCAATCACATATTGAGAACGACTGTAATTTTTTTTTCGTACAACATTTATTCCCGTTTTATAGATATTCCTGATTTATTGTTTAACTTGACAACTTAAATAACAAATAACTCAAATTAAATTTTATTTTAGTGAACAAAAAGTGATTCAATACGAGCAATATGTTCGTGATCTTCAGGCACATAATCGTGCAGTGGCCAATTGTCAAGAAGAACCGAATGGCGTCAGTTATCAAGATTTACAACAAGAAGTATGGATCTAATACATACTAATTATAATTTTTCCGAATAGAAAGGAAGCAGTACAATTACGATGTTTATATATTTACCTTTTTTTAGATTTGTATAAAAGTGACTTATTTAAAATTACAGAAAAATAATAATTTTACAGATAATGAATCTAAGAATGAATCTACTTGATGCCGTTCATCGTAATGAGGATTTATCGGAATTACTAATGCAAAAGGAACAACAACTAGAACAACAAGTGAAGTCATCACGAGCCCAGGCAAGAGTCATCAAGGTTATAGATAAAAAATATTATTTAAATATGTCAGCACCAATGAAAACATAACATTTGCGTTCACTTGTCTGCGAGTAATACAAGGTGTCTCAAAAGTAAGTTCACATTTGCTTATCTTATTACGCGAAAGCAACTATTCTGAGGGGCGCGGGGGGTATGTCAGTCGGTAGTCTGGCTCTTGGGAATTTAGTCGCTATGGAGCGTTTCTCTGGTGCGGACCGTGCGTTGTGCGTACGTGAGTTTTACAAAAACGGTAATTCGGCGACTGTAGCGCGTAGAAAATTCTGCAGTATTCGACATATTCGTCACTTAAATGATGCGCCTAGCACTCGACTCATTGCAAAATGGGTTGAGAAGTTTGAAGAGACTGGGTCAGCTCTGGAGAAACTAAAATCTGGGCGGCCAAGAACATCAAGAACAGCTGAAAACGTGGACAGTGTTACTCAGTCTATTCGAGATGATCCAAACCTCTCGATTCGGAAGCGTGCTGTTGCTTTAAATGTGCACAGATCTTCATTATGCCGCATTTTACACAAAAATTTAAAGCTGCACCCGTACAAAATTCAGTTAGTGCAAGAACTGAAGCCTCAAGATGCTGGTCAGAGGCTTGCCTTTGTAAATCAGATGATTGAGCGCTTTCCAACGTTCACCAACATCTTGTTTTCCGATGAAGCCCATTTTCACCTGAATGGGCATGTAAACAAGCAAAATTGTCGTTACTGGAGTGCAAATAACCCAAAACAAAAACATCAGAAACCGCTACATTCACCCAAAGTCACCGTATGGGCAGCGATGTCGGCGCGAGGAATTATCGGCCCTTACTTTTTTGAAGATGGAAGGGGACGCACACTCACAGTGAATTCAGAGCGTTATGTGGAGATGTTAGACGAGTTTTTCGTACCCCAACTGCAAAACTTTCCTGGTTACAACCAAAGAACATGGTTCCAGCAGGATGGAGCAATTTCACACACGTCCAACAGATCTCTGCCTCGAGTTCGAGAAATTTTTCCGAACAAATTAATCTCCAGGCGAGGTGACATAAATTGGCCTCCACGGAGTCCCGATTTAACGCCTATGGATTTTTTCCTGTGGGGTTATGTCAAATCAAAAGTTTACGCTAATAAACCGACTTCCCTGGCACAATTAAAAGAAAATATCCGTCATGAAATGGCAGCCATCACGGAGACTACCTGCCGAGCTGTCATAGGCAATTTTAGTGCCCGACTAAATGAATGCCGAGAGCGCAACGGTTTACATTTGGACGATGTTATTTTTAAAAAATAAATTCCCAAACAGTGTACTTCAATATAAAATAAACATTTTTTCAATAAAGCTAAGACTTTTCTTTTAAAAAAAGATTTAAATGTGAACTTTCTTTTGAGGCACCTTGTATAATGAAAATTAATTTAAAAAATTATATTCAAAAATAATTTCAAGAATAAATACTCCAATCTTGTTAATTGAATTATATTTTTACATTTAAGCATACAGCATCATTCTACCTATAGTGTGCAATATAGTAAATATTTTAATTAATACGAATTCTTGGTATCCACAATAAAAAAAAACATGTAGATAATATATTCATAGTACGCAACAAATTATCTATAATCTATGAAGCCTAAGTGTTAGTTAGTAGTATAGTTTGTAGTGTACGAGTGATTTTATTTTACTTTAAAGTATAAGTTATTATATGTTCGGTAATTCTATATAAAATGTAGAAAAACGGTACAATTTTTGAAAGTCTAGAAGCATTCTATCACTCTATCATGAAATTTTCAACTGCGGCTGTATGTCGATTTAGTTTGATCAGTGTTTATATCTGTCATAATTACATAGGTAGGTGAGTTACACATGGAGATAGTGAGATTCATCAGGAGTAGTGACTATCTTAACCGTTTTTTTAATTTTTAAGTAATACTGGATTAAAATGTTGTTTTAGGTGCGTGAGGAGTTAATAAATATGTTGAAGAACAAAGAAACTGAGCAAAGTCGCGAGCTTAGCACCTTGCAGGAGGACCTTGAACATCGAATGAAAGTTGTAGATGAAGTAAGATGTTTTAAAATATTTTTGGTTAAAAAGCTTTTTCACTAACAGTGATAGTCACTTTGACGGGCCAATACAATAAAGAGGGAGATTCTCAGTCATCATACTGCTCGCTCATTACTCAAGGCTGGTAATTTCGGTCATGTTAATTTGGTATCAACTATTATAGTATTTTTTTAACGGAAACATCGTGAAAAAACCTAAATTAGAAGAATACAATCATATTTCCTTCAGGAGTCTCAACTCGAATTGTTTAAAAATAAAGTTGTACACTAGAAATAGTCATAAAATTTCTGAAAAAAAATACGAATCAATTAAGCATACTTTTGTCTGAAATACAAAAATTATTATCTTATTATATAGGCTTTTTAAAAATATGGATATTAGACAGCGGATTTTGGTCAAATTCAGTTATTTCTTCATTTATACATTTTTTTTGCCAATATACACGTACATCTTAAAGTAGTATAATAACTTTCCACGTTAATTCTTTACCAATTAGGAATTACAATTCATCAATTTTATTTTAAGAGTTACTTCTGCAGTAAATTTATTCATGGAAAATGCCTGCTAAGTCTATTTAAATTATGAATCATTTAGATTATTAATCATTTCTATTTCATCAGACAAGAGAGTATTCTTCTTTTAAAAATATTCTTTCACTACCACGATATTGGGTTCTTTATTTCGGACTGTAATAGAATCCAATATCGAAGTCTTAAGAAATTTTTAAGTATCACAGAATTACCGTCAGAATTACATAGCGACCATCAACGATTCCGTTATTCGTACTTTGATATTCATGGTCAGTTTTTGGACTGCGCTGTATTTCGATTAGGTGTAATGTAGTTCATTTGTCAAGCTGCTATAAAAGAAAATGTTATAGGTTAATAAGCAAATAGCGGCAAAAGCAGATGAGATACAAGAGCTATTCGCCACACTGGAGAATAAGCAGCAGCAGATTCATCGACTGGAGAAAATCGTGTTGGCGCTGGAAGAGCAACAGCGACGTTCACAGGCACAGCGGACGCGGCACGAGGAGAAGATTGCCGCGTTAGAACATGAACTTGCCGCGGGCGGCAATAGGCGAGAACGGTAATTGCAACTTTGCTGCTTTTTATACCACTTTCAAGTACTATAGGTTGCCTCAATTTAAAAGGTCCAAGCGAAAAATTTATGGACTATCCACGTACGCTTGTGTATGTATTAAGTTGTAAAAACTAGGGGATGTGTTTTTCCAAAGCCGTTAAATTACAAGAAGGTATAATTATTAATGAAAACTAAATAAATAAAATAATGTATAAACTATAAAATTATAATAATATAGTTACGTCAAAATTTACTTAAGTTATTTACTTAAGTTTATTTAAGTTACGTATAATTGTGTGGTTTGTATTTAGGTACCGCAACCTTTTATTTTTTTAACCGTTTGTGTTTTACTTTCAGGAAATTTATTTTCTTTTGAATATTAATGGAATAAATTATCTAATTAGAAAACAGTATCATCTACATAATGAAAAATTTTTGTTGTTAGTATTGTGATGTTGTGGAATTGAATAATGTATCGAAAAATAAAGGAATTGTTCCATTTTAATTGTTTTTCTTTAAACATTATTTAAAATACCAATAAACGTTAAACGTTTAAACGTTAGCAGTTGCATTTTTTCTTCTTCTATCGAAATACTCCGAAGTTAGTCGTTGAAGTTGGCAGCACTGAAAGTGACAATTCACTTAGATTAGACGAACTTGTATCCAGGATTAAAAATAAAAAAGTAAGCACTGTAACACGATTTTTTTTTTTTTGGTGACCCGGGGAAATCCCTAACGGGCCTCAGGAGGCGATGAGGGTTGCCCCCCGGTGTGTCGGACTTGCACTGACTAAAACCCCTGGGGTGTTCCTTCTCTCGCCTGCCAAGTGCCAAGGGCAAGGCTGAGTCATCTTCCTCGGCACCCGGCGACGTCTAGCCTTCTGCAGGCCTCGCTTTCTTGGGAGGGGGTGGCTAAATAGTCGCCACCCCCTGCGTACACCTAACACATTTGGCGGGGAGAGTTGTGTAAAAAATGCCACCCTCCCCTCATCTCCTTAATTTGTCATTGGAACGGTGTGCGGGAACACATCGCACACCGCTCACGTCTGGATCTGGCTGACGCGCTCCCTCAAGCGCGCCGCCTGGTGTATGTCCTGTTATGGAGGAAGGCCTCTGGCGAAGGCCCTCCTCCGGCGTCCTGTCCGAGCTGGGCTGCGAATTGGGTTATCGGAGGCAGAGATGGGCAAAATGTAATCAGATTAATGATTAACGATTACGATTCCATTTTGTAATCATTAATCATGATTAATGATTAACGAATATAATCAAAAAAAGTAATAATTTTTCGGTGATTAAGGATTATTAATCTTTAATCGGATTACAATTAATCATGATTATTTTTATGATTACTTTTCTGTTTGATACGTAAAATGTGCTGCCGACAGCAGAGCGGCGCTCGCCTTTTTTTATTTTTAGTATACGACTACTACTAGCTAAACTGGCGAACTGAGTACCAGCACATAGTTAGGTGTTAGGGCGATTACCCGAACTGGGTCGTGACCGCAGTACAATAGTACAAAGACCGCCATAGTGACTCGCTTCGACCTGACTACTTTTCGGATCAGTTCGTGCTCGGTGGACATTAAGTAAATCCAACGAAATCTAGTTAATCATTGGTGCTTTTACCATTGTTCTGAGTGATTCCTGGACTATTAGAACTGATTATCAAACTACCGCCCATATTTTACTGAAATACCGTCTCCAACTCGATAATCCACCCCCGCCTTCGAAATCGAGGTAGAGAGACAGAGCAAGACATCATTTTCTCAAATTTACACAAGCTTCTGTAGCGCAGAGCGCAACATCACCTTTCCTGGTCATCCGTCTCTCTCTACTGACTTGGTTTCGTCTTTGATGTAAACCGAGCCGCCGCACACGTTCGTATCGTATTTTGAATTTTAACTCATAAATAAAGTTGAGATATAGATCTGTTTTTTTTTCCGGATAACTGTCGTTCTACCTAATAACTTTGATTCTTACAATAAATCAGCGGGACACATACATAGTTTTTTTCTCAATTCGCTTAATTTTTTTTTCGCGTTTGTCTTCCATTTTCTTAAAGACTAAAGAATATAGTACTCAGAAAAAAATGAAGCAAATCGACATACGGGCACACGCCATTTTTATCTCACTAAAAACGCTTGTTTGTTTACCAAATATTATATATATATATATATATATATATATATATATATATATATATATATATATATATATTTTAATGAGTAATAAAAGTAAAAAATAGTAATTTCATTTTTCTGTTTTAAAAATTTAACTTTAACTTAAAGGATTGCACACAAAGTCTTTGGCCATTATCAGAAGTATTCTCCATCTCGAAGGCGGACGTGGATTATCTTGTAGGAGGCGGTATTTCAGTAAAATATGGGCGGTACTTTGATAATCACTTTTAATAGTCCAGGAATCACTCAGAATAATAGTAAAAGCATCTATGATCAGCTAGATTTCGTTGGATTTACTTAATGGCCACCGAGCACGAACTGATCCTGAAAGTAGTCAGGTCGAAGCAAGTCACTATGCCAGTTTTTTCACTATTGTACTATGGTCACGACCCAATTCCGGCAATTAACCTACCAACTCAAACGGCTGAAAGCACAAAAAATGGTCCTGAACGTAATCAAGTCGAAGCGAGTTACTATGAGTTGGTAGGTTTATTGGCCGAACAATGTCGTGACTTGTGACCACAGTATACAACTGCAAAGACCCTTATAAGGATTATGATTCGCTCAACGAGACGGATATGCGGGGGCGGACTTGCACCGGCTAAAACCACCGCGTGCCAGCACTGCCTAATCTTCGCCTTCGCCGTGCCTGGGAATCCATATACTTCCTAGGGGCCCGGCGAGCGATTGGTCTTAGACAGGCCTCCTCTCTGGGAGAGGGTCGTAAAACTACCCAAACAATACATCCCATTGGGGCGGCGTGTGAGCACACACACGATGACACCACCCCACCCTCCGCTGGACGCCACCCCTCCCTCTCTGCTGGACGCCACCCTTCACTCTCTGCTGGACGAAACCCCAACTCTCCGCTGGACGCCACCCCCCCACTCTCTGCTGGACACCACCCCCCACTCTCCACTGGATCCCCCAATCTCCACTGGACACCACCCCCCACTCTCAGCTAGACGCCACCCCCACTCTTCACTGGACGCCACCCCCACTCTCCACTGGACGCCACCCCCCATTCTCCACTGGAAGCCCTCCCCCCACTCTTCCCTGGACGTCACCCCCCACTCTCCGCTGGACGCCACCCCCCACTCTTCGCTGGACACCACCCCTCTATTAGACGGAAGTTTGGGGTCATATATAATTCGAAATAAAATAACTTGAAAAATTAAATAAACGAGTATTTAAATCGGTCTCTCTCTCAGCCAGAACTCAAAAGTAATCATTAAAATAATCATGATTAATTGAATGATTACTATAATCAAGATTAATGATTACGTATGTAATCATGATTAAAAGTAATCAGATTACAACTAATCATGATTACATTCGTCATGATTACTTGTAATCTGATTATTAATCTGATTAAAAGGTAAAGAAATCAAAGAATCTGGTTAAAGGGTAAAGTGATCGTTTTCGGATGCATGTATATAGAATACGGATTTACAAATATAGAATATGGACTTTGCTAAATTTTTCACGGGGGTTTTTAATGTTCTACGGAGATAATTTGACACAGATTTTAGTAAAACCAAAAAAAAAATTGACCTTTTATTCTTTTAAAAAGAAATTACGTTAAAAAAAATAACTGTTGTATAATTATGAATTTAATGCAACGTAAAAATAGATTTTCTTTCGATGTGTGAATATATTAATAATTAAAGTTTACCTGATAACTAGTCATACAGAAAAAAATCTAGTCCAATTGGACACATTTTGTATTTTTTTGTTGAAGAAAATGTTTTGTAGGTAAATATGCTTTACACATAGATTTTACATAAAGCGTTAAAAATCAAACATTCGGATTGTTCAATATCTTAAACGGATTTATGTATGGTCAACTCTGCCTCTGACATTGACAAATAGAGATGTCAATTATTGCCAGAACAAATAATCTAATGCATTATTTAAATACAACGGGTAACACTGTTTATAAAAATCAAAAAAAGTTGTTGTCAATAATTCGTTGATCTCGCTATCAAAGACACAATTCCATTAAAAACAATTAATTAATAATCACTGTCTATTTATTTCAAAGAAACGCGTTCATAACATCACTCATTGGCAATCTGTCAACTCTCAACGAATAATATAACCAATTGTCAAAACAATGACACATGAATTATTGTAGACAGTTGTAAAAATTTTAAGCAAATAACGATACTACAAACCATTATTAAATGATTAATTACAATTTTGAACTTTTAACTGCAAGGAATAAAGTTTAATTTTATTTGATATGTTGTCTGCACAACGGATTCATCATTATCAGCTGGAAACAATTGATATGAGATTTACAATTTTGGTATTTTAGCTAAAAGAAATAAAGTTTAATTTTGTTTAGTATGTTGTTAGAATAACGTAGTTTCAGATTATGGCTTGTGCCAATATTATATGAGAATTAGAATTTTGGGCTTTAGTCTATATAAAATAAAGTTTAATTTTATTTGATATGTTGTCAACACAACGGATTCATCATTATCAGTTGGAAATAATTGATATGAGATTTACAATTTTGGTCTTTATTAGTTTTGCAATAACGTTTCATTTTGTTAAACGATTACAATAATGAAAGAATGTTATTATTTTGCTAAAATATAATTTCAAAAACGTACGATTAAGACAGTTCGTTGCAGAAAGTCATTCACGCTGTTGCTATTCAGCGTATTTTTAATCTTATTTGTTTAAGTTCTATTAAATAATAGTATAGTATTTATAATGCCAAAAATAAGGTCGACAACAACTCATATATGAAATTATTTTGGAAAATGTGATATAAAAAAGCACCTTGTATTTTTTGTAAAACTACTTTATCTTACAAAAGTCCGATCACTAAATTAAAATTACATTTAAGTAAAATATACATAGGGATGTACGAAAAGTATAGTCAGTCGAAGTCATCAAATCTTGGTAACTTTATTGGAACTTTGAAGTACTTATGCAGTAGACACTTGACCGTATAAACATTTTGAAAAATTACGTACTAATAACAAAAATAGAGTGTAATTAGTACGAGAGCGTAGTAGTTCGTAGTTGAAATGTATGTTTTCTTGCGAATGTAAGTTCAAGATTTGAAATAATATAAATAAACATAATATTGATTTCGTCAGAAATACTTGATGATTAGGGTTTGAACTTAGATTTTTGATTTCACAAAATATGTGTATACGAAAAAAGGTTTTGTTGTTCAGTACTCGCAGGTACAAGGAAACATTAGCTGCGGACACTCTATAAAGTGGACCACCATATTACCTTCCTCTGTATACAAGCAAACGAATATTTTTTTGTACATTTTATTTTACATATGGCTGTATCCACTAAATACAACATATTCATAATTTGCTTTTTGTGATACAGACTTCATTTGAATTTTTTTGACAGTTGAAACTTTTTAATTGCCATGAAGTTTTAATTATATTTACATAATTATGTATTTAAATAAATGATATAATTATTGTTATTACAATAGATACATATTTCAAATTATAAATAGATTTTTTAATATTGGTACTCTGGAGAAAATGCAATCGTACAAGTGCTATGAATGTATAATAGGTAGAGATGTTGTAAAATAACATGTTATGTAAACAACAGATTTAATTTTTTTTGTGGTACATCGAATTTATCAGCTACCAAATTAAAATCACCGTTGAGATTGACTCAAATCACTAATCTCTATTTATATATAGACGACATACTATTAATTCTAACTTAATACCAACATAATATTCGTTGATCTTATATTATTACTAGAGATGTAAATTATGGCTAGAACAAATAATTTAATGCATAATTTAAATTCAACAAGTAAGCCAGTCCAAGCTCCAAAATCAGCATAAACAAAAGCAGTAGAAGAAGTAGATATGGGCGTTAAAGAAGCATTAATTCCTCGGCAAGCCTGTATTCTACAATGGTGTCGAGAACATCAATATATATACCCATATCTATATTCGCTCTTTATAAAGCATGGAAATATTATGCTTGTATCAGTGCCATGCAAGAGGGAATTTTCTAAAGCAGGTTATATTATAACAGACAGACGTAGTAGATTAATCTCATCAGAAGTACCTCAGATTATGTTTTTAAATGGACTTTGTCTATATAAACACCAGAGACAAATCATATTTCCATGAATAATCTGTAATACTGTCTGTACATACTAATCGGAGTAAACCGAGGCCTTAGAGTACTATAATATTTTAATGGCATAGAATTAAAGTTTTCAAACACATATTATTATCTCATATTAATATTTTAGATTTCATAGTTAATATCTACATTACAAAAATCATCTATTAACACGTAATATACTAACGACAGCGACGTAGGCTACGACGTATAGGTTGATAGATAAAACATTCGTTCTTTTATACACAAATATTTAGTTATTAGTATTTGAAACTTGTTATTTTGTAATATTTGTTGTTGTTGGTGGCCTGATAGCGTAGTTTGTAGTGACTCTACCAGTGATGTTAAAGATTCTGGGTTCAAGTCCCGGTACCGGTAACCTTTTTTGTGATGAGCAGATTAGTTTGTCGTGGGTCATGGATGTGTATTTATATATAAATCTGTGTATATTTATCTATTACAAATATATGTGTGGGGCAAAAGTAAGTTTAGGCTACGTAAATTTTTTGATGTAATTATTTTTTGTTTTCTGTTTGTGTTTATTGAACATCCACTTTATAATATAGTAACAGTATTTTATGGAGTTTTTATACGTAGGATTAGATATACGAAAATATAATTTCTTAGGATTTTCATAATATGTTTGTTAAGCTCTGTGTAAGATTTTATTTACAAAGTCTCAGGATCCTCTGCGCGAGACAAATTCTGTGTTTGCTGGAATAAACGAAAATATTCCCTTTTTCCAATACACCAAACTCATTTTATTGCTACACAAAATGAGACCTACTTTATAAAAAAAATGAATGCTAAAAAAACAATATAATAAATAACAGTTTTTAAAAACCGTTATTTGAAAATAACATAACAGCATAATTCATTATTAAAAAACAGCTGTTATTACCATCTCTATTGACAAATAACAAGTGACAACTGAGTATCATCGATTGCTAGTACTATTGTAAATTGTAATTATTTACATAATTTTATATTTTTGCAATATTTATTTGTGATTTAAATTATATAAAATGTCAGAACGTAAAGTTTTGAATGTAAGTAAAATACAAGATATAAAATTTGTAAATTTTATTTTAAATTTCGCTATTTCAATGACCTCTATAAATTATTGATTTTTATTTCAGAAATATTATCCTCCAGATTTCGATCCATCGAAAATCCCGCGTATGAAATTAGCGAAAAATCGTCAGTATACAGTCCGTCTTATGGCCCCATTTAATATGCGATGTGTTACATGTGGAGAATACATATATAAGGGTAAAAAATTTAATGCCCGTAAAGAGGACGTTGAGAATGAGGATTACCTTGGTATAAGAATCTATAGATTTTATATAAAAGTAAGTACTACTGAATAATTAATTATAAGTATTGACAAAGCTGGACCAACTTTGTATAAAAGAGCTACCCCTATAATTTTATATTTATTACATATGTATTGTACATTTAAACCTTTTGAAATAGATTTATTAAACAATGATAAACTTTGTAAAATCTGTTGCATAGTTTATTAGATATGTGAACACAGAGATCAAAATAATAACTTCAATTTATACTATTTAAAGAAGTTGGTTTCAAAAACCAAGTTCTCTGTCCAGTATTTCAACAATAAATGGTGTAAGTTGAGCATTCTAAGGCTGAGATTTATAGATTCTGTTTTGACTTTGCTTACCTTCGATTCAAAATGTCACTTAAACCAAATAGCTTTTCACCCCTCGATATAATTTGCTTTAAAAAATATAAATGTTTTAATGGGTCTTATGTGAGAAAAACTTACTTTTATTTATGATTCAGCCATCAACCTTTTGACTGACACAAGTGGTAGTTATAAGCAGGCAATAAAAATTAGCAGGTTACATACAATTTGTGAAGTTTATGATTATTGGTAGGAAATCAAGAAATAAAGTCTAGGAAATGTTAGAATGTGCTTGACAAACTATGATATTGACATCATTTATTAATATCTGTGTTAAATATATGAGTATGTCATTTTTAAAAGACAAGTTAGTTGTAAAACATTTTTCAAATTATAGAAAATATATCATTCAAAATATAATATTCCATTAGATGTACATAACTAAAAATTTTCATGGAACACTACTATTATGTAAGTACCAAATGGTATGTTCAACTATACTAGGTGCGTGTTTATAAAAATAAACTTTTCAATTTTAACATTTTAATTTTACAGTGCACTCGATGTCTTCAAGAAATTTCATTTAAAACAGACCCAAAAAATACTGATTATGAAATAGAAGCTGGAGCGACAAGGAATTTTATGGCTCTGAAACTGGCTGAGGAACAGGCTAAGAGAGAAGAAGAAGAACAGAAAGAGGAAGAAGCAAATAATCCAATGAAATTGTTAGGTAAGACGAAAAATCTATCTCTATTACTAAGCAATCTAATAAAGAGGAGTATTCTTGTTGACAACACAAAATAAACACCTAATGTTATATAAATAAGGGTTGTTTTGAACATACTATTAGATTCAGCTGATTTATCACATTGCCTTTAATATCAGCATCTATATTAATTGATGATGATATTCAGATCATGGTATGATAATTGGGAGCAAGAGTTAAAGCCAAAAGGTCTGTGTTATTTATATTAAACATGCTTTACTACGTGATCTGTACAAAAAAACAGATTTTTTACTTATAGCCTGGTACTAAACATTTTACTAAAAATTATATTATTATTAAATCCATGTGCGAGATATATTAAGACCAAATGCTAGATGAAGGGATGAGATAAACCTTATATGATACCTAGTTATAGTGCAATAGGTATACATGCAGTAATAAATGTTGATATAAAAAGTTACTATAAGAGAAAAACCTTAAGATGCAGTGTTTATTTTAAACTTGCGCTATTTAAACTGGGCATTAAAGTACATATATTTGTATTATTCCAATACGGTTAAACATATTTTTATTTATTTAATTATAACTTTTCCCATTTTAGCTAATTATTGAGACGTTGTGTATTAAATCACCCTGATTGATATTGCATACCAATGTCTCTGATTTAACCTATATGCTTACCTTTGTAATACAAGCAAAATCTGTATAACCCATATGTTGTTCTAGAAGATGTCACCATAGAGGGTTTTGATGGAATTATTTCTAATTATTATATGCATTTATTCATTTTTACACATAAATGGCCAAAATGTAAACATATTAATGAAAAATGATTACATTTTACATATTTTATCATTAAAATGCTTACATTTTGCCCATCTATATTTTAAGCACTAGGGAAATCTCAATTACATTTTAATCATGATTACACTGTAAGGAAATTAAAATTATGACTACATTTTGTAATTATTAATCATTAATCTGAATATATTTTGCCCATCTCTGTTTATACATTCAATTACACATATTTGTTATGGCTTTGTTTTCAGAGTATAGAACTGAACAATCAAAACAAGAAATTGAGTTATTGGAGAGCCTTGAAGAACTTAAAGAACTGAATCGGCGACAACAGGCAGTGGACTATGAGGGCATGCTTAAACAATATATGCCAGAAACAACTGAAGAAAGGAAGGCTAGAGAGGAAAAAGAAGACAATGATTTTATAAAGTGAGTATCTGGGCACTTTATTATTATTAATTTAATTAACCTCTATACCCGTGTCTTCTATGGTGACTGATGAATAGTGGGTTTTAACTCAATAATTAGATGTTTTTTTTTTTATCAGCAGAGCAAAATGCTGTTGTGTGAGGCCTTTACAATTTCTCAGGGTGAATTTGTGTATAAAAAATATAGTAATATCTTGCATTTATGACAGCTTGCACTAGCAAATTAAATCTAGCTTAGACTTACATATAATGCTCTACTGAACTGTATTTATTGTTTTGCACAGAATCAAAATCCAGTTGTAACAACTCTTGAACTCAAATAATCATTAAGATTGAATTTTTTAAACCACTTCAATTATTTATCGTTTTATGCAAGCTTAAGTTAGATTTAATTTGTCAGTGCAAGCGTCTACATTTTAAGAAGTTTTTTTTTATTAGAAACTTAGATGGCCTTGGTCTTTCCTTAATAGTAGAGTTCCTACACTAAAAATTAAAAGTAAAATGGTTTTCTTTCATATCATTACAATAGTGTTAGTAACTGAATAAATACATCTAATTATTTGACATTAATTTATTATGTTCTGTTATTGCCGAAGTATTTATGTTGCTGGTTACAGCGGGTAGTAATGCATAAAATTTGCAAGACTATAATAATGGTAATTGCAAAATAAATTGTATTGTTAGGAAAAATAATGTTATATCAATCTGGCTTTAAGATAATTTTTAAGGGCATTTTTCTGCAGGAAATTAATTCACAAAATTGGAAAGTTTGAGTCACTTTGGAGCTGTGGTCTCATGCCAATTCTTTAATTTGCCAATTTAAAATTTGGTCTAGTTTCAGTCGCATTTCAACCTGCTGCCCATTTTTATGTTTTCTTTATATAAATAATTCATTTTTGACAAGTTTAATTTACTCCTCAGATTTCAAAAATTAGTCCAGATGTTATTGATATGTTAGATGTTATGTTATGTTCAAGTATGTAATAATACATAAGGGTAACATATATTAATGTTAAGAGTGCTTAAAGGTAATGTGTACCACAAGACGAACTAATTGTGACAGTATTTTTGGACATAACGTTAATTTTATTTCAACTTTTTGCAAACCTCTTTCCCTCCCTAACTAAAAAAAAATCCATTAAATCCTTTATCCACTCTCCCTGGCTCCATATACTTTTGTCATTACCCTCACCTCCCTATTGGTGAGATCAGGGGTGATCTTGCTCCTTGTGACATTTTGTTATTTTCAAAACTAAAAAAAAACACTCAAAGAGAAAAGATTTGAGACGATTTCGGAGATTGAGGCAAATGCCACGAATGAGCTGAAAGCCATCACGAAGGAGGTGTGCCAGGACTGCTTAAACAAGTGGAAACACCGTTAGGATAAGTATGTTCATTGGAGAGGAAAGTACTTTGAAGAGGACCCTGATATGTAACTTCCAAATGAGGTACATTTTCTTTTATGACCTCAGTCCGCGTATTATTTTAACAGACCTCGTATATAGTTTCGTAATCATTTTATCATTTATCTTTTCTACGTTTCCGAACCTTCGAAACATACTTTTGTGCATGCTATTGATATTTATTATTTATTTATTTATATATTTGAAATCAACCATTCAGCGTATCTCTTTGTTCCTAACCCGATCCGCAAGCGTTACTCCGCTTATAGAACGAAGAGATCTCATTTCTACATCATTAATTATATTTTCATTTTTCTTCTGTCATATTCAGGCTTCACTTCCGTACAGCAAAGAGGGCACCTGAATCGCCTTATACATTGCTTTTTTTTTACACTGGCTCGACATAGTGATCACAATGCACCTGACGGTAAGTACAGAGTAGTCCTGAAACAAAAGCGACCATTAAAGAATGAAAAGCCATTGATAGTCTCCGTCGTCATGTCGGCCCACATATGCCACGACTGAAGGTCTCTAAGTATATGAGTTACTGGATGTACACAAGCTGATCCCGAAACGCGACAGGTGGAAGCGAGTCACTAAGACGGACTTTACACTTGTGTGCTGCGGTCATGACCCAGTTCGGGCAATCGCCCTACCACCAAAAAACCTTTTTGTGCTGTTTGCGTAATGTTTATATATAATATAAATAATAATAATATTTTGCGATAAAATTTTCACAATTAATTCGTCACACGTGTTACATATTCATAAGCTTAAATATTATTTCATATTTCTGTAACACCTTGTTTTTTAGTTCTGTAAAATTCAGCAACCCATCATCAAACAAGGTTGTTGTTGAGGAAGTAATTGAAGAAGTGGCAGATGAAGGTGAACCGCCTGCAAAGACATCGAAACTGCAAGTGCTACCGCAAAGAAACACTAATGCCAAGAATGAGTCCTGGAACAGAAGTATAGGGGTTTTGTCAAAGAAATCTGCATTAACTAATCTTGTTAAAAATAAAAATGTTGACTTATCAAAACCCAATGGTAGTACAGACACAGCGAAAGTAAAACACGAATGTGAGGTCAGTGTAGAAACACATGAAGGTCAAAAAATAAGTCCTACTGTTGGAAACAGTGAAACAGAAAATCCTAAATCTGTTCCCTCGGGTTTATCTCTGTTGGCAAATTATTCCGGAAGTGAAAGTGATTCGTGATAAGCAATAAGCATGTATATAATGAACAAGCATTCTTCGAGTTTAGTAAATAATGTAATGTATATATAATTAATCTCAAACAAATAAATGTGTTGATCATCAACTAACAGGCTCAGTTTAGTGTTTGTTTATTACTATTATTACTTAGTTATGTTTATACGTTCATAATTACAATAAATCATATTCTAGAAATATTGTGTGTTTAATATTTGTACTAATTTTTACATAATTTACGGGGACAAATATTTTTTTTTATAATAACTTAGATAAGATTCGGTGGCGTAGGTGATTAGTGTCAGCGGCCAAAGATTTCGAATACTTGTTGTTTATTAGGTTTTCTGTTTACAAAAGTAAAAAGGGACACTTATACGGTCCACTTCATCTGTTAATCCTTTTGTTACCGCAGCCCATTCCGCCGAAGTGGTGCTACTGAGCCGGGCAGCACCCCGCGAAGTGTGCACATTGCATGATAGCAAGTTGATGTTCGAATTTTCTCATTTAAGTGTATATTTAAAGATTTTGCTGGTATATTAAATAAAAATTAAAATTAGGATAATTCTTAATAATTTATTTTTTATTATTTACTTTTCTATAAAACGAATGCCAGCTAAAGCCGGCGCTGGTAACGAAAGGGTTGACCATCTGTCTATCCGTGAAGGCCTTCTCGTGAAGGTTTTCTCTGAAACGCGTAAAACATAAAGTTAAAATTAATATCAATTGCGCCATTACTTAAAGGAAATCCTAAAAGATAACTTACTCTCCAAATTTAAAAAAAATGTTTTGGATAGCTGCATATTGGATTTAGGAACTTTTATAAGAGGAACGAACAGGCATTTGTTGAAGCTGTTAAAAATTGTGTATCCTTTTTAAGGTCAGACGATTCTTCTCACCTTCGCAACTTCTTAACTTATATCAAGCACAGGTGCGGTCGGGCGTCGAGTACTGTTGTCATCTTTGGGACGGATCCGCTAAATATCAGTTGGCGGCTTTGGACTCGATTGATCATAGAGCTCGTAGACTTGTTCGTGAAGACTCTTGGACAAAAATTAAAATGCAGAGCATCGACGTAGAGCTGCCTGCCTCTCGGTCTTTTACCGGTTGCACGGTGGAGAGTGTTCTCAGGAATTACATTCTTTGATTCCACCAGCCCCATTCCACCACGAAACCACTAGACATCGTGTCGGATACCACCCGTATGTGGTGGATGTTCCTTATATTAGCACGAAAAGATTCGCTTCTACATTTATCATGCTAAGGAGTGGAATATGCTTCCAGCGGCCATATTTCCGCGATCTTATGACCTGGGAGCCTTTAAGAGAAGAGTGAATAGGCATTTACTAGGCGATCGCGTTTCATCATCGAACTCATCTTCACCTTCCACCAGGTGTGATTAAGGTCAAGCGTTCGTCTATTAGTTATAAAAAAAAATTGTTGAACAAACGCGTTTCATCATCGGTGTCAGTTGCGCTACTTGTCGCTTTGAGTATAACATACAAGCACAATGTAATTATAAGCCCAAATATATCTCTGTTTACCACGAAAGGAATATATATATAATACTTATTTCGTTTTATTACATAATTTAGCAGACTTTAAAAACCTGTCCCTAGTATATTCTTTTAGATGGCTTAAATGCCGACAGCGTAGTACAATGCTGAAATATCGCATATATTAATTATCAGAAGACAATGAAGATTTTGTTCTATAGTACTTCAAAAAGTACAACTAGTATCACATAAAGCGAATGACTACAATTGACGCGCGTATAAATTAAACTTTACCTACGTCGTTTTTCTACCAACAATTTTCTTACAATTACTACCAAAAGATTGCATAGGCTGTTGTCGAAATTAGAGTCAACACATAAAATAACAGCAATCCGCTACTAAGACGCGGTATCACAACAAAAACAGATTACTGCGGGATGCGACTGACAATCGGCTTATAGTCTCTGTCAAAGCGTCGAAATGCCTCGATTCCGCGCCTTTGTTGGCCGCTGCCTTCCATTTATTACGGTGTCAAGTGCATTCACACGGCAGCTTTACGTGGCGCTTTCTTATTTGGTTCTATTAGAATCGACTTTTATACATGTTGATCCATAATATTCATGTGTTCAAATAAATTTTTACTATCTGTGGTGACCCGGCGTTGCCCAGCTAGAAATAACTGGGTATTCATTTAAAAAAAAAAAGTGTAATATATATATATATTTTATTTATAACCAAATTTATTTCAAAATTAGATAGGAAAGAAACGTTAAAACCCTTTCATAGGGTATTAATTTAGACAAAAAAAAGTTAAAACACGTATTTTTATATTTTAACTAAAAAGCAAATACAAGTTAACACAATTCTCACTTCAAAATTGACGGCTTTTCAAACTAATTGACTTAATTAAAATAAACTTGGAATTAGATTAAATATAATATTACTAGATTAAAAAAAAACCCTTGGAATCGCCGGTGCTCAGGGTGGGGGCCCTGGGCGCCTGGTTAGCGATATCTAGAGATTGGTGGAGCGGAAGCGTTTATATTAAATTTTGTGAGATGGATGAGGGAAAGCATTGCTGCTAAGGCCTTCCTGTGAGACAGAGCTTAAGAAATGCAGTGCACGGCGGGGCTGTGGAGCAATTGATTACAGGGCCCACAGTCCCGTCTTAGTGCAGATGAGGTCAACTTGGGGTTTTTAGTCGGTAAAAGTCCGGCACACCCCGGTTACCATCCCCCATGTGTAGCCGGGACGGTCCAATGAGGATTTTCCCCAAGTAAAAAAAAAAATATTTAAAAAAAAATGGTAGAATACAAGCACCGCCATGCCCTGTACCTGAAAATGAAGCAATTAGATATCGTTCAATTTCAACGTCCAATCTCATTACATACACTTATCAAGAGGACTTATTTTGTTACAGCAGATGAACGTACTGTATTATCTATCAGTAATTCCTTGTCTCTTCATGGTCAAGGGCATCCTTGGATTATTCTGACTGAAGTTACTATCAGCTGCCTAACAATTATTAGTACCATTTTATATAATGCAATTTTACATTAAAGTTTAGTCTATCGCCTTATTACAATAAAATCATTTAATTATGTATTAGTGGTTTCAATTACGAGTATTACTAAGTCTTAATATAAATTTTATTTTGTACTGTAGTAAGAAAGATTGAAAACGAACTCGCCGAACGAACTTAGGAAGTATACGGATACCCAAGCCCGGCGAAGGCGAAGACAGGACAGAGTTGGTTTTAGTCGGTGCAAGTCTGACACACCGTTGAGAGTAGCCCTCAACACTCCCCTGACGGTCCGAAGGAATTTCCACCGGGTTAACAAAAAAAAAAAGATTGAAAACGAATGCATATTTTCTCACAACCTGTATATACGTTCCTATATCTTTTTTACTTTTATACCTGAGTTTGGAATTAATTGATCGGAAAAAGCCGTTTAATGCATTTGATGAAGGAAGATTACAAACGGCATGAAGGTGCAGTGGAAATGATTAAATAATTGAACAATAATGGGTAATGTTCGAAGTTTACTCAATTTTCTTCATTGAAGTTGTAAAATTACACGATTCAACGTTTTAATTATTACATCGCGTTATTATTTTGAGTTATTGATTCATATTTTTTATATAATCCTCAATGTTTTAAATTTACATATAGTTTTTTATTCATATACCCTGCTAATAACGTAAGTATTCCTATTTTTGGGGAAATTTAAATCTCGTCTAACTAAATTAAATATTTAAAAGGTGGTACACAGTCAAAACCATTTATAGCGACATTGATTAGAACGCCATACCGGTTATATCGACCCAGAACAAATGTCCTGGCTGAATGCTCTATGACTGATTGTATCTCGAAAACATCAGTCTGTTATCAGTATTTACGACTAAATATGAGTAGTTCCTTCGATGTCGTTATAACAGATTATGACTGTACTTATAAAATTGCGTCTTAATGTAAGTGTCAACTTTATTATTTTGGTTTTTTATTAAATAATTTAATTGCTGCTAATAAATTTATTTTCATAATTTGAGTTCGAGTTTAAATTGCTCTATAAAAATAACGTCTTTATATCCTTAATAGTTTTGACGAATAAAGAAATTAAATTTAGTAAAACATAAATTCTATTCATTTGCTTCTGAAAATGTTTAGCCACACCCTTTTACCATTGTATCAACAAATTAATACTTATGTTCTGTCGGTACCTGCAGACTCCTTCAAATAGGGTTTAAATAAAAAGCGCCTAGTTCACGGTGCTCGCACACAAATATTCCGTATCCCAACTTTTTCATCGACATAAATATAGTTTTTTCGTAGATGTAACGGCTCCGAGCCGACACGTCGATATTCAATTCTGGGAAGCCGAGTTGTCGCGGCGCCGGCCTTTAGCTGCGCTAATAAATATAAGCCTGCTTGGGAATATTATGTTACGTCTCGGGGTGTTTTTTGGGCGAATGCGTGCGGCAGCGGCAATGCGGTGGTCGGTTGCCTTGCCCACTCAAGCCCGTGTAATGGGGCGGATTTCGCTATCTTTGCAAAATGAGATAATTGGAACTGTTTACAAGATGGCTTGTTGAGTAAAAAACAAATTACGCTCTTGTTTAATTGATTTTTTTATAAATGTTCTTTTAACAATAATTGCGAAATTACTTTTGTAGTAGATAGATATTTTATTTGATGTATAATGATTAATCCTTCTTTTTTTTTGTTTTGGTACTGCTCGTTACCGTAAATTTTATCCTTGACTAGATCTCGATGCTAGAACAAAGATGCAAAACCTGACATAGTGATTCACTTCGGCCTATCGCATTAGGGGTCAGAAGCCCCAGTAAGGATAATTGCGATGACGTAATCATATGATAAACTACCTTATTTAAAGGGATAGTTATATTAGCACTGTATTCCAACTTATTTAGAAAAACGATAATCACATGCAACATACCTAATACTACCACCATAATGACAACTCAGATTCGTGTCATATCGCAAAAAGGACGTAGAAATCAAGTTTTATGCTAAAATTACATTTTTTTGATTAGGTATCTGTCGAAATTCCGCTGCGACGAAAGATTAGTAAACTTTGCGGTATCAGATTGTTGATTAATAAACAAGCATTAATTTCTAAGAAACATTACAAGGCAGATTATTGACGGGCAAGTACTTTTTAACACGCAAACGCTGTAGAATTGATAGTAATGCCATTTTAACACTTAAATCAAGAATTTTTTTTGCTCAGCGAATATCATAATCACAAACCTCCGTTTTCAGGAATCTGATACTAAGGCTGAGATTTATAGACGTAGCTTTAAGTTTGCTTAGACTTAACTGAAACATTACTATTAATATTACTCAATGAATATCAAAGGATTTGGTAAGTACCGATTTTGTCAACATGAACTTGATTTTGCGAATACTATGGCTATACTCAAGTTCTTGTCACGTATTCTTTTTTTTTTGTCAAAAGAAATTTATCTCTTGAGAACTTTACTAGGCAAAGTCGAAATAGCGTCTACAAATCTCAAGGCTTGCTACCTAGTAGAGACTTACGGATCCGTGCAGTAGACTTGAGGGAGCCTGCTGCCCGGCTGTGAAGGAGGCGGTGCGAGGTGTCAGGCGTGCCGCCTATGATATAGATTTGGAGGGATCGACTATTTACACGCACCCCTCCCAGAGATGAACCTCACCGTGGCTGTTCGCTTCCCGGGCGTCTGAAAGAATCTGGTTTCCCAGGCCTGGGTGGAGTGATTGGAAGGACACCTCGGGGGTTTTTAGTCAGTAGGAGTCTAACACACCATTGTCGCTGATGGTTCTATGCAGGTTTTTATCTGGATTACAAAAAAGAGACTTACAAATGTGAAGCACAAAATTTGTAAGTTGAAGTTCCTCGATACCCGAATTAGTACACGATATCTTCCGTCGAATTCTGTCGTCAACGTTTTTACCTATTTTCTCATATTATTGTTCGGAAAAAAACCTAGCCTGGGCGTTCAGGCCATATCTGTTGACAATTTCAATAAGAAAGAAGTAGATTAATTCACGGTATTAAATAAATGTCTGTTAAACTTGCAATACTGCATTTAGCTTTAACTGATACGTGCATTCATAAAAAAACAGTGAACTCATACTTTCCATTTTAAAATTATGTAAGAACTGGTTTTTTAGATCGGCTTCCCACGGTCAATAGATATTTATGTTAAGTTTCAGACTGAGAACTCCGATGGAAGCAGGTAGGGTTGTTGGAAATTTAATATTTTGGATTTGGATACGGATGTAGAGACCAGAATTTCGGTTCCAGTGACGGATAGGCATAAGAATTTTCTTCACATGTCCGGATAATTTCGGCTATGAGTATTTTAGTTTACTTAATGTTTTGTTTAAAGTAAATTTATAGCTAAGTGCTGAGTAAGGGGTGTTATGTTAGTTTAATAAGGGGTGGTTACCAATTATAATTTTTAATTATTACTCTAATAAGTGTTCACCAATTATTCGAGTAGTACTTAAAAATTACTTTGCCTGAAAGTATACGAGTTTTATACAGATGTGGGTGACGTACATTGTGCAGTGTAAGGCTAATAGAAGTTTTAGGCACTTATGCAACGTAAGGATAATTACAGTTCAATGTACGATGTTTAGGTCGAGCGCCTTGTATATAACACGCGCCAAATAAATAATAAGGGGATTCAAGTCCAGGTTGTCTTTTAATCATTTACGGCTCCCACAAGCGGTAGAGACCTGTCTCCCACAAGCGGTAGAGATCTGTCTTCCACAAGCGGTAGAGACCTGTCTCCCACAAGCGGTAGAGACCTGTCTCCCACAAGCGGTAGAGACCTGTCTCCCACAAGCGGTAGAGACCTGTCTCCCACAAGCGGTAGAGACCTGTCTCCCACAAGCGGTAGAGATCTGTCTCCCACAAGCGGTAGAGACCTGTCTCCCACAAGCGGTAGAGACTTGTCTCCCACAAGCGGTAGAGACCTGTCTCCTACAAGCGGTAGAAACCTGTCTCCCACAAGCGGTAGAGACCAATCTCCCACAAGCGGTAGAGGCCTGTCTCCCACAAGCGGTAGAGACCTGTCTCCCACAAGCGGTAGAGACCTGTCTCCCACAAGCGGTAGAGACCTGTCTCCCACAAGCGGTAGAGACCTGTCTCCCACAAGCGGTAGAGACCTGTCTCCCACAAGCGGTAGAGATCTGTCTCCCACAAGCGGTAGAGACCTGTCTCCCACAAGCGGTAGAGACTTGTCTCCCACAAGCGGTAGAGACCTGTCTCCCACAAGCGGTAGAAACCAGTCTCCCACAAGCGGTAGAAACCAGTCTCCCACAAGCGGTAGAGACCTGTCTCCCACAAGCGGTAGAGACCTGTCTCCCACAAGCGGTAGAGATCTGTCTTCCACAAGCGGTAGAGATCTGTCTCCCACAAGCGGTAGAGACCTGTCTCCCACAATCGGTAGAGACTTGTCTCCCACAAGCGGTAGAGACCTGTCTCCCACAAGCGGTAGAGATCTGTCTTCCACAAGCGGTAGAGATCTGTCTCCCACAAGCGGTAGAGACCTGTCTCCTACAAGCGGTAGAGACCTGTCTCCTACAAGCGGTAGAGACCTGTCTCCCACAAGCAGTAGAAACCTGTCTCCCACAAGCGGTAGAGACCAGTCTCCCACAAGCGGTAGAGGCCTGTCTCCCACAAGCGGTAGAGACCTGTCTCCCACAAGCGGTAGAGACTTGTCTCCCACAAGCGGTAGAGACCTGTCTCGCACAAGCGGTAGAGACCTGTCTCCCACAAGCGGTAGAGGCCTGTCTCCCACAAGCGGTAGAGACCTGTCTCCCACAAGCGGTAGAGACTTGTCTCCCACAAGCGGTAGAGATCTGTCTGCCACAAGCAGTAGAGACTTGTCTTCCATAATTGGTTGACCTGTCTCCACAGTTGGTGATAATACAGCTGGAGTTTCATTCTTTACAGTGATCATGTCCGACGTGGTCACATATTTTAGTGACTCCACACAGATATGGTTAAAGCTACAGATATTAAATTATTTCGGATGCGCAATAGTTTCTGGTACGGATATCTCTATCATCCCTATAAGTAGGGCAAGGCGTAGGTGTCGTGGCCCACCGCCCACAAAGTCGCGCCCGAGAGTCCTCGATACGGAGGACTCATGATGCTTTGATTTACCGCACCATTACATACTTTCTACTCTGATAAATACTGGTTCAAATATTGATAAAGATTCCTGTATGTTTAAAGTTTTTTATTATTTTTTATTGATGATTAATTAGTTTAGTATCTTTGTTAATCTAAATCAGTTATGAAGCGAATGCAGAGAAAATCGGAATATATGTAAATGTTTCGATTAATCCTTAAAGGCCAGATTCCGGGAAAGAAAAGCCCAGGCCATCAGGGGGAACAGATTGGACGACATTTCGTAAATGGACCGAATTAAGCAACTACTTACAACGTACAGCATGGATTACGACAAGTTTTTCCAATAGAGCTCTAAATTCATTATCAAGATGATATCCAATAATGATATCATTAGGTGTCGCGAACTCATGACACGTAATGTTTTCTTTGAAAAATAGTAGTTTGAAAATGGACAGTTGAAACAATATAACTCAAAAATACCAACATTTTTTTAAGCATGTACTTACACTATTCTTGTTCATTTTTATGAAAAACGCATATAGGTTTATAAAATTTTTAAGTGTGTAAAAATTACAGATACTGCTTATACTTTTTATCCTTATATCTATGAAATTGTCCATGTCAAATATCTGTCTAAAATTCAAAGCAAATTAATTATAGATATTTTTTTTTTATTTAGAAGATAAAACTAAACGGCCGCTGCTATTGTTAAGCCGTAAATAACTACAAAAATAGTTATAATCAAAGAGTACCATATAAAGGTATGATTATTAAAATTTAATAAAGTGATCGACGTTTCTGAATGATTGCGTCTTCAAAGTTCAATCATTGTTTTTTTGTGAGACGAGCCTACCTCTAAACAACATTCCATTTCTTTGGTGCAGAGTGCTGTGGTACAGTGAATAATAGTTTAAACATCAAACAATTTCTACTTACAAATTAAAAACAATAACGTTTCATTTGGATGATATAAGGGTTTATATTTGTCTAGTTACAGGCATGATGAAACTAAAACATATGACATAAGTATATTTATTTAAGATAATCATTATTATATTAGGCTAATCATATTAATATACTTTATAAAATATAAAAGATAAATAGACGCTTTCCTCGAATATAAATGGTATCTCTAGTACATAATTATATTTTTCTGCCTTGCAACTTGAATGAAATACAAAATTATAGTTATCAACAAGGCTTACATCTAAGTGAAGGATCTCTGTTGATTGACCAGTGTCTCACACCGAAAGCTTGTTACCGATTGATCGAAGAAGTCATTGTTATTATTTCATGATCTATTCAAAAACTTATTTTAAAGACGACAGTCGCTAAGTGATTAATATTTGAACGTAACTGAAATACCCAGGCTTTCTCAAGTTCTACATATCTATATAGAACCGCATGTGTACTGTGGGCTATAAACCAGTATTTCTGTATACCTCCCTGTAAGAGGTATGTTGCAGTTAATTTTAAAATTAAGAAAACTGTTGTTTCTTTCGATCTGCGTAGCTATTATCGTATTTTTCTTTTTAGAAGAGCTTTGGCCTTTACCTTGTTTCCGCTACTCCATATTTTGTGCCTGGATGGATGGTCTATATTCCTTTTAATATTAATAAGTTCAATAATATCGTCTTAAATACTACTTCGGTAACATTAGAGGTTATGGTTAAATTTTTAATAATAAACGCCTATATTGCAATATTTGCCGATAAAATAGATAAGCCTTAATCATTATAATATAAGGTACCTAGACAAAAATATACAATAATATATTTTCTTTATCAGCAATTTATAAATTTCTAATATTAACCGCAACATGCACCGATGTGTGAGTTCGATTAGCGTTTACACCAGATCTCCCGCTACGCACACAATAAAACTTTGGAAAGATATTCCATTCATAATTTTAACAACCACTCATTATACTGAACGTGAGCGGGCGATATGAGAAGTATAGCCGTGAGGGATTTAGAAAAAAAAAACGTTATCAGCTCACGCGGCGCGGGTTTGTGTACTTTGTCAAATAAAAATATACCCTTTATATTCTATATGAGCGAGTGATCCCGCTTATCTCGTGGTGTTCTGATCTAGCTCACGTAATCTTATATTTAAATCATTCAGAGTAACTGCTCGTTTTCAAGAATTCGCGATGTACAGAAACAATTTCATTTAGTAACTGCTTACTGGAACTAACTCACGAACTGGCTTTGGTACCTGCGGAGTCTTCAAATCTATTAACAATTTTTTGGTCTTAAAATATGGGCATGAGACTTAAAAATATATTAATTTAGACAGCCATTAAATAAATTATATGTGAGAAAAGTAGTCATTAATATTGTTTTTGTACTAGACATTAAATCGTAAATGGAATAAGAAAGAATTAAAACGTATTTCGCATATAATAAAAAGAGTATCAAAGCTTTTGCATATTATCGTTACAAATGATCAAACATAATATAATAATATGTCGTCACGCTATATCTCTTTTGCGATGAGCCGCTATACATCAATGGCTATATCTACTTTGAGCTTCTTATATGTCATACTCACCGATAACAACGATAATATAACAAAATATAAAAATTCCAGTTCAAATAGCAGGGTGGTAATACATCAGATTCCTTAACATTTCGAAAGTTATTTGAAACGTACTTGAGTAGGGAGCAGGCCTATATTAAAATAATATGTTAACAAGCCGGATAGTTCTTACCATAAGTAATTCATCTGATACCTAACTTAGAAGCTTAGATAATAATATAATAATCTAAGGTTAAAGTTCTAGGTTTTTCTAGATTAAATACGGATTCAAACCCCACGTGCTCATCAGTGAAGGAAAACATCGTCAGGAAACACCCGCATGGCATCTAATGGGAATGTCATGTGTGAGAGCTCTGAGAACTGCGATCAGCTGCGCTACAAGTCACGTTGAGTACGACATGCAAGCGCAAAGTGGAGACAGCCATTAATGTATCTCTACTCACCCCAAAAGTGATATATTGTGATAATTATATTATTGTTACTTATACAAAAAATACGTATAAGCCTCAGGTTGTTGGTTAACTATAAAACTAGTTATAGGTAGGTCCTGGGAATCTTGATTTCTGAATCACAATCTTGTCGGTACGACCGCAAAATATGTCATTATAAAGCTTCGTGTGCGGTACAACACCGAACCTTATTTATTCATTACTGGATTTACTTATATGAAAGTAAATACATGAACCGCTCACGTTCAATGGCAGGCGATTAATGAACTAAAAATGAATGGCGGTCAATTTCAATATACCCGTATTATTTTTCAATGGTTTTTGATAATCTCGCTTGGAATTTGTTCACCTTTCTTTTTGTAAACGCACGATACGCGATTATGTTGAAATTTAAGTGACGCGTAAATAACATTAGAATATGTTGATATCCCTATTTGATTTTTATTTTGCACAGAAAACTTTTTTGAGAAGTTTGTAAATTTGGCGTACCATCGGATTTTTATAGTAGTTAGATAAGAAATCTCCAATTATAATTATGACAGGCTATCTAAATTCCTGTGCCACAAAACCGCCCACTATTAAAATAACGCCTCCTTCGTAGAACGTATATGCATTTTACTTCATAAGGGTCTGTAACGTTTCCGTTGGGGTTCTGTGATACATTTTTTCCAAATGGTTTTGAAAAAACTTGGCGTCCCATTAACAATAAGATCAAAACTAGCCGCGACCCACAATGGACTGTGAGCGCCAGTCCCCGACCGCTCGGGAGAAGTTTCCAGGAATTTCGCCCTTTAAAAAAAGATACAATTCATGCTGGGTGTGTGTTGGTTGGCAAACCTACATTCCTGCAGGACCAAGCCGTTCTTCTACCGTACGTCATTGTGATAATCGTTAATCCTCTCAATAATCGTTAATTACAATAACTCGTACGGTACTTATTAATAATATTATATTTTGTTTTATAGCCGAAACAAGTCTACTATCTTTGCTAGTATTAACTCTTCCGAAGCAGAAACACAATATTTTCTTTGATTAATTTTCGTCTTAATGTATAAAAAAAGAAAACTCTAAAATAATTATGCAGTCAATTGATTCTTATCGCATTTGACAGATGTAATTTTTTGGCCCCAAATCCGAATGCAGGTAACCAAGACTGGAAAAGCTCGTATTGTTATAGTGAAACTAATTTATAATCTAAACGTGATGTACAAGTACCACCTACAGATGGTAAATTTTTAAATTCCTTGATATAATACCATTTTTTTAGGTAAGAACATGCTGTGTTGTTGTTCTTACTGTTGTAGTATCGTAAAAAAATGTTAACAATTGTGAATACTATGGTCGGGACATTCTTATAGCTGATTGTGATCCTATTGTCCAAATTCCTATAGCATTTTGTTTAATGAATTCTTAACAAAATGGTATGATTTGCAAGAATATTTTTGGTAACACTTATCATTCCTATACCTTCAGCGCCATACATTAATTTTAATATAAATAACACTTGACTACTTTTAAAACACCCCCCTTATTTTGTAGTGAATTTCCTAAGAGATTTAAGACTATGACAAAGGCAAAATCCTAGAGTAAACTATTTTTAATTCTACGCATTATAAAATATTTCATTAGTAATGAACCAAACCTTACGCATTAAGGGCTAAAACTCTCGTCATCGTTATGTACTGGTCTATCAACGTCATATCAATAACGGCTTTAAATATTTTCGTTTAAATTACACATTTGCTTTTTAATTTGTCTTGCTAGGTTTGAATGTTGCCCAACCATTGAGTGCAGGCCCCCTGCAGAGGTCAAGATGTATTTATAACAAATGCGCTAGTGTTTCTTCTTATAACAGACAAAGTAAATAAATCATTACTAAATTGGAGCGGAGGCATGTAGAATTAAATATTTTTATTAAAAGACTCCCGCGTTAAATGTACTTATATAATGAATCTCTATCACATACACTGATAGTTACTAATTTCCTGAGGCGCTTCGTATGCGAGACAACCCGAAGAAATCGAAATTATATTTGATCTGCGTTTGAATTGTTTGCACGTGTATATAAAAGGCAGTTCACACATGACGCAACTCAAAGACAACTGTCTCTTGACTGCGGGGCAACTCGTTACGCGATTACTATCTTACGGAATATAATCTGCCTCTACTGTCGTTTTTGCATCGAAATTGTATGATACTCTATCTATGCTAGGTAACCATTAGTTTCGCAGTCTCCACCAATGCGCAGTAGTTAGGGTTTACAGTCGGTACAAGTCCGCCACACCTCGGTTGCACAACCCCTCTGTGCGGCTGAGGCGGTCCTATTAAGATTTTCCCCAAATAAAACAAAAAACCATTAGTATCCAAGTTACTAACATAATCGTTTTTGTTTTTGTTTCGATTGTGGTACAAATTGCTGTCAATATTAAAATATCACATATTAACACTACTATATTCAGTTATAATATCATTATTTCTTAGATATGTGCGTGTGAAAATGGTCGTACTGTATTTGCTAAAGTAATATACTCCTTAAGGGACTGATAAAGTATTAATTCTGGTCGTTCTCTTGTTGTTTTGAATATAAAGTCGATTGATTTGCTGTTGGGAGTATCGGCCAAGGAATAAGCGACCTTGCACGTAAAACGTTACACGAAGACTGTAAATCTCAGCACTTTCAAAGAGATTTTATTTTAAAATTGGGTATGTTTCATTTGTCATTGTCTTTGAGAAAAGTTATAACTTATAAAAAACCTTTTCAGGTGCGTCGAATAGCAGGGTTGCAGACAAATGCTAAAAGATAAAAAAAATCTAAGCACAATAAATAATGTGTAAAAAATATCATCCAGTGTCTGTTAACATAACTTTTAAATAAAGTTGAGTGATTTATGAGTAAACTTACGTAATTTATGAATGCAATTAAAAAAGATAACTTTTTGATGTTTTTTTGTTAATTTACACATACTTCGTTATATATTTGAGTTTATTTTTTATTGGAAAGATATGTATCAGTTCCATCGCTATCCAAAGTTGAAAATGCAAAAAAAAACAATCACGCATGTCAATCTGCGTACTTTTTCCAACAAGGGTGCGATATATTCTTAGTATTTTACTGTTCTTATTAGTTTTTAAACTAATTGTTCTCATGTAAGTGATCTTGTATCTTAATGAGAATAAACTCTTTGAACTAATATATGAAAACGGTTTGGTTAAAGTAACGTCTACGTGCGACTATGTAAGATACACGTACTCAATGGAAGTCGAGAAAGTGGCGGCGCGTGTTGATGTGTTACATAGAATGTAACTAACATACTACTAACAAAATTCCTTGGGACTACGCAAACACTTGTGCGTGGCCCGTAAAATTTATAACACAAATATGCCTATACTATAATACGCCGCGGCAACCTCGGGAATGCTGTCTTTAAAGTTTTATTTCTTTGCGTGGCTGTATGCACGCACGACAGACATACATACTAGGGTCGTTTGGAACAAAAAGATATTTTATACTAAGCGTGGCAAACAACCATACAGATGGAAAGTGGTAATTGTTGTCTATAACAGTACAGCACCAAAAATTACTATCTACTGTGGACCGTAAAGAAGAAGGATAAAAATTGAACTAGCATACAACCACTGATCTCAAACTACGACTTGCCGAAGTTGGTCACTATATCGGGTTTTGCACCCATGTACTTATTGTAGTCACGATCCAGTCAAGTGTTCTGGTTGAGCACCCTAACTAAGTATTCGCTCTTCTTGCTCGGTGAAGTTGTTAAGAGCTGACCCGGCCAACAGCATTGGTCCTGCCGGAAGAAAAATTAGGGTACCGACATTCCTATCATATTACTGCCTCGTTTTAGCACCATTCAGGATCACGTCTACCCAACAAGTGTCCAGGTTAAACCTACAGGCGCGAGCAGCATAAACCTCCAAATCGGATATCTGATAGCAAATTATATGAATATGGATATTAAATTTAGTTCGGATATACAAATAACTTCGGTTAAGAATATTTTTATATAGATAATTTTTTCATTCAGTTATTGATAATATCATGGCTTTTTATTTTTGTAAATGGTTCGGTTTACTAGGAAGAACTAAGAAGTATAAGGGACTAGATAAAATATATTTCACTTTAACTACTGACTGTAGTTATGTATGGTAGATATAGATTCTCAGCGTAGTATCCGAAAATTGTCTATCAGATGTAGAAACGGATATTAAATAATTTCGGATATCTAGTAGTCACGGAATATTCATAACATTCCTAAGATACACGCCTCTAGGTGGCTTTAGAGTTTATTTACTCCATTTTTCATTTCACTTATTAATCTTGTTATGTTGGTGAATATTGACTCACCTGCTATTGCAGATAACGCAACTTGCATCGAGCCCGTTCGAGCCAAATTGTTCCCAAATTTCTTAATCAATATAAAACGTATGGCCAAATTAATTAAAACATGTCTACAAAAAGCCATCTATTATTGGAGGATAACGTAAGTAATATGTTAGTAGCGACGTAAGCTTATCTAACTAAAAATACTTCAATATTCATAATCTTTTGAAGCTATAATGTATAATTTTGTTATGTTAACAATATAAACCCTTAATTTAACAAACGTTTTGAATATTTTGCCACGGATTTTGTAGTATTTCCAAAGACTGCTAACCATTGCTCTACATTAACTAGGACCATTATTATATAGTACTAAGGGATGACTCACGATCTACATTTGGATAGCTTTACAAAAGAATAAAATTTTGTCTAAGACTGAATATAAAATATTTTTTATCACTTCTCCAATAAGTATATATATTATATATAACTATAATGTGTAACTAAGTTTTCAATTTGTAATCCTACTGTGTTATAAAGCTGTAGAATCATATTCTAGTTAGCGTATTGCCTTTCTGTTATAATATTAGGTGACTTAAAAAAATGTGAAAAGGCCTTTAAACATATGTGGGCAAAATATAATCAGATTACGATACGATTACATTTTGCGTTTTTCATCATTAATATGACTGCATTTTGCTCATCTAAGTTTTAAACACTACGAAATCCTTAATCGCATACAAATTTATGACTCCTTAATGTTTTGAAGGGATTTAATCACGATTACAGGGCAACAAAATTTAAATGACTACATTTTGTAATCATTAATCAGATTACATTTTGCATACATTTTGCCTATCTTGCTCTGCCTTTGAATACGCAGCACAATTATGATGATATGGACGAATCGTTTGTCTGGTTTCTTGTTACTAGTGGTTGATTTTTTAATTGCGCTGCACTTATAATCACATACATTGTGCATACACTAGAATAGTATATAAGTTCTTGGATTAACAACGACATTGATATTCGGCATACATATTGATACTGTTATTGCTTGTGTCCAATCCAATGTTGCTTATAGGATATAGAATAGTTCTCTAAAAAAGTATAACATATGAAAAGGTACATATGTTTTTCATGAATCCATATCCACTGTTGCTACAGTTATTATCTAGTGCATTGTTAGTTACGTTAGTTCATAGCTTCATTAAATGTGATATAACATGGTGGACGCACACGCTCAGAGTACGTTTATCAAAAATCACTGACCTATAGAACGACGGCCCTGCAGTGATAACTACATGGGAAAACCATCGGTACATTCATGGGAACTGGGTGAAGTGAAACATTTACACGTTAAAGTTATTCTGTGGATGATGATATTGTGTGTCCACCGTAATCAAGATTATTCCTTGTAGTTAAAGGACTGGATGTCGTACACTCTTTTGAAGGCTTCGACCCGCCATATACATGTCAGTTTCATTTATCATTGTCAATACACGCCGACTGTTCCCACGCCACGGCAATCTGAATTGCGCATAGCCGTTTTAGTTTATGCGGTCTTTCATGGAAGGGGAGCCATTTGGCTTATAACGTATTCGAATGCCTTGCTTATCTATTTTATAACCCATGAAATATCTAAATACGTTTTTGTACTCGTAACTTGTTGATGAGTTTATGAAATATTAGAGATAAAATATGCCGTAGAAAAACATGGCCGTTTCATTTTATCATTAGAAATATTATAGTTTAATTACCGTTTGCAATCAATACGTAGTTCTATTGTTACTTTTTGTGCATCACATAGAGATGCTTGAAATATCTGTTTACAAAGAAAAGGTGTTTGTTCCAGACAACTTTTTTTGTTGTATATTTTTATAGGGTTTTTGTTCCCTTAACGGACATGGCCGAAAATTTCCCTAAAAGTCCTAAAAACTCATTTTATAAATAAAACTGTCGCTATTAGCTTAACAAAAAATAAAAATAAGGGTGTATTTATATTTCAAAGCAGTAGTGTTAAAAAATAAAACTAAAATAATTTGTAGCGATCTCCTCATAGTTGACATTTTAATTCAGCTTAACATCTATTAAAATATTTTGTGTAAAGTTGTAACAAACAAATCCTCAAGGACACAGCACAACATGCCTTAGAAGAATGTTCAGCTTGGACGGAGGAGCGCAACCCTTTGGCCGCAGAACCGAATGTGATAGATCTCTCGCTGCCGACCGCTGTTAACTCTATAGTTAACTCTATGTTTGGATGTCAATGCTTGAATTCTTCGAGCTGGCTATTAGCGCAATGGAGGGCTCGTGCGCAAAAAATCTTTTGAGGAAGGGAAACATGGAATTACTTCACTAGACTCCCGCATTCTGAGGAGGCTCATTAAGGTCCACCGAGCGCCGGTTCCTGGCAGAGTGTGAGCTCACGCCCACTGTCGGTGGCTACGCGGAAGAAGGAGTAACCAGAAGTTTTTTAGTCGATAGGACTTCACAACAACGGGTTCGCTGCCCTCACGGCGGCCATGTCGGTCCAATGAAGGATTTTTTCCTGGTTAAAAAAAAGGTTGAAATAAAAATCAATTACCACAAAAACCAATTTTTAAAATGTATCAATTGGTTATACTTGTTGTTTGTAATCGTTTACTTGAAAATTCTATAATTTTACCATAATGTGTCGAAATATAATCAAAAGAATATGTAATTAGCCTTACTACTTTACCTTGACAAGAAATATGCTTCTTTGTTTCAGTTATATATATGAAAATAACCAAATATTAATTAAAATGAAGAACTGGGAGCTAATTGTCTTTGTATTATTCAACTTTATTGTGAGCAGGCCTTGTTTTTAATTATTTATAATAAAAACATTGAATTTATATTTCAATAAATCTAAAAGTGAATAACAGTAATTAATTTCCAAAATAATCATTTAAATTCGATTGCATACTTCGCTGACAACTTTGCATCAAGTGGTTTTAGCATGAGGTAATAAATAGCGCACACGACAATATCGAAAAATACCTTACTTTTAATAGGCTATGTATCTAGTATTTTTATATTTCAAAGTAACCTGTATTTTTTGACTACAATATTACATGTCTTATACTCTTGTTGTATATATGTAAATTATGTAACGTTTGAGATATGTGAAATTATTATAAAAATTACGACAGAAACCTTATTTTTATACCTGCAAACTTTTATGCACCGCTGCTAAGGTTCACGCGGTTTTCTTTTTCTGTAATTATAAGATCTGCTCTTTTAAATGATGTAGATTTCATTTCCGAACATTCTGGGGCACAGTCCCGTACAATTTCCGATCATTCTCTTTGCCAAATCTATCGTTGTCTAAACTATTTTTCTTGAATGAAAGTTGTTGATGAGAAAGCTTGAACATTTTTTTATCCTAACTCGACATATAATAGTAAACGCACCACACTTGATAGCAAGCATGGTACAATCCAAAAAACTACTATAACCATCAACAGTAAAGAAAAACAGTCGACGGTCGCAATGACTCTGCTCACCTGTCTAAATCTATCTAAATAATCTTCTATCTAAATATCTTTTCACGCTTCGTTTAAAGGAACGAATATCATAGGATGGCGGAAACATGCTCGCGAGAAGGCCATTCCATAGCTCAAGGACTCGGCAAAAGTAAGAGATAGAGAACTTTTTGTACTAGCTTGGATATGACTTACCGCAAAGCAGTGACTCAGCAAGCCCGCTTGCGGTGTTCTTATATGGAAGGGAGAGGGTGGAACAAGGTTAAATAACTCTTCAGAGCACTCGCCTTTATATGGGTGGAAGAAAACGCTTAGTGCGTCAATATCTCTGCGCAACTAGAGTGGTTCAAGATGCTTAGTAATGTTTGGATCATTCATAAAGAGGACCAGCCTTGCGCTGTAGCCTATGCAGGGCGTCAAGTAAGCACTGAGCACCCTCCTAAAGATGCGAACAGTTTTCTATGTAGGCCTGACCTGGACTAATTTTGAGCAATATTCTTCATATCTTCAGAATTTCATTATTTTCAAATAAATTGAATAAATTGTGATATAAAGAAATCGTGTTTTGATCACAGTAGCATTAGCAAATATTTATATATTATGGAATATAACACATTAACTTGCAGCAGTTTAAATATTACACTGAGTGTTAGGAAAGCATATACTAATTCTTAAAGTTATACATAATATACCGCGTTAATTTTAACTTAAAAATAAAACTACTAAATCATTTAAATGGAATTGGTTACATTAATACAGGCACATAAGTACATTAAAATATCTTAATTGAGCAATATCTAAACATGTATTATGAATTAATTAATAATGAATATAACACCTGTGTATTTTGCTACAAAAATGACAAAAGTACTGTGAGAATTACTTAAAACAGGTTGTTTCTCAGAAGTTTGGAATTCATCTCGGACTACATTCCTCGAGCATGTCAATCACTCATCATAATATGCCTACTTAGAGCTGGACTGTGGTTCATCACACCTAATTCGACTTCCTACCAAATTACATCTAAATTTAACATCCACATATTTAAGATACGCCGTTTCGTGTCACAGATGTGTAACACAATAATCACGTCATTTCTCAGTCCGTGCGGTTGATAAGGGCGGCACATGTCCTGGCAATTGCAGAGAATTCACGACACGTGACCTTTGTTCATCGCCGTAAATGTATCACCACACAAACAATTATAAAATTCGGCTTATTTATGTTCCAATTAAGTCATTCGGGCGAGCCAGCATGCGGGTCGACTCGTTCCGGCTATATTTGCGGATAGCAGGGGACCGCACCCAAATTAACGATATTTTAGATATTGTGTAATACGAGCATTAATGGAGTTTATTGAGTGTATGTCGATAAGAGTCGGGAAGGCGGCGAGACGGTTCGTATCCGGCCCCTGATACAGTGATAAACCCAATATCAAATATGCAAACAAACTATGAATGGATGTTATCAGTAAATCAACTCTGGGAAAATGTTAATAAGCTTTTTAACTCGTTTCCTGAGATCGTTACGAAACAGCAAAACTATGTATATATTTAAAAGCTCCACCGCCCATTTGAATTCCTTTATGAATAAAGAAATGTTGCTATTGACTTTATTACAAAGGCCGACAATAACGTCCAATAACGTATTTTAGAAAAGTAATTGTGTGAAATGGACAAAGAATATATAACATTTTATTTAATTTTGTAAATATGAAAAAAAATACACATACATAGGATACACGCAACACATCATAGGACATATTGACAAAATATAATATAATGTTGCTACTATAGTACGGCTACTTACCTTAGCATAATAAGAAGCTAAAAGGTATCGCTGATTAGTGTATAATAACTTAAATCATATTTCTATAATTCAGGAATATTTCAGAATTATCTCCACTGTAAATAGCGTTGCCAACGTATGTTGGATTCGAACTGGCTTAAGTCATTAACTATGGTAGCTGAATATTAAAGACCTAAAACGGATGAATATAATCACAGTCAATCAAACCAATAGTTTTGAAGTAACTGGGAAATTATATAACACACATTTATTAACTTTTTTCTGTCAGAAGATGTTTTGTCTTATTTTGTAAAATTATTTCAGTGATATGTATTTTCTCACACTCATCCGTTGGCAATTTCACTGTGATATGACACCAATTATGTTGTAAAATTGTATATAATACAAACCTTTACGTGGGTATTCCCAGCACGAAAATGCCTCCCAGGAAGTATCTATTGATATTTATTATTGAGCATCAACCGTAGAGGAGTAGATAATGGGCCGTGTACAATAGGTGAGGGATGACTGGCGCCAGCGAGCCGCGTGTATGTTCAACAATATAACTGTTACGGTAAATCGCCTGACGGATTGTCAAAACCTTGTACATTGTAACGCAGGTATCTGCAATGTCTTTGTATAGTACTTCACTGCATTCCAGGGAGAGCGGCAAAAATGGTGAGGACAGGAAGTTACATCCCACTTGGCCAGTCTATGGACTTAATCAACAAATAACAATTGATTTAATTTTAGTTAGGCAAATATATGAAAGGTTTGCTATTTGCAGATCTGGATTTTATTTTAGCTGGAAGTCATTGAAATGTTTTGTTTGACAACCTTTAAGGCATATTTAGGAATAGCCGTACCATCCACTTTGTTCTCATAGAATTAGTATTTTTAAAAGGATAATAATTATTTCAAGTTGAGATCTTTGTATAAATGATATAAATTCCATCGATTATTTCTTATATCAAATACGACAGTTAAATATAAAACAAAATTAGTATTAATGACTTGAAATATTAGACAATAGATACCGTTTTCAGTACTCTCATACAGAAAAACGATGTAGATGATGAAAAATATTTTACAAACAATGTACAGGCGCGCCTAGGTTACGGTGGTTTTATAGCATATCGATAGATGGCTCTACTTTAGTCGAAATAAAAGTCGACTTTTATTAAAAGAAAAACCTTATTTTACGTTTTGAACGTATTAAAAAAAAAACTTCGAGAACGACGATCAGCTTCGCTATTGTTCAATTTAGACACGCCATATAAGTGTATAGTGGATATAGCAATTAAATGTATTTCTACTCTACTCAAAAGGGATATAGCGTAACGATATATTATTAATTTCTCTTTATTTATCATAATTACAATATGTTTACATTTGTTAAAACTTATGTTGACTATATTTGCTTTTATGTTTCTATTATATAATGATTATTGCTGCGAATAATACTTAATTAAAAGAGTCAGTTGACGTATTTGTGTCCACGTTCTTTGTTCTGTTATTGACTTAATATAAAAATAGAGATACTAAGGCGTGTTTTAATTTTATTTTTTAATTTTGAACTTTAGCGAGTTTTGACTTTAGAAAAGGACTTAAAACTGAACAAGAAATTAATTTAAAAGCAGGATATCCTTGCTTTTACGTTGCTTTGGTGATTTTCCTGTCATTGCAATATATGTACCTATATGGGATATAAATTATTGTCCGGTTTTTACAAATTTAATAATGGTATACGGCCGCTTGCATTTTCTTTTGCATTTGAGCGTGTAAGGGATAAATAAAGAAGGTAAGCACGAACATGGGTTATTTTTGAACTTACTGGTTGCATGTGTAAGTGCACGATTTGTACCCGACTATATCACGCATTTTAAGTCATACTGATTATAGCTCTTGCAAATGAAGCTACGTTGGGTAAGCAATTTATATGTAAGGATAATTTAAAACTGTTTTGCAATGTTAATTGTATAACTACTGACTGAGACTGAGACTGTTCTAAGACTTGTCTTGAAGTGTCTCGCCCAAAATTCACTTTCTCTTAATATTGGAAAGAGCAAATATGTAGCTTTTCATGTTAGCCCATCCTCCCGTCCGACAGATAATTCTATATGCATTAGGGGACATTCATGTCTTTCTGATTTAGAATGCAAATGCTTGCCGCTAACAAGAACTGGTGTGGTGAGATATCTGGGAGTATATTTAGACGAAATGTTAAGTTAGAAGTGTCATATAGATATTTTGATCAATAGAACTCAAAAACTTATCTATGTCTTTAAGAAATTGAGAAATTCTGCTGACATTTATACTCTTAGGACTGTTTATTTCTCTCTGTGTGAATCCTTGATATCTTACTGCATTGCTGTTTGGGGTGGAGCCTCTAAGACCACTTTATTGAAACTTGAGAGGGATCAAAGAGCTGTCTTAAAAGTCATGCTTAAAGAATCCAGAAGGTTTCCTACTGAGCTGTTATATTCTAGATGTCAAGTTTTAACAGTAAGACAGCTCTTTGTCTTGAAACTTGTCCTCCGCAAACATAGAGTGGTCCTTATAGGGACAGATAGTAAAAGGAAACCTTGCAGAATGAGATATGTTTGCCATATGCCGATTCACAAGTCTCATTTTGCTGAGAAACAATTTTGGGTTCTTGGTTCAAGGATTTATAATAAGGTTAATCATGTATTAAATATCTTGAACTTATCAAAATTCGAATGTAAGATGAAGCTGAGAGACTGGTTGTTGAATCTAAAATATAATGATACAGAGGAACTGTTGCAGGTATAGATGTGCTTGGGCTTTAATATTAACATTCTTTTGTAATTGTTATTCACTTTGTTTGTATAGTCTGTTGTTTGGTATATAATGTTGTTTTTTTTTTTGTATTGTTTTGAGTTATGATTGGTGCTACGCAGCAGTAAAAAACTGTAACAAATTTGTGTGAAATATGCTGACATCCAAGATACAGGGTGTCCTAGTTTGGGTGTCAGCTGATTTTTTATGTGCTGCCTTGTAGTTGTTTGACGAATAATTTTTTTTTTTTAACTATCTACATAAATGTTATCAAAAGAAAAGACAATATCGTATTTTCTTTTTTGTAGGTACTGCAAGGCGGAAAACAGGCTGACAGCCAGCTTAATAGAAAATGGATAGCATGGTGTATACGGGAGTACAACTCAACATTGACGTCGTGCCGCCTGGCATACCTTAAAGAACGAGATGCAAGGTAACAGTAGGGTTTACACCTAAAACGCGTCAAGCTGACACGAGTAACTGTTGCGTTCTTTATACCCACGTATTATGAACTTGATCCAGTTGGACGTAAACATCTTACCACCTCTATTTGCAACGGAACAGCTTCCCGCTCCAAGTCCCCTCTTATAGTTGTAATTTATGGTAATTTTTAATTATTAAATAAACACGGCTCCTCTGTTGTTGTTTCATTTATTCTTAAGGCTTATGTTAAATTTTTGTGCATACGTAGAATAAAGTTTTGTCTTAATTGTAATTTAATGTAAAAATTGTAATGTAGACTTAAGATAGGTTTAAGGTACATTGTAATACTTTTTTTTTATTAAATAAACGGCACCACTCAGACCTTATGAGCGGGTAGATGAAAGTATAACGAATGAAAGGCAGTAGAATGGAGTGCTGTGAAAATTTGAATTTGAATTCAAATGCTATCCATGGTTTAATTATTTTATACTCTGAAGAAATATCGTTACTTTTTCTAATGTAAGTAAGTACATCTGCTCCAAGATGTAGTTATCCAATGTAGCTCGTTAAAGCTGCAGCTATCAGCCGGTCATGTTACTTGCATGTCAGAAGAGTTGTGGGTTACAACAACCACCCAGTGGCTTCCACATAATAGGAGTTGGTGGGACGAGTTCAACACATTTGTAAAGGATTGGTCCCATAAATTCAAAAATAGAAAAAGTGTCAAATGGGAAGGGAAGCCATTGCGCTGGAATGTGATGACACAGGCTGAAAATAACAATAAAAGTAGGTACTTGAATTTTTTTTTGTATAAAATGCAGACATATCCATAAATAAATAAGTAAACGTTTTAAACGAATTAAATGGTTGTTTAGTTCCGGAACACTGTTTGGAAACGAAATCCAATTCGCAGAACTGATTTGGTAAAAACGAATTTTCTATGAATTGGTGAGTTAGCAATAGTTAATTAATTGGCGGGGGGTCGGTCGTTCTGCATAAGACAATGCACCACGTGGCCCGGCCTGTGGGGCACATGTGTTTTTACGCACTCATTCATTTGTGCTATTAATGGGTCCATTCAGCAGTATTGTCTTGCATATGCACCGGAAACGGCCACGATCGGTCCCGCCTTTATACATATTAGCAGAAACGATTAATATGCGAGTGCAGTTGACAACATGCAATTTAATATTACTCAGACCAATGTACCGTACACACTAGCAAAGCAAAGCAAAGCTTCTAGTTTCGATGAAAGATTGAGAACTAGACACTAGAATTAAGGTTTTTTTTTTCTAGAAAAACTACTACTATTAAAATAAAACTTAAGTTTATGAGTTTTTACGATTTTAAAGTAGATACATCTCTAAACATTTTACGTTAAAATTTCAAATTGTGTGACGTTTCATCTTGACAAAATGTTCCGGTAGAGGCGCTGATCAAAAATTCCAAACAATTTGTCAATATCATAAAAACATGTCTTTTATTAGTTTGGTTCTCTTCATACTAATATGAAATAAACTTAAATATTATTAAGTTACGTAAATGTTACGTGTAATGTTTAAAATACGTCTGTTTAATCTAAATCAGTATAGAGTTACGTCAGTGACGTACATTGTTGAGCAGTCTTATTAGGTCATAAGGTACTAATGGTGAACGCATACGAGTCGCGCGCTGCAACGCTATGTAAAATGTCTAATCTAATGATAACCTAATGCTTTCAATCTACAGCTAACCTTTTTCTTCGATTTGCGAATCCTTATGTATATGCCCTGACTAGATCGTAGGCAAACTCTTAGTATGGCCGAAGGTTATGGTAAGCTACAGATTAAGAGACAACTACCAACTAAAAACCCCACCGGTATAACTACACATTGACTACTATAGGGGTCACAGGTATCGCCTAGCTATTCTTCCGCGACCCGAAGACAAAAGTTCGCTGTTAAATTGAGTTCCTACATCTCATGAGAAGCCGGTGCCATCAAAATAAAAAAATCATGAAAAACCAAGCACTTCCTCACCTTGCCACTGAAGTGAAGCAGTGGATTCCGCGTGCCCACCACTGTTAGCCGTTGTTAGGGTGGCAAAAGGCGATGATAGCCCCGACTTCTGTGCCCTGTTCTTCAACGACGGATAGAATCGGAGGAGGCTGTTTCTTCTTTACTCTTTTCCGCCGCCTCTTTCCGTGACTTAATTACGTCGTAGAAAGCTAAAACTGATCTCTAAGACTCGTCGTCGTCGACCATGGACCGTGCTACAGCCTGCAGCGATAAGTTTTTACCTATCGTATTGATTTGAGCAATACGTTGAGTAGCCCAAGCTGGACAGCTGGTTTTTTTTCGAACTGACGATACATTGCTGGTCAGGAAAGACCTTCACAACATAACCGTGCGAGAATTCTGGACGGCTTGATATGTGGAACTCATGTCCATCACTTTCTGTGGTTTGCGCAACATAATGGTATTTTGCAGATTCAGGGTATTGGCCCAAACTGGGACACCATAGAGGGACATTGACCGCACAAACCTCCACTTAACTTAACCTAACACCTACTCCAAACTTTGTCGAGTGCGGCAGGTCTAGGTATTGGTGATCTCCGAGGGCTTAATAGTAATTTAAAAAATGACGAGTGTTGCGAACGCTGTTGTACCGGTTACTTGCAGCGTATTCAGTGCTGCTATATGTACGTTCATCATAAAAATTCCTAAATGAACAACCTTATCATTGTCATCTCAACAAGTTATGTTTTCGACGTATGCGTGGATACAAACGTATCTTTAGAGTATTAAAATTCTTTTGTTATATCAAAACGAACTCAATAGATGGCGTTGGTAAACCTTTGATTCTCGTTCGTTTCTTGAATGGCCATGTGACCTTCATCTGATCATTTCTAAAAAGAAATCTAAATCACACTTTACAATATTTTTATGTACTTGCATGCTACACCTGACATATTGCTACGCACCTCGTAGCGGCCTCAGCGTAGCACGCTACGAATACAACATTGAATGAAGTGTCTTTCAGATTCTAATTTCTATGATAAAGTTGATTAATTTTACTCAATTGCTTCTCAAAAATGATGACGCTGATAAAGGAAATGAAATTATTATGATTCTTAGAGAAATTTACTACTTATACATTATGTAATGTAAGAAGGAATAAATTGTTTAAATAACACGTTTATTGTGGTTGATATGAAATTAGAAAATGGAACTGTGTGAAATTCCACCCTTCGTCTGTCAAAGCCATAAATTCTGACCTTTACCTCGGCTAACCTCAGTATAGCCACCCATCGCGAGGCTTTCAGGCGGCCGACACTGGCGCGAGTAGCTGATAATTGACTCGTTCGACTAGTCCGCGTCCGGACACCCCTTCCATAAATATTTCCCGATCAAATTATTATGCGTTCTAAAAAATGCCACGAGCTCGATTCTCAGAATGTTCGACCGAGGGCGGTTCTACACAAAGCCAACGAACGAGATGGAAATACCCAACTAAAGGTGCGCGGAAAGGAGACGGATGCTGAATGGAATGAGGTTCAGCACAGTGGACGCAAAGCAAAGGGCCAAACTGTGAGAATTACAAGGAATGGATTTATTTATTGATCTTGCTTGTTCCGTTATTGTGAGCGACTGGCTCTGTAAATAAATAAACGTTACTTTTATCAACTAAGGATGTTATGTTTAATTTGAGAAAGTGGCAACTGAGAGCACAAAGTCGCTGTGTTAAATAGATACATCCGCAGACGAATGATGCTTTTACCTTACCCTTTATCGAAAAACTAACATTACGGTACTACTTATTCGTTTGACAAACACACCACTGATGGACATCTGTTACGTAAAACATTTTTCTGTTCATATGTACCAATTGCTTCGGACCGGACAACCAATGAACACCTGTATTCCATTTATTGATTAACTCCACAAACCAAATACATACAGTGCCTAGAACATTTTCGTAGACATCGTGTGTTTTACTATACGTCAAATTAGTACAAAGGGACATTAAATATCTGATGCAAGTTACACATAACCTTCACGATAAAATATCTATTATTATAAAATTATCCGGGTTCCAAAGTATTTTACTTCAAGATGTAATTGACTACAAAACGCGAATCAAAAATTAAAAAAGATATCCAATTTATATAGATTTAAATTATACATGCTAATCATTCATCGTAAAATTATTTAGATTTCATTTACAAACTCATTGCTCATTTCGCTTAGTTTCTATAATTTTCTGCCGACGTTAGTTGAATACGATACGTTTAGTTAATAATTCATAATAATTCCTTAATAGTGATTACATTTACAGTTAAGAATTACACAGATAATTAATTCGTAATTATAAAGAAGTAACAAAATAGGTACTAGGTTGAACCTTCAAATATTCTTTGCGATGTTAATATCTAAACTATCATAGACATGGTCATCTCTCTGGCATGCGCAATTATGATTAAGGAAAACGGCCTTTGACACCACTAAGGTCGCTGCCTATTTTTCATCCAGGACAATGCCCTGTGGTGCTAGCAGCAAGAAACATAAAGAGAGCAATTCTATTTGCGCAATGTCTTGCGAGTCTAGTGCTAATTACAAGCGGACGACATTTTTGCGGCATTACGCACCACTCGCTAAGCGAACCTTGCTATTGTACGCTTCGGATCGTGCCGGCTACATTTGCCGCGAATATTAATACAACACCATAAAATACTTTTAATCGAACCTTTGTTTCCGATTACATTTTAATTATCAGTTCAGGAAAACAGAACTCCAGAGAAAATACGGACGATTGCAATGTAGCCTATGAATTATTTAAACCCCTAATGTAGGACAAGAATAAGTAATATCAATAATAAATTATACTTTTTTGTGATATATTGTATTTCTTAGACCACAATAAAATTAACACATTTATTCAACGTCAGAAATCAACGATACTATGTAAGAATCGCTCAGGACAATACATAGAACTAAAAGCATCTCATCACATAAATTCATAGATCCGAACACGGTTCAAGACAGGTTCTATCCTTACATAAAACGCTTGATAATCTAAGATGTAAGGGTACAAAGCAGTCCTCTAATTATAGAATTCCGATCCTGATCTTGTGGTATTCGAAACTATCGCTTTTAAAGGTCTTAAAACATATTGAATGAATACAATTACAACGATTAATAAGTAAACGTAATATCTTCCGATCGTTATAAAGAATTCGTATTTTTTACTTGTGCTGTAATATTCTTAGAAACGGATACTTAGCTGTTAGATGTTAAATTTAAATATTCAAATTAATAGTCGATTAGCAAAACAAATGTTTTTTTTTTTTACCCTGACTCGACATTGTGACTACAGAGTACCTGATGGTAAGTACAGTGTAGTCCGAAAACGAAAGCGACTATCAAAGGATGAAAATCCATTGATGTAGACATCGTCATGTCAGCCCACATATACCACGACTGAAGGTCTCTAGGTATATGAGCTACTGGATATACACAAGCTGATCCCGAAACGTGACAAGCCGAAACTGGTCACTATGACGGGCTTTACACCCATGTACTGTGGTCGCGATCCAGACGGGCACCGACGCCCTACCACCTCGTTGCTGCTCGTTTAGCACCACCCAGGAGTCACGTGTAGGGAAACTAGGGTAAAGCCTACGGACGCTAGCAGCTTCGACTCCCAAATGTATAGATAAATGACATCCTTTTCTGTTTCTACTATTGATTTGAGGTTAAGCTTCTCATGTATAGCTGGGTTTTGACGGCTAATAGTTTTAAGGATCTTTTAATCATCTTTAAGACAAACGTAATTTCGTGAGTTGATGTTGCTTACTTGTAGGCTTTATTTCTCTTGAAACCCTATGAAGTGAAGATATACGACTAGATCACGATTAAAGTACGTGGATGGCAGTCAAGTCATAACCTGATATATATAGACGTTAAACAACGTCGTTATCGTTTAACTTTGCTTAGAATTTACTCAGAAAATTGGTTATTTTTTTACAAAAAACTGAATATAAAATAAGAACTTGGATATGGCCTAAGTGACTTACCATATATTTGACAACAATTATAATAAATAATATAATGTATAATGTTTGAGTAAAAGCTAAGCAAATTCCAAGTAGCGTCTATAAATCACAGTCATAGGCATTCGCCTTGAACTGTGACTTTTTGGAATAAGCCTATTTTATATAATAGTACTAGACGGGTGCCATAGTGCAAATAGTCTACTTTAGGTTCCCTAATCTCCATGTACTATACACGATACTTTAAGTAGGTACCTGAGAATAGTCGCCTCGTCAAACGCCTAATATACCAATTTAGAAATCAGTAAAGAGATATTAGTACAATACTATCAAATGCTCGTGAGAAGTCATGAAGAACAAGAAGATTACACAAACCAGAATTCACAGAATACAGAATGTTGTGCAGAATACAGAGAATTTTACGGAAACCGCACTGAAATTAAGGGGAATTCCGTTATCTTCCAAAAAATCAGTCAGTTGCGAACAAATTACTTTCTCGATCTTCTTAGATACGAGTACACAAGTTGGTTGGCTTTGATTGTTGGTATTGAAAGTAGCTGGTAACTTGTACATCTGTTCGTTTGAAAATACAGAATATATGTCCCGTATGTCGTATTCCAAAGCTAAAGGGGTGATAGAGAAAGAGTAACTCCAACTGTTAACTGTATACTGTAAAAAGGGTTCTCCTATTCCAATGTGTTTTGTAAATATTTAGAGAAATCTTTTTTTTTTCTAAATCCGTTATAGCTTTATTTTTAAGATTTTTGGAAAAAAAATCAAGAAGGCTTAATATGTAAATATCTATGTACTATGTTCTGAGATAAATTAGCAATATTAAATACTAACTGAAATCGCTACATAAGTAAAGTTATAAGCAGAAGTAGTAATCTATCCATCCCAAATATATGTTTAAAGTAAAAAAGAAATTTCATTATTTATATGGCACTTGTAGCTTGGTATCCCATAATTTAAAAAAAATTGTCTAAGTTATGATATTGAGGGGTGAAAAGCTATTTGGTTTAAGTGACATTTTTTGGTGATATAAATAGTAATATATATATATTTTCGGAATCAGCGTTTTTTACCAATTCCATATATATATATAGTAATATATATCACCAAAAAATGACACTTAAACCAAAAAATAGCCTTTCACCCCTCGATATGTAGTTTCAAATATGTTACAACAATTGTTATTTTATTTTCACACTTCTTATTTTTGAAGTCATATAAGGAAAAGTGTGCGAGTGTTGTTTAGAAGTTACTTTTTATTTACCTACTAGCTGTCCCGGCAGACCTTGTTTCTCTAAAACAAAGTCACATTGTTTTTTTTAATGTTAATTGTTAATTTTAATTTAAATTGTTTGAAGGAACCTAGCCTTAATGCTATATGTATAAAAATTTACAAATATTGACATTAATATTTATACGTCACTCAATAATTGTTTTGCCTTCCCGGAACCCGTCCACTGACATATAAACTTTATGGTGTGGTGTTAAAGTTCAAAATGACTTATAACGAATTTTTTGTATGAGAATATAGAAAAGTGTTGTTTTTAGACTTTTCCAGACAATTTTTTTAATTTTTCTCTCCGTAATAACCATCCCCAGACTTCAACAAACACAACAAAAAAGAAATCAAACAAATCGGTCGAGCCGTTCTCGAATTTCGCGCTTATCAAGACATTTAGCGATTCATTTTTATATATAAGAAAGATTTATACATCGTAACTAAAGTGACAATTGAAAATTACAAGTATCATGTCTCAACAATTCGTAGTTATTAAATTAAGAATAGCTTGTGTCATATCGTAACAGCTTATTATCAAATATTGACTCACCCATTCACAGGACTTCAACGAATTGATGTTTATTAGGTCAGTTAAGAAAAATGCCATACTTCAATTAACCGTTTAAAAATATTGCTTGAGAGTGCAACGCGTAGCGTTCCCATCAATGCTACGCCTAATTAATAAGTTACATAACAATTTGGTCGTATGGCTGTTAAAAGGCACCCAAAAGGAGAATAAGCAATCAATTTTCGAAGGAGGCGTAAAGTACAGTCTCGCCGACGATTGAACATTCCAAAGGTAGGTGGCTTCGCTAGTATGGAATGGACCTCTATTTTCTTTAAATAAAATGAATAAGAAATTTAAGTAATCACAAGTAACGGAACTTTTATAATTATTATCCTATTTTTATATTACTTAATTTATTTTATGCTTGTAATTATTTATTTGTAAGTACTTAGAAAAAAAATAGTTTAAATTTTTTATCATTCGCTTTTGCAAATATACTATCTGTATTAAAAAAAAAAATGTTTTAATTGTACTTTTGGTAAGACGTTTATGTAAATAATACATTGTATAATCAAGCATTTCAATCAACGATTAGAAATAACATTCAATAAAACATGAAACATAAATGGCCATATCTTTCGATTTTGTCAATAAAGAAGTTTGATTTTTTTCACAGCTTTAACGAATTGTAAACTTGAATGTTTGATATAAATTTAAGCGTGATACCTCCAGAGATGGGCAAAATGTAATCTGATTAATGGTGAAAGATTACAAAATGTAGACGTAATTTTAATTTTCTTGCTCTTTAATAATGTTTAAATCCATTTAAAACATTAAGAAATCATAAATGTGTATATAATCTTGGATTTTGTAGCGTTTAAAACGTAAATGAGCAAAATGCAGTCATATTAATGGTAAAAAACGTAAAATGTAATCGTTAATCATTTTCATTAATCTGATTACATTTTGCCCGTCTATGGATACCTCCATGTGATCTTGAAACAAAGAAATGATTCTACAAAGGTTCCTTTTTTCTCTTTGAGGTACCAGGCGCTAAAACCAGTTACCAATCTTAATAATAACAAAGTTGATCCAGAACAGTTTTAACATCACACTAAAGGATGACGCTCCAATTTAAAATTTAAATAATAAAACAAACTCGCTCTACACAATTGTAGCTGTTACTTTTTTGGTGAAATTCAACCGTTGTTTATGTAGAGACAATGTATCTATTGCGTTAAAATTTTGGGAATTTCGTTTTTTCTCCATGTTGGGTCGTGAGAATAGATCGCGTGTAGTCGACACATCTCATTAGGTAAACAGTGTTGGTGTATATATGGACAGCCAAAACAATACAGTGATACAGCGCTTTATAGCAGCAGCTCTCTGAAGTCTTCTACTGCCCGGCTTTCAGTTCACATATCAATTAATAACATTTATGTTATACTTTCTTCAGTTGAAACGAATGTATCCGATGAAGAATTTGAGAAGTAAACAATCTATATTACAAATATTTTGAACCGCGATTAACGCATTCATAAATGAAAAATATCAATGTCTTTAATTACTACATAAGTTAAAAAGTTCATCGATGTGTTCCATATGTGTTGATATCGCTACTATTCTCAAAGGGTTACATTGAAAATAGAAGAAACGTGTAAAAAGGATTTTAAAGATAAATTGACTCGCTTGTTGAACACAAGCGTTACAAGAAATACTATGGGAACTATAATATTTACATTCGATAGGGTGAATTTGCGTGTGTGAGACTGCGTATATGAAAAGCAAAGAATTGGTACAAAGGCGTATCCTAAAATTTTACGTTCCGACAAAACCAACACAAGGAAAAAATATAATCGAATATAAATATTACCTTGTAAATATAAACTAGCTGTTATTTACAAAAATATATATATAAATCAGTGCCTGTGAAACCCGACCACCACCTTAGATAGTTGATTCCGAGTTAGAATAAATCTTATTTTCTAAAAAAAAGTCTGCCAGTTTTTGCAGGCATACCGACTTTGTTATAACAAAATTCGAACACAGCTCTCGATTAAAGGCAGTGCCAAACATTTGAATCTCCATGATACTCAGATATAACGAAGAATATAAGATCACAATTTGTTGTGATGAGACAAGGCTACCCTAAACACAGGTTCTGTGGAGTTAATCTTTTCACAGTTTTCTCTCAATTTTTTGTCACATAATTATTGTCTAGTAAGCTTTGGATATTAAATTAAACTTGTATTACAAATTCCCAGTTATCTGGGTTAATAGAATAGCAGAATTATGCCGCTACACAGTGTTTCGCAATATTCGTTGGTACTAGAATAACTGATGCATATTACAGAGCTCGGAGCTCACGCCCGTTGATTTTATCAGCTAAACTAGAAATAATTGACATAATGATTACACAAGAGGATATATCTCGACCTGTAGTAGTTCATTATTTTAAAACTTCACTACTATACCTACCTATACCTATAGTAATAAAATAGGTACTTATAGACCATTGAAACTGCTTTAACAGTAATTTATTGTACGGTATACAACATTTGAAATGCCCGTACAATACACATACATACATTCACTTCTGAAATAAATGATTAAATATTTATATGATAAATAAAAATGCTTTAAGGTTCGTAATTTTTTGTTTTAGGATACAATCATATATCTTTTTTGCTATTTTAAGGAGCCAGTTGTGTATTTATACATTTGTATATGGTAAGGAAAAAAAGCAATTTAGTATTATGACCGGTGGTCGTGGGTGTGGTTGTAGAAAGACACGGATTTTAGCATTTTACTGTTTATTTGCACTTTATGGCACATCGAACTGCGACGAACACGCACGTACTCTAGCCTTCGGTCTCGGTAGTCGACTCAATTAGCATCCCGTGCGCGCGCGCATCCTCTTACCGCATACGTCCCGTAACACCCTAACGACGCTTAGGGCTTTTTAACATAAGCACGTATCGGGCGGCGTCTACACGCTATAGTATTGATTACTTTAATTTAATGTAAGTTAAGCTGAAAGAGTTTTCTGAAGAGCATTTAACCTTGTTCCTTCCTCTCCCTTTCATAGCAAAAGGTAGAACCACGCGCGCGGGTCTGTGGAGTCACAGCTTTTCAGTAACTCAAATCCCGGCTAGGAGTAAGAAGTTCTCTAACTCTTATTTTTGCCGAGTTGTTGGGTTGTGGAATGGTCTTCCGGAGAGCGTGTTTCCATTGTCCTATGATATCGGTCGTGCCGTGCTTACCGTCAGGTATGGTGTGGTCACTGTACTGTGTCAGGATAAAAAAAAAACTGTAACCTACACTCACCTGATGGGTATTAAGCCGTTACTTAATAAAACCCGCCAGCTCTTAGGTGCTGGTTTAAATATGTAATGAATGATATTAAATTAACAAGTATCTTGTGTTTGTACTCAGCCATAACATAAATATAAGGCACAGGAAAATGCGGTTGAGTATTTAATTTTGTTGTCAGTTCCCAGGATGATATCTAATCAGTGGGATTTACCATTACGATTGCGGTTGTATATCCTAGAGTGCGTCTCATGGCATCTCTCACATGTTCCAGACGAAATTAAATATTTAGAAAAATAGATGAGCTTTCTTTAGATAAGATTCTCACGAGCGACATTACGTTAACATTTTATTATTGTTTAAAATAATGTTAACTACTGAACCTATGTCCAGGGTAGAAATCTTTTATAAATACAGATACAGTGTTCTTGAACTTGTAGACATTTACTACAAAGTTACTACATTTCGACATAGTTTGACTTCGTTCTACTAATATAAAAAAAGTGAAATATGAAACTTTTGTAGATATAAGTGTAACTAAGTGTAGGTCTGATTTATTTTAACCTACAAAAATAAAATATGAATGTCGATATGCCCCAAATTTTGAATCCCTGAAAGTTTTTCCCTGATAGTATTGAAAGTTTGCGTTAACACGGCAAATTTAGATGATAAAGTTGTGTTATTAATGTTAACGTGAAAACCTCTATGACGCAGCAGATGGCAGACGGCACTACTGTTTGAAACCGATGTATACGTACGATTGCAACTGTCGCGCGGCATTTGTAGCAGTATGCTGTCTACCGTATCTTATTGAATTGCCCTTTAAGGCGGCAACGATACTTTTGAATACCCGCATATTTATATGTACTTAAACGCCCTCTGTTGTATTAACTGACTGAGTTAAAACAACCCGCGGAAGGGAGCATCCAGTGTGTTATATGTTATAACGTGTGAGAGCGGTTTATTCAGTGAATGTAAGAACCGAGCGGTTACGTGTTGGCTGATGGCGATAGTCAAAGTTATTTAAATGATAAGAAGCAACTATCCAGGAGGGTGGTCGCCGCACGCCGGCGCACCGCTTTGTCGCGACTATGCGCACTGTCAACACGAAGCCTCCGCGCACTGCACACATCACACAGCTTTTTTATGCGCACATGTGCGCCCGGCTCGGGGACCGCCCATACCACAACCCCGATAAATATTTGTCTTCAATTCTAAAACGCTTAGAACCTCACGGCTTTACAAATCAATAAAACAGAACGAGTCAATCCAGTCTTAGCGTACCATTCCTACATAACGTCACTATGTACGTCCGTCTTGGTACAGAAAGTTATTTTTGTTATTTCGACTTTGTTTGTAAACGATAAATAAATAGGCAAAGCTAAGTTCATCTTTAATCTTTAATAATATATGGTCAAACTTCGTTGTTATAATATTAGTAATTTATCTTTTACTTCAAGAAATAAGCAATCTTTTTTATAATAGAGCTTTAATATGCTGTATTTTTATTTAAAACTTTAAGCGTGTAGTACCTATACGTACATATATAAACATTGATAAAAAACAATTATATATACTCATACACTAATTAGTGTATCGTAATTAGTGTATGTAGACTAATTAATCTACATAATTGATTTTTTATATCACTATACACCTATTGCTTATAGTATTATGTCTACTAGTAAAAAACACTTAATTATTCAAGTCATAATTTATTATTGATTATTTTTTTTCTAATGCTAAACATAAAAGCACTATGCATATAACGGCGCAGGTTATTCATAGTCTGGACCTGCTACAGAGGGAAAAAAATCAGATAAGATGGGTAAGTGTTTACTGTTTCTCACGAGCCTGGACCAACCCTCAATGGCGCCTTACTGATTGATAGTGCCTTATCCAACCTTCGCACCTTATATCGTTTAAGGAAACATATACTTTAACTCAATTGTTTTATGTACATTTTTAAATACTAGAATAATGTGTTGGCGTTTCTATATTAATAATATGAGTTACGAAACTTTGAACCTTATGTTGTTGATTTTGGGAGCTAGTTTAGAAAATCACCGTTACTAATAAATTTCCCATTCAAAGAATTCTGCGCCCTCGGCTAGTACCTGTCCGCGGCCACCTCCAAAGGGGACGACAAAAAATATTATGTTAATTTGTAATATCAGAGCATTACTTACAGGTTCAACAATAGCTTTGTTATGATTATTCGGTTATATTGTTTTTTAATGTCCTCGGCGGTGAATTCTTTTTAAATGTTAACTATACATAGTGTACTTTTCTGCTTGTCACTGTGACTCTTTTTCAAGTAACTGATCTAATCTCCTCCCTAGCGTAGATTGTTTAATACTTCAGGAATAAAAAGACTAATTTAGTTACACCTCTTCGTGTATGAAATATAAACATAGATGAGGTCTTGAAGTGGAAGAGGCCCTGTGTATGACTAGATCGCAACCACGAAAAATGTATGCAAGTCTTATTTAAAAGTCTGAAACAGTTTTGTTAAGACCATACTACATGCTAGGGTGCACTTGACATGTTTCGATGCATTTATTAGAAAATTGAATAACTCACATGCTATTGTTTACTTGACAGTTCGGGCCACATACATGTTACAGGTGTAAACTTCATAAACAGAAAATACCTTTATCAATCGATCTCTTAAAATTATTTCAGTTCATGCCTGATAGATGTGCTGCGCGATATCCTATACAAATAGATTTAGATTACGATAAGAACAACAAATAATTTTTTGCAAGATTTCGTGTTTGGGCCACTGAACAGGTAAACTGGAGCTTTTGCCACAATATAGTTGCAATATTACTAAATACCCTGGTTTACCGGTCCTTTTATGGTATACAAATCAGGGATGTTACGGAGCTTCGACTCCGACTCCGATAAGTCGGAACTTCCGATCGTTATTACACCTTCGGTTCCGACTTCGGTTCCGAAACTTTTTAATCGGAGTTATTCATCGGGGGTCACCACCACTGTTGCAGTCAATTGATTTGATTTTACTTTATATGTTGTTGAAACATAATATCAATTAATCAAACAATCAGTGCTACTTAATTTGTAGAAGACATTTTTTAAAATTTAGATTAAAAAAATATGATTAAATTATTAAATTTAAAATTAACTGTACATTTAAATTTATTACTAAAAGGTTTTTTTATTTTACATTTACATTAAATTAAGTAAAATAGAAATTAACACAAAAACAACCCTGTAGCAAATTTGATTTAATTTGTTCACTGGACAATGTTCACTGGAGGATAACGGTTTCTGATATATCCAACACTTTGTGAACAACAGCTCTTATTTGCCCAAGTTCGGTTGTGTTGTGTTGGGTTGGGTTGGGTTGGGTTGGGTTAGTCCCGCGTCCATCAGGGTGGTGGGTGGTGACCTGTCGCTGCCGTCGCTCGTTCGCACGATGCTCGGCAGCGAAGGTGCATGGCAGGCGGTCCTCAAATTCTGTGAGGACATTATGGTGAAGAAAGAGGCGGCGGAGAGGGTACGGGAGGCACTCTCTACCCCCGACAACCCCATCCGTCGCCCACGCAGGACTGGACAAAGGAGGAGGGCCTTCGCCAATGGCCTTCCTACCTGAACCGGATTGACGCCCGGGCGGCCGCTTGGGGGAGCGTGCCGTCCATTATCCAGGCGAGAGCGGTGTTGTGATGTGCTCCCGCACACCGCTCCAAGACACAAATTTTCGAGGTGAGCGAGGGGTGGCTCTTTACACCACCCTTTGCAATTGAGAAAGACAGAGGCCTATCTCAAAGGCCGGACGTCGCTGTGGGTCGGTGACGCTGATCTCACTGTACCACCGACCCCAGCATATGACGGGAAGAGGAACACCCCGGTGGTTTTAGTCGGGGCAGGTCCGACACACCGGGGGAGCGGCCCCCACTCCTCCCCTGACGGTCCGTAGGGATTTCCACCGGGTTAACAAAAAAAAAAAAAAAATAAGTCCCGCGTCCATGAAATATCTTGGTCTTCTCCTTGATGGCCGCTGGAGCTTCGTCCCACACTTCAGCCAACTGTTGCCGAGGGTGCTGAGTGTCGCGGGAGCGCTGAAGCGGCTCATGCCAAATGTAGGAGGTCCAGGCGCGTCCACTAGGCGCCTGTACCTAAACATAGTCCGCTCCATGGCGCTGTATGGTGCCCCCGTATGGGCCGATGCCCTCAACAGCCATACCATCAGGCTGTTGAGACGCCCTCAAAGGGCACTGGCGATTGCGGCTGTACGGGGGTACTCTACAGTGTCATGCGAAGCGGCCTGCTTGCTGGCGGGGTCCATTCCGTGGGACCTAGACTCCCGAGCCCTCACGTCACTCTTTACATGGCGTGAGAAGCGAAGGGTCAAGGGACAGCGGACGGCCCCGGCCGAGTTGCGAGCCAAACGGCGCCTATTGGACGCCGAATCAGTAGAGGCGTGGAAGACCAGGCTGGAGCGACCAAGCGCCGGCCTGCGAACCGTCGGGGCAATCCGTCCCGTACTCAAGGAGTGGCTATACCGTAGCCATGGCACGATGTCCTACCGATTGACGCAGATTCTAACGGGGCATGGATGCTTCGGGAGATATCTGCACAGGTCAGCCGGTAGTGAACCAACACCGAAATGCCACCACTGTGACGGATGCCCCGACGAGGCGGCTGAGCACACGCTCCAGATATGCCCAGCCTGGGCTTCGGAGCGGGCCGAGCTGGAGAGAGTGGTGGGTGGAGACCTTTCGCTGCCGACATTGGTTTCACTAATGGTCGGCAGCGAAGATGCATGGCGGGCGGTCCTGCGGTTCGCCGAGGACGTGCTAGCTAGGAAGGAGGCGGCGGAGCGGGTCCGGGAGGCGCTGGCTACAACATCTTTGGCAGCGCCGTCCCCACCTGCCCGCCGGCCTAAAAGAACAGGGCGCCGCAGAGCTGCGTTTCTCAGGAACGTCAGACTCTAGCGGCGACACCGGGCGGCACGCTTGAGGGAGTGTGTCGTCCAACAAGGGTGCGAGCGGCGCGCGATGTGTTCCCGCGTGCCGCTCTACAACACAGAGGCACGAGAGGGGTAGCTCTATACACCACCCCTCCCTAAACGAGTAGAGGCCTACTTACGGCCGCACGCCCAGCCGGTCATTGGGGATGAGACCCCAGTCGTGCCCTCGATGCCAGTAGGTGAAAGGTGGAACACCCCGGGGGTTTTAGTCGGTAAAAGTCCGGCATACCGGGGGAGTGGCCCTCACCACTCCCCTGACGATCCTATGAGGATTTCCCCCGGGTAACAAAAAAAAAAAAGGGTTAGTCCCGCGTGCTCAGATGCTTCCATTGATGGGAGCCTGGGCACGTGGGCGTGAAGTGTCGGGGCACGATAAACCGGAGTGCCCAGTGTTTCAGGTGTGGGCAGGAGGGACACAAATCCCAAACCTGCACGGCCCCCAAGGCCCATTGCACGGTGTGTGCCGCCGCGTCTTTACCGGCGGGCCACCGGGCCAGCAGCCCGGCTTGCGCCGCGGCAAAGAGGCCGCTTAGGAGAAGACGGATGGACGCCGGCCAAGCAGGCGAGCGTACCATCGGAGCGGTGGATAGAGAGGAGACCCCAGCGACAACTCCACCGTCGCTTCTGGGGTGCTTCTCTAAAGGAGCAGCTGACAGCCAGCCTGATTGGGCGACTGCCAGCACTTGATGCTCCAGTGGTGTGTGTGTGCTTCTGCACACCACTAGAAGAAGGAGTCCTGGGTATACTCCGCCCACCACTCCTATATTTTAGAAGGCGCCCACTGGGCGAAACGCGCGCCTGGCCGAGGGTTATGCGGTATCGTGGTATCTTAGCCAGGCGCAACGCGAGCGAAGGAAGCACCCCGGGGGTGTTAGTCGGTAGGAGTCCGGCATACCGGGGGAGTGGCCCTCACCACTCCCCTGACGATCCAATGCAGGATTTCCCCCGGGTTAACAACAAAAAAAAAGGGTTGGGTTGGGTTGTGTTGTGTTTAATTTTAATTTTTTTTTGTGGCGAATTGATTACAGGACCCACAGTCCCCGCCAATGCGCAGAAGTAGTCACCTTGGGGTTTTTAGTCGGTATAAGTCCGACACACCTCGGTCGCGTAACCCCCCTGTGCGGCTGAGACGGTCCTATGAGGATTTTCCCCAAGTAAAAAAAAAAGGGTTGTGTTGTGTTGTGTCGTGTCGTGTCGTGTCGTGTCGTGTCGTGTTGTGTTGTGTTGTGTTGTGTTGGGTTGTGTTGGGTTTCCCTGCCAGCAGTGGTGTCGGGAATGCTGGCAGGGTATGACAACTGGAGGGCCGTGGTCTCCTTCTGTGAAGATGTCATGTCCCAGAAGGAGGCCGCAGAGCGAGAACGGCAGAAGACCGTTCGAAGGAGACACCAGGGTGCCGGCAACCGCCCTGGCACATCAGTCCCAGCCGACCGATCGATCCACGACCAGTTGGCTGATGTCTTTGGGGTCGTGGCTGCTCAGGGTGGGGGCCCTGAGCAACTGGTTTAGCGGCCCTCGAGAAGTTGGCAGGGCCTTGTGGCGTGCTCTGCCTAAATACAACGAGCAGTATCGGGAAGCGTATCATCTTCCCCCGAGTTTGTGCCCATCGGGCGCAGCGCGACGGGGCTGTGGCGAATTGATTACAGGACCCACAGTCCCCGCCAATGCGCAGAAGTAGTCACCTTGGGGTTTTTAGTCGGTATAAGTCCGACACACCTCGGTCGCGCAACCCCCCTGTGCGGCTGAGACGGTCCTATGAGGATTTTCCCCAAGTAAAAAAAAAAAAGGGTTTTGTTGGGTTGTGTTGACCCAACTTGATATACGCCGGCGATGCGTTCTAGGCGAGAGTGCTGTGTGACCCCGGGGGTTTTAGTCGGTGCAAGTCCGACAGCCAAAAAGCTCCCTGAGGTCCGTCAACAATATCCCCCGGGCTATCAAAAAAATAAAAAACCTGATATACGCTTGGAAACAGTCTCGATTCTCAACATCTGTCTATACACGAGGGAGATGTAGAGGGAAATGGATTATGCTGTTGTCAATTCAAAAGTTCTGGCTTATACTTTCGAAGACATGTATCAATCCTGCACCATATTACAATGGGATCAAATTTAAGATATAATAAATAACATATCTTCACGCTATCACGCTATGTGAGCAGACATACAATAGTGGTTTTATCCACTTTGCGCTTAAATGTCGTGGACTACGCGACCAGTAGCTCAGGTAATCGCTTTCTCACAGTACTATGAAAATGTTAATAAGAAACAGCAATTTTTATTGTCTGTGTATTTGTAAATTTATCACTTTCTAATTAAAAAGGTTCACTGAATAATGTTTTTAATTTGTCCCTTAATAAAACTATTTTATTCTGCCGTCACTTGTGACTGACATTGCCTCCGCCTCCGCCTCCGACTCCGATTCCGACTCCGATTCCGACTCCGAATCCGACTCCGATAAATCAAATTTAAAAACTCCGACTCCGACTTCGGTTCCGATAAAACTGCCTCCGTTACATCCCTAATACAAATCTAGATGTGTGCGCACTTCCACCATTAAAAATAATAACCAATATTTCGCACTACGATACTGTCCTGACAGTCTTGTCTTTCTTTATTAATTCACTCTATATGACACAAGTCTGATGAGGCGTAAAAGCGACAGTGCTATCCATAAACTATATTCTATCTTTATCTATCATTTAAAGCCAAATTGATTACTGCTATAAGAGACCGTGGTGGTATTTATTGTACGTGTACGGGACACTTTATTATGTATTGCGAATGTAACGATGCATATTACCGTAGGCAAGAGAGGGTAGGTGAGGGTGGCGGGCGGCCGGTTAGCGGTGAGCGCTCTGTAATCTCATAGCCGGTGTCGGCTTACGGCGCTTCTCCACCTTGCAATTATCATATTCCACCTAAACACATAATATTGTGCACGCAATTTAAAAATAACTCGCGCCCGACCCTGCTCTCTCAACCTCAATCGGCTCTGATTTATAGCATGCTGGGCGCCCGCGCCGCCACCGCCGCGGCCGCGGCCGCGGCAGATCGCCCGCGAAAGATTGCATTCTCCACACAAAATAACGATGAGTGCCTGATCCATGTATACATTTACGTTCATGATGTACACGTTAATGAATTGTTTGCTTAAGTACTAATTAGATTCTTATGTTTTTTGTAAACATAAAGTGAAATCATAATATAAAAAAAGCCTCAAATATATAAAATGATGAATATATATAATTAATAATGCAATATTTTATTTATTAATAAATAGGACTTTAATCCTGCCGTGTCTTTGTTGAAAAATTTATCAAGATTAGAGTTATCAACAACAGGGTGGTGGATTGTGACCTGTCGCTGCCGACACTCGCTCGCGCGATGGTCGGTAGCGACAGGGCATGGCAGGCGGCACTCTCCTTCATGGAGGAGACGATGAAATGAAAGAGGCGGAGCAGGATCGGGAGGCTATTGCTACCACTGATAACCCAATCCGGCACCCAGTTCGGACAGGACGCCGGTGGAAAGCCTTCGCCAGAGGCCCTCTTCCATAACCGGATACACACCGAGCGACGCGCTTGAGGGAGCGCGCCGCACTCGGCAGGCGGGAGAAGGAACACCCCGGGAGTTTTAGTTGGTGCAAGTCCGATACACCGGGGGCAACCCAAATCTAGCCCCCTAAGGTCCGTTATGGGATTTTCCCCGGGTTACAAAAAAAGGGCTATCAACAAATAAACGCTTGAAATGGTTGTACGCATGACTGTACGAACATCAGATATCAAGGACTGGGATTTTAAAAGGAAGCGTTGATTTCAACTTGATGGGTATGAGACATTCTTGGGGTGCAATTACCAACTTTACGGCGTACTTGCTTCTTGCTAGTTCAATTATAATGTTTACATTATGAAACACGAAGTGTTCATCACATGTCTCTACATCTGTCATCGAACTATGCGTTGATTATAAAACCATTTACGTGCCCTTAAAACGAGCATAAAATTTATGAATCAAATGTATGAATGGAGTCTCCGCCGACGCGGCCACGTGTCGAAGTTCTCACGCCGCCGCTGTTTCGGAGGACATCGACTGCTTTTTATCGCAGCACTATTTTTCGAAGCGGTGTGTCGCGTGGGCTACATGTGCGTGTCCCTCGGGCTGGACCCCCGCGATGTAACACATGGCGCCATCATCGCTAATTACTTCATCGTCACACACACGCCTCGCACTGTTATACCGGCAACGATCTACTGCACTGTTTCCAGATCTTTTTCCGCAGCATGTTTAATAAAATAGGTGCCCTGTTTCATATGTATTTAATGAAACTACTTACATAGAGTCATTAGACAATGATATGGATCGTGATATGTGTTACTATCCGGGTTACCAAAAAAAAAGCCAGCAGTTATACTGGGCTTTGTGACGTTTTATTCAATTCTTAACTTGCAATTATAGATTACTTATCATAATTATTGCTTTTTAGTCTGCTCCTCTGATAGCCATTATACATTAGCCGTCGCAATTATTATTCAGTTACTAATACACATACATATATTTAAGTACATATAACAAAACACATATTTTAGGCATTACCTACAGTTTTAGCATATTTAGGTACATTAAAGTTATCAAGTTACCACGGTACAATACCCACATATAATGGTATGGTTTTTATAATTATTATTGCACGTTATAATTGAACTGTTTTTAGTTAACTCACATTAATTTTTAATATTGTTTTGTTGCCCTAATATATTTATAGTGGAATAATTTTTACACAAGTTTCTCAATAAAAAAGTACTGCCTACAGACAAGGTACAAGATAAGAACAGGCTTTAATATTAAAATAACCAAATAAAGTAATATTACTGGAGTATCTACTTTCCCTAATAACCAATATACAAAAAAGATAATCTATGGTTTGTAGAATAGTACTTAAATGAAAAATGAGCTTTTCTGAAATTCCTTCCACAAGATTTTTTCTGTTTGTTGTCAGAAATCTTCACTACAGTAGGTACAGTTCTTCATATGATTTCGCTGTACAGGTAAAGCGCACTTATTCAATATTAAATCAATATGAATCCACTTTATACTTCTAAATATCAATGTTAGAATAACGTGGACAACTAACTACTAATCTGTGCAGTTTCCATTTTAGAAAAAAAAATTCATCACCATACATACAATCTTTAAGTAAAAATTTCCAAGATAAGTGTATTTAATTTGTAGTAGAAAAAAACAAATTGTTATCTTTTTATTTTCTACAATTCCTATTTTGCTCATTTTTACCTTACCAGTTTACTGTACATTTAAAATTTATAGTTTTGCGATAAATTTTGTTTATATAAAAATCTATATTTCTTCTAATATTTCCTTTTTTTATAAATAATCTTTCTGTAACATAATAAAACATATGTACTTGTACGATACTTAATAATAAAACGAAGAGTCCATGTTATATTTCTTTAAATAGTACAAAATTATACTAAAATATCTACTTAAAGTGGCTCTGGCTACCATCTGTCATCTCCTGTGTCAGTTCATTGTCCTGCATAAGTGTAGGCCTGGAGCTACATGGTTGAAATGTACCTAATACAATATATTAGGTCCTTACATATGAAATTGGCGTTTTGTATGGGAGGAACAAAAAGTCGAATATTTTTTAATATAATATATTTAATTAATCAAAGTATGAACCATTATTTTCTATGCACTTTTGCCATCTCATAGGTAGTTCATTGATCCCTTTACTAAAAAAAACCAGTCGGACGGGAATCAATAAAATCTTTGAAGGCGATTTGGACTGCCCCATCGGAGTTGAATTTTTTCCCTTGCAAGAAGTTATCCAAATTTCGAAAAAAATGGTAATCTGTTGGAGCAAGGTCCGGGGAGTACGGAGGATGTCTTAGACTTTCCAATTGAAGCTCTTCTAATTTAGTAGCCGTCTGTTGCGCAGTGTGTGGTCTAGCGTTGTCGTGAAGCAGCAGTGGCGTGGAGCGATTGACCAGCCTAGGTTGTTTAGCCGCTAGCTTTTCCATCATGGTTTGCAATTGCTGACAATAGACATCAGCCGTAATAGTCTGGCCAGATTTGAGAAAATTGTAATGAACAATACCGGCACTAGTCCACCGAACGCTTACAAGTAACTTTTTTGGGGTTAATTTTCGCTTGGGGCAGGATTTGGCTGGCTGGCCAGGATCCAACCATTGCGCTGAGCGGTTCCGATTATCGTAAAGAACCCATTTTTCATCACAGGTAATGATTCGGTTTAAAATACCTTCATTATTGTGCCGGTTTAGTAATGTAACGCAGCAGTCGACGCGCGTTTGCCGGTTTGCTTCAGTCAATTCGTGAGGTACCCACCTTTCAAGCTTTTTAATCTTCCCAATTTGCTTCAAGTGAATTAAAACAGTTTTATCACTAACATCGCAGCCTGCAGCTAACTCGGACGTGGTTTGCGATGGATCCGCTTCCACAATAGCCTTCAACTCTTCATTATCAACTTGAGTCTCAGGCCGTCCACGGGGCTTGTTCTGCAGGTCGAAATTTCCAGAACGAAAACGTTGGAACCAAAAACGAACTGTGTTTTCTTTTGCAACACGAGCGCCATACACATCATTCACCCTTCGAGTTGTTTCCGCAGCACTAGTGCCACGGCGGAACTCGTACTCGTAAATAATGCGGTATTTTAAGTTTTCCATTTTGTAAAATGAGTGACGCAAACAGAAAAAAAACAGAAGAAAAAAACAAATGAATGACGATCATCGAAGCACAAATACATGAGTCTATAGCTGTACAAATTTGAATTTGGAATTCCTTACCAAAGAGGAGAAATTTGTGATTAAAGTGGCCAGTACGAAAAACGCCAATTTCATATGTAAGGACCTAATATGTTATCTAATCGCTTTTAATGTATGAATTTTAACCTAGCTAGTATTTATCAAGTATTTAATTAAAAATATGCGTGATATAACTCTAATTTTGAATATATAGAATTGATAAATATATTTATTTGTATAAAAAGGATACAATTTCCTCAATGCTCTACTATTATAATATCACGATCGGAAATCAATATATAAAAGCTGCTAGCACTGTTACTGTTAAACTACTACATACGTAAAGTAATATATAAACGTAAAAATATTCTAGCTTTTTGTTTCACTTTCAAAACAAAAGTTTTAACTAAAGTTTAATCATAGAGTTATTCATAATAATTGTTTAGTACTAGCGCCTGTGAGTTAAAATGCCTGTGAAAGTATTGGTTACCTCTTGCCATTTGATTTGTTCTACTACATGTATTATATTTTACCCAGGTGCACTGTAACCAGCGTACAAAGCAGATAATCCATTAAACTAATTTGTTTCAGTTATTCAGTAGTTAGGATTAACTCTTATTAATAAATATTATCTATATACCTTTTAGCTTAGGTTTTATTGTATAATCCACTAATTTGTCAACTTAATACTAAACGTGGTCAATATAAGAAAAAACAAAAGATTAAAATGATCTTTTTTAAACTATAACGAGCATCTTCCTATTTTGAACTAGTTACTTGTAAGGAATTGTTCTCCGAAAAGAACCAAAAAACATTCAACAGATTTAAATAGAAAATTATATTCCTTAAACTGTAATTTAACAAATTTTTTTAGAGGGTTATCCTATATTATTATATTATACATCTTTTATGTTCACTAATGTTTTTCATTGGCATATACCGAAATGTAATGTTAATTTAGCGATGAAGACCAAAATATTATAATTGAATATCATCTCGTCCGCTTTGCTTAAGGCACATTTCAATAAGTACCAATAAACAAAGCAATTTGTTGCCGGTGACAGCATAGACGGCAACGGGCTAGCGTCACGTGTCACGTCTCATCGAGCCGAGCACCACACGCTCGCCGCTACTCGGACAATGACTTGCGATTGCTTTCTACTTACTAACTATTGTAATATTATCTAATATGCTAAAAAATGACCGTACAATCCTACTTCGAGCTTTGCCAAAAAAATAAAATAAAAAATACATATTATAAAATAAATAAATTTCTTAATCCCTTTTATTTTAGTTTAAGATAGTGTTATCATATATAACTGCTGCAGCTACTGAGGTCTTAAATTATTTTTCTTTTATGAAAATTTCGTGTAAAATTATAATATATTTATTAATATTTGAATATTGCAAGTGTATTGTAACTAACACACGGAATCTATAGTAGACAATAAAATAATTTATTGTATATAATTATATACAGCTGTCTGTAATCTTCTAAATAAAATCGGCTAAAAAGGTTTAAATTTGGGGATTTTCGGGATTTTTAACTTAATAGTACAATATGTGTTGCAGAAACATTAGTAGAAGAACATGAAATTATTACACTAAAAACTTATTATTTTGTTAATTATTACATCCTACTTACTGGTATGATAAAGTATTTTTTTGACGTTAATGTTATATTTATTGAAAAAAATGTATTCCTTTCCATTACGATACATATATCTTTTTATAATACCTCTATTCTTAATAATTCGTGTACTTATAATCTTAATACCAGTAGATTTTTTTATACCGTATTGATCATATTTTTCCTGCATAATTGACAAAAATGCTCTTTTGTCACACCTACATCGCTTTAATTCACGTTGGAAATCTAGTAAACTGTATAGTGTGTGTAGTATGAAATACTTGTCCTGCAAGTCCTGATAATATTATAAGTTTTTATCGTCACCCTACATGAGGCCCATAACCGGTGCTTCCTGCGGTCAAACTCAATTAAAACTCATTGCAGGGGCGTGCGAACTGACTGCGGAGATAACATACGCTATAGAGGTCTCAGACAGAAAACATCTATGTTCCATCGTTGATCTAATTTACCTACTTTTCATAGCGCCAAGTCCCTTCCGTAATGAAGCAGACAGAATGAATTTAACGTATTTTTCTTTTTTCGCCTCTTTAACATTCAGGCACCAATTTTGACCTTTAAATTCCCCATTTTTTGTGGTAACTCAGAAGAAGCTGGCGAGTATCGTAGAACAGTAAAAACATTATTTTGTTTTTAATTGAACATCTAATAAATGTATTGACTTAAAATTTGGTCCAATTTGGATTCTAAAAGTCCCAATTCAGTAATTACATAATTTTACGTCAATATATTAATTAAATGTCAAAATGTAACAAGGTAATTATTTTTGTGCTTCTATGGGGATACATGCCAGCGGGAGAAATCCTATAAGGAAAGTCAGGGCTACCAGGCTTTAAATTTAAGAACCAGCGGCGTGTATGGGTATGTTCATCGCCTTGGGGAAGCGCTAAAATTCGATTAGGATATTCAGACATCAAATGTGCGTGAATACTAGTTCAGTTGATTTAATTACCGCGGCCCTTGCGACCGCCGATCCTATCAACAACGAGGTACACACAAGCACTCGTCACATTCCGAGACACCGGCGTCGCCGGCGGCGCCGACGAAGACGATTAAGGATAGGTCCGTCAACTGTCGTTTAAATAACGCAGTGTCACTCCGACGCAGCCTTGGTTTCTTTCGGCGTTTCTTCTCAAGGCAGTCGCTTCCGAAACGCTGGTAGATCACCGTTAGGTTCGTTTTACAACTGGCCGGCCGCCCAAGTCGAGGTCCGTACCCACAGGGGTGTCCTTGCGTAGCCGCCCAACCCATAAATTTCGCCGGCTGAGCGTCCTCTGCGTTCGCCCACCAAGCCCGGTTTTGTTGTGAAGGTCTTTCCCAGGCCACCAACGTTGGACATGCCGAAAAAAAAAAACTAGTTCAGTTCGCCCGTGCAGAAACCCTACTCGTGTAATATTCTCAGTACATACAATATACGCGCAAGTCGATTGGAAAGACGAACTTAATTCGGCTTTTACATGAAAATATCATCTAATTCGGCTCTTAGTCGATGACAAGCCCTAGTAGCGTTAATAAATTGTCATGCTATAGCCGTTTTGGGATGTGTATACATGAATTTCATTTTATAGACGATAACGAATTGGTGTAGTATTTTTTAGTTATAAATAATAACTTGTTCGTAGTGTGCTGAGACTTCGCATTCCTATTTTATTACAATGCAATGCAAAGTGCCTTATTGCTACTGAAAATAAACGTAATCTTTTGGTGATAAAGCCCTATAATAAACTTTTTTTTACTTCTGATTCAACATAGTGATGGCACGACAACACAAGCACAGTGCTATCCAAAAACCAAGAACAACTATCGAGAGACAACAAAGTTGTGTTCTCTTATTGCTAACAGTCGTCTGGATAGTTTCAGGCTACACAAAAATCTCTTTCCACTTAATTTGAAGAATCAAATACAACGTGATGAAGGAAATACAAACACACAACTGAAAAGTTCAAACTATTGTTTGATTCATCTATCTGATGGTGACATATTGGTGTAGGGATTACTTGTCATTTATAACTATTCAGCGGGCTTATCCTCAAGTGTAATTTCTGCCAATGAACAATTAAGTAAAGAAAAAAAATATTAGATAAACAATTATAAAGCAGCACATTAAAATCAGCTGACACCCAAACTAGGACTACCTGTATCTTGGATGTCAGCATATTTCACACAATTTGTTACTTACAGTTAAAGGACACTCTCATTCGATTCGTCTATCGAATGGTGATCTATCCAGCAATGGATAGCCATTGCTGGATAGCATTGGCTATAGCAAGACAATATAATGACGCATAAAACCTACTCGAATCCGTTGTCGACTGAGAGCCGAATTAAATTAGGTTTCCTAGTAGACTTATAAGTATATTGTACTAGGAATGCTACGCGAGTAAGGCACTAACAGGGACGTACTGAATTAGTATTACCGTGCATTTAACGGCTGAGTATGCTCACCGAACTCGTCACCGGTCGAAGGGGACGTATGAGAGTTTTATAACCAGAACCGGTGAGTCCTGAATTTATACTTTTTTTTGTATCCCAGGGTAAAATACTAGGGTCGCTGTGATAGCAGCGACCCCGGTGTGTCAGACTCTTACTGACTAAAAACCCCCGAATTCATCCAGACGCCCGTGGACCGACGCTTGTTGAGGCTACCACCCTGGGAGGGGTAGGAGTAAAGAGCCCAACCCTCCATAACCTCTCTCTCAGGCGTGCGGGACACTGCGCACCACCTCCCTCTCATTTAGAATTAACACTCCGTCAAATCCCTGTATGCGTTAGTAAATTGATTGTCTTGATATTATGTTTTTAGTTTTTAGGTACATTCAAATGACTTAAAAATTAAACATTTTAAGAAATCCTACGCACATACATATATCTTATAATTTTTTATTTGATTGTTATCCTTCGAAACTCGTTTTTACAGTATATTTGGTTTTTAATTTAAAAAAATGGTTGAATGAAATCATCGTTGCATATTTTATATCAGATTACAAAATTATCAAGCTTCCTGGAAACTTCGATTGTATACCTTTAAAAGTTATCTTCTAAATATGGCTCGAATACTTTCTAAGATAAAGCCTACTTGTCCTGAGATTTTCATTTTGTTATCCTAAAAATACAGAGAATGTAAAGGAATTGTGGTATATAGTTTTTGACATGTTCAATATCTTTTTAAAATGATATATTGGTCAAACTATTTATAAGGTTTTGCCTAACGAAGAATGATCAAACATATTCCATTTTATACTTACATAAAAAGAATAGTTCGATATTTTGAAGTTGATTAAAAAGGGCGAAAGTCCCTTCAGGATCAGTTCAGTAGTTTTATAATTAGTCAAGTTTTTAAATATTATTGAGTAAACTATTTAACATACCTAATGAACGGTAGTGCCTAATATAGGAAGTTTAATTTGTTTATACATTTCTATTTAAAGGCTTTCAGCAAAACTTATATGGAGATTATAAATTCGTCCTCCGATCGTAATAAACTAAAAAAAAAGGTCTGTTGCTACTTGTGGTTATAATAGTTATGGTTCTGAATATATCTTTTTTGGCAAGCTTAAACGTCATTAGAAACGAATATTATTAAATATTCAAAATAAAAACGACAACCGACCAACATCTTAAGCACATTTGAAACAGCATAACCGGCCAACTTTCCTCGTTTTTAATCATCACACTGACATTGGCGAAGTCACAAAGGACCAGTCCTTGGAATAAAGCCATAAAAAAAACCTTACTTTTTTAAATATAAACGGACGTATTAAAATATGGATTTTAATTCAAGCAAAGGTTTAAACAGTTACGCATCTCTATTCTTATAATAGCTTATTACTTATATTAAAAATTAAGAGCACAATATTAAATGCTAGTCTATTTTTGAAATTATAACAATTGCATTTTGCTACGCTTAAACCTTTGAGTTTAGATCCATCTTCTAATGAGGCTGTATGTGTCATAAAAATTGACAAATATGCTTTGAATAATATTTATATATTTTTTATTTAAAAAATATTACCTTGTGTTTTAATAAGTAAGCGAGAATTATTTATAATATTGCTAAAACGTATTTATGTAGTTACACTTGCAATAGATATGAATTAATGTTTTAAGATAAGGCCCCTATGTTCACTTGCCGAGTGCTTGACCGACATTACAAGCATTGATAACTTGACTGTATTTAGCGTTTCAAATTCGACTAAACACACGTTTTAAAGTTAATTTTGTTGAAACTATGGCTAGGATATCTACGGTAGAAATTACATTTATATAATTTACAACATGCATATACCAGTCGAAGTTATTAAAGACAATGTGTACCGAGCAGAGATGGGCAAAATGTAATGTGATTAATGATTAACGATTAAAAAATTGTATTTACGTAATCGTAATTTTAATTTTGTTGCTCTGTAATCATTATTATATCCCTTCAAAACATTAAGGAGCCATAAATGGACATAGATTTGAGGATTCCGTAGCGTTTAAAACATAAAAGAGAAAAATGCATCATATTAATGATAAAAAACGCAAAAAATGTAATCGTAATCGTTTTTCGTTAATCTGATTACATTTTGCCCATCTATGGTACCAATACTTGACATATTTTCAGAGTAATTGATTGAAGTGGAATGACCATTTCAGTTATATACTGGTAGTCTGAAGGTTATGAGGTTATGACAGACAGAAATCTTGATGTCAGAAGATAAATATTGTAAAAAACGAATAAGAGGTAGAAATATAACACAGAAATCAGATTGACAACTCGAAAACTCAGTTGGCTTAACAGTCATATGTGTGACTTCAGTGCATTGACTTTTTTATTCTGCCTCGACACAGAGACCATACTACGTTTGATGGTAAGCATGGTGCAATCCACAAACGAAAACGACTACCAACAGTAAAGAAAAACCTATCGATAATTGCAGCAATCATGCCGACCTGCACAAATATCTCTTCAAGAGATATAGATGATAGATTAAAAATAGATTCTTCTTCTTCTCTTGGTTTAAAGAGACCCATATTTTATTATATTTTTTTTTTTTACACTGGCTCGACATAGTGACTACAGAGTTCTTGATGGTAAGTACAGTGTAGTCCAAAAACGAAAGCGACTATCAAAGGATGAAAATCCATTGATAGTCTCCAACGTCATGTCGGCCCATATATACCACGACTGAAGGTCTCTAGGTATATGAGCTACTGGATATACACAAGCTGATCCCGAAACGCGACAAGCCGAAACTGGTCACTATGACGGGCTTTACACCCATGTACTGTGGTCGCGATCCAGACGGGCACCGAAGCCCTGCCACCTCGCTGCTGCTCGTTTAGCACCACCCAGGAGTCACGTGTAGGGAAACTAGGGTAAAGCCTACGGACGCGACCAGCTTCGACTCCCATATCATAGGACGATGGAAACACGCTCTCCGGAGGAGCATTCCACAGCCCAACGACTCGGCAAAAGTGAGAGTTAGAGAGCTTCTAACTCCTAGTCGGGATGTGAGTTACTGTATAGCTGCGACTCGGTAAACCAGTGTGCATGATTTTTTATGGAAAGGAGAGGGTGGAATAAGGTAAAATATTCTTCAGAACACTCGCCATGATACAGACGGTTGAAAACTTAGTGAGGCAATTTCTCTGCGCAACTGGAGTGGTTTAAAATACTTAGTAACGTCTGAATCATTCATAATGCAGCATACTGCAACCTATCCAGGGCATCGAGTAAGTATTGAGCAGAGCCATTCTAATGATGAGAGTAGTATTACATACAGGGTCTGGCTTGGGCTTTATATAATAGTTTGAAACTTGCAAGTGTTCAATCCCCACACGTAACAAATGTTTGTATGACTTACAGATAATTGTTTTGGCTTTGAGTGTTTGTAAATGTTAAGTTAATGTTTGTTTGTAATATTAGTGGCACAAAGGTAAATCCTGTTGTAGGTAACATTTAAAAAAAATCAGGTTGTATCCAAGGCTAGCCTTATGGCTAAGCTTATGCTTCTCCTAAAGTTCAACACTGAACCCAATTTTCAGTTCTCTTTATCCAACAATTGCCTCCTACTTTGCCCAAAACATTACCTTAGTCACCTTTAATTCGATCTTTCAGAGAAATAACCATAACACTATGCATAGTACGCTTAATGACTGTATATTACTGGATGAGGTTAACTATGAGTGTCAATTTCTCAGCACTGTTTGTCAGTAATGCCGCACCGTTCTGGTCTGACAAAGTTTTCTTTTTCAAATTTATAATTATAGATGACGAAAACACTCAAAGAAGTTTACCACAAGATGTCTTTGCCTAGCAATATTCTTCGGCTGACCTCACCCTAAAATTTGTTTTTACTTAATTGAAGCATCTATCCTAGGCATACGTACCCTTGAAAATCTTCTAGAGGAATCCCACTAACTGTCATGGGCTCTGGATCGATGCGTTTATTTCTCATAACCTTAATTTTAAAGAGATCGGAGATCATTGCATTGGATGAAATGAATAATGTATAACGTGAAGATTACGATAAAGACAAAATCGATTATTATAAAAAAGGATTGTAATCGTTCGCCGCCTTTTTCATTTTTCGTCAGATGTAAAACGATCTCTTTATGTACCGCCGTATCTTACTTTTAATAGTTACCTAAGAAGCAGATATAGTCGAAGCCAGACGTTGGGGCCCGCGATTTCTGCTGTCTGCTATAAACTCAAGGCCCGCGTGTCAATGGCACGTCCGTTGAGTTGCCGAGCTAAAACTGTGTTACGTTTTTTACACTTTACACTTTGTAATATTTTTTACAGAAAACATTTACAATTATCCTTTCAAATCTAAGATACCGGAAAAATCATAGTATTCTAAAGCAACTTTTAAGGTTAAATGTTTAAATTTATTCATTAATATTTTATAGAAACAAATCGATCTTTCGTTTCATTTAATTTTAAGGGCTTTCAAGGGCTTTCAACTTAGCGTGGACTGTTTTTGATAACATCTATAAGTCGAAAAATAACCAATATTCCACATTTTATTCTTAATAAGTAGGTTTTTATGACATGGGAATTTTCAAACATGGGTATTTGTTAGGTGAGCGCGCTCCAACATCGGTCTAATCATCACTTTCCTTCAGGTGAAATTAAGGTCAAGCGCAAGCCTATCTGTAATAAAAAAGGTTATTTAGACTTAATCTTGTGATCTATAAAGCTAAGATCACACTCGGTATATACTGTAGTATGTACATGTAGATGCTATGTAATAGCATCTAAACTATTCTAAACGATTCGTCATAGCATGGGGCGGCGTAACGTAGATAATATAATAATAGACCCGGATTATACCTAATAAATAATATGTGAATTGACAACTTTCTGCAATTTAATTTCCACATTATGAGGTTTCTACCCTTAATGGTGATAATGTATAAAAAGCATAATAACGTAACCCTGTCCCTTGTGAGAAAAATCCGCACATGATAAAATAGCTGCTTAAAAAATATGAAAATATATGTAAACTTAAAATAATTAATCATTAATACTTGTTATTGATCTTGATGTGCCTTTCGTATCTTAAGACAAGAAAAGTTAATCACAAGTGACATAGAAATTTAAAATATCTGAAGAATTTTCTCGGACTTAGCGCTCGATGGCTTAGACTGGCCGCTAAATGACAGGCTACGATGTTACGGGAGGGTATCACATTCAAATAACGTTCTCGTTTTTATTTTTGTAATTTATTAGCACTATTTCATACTTAGGTATTTAGTTCAAGTTCTTCTAGGGTTCGAATTCCTCTGTTAATGTATGGTTCAAATATATCTCCATTTAAAAGAAGTACAAATTTAATTTAATTTTTCAACAAATGTAATAATTATCTGGACTTGATACTGGAACTTTCCTTTGCATATATGTAAATTATGTTCTAGTGCAATGTTTCACAATCTGAAGTACCCGAACCCCTAGTAGTCCGCGGTTTTTATATCAGAATTTATATCAGAAATTTAAATTAGAGTTTTTATATGTCCGCAGATCAGTATAAGGTGGAGCTAGGCAAATTTAATAATGAGTAACAGTCATATTTCATAATGAAATAAGTAATATGTATAAATATCGCTCTAAGTAAACACGTACAGTAAAATTTTATGTTAAAAATTAGAAGTTGAAAAGCGAGTCTCACCTAATGATAGGTATATACAAAAATATTCTCACTAAAGATACATAGTAAAGGAAGTTGTAAATTCGCCGTGAGAACTAAGGTCAATTATTTATGAACACAAATTAAAATGTAAATTTTCATGCCATAATCTTTAGTAAAAAGGAAAAAGGCTCTTTAATAAGTACAAATAGCACACAAAACTTGTGATTTTTCCTATACAACTTAGGAATTAGTAAAGAAAATGGTCTTATGTTTATTGTGTGTGTTAAAGAAAATGCTCTAAGGGACACTGTATATAGCGAGCTTCTCAGGCAGAAGTCCGATAAGGACGTGTGTTCCCAAAATAGAGGCAACATATTTTATTATTCAACGAACCGATTCGAACTGGTTTTATTGATGCTATGGCGCCTAATCCAATGCATGGGGTTAAAATAAAACCCGAAACAACTTTACTGTAAAATTACTTGTTATTGTTAACGTATACGGTTACTGTTTACATTTCAGTTTATATTTTTATACTTGTTAATAATAGAAACAAGATCAATAAGTAAATAGTCAAATTTTGACATTGTGCTACAACCCTTTTTCATAATGATAGCATAATGAAACGTCTTAGCGACATAAAAGTGCCACCTTGACCTTAAATAGGTTGTATACTTGTAATTTATTTTCAGATAATTAAGAAAAACTAAGCTATGTTAGATTAAGTAAAATATTTTCATAACAAGTAGCCTTCAGTGTGTTTGCTGCCCAAAAGAGGCCGAGGCCGTGCGTATGTACTCTGCGCACCGCCTGAGAGAGAGGTCCTAACGGGTGGGTTTTTATCACCACTGCTCACAGAGGTGCAGCCTAAAAAAAGCTATTCACTCACCGAGTTCTTGAAAAAATAAGTAACCTCAGAATTGACAATCTACGAGTAGGAATTTTTACCCAGAAGGAGTCTGGCACCCGGGGCCGCCTGCACTTACAACGTCCCCAAGTTGCTAATTTTCCCCGGGATAACCAAAAAAGGTAAAATATTTGTACTGAAGATATTATTGTTACTTAAAATGTTTATCTATAAATATATTATTATATATAAAACCACTTCTCCTGACTGATATATCATCGTAGAATCTAAACTACAGGAGCTAGGAATATTAAATGATTACGTCGGATTCCTTTTATGACGTAGGCGCCCCTTAAATGCGGATTTTTTAATATTTTACACCTAAGAGGGTTAAAAGTTCGTTTCGAAATCCGTCAACTTTGAAGTAAGCACTTTAAAAAACCGATATTTAACTTTTTGGTTAAAAATGAATAATATATACGTGCTTCGACATTTTGGAAAATTATTTCAACCTGGGCAATTTCGGGTCACCGTAGCTAGTTATGTGTAAACTTGTGGAAGTGTTACTTTGAAAAATATCAGAGCAGAGTTAGTAAGCATCTGCCGAAACCATGTCCTGTGATACGTAACCGCAGATAAACGTAATCATAAGGTTCACGGTCACACAGCGCACAGTGGGGGCAAGTAGTAAAGCAATCATCCTCCGTAAACGTTCACAGCCGTAACACATGTGCCAATTATTAAAGTTTTGGCAAAAATAGCACTTTTCATTACACACATTTCAATTGAACAATTATATATTTTGCTCGCAATTATCTTTTCTTCTTCTCCTACTGTTAAAGTTAATTCTTTATTTAACCCTACTAGTGACTAAAATATACATAACACACGAACTAAAAATACAAAAAAAAAATTGCAAATACACAGTTTAAAAGTAATAATAAAGTAATAAAAATTTTCAAAGGTATAAATAATATTTTATGAACTAACATATATGGCCATTATTTTTGCAGGTTCGAAAGAGTATCTACAGCGCATCTGATAGAAAGCACTGTGTAGTCCGAGAACAGCAGTCACTACCAAAAGGCGAGAATCCATTGTTGGCATATACCAGGACAGAAGGTCACTGGGTACATGATCAACTGGTCATACACGTGCTGATCCCGAAACACAAAAGGTCGAAATAAGTCATCACAACTATGAGCTATGTATGATGAATTTATATTAGAATTCTGAAAGCTAGATTCATCTATCGGAACCGAATAAATCATCTTTGTCTTTAGAGCTGTTATATATGTATGTTACGTTGAAAACTCTTTACGTAATGCTAGTACGTAGACTTTTCGCTGTTTAAGGTGTCATTCGCAAGGTCAAATTATGTTAGTAATACTTTTGTTTTTCGTGCCTGCAATCTATATAGTAAATGTTTTTGTGATATCGATATACCGTCTTGTGCTTTTGGGACCTTTAGACGAATGGTGAGAAGGAAAATGTTAGTTTAAATTCAATTTAGTTTTTTTTTACTGTATTTCTTTTTATATTTGTACTGTTTATATGTATATGTATGTGTGTACTTGAACGATTTTCTTTTATTGTTTTGTGTCTCTTAGCTTGATTTTTGTTTTTGTATAATTTTTTTGTGGAAACTTTGCTAGCTTATGTATCATTTTTGTGTATTTTTTATAGTTTGTATATTGCTGTTTGTTTCCCTTTAAAATAGAGAAAATAAAATATGTATTAATTATCTGAAGATATAACATGTTATTATAAAAATAGGAACACCACACTTACTCAGAATTCAAAAAATATATAATATATTTTAAACTTTCATCTTAAGCTTATTGAAAATTGGTAGTAGTAAGTTTATTGAGTCATACTAAGCAATTTTGTCGTTCATTAAACTGGTTAACATGTATATATAATTCAGCTGGACGGAAACATCACTTTTACTAATAAATTAAATAGCTGAGATGTTTGTTCCCACGATGACGAAGCGTTTAAACGTTAATAATGGCTTAACTCCGTCATCGACCATTGTGTCTAATTTTTGTATCAGAGACCATAAGCCCACGCGATCATGTATGGATGTTTATGAACCGGTCTGCAGTGACATATACATCTAGTAATATTGTAAAAGTTAAAGATGCCCATATTTATTTATGTATTATATTAAAAAAAAATTGAAAAAATGATTAGAAGATTAATTCCTTTATTTTATCTTCGGCCTATTTATAGTCACATTTCAAAGACTCGTCTTCGCATTTGATGTCATGTTCATGCAAGTTCAGCTTCTTACATTTTTTGAGATATATGAGACAAAGAATTGGTTGTAATAAAATTTATTTTGGTAAAAAAAATTCAATGTAATCAGTACTTTTTGAGAAATTAACGGAAAAACATGTGGTACATTAATTCAATCATTTCATTTGTTATTCCTGTTTAGAATTGCTTCTATATCAAATAACATTACATTAATAAGGATCAAAATGACTTCTTTATTAATTCAGTTAAGAACCCCACTTCTGAATCTGAAATAACTTACTCATGACTTAAATACAATGTGTCACGGTAATGAGCGGCAAAGATTATTTGGGCTAACTAACGAGATCAGACCCTGTTGAGGGCGTTAAGAGGAAGTCAGCTTAGTTGCAACTATGATCAAAGTCGGCCGAATTTAATGTCCATATGTGGAAGGTGCGGCGTACGAGTACCTATTTTATCTAGAAGATAAAGTAATACACGATTTTGGTGACTATTTCGATTATCTGCAACGTTATCCACTTTTTTTTGTATATATACACTGCACAGAATGCACTGTTACATATCTACCTTTTCTAAGTATTATATAACATGAAATCATTTATTTCGTATTTTATGATATTTCTATTTTTGAGAACTTTAGTAAGAGAATCCTAGCTAGTAGTTTTTCTTGAACAGTTCCTTACAGAGTTCAATATACAATATAATAGTCCAAATGAGTTCCTTTAACATGTTTAGCATAACCGTTGCTTGAAGGTGCGAAATGTTGTGGTTTGTTTAGAACTGAAGTACGGTTTTAAATGTCCTAAGCTTTCCTTTCCTTTTTATCACTCAATTTGATAAATGATTTAAATACACAGTCACGATTGGCGACACAACTCGCTGAATTGATACGTTATTGTTTATTAAATTAGGTATACAAATTTTATGTATTCGATATTATCCTTTGCATATACCATTATCTTTTGTTGATAAAGAAATTATATCTAAATTCTTTGTATTAGTATTTATTTTATAATTTAAATGCAAGTTATTTGAAATTATGATAACTGCATTGGGCACTAACATATTGCAATCAATATAAAGTATAATTTTTTATCTACTATTACATTGCTTTATCTTTTATTTTAATTTTTTTTATACACGTCGGTACTTTCATGTATTTCCTAATAATGTGTTCTAAATCATCGGTTTCTGTAATCTAAAAATAATTTAATTAAATAGGAGATTTTTCATAAATTTCCTATCACAACTTCAGAAAACCAACAGTTCACTTTAAAACTTAAAATGTAAAACATAGATTTTTTAATTACCATAATTCGTTTTACCAAGTCTTATTTAAGATCCATTGTTTAAATTATTGTCTCAAAACCTCTAAATATAAATTACAAAATGCATATTCAAGTCACACCTATTTAGACGAGTGCAATGTTCTATTTATTAAAATCTAAATATATACTTTATTCTAATGTTTTCAGGTGACAAAAGAAAGCTAATATGAAAAAGAGAAAAATTTAGACGTTGAGCGGAAGACTTTAATTTCAATTGGAATGAAATAAAGATGGGTATTATTACACATGATTCTTATACCTATACAAGGGTTACACATGATTGTTATACCTATACAAGGGTTACACATGGTTCCTATACCTTGTCCCAAAAATATTTTTATGAAACTAAATAGTTTTTATTTTATAAATTACTTTGTTTTATTTTTAATAAGTTACTCCACAACAGTATGCATTTTTCTTTCTGAGGTGTTATATTTTTATATTATCTTTTGAATAATTTAATTCCAACAAACAGGTTGATATATATCTTTTACATAACAAATTTTTTCTTTCTTTTATTGAATTTGGTTTATAAAAATTTTCCACATGCATTTACACCCAAAGCAGGTAAAACTATTCGTAGCTTTAAAATAGTCTGAAGGATTTTTAAAGATGTTTAACAGATATTAACCTAGTTAACATACTGTAATATTTTATTCATTTTTTTATCGGCAAAAAAAGCTGTTGGGTCTCAAAAGTCTTTACAATTACACCACATCAGAATCTACTCAATATTTGTCTATTTTAACACGTATTTTCTTTGCGATTTCGTGCCAGAGATATAATCACCCTTGGGTTTAATAATATTGACGATGTTAGAATTCTACACATCGCGTTGCCATTGATGATTTCCAGTACTAGGATAGCGTTGTCAAGGTTCCAACACTTTTTTATAGCCACACGGCTTCAGAATACCTCAATGGTACCCGTGACACAATCACCATAACTGTCAAGGCGATAACAACGGCCAATAGAATTTATAATCGGCCGCTTCCGGCGACACTTCATGTTATATATGTGCCTATGTAAATAATTATGGTGGTTTAGCAAAGAATTTTATCTCCTTGCAATCGCTGTATAATACTTATTGTTCAAATAATTATAATGATAAATATATTTTTTTATATTGGACATACTTCATGCAGATTATCAAATAAAATAATAATAAATCATCACGCGATATAACTTTCGGGGTGATCAGATGAACATTCGTGACCGTATGTCCACTGTACTTATATATCGTGCTCAAAGTGATATGTAGTTTCATTGATCGCCGTTCACACAGCATTAGTACCCACCCATGAAATTCCTATTAGAAATTTTTGTTAGATTTCTATAAATTAAAAATCCTTTTTTATACTAAGAAATATTTCATGTTTGCTGGTGAAGAAAAAATTCTTAAAAAAACTTACAACCTAGGAAAAACGTCACTATAATACGTTGACAAGAGCGGTCAGCACTGATATTGGTAGCATTGACCACGAAAAAAAAACTCGAAGTAGATACATCATACAGCCACGATCAATAATCACAATAATACATATCTGTATTCACTACAAAAAGGGATATTGCGTAATAATATCATATATTACTTTTTTTGGTATCCCGGGGGCAAATCATACATAGAGACATTAGAGCCGCTGTGAGGGCAGCGATCCCGGTTTGACAGACTCTTACGGACTAAAAAACCCCGGGGTGTCCCTCTAATCGCTCCATCCGGGCCTGGGAAACCAAATTCATCCAGACGCCCGGGGAGTGAAAAGCCTTGTTCAGGCTGCCTCCCTGGGAGGAGTACGAGAAAAGAGCCCACCTCTCCAAAACTCTCTGCGCCGGACACTGCGCACGGCTTCCCTCTCATACAGGCAGCATGTTCCTTCAAGTCTACTGCCCGGAATATTATATATTACTGTTTCATCATTATACAATATATATAGTAATAATATAAATTCTACATTCTAGCTTTTTTCCAGTGTGATGTGGAATTCCTGGCCTTTATTTGTACAGCACTATGGAGTATAAATAGCTTAATTCGTTACCAATTATTCTTATCAGCTATATTACAAATCAGTTTATAAAATTATCTTAAAACGGTTTCAGTTAAAACGAGGTAAATGTTTCAATTGAATTGCTAACTAACATAACTTATTCGTTTTGATTAGTATTAATTTGGTTACAGGGTTTTTCCGTCTCATTTGCAAATTGAACAATGTAATATTATGCATTTATAAGATTTTTTTATATCCCGGAGGAAAATCCTGCATTGGACCACCAGGGACGCTGTAAGGGCAGCGACCCGCTGTGTCAGACTGTATTGACTAAGACCCTCCCACTGAATGCCCCATCCAGACCTGGGAAACCAAATTCGTGCAGACGCCCAGTGAATTAAAAGTCTTGTTGAGGTTATCTCTCTGGGAGGGGTAGGAGTAAAAATCCACTAACCTCTCTCTCAGGCACCGGACACCGTACACCGCCTCCCTCTCATCCGGGCAGCAGACTCCCTCGAATCTACTGCCCGTGCATTTACAAGATATTTTATATTCCCTTATTATCTACCTACACTTCTTTTTTCAACTGTTTTACTGTTATAAGGTACTAGATGATGAAAATACTGTTTAAAAATTTATTAAGAGTTATAAACGATAAACGCTTTAGGACATTTAATTGCGCAAATTATTTCTTTATAACTTTTTTAACAATTTTCAGACACATTGTATCTATCATCCGCGTGGAATAAAGTGTAAACTTAAAGACATCATAATAATATAATATTTAAATTACTTATAGATACATTTTTAAATAACTTTTTTTGTTCTTTCTTTGGATCTGTCATCAGTCTTGGGGACCATAATCAGATTGGTAGTGATAAAGTCCTTAAAGATAAGGAAACTAGTGTCTTTTCACGGCATACATTTAAAAATTCTAAAATAAATTTATAATTGTGTCTAACCAGGTATAGAAATGAAAATTATATAACTGTTAAATAAAAAAATATAGACTTACAACTGAAAATTACACTAATATTTTTATATTTAGGCAAGTACCAGCTTTTATTATTGAGTTGATTAATTTATATAATGAAATTAATCAGGAAGCAAGGCTAGCCCGAATTAATTTTTGCGATTGCAATGATTAATTATTGAGTTTCAGGGATAAGAAATCAATATATATTTTAATTTATATATCAATTAAAATTTTGCGATATTCTCTAACCATCAAATTCAAATCAGATTCCCTATGAAGTAAATTATTTAAAAATCTTCATTACAATTTATTAAACCTGTCATAAGGATACGTTTTTCATAACTAACAGGCATATACCCATTTGTTGTTATAGGAAGTTCTAATCGAATAGGAAAATCCTGCCACAGTTTTTGTCTTATCAATAAACTTAGCTCACTTTAACGTACAAATAAAAATAATAAAAAAATCCTGCACTGTAGCTTACGATGTTTGAGACATAATCTCGAGTTAGAATACAAATCTCAAAGTTTCTAAACGTCATGTAATTGTTTTAATAAATCTTCCAAAATGAACGGCACTAAGTGAGTACGTTATAGTTATTAATCGGAAGACACTCGAGACAAACGTTCGTCCGTTCTTATTTCCCACGGGGCGGGTGCCGGAGATCATACCGGTTTTTGCCAACTTAAATGTTTGTTGTCAAATTAAGCTGTAGTCACTTAGTATGCGCCAATCGACCAGTTGAGTGACTATTCATTCATAGCGGTTGGAATGCTAGATAGCTCGTGGCTCGCCTCGACCGACCTTCGCCGCCGGACGCCCAACAAAAAGTGTGTGAGACATCGCCAGCCGCGACCAAGTTATGTGGATGTACCGGTATCCAGTATCCTACCTGCTCCATACTACCGAGAGCTTCCCGCGAGGCATTCGCTCTTGTATAAACGAGCCGCCACTAAACACTACTTCAACAAACCTATACATTAATCTTAACGCACCTTTTTTTGATATAATCCGATGGGAAAGTTTCTAATAATTGCATTAACTTTTATTATACTCCTTGTTTTTTTTTATAAATTTATACAGTAAAACAATATTTCTAGGATTATAATATCTATCAATTTAAAAGTACTATTTAAAGTGATTATTTTAAGTCATCGCCTATGTGAAATTGATTAATAGCCTAACTATAATTATGAGATATTATTACGTATTATGTGCTACTATGAACCCAAAGGCATTGCAGTATCGTAGGTAACAACAGTAGGTATTACCAGTGTTTTTAAAGTCTTAGGTTATATTGTTCTGAGAGGACATTTACAGTTCCAGCAAGAGAGAGACGCTCGGTCGTTGTTTGTTGGATTTAAACAGCCGCTAGAACAGGAGAGGGATGGATGCTAGAAAATTGGAATGTTATTAAAAAAACAGCAGAATAATTTAAAGATCACGAGGGCTTCAAACTCAAGTTTGTATCAAATTGTACCTTGTTAATTTTACGATGTCCCCCAGTATAGGAAAAAAAGGTTAATTTTGTTTATGAAATAATTATTTAGGTAATGTGTTATTTTGATTCTAGTTTGTTTTAATAGTGTTTTAGTACCTTAATCGATCAATATTTATTTCCACAATTTATACTAGATCTGGAATTTTTTTTTACACTGGCTTGACATAGTGAGGTAGTAGAGTACCTGATGGTAAGTACAGTGTAGTCCAAAAACGAAAGCGACTATCAAAGGATGAAAATCCATTGACAGTCTACATCGTCATGTCGGCCCACATATACCACGACTGAAGGGCTCTAGGTATATGAGCTACTGGATATACACAAGCTGATCCCGAAACGCGACAAGCCGAAACTGGTCACTGTGACGGGCCTTACATCCCTGTAATGTGGTCGCGATCCAGACGGGCACCGACGCCCTACCACCTCGCTGCTGCTCGTTTAGCACCACCCAGGAGTCACGTGTAGGGAAACTAGGGTAAAGCCTACGGACGCAAGTAGCTTCGACTTCCAAAAATATGTATATCTTATACCTAGAGACCTTCAGTCGTGGTATATGTGGGCTGACATGACGATGTTGACTATCAATGGATTTACATCCTTTGGATGTAGTCACTATGTAAAAACAAGTCAGTGTAAAAAAAAAAATACATACTATACAACCATGCTCAGATAAACTAATTTGTTCATAACAAAAAAGTTTGCTGATACCGGGATTGGAATGAGTTCGTTGGGTGTGGTTCTTCTGCGTTGCAGGTAGGAAAACTGAAAACTAAACTACCAGACTGTCAAATTCTATCTAATACATCAAATGATAAATACAGTTTAGCATAAGGATGGCTTCTTCCAGACATTAGACTCTATTCAAAGCCGCCGTTGTCATGCTGTCTCAAATACATCACAATAAAGGAAACTAGGCTTACAGGTTTATACCTCTTCCACAACTCAGGAAGAGCTATAAAGCTCTTCCTGTTCTACTTATAAAAGTCCCATGCACAACAGGGTCCATTATTGTGACAAAAAACTTATTGTGGTCAAAACATGTGACAAGCTAACGAGCTCTGTACCTAACGCACTAACTAGTCTTTAATCACGATCGTGTTAGACTGAGATTATCTTTAAAAATCTTAGTCGTGCCTAATAACTATCTACGGTCTACCTTTCAATAGGTTGAAGGAGGAATTAGCCACAACGTGAAACATTCTACCTGATGTCATACTCAGCAATGTATTCGTTATTAATCAGGTTACATAAGAGAAATAAGCGCTGATTCCAATAACTATATAATATATATTCAATTACCCTTATAAGGATATAATAGTTGAATACACTTTTTATTGCCTCAACGTTCCGAATAGTATAGCCTGTAGTTTTAGTATTAATGGTGTTTAATTACTAAAAACTAGATAAAATGAAGTTATAGAAAAAGCATAATAAAAAATCAGTCATTACAATATTCTGAGAAATAAGCAAAAATGCACAATCTTATTAAATTGTTAATAACTTTAAAGCATAACGACATCTCTCAAGAATGAACGGTGGCCGTTTGCAAAATGACAGAACCGTGACATCACGAAGTAATTACCGACTGTTCTTGGGGTTTTATATGTGAACTAATTTTTAAATACTTATGTGTCATTCTTCCTCTTTGTACTATAATACTTACTAGTTAATGGTGAAGTTAATGCAAAAATTCATTCAATCCTTATTTCTTTAGTGTTTACGTTATTTCTAGGGTGCTCAATCCATGATCGTCTGAGAGATGTTTGAGTCGTTCTCAGGAAACAGGCCGATATCGGTCAATTCACAATCCCGACTTAATAACTACATGATTCATTTTTTAGTTGCTTTGACATAGTAGAAGCCAGAGTATCCCTTAATACTTTTTAAATATCGATATAATCATTTGCTAGCAGCGAAAGACGACCTTAGGTTACCTACTTTTAAAGTTGTTATGTAAAATCGAATATAGACGTATCACTGAAAGTATTTTAAATATTTTTTTAGAGCAAATATGTATACTACACTTATGAAGTAGTAACCTACCTACACTATAATAACCCATACCAACCGACGCAATAATCCTGCATACCCACATTTATAGAGAGTCTACCGCCTGTAGTCTAACAATCTTCAAGTTTGAGCACCCCTGCAGTATTTCTATATGGAAAATCTTCCAAGGATCTAGATAAATTAATATATGTACTTCAAAAATAAGGGCGATCGAGGCCTTGAGTAATATACGTAAAAATGTGGTATTCTGCACTTATAAATTAATAAGTACTTCTTTAAGAAATTTAGACTTTTTCTCATTCGTAATAAGACCACAAATGCAGATTGTCTTGGAAAATAGCTATCACTATGTGTTTTGACATTTCTGTAGCAGCATAAGCAGTTAGAGACGATTTTTATTTTTATTTTAGAATTTTATAGTAACTGCTTGCACTGTGTCGGCATAGAGAGCAGTCCAAAAGCGATTACATTCTTTGAGTATTTGGACTAAAACCTGCACAAAAGTCTCTACACACTTCTCGAAACATAGCAACGAGAAACATGCCGGCTAGAAAAGTATTCTACAGTTTTATGACACAGTAGAGGCGAATATCAGGAATAAAGTTACAATATAATTTGTAACTGATTTTTGCTTTATACGTATTTGTTCCATTCCTTGTGTATCAACTACTTAAAGCAATTAATTAATGCATGTTTTCTGTGATGCTGTACCGAGTTCTTTAGTTAAATAACCTTTGTTAAAGGAACTCGATATATTTAATTACGTCATGTACATGTCAAACTGTTCTTTATCAGAAAGCAGGACAATGTACAAAAGTTTATTCAATAAGATGTGAAGATGTTTTCATGTATTGTAAAAGATCTCGCGTAACTGTATCAGACTGGCTAACTTTAAAGTAGGTATGTGAACAAACAAGATATATAGCCAAAACATGATTCTTTAAAGAATGCTGAAATTATTACTAAGTAATTATTCTACTTGTATAACTGACAAAAAAATTAAAACAAAATACAATATTCCAATATTTTAATCTTAAAAGTTATCAACATTTTGTAGTTCTGTAACTCAATAAAATTAAATTAAAATAATCAATAAAATAAAAAAAATGTCCAATTAAAAATGTGGTCCAATTGAACTATTCAATTACCCTAAAATTCATTTTGCACTTTTATAAAACTCTCAAAAGAAAGCTTCACATTCAGGCAGTCATTAATAACTCTAATAAATAAAATTATAATACCTATCAAGGTATAATAGGTAGCTAATTCTGTTTCTTTAATATGAGATTATTAATTTATAAAAACAGGGCAGATTTCCTAATGAAAAAATGTTTATAAAAAATTAGAATATATTATAGAAGTAGTAGTAGTTCTAGATTCTTATAATTGAACAGATCAATTATTCAAGAGTTATCTTTACGTTTAAGAAACTCTGTCAAATGAAACAGTTCCGAGTTTCTTCTTTAATGAAGCAGTTCCGAATTCTTTATTTACTATGGTCTATTTCAGTTAAAAATAGGACGGGTAACTTAATTACAAAGTATTGGCCTTAGTGATTTCTTGAAGTGGACCATCCAATTAGAATGATGTTGGGTTGCGTCGCAGTTGATAACTCGATCATATATTAGAAGTGCCTAAGATATTTTATAAATTATAGTCAGATTGTGAATGAAGGCGATCCGAGTGTGTGGGGGCCCCGCCAGTGCTGCCAGCCCCGTTCAAGAAAATCTACCTATAATAATTTAAATTAGCCCTAGAAATCTCTGAAAATGTTTTTAGGTAGGTTTTTATTCCTATAAATTATAAAATCAATAACTTATTAAATAAGTATACTGTTAAATTAATTATGATAGACTTATTAAGTTATTCATAAAACGAAGTAAAAATACATGTAATAATATTAAAATTAGCACTTTTATAAATGAAAAAAGATGAATGAAATCGTATATTCTTCTTCTAATTTTATCTTAAAGTAACAAATGAAAAAACCTCTGTAAATCTCAACAATTTTTATATCCTAAAAATACCCTTACCGTGTAAAAACCCCCTAAATTTAGGACCAAAACCCGCTAAGTTGGCATCACGGGGCCTCGCCGCCGCTGAAACCCATCGGCACCTCCGCGATGACGTCACTCCGGACGCCCGCCGTCCGCCTCGTCCAAGGACAGTAAACATTACCAGGTCAATGCACGCTGCTGTATCTAGTCGGTTTTTTCTCAATAAGCCCACGGCTGCCCTACCAACGGCCGTGAAACATTCTCGCCGGAAATATATTTTAATAGTCCACTTGCATATATTGCTTAATACTACGGTTGTTCCGGATATGTATTTCGATACAAAATAGAGAAATCCAGTTTCAGTTACGGGTATAGAAGATATCTTAAGGAGTATATTTAAGCTATGAAAAATTTCGGAGACGTTATGTGTAAGTGCCCTAAGAACCGCGATCAGCTGCGCTACAGGTCACGTTGGCTACGACATAGAAGCGCAAACTAGACACAGCCACTTTTTTTGGTATCCCGGGGGAATATCCTGCATAAGACCATCAAGGCCACTGTGAGGACTGCGACCCCGGTGTGTCAGACTCCTACTGACTAAAAACCCCCGGGGTGTCCCTCTAATCGCTCGAACCGGGCTTGGGAAACCGAATTCATCCAGACGCCCGGGGAGCGAAAAGCCTTGTTAAGGCTGCCTCTCTGGGAGGCGTAGGAGTGAAGAGGCCATCTCTGTCTCAGGCGGCGCGCCGGCCACTACTCGCCGCCTCCCTCTCATCCGAGCAGCAGACTCCCTCAAGTCTACTGCTCGGTAGACACAGCCCGGGAGTGTACTGTATGCTCGACTCGAAAGAAATAGAACGGGACGATATATTATTATTATTATCTTATATTTTAATTAATCATTTTAAATCATAAATACATTTTTATGATATTAACTTAGCATTAAGAAACCACAGAGTTTTTAAAGCGTGCTGCAATAAATATTACACGCATTTACATGACAAAGGTCAAAACAAACAGGAGGACAACCTAAGATGACTGAGGTCTAAAAATCTATCTTACGATGATGAATCGACATACAAATTTGTAGTTACAGTCTTACAGCTGAAACACACGATGCATTGCGGCGGCGATACGGCTCTGGAGCACTCTCACTCCGTTGTTTTACTTACAAACACACATTTTATACAGTGTCGCAGCTCATCGTGTGCTTTCCAATGCGATGAATCTTTGCACTGCTACTCCGCACCGCTGCTGCTCCGCACCGCCGCAGCAACGTATCGTGTGTAGAGGCTCTTATATCTATTAATGGTGAATGACAACACTCACCACGCTTTTGAAAAAATGGTTTATAGTCTAAACTAGGGATGTAACGGAGGCAGTTTTATCGGAACCGAAGTCGGAGTCGGAGTTCTTAAATTTGATTTATCGGAGTCGGAACCGAAATCGGATTCGGAAGCGGAGTCAATGTCAGTCACAAGTGATGGCAGAATAAAATAGTTTTATTAAGGGAAAAATAAAAACAAAAGCTGTTTTTGGGTTTATTTCTTTTTTACTTAATTTAATGTAAATGTAAAATAAAAAAAACCTTATAGTAATAAATTTAAATGTACATTTAGTTTTAAATTTCATCATTTTAATCATATATTTTTAGTCTAAAATTTTAAAAATGTCTTCGACAAATTAAGTAACACTGATTGTTTGATTAATTGATATTATGTTTCAACAACATATAAAATGAAATCAAATGAATTGACTACAACAGTGGTGGTGACCTCCGATGAATACCTCCGATTAAAAAGTTTCGGAACCGAAGTCGGAACCGGAGGTGAAATAACAATCGGAAGTTCCGACTTATCGGAGTCGGAGTCGAAGCTCCGTAACAACCCTGGTCTAAACTCTAAATTAAGGTATCTTTATACACAAAAATATTTCACTTCCTGCTAAGACAGTTAAATCAGGAGTGCTAAGCACATATTAATTTGATTCGGAAATAGAAACGAGAAAAATTTGATATCAATTTTAGACTATTTTTGCCGTGTGTTAATATCAGGTTGTAGTTAATATCATAAATCAACGTTTAATTCCTTTAAAGATTCAAAACGAATCTTAAAAAAAAAAACGAATTAAAAATCCTCAAATGTCTTTGGAAGCGTTCGGCAGAAATGTAAATTTCTGTTAATCATAAATAGATTTTTCCCTTCTTAGACTAAGTAATGGTGGCTCCAGATTTGCGCTGTAACACGAACAACTGTCTACATTCACTAATTAATACTTGTAACTAATAAACAAATCCTTTGATGTTGTCACAAAAACCGGCTACCTCAGAAAGAAAAGAAAACAAAGACAGGAATAGAAATGGACATTGTAAAATGTAGTAAAAACCATATTCACTCGCGTTCATGTAGCTTCACAGTTGTTGACGGGGTGAGTCTGGACTTTTTTTAGCCAAATTTACCTGAATACATGCCACACTTGATGATAACGGTCGTAGTATGGTGACACCGAACTTATAACTGATAAGTAGTATTGTTTTCATCATATACTCAATTTAACACTAGCCCAACGAGATATATAAGTGATAACACTATACAAAATCGCTTAACAATTTTGTTTCATGGAATTAGTAAAATGTATATAATATACGAAAATACACTTTTCTTATTTAGCATTCACTTTATTTCATGTCCACGCTTTTATACGAGTAACATACATTAAACCACTTTAGAAGTAAATTATTGCTAAATACATTTATTATACCTACAATTTTTTTTAACTCGGGGGTAAATCCTGCCTAGGATCATCAGGGACACTGTGAGGGCAGCGACCCCCGTGTGTTAGACTCCTTTATACTTAATCATTTTAAAAACTATTTCGTATAGTGCTATATTAAGAAGATATTAAAAAGTCACTTATCATTTTACAAATAAACACTTTATTACCACGTTTAGACGTATGTTTAACCTTGCTAACCTACTAATAACTAATATAACATATATGACTATATTATCGTAATATTATTAATAAATCCTGCTTCATTTTTATATTTATTACGTAGAAATAATTTAGATATTATGTACTGTCTTAAAATATTTATGAGGAAAATGCGATCGGTGTAGCAAATTTTTTGATACAATAAATTAATTACTAAGATAACATAACATTCGCCAAACTGATATAATGCAACAAAACTGAGATGAAAGCAATATATAAAAAAAGAAAGATGAAAATAATTTTAGCATGTTAGTATTTGTGTTTATTTCCCAAGAGAATAGCAAAAATCTTTTATAGTAGAACCTGCAATTGAAACTATGGTATTAGTACAGAATAGATAAGGTAAATTCAGGTGCCTGCCTTAAAACTTTATACTAAATAGTAATATTCATGTTTTAATATAGAAATAACTTGAAATAAATATTTTTATTTTGCTGAAGAGCCATATTTAACGTATACTTCAAAACGCTATTTTTTACTTTTAGTGACCAGTATTTTTGAATTTTTAAATATATTATTAAAAAAGAACTTTAATTTGATAATCTTGTAGCTTAAATATTCTAATCAAATACATAAGTACGTGGTGATATTCACATAGGTACATAGTTATGTTGGTTTTAAGCAATACCTAGGTTGCATGTAGGTACATGATTGTTTATTTGTAGCATGGGTAAGTATGTAAATACTTTAGCTACTTATTACTTTTAGTGGAGAGTCGACGGTTGAACCGATGAACGGTGCCAGTTGCATTCCATTTTGCCGCGTTCCATTACGCAGTGTCGTAATTCCAAGAAGGAGTGATGTCCTGCTCACACTAACCATTTCATGTTATTGCTGTGTTTTGGAATTCTATGCATTGTTTGCGTTCCAGCTTATTCAATAAAAGCGAGAAAATGTACGCCACGTATCCGACGGGTCAAAGGTCTCAATGGCTGGCGTTCATATTTATAACTTTACATAATTAAATAATTAAAAAATAACCGCAAATCTTGTGTATAAGTACACGGGAGTAGCTAAACAAGCAGCAGAAATATTGTAAAGAATCTGTGACCGACTGCCGACTAGATTGTGACTAAATAATAGATATGTGGATTATGGATGCAAATATGTCCTGTACACAGTTACACAAACACCGTTTAAGCTTTAAAAACGACAGAGCACCAAATTAATGAATCATTAGCGTTTAAAATCGTTTTGAAAGTTTAAAAAGCGTTTCTGTAGCGGAATAATAGTGACTCGCTTCGATCAATAACGTTCTGAGATCAGTCCGTTTATGTCCTTTGTTGGTTTTCCCATCCTCTCATCCTATAGTCTAGCTCAATGCCAGTGTTTTTGGCGTTACAGTCGTTTAAAGGTGACAATTACGATTTACCATCAGGATGGTTGCCAACTTGTCTGTCCTCTTGGTTTTAAAAATATTTCAATTTTATACGTTAAGCATTCATTTCAGGATATACCGTAAAATCTAGTTTCCTAGCCACGTGTCGGAGTACAACTCAGGTGCACGTGTACTCAAGCATTTCCTATTAACAATTTTCTGTCCATTTAGGTATTTATAAAACCGATCAACTTACAATGCCAATGTCATTCAAATAAGTAATTTTTTTGTTTTACATTTATTTTATATTTACCTAATCGTGTCTAACAAGTGTTTCGCTTTACAAATAATATAACTATTTGTAATTAGAAAATATTTTTTATTAATTTATGACTATAAAATATTTTTTTTATTATAAATTCATTTTGTTCTGTTAATTACAACACGTTATAGCTACTTGTTATTTAAAATTGGTTTCGGGGAAATAATTGTAACACGATTTAAACTATGTATATTGTGCTATACTTATTTACAAGGATATTAGGGCTTTCATTATTGAATAATATGTTCTAAAGGCCTAAATAAATTTAATAATCACTTAAACTTCAAGCCTGCTCTACAAAGTTAATAAAGACGGTAATGTAATATCTTACGTCTGCCTACGTCTTCGGCGATTAACTTTCTCAAAGCCGCAGAATGCGCTCAGCATGAAGCCAAAAGTGAATATACATAGAACAAAAGTAAAACAGGTACAAATTCGCGACTCATCAGTGTTCTACCAGCGAAGGAAGCCACCTGATCGGTGATTAATGATGCGAAGTTATAGCGCACTTCCTGTGTGTTGCCACTACTCTTTTCGAAACAACGCTATTCCCGATATGGGTACGGCCTAGTACTTGTATGTGTAAAGTAGTGTCCGCCTAAAGTCGATTTCTGACCGAGGCCACAGTCGATTATTCAGTCATCGCGACAACTTTCGGCCAAAGCTGGAGATTTCAAATTTCTAAGAAATTTAGTTCGGATTTGACTAAAATTGCATAATATAATGATTTCAACAACTTTTGAATCAAATGTTTTTTTCGCCGTATAAAAACAATTTATTGAGAATATTAATTCCAAATTCAAAAACAACTTTTAATCAGTAAAAATTCACTATAAAATAAAGTTTAAAAAAAACTGGCTATGTGCGAGTCCATATACGAGTTGTTGCTAGTGCGAATCCGAGGGTGCCATACAAAACGCGACCAACTTTACGCTCCACACTGCGGAATGAAGAAATAACTATCTAAATCTGTCAATAAATGGCGGAGTTACGGGTGAACATACATAAAATAAAACGAAATTCTTTATGAAGTCGGTTAAAAATAAAAAAAAATCGAAATAATTTCTTAACAATTCTGACCGTTTAAAGAAATCTTCGGCTTTGGCCGAAAGCTAAAGGTGTAGCCGGAGGCATGGCCGTGACTAGTGGAGGTGACAGAAGCCAAAATTTCGCTCGGACACAAATATAAAGTCAGGAATTGCAAAAAGTGGCGAAAAGGACTAAAGAAGAAATATTCTTATTTTGAAAATTGGTTTTCCATAGAAAATATTATAGATATACACTTACCATAGACTAAACTTTATAGATGTTACTTTTACTTCGCTTACATTTGAATATCAAAGTATATGATAAAATAACGATTTTTTCATCTTGGACTTGACTCCGCGAACACCTAGACTATACTCCAGTTTCTACTGTATATTTAGGTTTTGTCTAAAAGGAACTTATTTTCGGGAAGCAAAGTGTAAAAAAAATCGAAGTAGAGCTTATAAATCTCAATCTTAGAACACTTTGTACAAAGCACACTATACCCACATTGTCTGTTATTTTTCTGTATTTGCATTTTTTTAATTAGGTGGAACCTATTTTATCTTTTCTGTGTCCTTTTAGGGCTAAATAAAATAAAAAAAGTACAAATAAAACATTTTTTTGTTTCAACTGTCCAAAATGCATTGGGTCTGTTAGGGCCTTTACAACTTCACCGGGTGTGACAGCAAAAAGTGCTAGATTTCACCCCAAAAGAGTAATGTGACAAAGCAGTTGCACCATTTACACGTTTAAATAAAACTACAAAGAAATTAGACAAAACATTATAAATGGCTATTCAACATTATATCTATAAGCTAGGCTCTGCCCATAATTTGTCAATATTAGCTACGGTATATACTAATCAAAATTGAATTACATATATTAATGTTAAGAAGAAAAACCATTTGATAACATAACGACAAAGAGTTCAGGATATAACTTTGTTTCTATCCAATCTAGTTTTCTAGTCTTAATATAGAAACTACATATATACATCCTCATTTTATATTGACTCATGAATAATGACTTCCAGAAAATGTAAATAATCTTAAATAAGTAATTATGACCAAATCTTCATTCTTACAAATCTTGCAACCCAGGGAGGACAGCTATCGCGCGCAAACCTAAGTTTCAAATTAGCAAAAAAAGACTGCAAAAGAGTTGATCGACCCGCGAGCACAACGTTACTAACCAAGCTTTTTCCTAAAGCCGTTAATATTTACGATCTTTATTAACGAAACATCAATAGAAATTTTATAGCGTCTTATTCAATACAATATGTAAGCGCACCTTAACTACCGCGAGATTCCCTCACACAAAAGCATATTTATGTATCGTAAATTGTAAATTTGAGTGTATCTGTAATCATTTATATAGTAATATGTGGATATAGATATATCCACAATATAGCTGATACTACAAAGAAATATGCAGGCTGTATTTACACGTGTAAAGCCAATATGTTATATAGAATTATCATTCTTGACATAGTTTGTCCATCATGTTAATTATATAAATGATTAAATTTCATACAATATTTATTTGAAGGATTTCATCTTTATCATAGCCCTACCTATTATTTTAATAAAACAGTGTTTATTTTTTAGTATTTTTTAATAATTTGAAAACCGGCACAGGAGAACTTTTTTTAAAAACCTTTATGATTATTATTATTTATGAAAATAAAAGAAAGTTATCTTTATGTGAAATTTGATATTTTCAATACTTAATGTACGAGTATCTTTCCGCCATAGTCCAATTTACCTATGTATTGTCTGTTTAGTTAATATACATATGTACCATTAATATTTACATATGTATGTGCTATGAGTCCTGGATACAGTTCTAGGACGAAACAGTTCTCTAGCATTCAAACATTTTGTCATTGTTTTACCTGTTTTATATCAAAGCGGAGCGGACTTAGAAACAACTTCAATTTCAATCAGAACACACTGCGGAATTTCGCGCACTTTTTGGTAACACGGTTGTTTGTTTCATACAAGTGGAGTAAAGTGAAACCCGCCACGTGAGATTTTTTTTGTACAGTGTCTTATGTTATCGAATGTTTACCGCCCCTGAGAGCACATTTTTACAATTCCTAGTGCTAAAAAAATTATTATGTAAAATTGTGCGATTAAAGGTCGCAGTGCGTGCATAAGGTCTAACATTAGGCTGAGATTTATAGACGTAACTTTAAGTTTGCTTAAACTTTACTAAAACATTACGATTAATAAGAGTATTACACAATTAATGTCAAAGGATTTGGTAAGTTACCGATTTTGTCAATATGGTCTTGGCTCTGCGAATACTATGGCCATACTCAAGTTCCTATTATATATTTAGTTCTTTGTTAAAACGAATTTATTTTTTAGAATATTGCTAACCAAAGTCGAAATGTTGTATATAAATTCTCAGCCTTAGAGTCATTTCAGAATTTTTTAAAATATTTTGTGAACATCTTAATTTTGGAGTTTAACTTACTGTTTGGTAAATTTTATTATTCGTTTTATTTTAGAAATCAATAATAATATATTTAAAATCATTTAAAGGCAACATACTATTATTTTAGTTAGCAAACGTTCAATGCAAGAAGAAATGTTTAGAATGCTTGGTAATGTGAAAAAGGTTTTTTTTTGTGTATAAGGGAATATACCTGAATATTACCGGAACTATTACAAGTCTTTTGCTTGCTTAAAGGAACAAAAAGGCTTCCAATCACAATATCATTCGAGAAACTGTTTGTTGCATAGATACAATAGTTAATAATAAAGAACTTTGCCCAGACTCAATAAACGAGCCGACATGAAAAGCTATCAATGACACTGAAATCAAGCAAATCTTTTCCTCAAATTTTTTAGTGTTCTCGAATAGTTACGAACTATGAATACCAGACATGTAAAAAGCGATTAAGTTTTTATGGCAATTCTACCAAAGCGGTAACTGATTTTTCGGGTCGAAAACCTGAATATATTTTAACGAATCACGAAAGCCGGCATGAATGGCATTGATGTTAAATTATTCCAATTTTAGAATAATATTAATATGTAATTGTTAATATTGATAATTATTTCGTCTGCAGCCCTGAAGATCATATACGTGAATCTTGCCTAGTTCTAAAAAAAAATTATTGAGACAACAGTGTGTTTGTAATTGTATCGCACTAGATCGCAACTACTGCGTTATGCGCATGATTGAAAATGTTATTGATAGTAATTAGTGACTCACTTCGTCTGGATAAGTTTTGGAATTAGTACATGTTTCGTGTACGCCTCCTAGACCTTTCTGTCTATAGATTTTCCGCAACCTTGAGTTTTATTCAGTAATTAAAAAGAAACTCGCTCCCGAAACACGCTCATCTCATAAAGTCCAGTTAAATTGTAGTTTATTTACTAAGTCTAAAGCATTAGTCTTGGACGAAAAAAAATCGTCCATCGTTTTGCTGCCTACGAAACAACGGTCACTGAAAACTTCACTTTGTGGAAATAATTAATGGATAAGTGCATCGGCAAAACAACTACAATACGATGCAATATTAATTCCCAGAGTACAATACGGTTTTGTACTCCGAGGTCTAATCTTTAAGCGGATTTAAGTGCACATTCCGTGTCCATTCTATCAAGATAGAAATGATTCTAAGAAATTGCAAAGATATCAGTGCAACTTATAGATGAAAAATAAAATCACTTAAAATCTTTAAAAATTTAAATTAAATTAAAATTTAAATTAATTTTTTTCTTTAAATCTTTTAAATCACTGGGAATTTAACAGTGATAAATAATAATCACACGGACGAAGACAGAGATAGCTCTAAGATAAACCTACATATGTAAACGAGATAAAGCTAACGGTATGTTCGCTCTCTGTTATAATTTTTCACATGCTTAGAACAATCCTTAAATGAACCTCTTCTGTAAATCCACATACAATCAGACAAGCAATCATAGCAAACTAACTTAATACATATTATGTCTTTTATTCAAATATTTTCAGTAGTTCCGGTGTATAGTTCATATAAATAGATAGACAGCCATATAAAATTCATAATTATGTTGATATAATATGTATATCTATAACAAAGCTTATTTTAATCATTAGGATGAAAATAAAATGCCGGAACATGCCTCTGCTACAATTTTATTATCATAAATAAACCCCCTCCTTTACTTTTTACGGTACTTTACATGTTTTTACTCTTATAAGCAAGATTTATAGCGGGTTTAATAATACTTATAGAATATGTTTTTTTTCTTCAAAAACATCGGAGACAATTTCTTTTTTTTTTCAAAAAACTTTTGATGTTCATTTGTTGTTATCAAAATCGCTTTTTCTTATACTTTCAATGCAATTTTGCAACATAGGCGACTTGAAATTTATTCAATTTATATATTTTATCGTTATCAAAAACTCGAGGCACTAAGAGCGCGGCCATTCAAACTAATTTCGTTATCCAAAGTCCTGTATATCACCAAAATCCATAAATTCACTGATTGAGCATTCAAATGTGTTCACCCATTTCACCTTGTGAAATTAAAGAATCCTCGAACCCTAAGCCTGTTGGTACTAGTCCTTGATAAAAAAAAATAGACATACCCACATCTTTCAGAAAGGCTGCCTTAATTTTAGGACTCATTTAAACAGTATGAGTTTCAATTTATATGCAATTAATAAAAAATAGTTTTTAAAGCTGAGATTTACGAGTATAGACACAGCTTTAAGTTTTCTTAGACTTTACATTAAAACATTACAATTTATATTTCTCAATTAATGTCCATGCATTTGGTAAGTCACCGAATTTGTCAACATGGAATTGGCTCTGTAAAAACTGTAGCTATACTCAAGTTCCTATTATTTATTCATTGTTTTTGTGAAAACGAATATTTTTTTCGAGAACTTTGCTAAGCTTAGTTAAAATAGCGTCTAGAAATCTAAATCTAAGTGTTTTAAAATTTAAGCAGCCTTTCTGAAACTGGATGTTAGGATGGCAAGAAATCCCTGCGTTCGATTCATAGAATATAACTCAATAGATACATTCTAATACGTATAAGACTTATATGTATAAAATACATAGGTACTTGAATACATAGAATTAAGAATAAATCTTAATTCTATGTGTAAATATTGCGGTTAAATGGGGTAACAGCGGCAACAGAGTCGGAGCGGCAATGAGTGAGGAGTCACGGTATAGCGTGAGCGAGCAAGAGAACACGTTATGTATTATTTTTTGAACGTCGTCGAATGGGAGAAACCTGCGTGCGGGCCTCACGGGCGCCGCCTGCCCCCGCGCCCCGGCGATCATATGTTCAGCGGGGCGAGCGCCGACACCGGCCGTCCACTGCGACTCGAGCACTCGTCGTTGTCGCAACGCACTGTGCTCTCGTAACGGCGCCAGCTCTGTGATCAGCTGTTGAGCAGCGTGCGTGCTACGACACTGCGACCCAAGAGTGATAAGCCGCCGTGCGGTGTACCATGGAGCTGCTGTGCGCGGAGCGCGTTAGCCCCAGCAGCGGCGAGAGCGGAGCGCGATCTGCGCCTGCGCCGGCTACGGCGCACCGGGCTGCCGCCCCGGACCCGGTGCTGCTGCGGCGCCGCGTGCTCGACAACCTGCTGCGCACCGAAGAGCGCTACGCCGTCACTGCCAACTACTTCGGCACCGTGCAGACAGAGATCACTCCTCACATGCGCCGCATCGTCGCCGAGTGGATGCTAGAGGTGAGCGCACCCGCGCCGCATGCCGCCGCACCCACACCGCTAGCGCGACCCGAACGTTCGCCATTTTGTCTCGTTTTCCGGCCACGTGTAGGAAAACTCCTGCTGCGCCCGCCGGCACCAGTGCACACGTATGCCCAGTCACTGCCTGCCTTCATAACGAAACAGACAATTTTCTGTAACGCTTCCCCTCGAGTGTAACTCTCAATTGAGTGTCAGCTCACGAGTGCCCAGATAGCTCCCTAGGGGCAAGCACTGATATGCTTTTTTATTACAGGTAATGGAATATATGTTCCTCTATATCACAGTTGGACACTATGATAAATGACATTGTTTACATGATCAGCTGATTGCAGTAACATTTCGCGTCTTAGGGTTAGGATCTCATACGAACGATGACATTATAAACCAGAGTAATTAATGTAAGTTGTTTAAATAATAGATGATTGATTGCGAAATAGTGTGCGTGATCTACTAGATGACTTAATAAGTAGTCAAGTACACGAGTAGGCATTGAATATAGTCTGTCGGTTACGATCGAGAGGCGAGGGGCCCCGGCTCGGCGGCCGCGCGGGCGGTGCGGTCGCCGACCGATGCGGCTCCGCTCGTTCTATTTGAATAATCAGCTGATTTTGACACACACATACAGCTGATGCTCCGTTGCGCACTTATCTTTTACTTGTATATGTAGATAATTGCTATTACGCACACAGACGTCATTGTTCTAGCTTGGTGGCCTGAATGACGTATAAATTGGTTTTTAGTTACCTGCTTAGTAACTAAACAAATCACACATTTTATTTAAGTATATAGAAAATGTGCTTTGTATATGTTTTGAAACGGCCGTATAGTATATAGAGCGATAAAGGCAGTTGAGGTGATTAGATGCGATTAGACAGACAAGTGAGGGCCACGTGGAGACACTCGGCAGTCGGCAATGAATGCGCGCTGGCATCGTGCACTGACGTCATGCCATTAGTGCTGCCATGGTACCGCAGCCGTATGCGCCTCGATCCAAGTTCGCCAACGTTTCACATCGTGCCTACTACTAAACCAGTCGCATACCAACATTTCAGCAAAAGCAGACCGAAACGGTCCTCTGTGAACGTAAGGTCAATGACATCTTCAACATTAACTTTTAATTGTCAAATGCATTTGACGGGTGTGCAGAAACTTTTTATCATATACCTTACAATTTTTTTATTCGGTAACACTCAATTATTTGTGAAACACGTACTATAATATTATTATGTATTAGATCTCGCTAAATAATTATAAAGCAAACATTGTTATATACAAATTGTAGGCAGTACCTAATGAACTTTAGCTCGTTATTTATCTTTTTATTAGTATTTTTGATGACTCTATATTATTATTATGTAAATATACAGAAATACATAATCTTAGATTAAAAATGTAACGTAAAATTATATGAATACATATGTATATACGTTTAAAAAGCATATTTGTATAGTTTTGTTCTCGCTAAATCGTTAGTTAATGTCGCATGGTGTAAATGTGTTCTGAAATGTTATGAGATAAACAAAATAAAAATTTTCAAAGAATTATGTTCACGAAGATACAATATACTTATGATTAGCAATTATACAATTTTGCTGGTCTCGTTACACGGTAAACCGTGCGAAATAGACGATTCAAGTCTCTCATGCACTACCTAGTTACAAACTAGTTTAGGAACATCTGCTTTCGCTTTTCCTGGCTTTCTTACTCATGGTCGTTGTAAAAATACATTTTCTGTAACATCAGCTAAATAAGGTTATTTTTCATTGCACGATATCGACAACAGTGAATCGACAAACATTAGATACTACAAGACTAGATGCTGACCTACTTGCGTTTTAATCTAACACGCTGAATTTTTACTGAGCGATTTTTATTGCTATTTTGTAACACTAGAAATTGTATGAAACATACAGGCGATAAAAGCTCGCGCTTTAATTGTATGAAATTAACAACTCTGTGATGACAAAAACTTTATGAAATTAGTTTCACATTGCGAAACGTCTACGCGTACAATCTACGTTTAGGAATATAATTCGTGCGATATTTTCCTAGTGATGTAATTGTGCGGTTAAGGGTGAGTCTAGGGTGGTATATTGACGAAGCAGCAGCTCTCAGTATGACGTACTGCCGGTAGCATTGCGTTTTTGTCGGAATACGCCCTACACAAACCAATCATCTTGCCTGCTGCCGCTGCTTGATCGACATACTATCTTTATCATCATTGTTAGCCCGGGTTAGTCCACTGTTGCTATCACATAATAAAAACTATTGAACCTGGTCTTCGACTCTTCTCATCCATTCATTGACCACTACATTTAATAAGTCTTATTTCCACTTTGTCGTTGGGATCACCCACGATATTTTGTGTTATACTCTTCTTTAAAGTTTGTATTATTGCAAACATAGCTCATCCCTATCTATTCACACACAAATTCTTTATAAAAAGATTGACATCACTGTATTTAAATTGTGTCTCCCATCGTTAGTAATCGTGGTACCTAAAACTTTTATCGGTGACGGTTAATTTTATCTTTATCGGCCAATGAAAAAATGGCCTATTTTGAAATCTAACTGTTATGCCTTATTATGGACCTGTAAACGGCAATGGGCTAATTTATTGCTTACGAAAGGATACACGATGTGGTGGTTGATGATGGCGGGTTCTTCTAATTATCTCGATGAGGATACATTATTATTTTATTTAGGTATCTATCATCAAGCCGATTCTCTAATGGTTAATCATTCTTGCTGAGTCCGGATACATTTGAATGTACCTTCCATCAAAAATATTTTTTAAGATCCAGATAAATCATGGCTATTATCAGATTTCACTTTATTGGTAATTTAACTTATGTATTTAATTTTAAATCACTCTATAATGAACAAAGTTGAAGTGTTTTAAACATGTTCACGTCAAATTGCATTAGAAAACTTACATTACTGATAAGAGTTGTTATAAGTAATAACTGCAGCAGGAAAGCAAACTGCGCTGTATTTATCGCAATAAGTGTGTATTTTCATTTTCATATATAGGTTATCAGGAATTCCGAATGATAAACTAACCATTGCCTGGGTGCGGCGGTCCTCATTAATTCTTTCTTAGAATTTGTATTAAGAAAGCATTGTTCAAGTTAGTGCTGTGGGTTGAATTTTACAAAGGGAAGTCGATTCAGTCTGAATGGGATTCTAGACTATATTCCTTTATATATAATTGATTCATGACTGTTATAACTTCTGGATACCGAAAAGTTCACCTAGACCCGACACTATGTCAAATATTATATTTACAATACAGTATCCAAATATTTACGAATTTAAATTTATTGAAAAAGGCTTTTGGGATCCTATTTCTAACACAATAAAACATTTTTATTGCACAGGGGTTTGTTTTTAGGTTTGAAAGAATAGAATTCTCACAACACCGGTTCCTTTTTTAATGTTAGCTGTGTGTTACTTGTCTTACGTATCAAATTGTAACAGCCCCTTTTGTTTCCAGGTATGTGAGGACCAGGGCTGTCAGGAAGAGGTCTTCCCATTAGCGATATCATATTTGGACCGTTTCTTAAGCATATGTATGGTGGGAAAAAGTCAAATACAACTCCTGGGAACTGCATGTCTACTGCTGGCTTCCAAGCTCCGAGAACCTGGCTCCAGAGCGCTACCGGCCGCTCTACTGGTCTTCTACACCGCTAACAGTATCACTCTAACAGATCTCTGCGTGAGTACTAAATCTCTATTACAATAATCAGTAACAATTTTGGGAGTTAGAATATTGAAGTTAAAAAAAATGTTTCATTAGGAATCCATAATTCAGTATACACATAATTTCCTCGTTTATTCAATAATACAGATATTTATGAGAATACGTAAAGAGGATTTACAAGAGAATTGCTTTCCGTTTACACACAGCTAATGACATAGATTTCATCTGACTGATCTATAGTTCTTTATACTATTATATTATTTAGATACTTATAGACTGTTTTAATATAAGCTTCTGCCTGCGATTTCTTCTAATATACCTTTAATGAAATGATTCCTATGTAGATCGAATTTGACACGCATTCTTGATAACTGAAAAAACTAGCGACCTGATCTTACTTTCTTTAATATGTCTCTTTTTAGTATTTTCTCTAAATATTTCCTATATTCTATATTCTATACGGCTATTTTTGTTCCTTCTATGTACACCGGATAATTTATTCACTCTTTTTTTACAACTATTGTAATAATATGGAGTAATAACCGTTCCCAGACTATCTCAGTGAAGCTGTTTCTCCGGTTCTACCCAAGCAATCTTAACCAAACATATTAGATGCTTGAATAAATATACAAAATACCATTTCAAATTTGGAGAGACTCAAGAGTTAAAACAAATCTAAGCATAACTTATTATCAACATTTCACGCAAAGCAACGGTGTTAGATCCAAATGACATATTACCTGTTTTGGTGTCTAAAATGTCGGAGGAATTAATTAACTTTCTTCGTCTAGGGAAACAGCTGATCTTATTAATCATGCATGATCATAGTTTTTGCATTGTACAATGGCGTGTACCGATTCTGTAGCTAGCTCTAGCCGTTCACGTGTCGTTCACTCCACTGATTTCTAAATCATTTGCGGTCTGAACATCCGTGAGAGATTGGAATTCCAGATTTACGACGGTACATTAATTATTCCGATAGAAAAATGGTTTCCGTATAGTGAGCTTATAAAGTTTAGTCTGCCTCACTTAAAATCTATCTTGAAACTCTTTCACCATCTTTACTATACTTCAACGTATTTTACATGATTATTGAGATAAAGGAAAATTATACACAGCTGTATAATAATTATGTAGCGTTATAATACACATTATGAGAACATAACCTATGTTTATTTTGTTTTGAATGTATGTGTATGTAAGTAGTGAATGCAATATTTTTATTAGTGTTCACAGTACATAGCCACGTTGTTAGCTATTTCTAAGCATGTTGAGTCACCTAGTATTTTCTTCCAAGAGGTTATTAAGGTTAATTTGTGTATATCCAGTTGTTCGTATACCTAGAGACCTACCGTCGTGGTCTATGTGGGCCGACATAGCAATAGCGATTGTCAACGAATTTTCTCTCTTGCCGGTCTTTGCAGTTCTTGGATTGTACTGTTCGTTCCATTAGGTTCATTGTTGTAACTATGTCGAGCCAATATAAAAAAAGAAATGTATCAAGAAATTATTAAAACTAACGATTGCACCGCACTAGGTGAAATTCGAATTGTTTCGAATACCATCACTCACCTCTGTGAACCATTAATATAAAAGTTAAGCGAAAGAGCCTTGAAAAGATAAAGAAGTGACGGTCCAATTTTCCAGCTTATCTCCATAGAGAATCGTCGTCATAGTAGACAATAAAAAAGTATTAATATTACCCTGGTAACTGTGAGGGTGAAGATTAGTGAGACGACCCTTACCCCTACTAACGTCCAAAATTTTGATAGGAAAAGTGGTAATCTACCTGATGGAAAATGGTTACTGTCGTTTACACAACACAATAAGTATTTCCAGCGTATTGCCAACTTTGAAGAAGATGACAAAAGGAGCTAGGTATATACGGGTTAAACCTGAAACCTGTCGAGCCGAGGATAGTCATCATGACAGTTTTGGCACCCATGTACTATAGACGCGATTCTATCGAGCACCGACTCTTAGCACCCTCATTGCTGCTTATTGACGTGTCGGTTATTATTGTATCCACGAATATTTGAGTTTAGTGTATGCAACGGTGGTTAACGAATGGTTAAATTGCATTTGGTACTTGCGCGTCGATCGTCTCGACTGAAGTAATGCAAACTTAAAAGATTTACCCTCAAAAAGGGTTTTAAATAGGTTAAGGAGGTTCTTAGGAGTAATAATATTTTAGGGATTTTAAATTTTAATATTAATAGAGTCTAATCAACATATTACAAATGTTAATTTATAATGCTGTTAATTATGACGACAAATACGTTTCAGATATTATAAAAAAGAAAATGTAACGTTATGTTTGGTTACATGTTTTTGAATAGCCAAATAAATATTTCATGATCCATGTTAATATGATCTATATATGTTATAGAAAATGCTAACATTATAGATATTTGAAATTATTGTTTACAATTTACGCAATAGAGAAAATTTGCCGGCATGATCCCTGTGGCTATTGATAGGGGATCTCAGTGTATGGACTACATTGTACATTCAAAGGGATTTTTAAGTTGGTAGTTTTATGTAGTCCTTATGTCGAGTTGTTCATATACCTGGTGACCTTCAGTCATGGTAATAAAATTACGTCCGACATATGAAGACGGTGTCTGTCTATGAATTCTCGTTTCTCTTGGCGGTCGTGGCCATTCTTGGACTACACTCTGCTTTCCATCAGGTGCGATGTAGTCACTTTGTAAAGTTAGTATAAAAAAAACTATCTGTCCTAGAGTTGCACGTCAGAAGAGAAAACTTCTTAGCTTCACAAATGTATAAATGTAACTTTCGGTTACTTTAGAAATATTTTTAAATAGTAATTAAATTTCATAAAAATCTATATATATATACAGTGTTGAAGGTCACGCAAGTACTTTTTCCCATTCCAAAAGTAACTAACGTGCCTAAAGAATCTTTCAGAATATAATGGTTACGCGAGTTCAGTATTTTTCCCATCCCAAAATTGATTAACGTGCACACCATGCTTAAAGAAGAATTGACTTCTAAAATATCGGTACATATAAAAATTTCAGGAGAATTTTTAGTCGAGAGCTAGCAACTTCGGTTGGGTGCATTCGGTCGCAGGCGAATGCGGCTATAGCTGCGGCCACCCGACAGGGCCCCGCGCCTGCCAGTTCGTCCCGTAGATAATTTTAAGTGCACGGCACATTTTCGCGCGTCACAACATATCCGACTTGTTTTTTGCTTACAAGTGCATTCCACGGTATGCACTCGTGTGCAGCCCATTAGTAATGATTTCGCAACTTTTCTGCTATTATAATATCGTTATTTGGACGTTTATCTGAGCATCACCCAATTTTTGAATTGATTTTTAATAGACTATTTTGCAGTTTAATTACTAAATGTTAACTATCGTTGACATTAATTTAAACAATGATTAGTTTATAGCAGAGATAGGCAAATTGTAATCTGATTAATGGTGAACGATTACAAAATATAGTCGTAATTTTAATTTTCTTGCTCTGTAATCACGATTAAATCCATTTAAAACATTAAGAAATAATAAATGTGTATACAATCTGGGATTCTGTAGTGTTTAAAACATAGATGAACAAAATGCAATCATATAAATGGTATAAAACGTAAAATGTAATCGTTAATCATTTTTATTAATCTGATTATATTTTGCCCATCTATGGTTTATAGCTAATACAATAGATGAGCTATCTTTTATTTAGGATTTAAAGCACAATTTAAAAATAAAAATGCTTATGCAAAGTGTTCTAATACATGTTTCCCTACGTGTTAGGTCATGACTGGTTGGGCAGCTAGAAATATATATTAACATCTTCGTAATACTCGAAGTTGAGAAACATAAATGAATTGAAAATGTATAAAAAAATTATGCTAACTAAAAGTACATATCCAAAGGGATTCATACTAGAATATTTCGTTTTTGGTCATATACTCGTAGACTAATTCGTTGGCAGAAACTTACCTTTAGTTAACCATATCAATCAAGGGGATAGCAAGTAAACTGTACGAGTTTTCTTTACTACGAAAACGGGAGTTTTTACCAAATCCGCCTTTTAATTAATTTTGCAGTACAAAGTTATAGTTACATAATTATATTGTGACTCTTTTGGCAATCCCCGGAATTGGACGAAGCGTGGTCTGGCGAGAGGCCTGCCCGTGGACAGTCCCCTAACGAGCCGACGTGTTTCTCGGAAGAACCGCCGAACGAGGCTGGCGTTTCAATCAGACCAATTACAGTAGAAGCACACCGCTTATTTTTTCTCACGGTACAACCGTGGCGCGCTGTGAGCTCAACCGGCCCGAAGTCACTTGCAGTGCTGCCAACTACGAACAGTAATATCTCCCTAAAATGTTTTATAGTCACCAAAGCTTATTTTTTATTGCCTAAATCCGTAAATCATAAATTCAAACAAGTGAAACACTGTTTATTGTCTGTAATACGTGGGTACTAATCGTCATAATCAGCATTCAGGAGTATTTTAAATTGCACTAATATGTGTAAAATTGTGCGTTATTCTCCTAATTTGTTGTAATTAACTAATTTAAAGTCCAAGTAAATTTGTGCCCCTTAAAACCCTATCCACAATAAAACTTTTAAAATTAGGGAAAACTCTCCTAAGCGAGCATCACTACCAATCGTTTCTCCGCTCTCATCCCACGAATCGTTGCGCGAACTCTTTAATTCATCGAGCGTTAACAAATTCACTGTTTCAACTTTTTATGATCGAGTTTTTTCTATGAGGCCACAAATATTTATTCGTATGTAGTTTATTTTAAGTTTCGTATTCGACTTCTGGCAATCTCGTAAGGCTATTATTATTTTTTAAAGCGCTATATCCAAATTGTTTAATTTATATACCCACATCATTGATATTCGTTAAAATCTATTAAGAATGAATTCAAGTACTAAATATATTTTTTAATAAAACATCTGTTATTAATACACCTCAAAATGGTTTAAATCTCACTGAAATGAAGATTATATTTTTTTATTAATAATAATGAAATTAATATATAATTTTATATTTGAAATAATTAGTAATTATTTTACTCAAAGTTTCCGAAACTATCATTAATGTGCTGTGCTATCAATATTAGATGTAAACAACTAAAGCAGTATAACCATTCGTAGCACTTTCGTAGCAAGTCTACGATATTTCGTAGATCGCCTTGTACGTCCATCTATCATTATAACTTTCAGCCACCAAAACCGTGTTACCACCAATGTCTGAAACAAAACCCGATTCGTCAACGTTATCAATTTGTTTTCTAATGTAAAAATACATATTTACGATCACAGCAAAGCGCAATCAATAGTGAATATACTTTGAAACGTCGAGCATTTGTCAGCAAATTGTGTAGTTAATAAACTATTCGTGTGGATCGAATAATGAGACTACTTACGTTGATCCCACAAGTATAGTGTTTCAATAAAATTCCATATAAACATTCCAGTCTAAAGTGGGATTATATTATTATATAAAATTCGTTTCTGCCTGCGACTTCGTCTAAGGTGGTAGGTAATAAGTTGAGGTGATGATTGGCAAAATACCTCAGTTTGAGTCAATAAAGATATGTTCATGATATTACGGAGTTATATCTAATACACAGAGTAGTACTACAGAAAATTTAAGCCGTTGCAGGAAAACATCGTGAGGAAACCCGCATGGCATGTAATAGAAATGTCATGTGTACCTAAGTGCCGTAAGAACGCCTATCAGCTGCGCTTCTGGTCATGTTGGGTACGACATATAAGCCCAAAGTGGATACAGACACTAATGTATCTCTGCTCACCCCGTAAGGCATATAGGGGTGACGGTATATTATTATTATTTCTGTGTTTATCATATTTACAATGTTTTTAAATTTTAAAAAAGAAATACGTATAAAAGATAACATGTCAATTTTTAAGCATAAAAACATGTAGACCTAACAGGGGCGAGGCCTAAGGCCCAAGCCACCGGTAAATAAGAACTTCTTTAGGGCTGATATGCCAAAATGGCAAAAGCCCTTATAAACAATAAATAAAAAAAAAAGAACTTCTTAACAGTTCATTATTATTATTATTAGGATGAGATGTACCCTTACATACCTGGACAATCGTTAAAATTACAGTTTTCTAATAGAGAAATCTGGGACTAATCATACAAAGAATCTTAATAGATAAATTGGGGAATGTGTACGCGTGGGCGTAGAGGGAATGAAGTAAGTGATCAGGTTGATTGGTGAGTCGAACCGGGCGCAGCGAGCTCTGAGCAAAAAGAACGCGCTTCGGCATCCCAAGCGGACTATTAAACCTCTCGCGTTCTCACATCCATACCACCACCTTAAACGTTTATTATAATTGAAGCATAAGTTTACGAGTGCGGTACCAGTGTGTCAAAAGCGAAAATTCAATATTGCATCCCCGTTACGTTTTCTTTATGATTATAATAAATATACATTTATTAGTCACATTACAGATATATTATTTTCTTTTTACCAGTTATTTCCGTTCTTTTTTTTTTCTTTTCTACAACAACACAATTTTTTTCTTTTTTAATATTTTTTAATTCTCAAAAATAACACGTATTTTACTGATACAAGTTATTGATTAATATTATGTTTAATTTCATTTATTACAAAACAAAGTATACCTATTTCTAAAATATAAATAGATTATTCGCCGGTAGATCTAGAGACAATAGAATAAAATTCCCATTAAAAATATTGATAGAAGTTATTTATAAAGAAATCTGAATGAAATATACCAATAAATTATCTATTAACTGATTTCTGTAGTTATGAATATGTTTTGTTTCTCTTAGATTTGAGATCAGAAAGTTTTGTTTTGAATTATTTAAAATGCTGTAATACCATTTAATGCCCTTAAGAAAAAAATTCAAAGAATTCTTCTTAGATGAATTACTTAAATCTAACACAGATATTGAGTACATTAATTAAACACTCATCGTTTATATCTTTATGTGTTCGCGCAGTTTGAATATATACTATATTCCTTTAGCGTTGTACTTACCACATACCGTACTTTATTTATCTTTGTCGGTCGATTCTGATAAACTTTAGTTTCGCCATTTGTAGGACCATATTATATGTTTTTTTATTTTATACAAAGTAGTTTATTTAAAAGCTATCTATTTTTATATTAAACTTAATTCTATTAACCTGTTATAAAGTAATTATTTATTATAATTTAAGTTAAAATAATTAAATTTTATTAAAAAAATTAATTGATTTACGTTATCTTTGGTCGTAAAATATTTGGACATTTGGTCATTAGTAATTTATGTTAAAACTTACAAATTCACGATCTTTACTTTAACCCTAAATAAAATTAATATAACTTTGTAATAGGTAATAATATTCCCTCAATATTTATATTACGGGATATTTATTCACATAATGAGCTTTTAATATGTTCAAGTATATCGTAAAACACCTTATCCATGTTCCAATCTACATTCTTCATTTTGTTGTAAAACATAGTTGCCTCACAAATGTAGATACACTGTTTTTCTTCATAGTTAAGAATGTTGTCTTGGACCGTCTTTTTACTGGGGGATACAGAAAAACATTATTATCACCGAGAATAGTTTTCCGCATAGATTACTAAATCGATTAAAAAAGTTTAAATACCCTTATCATTCACTTTGAGATATGTATGTGATAAAAAGGGACTACTTAGTACAACCACATAAGTTTGCTCTGGCTTAGGCTATCAATAGTGTTAAATGATCTTGCAAAATAATTCGTACTCTTAACAATGACACTCAGACAATGTCAAGGTCATGACCAAGTGTATATACCATCGAATATTAATATGTTGCCTCTGATTAAAGTGAAGTGTTGAATAAGGGTTCCGTGCTAAAAGAGATATGAAAATAATTCTATAGAAATACAAAGAAAAACATACTGCGAATAATTATGTGTAAAGGCAATCTAAAACTTTGATTTACCTTCTTATTAAATGGTTTTACATTCATTATTAGTTCATAATATTTATATTATTAATTTAAATTGTTATCTACTACATTAATTATTCTCCTTGTTATATGATATCATGTCTGTATCCACAACTTATGCAAACGTCTAGGTTATACAAAACAATAGGTTTCAATGAAAATAATTCAATAGGTTTCAATGAATATATTTCACTTTAATTATTTCTCACGGATAATACAGTACAGCTTTACATTGTTATTTTATATCTTTATGTGTGTTAAATACATCGCGAAACTGAGTAATATTACTAAATACAAGTTCGAATTTGTCGGGAGTTTGAGAAGCATACAGTTAATTGAACACCTCTTCGAATTGTCCTGAATGAAACTACAATATTACAAAATGGGCCACAAATCGCAGTTAGATTAATTAGCTTTTACACAGTCAACTATGTGGAACAAATAGAAGGACTGGTATATGAATCACCTGCTCTGTAGGAGTGAATGTGCAACATATTAGTACCTTCTAGATACGAGCTACTTACAAAACCGTGTCACGTTGATCACATAACGTCAGCTATGTCCAGTGAATGTGCTCATATAATTGATATTCTTGATACTAAATACCCATATAAATATGATTTGGAATAGTCGGTAATACATAAAAAAGTCACTGAACGTAATTATATGGTATATAATATAATTTAACATGAACAAGTCGAAAATGTTCAAGGTACAATTTAAAAATATTAATATTATACTCATTTATTCTTTGGTATATTTGCTAATAAAATATTCTTGGAGTGACAATAAAATACCTGCTAGTAGATGTACTACTCGTCAAACAACTAACTCCATGCGGGCCGTGACTGAGGAAAGGAAAAATTTAAGTTTTGTGGTAGAAGAAATAAGATGTGGAACGCAGCCGTGAAACCACGCGACCGTAGCACTCGCGTCCCGCAGTTATAAACCATAATTGCTAATTATATATTTTATATAATGGAATCCAAGCAACTTGTGAACTCAACGGTGTCATCATTTCAAAGGAATGTGATAATATTAAAAAAATATCAAAACTTGCATGCTTAACACGTTTCACTTTACAGAAGGTAGCTTTATTATTTACACGAGTTTCCACATAGGTATATATATACACACAACAGTGTGGGAGAATTTAAACGTTATCTTTATGTTCTATACATAAATGATTTCTAGCAAAAGTGACATACATTTTACCTACTTTAAATTCAGAATTACATAGCCGTCAATTATTGTATATCGGCAAAAAAAGAAAGACATCTCGGACTTTTATCGATAAAATTTTCATTACCTTCTTCGGTAAGCAGTTTCTGAATATAATTATGAGCATGTAAAACATTCCTTAGCTGTGCAGTCTCAAGAACTAGTAGCCACGCGATACCGGGCTCATTGTTTAGTGGCGCAGTCGCACCGTTCGATGAAATTGGATAAAGCATGGGAACATAGTGTGGAATTCAACGAGTGTTTCTCATGCGGCCGGGACTGTTTGCATAGCTCGCTTTATTGGCTGTAACGTGGCTCCACAACAGCGCTGCTGGCAGTCTCCTCCACTCCAATGAACAACGTCTGCGAATTTATGAGCTGCATTCCACTCGTCTCAACTTAATACACCTATGATATGTATATACGTGCATATACATCGACACGGTCTGGTTTAATTTACGAGATCAGCTGATACGGGTATCTCATAAAACAGTACTGTAATAACGTCTTAACTGTGGGTACTTTAAACATATATGTATGTGTAGATATATTCTTCTGACATCGTTGGCAGCACTATTTGCGGTGAATACTTTATGAACGCATTGTTTTCAAAGAGCTGTTCAACCGATTACAAGTACAACGCTAGTGATCCTTTCATTTCGCGGTCGACCCGCATACATCGACTCTGCTTTTACTTGCCTAAACTTTTTAGTTTCTGCACCTCTTTATTGCTATGTGGAAATAATTTAAATAAATTATCTGCTGCACCATTCGGGCGTATTCACCGCTAATAATGTCACTATAATTCATAAGTGCAATGCTGTTCGTCGCCCTGACTTATTTCAACTTGCAGTGATGATACTTCATTCATTCATAATACGTAATACAGAGAATATAAAGACAGTAAGAACTAACCATTGCCGACCGAATGCAGACTCTAAATGTATAGCTATGCGAAACATAGTCCAGTGAGAGAGTATCAAGTGTGTGACTCCGTCGCGGTCGACCCCGTCGATTGAGTTAAGTAAACATAGAGTATTATCTGTCAACGGACACACATCACCTACATGTATGTGTAAGCATGTAGACAATGTATATAATCAAGTAATTCATAAAATTAACTGATGAATTAATCAAGGACATCGCTAGTCCCAGTTACGTTTGATTTTTAGCAGTAATTATTATTATCCTCCACATGATAACTCCTGAGAAGCCTTATTTTTACATAAATATAATTAGAAACATGTCGAATCTGACGCAAAGGTATAATTAATAAATTTCAAACCAAAACATGTCCACGATTATATCAAGTTGCATGCCAAGTCAAAATAAAAGTATCGGAAATAGGAATGAGACTAAACATAGGCTAATTCAATAACACTGTATATATGATTGCGCAACAATGTGTCGACCTACGCGTCGTTCCGGGAAGTCGGGCGAAACTTGCCACGTTTACGATTATTGAAGCGGATGTGGCTTCGAGAATGCGCACAATACAGGCTAATCGAAACTTTCGCGTTGATAAAAACTAAAATAACAGTCGTACTGTTCAAATGTGAAACAACAAATATATATACAATAATTATTGGCCTAATAACCTTTTAATCTTTTAATGTTAGTAAATACATAAACTGTGGAACTACATACATTGTCCTAATGTTTTTACGTATTTGAGACTTGTCGTGTGATCATTTATAACGATCAAATTGTAAGCATTAAAATATCCAATGTAGTGATCATATTCTATTCAAAGTGTAGGTACATATATATTAGATGTTGTAAAATAATTGACGTTGAAACAAAATATTATATTGGATTTAATAAAAGAGAGAATATTGGACTATAATAATCAAGCCCTGTTTAAAAGTTTCCGAACAAGTTGTTAATGAGAATTGATATAGAATTTTATAAATATTAAGTAGGGTCATTCACATCTATTTTGAAATGCCGGACATTTTATTCAGGAAGTAAGTTAGTTTGAGCGATAATTATATTTAACCTAATATATGTATACCGTGTTGTTAACAGAGTTGGGAATTGCTGGTGCTGTCAAAATTAAAGTGGGATGTAGCGGGTGTTACTGCACACGATTTCCTGCCACTGCTGCTCTCTCGACTGCCCATTGCGGATCTTGTTAATGTAGGGATGGTTCAGAGGCACGCGCAGACGTTCATCGCGCTAGCTGCAAGAGGTGAGCTTTTTAATTTTAAATCTTTACTATCCTGCAAGTTATAATATAACAATATTGCTATTATTTTTCATCAGGCGTTATGATTCAATAATACATATTGTATTCCACAATGTACAAAATAAAACAGAGCCTCCAAAAATTGTGTTCTTGTTTTATTGTCTTAAGTTTAAATTCGTATTTATGAGCGTTTTTATGTCTATTGTGAATAGGAGCATAAAGGTTTTATTTAAGAAATGTGTGCTGTCTAAGAATAACCTACTGAAAAGATTTTTTGGACCCTGATCTCAATTGTCAGAAAATGTTCAATATTTTTTGCTGTTTCAAAGTAGTTTAAAACTAACGATTAATGAAGGCTTATATTTACAATGTAGACAAAAAGACTTATGAATCACGTGTAAAGCATATTTCATAAATTGATTATCTCGATAACATAGTACTTTAAGATAATGTTGGGAGCAAAACAAGTTAAGAGAAACATACATTGAGTACTGAGTGTTTATAAGCACCGGCTTTTTTAAAAAATGTACTTCTCTATTGACCTCGTTCGCAGCAACGCCCAAAGGATCAGAATAAATGCGCTTGAACATCAAGCATACAGTTCTTCATTCATAATTGACTCATGAGGTTGTTTGCTCGAACACTACCAGACCACCATAAGCACCATAAGTGACCAAACCTTCTAGTGAAGCTTTTATGACAAAAACGGTTTTTATGTATAAAATATCAATAATTAATGAGCAAAATATACAAATGTACTAGATTTTGAGCCATAAACAAGGCCATTAACTTAAAATCATTTGATTGATAACGCTCATATTCAGTGAATAAAAAATAGCACTTAGCTTAATATTAGCAAAAAAATGTTACAACTTATCGCATTTATTATGGAAATTTTTGACCTGCTATATGTACTTATATTTTTTTATTTATTTACTACAGTTTCTTTTGATAATATGGTTGAAAAAAAATCTATTACCATAAATAAAGTACTTAACTTTACAGATGTCCTGAGTGTGATTGTGACCTTATGACATATCAATAATGAAGAGAATACATTAACTATGATGTAACCGTATATATTAAATTTCAAGGAGTAATTAATGTAACTGTGTAATTATGAAAACTGTGCATCGCTAAATTAAAAAAAAAGAAATAAGCCTATTCCTATGTCATCGGAAACTTTTATGAGAGCGTGAACCTTTTAACAACTGGAAATGTATACGCGTACACTGCTAATTTTAAAAATTTACACAAAAAATAAGCTTTCTTGATAATCAATCACTTATATTTTCATAGTTTCTTTTAGCAGCAGGGGTACACTTACAACGAATACACTTTTTAGCCAAATCTATTTATAATCTAGGTGTATCATGCTTAATTGTTAATTCATTTATTCCTTTTCTATCTCACCACTTGGTTCTATATGCAGCCCTTGACCTCACTGGTATTCCATCTACAAATTCTAGAAAGGCTCGGTGATAGTTGTGAAAATGTCAAAAATTGAACATAGCACAAGCGCGTTTACACTAGGTGCTTATTGAAAGTTATGACAGCGGCGGGTATGGAGTATGGAGATGTGAATAGGTTTGTTTACAGTGAGGGTAGAGTGCGCAGGCCAGCGCCCGGCGTGTGTGTGGCGGCTGAGCAATGCTACCAATCCTGGGCAAGAAATATCCCATAAAATTATTTATATTTCCCCTAAAAATATTTTATTGATACCGGAGCACTTTTTTATTGCCTAAATTTTAAATTCAAAATTAAATCTATATTCAATAAGCGTTCAAAGAAAAATACATATCCAGTATCAAAAATTTTATTAGGTTAATTATAGAAAATAGTTGAAACAGAATATAAATCACGCGTTCCCCCGGTGACCTTAGCCGAGTAGTAGGCTTGAGCTTGTCACACCACCTCCTAGCGACAAAGCTTTAACAGTTATTCGCGCCCCGGACTTCTGGATGAATTTGGATTCCCAGGCCGGCGTGAAGTGATTAAAGGGACACCCCAGGGTTTTTAGTCAGTAGGGAGTCTGACATACCGGGATCGTTGCCCTCACAGCAGTTCTGATGGTTCAATGCTGTATTTTCCCCCAGGTTAAAAAAAGAACATAAATTATCCCATAAATGTTATTATTATCATCATAATCAGAAGTGTTACAAATTGACATAATGTGTGTGAAATTTTGCATTTTTTTTTACAAATGTTGTCTTAAAATAGTAAACGCTTACAACCACGTAAGCTATTTTTATATCTGAAAATATGTCTAGCTACATAAAACCCCCTAAATTTAAGGGTAAAACCTTTTATATGGCATGACTGCAACTGAGGCGCCTCCCACGCCGCTCCACCGAGCGCATTCCAGCACGCCTCAGGACTCCCCCCGCAGCCCTAAGGGGATCATATGTTTTTGTGCAACGGTTTTTGTTGTTCGCCGCCGCTGTAGTTTTGTTTTTGTTAAAGATGTTCACGGTCCAGCTCTTTTATTAAGCCCGGTCTTCGGGTATCATCTCTTATCAAATTGTTAATGCGTTTTCTTGAAAACCATGTACCCGCTCTGTTTACCACTATCTCAATTATTTTGATACCTTCAAATGTCACTGAAGTTTGTATAATCTAATCTTCATCCTACTTTAACTATAAATATAATAAAAAGAACCAAAAGGTTATCCCATTTATAACGTTATACCCTGTTTTTTATATTAATTACGTATCAATTACCACCTATTATAAAATATAGGGAAACTTTTGAAAGCATACGTTTTTGACTTAATAGCTAAATATAATGTGTCCTGACTAAAGTTCTTTACCTATAATATGGCAAAATCACATTGGCTATACAGTGGAGAAACTATAAAGAAAGAAAAAATACATTATTTTATTTGATTTTAATAAATTTATTTTAAGTAATACCTAATGGAATAGTATTTAATGAAAACTCGTCGCTTACACCATATCATGAAAATAACTAAAAAGTACCTTAAAAAGGCCATCCATATCTTGTAAAGCCAACATTTCGCGGTATCGAGCGAGCCCGCATTATGTATCATTATTCGAATGGCACAATTTACCCTCGAATACGCCAGGATATTAAATTTGTAATGGGCTATTTTACATCTCTCACAAGTTCTTCTGACAGACAAACTGTAATGTTTTATTATAAATAAGGTTTTAGTTTTTAGTAGCAACGTATCATTAGATATTTATTGATTTTAATAACACCATTTAAGTATTTTCAAAATATTACATTAGTATACGAGTATCTAATTTATTTGTCATACATTTTAGGTAATATTTTGAGATATCATTTCATCGAGATATAAATGTAAACGAAAATGTACGTTTTTTGGCACCTTGTTATAGTTTGTTTTATATTTTTTTACCTTTAAGGTTGTAATAATTTAATTATTATTTAAATATTTCTTAACCATAGCTTACTTAATTATAGGTTATGGTTAGTAATAAAATAAATAAATACTATTTAGTTACCTAATTGTCAATTAATCTCTAAATGAAACTATATTAAATGTAATACATATTTTATACCCATACCTGTGTATAATAATACCTAACAATTCTTATATAAGTTACATAATAATTGTACATGTGTATTGTGTATATATTAACAGTGGCTGGTAAGCACTGTGCTATAGACTTAAACACTCGTCGGCAAATGTTATTTGTTCCGGTGGGTACCCAATGTTCACAGACCAACGAGACGATGCGTAAATTAAATGCTATGCGGTTGCGGCACTGCAATACTGTTCCTAAACATAACGGAATAAATGTACCATAGAAAATAGAAGAATGTAAGAGTCGTTCTCATTGAAAATTCATTTACGCCGATTTTTGACTGTTTGATATTAAAAAATCATAATCCGTAAATTTTATCTTTAGCTTCCTAAAGTGTCAAACTTTCCGGGGTATTTATTTTAATATCAATATTTTCTTTAAATTGACAATTGAAAATTCTAACATAAAAGTGAAAGTACCGGGTCAAGCAGTTTCTTTCAAAAACAAGCTCCAAAGGAGCTAAATATTAAAGCTGTTCATCAAAAAAGACTTAAGGAGTAAACCTGAGCTCTGTGTTGCTCCCTGTCCCGAGAGAACGAAGTGTCGACATATCTTTGGTCACTCTGGTTCTGGTGGCCTTATATAATGCTATAGTATATGCCTATACAATTAAATTAAACAATTTAGATCTAACTGAAGCACAGCCACATGACAACAATCCAGACTTTTGAGGTAAAGATTATTTGTTCATGATTTCACCAGCGCAGAAAATTTAAGTTTGCTGCAAAATAGCACCTATCCACGTGAACTGAAGAATAAGAAATGAGTTAGAGGAATGAGTAGAAAATCTCTTATTACAGCAGTAATGTGTAATATGACCTCGAGGGACCGTTCACCTTGCAAATACAGTCAGCGGCACGACCGCCCGCGCTGTTGTTGGTAATACGGTTTTATTACTACATCTACTCCATATTCAAGGACATGATAACGATTATGTCAACGATATAGACATCAAAGGCACTATTATTATGAAGTTATTAGAGATTCATCCTTTGACCGACATGCAAGAAATACATTCTATAACAAAGCCAACGCAAATGCTACTGCAGATTACTTACTTTACAGATTTGAATTAAAAATTATTTTCCAACCGATATTTCGCAATAACCATTAATAAAACAGTCATCGAATTGTTTCAAATGGGGGTAGAGTATAAAAAAAAAATTTTTTCGTGATAGTGAGGAAATTTTTCATATGCGTGGAGCTGCAAACAAGTACCTTCATTTTTTGTAAGAACTCAGTTCAGGTTCTCAGTGAAATTATGTATACTCATTACTATACGTTTATTGTCTTCATGTGCAAAAAATAATATTTAATAATAATTATTAAAACAATTTTAGCTAGCCAATTCAATTAATATAAGTTGATTAGTTTTCAACGTCAATTTACATATTTGTAGTAAAAATACTTTGATAATGTAATCGAAGCTAAAATAAGTATGCGGAAATTCGTCAGGATTTATTTTCCTCATGCAAATGAAGGCTTATTACAATTTACATATAAAAGAACACAGGGATCAGTACTTCCTCGTCACTTCCTCTGGATATCTGATTTAATTTATAGTTGCTCGCTTGTCTATTTATAGGGAGGAACGTTCCATCCGCTTCGTGTGTGTCCGTCTCTTTGTTTACATCGTCTTCCGCATTGATTTCAAAGATTTCTAATTAATATAGTGTATCCCACAGTGACAAAATAGACGGATTAAATGTTTAATCACCACACACTGCTATTTGATTAATATCAGATTATGCAAATTCATCGCCAAGGCGGTTGTTTTCGTTTCATTTGTTTTTTACTCGCTCCCTCTGTCCATTCCCTTTATCTCCAGTAAGCCGACATGCAAATTAAAAAAACGAAAAAAATCTTTTAAATGAGCTGAAAGAGTGTTCGATATCTATATGTTAGTCGGTATAATGGAATCTACTTAATGATGAATGGAAGGCTCTTGGTAGCTTCACTCTTATTGTCTGCCTCCTCGTGTTTCTGAGCATTTATTAATTCTTTAGTGACTCTCGTACCGTGGGAATAAAACAATTTTTTTAAATTTGTTAGTTATGTATATTCTTTTAAATAAAAATGAGAGTATTTATTATGAATATAATAATTATTATGTAAGCCGTAACCGCTATTGGTTAGTTAATGTTATATAACACAAAACAGAAATATTTACAATAATTTACATTATTGTAGGCCTATGCTTATATAAAAACTATTTATTATTGAATAGCAAGCAAAGCTTTTCCTGTTATGTGAAGCGATATCACCATAATTGTACATCACCTGTTTGTTGGATTATACAATCAAATGTCAAATATAAACTTATTTTCCTGTCAATCAAATATCTGAAATATTTGTATACTTTCCCAAAGTAATTATTACTAGAGCTTGTGGTCTAAGATTTAGTACAATGAGTAGGTAATGGACTTGCCAAAGTAAGTCCGTGAGATGCATTCAAGTCGGGCGCGCAAGTGCAGGTTGTGGAATGCGGCCGCGAGGGCGGCGTGTGCCGGCTTCTTTGAGGCTAAACTCTCCCGAGAAGACTTACAACCTGCGTGAGAGAGAGAGGAACATTCCTTTTACCGGATGTACCCCACCTCTTGAGCCCTACGCCGTGACCGTGCCCTCCGTTCCTTCAACCATTATCAAAGTTATCTATTAATACGAAAAATGCCATGCTGCTTAGCGATTCATTGTTTCCAGTTACATTATTATCATTTATTCATATACTAGCAAAACTATGCATTTTTGTTAACATAGCAACATCAGTAGCTTAAAAGCGAATGTAATTTTTTTTAAAGTTATACAAACTATAAACACTAAGCTCTCTGCAATTTTGTCGGTCTTTAATCATTAAAAGACATGGAGGGACACAGACTCAATAGATAAAAAGTTTTACAGGCAGTGTGATCGTGTAAATCTGCGTGGATCGGGAATGGTCATTTACTTTTTAACGATATTGTAGAGCTTAGATATGAATTTAAATGTTATTTGAATTGTTGCAGATTACGAGTTCACGCTATACTCAGCGAGCACACTAGCGTCGTGCAGCATTGCCACAGCACTTCGAGGACTCGGTCTGGACGGGCACCTGCCGCGGCTACATGAGCTTACTCGAATTGATTTAGTATGTATCTTATTTGTGTTGTATTTTTTCAGTGAGTGCGAGGTCTACAGATCTTGTGGTCGTATCTATAATAAATAATATTTCGTCGCGCTGTATCCTCAACTTTTGGGGTCAGCGGAGATACATTAGTGGCTGTATCTGCTGTGCATTTATATAGTGTGCCTAACGTGACTAGTAAGCGCAGCTGATTGCCGTTCTGAGGGCACCTTACACATAGCGATTATATCTGCTATAGCAGGTGTCATACGTGTTTCCTCGTGATGTTGGCCTTCACCGGTGAACATGTGGTACCTAAATCCGTACTTAATCTGGAAAACCCAAAAGTACGCGTACTCATCTATTCATCAAAAATTAATTTGTTTTAGTAATTTTTCCAAACCAAAACCTGTAGTGATTATGTAAGCTTCCGCGCCTTAATTAAATCTTCACCGTGGCCATAATATACAGAAATGTAAATAATATGGGTACAATCCATTATTATGTTTAAATTAAAATAGGAAGTAATGTATTTTCCTTTGTCTTCTTAGGATTGCCTACAGACATGCCTAGAACAAATTGAAGAAATGGTGCAGACAGTAATAGAAGAAAGTAACCCGAATGTCCCAAACGGACGGGCGAGGGAATCGGAGGAGTGGACGCCCCCTCCGAGTCCGGACAAAGCGCACAGTAATGCTGTGACCCCCACCGACGTCCGAGACGTACACTTTTAAGCCTAAGCGACGTCACCGCGTACGCCAAGGCTTATACTAAAGTTACGGTGCATACGTTAGTACGAAAATACTATAAACTAACAAGATCGGCAGATGCAACCGTAATCAAGGACTGAAACTAAGACTGAGAACCGCAAGTCTCTCGCAGTTAACTATACATTTAATCTAATTGAAAGTAAGGTAATAAATAAGCGTAAGCTCTGCGTGCTACTTGTAATTTGCCTCTAGTCTGTACGTTGATTTATAACTATATCATGCTGAACGAGTTGACTTTAGATTAATCTTTCAGTACTAGTTGACACAGTTCTTGTTATAACAATCTACCTCTTAATAATTTTAAGATTTCAGTTTCGCACTTTACACGTTCAGTCTCCAATAGTATATCTACAAAATATATAGCTGAAACGCATAAGTGATAGCTGACACGTGAATATTCTTAAGGGACCAAAGTAACTTCTCAAATTCTTAATATGTTTTGTACTGATTGCTTTTTACCTATATATAAGTATGTAAAGTTCATACATTAAATTAATGTAATCATTCAATTAGTTTAGTTACATTAATTACATTTGTGATTAAACAATTATATTTTTGCTTATTTAGTTGATGCAAACAAATCAGTACTTGCAAAATAGCAAATATCAATTAAGTTCTGTACAAACGTGCTACATAATTAAATTTTATTGTGGAAAAGGAGTAAACGAATAGGAGGGTGTTATATTTTGGGGGAAGGCAATACCTTACGCTTGTATGTTGTAAAAACAATATTGTGTACGCAATTTAGAATATATGAATATAAAATTTCACGTATGTAATAAAAACAACAACTAGATTAAAATTCTTTTCCATAAAAAAAATTTCATTATGAAGATCATAACATTAAAACAAGTATATTTGGACTAGATAAGAATTAAATATTTTTGGTTCGCATTTTATTTTTAACTCTGTGGTACCTAATAATATAAAATGTATAATGTTGTTCCTCTTTAATGTAAGTACCAACATATTTTGTATCGTATTACATTGTGATAAGTTTTGTTATAATAGTTCAATGAACTTTGTAATATAGTCACTTCCAGTCATAATATGTTAATACCGAAGTGCTGCAATCGGACTGTTTTGATCACTCTTTGTGGGAAAAAGCGAAATTGTGGTCAAGTCGCCTTATTAGAATAATTTATCTATAATAGTTGTTAAAATCCCATGAACGTTCCTATATTCACAACATTATAAACATACAATGCAATAGTAAAGTTCAAAAGTTTGTACTTAATACTTCTTCATTTAGTTAAATATCCGACCGTTCATTACTTTAATAAAAATTGTGATATATTTTTCACTGTAGGTATGTTTTATTATTTTTTAAGTGAAGCACGGGTGGCATAAGCTGTATTTAAGGAAAATAATATTGTAATTATTATAATAAGATTGTTATAGACTCATTTGCATTTTATGATAGTTTTAATAAATGTTATTAGTCGGTACATACCTATATATAACCAGAAGTTAAAACTATGTGCTCATTAGAATATATGAAGATACAAGAAATCACTCCAATGTCTTCCATAGAGTAATATGAGGAAATCAGGAATAAATACAAAGGAATATGTAACATTAATTAAAGGAAACAATTCCTTTTCCATTTGTTAATGGTGTAAATCATTAGCACATAAATCCATTATCGGCAAATATATACCTACATTAAAATATAACATACAGTTGAATTTCAAATACTATTACTACCTATTGTGTAAAATTACAGGTTAAACATATTTGTTATTCAAATATGTTGATATTGCAACTGCCAATAAAATAAAATGGATTTTCAATAATGTGGTAGAGTTATATTTCCCTTTGTTTCATATTTCTATGACATCCTGATTATCTTTTCAAAATTAATGTAAAAATTACATAATATTAAATATTATATATAGTATATGTGTGCTAACTAGCGATCTGCTATTTTTAGAGATGAATCTAGAATTTAACATAATGCATTTTGTTATAAGCATATGGTGCCATAAGTATAACATTATTTCATAAGTATCTAAAAGAAATATCTTACGTTTTGTAAATTCACCTCAAACTATTAGCAGATCAATAACACGATTAATTAACAACTTAATAGTAAATAAAACATGTGAAAATTAAAATATTTTGGAAATTGACAATACAAGAATATGTTTATTTTATTTTGTACATAAAAAAATGTGGGAAAATATACGCATTACGGATTAAGTCTTTTTAATGCTTATACATAGCTTTGGACTGGCTTTTATAGTATAGTTAAAAATAAGTTCGACTATTTAGACAAATTATCTAATAAATAAGTACTTTATTTTTATAAGGATTAGGTAGATATTAGTGATGAATAAATGCTGATCTTCTGATCTGATGAATGTACGTACGTAAATTACGGATTTAAGTTGCTATTGTTTAGTTTAAGTGCTAGCAAATAAAACACTTGATTTAAATATCATATAATTGATATCATTATTATACGTGTAAGGCAAATAGATATTTGTAATATACTATAGTACGTTATTTAGATTTTTTTATGTGATGATTATTATAATATAAGTTTATCTCTAAGTTGTATGACGTTGAGATGTAAATATTAAAAAAAATATATAATAAAAATCTCTGATATATTTTGCGTTTTCTTTGCAAATACCATCCAATAGCCAAGCTATCTTTTCATCTAAAAACATTGTACCATAGGAATTTAAGCATGGGGAATAGGTAAATAATATAAAAAGGCCAAATTATTTGATGTACTAATTACGATTTAATCAAGAATAAATTTACAAATATTATTGCTGCAAAACATTTAATATATACATTAAAACAATGAAATGAATAAAACTATGGAAAAGACAACTAGAATAACATTTACAATCAGTGAAAGAAAAGGCACTTTCAATCACATAACCAAAATACAAGGTCCATTTAACTATTATACAATATTTATAATATTTATTAACACAAAATGAGGTCACATGATTTACCATACTAGACGTACAATAAATAGTATTAAGTATGTATGTAACATCATTAAAAATCGATTTCATATTAACCAAAACACAGCCCGTCAGGCCCAAAAAAAGATTTCTAAATAACAAGAATAATGTAAGGCGTATCTAAATATATATTTATATATACCTTATTAATTTGTCGTTCGATCGTATTCGTCAAAAATAGTAATTTATTCGGTTGCCAAATTAATAGAATTAAAAACTTGTCTAGTTCGTTTGTAATTAATAAATAATTATGTATATCTGCTTTATAAAGAACTTTTAGATATAATTGATAAGTATAACAGTAAACAAAATTAATAAGACAAGTCTCTTGGTGGAGATAAGCTAGTATGATTGATAAATATTGTATTATAAACATAATTATTTGCATTTCTCTAATCTCATTAAGCCATATTTAGTAGAATATTGGCATATGAATAACTATTTACGAGCTAGGTATCCAAATTGATATTTTTAAGACATTTTTTCTTCAATTATATTTATTGATATCTCGCTTAAATAATTAAAGGCGACATAGTTATAATTTTTTTTAGTTAAAACAAATGGAAGATAATCTTGGCATGCATATTTTATTTAGAAGACATTTACTATTAATGATACCGTTTATTATCGTTTTCGTGGCAAATTAAAAGATAACTTTAACAATTAGATGTTTGGACTAAACATTTGAAAATCACGCCTTTTCGGTGGTGATTTATGTATATTAGCAATAGTCGGTTAAAAATGCAAAACAATCACAATAAATACAAATAAAATAAACCAGTTTCCTGCTATCATTGTCGAATCATCCAGCAGCTGTGTCGCAAAAAATATTGCCTAATCTCATATTATATCATATTCAATTAAAATACCGTTATACCCATATAAACATATTTACAAAGTTTGAAGCAATTTACTGTTAGTAATTAATATGACACAAATTTAGCTCATCCATTTTTTCATAAAACAATAATAAAATATTTAAAAATTGTTTTATAAACCTAAACTAAAAATACCGAATGTTGGCGAAAATTAACATTTAATTTTATTGGAGAAAGCTACTTTTGATCAAACTCCGAAAGCCAGAAACAGATTTCTAATTAATAATACGGACGGTGTATATAAAAATGAAAGAAAACGGCAGTCTCACATGTGCACCACTTTTGGTGTACTCTTGCCACGAAGCCAGTTTAGAAGAACAGTGGGAGTGCTCTGAGAATCTCGTGCTGAAATAGAACATACTATTAAGTCTTACTCAATTCACGACCCAATAAACATGTTATCGGGTAAAAACAACGTTTTATAAATATTTTCTCAGATAACTCATAGTTTCAATAATAATGATTCTTAACTTTTATATCAAAATATATTTTATGAGGTATTATCATGCGCGAAAGAACTTATAAAGGATGTGTACAAAACGCAGAAGTATAAATATATTTCTAAACGAAATCGATTTACGAACTCGGAGGAAATAAGTACAGACTAAATGAATTAGATACAATTCTCGTAACTTAAAAACGTTCATATAGAGTTTTGATTAAATTTCACGTTCAAACAAAAAAGTTTACTATAACTGCCTTGAATCGTAAGGGGAAATATTTACAGAGTGTATGATGCGCTTGCGCCAGTTGGTCAATAGCCTCCGGGGGAAGATTAGCCACGTCTCGTTGCAACAGCCGCATGTCCATTTGCCGCTGTTCGCTGTCATGCCGTAATCGCACGTCTCGTGTGTGCTTCACACTGCGTAGTTCTGTTAACCTGAACAAAATCAGATAAATTAATTGTGTTTTGAATAAAGTTTATCGAGTGTCATTTGTTGGCCGAGACTGACTTATATTTTTAATACTAGTTTGAAACACTAACCACAACTGACAGACAGTATAAAATAGTCTAAGAAAAAATTACAACCAAGAGACGAGAACGCATTGACAGTCATCTTCATCATGCCTGATCTTATATATCAAGATAAAACAACTATAGTTATATGAAGAACTGCACATTCACAAGCTAGTCTCGAAACAAAGAGATGGAAGCGAGTTACTATAACGGTATTTGCAGCAAAGTACTGTGTTCACAGCCTAAGCTATATTAAATTAAAGTCGTTCAGTGCAGAAGCTTTTAACAGAACACAAAAAAAAGAGAAAATCCTTTACATGATTTATAATTGTCTATGAATAAGTAGTAATAAATAAAAAATTGCAAGAATATCTTGCTTTTTAGTAGACACTATTATTAAACTTGTTAAAACTGTTATAATAATTTTGATTTCATAATTAAAACTATGGAAGAGAACATACTTAGCTTGTAACTTTGGTTTATCTGCATCTGGATCACTTGTACTGCTACTGCGTGAGGTTTGCCCTCTGTGAATATCCACAAATTGTTGCTCTTTGTCCAAACTAAAGACTGGCAGTCCTGTAACTGTTTCTTGGCTCGAAATTACAGTTTCATCCAATCCAGCAGCCTTGCATTTCACCTTAAGTTCTTCATATGATCTCAAACTATCTGAAAGTCGCAGCTGTAATGTGTCTCTTTCTTCTAATAATTGGGTTAGCTCCATCGTCAACTCTTCACAACGCACATCTCTTTGATGCAACATATAAAAAGCCAAGTCTAACTCAGCCCTCGGAACCGCATCTAATAATTCTTTGCTTAATGTTGATTTATCTTCTTCATCACTTTGTTTCGTATCAGAAGCAAATGAAACATGTTTTTGTATTTTGCTGTTTGAAAGTTTCAACAAATTCTGCAAATTAAATATTTCATCTTTAAGTGAAACAATCTCTATTTCCTGATTTTCGAGAGCTATTTGCATTTCGCTTGTTCTTGTCGAGGACTCTTCTAAATTTTTATTTAATTCTGCAATTTGTTTGTAAAGATTTGTACATTCTGTAATCTTTTCGTTTATAGCTAGTGCTAAAGCCGCCTTTTCTACATCAGCTTCTTTCTGCAAATTTATGTAGTGATCCATATTTTCATGCATTTTCAATCTGAGCACCGCTAATTCAGACTCTTTTTCGTATGTTAAATCATCAATTTTTTTCTCATAGTCAATTAAATGCTTCCTAATATTTTCAAATTCTTCATTTCTTAATGATAAAGTAGCATTATAGTCATGTGTTTTTTGGTATATCTCACTATCTTTTTGGCGAAGTTCATTAGTCATATCTAGTATTTCAGCATTAATATCTGCTATTTTACTATTTAATTCTTCATTTTGTAGAAGAAGTTCTTTATTGCTAGCCCTAAAGGTATTTAACTCTGTTTGCAACATATTTAACTTCGATTCATATTCTTTAGAATCTTCGATAGTTTTATTTCTAAATTCTGTAATTAATTTTTCATATTCTTCCTGTTGTTCAAGTGCCTTATTTTCATGTGTTATTTTTTCATCTTCCATCTCTGACCTTAAGATATCTAGCTGATTCATTATTTCGGAATACTTCTCCTGGAGACTAGTAATATGCACATCTTTGTCTTGTAACTTACTTTGAAGAGAATTAATTTGTTCTACTATTATTAATTTGTTTGTTTCCTCCTGACTTGACGATTGAACATTATCTAGCAGCTGTTCGTATTTGCTTTCCGAAGCACCTAATTGTAATCTAAGTTCATGTTCCACTTTTTGAAAATCGATTTCTCTTTGAGCTAAATGCTGTTTCCATAACTCTGCTATCTCAAAACCGCGTTGATCAACAGCACTCGATACTGATGACCGAAGTTCAGCGACCGTTGATAACAAATTATCATTTTCATTGTTCAAGTCCTGAATTTTCATATTCAATTTATTTACTTGTTCAACATAATTTATTTGTATATTTTCTAACTCACTATTTCTAATTTCTAATTCTATAATTTTAGAATTTGCTTCTTCTAGGTTTAATTTAAGAATGTTATATTGTTCCTCTAATGAAATATATTTTTCTGTCACAATATTATCGTTTACCGAACTACTTAGAGTTGCTTGCTGTTCACAAAGCAAGATTTGTAATTTATTTGCCTCTATTTCAGTTATTAAATTTGCTACTTTATTATTTGCTTCAGTTTCAGCAAGCTTGCAACGTTTAATCTCTTCTTCAAAAGAAGAACACTTTAGCTCTAATGCTTCTCGTTCGTTAGCAATATCTTTCCATAACTTATCTTTTTCTATCTTTAATAATTCAGTACTTTGAATTGCTTCACTTAAGCTTATTTCAAGATCATGTATTTTGTTCCTTAATATATTATTATTTTTAAGCAAATCAGTATTTTCAAGCTGTAATTGTTGAAGCTTATTTTGTAAGTCCTCTTCCCATTTCATAGATAAGTTCTGTTTTAATTGATCATTTAAGTTGCTAATTTCCAATTGTGATTGAGTTTGTTGTAATGTCAATTCTTTATTTTGCAAAGTAAGCTGATCTATAATTGACTGTAATTCATCATTTTCTTTTTCAAGTTTTAAGATCTCGTCATTGATTTTATCTTCGTCAATATTTTTTACGGGGTTATTAACTTCATGTTGCGGAGACTCTTTAGTATCTGCGCTCCACTGCATGGTTGAAAGTTTATCATTGGCTTCTTTAAATTTATATTTCCACAACTCTATTTCATTATCCAATTTTTCCTTTATTTCTGTTAATCTATCATTTGCATTGTTAAATACCTCATTTTGTTTTTTAAGCATTTCCTTTTCACGCTTGTCTTTATTCAACTCTGAATTAAGGTCTTCAATTTTCTTTTCCAAGTCTTTAATCTTGATACGTAATTCATCCTCAATGGCATTATCTAAGAAATTAGACTGGGACAATTCTCTAGATAATTTTAATTCTTTTGAAAGCATTTCATTAGTGTTTTTAAGTTCTTTAAGTTTTTTTAGTGCCTTTATTAATTTGCTATTATTAACTTCCAGCTCAGATTTTAATGCATTATTATTATTCTTAAGCTGTTTTATTTCTTCGTTTAGGTGGGTAAATCCAGGAGTAACATCTCCCAATTCCTCATTATCTCCTAGACCCCAGCCTTCATCTGAATTAAAAGGATCTGTTTCCTGATATGTATTGTTATCAGTTTTATTAAAGCACAAATAAGATTTCTTGGGTAGTATGATTTCTTCCACAGACGTATCTGATTGAACATTTCCTACTGGTGTGGTTTTTATTTGTTCAGCAACATTTTCTGTGTATTCTTTTTTTACCAACGGAACATCAGAAATACTGGAAACAATTTGTGATTCAATTGATGATATATCAAAAGATTTTTGTTCGTTACTCATAGGTTCGATCGTAGAAGAAATGAGCATTCCATCGGTTTTAGGAATATTCATTTCAAATGTTAATTTCTTCGTCTCCACTAGATCTCTGATCTGTTCTTCTTTTTGATTTACCAACAACTGAAGATGTTCAATATTTTGCTTTAATGTGTCTTCCTTTTGTAATAACAGATCTTTTTCCAAATTGGATATATTTAACATAGAAGATAATTCTGATATTCTATTTTCTAGATCACTTATTAGTGCTACGTTCTTCGTTTGAATAGTTTGGACTTTATTCGTTATCTCCGAAATTTCTTCATTTTTGTTATTTATTATTGTGTTTAACTTATTAATTTCACTTATGTATTGTTCAGTGTAATCTGGAGTTACCACCGCATTTTCTGGACTTGATGATTTTTCAATTAATTCCTTATTTATATTATTGACGTCTTCAAGGTTTTTATTTAGTGTTTCAATATTATTGGTATATTCTTGAAGTTTCCGTTCTAGATGTGATATACGCTCCATAGCTTTTTCATATTTTTCACTCCATAGTTTTTTTTCTTTGATTGTGCTTTCAATTTGTGCATTAAATTCAATTTCTAGCTCTTCTATTTCTTTTTTCTTCTCCACTAGTAACATTTGGTTATCGGATATCACTCGTTTTAACTGAGTTTCTACATGATGAAGCTCCGATTGGTATTTTGTCAGATCAGATTCTACAACGTCAAATCTAGTAGCTTTATCAACAATAGAGTTATATTGATCCCGAATCTCAAACAGAGATTTTTCCAAATTTTGATTTTCTTCCGTCAAAATATAAACTTTATTATGAAGTTCTTTATTTTCATTTTCTATTTCATGAAGCTGCTTCTCCGTAACCCTATCATGATCCATAAGAACCGCAAGCCTACCAATAAGTTCGTCTTCTTGATTTGTATAGTCACCGTATGCTTTTTGTTTTTCTTCCAACTGACTTCCCAATTGATCAGCTTTACGTTCCAGAGAATGCCTCCTATCCTCCATAACAGAAATAGTTTCTTCAAGACGACAAATTCGATTCTTATATTTATTTACTTCTGCTTCTAGATTTTCGATGTATAAATCTCGTTCTTGAATTTTAGCGTCAAAACCAAATTGAATTTGATTTTTTGTTTGTTCTTGATGTTCTATCTCATTCAATAAGTCTGATATTTGATTCTCTTTTTGAGTAATATCTGCTTCTAAAGTATTAATCTTCGTTTCAAAGTTAGTATTATTTTTTTGTTCTATTTCATATTCAACCAGTTTTTTGCTAAGAGTTTCTATTTGTGATTTAAGATTTAAATTATCCTCATGTGCTAAATCTAATTGTTTTTGCATTGCATCAACTGTATCTTTTAAGACACTAACCTCATCAGAAGAATAATTAATCTGGCATTCTAATGACAAGATTTGCGATTGTAATTGACTGATCTCTTGAGATTTATTATGATCTATTGTAACTTTTTGTGACTGCAAGCGATTGATTTCTTCTTCAGCATGTTTTAGTTTGTCTTGAAAGGCTGGGAGAGTTTCAATTTGAATAAATAACTGTTCTAATTGTCGATTTTTAGCTTCTAATTGTTTTTGAGTTTCGAGAAGCATAGTTTCTAGTTCTGTATACATGGATGTCTTTTTCTTTAGATTGAAAGCAAATTTTTTTAATTTTTCCACAGTTTCTTTATGTTTTGCTTCTAGCTTTGTATGTTCCTGACTCAAGATGTCATTTTCTTGTGATACCACATTTATCTGTTGTTTAATTTTATCAAAAGCTATTGAAAGATCATTAAAGCTGTCTTCTTTTGTTGACAAGCTAGTACGTAATTTTTCATTTTCAATAGATTCCTTTCTCAACTGTAACTTTATTTCATGGATTTCTTCATCTCTTTCTTTAGACTGAAGCATTAAAGCTGATTTTTCTTCTGAATGCTTGAGGTGTTGTGCCTGTAACTCTTTCAAAAGAGCTTGTTTTTCTGTCAACGATTCTTGTAGTTTTCTTAGTTCTGTATCTAAAACAACATTTTTGTTCTCTAAAGCAGTTTGTAATAAAAGCAACTGATTTTTATCCTCTTCTAAAATTCGCATTTTCTCTTCACAATCTATCATTTTTTTCTGAAGAACTGTAATTTGTTTATTAAGAGATTTAACCAATTCCCCATTATGATCCTTTGTTTTTTCTTCCTCGAGCATATCCACTGTAACCTTGAGCTTTTTTGAAATATCATTCAGTTGAGTTATTTGATTTATGTATTCAGAGATTTCTTTATCTTTTTGTTGTATAGTATTTCCATAATTGATGAACTGCTTTTCATATTCTATAAGTAAATTTTCCAGCTCATTAATTCTCGTTTCACGTGTATTAACAGTAACACCATATTCTTGGTGTATTTTTTGAATTTCTTGTTGTAACATAGCATGCGCATGTCTATACTGTACTAATTGTTGTTCTGCTTCGTTATCTGACTTCAATGTCTTAATTTCTTCTTTAAGATGTGTATTTTCTTCTATCAAAGACTTAATCTTACTATCTAAAGAAACATTGTTTTGCAATAGATCATTTTGTTTCTGTTGTTGCTCTTCTAAGGATAGTATTTTCATTTCACAATCTGCAATTTCAGCTTCTCTGTCTTTAATTATATTTTTTAGCTTAAGGATTTCCTTTGTTAGCTGTTTAACAGATTTAGTTCTGTTAACACCTTTATCCGTGACTAATTTTTCTTCTTGCAGTGATTCCTGAGGGATGGCATCTGAAGTATCTTCAATGTTTGTACTTTTAACAATTTCTGAAGTTTCTTTTATAATTTCAACTCGCTCTCGCTTTATTTCGTGTAATTGACGATTTAATTCATTATTTAGATCAAGTAAATCTGACTTCTCATTATTAAGTAATTGTATACTATTTTGTAAAACCCCACATTGTTCATTCAAATCTCCAATTTCTTTATGTAATATTTCATTTTCTTCAACTATTTTTCTCATCTTTTCCATAACCTCTTCTCTTTCTTGTGTAAACAACTCTATTTTCTTATTTAAGTCATCACTTTGATCCATCAAACTTTCAATTTTTTCAGGTGATGAAGATGTTGTATTTTCGTCATGACCATGGTCACTATCCTTATTTTCTAAAATATGTTTGTTATATTCTTCGAGTTCGAGCTTTTCTTGTGTTGTCAAAGATTCTACAATTTCTATTGACTCTGCTGAACTAACTTTTTCCGCACTCAGTTTTTCGAGCTTATCGTGAAGTTCCATATTTTCTTGAATATAATTTTCAAGTTTGTGTATCAGTTCATCTTTCTCTTCCTCTGCAACTTTTATAGTACCATTTAATTGCTCTTTATCTAATTTTAAATTTTCTATTATTAATTCCAATTCTTTATTAGAAGCAAGAAGTCGATCTATCTGCTCTTCCATCTGTACTGATTTAATTTCTGAGCAAACTTGTTCAGTTTGTATTTGTGTCATATCAGCTAATTTGTCTTCCATTTCATTATTTTTTTGTTGTAAAATATGTAATTCTGAAATCATAAATTATTAATTAGTTTGTATAAAACTAGTTAGCTCAGCAAGTTTCTAACCACTAAAAATATTGTGTTAACCTACAGAACCTCTCCCTTCCTTCTTCCTTTTCCGCTCTTCCTTCCCCAACTTTTTTACCCACTCCTCCTCCCCTGTCGAGTGATGGGCGAGTGAAAGGATGAAATCACTCTACCTCTGTTATTTTTATTTAGCCATCGCTATGAGACCCGCGCTTGAAGTTTTTTTTTGTTTATTAATATTTATTTTGCAATAACTCCTAAGATATTAATATAAATTACATGATGTAAGGGATTCATTTTTAATGTGCATGAAATGGTGATGTTAAGGTAATTAATGTACTTAAATGGATAAGAATTAATATTGTATCCGTCCAAATAACTTTCCAATCACCCTACAGAACTTGACATTTTTTGAGGTTACAATAGGTTTATTAAAATTATAAAAGATAGATATATACACTACCCTGGACTTTTTTGTAGGCCCATAAAAGACAAAAAATCCCACCATACACTATTTTAACTAAAAGCTTCCCCATGAGCCACACTCTTTTGGCAAAAACCATAAGAAAATCAGCAGCTTTTGAGTTTATCTCGAACAGACAGACAGACGCGGCGAGAGATTTTGTTTTATGGTATGTAGTGCTAATGTTTATGAATTAAACAAATTATTTTGATCTTACCTTGTACCAAGTCAAATTTTTGAGTCTCTAAAACACTTATAGCTCGAAGTCGTGTCTCAGCAAGATTTTCCATTTCAAGCATTTTTTTGTAAACATCAGACTCAGTTACTGAAATACATATATTAAAATTTATATATTATATAAATATCGACACATATAAATAATTAAATAATATTGACTTACATCTACCACTATCATAATCAACTAGGTGTAATTGTAAATTTCCCTTTTCTTCTTCAAGCTCTGCAACTTTCTGTGATAGTTGATGTAATTCTTCACTCAGTTTTACGATCTCCGCATTGCTATCAGAAACTTTACTGAAATTATCAATTGTCTTCTGCATTTGTTTCAATTTTAATTTATGGTTTGATTTCACTTTTATCATATTTTTATTAGCTATATCAATTTCGTTGTTCAATAACACTATCTGCTTCTCTGCAGCCATTAGTTTTTTTAGAGTTCCGTCACTATCAATAACTTCGTGTTCTGTTTCTGTTTCAGATTTAATTATATCGTCTTTATTTTCAGTATTCATATTAGAATCTTCTTCATCGCTATGAGTACTAACACCTATGTCAATCATTTCAAAGTTTTTACTATGTTTTTGTACCTCAACCGATAGCTCTGTTATAGCTGCCTCTTTTTGTGATATAATATATTCTTTATCTAAAATATCTTTATTTAAAGATTGCACTAACATTTCCAACCTAGTTATCTCATTTTTATTCAGCTTCTTATCACTTTCTAGTGGTAAAGTTTCAGAAGACAACTTACTCCAAGGAGATTTCATTTTTGATGCAGTACTTCTACCACCTTTTCGAGAGGGCAGAGGACTTCTTTTATTACTTGATGCACCTCCAGGTAGTGTTTTATGTTCTATATTTATTGTGGCAAACTTATTTTCGAGTTCTTTATTGGTTTGTCTAATTTGACAATTAATTTGTTCCAACAATTCTATTTTCTTAGTTAACTCTGCCATACCAGTGATTTCAAGTGATCCTTTTTCTTCTTCTATGTCAGTTTTTTCTTTTGCAGTTTCAACATTTACTTGAGATAAATTTTGAATAGTTTCTTCCAATCTCATTATTTCTTTATTTTTTAGATGTATTTCCTCCACCAGTTTAGCATGTTCAACACTGATTTCGAATCTTGAAGCTTCTAAAATAGTGTTAGCTTCTTCTAAGTTATTAATTTTTTTCTCTTTGGTTTCTATATCTTTAAGTAATTGAAGTTTTTCTTGCTTCCATTCGGCTTCCATAGCCACAAAATTTTCCTGCATTTTTGTCATCTGTAATTTTGTGTCTTCAAGTAAAACTAAAGAATCTTTTTCTAAAATAAAACCGAATTATATATTAAATTTATTTTACTGTAGACTTACAATAAATAATTATTTATTTATTTACCTTTCTTGCTTAATGTATCAGACATTAGTGTTGTAGCCATATTTTTAGCATCTATAATTTGATCTTTTTCATTGAGTTTTTCTTGCAAATCTAGAATAGTAGTTTCCATTGCTTTTATTTTTACATCCATTACACTCATGGCATTTTCTTTGTCTTTTATCGTAGCCAATAACTGGGTGATTTCAGTGTTATCCACATACTGTAAATGTTTAATAATCATGATTATAGTATAAAATATTACAAATTATAAATTATATATATATATGAATTTGTAATGTTTGTATGAGCTGTCCAAATCAAGAATAAATTCATTAATGATTTTATATCTCCAATAGAAAATTTTAATCAATCACTTGCCATGGGTACAATATAGCGACACATAAGACTAACATAAATCAACTTCTACTTAATCTGTTATGTCAGTAATAATATGTATGTGTATACACAATGTATACATTAACCGAAGAAAATAGGGAAACACACATGTGCCAAATAAACATGTGATTATGTGTCAAATCTTAAAACAGACAAATGGACAGATCTAGATGTAGACCTACTAAACCATATCACCACAATAATTACCTTTTTGACATCCTTTTTTAAATCAAATCCTGTCTCCCTTTTGGCTACAATTGTAAGTTTTTTCGGCTTCTTGCTAATTTCTTTATATTGTTTTATTCTTTCCAATAACAACTCTTTTTGCTTCAGTGTGTTAGCTAAGCTTTCACTGATTCCGGGAACTACAGTATATACACAAAATAAATATTTACATTCATAGTTTTCACAACATAGTTTAATTTATAAATAAAATTAAATAATATGAGTGAATAGTTCGATCAGCAAGAAATTGAAATAGTATATGATATTTAAAAATAAGAAATGAATTAAGAAGTTGTTTAGTATAAAAAAATAATGTAATTAAAAATAATAAACACTTAAGACATTTGGAAAATGTTTATCTCATAATCTTATAATATTTGCATTTTCTCATTTTTTAATAAGACATTGCAATTAAAAAACCATAAATACCATCTCAGTTTGCAAATTGTATGTATATAAATGTGATTTTCAATTTTTATTGGTATGAGCACATTTAGAGTAGAGTAAATTAAAACTAATCAAAATTTTAAATACCTTTTTTTTTGGATATATGTAAACTTTACTCACTGTTTAAGGCTTCTTGAACTGATAATGTAGTTGAGACATCAGTGACAGCAGAATAACCTGTCCTTTCACTCATGGTGGATGCCATTTCTGAAGTTGTATCAACATCATCATCTTCTGTAAAGTAGAGATATCTAGTTAAAACACACACTATTGGAAAATTGAATTTAAATTTATAATCTTTTGCATTTTAGTAGAATTCATACTCATATGTGGAGTTAATTAAACTTCATATAAATATATATGCATATCTTCTACTGACAGTCAAATATTAGTACTAAATATTAATTCTGAAATAACAATTTATTCTGTATTTGGCAGTTAAAGTAGCCTCATTAATTTGTCCATAGTGGCAATGATAAAACACTCTCTTTAAAATTAATGATTCACTTCACACATTTAGTTAGTAATACTATATTAATTTTATGGCTGAAATCATTTGACTTTTCCTCTCTAAATTCTGAGTTAGGCCCAGCAATCATAATGAAATACATACTATAATTGAAATGAAAAAATGTTTATCAAAACTGCTAAAATGTCATTAAGATCAGTTCAACAATTTTGTACTTAATTAGTTTTATAATTTTGTGTTATTGAGAAAACCATATCACTTGACCTCCTTTGCCTAGTATAGAGAGATCACGCTATATCTTTTTCTATTAAATTGATGTTAATAATACTTTTATTTACATAGTGACTACAAGTATGCCCTCATTGATATTGATTCCTAATTTTATCAATAGTGGTTTGCATTATACAACAGTGAAGAAATATCTTTGGATCTGCCCAACCAATCATGACCATGAATAATCCTTGTTTTAAGTTGTAATAATAATACGAAATTCCTATCAAGATCTGTTAATAACTTCAATATGATGTTCAACCAAGTATATAAAAAGATAATATTTCTATAAATTATTGATTCACATAGAGAAGCATCTAAATTGTTGATCCCACTCAGTTCCTTTTATATCTTGAAATGTCTATTACATTTCACCCTAAATTTTTTATAATAATAAAGGTGTAACATTATTTATAAGCCCAGTCATACCAAATGGTCTTCCCAGTAATTCTGCTGTAGCTTTCCTTTGCTCCTTAATTTTCTTTGACACAAGGGCAGCATTTTCTAGACACTTTTGTGCCCTTTCAAATTTTATTTGTCTTTCTGATGATATATGCTGTGATGTCTGTAAAATAATACAATCATTAATGTTCCATCATCTGTGTCCCTGTTTGAGACAGCAGTGCCTGCATATTCTACATGTTGATGATTTAGTTACCTGTTATAAAAAAATATGTTAAAAGATATACAATTTCCTGCATCGACTTTGTTTTGATTTTCAGGGATCAGCGCAGCATCATTTTCTTAAAAGTTTATAGTATGAAAAGGAAACTTCTGTCATAGAACTCAATTATAATCTAAGTAACTACTTTCCATTAGGTAGGCTGTCAGTTTGAGTAGATTACTATAAGCATTAAATTTTTTGTGTTCTCTTCATTCACTAAAATAATAAGACACAGAGGCAAGTGCTGTAGCAAAATAAGCTAACGAAATAGACAGGGTCCAGTTACAGTATTTTCATACCTCAAATCTAGTGTTACCTACCATGAGCTACCATTATTTTATATTGGACTAATTATATTTGCACATGTGTAAGATTTACACATGTATAGACATAAAAACAGAACAGAAATAAAAAATAATTTCTTGTATCTTTTAATCTTTAACTAGAATCTTGAATTATAGGCAATGACAAAAATGTAAATAAAAACAACGCAATGATACTCAATATGGAATAAAAATAATCATATGTTTTGCACAAACACATCAATTATTATATATCGATATTCTTATTACTAATTACGCACCCTGGTAGTTTTCACACTTCCTGATTTGGACACTCCAGTAGACTGTGCTGCTATGTTTTCGTCCCCAACTTTAAATGGCTCCTTCTCGGGCGGATTATCGATGTTTTTACTGTCCGACATGGTTCACACGTTATGAGCATTTAAAAGCAAAACCGTAAGAAAATCAAAACTATCTAGCACCCACAAACACAGGAAAGATACAGGATTTAAAATGAGGGGATTAATAAATTGCTGAAAAAAAATGTAACAATACATAAATCACCACCACTCAGTCTTCTCTATATTTTGCCATTTGGCATTTGCCAAAGAAAATAAAACTCCTACCATAGACTGGACACGTCAGCAGATTGAAAATAAAGATCAAAACAAATAAAATTTAATACTACAGAATACTAGCGTTGTAGCTACTCTAATAACTAGCCAAAAAACTGTTACTCATAAAGTAGCCATGGTCAGTTTATCCGTGAACATAATAATTGACAACTGCGGTAGACGTTCGCTGGCGGTTGGCGCGGCTTCAAATAATAATAGATCATATACACGTATTAAGCAGCGAAGTAAAAAACCTAAATTTTAACTAAATTTGTAGCATGTAAATATTGGCTTAGCGAATAAGTTGACAAAGGAATAGAATCAATTCTATTTATTGACGAAGTAATCAGCCCTCTGTATCCCGTACTTTCTGCGAAAGGCGTGGCTTTACTAAATTGCATTATAGCAAGCATGAATTTCATAACAATTTAGTGAAGTCATAAGTTTGATGATATAGTGTACTTACTAAAACATGTGTAAACGTTAGACTACCTAAAATTTAGTTATTTACTTCGCCACTCAGTACGTGTATATGAAAGGCCACAGAGTAGGGAACATACATACAAAGTTCGTCGGATCAATTAATTTTTAATAAGATATCTAAAATAAATTTAATAATGGAATTTGTAAATCGGCCTCACTCTTAGTCAAAACTGATTATTTAAATAATCATGATTCATGATTACTTAATCAAGACTAACGATTACACATGTGATCTTGATTAAGAGTAATCCTGATTATGGCCATTTCTGGTCAGGAAAGTATACTTAAGGAATTGGAATCTTCTTCCTAATCATTTTAGGCTTAGTTTTACTAATGTGACTTTTTAGCTATCGCCTAGCCTTTCAGCAAGATTAGTATTTCGGTGGGCACGGCTGTTTCATAGTCAGTTTTGGGATAACGCCGCGACATTCACATAATCCTAATGGCAAGAATTATTGCCGGAGTTTCAAGGAATGCTAGACGACCTAGCTGATTCTTTAGGGCGGATACTTTAATTTAGGGCGGCAGGTCGGAAAAACTTCGAGAGGGAAGTCAAAAGAAGAATTTGGTTGGATCGGGCAGCATTTGGAAACTTACGTCGGGTCTTCTCAGCTTGTATACCACAATGCCTGAAAACCAAAGTTTTAAATCAAAGCGTCCTACCAGATATGACGTAGGGAGCTGAGACATGGATACTAACGGTTGGGCTAATCTACCAGTTTAAGGTGCGTTTAAGGACTCAACGTGCGATGGAGCGGGCTATGTTGGCCATTTTTTGAAGGATAAATGAGACTATCCGACAGAGAACCAAAATTGTCGACATAGCTCTCCGTATTAGCAAGCCGAAGTTGCAGTGGGTAGGCCATATAAGCCGAAGAACCAATGGTCGTTGGAGTAGACGCGTTCTTGAGTGGAGACCGTGGATCGGCAGACATATCTTGGGGTGCTGGCAAGGTGGAGCTATAACCTATGAAAGGTAGGCGGAAGGGATTTGATGAGAAGAGTCAAAAACCGGGCTCAATGGCACTTGTTAGGAGAGGCCTATGTCCATCAGTGGACTAGGATGGGCTGATAATGATGATAGTGATAGAACAAAAAAAAGACTGGAGAATTTAATAATAAATATAAAACGGAGTTTTACGTATATAATTACATTAATAAACTAATAATTTAAATATTTATCTTTTTTTATAAATTTGTGGAAGATATAATTTATATTCATTTGTATGTAGTAAAATAAAATCCTACATTCTCGTTGTATAATTGTTGTTTTCTTATTTTGGCGGTCAGTTGAGTGTTCAATTGTTGTCTGAGCTTGTGTTGTAGACTTGGGCAGCAGTGGAATGCTCGGCTGATCATGTGCGATGTGGAATAAATGTTTTTTTTAGCGAGACGCTAATGGAGTGATGCGTCCCTTGGGCACTGAGCTTATCTGCCAATATACAGTCTTTCACGCCGTGTGTATTATGTACAATCATGCTAAAATGTAGAAATGGTACAATAAACATAATGAAGATGGTTAAGTATTTGAAACTATGAGAGAAACTAGAGCGTGGCGGAAAAACATGACAGGAAATTTAAGTTAAATGAAATTTAAATGAATAAACTTTTATGGCTGTATGGCATAAATGCTTTTGCCGTCTCCATAAATTGAGAGGGACTGAAAACAAATAAAAAATGTCATAAATGTCATGTCATTCTAATTGTTATAACTTGAATTTTACCAATACTAAAATTTATTGCTAATATTCTACTGAGTTCGTTACAGTAAATTTCACAAGTAATTAAATTTTATGCTATTACTGTAAAATAAATCAATGGCATCTTCCCGTCTACAGGTAATGTATTAAAGTGATAAATTATGAAGTGTTTCGTCATTCATTATTTCGACCTTTACATAAATTTTTCAGGCTTCTGCGCGTCAGTTGTCCAAAACATTCAAGAACAAAACTAGATTTGATATAGGAATAGCTGCAGAATTACCTGCTGCGTATAAGAAGTTTTGGCGCGAATGGAAGGTTTTGAAGCCAGCAGCAGTTCATTTTGTGCCTCAAGAGGGAAAATGGAAGCGTGACGAACTCACAGGAGAGACATTGCCCATACAAAATGTGCCGATCCCCCTTAAACATCCTAAGGAAATCCATGAAGGAATATGGGGAGGAGAAGCTGTTGTAAAAGGTACTTTATTTTTTATTTTTTTGTATACCGGGGGAATATCCTACATAGGACCGTCAGGGACGCTGTGAGGGCAGTGTGTAAGAGTCTTACTGACTAAAAACCCCCAGAGTGTCTCTCTGATTGCTCAACCCAGGCCTGGGATGCCAAATTCGTCCAGACATCCAAGGAACAAAGGGCCTTGCTGAGGCTACTTCTCTGGGCGAGGGGTCGCAGTAAAGATCCACCCCTCCAAAACCTGACTCTCAGGCGGTGCGCTGTACACCGTGCACCACCTCCCTCTCATCCGGGCAGCAGAATCCTTCAAGTCTACTGCCTGGCTATTGTCACTGGGGGATGTCACACTCGCTTTGGGCGAATGCATCTCTCTGGTGGCGGTGCCTTGGCCGCCGAGTGGCCAGAGAAGATGTTCGCTCTCTGACCCTTTCGGCGGCCTCCTTCTACTTCATCACAACCTCGCAGAAGAATGTCACTTTCTGCCATACCTCCCCGCTGTCGACCATGGCTTTCACTACCGCCAATGTATCCCACTGACTGCCTAATAAATAATTATTCAGAATAAAAGTTGTTGTGCATAAAATGTTCATTTGTATGTAACTGTTAGTGTTGTTCAATGCACCTAATATATTATAATATCTATTAGCTATATATAGACAAGACACTGCAGATTTGCAAACATATGTGGTTGACATTTAAGGTGCTTGCATGAGGCAATTTGCCTCTTTTTTGCTGGAAACTACAAAAGAGTGAAATTCTCTTTCTATGTCTATTTTTCCAACATCTTCAAACATCAAGTGAATCAGTATTTGCTGGGTGAGCATGTTCCATCATCGGCCTCATCATCATATTCCAACAAATGAGATTGAGGTTAAGCACAAGCATTTCTAAGAAAAATAAAATAAGTACAGGTGATATTCTATCAATAGCATAATACTAATAATAATATATCCTTTTCAGGGTGAGTAGAGGTAAATACTCTAGAGGACTCTACACTTATATTATAGAGGATACAGATCTACTTTGCACTTATATATCATGCCCAACACTACCAATAGCCCAGCAGATCAGAACAAATATAGCATCCACCACCTATTTTGTCTGTGTTACCGACAATGAAGTATCTCTTAAGTCTAATTAGTTCAATAGAATAATCCTGAGAATTGTGAACAGCTGACTTACTGGTCACATTGGGCATGACATATAAGAGCCAAGCGTTTTAGGATCAGTTTGTATACTTCCAGTTGTTCATATACCTAGGGACCTTCAGTCAATGTATATGTAGGCAGGCATGATGACAGCGGCTAATGTTGTATCCTTGTCCCTTAGTGGTAGTCAACTTGGTATACTAATTTCCATCAGGTGCATTGTAGTCACTTTATTAAGCTAGTAATTAAAAAAATAAAAACCTTGTTACAGGTTTTCAAAAACGTGATCCTAGACGCCGTAGAGTACCACATTACTGGGTACCTGTACTGAAAAGAACAGTGGTGAGATCCGAAGTTCTTAACACTCATCTGTCAGTAACTGTAACAGACAGAACTATAAGTCTCATCAATGATCACTATGGATTTGATCATTATTTGCTCAAAACACCTGCTTGTGATTTAATTTCCATGCTAGCCTTGAAATTAAAGAAACAAATACTAACAGAACTTATGAATGGATGTCCGAGATATGCCCATTTACCAGAAAAACAGAAAGAAGTATATGAAGAATACAAGACATACTTATCATCAGTAAGTCGGACTTTATTTTAAAATTAAATATGAGATATGCAGATTTGATATTATGCTGACTGAAATACATTTATATAAATATATATATATATATATAAAGTGATGCATAGGGAACCCCCTTTTTATATAGTTGATAATTCTGGTAGTAAGACTATTAAAATCACCTTTTATTTCATATCATTACTATGGGGTTGCATTATACATATAACCTAACAATTTTTATAAATTTATTTACTATAGTAGTTGTGCCTACAACTTCCTTTACATAAAAGAAGTACTTTTATTTTGATAATAATTATATCCAGCTGAAATCTTTGTATAAATGATATATATCCCATCCATTCTTTCATATATTAATTACAACAATTCAATATAGGACACAATTAGTACTAGCCTTACAATAGGCGTTGTTTACAGTACTTTCATACAGAAATGCCTCCACTACGATGTTATTATAGAGTATTGATAAATACCACCACTTTTAGTCAAAATAATCGCCTGATTTTATTAAAAGGAAAACCTTATATTACATTATATTAAAAAAAAACTGGATGTATGACGATCTGCGCTATTGGCAACTTTGGGCATGACATATAAGCGCAAAGTGGATACAGCCATTTATGTATCTCTTGCTATAGTGTGACGATATATTATTATATTTTTAAAAATATTTAAATTTCCATATTAGTAGAAGTTTTTATGTATTAAAACCCTAAATTCATAACAATAATTATTTTGGGCTCTATGGCTTTAAGAAAGGGCCCTAATCAAAGTTTTTTTTTATTTATTTTCTATGTACACACATTAAACAATAACAATTTTATTAAAATTATATTGTATGTGTCTCAACCAAATTACCTGTACATTTTTTTTTCCCAAAAAATGATCCACGTGTTTTTTTAACAGTCATTACTTTTTTTATTTATAATCTGTTTGAAATATAATTGACACTAAACGTTAAAGGCAGCCTTCTACAATACATTAATTAAAACAGCATCTAAATTGGTTTAGCTATTTCTGAGATTATCATTCACTAACGCATACAGATATTCACTATGAGCATATTAATTACTGATTCCGATATTTTTTTTTTGTTAATATCATATGAGTTTTTTCTGGCGACTCACATATATACACGCTCTTGCAAATCACGGTATCTACAGAATGTTGGAGAAGTGGCTGAGGAACAAATTTATTATATGTATTGGATATATTGATTATGATACATATATTAACAAGCATACATTTTGTATGTATTTTATATGCATAAATAAAATCTAAGGTTTACAATAAAAATCATAATCAAGTTTTATTGTACACAGGACAGGCATCAGCTGGTAAATGTTTGTATATTTTAGAAAATAAAACATTATTTTTTAGTATACTCCTGAAGAAATTGAATGGTATGGCCTGACATGGTATGAGGCTTTGTGCAAGATTGCTAAGCAGAAAGAAGCCGCTAATAGACCAGTACCTCTGAAGAATGTTTATAGAAAAAACTTGGTAGAAAAGCTCAAAGCTGCAGGAATTGAAGCAAACAGTAATTCTGCAGAAGATATATCGTAAGTTTTTTTAAACGATAAACAAAGGTAAAGGTATTTGCCTTTTTTGGTGTTATTAAAGACTGGGGTTACAGTAACATGCATGAAACTTAAAAAAACAGCTAAAAAAATGCACGTGTGAATATTAGAGTCCGACCGAAACTGGTTTTCCGGCTGAAACCGAATATTCGGCCGTGGCTTCAGTTTCGGCCGAAACCGAAACTCACGTGGCCAAGTATAACAGTCAACGTGGTCAAGTAAAAAAATGAAACAAAAACTTACATGTAATCAGTTCCAGCAAAATATAACCTCTAAAGAATGTTTACTTCGGGTGATAACGCACTGACTAAGTTGTGTTGCTATAGAGCAATGCGAACGGCGCACGAATCCCGAACAAGGCCGCCAGCGTCCGCCAAAGCGTTGCCGTGAGAAACGAAGTTAGGCAAGCATGTACGACAACTACCGAAATCGGTTTCGGTTTCGGCCAAAAATCAAGTTTCGGCGGCAGTTTCGGTTTCGGCCAAATTCGGTCGGACACTAGTGAATATGCAACTACATAATCAAATATTCACTTTAATAAAATTTAGTTTGTAATAATTATTAATACTTATCGACGTTGAATCTTATGTTTACAAAACCATTGTAAATTAACTTTCAATAAATTTTCAGGAAAACCACTTCATGGCTATCAAAAATGAATCCATTTGGGAAGAAAGACGAAGCTTAGATGAACTTGTAAACATTATGAATTAGGGTAAGTCCGGGATAGTTGGCCGAAGTTTTTTTTAAGAAGAAATTTATTTTTCTTAAGAATGAAAATCAGAAAAATCAAATTGCTGAAATTAACATTATAATAAAATTCGACAACCCCAATCATCGGATTTTTACAAAAAGAAGTTTTAACATAATTAGTAAATTTAGATAGTCAGAGATTGCCTACTGCCTATTGTTGATTTAGTCCGGTCGGGATGCAAACCGATTTTGTCGACGCGTCACAATATGAGCACAATAATTCCAAAAATCATTTGTAAAAAGTCTTTTAGCAATACTATGAAAATATGCAAAACAGAAAATATCAATTTTTTTTCTTTAAGCCAATTGATCTTTCATGACATTCTATAATTTTATTACGTAACCATAAATGATTTAATATTTTTTTAGCTAAAGGCAAAATAAAATAGGAATGCCTATTTTATTTTTTATCTTTTTTTTCTTAATTTTAGAGTTAATTGTTGTTCAGACACAAAGTTAACTAACTAGACAGAATTCTGTTTTTATTTTTATTTTATTTGGGTAACTCCTTTCAGGTCAACTTCCCCGAAATTACCCTATTTAAAATATATAAATTATTATGTTTTAGACAAAGTGTAATGATTGAAGTAGATGTAATAAATGTTTGATGTTTTAAATAAATTATTTAATCCTTGTGTGAACTGTAGTAAAATTTAGTACTTATATAATTCATTATAATATTTGATGTAAGACTTCATAAAGAAGAAATATGAGTTTTTTTTGTTATTATTATTATGCATGTATATGACTGTGATAAAAAAATCTAGGCATATCACAAGGAACATTCCAGTACAAGAAACTTAATGAAGTAATTCTGACCACGCGATCTAATTTTTTTGAATAAAATTATAATTTTACGAGTGTGCTCCGTCAAAAGCCGAATCGTAACTTTCCATGAGTTGAGATTGAAGTCAAAGGTAAGTCTATGTAAAAAAATGAGCAATCGTTGTCGAGTTATAAAGTATTATAATTACAAAATTATATAAATGGTTAGATAAAATATTGCTAGTAAAAATAATATTGGACATTTTATAGGTAAAATGAAATTGTTTTTCTCCGTAACAAACATACAAAGAGTTTGTATGCTTTGAGAATGGCAAACAGTCGCGCTGGTAACATTGGACAACCAAAGTATAATGTTGTGTTGGAAAACTACGCACAAAACGTAGACGTACGTCTACGTAGGAATGGATGTGGAATAATAATAGGCACATTAACAAAGTTAAGAGTCGGCCAGTAAATCAAAATTGTTTCATATAAAATTACTCAAATGAATGTTCTCTCCATTTATAAATTTAAATAAGTACATTATAAAAATAATGTTCAAAATTCATATTTTATAAAACTTATGTTCAGTTTTTTTTTTGCATAAATTATACTTATAAAATACAACACCGAGAAAGGGAAATCATACAATTTTACAGAAAAGACAAAACTTTCAATTTTATTTTTTATTTTTGAATTCAATAAAATTCAATTCAGTTTTGTTTAAAAAGCCTGTGGTGAGCAAGCCTCTGATTTCTCATATTCGCAGTATTGTAAGAATTAAAAAGTGAAAATACTTCAGGAAAACTTTAGTTTCACTGGAAAAGTTCAAATAAAATGGCACATTAGTGTTTATTTTGTATTGTAGGATAATAGCCAATCATGTTTACAACACTTTAAACGTTATCTTTTTATTTAACACTCCCAAGTAGTTAAGATAACAAACAACATGAAAAAAATTATAATATGAGAATTAATTTTACGCCAACAAAAACGATTATTATTTAACAAAGTTTTATAGCATAAGTTCATCTTCATATTACAAACATATTAGAGATAATACTCTAAGTTTACCTTTTTTTTTAATAAAGGACAATATATTTTTTTACTTGGCAAGCATGCATATTCGTTGTACAACAATAAAGTACTTTTTTTTAAATTAAAACCGAATAATGCAACGCAAATACAATACTTTTTGTATCGTAGTTGCCACCATTTTACACACAAACGTAATCATAATCATAATTTTATTATTAGTAAAAGCCTATAAACTAGTTTCTCCTTAAAAATATTTTATCGATTATTCAAAATCGGATCGAGTGATTAAGTAATGGTGCACTCGATAGGCGAATCGTGAGGCAGGCGGTCGGCCAGCATGGCGGCGACCGCTCGCGCGAGGTACGTCATGGTGCCATAGCTGCCACTCGGGGCGCTGTCGTAAAAGTGCTGGCAGACCGAGGCCGCGCCGCCGCACACTAGCGCTCCGCCCGCGCTGCCTGGCGCCTGCTTGGCACAGCACAGAGTCGCGTCACCGTTGCACCGCATCTACTCACAAAGAAACACTGCTGTGATATGTCAACGCGAGGGCAGTACCATTGCTTTATATTCTAATGCCTCAATATGATAACTATACCGCCCTGGTGGAAAGAACAGTCGTTTAAAAAGAGCAGCGACCGTCAAAGGAGAAACTCATTGACTGACGCAATAACCCTGTCGACTCACAGGTGCTACGACAGGGGCCATGAAATAAAAAACATTTATATTACATCAATAAAAATGCAGAAACATTATACAGAAAAGAATAAATTGCAAGAAATAAAAATATAAACATTGCTACATGGGCCCTGCGTTTGCTTCATGGATCATATACAGAAGATACATTACAGAGGACATTATTTGCCACTGGTATAGTGAAGAGTTGTGTTACTTTTTATAAAGAGAAAAAAGAATAAAAATAATATACAGCAAATACAATAAAAAACCAGTTAAAACGATGTTCGCACTTAAATATCGACTACGAATATAATAGTGATACATTAATAAGAAATATAAAAATAAACAAGATTAAAATTATAAAAGAAAACGAATACATAAACTACTTGTATATAAATGATAAATTATAAAATAGTTTTTTTTTTAAATGTCAGTAGTTTGAGAGGTGAAGACAAGTTGTTTCAACATTTCATGATCATGTAGCGAAAACTACCGCGAGATGTTGCCAGACGGTGTCGCGATCTCACAAGTGGAACTCTGAACCTACCGTTTTATAAATATTTATATAAAAGGACCAGGTATATGAACCGATGGACTTATACAAGTTAATCCCGAAGCAAGTCACTATGACGGTCTTTACACTTGTGTACTATGGTCACGACCTAGTTCTGGTATTCGCCCTACCGCCTCTCAAATAATTTCTAGTATATTCTATCGACGAGATCTTTGTTTGCTTTGCTAGGCTTACCATAATTATGAAGCTATATGCCGGGAAATTAGTGAGAGATGACACGATAGAAAGAAAATGGACATGATATGATACACAATAATGGTTTATTACTTAATAAAATAATTTATAAGATATCAACAGCACTAAGTTGTAAACAGCAGGCAAAAATATATGTATAAATAATTAAAATAATTTGATCAAAAATGGTTCCATGGTAAATGAAAATAATCATTTCAAAGTTACTCCATACCTGATCTTCCAAGAATATCTGATTTGCTCTGTGTACCAACTGCTCAACACCGATGGCCTCGCCGAGATGTGCTACAGCTTTGTACTCAACAACCAGAGTCAACACCATTAGCGCCTCCACAACCAACTGTCTGTATTCGGGCTGAGGTATAGAGTTCAAAACTGTCTCTACTGCAAGAGCAAATTTCAGTTCACCGGACGTCATCTCTTGGGTTAAATTCGGCTGCAATATCTTGCCTTGAATCACCAGACCCTGACACTGCAAATAAGGTATGTTATTTTATTACTGCGATCTTACGATCAGGGTGTCTTAGAACGGATGGGTTTCAGCGTCGGATTCATCTTCACCTTCAATCAGATGTGAATGAGGTCAAGCGTCCGCCTATAATGACTATAATTCAAAAAATTACAATTAAGCTGTAAGTACTGCGCATGGAGTTAAAGAATGGGATTATGAACGGCGTCGCTTTCATACCCTCTCATTCACAACGCTGCGAAAACATAAGTAATGGCCGAAAAAAGTAACTTGGACGATTTTTAGTTTAGGCGCCAAAAAACTATAGCATCTTACTGTCTTTTCTACCGTCTGTATCATGACGAGTGTTCTGAAGAGTTATTTAACCTTGTTCTCCTTTCCATAGCAAAACCACGCGTGCAGCTATACTGTAACTCACATTCCGCCTAGGACTAAGAAATTCTCTAACTCTTACTTTTGCCGAGTCGTTGGTCTGTGGAACGGCATTCTATCATATGGGGTCCTTTAAGCGTGAAGAGATGTGCAAGCCGGCATGATCGCTGCGACTGTTGATTAGTGATGAAAATGCCCGGGAATTTTCCCAAAGTGCCCAAAACTTCCTTGGGAATATTCCCGGGAATTTACGCAATGTTCTCGGAAGTTTTGGGCACTTTGGGAAAACTTCCGGGCATTTTCATCACTACTGTTGATAGGGTTTTTTTACTGCTGAAAGTTATTGTCGTTTTTAGACTGTAGTGATGCTTACCACTAAGTGTGGTGTGGTCACTGTCCCGAGTTAGGATTAAAAGCATCATTGGACTGCAGAAGTGATTTCAAACATCGGAAAACAATTTAAATCGAACAGCTATCAACACAATAAGACTTCGTATATTTTTTTTTTCGGCACGACATTTGTTACCTGTCTGTAGACAATTCACAACCAAACCGAACTATAGGGCGAACACAGAAGGTGCTCAGCCACCGACTTATGGGTTGGTGGCCATGAAAGGGCCCCCCTGGGGCACCCTTTTGGGTACAGACTTCAACTAGGGCTGCCAGGAAAGATACCGAAGCTAACTGTGATCTACTAGCGTTTCGGAAGCGACAACCTTGAGAAGAAACGCCGAAAGAAACTCAAGGATGGGTCGGAGCGGAGATCGTATATTGATGTAACAATTTACATAAACTAAATTTAATAATTCAATAGTCATTCATAGCTATAAAACTTTTTCATTACCTTTTCAAGTACACCCCATACGCGAGGATAGAAGTCACGTGGTACTCGATTTAGTGCACCGTCTAAGCGACGTCGACGTAGCCACTGCCCCTGGCGATCCGGCTCTGCTATGGGCGCTATAACAAAAGCATTTGTTTTAATTTTCAACAATTATAAACGGAAGACAAAAACCGGGTCACTTTTTTATCTATTTTTCTTTTTTCAGTTAAAAGAAAAATATTTTTCGTATTGGTTAATTTGAAAAGTGAATCTATAGTATGGCCCTTTTGGATTGGCCACCTCTACAGTATTGTTTGGAAAACGTAAAACTTTACATTAAAGTAATTCAAAGAATAAATATTGTTAAAATTCGTACACAGATCTCGGAGAAACTAAGTTCTCAGATAGATTAAAAAATAAAAATATTCTGAATCGCCAGGAGAGATGGAAGTGTAGGTTCAAAGGGTTTGTAAGCCCGAGATGGTAAACTTGACAAGTGACACAGACTTCAAAAGGAACTTAGTAGGATTATAAGGAAAATTAAACAGTTCTTAAAAACTAGGGTAGCTTTGAGTACTGTAATAGGCAGAGCTTAAATTAATAGCTGCGCATGACTAGTAAGTCACGTTGGGCACAATATATAAAAGCAAAGTGGATACAGCTACTAATGCATCTCTGCTCACCCCGAAAAGGATGTAACGTGACGATATTTTATTATTAAAAATAGTACAGATTATACTAAATACTTACTACTAAAATACTTACGTTCTTCAATACCACCTTGAAGGGATTGCCCCTCGAGCAGAATCTGAGATTTCTTTCCATATCGATTCGATTTATTACTAACTATTGAAAAGTTGCCGCGGCCAACTGCAAACGAAGGTTTTACCTCTGTCAAATAAGTAAAAAAAATGTATGTATTTGAAATGTAACATATATACAAGCAAAACATGTATTATTACAGTGATCGGCATGTATTTTGAGCTCTAAATGACTGAATGGGGGCTTACTCAATATAAAAAGCCAAAACTTAAAATTACTTCTTATATGTACAATGAATACAATACGACTAATGGAATGTCTTTGTTTATTGCTAAATGAAAAATCTTAGGGGTATTTTTCAATACTTAACATTTAATTGTTAGGTGAAATGGCAAGTTAAAACCAGGCAAGGACTAAAGTTGTGTTTAGTTAGCTACACAAGATATTAAGTGTAGTGTATGCTTGTTATTGAAGTTTAGTGTAGTTTGTGCTTAACTTTAAATGTTGGGACTCTGATAAAACTTGGTCATTTCTTTAGACTATCGTGGATACTAATAGTCAGGAGGTGTTATTCACTGATATATGCAAAAGCTAGGTCATGAAAAAATGCTATGACAGACAAACTTGACAAAAGATAAATATACATAATGGAAATTATTCATAGAGTGACATAAGGGTACAAACACATATAAATAATTATTTTATAAACGAACACTCGCCTTTATTTTTATCGATTTTCCCCTTTATTACAAATAAAGAATTCGCTGCAAAGAAAATTTATAGACTGGTTCAATTTATAAATACATACACATAATAAATAAATTCTAAAGGGACCGTTTGTCTGACCTCTAAATATTCTTTTATTTTTAATTTAATAATATATATGTCGTAATAGCGGTGAGTGACAGATTTAAATAAATATAATATAAGAAAAGAATAATCAGTAAAATATACTTAATTTTGCTGCTGATAGACTTTTTAAGCCCGCATTTTGAAAATAACCATTTTTGATTCAATTTTTAACACTTACCACTGTTTATAGCAAATTCTTTTCCACTTAGTATATGATAGAGGAGATTCTTCATTTCAAAAGGCGATAAATTAAGCAAGTGTTCTGATGCTTCTTCACCATCACAAGATAGAGTTCTTGATAATTCTGTTGCCATGACCTAATGAAGAAACACATCATTTTTAACAGGACTTCAATCATTTTGTTCATGTTTGTAGAATAAATTAATAGTATTATCGTGTCATCATGATATATCCCTTTCATACTTAGCAGAGATTTAATAGTGACTGTATCTATATTACGATTGGACATCCTGTCCAAAGTAACTAGCAGCATTTTCGTCATTCTCATGGTGCCCGTACATTAGACTTTTGTAAAGTGCCTTGTGAGTTTGCCCTCAATATTTTCCTCAGGTTATCTATATAATCTGCGAAAATCAACAGAATAATTTTACAAAAAAAATTGATTCACCTGAATTATTAGTCCGACTCTTAACCGAAGCATTTCTAAAAACAGTTGTGGCTCAGTGCGTATGAACATGGCAAGATACACTAAAAGTTCTTGTGTTAACATTGCAGTACTCTCATCGTCACCATAAGCCTGTGAATGCAAACAGAAATAAAGTATATCTGGCAGATTGTCACCTTGTTTTCGATAAAAGTAAAAAAAAAAATCTAATCAGGATACCATAAAACGTGTATGTCAATAAAGTACCACAAATTTAAATTATGTGATATTAGATTACTTTGACATAATCCTCTAAATGTTATGAGTAGTAGACTTGAGAGAGTTTGCTGCCCGGAGATAGAAGTGGTGACCAGTATCCGGGGCGCCGCCCGTGATAAAGGTTTGGAGGCGTGGGCTCTTTACACTCACCCCTCTTAGAGAGGAAGCCTGAATAAGGCTATTCGCTCCTTGGGCAACTGGACGAATTTGGTTTCCCAGGCCTGGGTAAAGCGATCAGAAGGACATCCCGGGGGTTTTTAGTCGGTAGGAGTCTAACACACTGGGGTCGCTGCCCCTACAGCGACCCTGATGCTCCTATGCAGGATCTTCCCTTGGGATACCAAAAAAAAAGTAGTGTTACTCATATTTGATATACTCTTACTTTAAAAAAAAACTTATCTTCTTTTAATATATATTTTAAAAGTCTACCAAGGCAAGTGTGTCATAAATTCATATATAGGAATTTTTTTACTTAATTATTTCTGCTGTGTATTGGTTACATACATAAAGTTTTTATTTAAAACACTAGCTGATCCGGCAAACGTTGTTTTGCTATATAAGTTATTGTAATATCTTCTAAGATGAAATTAAGGGATGTCAAAGACAATTTTGTTCACAATTAAATACTCTTAATCAACAACACATTTATTTGGATAAAGATTAATATTATTACGTTGATACAACTCTTAACAAATAATGCATTAATTTCAACCAAAATTTGATTACCATAAAAACGGTTCTAGTGAGTTAATCTTAAAAGATAGACATATACTGTTGACATTTTTTTAGATCCTTTCAAGAGGAATAATTCTTTCTTACATATATTTTTAGTATCTTGAACCGTTTTCGCAGCGCACGCAATGGCAGCCCTCAAGGATGAATAATTTTCCCCGTTTTTTTCACATTTCCATTATTTCTTCGTTCCTAATAATTGCATCGTAATGTTATATAGCCTAAAGCCTTCCTCGATAAATGGTCTATTCAACTCAAAAAGAACTTTTCAATTCGAACCAGTAGTTCCTGAGATTAGCGCGTTCAAACAAACAAACAAACAAACTCTTCAGGTTTATAATATTAGTATAGATTTGTCCTTTTGTGGTTGTTTCGTTTATAAAATACGCAAGCCTGTGTCAATGATATTTCGAAATATAATTTAAGTAAAACTTAGGCAGGTAGAAAGAAGACTTCAACGCTTTCCTTGCCTAAGACAAATTGTAACAAAATTCTGATTTTTTTTTTAAGAGCGTGAGTTTGAAGTCTCAGTTCATACACAATATCATAAAATAAAAAAAAATGGAGTAACAACTTACCAATACATTCGTTTTGCTAAATGTAAACTAGTGATTAAATATTGAAAGTTCATTCCATGTCGTTGATACAGTTAACAATATAAAAGTTTCTACGTTGTTTGGTACAGAGCTCTTAAATAAATAACTAGCATGAGCCGATTTATTTGAAATTGTTATCATGCCTTGTTTACGACGTTTATTATCTATTTTACATTTATATTATATATATTTTTACGCTAGCAACACTCAATCAATATTTTTTATCTCCCTACCTACCTCATCCGTTTCCTTTCTCTGGGTTCGAACGCTTCGAAAACCGACAACGCGCGCGCTTCAAAAAACTCTTAAAAACGCTACAACCCTGTGTTATACAACTGTGAAAAGACTAACGCTCTGCTAACCTATCAACGCGTGAAATTGTGGTATGGACGCCTTATATGACCCTTCTTCTTCCTCACCAACTCACACGCAACTTATTGCCAAACTAACGTTAGTTGACCTTTATTACAGTTATTTTATGTTTAACTTTGTATTACATCCACACAATATTATAGTTTATCAAACCAGTATGAGTTTTTGCTGTTTTTTATTATAAACTGCCCCGAGTCAATGTAAATATGTTGGAGAAAAAAAAAAGTCATTTTATCGAATTACATATATTACCTTTTTATATTCATCATTCCGTGTATCACGACGAAATGACTGCGTGCAAAAGAACATACATAATGTAGGTATTATGAAAAATTAAGCCGCAAGCATTCTCATATACCCAAAGTAGTGTTTTCCAACTAAATAAAAATCAAAAACGACCTAGAGGTTTCTAACTTGTATGAAACGGGGATTGTCATTTTGACGGGAATTTAAAGCAACATTTTTAGTATTTTTTGGAAGTGTCACAAGAGCTTTTTCTAAAGAAACATTATTTTGTTTTATTCATCCTTTCACATGTTATATCTAACAACCTTTTACAATGGTTACAACCATTGTAAAAGGTTGATATTTTATTGTCTTATGCACTCAAGGAAGTTTAACTTCTATAAAAGCTTTTTAAAATTTACCACATTTAGGCAATACGAGCTGCACACCAGAACCTTAGTTAACTTGTACTAACCGGTGCATTTGTTCTCTAAGATGTAGGTTTTTTTTTTACACTGGCACGACATAGTGACTACAGAGTACCTGATGGTAAGTACAGTGTAGTCCAAAAACGAAAGCGACTATCAAAGGATGAAAATCTATTGATAGTCTACATCGTCATGTCGGCCCTCGTATACCACGACTGAAGGTCGCAGCAGCTTCGACTCCCAAAAAAAAAAGTTTGACTTCATTAAAGTAACTCTCAATTAGTTTCGGTGTTTACTCTTACCGTAGTTGTTTTTACTTCTTTAATAGCCCTAATTCGCGATGATCATCTAAGTTGAAGTCCATATCTACTTAAGGGGTATTTTAGAGTTGTCTCAGCCACTTTTCCTGTATAGTACCCAGACCTAAAGCGCTTTAAACAATCGCTTCTTTTATCCGGCATTCCTGTAGAATACCTCTCCAGCCCACAAGACAAGTTATTTAGGTAAAAACTTACCACATGTATCAATTGTCGCAGTTCATTCTCCGGCAAAGGGGCAGTGATAGTGTGTTCATTGTTGGGTGGCATCCCGACAGTGATTTGCTTTTGTCGAACTAGCAAGTCGGTCACTGCTTTGGCCAAATCTTCGACGCGTTTGCCCAGCATGCCAGCCGTGTGACGCACTAGGCCCCAAAGCTTCTGGCTGCACGCTTTCTCATACAGTGACTTTAGAAGATCTTTTACGGTCACTATTTTTCCATTTTCGAGCATATCTGTAATATCAAGACGAATTTTATTTGTTTGTAGGGCGATTGCCCGAACTAGGCCATGACCACAGTACACAAGTCTAAAGACCGTCATAGTGATTCGCTATGGAAAATCGCGATACAGAATCAATATGGCTTTTATCCAGGATATTGTTTTATCCAGGAACTCATATAATTAGTGGCTTTAAGTCGTGGTATATGTGGGCCAACATGACGACGGAGACTATCAATGGGTTTTCATCTTTTGATGGTCTCTTTCGTTTTAGGACTACACTGTACTTACCATCAGGTGCACTATTGACTTTTATTGCGACGAATATTGTTACAATGAAACTAGGACGAAACTTGAACACTAGATTTCTTATAATATTATAACATTCTTTAAAAGTTTCTGTTAGAAACATTGTAATAAACATTAAAATAACTTATTTACTGACCAGTGTTGAAGTCCAGTCCATGTGTGTCTACTAAATACTGCAGTATGTCTCCTTGTTCATCTAAACTTTCAGTTTCTCTCAACATGGCAAGCAGTTCGTCAGTCTCTTGTTCAGCATACAACAAATTCTGTGATTCCGATATTGTGCGATTTCGAATCACGGCTGACGGAGTTTTGTTCACAACTGAAATTACTAAGATGACTTTTACTTTTGGAGATAAATTTAATTTAATTTACTTTTAGAGACTAATATTTGCAAAATCTGTGTATTCAACAGTAATATTGTTATAATAATATTTGTAAAACTATATTTTGAAATAGTTTTATTAGGTAGTTTTAAATCATACTAGTAGACAATTTATACTCAAAATTTGCTGAATTTAAATCAGGTTCAGCAGTCACATTGTTGAGCCACTATAAAAAATCATATATTTATTTGCGGATAAAAATTACAACCTTGCCGATGTCGACAATTTTAATTGAGGATGTTGCTAGAAGCTAAATAATTCAAACTCTTTAGGTATTGACTGATGTTATAAATTTGAATTATTAAGTTATTTAAGTTAGCCACAATATATAGACCTTTAACGTATATTAGAATTATAATTATCTCTTTTATAATTTAAAACAAATAATCGACAGGTTCGATGAGATTAAAAATGGCTTACCTTCATCCTTTGGAGGAGAGGGGGTTTTCTCCTTTGTTACTTCAATTGTTGGTGTTGTAACCACACCTAAACTAGTTGTAGAAGTCCCTCTGTAATATTAATGTTTTCTCATCAGCTGTTTACTTGTTATGTAAACAAACAAACAGTAGAATAATTGTATCACTCCTGTTTAAAATGTTACCATTTGCATTAGTTTTACAAAGTGATATTACAAGTTATAACTTTAGTGTCAAAATATTGATTTTACGTGCTCTCTTTATATTGTAGATAGTTTCATTCGGTACTTACTTGGTGATAACTTTCTTTTTAGTTTCCTCTGGAGAAGGGCTTCGGCCAAACATAGGTTCTACCTCAAGCCAAGAAGGTTTTCTTTCCAGCATCGGGCCGACACACTCCCCTTCCATTCCCAATGTTTCAGCTGAAAATAAAAATGTTTATTTCATTTCTTTCTCTGATTTACAGGCTGACGCTTGACCTCAATCATACCTGGTGGAAGGCTGATGATAGACGGCGTACGTCCAACAAACAAACTTATTTTAAAGACTCCCAAATTGTAAGAAAAATGGGCGTGGTGAGTGCTCTCTACTCTTTTGCAGTTCTCATTATGAATGCAGTAGAGATTTTTTTTGTGTGGATGTAGAGATATATTGATTACATAAAAATGTTACAGAATAACTTACAACAAAAAACATCTAAATACATGTAAAGATACCTTCACAACTAAACCGGGCGAGAGAGCGAACATAGAAAATGCTCAGCCAACGATTTATGGGTTGGGTGGCAACTCAAGGGCACCCCTGTGTATATGGACCTCAACATGGGCCGCCAGCCAAAATATGAAACATAACGGTGATCTACCAGCATTTCGGAAGCGACTACTTTGAGAAGAAAAGCCGAAAGAAACTCAAGGCTGAGAGGAAGCGCAATGGTGACAGCGGTGTTTAAAAAAGTACAAACAGTTTTATTTTCGTGAAAATAGCTTTCTACAATGCACAGAGTAATCGTAGAAGTTTGGGCTCGTAATACGTTAAGTGATTTTGTGGGATGAGATAATGGCGTACGCGAGACCGCTCGCGGAACTTGTTGTAGAGAGAAATTTTTGTTAGCCGGGCTAAAAATGTTTCACTTTAATAATTACGCAGAAACAAGTAAGGTAGGCACGTAAGTTGGCGTCCATAGCAGCTGGCACTCTTGGGGAATTACTAATTTACTGGTAGTACTACCAGAATGCGACAATACTGTCACATTCGTGCACCATTAACGTAGTTGCTAAGTTAGGTTTTTAATACCTACAATAAAGAAAAACATAGTGACGAAACCCGCATCGCATACAATAGAAATGTCATGTGTATTGCCCTGAGAAAGGCGATCAGCTATGTTACTGGTCACGTTGGGCACGACATATAAGAGCAAAGTGGATACAGCCATTGATGTATTTTTTCTCACTCCACAAGAAATATAGCATGACGATGATGATGTTATTGTTAATTATTAAAATACTTACAGTCTACATTTATAGATCGTGTTTTCTTAATAGCACCTCGCACGGACATGCGCCGACGAAGACGGGCGTTGCGGACAGCGCCAGACGAACGCTGAAGGACGCTCAGCTTGTTACTAAACGATTTCAGTAAATGTTCCTCGAGATAACTTTGAACTTGTGGGTTTAACTCTATAATAACAAAATTTACATCGACGTTAATAATCATAACGACGCTTATGTGTGTGATGTGCGTATTTTGAACTCATTGAAACAAAAAAAAAAGTAAATTTGTCAAGTGTGTGTTCATTTTGGACATTCAATATGTAAACAGAGTCACTGAAGAGTAGAATAGTAAATATAGGTATATTATACATTAAACTTACTATCAGGATATCCATCCTCCTGGCTCCCCAAGAAACTTAAGTTTGTAATAGCCGATGTACTTAAAAATTCTCCTAGGTTGCCCAGTGTCACCCTGGTCCCATTTATGTAACCAGATTTGAGTTTTTTCATTGTAGTTATCATCGCCATAGGTATTTTACCTTGATCTGCAATATAACATTAGAATTGACAAGAAATAAGCGAAATAAAGTAAGCAAGTGTATTTAAATAAGAGAAAATATCTATGTTAGCTTGCTATCTAAATTGAATGATTTAAGTAGGTAACAATCCTTGAGTATTCCTTGAAAATTAGTTATTATTTTAGTACATTTTAAATATTGAGAGAAGTGCTGTTACACTTTTTCTACCTGCCTATCTCAAAAGAGAATCGGTATGAAGATAGATAGCTATATTATTATTTTGTTAATTAACTAATCTTTGACCAGCAAATGTTTTAGTTTTAAACTGTTAATAAAATTTAGTTTACAGCATTAGTAATATGTTGGTTTTTATTTTTTGGCTATTTGTTCATACAATAGTCCTATAGGTGTATTATCATATTTGTTACATTGAAGGTTTATTCTACAAGGAAATATTGTAGCAATAAGGTTTATATATTAGGAATAAATGATCTTATATTCAACTTTGATAGATATTCTGTAATAATTTAATAATGGTGTTTACAAAAAGAGAGTTTATTACAAAATAAAAATAAAAGTTCCTAATTGAATTGATATTGAATAAGTCAAATGAAGATGAAATATATTTCTTATTTTTCATATAGATGGTTAATACAAATAGGAAATAAGACAATTGAAAAGAATGAGAGAGAAATGATGATGAAGGATGGATGTTAAGTAAAGACGCATGTAAATATTGAATATATTCAATAGAAAAATAAAACACTGATTCACAAACATCCACATAAACACTAGTGTATATCACTTATCTAATAAAGCTTAAATTTGGACAATATGTTCAGTGTAAGGTTTACATGGGTCAACTAGTATAATTTAATGCCCTGTTACCTATTTTTGTTGATGTTTAAGACTAGCAATGGAACAGCAAGAAAGAAATGACTTTAAGTGAATAAATATGAGTGATTTGTAAAGTTACCTAACAAATATTGTGTGGCGAGGAGTGTGATCGTGGGGCGGCCTAGCATTTGCTTCCAGCTCATGCCCAGGAATGCGACGTTGGCAGTGAACGTGCTAGCGAGCAGAGCCGGGTCACGAGACATGTAGTATTCTTCGTAGTCAAAGTTCTAAGGCACACCACAACCATGCGGGATATTATTTCAAATAGTGAACGCTTATAGAATTGCCAGCCCTATTATACTATATTATAACATCATACCATTATATATTAAATTCTAGTATATTGGATTAGTTCTAGAAATGCTGATAACTAAATTATAGATTTTGCATTTAAAATTTATTGTTATCTAAACAAAACTGAAAATTATGTAATATGTGATAATTGTAAAAACTTTATTATTGACCAATTTATTCAATGTAAATTATTGTTTACAAAAAAATAGCAATCATCTCTAAATTATCAATTATTTCTCAGGCAAATACTTATTATTATTATTATTAACACAAATCAAATTAACACAACAATTAACTTTTCACCCTAAAAATATTTGTAAGTACATATACTACAACTGTTAGTTACTAAAAAAATATATAACTCAAGAATTAAAGAATAAAGCACTCAACATATTTTAAGTACAGACCTTAAGGAACTGAATCCAATTTAGTATTTTTAATTGTGTGTAGAAGTGTAGGAAAGAACACAAAATGTTAGAACAGATAAAAAGTCGCTTCCAATAAATAAATAAAATGGATAGATACAATGACCTGGCGCGAAGAACAAAATAATAATAGAAAAAAAAATACCTAAATGCATTTTGTTCAAGGTCAGTACGACAAGCGGTCTCCCGAGAAGATTTTGCCAAGACGACTTCAAGAAATTAATTTCAGCTTTGAGTGTGTCAACCATCAATTCAAAGTCGGAAGCAATGTAGAAACGTTTCATGTCAGAAAACTAGACCAAAGAAAATATTAGTAAATATTATGAAAAAGTTACAAAATATGTAATATAATATCTATAATTAATTGTTAGAAACCCTGCTATCACTTTAAATGTCATAATAACAAATAATATTCTTCTTACCTGTGGTGTAAATGCAAATATGCGATCATTCAGAGAATATAGTTTGCTGGTGCTAAGGATACCAACATCACGTGATTTTCTTCCTGATAAACCTAATTTCTTGTTTCTGCCTAAAAATAATATAGCCAATTACAGGTCATTTGCTACATTTCTGATAAGATATGGTGGAAAAGCTAAAATTCAAAAACTAAATGTTAGAGTAAAATTCAGCATTTTTTGAGATGTGTATTAAAAATATTTGATGGAGATATTTATATAAAAGATTTTTTGGCTACTTATCACATAACAATATCTATTCTAAATTGCAAAAAAAAAAAGTTTCATTCAAATGTGTTTATATAGCAGACATTTCATCCACTACATTAGAAGACTTTTTCTAATTGTAGTATTACAATACAATAAAAAATGATCTTTAACAAAACTAAAACAAAATCACAATAGTAAAAGAACTCATAATATGGAATAAAGATGAATAGATAACATTGTGTTACACAGAAACTATTCAGGGTCCTGTAATGGGATTCCATGGATGAGAGATTATGATAAAAACCTAAATACCAAGAAAAGTATTTTTTATAATAATATGCCAAAATGTAGTAATATTCTGTGTCAACTTGGATGTCATGATGACCTAATAGCTGCCTGAAAAGTCGAAGGTCCTGGGTTTGAGTCCCAGTAGCAGTGAACTTTCTATGATGATTAGGGCAGTTTACCACAATTCATGGATGTGTATAGTATGCATATCTTAGTCTTTTTTTTTTTTGGTGTCTCGGGGAAAAATTCTGCATAGGACCATCAGGGCCGCTGTGAGGGCAGCAATCCTGGTGTGTCAGACTCCTACTGGCTAAAAACCCCCGGGGTGTCCCTCTAATCGCTTCAACCGAGCCTGGGAAACCAAATTCATCCAAACGCCCGGAGAGCATGCATATCTTAGTCTAGTACCCATAACAATGTGTGTAATTATCAGCAAATAATATTATATTATAAATTAAGATAGATAATGCAAGTGCAATACTCAAGTTAACTTTTCACCAGTCAGCAAACTGTTAAGAGCAACAATGAAACCTTTTACCTAAGTATGTATACAGATGACTTAATACCCTAGCAGGCTGTACTTCAATAGGAGCCACTTCACTAATTGTTTGAACATGTAAATCATATTCCAGTAACTTATCCCTTATTTCATTATCTTCTGCTAGTATCACTATTTGTACAACCACATCAGGCTTCTTTTCTGAACACAACCTCCTGTTTAGAGGATCTAATTCACCAACTGCCAAAAAGCCCTAAAAATATTTATATATTATTATTTATATATTATAGATTAATTTAATTAAAAATTATTAATCTCTAAACAAGCAGCATATAAATGTGAATTAATTTAAAAATCATCTGGACAAATACTACCTAAATTACAAAAAGAAATAATAAAAATAAAAATTAAATAACAGGAAACAAGCACTTAACAGTTGTTTCAAATGTTTAGCTAATAAATATATACACATGATTAGTAAAATAGAAACATACCTCCTGTAATAATTTCCCAAGAATGTATAATGACTGAGCCCAAATAAAAGGACATCTGCCAAGGGGAATACGGTCTTGTGTGCCAGGTTCACTCTGCTCCAAATCAGCTTTGTCTGCCGGGACTGAATAGAGCTCTGGCACCAGTTTTATACCATCATCTTTCCTAATCATTATTTTCTCTAGTTTCTGCATATATTCAGAAATGTTTGTTTTATCTCCTTGAAAGCAGTAATCAAGTATCAAATAGCAAAAGAATAAAGGCCATTCACATTCAATATTTTCAAACATTCTCAATTCCCATGGCTCATAATATAAACGATTAGGATCCTCTCTTGGTGTCTTGTGGCCATCCCTAAGAAATCTTTTACATCCATACTTTCCCTGTAGTTTTGATACAATTGCATCTCTTGTCTTGGCTATCAATTGAGGATCATCAACAGCAAATGCTGGATAACTAATAATAGAAAGTAATCCAGAATCTAGCTCTTTACTATTTGATTCTCTTGGTAACATAGACTGTAACACAGCTTGGCATTTTTGGGCTTCGTCAGCTAGGACATGTATCACACTGGACGGGCCTCCACGTGCTCCAAAGAGATCCAGTTCATTCATGGCTTCAAGAGCTGCTTTAGCCATGCCGATAGAACTAGCATTAAGTTCAGGGAGACCATGATTAGTTTTATCACCCCTTTCCCAAATTCCATAATCAGGTGTACAATAAGCTGATTCAATGTAAAATACTAAATTTTGGATGAACGCCACTTCATCTAATGAAAATACAATTTGTAATCCAGATGCTGTCATCTGAGCTAATATAAGAAGGTATAAAGAGATGGCATCAATCTGGAGGTGACCCCACTCATTATCCTTGACAACTGTGCGTCCTGTTGCAGATGAGTATTTAGCATGAAGGGAGTCTAATGAATGTTGAGTTGTTTTGAATTTTTCTACTTTATCTTTTTGCTGCATCATAGCCATTAACAAGCCTGTAAAAATAAGCATATTTCTAATACTTATAAAATATTAATTAAAATTTGTATTATGCTAAAATAATAATGGTAACACCATATCCCTTTCGGGATATATTAGTGGCTGTACACACATTGCACTTATGTTGAGCCCAAGAGGACCAGTAAATACAACTGCCAATTTCAGGAAAGAATTCTCTTTTTACTAATCTTATGCCTGCCATTGGAATATATCACTCATATCGTTACCCTAACATTAGCTGCCACATTATACGGACGGATAATGCAATATCTCTTACTAAATATTTTTTACAGAATTAATTTTTACCTCTCATAAGTTTAACACAACTTTGTTCCAATTCGTACGTTTTGGCACGATCTTCATCTTGGTCTGCAATTTTTTTAAAAGCCATAGAGAGTCCCCATACCGCCAGTATACAGTAGAGATTGTCTCTAATCCAAGCATGATCGTTCTGTGGGCTAGCAGGAAATAAGCCCGTCACAGGTTGCTGGTGATCTAAAATAAGTTTATGCACAACCCTCTGGTAATAGTCCAAGCGCACACCTGAATTGCTACGTGTTCTCATCTTAAAAATCTAAAAAAAAAACATAACGAGAAACAGTAATCAATGATTGTAATTATAACATTTCTAAAAAATAGTATCAACTTTTATGTCATTTGAAAGTCGTGACCGTCAAATGTCAACTGTCAAATAAAGAGTTTTTTGTTTAAATTTTCCTTTGTGGAAAAGGCAAAAACTTGTATGGAATACAGTCTCGTCTGATGTCATTTTTCTTCAAGTCTTCTTTTTTATTACTCATTCATTGGACCGTTTCTAAAACGTTATACAATAATTAAAGTGTTAGGAAGATTGATAAGTATTTTGGTGAGAAAACACAATTGACAAAAGAAATGTAGTCTCACCAAAATAAATTATAAATTCCCTATGGCACACGGTCAGCCAGGCATTCCATTGCTGCCCAAGCTCACAACACAAGTTTAAATAACATTATACTAACATTCACCACAATAAAGAGAGAAAATTCAATGGTTTTTTGGCGAGACACTAGCGGAGTGATACATCCGTCGGGCCCCTGAGTTTTGCCGCCAATCTATAATATTCCTCGCCGTTTATATTGAGTGCAACCGTTTAGAAATCGTTCGACAAGCAACAAATGAAGATGGATACGAAATTGAAACTATATTGTATCTATGAAGAGGTATTAAAGTGTGGCGGGAAGACGTGATAGGAAAATTAATAGAACTTCTAAAGACCAAAACGTGGCTGCATGGTGTAGTAAGTTTTGCCTTTCTCAAATGGGTGGGGAAAATTAAAAATAAACTGCTATATATTTTTTTATAGCAATTAAAATGACAGGAGACCCATGACGGCTGCCGTCATAGATCAGTCAGAAAAAAAGACGTCGGAAGCAATAAATATTTAGGTACTATATCAATCAGATAAAACTAATTAAATGTCACGTCATGTCAATTAAGAAAGTCATCACCTTTATTATTGAAATAGATCGACCAGCATATAATTGTCTACCCAATAGTAGGGCTGCGACGTATTTACGTTACCAGGTTTTAAAACCAGGTTTTCACTTCGAAGTACGGCGCCCTGGTATGAGCAGAAAATACTTGCAAGTATGAAAGTATTTGCTATAGGTCGATGAGCGAAGATTATGAAACACTACACATATATATACTTACATAGGAAAACGAGCCATATCTTAATAAAGATAAGAAACAATCGTAATTGTGAATCGAAAATACTTTGAAGTTCAAAGTATTTTTTTATTTATACCATTTTGCTCCTTATTAATCATAGAACGACATGGAATAAGGGTCGAATTCGTGTGCAAGTATTTTTAAATTTAGACGCCGCGGCTGGTTACACCGCTCGCGTCGCAAGTAGCGCGGGGTACGGAGTGGGGGCCCTGGGTATGAGCAGAAAATACTTGCAAGTATGAAAGTATTTGCTATAGGTCGATGCGCGAAGAACTTGAAATACTACACATAAAATACTTACATAGGAAAACAATCCATATCTTAATAAAGATAAGAAACACAATCGTATTTGTGAATCGAAAATACTTTGGAGTTCAAAGTATTTTTTTATTTATACCATTTTGCTCCTTATTCATCATAGGATGACATAGAATACGGGTCGAATTCGTATGCAAGTATTTTTAAATTAAGTCGCCGCGGCTGGTTACACCGCTCGCGTCGCAAACCGTGCGGGGTTTGGAGTAGAGTTGCCACGAATATTCGGCAACTATTCGGTATTCGGCCTATTCGGCCACTTTTTTTGCTATTCGGTATTCGGCCGAATAGTACGTACTATTCGGCCGAATACCGAATACCAAATCATGTAAAAAAGGCACGTTGTATTACTCAAAATTATCTATTTACTTCCAAATTACAACATTTTAGTAATTAAAATTTATCAGTGGTAAGTTGTGATGGATGAAAATAAGCTTTTCAGCATTTTTTGGTAGCAAACGATTACGCTTTTCATCGTAAATGTTACTAGCCTCAGAAAATAACCTCTCACTAAACACGCTACTTCCAGGAGAAGAAAAATAAACTTTAGCAAATTTCGAAATGTTTGGGTGTTGTTTTTCGTTTGTATTGGGTATTGTATTGTCTTTGCTGGCCGCGCCAACGCAACGAGGAAAACAGGTTGCAACTTGCCTTAATCCAGCTAACGCGCCCCCGACAAGCATGTATTCCATGCCGAATATTCGGCGGCCGAATATTCGGCGCTTCGGCCGACAGCGTTGCCGAATATTCGGTATTCGGTATTCGGCCAATTCACTATTCGTGGCATCACTAGTTTGGAGTGTTTGTTATCTGTGAATGGAAAATACTTTGAAGTACAAAGTATTTTTTTATTTATACCATTTTGCTCCTTATTCATCATAGGATGACATAGAATACGGGTCGAATTCGTATGCAAGTATTTTTAAATTAAGTCGCCGCGGCTGGTTACACCGCTCGCGTCGCAAACCGCGCGGGGTTTGGAGTGTTTGTTATCTGTGAATGGAAAATACTTTGAAGTACAAAGTATTTTTTTATTTATACCATTTTGCTCCTTATTCATCATAGGATGACATAGAATACGGGTCAAATTGGTATGCAAGTATTTTAAAACCTGGTTTTCGACCCTGGTATTTTTACGTACTCGTACTTAAAAGCCCTGGTATCGAATTTAGCAAGTATATCTCATCCCTACCCAATAGCAAATCCATTCCACTAGTCTATAAGAATAAGTAAGAGATTTGACTAAATGTGCGTTCACAGAGGTACTAATAATAAACGTCATACCGTTTAATATAGGTCGAAACTCCAACGATGTCGAAAATAACAATACTTTTAACCTAACTTCGTCGATGAAATTTTAAATGTCATTAATGTGACAACAGTTTGTTTTTTTTGAAAATATGTGTTTATTTCAGTACCTGATTCAGTTAAAAATATATTTAATGAATTAATTTATCCTGATGACATGATAATAAGTAGCAAAATCCATAATTAAAATAAAGAAACTTATAGGGTGAACAGGCCATGACGAAAACAAACCCGGAGACACTGTCATTTGTTTATTCGTCGTCAAAAATCCTTAACTAACTTAACCTATGACAGGACACACTTACATGCTTAAAATCTACTAATAATACAATATCGTTTTATCGGGTGAATTTACGCGGCTGCGGAGTCGCTCGGCCGGGGGAATCGCACGGAGGATACATGTTATCCTCCGCGCGGGCGCAAGCGAACTCCCAACTTAAGTGGGTTTACGGGAGGCCTCCCCTCGTACTCCCCGCCGTACCCCGCGGAACGGAGCTGCGACGCCCGTACAGCGGACTGAGATGGAACTCGCGCTACAAACTGAGATTAAATGTTAAACTGATCATAAAGGGTGCATTTTCAACAATTTCATCATAGTAAATATAACTTCTTAAAGAGGTTGTAGATGATTGTATGTGGTGATGGTAAGTGTTCTTTTTTTAACAGCAGCAAAAACACTTTAAGGGCGGCTTGCACTAACGAATTAATCTAGTTTAAGCTTGTATAAAACGCTTATTAATTGAATTGGTTTAATTCCATCTTAATAATGATTTCAGTTTAAGAGTTGTTTATAACTAGATTTTGATTTAGTGCAAGACAATAAGTACAGATCAGCGCAAAATAGCATTTTATATAACTCTAAAGTAGATTTAATTTGTTAGCGCAAGCCGCCCTTGATGTTTTAAATGGATTTAATCATGATTACAGAGCAAGAAAATTAAAATTACGACTACTTTTTGTAATCATTAATCAGATTACATTTTGCCCATCTCTGCTACTAATGCCATTGAACACGACATATAAGCGCATTTAATTTGTTAGTGCAAGCCGCCCTTAATCGTTACCTTAGTCCATAGTTTGATTGCATGCGACGTCTGCTGCATTTACATCTATGACCAGACTTTATTTCCTCATAATACAATACATTTTTAATTTTAACATTTCAATATTTTCAACTTTCAGTTATTAATCTCAAAGTTAAGTTTCGAGAACTCTTAAATTTGAATTTTGGAGTTACTAAATACCAATCATAACAGTTCTTTTTTATTATCGGAAACTTTTTTTACACGTATTCATATTTATTATTTAGATTTTCTCAATCTTTGTGAAGTGCCTATACAATATGAATTTATGCTTCATTTGCTATGTTTTGTTTTTTCCTCTTGTAAATAGCATTAATAACATAGTGACGAATCTAAACCGTGACCATAACGAAACATTAGCTACACACGATGTAGTAAAGGAATCGATAAATAAAAAAACAACTGTAATGATAAGTGAAGCTGGTTCACAATTGGCTGACAGTAAAAGTATAGCTCTACCAAAGGAAAATTCTATTATCGACCTTAAATCTGTTAATGAAGAATTGGGAACAGTTAAACAGAAGTCAATCCAAGCTCGTAAAGGTGCAGGAAATCCATCAGAAGAATCAATAGTGCCACATAATGTAACCATCATTACCAGTGGCATAACACAGAACAAATCTTTGTTTAAAAATACCACTAAAGAATCCAATGCTTCTGATAAAAATGGTGGGTTTACTCAAACAGCTACTTCAGGTACTCTTAATTACACACAAACTAAAGTTGTATCAGAACATGTTGATAAAGTATTTAAAAAGAAACCTGTGCTATCATATGATGCTTTAGCCAATAGAGATATAAATATTAACAACAAAGGAACAATCTCTTTAATAAAATCTTCTATAAATACATCAGTCAATGATCAAATACCACCACCAGATAGAGATGTTAAAAGTTACAAAATGGCAACAAAACATCCAGGAATGGTTACACCTGTGGTGATAACTATATTGGTTGTACCAGTATTTGCATTACTGGGTTATATGGCTTTTACGAGAGGAAGGGAGGCATGGAAGAACAGACATTACAAAAGGATGGACTTTTTGCTGGACGGCATGTATAATGAATGAGAATTCATGCAGAAATATTGAAACACTACTGAACATTATTGTTAAAAACTACTTAGTAAATATTTACAATGCAATAATCACATCAGGAAATTTAAACCCAATTAATTATTGAGGCTAATAAATTCGGAATTTGTTCCCTTAAAATAACTTCTTAATACAAAATTTGTGTACTATTTAATTTTTAAACTGTTCTTGAATATAAAAACCAGAAACAAAAAAATGCCAAATAAAAAATCATAAAACAGTAGTTTGGTTTATATGGACAAAAAATTAAACTCAAAACATCTTATATTAGCAAAAATAATTTTGCTGCATTAATTATTAGTAGAATCATTTGATTTGAAAAACAACCATAAAACTATTGATTTGATTTTTGTTTTGAAATAATTTTAGTTATTGCTGTTAAAATTTCTGACATGTTAAACATCCTTATTTAAAAATTGAACTGTATTTCAAGATCTAATCTTTATTGATGAAGAAATTATCAATATTTTTTCAATAATATAAACATAATAACGTAATATATGTATATAAAAAACATCACTATCAGCTACATACTATACCATATACATACCAGTTTGAAATATTTAAACCTTTTAAAAGTTTTTTTTTATATATTTGTGTGTATTATTGAAATTTATTTATATAGCTTTTATTTTTAGACTTATTTTATTACTAATGTAGATAAAGATAAAAAAATATCTTTAGGTTCAAGAAATACAACACATTGATTGTTATTTATAATGTATAGATTTCTTTCTATGTTTAAATTGTTCAAACTGTTATTAAACTGTGTTGTCACTATTAGAATCCTATTTGAGTAGGTGGTGACTTTTTATAAGTGGTGATTCCCAACATATATTAATTGTTATGAGAGAAGTCACTGATGAAGTCACATTTGCTGCTTGTGCTTACATAAAATTATTCTAATTGATAGTGGCATTGGTTAATCAAGTGTAACATGATAAATAAAATGCATAATCCATAAAATAGAAAAAAAAAGCAAAAATAGAATTTAAAAAGTTAATTATTAAGTGATTTAGTAAGCAATAATATAATGCTCGATTTGTAATGGTGCTCACATTACACAATTAAGTGAATATAGAATCCAAGTGTCCTTACTAAAATGTCTTCCTCCTAGACTATAAGATATTAAACAAACTGTTGTGATATTTTCAGAATTTTATACAAAAGTTATTTGATAAATATTGTATTAATGTATTTGATAATATACTATTAAGTTATAACTTGAAACAAAGTATTATTATATTTAGTAATAAAGAGGTAACATATCAGAGATGGGCTAAATTTATATTATGTAATTATTATTTATGTAATCATGATTCACTTGTAAACTTTAATGAGTCATCTATTTATATGCAATTGAGGATTCCTTAGTGTTTAAAACCAAAAAAGGCATAAAATAGTCATATTGATGATGCAAAACTCAAAATGTAATTGTAATCGTTTTTTCATTAATTTTATTGCAGTTTGCGCATCTATGGTACTGTATGTTTAAGATTTGAAAATTTTAACTATCTGTTTATTTTAACTTTTACATGGTTTTTATAGTAGTCATTTAAACATATACATTATAATGCTTTAAATATTTTATGATTTAATAAATGATTAAGTATGTAATATCAATTCAACATTACTAATTTTAAAATAATAGGAAAAAAAATACTTTTAATAAAATAATTATAAAATGCTGTTTTATAACTTTTAATTCAAAATTTATCAAGTTGTAAATAGTATATATGTATTTCAAACCTCACCATCTCGGTCATTAATCTTTAGTGTAATCATTTAGAATAATTAAGTACTTCAACTAACTGATCGGAGGATAATCACAACTGAAATTAATTTATAAATAAATTTCAATTGACCTTATTTTAAACTTACAGGCTGACGGCCCACCCAATGGTAAATGGTTAATTCTGCCTTTGGACGACTAGGATTGTATATTATTAAAAAAAAAGTACAGGAATATGGGGGAAGTTAATCAATAAGATGTATAATATTAAACCAAGAAACATTTTGCGAAATCATGGCTAGAAGTCATTGCTAAATGAAAATTAGGCTTTAAATGTACAGAGCCTTTGACCAGTTACACCTGTAGTACATTCATACTGAAATTTTAAAGAATACATCATATTAAATGAATTTTTTAAAGGCAAAATAGCAAGGGCGTTATACAAATATATATACAAGATAAAAATTTTCATTCAAATTTTACTTAAAAAATTAAATATGATTGACCTTCGATCCTATAAATAAATAAAAAAACACGAATAAAACAGACAAGGCCGTATGAGTGAGTTCCTTTAACCGGACTTTTGGCGAATATAATAGACAACACCAACAAATGTCAAAATGTCAAAGCATTTCTTTTTGTGGATTTGTGCTGTGTTGTGTACTGTGCTGCCTATCTGAATTTCCAAAATTGATGTAATCTTCATCGCATTCCTATTACTGATTATTTAATTAATGAGAAATGTAAAACCATTATTAGATATATTTTTTCTTTAAAAATATTTAACCTTGATCATTAAACGTCAAATATGATTTGGTAAGTGAATTCTGTAAGTTAAATTAATTGTTACTTAATTTATAAGTACATTTTTTTTTATAAATAATATTCTTTATTTATATTTTATTATTTATTTCCCATTATATTCAATTTTCTATACTTTTAATCAATACCAATGTCAATTGCAATAGAAAGTTAAACTATAAATTAATAAGTATACACCTTCTAGTAAAGGGATAAGTCATTTGCTCAGACGATTTCATAGCTAATCATATAGCTACTTATTTTACTGTAATGTTATGTAGTGTACAGTAATGATTAATAAATTGGAATTAACAGGAAATAATATAAATTAAAGGTTAAATCTTTATATTCTAGATAGAAGTCTTCAACATACAAATATTTATTTAAAAATATTTACATTCATAAATAAACCCACATCTAATATTTTATTTTATTTAAGTTGATGATATAAATAAGAAATAGAATTTCATATTTTTAATAGTTAATGTATTCCTAAAAGAAAAAAAACCTAGTTTTATCATAAAGGTTTTGTAATATGAAGATTAGTGTTATATATTATTAATAGCTACAATTCCATTATTTAATATTTTCAATTTAACTAATAATTGACTTGATTTGCTATATTTGTTTTAAAAGTAACATATTATATAATTTCTTTATTATGTAGTATAAGAATAAAGTTTAATTACAATTTGTATAAATGTTGTAACTCAAATCAATTCAATTTTTCTGCTATTACATTTTACCAAGAAATTCACTTATGCCTGTGTATATTTTGTATCCTTTTGTAACTAAAAATGTTGTATATTTGTAAATTTGTATTATTGTTAACTTATTATAGCTCACCTATGCTTTGTCAAGATTTGCTAAATCTATCCCACTATCTATCTATGAATCAAGAGGATTAATTGACCATTACTTTTTGAATGACATATAATTACCCCAAATTACTCTGATTACCTTGAAAGAGATGTGGCATAACAATATATGATTTTTTATTATTACTAAAATATAATTATTTTAGTGTATATTTTAAGTGATTTTATTATTTTGTTATGTAGAATCATATAAGAACCACATCAACAAATTGGTGTCATAGTGATGGATTAGTGCTTGGAGTGTATGATGTGAATATAATGAGTGCACCAAGAGGCTGTGTGAGTTGCAGCGATGGGTCACAACAGTTTGATACAAAGCAGGACCTTGAATGCTCTGATGGTGAAGATGTTCAGATCCGGCTGGCCCCACACGTTCAGGCGTATCTGGCTCGGAACAATTCTACAACAAATTGTTGTGGCTTGACCATACCTATTGCGTTTGAGAGAGCTGCTACTGGCACTTGGTGGAACCCTAGATTTGATTCTGAAATACTTGAAGGCCAATATAGAAGTAGTTCCTTTAGACAAATTAGATTAAGATTTAGGTAAGTTTGTCTTTTGGTTCTGAGCTGATATTATTCTGCATAATAATTTATTCCTGCATGTGTGTTCTTTCAAATTTAAAATACTTTAAAAATTGCTCAAAGACCCAGCTGAAATATTTTCAAATTGATATCTATGGTTTTTTCTTTCAGATTTGCACTTTTATACATTTTGATATTTTCTATATCATGGTTTATTTACTTTATGGTTCTTGGTTTCAATGGTGTGACAGTAAAATGGGCATTCCTAAGTTCTCTGTTTGCTGGCATTCTATTGATAACTTGTGTGATGCTGTATGTGACCTTTACCAATTTTTATAAGATATACACTTTCAAGCTATCATTAATCATGGCACTCGCCCTGTGTACCCTCAGTCTATCACTGGTGACTTTGACAACTCACCTTGATACAAATATGTCTCAGGCTGCAGACATCAGTCAATCAGGGCATTTTACTATGTGCATCGAAATTTTATTGATTGTGTACACATTAACGCCATTGCCACTATTTGTCTGTGTTATTATTGGAATTTTATATTCAATAGTGTTTGAAGTTTTGAACATAGTTTTGCATTTATCGGAACAAGAATGGCAGTGGCCTGGAATGTTTGTGAGAATATTACTTCAGCTTTGTGTACACATAATAGGTGTACATATATACTTGATGACATTTGTAAGAATGCGTGGCACATTTATGAAAGTTGGTCAGAGCTTATTGGTCAGACAACAGCTTGAAATGGAAAAGCAGTTGAAGGAGAAAATGATACATTCTGTTATGCCACCAAAACTTGCCAGTTGGTTGATGGAGGAACAAGTACTTGAACCTGAGACAACTCTAAAAGCGCAGTATCCAGTTACCATAAGAACTTCAAACCCAGGGGCATCAGATATCAAGTCATTATTTAGACCTTTTAATATGAGTTGTATGGATAATGTTAGTATTCTGTTTGCTGATATAGTTGGCTTTACCAGAATGTCTAGTAACAAAGGTGCTGAAGAATTAGTGAATATATTAAACGATCTTTTTGAAAAATTTGATGAGCTATGTGTAATTCATGGATGTGAGAAAATATCGACATTAGGTGATTGCTACTATTGTGTGTCCGGTTGTCCAGAACCAAGGCCTGACCATGCCACTTGTTGTGTTGAGATGGGATTAGGTGAGTTACATATAAGTGGTATTTATTCATCAATTGGACTATATTCTGCAAGGATATTCCAACATGCAAACAATTACTACTGTTAAGGTTTGACAGTTGAAAATTATCTGGACTTTCATGTGATGAATATTTCTGTTCTATCAATTACAAATATTTTTTATGACAGTAAACTAATTCAAAACTATGAAAAAGTCTGATAAGGCAAAGCCGAAGTGTTGAATTTCTTACAAAGATTTTAGTTAGTTGGAGCATATCTGCATAATAAGGTCCAATAATGTAAAATAAAATTATGTAACTTCGCAATATATGCTGTCATTAATTCACAGGTATGATAGATGCAATACAAGATTTTGACAGAGAGCGTGATGAAGGGATTAATATGAGAGTCGGGGTCCATACAGGAACTGTTCTGTGTGGTATAGTGGGCACACGTAGATTTAAATTTGATGTTTGGAGTAATGATGTCACCTTCGCTAATAAAATGGAGTCTACTGGTAAACCCGGCCGTGTACATATTTCAGAAGATACTAGCCGCTTCCTTGGTGGTTCTTATGTGTTAGAAGAAGGCGAAGAAGTATTTGGTAAGATTAATATAGAAAAAATATTACTTTTTTTTTTAAATGCCTATGTGTATATTGTATTTTTTTTCCCTCAGGTCATAAAACATATTTTATTGAAGGTCGACAGCTTTATTCCTCGTATAACCGTGAACAGTGCATTACTCCTTCTAATCCCATAAACTTACGTTTTATCATATCTCCTGCAGCATCTCCTCAGTCAATCCTGTCCTTCAATCATTCTCCGAAATCGCAAACGCCGAGAGATGAGAGCAAGCTCGGCTCACGTAAACCGGACTCTAACAATTTCCTATCTCCGAACTCTTTTCCGTACCGCAACAAAGCCAGCTCACTGCCAAGCATATTGGATTCGGACGTAGAATTAGACGAAAAAAGGGAGAAAGGTGTAACGGAAACAGACAGCTCTTCAAAAAGCCCAACATCTGTTGGTAAGTTATATTAATGTTTAATCGAATTGTAGTTAGGCCATTTACGTTTTTGACTATATACATATAGAATAAAAAAAAATCATTAAAATTTTTTTTTTTTATTTATCATACAATTTCATTAACGTCGGCTCCGGATCTCTTCGAGGCCAGGCAAAATAGTACTATCTCTAGATCCCCAAGCCAATCGTTTTTACCTTTGTTTCTCAATTATATGGATTAATTCAATAAAAAAGTGTTTACAGCACAGTTTTAAGACTTTATGCTCTATAATGTAAAAATGACAATATTATTTATTACATAGAATGCGAAATAGTCACTAAAAACTACCTTCAACCTTAAGACATGGTAATGATATCTTGTGACACTTTTGAATTAACTTTTAAAACGTCAAAACAAAGGCTAGTTCAAATTTTCAGCTTATTTTTTATGGAGAGGTTGGCCCACTATTTTAGTATTATTCAGAAGGTACGCTGCCTGATGGACTGGTTTGCTGGCCCTAGAACTTGGTGCCGCGGGCCCTAGCATAATAACTACAGCGCTGACAAACATAGTGTTCAAAACCACAGAGGTTTGTTTCTTACAAACCTCGTAGCTAATCATCGTCTTTTTTACTTGGGGAAAATCCTTGGGGAAGATGATACCTTCCCCGATACTGCTCGTTGTATTTAGGCAGAGCATGTCACAATGCCCAGCCAACTTCTCGAGGGCCGCTAAACCAGTTGCTCAGGGCCCCCACCCTGAGCAGCCACGACCCCAAAGACATAAGCAACCGGTCGTGGATCGACCGATCGGCTGGGACTGATGTACCAGTGTGGTTGCCGGCACCCTAGTGTCTCCTTCGAGCGGCCTTCTGCCGTTCTCGCTTTGCGGCCTCCTTCTGGGACATGACATCCTCACAGAAGGAGACCACGGCCCTCCAGTTGTCATACCCTGTCAGCATTCCCGACGCCACTGCTGGCAGGGAGATGTCGTGTCAGATCCTTCGGACCAGGTCCCGCCGCTCGTTGCCCCACGCCGAGCAGCTAATCATCGTCTACTTTAAGATGGCAAAGGTCCTCTGGCACATATTATTGTTAATTGATCATTCAAGTATACACAGTAAACAACTAAGCAAATACATTTTAGAAATATGTAGTAATAGAACTCATTCAGTAGATGTTGTTAAATAAATATAAATTAAAAAAAGCTCTGGATATTCAACTTATATTTTATACACGGGGTGATATATAAGGCTTTTTTATTTCTCAAAATATCGGAACCATCGCCTGTTAAATTCGCCTGATTTCTACTAAACGTGTGAATACAGTGTTACGTGATATTTATTTGGAAAGGAAGCACAGCGCGTGCTTAAGTGGCAGCAGATTGCTATAGTAATTCATTACGTAAATACGCGGAGTTTGTCGTTGATAGGAACCATCAGCCTATCTGTAGAGGATTTGTTGTTACGCTCAGGCACGTGACCTGAACCGAATATTGAAAATACTGGTTTTATCAACCTTTATTTTAATGAGTTATAATTATTGTACATATATTTATCAAGATAAAATACGTAGATTCCGATATGTTTTATTAAAAATCCTACAACTATAGAGTTATTATTCCAGCTGTATTTATTCCCTTTTGCCATATATAATGAAATCGTTTTTGGGTGAAGTATAATTATTTAATTGCGAAACAATATTCATACATTTTTAATCTCCATCTATATAGAAACGGGGATATTCGATGATTATTCCGGAATAGTAGCCATCCTATCGCAGAGAGGTGAAAAGAACTCTTTGAATATAGCTATACAGTATTTTCTTCTCGTTCGAGTAGAAAGCAAAAAGGAACTCTTAGTTAGAGGCTAGTAAAAATATATTTAAAGAATTAATTACCAGGTAGACGCAATTGCCCCTGCCAACTATGATATAGGTAAATACATATTATGTAATATCGTATTAAGGATTTTTTCCATAATCAACAACACGAGATACATTCAGATGATGTTAGATGTTAGATCAATCACTTAGAGTACTATTGTGGTTAAATCAAATCAATCTATGATGCTAAATAATGTAATGATGAGATAATATCTAAAGACGTCGAAATTTTTATTTAGTATAATATTAGCGAACTGGAAAATTAAAATAATATAAACAATCATTTATTCACTCGTCTCTGCCTGTTTTATTGTACAAGTATTTTAATGAAATACGTATCTGTTACTTATACTGGTAATCTTAAACTTTAAAAAATTGGATGGTCCAAAATTCAAGAAACCACAAAGCCCATTTAGAAACAACTGTAAAAGAAATTAAAAATAAACTGAAAAAATATGTTTTTTTTTAATCTGACACCAAATAAGATAAGTACCATAGATAGAAATGCGTTAAAAAGATCATTCACCGCATACTCTTTTGGATAATCTGTTAAACGGGTTTTAAAAAAAAATAACTCGAAATATTATCTTGCAGGGAGCTATGGAAAATATACCAATAAGTTAAAAAATTGGAAGGTGCCTAGGTTTCTGAGAAAACACTCAGACACTCCGTTACATGAAATGAAAAAACGCGAATTGAATGAAAAAACGATAAATTTCTTGGAACGTGGTGATGAATCTTCCACAGTCCAATCAAACAACGGTTATCAGCAAGTGCCAATTGTGATCGAATCTCAAGACAATAAGAAGTCGGTGCAAAGTACGAGCAAACTGCATTTACCGCAGAGTAACATGTCTTCGTCGGCGGAGAAAGAAATTATTGATATTAGGTCTTATTTAAGTCAGTCGCGAAGTAACATGTCTCCCTTCGCAAGAAGTAGCAGTTACAGGTCGCAGTATGGACGCCAGAATACCATTGAGGTAATTAAACAAAATATAATAATTTTCCCTCACGTTTTCCGTGAGTTGTGACAAACTAAGTACAAGAGTCACATGCTGACCGCTGAAGGAAAAGATCGTGAGAAACATGTATGATATTTAATAGTGTCCGACCGAAAATTCGGTTTCGGTTTCGGCCGAGTTTCGGCCAAAAATCAAGTTTCGGCGGCAGTTTCGGTTTCGGCCAAAATTGGCCGAAACTTTTGCCGAAACCGAAACTGATTTCGGTAGTTGTCGTACATGCTTGCCTAACTTCGTTTCTCGCGGCAACGCTTTGGCGGACGCTGGAGGCCCTGTTCGGAATTCGTGCGCCGTTCGCATTGCTCTATAGCAACAGAACTTAGTCGGTGCGTTATCACCCGACGTAAACATTCTTTAGAGGTTATGTTTTGATGGAACTGATTACATGTAAGTATTGTTTCATTTTTTTTTACTTGACCACGTTGATTTTTATACTTGACGACGTGAGTTTCGGTTTCGGCCGGAAAACCAGTTTCGGTCGGACTCTAATATTTAACAATATTATTAAGGTTAATGTCCTGAGACCGGCGATCAGATGTGTAGCTGATCCATTGCACATTGCGTAGAAATGTAAAGTGGTAGCAATGTAACGATGTTTTGTTATTAATTATATGAAATCAGGCTATAATTCTTTGAAGGTAAGCAGAGGCATGTAAGTGGCTGACAGCTGAATCTAATTTTCGCTTATATTTCGTGCCCATCTTGATTAAAAACACAGGTTGATTCATGGCGCACCAAACACTGTTTTTGTATAATGGTGTACGAATTTCTTCACGTTCGACGTGACATGAAGAAACGTCTGATCTGACGTGTAATAATACGTTTTTAATTAATTAATTTATTACTATTATAGCTACTTTTCTTATGCTACTGATGTAACAAACAGTATCAAGTTTTATTACAAAGTAAAGTAATATTATACCTATTACATACATATATGGTGTGACACTAATATTAATTACAAAGTTCAAGGTTGTTTATATGATTATGGCATCTGCTCATTGTGTTTATAATGCGCTTACATGAGCTGGCGTGATGTTTAGTTAACAAAAATACGATTTTATTATCTGGTCTTGCCCTTGACTCTGAGGAGGGTAATAAATATTATCGGTTGTGTAACGCTGTCTTAAAAACAAATGAACTCTAACGCTCAGATTTGATACGAATACGATGAATGGTAAAACGTAGAATCAAAGTAAATGTGTTATTGTGTAAAGCAAACTGTTCACGTTCCCAGTGTTTATGAATGCTTAGTTGTAACATCAATTTATGGCAAATCATCGTAACATCGTGAATATTTGTAAAGTCGCTTCCATTTAATGTTTCATGAAATATATAATTTATATATTAGGATTTTTCCTGAAATTAGCAAATAGTTAGGCAGTTGTGAAATATTAAAAATAACTGAGATAATTTGCTATACTTTACCTCTTTCTCTACTTAATGTTATACCTTGATGTCTGATATGTTACCATACTTTTCTCAAGACCAAGTAGAGTAAAATCTAAAACCAGCAATAGTTCAGCACACACAATACAAGAACGATCTATATACAGTTGCAGACGTAAATATCAGTAAATTATATATACTATACACGTATATTCTCTCTATCACTGTATTATGATATAATTTTCATAATAAATACTTTTGACTGGTATCCACAGTACATGTTCAAACTTCATTTACTGCTAGGTCAATGTGTCTGATACTTCATAAATAATAATGTTCAAACTTCATTTACTGCTAGGTCAATGTGTCTGATACTTCATAAATAATAGACTCTATTTATCATTGGCTGCAGTATTATTGCTTTATCATGTCACTGTAAAAAAAATAAAGGTTTATTGTTGAGGTGCCCGTGTGCCGAGCTCGCAGCTCGACGCTGACAAACCAGTGCGAATTAATTCGGCCCAAAGACAGACGGTTGAATTTGCCTCTACCGTCGCCGCACTCGCTGCGCACGCAAGACGACGCGGTCAGCCTCTGTCCTTCAGTTAACAGCAGGAAAGATTCCGGCATCAGAAGCACCAGCCGACGCTCGAGCATACAGCACCAGGTATAAACATACACTTTGATGTATCCCCATTGACGTGAATACGCGCGTAAATAACTGGTGCATAAACATTTACTAATTTTTTATAAATAAACTGGCAAAATTGAGCGAGAGCTCGGAGATTTTTAACGAATGCGAAACGGGCAGTAAACGTGGTTTAAAACTGTAAACATGCTCTTCCAAAGTTATGTGCAATGGCCGTAAATAATTCACAGCCGTTGCCGTCGTCTTACATCTTTGTTGTCTTTGACTGTTTTTAAGGCTCATAGTTGCTTGTAATTTCAATTATAAATTTCAATATGACTATAATCGCATGGTGCAAACAATATACTGTGACAATATAATCGAAAAACTTTAATTATGTGTCATAAATCATTAGTAAATGGCATTAAATTCCAATGTACATAAAAAAAATTGTCATTTTTTTCATAAATTATATATTTTATCGATAATACCAATATAGAAGCGAAATCCTTCAGCTCTAAAAGGATTATAATTGCACCCGGTATAAAACTATTCATACAGAATACTTCTATATTTTTAAGACAGAATTTGTATATACTGATGAGCAATAATGGAATAATTTAAATCAATGGAAATTACACTTAGAAATCTTGTATCTGCCATTTCTTGGCCACATCACTATGCCTTTGTCATTTTATTAGTAACTTAATTTTTGTGTTGTTTACGAACCTCAAGTTGGGAAACATTGATTTAAATCAGGGGTCGGCAACCAGCGGCCCGCGGGCAACAAACGGCCCCTAAGCTATTGCGGTGCCGCTCACGCAAGTAAGAACCGTTCTACACGACGCCGCACCGCAGACAATAATTTTAAAATACTTACAGACACAAATTTTAATTTCATATTTATTATTTTGTGTGCGCGGAACTCGGGAGATTCAATTTAAGCGATTACAGTCGAAGCGGAACTGTTAGGCTGTGAAGTGATATTGTCGTCTTTTCGTTAAAAAATGTAAAAAATAGTTTTATCTACAAAATTTTTATTTATTAGAAGAAATGTGGCCCGCACCAATATACTCATATAACATTTGTGGCCCTTATATAAGAAAAGGTTGCCAATCTGTGATTTAAATGATCAATTTACCGCGAAAACCATCATAAAACACGTCTAAACTAAAAAATAACCTTAAGCATGAGTGTAGTTTCTGTTAGATGTCAGGAGACTAAAATTAACCTCACCTGATTATACATGTAGACGAGAAAAAAATGTTTTCATTTTTCAGATTTATGCGCTGAATTATATCGCGAACTCTCAAAATGATATGTTGCAGCATCGAGTCTCAGGATATTACACTTCTAGTCAATCGTCGCTCAACGAAGCACATTTCAAGAGTCGCTTGCCGCCGCCCCTTAACGACCAACAGGTTCAGAAATTAAGGAAACAATCCGATTTACAACTTATCCGCTGCGTTCAAGACAATGCTCGCTCGGGAATTAACTACTTCGTTCAACCGCCTCTCAATAGATTCACTCTCTTCTTCAAGTCTCGTGAAATGGAGAAATGTTACAGGGACAAAGCGCACAGAAGTGACGATTGCGAAGACCTGCCGCCCACGCTAACGACGTCGCGGTTCAACACCGCTCTTGATATCCTTGTCTCGGCGATTATTTTCCTTGCGATCAGCGCTTCGATATTCATAGTGTATGACGACTGGCACAGTAGCGTTGGATGGTTTGTATTTTTTACGTTTATAGAAGCCGCGGCTATCTCGTTTTGTGTTTATAGACATTACTTGAAGTGGAAAACTCACCACGATCCAATATTGGCCGCGGATTTCGATAGGAAATCTGTCAAAATATTCAAAAAATTAACAAATTGGCATCCGTGGCATTTATCGGGTAGTGTATTGATCAGTTTACCTATTCTCGTTGTTTTGATTAATTTCTCCTGTCAAAACACGACGATGATAATATTGCGGGGGGAACAATCTTTTTACGTGTATCTTCTATGCACAGCGATCGTACACTTTTGTAATTTCACTCAAATGAATTGGCTTGTGAAAAATACTTTGGTGACGCTGTACGCCGGTTTGTTTTTATTCTTCGCTGTTCTCGGTTGTCATGAGGTTAATACTCAATTGATAAATACTAACAATAATGTAAATCTACAATACATTGCTCAGAATTATACAGATTACGAATTCGAAACGAATAGTAGTGATATCTTTGGGGAAAACTGGAATAGCACGGAGGCCTTTGGTGGGACGCTGCACAGAATCCACCTGTTTGAGCTTTATTTAGACGTAGTGCTGTTGTTAATGTTAGTTTGGTTCCTGAATCGTGAGTTCGAAATCAGCTATCGACTCAGCTTTTACAGTAATGTTATCGCGAATCGCGATAAACAGAGAGTTCAGAATATGAGGAATCAAGCAGATTTGTTGCTTCATAATATAATACCGCGGCATGTAGCCGACCAGCTCAAAAACACGGCCAAGTATTCGGAAAATCATAAAGACGTAGGTATTATATTTGCTAGTATAGTGAACTTCAATGAAATGTACGATGAATCCTATTTAAAAGGCAAGGAATATCTGAGGGTGCTCAATGAGTTGATTGCTGATTTCGATGAATTATTAGAACGACCTCAATTTCAGCATGTTGAAAAGATCAAAACAATAGGTAGCACCTTTATGGCAGCGAGCGGACTCAATCCCGATCTAAGGCACTCCTCCCGTGGTACTTACGACCACTTGTACCAACTGATGGATTTCGCGTTAGAAATGCAGAAAGTTGTCGATAATTTCAATCAAGATTTACTGGAATTCGATTTTATACTCAGGATCGGTTATAACTTTGGCGACGTTACAGCAGGCGTGATAGGTACATCTAAACTTTATTACGATATCTGGGGAGACGCTGTTAATATAGCGTCCAGGATGGACTCAACTGGGGTTGTCAAACGTATCCAAGTCGGCGAGGCATGTATACCTGTGTTGTCTGACCGATACGAATTCGAACCTCGTGGTAGCGTATATGTCAAGGGCAAAGATAACATGAATGTTTATCTCGTTGTAAGAAAAAATGATACGTATGTAGATTAAAATATATATTATTTATAAAGCAAAGTAGAATCTGTGATTTATTATTTATATCGATAATACGAAATACTTTATGAAAAAAATATTTATTGTGTGCATCGTATTTAGGTAAAGTAGGAGCTTGAATAAATACTCTCGAGTGTTAAAAAGCTATTAATTTATTGTTAATTTAGCTTACGTATATGCGTGGGAATGAATATGTTAAGTTAATAAAGAAGTTATTTATTAATATAAAAATAACGAAATCTCCTTGCCTGTTTAAAAAATCTGTGACCAGTGTTCTAGTCTACTAAATTTTTGGTGTTATCCAATTTATAATTGTTTATATATAAGAAAATGTATTAGGTGTATTGGCGGTAAATAACGCGTACGATAACATTTTATCCATAGAATATTATGGCAGCTTGAATATTATTTGGATTTACATCAATGCTAATTAATATTTAAATTATTTTCTTTAGATAGTTACATAAAAAGTAATTTATATTTGTATATAAAAAGAAAATACTATCAACGACGTACTTGTGAAAGTAATTTATATTTATGAAATCGAGGGGTGAAAGGCTATTTGGCTTAAGCGACATTTTTTTGGTGATCTAATAATATATATTTTTTCTAAATCGGTAAAAAACGCTGATTCCGAAAATATGTATTACAGAATATCACCAAAATATGTCGCTTAAGCCAAATAGCCTTTCTCCCCTCGAAATGTGTAGTCTTAAGAAACGGTACTAACGTTGGGTAATTGTTAGATTTGTTTGAAAGTGTAGGTAGTTGTGTAGATTATTATTGCCATTAATATTGTCAATTTCTGGGTTCTGGAAGATTTGATAGATATATTCTGAACTTTAAAGCCCATGCCGCACAACGAAATTTTACACGCCGTGTCTAGTAAAAATATTGGTGAAGAATTTTTTCGCGAAAGCTTGGAGGGTTTATGAGATGAAGATTCAAAGTGTTTTAAAATTCGCCGATGAATGCCGCGTGGTGAAATTAAGCATTGCGGCTTTGGCCTTAGACATTTTACATGAATCATTGTAACGTAATTATTCTATTCTTGGGAGTTTTGTAGTCGATCTGTTATGTGTTTTTTGTAGTAATATTAGGTGACATTACCTTTTCTATGGCATAAGGATATATGAAAAGTAGAAACCTTGTGCATGAATAAAATCGAAAAATACAATAATTTCGAATAAAACCAGTTGTTGTAAATTAGTTCTTTTGTTTTAAAAAAGGTTGAAATAGAGGCCAGATCCTTTGACAAGAGAATATAAGCGATAGCTTCACAACTATATTAAATATAACTTAGTATTTCATGGTAGTAAATAAAGACTACCCAAATTGTATTAATAGATGTATAGTATGTTGTAAAAACGCTGTCCGATCCGTAAAGGCGATATCAATATTAGATTATATTTAGGGTTATCCTTTAAAGGAAAAGATTATGCTAGTAGGCCGACGTCAAAAAGATTATGATCTCGTGGATCCCAAAAATCATTTATCAATTTAATCGTTTCCTTAGTCTTTAAACTGATTTCTATAAGTAATCCGAGCATATATCTCATATAAAATAATTCCGTTTTTTTATTTTATATAACATATAACTTTAACAACGAATGAAAAAAAATTCTGATGAATTTTTGTAATATTATGGAGCTGCTAATATGACCCTTTCAGATCGGACAGATTTTTCGAACCGTACTGTATAACCATCTGTCGTTCTATAACAGTCGAATGAATTTATTCGATAGCATATTTGATACAATATTTATGGCACTAACAAATTAAAACTTCATTACAAAACACCATACTTGTGTTAAATATTTACTTACGGGACTTAATACGTTTTACTCGTTTCCTACACAATAATATTAGCACAAACAGTCGGAATTTAATTTTATGATATATTAATAATTTATACTCAATGTAAATTTGATGTGTATTTGTGTTATTTTATGCGATCATTATATTCCTTTCCTAAGAATGAGTGTATTTATATATGTCTGTATACAGATTGTACTATATATGTATTTACATTTATACCATTGTTATTATTCATAATAATTTTGTATATTTTATACGACTATTTGCCATTTAAATGTTTGTGTGGTAGGGTGGGTATCTTCAAACTTATGATGGAAGCCTTATAATACTATACATTCCACTTGTATTTATACTATATGCCTTCAAATTGTCTACTTATATTATTGTAAATAGCGAATTTAATGTTGGACAGACAAAGCCTTCACTGATGTGTGGGCATATATATTTGGACCAAAACGGGAAAATGTATGCGAATAGCTCTCTTTGAATTTTATCTCTTTCCAAAATAAATTATTTACTTAATATATCTACTTACTATATGTAAATAAATGTATTTGCTTGTGATATTGCCTATTACCTAAATGAAATGTTTTTCTAAGCCAATTATGTAGAAATTTTATATAAGGAAGGAATTGACGGAGAAATTCTAAATGTGCAGCCGTATTATTAAAGTAGAGTTTAGGTACGGCGTCATAAATCGCAGGGTTCACCTGCAATTCGGGATTTTAAAAAGTTGTTTTTTGGAATTGGTTTTGGTATGTAAATGTATTGTTAACATTCGATATAGGTCCATTATTGACAAAGATTTATAATACTCGCGCGTATCAAAGTCTAAGGCCTAAAATTCATTAATGACCAGTCGCTAAGTGTTTTATCGATTGTAAAGAATACACGTTGAAGTGGTGAATTCAAAATTAATTTTGGAACAAAAATTTCCTAAAACCTTCTTTTATATTAATATCGAGTACATCCTGTGTCAAATATAACGCGTTAGGTAAATATGCTCGAGTGAGTTAATTAAATTCTATATTGGTGTATCTAAAAAAAATGAGGGGAAAAGTATTTTATCTGAACTTTTTTCTACAAAGGACTCTCCGTCCATAAATGAACGAAAATATATTAAGCAAACACATTTAGTACTGACCGTACAAAAAATATTTGCATAACATATTATTACAACGATGATATTTATTCTTTTTTAATTTGCGTGAATTGTATTTTGTAATAATTGTGATGTTTGCTCATGTCTGTAGCAAGATTATGAATTCAGAATAATGTTTGTTTTGTAATGTTTCGTCTCCGTGAATATATAATATTATATGATACAATTTTGTTCATTATTTAATATTACCTGTGTGTTAGATCCTTAAAAAGCAAAATTGCAACATATTAAAAAAAAGCAATGTTTACAAATTTCTCAAATAATTATATGCCTTGTTTAGTATATATTATAACAAATAAAGCTGAACTTTGTGTATAGCTCTCAATTTAATCTTTTAACCCTTTCGCTACAGCAGGCCTCGCTACAAAGCAGAGAACTTAGCTCCGTGCTGAAAGTACGCACATCAAACTCGCACAGTTTACAGAATTCAGGGTCAAAATTTTGGGTCAAAAATATTTTTATTAGTTTTGAGAAGAAAAATAGTACGGGTGAATAAAATATAGTCACCCATCGTGTATAAGCGGTATTTTTCACCCGGTGACTATAATCGCCATTGTGTATAGGCGGCGTTTATTTAGCTTCCGACTACAGTTGCCGATAGTAGCGAAAGGGTTAAGTGTATCTACAGATTATTTTCTTTTAAATTAAAATTATTTAGGATCAATATAAAATAAACATCGGTTACTTTTAGTTAAATAGATATTTATTATAATGTTTTAAAATGAACAGGCAGAACAATTTTTATACACAAACGGCGCTACTAAGCTTGTCTTTAAATATGATAAAACAAAATAGCTACCGCAATAATAGGATAGTTAGGTATAGCGGGCTACAGATAAGTTTAACTCTGACGTATGACGCGTGTTCAGTTTTGGGTCTGTTCGAAGTTGTTCTCTCGTGTGTGAAACTAATTCTAATTTTTTCACACATTATTCTACTTTGAGTTCTATATAAACACTCACGTCATTGACCTGGACCTAATATAACAATATGTTTCTACCTACACATTTATTTTGGTATGGTCAATATTGGTGTACCTATATTATTAAATGTCGTTTACATGTTAATTATATTGTCCATAAATGCTTACATACAATGTTAATAGATGCTTATTCGTATTCCTATATTTAATGCGATAAGGTGTTCATAGGATTGTCACTCCAAGCAAAGTCGTCGCTGGAAAACGCGTAAATCATCCAGTAGAATAAATTCAGTAATGCGAATGACGCTGGGAATAATACACGAGCGGCTTTGTCGATGTGAGATACACTGTTGATGTGTCCTCGACTTCCTGTAACCAAAAGTATTGCGGATATTAACTTAATCATTAATTATCTGCTGTGTAACTGGTGGCCTAGTGGATATAAACCTATATCTATGCCCGGAGGCGCAAATGATTATAGTTTGAATCTCGGTACGTGTCTCTGATTTTTTTCATATTGTGTCTTGAGAACGATAATCAGCTGTTACTGGTCACGTTACGTACGACACAATCGCAAAGTGGATGCAACAATTAATGTATCTCCGCTCATCCTTAGTAGAGCGTTTGAAAATTAATATATTTATGCTCAACCTGGGTAGTAGAGCGTTTGACAATAAAATTTTATACATATATAATATTGCAATTTTTCTACACAACCCAGGGTCGTAGAATTGGGCGTCGATGTGCTCATGGAGTACTACTTCGTTGAAATATCACAAATCTGGACACATTTTTATGTGCTAGGTCTACTGAATCCATAAGCTATGGTGAAGCTGTGAAGACGCACAGAGAAGAGTATAAGAGTTCTGTCTAGTCTATTGGGTTGACCATTAATAAAACCACGAACCTGCTTCCCGTTGCCGTTGTCGCCTGTACCGGTCATCTCCAGCTAAGCAGTACAGCAATTGCCTCCACCTCGGTACTCTGATCTCGGTTTGCGTTGTTCTTTCCATTGTCAATCGGACTACGACTGGCTGTTCTTGAGGCGGTGATGTACTGGAGTCACCGGTGTCGGTATTGGTGTTTGAATATTGACCAGGAAGTGAGAAGTTCTGAAAAATTAAAAGATTAAAAAATACCTATATGTTCTACGAGTACATATCTTCCCGAAAACATTATTGTGAATTGAAACAATTCTCGTCAAAATATTTTGCCCAAATTACCCCACATTTGAACCCTGGGATGATTAGGAAGATCGGTCGAGCTCGCTTTGATGCTTTCGAAATGTGGTGCTGCAGGAAAATGGTATAAATTTGTTGTACGGCTTTTCGTATCAATGAGTCTATATGATGAAAGTTAAAATGATGCTATCTTGAAAAAAAAATATAAAGGAATGCAACGCGAAAAGGGAGTTGGGTGAACCACGGGTGATGCAATAAAGTGTTAAATTCTACGCTTGATTGGTTCGCGACAGGTGCATGTGCGTGGTTAGCTTGTTATTCACCTTGGATCTGAATCGAGTTTCGGATCAGACCGTTTAAGTACTTTTTTCCATCTTAATATGGGCTGGAGGACAACGGCGATTATTAGTAGCTTTTTGTTTGTGGTACTGTCGTTACTGGCCGTCTACGATATGAGTTACCGTGAAGCCGTAAACTGTCGTGCGTGGTTCTGATATGAAATGGAGAGGGTGGAACAAGGTTAAATAATTCATCAGAACATTCGCCGTGATAAAAACGGTTAAAAACATTTAGTGAGGCAATATCTCTGCGCAACTGGAGTGGTTCAAGATGCTTAGTAACGTCTGGATCATTCACAATACGGACAGCCTTCTGCTGCAACCTATTTCCGGTGTGAAATAAGTACTATGCAGAACCGTTCCTAAGATGTGAACTGTAATGATTGTGTGTAAAAAGAGTTTTTAAAATAGGTTACATGGTTATAATTATGGTTAATGGTTATGGATTTAGAAAAAAAAAGTTTTATGTGAAGGAGAACGTGTTGTAATTTGAAGGTGAATGGATGTCGATTGATTATAAGGTGTCTTGTACTGGGAAAAGGAATAGTCATATAAAAACGAATATATAATAATTAATATGTACACCTATCCCCCGATTTACACGGTACTTGTTTTACACGTTTTCGCTTTTACACGGTTTTCTAAATAAGTTTTTTTTTTGTTTTTATCGCACTCTACTAGATGCTACTGTGTTTGAACATGTGCGCTGTGTACACATCTCACGGGGAATCCCGAGCTTATGTGCTGACTTGCTGCGCATGATGAAGGATAATAAAACACCTTTGGTTTTATTTTTTGGTCTCCTGTTTAATGTATTGTAATTAAATAAAAAAACAGTGTTTCCGTAATATATTACATATTTTAACCTGTCAATGCATTTTATTTTTATTTCTGTGTACACCTAAAAATATTGAAAAAAATCACAACTGTTAAATAGCAAAATTATGCATTTTCTGCAAGCTTTTCGATTTACACGGTTTTGACTTGAAAATTTTTAATTTTCGATTTACACGTTTTTCTCAGGAACGTATCTACCGTGTCAATCGGGGGATAGGTGTAATTGTAATATTTGTTAAACGAAATATACACTGGAAAAGTAAGAAGTATTTTAATTGAAGCGAGTAGGAGCTCTTCACACACTATCATCAACAGACGAAGCGAAACCTCTTTATAGAACTGTATTCCGTATAGAGCCTTGGTCTTAAACACTAGGTACAGTTGATCCGGCGTGAAACATCGTCGCACTTTGTTCAGGATACCAAGTCAATGTGATGTAGCAGGGATAAGTCTCTATATTGTCCTTAAGGTTGAGATCTCAGAGAATATCCTCACCTAGAGTCCTTAGGTTGTGTCGCATTGCAAGCAACAAATTCTGGAGACTAAATTTACATAACGTCCGATATTTACTGGTTAAAGTATTATTTTAATACAGGTTAAATATAGGTACTTACAAAATTCGTAGCAGATCGTGAAGAACTACGTCGACGCACCGCCAGCTCTCGCGCTGCAATTGCATCTCCGCCAACCTCTTCAATGAGATCCTCCCATTCGGAGTCGTCTATTACTATTTCTCCCGAGCCAACCTTAAATATACTGTTCAATTTGTTGTTGCTTTGGAATTGAGGATATGGAGACGGAGTCTCATTTATTAATGTTAAGAATAAATGTATGTACTATACATACATTTACCTATCTAATAGATAGGTGCAGTTTCATTAATAAATTAACTATTAACACCGGCGTCCTGTCCAACAGACCTATTTTTAGATATTTAAATTCTGCAAATGAAATTCTGCAAATTGCAAGTTTTATTTAAACATTGACATCGTTTTAAAATATTGGCAAATCGGGCAAATAATTTCTCAATGACAAAAAGAATCGAAGCGAAAATGTAGAACACCATAATTGTATTTATTAGCATAATATAAATTTGCAACGCTCCGAAGAAGCATCTGGAATAGTTAAAGATACAATTTTTCACTAGCTTGGTTCATCTCACAGTATAATTCTTTTGACCTACTACGCCTCAACTTGATGAATAATAAAACTTTTGAAATATTTCAACCTCGTTTAGCACATTTTTAGTGATAGCCTATACAATGTAGGTACAACTATTAGGAGTACAAATAAGTTTCCGCCGTTTTATTGTAGATGGCGCGGCAAGGAGTTTCGGTTAGCTTTCGCAGATAATAACTGGCTTAAAAAATAGTTTGGACATTCAAGAATAACATAACCTATTAATATCATTCATTTTATATTGGTAAAATATAATTTTTATAAGTTGACAATGTCAAAATTTGAGCCAAGTAAGCGTCATTTGCGGGAAATATTAGTTTACTTCTTTAATTTAAAGAAATCTGCTGCTGAAGCGCATCAATTGCTCGTAGAAGCATATGGTGAGGGTGCTTTAAGTGAGAGAACGTGTCGAGAGTGGTTTCAAAAGTTTAAAAACAGCGTTTTCGACGTAGAAGACAAAGATCGCAGTGGAAGGCCAAAAATTTACGAGGATGCAGAATTGGAGGAATTATTGGAGGAAGATTCATCTCAAACACAAAAAGAACTTGCTCTAACATTAGAAGTCACTCAGCAAGCAGTCTCAGGTCGTTTAAAATCATTAGGAATGATTCATAAACAAGGAAATTGGGTTCCGTACGAATTAAAGCCGAGAGATATTGAACGCCGATTATGCTTAAGTGAAATGCTGCTAGCTAGACATAAAAAAAGGGTTTTTTACATCGTATCGTAACTGGTGATGAGAAGTAGATACATTATGACAATCCAAAAAGAAGAAAATCATGGGGATTACCTGGCCACGCGTCAACATCAACAGCAAAACCGAATATTCACGGAAAAAAACTTATGCTGTGTATTTAGTGGGATCAGCTAGGTGTAGTGTATTATGAGTTGCTTAATCCGAGCGAAACAATTACTAAAGCCCTCTATCGAAAACAATTGATGAGATTGAGCCGAGCTCTGAAGGAAAAACGCCCTCAATACGATTCTAGACACGAAAAAATTATTCTTCTGCATGACAATGCTCGTCCACATGTTGCGGCTCCCGTGAAAAAGTACTTGGAAACACTTGATTGGGAAGTGTTACCCCACCCGCCGTATTCACCAGACATTGCACCGTCCGATTATCACCTGTTCCGGTCCATGGCACATGCTCTGACGGCGCAGCGGTTCCAATCCTATGAGGATACCAAAAATTGGGTTGATTCGTGGATAGCCTCAAAAGACAAGGAGCTCTTCAGACGTGGGATTCGAATGCTGCCTGAGAGATAGGAAAAAGTGGTTGCAAGTGATGGGCAATATTTTAAATAAATTTATATTCCCGTTCTTCTATAATAAATATTTAATTTGTGTTGAAAAACGGCGGAAACTTATTTGTACTCCTAATATAATAGTGTGGTATTTCTAGTAACGTAGTAATATGTAATACTAGACGTTCTCGAAAGTTCGTCTATTGTAGTATTGATAAATATTTCCCTTTTAGTCAAGCCAAAAGCGTTTATGCCATACATCCATGTCTGAGGTCTTTTTTTTCGTGTCTTGTTCAATTTCTGTTGTTAAGTCTTCCCGCCACGCTTTAATATTTCTGTCGTAGTTTCAATTTAGTCTAATCTATTTTCATTTCTTGTTTGTTCCGCTATACACACACACAATATAAATGGCAAGGAAGACTATATAGATTGGCGGGAAACCTCTGCGACCCAAGTGACGCATCAATCCGCTAGCGTCTCGCCGAAAAACCGTTGATTCCCCATCGCACACAGTCAGCCGAGCATTCCTTTGCTACCCAAGCCCACAACACGAGCTCAGATAGCAATTGAACACCCAGCCGACCGCCACAACAAGAAAATGACAATTATTCAGCCAGAGTGCGGAAGTGATGCAACCATTCCGGCTTGAAGATTTGCCGCGAATCTCACTTCAACGTTTGGAAATTGTAAAATAAGAAAATTTGATTGATTTTTACATTTTCTCTTGGTTTGCATAAATCAAGTAATAGTAAGATGTAAGATTGTTGTAATTGTATCAGCACTCAATATACTCATCGAAATTCATAGATTACTTAAATACATATTTCTTACCTTAGTAAAATAATGAACACCGGCGAACTCAAGAAGTGTTGCGATGCAGTAAAAGAAACTCATTAATAAGAACCAATCTAGTGCTGTCGCGTACCGCACTTTTGGAAGATCCGTACGCGAGTCTAAACTGATTGTCGATAGCGTTAAAACAGTCGTAATACCTAGGCCCACGCGGTCTGAAGTTGCCTGAAAATTGCATCCATAATATACATATTTTGAGTTAGTATTTAATATAAAGGAAAAATGTCGTGAATTAATCATAGCATAAATTATTATTTTTTTAATTTTTTGGGCAGTTTTAAAAACATGAATGATTTTCTTTTCTTGGTGCAAGGCGATTGTCGATTTATAATTTGAGCTAACGGAAATAATGAATAGATGGATACGTATGGATGAATATGTACTGACTTTTAAAATTTTTTTGTTATAAAAACGGTGTCAGAGCAGGTTAAATATTTGTATAGGTATGTATGTTTTAAAATAGGTCATTTGGTCAATTGCTACAAACAATTTAAGTTTTTATAAAATAAATCTTATTTGGAAATGTACCTCTCGATGAATCCAAAAAGAAACCCATGAGAGGACCACAATCAGAATGCAAGGCACGTACACTTGAATTAGAAAATATCCAGTGTGCCTTTGGAGATTGAACGACACTTGAAGAACTGAAAAATCGCCTGTAAGATCATAAAAATATATTATTGAATTAATGCTATTAATTATAATATAATTAATATTTATATCACCATACTATAAAAAGTTAATAAATATTAATCAAGAACCATTCTGTTCAGACGAATTGGAGTTTGCTTGTAGCAATGAAGAATTAATGGCTTATTGGTTTTCAATTATTGCTTCATATAAATCTGGAGAACACTTATGAAACCAAATAAATGTTTTTATCGATATTAACATTTTAGTGATTGATGATAACTCTAATGAATAAAAAATAATTTGGACGCATCTTAGAATGAAAATGTAAAGTTATATTGTATATCTATTTACAAAAAAATATTTTATAAAAAAAAAACGAGAGATAGGAAATACAGCGTAAAAACCAATGAGCATTTATATCCTGACATATCCTGAGACATTTGAGTGAATGTAGTATATTCTTTCGAGCGTAAAAGCCGATTCGTGTCATCGGTTCGGAGCCAACATTCGCCTGACATTATTTCGTATTTGCCTCTGAGAGGAAAAAAAGCAAATCATATTTGTACAGAAAAGCACTTGAGGTCTACTTGAAAGGGTAATTTGAGATAAAACGTAATGTGTCTTGCGCTTACAAATTTTTATAAATTAGATACGATAAATATAAAACATATGGATCAAACTTTCTAATAATATTGATGAAAATGAAATGCTGGTTTTAATACTATGGGTTAATTAAAGGGAAAGGCTTAAGGCAAAGGCTATATCGGTTAAAAGTTAACAGCTAATGCAATTGTGGTCGTATATATGGTATGTAATATTCCGAATAACACTTTCACTTTTTTTATAATTGATTGAATAAAGATTTGTCATAAGAATAATATATTTTATATATGTAAATAGGCGCATGAAATTCTGAGATAAGCGACTGAATGTATGAATTTGTTGCAAGTGCTAAAAATAAACGAATTATTTGTGGGAACACTAAATTGTCTGTAATGAAAATTGTATTTTCATTAAATCCATATGTGCGGAATTTAATTAAGCCGTAGGCGAATGAAGTCCTTTATGCTGGTTAAATCGTTAGGGGAGAGGCGCGTGTGTCCGCTGAGTCTGCTGTAACTTTCGACCTCAGATTATGTTAGCGTCAACATAATTTACTAAGATTATTAAAGATTGAATCAAACATAGATAATCTCCAAAACTTCCGATAATCACGTATTTTATGATAGATGAACGCAAGGGTCGATCTGTGAGCACAAATACATATAGGTATAATATGTATATACTGTTTGTATAGGCGATGTAATAAGAGAGGTCACTCTTGTTTGCGTCACACAAGATTTTGGCCCTTAATGAATCGAACAGTGTCTTCGTCCTTATATTGTATGCAGTATAACTTTTTACCGTAAATTAAAACCTGGCTTAACATAAAACCCGATTCCCTTTAAAAGTGCTGAAATGCTTTATGAAGTCAGTCACTATATCGAAATACTAAAGTTTAATTGGAATAAACATACATTTCTGATTAAATTACCCCAAATTCAACTGTATCAGTTGTTGAGACAAGGCAAAGTAAAACAGCAAAGTAAGTACTAAATTTAGCAATTATATTGCTCCTGATATTAAGTAAAATGCAGTCGAAAAGTTATGGTGACCCCCTTTTTTTGTTAACCCGGTGGAAATCCCTTCAGACCGTCATGGAAGTGGTGAGAGGCATACCCCCGGTGTGTCGGACTTGCACTGACTAAAACCACCGGGGTGCCAGCATTGCCTACTCTTCGCCCTCGCCGGACCTGGGAATCCAGATAATTTCATGGTGATAGTGACCCCCTAAAAACCGATAATCCAATGACAGTCACCGTCCATCACGCTAGCTGAAATATAGATACTATGAACACCGGTCTCTAACCAGACTGAAGCGAGTTAATATGACTGATTTTGTAAACTTATGCTGTGGTCGCGATTCAGTCGGTCAATGATGCCCTGCGAACTATTATCCCCAATATTTATAATTTTTCTATGTGTAATTGCATCATTACATTAAACATTTTGATAACATAAAATATTATAAACAGATTGAAAAATCTTTGAGTTCACTTACCTTCACGTCTCGTGAATGTGAAATTCCGATATGGATAACTGATGAGGTCAAACTGCGACAGAGTCATCCCGGGAACAAAGTTTACGCTCTCAGAGTTCTGCCACTGATAAACCAGTTGTTGGTTTGAATATGCATCTGAAATATATCCATTGTTCATTTAATAATTAACTCTAATTTAATATCTATATTATATTTACATAAAAATATTAATACTATTTAATATTCCCGCGTGTATATCATATCGATGGGTGAAAGGCTATTTGGTTTAAGCGACATTTTTTGGTGATATAGTAATATATATGTTTTTTACTAATATTTGCCTTTTACCTCTCGATATGGTGAACGAGAGTCACCTCTCGAGTGCAAAGGGTTAATAGCATTGTAATGAAGACGATGTGGTTTGGTTTATTAAAGTTTCAGTGGTTACAAATTCGTATAGTTTAGAAATATTACATTTCGATTTCCTCCTTTTTTATTCTGACTCCACACAGTGACGGTACCACATCAAATGGCGAGCATGGTGCAGTCCAAAAAACGACAGCGACTATCGACAGTTAAGAAAATCCCATCGGTAGTCGCACCGATCATGCCGGCCTGCACAAATATCGTTTCACGCTACGCTTAAAGGATCCCATATCATAGGACGGTGGCAACACGCTCGCCGGAAGACCATTCCACAGCTCAACGACACGGAAAAAGAAAGAGTTAGAGAACTTCGTAGTCCTAGCCGGGATGTGAGATACCGTAACGTACGGTATGTGTGTTCCTATTTACGATACAAAGAAAATATTAGATTTTAAACTAAACTGTATAGACTAAACAAAAGTATGGTAATTATTTGTAAATTTGTAATGATATTGATTTATAAACGCTAACTACTAACAACTTCCTAAGATTAGAGGGCACGACTGTCGATCCATTGGGAAATTTCGTAATTCCATCGGGCATTTGGCTTTAATCGTCAACCTGAAAAAGTAACATTTTCATTAAGTGAATCCTTTTCTACAAGTATTTTTGTCTCACAATTTTTTAGTATAGGTTACAAATTATGCTTCTAACACCATGTCGATATCTATTTACATAAATCTAATTTAACTCATTAACTAAAATATAAATAAAAAACTTTACTTGTATGTTTTCTAAATTCCTTTACTTTCTCAAGATTGAAGTGAAATCTAAGAATTATTTATATAAAAGATAAATATCTGTTAAATAATTCTAAATATTTTATAAAATTATCGAATGTTTATTTAAATATGTAAAATATAGGTAGAAAATAAAACGAAATACCTCTTAAAGTTAATCGCAAGCCAAATTTACAATATATAGCGTTTTAAGAAAATGATCTTGATTAATTTGAACAATTTGTCTGTTAACAAGCTATTTAAATTATGAGTGCCCATGGCAATTTACGGTCAATGAAATAACTCGACGGGTAATCGGAGCGCGCGGGTATTTTTCACCATGCCAATTAAAACGTGGGGCGCTTTGGAGGTTCACTGACTACAAAATTAATGCACCGCATAAACTAGACGAAAATTGCTCGTATGAAATTATTATGGCTTTAATACAACACAATTTATAGGTACTTTTAAATAATTGTTATATTTAAGAATGAATATTAACTGAAATATTTAATAACAAAAGTAAAAACTTATATTTTTTCCAGATATTATATTTGTTTCTATACACGCTCAACACTAAAGAAAAGCATTGTGAGTAAATTCGCGTAAAATGACAATTTACTCGTAAAGGTTTTTGCAAAGCAATTGGTTACGTTGAGCAAATCGTTAAAGTGCTATGTGTATATGGTGACTAATATACCTCTTTTTATTCCGTAAAGAATGTAGCGTGTAGCGTATTATTATTTATTTCTTTGTTACAATAAATAAAAAGTAGGAGTAATTGATTAAACAAATAATTTTCTTTTCTTATATATATAGCATAAACATTAATGGAAAATAACAAATCGTTTCACTTACCTCATGGAATACAGAATGTCACCATGTTGACTGATCCTCAGCAATTTATTCGGAACAGTGATCGTATGAACGTATGAATGTTTGCCGTTATAAAAATAAGTGTCAGGCCTCCATATTCTTTCCAGCATTTTAATAGATAAAGATAAAGAACGGATAGGACCCAGGAACGACAGGCGAGTGTCACGCCAATATTGCCGAAAGTAGCAGTCCATTGAATAATCCTAATAAGAGAAAAATTTCAATATACGGATATTTTTTTAATTTACTGTACTCTTGTGAGTACTCATGATTTTTAGATTACAAGTATTTGATTTTAAAGACTAATCTATGCAGCAACAAATAAATATTTTAAGTAATACTAAATCATACAAGGGTACGCGCTGAGGCATACAACGCGTTGTGGAGGCGGTATGGCGCCGAACCGTTGTCGCTCAATTCTTTTAAATACAAATATCCATGTGGAATCTGTGCGTTTCTGCGCCGCGCCGCACGTGCTACGGACTGGCGATTCGCGAAATGAGGCGAGGAGGCGCATACGTTACAGTCTGGAATCAGTACCACTCCGTAATCTTTTCCGATATATTTTAATAACAGACTGTATTAAGCAGTGACGCTCAGCCGTAACAATGTTGCAGCGTCGCAATGCATCATATACCCGGCATTGCGGTATATCTTTGCGGTGAGGCGCTACCTTGCCGCTGCAACGCATCGTGTGCGCCAGCTCTCACTGAGAGTTAATATCTATGTATATACAGGTTAAGTATTAAAAAGTGAACTACAAAATTTTATACTTTTAGGTCATAAAAAAAAATTAAGGATTTTAAAATATTACCATATCTAATTCTGACACAGGTCCCATACTTCTTATCAAAATGTTTGTTTGTACGACAGTAGGATAACCTAAATAATCAATACATTATTATTATTATTAGAATTAGTCAATTTATTGCAGTGAATACAAAAAATTAGTACAACCTTTTCCATGCGAAGGAAGTTGAGAATTTTCATAATTTTTCAAAAGATTCTCTAGCACTGATGTGATATTTTTCGATACAGCATCATTAATACTTCTTTTTTGTTTCCATACGTATGTAGTATTGATGTCATCATAACTGCCATTAATATAACTGGAAAACACTATATCTGCCGCGCTGTCATCCCAGTAGTCGGTGTGACTGCCTGAAGCGTCTTGTGATTGATTTTTAGCGTTTGCCGACAATATCCTCGGAGTGTGTTGTGATGTAGTGTCGCCATGGGACTTTAACGATGTCAGGGATATTGGAAATGTCCCATTTTTAGTTGTTAAATATATGGTCCCTTTTGCGTTGACTGGAATGACACTGTTAAAGAAACGTTTTAATGAAATAAAAAAGTTAATCTAAAGAAGAATTTGTTACTAGAGCCAGATTAGAAGATTGAGATTGATTTCAAAGATTAATATTAGTGGTTTAAATATATGTCTCAACTCCGAAACATAATTGCGTTAATAGTGTTAACGAGTAATAATTCCAAAACTAAATAAAAACTTTACTAAATGTAAAAATTTTGAGTTCCAATATTACGTACATTATGTATATATTATTATACAAAATGTATCTTGTAATAAGATAAGGTAAGGTAGGTGTGTATTATTAGGCAGAACATTAATTTTAGTATTATAAAAACAGGATTATACGTGTACAATGGACACAAATATGCACAGGGAACTTTAAAAAATTAAAAGACTTTTGCATTGGAATGCGGACACCGGAAATATATATGACTTAGCTTATAGGACGAGTCTATGAGCCCTCTAATAATTTTGAATAAAAAAACCTGATCTTTCTCAATTCTAAAATTTTTCAAAGTAGGAATTGAACGAGAAGGATGGTTGTGTAACTTAATTTTATGTTTTAAATCTTTCAAGAACTTATTTTGAATACCCTTGGGAATACTTATATATTTTTATATTTCAAACACTAGAGGCGAATTCAAGTATTAATATTAGGTCCTTACATATGAAATTGGCGTTTTGTATGGGAGGAACAAAAAGTCGAATATTATTTAATATAATATATTTAATTAATCAAAGTATGAACCATTATTTTCTATGCACTTTTGCCATCTCATAGGTAGTTCATTGATCCCTTTACTAAAAAAACCAGTCGGACGGGAATCAATCAAATCTTTGAAGGCGATTTGGACTGCCCCATCGGAGTTGAATTTTTTCCCTTGCAAGAAGTTATCCAAATTTCGAAAAAAATGGTAATCTGTTGGAGCAAGGTCCAGGGAGTACGGAGCATGTCTTAGACTTTCCAATTGAAGCTCTTCTAATTTATAGCCGTCTGTTGCGCAGTGTGTGGTCTAGCGTTGTCGTGAAGCAGCAGTGGCGTGGAGCGATTGACCAGCCTAGGTTGCTTAGCCGCTAGCTTTTCCATCATGGTTTGCAATTGCTGACAATAGACATCAGCCGTAATAGTCTGGACAGATTTGAGAAAACTGTAATGAACAATACCGGCACTAGTCCACCAAACGCTTACAAGTAACTTTTTTGGGGTTAATTTTCGCTTGGGGCAGGATTTGGCTGGCTGGCCAGGACCCAACCATTGCGCTGAGCGCTTCCGATTATCGTAAAGAACCCATTTTTCATCACAGGTAATGATTCGGTTTAAAATACCTTCATTATTGTGCCGGTTTAGTAATGTAACGCAGCAGTTCGTGAGGTACCCACCTTTCAAGCTTTTTAATCTTCCCAATTTGCTTCAAGTGAATTAAAACAGTTTTATCACTAACATCGCAGCCTGCAGCTAACTCGGACGTGGTTTGCGATGGATCCGCTTCCACAATAGCCTTCAACTCTTCATTATCAATTTGAGTCACAGGCCGTCCACGGGGCTTGTTCTGCAGGTCAAAATTTCCAGAACGAAAACGTTGGAACCAAAAACGAACTGTGTTTTCTTTTGCAACACGACCGCCATACACATCATTCACCCTTCGAGTTGTTTCCGCAGCACTAGTGCCACGGCGGAACTCGTACTCGTAAATAATGCGATATTTTAAGTTTTCCATTTTGTAAAATGAGTGACGCAAACAGAAAAAAACAGAAGAAAAAAACAAATGAATGACGATCATCGAAGCACAAATACATGAGTCTATAGCTGTACAACTTTGAATTTGGAATTCCTTACCAAAGAGGAGAAATTTGTGATTAAAGTGGCCAGTACGAAAAACGCCAATTTCATATGTAAGGACCTAATACAATAGCATTAATAACAATATTACCAGTATCTAGTATTAACAACATCTATGTTTGTTAACAAATCTTATCCAAATAAACACACACGAAGTTCTAAGTCCTGAAACACGAGTAGACCACGTTTCACACTAGTGTGACAGGGTTGGTGCAATACGTAGCAACGAGTCAGAGGAATGAATCTAATTTCCTATTCTAAATGACTGCTGCCCAGTGGCACTGTCTGAGGTATTCCACAATTTGCTGAATCTAAACGAATTTATGGCTCTGAGGCTGAGATTTATAGACGGTACTTTGACATCGCTTAGCAAAGTGCACTGAAAATAAATTGTTCTTTGACAGCAAACTGAATATATAATAGAAACTTGACTATAGCGTAAGTGTTCGCAGAGCCAACACCATTTTACAAAATCTGTGATTTATCATATTCATTGAATATTGCACATTGTAATGTTTGAGTGACTTCTACGCAAAGTCAAAGTAGCGATTATAAATCTCACCTGAAACTTTAAACTGTAATTCAGCTGCTGATGTCTTTTTATCAAAATTTAAATGCTAAGATACAATCACTAATGTATTTCTACTCACCCCGAAAGAGATATAGCGTGACGATATATTATTTATTTTTATATACTAAGCTCAAGTTTTCGTTTAAACAATTTTGTTTTGTTTTAATTTATAATATAGATAAAACAGTATCTTTTAAGTATAAGTAAGAAACATATTGTTATGCCGATATGTACAATGTTATCTGGAGCCTTTGATAATACGGGCATCTAATTTTTTTCTAAAATGGTATTGATTGCTGCTTCCAGTTTATCGATAATCTGGGTCACGTCTCACAGTCTAAACATTTCCCGGTATGTAACACTTTAATTTCGCGTAATATGTAATATTCATAAATAAATGAATCTTCTTCTTCTTTTGAATGATCTTCTTGAAATCTTATACAATATGTTTTTTGATATTTTATTAAAATAATTTTGTAAAATATTATAATTACTAACATTTTCTTCACAGAATAAAAGTATAAATATGACGTACTAAAAATATTTACGTGCCAATTTTTTTTATGTGAATAATGGCAAAAACGCGAGCAACTCACCTGATTTAAGCGATCACTATTGCTTCTAGACAACTGCAATACAAGCATAGATGAACAAAATGTAATCATATTAATAAAAAGGATTACGATTACATTTAACGTTTTTTACCATTAATATGACTGCTGATCTATGTTTTACAGACTACAGAATCCCATATTGCATACATATTTAGTATATCTCAATGTTTCAAATGGATTTAATCATGATTATAGAGCAAGGAAATTAAAATTACGACTACATTTTGTAATCATTAATAAGATTACAATTTGCCCATCTCTGAATACAAGAAGTATCATAGTTGCGTTGCCGACTTAATAGAGCGTTTTTCCCTTTTTTTTAAAAAGGATCACGACAGAACTGTGTCATGTGTGTAGCAGACCTTGAAGAGAAACGCGAACTCTGGAGCACACCTCTTTAACAAAATAATAGGAATGCTATTTGGCCTGCTCAAATTATAGACATTCAAGGAAAATAGGCCTCGCCGAAACACTGTTTGATTGAAGCGAATTTCTTATATTTAGTGTGTACACCGAGAAGTTGTAGAAGGTGATGTTTCTCTGCCGTTCAAGGTCAAGGGTGATGCAAAAATAGTACAGAAAAGATCTGCTTTTTCTAGTATTTTACAAGGAGTACTAGATCAGGCAAGCCCTCCATCATATGAAAAGTTGGCACGCAGAGACCGAAGTACCCTTGGTATACAAAAGAGAGTCTCTGCCGGGTTCCACTCTAGTTTTCTCTACCAAGCACTTCAGACGAGATTTTACACCAGTTGGTGAGATATCCTCCCAGACCGGAGTTTGTCTGAATGTTTGCCTTCGGGCACCTTAGTAGCCAGCGGGCGGTCAGCGCAAAGCCGTTTCACCGGGCCTCCCTAACCCTCGGTGGTCACACTGAAGCAGTAGATGAGGCTATTCTCCACTGGCACGGATTCGTACGAACTACAGGAACTGCAACACTCCTGGAGTGATGGAACTCGTCCACTAAGCCGGAACACAAAAAAACAAGCAGGCCTTTATTTTACGGTAAACTTAACTCGAGGATAGTAACAAGCCTGTCGGGCAATTAACTCTATCACCAGCATTTTTTTATATTACAATTTTTAATTCTACAACTGATTTATTGGTAGATAAATAATATTTCTTCTGGTAACCATTAAATTGTTTATGACAAAAAAATAAAGACAAAATATAATATAATTTTTCCTAAAGAAATCTTGTCAGGCGAACAAACGTGTTTTGATTGATGGCAAGAATAAAGATATGAATTGAATTATCAGGAACTTTATAGCAAAGTTATAATAGCAGAAAGTGAAACATGTTCACTAAACAAAATAATATAAAAATTGTTGTAATGCTGTTTGTACTATAGTATATATCTATGGTTTTGTTCAAATCTATTTTCGTTTTACGCACACTGTATTTTAGATCTTTCAGATGCTCGGTCGCAAAGAAATAGATATACTTCGGTGTGACAGCTAGGAAATCAATATTTTATTCTTTCGAGTTTGCATACTAACTTTACTAGTTGTAATGGTAAGTACAATGTAGTCCAATATCGAGAGATATACATAAGTCTATAGATGCCGGAATATTGCTAGTGCACAGAAATATGTTTTCACGTTTCGTTAGAAGAACTTAATATCACAAGACGAAGGAAACACACTTGTCGGAAGATTATTACACAGTTAAATGACACGGCAAAGGTAGGAGTTGGAGAACTTTTTGTTCGCGTGCACGTGGAAACTACCTTTGTTATTTATTTATATTATGTATATTTTGTGTATTATTAGGGAAAAATATTTTGTTCTTTAACGACAACGAATTAAAAACAATAGAACCAAGTACGTGAGTGAATACTACACTAAAAATGTGTAAATGAGTTAATTGGCAAACTACAAAATTAACTGTAAGGTATAATTTCCGGGCACTTTTTTCTTTGAAAATAACGTGACAGTGATTTAAAGGATTCAGAATTTATCTGGCTCTCTTATCTTTGCTTAATTAATCTGTCATGCTGGATATGACGAGCTTTGAATATAGCTTGCGAATATTCTAGCGAGTCTCGGCTGTTTGTGAACATTGGTGATAATTAGTTTTCAGCTTTGAAATTAATTTGACCACATAAAGATATTAGAGAAGTACGAACAGCTGTAGTCGAAGCTACTGGAAATCCGAAATGGTTTTTATTCGTATGTATATCCGATAATTTTATATACTGTTAAGAAAATTATAATTTTTATTAATATAGCTTTATGATGTGTAGTTAAATAGAGCTAACTTTGACTAGTTCTTCCCAGTTCAGTCGGTAGCTAATTTTAACATAAAATAAAAATCTTGTATAATATTAAAAAATAATAAAATAAAAATAATATAATAATAAAATAAAAAAAAATAAAATAAAAAAAATACTGAAATTGAAACTACTACTAATCGTTAAACTCAATTATTTAAAATTATTCGATGTCCATGTCCATAACCAAAATGATTTTTAATATCACTGCTTATATCCCTATTTTTAATACCACATCACTAAAGCTTCTAAAAATTAACTAAACTATTTTATTTTGAAGCCTGCTCATCCGTTTTCACTCATATTTATTATCTTTTGTATTATGAATGAAAGAAGTTGTAATAGTTGAATTTAAGTAAGAAAATTATATGTTCGTACTTTGTGTAAAAATATATAATTTTACTTTCAATATAAAAGGAATCCATGGTACAAATGAATCCATTGCTCATTCATACCAGTGGTATGAATACTTTTGCGTTAGCGACGTTTCATTCATAAAGATATTTTTGAAGAGCGCATGGCTTATTTATATATGGAATTTAAATTTATCTGTAAAATATGAAACGTTATAGTATGTTCTGCAAACTAGTTTTGCTTAGTGGACAAGAATATATTGAATGAATTATCGTATCCCAAATAGTTCATTTAAAACTTTCTTTAAATAACTGTTAAAAACTTATAATTATTATTAACTAGCTGTCCCGGCAGACCTTGTTCTGCCCTATTTCTATAAAACAAAGTCACATTGTTTTTTTTAATGTTAATAGCTATTGGCCTGTCGGCTGTTTTTTGAAAATTGTTTGAAGGAACCTGGCCTTAATGCTATATGTATAAAAATTGACAAATATTGACATTAATATTTATACGTCACTCGATTGTTTTGCCTTCCCGGAACCAGTCCACTAACATTTAAACTTTATGATATGGTATTAAAGTTCAAAATGACTTATAACAATTTTTTTGTATGAGAATACAGAAAAGCGTTATTTTTAGACAGTTGCAGGGAATTTTTAAATTTTTTCGCTCCGTAATAACCTTCCTCAGACTTCATCAAATACAACAATAAAAAAATCAGCCAAATCGGTTCAGCCGTTCTCGAGTTTCGCGCTTATCAAGACATTTTGCGATTCATTTTTATATATAAGAAGATTTTAAGTAAATTAAATTGCTCCCCAGAGAGTTTGTTTCATGTATAATAATAATAATATTTTATAACCGTCATTATTTATAAATCAAAAACCTATATTTAATCAACATTGAGATATTATTTCAAAATATGTAATATAACATTATTCTTATACATCTGCATTACGACGTTTTTGTTTTCTTTGGATGGTATAATGACGGAAGAGTTTTCGAAGACACTCATGTCCACACTAGAGTTAACCAAGACATACAATGACATCGATGGTTAAAACTTGCGTTGAAAAAATACGAACTTAGGAAAAGAACTCGCATTATCTCGTTTCGCTTTCAGTTAGTTGTTCAACTTATATCACCGACCATGAGCACGTTCTTACTCATGACCGAGTTTTACCTGTATTCATTTATTTTACCTAAAGAATGTTCGTTTGTCATGTCTGTACACATCTGTAGGTTACGACTTGTGAATTCATCACACATAGGCAATGAACGCTGATACAGTTACGACAAACCATTAATCAGGCTAAAGTGTCTATAATGTGATGAAATCTGATTTGTAATTAGACCCCACTGTTTACGCAATTTCAGTGAAAATGATTTATTTCCTTTTCTATAAAAGAAAAATATGAGTACAAGGAAGAGGGGTGAATATAAGCACGTAAAATAACGAAGTTGCTTGTAACAGGTAAGTTTTAATTTTTTTTCTTGTCATGACGACAAAAGCCTCCATCGTGAAGCTTCATTGGCGGCGGCAAGAGCTCTTGAGGTGACAAGTGCCCTTTGCTTGTTACAAAATGTGCCAAATTGTCAACTCAGGTCTCGATCGCTCTTCTAATATAGCTCGATATTATTATACAATTGTAACTAGAGTATTTTTTCTTAAGATAACAAGGTTGCTTAAAGATCTTAGGGACTATACAAACTTTATGAAGTTTTAAGATATACATATTCACGTATATTGTAGTGTCGGAGTGATTATATAGTTCGGTATTGATGTCACATTACGATAGAACATGTGAATTTCAATGTGGACTCTTTGCTAGCTTGGAACGTACTGTAGCAGTTTTTCTGTTTACGGGCTTCGTTCGGTTTCACTCCGCAGGTGTACACGCAGTTGCATTAGCGCCAAAACTCATAGCAATTGGTCACCGTCAAATTGACTATTGCGTTCTTGCTTAAAAAGGTCTTACGTTTTAAAAACTGTTGACAAAGGAACGCAATTAACAACCGCAATTCTATAGTCCAGTAAACCCAAACACATTATAATAAAAGTATAATAGGCAAGTTTTGTTTACCTACAGTAGACCAGTAGACTGTAGATAAAAAAAGCTATTTAGAGCAGTTTTCTTTTGATAAAATGGAATATTGTAGTACCTTTTTAATAGGCTCTAATTTTGGAGGTCAGATATTATGTCATTTAAACGTAGAGCTACATTCGGTACTGAAATGAAAAGGAACTGTTATAATATTACGCTACATGAAAATAACTTCACTTGAAAGTTTTCCAGATAGTTTATTGATTTTTTATTGAAATAAAACGTCCAGATTTAAATTCCAGTATTATTATGATTGTCTTCGTGTTTATTTAAAAGCCTATAATAGAATAAAATCACGCGTTTATTATTGTTAAAAAAATAATTATTTAAATACTTTTTCGTTTTAAATATTACACACTATTAATAAAATGTGAAAACATCTGTGTTTTAATCCTTTTGTCAACATAACCACGTAACCAATTAAAATCTGGGCGCACCTAAACCCGCCTTCATTAATTATATGCCTTGGAATGATTATTAATTATTTTATAATATGACCCATGGCCGGGCCGGAATACCCTAACGACGCTTAGATAATTTATAAAAAAACATGGCATATGGATATTACTTAATATTTCATCTCCTTTTTTATATTTTAACTTTTGGTATCACTTCATCCCAAATAGCGATCCATTTCTTCTATACTCGGCACCCTGTAGTGCAATGACACTATAAAATCATAAACGAAGACAAGGATATTACTTGTTAAAAATATTATATTAATTATTTGTACATTCGGTCTCTCAGGAGAGAGTGTTCGTGGATCCGATAGAACGAAGAGATGTCCGATTAGAACTAGTGCACTTGGCAATGGCGGGTCAATACTATCAAATTGTTCGAGTACATATCCTATAGCCATTATAATATGTCCGATATATTTGAAGAATAATTCTAATATAATATTCAATTCATACATTTGTACAAAATCACTTCCATACTTTATATGAAACCTGAACTTTATGACGTGGCAACTCGATCTTCAAATCTGATTTGAATGATTTGAGGTATTTTTGCACTGTTTCAGACATATCCTTTATACTGGCGTAATCGCAATAATATTTTAAAAATGTGTACAATTAACACGAATTGCCGATGATAGGTGTTGTAGATGTTATGTGAATTTCAATAATTTAACAGAATATCAAGTCCACAAACATTGTGATATTCTTAAATGGATGATTGACACCAATATCCTTGACCAAAGTACACACATCTTTTACAATTGATTGGCAGCTTATTTCCTCCGAACGCTAGCATTGTTGGTGTAGTTTTGGAAGGCAATCCTTTGCAATGGAGTTCTTCTGTAACTTGATATATTTTTTTAAATTGTCATCTTCATTACATTATGTTTTATGTTTATAAGTTTAAATTGAACAAGTCTTAACACTCATAACGGCTGTTTTCTGCAAATGTAAACTCATTCACAATTAGGTTCGTTGCTTGTATGAAATAATGTTTGTTGATTATAGGAAAATATTAAGACATTTTAATTACTCTGAATTTAATATACTTATATATTAAAATAATAAACAAAGGTATTTTATCGATAATGAATTGTAGTAGATTGATTTGTCTACTTGACAACTCATTAAAAAGTTTTTAAGTGGGAAGAAAATGTAAGTATTGTTAAAAGACTTTATTGTGAAAGTGTATATAAAATTACAAAGTTACTTGGTTATATCATCTATAAATGAATATTGATTAAGTTGTATTATAATTTTATAGTAAAGCAACAAAAATTATTTAAAAAAATGCAAATGGCTTTTATAACTACTTCTCTACTGAACATTTTTAATGTTTAATATGTTGTTTTATGTTTTGTTTGCCTATGACATTAGTTGTTCAAAGTATTATCGTTTATCCCTAAGATAGACTAACGAATTTTGATTTTATCTGAACTTAATTCAGAAAATTTTACTTGATATTAGAAACTGTATTCCAAATCTTGTGAACCCCATAAGATACACAAGGCACATGGTACAAAGTACACCATGGTGTAGACCATAAGGTAATCAAGATAAGGTACATACTTAAGGTAATAAAGTAGTATAGTATAGTGAATACGAGAGCAATAGTCAATATCATCATCATCAGCCCACCCTAGTCCAACAAGTGCCACTGAGCCCGGTCTTCGGCTCTTCTCATCCAATCTTTTCCGGCCATCTTTCGCAGCTTGTAGCTCCACCTTGCCGGATGCGCCCCAAACTACATCTGCCGATTCGGGGTCTCCACTCAAGAACCCGTCTGCTCTAACGACCATCAGTTCTTCAGCATACATAGTCAGCCCACTTCCCACTGCCACTTCAGCTTGCTAGCACGGAGAGCTATGTATGAGCAACTATGTTTCTCTGCCAGATAGCCACATTTCAGATGTTATCCTTCAAAGAGATGCCCAACATAGCTTGCTCCATCGCACGCTGAGCGACCTTATACTGGTGGACTAGGCCAACCGTTAGTGGTCACGTCTCGGCTCCCTACGTTATTACTGGTATGATACATTAATTGAAAACTTTAAATAAGCTATAGTGGTTCATATGAAAATATTACGAATTTCGAGTCACCAACAGTAAATATTATAAATTTCTATATTCATTCTAATACAGTACTATACTTTTTATGTATTAATGCTGGGATAAAACGCATTTAATTTGGTTGTTATAATCTAGAGGATACTATTTAGGTCACTCAGAGAGCCTTATATTATAAAGATGCCTGCCTGTATGTTTAGAAAAATGCAGAAGGTAGCATCCTCGAGTAAAAATATATACCTGTACAGGGTATATTGGAATATTATACAGTTGCGTTGGATCGGTATGTTGTTTGGACACGGGTATTTGTTTTTAATGAAGAAAAGGGTAAATTCCTCAGAGCGGAACGTAGGTACCGTGCTGCCATGTAGCTATAAATGCACAGGTGTGGACTGTCATGCAAATAAAAGATTACTTAGAAATGCCGAATGTTACAGAAGTTTCTAAGAACTAAATCTACCCAATGTTCCAGAATTCTTTTTATTTATCATATTATCTGATGGATCGCCAGTAGTCAATACATTTTTAAGTCATAAATGTAAAACACACGTCAAATAATTCGCAAATGTTTTGGCATGTAATGTGTACCATAAGATGATATTATTATTTCTCAAAGCGTTAATTTTATTTTTACTTCATAACAATATACAGCACCAATACAAGAAATAATAAACCTAAATTTTTATAAGATAAAACAATGACTTAGAGCAGTAATGTTTTTACAATTAATTTCACTCGTGGTACAAATACGTATATACATATTTATCTAACGATAATATTATGTGTAGATTTAGTAGAATACAATAGTAATTAAAACTTTGTAATATAATTTCCGTTTATTATTTGAATTTCAGTATAAATATTCAAAGTTTTAAAGCACTAATCAGTTAAAGCTATTATTCATACCACCATATATACAATAGGTTTAGAATAAATTTACGTTCAAAGCGGGTATCAAGATGCGACAAATTGTTTTGCTATTTGGTATAGTGTTTAAACATGATACTCATTAATTGTGTGAAAGAAGTAAGAACAAAATAAACTTAATTTAACACGGAGAATATGATTATAAATTGACGTTCAGCATAAATCGATTAATAACTCGCAAGGCTCTTAAGGAAGGTTCAACTTTCTGAATTATGTGAACAAATTTGCATTGACCTTACGTACTCGATTTCATCACGGATTCTTTTTAAAGCATAAAATACCAATTTGCTTTTTCATTCTGAAGTTAATTAAATTGATTAAAAATTGTTTTTTTGATAATTTAATATTAGTTAAGTTACATTAATTTAGTTATTTAAAAATTCATAAGTATTCTTTAAGAAAGCAGCGACGATATCTTCACGATCATAAATCTCAAGATGGCGCTTGTCGTCATTGGATTAAAAAATATATATTCCCTAGTTAACTGAGCCGTGGAATTTGAATACATTAAATTTTATCTATTTTTTGATAAATTGATTTAGAAATCCTTAATTTTATTCAAAGTAAAATTTGGAGTGAAAAATTGAATTGCTAATTGGGTAAAATTATCTTCGTATTTTATTCTGAAAAATTTAACAACTTTATAAGATGAAAGTCTTTAAAATAGGATATCATGTGAAAGTGTAGCAAATATTCTGATATCCCACGTGACGGTAAGCGATCACTGTCGCCCATTGACAACAACACCGTAAAAGTATTTTCATCGCGTTGCGAACTTTGAACAGTGTGATCATTGCATGTATTTGTATATTTATTCAGTGAAATATATGTTTTACGTTCACTGAGAAGATATTTTCTAGATTGTCAAGTAAAATATATTTTTTTAAATTGCTTTACGTGCGTATTTTTCCTATAATTACTATCCTGCGTGAGTTATTAGATTTAGTATGACCTTAAAACGGTGCCAATTGCGAAAATATAACAATATATGGACAAGTACTGGCGTTAATTTGACCTATGATTATAAGAGTATGGTAGTATAATGTATATGTATAAACTGAGTGTTCATGCTGATCTTCAAACGTGACAGACAAAAACGAGTCATGATGGGCTTATACGCCCGCCTACTGTGGTCGTAATTCAGTCGGACGCAAACACCCTATTGCTGCTTGTTTAGCACATCCTCGAGGGCACGTGTAGGAATCTCTAGAGTAAAGCCTACGGACGTGACCAGTATTAAAACCAATCTTTTAAGGCAAAAGAGAAATAAAGATTCGTTTGAAACTTAAATTTCCCTTTTAAACTGGAGACAACATTTATTATTATTATTTTTTATTTAAATTCTAGGAACATAAATTTAGTTCCAGGAAAACTGGTCAATGAAAATTTATGCTATATAAGTTTAACAACCTGATAAGATTGATGAATAAGATTCATATTTAATGTCCCATGGTAAAATATAAAAGCCATCGCTCACGGTGGACAATACGCAAGTGAATCGCTGTCAAAGCTTCAGCGTGTAGTCCAAAGATGAATTTGAATGATTGTTTCTTATTATTTAGTGCTGATTTTAACAATTTGTTATGTTCTTATACATGTTATAACATTATATATATTATATTCACAATTAAATAGATACTATCAGGGTATAGTGCCTCGTAGTGTATGTTGATTTTTGTGCCCAAATGGAGTATTTTTAATTATTGAAATTACGCATCAATGAAGTTATACTTAGCTGTCACTTAGTTGTTGATATACATGCAATAAATTTATATATTATTTATTTATTGTTGGAGTTACTTTCCTATCTTAGTTTAGCATCTGCAAGCCTTGCTTCTTAGTTTATAACCGGTTTTAATAATATTTTAGCATGAATGTATGAAATATTTTTTATTTGTCCTTCGGTAAAGTATGATGTGAAGTTTCTACCTTGACACCGGGGTTGGGAATGAAGGTTAGTATTTAATACCTTGTTACAAATTCGAAGTGATAATGACGAGCGAGAAGTAGTCATTGACATTGACTTCTGTCTCCTCGGTCGATAGCTGGCAGTTTGTCAAGAGCGTGCTCTCGTACGTGATACTTTTGTAGGACCCTGATGACGGTTAAAGTACATAATCATGGATGAGTATAACGTCACTAAATAATTTTACATTATTTCAACGATTTTTTTTCGGATTTTATTGGATATTAAAATTATTTTATTTAATATGTGGCATACTCACTATCTATTTATTTATTTCTGTCCTTAACATTATCTATTTCTGCTTGGACTATTATACTTGTGCTTCACTACTTCTACTGGACTTTGTACTGTGCTTCATTAAACGCTATCTACTTGCTGTCTGGACTTCTTCATTTCATTTCTTCATCATCTCATCTCTATCACGCTATCCTGCGCTTTAGCCTACGGTAGGTCTACTTTCTTCTTCCTGCATACCTACCACGCTAAACTGGTGACCCTCGACGCGAGAGATGAGAGTTTCGGTTGAAACCGTTACTTCAAACCATGAAGGTACCGCAACCACACAGCGACCGCGCTCATCATCGCGCGCTTTCACACCTTCCGACATTTCGTCACGACATTTCAAAGTGCAACCTTTCTCATCCGAAGAACCGGAACTATGGTTTGCGCTCTTAGAAGCACAATTTTATGGAAACGACATCACGGACGACACGACAAAATTCACATATGTTATTAGCAACTTGCCTATAGAACATAGCAAGGCTGTGAGGGATATTATTCTTCATCCTCCGGCCTACAACAAGTACGATGTCATTAAAAGCGAGCTCATCAAGAGATTATCAGCATCTCACGAAAGAAAGGTCATGCAACTTTTGACCCATCAGAAGCTAGGCAATCAGAAGCCGTCCCAGTTTCTAAGACACCTACAGGACTTGGCTGGACCTTCCATGCCCGACGACCTCTTGCAAACAATTTGGTGCAGCAGACTCCCACGCGACATCCATGCATTACTTGCATCACAGCCTAAACAGACTTTGGAACAGCTTGCGGACCTGGCTGACCACATCTACGAGATGACATTATCGGCCAGCTTCGCCGCCGCATCCATAAGCAGCACACATACGTCACACGAAGCGGACGAAATTGTGGAGCTCAAGACCCTGGTACAGCATCTCACACAAAAGCTAGAGGAGCACTCTCGACCACTCCGCAATTCCACAGACTGCAGTACCACCACAACCGCGTACCACCCTGCGTGTAACGGCCTAGTGGAACGATTCCACCGCCAGTTGAAAGCAGCCATCATGTGCCACGCCAACTCTAACTGGGTGGACACATTACCCTTGGTGCTGCTTGGTATAAGAAGTTCTTTCAAAGATGACCTTCAGTCTACTTCTGCCGAATTGGTGTACGGTGAGCCGTTACGTCTGCCTGGGGAATTCTTTCACCCCACAGACTCTGCTTCCACCGATATATCGGATTTCTCTACTCGCCTACACCGACTTGTTACCAAACTCCAACCAGCACCAGCAGCACGTCACAATAAAGACAAAATTTTTATCCATAAAGACCTGTCTTCATCGAGTCACGTTTTTTTAAGGGACGACTCATTACGCGGCGCTTTACAGCCCCCCTACACCGGTCCCTACCTAGTACTCGAGCGTGGTGACAAGACATTTAGAATACAGGTCAAAGGGAAAAGCGTAACAGTGACCATAGACCGCTTAAAGCCGGCTTATACACTGGTCGATCCTAATCCCGTTTCCCTTCCCTCTACCACTACTCCCACCACCACACCTCCTTCTTCCCATCCTAGGCCTCATCCAGATCCTGTTTCAACACGAAATCTTCCAGCCCAGGATGACCTCAGAAGGACACGCTCGGGCCGTAAGGTCCGATTTCCTGATTTTTATCGCCCGTAGCGACGGTCTCTGGAGGGGAGTGATGTGGCATACTCACTATCTATTTATTTATTTCTGTCCTTAACATTATCTATTTCTGCTTGGACTATTATACTTGTGCTTCACTACTTCTACTGGACTTTGTACTGTGCTTCATTAAACGCTATCTACTTGCTGTCTGGACTTCTTCATTTCATTTCTTCATCATCTCATCTCTATCACGCTATCCTGCGCTATAGTCTAAGGTAGGTCTACTACCACCATACCTACCACGCTAAAAATACATGCATGTAACAAAGTTGCGGATGGATGCTAATAATAAAATATTAGTTTAGTATATTATTATCATGTTCTTTCGAATAGACCACTATATATATCGACACGATATAATATAAGAAAAATATTGTTTTGTTATATTGTATATTTACTTACATTTCTTTATTTTTACATTTACACTATTAAACATTTGGAAAGATTGTCCAAATTCCTTGAAAATTAAAGGACCACGGCCTAAATCTACGGCATTTTTGAGATATTTAATACAAAAGAAAATTGCGAAATGACCGGACTGCGTCACGGATAGTGACATGTATTGGACAAGACCCGAGCTTTGCTGAAGACAGTGAAACGACATTAAAATTGTTTCAGATTCAAAATTTTTAATTACAATTTCTTTAAATTACATTTTTGATATAATGTAGAGTTAAATAAGATATTAAACTAGTTTACGGTTAGAATTTACAATTTTTGAATTATTTATAATAAAATTGTTTAATTTTGCTATATTGATAAGATAATATGACAATATTTATGGTATTGTAGCTGATTAAAATCTTACTGTCCGGTTATTTTAATAAATTTAACACAATAACAAGGAATATTAGATTATAGATATATAAACACTAAGAGATTTGGAAATAATTTAAATCTATATAAGACAGTCTTAATTATGTGGAATCTTTATTTTTTTATATACGTAATGGTCAATATTGTTTAACCAATAAGGTAAAACAAAATAACTGAAAATTGTCACGAACTCATCGCACCCCTTTTGGAAGCACTCAAAGGACACTCATATGTTTCAATACTCTTTAAATGTATAGAACGAAGTTCTTGAAAGGCCCTTTCTACATGCTCCGACAGATAAGATAAGCACGTAGGGATGCTATATTTTGTGTTAGTATCACATAGATAACTTTTTATTTGACTTACATGCGGCATATCAAGTTATTGTCCTATTTAAGGTGTTTGATATTCGATTATTAAGTTTTATGCGTGAAATTTAATTTATATGCAGGTTAAAAGGCAGATTTAAAAATGGATGCCCATAATTACATTAAATAAATATTATCCTGTAATTTCTAATCTGAACTGAATTATTTATAACAATTATTGCAAGGATTTCGACATCCGCAACCAATAAAACATTAAATAAATAAACATTATGACTTAACGCATGCCCATTTAATATATTTCCAATGATATATTATGACAGCATCCGCTGTATTTTTACCAAAATCGGTATAAGACAAACAAAGTTAAATATGCGTGTATTTTTTAAGTAATTTTGAAATATATTAATTAGTTTGAGAAGGAAATATATAAAAAATAACATATACAAAGATAGTATAATGGTTGATAGACATACAAAGAAAATAGGAACAGGCACTTATAAAATTAACGATATTACGTTTGTTTATGACTCCGATTAGCACTTTAATTACAAAAGGATTAGATACATCATTAAAATAAAATAAACCTAGTCATAAAATGAATTTATCGAGCTTACAAGTTATCTTGATTAATAAATTAATATATATTTATACGCTTATATATAAATGTTATAACTGTAGCGAAGTAAAGAGTATAATAATCTTAAAATATGTTTTATATAGTCACATGGCAAAGTAACCACATCTCACCTGATGGTAAGCACAGTACAGGTTAAGAACTACAGCGTCTGTTGGACGACGAGACTATATGGACATTGACATTATACTGGCCTATTTAAATCACCAAATACTGAACATCTATGTAATTAAAAGACCTAAATAAAATATATGCTTGTTTTAATATATTATGGTATCACATATAAATAGGTTTATACATGAATATAATGTATGTTATAGTCAATATCTATGAAAGACTTGAGATATACGATGTAGATTATGAATTCATAGCGAATGACGTGTGTATATGTTGACATTTTCCTAATCTATCACGAGTATTGTCCCGGAGTGATCAACGCGGGCGGGATGTCGCAAACCGCAGCGTTGGATGAAGTAGCTAGTCTTTCCGACGCCGTATCTCTGTAAATGTTTACTTACCGACAACTGTTTCATTATTATTTTAATTGAAAGATTTTAAACTCTTTTCCTCTTTCTAAATAATATATTATATCTATACAAATATAATAAAAAGATAGATTTTGAAGTTTACAGGAGGTAATCTTTGAAACTATCCCTTTAGCTTTCAAATTATTCTAACCAATATTTAGAATTAATCTTCAAGGTGGACATAGCCTATTTTTTATTCCGTTCTTACGGGAAACCGGAATTTGACGGCAGCAAAGCTGCGGGTAAAGGCTACTAATAAATAAATGTATGATACTAGAATTTCTGTTACCATATCTGCAAATCATTAAATTGTTTTTTTAACATTATAGTGTACAAATAATATTATTAAATAATTCCTGATTATTAATTACTATATCGTAGTTAAATAAAAACATAGTGTACAAGTATATATATATAATTAAATTGTAAAAAAAATATTTTACAAATATTCTACCTCCTTATTGAATGAATGACTTTTATTATCTTCCGTGTTGGTATGTTTTTAAACTAGTTAGTCTTTTTGGAGATCAAAAATACTGATATAGGGGTAAAATGTGTAACTAGACTTTTAGCGGATTTTTGCATTCGGGGAATAAATCATAGTCATACATAAGTTAATACAAGTTAGGACTACAAGGTAATGTGCTACGACGTAGCATGCGTTACCGCGTAGTAGATGCTACAGTGTAGCAAAGCAATAGCTACGGCTGGTATTCTGCTAATGAAAACTCGACAGTTTCTTATATTTTAGAATAGGTTTTCATATAATTTTACTTATGATGCCGCAAAATAGAGGTTTTAATAGTGTTTTGTAATATTTGAGACATTTCAAATTACAATGCTGTTTAGTGTAATTGTATTATTTTCCCTCTCCAAGATATTATTAATATGTAAAACTGAATTCGTCAAGTAATTTAAACAGATCTATGCAGACTTATATCACAACTTATTTTCGAGAATGCTCAATTATATCAAATGGTCAAGGGATGTCTTGTATTTTAGTGTATTTATATATTCATATTTGCAAGATGTTTAAAACCGCTGGCTATAGCATACTTTTTATTAACATCAGACTGACCAATGTTATTAAAATAATATTACATGTTAGCCAATATAGATGATTCAAATAACGTTTAGTTGAAACCATTTAGTAAAATGAGCCAAGTATAGTGTTCTCACTGGTAAGATTTAACAAATCCAGTGGTCTGTCCCGGAGGTTAATCCATTCATTTAGATTGCAATTATTGTACCCCAATCTCTACCTGTGACTTCTTAAATGGATTGAATTTAGATAAATAATATTATATTTAAATGAGTATCAAACAACAAAGGATTTGTTGTTACAATAATGAAAATAAATTAATTACTTTAACAATTTAATGGAATTTTATATCTTTTAACTAATTAAATGGCTTCTTCGAAAATGATAAATTTTGCCTTTTTTGTTGAGTTTTTAAACTACTTATTAACTTTTATGTGGCAAACTATTGTAATAAAATTTTGCTATTATAAAAATTTAGGACTATTTTGAGTATGAATAATTGAGATTCTACCGAGTAAGGGACAAAAGCGAATAGTTTTAGAGGCATGTACGCAGATGCGGACAGCAGCAGATGTTATGTCTTTGTATATAATAATTTAAGATCATCACTGCAAAATTCGCTACAACCTTAATATAAATAACATTTATGTTATATGTGTTTACAATTAATTTCCTATAAACAAATTGAATTAATATTTAACTGACAATTATAACATTTGACATGAATATAACTACGAAAATACTTATAATTATAAAACGCACTCTATTGCTAAAAAATACGATTAAAATTAAATTTCCGATATGAATGAAAGAAATATTGTATATGCATATCTATTAGTAATATATTTCATATTGTATAGTTTAATGAATTATTTATTACATTTTTCATTTTTCATGAAATCGAAATAACCGAAATCATTAACTGTAGCCATCGTATATTCATTCAAATATTTATTATACTTTAAACTAAAACTAATGCATTAATAACAACTTGGAATGAAAAACTACATTAAAATAGTTAATGTATTAACGACTCACCCAGTAAATAACAGGATAAAATAAAATACAATTAAATACGCGATCAGCATGATTAAATAATAAGTTAGGATTTTATACTTTTATAGTTTAGAGTGTTGTTTCGGAATGTTTGCAAAGCGCGTATGTGGCGCCGCCGCGCCGTCGGTGTGCGGTGGTCGCAACAAACGGTTTGTACCGTGTTCGCGCGCTACGAGCCGGTCGCGAATATTGTCACCTACGAACTTACTACGCAGGCGCATTGTTACAGAATTTCCTAAAATGAAGTAGAACGAACCCGCCACAAACAAGAACTTTTCCATCATCAATGTTTGAGGCTTTGGATTTCCGTGTCAGAGGATATTTATTATCGCATTCGTAGCTCGATTTTTGCTTACTCAAGTTGTAATTATCTATATGATACGTAATGTATCATATTATAAAAATATAATTTATTTTGAAAACATATAAGTCAACAAATGGCAATAATAATATCACTACCTCTTTATACCACTTCCCACGAAACAACGTAACTTAATAATCTATATTATCACTTTAATAAGTTATTATATTATAACTTTATCACAAGTCAGTGGAATAGATATAAAATAATACATTACTTACGTATAATATGTTTGGAATTATTTTAAATGTATAATTTTGATTGTATAGTACGTTTTATCATCAACCGACATTTTAACATACTATAAATCAATGTAGCCATTTCTGTGTCAGTATACTTGCTTATATTTTCTAAACTACTCAAAAATCTTTATTCGTTTTTCACTATGATTTAGGAAAAGTATTTTCTATGTTTTTATACATAGAATTTATTTTTCTTAGATCAAAATAGCGGAGAATTAGCTTCCATATAAAAACGTAACAGGTCTGCTTATATATCGAATGGGTTCGGAAAGAAAATCGTAAGCGACAATTGGAATTTTTATTTCCCTCATGCGTAATCGTCGTTTAACATCTCTCTGCTTTCATTTGTATGGAGCCCAATTAAGCGATCTTAAGCGATGTGAGACTGCTTGCTAAATGAGTTCTAAAGTAAGTGCAAGTTCTTTTTGTGCTTAGAACGAATCTTCGTCCAACAATTACTTTAATACTGATTTCTCGTAAATTTTTGGCCTTCCACTTTCTCCTCTCGTACTCCTACTCCTCCTTCTCTTACGTCAAAATAACAATTTTTAAACTTTTGAAACCACTCACGACATGTTCACTCACTCAAGGCAGCTTCATTAATTGCTTCTACGAGCATTCAATGCGCCTCAGCGGCTGATTTTTTAAATTAAAGAAGTAAATTAAAAGTCCCGCAAATGACGCCTTTTTAATTCAGATTTAGACATTTTTGGTTAAAAAAATATGATGTAAATACGAAGTTACTAATACGACTAATATGACAGGGCTATGTTATTCTTAAATGAGCAACCTAATTTTCAAGCCAGTTATCATTTGCGAATTAAAACGTAAGCTTCGTGTCATGCATTTTTCTCAAAACGGCGGAAAGTTATTTGTACTTTTAATACATCAAAAGTCTATGTAGCTTTTTGTGCATTTTTTTTTATAAATTTCAATTTATACAACTAAAAGTATATTGCTTGAATAACTTTTAAATACAATTTCTTAGCTAGATAATTATTACGATGATAAAATCAATTGCAAGATTTTGTCGTTTACAATGGCCTCTCAGAATTTACTTGGGATATTAAAATAAAATACTATTTCCAAAGCTATACAGCCTAGAATCTAGTATGTAAATGTTGGTTCAGTTGTAGAAGAATGGGTTGCAAATGGCGTGATCCCCGAGGCGGGTTTCGTCTCGACCGCGACGTACGTCCGGTCTAATGGGATTCCTTAATCCTCCGCTCGATGTTGGGCTATTAAGAAAACCAATTCCAATTAGAGATCGTGCTTGATTTTTAATGCACTATTACACAGCTTTTATTTATAACGCCAGTGGTTTTCTTTGCTTCTTAAGAAGATTTACTTGTAAATATTTTTATTCAAGTCATATACAACATTTTATATATTCAAAACGTATTTGACATTATTATCTATGAAATAACATAATTTCTTTTTCAAGATGTTGAAAGCCTTTCAATCAATAATAGCCTTACAAGAAATTATTCACTAATAATTAATGATGATCAGCTGCACTACTGGTTACTTTAGGCACGACAAAGCGCAAATTGTATACAGCCACTAATGCTAATAATATGTGAGCTCACCCCGAAAGGAATATAGTGTGACGATATATTATCATTATTACTTTTGAAGATAAGAGCAGGCAAAAGACGGAATTCTTTACAAATGTTAAACGCTTTCATAGAGTTTCTTATGGCAGCATCGTTCTTCCGGTTCATCCAGTATATGGTATGTCAATGATGAAAGTTTTTTTTTAATTATTTACAGGCAGATTCTTTATATCGATAACACCTGGTAGAAAGCCTAATTATAGACCGGAACTGACTAATGCCTATTCACTCTTAAAGACACCCAAATCGTGTGAATGTGGAACAATAGACGTGAAAAGCACATTCCACGCTTTCGCTGTTCACATTACGAATTAAAATGAAAATAAGCACATTAATATAATGGTATAAATTGTCATAAAATGTAGTAACTCTGTATGAAAAAATATAACATGTCTAGGGTTAAAATATATACTCCTGATTCTAGAAAAAATAAAACTACAAACGATAGTTATTTACATGATCTCGAATAATATAATGCAAGACGCCTCTTACCGACTGTAATGTCGAATAGAATCCTATACATTTCAAAGTGTAATGTGCGTTGGGAGACTAGCACACTTTTTAATTTACCATGATTTCTCGACAATTTCTCGCTGTTAACCAGATTCCGTTTACCTAACTCGTCTACACTCACTCTCTGCTGAGAACAGGCTTCCTTTGCTTTTCTTTTTTGACTGGATATTGGTTGATGGCCGGGAAAGACCTTTACAACTAAACCGGGCGAGAGGTTGAACACTGAGATGCTCAGCTGGCAATATTATGGGTTGGGCGGCAACGCAAAGGCACCCCTGTAGGTATGGACCTCGACTTGGACCGCCGGCCAAAATATGACACCTAGCGATGATCTACTAGCGTTTTGGAAGCGACTACCTTGAGAAGAAACGCCGAAAGAAATTCAAGGCAGAGTCGGAGTGGAAACTGTGTTTTTGTCACGCAGAGAGATCTTAAAATTAGATATGTGATCTACGTGAGATCTTTGGAATCAGAATGGCCCAAACGACGTCGTCAAAATGGTAGTAGGTCGAAATGAAATTAAGTATTTTGGTCTAATAATAATGTATAAAAATTGCATATGATCAACTGGGTGTACACAAGCTGATCTAAACGGGATAGGTCAAAAGTGAGTCACTATGACGGTCTTTATTTTTATGTATTGTGGTTAAGATCCTGTTCTGGTAATTGTTGTACCACCTCAAAATGCCTGTAGCATTAATAAGGTTGTAAAATATTTTGAAGATCATTTTTCAGCACCAAACCGTTCAAGCAATAAATTTTCACTTGGGCCACACTGACTCTGGCAGCCTAATATTATATTGTTAGAACATTATGTTGATGAAAAGGGGGTACTAAATTAAGTGTCTATATAAAAACATCTTGAAATCATTGCTGCTTTATTTTTCTATTCTTAGGTTATGACCATAGATAGTGCTGCATTTTGGGATGGGGGTCAGACATAGCTTAAGAAACTAGTATTATATACCCATTCTCGTGCACATTACGACATTTATTTTTTTATGAACAACAACGTAATGCATGTATCTCTGCCACCATTACCATAGGCTAAGTCACTATATCAAGGGCACACGCTGACATGAAGTAGAAAGTATAAAAGAGAGATGAGAAAAAGTTTTTATAAGCAAGTGGTAAGGGTTAGATGCTGTGAGTATATGCGGCACGTCCCTTTTAAATCACCATCATTACCTACTTGGATCTCGCGGCTCAACAAACCACTGCTCTATTTATACACCAAACATTTTTCAATCCCCACAAATGGAGTACACTCACGATATCTTTAGAGGTCATGACGCTTTTGTGTTATTATTTGGTAGGGGTAGTGAGAGTTATGGTCTTTAACGTTGACACTTTTTATCCCACATGAAATTGTATTAAAGGTCACGAAATGATATTGTTGAACAACGTTCCGGACTTAGGTAACCTAAAATTTTCCCGCAAATGAATTGGTGTTTGTGGATTTAATTATAAATTATATTATGGAAATTAAAAATAATAGCAGTATTATCAGAATAATATGTGAACAGGAAGGTTTACGTGAACTGTAAAATTTGGAATACTCGTAATTAAAGTTAAAGTTTATCTCTCAGATTTATATAGATTTTAAATCATAACTAACATTTCTTTGTAGTATGTAGCCTAATTACGGAAAAAAAATAACGACTTCTTTAATCTGTTGTTAAAATTATAGTATACGACATTGTAATATAGTTAAAATTAAGTTAATTCATTGAATTGCGTACCGCTTCGTTAAAAGACTAAAGTATTTTATTCAAAACTTACTTAGTTTTTACTTACTTACTAACACACTTTATTCTTATTTTTATGTACTTTATGTTTACTTTATAGTATTTCTTTTGTATTAGTATTTATATTCTGTGTTGACAATGTTAGGACCGCTTGGGTAATTTAACTATATAATAATGTAAAATAAAAATTAAATAACGTATATAAAGATATAAAAAATATCTGTTTGTTAAGAAAACGAGCATTTCTCTTTAGTCTTTTCCTTTGTCAGTTGGGACGGTGAAATGAGGATTTACCCAAGTTCATAAAAAAGGGCTAGAGGCAAAACTAAGCGTCCGGGCACGTTAATTTAATTTTCCTGATTCGTTAACCAAGCGTTTTTGTTCAAGACAGCATACACTCTTCTACCTCATGCTCTTCGCTAACTTCAAATGAAACATTTTTTTTTTTATAATGATGGTATGCTTTTTCTGTTAATTTCTCGAATTGTATGAAAAAAAGATGACTTATTTTAGAGAGTATATTATTTTTTATTAACAGAAACAGGCTCTATAAAATTCTACAATTGTATATACATACTTCACAATAGATACGATTAGTTTCAATAATTGGCTCAATCATTAATTCAATAGCTTGTAAAATTGTTTCCTTCGAATTCACTGGCTGCCAAGCCTTACATATGGCTTCGTAGTTTTTAATTTGTGATTTATTTACTTTTATAATTTGGAACTAATAAATAAAAAATAATTATTCCCTTTATCATAATGGGGTAGTAAGGAACAATGAAATCGTGATATAGGTACATATTATACAGCATTAAATATCAATTTAATTACTTCAATCTAATTCTTCCAATTGCTTAAATTTTATTTCTTAAGCTACATTAGCCACATACCAGGTGCAGCAAAAGCATTATCTGATATTAAAAAAAAGAATATACATTGGTGGAACTAAAATGGTTATCTCTTCGAAACATTATGTTTGAAGTGAAACAGAATACGATTATTTTTATTATTATTAGTATCATAGCCCTAGAAATACATATTGAAGGTAATATTTATTGTGCATGTTTTAATATTTATCATTTGTAGAGCACTGAGGTGGTGGCAGATTGCGGCGGGCGGAAGATTCGCCCACCTCGGCAAATAGCTTCCGGTGTCGCACCGACGCGCTGCACTGACATCGTGTGCCACTTTTTGATTCTGTGACCTGTGTATCAAGTGCGGTAATAATTTAGAGTACTTCTTAACGGTTTTATCCCTACCTACGTTGTACAACTAAATTTCCTTATTTTCATATTTACTGCATGTAAATATTACATATTAGACCATTCATTTTCGAATAATTAATTTAGGGAATATAAGTAACCAAAAAAAACCTGTCTTATATCTTTTGAGAATAAGCTCGCGAACGATTATCTTTTTGCTATTATTATAAATTACATTTTTAGCGTTAATTTATAGTTTAGCGAGTGGTAATATAAAATATTAAAAAAAATCAAATAATTTACAAAGAAAAATAGGTGGAAAGAAAGATAGGTAGTTATGCCTACTTAATATTGTATACATGCTATATTCAATAACCGTAAACATTTGTAACCCTGTACTTCGGGGGAATAAAAATTACTAAGATAAAGTGCGATGCTATAAGTGCAACCCATATAATTTAAAGGCACGAATTAAAGAAATATTCGTAATTTTTACATACAAAAAAAGATAAAGATCTAAAACTAGAGTTAAAGATTTAAAAATAACTTTAAGTTATGTATGAACTTGAGATTGGGGCAAGACGGACGTCCGAGATTCGCGGCGAGTAGCGCACGCGCGACGCCACTCAGCACGCCGGTCTCGGCACGGCCGCTCCTGCCACTTGCCACGAGACGCCACAGATCGAGATCGCGATAACTTTACGCCACGTTTCCGATCTCTTGCTAACATTAAATGTAATGCATTAAATAGATGGAAGTTAGATAATGTGGTGGTTACTGAGTGAGAAGCTTTGGGTAGCGACGCGAGCAGGCGACTCGCTGTGATCGCGCGATGTTCGGCGTGACGCGCGCCCGCGCCACTCTCGCGCGATGAGCGCGCGTAGCACGTTCCGCTGTCGCTTGCACGCGCTTCCGTTAGCGCGAATATTTATGCTGTCGCTCGTCCTAGCTTTCGCGCAAGTACAGTAAGTTTTATATCTCTCATAATATAGTAAAATATACTTCAATACAAATATAAAATATATGTATTTATACTAATCGCTATTTCATCTTTTAATTAGAATCCTTAAAGTAAATACGTATAGATATTTCTAAGATTAGAGATATTGAGTAAAATGTAAATATATATTCTGGCAGAATCTAAATCCATACATGAGGACATGAATAAATAACGTGTTAAAAATCTATATCATAATAAAAAGTATATACACATACAATTTTATATACATACGCAGGTACTACATTATTTATAGAAAAATATGTGTTTTTATTAAATCAAAAATTGCTATTGAATGTCTTTTCCAGTAATTTATAGTGGGCTGTAAAACTATTAAATTGTGTAGAAAACTTTAAAACTTTAATTGTGGATAAAATGTCGGGTGTTTTATAATAGTGGTTACGTATAATAGTGATGTTATTCCATATTTCGTACTATACTCTGATATTATAATATGGGTATATTATATAAACATTCATGTTGTTAGTGTACAAATAGTTGTGGTGCTTCCAAAGACATTCCTGAGGTCCGACGTTAGTGAGCGGTTTTCGTCGTTTGTTATACACCTTAAGTAGGATATTAATTTTCGGGTTATTTGCATGTAAATCATAAAAAAAAAGTAAAGCGAAGGCATGACTTATGGTTGACATAAAACGTCGTAAGTGAGATTATGTAAGGTAATTTTTATTGTAATTTTAGCTTTATTTTGACAAATAAAGCTATGTCTAATTTTATTGTTCATTTTTTTTATTTCTGATAGGTACTTATTGTTTGTATTTTGATTTTGTATTATTTATATCTTCTTTATTTGCCTATTTTTTTTAATGTCCTTTGTGAGGTGAAATTTAAAAAAACTTTAATTTACCTTAAATTAAAATAAATTTTAATGATATACTCTATCATGGCAATGTTCATTTCAAAATAAATTATTTTTATACTTAAAATGATATTAAGTATGTTCACGTAGTAATGAATATATTCATAAAAGAAACAAATGGGATGTACATAAAAATGCCAATTGATATCTTACTGATGCCGCCCTCTGAAGTATTTCAAATCTCCGAATTGAATTCGTATTCATCGAGAAGCGGGCGCTATAAATGTTTCAATTTGTTATCTTTTTTTCTTACGCTCGTCAAATTCAATTTGAATAACACAAGACCATATTTCATTTTCATTCTCATTACGATTCAAATTAAAACCGCGGTACTGCTTCATCATTTTATCTAACTACTTTTTTGAAAGAAACTCTTTGATGGCTTTAACTTACCTTTATGACCATAGAATTAAAATTATATAAATATACTAATTAAAATTTGCTATAAAAATCTATCTACTATTTTCAAATTATGAACTTTTAATACTTAGATGTTTCATTCTATAATCGCACATATATTAATCTTAAAAACGAAAAATAAATTCGATAGTACAACCACAAGTTAATTTAAAGGAGATTTAGGAGGAGATCCTTCCTAAATGGCTATCAAATTGAAGCTTCGCACACAAATCTCATTTAAATTGCTATTACCTTAACTGAATTTAGCCATTCATTTTTGGATATATAAGTTTTCTTTATATACTCGTACATAACGTAAAAAACACGTAAAGCAATTTTATGGCTCGATATTTTAGAACATCCGCTATCAACTATTTACTTTTTATTTTAAAGGACAAAAATGTTTTGGTCTGTGAGTGGTACTTTCAATCGCAACCTTTGTATTATAACCGGAATACACCCGGCTTCAGTAACGCTCCTTCAATTTTATGTCGCTTGTAAGGACCAATTAATACTAAATTTGTATGCAATTGATGGTTCATTACTGTTTAAAAGCGTTTTAAAATGTAAGGAGTTCTTCTGAAACTGGGCGTAGTTATTTATATCATTCAAACAGTAATTGATGGAATAATATCTCCTTTTTAGCAATTTAGTTTTAATCGTTTTTTTTATTTCAATAGTTATAGCTTCAAGATGTCTTTAGGTATTGTATTGTATAAGCTGAGATCCATGTAAGACCCATGAACTTTTTAAAACTGGTAATTAGTAGTTGGTAATTAATTAATTAGTTAATTTCTGTTTACTTCTAGTATTAACATTATGAATATCACTACTCGCCAAAGTATCTGTTATAAAAGGAAAATGGGTGGTATGTGCTGGTTACGTTGTTTATTAAAACATGTATTTCTATTTAGAAGCGAGCGCGTCGCACTTGGTGACCGCCTGGAGAACGTCACGCATACTGTGTCGCGTATACTCGACGGCTACGATATTAGACTTAGGCCAAACTTTGGAGGTAAGTAACCAATTGATTAAGGTCGTCAGAACCAGAGTGGCTTAAGTAAACTTTTTGTAAATTATAAAAAAATATATTTAAAAGAAAATATCTTATAGCCTTTTTGATCTAGCATTATTTTCTTACCCATATACTAGTAGAATTTAATATTTCTATTTCATATATTATTATTTGTTCAGATTAGCCCATTTAATTTGAATCACTTCCATTTTGTCTTTTAAAAATTGTAATCGAAATGTGTAGGTTACTTTGTTTCTCATGGGCGAAATTTATACATTATCAGCATTTCTTAGCATTTAACTATCCAAACTATTTTAAAATAGATTAACGGGTATATTTTAAGAAATGTAATAGCTTCGACATGGTCATTGTATTACGTCTTGTAATTTTTCCCACATTTGCTTATCGTATGCCACATTTTATTACAGATTTTATCAGATTTCCACAAGTATAGTAATTACTTTGTGTCTTATTTCCATTACAAGGTAACATAACAAATATACTTTTTTTTTTCACATTTATTATGTCAACCTCTTAAAAATGCACCTGATGTTGTATTTTACATTGCAATTATAGTTTATACTACTAAATTATATTTGGTATTCTTGTTCAGGGAATATTGATTTGTATTATTTAACTTATACTAATTTAATATCTAAATTAAACACAAATTAAAAACTAAATATGGCTACAACGGTACCTCCGTTTACTTCGAAAGGCAAATAGAATAATGTTATTGCTATAATTGAATGAAACGTTCTGATACAGCATAACCATATCATTGTCTGATATTTATAGATTAAAATTGGAATGTAGAGATATATAATCATATTTGCCCATATAAATTCCTGTCCGTTTTACGAGCATCTACGATGTTGTATGCACTCGAGAAAACCACGCTCGAGTCACCGCGGCTTCCAAACCTGACATTATTGCGAGCCTTGGACGATATTATTTCATATCTAGTTTGCTCGGTAAACATGGTCTGATTTGTCAGCGTTTCCTTGCATTGCACATGTTTCTACGAGGTTGCATCGTTGCATAAAATATTACTGTTTCGCAGGAGACCCACTTTATGTTGGAATGGACTTAACTATAGCCAGTTTTGATGCTATATCAGAAGTTAACATGGTAAGATTAGTTTTATGGTACAATATTTTAGGCAATAATATAATTAATGTTTGAATAGTTGAATTCGATTTCCGCAACACTCTTGATGACAGAGGTTATAAGATGATGTTTTTTTCTTTCTTTTTTTTTTGTTGTATCATGAAAAGCAATTGGTTAGCATAACAGAACATTCACTGACAATTATATGTATACTATCAAGCCCCAAATTACGCTTGCACTTGTACTATGGGTAGGTTACCCTTTGTCAGGTTACAAAGATATTCATAAATTAATATCCATGACGCGCTAGAAACTAATCTACTCATCACAGAAAAGTTTGCCGGTGTCGCAACAAGAACCTTGGCCCATCTACGTTGCAGCTAAGGTTACAAACTGAATTATCATACCGTCAGTGATTACTTTAATGAATGGATATTTTAAATTAGCACACCCGAAATGATCCTGCAAAGAAATAATCTCACGTTATTATTTCTGGCTTTTGAAGTAGATATTTTGAAAGATATATATAAGTAATCAAGCAAGAGTTGACACAATTAAATTACACTGCTTTGTTGGGATGCGCTTGAGATTTTTGGATCGTGACAAGGATTTGCCAACCACGAACAGATCTTCGGTGATTCATTATGCTTTTAATAGATACGAAATGGGAGCAAGGCTGCGGTCTCTTGACACACATTGAGGGTCGCCGATGGTCGCGGGGCGGCTGCTGCGTCAGCCAATCGATGGCCATCTTTCCTCTCCGCCGCCACTAAACGGCTGGCAGAGCAAAGGTCGCCGCCCACTCATAAATGCTTTTATATATATTATATAAAAAAATATCGGTCTTTATATACATATAGGTCTATTTATTAACGTCTTATATTAATAATTATAGCAAGAGCAGAGCCTGAAAGGGTATGTACTTACGTAGATCAAATAACGTTTGACTGAAAGTTAATCCAAAACCAAAAGAAACTGGCGAAAATATATGAAGAGATTATTTAATGTAAATAGGCACTTATATTTTAAAGTTAACTCTATGTGCCAAATTATGCTGGTAAAGTGATTAGGTGAGCTGGAACATGTACGAAGCAGAGATAGGCAAAATGTAATCTGATTAATGATTAACAATTACAAAATGTAGTCGTAATTTTAAATTTGTTGCTGTGTAATCATGATTAAATCTCTTCAAAACATTCAAGAGTCATACATGTGTATGCAATCGAGGATTCTGTAGTGTTTATAACATAGATGAGCAAAATGCAATCATATTAATTTTGCAATACGCAAAATGTAATCGTAATCGTTTTTCATTAATGAGATTACTTTTTGCCCATGTATGGTACGAAGGAAGTTTAGATCTGCACGTGCCATACGCTATGTCACCAATGCCTTCACAGGTGTATCAATACAGCGAGAGAGATATTTAATAGAGGTAGAAGTCCATTGTTATTGCCTAACCTGAGACCCAGTGTGATGATATATTGTTGTATTAAAATTAAGTTCCCATTAGTATGTAGTGGATAATTAATTACCGATTTTTTTATATTGCGTTTGCAAACGACTGAAATGTATTTGCTTATAATAACAATACATTCTAATGTACTGTGATAGCCCGCAAGTGATTAAAATGTATAGACTATAAATTAAAAAGCAAAAAACGTATTATAATCCCATGTAGTAACTACATACTCTATCCATTCTTCATAACCCAGTATTTGTTTAAACAATGGTTACTAAAGACTTGATTTATTACTGAAATGATTAGCAATTGACAGGGATAATCCAGATTGTACAAATTTCAGGATTACACAATAACCCTTTATTTGAATCAGTATTGGAAAGATGAAAGGCTGGCCTTTGGATTGCTTGAAGAGGTTTTAACCCTATCTGGAGACTTCGCAGATAAAATTTGGGTCCCGGACACTTTCTTTGCCAACGATAAAAATAGGTAAGTAATTTATATTATTGCTTGAGTAGATTCTTCGAAGCAGTATACCCTTTTATTGCTGTAAATTCCTATTGAAGTAATACGGCAAAGTATTTTGTTATCAGATTGTATTTGGTACTCAGATTTTATCGCGTAAACCGACTGTACTTATATCCTAAATAGAGTATAGATGAACTATTGCAATATAATAATTATTGTTATACTAGCATAAGGATTTAATTTACAAAATGTCATTGAGATCTAATAGATAATGAATAAAAATTATAAATATGCTAATGGGGCATATGCAATATTAACAAAAGTATTCAATTATATATGTAACTAAAATCTTTCTTTAAACTAGGTACCATAACGTCATTCATGCAATCTCTTTGTATTTATTTTTTTCAAACCTTTTCCAGACTTGCTTGAATATTTGTAGGATTGTTCAATACACTATTATAAAGGAAATGTGAAAAGTCCTCATCGAACCGGCACGTGCAAAAAAATTACTCGGGGTCAAAGGTTACAAAAACGGGTTTTTCGCGATTTTCAGCAAAATGGTAAGTTTTACCATAAAATTAGCTCAAACGAAAATTGTAGATCAGATAATTATCTATAAAAAAATGTCTAAATTCTTTTTTTCCTAAGAGCCACCGTTTTTGAGATATAACGATTCAAAAAGTTGAAAGAGTTGTAATCGTCATAATATGCACACGTTTCCACGCCGCCTTTGAGGTAGTGTACTTAGCGCGTTTTATTTAATGTTGTTTCCCCGGTAGTCCTATACAATTGATCTTTTATGATTCTGGTTAATTTGAAACTATTGAATAACTGTAGATATTGACAAGGGTTGACAATTGAAAATAATGAAAGGGGTGTAAATTAAAAAAAATAAGAAAATTTATCCATCTGAATCTAAATTATCATTAACTTCTGCTTTATCTTGTTCTTCTTCTTCTTGTTTATCTTCTTCATTCTGGATGTTAATAAATTGTACCAATAATGACACATCGCATGTCTCTTCGGTAGCATCAAATGAATCTTCAATTGTTGGCAATTCAACATTGGAGCATGACCGGCCTTGACAGTTTGTACATGCTACAGAACAAAACAGTCCAACTTTTTTGCAACCACATTTAGCATTACATCCCTTTTTATAGTTGCAAAAAATGGTGTTTAGTAGTTTTTCTGGTGCAAGTGGAAATAAAGTGTGAACTGGCTCTAATAAATTGTCGACCAACTTCCAACCCTAGTCTTTTGGGTCTAACTGATTACCAAGCGACACTTGAACTTGGTAATATACCCGAAAAAGATGTCGATGAGCAGCTGCTGAGGTTGGAGGAAGACATGCTAACTGCACTTGTTTTTTATTTCGAGTATTTTTAACGAAACATGCATATGTGAAGTTATCTAAGCACGTAATTTTTTAGGAGCTCCATACATAGCGAGAAGAAAGCGAATTCCGTTGGTGATAACTTCTTGTGGAGTTGAATTACTCTTTTTATGTGTAAGTTACACTGACCGATAGAACGATATTTTTGCTTGTATTACGGCTTCAGTGACGTGTATACGTGGTGTACTTATGCATATTATGACGATTACAACTCTTTCAACCTTTTGAATCGTTATATCTCAAAAACGGTGGCTCTTAGGAAAAAAACATCTACAAATTTTTCTGAGCTAATTTTATGATAAAACTTACCGTTTTGCTGAAAATCGCGAAAAACCCGTTCTTGTGACCTTTGACCCCGAGTAAATTTTTTTGCACGTGCCGGATCGATGAGGACTTTCACATTTCCTTTATAATAGTGTATTGAACAATCCAACCAATATTCAGCCAAGTCGGAATTTTTGTAACCTGACCTTTATTTTTAGTCTAATTTGACCGGACTATAGTAACATTTCACATTCATTTTTGTATAATTCGATCGTTATTTAACATTTTCCACGAAATCAAGTCCGTTATCTTAAAGAGTAATTTTCCAGGTGAGCCACTTTTGTAAGGATCATATTAGGTCCTTACATATGAAATTGGCGTTTTGTATGGGAGGAACAAAAAGTCGAATATTTTTTAATATAATATATTTAATTAATCAAAGTATGAACCATTATTTTCTATGCACTTTTGCCATCTCATAGGTAGTTCATTGATCCCTTTACTAAAAAAACCAGTCGGACGGGAATCAATAAAATCTTTGAAGGCGATTTGGACTGCCCCATCGGAGTTGAATTTTTTCCCTTGCAAGAAGTTATCCAAATTTCGAAAAAAATGGTAATCTGTTGGAGCAAGGTCCGGGGAGTACGGAGGATGTCTTAGACTTTCCAATTGAAGCTCTTCTAATTTAGTAGCCGTCTGTTGCGCAGTGTGTGGTCTAGCGTTGTCGTGAAGCAGCAGTGGCGTGGAGCGATTGACCAGCCTAGGTTGTTTAGCCGCTAGCTTTTCCATCATGGTTTGCAATTGCTGACAATAGACATCAGCCGTAATAGTCTGGCCAGATTTGAGAAAACTGTAATGAACAATACCGGCACTAGTCCACCAAACGCTTACAAGTAACTTTTTTGGGGTTAATTTTCGCTTGGGGCAGGATTTGGCTGGCTGGCCAGGATCCAACCATTGCGCTGAGCGCTTCTGATTATCGTAAAGAACCCATTTTTCATCACAGGTAATGATTCGGTTTAAAATACCTTCATTATTGTGCCGGTTTAGTAATGTAACGCAGCAGTCGACGCGCGTTTGCCGGTTTGCTTCAGTTAATTCGTGAGGTACCCACCTTTCAAGCTTTTTAATCTTCCCAATTTGCTTCAAGTGAATTAAAACAGTTTTATCACTAACATCGCAGCCTGCAGCTAACTCGGACGTGGTTTGCGATGGATCCGCTTCCACAATAGCCTTCAACTCTTCATTATCAACTTGAGTCTCAGGCCGTCCACGGGGCTTGTTCTGCAGGTCGAAATTTCCAGAACGAAAACGTTGGAACCAAAAACGAACTGTGTTTTCTTTTGCAACACGACCGCCATACACATCATTCACCCTTCGAGTTGGTTCCGCAGCACTAGTGCCACGGCGGAACTCGTACTCGTAAATAATGCGATATTTTAAGTTTTCCATTTTGTAAAATGAGTGACGCAAACAGAAAAAAACAGAAGCAAAAAACAAATGAGTGACGATCATCGAAGCACAAATACATGAGTCTATAGCTGTACAAATTTGAATTTGGAATTCCTTACCAAAGAGGAGAAATTTGTGATTAAAGTGGCCAGTACGAAAAACGCCAATTTCATGTGTAAGGACCTAATATATTATGCGCGAACCTTAAAACTACACGAATTTTAATAATAATATATCTCCACGCTATATTCCTTATGGGTCGAGCAGAGAAACATAAGTGGTTGTATCCACTTTGCGCTTATATGTCGTGCACAATGTGACCAGTAGCACAGCTGATCGCCGTCCTCAGGACACATGATAATTCTATTAGATGCCATGCGGGTTTTCCTCACAGTGGTGCCTAAATACGTACATAATCTGGAGGAACCCAGGGGTACGTGCTGGGATTCGAAACTACGACGATTCGCGTTGCTGTGTATGGAAACAGGTCTATTATCCGCTAGGCTACCACCTACAGCTACTTTACTTAGACTTACTTATACTTAAGACTTTAGTATAGGGAAAACATATTATCTATCAACTTTGAATTCTGATTTTAGGTATAGTTTTTTAACTTAAATTCGTGTAAGCAGACTTTTTTCTTCCAAAAAATGGCTCACGTAGATTTGCATAGAAGGTTGCCAATTTTTTATTACAATATTTTTTACAGCTTTCTCCATGACGTGACGGAGCGCAACAAACTGGTGCGGCTCGGGGGAGACGGTGCTATTACCTACGGCATGCGGTTCACAGCCACCCTCGCCTGCATGATGGATTTACACTACTACCCGCTCGACAGCCAGAACTGTACCGTCGAGATTGAAAGCTGTGTGACTCTTACACTTATAACTGATCGTCAGGCCAAGCTTTACATTGCTGCCTGCCATTGCCGTATAGATTTCATTCTGTCAACATGCTATAGAAGCATATCTTTACCAAACTATTTACTAAATCATGCATATCAAGCTGTTTTGCTATTTTATTACAACTGTCGTAAACTGCCTCAATAGTTAATATATTAAATTCAAGCGTGGATAAAGTTATTTTCGAAAAACAATGTCGTTAAAGTTAAATTAGTATACAATCTGCATGCTAACGTGGCATATTTCTTGCTGCAGATGGTTACACTGTGTCGGACGTAGTAATGTACTGGAAAGACACTCCAGTGAGAGGAGTTGAAGATGCAGAATTACCGCAATTCACAATACTAGGTCACGAAACGAACGATAGAAAGGTATGATATTAATACGAGCAAGAATAAGGTATTAAAAACATAGTCAATGAATTATTTTTGAACGTGTACATACATATGAAATATATTTGGGAGTCGAAGCTGCTCGCGTCCCTAGTCTTTACCCTAGTTTCCCTACACGTGACTCCTGGGTGGTGCTAAAAATGCAGCAGCGAGGTGGTAGGGCGTCGGTGCCCGTCTGGATCGCGACTACAGTACATAGGTGTAAAGCCCGTCATAGTGACCAGTTTCGGCTTGTCGCGTTTCGGGATCAGCTTGTGTATATCCAGTAGCTCATATACCTAGAGACCTTCAGGCGTGGTATATGTGGGCAAACATGATGATGTAGACTATCAATGGATTTTCATCCTTTGATAGTCGCTTTCGTTTTTGGACTACACTGTACTTACCATCAGGTACTCTATAGTCACTATGTCGAGCCAAAGTAAAAAAATAAAAAATAGTATCATTGAGTTATGGTTAAAAAAGGTCTAATGGACCCCTATTATTCAGATATAATAATTTACTATGAACCTCCGTCGTTATGCCTTATTGCATTTTGCGAGCAACTAGTGTTAATATTTTTATCACATTCTAATAAAGACTTTTTGCTATGGTTTATTCTAGCTGACATCAAGTTAACGAGTATCAATTAATTTTCGTTGCTTCGCGCGTTCTACCGTTGTTGGACTACACCTACTTGCCATCAGTGAACTCTTTGACGGAGATTAAAATGCAGAATATCGAATATCGACCTAAAGTCGGCAGCCTCGCAATCTTTTACCGGTTGCACAGTGCGGAGTGTTCTCAAGGGCCTTATTCTCTGATTCTGCCAGCTCCATTTCATGATATAACTACTAGAGACCCTGTCAAGTACCATCCGCATGGGGTGGATGTTCCTTATCTACATCAAAAGATTCGCTTCTACATTCATAATGCAAACAGCTTAGGACTGGAAAATGTTTTCAGCGAGCATATTGTCTTATGACTTAAGAGCTTATAAGAGATGAGTGAATAAGCATTTGTTGGGCGGACGCGGTCTATAATTGGACTCATCTACACCTTCCACCAGGTTTGATTGAGGTCTAGCGTCCACCTGTAAATTATAAAAAGAGGTACTCTACTTGCCATCAGGTGCAGTTACAACGGTGTAGTCATTTTTAAGAAATCATAACAAAGTTTTTGAAGTCAAGGTCCTTTGGGCGCGATGATAATGGAATTTCAATATCTTTGTTGTAAGTTGTAACGACTCCAAAGGTTTAATGAACAAAATAAAGTTCGATAAAAGATAATACTAGTAGAAAAGTGTAAAATGTTTCGAATTGATATAACTAGACAACGTCATATTTCTAAAGCTTATGTAAATTCTATATATTTTGCTTTTTATACTGGCATTAACGTTTATCAAATTAATACCTTATGTAGGTCCACTGGTCTAAACAAGGCAGAAAATCAATAATTAACAAAAGAGAAAAAAACAGAACCGTTTATAACATAGGCGTTTGTGATGGCATAAGCAAGATTCTTCTTTATTATTATTTATTTTAATAATCGCTTCATAGTACATTTTATTACAATTAATATACACATGAAATAAAAAACTACAGTGCCAGTTAAGAAGTTACAGTTACAAATTACGTTTTTTAATCTTGTCTTGATATTACATTGTTACAGTATTTTGTTACATTTAGTTTTTTATGTTTTTGTCGCGAATAATTAAAACAGGGCGTGAATATATTTTGACTTAAGAAGTTTCACTTTTTTAGTACTTTGTGATTTTTTTGTATAAATACAAATTATCAGCTAAAAATTCCTATTCCAGGAAAAGTTAGCGACAGGAGTATATCAACGGCTTTCTCTAAGTTTCAAATTACGGAGAAATATCGGCTACTTCGTGTTCCAGACGTACTTACCGAGCATACTGATTGTAATGCTCTCGTGGGTCTCCTTTTGGATTAATCACGAAGCTACGTCAGCTAGAGTAGCGTTAGGTCAGTTTAAGTTTATAAGTATTAGATATATAAGCCTGCAAATATTTTAATTATAGATATTCTACAGGGAATTCAGAAAATATTTTATTTAGCTCTACATAATAATACTAAAAAGATTTATGTACATTGAATATGTACTGATTTAGATAATAGAGTGTGTCATAAATACGACATAATTAATGCTTAATATCATACATTAATAGTTAATAAAATATAGTTTTCGTTCATTGATCTTTGCTGTATTCCTAAATGGTCTCTTAATGGCCAAACGATAAGTAATTTAAATGATGTTGTTGAAGAAGAATAACTAGTTACATAAACTGCATATTTTTATTAAATAATTAAACAATTAAAAATAATTATTAGCATATGAGATATAAAATAGGTACTAATTCTAAGTACTTATCAAACAGCGGAGTCTAAACTCGAATTTTAAAAACTTAACAGGCGCTATGATTTGATTTAAACTTTCAATCTCTTGGACCGATAGTTTGGTGAGACAAATACAGTCACTCTACATTTACTAAACAATAATAATGATATATCTGAACTGGAAAGCTAAAATTAATTGTTTTTTATGTTTCTTAGGTATAACAACAGTCCTCACTATGACGACAATAAGTACCGGAGTACGCAGCAGCCTCCCTCGCATATCTTACGTTAAAGCCATCGACATATACTTGGTAATGTGCTTCGTTTTTGTCTTCGCCGCTCTATTGGAATATGCTGCTGTTAACTACACATACTGGGGTGCAAGAGCTCGAAAAAGGGCAAAATTAAAGAACCGAGACCAAATGTCGACAAGTGCAAGTGTGGAGAAAGATTTGAAATGTGGTAAGCATATATTTTACATATGTTATATTACGAACACTAATCATTGTATAGGTACACTAAACTTAGCAATAATTATTATAAATAAATATATTTACTACATTATATTTATTTTAATATTAAGGGGGTTTTAAAAGTGGTGGACTTAATACTAAGTAGCATTCATTCTCTGTCGGTTTTGAACGGGCACAACAAGGACAAGTGGGCAGGAAAAATCATGTATATAATATTGTTTTATTAATGTAAAATTAATTTTATTAAAAGGAATATAAGTCTATATAAATATTCATTAAATCTCCCATGTTTTGTTTTGGCTTCATCAGGAACCATCTCCATAAACGTGGTAATCACAACGACCATGCGTAAAGCCCTCAGCTTTTATATTATCTAATTAAATAATTTCCACTTGGCGCTACTGTTGTAACGACGCGTGAAGAGGGTTTTAATGTAGATATGGGTCAAATTTATTGCTCAAATAAATTTTGCAGGGTCCCGTTCTCCAGAAGAAATAATAGCTCTTCGTGAATGCACAGCCAGTGCAGGAAGAGTGTCACCTTTGCTGGGACTGCGATCTAAGCCACTGCCAACTTCAACTGGGGCCCCTCCATCGTTGAGAATTCAACGTGATCATACCCAGCTACGATACAGGACTCGGCCTAACTCAAGGAATTCAAGAAGTACCGCTATTCGTTTATAATATTCAGTTAAAGTATCATAGAGAAAAGGTGGCAACAAGCCTACCTGATGTTAAGTGATTAAACTCACTTTATTGTAACAATTGTATCCTCATCGTGTTACCGAAGTTGAAGGAAAGGGAAAGAATACAGGATAAGCGTAAATGTCTCATAAACAATGAAAAATAAATCACGTTATTAACTAACAAAAACTTGGAGTTTTACAGTATTTATATCGAAACAAACAGAAAGATACTTTTTATATTTAATGTATGACTATCATAAATAAAATATACATTGTGACCAGAAAATCTTTCAATGATTAACATTAAAATAAATCGTTCTGTACACCCAAAATATTAATTATTTTAAGGTAAAGAACGTACTAATACTATGAATCAATGTGAATAAAGATTTTATTTCATTTTTCAGATGGGTCTACTGGCAAGCCCAAGATGATTCACGCATTACGTCGCGGTGCCACCGTCATCAAAGCTTCCATGCCGAAAATCCAAGACGTCAACGTCATAGATACTTATTCTCGAGTAGTTTTTCCCGTTTGCTTCCTCATATTTAATGCAGTCTACTGGGTTTTCTATATCTTCGATTAAGATATCGATCAAATACGAAAGTCACATTAATTAGACCTTTGAATCTATTAGTTGTCAATAAACATATATCACCATAACAACACATATAATTTTTAAGAATTGAATGCCTTTGAATAACATCTAGGTAGTTGAACTCATCTAGATAATTATGGCCTAAGAAAATAAAAGTGTAAATATAAACGTACGGCCTGACCCAAGTGAAATAATACAAAAGAAATATCAGATACAGAAGAAAATTTGAATAAAAATACGGAGCGGTTGATTGTAAGAGTAAATAAATAATTGCAACTATAGGCGATAAGAATTCAGTAGAGATGATATTAAAAACCTAATTTATAGTTTTTTAGTAAGATAGGACATAAGAAATTTCGAATACTTTAAATTCTATAACATTATAATTAAAAGCATGTGCATTCATCAGCCGTAACGAATCGCCTGCTCAATGATGGATCCAATCATTGGGTTGAGCAGCATAAGTCTAAAAAACAAACACGAAAAATAAATAATACGTTCTAATAAAACGTTCTTTCTTTCTTTCTAAAATATTCTGCTGAGATCGTTTCTATTTCTAAAACTTTTAATCGGATGATGGGTTTAAGTTATTATCGCCATAGAACCCAGTGATTAGGACACTAGGATCTCGTTTTAAGTCACCTTGTTAAAAAGGCGATACAATGAGTGTTGTGTATCGTGACTAGTGATGAAAATTCCCGGGCATTTTCATCACTAGTCGTGACTATTCAAATTACCAAGAACAAAAGAGGGCAGACGAAGTAACTTTCCGCTCCCAACGAAAACTCCGCGGCGCGTCAGCATGTTCGTAACCATTAGTAAGTAACCATAAGTTAATTCGCATATAAGACCCGTTATAATATTTACAATTAGTACGAAACGTGAAAGTTTAAATTGTGCTATTATATTTAAACACCCTTTATACAGGAAGAGCTCATGATTGACAAATACCTCTAAGGAATTAGAAGAAATCAGGAAGTATTTGATAATAATAATATTTTATTACAACAAATCTCTCTATAATATATCAGAAATAAATTTCACTACTGTCTGGATATACAAGCTCAAAATAAAGAAATTTCTAATAAAAGCAACAGCTTACGGAGCGTTACGTTACAAGCAATTTGAATTGAAAGTTTTTCAATAATTATTATGTAGAATTCAAATTAAATAGTTCATAGCGTATTTCCTATTGTAAAGAAAACTGCCAATATTAAAGCCGATATAACGAGTACGACTTTTTTCTGTATGCTTATTTATTATTAATTACCTGACTACGGCGAAGCAAGAAGGAGGACTTCACTTATAGAGAAGTTTAGAATTCATATAATACGCCAAATTTGTTTTAAAATATGAACGTTTACTTATATTTAACATTATCTATGAGTAATTTAAATCATTGTAAATAATAAATATTTTCAATTAACTTTGTGACAGATATAGAAGAATATTCATGTTAAAATATCGTTTATATAGTTTAAGAGAATGTTCGATAATAAATTTATTATAAAACTTTTTGGTTTATATTACTTTCACTTTGATATTAATTAAATATTTTTCCTTAATTTTTTTTCCCCAATATACAACACACATTTGTAAAGAATTTTTTGCAGCACGAACTACCATAATTAAGCCCTAAGTCTTTTATATTATTTTCTCTCGTATAATGTAGACACAGATTTAAAATATTTTAAAAATGTATTTGATTTAATCAATTTAATTTTATTTGTCATATTTATAGACAAACAGAAATTTTAATGATATTATTGTTAAATATTTATTACTAGCTGTCCCGGCAGACCTTGTTTTGCCCTGTTTCTCTAAAACAAAGTCACATTGTTTTTTTTTAATGTTAATAGCTTCCCCGTCAGGTTTTATTTTGCCAAAACCTATTGGCCTGCCGGCTGTTTTTTGAAAATTGTTTGAAGGAACCTGGCCTTAATGCTATATGTATAAAAATTGACAAATATTGACATTAATATTTATACGTCACTCAATTGTTTTGTCTTCCCGGAACCCGTCCACTGACATATAAACTTTATGGTATGGTGTTAAAGTTCAAATTGACTTTTAAATATTATTACGAATTTTTTGTATGAGAATATAGAAAAGTGTTGTTTTTAGACTTTTTCAGACATTTTTTTAATTTTTCTCTGCGTAATAACCTTCCCCAGACTTCAACAAACACAACAAAAAATAAATCAGCCAAATCGGTTCAGCCGTTCTCGAGTTTCGCGCTTATACACATTTAGCGATTCATTTTTATATTATAGAGAAGATAGATATAAGTAATGAAAAGTTGCCTAGATATAATCCCACTCTACGAAAAACGTATATATCATGGAGGTGAAGCTATGGGTTTAACTAATATCAAATAAATGTTATGAAAAGTGTCCGGAAAAGTCGACCACTTTCAGCTACTTGTCATGTTGATGACGATGTAAGTGTAAAATTGATTTATCCTTTAATATATCTCTGCTCATTCCGTAACGAATATAGCAAGATCCAAGAGATTTCAATTCGGAATAAAGCAGTACGTACTATATCTACGGTATTTCTATTCATTGCAATCGAATTTAATATCAACAAAACAAGGTGTAATGTCAAATATAAATGGAATAAGATAACGCACAATTGATATACTTTTTATTAATTGTAGCTTACTGTATTAAAAATTGCATCAAACAACCTGAGGCATATTTCTCTAGAAACTTTACGCAGCTTGAAGTTGTGGCATAGGCTTTCAGGTGCAGAATTTCCACTGGATTACGACATGTAGCTATAAAAAAAAAAGAGTGAAAAACGCTGATTTAGAACGGCCACGCAACGTTGCCACTTCTTGAGTTGCGATTGTCCATAGGCGACACTAATCGCTTACCATCAGGTAGGCTTTTCACCTGTTTGCCTTCTAATCACATCAAAAATCTTACAAAGAGCTTAAAGGTGTGTTTAACTTTACCATCTCTGAGGCAGAGATTTATAGACGCTACTTTGACTTTCATTGGATTTGGTTCAGGAAATAAATTTATCTTTGACAAAAACTGAATATATAATAGGAACTTTAGAATAGACTAAGATTTGACAGAGCTAGGTCTAAATTGAGAAAATCGGTGACTTATCACGTACTTTGATATTTATTAAACATGTCAGTTTTAATATTTAAGTAAAGTCTAAGCAACATCAAAGTAGAGTATATAAGTCTCAGCCTAAGTGCCGCTCCAATAACACTTTACTATAACTGCATGATACTTCATTATAAGCATTAAGCTTACAAGGTTTTTAGGCTTCGTAACCTAATAAATTCCTGTTTTAGTACATACTGTTACCGATGGAGGACTCGAAAGTAAAACAGTTTCTTGCTTCAGTTCTGAAATACCGCCATCTTACGTTTGCCAGAAAACTATGCGTATTTCAAACGAGTTACACAAGTGTTATACTCCGGATAGTTAAATTATGCTTTTCAGAAATTTCAGATGTCGTTAGTTGCTTTTTTTTTAATAAAATGCTATATATCATAATATATATCTTCTCACCCATGGAATATTGGATTTGAATACTTAAATACACGCACATACTTGAATACTGTTATAGTGGATTCAGCCATTAACGTATCTCTGCTCACCCTGAAAGGGATATAGCATGATAATATAATATTATATTATTATTACCTAATTTGTACCTTCTTTAATGTCAGGTATTATATAGCAAATTATAAACTTTTGTTGTCGGAATTACTATTAATAAATTGGGCAGGAGTTAAATTATTTGACTTATTTAGAATAAGTCTGTTCAGTATCCTCTTTATTTTTTAAATAAAATTTGAATTCTATTAACTAAAGAGTTATAAAAAGCCCTAGAAAATTAAACCAACAATTTTTATACTTATTGAAAATGTTATAGTTAAGATAAAAATATATAATGTACTATAGATCTTGTTTTACAGGAAATAGGTATACATTTTAAACACTCCAACAACTCAAACCGTATTTGTAAAACATTATTAAATATTATTAATCAGTAGGCATAGAAACATACATTATCTATGATATTTATTGTACATCTATGTAATATATTTTATATTCAAAATCATCTAAAGTGAGTTATTTGTCTTTTCTTTTACGTAACATGAATTATTTTAAACATTTAGGAATTTCAGCAACTAAACTAAACTTCCCATCTCATGTATATATTAATCAATGTTTTAATGAACAAACAACTAAAAATAGTACTTTGGCTCTATCTATTCCCCTCAAGTCATGATCAGAGCATTTACAATACAAATGCGAAGGAATATGTCCGAGGGTTTTCTACGTGCGCACGGGACCAAGGGGTGGTTGTTTGATGTGTCCATTCATCGACGTAGCGCGCAGACTGCGCGGGACGCACCCCAGCAGGGAGAGGGTGGCTGTAGCTCCCAGATCGCTCAGTCTCTACCCAGATTCCGAGTCGGTAGCACTCATATTGCATACTGCATTGTGTAATTTAAATGGTTCTTAATATTAAAAATAAAGGGTAATAATAAACTTTTCAGAAATACAATATTAATTGTTGAGAATTCAGTTACAGCAACTGTCATCAATTAATTGGAATGAAGTATTTGAAATATTCAAAAGGTATGTATACTAAGTACATATATATAAAAACATGTATTTTATTTTAATAAAATAAAACATCTTGAAGACATTAGCTATTGATACTTTATTTGTTTTTACAGCCTCACGTATTAGAATAGCATTTGATAGTTTTAACAAGGGTTTTAATTCTGTAAATAGTATGCATTCTGATATGATTAAAAGATTTTATCTAGGCTTAATAACTGCTAGGAACAAACTTTAAGATATCCGTGGGTGGCTCAAGGTGTTAAATTTCCCGTACGAGTTGTCTATTCTGCGCACGGGGGAGGAACAGAGAGCGGGTGGCTGTGAGCGCAAGCTGCGCGCATCCCGCCCTCTGTATTGATCGACTAAGTCTTCATACGTACTTGTTAAAATATTGTCGAGCCATAGCAAACTCAAGCTTTTATTAGAAGTGAATGGGAGATGAGCAAAATTTAAAACGTGTGAGTGAAGTTAAATATAATAATAATGTTTTAAACTTCAACAATGAAAATTGATTACCATCGATATTTGCGTGTATTTGGAAAATAACCGTAAAATAAACATATATTATTTAACTAACTTTAAATAAGTAAAAGCCAAGAAATATTTGCCATTACGATGACCGGCAGAACATTCGATAATATACGACAGTGGCCACTTCCCGTCACAGGAGCCATCAGCTTGATTGTCACCTTTTGGTATAAATATTTGTTGAGACTTTTAAAATCTCATGGAAATTAATTTCAAACATATAAATAAATTAATGTAGTTTAACAATTATTTTACAACTTGCAATAATTTCAAGTTACTTAAATATGTGTTTTTATATAAGTACCGATTTATATTGTAGGTATTCATAATACATTTCAGATTTTATTTATAGCCCTGGAAGATTATTTTTACAAATAATAACATTTAATTGAATGTATTCCTAAACTACATTGTAAAATGGTGTATGTGATAAGAGAAATATGCAATATCTATACATCAATTGAATGTCTTATAAATAAACTTTAAATAACATATTATATTCGTTGTTTCTATCCATATTATTTATATCTTAAAAACTTTACATTGATTATAGTAATGCAATAACAGAGCAGAAATATGGGCCTAGATATACAGCTGGGTATAGATTATTTCTAGTTTATGGACGCCGCTGAGTCTAGCTGGGCAGAATGCGCGGTTTTCCTACGACCTGAATGGAAAGCTGCTCAACAAGTAGGTCGTTACGACCTCGACCCGTTGCGCAAGCGCGCTACGCATCTCCAAAGCTTTCAATAGGGCGGCTTTGTGCAGCCTCCATCTTATTTAAGAGACGCAGTTCCCAACATAGTGGACGTGTTCATTTTAAAATTTCAAATTATAAGTGCAATACTAATAACCTTTGGTTATTGATATATTAATAATTAAATTATATATTCAACAAAACCCAAAAGCAAAAATCAGTGAGTTAATATTCTTTTAACTACTAATAATATATCGTCTTACTAGATCCCTCTCGAGGTGTGCAGGGACATTACATACATTAGAGACTGTATCCACTTTGCGCTTAAAGTTGAGCTCAATGTGACCAGTAGCGCAGCTGATCGCTGCCCTCAGGGCACTTACAAAACGTAATTCTTCCGTAACTTCTTTTAATTACTGTGGTAGCTAAATATAGATGGGTTCCATGAATATGTAAGGGTGTGTTGTGTAATTATACAATGGTTACTATTTTAGTTTATAACAGACTCCTACATATAATTCAATATAATTATTTAATACCAAAACTTATCATCACAGGAACATAAGACTTCGCCGTGGGCGTTCCCATTCTTATATTGTAGACATTCTGCTTATAAGTAGAAAGCAAATCATTTCTTTATTTGTAGTGCAAATTGGTCGAGCTTAAAATTCATCTGTAGGTATATATTAAGGAAAATAATGAATTATTTGCCGTTGGATAGCTAGAGTATCTTTACGTCCATTTTTGTTTTCAAAATACGTGAATAAATCAACGCTAAAGTGCGCTGCTAACCAATAAATTCTTTATTTTGATATAATTTTTATCGGTCATTGACGAGTTTTCGGCATTATTTGCTAGCAGCACAATAGGGCGATTTAGGGATTAATTTGTGAACTATCTATTTAGATAACGGATGACCTATATTTAACTAGGCCAGTTCTGGGTTGCCATTGCAGTAGTATGTGTAACTGTCCTTCTATGTAAACGCATTATTGTCGTTTCTCAAAATCCTTTTCAAGTTTATTACAGAAAATGATTATTCTATATGATATATAATGATTATATATATTGTGCCGTGGTGGCTGCCGGCAGAATAGAATAGTACTCCCCTCTTCTTGCTGAGGTGTCGTAAAAGGCGACTAAGGTATCTCTTTAACACCGGGATTCAACCAGGTGTTCAGAGAAGGACAACTCGACCAAACCTGCATCCCGCTCCCTCCCGATCATACTGGTTCTCCATTCCATCGGGCCTGAGGGAGCTCGGACGAGAGAGTGCTTTTCTGGCAGCGCGTCCAGTTATGCACTTAAATATCTCCTGCGCAATTGACTGTTTCCGAAAACTGGGCCTTGATTTTCTTAATCGGCGTTGAAACAGTCGCCGTGGCCGAATCCGGCTAGGACATCATCATTCAAATATGACATATAATGATTATATATATAATAATAATTATTATTATATATGAAATATAATGATTTTCAACTCGATAGCCACTTAATAAATTATACTGTAATTTTGAATTGTAAATTTTTTGGTTAGGTTAAAAAGAAATAAATAAAAATAATATCGTTACGTTATATCCATTTCGGTGTCAGCTTTTGGGGTAATTTATGCTAAATTAAGAATAAAGTGAATATCAATAAATATCTAAAGTAAATATCTAATCACTACCAACATTATGAGTACTCTCGATCTGAAAAATGGAAAAAAATTAAATTATTTCTTAATTAAAATTGTGAATATGTTGTATTATATTACAATTAGTAAACATATGTGTATTTAAAGAATCAAAGTGTTGTAATATGCGTGTAACTTTACTGTTTGTAAACGCTCACGTGAGTGAATTCTAATAGGTCTTGCTGATAATTCAAACGTATTATATATGAAGTTGATCATGAATCAGCTGGTGCCATCGAACTTTAGAATAAAGAGCTATATACAGATCGTACATCCGTCTCATTCTTCTCTACATAGATATATTGATAATAATAGATTATTATGACTCATTCATAAATATGACATCATTGATAGACTTCGCGAGATTTAGATATTGACGTCATATTCTCTACGAGGTGCCTTTCATTTCACAAAAGAGCCGCCTTATTTATATATGTTATTTATTTATAGCTTCTTGATACCAATAATAAAAGATTGAAAACATCCTTTAGGTTTCTTTAATATAAAAATTCATTGACTATGTATATCATTAAAAAAAATACATAAAAAAAATTGTTTCAAGATATTTTCAGTTATGCGTACGTTTTCAATGGTATTGTAATTATTTTGTAATATTAGACTATAGTTATGAGGTATTTATATCATGAGTTTTGATGAAATACTTTATACTACCCTATCCTTAATTAGTCCATATATTGTATAATCATTCGCAAGGTAATCTGGTTACTCAAATGATTTCAAGCGTCTGTAATAATAAACCGTCACACTATATTATTATCCCTTTTTAGGTAAGCAGGTGTACTCGTATATTAATTTTGCAATTATAAATTGTGCCCAATGTGAAGCGTAGCGCATTCAGTAGCCCGTTTAATCATAATGTTAACGAAAAAGTCAGTTACATACCTATTATTATTCTGTTGATTATTATTATTGCTTTTTTTACAGAAAAGGAATAAGAAATAGGTTTAAACGGAAGTCATGCTGCTCTGGACAAAGAGTATAAGTCTCATAGCGCAGGTCACCTAGACTGCAACTTAACAGATCGTAGTTAAAAACAAAGCATAAAAATGCATACATCAGCGTTTATCTATATAACTTCCTTTGCATTTTTGTGGATATGCGGTAAGGATGAAAAATCATTTCTTTAATTCCACTTATAAATAAATTTTATTTATAATACGATAGTAGAACTTTACGACACCGCACTACACAGTACCACCACATGTTTTTTTTTTAATATAAGACGTACCGTATCTAACAGTAATAGAAAACGACGGCGAAGTTAACAAACTAACTTGCGCTTTGATCATAATGTCGTATCGCATAGTTCTGTTTCCAATTTCAGCTTCAAAATCTAGTTGTTTTTCATAAAATACAATGATTTTGTTTAGAAACGTAATTTAAAGCCGTAATTATGCCGAAGCCACAACAAGGATCTGTATGTAACTTTAAAATTGAAACTTTAATTTATATTGTGCAAAGAAAGATTAATGTGTGAAATAATTGGTAAAAAAATACAATATTAGGAAAAGCGATTAAATCGATAATAATTTGTCAAAATCTTACAACAGTAAGTGCAGATGACGCCTCAATACATGCGTACGCGCACGGCCCACGAACTACAAATGGCACAGCCGAATATCCCGATCCGAGGTCCCCCGTAGGCCGAGTACCACCCTATCAGCCTCCAGCCGTGGCCTTTGGAATGGGTTCGATACACGCGCCAGGCTTTTGGTCTCACAATACCTACTCGCGCGTAGAAAACTTTCATCGTAAGTGACTGTTACACCTTTCTTAAGCTAAAAAGTTTTTTTCAATCTGAATCTCAAGAGAATTATTTTGTTAATAGCTTTGTTAATTATTGCACAGATATCTCTTTTTAAGCGCATTAAAGCAAACTTATAAATCATTTTAGTACGTAAATATACGAATAGGTTTCTCTTCCTTCAACAGCGACTAACATTGTCTATTACCTTCACATTGTATGATTTTTTAAATACAATTATAAAAATAATTAAGATTGCATTTTTGTCTTCACTATTAGTTTTGGCGTGTTGTTATTTTAACTTGAAAACTATGTCCCCGAAATATATTAAGGTGTATCTATTTTTTTACCTTAACAAATATACAAAATCTTAATTTTTTGTAATAAAAGTATCCAATTAATATTTTTTGCGCTTGTTAATATTGTAACATTGATTGCGACAGATCGCCCAGGATTTGAAAAAAAATATGAATTAGAACCTGAAAAGGACGATGGTCATGTTGATAAGGAACATGATGATGATGGCGGCTGCCAAGAGCTATGTCCCAGTCAGCACTTCTCGTGTCAGGTCGGTGTTATGATTATATTATATTTTTATTTTTACATTACTTTATATTTATTTAAATTAAAGTTTACATGTAGTAATTACAACCTTTTCACTTTGCTTGTCTTTTATGAAAAATCTATCATTAACCTTATCCACTTAACCGTCGACGGTTATTTACAGAACTAGGCGCATATGTCGCGCCCTTGTACAGGACTTTCATCAGATGGGGGTTTTTGAGAACTAGGTTTCGAAAAACCTGGATTTTTTATACCACAGAATTTCTAATATCTATGGGAAAGGATAGCTGTTCTTTCGTGAACAATTTATAATACGTGCGAAAAGGATAGAGCTTTATGTCGCGATGTATTATGCTTGTAACAAACATCTGTTTGCACTTGTTCGCGCCGGCTGTCACAGGACGCCTATCAGATGCGGGATATTTTGATTTGTCCTGTAGCAGTACTTTCATCACACGAGGGGTTAAGACTTTAATATATTCATACTTTCCAATGATGCGCCGCTCAAGAACAACCACCATAGAGACTTGACATTTTAACATTTTGTGTTAACATGCGTTTTTTGTTTGCATAGGATATTGTAGAGTTTCGATACTGTTTTCTTATTTCTTGATATGGCCAAGCAGATATCGTGCACTTGCATACCAATGGAAAAGCGGTGCGATGGGTTAACTGACTGCTCGGAGGCGGAAGACGAGAGTGGGTGCGCAAGCTCCTGCGACGAGCACGACAACCGCACTCTGTGCCACGGCAGCAATATCTGCATTGCTTTGGACTGGATCTGCGACGGTGACAACGATTGCGGAGACTTCTCCGACGAAACGCACTGCAGTAAATACATCTCTTCTGCTAAATATATGTATTTTTAAAGTATTACAGCCACACACACACACACACACACACATATATATATATCGTGGTTTAAAATCATAACAGGGTACAATTTTCTTATTTCAAGATAACTAAAATATAATTAAAAAAAACTATGAAATAATCGTCAAATTTGAATGAATGCTATCTTGTTTTTTGGTGGTAACCCGAGGGTATCCCCTAATGGACCTAAGGGGCGGTGAGGGCTGCTCCCGGTGTGTCGGACTTGCACCGACTATAACCCCTAGGGTGTTCCACATTTCTCCTGCCGGCATCGAGGGCACGACTGGGGTCTCATCCCCGGTGACCGGCAAGGCGTGCGGCCTTAACTAGGCCTCTATTCGTTTGAGGAGGAGTGGTGTAAAGAGCTACTTCTCTTATACAACTTTATTGTAGAGCGGCACGCGGGAATACATCGCGTGCCGCTTGCAATGAATTCTATCTGTTTTATGTCTAGAGAACCATAAATATTATGACTTTATAAAAGGAGATAGTAATTAATATTTAGATATAAATTTACATTATTTATAACAGGCGGCATCGATAACTGTACTGTTGACCAGTTTGAATGCGCCAACGGACTTTGCATTCACAAGGAATGGCTCTGTGACGGAGATAACGACTGCCGCGACAACTCTGACGAAAGTAACTGCACCAAGACCAAGTAAGGACTTACTTTTTATCTATTCAACGGTTCACAATTCGCGCGGTAGTTAAACAAAAGAATTATTGAATCAACTTATGTAGCCTGTGGATCACTAGTTTTTTATTGACTATATAATATAGATACGGAACTAGCCCTTTTCAGATAGATTGATACAGTTTGAAATAAACTATTATAGTGTATAATTTACACTATCATCCTGATTTAACATTATTTTAGCCTAATTTGCTACTGGACATAGACCTCTCTTAATAAGCGTTATTAGGTCCGATTTTCGGCAGTGTTTATCCAATTATTACATGCCGCATTTCGTAAGATATCCCTCCAAAATTTACATAAGACCATATGTCTGGGATAGAGGACGTGCACAATGCATCTCCATTTTAATCTACCCTGAACATCGTACTTCAGCTCGCTCCACGTCTTAACAATGTCCCTCGACTCTGCCAGAACCGTGCTTCTCCAGTGTTCTCTGAGATGGCTATATTTTCTGCAGTAGCGTTCATTCCATAAATGCAGGCAAGCATTGCTTGCCCTTATGATAAATAAGTCTGGAATAAATTGCTTAAATGTAAATAAATAAGGGACCATTTATATTCTTATCTATTCTATACTCAAGCTATCTATCCTATGAAAGCAATATAATATTTACTATCATAATAAAATATACAAATTAATTACACGATTTCTGCCTACCCTGTCCAAATACTTTATGCACGTCACTGGTTTTCTGGTACCCTGGGCACTCTAATCTAGAGCCTGTTTGGGGTATGTGGGCGTCGTAACAGCAATTTACATAATATTTTGAAATCAATAACTCTATCCAGCTAATATCGACAAATCGACATCGACGTTTAAGTCATTATATAAACATGACTTCGCCCTATGTAGTTATAATGTATTCTACTTTTATGTTCCCTGTCTTCCGCTTTATCTGATATAATAAAATAACACTTATAAACGAATTCAGTATTGTATTATTAAATGCCATATTTATCTTCGTGCCATTTTATCTATCTCAATTAATATCAACATTAATTATGAGTTTACAGCCATGGCGTTGTATAGGGTCAATAACCTATTAATTACAATTAATTAATACAAGATAAGTAGATATAATTAATGTATGTGTATGGATAATCAGCAATATATAAGAGTTAAAAATACTATCTCCTATAATATGTGTATTGCATAATACTTACAAAGGGTATCCAATAGTATTCATATCTTACAATATTACAATTTTACTCATGTGTTAAAAACAGTACGTTAGAGGGTTACTTATTGTGAATGTGGTTTTATTTTGAGATAACCTATAATCTATACATAATCTGTCCACGTAGCTACTACGTTCATTTCTTTAGAATCGAAATTACTGTTCTTAATTTAGGAGTACCTAACGATAAAAAGGTTTATATATTTATATGCCAGATCCATTTAGTTACATATTAGTGAGGTGGATAAAAGTAATATTTAGAAAGGTCAACAATATACGTTATACGAGGATTCCTTACAATTTAAAATTGTATATATAAGTAGATGGAAATAGGTGCCCCAGTTTACGAAAAGCTTTAGCTGTATCGATCGACACCTGACCTACATTTTGAAAATGGTGCAGTGCGGCGCATTCTGGAAATGCAGTACTTCCTTTACCCATAGGTATAAAGCGTATCTAGGTCACGCCCGCCCTCAACGACCTGGTTCTGCTCCTAGCAATGAGGTTTCGTTTACTAACTTGTTACTTAAAAAGAAGGCTTACTAATCTTCCAATGATTGTTTTACTAATAAATATGTTTTGGCAATATTGTGTTGATTTTTCTCACAAAACATTTAATTGAATTTGTATCAAGGAAACAATATTTTTAACAAAGCAACTACCCAAGTTTCCTCTTAAAACGGTTTCTTATTTCAGTTGAAAAATGTTCTAGTTAAATTATACCTATATTTAACTTTTTCAAATCATTACGTTGCTTATAAGAATAACACACACTCACACACACACAGTTGTCAGAACAGCGTTGTGCAGCGGCGATCGCCAGGGTACAAAAGACTATCTGCAGTCTTGAAATTATTTGACCGATGTAGTGACACTGTATTTAGTCTTAGGCTGAGATTTATAGATACTTCTTTGACTTTGCGTAGAATTCACTCTAACATTACAATGTGCATTACTCAATGAATATCGAAGGATATGATAGGTCACAGATTTTGTAAAATTGTTGTTGGCTCTTCGAATACATACGCTATACTCAAGTTTATACTCAAGTTATATATTCAGTTTTCTATCAAAGTCCCAATTTATTTTCTAAGTACATTGGTAAGCGATGTCAAAGTACTGTCTATAAAGCTCAGGCCTAATGTGGAATGAACTTATAGGCTAAATAACCCTTTAAATGATTTTCTTACGCTCTTACCGATTTCGATGTTCTACAAGTGTGGTATATTTTGTGGAAGGCTACTTTAAAACGATATGGATGGAAATCAGTTTTTCTCCAGAGCTATGATATGGGGTCCTTATTGGTTGGCAACGCAATAGCAACGCCCTTATGTTTCAGTTTTCTTTAGACGACGGTAACCACTTATCATAAAGTGGGTCGTCATCCTGTTTGCCAACTAAAGTTTACATAAAAAACAGTACTTCCTAGAACATTCAAATATATTTCGTGCATACGAAATCACGGATAGATAACTCCTAAATGTTTTTTGTAAATAAATCTATCTGGTATTCTTAGCTATCATTGAATTGAAATTCTGAAATCAAAATGAATTGTTATTGTATTAATATTTATTAAACGTAACTGTTTTTCCTCCCTATCATGATTAGGACTCGACGTGATTATAAATATTAATTACCATTTTGCAATTCTTCATTTTATTTAGGAAACTGTTAGTTTCTATATTTTAAATTCATAACTATAAATGTATTCCTGAATAATCTTACATTCGATTTTCAAACGATGTTGGACCTTTTTTGTTTAATATATTACTAATTAGAACTAAAGTTGACCATACAGTCATAGTATATTTAAGTTACAACTATTTTACTATTTGGATTTTCAACATTTAGTTCCTTTTTTATAAAATACGCGGTATAAGAATTCATCTCGTAATCGCCGAACAGATTAAATTTAAATCGACGCTGCAGGCAATCGAGTTTAAATATAGAATAATGCTTGATATAACTATTGCGTTTCATTTTTTCTCGCTGTGATGCCGCTTTCAGGGGTCGGTAAATCAATACGCGCAGCCGGAGGATGAAGCGGCGGGCGGAGGTTGCTCGGTTGTCATGGAAACGCTCCTACGCGCAGCTTTCTCCCGGAGACTCGACCAATATATACGCTTTCCGTGGGCGAGCTCTTTATAGAACGAAACTATCGATTTGTTTAACATCCCATACATATACATTACTTGAACTCACCACTGTAATTGTTATTTAAGTATTTACAATCATGATGTAACAATTATATGTATTTCAGCGAAATGCCTTGAAAAGAAAGATACACTTAAACATAAACAACATTATTTAAAAATAGAGAATTAATAAAAAGAACAAATACGGCTTATCGATTGACACTTTTTAGTCTGCCACTAGTTAAAACATAAATCATATTTACCAAAAATTAATAGAAATATTGACTTTACAAACGTAGACTTTATGTTTGACTAGCTGATCCGGCAAACGTTGTTTTGCTATATAAGTTATTGTAATATCTTCTAAGATGTTCATTTAAATTAAATGAAGTCAAAGACAATTTTGTTCACAATTAAATACTCTTAATCAACAACACATTTATTTAGATAAAGATTAATATTATTACGTTGATACAACTCTTAACAAATAATGCATTAATTTCGTCCAAATTTGATTACCATAAAAACGGTTCTAGTGAGTTAATCTTAAAAGATAGACATATACTGTCGGGGACATTTTTTAGATCATTTCAAGAGGAATAATTCTTTCATACATATATTTTTGGTATCTTGAACCGTTTTCGCAGCGCACGCAATGGAAGCCTTCAAGGATGAATAATTTTCCCCGTTTTTTTTCACATTTTGCATTATTTCTTCGCTCCTAATAGCTGCATCGTGATGTTATATAGCCTAAAGCCTTTCTCGATAAATAGTCTATTCAACACAAAAAGACTTTTTCAATTCGAACCAGTAGTTCATGAGATTAGCGCGTTCAAACAAACAAACAAACTCTTCAGCTTTATAATATTAGTATAGATTAAATCGGCTTCCCTTTTGGTGAGGTCGCTGCACGCCATTGCTTTATTTATTTTAACAAAATTAGGAACAGTATATTAGAAATTCTTAATATATTGTTAAAAATGTGTAGGTATTTATAAACATATAAATACAATATAATAGTACATATAGGCGTATTTAATAGGACATTATTGCAAAATGCAATCACAGCTATTAATATCTATTTATATTTATCTCCTATCGTTATTAAACTCTGCCGGTGCTTTAAGATTCTATTAATCTCTTTATGAACTCTCCTTGATTTCAATATATTTGATTTACGTTTGGTTAGAATTCGCTTTATTTCGTCTTCTTAAATAAACAATTTAAGTAGGCGCCGACTCTTAGACTGAGATTTATATACGGTACTTTAACTTTGCTTAGACTTTACTTACAATTAATATTACTTAATAAAAACAAAGGAATAAGTAAGGAGTAATGGTAATTTACTGTTTCTTTTTTCAATTTGGACTTGGCTCTGCGAAAGCTTAGGCTATAGTCAAGTTCCTATTATATATTAGGTCCTTACATATGAAATTGGCGTTTTGTATGGGAGGAACAAAAAGTAGAATATTTTTTAATATAATATATTTAATTAATCAAAGTATGAACCATTATTTTCTATGCACTTTTGCCATCTCATAGGTAGTTCATTGATCCCTTTGCTAAAAAAACCAGTGGGACGGGAATCAATAAAATCTTTGAAGGCGATTTGGACTGCCCCATCGGAGTTGAATTTTTTCCCTTGCAAGAAGTTATCCAAATTTCGAAAAAAATGGTAATCTGTTGGAGCAAGGTCCGGGGAGTACGGAGGATGTCTTAGACTTTCCAATTGAAGCTCTTCTAATTTAGTAGCCGTCTGTTGCGCAGTGTGTGGTCTAGCGTTGTCGTGAAGCAGCAGTGGCGTGGAGCGATTGACCAGCCTAGGTTGTTTAGCCGCTAGCTTTTCCATCATGGTTTGCAATTGCTGACAATAGACATCAGCCGTAATAGTCTGGCCAGATTTGAGAAAACTGTAATGAACAATACCGCCACTAGTCCACCAAACGCTTACAAGTAACTTTTTTGGGGTTAATTTTCGCTTGGGGCAGGATTTGGCTGGCTGGCCAGGATCCAACCATTGCGCTGAGCGCTTCCGATTATCGTAAAGAACCCATTTTTCATCACAGGTAATGATTCGGTTTAAAATACCTTCATTATTGTGCCGGTTTAGTAATGTAACGCAGCAGTCGACGCGCATTTGCCGGTTTGCTTCAGTCAATTCGTGAGGTACCCACCTTTCAAGCTTTTTAATCTTCCCAATTTGCTTCAAGTGAATTAAAACAGTTTTATCACTAACATCGCAGCCTGCAGCTAACTCGGACGTGGTTTGCGATGGATCCGCTTCCACAATAGCCTTCAACTCTTCATTATCAACTTGAGTCTCAGGCCGTCCACGGGGCTTGTTCTGCAGGTCGAAATTTCCAGAACGAAAACGTTGGAACCAAAAACGAACTGTGTTTTCTTTTGCAACACGACCGCCATACACATCATTCACCCTTCGAGTTGTTTCCGCAGCACTAGTGCCACGGCGGAACTCGTACTCGTAAATAATGCGATATTTTAAGTTTTCCATTTTGTAATATGAGTGACGCAAACAGAAAAAAACAGAAGAAAAAAACAAATGAATGACGATCATCGAAGCACAAATACATGAGTCTATAGCTGTACAAATGTGAATTAGGAATTCCTTACCAAAGAGGAGAAATTTGTGATTAAAGTGGCCAGTACGAAAAACGCCAATTTCATATATAAGGACCTAATATTCAGTTCAGTTTTTTGCCGTAGTGGCTGCCGGCAGAATAGAATAGCACCCCCCTCTTCTTGCTGAGGTATCGTAAGAGGCGACTAAGGTATCTCTTTAACACCGCAATTCAACCAGGTGTACAGAGAAGGAAAACTCGACTAAACCTGCATCCCGCTCCCTCCCGATCGTACTGGTTCTCCTTTCCATCGGGCCTGAGGGAGTTCGGACGAGAGAGTGCTTTTCTGGCAGCGCGTCCAGTTATGCACTTAAATATCTCCTGCGCAATTGACTGTTTCCGAAAACTGGACCTCGAATTTCTTAATCGGTGTTGAAACAGTCGCCGTGGCCGAAACCGGCCCGGACATCATCATATATTCAGTTTTTAGTCAAAACAAATTTGTTTTCTGAGCATTTTGAGCGTCTAAAAAGATCAGCTTTAGTTCCACTCACATTCACACTGTAATACAATAATTATGATATTTAATAGGATTGTTGAGTAAATACCTAATTCTTTAGTAACTGCTCGTAATACCTTGAACAGATGTAAAGACGACCAGTTTATGTGTGCCAATGGAAAATGTATTTCAAGGCACTGGCATTGCGACAAGGAGTCTGACTGCTTGGACAATTCCGACGAATTAGATTGTCGTAAGTATATTTAAGCCTTTTTTATTTAGGTAAAAGTACGAAATATGTCATTTTAAAATAAAATACTCGAACTTACTATTGTCCTTATTATAATACCGGTTTAAATCAAGCAAAGATTCAAAAAGTATCCAAACTCAGTTATTACAAAAGATATTTTATTGCTTATATAAAAATGTACTAGCATTTTTTATAGTACTTACATTTTTAAGTTATTTTGTCATTTTTAGTTGTTACAGCCACAGAGCAGAGATACATAATCTCTGCTCACCCCGAAAGGGATACAGCATAGCGTTTTTTTTTTATACTATATGTAAGAAATAAGCTAATTACTTGTGAGAACGGACTTTTCTGACTATACTTTTGCATATATTAAAACTCGTATTCTAATATGGCAGTATAAAGACAGTATAAATTAAACATATAATAATTGAACGGTTGAACTGTAAATGCCTTTCCTGGAACTCAGTAGACAGTGCGTTAAAAAAAATTAAATATAAATCAATATAATATAGACTTTTCGAAAATGCCCAGGCTATAAATCAAATAACTTCTTTGTTAACAGCCACGGAACCTTTATATTGTGCCGAGACAGAATTTCAATGTGGCAACAAGAAATGCCTGCCAAAAGATTTATTATGCGACGGTGACAACGACTGCGGTGATTGGACAGATGAGGACACTTGTCCAATGTCACCAGGGAGCTGTAATGCTGGAGAGTTCAAGTACGTATCAACGATAAATTATTGATGAGTTTATTTATATCAGCAGTAGGTACAGTTATAGAGAAAACAGCTGCTTCAATTATTTCTTTCTTTTTAGGATATCGGAATTAAATAATACGAGTATAGCTCTCATAATTGGATTTATCTATCTTTCCAAGTTAATGTTTGCTAATAATTTTACATCTCGACTATTGGAATTAAATGGTCTAATTGTAATATTCATGTAAATCAATCAAGCCCATGCTATTAAGCTATTGGCACACCTTTCTCTTGAAATACCCTTTAGCTATTTAATTGCATCTGTTATCCGTAAACTTTAAGTTTTTATGAACTATGTCCGACCTTTGTTACCGTACGTTTTTAATGTAGAAGTATGTTACATTGTCATGTGGCATTACGTAGTGTTGGTCATTGTCTTTCAAAACTCGGAAAATGTCAGCGGAATATATATTTATAGGTGTAGTGATGGTAAATGCATACCGGAGCGATGGCGATGTGATGGCGAGAGGGATTGTACGGATGGTGGTGATGAATTCAACTGTAAACCACATAATATGCATAACTGCTCTGCTGACGAGTACACTTGCGCAGATCGACGCTGCATTTTGGTAACACCATTGTTTTTTTTTAGTTTCGACTACTTTGTTCGATTGTTTATAAGTTATAATTCTTTATCATGTCCCTTCAGCAATTTCTTAAAGCATTCAGTTTTAGTGTTATTGTTTCGGTTCATAAAGTTTTTTTATTATTTTTAATGTACTAATTAGCTAAATTTAATTTTTATTTTTAAAACCATAAACAGTGCAAATGCTGTAGCTTCAGTAATAATTTTATTTAAAACAATTAGTTCAGGTACTTTGGTAAACTAGAATTTACTTAATTTGTAAATTGAATTTTCATGGCTATAGATTGGAATATTTCTCAGCAAAATTAACAAATTATAACTACCAGTTTTCATTTATTTTTTAATATACTTAATACAACAGAAAACGTGGGTATGCGACGGCAGTAGCGATTGTTCTAACGGTGAAGACGAAATGAGCTGTACAGTAAACTGTGAGGAAGATCAATACACTTGCAAACCACACGAAGTTCATATTAGCAGTGCGTTCATCAGCTGTGTGAACAGGAAACATGTGTGCGATGGTATGAAGGATTGCCCTAGAGGGGATGACGAAGATAAATGTCCCACCAAAAGGAAGTGTTCTCCTGACGATAAATGTGAGAAGATTTGCATCAATAATTATGACGGACAACCAGCTTGTGCATGCCCGTTAGGATTTTTATTGGCAGATGATCAGTACAGGTAAAAATTACTTGTCTGTTACATCAATTTCATTATCATCATCACCAGACTACTTTAGTTCATTACTGCTGAACGTGGATTCCTCCTAAGAAGCGCCATTGAGCCTTGTCTTCAGTTCTTTTAATTTATTTATAACAACTATAAATACCATGATTCGCTTCCTGCGTCTGTGTTTCCAACATCTTATGACATGGGAATCTTCAAACGTCGAGTGAGTCAGTATTTCCTGGGCGAGCGCGCTCCATCCTCGGCCTTGTCAACACTTTCCAGCGGGTGAGAAGTGAAATCAAGCACAAGCCTATCAGTAATTTAAATAAAACACTGTTATTTGTCATCATTAATATAAAGCTTTAAATGAGGGAACTTCATAATAAAGACATATTTAAAATATTGAGTTATTCCTACTTAAATTACGATCTATAATAATTACTATTAGTAATCCTTTATTTTTATAATTATAATTAGTAAATTTAATTTAATTATTATATTTATAATTAGTAATCCTCCTTTAATCCTAGGATTTCTTATAATGTGTTTTAAAACGTTCACACTGGCGCTGTAATTCATGATTCTCGCTTGTAGACAATATCGTTATTAAATATATTTTCAACTAGCTGATCCGGCAAACTTTGTTTTGCTATATAAGGTTTTGTAATATCTTCTAAGATGTTCATTGAAATTAAGTGATGTCAAAGACAATTTTGTTCACAATTAAATACTCTTAATCAACAACACATTTATTTGGATAAAGATTAATATTATAACGTTGATACAACTCTTAACAAATAATGCATTAATTTCGACCAAATTTGTTTACCATAAAAACGGTTCTAGTGACTTAATCTTAAAAGATAGACATATACTGTCGGGTACATTTTTTTAGATCATTTCAAGAGGAACAATTCTTTCTTACATATATTTTTGGTATCTTGAACCGTTTTTGCAGCGCACGCAATGGAAGCCCTCAAGAAAAGGAAGGAAGGATGAATAATCTTCCCCGTTTTTTTCACATTTTCCATTATTTCTTCGCTCCTAATAATTGCGTGATGTTATATAGCCTAAAGCCTTTCTCGATAAATGGTCTATTCAACTCAAAAAGAATTTTTCAATTCGAACCAGTAGTTCCTGAGATTAGCGCGTTCAAACAAACAAACAAACTCTTCAGCTTTATAATATTAGTATAGATTAATATACTAAATATCTGATCTAAATTTACCACCTAAAATTACAATCAGGTACTAGCCTCCGTTGGTATGCACCGCCCAATGAGGCAGACTTATTCGAGCCACTGGTGGTATGTGTACATCGGAGTGGGCGTGTTAAACAATTCCAAAAAATAGTTGTCTTAAGATAGAATGATAAAAATATATGTAATATATAAGTATAAGTAATTTAATGTATAACAGTTGCCGTGATATCGACGAATGTATGTACGAACAAGATCCAGTTTGCTCACAAACTTGCTCAAACACTGTTGGAAGCTATCAATGTGGTTGTATGACGGGTTATATTCTAAGACCCGATGGTAGATCCTGTAAGCCCGATGGAGATCCACCTGTTTTATTGTTTTCCAATAGAGTGGGAATAAGACAAGTAAGTTATAAAACTCTATAGTCATAAACTTATTGCTTTTACTTACAATATTTTTTGGTGTCCCTGGGAAAATCCGGCATAGAATCATCAGGACCGTTGTGGGGGCAGCGGCCCCCGTGTTTTGTCAGATTTCTACTGAATAAATTCACCCGAGCCTGGAAATCCAGATTCTTCCAGACACCCGGGGAGCGAACAGCCTATTTAGACTTCATCTCTGATAGGGATGAGTGTAAAGAGCTCACACCTCCAAACCTTTGTCACGAGCTGCACGCTGCACACTGCGCGTCGCCCTCCTCTCATCCAGGCAGCGGACTCCCTCAAGTCCAGTGCCTGGTTTTTATTTACATCTAATCTGCTTTATATTTGCCATTCAATAGTATCGATTATAAAATTTGTCTATATTTTAGTCTTTTTAATGTCGAGGAAATTCCTGAATTTAATATTTAAGTATTTGCACAGATTTTAGTAATTATGTGACGGAATCCAAGTTTTTATTTCTTATGCGCTCTTAATCTATACCCAATAACAAGTTTGGAGTATAATACAAATAATTTACAGTCTTTATTTATGATTAAGTTCTTTCTTTTTGAAAATAGATTCCTTATTCATAACATATAATTGAATGTCTGTACAGGTATGGTTAACTGGTGATAATTATATGTCAGTGGTAAAAGGATTACACAACGCAATAGCTTTAGATTACCACTATGAAAAGAAACTTGTGTTTTGGTCAGAAAATAACCTCAAAGTAATCAGAGTAGCGCAAATGAACACAAAGAACATCACAGGTAAAGAACGTTCCTTATATTATAAATCTTTGTTTTTTGGTGAGGTAGAGTGGAAATCAAATAAATAACGTCATTTCTATTTAGATGTTATAAGGTGGGGCTTAGAAACCCCGGCTGGAGTCGCGGTAGATTGGATCCACAATCTACTGTTCTGGACGGATTCAGGGACGAGGCGAGTGGAAGTGGCCACTATTGATGGCTCGCAAAGGGCAGTGTTGGTAGCTAGTGATCTCGACAAACCACGTGCAATAGCTGTACATCCTGGAGATGCTTTAGTATTTTGGACTGACTGGGGTAAATATTCAATTTGTATCTCCATCTTTTAAATGAGAACTAGTTTACTCTTTTTTTTATAACACATTATGCAGAGAGCTGAATTGTTTTTTAGAGTTTTTAATTAAGGCATTCTACTAAATTATATTGAAATGTATTGTAAATACACTTAGTTTAAGATTATTGAGACATTCCAATTGCGGACATTGCGGATAGATTTACTATTTAAAGGTTAAATTAACTATTAATAATTTGTCACAATATTTTTTTTTTTGTAATTTTTACTTATATATTTATATTTTAGGTCCCAGTCCTAAGATAGAGCGTTCAGATATGGATGGCGGTAGACGCAAAACTGTTATTTACGATCAGATTTTCTGGCCAAATGGACTTACTATTGACTACACTGATTCCAAAATATATTGGGCTGATGCGAAGCACCACGTTATTGAGAAAGCAACTTTTGATGGACAAAACAGAGCTAAAGTACGTAAAACATATTTGTTACATAATAATACTCTTGACATTTTGCAGATTGTAATATGTTTTTTATATTGAAATCATATAATAATATATAAACAGAGATAAACAAGGACATTAAAATGACATTTATTCATCTGGGGGCCTAGACAAAAGCTAGTAAAAAAGTTTAGAATGTATGGAGTTGAGATAAAGTGACGACGTAGTGTTTCGAAAGCTTGTGTATTCCATACATTTCGTTCTTTTTAAAAGCGTTGTTGTATATAGAATTTCAGTTGGTCTAGGCCCTTAAATAAACAAATAATCGCTATTTTTATGTAATTTATGATTTTGACAGTACCACCGCAGAATGTAATAATTAAAAAAAATTGTAGGTAACAACCAAAGGGCTGCCGCATCCTTATGCTTTGACGGTATTCGAAGATGCAATTTACTGGACCGACTGGCACACAAAAAGCATATCCACAGTAAATAAGGACACTGGGATGGGAATTCAAACTGTACACGCCGGTCTAAACGTGCCAATGGATATTCACGCGTAATTATTGTAGTTGTTCATGAAATACATTACAATGAAATCGAATTTGTTATAACATTAGTGTAATACTTAACAGTAATGCAAGGAAAGTGTAATACAAAAAATATGAAGAACTTTGCTTTGAAAAGAATGTTCCAATAAGACTACAAATGAGAGCAATAGCTAATAGAATTATGACGAAAAATATTTTTATTTCGTTTTGTTTTAAATTATATCTCAGTACACTCATTAGATTTTTTACATATATATATACTTTAAAAATGTTTTATAATCACATAGTAAGTTGCGCTTTTAGCTACCATCCCCAAAGGCAACTCAGGACCTATAAAAACCGTTGCGGTTCTGACAACGGAGGATGCTCACACTTATGTCTTCCGAACAGCATGGGGTATTCTTGTCGTTGTCCAGTTGGATTTAACCTAGAGCTTAACGGGTAAGCTTTATTTGTAAATACATTAAATAAAATAAAAACAAACGTAGGTTTAAGAAGAGCAGAATGCCATAGTCATTTTACCTAAATATGAATTGATTAAAACTTTTACATAGATTAACCTGTGAGGAGACACCGGAGAAACTGCTGCTATATGCACGTACAAAGGACATTCGTGTGAAGAAACTGAACCCGAAGAATTCTATCGACGCTTTGGATATGGTAGGTTCAAATGAATAAATTGTCAGTATTGGGAATAAAAGTAATAATTATTATTTCAATCGTTAGTTTTTTAGTAAGATATTAAATTAAAAATAAGTCATTTTGACATTTCTAAATGTATTCCCCTAATAAAGTCGAGTGTTATAGTTTTTTGGTACGTCAAGGGAAATTAATATCACATTGCATTGTAAAATTAAACCTTGTGATTGTAAAATAAAAAAAAAAACAAGTTTATTATATTGACTTGAAAAAGTGACAACAGCGCTTCTGATGGAAAGTGCAGTGTAGTTAAAAAACGACAACAACTACCAAGGGATGAGAATCAATTGACAATTCTCTTCGTCATGCTGGTAATTAAATACCCCGACTGAAGATCTCTAGGTATATGAACAACTGTAGATATACAAGCGGTTCTATTAACCCTAGCATTAATGCTTTTGTGCTGACAGGTTATCCCGGTCCAAAGCATAAAATCGGTAGCTGCTATAGATTGGGATTTTAAAACTAAGACTATATTTTGGACTGACTTAAACAAGGATATGATCAACCGAGCATATTTGAATGGTTCCCATCAAACCACTATTGTTAATTCGAATCTCAGTAAGCACAATTTTTACTTAAAATATTTCATTACTAAATTAAGACCAAAAATACTTTTTTGTAGGTACTCCTAAACATAATTTCAATAAATTTTAATTTGGTTTATAATTATTTAATCCCTCTTATTCATTATAAATCGCATCATTTTTGTATTGAGCATATCTATAAATTAGATTTCGGTGTGCGTGTGCCTCATATTTTTAGAAGTTGTGGCAATTATTTGATTGCAACTTGCTTTTTATAAGGCGCATGATATAAAATCTGTATTTTTAACTATCACAATATTCTAAACGATTTTTATCCATTATATATGGATTGATACTATTTTAAAGTCTGGCCCAGTAAATTTATTATGTAGCACCTGATTTGGATTAAAGCGTGAACATTTGATGTGATTTAGAAATTTCTCGTTTCTGAAAAGCTTTCAATTTTGAGCAATATTATATATCCAGAGTAGACCAATGCTCGTTAAGATTATGCCCTAGATAATATTAACTTGATTTTATGAAATAGTGTCGCCAACCGGAATAGCCTATGATTGGATGTCCGATAAACTATATTGGACGGACGCTGGCACTAACAAAATTGAAGTTGTCACCACTGATGGGCTACAAAGAACGCTTCTGGTTTGGACCAACATTGATAAACCTAGAGACATTGTCGTTGAACCTAGAGGTATGAAAATTCATGAATAAACGTCTCCTGTGTAACAGGTTAATAAATAGTTGACGAGTGATCAAGCATAAAGTAAAAAAAAAAAACCTTTTTAATGTTGCCATTTCTAAAGCATTGATTTCAAACCGATGAAGTGCATTAGTTTTTAAATAAACATAGCACTTGATAATTACATTACAATAGACTTGTGCGTATGACCTTTTGTAATAGAAATTAACATTTTTATTGACTGATATCTGGACAATCAATAACAATTAAATTTTGATTTGTCGTTCATTTGCTTTCCCTTTTAAATTTAGTAAAATTTGATTCAAACTACCCTGTGCCGTGCCCATTATTGTGACTCGAATAAGATTTGGTTATATTGACATTTGTACTTTATAATTAATATAAACTGGTTGATTCCAAGGAGAAATTATAGTGTGTTTATAATATTGTAATCCCTATTCCATCACAGTATAAATTAATCTGTTCTAATATTTTGTTAATCTTCATTTGAGATTATGCCCTAAAATGGCATGGTAAAATGGTGAGTAGTAAGAATTTATAATTATTTATTTATTAGTTTTTACTAGTGCGTCCCGTAAAATGTAGCATAAATTAGATATAGACACGGAAAGCTCATAGATTGGACACGTCACGGTGTAGCATAAATCAAGCTTTTTTGGAAATGAAGATAACAGAATTGTAGAAACTAAAGTGACTTAAAAATTTATAACAAAAATATTTTTAAGATAAGTATAATCTTTTAAATTCAAAAAATATTTAACAGCTGGACTTATGTACTGGTCTGACTGGGGTCCATCTCCCCGCATCGAAAGAGCCGATATGGATGGAGGTAATCGGAAAACGCTGATAGTCGGCGACATGACTTTACCTAGCGGCCTAGCTATTGACTATGCTAAAAGCAGACTGTACTGGGTTGACGGCGGAAACAAAACAATTGAATACGCTAATTTGGACGGCTCTGGAAGAACTATTCTGATCGATGAAAACCTTGGTAATAACATGTGCTGTTTTCTAATAATTTATTTAGTAGCTCTGTCTATTTTTGAGGTATTACTACAAATATTAATTTGTTAATTTCTAAAATATATTATTTAAAACTACGAGAATTGAGTGCTCAAGAAATATCTCATATCATAACCTGATATATTGTTTGATTTTTATCAGAGTTTTAAACAAAAGTCATTAAAAACATTGATTATGAAAAGTTTATATGTACATAAATTGTACTTTTTATACCGAATCACATCACGTATTAAAAATAACCAGTAATAAGATTTCATAAATAGATCTTTACATTTTGAAATTTCTTTAGTTCTTTTGTATATTAAAGATTAACTGTGAACACTTTTGTAAGTATTGTATCACTTCAAAAACTTTGAATTATTTCAAAGGCCAACACCTTCCACATCCTTACGGGCTGGACCTACACGGAGACGAAATATTTTGGAGTGATTGGGTAACGCAGTCGATCCAGGCGGCTAACAAAATTACTGGACAAAATCGGAGGACATTAGGTGCCGGTGTGGCCGGTCTGATGGATGTAAGGGTGTTCCATAAAGAAAGAACAAAAGTGCCTAACCGGTACGTTAGATAAAGCAATTCGTTAGAATATTTTTTTCAATATTTAAAGTAATCTATATACCAACTGCCTTTGAAGTATTCAATCCATTGTTCTTTAAGTGATTTATTTCATTTGGTTTATGTTTGATTTGTTGACAGTAGATAATATAACTAAAATATAACAGATCTTATTGGAATTAAATGTCACTTTAATGAAATTAAGTAAAGTGTTTGTTTTGAATCCATTAAATACTATACCTATAGGAAAATAACCATACAAATAGGATACCCATAATATATTACTGACATAAAATAATAGCATAGTACTATTTTATACTCTCCGGTATATTTCATGTATTTCAGCATTAAAAGAAACTTATATACGTTGAAATACTTCGTCCATACGTTTACAATATACGTTTTAATTAATTTTATCAGTGCAATATTACATTACAGCCTTATAATAAGAACAATTTACGATATAAACGCTTTTATTTCAAATTCTTTTTAAATAAATATTTTCTTTTTAGGAAATTAATAATTTATGACATTCTTCTTAGGTGTGGTAAAAACAACGGTGGATGTTCGCATCTATGCTTGCTGAAGCCTACTGGATATTCTTGTGCTTGTACGACAGGAATTAAATTGCAAGTAAGTAATGTAATCAATTGGTTTACTATATTTTTTAACTATTTTTTTTTCTTTATTAAACTCTTTAAATAATTTAGTAGGGCAATTCGAAACTAGAGTTTTTATATATGCTTTGTAAGTCTTTTATATTTAAAAATAGAAAGATTTTTAGTAGAAAATCCAATAATTTAAAATATGTATTGTTTCTATTCAGTTTACTTATAGCAAATCAATAAAACATCTTCACTACTAAAACGCGCGAATTAATTATGGAAAATATAATTTATTTAACATTTCTTGAGATGGTGATATGTCTTACAGACAGACGGCAAAACGTGTCTTGCAAGTCCAGCAAACTATCTAATCTTCGCTCACCGTGTGGATATACGAGTGATATCATTAGATGCACCATATCTCGTTGACGTCGTACTTCCTCTTCCACCACTAAAGAATGCTCTTAGTGTTGACGTTGACCAAAAAACAGGTAAATATGTATAATTCTTGAAAGCTTTAGTGATGTTCATATTTAAACGAGCTTACTTTTTAAAATAGTCCGGGAAAATAATAAGATTCCATGTTATATAAAATACAGTGCATTTCAAGAATTGCATGGTTCGCAAGGCGCTAATATTTAATAACAGTTATCGTCATAATTTTGGGCTTAATATAAAACGACAGTAATTTTTATATGAATAGATACGAGCTGATCCCAAAACGCAAGAAACGTGCGCGGGCCTTCAGATAAGTTTTTGCCTAATTACTGTGGCCACGGTTTAGTCGATCAAAGGACTTAAATGAATTCAAACTTGCTGCTACTCATTTAGATCCAATCAAAAGTCACACCTAGGGTGTTAAAAGTTGAGTCACAGCGCATATAGTTAAATCTATATAAGCGAGTAATACCAATTTCCATTAAAAATTATGTCGTGGAGTGAAAGGCTATTTGGTTTTAGCGACATTTTTTGGTGATATAGTAATATATACATATATATTCGGAATCAGCGTTTTTTACCGATTCCAAATATGTATATATCGTCAAGTGAAAGGCTAAATGGTTTAAGCGACATTTTTTGGTGATATAGTAATATATACATTTTTGGAATCAGCGTTTTTTACCGATTCCAAATATATATATATATATATTACTATATCACCAAAAAATGTGGCTAAAACCAAATAGCCTTTCACTCCTCGATGATATTACAAAAAATTATTCACTTTTAGGTTTTGTATATTGGACCGATACTGTTGAAAAAAAAATACGCCGAGCCACTTTACAGGGGACTAATATGGAGATTGTTATTGATAAAAAATTAAATACTGTTGATGGCATTGCCATAGACACCACTGGTCGTAAGGTAGTTTTTACATATTACTTATAATTTAGGATTATTTATTTAAAAAAACTAGAGTTGTGAGTAATTTTTACGATCACACGAATAGCAATGCTAGGATAGGTAGCAAAGAGTAGGTAGTAATAATTTAGTAATTAAGACAACCAATATTTTAATGGTCAAACAGAACATAGTCTATAAATTCCTTTAAAATACATAATAGACCATAATTTATATGAAATAAAGAAGTGAGTAAAAGACTTTTAGGCACATGGCCATGATAATTCAATATTATCGATGCACAAAATCATACATGCTAAATTTAATTTTTCTGTACATAACAGATTTACTGGACCGACGGAGGTATGAATAGTATTGAAGTGACTGAACTAGATGGAAGTAACAGGAAAGTTCTGATATGGACTGGACTAGGTAAATAGAAATATGTTTAGATTGTTAAATTCATAGGAGTACACATTTTAATTGATTTTTTAAATTCCATTTAGATTCACCCCGAGCTATAACATTGTATTATGAACGAGGGTACATGTTTTGGTCCGATTGGGGTGTATCAGCTAAAATTGAAAGAGCCGATATGGATGGACAAAACAGGTGAGAAAATGAATGAAACTATTATATATAATACTAATATTAATATTAATAGACGATAATATAATAGTGATTCTTATCTTTATTAATAAAGAAGTTTTAATTAGTGTAATGTAGTGCTTAGAAAAAACTTATTAAGATAACAACTCTTTTAGAGTGGTCATTGTCAAAAACAACATCAAGTGGCCAAATGGTCTTGCAATTGATCAAGCAGAAGGACGTCTCTATTGGAGTGATGCAAAAATGCTAACCATTGAAAGTTGTGATTTTTATGGAAATGACCGTAAAGTAGTACTGAGCAACGTTCCTTATCCGTACGGTATCGTAATTGTCGGGCAGTACATATATTGGACTGACTGGAAGACGAAGGCCTTGCATAGAGTCCATAAATTTAAGGTTAAAGAAACAAGCGTTATTCGAGGCAACCTAGAAGGTTTGATGGACATCCGAGTTATTCAGGTAGTATCCGTTATAATATGATTTTTTTTAGGGATTTCTGTTTTATGTTTTTATGATAGCAGGAGATTTTTTTTTATGAGGTTGTTAGGAATTATCTAATATTTCTCTTAAAGTATGTTGGTGATAAAATGTCTTTCTCTTCGTTAGTGATTTCCAATATGCTATTGAGAAAAAAATCCTTCATGAAATTTGAAAAATAAGCAAATATGTATTTTAGTATTTTATTCTTTTACAATACGAAAATATTTCAGTTTCAGTTCACCCTGAGATGTTAACATTTAAAATGGTTTATTTTTATTAATTCGCTCTTTTGTATAATCGTTACACGTTGAACGTAGGATGTGAAATTTATTTTAAAAAATATCGGTAATTATTACTGGCACTCTATTTAATTAGTCTATTTGCAGGGTGATCGGGAGTTGGAGAATGCTTGTGGCTCTGATAATGGAGGATGCTCTAATCTATGCCTACGCTCTCCTAGAGGTTTCACTTGCGCTTGTCCAACCGGACTCACGTTTGAAAATACATCGGAACCTTTCCCAAAAACATGCAAAAAATACCCCGATGAATTCTTAGTAGTAGCATCGAAAAGCAGCATCACTTACATATCCTTGGACACACCGGAATACCGCGATGTAACATTTCCTATCAAGGAAGCTAAGAACACGTTATCTCTCGATTTTCACTGGGAACGCAAAGAAATTTACTATACCGATGTTGAGCTTGATGTTATAAGGTGCGTTCTTTAGCCAAATGAAAAAGTTATCGCATATCTCTCGAGTAATATTAACTTCATCCGTGCATTCTTCCTTGTTTTCTCATGTTTAACTTTGCCGGATTAAATAATTTGTTATATAAAATAGCTAAAAAAAACTTAATAGCCTTTTAGTATGACTTTTCCTTTCTGTAGTATTTACAGCCATTTACATTTTAGGGCGATGAACTTATCGAATATGAATGAAACCAGAATAGTTGTACAAGGCAAATTGGACACACCAAACGGTTTGGCTATAGATTGGATTGCTAATAACGTTTATTGGAGCGACAATGGCTTTAAGGTATTTTATGATATAGAATACATACATTTCTGAAAACTTATTATAGGTTAATAACAGGCTGGTTGTAGCTATCTACTTAAAATTGCCTATTAAAAATTGCAATTTATTTAATAGGCAATAAATTTTTTCCTGAGTTTTAGACTTTGTTGATGTATTTATTTCTAATGTAGTTCGATTCCATTCACAGTAATAAGGAAAGGTTTTTTCATATTTTTGGTAAAATCTGGTCTTGATGAAAATGTTACTTATAAAATGTAGACAATAATCATTGCAGGTTATAGAGGTAGCTCGTTTAGACGGAACTGCAAGAAAAATATTAGTTGCCAACGTTAATGAACCTCGCGGTCTTGCAGTGTTTCCTGCTAAAGGGTAAGCTACTATAACAGACGCTTTCTTAATGTGCAATATGTAGGTAGATGTATTATATGTTTATTATCTATTCATTATACTTAAGTATAATTTTGTTTAGCTGTATTCCATATAAATAATATATATATATATACATATTAGATATAATGGACACCTTAAAATCTATTACATCTAATATATATAAGAAAAAAATCGAATGCATACGATGTTATTTTAGCTATCTATTTTGGAGCGATTGGGGGGAGAGTCCTAGAATAGAACGATCTTTCCTGGACGGCAGCCAAAGGAAAACTATCCTGCAACAAGATCTCGGATTTCCTAACGGATTATCAATCGATTATAAGGAAAGGAGACTTTATTGGGTTGATGCTTTAAAGGATAGAATTGATACTTCAGATCTCAATGGTCAGCAACGAGTTCAGCTCGTCATGTCAGCTGTTAATCCTTTTGGAATGACTCAGGTAAAGAATCCTTGTAAAGGTTCGTATAGAAACAAAGTGGAAGGCTCCGTTTATGTTCTCGTATTACTTATCTAATATTTTTATTGCAGTTTAAGGGCTTTGTGTATTGGACTGATTGGTACAACAAGACAGTAATGAGAGCTGACAAAAAAACAGGCAAAAATGTGACGCGGTTTTGCACGGGCTTAGAAACTGCGATGGAAATAAAGGCCGTAGCAGCCAACAAACAACACGGCTGGAACCCTTGCATGGAAAATAATGGAGGCTGTACTCATCTGTGCTTATACAGAGGACTCGACTATGTGTGCGCCTGTCCTGATGATCCTGATCGGAAGCCGTGTTCAGCAGGTATAAACTACATGCTGATCTTAATAAATTAGAAAAAAAAATGATCCTGACATATTTTGTCTATATACTACTTTTATATCATCTATTTATTTAAAGGACTTTTATGTATGTACGTATGTCAGCTCCATATACAAAAATACCTAACATATGACATATGGTGCCATTGATCTGAATAGACCAGACGCCTGTCTGTACATTTAATCGTTTCCACGAATTCGTTCATAATAACTACTGGTAGTTGTTGAATAGTTGTGTAGTAGTGTTGGTAGGTAGTTGAATTCGGTCTTGGCGTCACAAAATATAAATCGGTGATAGGTATATGTTTGATAAGGTTAATTTACTGTATGTATGGAGTTTGCTTTCCACAATCCCCAATTAATTTCGAATACGAGTGTTCGAGTCTTTTACAAGTATATTTAGAAAAATTAATAATGTTAGAATAGCGGAACTTTCTTAAGTATAGTTCAGTTTCATAACGCTTTTTAAAGTATATATATATATAAATATAAGTATGCCATAAATAAATAAAACACAAAAAAATCTGCACCAAACATACTCGGCGATGAAAAAAATATTCTCCATTCAGCTAGAGTTTAAGGTCTTAGAGAACGAGACCAAGGCGTTGATATATGTGAAGAACTCTAGTCTTATCGCCTCGTATTAAAATAATAAAGTAAAAATTAAACAAAAAATGCATACATACATAATACTTGTATTTTAGAAATAACTAGCGTATTATATAAAGTAAATGTAAGCAATTTTGACATACATTAAACATAATGAGATGTTTTTAGTGCCGAAAGTACTGGTTGAAAACAAATTGCCTGCTCACTATCCGTCTTACTACGATTATACGGATGTAGTGGAGGACAATAATAAGTTCCCTCCCAGGCCGACAACCGTACCTAGCACGCCCCTGGCAACCGCCCTCATCGTGACAGCAACGACTACGTGCACCATTTTGGCTGTAGCTATCATCGTCTTTATTTGCGGTAAGCAATACTATTAATTAATTGTATCTACTTACATTATTCATGAGATAACTCACATGTTATGCAATAAAAATGTCATATGTAATGGCCTGAAAACGGCGATCAGCTGCCTTCTAGTCACATTTGATATGAGCACGAAAGGGATATAGCTTGAATCTTGATATATTATTATTTACTATCGTATAAGTTGTAGACCAAAGCAACGAGTTCTCGTCTAGGCCTCTAGACAAAATAACATTCCTTTATTGATAACGCTTGTAGAAAAGTACAATATGTATGAAATTGTAATAAAATTTCTAAATATCATATCGACATGTTATGTCAATTCCATACATTTGCACTTTTCTACTAGCGTTTTCGATAAACGAATATTACTTTGTTTAGGGGCCCTGTGCTTCTCAAGAAACAACACCACGGCGGGTCCAGACGGTGATGGAGGTATGAGTTGATTATTTATATGAAGAATTGATCTAAAAAAATCGGAAACTGAAAAATATAAAGAAAGGAAGGAAGGCTTTTGCTCTACAGTGAAACTATACAAGCTAATAATAAAAGGGGCTATCATAGCTTGATTTGTTTTTATATCAAAAGAACGCAAACAGCATATTTTTTTAGAATCATGCTTTAGATCATTTATAGAATCACGGCTGCTAGTAAAACTTAAACATTATTGTAAGTAATAATAATAGTTGCGGGCAATTACGTATCTTGCCTAGGCCCAAGCTAGCTTTGCCTTTCACATACACAGGATGGCGCCAGCACTGTTCCAGAGACTTTAAGCATTACCAGGCAAATCGTTTCAAGCTAATTTGTAAGATATCAATCAAGTAGATCCGGTAGTTTAGACACGGGATAGATTTTTCTGTTTTTATTTACACGCCTGCACGTTCAGAACTAGCGGAAGTAGCGTATATTATTATTCTTATAAATATTGATTAATTTATTAACGGAAATGTTGTTGATTATGTTTAAAAACATTTTTTAATATTAATTTTCTGCTTTATTTATATTGTGAAAACTTAAAACGTTACTCTTGTTTATGTTTTAATTTAAGCAACCATGATTTTCGTTAAATTAATTTGGTCGTCACACAAAATTTGCCTCAAAGGAACTCGAACCCAGTACCTTCAGCGTTGCATGTAGGATACCGTAGGTACATTTAAGATACAGGCTTGCAAACTTTATAATATATTTTTATTAGCCCTAGTAATGTTTGCAGTGAAATTAAGACGACAGATGCAAGCACAAATGAAAGACGATTTAATAGAAGCCTCCGGGGGGCATATATCTTTTCATAATCCCAATTATAATGGCGCCGTGGTGTTGATCGGACCAAACGGAATGGAGCAAAAAGATCGTCGCTCGATTCGGCTCCAGGGCATCTTCAAATATGACAAGAGTCAAGTAAGTTATATATTTTTATCCTTGTGTTATCTTTATTTATTTCTGAATTTTGTCTTACTTCAAGTATGAGTATAATGCAGTAAGTTTACTTACCCAAGAAATGGTAAAAAGTTAGTATAGACATGGATATCGAAAGAGGTGACATAGGGTTTTTTGAACAAAGCATAAAGATATACTTATATAGGCCGGAAAAATAGTGTCGATTGTTGGTAGACTCATGCTTTTCTCTAGTTTTGCTAGGTTTTTGTATACTGCTCCGTACTGAAAATAAGACGCGGCGTGTGCACATTACCGAGTCTACATAAGGGTGTGACATTAATTTACAAATTATTTATCTATTCGGACGTCCGTGTGTAAAATAGTTTCCTCGAGACAAAAACATTTCTCAGAAATGAACGACTTTCGACTCTTCTTCTTTTTCTTTTTCGACTCCCAGAGTCGAAGTTATTCTGGATTTTAATTTCTGGAAATATGAATTTCAAATGAGGCAATCCACCATCCGCCACCGTCAAATTTATTAATTCTTTGGATAGAGCCGAAGAAAGATGGATAAGTTGAAACCGCTGATTACTACCGGTAAGGTTGACAGAAAGCATCCAAGTTCACTTTGATGGACAGATCAAATTAGAGATAATCTTGATAAAACTGACACTATACAGTAGACATTCTAGGGGAATTAATTGCTTTGAATTTTAAATACGGAGTATAACGAGAAAAAATATTGTTACCTAGTTTATATGTTGTATCAGTACTGTGTTTGATTTTTAGGAACGGGTTACCAATGTTTACATGCCGGAGGGAACGAGCTTGCTGCCTCCCCCTCCACCACCCCCTCATCTGCAACTCTCACGACCCTCGGCGCATGATGACTTCGAACCCGTCACGCTGCACCCCTATGCGTAAACACGTAACACGTCACTAGGCAACGCAAATGAATACGATACTTGACAATTACTAAATGTATGTAGCCCGAATAGCGAGATTGGTGGTAAAATAATCCCAGATGTAGAAATACTCTTTGGATTTAAAAACGATTAGAGGCAGTGTTTATGATCGTCTTTAAAATTTAAAAAGTATTTCTGTAACTGGATGATAGACTAGTTGTGTTCCCTTTAAATTGACGATGTTTTAGAAAAGCAGTTGGTTCGTCACGAATATTTATTTCAAATTTTATTTCTATGCATATCGATTAAACCACTTTAGATTTTAAGCGTAATGTATTATCCGAAATAAGAACAAAGATAAAAAAAAAACTAAAAACAAAGTGAACTAAAAAGTATTCCAGCTGATACTCTATGGCGTGTCTTGGACTGTTGGATGGCTTTTCGGCAAGCGTATTCTCTTGTATGATTTTCGGTGATTTAAGGGAAGTTTGAGGATATTATAAGAGGAGGCCGACTCTATCAAAGCAACTATTAACGAATTCGAAGTTGTCCTTAATGCATGTATTCGGATTTTCGTTACTTACGGTCGATTTTGACTATGCTGTGCTTTACATCAGGCGCAGTATACAATAAAGAATAAGAATAAAGCTCTACGATAGAGCAATGGTGAGTGAAGAGAGTCTCATAGGATTTAATCTACGACATGAGCTGACGAGGTTTCTCCAACTAGATTAAGTCAAGGAGTATTTTGCTAGAGCAGCCAACAAATACACGTGCTCATTATAAGTTTCGGAACATTTCTCGAAACTCAGAAGCTCTATTGTAAATGAAGTGCTTAAAATACAGAAAATTAAACTTCAGAGTTCCAAATCATGTATACAGTGGTGTGTAGTCATTATTTAAAACCACTAATATGAATCTAATAGTACTTTCCACTTCACGATAATTAATAACAATGAATTATACAAAGATTTGATCTTAATTTCAATTTTATAAAAGTAATTCACGTTGACAATTAAGAATGACATCTGTGTACCAAATTGACAAATTATCCATAATAAAAAAGACGGACGATAATCATTCATGAAGCTTTGTAATGTTTTTAGACTTTCTTGTCTTATAAGCATCTACCTACAACTGCTCCTTATAAAAGATAACATATACATTATACGTAGACCATTCCAGATAAATATCTTTTCAAAATATATGTAATACGTAAATTGTAATTCAGTGGGTATTTTATTGTTCGTATATAAGTTTAGAACTATAATATCGTATGACGTTGTATTTAACTTAGACAGATTTCATGTGTCAGGCAGTAGTAATCTAAAATAATAATAAAAATATTTACTGTTTTATGAATGGATGCCCTATAAACTATAGATATATATAAATAAAATTGGTTTGAATGGATATTTAAACATAATAAGTCAATTTAAAATATCTCTTCAATATTACATTATAATTTCTAGTTATCATACGATCATTGCATTGCATTATCCTTATATAGGTTCTAAATTTTAAAAAGATTTAATAATTATGTATTACGTTCCTTTATTAATTATAGGTGCTAGTTATATTAAAAAATATTACCATACCTTTATTCAAAATAATATATTAGAAACTTAAAATTCCGTCAAATGGTTTATGTCCGTTGTTTCGATAGAAATATCTAAAGTTTATGATACGTAACGTGTTACTCGTAAATAAATATTGCTATCTATCTATACATATATTTGCAATTAATATTTAAAAAAATATAATCGTTTATGGCAGCAATACGAAATAAGTTGAAAAATATCTACTACTTATGTATTATGTAGAAAACATAAATACATAAATCTACTTTTAACATAACTTTTGGTTGCAATGTTAATAGCAGGTGATTTTATAGATTGGGTTTTTTCTTGTTTACGGTTCTACAATAATACCGTACTCTGTTTGCAAATATTACGTCTTTTTTCTGCTTCTTTTGTGTATTTGAATTTTCTGTATCTATTAAGATTGTAATTGTGTAGCTATAAAGATCGCCTAGCGTACTTTCCTCCCTGGCTCACGAGGATAGTTCATAGGCGACTGTTACAGTTTCCCGTCGCAATCTAAAAAGTAACAGTTTGTGGACATTTGAATGAAAAGAAAAATTACTATTCGTAAACTAAAACCATATTTTATTTTTTCCCTAATGGTAAATATTATTTGCAAAGACTTTGTAAGAAAAATTATTCCATTCCAATAACAAAAAAATATTGTCATTTTTCACGGATTTAGGTTTGACACGGTTTCATAATAATAATATTGTAATATATACATATGTGTGTAAGGAGGCCGTCGAAATAGGAAATATAATGAACACCAATTAAACCAATTTTAACTTTTTTACTGTATATTTTATAAGACTGTTCGATCTTTACATACTTTTCTTACTTACTTTTAGAATTAAATTAATATTAGTTTCCCTGTCGAATTCCCAAGACGTAATCTCTAGAATAAAAAATCCTTCTAATTTTATTAATAAAGTCTATCTTTTTTTTCCTTGTCAAACACCTTCATTCATTTTTTCATACTTTTTTATTAACGGCCATCACTTACTCGCGCCACAGATAATGCAACTTATTTTGACGGCCTCCTTACACATATATTTATTACATTATATCGTCACGCTATATTCCTCATGAGATGAACAGGGATCCATTAGTGGCTGTATCCACTTTGCGCTTAGATGCCATGCGGCTTTCCTCAGCATGTTTTCTTTCACCGGTGATCATGTGGTGCCTAAACCCGTTCGTAATCTGGAAAAACTCAGAGCTGCTGTGGATCCCGTGCTGGGATTCGAACCTACGACCATTCGCATCGGCGCGAATCGAAACCAGTCCATTATCTGTTAGACCATAACCATACAGTTCTAAAAAACTTATCCTTAGTTCGAATTGTTATTTATTGAAACAATCAAATTTAATCAGTGATGCTACTGATTATAGTTTGTGAACGGCAAATCAACGTTGTTTACTATATTACCGGAATACTATCGCAATTTAATAATACAGTAATTCTAAGTTAACACGTTCGCTACCGGCGCTTGAGAAAAAATGTTGAACCACAGCAAATGTAGACACTTTTTTTTTTTTGTTTCTCGGGGTAAAATCCTGCATAGGACCATCAGGGCCGTTGTGAGGGCAGCAACCCCGATGTGTCAGACTCCTACTGACTAAAAACCCCCGGGGTGTCCCTCTAATCGCTCCACCCGAGCCTGGGAAACCAAATTCATCCAGACGCCCGGAGAGCGAAATGCCTTGTCGAGGCTGCCTCTCTGTGAGGGGTGGGGGTAAAGAGCCCACCCTTCCAATACCTATCTCACAGGCGGCGCGCCGGACATTGCACACCGCCACCCTCTCATCCGGACAGCAGACTCCCTCAAGTCTACTGCCCGGCAGCAAATGTAGACACAACACAACACAACACAACAACTGTTGGACAACTGCATAAAAATAAGTGTAATAATTTGTAATAAACTGAAAAAGTAAAACGCGGTTAATTTGCAGCCGCGGCCTCAAATGCAAGAACTAAGACGACGCATATATGCGGCGCTGGCAGCGAACATGTTAAACAATTTTGTACAGTTACTTTTGTGACCAATTTTGGTATACCTACGCCTCTATACCTGTTATTCATATAACTACATACAATTGCTGCAACAGTAAGACCATATTTAGGATATTAAATATATGTACCAACCTTAAGTTAAATTTTCAGTTACGTCATTTATCGAAGCATGAAATGTAATCTGATTCGGCAAAGATTTAACATTTATGATATATTTTAAAATCATAGATTTGAAATTATTGCAACAACTACCTATCGGTTACGATTGTGTGATTTTTTAAACAGAGGAACGTTAATTCTCTGATATACCCATAATTTTTATTAAAATGTTATGTCTTAATGTATTGTTCTTTTTGTAGATATATTAAATAGTATATAAAAATATACGACGTCATATGATGACTCGAATGTTCTAGAAGTGGCAAATGTTTATATTTCATATCAATACCATTGTGTAGTCACTAGTGAATTAGTAAGATATATTACGATTAAAATGTTAAAAGCTCCTGTCGTTCAGTTTCCAGTTCTACAAGTTTGTTTATATTCTCCAAATATATATACAGATACAGCGAATTATTTTAATTAATGTTTTCGTTATATTGAAAACTAAAGGCGTCGATGGAAGCCATGTATTAAGTATGACAGGGTGATTTAATGTAAGGTAGAATAGAAAGGCATTCAATGGATATATTAAACAGGATAATACCTATGTATATAATTTTTATTTTCATATTATCAAAGATATTATATTGTGTATATTTTGTATACGGTTGGCCAGTACTGATAAAAAAATGTATTTTTCTGAAATAGTTTATATTTTTTCACTGTGTTTTTATTGTAGTTATAATTCTATTATGACAATGAAGTTTATCGCTCAATAACTCGTTTGTTCAATCCTAAACTCCAGCAGAGAATTTTTTATTTAAGAACTTAACTTAGACCTAAGTTTATAATTTATCTTTGCATTCTAAATTTGATATAGAATGTACCGTTTTTTCTACAATAATTTGGCAAACACCATAGTATCTATAGATACTAGATTTTAAAACAATCGTCTATTTTACGCAATAAAAAGCTACATCTAACAATAATATTTGTTACAATGACGTTATTGTATGAAGCTAAACAGTACAAAAAATACTATAATTATTAAGTTATGTCTGCCAATTGATTGAACTGGTTTTCTCCAGTTGATATCTCATTGAACAACGCTGTATACATTAAATTAATTACAAGCTAAATTTATTCATCCTCAGTATCACCAATAATAACACAAAAACGAGCATTATTATTTGTATTTATTAGTATGTAGCATGTAGTATAAGCTGATTTCTGAAAACCAATTTTATCTTAGGTTTCTGACTTAGAGAACATAAAAAGTTATAACCAGAAGATCACAGTAAGTTCCTTCTGAACGTGCAAGTTAAAAATAATGAAAGTTTAGACTAAATGTCTATATTATCAAAGCTATTGCGTCACCAATGTCACAAATAAAACTTATTCTTAATTACTTCTACCATCTTGATTTCTATTAAGCATTATGCACAACAAATATTAACCAAATTAAGAAGCCATTTAGCCTTATTACAAAAAGATGTTTATATTTAAACGGTAATAATTTCTTTTCTTTCATTCTTAATTATAAATGATAATTTAACTTTTGCCATTCTTCAAAACTGTAATACAGATTTGTTTTAGAAAAAACCAAATTGAGTCTATCGTTTTACATATATAGTTGTTTAAAGCACTGTAATATAGTTATTATACTCATTCAAAAGTGGGTTATCATTATGTTTAATTCTAATATTAATGTTGCTCAGTTTACGTACCGCAGGGCAGCTTGTGGCGAGCTGTTGGTGAGTAGCGACACCACGGACCCGAAGTCTCCGTGGAGCCTATATCAGCTCCTAATTCTGGCTTAGCAACTCCAATCCAGAGCGGAACGCGAGAGCTTAATGCTCGAAGAGTGATCTAGCAGGATTAACGCTCCTGCTGAATATCTCTGACACTCTTTAGCTATCTAAAATAAAATTCCTCCTTTTTATCAAAAAGTAGGAATTTTATTAAGGGGCCAACAACTAAGATAGCGAGTCACCGTCTGCCAATTAACATCTTACCGGAGATCCATATGGCAGATGCTTCGTGGTCTCAAAACAATAAACATAGCAACCAGTTCATAACATCAATACTCAATAATTAATATATATTTTTGTTATTTATTATTTATAGGCACCTATATCAAATAAGCTGACTCTACATTGGCTCATCTGCGACTTTCTTGCACTTTTATTCCGGTCACTCTCCATCAGCAAGTGATGCAAATCCTCCCGTCTTTTACAGGTAACGCAGTTAAGCGAGTCTCTTTTCCTCATAAGATATGTAAAACTTGCCGATGGATACTGACCGGAGTGAAGTCTTAACGCTACTTTGATATAGTGTCTGCTTTGTAGGCTATCACTAAACCATGGGGAATGTAAGGGTTGACACTATCGTTTTATACCAAATTCAAATAATTAATATATTTTTTATTGTTTTATATTGTATAAAATAGTTAATATCTACATCACACATGTCTAAATTTATTATTATTTGATGACATTTTGTTTAAATCAAATTAAATATTCATGACAAGAAATAGGGTTCACTTGTTGTCATTGATATTATATATGATATGTTCCTTTATCCACCTCGGAACATATCATGTATGAACGACGGTGAAGTACCGGTTGTGTGATCCGCCCCTATCCTAACTGCCGTGCTTCCATCGTCGTGCTTTTGGATGTACACGTATTGTAAATAATGTATGTAGTTTCTTTTTTCATTTAGTATCGAATCAAAGCGCGATATGTTCTAGTAATATTAAGAAGTTGGTTTCAAGGTGGCATACGTCGCAGTCTTAGAACATTTTCGACTATATTAAGGGTTATTAACACATATTAACATGTCAAGAATTTAGTCTATAGTTAACGTAAGCTTTGTAAATATTTCGTATCGCAGCCTCTTTACGAATATCATTTATTCTCCATACGACGTTCGACTCAATCGGTGTCGTTTGCGTTTAAATGATGAAGTAAGTAGTTTGCGATACCGGTAATTTTTAAGAATACAATTAAGAACACACTAATACAACATCAAGAACACACTAATACAACATCAAGAACACACGAAAATAAAATAATACACACATAAGTATGTATTATTGAATTTTCAAATGCAACAAAATAATTGAATTCATTATAATTCAATTAGTTGAACAAACAGTTTTTACTCCTTTGTGAATGCCTCCTTTGCTACGAGGTGTTAAAACTGTTGTCTAATTATTATTATTATTATATTAAAACGAAAATAATAAATAGAATTATTTGAAAAATTGCTTGGTATTTTATTTACTCTGCTTTATCCATTACTTTCTAAAACGGCCTAAGAGAAGTTTTTAAACAATCGTCATACTAAACAGTTCAAAGTCGGTTCACACAAAAATTAGTTATCTTCTATAATATAAAAATGAATCGTTAAATATGTATAAGCGCGAAACTCGAGAACGGCTGAACCGATTTGGCTGATTTCTTTTTTGTTGTGTTTGTTGAATTTTGGGGAAGGTTATTACGGAGAGAAAAATTAAAAAATATATCTGAAAAAGTCTAAAAACAACACTTTTCTATATTCTCATACAAAAAATTCGTAATAATATTTAAAAGTCAATTTGAACTTTAACACCATATCATAAAGTTTAAATGTCAGTGGACGGGTTCCGGGAAGGCAAAACAATTGTGTGACGTATAAATATTAATGTCAATATTTGTCAATTTTTATACATATAGCATTAAGGCCAGGTTCCTTCAAACAATTTTCAAAAAAATCTGACGGGGAAGCTATTAACATTAAAAAAAACAATGTGACTTTGTTTTAGAGAAATAGGGCATAACAAGGTCTGCCGGGACAGCTAGTCTTATATAAAAATAATATAATATCGTCATTCTATACCCCTTTCGGGGTAAGCAGAAATGCATTAGTGGTTGTATCTACTCCTTCATCAGTGGTGGTGTGGTAAATAAAAATCTTATTATTATATCAAATACAACACTGAATTTTATACAGGGATACAGGTAACTAACGCAAAACCTCTTAAGAGTGACTTTGGTATATTAAGACTGACTTTTGTTTTACGACTTTTTCTAATTTAATTTTTTTCCCTATACAAAAAATAAATAAATCAAATTTGCAGTTCTGATCTTTGTAACACTCTGAAACACGGCGCGATGCAACTGGGGCAGACTATTTCGTAGCATCTGCTGACTGAACTTTAAACATAGAGCTAAAGATTTATAGAAATCCGCACTAAAATTAAAAAATATATATCTTAGGATGTGTTAAGTTTCGGCAAAAGTCATAGAACAAAATTTGATAGTCCTGATGTACCTAAGTTACCTTTAAGAGGTTTGGCGTTAGCTACCAGTAACGTTGTATAAGCAATAAAATATATTTCAGAATAACTGAATTTTGTAACTATTTAAACCTTTGTTTAAGATAAGACCCGTCTTCTCATAAAACCGCTCAGATTTAAAGCATCAGGGAAACCAATACAAACAATCATGCAGTTAAAAGCTAGTTGGATTTTTTTAATAAATAAAAGTCTTCATAATAGTTTTCATAAACCTCATATGTTACTTAATTTTTATTATAATTATTTTAAATACATTATAATAATTCAACAAGTATCATTTTTAATCGTAACATTTAAACAGTTAATCAAAATAGGATTTGTACGTACGATACTTGTACCTACCTAAGATTATAGAAAAAGGCGTCTAAAATAAACGTTTCAATATAATAAGTAGTTCGTAGTTACAAATTAATAATACTTTAATATTGATAGATTTAAATGTTCCGGTGGCTCTTCAAAGCTTATAATGAACACAGTGATAGGCAAGTAAGTACTGTAATTAATATTTCTAAAATAATTATTTTTAATTTACGCATTTACTACGTATGTATTATTCGTACTTCCAACATTTAAAATACAATTACATTATCTTTAAAATTTGTAGTTAATATACCATTACAGCGTTTACACTTTAAATGTAAATACAGTCAAAATCTGTTATAACGACATCGAAGGGACTACTCATATTTGTCGCAAAAACCGGTGATGTTTTCGAGATACGATCGATATGGCTGAATAGCCATAACCTTTGTTCTGAATCAATATTACCGGTATGTTGTTCTATACGATGTCGTCATAAACGGTTTTAACTGTAGTTTCATGTTCGTTTATAAAGTTTATTGCAAAATTAATTACTGATTTTGAAATAATATACATGGTAACTTGTAAGTCGCGGATTAAAGCTTGAGCTATTAAGAGGGTGGGCAGTTCTTTGACTTACTGTACAGAATTTCGCGATATAGTTATACTGATATATTCAACTATAGTAATTCCCAAGACGATTGAATGAAAAACTTATGACTCGAGCGTTTTAATAATATCTTGCACTTTCAGATTATTTTATATGTAACAGGTTTTAAAGAGTTCATTCATAAAATAACTATAATATAACTTTAGATTATGCATACGTAAATTTAATTGTCTGCTTTATAACATATCCATTAATATTGCATTTACGTGTTTGTTGAAACACTGCAGTGAATATTTGACCGAACGAAGCCAGTTTTCTGAGTCAAATTCGGAGCTTCGACACTTTCCCGTCTGTCTGTCCGCCTGTCAGAAGCATATAACTTTTAAAACCACATAACGATTTGAAATTTGAATATACAATGTAAACTCCCATATGCTACTATGTAATCTCTACACATGTAAATGGGTAACATTTTTTTTTTCGCTTTTAATATAACTTGTGGTATATTGATGCAAAGAACTTTTTTGAGTGGAGTTTATAATTATTTTTTATACAACAATAATTCACAATTTAGTAAGCCGACAAAGTGGACATTTTTAGACCATTTTTGCCACTAGATCTATCATAAAAACGGTTTATTGTTCTGTAAAATTTTGTGATTTCTTTTAGTAATGGTTTTACTTTAAATGTGCAAAGTGTTAAGGGCAACGTTCAAGAAAAGCCCTTTTCCGTATCGTTGCAATCTAACAATGCCACGATGTCTCCATTTGCTACAAATGACTAGTAAAACAAAAAGCCAGTAGTCTTTCATTTAGCCTAATTGTATAGATATATATTAAATACCAATAAGTCACACCACAGTAGTTTAAAGGTATGACTAAATTTCACTTAGCATGGACTTACAGATTTTTGGTATTTATTGACATAATTATACGTAGATATTTCTATAGTAATGTAAACATAACTTTTTTATTATGGCGGATCATATAATACTTTTATGGCAATCCAAAGTTATAACAGACCAATGTTGTTTATTCTTTAAATTATAGGCCATAAATTATCAACTTATGAGTGTAGAATATATATAAGACCGTACCAGCTTCCCTTTTAATGCCCAATAGGTTGTTTGGCAGCTACCTGTGATTGCAAATACAGTCAAAACCTGTTATAACGACGTCGAAGGAGCTACTCATATTTAGTCATAACAACCGGTGATGTTTTCCAGATACAAAGTCCTATTTTTTTTGCCGGGACCTTTGTTCTGGGTCAATATAACCGGAATGTTGTTCTAAACGATGCCGCCATAAGCGGTTATGACTATACTTCAGATTTGCTTACCGAACCTTAAATAACACAGCCAAAGCTAGAAGTCCACTGCTAAAGCAGCTAACATTTCGATAAATACTTGATTCTGTGCCTAACTTACTTATACTAATCACACTATTGACATTTAATGAAAATGTCAATTCATGGCACTAAATCAGATCGAATTAACCTTTAAATGATACATCAAAGAGCCATTTTTTTAATCTAATGAAAATAAATCGTCGGATTTTTAAAAACCAGAATATAATTCGAGAATCTTAGAAATCATACGCTCTTCTAAATATCAATAAATATAAAATTACAATGATAAACAACACACACAGATGTGTATAACATAATAGGACAGAAGACATCAGATCAAAGTTATATATTCGAACATGGGTTTTACACACAACGCTCTTTGGTTAAATTATCTTAGCACGTACGCAGTCTGTACAACGATACAAACACATAATAAACATTCAAGATAAAATATTAGCCGAACCATAAATATAACAAATTATAGCATATCTTTACAATATTCAAATATAGTCGACTACTATATATGATTTCCTTACTAATTTATGTTTAAATAATCAAACATTCATCGGATACTCAACAGCACAGTTACGCCATAACATAAAGAGACTAGATATTCAAGAGATGAAGTCTTTATAAAAATAGACAGGAATGTCGAAATTAGGAATTATTAACATCTGGTGGGTCGTTTTATTTAATAACTTTTCTCCTTAAAATCATTAACAAGGGATAAGCTGATATGTCATAATGTATGTTTACATACAAATACATATCATATTACTGTAAAAAAATTAATCAAGAGGTGAAAGGCTATTTGGTTTAAGCGACATTTTTTGATGATATAGCAATATATATATATATATATTTTTTTGGAATCGTTAAAAAACTGTTATGAACAAAAATATTTTTCATATACATGTTACGTAATTAGCAATAAATTAAAATAATAATTAAGGTCAAAAACTATTGATCTCAAACTTTCTATTGTAACACGAGGTAGACAGAACTAGAAAAAGAAATATAGTCAATAATTAAGATTTGCTTTAACCTTACATTTTTTTTATGTCAATCTGAACTCATCTTCACGATTTAAATGAAATTATGAACGAGAGTGACAAGACAAGCAAAAATTTTATGGTAGTATTTTAGCGTTCATCTATCTCCGCAGTTTTTCTATACGGTCTGTATAGGTAACAATAAATAAATAGCTATTTAATAAATGTAAACTTCTGAATAAAGTCGTAATTTACTTCCCAAGCAAATTAATTCATCGCTTTGCGACAATAGTTACTTTTGCTATTTGTTTCCTTTTTGATAAAAATAAAAATCGATTGTGTCACTGTTATGCTAAAAGCAATAACATATATTAAAGCACAGTGTTCCGCATTCAATGTACGCACTTTGGCACGCATATCAAGGTATAAATAACAACGCACGCGAGTTCTCCTTAAAAATAAATTGCATTAAGTAATGAACAGTAAAATTATGAGATCAACACAACTAATCTCGATTTAGATTTACTAAAACAATTATGCAGCGAATCAAGGTCGTAATGGTTGGTCCGACGTCATACTTGTAACACACATAATCACAATACTAAAATGAAGCAAAATGGAATGCCTCTTTGAGAGTATGTTTAAACATTGTATCCTTTGGAAAATTCCCTGTAAAGTCAAAAATAGTATTCGATTTCTATTGTCACACGCTTTCCTTACAATATCAGCACAGGTTTAGTGGTAACGTTTTAGCTCAGGAAACACTTCCAGTAGAACTAACTCGAATAACTCCTGAAAAAAAAGAAATATATTTTTTCATTTTCATTATATTTATTTTCTTCGTTTCATACAACACATTTAAGTTATAAATTTGGATTTTGAGTACTGTTGCTAATAAATACTAGATACTTTATACCAGTTATTTTTATGTTTATTGTATGTTTTATTACCAAGTTTAGTTATGTGTGATTATTTAGATAGCTAAAACGAGTTACGGAATCATAATTGCCATTATACAAAAAATATATACGTAAAGTATTTCGTAGCAGAGTGTCTCAACATATCACCCGCTTGACATCGTCTCACGGTTGTCCGCGCGCTTGCCTTGTAGTTGCCGCATCACATAGCACTGATCAATTTATATGCGCTGACACTTTTACCGTGGAGAAACGGTTTTAGCATCGCTCCGACAAGCGAATTTATTTTGGAACTATCGCGCGCTTTTCATTCGTACTAATAGGGTTGTCAACATTGATTTTCTTAATAATAGCATCATATTTTTCTTTGTTCTAGCATAAAAGAACTCGAATTTTGTTATGAAAACTTTGCAAACATATTTAATGAATTTGTGACTGTAAAAAAGTTTTTACTAGACCGAAGCGCCGTTTTTGCCCGATCTCTTCTCCTTCCCATAAATGTTAGGGGAGTAATAAACCTTTGTTATGCAACTGTTGTTTTATATTTGAATGAAATGCAAAATTTTAACCATAAATGTGTAGCCATAGAAATGATATCGGATGTGTTTGTAGCCAAATATCTTAGTTACTAGACATCCGAATCGATCATTTGTATTTTAGAAAGTTTGATAAATACATAAATGAAAAATTGCTTACAGCTTAAGCCGATAGCCCTAACTATAAATTGCGAAGACGAGAAAACTCTCAAATTTGTGGGCGGGCGAGAAAGACGCTGCTTCAGTTGTGGTTTGCGTGCGTGCAATATTGAAAGTGAATTTACTACAGTTTTATTATCCAAAAAAATTAAAGTAAATTGAATTAATTATATATACAGATTCTATTCAAAAGTAATCAAACATTGATTAAAATCCGTATGTTTAATTCTATAAAACCACGTGTACAAATAACAGAAGCGTATGTAGTGCCTGAAATATTCAGTGTAACAATATTATAATGCCCATTTTATTTAGTGCTGTGGCGTGTGATAAAAAGGTTTCATCTAATTTTGCATCGTGCGATGGTAACTTTATGGAGATTGCTGAGGAAGTGCTCTCGAAGATCCCACCACGCGATCACAAGATGACATACTCTCACGGACCATACTTATTTCACTACATCGCTCGGGATGTGTACTTTTACTTCTGTATTACTGATAAAGTAAGTGACAGATAACAAACAAATAGATAATTTAGAAATTTTAACCACGTTCAAATATTATTTTAAGTTGCTTGCATGGTGACGTAGAAACCATCTGGACAGAATTTTTACCCAATCAAAAATTTTATATCAACACTTTGATATAAGAAAGATGATCAACCTGGACAAAGAAACAGTCGCTAAACGATATCGCTAGTAGAAAATGAACAATATATGGAAATGACATAAACTATCGGAATATCACGTTGTTACCTTATGTCAATTTCAGATATTTGTTTCGTTATCGTTTATCCAACGTTATTTTTTTTAGGCTTGCAGCTGTGAAATTGTTCACATTGGGCAGGATTTGGAAACTTAAAATATATAGATAAAGCTACTAATGTACCAGGTTTCACTCTAAAATGATACCACATTATACTTTATAAATCATATCAATTTTTATAAGTAATGCTTTATTTTATAATGAATAAAATCTGTTTAACTAGGTCTTTGAGAAGTGAGAAATTTCTGGTACTTATAAAACTTTATAACAAGGTCCCGAATCTTTTGGGATAACAATCCTTCGTTACGTTCGTTCCTTCGTTCGTTGGGAATTATCAAATCTTATTAATTGAGATATTATTTTTAGATTTTTCGATATTTATTAATTTATTTTATTGATACTTTGTAACTCAATTACTTGTACAATTCAGGCAAATTTTCAAGTTTAATTAAGTTACGACACGTTTGTTTGCAAACACTAGAATTTCTTAGTACGACTTTCAATAGGTATATTCTTGAAAGTGTTAAAAACTACACTTTTTTTACAATTGTCGCGTGTTTATTAACCGGGAAAGGTCTTCCTTCATAACTAAACCGGGCGAGAAGTTAAAAACGACGTTTTCCATTGTCACGTTTAATCATCAACAGTCCGTTTAGGGAGTTATAGTAGAATATGTCGAAATTGCTGAAAATATATTCATTATGAACAGTTATGGTATTTTTTTTTAGATATTATAGTGACTGTGGACTTTTTTGCTTGTTATACTATTATCAGGATTTATTCATTGTTAAAACATATAATCAATAAATAATATAATCTTTATAATTCTTATTTATCGAGGTGGGCTGAAAGTAGCGTTAATTTTGACATCGTTGAAACGCGAAGAACGGTTTAACGTTCGTTATTAGTGATAGTCAAGTTTGATGACGTCATAAACCTCGGAGAACGGCATTATTTTCGCCAATGGCAAAAATTTCTACTTTCATGAACGTACCTTATAAATAAGACAACTGCCATTTCAAACCAGGCTATTCGGGAAATTGGGTAAATGAAAAACCTCTAAATTAGTAAAAAATTCCAAGACCCCTTTTAACCACATTTGACAGTAGCCAAAAATTTACTTTTTTTCTTTATTTGTACACTGGTTCGACGTAGTGACTACAGTGCATCTAATGGTAAGTACAGAGTAGTCCAAAAACGCAAGCGACCATCAAAGAATTAATATTCGTTGATAGGCTCCGTCGTCATGTCGGCCGACATATACCAGGACTGAAGATCTCTAGGTATATGAGTTACTGGCTATACTCGTACACAAGCTGATCCTCACACGCGACAGGCCAAAGCGAGTCACTACGACGGTCTTTACCTGTTCTGAATACTTTATATCTGTATTCGATTTAATATAATTATCTGTTAATATCCTATAAATAAAATATTGGAAGTAATAAATAAAAATATGATTTTAATGATTTTTTTTTTCAGACATGCCAACGTTCTAGAGCATTCCTGTTTCTAAATGAGATTCAAAGGAGGTTTCGCAAACAAAATAAGGACAATTTTGTGACTGTGCTATCAGAAGAAATGTACCGTTATAGTGAAGATTATAGTACAATAACAATAAGGCAAGGCGAACTGGATGAACTGAATAGCATAACTGTGGGGAGTAGTGGTGGGTAATTGTGATCACACGAATTAATTTAAAAACATACCTACTTAGTTACAAATTGAAATTGAATTAGTTGCCAATGATAATAATATCTCCACTAAATCAAGAATATAGTTAGATAAAATAAAAGGAACAGAGTATAATAGCTTATTGAATTTGTTTACAGAAAGCATCCTCGGAGAAAAAATCTTATACGTAACAAACGAAGACAGCTTGTCTTATAGTGTAAGTTATTAAAAAAATATCTTATATACTCGTAGTTTTAAACTTTATAAATTACACTTATGATTTATTTTGGGTATGATACCCCAAAACACCAAGATAGAGTATAATGTAACACCAAGATAGAGTATATTTATCAAATGTAGTTAACTACATTAATGGCAAATGGTACGAATGCAACAGCAGTACTCTGAGGCAGTAACGTGCATCCCATAAAAGCATTATCTCGCTATACTTGGACATTTAATAAATATATTGATCTGTAGTCTGATCAATCAAATCTTAAATCAATGCTTTTTTTTGCTTCTATGAGATGCACGCACCTGCTTTGCGTGCACCGATATGGCAAACTCTCGAATACATGATTATCAGTTTCTCAGGCAGAGATCAAACTGCGCCATCAGGTCGTCGGTATACATGTACTATATATAGTACACAATCATCATTTCAGGCCGCATTGATTCACTACTAAAGATAGGCATCTCCCAAAGCTCGCCACTTGTCTCTGTTCAGGGCTGGCCGCATCCAGAAAAATCAAGCTGCCTTTCGCAATTGATGAATTGCGTCTTGGCGTTTTATACTACGCTTGCTGAGATGCAGTTTCCACTCTAGAACTCGTTTACTCTAAGGGTTGCCAATTCTATGACCAATATGAGTGGCCCATTACCACTCCAACCGGCTTACTCTATTTATTATACATGTATGGTACGAGTATAGATATTTGTATCTAATATTTATGAAATTAATGTCTGTTTTCATATTATTTTCAGACCGTATGTAACGTGGGCAAAACTCCAGAACGTGTATCAATAACTGTCCAGTATCCGCGAATTAATGTCGTCTTCTTAGGGATATTTATTTTTGTCGCAGGTTCATCTGTTTATATATTCGGACCGATGTCATGTTTTGTGATTGGTCTAATTGTGGCGCTTTCCTTTATTCGATCTGTGGTATTTTGTAAATATAAAACTAACTAACCCAATATTGAAAAAGCGAAATTTTATTTATTCTTTATAATAGAAATACAGTGTTAGCTAGTTTGCCATATATGTCTTGACTACTCAGAAATTGATTCTTCCTATGGACACTATCGGAAGACAGAACAGTAACAGTTGGTGTATTCATTTTCTAGAATGAACGGATGAGACCTCATGACTTGAGAAATTATTTTTATCAAAAATGTAATAATGTAGTTTTAGTTTTTATCAACGACTCTGTGACTCTTTTAAGTATTTTTCATTATTTCATATAATTTTAGATGTGTCCATCAAGGCTAACTTGAAAATTTACATATATACAATCAAAATCGTTTATTGCCACACATTTTGGGACAACATACCGGTTATATTGACCCAGAGCAAAGTTCCCGGCAAAGAAATAGGACTTCATATCACGAAAACATCACCGGCTGTTACGACTAAATATTAGTAGTCCTTTCGACGTCGTTATAACGATTTTGACTGTATATAAAAAAGTAAAATTGAATCAAGTTAACCGTATCTTTCTTTTTTTTACACTGGCACATAGTGACTACAGAGTTCCTGATGGTAAGTACAGTGTAGTCCAAAAACGAAAGCGCCTATCAAAGGATGAAAATCCATTGATAGCCTACATCGTCATGTCAGGCCATATATACCACGACTGAAGATCTCTAGGTATATGAGCTACTGGATATACATAAGCTGATCCCGAAACGCGACAAGCCGAAACTAGTCACTATGACGGGCTTTACACCCGTGCACTGTGGTCGCGATCCAGACGGGCACCGACGCCCTACCACCTCGCTGCTGCTCGTTTAGCACCACCCAGGAGTCACGTGTAGGGAAACTAGGATAAATTTTATATAGGAATATAAAAAGTTACTGTTTGGCTAATCCATTGATTTGGTTGCTTAGCGTGCTGTGTTGGGAATATTTCTGGAGGATAAAATCCGAAAAGAGCTTATTCGATAGAGCTCCAGCTTTATTATCTTTTGCTGGCTTTATATTATATCGAACAACTCGATAATAGCGGGAGAGAAGTACTTACTTAAGTGGAAACCATGAATAGTCAAACATAGAGTGAGACATCTTCCAGCAAGGTGGAGATATGATTTGCTAAAACGTAACCTATATAACTGGATGAAAAAATCCGCAGACTGCACTCAATACCATATATCAGGAAAACCCTTGTTTCTACTTTATAAAACCTTTATTTAAGTTAAAACTCAGTTTCAAATAAGGCTGATTGAAGTATGTTTTTATCTATTTTTCATTTCCTTGAGTTTCAAGTCACACCGGTTCTAAAAAAATCACTGTGAAAATAGTAATAGATACTCACATAGAAGAGTTGTTTGTTGTGCGTCGTGTTCTGCAGGGTGTGGAACAGTTTGTGCGCACCGCGCGCTGCCGTCTGCGCTCCCACGAGCGATGAGAGCGTCTCTATTATACTCTCGTTTAGCTGTTGCAATGCTAATGTGCGAGTGTGCTCTGGATACATCATTATCATTCAATTTTATATTGTGACAATACATGCGCAAAATGTAATCTGATTAACGAAACACAATTACAATTACATTTTGAATTTTTCATTATTAATATGATATCATTATGCCATCTATATTTTAAACACTAAGGCTGAGATTTATAGACGCTATTTAGACTTTGCTTAGAAATTTCTCAAAAAATAAATTCGTTTTGGCAAAAACCTGGATATATAATAGGAACTTGAGTATAGCCATAGTATTCCAAGTTGACAAAATAGGCGACTTACCGAATCCATTCCCATTCATTGTGAAAAAAAATATAGTGTAATGTTTTAATAAAGTCTAAGGAAACTTAAAGTTGCGTCTATAAATTTCAGCTTAAGGAATTCTCAATTGCATAAAAATGTATGATTCCTTAATGTTTAAAAGGATGTTAATCATGATTACATAGTAACGAAAATAAAATGAAGACATTTTGTAATCGTTAAATATTAATCTGGTTACATTTTACCCATCTTTGATTGACATGGAATACATAATATTACAATAATTCAATTAAATAGTGGCACTGTTATATGACTAAATGGAATCTGATCAAGTATAAATACAGTCCAATAACAGCGACAATGGCTAAAATACGAGAGTTCATTAACAGTCGCCACTCCTGCAACAGTGACGTGCATAGAGTATTAGGACAGGGTAGGCAGAATTCACGTGATTAATTTGAATATGCTATTATGATAGTAAACATTATATTGCTTTCATAGAAAATATAGATGAGGTGAAAATAGAATAAAAATGAATATAAATAGTGCCCTTATTTGTTTAACTTTAAGCAATTTCTTCCAGACTTGTTTATTGTAAGGGCATGCAATGCTTTTATGCATCTATGAAATGAACGCCACTGTCCTGCAACTACTACTGGTTTTGTGCTATTTTTTCTTGCGGCTTTTTGGTTTTGTTCTTTCGCTGGTCCAATATTGAATTTAATATATTTATAATCGAATATGTATTGATATTATTACGAAAATAAAATAGACATACCTTTATCTTGAAAATTTCTGTTGGATGTAGTTTCTGACAAAACACCTCCAGGCCACCAAGACTTAAGAACTACGCTTATGTAATAATGTAACATTTGCTCTGAGAATAGCCAAGATATAGTTTCCTTTATTTGTCTGAAAAAAAAAACATGCTGTATATATCTGTCCACTGCATATACCGGGTACCATTCATATATCAATATTAAATCAAAACAGTAAATGTACTAGTGTTACAATATATATATATATTGTATTATCAGAAAATTCGTATAATCAAAAGTCGAAAAAAGGACAAAATTGTATAAGAAAATTATAGATGTATGCAGGATTGGAATAACAACGTCATTTAGTTTGTGTACATTGTCGTTAATTCTGTCATTTTAAACATGAAATACTAAATCAACATCACGTTTAAAAATAACAAAATGATAAAATGCGTATACAAACTACTGATTGGTTTTTAGCGTGTGTGTGTTTGTGGTTTTAATGCCGTGCATGTTTTGTATAAATTGAGTACGCACTGTTTTAGTTAGTTAAAAAAAGATAGTTGCAATTGCTGTTCTTTTAAAGATTTCTCTTCGTGTTTTTTTTTAATCATAAACTAAGGATTAAATTACTAATAACAGGGCAAGCAATGCATTCACGCTTCTATGGGATGCCCGCCACTGGCCTTGAAAAGTAATAAAGAATATCTGGTATGATTAAATATTGTTATATTGGTGGCACCTTGTATACGCTTTTTTAAGAATAAACTTTGTGTTGCTTACCTATTAATGGTTCTCCCGTAAGTGATTTGTACAAACGTAACTAAAGTCTTTCGGAGCCATCTGAACACGCCACGCATGTCGAATACTTCACTTAACAAAGCATATAACGGTTCCGCTATACTGTCCCTTTCTTCTACTATGGCACTCGCACCTGATAAATTATCAGTATTACAAGAATATTTTAATGCAACTTGATTATTATTTATACTAAATAACATATGCAATTCTTCGTCCTTTTTCGTCCTTTGATGGTCGCCTTCGTTTTTGGACTACACTATACTTACTATCAGGTGCACTGTAGTCACTCTATCGAGCAAGAGTAAAAAATTTCAAGTATACATAAATTCTTCAAAATTTGCAGTGATAATTACTATAAATATAAAATATAAACAACTAATTTTATTGCAAGCATATAATAGCTTACATGCACTCAGTTACAAAACCACACTCGCGAACATAAACTCAATCGTATTTCTTATTGCTGTGACTTTCTGTTATTAAATTTTCCTTACCTTTGTAGTTTTTAAATATTATCATTGTGTAATTGGCACAGCTTTAAAACCGTACCGTATGTAATACAATGTATGTAATGTAATACAATTGTATGTACTGTTCAATGACACTAAATAAATAAATAAATATAAAAGTAGATGTTAAGGTACGCTTATTTCACGTCCAAATTTGAGTATCTCACTAGTTTCGTAGTATTTCTTTGTTAATGCCGACACAAGCGCCAAAATAAAAGACTACAAACTTGTTGAGATAATAAATTAGTATTACTATTCCTATTGCATGAACTCTAAAAAACGATTAAAACATGCGTTTAAAGTTATACCTCGTATAGAATTGGTCATAGCTTTGTTGTAAGTTTCGCTACCGTTGCCATCTAAGTACAGCGATATTTCGTCGTCGTCGGCGGACGCGTGCGGGAACGATTCCCGGTCCTGTGAACTTCTGTTCGTCGCTTCGCTACTCGTGCTGTTATTACACAAATAAACACGTTTATTCATGGAATAATCTATCACTAATATCTAATGGATTCCTCAACTGTTATTGGGGGCCCTACAATAAGAAAAAAATATCGAGAGTGGACATCAGGTCTAACATAAAGTTCGCGTAAAAATTCGCCTGTGTGATCATACGTATAGCTAAATAATCATAAATAGCTTAATTTTACTTGTAACCAATAGTTTATCTATTTATAACGATTACATTCATTTTTTTAAATTACATTTTTCAGTGTGAATTCTTCATCTATACATGGGTAAGTCGATGAATCATCAGATGATAAGAACGATGAGATGGTCTTCACAAAAATTATGAAAAGCTAATCAACAAACATCCCAAAGACATCTGATCAGTGTTCTTATAGCGTCCGAGAAAAAAAGACCTCCAGATGTTTTGTTTTGGATGTGTCTTTAGAGCATACTGGATGTATCATCACCATTAGTATATTTGAATATCAAAACCGACTGAAAGAAATATATTTTTATATTTTAAGGTTGATATGAAATAACCTACCTTTTAAATAATGTTGAAAAGGAAAATTTATTTTTCTTTGGTAAATCGCCTCTTTTTAAATATTCTAAGCTAGGATTAAGGAATGTATATAATGCTTCGCTTTGGTTAAGTCTATCATCTTCTAATACAAACTGAAATCAAAATTTAATTAAATTATATATTTTTAAAGAATAAAATAATAAAAAATGTAATCATACATAAATACTATATAAATCCTGAAACGAGGCTCGTCAAAAATATACACGGCCTATTATGTAAATGCAAAAGAATATTTAGCAAAAATGTTAAACACGACATTTCTCGTTAACAATAATACATGTCAAACTTTACATCACTATATATATAAAAAACTAAACAATCACTATGCAAAAGAAATAGGTATATAAAAGCAACAGAAATAAAACACAAAAAAAAATCAAGTTTTCGTTGCAAACTATACTCGTACTTGCTTGCTTGAATGAAAGGGGATAAAGATAACAGTAAAATGGCTGCCATATTTTTTCCTCGACGCGCCTCATTCATTGTATCAATCAATAAACTTACTTCTAAATATTTCTGAATCAACAACTTTGCCTTTTCTAAAGAATTTTTATCATTTTTGCCAAATAAAAATTTAAACGAATTCGATGGTAGCTCTATGTTTTTTAACTCTGAACACATAGGCCTTAGTTTCCGATGCAAATCCTGAAAAAAAAACTAGTGTAACTTTTCACCCTACATTATTCTTAAAATGTTATTTGCAATATTAAAATATTGGAAAATTGTTCATGGCCAAATTGCCTTTTATTTTTCAAGATCATAAAAATCTATTAGCGAACAAAAATTTAGAACCTTCTAAATTATTACTGTTACTGTCTAAATTTAGACATACTAACCACCAACTTAACTTTAACTTGACCAATGAATTTAATTAATTTTAAAAGTTAATATAATAAAACGCTCACCACAGAGGTCAATTAAGTTGAGAACATAGTTAAAGCTTCTATATTAATAAAAGTTTAAAATATGTTGGATAGAAAGAGAGAAAAGCTAAACTTACGACTGCATTAAAAAAATGTCATGTACATACTATAGTGGTCTATTAATGTTTAGATTTAATTATTTAAAATAGTTTTACTAATTAATTGTACACACTTAATTTAACTAGAAAGGAGGATATATTGTCACTGCTATGCTGACAGAGCCTTTGCCCGAACTGGTCTGAGAACACATCACACAAGTGCAAAGACCGACATAGTGACTCACTTTATCCTGTCGCGTTTCAGGATTAGCTTGTGTATGTCCAGTTATTCATACACAGAGAGTCAGAGACCATCACTCGTGGTATATACCATCGAGCCTGCGTCACGACAGCGACTATCATTGGATTTTCGACTCTTGGATGGTGCTGTTGTCCTTGGACTACACCGTATTTCCTATCGGGTGTGAAATGGTCACTTTGTCGAGTCAATATAAAAGAATAAACATATAGCGAACGGAGGCTAGTAATATATAAAATGAAGAGATACTTTTTTTTTATTACATACAGGCTTGCGCTTGACCTCAATCACACCTGCTGGAAAGTGATGATGAGGCCGACGATGGAGCGCGCTCACCCAGCAAATACCGATTCACTCGACGTTTGAAGACTCCCATGTCATAAGACGCCGGAAACACTGACGCAGGAAGCGAGTTCCACTCCTTCGCGGTACGCAGCAAAAAGGAGGAGGCAAATCGCTTAGTGCGAGCAGCAGGAATGTCAACCACAAAAGGGTGCAAACCAGCACGGCGTCTCGTCAATTTATGGTAGAAGGGGGAGGGTGGAACTAAATCATACAACTCAGCCGCACACTCTCCAGAGTATAGTCTATAGAAAACCGAAAGGCAAGCCACTTTACGCTTTTACTAGTAGTATGTTTTAATTTACCTGAAATTCATTCAACGTCCTCAACAAAACCCAACCGGTGCTGATTTGCTCAGGTTTTTCTTCATTAATTCCATGGTCTTGTTCTGCCATATGAACTACTATTACGAATTGTGGTGGTTTTGATTCATCTATCACCTAAAAATAGCTTGAATTGTCTGTTTTGCATATCAGTACGTATATCATAATTAGGCTGAGATTTATAGATGCTATTTACACTTTGTGTACACTAGTTACACCTTCCAGCTTGGTCCCTTCAAGCAGTGGCGTAGTGTTTCTGTCCCAACACGGCAAACAGGATGTGCTGAGCTCGCACTAGATAACTCGCGAGACCACCGGGACAGCAGTGCTCTGAGATACAGTAGTCTTAGCTTAGCCTTCAACAATTGCAGACTTGAAATAAAAAGATTAACCGATGTCTCCCTGATTTGACTATATTACAAATATTGGCTACCACTCACTCAATAGCAGAATATTGCAAGTTTGAAATAAATTGCCTCAAGACATTGTGGACAGACCATCAACTAATAGTTTCAACATTAGACTGCATGGATGATTCTCATCTCAATCTGGTTTTAATATATGGTCAACACAATGCTAAACAATATATGACACTTGAACACACCAGCTGAAAGATAGTCCACATCAGCTAAATGCTGCTAGCCTATTATTTGATGATAATAATATTTAATTAATGTCAAAGTAAGTATGGTAAGACATCGATTTCGTTAGCTTGGGCTCAGCTTTATGAATATTTAGGCTATATTAATGTTCGTATTACACATTCAATTTTTTATTTTTTTGTTTAGGGTTGTAGTGGGGAATTTGTAATTGCTTAGGCATGCATTTTGTGTATACTTAGTGTATTACGGGGCGAGCGGTAGTCGTTCCCAAGTTGTCACTTGAATAACAAGATAATAAATAGCTAGTGACATCGAACTGATATTTTATTTAATGAACACACAACAAATACCTAAAGGGTCTTTTATTCCAGCGAATATATCAGTCCCATTGTGCCCTAACCTACGTCCTTACCACATTCAGTTTGTTCGTTTATATTTAGCCCCTGAAGTGACAACACTGCATCTGATGGAAATCTCAGTGCAATCTGAAACCTGAGTACGACTATTGAAAGGCAATTCCCTGTCGATAGTAATCACGATCATGCCGGCCTACATAGATATTTCTTCAAGCATCGTTTAAACAACCCAATGTCATAGGAAGATGGGAGCACGCGCGTCGGGAGACCATTCAACAATTTAATTATCCGGTAAAGGTAAGAGTTGGAAAATATCTTAGTTGTAGCTGAATTACAAGTCACTGTAAAGTAGCGGTTACTATCGATAGTTAAGAAAAACCCATCAGTAGTTGCAGCGACTATGCCAGCCTCCATAAATATCTCTTCACGATACGCTTAAAGGATCCCATATCATAGGACGGTGGGAATATGCTCGCTGGAAAACCATTCCACAGGCCAACGACACGGTAAAATGAAGAGTTAGAGAACTTCTTAGTCCTAGCCGGGATGTGAGATACTATACTGTATATTACACAACAGTCGCCTCAATACAAATGATAAAAGATATCCCTGCATAACTGAAGTTAAAAGCGTTTGAGCAAGTGTAAGCAAAATCAAAGTAGAGTCTATAAATCTCAGCTTTAGACATCAGTAGATATAATAGTAGCCAATATAAAAATTCCTTAATGAACCTAATTTTTTTTTTATTCTATTTATTTAAGGGACTTTTGCGTGTGTACGTATGTCAGCCCCATCGTACCCTAATACAAAAATACCTAACATATTACATATGGTGCCATTGATCTGAAAAAGCCAGACGCCTCATCAGATAATAGTTCTGTTAAGATTTTGTTAAACATCCCGATGTCAAGTCTGTTCAGACCAAAGGCACTCACAAACGCCTCTCTCACAGATTCAGATCGGACACATTCCATCAACAAGTGGTGGATATCATCTATGATTCCACAATTTACACACAGTGGAGAATTATTGAGTTTCATAAGATGTTTAAATTTGTTAGATGGAATGTGTCCGGATCTTAGTCTGTGTGCCACTGACACCAACTTCCGGCACAAAGTTGTTCCAGAAAACCAGGGTATACGAGGAGGTTCGCTTTGCAAAGTTTTATACAAGATCCCTTTCTCTCTCGATATTTCATTAAAGTAAACTTTCCATATTTCATAACATCTATTTTTATGTTTTGGTAACAATTCTGAGAAATCTGGTAGTGTATTAATAATTTTTCCGGTTAAGCTACCTATCTTTGCAAGCCTGTCAACCTCCTCGTTACCCTGGATACCAATATGCCCAGGAACCCACTGCAATCTCAAAATCATTCCACTGGTAGAAAATGAACCTAAATGCAAAAGCATTTATTTGGCATTTTTAAATACATATGTAAACGATTTGAGGTGCTAGAAAGATTGGCCAGAATACCTTTTGTATTACCTATATTAAGTTTTGTATTCTAAATTGTGTATACCTTCGCAGTGACTCGTTGCCGCCAGTCGCGTTTCAGGATCAACTCTTGTATTTCCCTCTACACTTCTTCAAGCTCAACAACACGAAACGACGTCTGTAGTCTATAACTTAGTTATAGGCTTACACAAGCAGCTTCTCATCAGGCAGTCGGTTAGTTAGTTTTAGGTATTGGAAGTTGCACAGACCTCAGCGCTGTGGACCGAAGCACGCCACCTGCCCAAGTGTTCCGCCCAGGTGTCGGTGCGAGCGAGATGTGCCTCTAGTCGCATCTGTTCCCCGGCTAGCTTCTCCACCTCGTTCGCCAACATGGCCAGCGCTGGGGACTCGGGCTTTAGAGACGCTCGAAGCGCTGCTAGAGCCTTTAAAATACAAAGAAAAAAAGTCAAAAGCGTTTTTTTTTTGCTATAATAATAATAACGTATCATTATGCAATTCCCCTTTCTGGGTAAACAGAGATACATTAGAGGTTGTATACGCTTAAATGTGTATGTCCTGACTAGTGATTAAAATGCCCGGGAATTTTCCCAAAGTGCCCAAAACTTGCTTGGGAATATTCCCGGGAATTTACGAAATGTTCGCGGAAGTGCTGGGCACTTTGGGAAAATTCCCGGGCATTTTCATCACTAGTCCTGACCAACGTGATTAGGGGCGCAGCTAACCGTCATACTCAGACTTACACATGACTTTTTATTAGATGCCATACGGATTTTCTCACGAAGCTTTCCTTCACCGGTGAGCATGTGTTGCCTAAATCCGTACTAAATCAGAAAAAAAAAACAGATACGAGCCAGAATTCGAACCTACGACCATTTACGTTGTCGCGCATCCATACCGATCTTTTATTCACAAGCCAACACAACTAAGTTTTTGACTTGCGAGTCTCGTAATTTCGATTGCATTCAATTTTATAAATACAAAGTACCTTTCTTTATGAGAAAGGAAGTCAAACAGGCGAACAGTCCCCCTGATGGTAAAGCGGTCACTGTTGTCTAACAACATAAGAAGTTTCATCACTGTTCTGCCAACTTAAAAGTGTTTTTCACTCCTTTTTTGAATAGCCCCATAGTTCTGTTTAGCATTAGCAACATTAGTTTGTCTGACCTCATCTTAATGCTTATCGATAAGGTTAGCTATACATACTGGATTTTTCCGATTTCAAGCAGTTTCAATTTAATACATTATCCCAGTAAGGACTGTATAAATCTAAATTGTAATTGAATACTCTATTCATACCGATTTGATATTGACAATCCTGGATTCAAGCATAAGTCACGGTCAGTTTGGTATGTTGGTCCTTGGCTAAGGGTTTATAAATCTAAATTATAATTATGGATGCCATTTGTCTCGGTTTCATTTGGATTGTCCCGGATTTAGGCATTAACAGAAAGCATCAATTGATCGACGAAGTACTTAATCGACGAGGCAACATTTGAATAATAAACGAATAATAGACATTTATAAATAGAGGAAAAATTAAAAATACAAAACACAAAAGTAATGAATCATAGTCCCGATTAGAATTATTCATCGCGATATATTGTATTTCTTTATATTTATTAGTGCTTCTTTTGGCATTTTTTGACGATTTTGATCTATTTTTGCATGTAATATAACTTCATATAATATAATCAAAAGGCCTGCGAATTCAACGATTTCTTGAGATTTCTGAGTTTCTTGCCCTGAAATGCTCCTCTAATTTTAAACCACTTTAAAAAAAAAAGTATGCAGTTGGTGGGTCATTAAGGTTTTAAAAGCGTTTTAAAATTTAAGTAGCATTTCTGAAATTAGGCGCCTTTCTGTCGTTTCTTTTAGGGAGTTACAATCATGGTAAACGCAGGTTTAATATTTACCTGAATTTTGTTATTATGTCTTTCTTGCAACTGGTCGAGTTTTCTCCTCGCGTATGTGGAATGCTCATTGAGATGCAGAGCGCCGCCCACGCTCTCCGCTGACGAAACCGATTCATTGGACATCTGCCGGTCCTCCATCGGCGACCTGTCTGCATTCATTTCTAAACGAATAAAACACATCGTTTTAACAATACGAATGATACAGACAGAGAAATATTCTCAAAATAAGGTATGTTACGGTAAGGGATATAATCTTAATATATATAAATCTCCTGTCACGATGTTTGTCCGCGATGGACTCCTAAACTACTAAACCGATTTTAATGAAATTTACACACCACGTGAAGTTTGATCTAATTTAAAAGATAGGATAGTTTTCATCTCAATTCATAGTCGCAATATTATTTTATTGCAAATTATTTGTTTATTATTTAGCAGTCATAATTTACAGTTAGCTCCAACCGATTCTAAAAGATGGCGCTATCCGTTGACTGGATTGAGTAATTATTCAAAAACCAGTCACAGCAAAGCGTGGCTGGTTTGCTATAATTTATATGGCAGAACAACGTTTGCCGAGTCAGCTAGTAGTATTATAAAATTGTAATTTGAGTAGCGATTACAGGATTTAAATATAATTTACCTTTATTTGCTTCTTCTGTGGCTAGTTCGGCTACTAAAGCTTTGTAGTGGTCACTCATCAGAAAAGAATGGTAATATTTGTCTTGAATTGTATCTACAACCGTTTCTTGCACTTCGTAAAACACTTCCGGACCTTTATCGCCAAGCAAAAACGCTTCCATTCGCTTTCTAGTATCCTGAATTGAATATTATTTATTTCATAAATACAGTTTCGTATCACAAAAAACATTTCAAGGGGTTACTAATTTAAAGATTCAATAATAAGTTTATTTTTAACTTTATTAAAAGATTATTTAAGCTATACGTTATTCTATTTATTGTTTTTTATTGCTTATAGATATTCCTAATAAGATGTAACATGAACGGGGCCCTTCACAAAAATCAGCGCTGCAGACTTCGTCTGTGGCTTTAAGCTGATGGAGGGCTCATTTTCGGCATGTTTATGTTTTTGTATTTTCTTTTGTTTCTGTATGTCTTTGTTAGTTTGTGGCGAAATAAATACATTTCATTTCAGTATTCTATTTATCATCACGCCGAATCTCTGTTGGGGTAAGCAGAGAGAATGAAACGCTTCTTTTCTCTATTATTGCAAACCGCTTTCGCTTCCTTAACATTCATCAGTCCCTTCATGCACTCTCGCCGAAGCCGCGTGCTTTTTACGTTACCCTCCATCAGAACATTTTTATTTTGGTCTGCGTAGGTAAGTCGCATTCGGTCTCGGCTCTTCATCACTCGCATTCATATTGTTTTTTTTTTTTTTATATTTTTTCATTCATCCTCTCCCCATGCCCGAATCATGGAATCATACTTGATATAAATAACTTGATTAATAATAATAATTAATGATAATTTGATTTAACTTTATTATTCATATAAATATATTTCCTTGTTTACTGAGAGGACGAAGTCATGAAGCTAGTAAAATCAATATTTAATGCAGCATTAAAAATAGCTTTCAATGCTAACATGAACATTTATGAAACATTTACAAAAATTTTGACTTGTAACCTTTAGAACAAGAACTGCAATCTTTAAGATTAGTTTCATTTAAAAAAAACAGGTCTTTGCCAAAGGAAGTTTAAAGTTGTTAGTTCCATATTATTAGCATTAGATAAATACGGCAAATAGGTAATTGATCCCAAGGCTGAGTCTTAAAAATTGTGTTTTAAACAAAAGACAAGAGAATGCAGACAAACATGCTATCGCATTTCCCTCGTTACATCATCAGCAGTGTATTGCTGACTCATTCCTATCCAACTTCATTACGGTATATCACTGATGTTTCATTACTTTATCAACTTTTATTTCAGCACTCGGTGATCTGATGTACGTGTAGAATATCTCTGCTCCGAGTTGGTGCCAACTGCTTCGTGGACTGTGTCGCAACTCTTCAACTGACGTCCAAAATCCAACTAAGCCTTGCGAACACATTTTCTCCAAAAACATTGACAAATAACGCCTCCCAGTTACACTTTCCATCACTTTATGTAAGGGTAGAGTCTGGAATGAGTAACAATTACCAGTATAGTGCAAGTACTTCAGTTTGAGCTATTTTTTTATCTGATATTGCATCAGAAGTTACAATAGAGATAATGAACAGCGGTGACGGATAAGAGAAGAGAAACTATTGATACTATGATCTTTCATCATTAAAATGAGATTAGAAAAATTGATACATGGATTTCCATTTCAAAGCGATAAGTATTAACAATATATCGTCACGCTATATCACTTTCGGGGTGAGCAGAAATATATTAATGGCTGTATCTACTTTGAGTTTATATGTCGTGCCCAACGTGACCAGTAGTGCAACTGATCATCGATAGCGATAAGTACGCAATAAAAATGATATGACGCATCGAGTTTTAGACTATAAATTATGGCTGTAACTCCGTTTACTTCGTAAAGAATTAATATTTATATCAAATCGACAATCTTTAATAAGCCATGTATGTATTTTTAAAAATACCATACATACAATTACATAACATTAATAATGTAATTTGTGGAGTTAAAATTAGTTTATTTTTGTAAGAAATAATTGCCCGGAATGTCAGCTAAGAACATTTTAAAGAAACTAGCGCTTGGAAATAACTATAAGAAGCAATTTTCAGTGACCAAGGGTTATAGTTGAATGAAGTTTTTTTTATTATTATTTATAGGCGAACGCTTGACCTCAATCACACCTGGTGGAAGGTGAAGATGAGTCCGAAGATGAACCGCGTCCGCCCAACAAATGCCTATTCACTCTTCTCTTAAAAACTCCCAGGTCATAAGATTGCGGAAATATGACCGCTAGAAGCATATTCCACTCCTTAACCGTTCGCATGGTTAATATATAAGCGAATCTTTTCGTGCGAATATAAGGAACATCTACCGCGCGCGGAAGAACATTACATTACATTTAGAATATTTTGGAGTATGAAGAACATTCTCCTTTAAAGAAATATTATTTACCTTACTATCAGATTCAACTGTCGGAAAGGCGCCATCCCATCCAAGTTTCTTCAGAGCGGTTTCGCATTCCGCTTTGGCTATACTGAGTTGATTTATGTACCGCTGCAGCTTTTTAGCATCGGAGATCTGTTGTCGTGTGACGTTATGTTGAACACCAATCTTTTCTATTACATCCAAATCTACTCCTTTCGCTCGCTTTACGTTTTGTAGGGTTGTAGCTTGCATTATTTGTGTTACTATGTCATACCTATGTTAATATGTGATCAATTTTATGATACAAAGACAAAAACGACAATTAAATTAATAAAGGGTTAAGAAAGCTTTTATACAGATTTAACAAATACACTTAATGATAAGTTCAAGAATGAGACCGACCAGTAAGAGAACCCTTTGACGTTTGCAGTTTTCATGCAAGACCATAAGAACAATTTAACGCTAAATAGCGACTTATAAAAATTTAAACTAGATTTAATTTGTTGGTGGAAGCACACTTATAAGATTCATTGTTATCTAGTTTAAATATTTGGTATTTAAAATGAAGAAAATTGTTCTTTAATTTAGTGTGAATTTGACATGTACTATATTATTACAATAATTAGTGCTTAACGCCATGCATGTTGATATGATTACCTGAATGTAATAAAGTAGTATGAAAATGAAAGTAAAATAATACAATGCCTACCCACCGTAACCGTTTCAGTGTGTCAACATTATTGCAGTTATTAATTAAACGTATGTAGTCCTCGAACGTTTTTGCATATTCATGTGTCCTTACGTGCATTGCATTGACTTCTTTCTGTGCCTCTAGGTATTGGACGATCTTTTGATTTATATAATCTGGCTCTGTTATAAGATTTATTGCTGGCTGCAATACTAGATGACACAAAAGTTGATAATTTTAATAACATAGTAATGATTAAAATTATTGTGAAAAACTTTAATTTTTGTTTGTTTAGTTTGCCTAATTATTTATAAATAAAAAAAAAAAACATTTTAAATGTGGTATTTTTTAAATTTATTTGAAGTGACTTTGATGTCTTTAAATAATAAAAAAAGATAACCTTTTTAATGAAATCATAGGACATAGAACAAATTATTTAACATTCTTATGTTATTACCTTAAACTGATACTCTTACTGCCATATTTCAATAAATTGGTAATTTGAGAAACATAAATTTTTCAAATATAATTAATTTTAAGAGCAAACTATAAAATACTATATAGATTGTATATTTGGCTACTTATTGTTTTAATTATATAAGTCAATTCTTTTTTTTTAGTCAATATTTATATTCTACTGGTATTGATTAAACTGAGGTAATTACCATTTTATTTTATATTAAGTGGTATCCAACATGAGTGACATTGAAAAAGAAAATAAAAAAGTAAGATGTAACAAAATTGAACAAATTATTGTCCTTCCAGTTATAGTGCACCTGAGCATGCACAATAATTAATATTTAATGCTAGTTTACAATAATGTGAAATAAGGATATGAATTAACCATTAATAAACTAGCATTAATACAAACATATTAGTTAAAAAAGTTATGTCATTCAAAAGTTTTAAACATATTACTCAATTAATATAATGTAATATTTACCTTTGCAAGCCAATATTTCCCTCATAAGATGGGAAGCCGGTGTCAGGGAGTAGCATCTAGGTAACAGGAGCATTACAATCAATTCACTAATCTGCCGCAGATAGTGCAACTCTGTTTCAGGGGATGACAAATGTGGAGCTAAAGCAAATACAGGAGCTTGGTTTAGTTCCAATCTGTAATATAATGAAGTAAATAGTACTTAACAGAATATAATACTAAAAATTATAAATACTTTATCAGATATTATGTGGAATGCTTACTTTAATTTTAGTTGGATTTTATACACATAAGACTCAATAAACTATTTTCAAGGTCTATCATTTTATAATGTATATAGAATACTCACCCACAAGTTCTAGCAATCCTGATTCTTTCAAAATGCTGTGTTATTTTCATCACCATATCATTCGCTAGTAATTTCTCAGCATCAATCCTTAAAAACCTTTCATATAAATTATACAGAGCTCCCCAAACATGTTCTTTGAATTTATCAATTATGGGGTCTGGTTTGTATGATAAGTCCTTCAGCCATTTAGTAACAAAATCTCTTAGTATGTAGTCAATGAGTAAATGTAACTGGCTGTCCACTGTTCTCCCAAAAATAACAGGCAGGTGAGTTTTCTTTGATGAGTAAGGCCAGTTTGTATGGTCCTCCTAAATATAAGATGTTTATCATGAACAAAACATTTGTTATATGAGGATACCAGAGCAAGACAGACCTAAATAAAAATGTAGTGTTTGAACTGGTTGCTGCAAGAAAATGCTCTCGAAAATATCTTAAAAATTCATGTAATATTATTAAACCAGAATAGCCCATTGAATTGATTTCTATCAATTTGATGAAATCACTTGGGCGAGTCTATCTTTGGAAATCTAATATTGCATTTTAGTTGTTTTAACTTAAACACATAATTTACTTTATATATAAAAGAGAAAGTTACTGACTGATTTGGTCCTCACAAAATCTCAAAACTACAAGAACTACAGATGTGAGATTTGGCATGTCAGTTCATTTTGGAGTGTAGGTAAAAGATAAGAATGAATCTCAACTACTAATTGGTTGAATTACAGAGATGAAATTTATATGTAAAATTGATAATAATTAAGATAGAGTTTGAAACTCTGTACCAGGACTCTGTATCGCTTTATAAATAAATAAAAATTACATATTTTTTTAAAATCCAACACCGGAGTTGAAAAGGACGTTTCTATGTTTTTTGCGGTTTAGTTATTTTTACATTAGAACTATTAAAACTGGTATGCAGACTCTTAATTACAAATAAATACATTTTTTTTTATTTATTAAAACTACTCCCTCAGGGTTGAAATAGGGTGTTGAAATTTTATTTGGAAATTGTATGTGAAATGTGAAACATTGTATTGGAATACCACATTAAAGCCTATAAAACATGTATTATTACTATTTTGAAAACCCTCCCGCATGCATATACACTGATGATTTAAGATTATTAAGTGTTTATATATTTTTTATGTCAGTACTATGAAAATTAGTAAATAAATTGTATGACTCATGGCTTTTTAAAAACTTTTTTTAAGCCTCTTCAGACTGATAAGACCTAGCCAACATCCAAAACCAATTTTCAAAAATTATGAGGATTGAATTTTTTAGAGGCACATAAAACAAATATGTTATGTATCTTTTATTAAATTCCACTTGTGCCAATGATATGAAAATTTATTTTAATATCAGTTTTGTTACAATGGCATAAAAAGAAAAGAAAGGTTTACTGAAGTAAAAAACCTACATGTATGAACCTAATTACAATAAATAAATGGACACCTTAATAGTATGATTATGGACACTAGCATGAATAGATAAACTTAACAAATTCTTTTATAATGTGTAATAAATGGTAGCAAAGCTGCTGGCAACAGCTAGTAGCTAATATACACAATACACAGTAAACATTTCATATATATCTTTCATAATATTATTTCATAACAATTATTTGAATCACATTTATATCTCTCATATACCCTTTTTATACAAATCATTTTGGTTAATCCGATTTTTTAGCTTGTTTTCCTTTATTAATTAAATTATATACTGTAGATTTGTAAATAAATAAAAAAATATAATTTTTATTATAAAATTTAAAATATTTGTTCAGAATAATTAGAATAATGTCTGTGTTACACCTAAATTGTTGAAGCCAATAACTATTGCAACGGGAAATAATGCAGTTCATTTACTTTAGTGTTAACACAACACATATGAAAACCTCTCCAGCCCCTCTTGTAAGAACACCAAACTTTAGCCCTCCCTACCTTTTCTAAATTTAATGCCTCCAGTAGAATAAGTCACAGTACTGATCTTCTGATCTGGGTATTACACATTATATTATTTTCCAATGATTATATACAAGTGTGACAATCTATATTGATAGAAACTATATACATCTTTATTAATAATTTGATTTAAATGTGTGATTTATCATCACTGCTATCTTAGAAAAGTTATACATCACAATACAAAACTTTTTGTATGAAACATTCAAACATTAAATAAGTGCATAAAATACTAGTACTTAAAAAAAATAATCTTTGTAATACTTATTTGCTGATGGTAATGATAATCAAAACCATATTACAAGTAATGCTGTGTTCACATGCTGTTGAAATTAAATACTCAAAAAAAATCAGTCTACAAGACGGTGTTTATAACAATAAATAACATACCTTTAGGATTTCCTCCACCTGACGCACTTCCCTATCCACTTTGTCCAATAAACTCAAGGATGTCTGATAAGGAGAGGACAAAGTGATATGTCCCCAAAGAGTTAACACAAATACAGTTATTACGATAAAAACGCCAAGAGCTAACACATATAAAATACTAAATAATATCGGGAAACCCCATAACAAAAATAACACTACAGGTACTAGACCAACTAATATCCATTTGTACATTATTTTAAATTATCTAAGCATTTTTGTCCAATAAAAGTTCAATTTAACACCGTATTAATATAATGCATCCCACGCACCTTTTAAATTATTTTGTAATATTCTTATCTTAGTACATAAATATATAATATTATTTATAAAGTGAGATGCGATTGATTTGGATTTCGTGTTCGTGTAAGTGCGGTCCAGTTTTAAAAATTATGTACGTTTTATATCTAGCTTTGCAATACGTTATTTCTTTAGCGATGACTAATTTTGATTTTACTAGGTAAAACATAAGGTATATTATTCCCTGTAGGGAATACTTGTCAAGAGTATTTTTTATTCCTATGCTAAAAATATAACACAAGTGAATACGGACCAGAACTATATAATTTTTTTTTTGGTAATATTCTCGCCGTTGTGGGCAAGGCAAAGACATTTACGCCATAAGCCCATGTCTGAGGTAATTTATTTTCAAGTCTTATTAAATTTCTATAGTCCTCCCGCCATACTTCAATATCTCTGTCGTAGTTTTAATTCAATGTAATCCATCTTCATTTGGTGTTTACTGCACCATTTCTAAACACACAATATAAACGGCGAGGAAGACTTTGTAGATTAGCGGGTAAACGCAGCGACCCAAGGGACGCATCACTCCGCTAGCGTCTCGCCAAAAACCATGGATTCCCCATCGCATAAACTCAATAAGGAATATTTTTCTCTATGATTTTAATTCAAGTGAAACTTCTATATAATCATTCTGATTTCAAACCGGATGCAACAGATAACGACAGGTAAGAGACACAAATATAAAAATTAGTGAGCCAGAGCGAGAGAGCAAATGTCGGTGTGTTTGTGCGTATTACAGCTTTTTATTAGTAAGAATTCAGCATGGTGAGACACAACTATAACGATTAGTGAGCCAGAGCGAGAGAGCAAATGTCGGTGGTATGTCGTATTACAGCTTTTTAGTAAGGAGCAGCGTGGTTTGTTATTGTTTAACAGTATTGTGAGTATTTTTATATCTTGTTGTGCTGAATAATAATTTTATAAGATGCCGAAAACGAATGCCGAATGTATCGTCAAAAAAATCAATGAAATTAAAATTACAAAAAAAAACAGGAAAAAAACCCGTATCCTCACCTAACCTCACAAAACCATCAAACATATTTTAAACAATATACTATTTCAATCAGGTATCAGGTATCAGGTTCACACGGGCTCATTTTCCGCAACTCGACGTCTGAGTGCGCCTATTTTGCGTGAAAAGCGGGCCAGGGTGATTTCAATCATCCCAGCCCAGCTCCTTCAGGAAATCCGCCAGCCGCCTGATGTTGCTGGTTGCTTCCGGAAGGTTCCTCGGTGTGCCGAGGTGTTGTGCCCGGTACGCTGCCAGTTCACTGCACTCGAGGAGTACGTGCCTGGCTGTCTCTTCTTCTCTCATGCATGCTCTGCACAGAGTAGTTTCTGTGACACCTAGATGGAAAAGATGTCTATTAAAATAACCGTGTCCTGTTATGGCTCCGGTGACTTTACGTATCTGTAATCTATTGAGATGCAGGATAGCTTTAGAAACCTTTGGATTCGCTCGAGGTAAGGCCTCCTTAGCTTGTCTGCATCCTACTAAGTTGTTCCAGTCTGAATCCTTCAGACGTTTTATTCTTTGACGAATTTCGGATTTGAACCAGCTGAAGGGTAGTGGAATAATCGGCTCAGGTCCGAATATTCTTGTATCAGATCCTCTTCTTGCCAGCTCATCTGCGGCATCATTGCCGCGTGATCCGCTGTGTCCTTTAATCCATTGAAGGGTTGTAGTGTTGTTGTTTAGACATACCTGAGTTAGGGCTTGGTGGCACTGCATGACCAGACTGGAGTTGTAATTTTTACTTCCTATGGCCTGCAGTGCTGCTTTACTATCCGACAGTATTCGGATTGGTTGATTTGTTACCTTCCTGGAGATGACTGCATGGGCTGCCAATAGGATGCCCATGCATTCCGCCTGGAATACAGTATTGTGGGCTCCCAACGCCATGAAGGTCTTGATGTTAAGATCCTCTGAGTAGACGCCTGTGCCCGTTCCTAAGTCTGTTTTAGAGCCGTCAGTAAAGATCCTCAGTTCTTTAACATCTAGGCTTTCGTAGTCTTGTTCGTGTAATTGTATCTTATATTTCTTATCGAAGACGAACTGCATGGGTACTTTGTCGCAGGTAGCTTCAAGTAGTGGTATATCATCTGTAAATTCCTTTAAGATTCTGGTGTGATGAGCACCATTATCATTCCACAGGTTTATAGTTTTCAGTCGTAAGGCGGATGATACTGCTTCTTGTTGAACATACAAGTGTAGGGGTATCATGTCAAGCATGGTTTCTAGTGCATTTGTGGGGGTGGTTCTCATGCATCCTGTAATGGCCATGCATGCTTGCCTTTGGAATTGTCTTAACCTTGTAGTGGCTGTTATGAGCTTAGTTCTAGTCCACCATACTAATGCTCCATAACTTACCATAGGTCGTATTACAGCTGAATACAGCCAGCTTGTAATTTTAGGGGATAATCCCCATTTCTTGCCTAGCATTCTGCGGCATTGCCAGAAGGCTATAGTGGCCTTTTTTATTTTGTAATCTATGTGGCTATTCCAATTTAGCTTACAGTCTAGAATAATGCCAAGGTATTTTACTTCTGGTTTTAATTCCAGTTCTATATTTGACATGCGTGGTAAGATGAAATTTCCTAGATTTCGCTTGTTTGTAAACATGACTAACTCTGTTTTTGTTGGATTCACAGAGAGGTTGTTCTCTTTGCACCATTTTTCAACGACTCTTATGGCTGCTTGAGAGACGTCGCAAACCGTGTTAGCATATCTGCCTGTTATGAGGATCGCAATGTCATCTGCGTATCCAATTGTGTAGAAATATCTAGTATTTAGGGTGTGAATAAGGTCGTTTACTACGATATTCCAAAGGAGGGGGGACAGTACACCTCCTTGCGGGCAGCCTTTAGCTACCAATGCACCTTTGCTTTGTCCGTCAGCAATTTTAATTATTCTTTTGCTGAGCATGTTTTCAATCCAGTTTATTACATTTTCATCGACACCATGTCGATGCAGTGCTATGCTGATACTATTAAAATTCGTTTTATCGAAAGCTCCTTCTATGTCTATAAATGTGCCTAGACATATTTGCTTGTTTTTTATCGCATGTTCGATTTTGCCTACTACCATATGTAGGGCTGACTCTGTGGATTTTCCAGAGCTGTATGCGTGTTGGTTTTTATGTATTGGTACCGTAGTTAATGCTTTGTCTCTGATCAACCTATCACAGAGCCTTTCCAATGTCTTTAACATAAAGGATGTGAGGCTTATAGGTCTAAAGGATTTGGCATCCGTGTAGTCGCTTTTGCCTGGTTTAGGTATAAAGACAACTCTCACTTCTCTCCATTTAATGGGTATATATTTGTGTGCTAGGCACGCTTGCAGTATTTTCGTTAATGGGTCTATAATATGTTCTATTCCCCATTGTAAGAATACGGGTAAAATATTGTCTAGGCCTGCTGTCTTAAATGGGTGAAAGCTTTGTATGGCCCATCTAGTTTTTTCCCTAGTTACCTCTTCGGTAGCTATTTTCCAACTTTCCTCTGTTGTGGTTGTTCTGTCTGCTTCCCATTGAAAGTTATTGACTAATGTACTTCCTGGGAAGTGTGTTTGTAGGAGTACATTTTGAGTTTCTTCCGGTGTGGATGTCATTGTACCGTCTGTGTTTCTAAGTGAACCTAGGTTGTTATTATTTTGGCTAGATAAGATTTTTCTCACTCTATTTGCCTGTATATTGGATTCAATATCTCCACAGAATTTCCTCCATGATAAGGTTTTCCTGTATCTTAATCGCTTTTTATACCTTGATTTGGCCTCTATGTATTTGTCCCAATCATGGTCTGCGTTAGTATTCATCGCTCGGTTTAGGAGTTTCCTTGTTCTTGTCCTGAGCCTTAGTAGCTCAGGTCCCCACCAAGTGTTCTTATTAGTACTTTCGGGTGTGGCCTCTTCTATGAGTGGACATGCCGAGTGGTAGCTAGTTATGATTATCTCAGTAAGATCATTAACTTGTTCATCTATTTGTTGTGCGGATTCAATTCTCTCGGGGGTCACTGTCCCTCTAAGACCAAATGCCAGCATTTTACGATATATACTTCTATTGGTCCTACGAGGGTTCCTGTGAGGAATTGTTGTTTTGGTGTGTACCTGAAGATCAAATCGGATCCATTTATGATCAGAGCACGAGTCTTCATCCGACACGTGCCAATTTGTAATTTGGTCTACTGTTTGTTTCGTTGCCAGGGTCAGATCAATTATGGTTCTGCTTCTCCTGTTTACGAATGTAGGCTTCGAACCTATATTTAAGATGTCAAGGTTAGTCGTTAATAAGTATTCAACAAGTATGTTACCTCTACTATTGCTGTGTTCCATGCCCCACAGCGGATGATGGGCATTGGAGTCCGTAGCTATGATGAGCTCAAGTCCCTCTCTTTCACAACGGTCAACCAGGGCTGTCATACTGTATGGAGGGGGATCCTCGCTATCCGGCATATATGCCGAAGCAAGAATCACTCCAGGGCAGGTCTGGTCGTGATCGTTTGGGAGTTTTATTGTGCACAGGTCTCTAGAACAGAATTCTGTTAAGATTTGTACATTTATATTTTTAGACGTATAAATACAAGTTCTCATATTTCTATCAGTGCTTGTGGTTAACTTACCTCCTAGTCTGGAGAGTCCTAGTACTTTTCCATCTCTGATCCACGGCTCCTGGATCAGAGCGATGGTTGTTGTGTTGTCCTCCAGCCATTTATGAAGTTGAGCCGTTGCCGTAACGCTGTGGTGGAGGTTGCATTGTATAACTCTACATTTGGACAAAGGGGACGCCATCAGGAGATATTATCTCCCCCCCCTCCCCAATGTCCAATTCTCCGAGGCCCAACGATGACTCTTCGCTGTCTGCCTCAGATATTGTAGAGCTCAAAGTTGTTTTTTGTGCTGTCTTACCGGGTGCAGTTGAACTGGTCCCTGCAGTTGGTTCCAGTTCAGTTACCTGTTCCTGAGTGTCCATGTGTACTATTTCTTCCACGTTGGATTTGTCCTTGGCCTCAGGTAGTGTCTCTGAGAATTTTCCCTTTTGGCCTTGGAATTTAATATACACAGATCCCAACATATATCCCAATCGACGTTCATGGGAAAGTATGGTTGGGATTTGGTCTTCCGGGATGCTGACTACGAGAAAGGTGTCATTCTCCTGTTTTATTGCGGCATGTAGAAGCCATTTTTCCACTTTCACCCATGGGTTTTGGTAGGCCAATGTTCTGCCGATGTCATCTGTCTTCTCCCAGATTCCTGGGATTAGTATGCCACAGCGTATTTTCTTGGGGATTTCCGCCTGTTTCTTTACCATTAATTTTTCCCCAGATGGTAGTATGATTTCTGAGACTGCTATGTTAAGCCAGTCCAGTGTAAAATTGTCTGAGCACCACAGTTTTAGTGCTCCATCATTGTAAATAGGCTTCCCTCTGAACGCTGGTCCTCTCTCCAACCCAAGGCGAGCCTCCGCCAGGACCCTTTTTTGAAGTGAGTCCATCAGGAAGTCGCCCTGTTCTTTTGAGAGGTGTTCTGTGGAAACCGGCGTTAGGGCAACAACAAGCTCTGTTTTCGCCGCTTCAGCATAGCTGACAGAGGCGGGTCCACCTGGCTGCCCGGTTCGTCGTTTCTTATGATCCCCTCTTGGTGAAATAGTCTCATCAAGGCGGACTCGTTTGTTGTTTGTTTGAGTCCGGGTGTCAGTATTTCCATGCGTCGTTGGTCCGGTGGTCGGTGCTGGTTCAGAAATCGTGGTTGTTCGTGCGGCCTCAGAAGGCGCAGTCTGGTTGGAGGCTGCAGCTCTTCTCTGCTGTCTTTTTAACCGGCGTTTCTGTTGTTTTTTAGACCATTTGGTCTGTATTTTCTGTTCTGTTGGTTTGGTACATCCCGCTTGACTGAGAGCCGGCGGAGCACAACCAGTTGTGGTTTGCACTGGTTTTCTGCGTCCTTGCCTTGGCCCGACGAGTGTCCAGGCTGTATCAAAGTGGTCTTTTGCCGGTTCTATAGTCGGTGTCTCAGAAGCCACTTGATTGTTAGATGAGTCCAAGGACCCTGTAAAAAGTTGACCTGCAGGTCGCGGCCCATCAGACCCTTGCCTTCCCATAGGAGCTCCAGTGGTCCCGGCTTGGGTTGACTTGACTGCTTGTGCAGGTGTATTAGAGTTGCCTGTGAAGGCCGGAGTTTCCAATGTAATTGGTGGTCCTACCCTCACAGGCTGTAGTGTTTTTTCTGCTACTTGCATGCTGTCTGGCACTTGTCGACCTTCGGATATCTCCGTGGGCCTGACATGGCTTGACAAACTTGCTTTCGCATGTTCAACTGAGGTTTTACTTTTATTTGCGCCACCGACTTTTGGTCTAGGCGCGGGGTTTTTAGTTTTAGAAATTTGTTTATCCATATTGTTATGTTTATATAATTCGCTCTCCTGGCTTCCCACCCTCCATGGAGCCCGCACCTTTGGGAGTGTCCGGGTAGACACTAGGATTACCAGGGGAGTATAGGTGAGAGGAGTTGGGGTTGAAGCGCGACATCGGGGGCTCGAGCAGCCAGGACTCTGGTGATCCCAGGTATCCCAGCACTCTTGCTCCGTCAGCATGACCCTCCCCATCCTTACGGACCCCCCCTCACCTCGCATGCGGCCCTCTGACGGGACGCATGACCATTTCCTCCACATTGGCTATTTGTGGAGGCTACCGTTTAGCCTGAACTAAGGACCAAAGGGGGCGTGTTGCCTTGCGGTTGTACTAAAAACCCAACTCCCGCTCGGCTCAACCCCCCAGGACTCCGTCGTCCCTGCGTACGGCGTTCGACTACGCAGGCCCTAGCGTAGGTGGGGCTTTGTATTCAACTCCAAGTCGCACCACATCTTCTTGGAGGGAAAGGGAAAGTGTGAGGGGAAAAGTGGGATTGGAGAGGGTAGGGATTGAGGGAAGGCGCCCGGAGCTTTTTGTTGTATCTGTTTCTGAAGGAATCAGACCAATAGTAGGCAGCAACCTCGTACAGGCTAGTGCACCGGACTTGCCTTGGTAGATCTTAGCGACCAGCGCTACTGCCAAGGCCACGCCGAGCTGTATACCGGACAGGCGTACAGCACAGGTGAGCAGCTATCATTCTTATTTTTAAAAACAACCTTTACCTAGGGGCACGGATTGAGAATGGTAGCCCCTCCCCCGCCCATACTATTTCAATTGACCATATGTTTATAACTTACGATTAAAACAGTAAAAAAATAATCAATATTTTGTGTAATGTGCTAATTCCACGTGGAGACGTCGCCATCTCTATCAGTCCATTAGTTCAATGAAAACTGTTCTGAAGAACTAAACAATTTGCTCCCTTCAGTGCCATTTCAAACGGGAATCATTCGCCTTTTCCCATTTGCGCACTCTCAATATCTAGTTTTTAACAACAGTGATAACGCAGCGTTTTTCCAGAACGTTTTTACTGTGCAATTTATAGTTGTGGAATATGTTGCCGATTACCGTTTTTCCCCAAAGCTATGACATAAGGGTATTCAAAAGGGCTGCGAACAATATCTTTTTTCTATTGTATATTTACTTATGTATATATTTGTGATGTCGTAGTTAGTTTGTGTTGTTTTGTTCTAGGTACCGGACAATCTCAAGATAAATAGTACAATTTGACAACCGTCCAACTACTTAAGCACATTTGAAACAGCATAACCGGCCAACTTTCCTTGTTTTTTAATCATTAAACTGATATTGGCGAAGTCACAAAGGACCAGTTCTTGGAATAAAGCCATAAAATAAAAATAAAAAAAATGTCTTTTTTGCCGGGAATGCAATAATAACGCTTCTGGTAAGGCAGTTGTCCATAACTGATAGTAGACACTTACCATCCGGTAGAGGATAGCCAGTTTGATGACGAAATTTTTTTTTCTCCGACATGGCTGTATGGCGTGAAAGTCTTTGCCTTTCCCACGAAGGGGAAAAAAGCCAGAAGAAAACTCTTTTTTTTTCTAAGAAAATTTCCAAAGATGTTAGGTTAAAATTTCTGCAGGTTTGGCAGAGCTGAAATTATATTAATTGATAATTTAAAATATCAAAATTGCCAATGTCATCAGATTTTAACAATGACAAAAATATTAGGATGGACGATTCTTCTCAAATTGAGCATATATTTATATCACAACGTAATGAATAAATTACCAAAAAAAAAAAACATGTAAAAATTAAATAATTCGAAAACAATTTTTGAAAAGACGACATTTGCTTTTACGTGGACGAAAATTATTTTAATTCTTTCCCACAGAGCTCAACTTATATGCTGAGAATTTTACCTGTTATGTGGAACTCTTATCGAAACAAATAGCCAAAGAAAAACATTTTTTTTTGTTGTATAGCATTATGTACTAGGGATGTCGAAAATGAAAAAAAAAATCATTATATCGATATTTATTAAAATATGTAGCGCGGGTGTGTTCGAGCGGAGCTTCTTGCGGACTGACGTGACGCGCAGCTAACGTACCGACCCGCGCTCCTGCGCAATCCTCACGTGATCCCGGTCACGTGATCGATAAATAAGAAAGGGAAGTCCCTAACGCTATTTCAGTCGACCAATCACAGTTCATTATCAGAAGGGGAATTTCGCAAAACATAAAGTCGAGGCCCTCATCGTAATCCAACGGCCGCAACCGTCGCCTATGACCTATGTTCGTCCTACACCCTCCCCCTTTTGACCGAATATGTCCCCTGACGTTCGGTCAAACAAAACTTACGCGGTCGTCCTCGACGGCGCTTAGAGGCGACAAGCTTTCGTACATCAGGACATTCACCTTCTCGCGAATGATACCGTCTCAAATCGGTTAGCGAAGTAAGCAATCCCTTAAGTTCGTTGAATGCAACAACCTGAGCTTCACCCCACACCCAAGACTGATCTTTCTTTGTAAGCATAGTCAACGGCTGTGCGATACGGGCAAAGTCTGGAACGAACTTTCTAAACCACGAGCATGTCTGTAAAAAGGACTTCAGATGCTTTACATTCGTAGGCTCGTTCATATTAACAATAGCACTGACCTTATCCGGGTCAGGCGATATACCTTGAGACGAAATCACGTGACCTAGGTACTTGACACTTTCCCTGGCAAAAACGCATTTAGCTCGATTAGCGTGGAGTTGAAATACACGTAAGCGATCGAAAACAGCCCGCAGATCCCTAATGTGTTGGGCAAAGTTTTCCGAGATCACTATCAAATCATCGATGTATCCTAAAATCGTAATTCCTTTTAACGATGAACCCGAGCGAAACCTATCAATTAGTCGCTGAAAGGTCGCCGGAGCGTTGCGTAATCCAAATGGCATACGCTTGAACCTAAATATACCGAACGGAGTGACAAACGCAGTTTTATCCTGATCCTCCTCCCGAACTCCAACCTGCCAGTAACCTGCTTTAAGATCTATTGTACTCATGAAACAACTTTTACCAGTATACTGCAGCAAATCCTCGATCACTGGGAGTGGATAAGAGTCAGCCTTCGTTACGGCATTCAATTTACGATAATCAACACAAAACCTATAGGATCCGTCCTTCTTAGGGACGAGTAGTGCTGGTGCTGCCCACGGGGACTCGCATTCTTCAATTATGCCGGCGGACAACATCTTTTCAATCTCAGCCTCCATAATGTCCTTCTTGGCAGGCGTGAGACGATACGGTGGCACAGCGATAGGCGAGTGAGTACCTGTGTCGATGCGGTGCTCTGCATGCGGAGTCGCTTCTCCCCCTTCTCTGAAGATGTCCTCGTACTCCTGCAGCGTCTCAGCAAGACAGATCCTCTCCTGTGGTGACAGCATCGAACCCTCATCGGGGCGCAAAATGTCCGTTGAGGCGCATCCGATAAAGTTACGAGACGTTTCGCAACGCAAGGGGTGAATGACCTGAGGTCGGTCAGCTGTAAACCACTTTTCATTCCTAATATCAATACATACACGAGCTTTACGTAAGAAATCGATACCGAGCAACGTTTCGTTATTAATAGAATCCGGAAAAATGACAAAAACAATAGGTATGGACGCTCCTTTGAGTTTAACTACGACGTCAGCGAGTTGAACCTTAACATCTCGCATTACACCATCCGCAAGTTTAACAGACATGACACTACTATGCATCGGATGTCCTAACTTAAGCAGCAATGTGTAGAGCGTAGATCCGGCAACGCTACGTTTAGCAGCAGTGTCTATAAGACCGGTACCGCGGTATCCACAAATCTCGATTTCTAAAATAGGACGGCCTCTAGTACACTGGTCCGAACGCGTAATATCGGGGCGAGGGCTGTCCGTTAACCGCGCGTCAGGTACCGTTTTACAATGATAATTGCTTACAGAACTCTTAGAATTATTTTTACAAACACAAGAAACGTCGGTATCAATATTACATAAAGAATTACATAAAATCATCTTGTCCTTTAAATTATGACTACTGTGAAAACAATTATTACACGAATTACAATTACACAAACTAGTCTTATTTAAAGTATCATCGAAACATTTTTGAGTTCGCGACCCCTTGGTATGCGAACAAAGATCGTTATCTAAACCGCTACTATGGGTACATAAATCAAAATCACATGAACAGAACGTGTCGTTCGAGTTCTTAGCTTTACAAGTTACACAATTGGCACGAATAACACCCAAAGTGCCACAACCGAAACAAGAAACCGATGGTTTTTCCCTTTTCACTTTCAGTTTTAAACACCGATCACGAGAGTGTCCAGTCTTTTTACAGTAAATACAAAACAGCTTACCGGAACTCGGTGAATCAGTCGATCTTACCGGCGTACGCGGGACAATGGTACGGGACATAGGGGAAACACGAAACGGCGTCTGGACGCGTGATGGTAAGCTGGACGCGTCGCTCGTCGCATGCACGTTTGATGCCGCCGGCACGTTCAAAGGCGTAGCACGCGCACTGTTCACGTTTCGCGCGCTCGATGTGACGTCAAACACACTATCTGGTTGACGTTCACCGGCCTGGAAGATGCTCGCCGATTCTTGAAGCATTTCCTCCATATTGCGAGCTTTCTCCACGAGCTCATCAATAGTCTGTACGCTGTCCCTTGACAAACGCTTGCGCATACGTTTATGCAGCAATCCATAAATTATGTCAATGCAAACTTCTTCTTGTAAGACGTATGGTAGTCTTGCTAATAATGCTCGTATTCTTCCAATGAACACTTCAGAACGATCCGCTTCGGCCTGTTCAGCGACAAAAATATCTCGAAAAATCTTATGTGCTGGACGGGGCTTCCCATACATGGCACGCAGCCTCATGATAGCATCTTGCCATGTTTTGATGGTAGATTTAACCCCTCGGAACCATACAGCAGCTTCACCCTCGAGAAGCATGGCCAGGCCTCGCAAGGCATGTTCGTCCGTGATATTCATACATTCTTTGTATATCTCGATTGAGTCCAAGAAAGTTTCTAGCACTTCCGCGTCACGCGGAACTCCGCTGAATCGTGCGGTGCAAGCCGAAAAATTCCCCCCTGGTGCTGTCAAAGGCGCGACTGGCGATGCCGGGGGCCCTCTGGCGTTGACGGCCGACGAAGCGACGAGGCTCTCAACCAGTAGACGGTTGGATTCCGCTTGAGCCTTCGCGAACGCCTCCAAGAACGACGAGAGCTGCCCTCCAGGCATAAACCCACTAGAGTTATTAATTTCCTCTGCGTCTTCAGCACTACGGCTTTTTCTGATACGGGGCATTTTGAAAGATCCCCTTATTTCGATTAATAGCACAAGCACAATTAAACACACTACACCCACAAATTTCACTAGGGTCACGATTAGTGATTTTTCACTTTTTAATCCGGCTAACTAACATTCCTACAGAGAGACTCTTTATACAGGACGTAAGATCGCGCCACGAGTGGGCGACAGTCTGTAGCGCGGGTGTGTTCGAGCGGAGCTTCTAGCGGACTGACGTGACGCGCAGCTAACGTACCGACCCGCGCTCCTGCGCAATCCTCACGTGATCCCGGTCACGTGATCGATAAATAAGAAAGGGAAGTCCCTAACGCTATTTCAGTCGACCAATCACAGTTCATTATCAGAAGGGGAATTCCGCAAAACATAAAGTCGAGGCCCTCATCGTAATCCAACGGCCGCAACCGTCGCCTATGACCTATGTTCGTCCTACAAATATCAATATTGGTGTCGATATATCGAAGAAAAAATATCGATATATCGATTAAATCTCAATAAACACGAAAGTATTTTACCAGTATTCCATTTTATTAGACAAAATTACAAAAATATCAAGAACTTAAAGGCTATCATCTAACTTAAAGACCTATTTAAGATACAGAACAAAAATAAATAAATAAATGGCGGCATATAATATACATGCAACAAATTCAGACGTCAATGCATGCAACGTAACAAAACAATACTCAACAGTCATAGACAATATAGTTCTTTTTCGTTCGGTCCTATCTTCTACAGTTTCAGATTTCAGCGACTTCACTGCCATAAGAATTAAAAAAATATCGTTTTCGATACAATTTTCGATACTGAATATTTTATATCGATATATCATTACAAAATATATCGCCCAAAAATATCGATATATTGAATTGAAAATATCGATATATCGATGTATTGATATTTATTTGACAGACCTATTATGTACATAGGTTTTTTCCAGCTAAATAAACATACCTAAAGCCTTAAAAATAGCTCGAATATTCAGCTACGATTTGTTTTTATAAATACCTTGAAAGGATTATTGTTCACCAAAACATTGGGTTTTGAAAGAAAAATTATTCTTTTGTCTTCAACCAACAATATTTCAGTCTACAGCAACTAACTTTTTTCTGAAACTTTAATTAATTGGCATACCACCCCATGGCTTATTTGCGGTACCTCACTGGGTTTATCAATACATAAAAAAATAAATGTCTATCTTTTAGAGTGAGTATTGGATAATTAATCGAAAAAAAAAAAACATTAATTTAAAATATCGATTCATATCGCCATCACTATAAAAAAGGTGCAGATTTATTTAACTTGGTTTTTAATTTGAATACATGGTCTATGTTGAATATAAAATAAATTCATATAATTAGAAATAAGCTATATAAGTTGTTTTCAAGAAACCAACGTGATTTATAACGTAGTAGATATAAAATAACTGTAATAGTTTTAAGGACAATTAATTATTAATTTCAGATTACTTATCAATTTTCGCTATAAGATACGTGTTTTAAATGTCCAGTTTAAAAGCTACATACTTAGTGGTAGGCGGCGGGATAGCTGGAGTGACTTGTGTTGAAACACTTGCCATTTTGCACCCTGAAGAGTATCTTGTTATAATCACTGCATCTTCATTAGTGAAAAATGTAAGCAATGTTAGTTTCTATGCTAAAACTATAGTGAAATTCGATGTTAACGAAACTGAAGCGAGTTCCTTGCAGAGGATCCATCCCAACCTCAAAATAGTTTATGATTCATTAAAGCATATTGATACTGAAAAACAATTGGCAACTACAGATGGTGGTATTGTGATACAATATAAAGTGGTATGTGTATGTACTGGTGGAATACCTAGGCTTATAGAAAATAACAAAAGCAAAAGAATTTTAGGCATAAGAGATACTGAGTCTGTAAAGGAATTTCAGGATAAACTTAAAAGTGGTAGAAGGATGATGATTGTTGGCAATGGAGGTATAGCATCAGAAATTGTACATGCAACATCTAATATAGAAAAAGTGTGGGTTATCAGAGATGATTATATTTCTTCAACATTTATTGATCCAGGTGCTGCAGAATTCTTTCAGCATACATTCAAAAGTTCTACTAAAGAAGGACAAACAAATAATACAGTTTTAAGAAGACATGTGTTTACTGAGGAAGATACTGTAATATCTTTGAATAAGAATCTGAAGTCTGCAGCTTTGGGTCCTGATTGGTATAGAAAATTGGAAGGAGTTAAAAGTGATAGTGGTATAAAAGAACTGGAGATCATTTACAAAGTTGAAGTTAAGTCTGTTATTGAAGATGAGAGCAAGGAATTTCCTTTGCAAGTTGAACTTACAAATGGGAGGATTGTGACATGTGATTTTCTAATATCTGCAACTGGTGTCGAACCAGCTGTTAATTTTACCTGGGATAAAGATCCAAAAAAGGGTAATGATGGAGGGTTGGCAGTAAATGAATATCAAGAAACAAGTATTAAAAATGTTTTTGCTGCTGGAGATGTGGCATGTGCCACATGGGATCATGCACAGCATTGGTTTCAATTAAGATTGTGGACTCAAGCAAGACAAATGGCTGCGATGGCTTCAAAAAGTATGCATGCTAGAATTGTAAATGAGGAAGTACTTCAAGATTTTTGTTTTGAACTTTTTACTCATTGTACCATGCTTTTTGGGTACAGAGTTGTATTATTAGGTAAATATAATGGACAAGGTTTGGGGACTGATTATGAGATTCTTTTACGAACCACTCCAAATCTGGAGTATATTAAGTTTGTACTTCAGAATGGAAGGTTACAGGGTGCAATATTAATAGGAGAAACAGATTTAGAAGAGATGTGTGAGAATCTAATCCTTAATCAGCTGGATTTATCACCATTTGGTGATGATATTTTAAATCCTGATATTGATATTGATGATTACTTTGATTAATTAAGATTCCATTGTTATTTAATGAAATGTTATTTAAAGTGTTTTGTTACTTTATTTATTTGAAATTTATTGTTTTTGCAACATACATGATTATTATTACAAATTATAATTTAAGATCTATGTGGGAGTTACACTTTTTTTTCTGTAATAATGAGTATTTTGCGGTTTGATACCTAACAAAAAGAAAAATTACTACTACATACTAATTATTTGTTTAATTTTCTTTGCTCTTTGATCTGTTTAAAAGTAAAATATGACATGTTTATTATTTTACATAAAAAAAAGAAGGAAGAAAGTGGTTTTGGATGCGTGGACTGTTTACTCCCATCCCTCTGAGAGAGGTAGCCTCAACAAGACTGCCCAGGGGGCGTCTGGATGAATTTGGTTTCCCAGGCTCGGGTGGAGCGATTAAAGGAAAATCCCAGGGATTTTTAGTCAGTAGGAGTCTGGCATACTAAGGTCACTGCACACACAGTGACTGATGGTCCTATCCAGGATTTTACCCCAGGATATACCAAAATAAATATATGAGACGTCTAATTTAAAACACGCTAAAATGCTTTTTCGTACAAAATTACTTAATAGTCCTAATAGTTATTTGAAATGTTTTTATGAAAGCAAATATTATATATGATTTTTTTCTCTATTGCTTTTTCACCCTAGAATAATAATTTAAATACCTTATAAGAATGTAATTGTTAAGTCAAAGATTATTTATAAGTTTTTATAAATTTATGGGGTTTGAAAAACTGTTATAGTGGGTTTTGAAATTAGACTCCTCATATGTTTATTCGCTTTGGAATTAAATTGAGTTAATCCCGACGACTACGATGTATACGACCTGGATAGATTGGGCATAAAGATTTAAGTCTGCAGAAAACCGCTATCGACTCTGTAAATTCAAAATTTTCCAAATATATTTTTATATTATTGATGGTGACCCAAACTATTTAGATTTGAGTTTATAATAGAATTCGATGAGGTAAAAAAACATCATCCCAAATGGAACAAATCTTATATAGTAGTAAATCCTAACTGTTACGGTTAATTTCTCATTGATTATAAATTAAGATTAAAAAATTTGTATTAATCTTTACACTAAAGATTTGTCTTAGATTATAAGATTTGTATCTATTTGTCTACCAAAAAAATTATTTTGCAGCTATGCTTACCTATCGATATCGAAACGAGACACAGTGGTCGTTTCTAATTTTTGGTAGATATTGGAACTAGAGATATGGATCGGTTTTTTTATTTTATTTATTTTCAACCTGACGTTTTATGTTTATCTTTTACATAGAATTTCTGAATCACCTAATTTAAAAAAATAAAAGTAGATTTATTGTATGGATTAAAACATGTTTTATTTTTTCGCACAATACTGTGCCCTCTACTCCCCGTGTAGGTAAGGCCGTTTATTCCTACTATACTTATTCACAAACGTTATAATACGTGTAGTGGGTCATTGTTTATCATGATAAAGGCAGTTTATTTATTTTGTTTATTCCTTTACCTTGAGGTAATTTTTCAATCAGAAAAATAGATTACAATTTGAATGACTTATGACACATTAAATATAAAAAATACGTTACTAGGTACACAACTAAGCCTTTTTAGTGTAATAGAACTGAGATACGTAATATTAAAAAGACATATCAAATTTCAATGACTTTTATCAAGCACGGCTGTTATGGATTATAGTCCGTAAAACGCCTTTATTAAATTACGTGTAAACGTTAGACTACTTAAAATTTAGTTATTAACTTAACTAGTTAATACGTATATACAGGCTCTTAGTCGATTTGGCTCTTTTATTCTTTTCTGAGTGCTATATTATCTAGTCTTCAAGAAACCAAGAACGACGAAAATTAAACGAACCAGAGAAAAAAAAACATTATTCTTCATTAAAAACAAAAAGGTTTATTCGTGAAAACTATGCGCTCTATACATTTTTTGTAAGAAACAAAATTATTAGACAGAGGGTCACCTATGCCGAAAAAAAAGTAAAAGCAGATTGACATTTTAACTTTATAGTTCCTATGGCCACAAATATACTGAACAGCAGACCTATGTGTGATGTCACGCGAGTCTGATTGCCTAAAGTAATAATGCCAACATAGGCTTTTTACCCGTAAATGTAGGGGATTTTAAGGGATGAAAAATCGTTCAAAGGTATTGTAATCTCTAATGTAATCTAAAACTATAAGAAATACAATTTTTATACACTGTGTATATAAGCTATGATGATCAAGTGATAAGCGGGAAGAAATAAACAAATACTTGGATCTTCAAACAAAATTTATATTTTATCTTAGTTGTGAAATATTAAAAAAATACAGCTTTAGAGGGTAGATACGTCATAAAAAGAAACCGATGTAAAAATTTAAAGTTTCTTGTTTCAGTAGATAAGATTTTAGGATGATATGTCAGTAAGGACAAGTCTTTTTATGTAAATATGTAATACTAATTATCGATAGTGATGCTAAGTACAGGTAAATAATTTTACATTCAGGTTGACGGTGCTTTATGAATTACCTCATACATCTTCAATAATTTCGTTTTATATTTAAAATAGGTACTGATTCAATAGGCGATTGATTGTATAATTTACAATGAATTTAATATAAAAAATTGCTTCGTTGCCTAAAAATATTCTCGGGCTTTTTATTTTAAATATGAATATGTTTTTAACTTGTGTCGGTAAACATATTGGCGGCCTATTTTTTTTTCCGAACACGATTTGTATGGATTGGCAAGGATAGACCTTCACAATTCAACCGGTAGAAAGGGTGAACATTGAGGTGCTCAGCCAGCAAACTTGTGGGTTAGGTGGCAACGCAAGGACATCCCTGTGGATATGAACCTCGACTTGGGCCGGCTGTCAAAATACGAAACCTAACGGTGATCTACTAGCGTTTCGGAAGCGACTACCATGAGGATCTACGTCGAAAGATACTCAAGGCTGCGTCGGAGTGGGTTAAAAGCCCGCCTGATAGTATGTGTCTACCGTCGTTTATGGACAACTACAATACAAGGGCGTTGTTATTGTGTTTCGTTGTTTTAATTTTTAGTGGAATTTTGTCTTCCAAGGTTGGTAGCACTACTATACCCGTCGCGTTTGGTTGCTTTGTTGAATGATAATTAATTGTTATTTAGGTTCAGAATTCGATAGGGGTTTTGTGACGTTGTGTTCAGTTTCAAGAATATTGTGGCTGGAAGGGTTTCATATCTCTTTTTGTTTTTAAGTGAATTCTCAATAGCAATAGTTGCTTTATTCAATTACCCTTATTACAGTAAAGTAAAATTGTACAAGAAATAATTGTGTTCTTTGTTTCCGTGCATTATTGACGCAGTTTTCATCATGCCTATTTTATTCAGTGTTGTGGCTAGAGGTACTGTTGTATTGGCCAAATATGCCACTTGTACTGGCAATTTTGCTGAGGTTACAGAGCAGATCTTGGCTAAAATACCACCCCATGATGACAAATTGACATACTCACATGGAAATTACCTGTTTCATTATATAGCGGAAAATAAATTAGTCTACTTTTGCATTACTGATGATGTAAGTAACTTTTATAATTCCAGTATCTTTCTATTTTTTTTCTTAAACTAATTTGAGTGTGATGAACATATTAATGCATTTTTCTAGAAATTTCAACGTTCGAGAGCATTCTTATTTCTAAATGAAATTAAAAGGAGGTTTATTACTGGGTTTGGTGATACAGCCCAAACAGCAATTCCTTATGCTATGAACAGTGAGTTTGCTCGTGTTCTGGCTACTGAAATGAAACACTACAGTGATTCACGAGATCTTGATACCATATCAAGAGTTCACGGTGAACTAGATGAACTTAAAAACATCATGGTTAAGAATATTGGTAAGCTGCTTTTTATAACAAATTTTTATTATAATAAATTTTAAATTGAGTAAAGGGACCTTAACTAACAGATTTTCTTCTTATTTTGTGTTATTATCAGTGGATATAACTATTGATCTATCTGCTTGCCTTGGAAAGGATGTAGCACGATGACATTTTTTTTTTTTGGTTACTGATAGGGATTATAAGACCTAAAGTATAATAGTGGCAGGTGTCAGAGTGTATGATGTGTTAATTTGTTGTTAATGTTAATTAGTAAAAATATAGTCAAATCCTTTCAGTTGATCAGCTTTGGGATCAGATTATCACAGGTATAGCATCTTTAATGTCCTGGAGAGCAAAATACAGTTCTATATAATACAATGTATGTTGATTTTGGGGTAGTTACATTATACATCTTGGAGTGGACACTGGTACTTCTAACAAGACGTACCATTCCATTAATAGTTTCCTAAAAAAATATTTTCAAAGTTTAAACTATAAAATATAATATAGCAGCAATAAAACCATAGGGTGTCTAATCGCACTAGTAAAAGTAATGTTTTTTTATATGTTCTTATCTTTATTATTTAATTAACATATTGAATATATACTTCAAAGATTATAATATATCTATCTATATACCTACTTACTATATGGGCACTGTTTTATAAAAGTGTTTTCAGTTGGACTGAGACCATGGCATATTGTTTTTATGAAATAAGGCTTCCAACACAATATACCCTAAACATTAATTAATAAAATGTGTTACTATTAATATATTCATAAATTCACTTATTTTTCCTGATATTGTTATTTTAATTAATACCCACATTATCAGGCCATTAAACTAAATGTAAATTGTTCCTATTTTTCTGGTTTTGATAATGAATTTATGTATATAAGTAAACACAATTTATCTGCCCTTATCAGTGCATGATTGAGTTGCTTTGCATGGAAGTTATTTATGTATGTGTCATTACCTGTATACATATATGCATACTTTGAATGTCAACACTAAAGGATTAATTAAATAATTAAAACTGTTAAAATATTGGAGTCATTTTTAATAATATTGAAGACTATTTTTTGTTGAGTTCAAAATAATCTTGTAGAAATTAAACTAATCAAACTAAAAGTATGTTCACATAATATAAAGTATGTGATTTTTTAGAATGAAATCTATTAGTTTCATGTACTATTATATTGAAAGTGCTTTTTTTTTGCTTAATCACATTATGATAGTAACTTTAAATGAAAGTAAAAAATAAACTGGTAATATAAGGAACAAAAACTGGTTATCAGCCTATCTTATGGCAAACAGCCACTGTAACCTATAACAACTGCAGCACAACAAGTGTAATTGTTGCATTGCTGACCATATATAGGATTTTAACTCCTTATAGACCTAGTCTAGTCATAATCCAGAGAAAATAATATACCTGAAGTCCATTCCACAACTTTTAAGTGTGGACAAGAATGTGCTAGAGAACTGCATTGTGAGCTGTTGCACCTTTTAAGTGTGGAGATGATCTGATAGCCGTCCATAGCCGTGCAAAGTGTGCCCTAGGCTGATCTTAACTAATTAATTTAAATCAGTTTAAAAATGGCAAATTCCTATTACCCATATTGTGAAATTTGTAATGGAAATTGTATTGTTTCTAAAACAAATACTATAACCTAATAATTATATATTCACTTGTCATATGTGCCCTGAGATCGGCGATCAGCTGTGCTTTTGTTCAAGCAGGGCATGACTTATAAGTGGAAAGTGGATACAGCCTCTAACATATCTCTGGGTATCACACTGAAAGAGATACTGCTAGATGATATATTATTAATTTTAAAACAAAGAAGTTGATCTTAATTTATTCACAAACAGGTTTTTTTATCTCTTACATTTTACATAGTAACATTTACATTTCCATAACATGCTACTTTCTAAGTTTGGTTGCTATTGGTATGTTATAAATAAACCTATTTACATATATAACCCATTTATATTTATTATTATAAACCTCAGTATAACAAAATGTTAGCAAATACATGAAGCTGTAAAGTGGAATGCCTGCTTTGACCTTGATTAATTTCTACTTTAATGATATTGTTAAAACCTTGCTACTTGTGTAGTTAGTTGTTCATGTTCCAACTGATTTTTTACTGTTATCTTATCAAGAAATGGCTTGTATCATATAAGAGCATACTTTTTATGCTTTTCTTATTGTCTTGTTATTCTTGGACATTGGTTATTTACTGTGATTTAAAATTTGGATCAGTTTGGATTTTGGGTCTCATATTCTGGTAATTATCAGGATTTTAAGTCAATGTATTTATTAAATGTCTGGTTATTACAAGTTACTGACTTTTATGCTGTAGTGGGATGTATGCCACTGTTATATCAAGGCACTCTGGGATGTTATAATTATCAATATCTTCAAACATCAACATCAAACATATAATAAATCCGTTTCCCAGCCACCAATATAATATCTAGTTGAGAAATGATTTGAGAACTTCTATATATACCAGCTTACTTAAAAGTTTTGCTTGCGCGATGTAGGTTAATAAAAATATATCGCAATTGTTAAATAATGTAGACAGACATATTTGTATGTGTTTGTGTCTGCAGATCTTAGAAACGTTTTAACTGATTTAGATGCGGTTTTCACTAATGTATTGTGGATTCCACATTCAATCTGTACATAAATAAAAAAGTTATGGCAGTATAAAAATACACGTCGAACATTTATTGGAAAAAAAATACATTATTATTATTATTATAATTATATATAAATTATTATTTAATATTTTCCATATATTTATACAAAAAAATTCAACTCAAAATAATTTTTATCATAATAAAAGTATTACTTCCACGCGGATGAAGACGCGGGCACAGCTACAGTTAAAACCGTTTATGGCGACATCGTTTAGTACAACATACAGGCTATATTGACCCAAAACAAAGCTCCTGGCAAAAAATAGGACTTCGTATCTCGAAAAGATCACCGATTGTTACTACCATCGGTTTTTACGACTAAATATGAGTAGTTCTTTCGACAGTGAGTAGTTTAGTTCGTTATAACAGATTTTTACTATAGTTATATTAAAAGTTGATGTCTCAACATGTCAATATAAGATGTATATGGATAGTTATTGATAATGTATAGTTTTATTTATAATATAGGTATTTTCTCTTTGCATTGCAGACAGTATGACTATGCGAGGTGAAAGACTAGAATTATTGGTGACTAAAACTGATACACTAGCAACAAATGTAAGTCGTACTAGCTAATTTACTTGAATTAATCAAGCTAATTAATACTTTCGACAATCTCATTTGTTCAAACAGATGTGTCTACTACTACCACCTACTAGTGGTGTCTTTGCGCTGTTTACATCATCATTAATTTCGCTGATTGAGAAGGACCTTAAGCGATGACGTTTTGTTCTGTGATCCTGTAAATACATCACATTGAAAAACATCGTAAAGGCTCCAAAACGTAATTTTTACTTATTACTTGCGCAGTTTGTTTTTAATATGGAATAACTTACCTTTATTATAAAAAAAAAGGTTTTATGAAAATAAACTTCTTTTCTAATATCTATAAGATTCTTTTAGAGAGAGAGAGCTACATTTTGTGCTAACGGTAATTTAATTTTAAATTAGGCTATGGATTAATATTTATTTATTATTTCCAGTCCATTACGTACCGTGGCACATCGAGAACTTTACAACGCTCTCTTTTCTGGAAGAACATCAAAATGTATGTTGTCTTGTTTGTAATAGCAGCTCTGGCGGTCTATCTGATAGGAGCGATGGCGTGCGGAGGGCTAGCGTGGAAGTCGTGTGTTCGCTAAATATTTTATTATTTATACGTTTGAAAATTAATTCGATATCTGATATATTTTTTGTATTCACGAGGATTATATTATTATCGGGTCAACAGAATCAAAGTGCGCCAAAGATGACTAGAAATTGCAACGCCCCCAGTGATTTGGACTCCTGTTCTTGTAATCATGTATGAATATTACAATGCTAAAACACTATGAATGACGAAGTCTGCGATATCGTGGGAAAATTTAGACATAAAATATATCTTCGTAAAGGCATTTTGTAAACAATTCTAAAATTCAAAAGATTTTTACTTTGACCACTTTTGTTCTGACAGCCTCATGTATTCTCCTAAGTTGACTTGCTTTAATATTTTTAATTATATATGAATTAAGTTAATTTTTTCTTGAATATTGTTGTAAATAATCTTACATGTTACTTCAAGGGTTAATGGTTTAAAAAAATACAAGGGATATCATTTATTACGAGTCTAATTTTATGTAGTGACATTTATGTTATGAATTTTATCAGACTTTTTTCACCTAATATCCTTTGAAATTCCGTTGTTTAAATAACTATTTATTAAGGAAATTGTCAAAATAGTTCTTTTATTTATTCATCAAGACAACAACCTAAGACCTATACAAGCGTAGATGGGCAGAATGTAATCAGATTAATTATTAACGGTTACAAAATGTAATTCTAAAATTAAATTTTGTTAAACTGTAATCATGATTAGAACCCTTCTAAACATAAATGACTCATACATTTGTACGCATTTGAAGATGAATTAGTGTTTAAAACATAGATGAGAAAAATGTAATCATATTAATGATAAACAATTACAAAATGTAATTGTAATCATTGATGATTAATCTGATTATGTTTTGCCCATTTATGTACCAATACGAATATATTTTAAAATATTTAGAGACATACATATAACTTAAAGAATATAGTAAAAACTAGAATATTACTTGTTAATTTTGTGGTACTTAAAAAATATCCCAATTAAAAAAAAATCAAATAAGTTTCACCGTAACAAAATATAGAACACCTGTTATAACATTGATGGTGTAGCGAAAGTTAATACAGAATACCTTTAATTTACAAGGCCAGACTATCTCGACTATATTACCAATTCTCAACTTTTGTTTACCATAACATTAAGTAATCAACGAATAGTAAATATGCTTTATGTCGGATAATTCGAAAGAGAGATATACCTAAGTCAAAATTGTCAGACGTGAACTAAATAATTTATTATAACAAACTGCAGTATTTTCTTTCATCAAGGTTAACTATATTATTATTATGCCAAAGCACTTGCCATTTGATGATTCATTTTAAATACATCATCCAATATAGAATTTACGATAAGTAAATTCAATATATTGTTTGCTACGATATATTTTAGTTGTTACCTGACTTGCATTGTCAGCAAAATTGCTTGTCAAAGATCGGTGTGCGAATACCAACTCTAGCTGAGCTAAGCTGAGTTTCCTCGATATTGAGTTGGTTTAGGAATTCCTATAGGAAAAACAAACGAATAAGCATTATATAATTTCATAGATATGTAAATCTTTAAATTAGAAATATTTTTATGTAGATTTGATATAGGCAGTCAAAGTATGCTATAGTTTGAAATAGTAAATGTTACTTTTATTGATTTGTATTAAATATCCTAATGTAAAGATATTAAATATGTTATTATGCATTCCCAGTTGGATGAACGAAAATACTTAATAAATATTACAAGTAATTTTTTGAACGATTATGTATTACATTTTTTTCTCAATTACATGTAAAAAAAAACTTATTTCACATTTTGACATGTTTTCCGTTAAAAGCAATAACCATGGAAACTAATTGAGCGTTTAATTTTGCATTCAGCTGCTCCAAGCGAGCAATAATACCATGCAATATTTTGACTGACATTCATGTAGCAAATGACATTGTAAATTGTTATAAGCATTAGTTTTTTCCTGAAGTTTAAAGTCACACAGGATGATACTAGCTAGGTACCTGGTGAATGTGAGCTATCTACGTAAATATTAGTCACTATGTAAACATGCCTGTGGGTGTGGTCATTCTCGAAACCCCTAGACGGTTTATTTTCTTAGATAACTCACCGAGCGACTCACCTTGTCACTAGCCATCTAGATAATCACTCGTGTTCGGGCCTTACTCATATAGTCAGATGGACTATTAGCATGTTTTCCATTCTTAGGCATAAAACTTAACTGGCAAAAGGCGCGGCTGCGTAAAATTACTTAAGGTACAATTCGAATTCTGACAGCCGCTAATCGGTATCGCCGACCCAGCAGCTATATGGAAAGGCAATGTTAAAGCGATGCAGGCAGATTTGCAGCGCTGTCGGATGGAGTATCAAGCTCGCTATTGTGACAGCTGACAGCGCTGAATAATTGTAGACACCTCCGAGTGTTGGTTTATGAGGACCGGCACGAGGACGGCTACTATAAATTAATACTCATCCCTTGGATGTCGTTGCCGTTCTTGGAGTAGTCTACATTTCCCATCAGGTTCGCTGTAATCGCTTTATCAAGCCAGTATAAAAAAAAAATACCAGAAAAGAAAAGAAAAATATACTATACTTATACTGAGACGGTTCGGATTGATGATATAAAAAGTTGAAAATATCACTCAATCAAAAAATTACTTGTGTGGTGCAATGCAATGTTTAAACTGCTACCTTATACAACGTTACTGATAACTAACGCAAAACCTCTTAAGGCTGACTTTGGTACATCAAGACTAACAACTTTTATGACTTTTTCCAAAACTTAACACATCCTAATCAATCGTTAGCTCTATGTTTTAGTTCAGTTAGCAGATTCTACGAAATCGTTTGCCCCAGTTGCATCGCGCCGCCTTTCATAGTGTTAAAAAGATCAGAACTGCAAATTTGATTTATTTATTTTTTGTATGGGGAAAAAAGATTAAATTAGAAAAAGTCGTAAAACAAAAGTTATCAGTCTTGATATACCAAAGTCAGCCTTAAGAGGTTTTGCGTTAGTTACCTGTATCTTTGTATATTTAAGTATATTTCGCTGAAGACAACTATATGTAACATAAATTTTAATTTACGTATATATTCAGCGAAGAATGTTATGTATTTTTTCAAAAGTAGAGTGCATAGTAATTATTATCGAATCTAACGCTATATTATTTTCATTTAGTATTTTCTGCCCGCGTCATCAGTATGTTAGTATATTAATTATTAAGCAATAATTAAGTAAGTTTGTTAAAAAAATTGAAAGTGGGTGGTTTGGTACTTTAAATAATAGAACGTTAAAATCATAATTAAATATTGTTATTGAATATAACTGTTACAGATAATTCTGAATTTTAGTTCTTTGTAAGGTTTTACGTTACAATAAAGACTAAAATTAATGTGATATTGAGTATGTAATAAGTATAAATAATATTGTTTCATAATCAATAATTATTCTATTATAAACATTTATAGATATTAAAAACTGTTTTATTTATTCCTGTAATCATTTTTTTAATGGGTAAGTAAAACGGAGATGCAGTACAACGCCTTCTTCCGCGACAGTGGCTAGTGGACGCGCATTTGCAAATGTAGAGCAATGTATTAACTTGGCTCGTCGAAGCTTAGAGCAAAAGACTTCCCCATAGGGTTTTTAGCCGGTACAAGTTTGTAAGACCCTAGCTACCACCTTCATGTGTGACGCTTCAAGGAAGATTCTCCCCAACTAAAAAAAATCCTAATAGTATACAAAAAATATATTGTGTTATATTGTAGTCTTATTGCTTCGAAAGAAGCCATAAACATTATAAATCTATCAGGGTTCTTTATCACAGTCGGCTAAAAGGTAACTGCTGTCACAAAAACATTTAGAGAAGACTTTGAATGTTACACACATTTTTCTGGTAACATATTAATGGGATACCACCAATATCATGTATATTTATGCCACTTGAGTAACCGAACATTTATAGGTTTATTTATTAGGTCCTTACATATGAAATTGGCGTTTTTCGTACTGGCCACTTTAATCACAAATTTCTCCTCTTTGGTAAGGAATTCCAAATTCAAATTTGTACAGCTATAGACTCATGTATTTGTGCTTCGATGATCGTCATTCATTTGTTTTTTTCTTCTGTTTTTTTCTGTTTGCGTCACTCATTTTACAAAATGGAAAACTTAAAATATCGCATTATTTACGAGTACGAGTTCCACCGTTGCACTAGTGCTGCGGAAACAACTCGAAGGGTGAATGATGTGTATGGCGGTCGTGTTGCAAAGGAAAACACAGTTCGTTTTTGGTTCCAACGTTTTCGTTCTGGAAATTTCGACCTGCAGAACAAGCTCCGTGGACGGCCTGAGACTCAAGTTGATAATGAAGAGTTGAAGGCTATTGTGGAAGCGGATCCATCGCAAACCACGTCCGAGTTAGCTGCAGGCTGCGATGTTAGTGATAAAACTGTTTTAATTCACTTGAAGCAAATTGGGAAGATTAAAAAGCTTGAAAGGTGAGTACCTCACGAATTGACTGAAGCAAACCGGCAAACGCGCGTCGACTGCTGCGTTACATTACTAAACCGGCACAATAATGAAGGTATTTTAAACCGAATCATTACCTGTGATGAAAAATGGGTTCTTTACGATAATCGGAAGCGCTCAGCGCAATGGTTGGATCCTGGCCAGCCAGCCAAATCCTGCCCCAAGCGAAAATTAACCCCAAAAAAGTTACTTGTAAGCGTTTGGTGGACTAGTGCCGGTATTGTTCATTACAGTTTTCTCAAATCTGGCCAGACTATTACGGCTGATGTCTATTGTCAGCAATTGCAAACCATGATGGAAAAGCTAGCGGCTAAACAACCTAGGCTGGTCAATCGCTCCACGCCACTGCTGCTTCACGACAACGCTAGACCACACACTGCGCAACAGACGGCTACTAAATTAGAAGAGCTTCAATTGGAAAGTCTAAGACATCCTCCGTACTTCCCGGACCTTGGTCCAACAGATTACCATTTTTTTCGAAATTTGGATAACTTCTTGCAAGGGAAAAAATTCAACTCCGATGGGGCAGTCCAAATCGCCTTCAAAGATTTTATTGATTCCCGTCCGACTGGTTTTTTTAGTAAAGGGATCAATGAACTACCTATGAGATGGCAAAAGTGCATAGAAAATAATGGTTCATACTTTGATTAATTAAATATATGATATTAAAAAATATTCGACTTTTTGTTCCTCCCATACAAAACGCCAATTTCATATGTAAGGACCTAATATTTTAAAATTTAAGAAACCTTTCTGAAATTGGGTGATAGTGTTCGACTATGACTTGCAATAAGTATTTATATTCGAAACAACTGGGTTACTAATGTACTGCTACTCGTTGCGCACGTTCTTCGTACAGGCGTTTGTGAACAGATTTGCGAATGCGAATTTAGTTAAATATAACTTTCTCCACAATTATATCAATACACGACCAAGAAAAAAAATTAACTTCAGAAAAAGGTCCACATGATACCCGATGTCCAATGGCAGTGGCGATATTATCTTTAACTTAATAATTGGGAGTGCGAGGCTCGGATGTAACTAATTATCTAGAGGTAAAATTGCTTGGAGCTTCAACTTGTTTTTTTTTTTCTGACTCGACACAGTGACTATCGCAACTGATGGTAAGCATGGTGCAGTCCAAAAAACGACTATCGACAGTTAAGAAACCCCGTCGGCAGGTGCAGCGATCATTCCGGCCTGCACAAATAGCTTTTCATGCTACGCTTAAAGGATCATACGCTAAACATTTTAGCGTTTGATTGTTTTAGTTAAATCAAACACTACTTTAAGTCTGTACACATTTTACGTAAACAAATTATTTAAATATAAGAAAAATAAAAAAGATTTATTATTGAAAAATGTAACAGTGAGGTTATAACAAACTATTGTAAATTTGTAATACATTAAAGGTTTTATAAAATTAGTAAATTGTCTAGTGAGCTAGATTTTTTTTTCGAATTTACGCGTGTTTGTTGACCAGGAAAGGTCTTCACAACTTAACCGGGCGGGTAGTGAGCTAGAGCTTTAGGCTGAGATTTATAGAAACTATTTCGACTTGGCAAAGTTCTCCAAAAATAAATTCGATTTGACATAAGACGGAATATATAAAAGGAACTTGAGTATAGCCATAGTATTCGCAGAGCCAAGTCCATGTTGGCAAAATCGGTGACTTACTAAATCCTTTAACATTCATTGAAAAATATAAACTAATGTTTTAGTAAAGTCTAAGTAAACTGAAACTTTTGTCTATAAATCTCAGCCTTAGTGTTTTCAACTCACCAAAATCGCAACTAATTGAATGAATGACGACGTCGTCCTGCTACCAAAATATACTACGGCGGAAGACCATTAGGTATGCAGGAAGCTAAGTGAAATGGACTGATTTCAAAACGCGAAATGACCGAAAGGACTCATTCAGATGGATTTTATATACAATAGTCGCATAGATGAGCAAATGTAATCAGATTAATGAAAAACGATTACGATTACATTTTGCGTTTTTTATCATTAATATGATTAAATTTTGCTCATCTATGTTCTAAACACTACGAATCCTCAATTGCATTCACATTTATAATAAAGGACGGTTCCTTAGTGCTTAAATGCATTTTTAAATTAAAGAAAAGTTTCTAAAACTGGGCGTTAGATTACTCAGAACACAAAACAATACTTTTTAGAAAATGTCTATCTGCCCATCACATTGAATTTGCTTAATAACTTTAGACGGTACTTTTCGTAATTTCAATTTAAATATGGCATCTGTTTGATCATGATTTATCCGGAAATACAGCTTAACCAGTATCTTTACGTGCTATTATATTATTTATAACACGTGTTAATGTAACTGAATACAATTTTTATTAAAGTTAGTGAAAAATACAGGTAAATCACTCTGACCACTTTCATTATTATGGGTGGTTTTACTCTATAGTATTGAAATAGCTTTTCTAAGTATAAGTAGGCAAATAATTTTAACTGATGTCGATGAAGTCGCGGGCTGAACAAAAGTTCAACCTACCTAAAAAAACCTACCTACTAAAAAGTAGGTATTTTTCTATTTAACTGTTATATAAATGTGATATTTGCCACTTAAATATATCCTGAAATCCGGGAATGTGAGGCTGAATTCGGGTCCGAGGGTGCATCCCCGCCCTTTCGGTGTTTTGCCGCGCTGTTTTGTCCCACCTCTGAGCAGCAATTGCGCGAGAACCTCCGTCGCGAGAGGGCGCCGTCGCTCGTTGCGTCCTCCGCTACGCACGTGCTTGCTTTACTCCACTACAAACATCCGTGTGTGAGTGACAGTCGTACCGGGCCCGTGGAATTATTCCGTGTCAATACGCCTTGCCCGGGCCCATGCGTGCCCGGAATAGGAATCACAGGATTGTCATCATGTGCAAATGAATATGTTCTTAGGCATTATTGTTTTTGATAAAAAGATTCGGCGGGTGTTGATTTTTATCTCCGAGCCGGTAGTTATATTAATATTTAGTCTTGACATACATTACCAGGTGGCTATATATGTTGATGAATAGCCTTTTAACTAGACGGTTTATTTATCAATACTATTTTAATTACCAATAATATTTATACAGATATTCCGGGGATTTTAAACAATGGCGATGTTACCCAAAATCCTATATGAATAGTTTGGTTCAATGGTCCAAGTATCTGAGATTTAATGCGCCACTGACCAAAATGATGGCAAAGATAGATTGTTCGCTATACATTATTCATTAAATGCGGTCCGTATAGAGTGGATTTGTGAGATGATTGATTATACACGACGTTTGCGATTGTCGTGGATGTATCTATTTGAAAGAAACCGCGTTTATATGTGTGTAGATAGATATATATTATACAATGTTTGGTGCTCACGTACTTCCCTATACGATTTCGTTGTACGAAGTGCGTGGCTGTGTGCGTTTTGGTGGCCGGTTATTAGTAGCCGCAGGAAGCGGTGTCGATTTTAGGGAAGGTTACGCCAGAAACGTTCACAGGTCATTGTTCTTTTTTACGCCGAAGCGGTCTTTCATCCTGCATCAAGACACTATTATTGTTTACGTGTAGCTAGCTTTTATTTTCCTGTAGACTTTGATGTATCGTTTGAAAATTGTCTTGTACGCGGTACTATTAGCCAGAGCATAAAGTACGTCCATATCTTACAAAATAATGTCTACTATATTTTCTAATTAGTAAATAATTAAATTATGGAAGTATTAACTTCCAACTTTTTTTAACGTAATAATAATGTTAGAACCTACACTATATAATGTAGTTACCCGTTTTTTTAAGGAGTAGACGAAACCTGACAATTTGGCAATTTTAAATTGCATTTTCAATACTTACTGTTTGTTATAAGAGTATGCTTGTTTCATTTCTTTCTAAATAAAATCTAATTAGGTAGTTATTAACTTTAAGATATGTTACTTTAATCATGATGGGGTAATAACACTCAGTAGAAAGTAAGAATGACTCATAAACAAGTGAAAAAAGACGCCTCAAACTTTAAGACTGACCTTATGTGAGCCATGAGGAAACAGTGCTAGTCAAAAATGGACGACAGCTCTCCGGATCTGTCGTTAAAGCTGCGACGCGGCTCTAGCGATTCGCGAGAGTCATTTTACATGGATTTTGCTCAAGGCATTGACTCAGATATCGAGGAAGTGACGACGATTGAGCGAGTGATCCCGGAACATCCTGGGGGAAGGACGGAGGGCGATGCGGATACGCTTGCTACACCCTCCTGTCTGGATGAGAACAAAGAGCTAGTACAATGGTGAGTAAAATAGAATAGAATAGAATTAATCGTACATGTAAGTACCTGTATTTAACTTCTATGCTTTGTTATTACCTCAAATTAGACTAGAAGGAATAAATTATCGGAAAATATGCTTGGTTAAGCACCTACTAACTAAAATATAATATACGCGAAATTCATAATTGATTACTTCAAAGTTAAAACAAAACATTGATCGATTTGTAGTAATTTATCTAGTAAACTTGTTGTTGGTACTTACATAATAAATCTGACAAGCTCATTGGTTAAACTACCTTCTGCGTTTGTTGCCTTGTGTTCAATTCCCGGCTGCAGACTCGGCATTCAACTTCTGGGTTTCTATTGGTTCATTTCCGTGTCTTTACATGTTTATACCTTATTTGATTATAATTTAGGGATTTAAGTATAATAACGATGTACCCTTGTATACATGTTTCTAATCTTGAGTTAACATCCCTATTTTAAACAATATTTTAGAGGTACATTTAATAGGAAAAGGGGCCCGATTCTCTGAACAGGACCGGTTTATAATTTGTAAAGATGGATGTATTGTTTAAGGTACACGTTTAATTAATACAGTAACTTTGAAAACATCCGTTAGTATGGTTACAATACTGAACAGACAGAATAATGACAGAATAATGAATGGTTATCGTTACAAAGGATTAATTTGCTCGGTATATTTAAACTGCCTGGATAAAGCGAAAATGCAAAATATTAATTGGATTTAGCTAGTTAATATTGTTCGTTTTTACGCTTGCCAATAGCATTACTAAACGACGTTAAATAAAATATTCAATCAATTTTATACACTATTATATTAAATACACAAAAAACTATCCATGAATCAGATTCTTTCCTGCCCAAATAAAGTTGACATTTTGTGCATGTAAGCTCGATTATGAACCGGATGAATACAATGTTTTGAGAATAATTATCTGCATGGTCAATTGAACAGCTAGTTCTAAAATTTACCTACAGGAGATTTATAGACAAATATTATGCTGAGATATTTATTTGTTATAATTAAATAGTAACTGAGTTTATCCAGGCATTACGCTGAACTGAAACATGGCATTAAAGTAGCTGTATTAAATAAAATAGCGCCAAAAATCACGGAGGACCACCGTAAATGTATTAAGGATAACGTAACAGAGCGGGCATTCACACCTTGACTACAAAAAGTCCTTCCATACGAGAAAGCGAATATTTCTGGTGACCTGTATCTTGAAAAGGTGATTGAAAAATCGATATGAAGATGATAATACCTACATGCTTTGGTTTGTCAAAATTAACGTAAACGATGTCATGAACAGATCTCATGATAAAGATGGAAGAACTTTTATGATTAGTCTATCAGTATTGAGTATTATTATTTGTTAAGGCTTTACTTTCTAGAGCAATCTAATTTCGGGACCGTCAATGTAGTTACCTAAGTTACAGTCTATGGAGCACAAAGATGAAGCGGGACACACCACAAATGTGTGTTAGCAGTACTCGTAGAACTGGTTCTCGGGTCTAACTGGCTTTCACTCCATTACAGGCATCCCGGGTTACTGACAGATACTGCGTATCGTGTGGTTACGCACTAGAATTGTACCGTCGTGATCAATATCGTAATTGCGGTTCTAACCAGCTGTGACATACAACGAGTATGCGGTATTTCTTTTCATTATTCCTATAATCGATCATTGAACTAGATGTATTGGTGTAAATGAAATGTATTGGTTGTTTTTTTAAGGATTACTATTGCAATTAGTAACTGTAGGAATGTGAGATTTGTAAAATAATTTGTCTTCGAAAGATTTTATTTAGAATCTTAACTAAAATAAGTACAAAGAAAGCCTCATAAATTTTAAAAGAAATAATAAAAACTTCAAGAGTTTCTTATACTTCAGTTTTTGCTTTTAAAAGCTGTTATAGATATAAGACTTTGTATTGTACTAATGGATATGCGAGTACGTATACATATTTCCTTGATGTAAACCAGAGCATAGATGATTAATTCCCAAAACTGTAATTTCAGTTTTATCATTCTGAATAACATCTGCTTGTAATTTAGATAGAATAAGAGATGCAGTTTTTGAAACTTGTTCACAATGAGGTATTTTAATATTTTTATTTAAAAAAATGGGTCGCTCGTGACAAAAATATCACGTTAGTCGAATAAAAATTTAATATCCTCAATAAAAAAAACGTCCACGTTCTAAAATAGACCACCGCCGATGAAATTAAAAGCGTGAATATGAGGGTCCTTTAATGACTTTTTTACGTCACTTCCACGGAATAATTCTGTCGTTTCGTTCCAATGGTTTGAGAAGGGTTTTTATCGAGTTACTGTTTCGTTTTATTATTGGACCTTATGTTCGTTTTAAATACTTCCCATTTGTTTTGTTAATTTATTAAGTAACGTAGAATTTTTCATCGAAATCTATCAAAATATTTGATACAGGTTCATGTTATGTTTTTACATCAAATTAATAACAGTAAGTAAAATTATTTTAAGCCCGTTTACACGTTCACAATTGTTCTCAAATAGGTACCGCATACAGTATAGTTCCATAGTAGTAGTAGACCGAACTTACCTTACCATTTTACTCGTCAAAACTTAGTACAGACACGCATGGCAGAAGGTAGGTAATTTGATCAAATTGACGTATAGCCCAGAAGTCAATTTTGACCTGAACAGATTTTAAGTGCATCTATCTGTTTTGACGTGCGTAAAGTTGAGTTCCACTCTTTCGCAATGAGCTCAATTTCTATGGCCCGATCTTTATTATTACTTAATTCGTCAATTGTCTTCTAAATTATGTTTTCTTATTTACTATTCTTTACTGTACAAGTTACTCACTACTCTTTACTGGACTTGACTATTTGTAAACAGGCCTTTATTCTGTAAAATTTTTTACAAAATATTTACAAAATAGTTTTTATTGGCATGCTGGCCGGTGAAGCTAGTAGTTGAAAGCTATCAAAAGAAGATATACTTACATATATAAATTGTGTTATAAGAAGAATATAATTGCTATTATAATACTATTATAGTACTATATCCGAAAATAAAATGTATGGGGTAAGATGTTACATTGTCGATCTCATTTTCACTTGTCACCACTACATGTGGTTGTAATCCATTTTAGTAACAAATTAGATTCAAAGTGTTGAAGAGTGAAAATTATATGTTCACTGACCATTATTATATGCGTGGTTGTTTCTTATTTTAAATACTACAATAATAATTTTACATAATATCTATGTATTTCACAGGAATAAATTGGTATATTTTTTACAAAAAACAAACAAAACCATTTTATTTCTAGTAAAATAAAATGGTTAATGGCTGCGGCTGGAACGTACGCCATCTTGATCCACGTAATCGTGATCCATTTTAATCATATATTTTTATATATTTAATTAACACTATCACTTTCTGACACCATGTTAGACTTGTTCAGGATGGTTAATAATTTAAAACACTGTTTAACAGATGATTGTATTTATTATATTTACATTTAACAACGTCCGACTCTCATGTCTAAGAATGAAGTGCGACGGTAGTGTTGCTACCTAACAGTAATATTACATATTTAATTAAATTGACACATTTGAATACATAATTGTGTATTTATTGAATTTTTAAATAATTATAAATAACAATTAAATTGAATAAACAACATTTTTTAATTCTAAAAAGCGATAATATTGTGAACAAATCCGAGTCGTAGGGATAAGATTTCGTGATAAGAATTTAGATAACGATAACATTATTCTTCCGAAACAACGATTTAATTTTTTTTTAAATTTAAAATAGCAATTATAAATTAGTAACTAAGCGTAATTAATTAATAAATAGTATACCTACTTGTTTTATAAAGATAATAGATGACATGACAAAAGAATATGGTGATATAAATGTTTTTTTTTTCTGTATTTCTAGCTTTAGGAATATATGGGATGACTGTTACTGATCTATATAGTTACCACATGCAGGAACTTGTGGGGTTGCCTTGCCAGATTCGTGAGTTTACTCGTACATTCAGTGTTCGCCTTTAAACTTTACACCAGCTTTGTTTGGGCTTCACAACGCGCGTGACTTGTTTGTTCGGGACCACTTTACTTTTGACCACACACTATGTGTTAATAGAATTTAATACAGGGCAGCTTTTTGTATGAAATTGTGGTTTTCTGATAGATGATTTATAAGGTTTTCAGAGTTGGCTCTACCTAAGTTATTGGAAATTGATATAGTTAGAGATTATGAATTGTCGTTAGTTCGGCTTAATTCCAATGACTATTAACGGTTATACAATCTATAACCCTTCTGTGTTGAAAAATTTATCATTACGATGTAGTTCCAGTTTATAGAATTTAGTAGATTAAGGAAAAAGATGGAAAATAATAGATATAAAAGTTTACGAACATAAATGTTTGTGTTGCTAAGGCTGACATTTATAGATGCTGTTTCGACTTTGCTTAGCGGATTTCACAAAAAATTAATTCGTTTTGACAAAAACTGAATATATAATAAGAACTTGAGTATACCCAAAGTACCTATACCCAAAGCCAAGTTGAAAAAACGGGGTCTTACCATTTTCTTTGACATTCGTTGAGTAATATAAACTGATAATGTTTTGGTAAAGTCTAAGAATACTAAAAGTTGTGCCCAAAAATCTCAGCCTAAGAATTTGTTTGTTTATTCTCTAGAGAGATACGAGTTGGAAGTGCCAACTCGAATCAGTACTACACTAATTTTACGCGAATTTGCTATAGGGCTCTCATACCATATTGTTACATAGAGACACATTTTGACAATTGTGATTCTTGATGTGTTGGAAAGTAAATGCTTAATTAATATATATGTACTTTTAGAATACTTATTTATAACCAGATTGAGTTGTTAAGGTAAATTAATCACTCAATGTCAAATATAGTCATTGGTAAAAATAGGAAAAATATAAGAATATTAGAAAGTTATATTGAAATGTTTTGAAAAGCATGATGGTGGTGAATTTCAATATATTCCCGTCAATTGATAGTCGTTGCTGTTCTAGGACTACATTGTGATTTCTATCAGATGCTGTGTAGACACATTATCGAGATATTAAGAAAAAAAAAATTGTTTCTGCAATGACTGTATCAATATCCAAATAGAATTTAATAATAGTTGTGGAGTTAGTTAACACTAGAAAGACTGAATATAGGTATAGCACATACGTATATAGGAAATATAGGGGGAGGTAAGTACAACTATTAATAAATGCTATAAGATAATATATAAAAAGTCATAATATTAAAAAAAAATATTTTTTATATAACTAAACTTTAAAAACAGTCAAAATGACTGTTCTGGGCAATCTAGTGTTAAGTATGATATAATAAATAATATTGAAGTCATAATAATAATTGAGATACCATTACATTACATTGTATAAAATATGTAAAGGCGATATTATACTTCAAGTAATAAAATTCCTTTTAAGATTTTTTCCCGAAATTTTGTTTTTCCAGCGGTTGTGAATGCAGCAAATTGTCGTCGTATTTTCCTTGTTCCAATTTCCCTTGTTTACGCGACGTGTTGTGAGGTACAGGGGAGAAACATTAAAAGCAAGAAACAGCACTGCAGGTGTTTTATTGCGGCCCTGAGCTTATTATGTGAAAGTGTGCTTACATTTTTTTCGAATCTTTTATACCACAAGACTTTTATTCTTGATTAAGGTTTAGATATGAATAAAAACAGTGGCTACTATTAAAGTTCCTTTTTAAATTAATTAAACATTTTCCGGAAGTAGTTATTATACATATTTGTATAATTTGCTTACAATATACATGTTTCAACAAACATAAAGGCTTAATGTATGCGACCCACGGCATCGATTAACATCCCGCACCAGGCTCCCTGGAGGGAGAGTAGACTGCTCAAATTGCACAAATAGCTCGTGCTGCCGCAATATTAGCATAAAATGAACCTTTATCGCGATACCAAATTGAGCCCAGTACAGACTATGCTATAACTACTACTAAAGTCATTATTAGAAAATATTTTTAAATTGTTACATTTTATATCAGGTCAACAGTACAGATGTAAATCGGGTTTTTACATATAAAGGTGAGATTTACATCCTTGATAGATATTGTGTTAGTAAACACATAATAAGTTACGGAATAAGTAGTACGAACTGTCTATATAATCATCTTTTCTTTTATATCAGATCTCAATCCCAGTTTCAGAGGCTGACAGAATTAAAACGTTTTTTCTTTTTTAACCTAACCTGATAGTAAGTTCGATGTACTCCAAAAACCGACAGCCGTTTGAGAGGTAAGTATTCATGCAAATTGACATAATCATGCCAGCCAGTATACCGATGTACCTCTTCGGCTTAAATTAAAGAATCCAATATAAGAATTTTATTCAATTTAATAACTTTGATTAATATCCTTACTACTCTAATTTATAATGAAAAAGAGAGTCACATATTTTGTGGCTTAATAAAGCTATGATATTTTTATGTTTCATTAATTACAATGTTAGCCAGATTCTCAGTCTCAAAACTCTCCCTAAATTTAAAAACAAATGAATTGTCGATTGCTTCATTAATGTTTTAAAATAAAGGAGCGTTTCTGAATTCGAGCGTAATTTAGTTAATACCTATCAACATTAGGAAAGATGTTATTTGAAACACTCTTCTGATACATTAATGAATGATATGCCCATGTACAACCAACATGCGCAATATTTTGGGAAATGGATACTAATTTATCATATTTATTGTAGGGGAGCTTCCCCTAATGTGAGCACTATTTGCCACATTGCATATTACATGATACGAGGTCCCGTGCGATCGCGCCGCGAGCCATCTCCGTCCACGGATAGTGAGAGTGGTTTGAAACAGCTGCTTTGCCATCTAACGTACGAAACTAGGTTCTGAATTGTTATTTTGGTTGAAATATCAGATGCCACCTAATTAGACTAGCCCACAAAACATTTTTAAATTTTAAAACTCTTTTAAACACCAATGAATTATTTTGTAAACAATTTACAATTCTTTAGAATTTAGAAGAGTTTTAAAATTTAAGGAGCGTTTCTGAAACAGTGGCTTAGGCTGTGTAATAAATCACAAATATGTATAGAATTAACATAAATTAATCACGAATCATTAGATAATCACGCGACACGTCGTCACGTTATGTCAATTTCATACGTTTTACACCTTATTTTTCGTTTGACGATTGTTACTTTGTCTAGGTCCCCTGGTAAACAGCCGAATGTCTTCTCTATTTTTTTGTTATTATAAGTTTGTATCCACTGTTCATAAGAAAAAATAATATCAAGAAAACTGAACAGAAGGTCAAACTAATATGCGCTGCATATTAAACTACAAATTATATAACAATCAACTTATCAAAAGCGCAGCGCAACAACGTCCAGAGGTTTCCCCTCGTGTACGATTATATTTTACTCAACAGGCTATCATGCATCATAAATCAAACATTGTGATGCCAGAGTCTGCTTTAAAGTGGGGAAGCTATCTATTTATAATCAGTGACGAAGCACAACCGTAAATATTGTATTCATTTGACATCGTCACGAAGGGCCTGTGATTTGGTGTCAGCCTTGAATTTTAAAGGCTTCCCATAATTGTATTATCGTCATTTATTACTAAAGGGAAAAATCAATTATTTTTACATTTAAAAAATCGTCATATTATAAAGTATCTAAGAAAATTACGAAAACGTTCCTGGTGATAAGTTAATTGTAATGTAAGAATGACGACAACCGTTAAAGGCGCTGTTGTCATACTTGCTTGCATGTAAATATTACCATTACAGAGGGCCTCTTGGTTTATTTATACCGGGTGATTTTATAGACGAGGGAGATATTTCAGAATACAATAATTTGTACCTTCTTTTAACTAATAAAAATGTATACAATAATATTCTCTTACAAATCATAAAGAAACATTGATGAACAAATGAGAATTAATCCGTAAAAAGTTTGGACACCGCAGCGCGTGTAGTGCACGATTGAGTGGCATGTAGATAAAATTCCTTTTACATAATTTTAGGTAATAACAGGTAATTGACTCGTTACTCTTTCGTACTTTATCCTGGCTTAGGAGAGACAAAATACCTAATTAATAATTAATTGTTATTTATTCTATTATGTGTGTAATTGCCCCTTAATATGATGACTATAAATTACTTTGTTTTAATGTTAATATTAAGATATCACTATTCCTATATATTTGGAATTAGAATCGAATGCTAAATATTCTCCTTGAATATCTCCCTTGTCTATAAAATCAGCCTGTATACTTACAGAACTGAAAATAGACGATCTTTTTTTAGAAATCTTTTATATTGCTTAAGAAAACCCTAAATATTTTACAAATTTCACGCGTGTTTGTGTATGGTAAAATATAATTAACTTGTGATAAAGGTAGTAAAGGATGATGAGAACCCAAAACCGGGCTCAATGGCACTTTTTAGGAGAGGCCTATTTCCAGCAGTGGATTAAGTATTGTGGTTTGATGATGATGAGAAAAACAAGACTTTTATTATCACTCGAGCTTTATTAGTTATTAATATATATTTAAATAATTATTTTTTATACATGAGAATGCTTTTGAGATAACGTTAAGACCATCTTAAAAATAAGTTATTCGCGCATAAACCCACTAAAATCTTTACAATATGTATAAAAAAATATACAAGCAAGCAAAAAGTGTGTAAGTTTAAAGGGTTTTGTTTATTAAGGTTTATTATTAGCCAATGTTACATTTCAATTATTAAATTTCAGTGAAACTCAGGCTTAAATATCACCTATACTTGTACTTATTATATGCATAAATCTAGAAAACAGTATCAAAACAAATTTAAAAATGTACAACAGTTATCAATCTAACAATGAATGTTTTGTTTTAACATAAGCCATGAAAGTATCTAAGGTACTCAAAAAACGGGAACAATTTTTACTTTCCCTCCCTGCCAGTTTTACTGTTATAGGCTGTTTCAATGAGATTTTTACTTTATGCTAATAACCACCCCAGTTTTGGAAGTTTCGGTGTTGAAATTGTATACACATAGTTTCGTTTATATTTATATGTATCCCTTATTACTATTTGCTGATTTCTCCAAAATACTCCTTGGCTTCCTAGTATTTTTTGTTTCTGATAAAAATTAGAAGAAATTACAGCTTCCAATCCAGCTTCGAATGTATTTTGAATGTTTTGTTGTTTGTTGTGTGATATATTTTTAATTGAATAAAAATAATAATTAATAATCTATCTGAAATCATACGTACCAAATAAATCATTTAATAAAACAATAAACAGAATTGAGATGAAAAAATTAACTAATATAGAAAGAGTAAAGTATAATGTTGTAAAGTAAGTATACATTAGTATACTTACATTAGTAAAGTATATTTATGAATGAATGTTAAATATTTTATTGCTACTTTATTTTTGACTAGCTTTTCCCCGTGGATTCGCTCACGTTAAAAAGTATTATTATTAATTAGGTATATAGGCGTCATAGTAGCCTTATGTATGCGTCATAGTAGTCTCAGTCCGATCGGTTTAAAATTGACTAAGTTTCATACAAATTCTCATCCCCATTTTATCCCCTTGCGGGTAGAATTGATCAAAATCCTTTCTTAGCGGATGCCTACGTCATAACATCTACCTGCATGCCAAATTTCAGCCCGATCCATCCAGGGGTTTGGACTCTGCGTTGATAGATCACTATGTCAATCAGTCAGTCAGTCAGTCACCTTTGAGTTATATATATTAAGGTAGATAAGCACAACAGTTTCATCATAAATGATTCTACTAAATCAATTGTCTCTACGTCTATGTTATTATGACAGGATCCACAGGGATCTCCGTAAGCGTTCTCTCGCGAAGTTTGTACTTTGGAAACCGAGATACTCCCCTAGTTCGGGCTTTACATTGTTTTGCCACCAAAGTACGTACGCCACTACCCTCATTCTATCGTCAAGAGACAAGAACTTTGTCTGTATAAATTGCTTCACAAACTGAATCAAAGGAATCTACCGGCTTTATACTAACAGGATATCCCGTTAAACGTTGAACTTATTTCATTTAAACAGATACGTTTATAAATGAACTAGATTCTCTATTGAACATACGAGGAAATACCACCACAAACTTGCATTTTCTTACATTAAATTAGATTACTCTTGTTTAAATATACGTAAAGCGGTATGTTCCAAAAAATATTATCTTAACTTTTGCGATATTATTCTTAAACATGGGCTGAAATTTATTTCAATTGATAATAAGCGTGATAATGTATGAAAATGGTAGCAGCTATTAAAAGGGAAAGTCTATAATACCTGGGATGGATGATTTTGGTAAAGTTTTGAAATTCAATAGTATTTGGAATACGTAAGTACCAATAGTCCCTGTGGTATGGAAATATCACAACTTAACTTACTTTTTTTTAAACAGCTTATAGTTCTTTGGATTTTAAAATTTATTTTTAAGAGGAAATATTAAAGTCGCGTTGTCTGCGCAGTAATGAAACAAATCCCATTGAGCAACTACATTTATTTGGTATTTTTCTCGCCCTGTAATTTTAATTCCACAACACTCTTTTTATTGTTTGTTTGTATTATTTGGTGTGTACAACGTTTGAATAATATTAATGGGTCTAAATGCTCGTTACGATTAATCTTTTGTCAGATTGTTTGTTTTTTGTTGAGCAGCTTTTAACTTGAGTGGATTTAAACTAAACAAATAGTTTAGTAGACGACAAAAAACGGGAGATGATGCTTTAAGAAATCTCGAATGAGATGTGTAAAACAGGGGTGTTAAGTTGTAAATAGAATAGTGACTTTACACTTCAGATATTGATTATCTGATGAGTTATGTTTTTACTTTTTATGTATTGACAGTTTTAATCTTTAAAATGGAGACTGACTTGTGACATTTAGATGTAACGTATCTTGTTACAATCTCAGCATTACAGCAGTCGGTGCAGTCAACCAAGTGCGTTTTGTAATTATAGGTAATGTAAACTCAGTTTTAATGACACATTTTACCTAAATAATTATAAATTACTCTCTTTTTTAGACTTAGTTGAAAATATTATATTTAAAAATTTTCGGAACTAATGTTACATTTGTAGCTAAAAATAAAATATCTCGATGGTCTTCTTATTTACATCAATGTAATAATAGATAAGGCCTGCAGAAGGCCAGACGTCGCCAGGAGCCGAAAAAGTTAGCGTGGTTGTACCCTTGGCCCGGCGAATGAGTAGGTAGAAAACTTCCGGTGGTGTATTCGGTAAGAGTCCGAACACACCGGGGCGGCTGCTCTCATGGTAGCTCTGTCTGTCCATGAGGATTTCCACTGGGTCAAAAAAAGGATAGTCTTCTTATTTGGACAGCCAAAGTCTTATCCTTCTTTGCGAAATCCGATTAAAAGCATGAATTTATTTTATTTACCTGCTCATCTAACTTTTTATAATTAAGAGACGGAGGCAGTAGTGTTCATTCCATAAATGCATAAAAGAATTGTACGCCTTTACGATAAATAAGTGTAAAATATATTCTTTTAATTTAAACAAATAAAAGGAACCCTTTATATTCATATCTATTCTATTTTCACGCCATTTATCTTCCCTATGAAAGTAATATAATATTTATTGTCATTATATAATATTTTTATTTATTATCTGAATCTGCCTGCCCTTTCCAAATACCCTATGCACGTCACTAGACTGAGGTATGGGAGAATCACAAACCAGGCACATATAAAGAATTTTATTAATTATCATTCAAAATATTCTCATAGCCCATTGAACATTTCGGACGCACCGTAGATCTTAATTGACATTCGGAGGTAGGGGCTAAACACATGGGCTTCCCTTCGTCGTCTTGATATATTGAACGCATGTGTTGGGATTTTGACTTGTCGCGTGTTCATGAGAGCAAACTGGCACCCTTCTGTGAGAACCAGATAATGTTAATGGAGCAGAAACAGAAATTGATTGCGTATCACTGTATGTAAGCATATGTTTATAAGTATTTTTATATTTACAACAGCTCCAATTTCAGGTTTGAATTAGCCTTATTTATTAAAATGTTGAGGTGTTACACACAAATGAAGTGACATATTACGGAAACATTTTTACGTTCTTGATGAATCAATGGTTATTCAATGGGAATTTTTCCTACCAAAGCTGACTACTTTTTACAGTATTCGATGTTTTTTGTTTCAAATTTGTGTTTAAAATTTTATATTCTCTATTATAAAATTATCCCAAGTAAAATTATATTATTTAAAGAAAATACCAATGAAGTGAACCGATCATTTAGAGATCAAACTACAAAATAAATCAATCAGTGTTGTTTTAGATACTGTCTTTACCTAGTCAAAATTCAATTATAAGGTGGAATATACTATAATACGTTTTTTTTATCTTGACAGGGCACAGTGACCACACCACGTCTGATGGTAATCATGGTGCCGTTTAAAAACCATCAATAGTCGCCGCGATCATACCGGCCCAAATATCTCTTCACGCCACGCTTAAAGGACCTAATATCAAAGGACCAAGGAAACATGCTCGCCGGAAGATCAAAGATATATAGAATATCAATTATATAAGTTGCTACATTTCATAAATAATTGAAGCAACATGTGTCGTTCTTGCATTCTTCCTGTTCATAAATTTTAATTACTGATTTTAGTGATTTAATGCAACATTAAAATATAATTATAGATCAAATCCTTTGACAGTAAAATAGTACAAAAGAAATTGTATCAACCTTTTATTTACGAAGTAAGATTTATTCGTGGGAAACCAAATGTTAGTTCCCGGGACTGCCAAATGTTAGTTGTAATTATCATCTATTATTAAATTGTTTCAAAGTTTATATTACTTATAAAAATAATTGTACCTAATTGTTTTGCTTAAAAAATCAATCAAAACTTTTATCATTTACCTTTTAATGGATAGTGCAAATATGCAGAATTTATAATTGGTGGGAAAGACAGACCTAAACTTACAGTTATTTCTTTTTCGACCAGTTTCAGAAACGCTCCTTAAATTTTAAAGTTTAATCTTAAATCTGGATATAACTGATAAATCGTTAGTGCTTAAAAGCGTTTTAAAATGTAAGAAGAACTTATGAAACTGCGCGTTAAAATCATAAACACAACTTTTATCAAGCTGTTTTTAGCTCACATTAGGTATTAGATTGTGTAGCTACTAGGTACACTAGAGTAAGGCCTGTTAGTCTGCCACGCAGTCTGGCTATTGTGCTATGTGGAGGGCACTGGAGACGTCTCCGCTCCTACTCGACATTTACGGCTACACTTATTGAGTCGAGACTATACTCGTTCTGTAAAGAGATCACGTGTGTTCTCGAGAGGCTTTTGTATAGATCGTAGTACTTAACGTTTCGCTGCATCGGAAAATGATGATGTTGCTATTATATGATTCATAGATGGGCAAAATGTAATCAGATTAATGAAAAACGATTACGATTACATTTTTCGTCATAAAAATGATTACATTTTGTCTATTTATGTTTTAAATACCAAGGAATCCTCAATGGCACAAAAATTTATAACTCCTGAATGTTTAGAAAGGTCGTAATCATGATTACAGAGTAACGAAACGCGGAATATGAACTTAGCGTTAGCACCTGCTCTATTTGATTTCATTCTATACTTTTTCAACTTTTTCTCAACTTAAGATAATAGTTTTTATTGAGGTAATGGCTTGTGACGATCATGATATTTTCGTCAGAAGGCATAGGACTGGGGAGAGAATGGAAACAGTAACTTAGGAACTGCAATATATTCCTGTTAGTTGCATGTATACGATGCGTAACAATATATGCACTCATATATAGTTCACAGAAAAATAAGTAAAATATTTTCACATGCGGCATATTCTTGGACATAGGTAGTAATTTAGTATATGTCAACAGGAATTACAATTATGGTAACATTTACGGCGACCATAATTTCATAATTTATGTAAAAAATCTAAACTAAAATTAATTAAATTATTATAGTTAAAAAATAGTTTTGTAGGTACTGCTATGACTGTGAATAAATCAAATTTAAATTACATCATATATAAAAACGCATGCAAGACATCGCGGCGCATTAGAACTAGTTATTACGTTTTTCATATGATAGATTATTTAGTATACTACCATTTTTCTAAATGAGTTTGTAGATATAGATACTTACAGACCTGTTTTATTTAAATGAATTAGTTTTTGAGTCCTTCTTTTTGATTCAGGACTATGGCAGTTGTAAGAAATTGTCATAAGACAAGAACAGGTTAAGATATTGATTTTGCATTTTTTATTCTTGTGTATCGGCCACTCGAGACTGCCCGTCGCTTTTCATTTGACTCGTGTAGGTAAAACAATAACCTATGTAAGGAAAATTGAATACATGACATGAATCCATTTAACGTATGACAAGCTTTTATGTGAATAATTTAGGGCATGAATGTAATACGTATTTGCTTAACTTTTTACTACCTTACAAAACGGAAAACTAGAAATAATGCGAAATGTTTGAGAAAAGCGAATCATTCTGGATTTCTAATACGTTGTGGAATTATAATAATTCATATTATATGTCCATTATTATTAGAAATTCTTATATATTGTTTCAAGTTTAAAAGTGATTGTCGAATTTATTATTTTACAATTATATTACGGAATAATATTTTTTCGTGGGTTATTTTTTATACTTTCGAGTACACATATTCCCAGTAAACATAAATTCTATGACTGTATAAAACTTTTTGATTTTAGTTATATTAATATTTTTATATAAAATAACTTGTTTTTAAAGTAATGATGTATTATAGACAATTTCTGTGTAGGATATTAAGTGATTACGGCTGTAAAAGATTATGTGAACTTATTAGATTAAATTGTGAATGAGTAGATCGCTAGATTAGCACAGCAAACTCAACCCCAAAAGCACATCTCACCCACACTACGCATATAGTCGACAAAGTCCCAATTTTAAAATAGCTTTTTAAATTTTAAGACGCTATTAAATACTAATTAATCACAAATTTGTATGTAATAGACGATCTATTAAAATTTAGAAGCGTTTTTAAATTTAAAGAGCGTTTCTGAAACGGGTTAGATTTTGCCAAAGCAATAATTATACTATTATTTACTAAAAAGATATTTATCGTCCTTCTAATTTGAGACTGAACATTTTAACTACGTGTTCAGATTGACATTAAAATTATTTTATTGTCATACTCTTGATTCAAACTAATTGACAAAATCTCATAATGTGGTCCTTAATAGCAGGCGCTAGAAAAATATATCGTGTTGATGTATATGGGGCGTCTAGTCTCAAAACCCGCTATAACATTTTTTTCAAATCCCATAAATTTATAAAATCTTATAATTAATCATTGACTTAACAATCACATTCTTATAAGGTATTTAAATTATTATTCTAAAGTGAAAATGCAAAAACGAAAAAAATCATATATAATATTTGCTTTGATAAAAACATTTCAAATTACTTATAGAACTATTAAGTAATTTTGTACGAAAAACCGTTTTAGCGGGTTTTGAAATTAGACGCCTCATATATTAAACCTATAGTGAAATAAATATAAATGACGCAGTCACGTTGAGAACACAGCTGCAATAGAAGGACAGAGCTCCCCTCTGTCACTCGGAGGATGTCGCCGATTTTACCCGGTAGAGAATAGTGGATAATCTGTACCTCCGGTTCTAATTGAGAGTATAATAGCAGATAAAAATATAATTTTAAACGCTTTAGACCTTTGTTTCAATTTAAAATTCAAATGTTTGGGTCCATGCTCGAAGGATTTTTTTTATTAGCCCGAAAAAGTGACTAAGCCGCAACCGATGTATGTGCAGTATATTCCAAGAAAGGTAGCTAACGCCAAAAGATGAAAATCCATTGAGAGTCGCCGTTCTCCTATCGGCTCACATACACCATGGTAGAAAGCCTATAGGTATATGAACAACTTGATATACACAAGCTCCAAAACGCGAAAGATTGAAGCGAGTTACTACGAAAGTCTTGGAACTAGAGTACTCCGTCCAATAACCCGGCGAGCGAATATCCTTTTAGGCTCCATTTCTTAAAGAGGTGGATGTAAAGAGCTCTCCCCTTAAGACCTTTCTACTAGCAGAGATGGGCAAAATGTAATCTGATTAATAATCAACGATTACAAAATTTAATCGTAATTTTAATTTTCTTGCTCTGTAATCATGATTAAACCGATTTAAAATATTAAGATATCATAAATGTGTATACAATCTGGGATTCTGTAGTGTGTAAAACATAAATGAACAAAATGCAGTCATATTAATAGTAAAAAACGTAAAATTTAATCATTAATCATTTTCATTAATCTGATTACATTTTTCCCATGTATGTCTACTAGACGGTATACAGGACTCGTAGCCACCGCTTCCGCTTCGCATATGTAAACCCAAGCTTAACGTACACATATGGTGCGAATATTAACACCACTGGATAAACAATTCAAGGTTTTAAGAGCATTTATTGATATAATTTTTATTAATATTTGAATTTTAAATAAAATTTTATTTTATTTCAATATAAACGTAGATTATAAGTTGAATTTAGGAAAAATGTTCATTAAACTTATGTGTAAGTTGATGATATTCACCGTTGAACAGCAAATGTCAATTTAGTTCCATCAAGGAGTCTATTTATCAATTTTGCTCGAGAGCCAGTCTCCTGCGTCCCTCTCTCGTGCTGTAATAACAGTTGGTTGGTCCGAAATTGCAGCAATCCAGTCGAGAATCATCGAGTTAGACCCGTTAAACCCTCTGGTTGACTGGGACGGGTAATTCAGTCTACGAATTGCGCTTGCGACATGTTTCCGCGACGATTTATTGGCAAAACTTTATTTATCTTCGCTTTTTACAATTCTTTTACTAACCTCAAAATTACTAAAACAAAATAGACATTACCATTGTTTCTATTACTCTTCAAACTGTGAACAAAGAGATTAAATTCAAATATTTAAATAAAGGTTCTATTAAAGATTAAAAACTTTTTCATGATTCTAATCTTGAAGCGGTGTTTTTTAATCTATAAATATATTCAAACGTGAAGCGTTGTCAAGAATGAAAATCACGGAATCGCTGGTGAATGGAAATGAGCCGGCCAGTCCGGAAAGGTAAACCTTAATATTCAATACGCAGTGTAAAAACATGACACTATCACTGCGATTATGTATAAGATATGTATTTAAAAATCTTCACCTCAACTTGACGCTGGGGTCTTTATATTTATTCAATAAGTAATCATTTATATATCGAAAATATTTGTCATTAATTTTTATTATTATCTATGTCTTTAGGCATATGCCTAATTAGATATGCTAGTGGTCGACCAGTGGTCGAAATTCGATCATAATTAATTTAAAACAAGTAATATATTGTGATAAATGAATTTCGTTACAATATAAAGTACAAATAACTATTATATAATAATTATGGTTACGTTTGACATTCAGTAAGACTATAGACAAATAATATTGAAGACAAACAAAATTAATCTATTCTCAATTTGACCACAGACTTTAACCATAAACAAAAGAGTATATATACCTATTCTTGTCAAATACGTGGAAGTGTGTGTAATGTTTTTTGTTGATTTAATGTATATTTTGTAAATTGTTTAATTTTTTTTTTGTATTTCCTATATATAAACTATAAGTGTATCAAATTTCATACTTCTCTGTCCGCGCATTTTTTTTGTAATAAGGAGTACAAAGTTTTTTCTTCACGCATTAATATAGTATATGTTAGATATAAGCTGTTTCCGAAATTTATTGGCCCTAGTGAAACACCATGAATAATTTTGCACCCTACTCAGTTCGACCATGGCTAGAATACACCTCAGCGTATTCTGTAAAAGTCAAGCCTTGCTAAATGTTACTGCCCCTTTAGAAAGATACATGTAGGTACATATATACAAATGTACCTGTTATCTATACAATTGAAAGTCCGTTTAAGTCCAGCGTAAATAATCAAAGACTGTCTGCTCGAACTAAATACTGAAGAACAACGATAGAGTATTACGTCGCTATGACGTAAATTTTTCTTAATCGTGTAAAATGCATTTAGTTTGACAAGACTAGGTTTTCGAGAAATACACCGAGGAGTATTTTAGTTTTGATTAAACTGCACTGTGGTCACGATACAATCAGACATTGACACGCAACCATGTTTCTGGTTCTAGTTTAGTTTCACGCAGGATTCATGTGTACCCTATACATTGAGTACTATACCTAAAAATCAATCCCCAAGTTCTATTATCAAAGTACGATATATAAGTTCAAAGTGGACAAACCCACTAATGTATCATGTAATGTATTTGCTCACCTCGAAAGAAATATAGCGTAACGATATATTATTATTATAATTCCATTACGTACGACAAAATATAGTAACTTAAACACTTGTTGCTATTAGTATGTTGTTACACTGGCATTAGCACTCGGATTAGTAAACATGGGGTAATAAGTCAAAAAAGGTGACATATAGGAAAGAATGGACGCCCCTTGGTGTGTTTTCTGTTGTTCCCTTTAATGCTGTAAACATTGAATAGACCCAAATACACGGGGTCGTTGACCGGTTTTGGGCCCGGGTATGCCGCTGACAGGGGTGGGTGGCGATTAATTTTAAAATGTAATGGAATGTGGTTGCGACACGCGACGTAATAACATGAAGGCGTGATAATTAAATGGAAATTAAAAACTTCCTTGCACATTCCAATTGAAATAAAAATGCTGCTTGTTTATGTCGTAAAGTTCTTTTTATTACACTGCACATGATCTTTTAATAAATAGTTCGTTTCTCCAAAATGATGATGTAAATTAAAATCCAGTATCACGTGCGCAGGAAGCTGAGATTTATAGACGCATTTTGATGGCTTCTAATGTAATAATTTTTGGTCCGAATGAAGTTATGTCGACTACTGTCGAAATACTTGATAAGTATTTCATAATACATATCAGGATTGCAACCAAAACCTACAAGCTAATGCAATGTACCAAAATGTTATAATTGTCTTGTAAATATTAATAACAAAAAAAAAAGTTAGATATTGTCATCCTCCTCGGTTTGAAATATATTATGCACCTACTAATTATTAGGAACCAAAGTTATAAATATCTACAAAAATACCAAATTATTTAAACTGTATAATGGAAAAGTGTCTTTTCTTTAAGAAAATATATACTACTAGCTGTCCCGGCAGACCTTATTCTGCCCTATTTCTCTAAAATAAAGTCACATTGTTTTTTTTTTAATGTTAATAGCTTCATCATCAGATTTTATTCAGGCAAAACCTATTGGCCTGTCGGCTGTTTTTTAAAAATTGTTTGAAGGAACCTGGCCTTAATGCTATATGTATAAAAATTGACAAATATTGACATTAATATTTATACGTCACACAATTGTTTTGCCTTCCCGGAACCCGTCCACTGACATTTAAACTTTATGGTGTGGTATCAAAGTTCAAAATGACTTATAACGAATTTTTTGTATGAGAATACAGAAAAGTGTTATTTTTAGACAATTGCAGGGAATTTTTAAAAATTTTCTCTCCGTAATAACCTTCTTCAGACTTCATCAAACAACAAAAAAAAAATCAGCCAAATCGGTTCAGCCGTTTTCGAGTTTCGCGCTTATCAAGACATTTTGCGATTCATTTTTATATTATAGATATACCACGAAATTATTTATATATGCGTATTATTAGTATATATTATTGGACTTTATTATTCTATTATTCACTATAATAAGTTCTTAAGCAAAACAATATTGTTCTTTTCCTTTCTACAACTTTCTTACTTATGTATTACTCGTAGCATCTTTTATAACTTGACTGTAAAGTTAAAAGGAAATGTTTTTTTGAGTAAAAAACTTTGAAACAATTTTAATTTTTATACCATGCTTTATAAGGCGATATCGAAGCTTTAAGAAATATCATTTAAATGTATTCTAATGTATATAAAATTGAGTTTGTTATTCTTTTGTTAAAACTTACAAATGAGAGTGAACTTCGCGCTTTTGGGTAAGAAAAGAAAATCTTTGTGCCAAAGAAAAATGTTTGTGCAAGTTCTCTTTAAGACACCCGTTGTTTTATTGTGAGAGATTGTGATGTGCATGGCTGTGGTATTCCTTCGTACATTTGGTACATGTTTACAAGACGATATACCTTTGAGCGATGTGCAAAAGAAAGTCGCGAAATGTGCGCTAAGACGACGCCACCTTGCGCTTTGTTTTCAAGATATTTATTTCGTGCATATGGCTGTTTTTATCCGTAGTTAATTGGTGGAAATTTTATGTATCGGAAAAAATTTTTGACTGATAAATAAAATTGACTATCTTTGGAATTATGTTTGTGTTTACCTCAAGAGAGATATCCTTTAAGTCCATAGTACCTACATAATACCCATTAATGAAAGAAAACAACATAAACAAAATTACGGGCCTTGAAAAACACTAACGATATTTTCTTGATTTCACATGTGCTAGGGCAACCATTTGGCAATTACAAATCAAAATCTGTTGTAAGGACTACTCATAATAAAATAAAATAAGCCTTTATTTCTACTACTTTTTTTATACATCTTTTTTCCATGTTATTCTTGATTATTAGTACTATATAATTTTATTTAATGTTCCTTCCTGTTGTATGCCTCCCCATCACGTTCCATTGGACTTTATTTCTGGCTATTCTCATCCAAGAAGATCCTGTTTTTTCTACAAATATGTCCATCTTTTTTTCGGTCGTCCTCTGCTTCTGGTTCCGTCTCGACGTATTCACTCTGATACTTTCTTTGTCCACCGGCTGTTTTGCATTGTACACACATGTATTGCCCAGTTCCATTTTAGCAATTTGATAACTTTGATAACATTTTTTAATTTTGTTTTATCTCTTATTATATCATTTCTAATCTTTTCCTTTTGTTCTATTCCTATAATACTTCTTTACATTTTTCTTTTACATATCGCTAGCTTATTTTCGTCTTCTTTTTTCAGAGTTCTTCTTCTTTTTTCAAATATGGACTAATCATATTTAGTAATAAAAACCAATGGTCGTAACAACCGGCGATGTTTTTGAGATACGAAGTCATATTTTTTTTTGCAGGGACCTTTGTTCTGGGTCAATATAGCCGGTACGTTGTACTAAACGATGTGACCATAAACAGTTTGGAAAGTATAATCATTGTATGATATCTAAATAAAGTCCATTTTATGTGGCAAAATTACATTATATTAAATAAACTTTTTTTTTTTTGGAAGAATGAACGAACTGCTTTCTTATTACATTTTTATTTGCTTACATAATAAGTAAAATTATACTAGTTAAACCACTTTGTTTACGGTTTTAAAAGTATAAAATCCATTCCGAAATTTCTTTCAGTGTGAAAGTAGTCTCGTTTCACAGACACTCATTGATCACAAGGCGGGCGCGATACGCTACGCAGGGTGCCAACGAAAGCGAGCGCTAACGTACTTAACATCAATAGCTTTGGAACGAAAACGCCACTAAAATTACAAACGAAAATCATCTTTATTTCCAATACTTTAGAATGAAAATTTTCTAATTAACTAAAGACTTTTCAGACTTTTTATGGCGCGCAAAGGGTAGTAGTCAGCCTTTACAAACGTCTGGTGATACTCCGATAGTATTTGTGTACGATCGCAAAGATTACAGAGATTTTAGATGTTACGCTTTTGTATATATTGGCGGTAGTTTTACGCTGTTTTTATTACTCAGTGTCTGTTGGTAGAAATAGCACAATGGCAATATTATTCAAACTTATGAATGGCGCCGTATAAAGTCGGCCACTTCATCCTTAATAGAATAGCGTGAAACTTCTTTGTACGTTTTCTATTACGTTTTCTATTACGTTTTATATAAAGGGCTATTTATTGTAGTGTATGTTCAGAAACATGCTGACCTTAATCCATCTTGTGGGGCCATTGTGTTTGATCTACTTTTCGTGCTGAAGACTAATCTTGCAAATCTTGTAAAGAATGCAATCTCTTTGCCTAACGATAAGCTGGAGTATTTTCAGGCTTAGATTAAACATGAGTTAAAAAAATACCCTTGTAAATTATTTGTAATGTAGACAATTATGTATGTAAAAATATTTAACATAAAATATTTTTTAATGTTAAACAAAAGGATAATGTTAAACGTACAATTCTCACGTACGCGCTCTCGATGTATGTTATACGTAAACAACAGTGGAAATTTTAACGACAGTGAAAGTTTAGGGGTTGCTTCATCGTCGACCGATGCGCGTTGGCTACAGTTTAAGCTTTGAAAGTCCATCAGACTGGAATAAAGTTAGTATGTCTCACAAATTACCTGTGACTAGAAGAGTTCTATTTTAATACATTTTACTAAATATCATAAAATATCGTTATAGTTAAGTTATTGCAAGAGTTTAAAGCTCAAGGGCCTAGAGCTGTTAATTCGTCTTATTTTTCATTCAAATTAAACGAATAAAAATATCTTTACATAGATTTTAAAATAAAATAAGTATATGCAATATATATTTTTTCTAAATTGATAATGCTTAGGTTATTTTATTGTAATCGCTATAATATTATAGCATAAAAGCTATTTAAGTTATAGAATTAAAAAAGAAGGTTATCAAAACCATATATATTATAATTAAATGAATATTTAATCCAGAGCTTCAATTTCTTCTGCCTTTTATATGTTAATTTTGCTTTTACAAACTACATCTATAATAAATACCGTTTAATTTTACTTTCTAGTTTTTGTATATACATTTTAAATATTAAACGCAATTTATTATTAATATTAAAGATGACGTGACGTGTACTGTGTAATATAAACATGTAAAAGTGTTTTTTTGTTTCAAAGTCAGTTCTTCGATTACTGTTTAATTTTTATAATCGTATAGTGCAGATTTAGTTTTTTTTAAACCAGTCTCTTGTAATGTTGTACTCAAAGTCGAGTACTATATTTTTCACTATATCTTATAGTCTCAGATTATACACTAATTTGGAAAATACACCGATTTGTTAAGATATTCATGGAATATTTACTTCACTTCACCGTTGTCGAGCAGTAACTGCTAGAATTCGAATCGTACCTTTAATGTAAAAAAAAAATCTTCGAGAAAGTGTTAATTTACAAATATAGCGAGATAAGTCTGTGTTAAAAATAAACAATTCCAGTAAACTAAAGTAAATAATGTACACGGGAGAAATGAACGGAAATCGAGCGCAGCCATATTGGATACGGAAATGGAGTGTTCGGCGTTGGGCGCCGGTGCCCGAGCATTGCGAACGTTCGGTTTGGTTATTCGATTTGCTTTGCCCATCGTCTGCCACTTTGTGAACAATTAGGAAAACTATAGAGATTTTTTTCTATTACCTTTTCACAGTTCTGCACTGCATCTGATGAACGGGCGGTAGTTATAAAGGATCTATGGCTATTCGAATGAGGAGGACGCAGGGTATATATGTCATGTGCGCCTTTTGTTGAAGGAATCCTGAGGGAAGAGCTCTTTACACTCACCCTTCCCAGAGAAAGGCTATTGGGTCGCTCGGTTTTGTAGGAATACGGATCCCCAGACCTGGCTGATTCCAGGAGATTTTTACTCAGTAGGAGTCTGGCACACCACCGGAGCCGTCATTTTTTAGGTTATTTTCTAGATTTACTTTCAATACAACTTAGAATGAACGGTAACAGGAAACAATACTTAATGGCGTTATAAATTATATATTCCAAAACATACATAACTACATAAGCTACTTTTCATTATAAATTACCGCCCTAAAATAGATTTTAATGAATGCGAAGAAAGATTAAATCTCTGCCCGAGATCGGGCTCGGTTGATTTTTCTCATCTAGTAGCCCGCGGTATTTCGAGAGTTTGTTGAAAGCCGCTGAACCGTCAGTAATTGTGATGAATTGGGGGATCAATTTCCTATATTCTTAAGGGATCTATTATATTTCATAAAATATATTCCATTTTTTATTTACCTTACTTAATGTATGCGGTATATAGATATGAAAAATGAACTGTCTTTTGTTGATTTAATGACAAAGTATATATTTTCAGGCAATGTGTATTCTGTTGACAATCTGCTTCTAAATATTTCTTATGAGCTGTTATATGTATTGTTTTCTAGTTTTTTTTTTTTGAGATTTCTTTCATTTGTACAATTAACTGTTTTTTTTATTCTAGTTGCTACTCCATACCGGCGAACAATATGTCGGGCGGTTCTCACGTCTCGCGAGCTACATTCGGTGGTACGGAGTCTGAAGTGTCGGGGGGTAGTGCGGCGCCTTTGCCGAGTCCGGCCTCTGCTGGTGCTGCTCTGGTATCCCCCGAGACGTTGAGCAGACATAGCAGCCCTCCCCCGCTACCACCGCACCCTTCACACCAGCACCCAGTCGCATCATGCTCCTCGCATAGGGTTAAACTGGAATCTCCGTTAAAGTTAGTTTTGAAATTTTCTAATGTTAATGATATCATGCCGTCAGTCTCAGAGGGGCCCAAGTGATGCCGTCAGAATGACAGTGACCCAAATTATATGGTCTAGCAATAATTTTTATGTAGAACATTGTTCAAACAAAAACTTTCACTTGGGCTCCTCTGGTTCAAATTGCCTCTTATATAATCCGTAGGTTTCTAGTCACGATCTTAACTCAAGTCCCGCGACAAGAATTTCAAGACTTCAAATGCTCTTGAAATTCTTGAGAAACTTGATGTAATTGACAACTAAACTGACAGAAATCTGATACAAATGGGTTACTATCGTTTATAACCGTTTCCAACATCAGAAGTATTGCTGATTTTAAAGGATAATAAGAGAAAAACAAACTTTACGAATAAGAACTAATCGTTAAGTTAGACTAGTCGAAGTGAGTGCATACGACAGCCTTAGCACCCTGTGTGGTCACGGCCTAGTTGGACATCGGAGCCCTAACATCTCACTGTTACTTATGTAACATCATTCGGGAATCACGAGTAGAGTATTGACACAACAGTATCAACGGCAAAACTCATTAATTTTGAAGGAAGTGTTCCAATCTGCCAAGTTTACATTATCTAGGATATATCCGTAGCTCATAAACAGAGAAACAGTGAACTCAAAAGACAAAAGAAGGCTTTGACAAGAGTGAAGTTCCTTTGTATTTGGAACCAAAACACCGCCGTCTCGTTATACTGTCAAATGAATGTTCCCTTTGATTTACTGTGACATAATGATGTACTTACCGACAAAGAATTATCATTGTAATAAATTAGGAACAGAGTTCAGAGATTGTATGAAGTTAAACAGCATCGAAAGTTATTATTACATCGTTGATATATTTGTAATTATATCAACATTCAGTAATAATGTCTAAAAGATGGCAAAGACCATCAAAGAGTGGTAATTTCTTAGGTTGTTTAATTCATCTAATTGATAAATGTAAAGTAGAACCAATATTATTTACTAAATGTACGGATCTAAAGATTACACATTGATTATTAGAAAGATTTTGATTAAATTATTAACTCATAACGTTTATACTTTGAGATATTTTTGGTCAAAGCGGTTTTCTGTACATTGACAATCGCTTTGCCGAAAGCGGAATAACTGGCCCTGGTTGTGGTGGCTTACCGGATAATAGACCAGTTTCCATACGAAGTCACCCGAATGGTCGTGGGTTCGTCTCCCGGCATATACCTCTGGCGTTTTTTAGATTATGTACGGACTTAGGCACCACATATTCACCAGTAAAGGGAAACCTGTATGGCATCTAATAGAAATGTCATGTGTAAGTGCTCTGAGAACAGCAATCAGCTGCGCTACTGGTCACGTTGAGCGCGACATATAAACATATATGTATTTAGCGTGATGTCATATTATATTGTTATTTAGACGAGAGGAAGAAGATTATTATAGTATTTTTGTGTATAAGCAAAAGTAACTGCGTTTATGTACTTACCTGAGATCTAACAGAAATATTTTAATTTTATAAGCACGATGACTTTTGAGATAAAATTAACTTTCTAAAAGTAAGACGAAGATTTTGCTCGTTTGTTTCACTTTTATCCACTATACTTGAGATTTATTTCTGTCTTTTCAAGTAAAGTCGTTTTTCTTGCTTTTTTGAAAGGACTTTTATGTGAATAAAATATCAACGCAGCGGTGAGAGTACTTAAATGTTATAAATGAACACACACATAGTTGCAGAAAGGTTTTTTTTTTTATTTTAAAACCTAGAATATTTATAATTAATAATTTCTTAGATAATATTAATTGGTTAGCCTGGAACTATACTAACTATAATAGCAACTAGATCACTTTTGCCTAGATTAATTTATCGTGTTTATGTTCGAAAATGCAAGAGCATTTAAATCCACTTATGAAAGTGGAGTCAGATAAAAATGTTACTTGAACCCTTTTAGTTCCAGGCTAGCCAATCGCTTTGAGCGATATTTTCGGAACCAGTGAAAAACGCTTAATCCGTAAATATATGTTACTCTATATAAAAAAAAATAGTTTAAAGCAAATAACCTTTTACCCCTCGGTCTACTTAAATTGTGTGTAATATTGTTAAGTCTGCAGAATTTTTCTTGAATAGACTATTGAAAAAATATGGTCCTTAATGAAATGAAATCACATCACCTCATATATGTTGGTAGCTATGGTTAAACTGTCAACTGTTGATATAATTTAATGTTATACAGGTTGCCAAGTCCACCATCAATGAACTTGGGCGGTCCGCTGTCCTTGCAACCGGTACTGTACGGCCCCGCCGGCGGGGGTCCGGCCCACGCTCCTCTGCCACCCACCCGACGCCTGTCTCGGCCTTCAGCTACGATTCAGCATATGCACGTCATAAGCGCGTAAGTATATGCTTCCGTACGATAGCTATATCATAGACAGATAGTTGGAAGAAAAAGAATCAAAATTATTCGAAGAAAATCAATCAATATAAAAAGCTTTCTATCGTGTTCCCGAAGCTATCGTCAATTTCATACGTTTATTTATTTATTTATTCCCAGTACCATTAATCAATTAAATCTTTTCTTTAGTCTTTGAACTGATTTGTGTAAGTAATCCGAGCATAGATCGCGAGTAAAATAATTAAATTTGTTCAATTGTATATGACAGCTACTTGTTAATATTCACGAATGATACATTTTCTGATGAGTTTTAATCATGTTATCGTACCACCAAGATGCCCTTTTCGGGTCTACATGGTTTTCTAAAGATACCGTATATTACGTTTTGTAGCTAGAAATATCTAATGTCGAGATTCCAATAAAGCACATTTTGAGCGAGAAAATTCCTTACGTTCAAGCTACTACAAGGCCAAATATGCGGAATTGTATTTACGGGTGTGAGGCGACAATAACCTGCCTTGACAATCGCGATCTCACGCGTGTCAATAAAGCTCTTCGTTTGATCGCAATATTTTTATGGCGATATTATTATTCTGAAAAAAAGAAAATACCTTTATAAACATAAATTATTAGGAACAGATATAACAATAAATAGTCTTTAGGGGTCCTTAATTTGATTCGTTGGCAAGTCATTGCATAATATATTATTTTAATACGCGTAGAAATTTGAAAATGCTTTCTTATTTTGAAAAAAAAACATCAAAAATTAATCATCTATTATGATGATATGGTATTAAATATGTTTGAGAATTGTGTTTGAATAAAAAGATTTCTGTTGTTTTTCGTACGTATAATTGAATTAGAATGAAATTCACAAAAGACGGTTGGCACAAAATATGTTTAACGACACCAAACAAAAAGGTGCAGATTGCTGTTTTGCCACAATTTATTTGTCAGTGCATGAACAAAATATATTACCATATAATGTGCTTTAATATAACGTAATGTATGGAATAGGTACAAAGTAAAAATTACCGTTCGCCTATAATTATTTCATTTTTAAAATATTTTATATAATATATGTATTTATAGGAGTACAATTAATTAGAGGGAGTATTGGAGATAAGGAAACCTTATTGGGTACATTTACTACGGTTTTTCATAAAATCGGTGCGTTATACAAGAGAAATGTGTATGTGTAAATTATTGCTCTTTTTTTATTGAAAAAGCATTTGTTTTATACGATACCAGACAAGTAAAACAGATTCTTTAATCTTTAAAAAATGTGAATACCAGGTGAGTATTTGCAGTTATTGGATCTGGAGTCTTTCAATAGAAATTATCTTTTTACTAGCTGATCCGGCAAACGTTGTTTTGCTATGTAAGGTTTTGTAATATCTTCTAAGATGTTCATTGAAATTAAGTGATGTCAAAGACAATTTTGTTCACAATTAAATACTCTTAATCAACAACACATTTATTTGGATAAAGATTAATATTATTACGTTGATACAACTCTTAACAAATAATGCATTAATTTCGACCAAATTTGTTTACCATAAAAACGGTTCTAGTGACTTAATCTTAAAAGATGGACATATACTGTCGCGGACATTTTTTTAGATCATTTCAAGAGGAATAATTCTTTCTTACATATATTTTTTGTATCTTGAACCGTTTTTGCAGCGCACGCAATGGAAGCCCTCAAGGATGAATAATTTTGCCCGTTTTTTTCACATTTTCCATTATTTCTTCGCTCCTAATAATCGCATCGTGATGTTATATAGCCTAAAGCCTTCCTCGATAAATGATCTATTCAACTCAAAAAGAATTTTTCAATTCGAACCAGTAGTTCCTGAGATTAGCGCGTTCAAACAAACAAACAAACAAACAAACAAACAAACAAACAAACAAACAAACTCTTCAGCTTTATAATATTAGTATAGATTTCTATTTTTTTATTTTCTCGTATATATATTTACAATATATTTACAATACATTTTTTTAATGTTAACATTTTGTAAAAAATATTTGTTACTGTAGAAATGAAAATATAATAGAAATTTTAAGTCCCTGTGCTAAAACTAAATATATACAGGCGATAAGCAGCAGCTTTTTCAGTTGTGTTTAAAAGTTTATCGCATTAAGGCTGACAAATGTGCACTGAATGGCGAGCAAGCGCAAAAACACTCGAGCCAATGATTGGCCAGGCGGTGAAATTGCTACAATGAAAAATGCCGCAGTTTCGTGCAAGGCGACGTAATAAATTACAGGAATACGTGAAAGCTTACACAGAGAAGTGGTCTGTACTTGGCCTCCCCTCTCAGAAAGTGTAGAGAACATCTTTCATATAGATAATACGATAGGCGGTTTTTTATAGCAATATGCGGGACATACGTATACGTAAGTCCGAATTCAATTTACTTGAAGTCAAAATGTTATTATATTAGCTATGTTAACCAAATTATATATTATTTAACTTATGATATATTATCTTATTTTATATAGACAGTTTTGTTAATATTTCGTCTGCAATTACCATCAAATGTTTTATTCATCGAGACAGAGTTACAATCAGCAGTTAAGATGATCACTTTGCCCTTTTCGGTGACTTGAAAATGATATTATCATAAATTGCTATAGATAGCTGTAGTTATATTCTAACTACAAAAGCACTTTTTTCACAGCATTCTAGCGGAACCAACCTCTGGTGCCGCTGAAATGTTGTGGAACATGTATAAATAGTTTATAATTATTTTTTTGTTAGTTTTAATATTTTTAGTATTTTTAGGTTAAGGTATGATGGGGCTGACATGTTCAAAAGAACAAAAGTCCCTTAAAAATAAAGAAAAAAAAAAGAAAAAAAGGCACTTTACAGTTCAGTTGGTAATATAATTTATATTTAATTGAAGAGGGCTCTTCCTTCAATATCTGTATTGGAAAATACAAGGTGTCTCAAAAGTAAGTTCACATTTGCTTATCTTATTACGCGAAAGCAACTATTCTGAGGGGCGCGGGGGGTATGTCAGTCGGTAGTCTGGCTCTTGGGAAATTAGTCGCTATGGAACGTTTCTCTGGTGTGGACCGTGCGTTGTGCGTACGTGAGTTTTACAAAAACGGTAATTCGGCGACTGTAGCGCGTAGAAAATTCTGCAGTATTCGACATATTCGTCACTTAAATGATGCGCCTAGCACTCGACTCATTGCAAAATGGGTTGAGAAGTTTGAAGAGACTGGGTCAACTCTGGAGAAACCAAAATCTGGGCGGCCAAGAACATCAAGAACAGCCGAAAACGTGGACAGTGTTACTCAGTCTATTCGAGATGATCCAAACCTCTCGATTCGGAAGCGTGCTGTTGCTTTAAATGTGCACAGATCTTCATTATGCCGCATTTTACACAAATATTTAAGGCTGCACCCGTACAAAATTCAGTTAGTGCAAGAACTGAAGCCTCAAGATGCTGGTCAGAGGCTTGCCTTTGTAAATCAGATGATTGAGCGCTTTCCAACGTTCACCAACATCTTGTTTTCCGATGAAGCCCATTTTCACCTGAATGGGCATGTAAACAAGCAAAATTGTCGTTACTGGAGTGCAACCAACCCAAAACAAAAACATCAGAAACCGCTACATTCACCCAAAGTCACCGTATGGGCAGCGATGTCGGCGCGAGGAATTATCGGCCCTTACTTTTTTGAAGATGGAAGGGGACGCACACTCACAGTGAATTCAGAGCGTTATGTGGAGATGTTAGACGAGTTTTTCGTACCCCAACTGCAAAACTTTCTAGGTTACAACCAAAGAACATGGTTCCAGCAGGATGGAGCAACTTCACACACGTCCAACAGATCTCTGCCTCGAGTTCGAGAAATTTTTCCGAACAAATTAATCTCCAGGCGAGGTGACATAAATTGGCCTCCACGGAGTCCCGATTTAACGCCTATGGATTTTTTCCTGTGGGGTTATGTCAAATCAAAAGTTTACGCTAATAAACCGACTTCCCTGGCACAATTAAAAGAAAATATCCGTCATGAAATGGCAGCCATCACGGAGACTACCTGCCGAGCTGTCATAGGAAATTTTAGTGCCCGACTAAATGAATGCCGAGAGCGCAACGGTTTACATTTGGACGATGTTATTTTTAAAAAATAAATTCCCAAACAGTGTACTTCAATATAAAATAAACATTTTTTCAATAAAGGTAAGACTTTTCTTTTAAAAAAAGATTTAAATGTGAACTTTCTTTTGAGACACCTTGTATTTACCTACTTAACGACTTGGCTTTGAAAACTCCATTCAAAGTAAACAGTACGCAAATAAAGCCAGTTGTAGTTGGTTTCGATAGTTAAATTTTGAGAACAACAATATTGTTATAGCCTGTTACCTTCAAAATCACCAAGTTTGATACAGCTTATTACAACAAACATGAATTTAAATTTTAAATGTGTCTTTTAAGCAAACTAAAACTTGACTTTGTTAAAAGAGTAAAAACTTTACTTATGTTAAGTTAGTGCAAATGGTATATATTTCCGGGCAGTAGACTTGAGGGATTCTGCTGCCCGGATGAGAGGCACGTGCACGGTGCACGGTGTCCGGCTCACCGCCTGAGAGAGAGTTTTGGAGAGATCGATTTTTACTCCCACCCCTCCCCCAGAGGGATAGCTTTAACAAGGCCTTTTGTTCCCTGGGCGTCTGGACGAATTTGGGTTCCCAGGCCCGGGTGGAGCAATCAGAGGGACACCCCGGGGGTTTTTAGTCAGTAATAGTCTGACACACCGGGGTCGCTGCCCTCACAGCGTCCCTGATGGACCTAAGTAGAATTTTCCCCAGAGACACAAAAAAAAAAAATGTTATATATTTCTGAATACTATCTAGTGTTTAATATTTTGGCTGTTCGATTTTTAGTACAATATTGTTTTATAATAAAGTTAAATATTTAGAGAGAATTTTAAATAGAATGAATATTGTAGGATTTTCACAAATCTTACTACATTGGTTGATGATGTTAAACTTCACAAGAAAGCAATGTGTAACGCCTAAGGCTCTCATAAATAATGAAGTATTCATCAAATTTCCCAGACAAAGGAATTCAACATAGTAATTTCTTCCTAAGACGGTGACCGCGAAGTCTTAGGGTAGTGGGGGGATTAAGAAGTTCAGGGTGTCGCTAAAAGTTTAGTAATTACGAGACTCTGCTCGTGACTTCGTGCAACAACTCTGAAGACACACAACTTGCTAACAATGTATATTAATATTGAATTATTCATGGAACTAAATTTCAGATTTCATTCATTCGATTAGCCTTTAAAACAAAATTATTACGTTCATAAGTTTTTCTTCATTTTTGGAACTTATGTGCTCTTAATTAGTGATGAAAATGCCCGGGAATTTTCCCAAAGTGCCCAAAACTTGCTTGGGAATATTCCCGAGAATTTAAGAAATGTTCGCGGAAGTGCTGGGCACTTTGGGAAAATTCCCGGGCATTTTCATCACTACTCTTAATATGTGTTTATAAAATCCGTTGTCATATCCTATATTTTCGCAATGAGGTTTTTTTAAGTGTCAACGTAACCACTTTATTATGACTTTCCTAAAAACTGATTAAATATCGTTTGTTCTGATTGACATTACTCAAAATGCTTATTTTATTAATCTTTATATAATAAAATAATTAAATTATTATTTCAATACTTGTGTTAGGGTAATTTCAATAAGTCTATTACAGGGATTTCGTTTCACCGTCATTTGATATTTTTCTTTAAACAATGAACTAATAGTTAGTTCAATCTACTCATGACGTCATAAATGAAGTCAGTTCTCACAGAGAGATATCGTTGAAAATGAAACTTCGCAGCGACAATGTAGGTACAGTTTCTGACAGTGGGGAGCCAGAAACACGCTGTTACTATGGCAACAAAGCGAGTGCAAGAGGGGAGCTTCCCTCCGAAGGAGCATCGTCGTGCTCTCATGGAAACCAAGAATATATGACGTTTCTGATTTTCAAGTATTATTTTTACTCGTACAAGGAATTTATGTTGAACTTTTAAGGAATCTTATTTCTTTAGTTGATTATCCAAATATATTTCAGAAATTCTTTTTTTTTAGTTTAAAATAAATGTTCTTTAAGTAAAAATATAAGAAGGAATGTAATTATAAATTATTTATCAACAATGTTAGAAGGAACGGGGACACAGTTTGAATAGAGTACGCCGGGATTGGAAATTCAATTAGATTCTTGTTGACATAGATATTACAATGTCCTTTATTGAAGTTTGTAAGAGCTGGAGGAACAACTATTATAAAATTGAATCGGATAAAAGCCTCTAGATGTATTTCAAACACTTAATATAAATTTTTATTTGTTAGATTTGGCCTTATTTCGGTTAATGATATGTTTATATTTTTTATTATTATTTAAAGAAAATTAATTTTCTAGAAATCAAGCCTATTCAAATGGTACATTTTTTATATTGATTTGGAATACTGAATAATGCCTGATGCTTCAATTATCGACTACTACTATAGTTTGTTAGTTAGTTACCAAGTATAATTATTTTATTAATGTTGTTTAAACAGAGTTAATAGATATTAATATCGAAGTAACTGACGAAGAATTTAATAAAGATTGTTATTATGCTCTTGTTAAAATACAAAGCAAAACATTTAATGTACACTTTCGGCTTTAATTGACTGAAGTTACAACATAAGGTAATTTAGAAAGGCTTTTAAGGGTTGCTATTGAAGTACTGATTGCTATAAATTCAATTGTTAGTCCGCTTTTCAGGTTAAAACGTTCTGGCGTAAATAAACCATTAACCTTTAGCTTAGAATGTGTTTCCACCAAAATGTTGTAAATCAATTATGGTCTCTCTTTTGGCAAATTATATATTTTAGCTTGTGACAATTATGAAAATAATTAAATTATTAGTATCCGATCGAAAATTCAGCGTTGATTTTAACTAAAAAAACGTATTCGGTAAAACATTCAAATGAGTTGAAATTTCAGTTCAAGCTTAAAGTTTTTAGCAAGCGTTCAACTAACACTGAGACTTGTAGACGTTACTTTGACTTTCTTTAGTCTCTGTTCTGATAATAGATCCGTCTATAACAAAAATGCAAATATATATATATATATATATATATATATATATATATATATATATATATATATAATAGGAATTTGATCAAGTTTAAGGCTTAGATTTATACACGCTACTTTGATATCGCTGAGCAAAGTGCTTAGAATATAAATTGGTCTTTGACAGAAAAATTAGTATATAATAGAAACTTGAGTATAGCGTAAGTATTCGCAGAGCCAACACCAATTTTACAAAATGTATGACTTATACATTATACATAATATTTGGTATATCAGACGAGCTTAATTGCTGCCTTGCAAAATAAACATGACTTGCTTTGCAACTGAAAGGTGAAAATTTAATGAAATATTCACTTAATTAGGTTGTAAATGTTCCGTAATTAACGGCTCACACCGGCTCTGTAAGTTACTCCATCACGTGAAATTCTGCCCTCGTAAATTAAAATAAATTCAGCAGTCATTAAAAGTCAAAAATTTTATACATACATATAATGTTGGTAGCCTCATTTACGCCCAGTTTCAGAACGTTCCTAAAAGTAAAAACATTTTTAAGTACTAACGAATCTCTAATAGACTTAAAGATTCCATTAGTCTTCAATTGCGTCTTAAAATTTAGTGAGCATTTCGGAAACTGGGCAGTCTAAGAACGGCAATGATTATCATTTGACAAGAATCCATTAATAGCCACTATTGTCAAGCCGGCACTCATATACGAAGACTAAAGGTCTGAAGGTTTAGCAACTTAAAGACATCTCAAAGCTTTTCAATACAAAACGTAAAACATTTGAAACAAAGCTATTCCGGGTCGTGACCACAGTACACAAGTATAAAGACCGTCATAGTGACTCGCTTTGGCCTGTCGCGTTTCGGGATCAGCTTGTGTATATCCAGTTACTCATATACCTTCAGTCGTGATATATGTGGGCCGACATGACGACGGAGACCATCAACGGGTCTTCATTGTTTGATGGTCGCTTACGTTTCTGGACTACTTACAATCAGGTGCACTGTAGTCACTCCTCGAACCAGTGTAAAAAAAAAAACAAAATGGAGATTCACTGCATAAAGTCAAGTGTAGACGATGATAATGGTATAATAAGTAGCTAACTAGTAGTAAAATGGCCAATTCTCTTCGAGTTACGACCACATAAAAGTAAGGTTGGTCGAGTAAATATTAGGAAATATGTAATATTGTATACAGAGTACCTTTGCGATTGAGCAATAAAAACAAACTACTCATAGTGAGAAGCGGTCTTGGGTTGTTGTTAGAGCCTCTAACTCCCCACAGTATAGGAACAGATGGTTTCATATCACGAGAATTACAAAAGCATATCGGAAGTCTAAATGGATTAAAAAGATAAGCAGGTTTGTACGTGGCTCATACCTTAACGCTGGATCGAATTTAAGAAATTGATTTATGTATCATGTACTAAAGATAGCTTGCATTAACAAATTAAATCTAGTTAGCTTTAAATTGTACTTATTATTTTGCATGAAAACATGATCTATTTTTAATAACTGTTACGTTTGAATCATTAATGAGGTCGAACTAAACCAATTAAGTTCCATGTTATATAAGCTTAAAGTAAATTACATTTTTTCGTTCAAACCAAAGTCTGGGTGTACCAAAATTAATTCCTGATTAATTAGCTGTTGAATGGTAAAGCTAACGATTATTTCTGTAATATGAGTTACACGTTTTCATGCTGACATGCAATATATAGTTTATGCTCCCAACTTCTGTGGACAGGGACCGCTCTGTCTCGCAGACGTGCAGGTGGTAGATGAGTATTAGAATAGCCACTCTCCCTACCTACTTCTTCTACTATTTCCTTGTATAGAAACGGACTTGCCTGTTACGTCTTTTAATAACAAGTGTGAAATACTAAATATTATAATGTCAGATTTTATTTTAACCTGATCATTAATGAGTAATATTCTTTAATTGATTACTGAACCCATGCGCATTAATTGTTTTAGTATAATGTTTCTGGTAACGCTAAGCAGACATACATATATAATATTATGAACGAAGTAATGCTCATAATGATATATTTTGTTTCCTTAGCAATTTAACCTATAATAATATAATAAATTATGTCATTATCACTTAAAATAAAAAATCAGTTGCTTTATATTTTTTATAAATGAATAATCAATAAAATAGTTATCAAACAGGTACTATTAGATATCTGTTCACCCCAAAAGAGACATAGCGTGACAAAATCTCATGTATTATTGGTTATAATGGTGCTTTGGGGGTATAATGTCCTGTTTGACATTGTTCATCTAGACCGTCTTTATTTGTATTTTCACCAACATAACCAAAACATTAATTTCCATACAGATCTGTCTATTTGTCAACGAAAAGAAAAAGACTGAGGCGTAGAATTATATCCCCAGATTAACGAGATTCCACTAACACCGTCATCCACAGTCCCGTCATACATATTTATGTTGAGACGATGGACTGAATTTAATCGGCTTTCCTCGGATTCGTTTCGGTGCGACTGGTATAGTTCATAACCTTTTAACTGGATTTACTGAAGTGTTTATTGAGTTAATAAAACTCGATTATAATACATCACTTGCAGGATGTTTTGGTTTGATATGGATAATATAAAAATAATTTTATATTATCAAAGGTAATAACACGAATATGTTTTCTTACACGTTTAAGGTTATTAAGTAGCAAATGAAATTAATATTTTATTAAAATATTCGTGCTTTTTTTATAATGTCAGATAATTATAATTAAAAAAAATATTAAATTACGTGATAAGTATTTATAATAAGGATATAATAACCCGAACGTAGCTTTTTGAAGGTATAATAAAGGTATTTATCTGCAAATTCAGAAACTTTACTTTGAAAATATTCATTCCAAATATTTCCTAGAATGTGACGAAGTGCGAAAAAATACCTGGCGGTTGAAATTGAACGTGCGGCCTAGGTCGTATATAACTGCAATATTTGGTTTGTGTGCTAGGACCTAATAATACTTGCCATACTACTAAGGAATAGGTTCAAACTTACTTACTTTTAATCTGATGGTTGATGAAAGTTATACTATTGTGGTTTTATAATCAATGTGGCTGTAAAGCTTAGATTTATAGACGCTGCTTTGACTTTGCCTTTAAAAAACTTTTTGCTTGCTTTGACTTTAAAAAACAGTACTACTTACATTATTTAATTAATATTAAAGTAAGTCAAAAATTTTCTCGACTTGGACTTGTCTTTGTGAATACTTAACCTACACTCAATTTCTATATTATATATATTGTATTGTTAAAAATAAATTTATATTCCAAGCACAGCCTTATTAAATTGTATACAGTTTAAGAACGTTAAAAATAGCAAAGTAAAAGGATTATTAAAGCTATTGGACGTTGGTGTCCACGGTGATCTTTTGAGATGGTTTGCTTCTTATGTAGCTAATAGACATCAGGCAGTACGCATAGTGACATGCGTCTCTCGTTTTGAAAAAATACCTTCAGGCATCCCTCAGGGATCCCACCTGTGTCCTTTACTTTTCAACATATATGTCCATGATATATCTGAATGTTTTCACTACGCTAATAACCTTATGTATGCGGATGATACTAAAATCTTTATGACTATTCGTAATAACGATGATTGTCACTTGCTTCAAGCAGATTTGTATCGGCTTAATAATTATTGTAGAATGAACAAATTGGACCTAAATATAAAAAGTGCAATGTAATAACTTTCACAAGAAAACATCATCAAATTAATTTTTGTTATACACTTAATCAGCAATCCATTCAAAAGGTAAATTATATTAAAGATGTAGGAATAATGATAGATTCAAAATTACTTTTTACTAGTCATTACGTTTTTATTATTCAAAAGTCCCTAAAAATGTTAGGATTCATTTTTAGAGTAACTAAGCCCTTTAATAATGTAGATTCTATTAACATTATTTACTATTCTTACGTCAGAAGTTGTCTAGAGTATGCTTCGTCTATCTGGTCACCGTCATTTATCACGCATAAACATAATATAGAAAGAATTCAAAAAAAAAATTTTAAGATTTCTAATACTAAGAGTAACAAGGATCCTTGCGATTACGTGGACAGTTTACAAAGGCACAAGTTCTTGTCACTGGAGCATCATCGTACTATAAATGATATGAGATTGCTTTATGATCTCCTTAACGCAAAAGTAGATTGTCATGAACTACTCGGGAAATTAAAATTTAAAATTTTCAAAAAACGAACTCGAAATCCTTGCTCATTCGCCTTAGCTCTTGCAAAGCACTGTTATGCCCAAAACTCGGTCATCTATAGATGTTGCACTCACTACAATAAATATTTTAAAGAGATCGATATGTTTTACTTGAGCCGTAATCAGGTCATTAAGACTATTATTTCTGGACTGCACAACTGCAGTATCTAACGATGAATCTAATACAACACCGATATGAGCACACACACGCACACAAATGTACTCACACACTCGACACTCACACAACTCTCACAAATCACGCACACGACACTCACTATACGAAACGGGGAGCGACCCAACATTTACCCAAATTTAATATGTTGTGTACTACGTTATTGGCATTTTAGATTTTTTATTTTATTTCCTATTTTTGTATATAATCTTATAATATGCTGTGTAGTTACCATTGAATAAATAAATAAATAAATACCCAAAAATCATTTTTTGAATAGGCTTATTGAGTAGTGCTGATTTATAGATTTGTCATTATAAGAGACAATGAGTCTCAAATATAAGATATATTTGATATTGGACGGGGAATAGAGTCTAAAACTTTTATCACAGCTGGTGTGGAGTTGGTCAAGTTTACGATCGTATCGGATGGGTATAAGAATCCACTAGAATAGCTGATAAGTTGTGGTTTTTATTCCCTAAGGGTAGCAGGCAGTTACCGGAGTATCCCAATCGTAAAAGAAATGGGAAATATCCACCCTGTCATTGTTCAAACTGTGATCGGGAGTAGATACAGCTATGTTACTTATTGGTTTCGATTACATATTTACGATCTAATTTCGACGAAGACATTTTATTTGTTCGTCTAGCTTTTATGTTCAGTTTAAATATTTGTAAACATCAACAATTTAAAGGCTATTTTAATTTATCTGTATACTCAAGGTTTGCACTATTATACATTAAATAGCCTGGCTTTCTTATAATCTGAATAATATTGAAAGAGATGAATGTGGAATCATTTACACAATACTATTCTTGTGTTATCGTTTCATTCTTTATAAAAGCTACTTCAAACTAGTAAACCTCTGTATCTGCTTTCCTTGAAAGAAATTGTTTTTTTTTCAATAGCAAAATATGGGGTACAGGCTAACATCACACCTAAGGGAAAATAGATAATATCACCCATAAACGAGTGATACACTACAAGTGTTACCAACCTTAAAAAATAACAAAAAAATGATTTATTTATAATTGAATTCACAAATACAATATAATGTAAATACCATAGAGAATAGAAAAGCTATTATTTAAAGTGTTATTTATGATCCTTCTAAATTCAGAAATGATTATAAGTTTGTTTAAAATTTACTTTACTGGTTTTTTTTTTTTTACACTGGCTAGACATAGTGACTGCAGAGTACTTGATGGTAAGTACAATGTAGTCCAAAAACGAAAGCGACTATCAAAGGATAAATATCCATTGATAGTCTACATCATCATGTCGGCTCACACGACAAGCCGAAACTGGTCACTATGACGGTCTTTACACCCATGTACTGTGGTCGCGATCCAGACGGGCACCGACGCCCTACCACCTCGCATATACTATATACTCGGTTATACTTTTCAATTAGGAGCGACGCATTAGCAACTACATTGTCGGCTCTCTACGGCAAGTTACTGGTCGTGATGGGCGTAGCTTTTCCTATGGCAGAGGTCATCTCCACATACATTCCACCCTCCTTTTACGAGGTAAGCGCGACATCCGTTTGATATATTGTTCCCGGTTACTTTTTGGGGGACGCTCTGTTTTTCCCTCATTTATAAAGCTTTGTAGGGTATGTCGATTGGCGAGAATGAATACAGCTGCCATGTATTCAATGACAATGTTGGATTGGATATGTGATTAGCAGCAATTTAATTAGATTGTTTCGGTCACAGAAATTGTTGCAACAAAGGGAAATTAGGCACGAAATTATTTTGTTTATTATTCAGAACTATATTTTTGATATAAATAATAACTGTTAAACTTACCAATATATTTACAACCTTTCATAGTAAAATTCGTCAGAGGTTTGACATAGACCATATTCATAGAATAAATATTATTATAATAAAAACTTGCCTACAATACAAATTATATTCTTGGATATCTACTACTAAAATCTTATATTGATTGTATTTGTAGCACATTGTAAACACAATAAAGATATTTTTTAAAGAAACAGCAGTGACTGAGAAAACAAACATGTAAAGGCTGATCAATTTTAACATAATGAATGGCTGTTGAACGGACAATGAATTAATGATAATACATTTTATGTTACAGGGATTTTACTTGTATCTGTATATTGGCAGCATGGTGTTTCTTTTATACATGTACGCGGCGCTTGCAAGAGAAAAATCACATTCCGAAAACGATAGCACTGTTATTACCAGTGAGTACCTCTGTACCTATCGTTATTTAATTTACATTTGAATTATTGGTTATAAATAAAGTTTTATCTATAAAATGTATGCCTATGTTCAAACGTATAAATCATATTGGGCCTGATGTACTAAATATTTTATCTTTCTTTATCTATCTATCTTTAATTTGCTAGTGCAAGTCGCACTAAATCTAAGTTTAATGTATGGTCAACACAGTTCTAAACAATATATAATAGTTAATCACACCAGCTGAGACATAAGCACATCTGCTGATAGTTACTCGCCTATAATTTTCTAATAATAATAATATTTCGGTTATTTTAAAAACCTAAAGAAGAGAAATAAAGAACTATCTATGTGGACTAATTTTGAAACTATTAGTTGATGGTGCATCAACACCTACTATATACAATATGAATTGTAATAATAACACTAATGACGAATATGTATATATATATATTTAGTATATTCTTATTGCTATTTGAATACATATAATACTCTTGATGACGTCATAAAACGGTGAATAGGAGTTCTCGAAAATGTTGCTAAAAGCGTCGCTGGTTCCTTCAAAGGAGAATGTCTTAATTTAGAACGATTCACATTTACATATTCTCTTTACGGTTTATTCCGAATTCAGGTACAAATTGCGTCATTATTCTCTCAAAGATTCTTACCAGGCTCTAATAAGAAAGACGGAGTTGATATAAATTGTTACAAGTAACTACAGAGTTCCAGGAACAGTTTCTTTTTATGTTCTTCCATGATTATGTGAAATACAAATGAAGCCAGAAAGGCATCGCTGTAGAATTTTATAATATAAATTCAAGTTTCATTCTAGACCAAATCGAATTTTAGATACAGAAATGCTAAACAAAGTTATCGTTAAAAGCTTGACTTTAATATCAGTTCTGATAGAAGAGAATGCGGTTTGTTATTGAAATGAAAGTTTTATTCAATTTTTTTTATTGTCTTCAAAATAATGAAACTTGATTAAAAAACATAATAGGTTTAATTGTATAAATATAGTGGTCATCAATTTATTCTGATAACACTTGAATTTATGAGTTTAATGTCAGTTGGCGTTAATTTAACACAAGGTAATCCTGAAATTTCAAATAATTTAATACTTATTTCATTTATCTCCCTATGTTGTTAATAATTTGTTACCGGAGTCAGGATTTTTGTTAGTTCCAGTTAACATATTATTCACGAACATACTCATAGCTCATTTATCTTACTTTTTGAGACTGCGGGATAAAAAAAAACGTTTTTTATGAATAAAAGGGAAAAATGTTTACTTATAAGCTCTCTATCGTCACCAGGATGAAATGGAGGTGTAGAAGAATGGAATTCTATTTTCTCTATCTTTGAAATCTGTTTCGCCTCCTTATAATTCATTGAGCTTTTCTTGTATTTTCGAAGATTTCAGTTACTTTTGGTTTCACTCTTCATCAGATTTTTTTGTGTATGTCTGTATGCCTCGGCTTCTATTTCTACTCATACTCACATTGTCTATTTTTTGAAAGGATTAATTAAAAAATTCTTTTTGTTTTAATATTTAAATTTTATGTAAAGTAGAAAGAACATTTTGTATTAAAAGCTTTCGTTACACATATTCTGTCCGTAACAGGGGATATCCTTAATAATCCTATTTGCGGTAAGGTAAGCACTCTTAAAAAATATGGCTTCAACGTTGGGAGTAAGTGCTCGGAGACTTTTATTACACTACCATACAAATATAATTTTCTTTTTTCTTTACGGGCTTGAGAGCAGTTACTTTCAAACATTTTTATGTGTCCCAAATAAAATATTACCCTAAGATGTTTATTTAACGGCGCGCATAGTAGAGTCATAATATACAGTTACATGTATTTTTCATATTGGTTTATAGTGTTCGATTAAAAATGTATAATGTATAGTAAAACATATAAACGTATTTTCATGTAAAACTTAAACCACACAAATCTTTAAACCCTTCAGAAATAGTAAGATTTAAAAAAAATAAAGCAAATACGAATTCTGAAAGCTAAAAACATTAGTTATTTTTAAGCTGGTACTTTTTAGGTAACATTTATTTTATTCTTATACTATTCGCAATATATATATATATAAGAATGGGTAATAATGATTCATTATTATAAATACTTTATGAAACTTATACACGAGCAAATTATTTGAATTTTGGCTCGTCGTTTTCAATCTTCCTTTACAGTAGCTCTTGAAACAAAACCTGGAGTCAAATTTAAAGTTAGTTTTTCCCAAAAACGAATTGACAGATAAAGTTCTTAGAACCTATTAAAAGGCGATCGTTTAATGTGTGATTAAAAATAAAAAAAAACATCCTCGGATAATTTATGTTTATTTAGATCATAGATGTGCAAAATGTAATCAGATTAATAAAAATGATTACTATTACATTTTGCGTTTTTTACCATTAATATGACTGTATTTTATTCATCTATGTTTTTAACACTTCGGAATCCCAGATTACATACACATTTATGAGTTCTTAATGATTTAAATGGATTTAATTATGATTACAGAGCAAGAAAAATAAAATTACGACTATGTTTTGTAATCATTAATCAGATTACATTTTGCCCATCTCTGATTTAGATGTTGTTGAAGTAAGAAGTTTGAAGAGATCCTAGTTTGATTGACGAACAATATCCTGTTTCTTGATAGTTGCAGTAAGGTTTTGGATTACGCTAAATTATTAGGTTCTTTTATGCCAAAGGTGCTAAGCAAGCTGACAGTCCACCTGATAGAGAGTGCTTACTGTCACCTATGGAGAACTGCATTACTGGCTGTGTCACCGTCATGTTGAAGACCGTCTAAGATGTTATGTAGTTACTTTATTGAGCAATAAACCATTTTTTCACTTAATATTTTGAAAAATCATTTTAGAATCACAATCGAGCTCGTCTCCATCTGAATCGGATTCTTGTTCGTCGCGCACTGAACGAAGTACTGCGACGGCGGCACACACCTTGCCTCAGTACTCCGCCAAGCGTTTGTCTTTAGGCTTCGCTTTAGCAACACGTACCCACCACTACGGAAGTTTTTACCTTAGAATGGGAGCAGTAGGTGAGTTTATTTTGATTTTAATTTTACTGAGTATAAGAGAAATTATAACAGGGGAGAGCTTGGATTCTATTAGCTTGATCTCTATTGTACGGATAGCGTTGTCTTAGGGTCATTGTCGTTCCTTAACAAATCAGAGCCGTGACAAAAATTTTTAGAGGCCCCCATATTAAGATGATTGTTCTTAAAAATGTCAATATAGTAATACATATTTTTAATAATCATTGTCGCTACGATACGCTAATTAAATCTCTTTGTCTTCTTAAATTGTTTACGGTAAAATTCTGTTCAATCAAAATAAAAAAAAGAACCAGGTGCCCGACGCACTTAGTCAATGAGGAGGTCCCCTCTGACCGGAAGCCTGGAACTGGCTGCTCCACCGCACCGTTTATCAGAACGCTAGTGCATTGTACTATCTAGGTCTTGGCCCGAGTGATTATTATTGACTGCCAGTGATTTCACGTTTTTATCATGACCATTTTTTACTAAAGATTACCTCAAAAAGCAGTAGAAGTTATATGACATTAAAACTGAAGTAGTTTATGAGGTAGTAGGGCGTAAGTCCGAGAGAATCCCAACTTCTGTATACGAGGGTAACGCTTGTCATGGCTTAGACTTGGCTTTTGTCCACTGTCAACCTGTTGATATACCGTCCCGACCGGATGACGATAGGCAATGGATTCTCGTCCCTTAACGGTTGCCTCTTTTATTGGACGGCACTATGATTACCATGACGTGGTGTGATCATATTCCTGTGGTACTGTAAAAAAAAACAGCATGGCCTAACTTTAATAATATCTTTGAAGTGAAGAATTAAGTTGCCTTGTAGGTGCCTCATAATACGAAGTTATTTTATGTACAAACTTTCTTCGTCGTAAGTAAAAGAAATATGCAGCTCAGTGTAGTAAACGGAAACTATTCGCAGCGAACGAAGTTGTAGTAGTATTGTATATTTGTAATTTTGTTCGCAAATAGGAACTTTGTGCAAGTTCCAAATAACAGCAATTATTTCTGATGAAGAAAGTTTGTATTACAGTATTCGTTAACATATGGTAGTTAGTAATCTGTCAGTTGAATGAATGTATGTGTTTTGCTGCTGGTTATGAGTGTTACTATTTTGTTTTATTACTGATAAATCATTATAACGATGTTTTTATTATTAGTGGTTATAAATATATCATTGCTTTGAGTCGTTACAATAATTCTAAGAAGTAATTATTTCAAAGAAACAATAAAATTTAGAGTTATTTGCTTTTATTGGTCCATTTTATTACGAAATAAATATTACTCAAAGCCCAAACTTGCATGTTTTCATGTCATAAAGCAGTATTTAGGGTCAAGACTATACATTTCAGTTCCTTTGTGGCTGATTATTATATTAGTTGTTTGAAGTGAATTCAATTCATATCAAATTCTGTATTACGAGTATAGTTAAAAAAGAAATACTTTTATAGGAATAAAAGATATGTTTAAAAAGGCCAAATAAACTAAATCAATAGTAATTTCATGTAAATAGCGTAAAAAAATTGTTTTAATTTTTTTGTTAACACTAAGTTTACGGACGTTTCTTAATATACCCATCTCTACGAACACGCATCACGCGTTAATAGATGCGACGCGAATATATTACGTATATCATATAGAAAACCTCAATATTGCAACAGGTATAAAGAAAATAAATAACAATATATATGCTTCGTTCAATGAACAGTATTCAATAGAAAAGATAAAATAAAAATACGGACGGTTTTTGTAATTTTTCTTTTAAAATACGAAATGCATCAAATTGACGCGTCCCGTAAAACTAGTGTTAATACGATTTTTTTATATATCCTAATAATTCAAATATTTCAGCCTTCGGTATTGGTTCGATGATATATTCTGGGTTAGAATTCGGTCAATATTGGGAACTGGAACGGAATACTAACTGCCACAACGTGCTTCTAGCACTCACGCCCGCTACCCGAATGGCATTCATCTTCATACAGATGTATTTTATCTTTCTCAACAATGAGGTTTGTTTCCTTATTATAATTTTACATTTATTTATATTGTGATCAATTACATAACAATAAAAAAATATATATTGCATACATTGGAACAAATGTGGCGTACATTTGTTAGAAAAAAATGTAAAAGAAACAAGGGCATATTTTATTTATATTGTGCCTACTTGTAAATTTATGACCTCATAATAATTGTGATTATATTTGTACAAAATTTTACTTAACAAATGGAGTCTAATGAACCCAGAAAATAAAGCATGAACTGATCTTGGCTCTGATATAAAAATCGCAGTGTTTATTTAGCGTTAATATTGTAATTGTCAAATTTATTTGAGATTTAATAATTATTAATATGCTATTATTGCGGTGATCTCTCCTAATTAAGGTATAGTTCTTCAGTCTATGTTCATTGGACCAAGATTAAGTTTTTGGGAATCAATTTTCTTAGTAATAAATAACTTTATCAAAACCCACACACGATGTAAAGGAAAATTGGAAACTGAAGAAAAATTACTCTCACTATTTAGGCAAACTGTGAGATTAGAAATAGTAATGGATAATCCAGTGATATATTTAAAGAACGATACTATTTGTCTTGCAGATGAAGGTTTACAAACACAAGATAGTAGCTCGGTTCGGGCTGATGCACATGGTCGGAACCAATCTAAGCGTGTGGCTTAATGTACTCGTTCAGGAAACTAAGCATGAAATCCTAACATTTTATGACCCGGAGAATAAAACTATTGGATTGCAACATCGACTAGGTAAGGGCGTTAATATATTTTGATAGTGTTTAAAAAGTTGAATTTACCTGCAGGAAATAACCTAATACACCTATCCCCCGATTTACACAGTAGATACGTTCCTGAGAAAAACGTGTAAATCGAAAATTAAAAATTTTCAAATCAAAACCGTGTAAATCGAAAACCTTGCAGAAAATGCATAATTTTGCTATTTAACAGTTGTAATTTTTTTCAATATTTTTAGGTGTACACAGAAATAAAAATAAAATGCATTGACAGGTTAAAATATGTAATATATTACGGAAACACTGTTTTTTTATTTAATTACAATACATTAAACAGAAGAACAAAAAATAAAACCAAAGGTGTTTTATTATCCTTCATCATGTGCAGCAAGTCAGCACATAAGCTCGGGATTCCCCGTGAGATGTGTACACAGCGCACGTGTTCAAACACAGTAGCATTTACTAGAGTGCGATAAAATTTAAAAAAAAACTTATTTGGAAAACCGTGTAAAAGCGAAAACGTGTAAAACAAGTACCGAGTAAATCGAGGGATAGGTGTATTTATTTTTTATTAAAAAAAAAAAAACAAAAGTGTACAATGTTTAATTTATAAACTTAAATCTAATAGTAGCTGTTACAGCAAAATAGACACACATATGCGCATAAAATACACACAAATAAATGCTCATGTAAAACACACACAAACTAAAAACAAATATTAATTATTGTAATATACGTCTTTTTTTATTCGTGACTGCGGTGGCCTAGTGGATAGGGCTCGGTATCCATACGCGGCAACTCTAGTGGTGTAGGTTTGAATTCAGACACGTAACTTTGTGAGTTTTCAGATTAATTATGAATTAAGGCTTCACATACTCACCGGTGATGGAAAACAACGTCAACATCGAAAACATGTCCGTGAAATAAATATTTATTACTAATTTCCTTTTTTTACTAAATAATATAATAATTAAAAAACTTATAAAATTTACTCACGCGGTGGGTCGTGCCTCTATTATTTCAATGGCAATACAAGTTTGAATAAAAGTCGTGTAGCTGACGTATAACGAACGTGAGAAATAATTAAAATGCGAAACTTAAAATGGAATATATTTGAATATGCCTTTGGGTGTGAAAAAAAATGCTGTGAAATAAAAATGGCAAAGACTTTTGAGCCAGGTATGAATACATTGTTTTATTTTCAATGAAAATGAAAGAGTTTTTAATGTACTTTGAAATATTACTTTAGAAATGAATTTGGCTTGCAGCCACGAAAATATTGAAAAGTCATTAGTGAGTTTCCATTTGTGCTTATTCTTCACTGAACGGCTATTATGACCTATTATCACCTTTTATATTGATAATTGATTTCAGACGTAATTAACTACATTCTAAAGTTCCGTTTATAGATTTTTAAAATGTATTAAAATATTTTGGAATAATACAAAAATAATACAAAAATCTTGAGCAACTGTCTTACAACATTTTCTTTAATAAAATTAATTACATAGCGAATTGATTATTTTTATAATCTCTTTACAATCCAAACCAGAATAAATTGAAATATATCAAAGATAATATACCGCACATAAGTTAATATTTCTATAAAAATAATAATAATATATTGTCACACTACCTCTTTTAATAATTCGGTTATTATAATATACTGTTGGTATGTTATTTATACTATATGATTTGAATGATATTATATGCTTGCGGTAGCACGATGTGATAGAATCCAAAAATTCGCAATATCAACAGAATGAGCGACGCTTGAATAAATCGAGATACCTGTGTCGTTCATTTCGCAAATAGTCGCAATCCGCACATTTCAGCAGTACAGCTACGAAACCCAACAAGAGACATAAACTTTGATCGTAGAATTCTCAATCGATTTCAACCCGTTAAGGCCGGCTTTGCTGTGTGTATAAAGTAGGTATTATACATTAATTTGTTAGTAGATACTCTCTAGGTGATATAAGAAATTAAACAGTTTTATCAGCCTTATAGTATATAATAAAAAAATAGAAAACCTAGTTTACATCCAAATAGAATGGTAATTCCTAAACTCAAAAGGCACTCAGAACTGGCTGATTTTCTGATAAACTTTCATACCTTATTTTATTTATTGGGGGGGTCAGACTCAAAATAAAAAACAGCCTTTAGTGGATGCGTAGGTCATAAAAAGAACCCAATGTTAAATGTTTGATACTATATAGCTTTAAAAATTCGGGCCCTAAGATGATATGTCAGTCAGGACATTTTTTTATATACGTAAATACATAGTATAATTATGTAAATTGTAGATTATAGTATATTTTTCTTTATAATCATTTATCAATATTTTCAAATTTTGTGAATTATTATATTACTAATAATGTATCGTCATGCTATATCCTTTTCGGGGTAAGCAGAGATATATTAGTGGCTGTATCCACTGTAGAATTGGAATTATTATACTGACAACTTAACAGATTACATGTATCATATTTTGATAATTTAAATGTGTTGTTGTAATTGTTTGTTTTTCCATCATTTCCAAATATACTTAAAATTATTTCCAGTGCTATGTTTTAAAATTTTGCATCGAATTGTTGATTGTGTTTAACGAAATTCGTGCTCGCGTGCCTACACGACCCATTGTATACAACCGGCCAATCGATACTCCTGCACGGACAATTTGTGTTTTCAAGTACAACATAATACTTTAACAATGTTGGAATATTTTTACGATGCTACTGTTTATGTGATGGTATCGTCCAATTATTGAATTTATTTTATTATAATTTTTGAAACAAAATATGTTTTATTTCCATTAACATTTGTTTGAAAGCAGTTCTTAATACAAAATGTAGTTTATTACAGTGGCACTGAAAATGCTTTCTTTTTCTGGTATTTGTGGTAAATTTTAGTTCATCAAATTCTATTACTAATTATTATGTTTTATACATAATTCAATTTCCAAATAATTTTTTCTCTCTAAAGTTAATTGGATTACTGACTGATACTACACGGTACGTTGCTACTACAAAACTGTTTCCACAGAGATGATTAAAACTTTATATAGTATTTTTATAGCTCTTTTTATAGTATTTGTAATATTTACTTGAACATATAGGTAAAATTTTAAATCTATTATAACCTAAGTTGAATGTAACGAGTCGTATTGTCAGAATAAATACTTTTATTACTAAAAAAAAAAACTTTTTTCTAAGGTAAAGGATACAAATAATGCAATTTATATTCTCAGTGGAATATTCGATCCCAATTTTTTTCATACTATCCTTAACACAACCTCGTCTACATAATTTGTTTTCTATTATCCTCCCTTTGTTACCTTTCATTCTTGTTTGACCCTTTTCATATCATAGAGATAGCTGCATTATATTTTTGGATTACGTTGTATGAACGAGGAACCATAATAGATTTACTTTATATTGAGTTATTCGTGATGTCTTCACAGAAAAATAAATGTTAAACAGAATATTCAATTTACAATATTTCAATAAGTATTCAAAAAGTTTAAACTTAAATTATTGTCACTAATAAAAATATGTTTATTAAATCAATCATTATTTAAATGAGAACACATTGACTATCGCTCCATTGGAGTTTTTAATTAATACTTCGACAGCTTTCCAATTTTGTGACCCAAATACCGCGTGGGTTTGCTATTAATCTATAGTCAAAAGATTTAGTTATTCGATGAAACTTCGTAATACGATTAATTTTGAATTAATTAACCTAACCGTACTGTTGTTTGTATTTGACGAAAATTATTCTGAGTATTTAGAGTATTGCGAATAATTGGGCAGATTTTTTTTTTATAAAGCAGGAATTTTTTTTTGTAAATTAATTGAAACTCACGACCTAGATCTGTTCAATACAAGCTTCACCAGAGTGAGGGCTTTAAACACTAGATTTACCTTACCAATCAAAATTACTGATCTCTATATTTGTCTAAGAATTTTTCTTCTCTAAATTTTTTTTTTATTCTGAAGAATAATATGTCTTTTACTAATACAAGATATTGTGAAATAGTATGGATTAAATTTAATTTATAATAAAGCAAAATTAACAATGTTATACCTATTTTTAATATGGATATAATGTGTACATTCTTAGGTGCCGGTGGTAAGGGCAAGCAACACCTTTAGTTATTCACCTGTTTCGTTTCTTTTTTGTATTTCAGTCATTTGTGAGGATCCAAAAATTACTGAATATTTTACCTTTTATTTTGTAATTTTTCTATAGTAACGCTCTAGATCGTCCAAAAAAGTGGAAAACAAAATAAAATAGATTATATTATAATCGTGGAGTTAAATATATAGTAGGATAATGTAGTATAAAACGTGTGGATAAAGTGAAGTATGTGTAGTTCTATGTTTACGAATGCTCCTTGTTTCTTTTTGCCTTTCCATGTTCTGACGTTATTTTCCTTAAATTCTACCACATTACTAGGTACACAAGTACAACACAGCAACGTCAAATCGTAATCAAAACCAGGATATCATGACTCGTCAAATCGCATTCGATAGATGAAATTTCAAATATTCTATTTAAGAATATATTATTTTTATTAGCTTCGCTTTTAACGTGTGTATGTCGTTTCTTTATATTTCCTAATTCTATGGTTATAACTGAACTTGGTTATAACTAATAAGTGTACAATACACAAATAATATTGTCATTAAAGTAAAATATACTATTTTTATTCGTTTCAGCATTTCAAAAAGCATTCTCGTATCTATCGACTGAAGTTCCGCCGTCGCATCCAGCTGCGGCTCATTTACGAGTGCCAAGAGGGTTGAAGGGGCCCCATCATATATTCGAATGTCGACGAACCAATATTATGGGATCGTTAGTGCAAGACGCCTCACCGTTTCTGTTTCCTTGCACTATCGAATACTCTCTCATATGTGCTGCAATTCTTTATGTAATGTGGAAGAACATCTCGAAATATCCTTCGAAAGACGTCGCAGCAGCTATCGCCAAGGCCCGGATACTGGAAGGACTTGCGTACAAAAAATCCCCACATCTGTACAGCGTGGATTGCGCACGGGCTCACAAAGGTTTATTTTTCGGCATCCTTGTCTTGGTTTTAACGATCATATCGCTCATTCTTTTCTTCGTACTCGTGTCGAGAAAAGAATACGCTTCTTTGGCTGTAGTTGAAGTGAATATGTGTGAGCTAGCTTTGTATGCTATGACAACATTTGCTAGTCTGGCGGGGATGGTATGCGTAAGGAAGTTAAAATATGATGGCAACCGAAACCTCGAACTTGACAATATACTTCTTGTTGGAGCACAGACTGGTATGTTTATCTACGGAACGTTTACTATTATCGGAGGCCACTTTACTATAGAGAAAAATACAATTCTAATTTTAATAACGGCTTTGTCTTCTTTGATCCAAACGACCTGTCAGACGATGTTTATTTTGGATGCAAGTCGGAGATCGGCTAAAACTCCAGAGCAATTACGAAAGAAACCTGGTAGAGAGATAGTGACATTCCTCCTGGTCACCAACCTAGCGATGTGGGCCATAAATACTCTTGAGAAATCCCGTGCCGAGTCTCATCCAGTTCAACTGCATTTTTATGGATTATGGGCATGGACTATAATAACGCATGTGTCCATGCCATTGGCAATATTCTATCGATTTCATTCGACTGTATGCCTTTGTGAGATCTGGAAACGCGCTTATAAGATGAAGCCGGCCTATATGTAGCGATGGGTTCAAAGATACTAAAGTTATCAATTACATGGACTGTAATTTGAAAGTAGGAGTGGCCTAGTTGGGTGTTAGTGCCATAGTTTTGTCTACGTTAGGTGGACACCGGCTAAATATTGGTAGGAGCAGATTTTTTTTATTATTAAATAAAAATACTTTATGCTTTCTTCATATCTCCGGTGTTCACTAATTTACATCTTTATTCATTTTAAAGTTGACTGCTGTAATGTTAAGTTATTGTATTTAAATATTTTAATGTGTTATTTATTTGTAGCTCTATAGGATGCTTTAACTATATTAGCGAACTTATGTTGTAAACTACAGTATTAGAATATTAAACGGGTTGTATTTAGTGCTACTAAACATAGATATTTTCAAAAACGAAATATCATTTCATTTTTTTTGTGATGAACATATTTGTCAGCCACGTGCTATGAATGCTTATATATTTTAATATGTAGATAAGTATATCTGTGTCTAATAACAATGCCAGAATCAAATTTGTAATAAGGTCAATGCCTGTAAGTGTCCGTTGTTATTATAATATTATTTATGTCGATGTATTACTTTTCTCCTAGTAGAGATGAAATATTTTTAAATCATTGTGTAATTTATTTTTGTCTCCTTATTATGATATTATGTTATAACTACTTTTAAATATAAAACAACAGTTCTCTTAGACATCAGAATGGTTAAATGTTATGGAGCATTATCAAGATAATGTATGTTACAAGTACTTTGTTAGCAATATTGTGATGAATTTGTACGTGTATGTCGAAAGTATTCAGTTTAATTAACATGATTTTATTTCAATTCGTCTCATAATCTTTACGTTTTTTCGCATTATATTTAGAATTGTTGTTAATAATTCTGCAGTGATGATGATGATTTCCTAGCCGGATTCGGCCACGGCGACTGTTTCAACACCGATTAAGAAAATCGAGGTCCAGTTTTCGGAAACAGTCAATTGCGCAGGAGATATTCCAGTGCATAACTGGACGCGCTGCCAGAAAAGCACTCTCTCGTCCGAACTCCCTCAGACCCGATGGAATGGAGAACCAGTACGATCGGGAGGGAGCAGGATGCAGGTCGAGGTTTCCTTCTCTGAACACCTAGTTTAATTGCGGTGTTAAAGAGATACCTTAGTCGCCTTTTACGACACCTCAGCAAGAAGAGGGAGGTGCTATTCTATTCTGCCGGCAGCCACCGCGGCACGGCAATTCTGTAGTATCATGTGTTCGTAATGCAATCATCTTGTTCTTGTAGTTAAGGGTAGTATAGATTTATAGGTACACTTGTCACATTCCACGTTGATATTTATTTCAGTTGCAATGTAAAATAACATCGCACATCAATTCAAACCAATGTCTTCCATTAGGTTACATGTTTTTGTTACTACACTAATTATTAACACGCATGTATAGCGAGTATTTATATAGTGCAGTGGGAACAATAATTTTTTACTTAATAATATTTTTTTAATAAATTTTGACTGTTGTATTATCAACTAATTTATTCTATTGGCCACTATTTGACTACGAGGAGTCTTTTAGGCAGCATTACAAGATATTATAGAAGTTATTATGCGGTTTTGAAATGGTCTAATATAAAAAATTAGTTAATAATATAATCCTGTGGAATGTTTAATGAATATAACAGAAAACTTTTACTCGTAATGCATAGTCTGAGAAGATATTAGGAATGTGGTAGCTGTATTTTTGCAATAAAAATGTAGCGTCAGTATTTTGGATGAATTTTTAATGTAGCAATGTATGCGAACCAAGGAACCACTAGATAGATAAAAAGTAACACCAATTTATAATGTAGGTGAAAGTTTTTGAGCTTATATCGTAAATAGATTTCAGTAAATTCGTATAGAATAACGAAACTCGGTCATTAATAAATGCATGATAACTTCTTATGAATTGATAGACTTAGCTATTTCGTCCAGTACATTATATTTTATTATATAGAGCGTGTTTATTTACAAACATTATGAAAATACTCAAATATTTAAAGTTGTATTTTAAGTAGCGATTCATTTTATTTTTACATACTGATTGAATTATTTTATAGAAGCAAAAGAAACTGATACAAATTTTCAAATAAATAATTAAATTTGTGTTATAAGTAGTAGTTAATTACATTTACACAAATCAGTTTAATATCTTTAAAGAAGAGACAAAATCATTGATACATAATAATTAGAATCGTTTGCAACACACCATTAATAAATTGTATATATTATTAAATTTTCAAATATAGTGTTGTGTGTAAAAGCTACAAATTCTTATCTTCTCTTTTTAAGAAACTGATTGATTTATTTTGATAAGTTTTATGCTGCGGTGCAAAGTATGGCATAATGCTATTTATTTTAGGTATTTATTGTATAAATATAGAATTATGTTACTACTGTTTTGTATCTACATATACTTACTATATTGAGGATTTAGTTGTGAGGACCAGTAAGTACAAACAACTGCAAATATGATATTATCAACCAGTTTCAGAAAGGCTCCCTAAGTTTTTAATCGCTTTTAGACACTAATGAATTATCAATTGTATTCATGATTGGTTACTGTTTATCTCTGATATTAGCTATATATCTAGCTATTATAACGAATGAAAAATGCAACGTGAAAATTCATAATTGAAATGAGCATCAGCAATGAATATCCTGCAAATATATATATAGAAATGTGTAAAAAAAATCTGTTAAAGAATTGTTTATCCTATAGTTTTCCAGTCACTAAGCTTTAATAAAGTTCAGTGCCAGGTTTTCGATTTTACACATACCTGTAGTGGACGATTGTGGCGCTCGCGTCGCGGACCTGCCACGCAGCATACCTACGCGCGCCGGTGTTCAGCGGTGCTCAACCTTAACGCCCACTACACATGATTCCAAAGCATAACATAGTACGAAAGGAAAAAAAGCAGAAAGATAGTAGGCTACCTATAGATTTGTATTTTTTTTTAAATGAAATATGATTTAGTATGACCAGAAAATCTTTACAAAAACATAAATATGTGTATTCTCAATAATGATATGTTGTATCTATAATAATAATATATTATAAGAATAAAATTGGAACGTGAAATTTTGGGTTATATTATTAGGCAAACGCCAATGAGAATATTACTATAATAATTACGAATTCTTTAAATAAAATAATTTATTTATGAATTGCCTTAGCATTATATAATAAATAATTAACTTTTTCGATATTTGCTTCTGCTATTTATATTATACTCTTTTATTGTTATAATAATAAATTTATAGCAATCAAGTCTAAACTAAATCTTTTTTTTATATATATATATATATTTTAAAAAAGCAGTGCAGAATATCAGTTTTTCTTAAATCAATAATTCTATTCCAATTCACTATTACTTTTGTAACACTAAGAAATACATTTCTTGTAATTGAAAGTATCAAAAAGTAATTTTGATACATTTTGACTCAATTTTGCAAGCACAGTGAATGAAAAGAGCTCAATGAATTTAAGAAATGATAATACTTGTAGGCAATATAATCGTATACCTATTTTAATGTGTCGGTTCCCTTTAGCGTTAGTTATTTGTTGGCTATGTATGCAAATAAGTAGATATTACGTGTCTCCTTTAAATATTTGTAATATAATCTTTTGTATAGAATTAGGATAGTTATTTGTTTTAATTTATTATATATGGTAGTTTGAAAGTTACACATACGTTTATACCAAATATTCGTTAAATCCTATATTATTAAGTGTATTGAGGTCTTTTTAATATTTTTAAATGCATTTTATAAAGTCATAGTGATATTAGATTAACGTTTGATTATATATTTGTGAACTATTTATTTGTTTAGGCGAGATATTGGGTAGATCGGATAGCTCTAAATATTGTCTCATTGATGTTTAATGTTTACAAACAAATAAAAACTTCATTAAATAATACTTAAATTGACCTGAGTTTTATTTTATGTATCGCTATTATTACTATAAAATATTCTATATATTCTGTATGTTCATAATAATTCTGACATAGTCATTTATTAGCTCAAGAAACAAACCGCACTTGAAATAACGATTCTTCGAAATACCCATATGTAAATTATTATTTGTGGACAAGTTAGTTAACCAATGTTAGTATCCCTTTGTTCATCCTCCTTGATGGTGCAGAATCTTATACGCTCATTATGTGGAATATTTGCAAATTTGAAGAGAAGAAGAAGATTTCACCAAAAAGTATCGAACGAGCTACTCAGTATTAATCTCATAATTAGTACATCAAATATGGAGATAAAACAACTAACACAACATAACCATAATAACATAACATAAGCCACATAACCATAACAACCAATGTCTTAGAACACAACCAAAAAGAAACAATATAGGGAAACCAGTTACAAGGTTAATCACAAAGTCAACTATTAGAGTAATGTGACTGAAGTTGAGGAATAGCAAAAATATGAATCATAATAACTTTTCTTTCTGTTTTAGCTCCGTCAATGATTTAAACAAGGATTCTTTTACATTTATAAATAAACCTATGTGATCGATAAAAACAATAAAAAGTTAAAGATATGGATTTTTGATGAATTTGGGAAAATGTCTGTTCGTTGTTTCAATTTTTAAAATCTTTATCTATTAAAATTGAGTTCGTGTGGTAGTAGCGCTTATCGCCAACACAGGTTGCGATTAAATTGTATGAATAGTAAGGTGTTAAGGAATTTGCGACGACAATGTATCGAGGGGTGAAAGGCTATTTGGTTTAAGCGACATTTTTGATGATATAGTAATACATATACTTTTGGAATCAGTAAAAAAATGCTGATTCCGGGAATATATATCACTATATCATCAAAAAATGTCGCTTAAACCAAATCGTCTTTCACCCCTCGATATGGATCTGAACTCCGTCATCAATCAGGTTATGTACACCCAGCTATATAGAAATCTTTATCTTGGTATATTTATATCATCTGGACGATAGCCACTGTGTTTAGACTTTTGTCTTTCGACGTTTATAGCTATAATTAAACTGCATTGTATTTACTATCAAGTGACATGGGACTCTTCAAGATAAGAGTGGAAAATGTTTTTTTAAATTGGCACCGCAATGATAACATTTATTATGTTTCAGTTTTCCATAGGCGATATTGACCGCTGTGGTATCAGGTACGCCTGAGGATATCAGGTGGGCTATTAGCTTGTTTACCTTTCTTTCACATAAAAAAATGTACATTTTTGGGAGTCGAAGCTGCTCGCGCCCGTAGGCTTTACCCTAGTTTCCCTACACGTGACTCCTGTGTGGTGCTAAACGAGCAGCAGCGAGATGGTAGGGCGTCGGTGCCCGTCTGGATCGCGACCACAGTGCACAGATGTAAAGCCCGTCATAGTGACCAGTTTCGGCTTGTCGCGTTTCGGGATCAGCTTGTGTATATCCAGTATTTCATATACCTAGAGACCTTCAGTCGTGGTTTATGTGGGCCGACATGACGATGTTGACTAACAATGGATTTTCATCCTTTGATAGTCGCTTTCGTTTTTGGACTACATTGCACTTACCATCAGGTACTCTGTAGTCACTATGTCGAGCCAAGTAAAAAAAATGTACGGCGTGGCTATTTTACAGTGTCACAATGGTACATACTATAAAAAAAAAATGGGCTTAGTTTTTTTGTGATTAATAAAACAGGGAATAAGAAAGACGGAAAGTAGGTTCAATAGGCACACGCATCTAAAACGTACACTTTACGATTTAAAACCTTGCGTCACACCACCATAATTATGTGTATGGCCATGAATTATTCATTTCGGATATTACTTGACACGCCCGCGGCATAAGAATCTTATCAGGCGTATTTGTAAAAGAGTACGTGATGAGAAGAATCGGTGCCCATGCATTTTCCTACGCTTAGTAGAAGATAATCATCAATGGGTAAAACTCCCTAAAGTGTTGAATGTACAAATTCAAAATTTGTTAACAATACACTTAATTTTTTAATTACCTTAGCTTTATCTAAAATTGTAAACAGGTCAGTGTTCTTTAGCTAAAATTCCATATGAGTGACAATATAGCAATATTATATCGAAGTCATTTATTTATTGGGTGATATTTTTACAATACTGTGATAGGTAAAAAATAATGTAAAATATATAAGTTATAGTTATATAGGAAATCAATTGCTTGTGCAGTTGGTTTCGTTCAAATCAATTGTGGTTATTGACCGAGTGAGATGAATCAGCTGAAGACAAAATACACGAACACGAAAATACATTACACAAATACATTATTGAAAAAGATAAAAAGTGAAGGCTTTTTATATTTGAAAAATAATATAACACTGTAAACTTTTCTTCAATAACTTCCGCAATTAAAAAATTAAACAGTGGACAAGTATGAATAAGTGTATGGAAAAGCTACAGTATCATGTCTTGCTCCTAGTAGACCAAGTGAAAACCGATTGAGGCTATATAATTTGCAGTTTCACCATATAAGCACCAGATAAGTAGTACTTTTCCATATAAAGACAAGAAACTCTCACCATTGGTTACGGTTATCAGATGGTATAGTCGTAAACACTAAAGTTTTTGTCATACATTCATGACAATCTTGCAGACTGCTGACATAAATATCTACTCCACTTAATACAGTGAGAAAAGGAACTCCGTTTAAGGTTTGAAAACCCCATGCTTAACAGAAATGCATGATTCATGATTTCGGAGATGCCAACTGCATGTTTAACCTGTATTTACCTACTTATCTTTTATCCTGTTTACTTTTATAAAATGTTTTTATTTATTTAACGTTGGTACTGCTTTTAAAAACAGTTTTGTGTTGGTATAATATATAAAAATATACTTATATCGATGGCTACCTTGATTTTGCTATATTTGATTTGAAGTGTCATCTTAATGGACCATTTTCACGGGCAAACGGTTTGAACAATAATCATTTAACTCAAAGTGACTCAAACAGTATTATAGCATGTAGACGTAACCCGATACGGAGTTGTCGCTCTAAGGGTCGTTAGGGTGTTACAAGACGTGCGGGGTAAGAGGATGCGCGCGCGCACGGGACCCTTGTAAGTTAGTCGACTACCGAGACCCAAGGCGGGAGTACGTGCGTGTACGTCGCAGTGCGGTGTGCCTTAAAAAGCAAATAAACTGTAAAACGCCAAATTCGTGTCTTACCAAAACCACACCCACGACCACCGGTCATAGTATGTTAGATTTGTTACCACAGGGAGCGCGTCCTTCCTTTTTTAAGACTTTGTACCACAAGATACTATAAAATTTACATCCAATATATATGTTCCCGTATAGAGTGTACACGTAGGGCCTCTAATAGAGGGTGATAGAGGTTTCTTGCAAAAGCCGCAAGCAACCGCTTGATCCATGACCTCGACCACTACACCAGGAGTGTACAACAACTATGAAGAACAATATTTAAGCCTATTTAGTCATGGTAATAGTGACTGGAAGATTCATTTGTTCTTTGTTCGAGGGTTCATTAGTTTCTTATGTAAGAAACAAATACAAGATAGCTAGTATACTCGTAAATACAACAGCAATTATCAATATAACTTATAATATGCGTTTACATTTATTCAGGCCTGATATTTATTGAGTTAATATTTAAGCTCGTTTTAGTTGCTTTTGCAAAGATTAAAAAAGTATTTTTCTTCGTAAATAAACGAATGAATTACATAAAAAACCCAGTTTATGGTTTGTTTTTCGCACTGTTCCCAATGTCAAAATAAGCAGCTTATTGTCACACCAACAAATATAAATTCTTACTAGGAATCAATAAAGTTTATATCAGCAGACAGCACTGATGGCAATAGACTCCGTCTAGCGACATTCAACATTGCTACAATTGGACCGTAGCGAAGTGAAATAAATTAAATGTCGTTCGTATAAACAACTCCGTCAATGTCGCACGGATATCTGTTACTATTTCGGTTTAAGTGTAACGATGTGGAAATTGTTTCGAATGTTTTTCTAATTTATGTGAGTTTACTGCTATGCAAAGTAAAAGTACTTACTGCATATTATATAGCTGTTATAGGTATGTCGTTTTAAATACGTTTTATCTGACACTAAGTCTTTTAGAGTTGTCAAGAACAATGGAGCGATACTCCTTACCTTTTTTCACATAATTTATTCATTTCTTATGCGCTCTTGTAGTTTCAATAATAGGTAATCATTGAAAGGAACTTAACTTTTGAACAGCTGTTAAACAAAGTTGGTAAAAAAAAGTCCACTATTTAGGTTTTTAATTAAAAAAAAAAACAAATTGGTAGGGTTGTTTGCATTAGTTTAAAACATGATAAAAAAGGAATAACTTATCTTTTAAGAGGTCCCGTGTTCAAAAAAACAGCTTTATGAAGCAGTTTTTATATTCGAAATAAATCAAAGCTATATTATCCTTTATTATCCTTTGACACTTCCGCTTTAAAATCCGTTTTCGGATGAAGGATGAATGGACACCCGACCATTCGATTTTGCTGTAATAATAATGTTAATAACGACTGCGTTAAGCATTTTCTGATTTGTAAGATCGGATCGAAAAGTCGAAAGATTACATAACTTATTTGTTATGATGCGGATAAATGATTTTGTGGTTTTTTATTGGTTTTAAAATAATATTACTATAGGTTTATGCAATATAATTTATTCTGTAAAATTATCCTAAACCAAATAAATGATTTAAGTCGGCGCTTCTATATAGCTCGATGTCAAATGTTGGTGTCAGATAGCTATAGGAAGGTGGGTGCCATTAAGTTGTTGCTTCTAAGGGGAACACTTGTAATAGTCACCCCTTGTTAACTTACCCTCCGAGCACAAACGATCGATACAAAGCCAGTGCAAGGAAATGCAAAGGCACGCGTTTAAGGATAACAAAATAATAGGTTTTTTAAATTTATAATAAATGATAGAAGAATTATAGGCGATAAATACTTTGTAAACAAAGTGCCTACAAGATTTTATTAATACTTTTATTTAAAAAAAAAATCTGTTAAAATTGGTTATTGATTCTTCTTTATTCTTCTTCAAATTCTAGCTTAACACCCATTGCGTTTACTTATTTCTACATTTACAGAATGTATTACCCTTGTTGTTATTAAGGTAATTCATTCAGCTAGACTGATTAATTCTTTTTTATATTTCATTGATCTTGAAATTCGTAATACAGGTTAGGTTATTTTAAACACGTTTTTATTGCTATGGCTTATTGTAATTGTTAATGTACTTCAACGATAATAATTTAATATTTTTTTATTTCTTTCTAATTAGGTTTTTGAACTTGACCTGTCTGCAAGCCTATGGTTGGAATGAAGAGTAGTCATTTATACTGAATGGGCTCGATAATGCGTTTTAACTGTGATGCCATTCGTATGTTAATTGATGCCTATTCAAGTCTTTGTGCCTGTTAATGCTCGTACAACTCAGTGGGTCACGCTCTTTAAATTCTACTTTACATAAAATCCGCTTTCAAATTTTATTTCCTTATTTTCTATCGAAGTTACATTTGCAACTGTTTAAATAAAATATTGCAATGCCGGCAAAATCACAACAACAGCTCTTTTTATTTTATTTGCTAACCTATATTCAATCCTTACTAGTCCGTATCATATTTGATTGGAACACTGGAATAGCATTGCCGTATGATAATTGCCACATTAACCTTTTTTGCCGACTAACAGTTTTATATTCCAATAATTTAGGTAAACTATATAATATCGCATTTTTCGCATTCATTAATTCAATTATTTAATCTTGTTGGTTTTCGTAAGGTCACAGTATTCTTTTAGGGATATTTGAATTTAATATATGTGACCTCTAAGACGTTCTTTGGTATAAAGCCTTGGAGATATTTTAAAGATTATCGTCACTAGTAATATACTTGCCGAATAAACTTGCTGTACCTAATTTTAATGTAGTAATAAGCATATTATATTAAAACTGCGCAAACTCATCGCGTGTTCAATCGTCGTTTCAAACTAGTTTTAAACATTTAATAAAACCAGTTTGCTTCGTACGACTATGATTGCAATTTCATATTATGTTAAGGAAAATATAGGTCTCATATAAATCTAATAAAAATACCTAGTCAATGACATTAGCACTTTCATCTAACAACTTCTCGGTCACGTTCTAATTAAAAAGCTTATATTTAGTCGAAACACGTTGGTATGCAAATTATTAGGTACTATGATATGATGGTAATAAATGTATTTCGTCGAATAACTGTATTTCTTTAATATTTGCAGTAGGTATTATAATTGGGGCAGGCGAAATGAAGATGATTTAAAATTATACATGCTAGATGCTGTAAATGTTATAATGGCTACAAATTATTGTAATTATCTTTAGCATTATATTAATTTAGATCCATTGTAAAGTTTCAATGACCTTATTTTATAGGTAGATAGTAAATATTATACATAGGCACCTATTTACAACAACATAATGTTTTATTTTTGACAAATATGATTTTGAAATAGGTTTTGATTTGATTACAACATAATCATATCGATCATTATAAAACATAGATTTTGGCAATACAACTCTATATGTATATAATTTTTCCTGGCTGTTATACGATTGTAGAGTTTAAAATATTGAAACTAGAAAAATTGGATGACATTAGGTTATTTAAATGTTGTAGGTATCCACTAAGGGCAGATTTATTGATAATCTACTCCCAAGTAAGATAAGAGATGAAATTCTGTCGTAAATCGCAGTTAGGCAAAATTAACAGGATTTACTAGTTTAAGTGGGCAGCAGATTAGAGAGAGTTTGCTGGTGTGATGAGACACAGGTGGTGCAATGGTACGCACCATCCAACATAGAGGCTTATAAATATTTGATAAAACGTGAAACTACTATATTTAAATTAATAGTAAATTTACTTGATCAATTCAGGGCCTACATTATTAATAGCTTTTGTAAATATTTACATAATTCATACCTATTGTACGCCCACGTGCAACGAATTTCATATAAAACCAGTCGCACATGGCACCTACCAGAAGCCGTACCATAATCTCTTAAAACATTATTGTTTCAGTATTACTTTAAGATGGAATATCCGTACTACAACATGCATGTGACAAAACTGTTTCAATTTGGATTAGGCAATGTCGTTTGAATAGACGGTGTGTCAATTTATACAAAAGTGCTTTGTATGCAAAATGCTCTGATTTTTCTTAATAATTAAAACAAAATAAATGTGAAATGGAAGTATGATACCATGTAGGAAGTCATAGTATGAATTATGAAAGTGAACTTTTAACAATACTCTTTTACGTGACCGTAGTACGGTTACTGTCTTGATAAAATTAGGCCAATATATTTTTACTTACTAACAAACTCCAGAAACGCCATAAACAGGCCATAAATTTAGAAAATGCTTTTGCCTGTGGTTGATGTGTGGCAGACGGGACGATATGAATGTGGCGAGTGTAGTTATAGGTTTTTATATAAGGGGAGAGTTCGCGTCATCGCGTGTCTGCGGAAGTACTATGGATGCCACCACAGACCATTCGAGAAAAGACGTAAAATGTAACACAAATCTTTCTGCTATCATATTCATGGAATATCACTAATGTAATGCCACGTCAATTCGTGGCATTTCAATAACTGACCAATTTTTACTGCCTTATACATTCAGTGAACGTATTTTTTTTATTACTATATCAAACCTGACCCTAATCTATACTAATATTATAAAGCTAAAGAGTTTGTTTGTTTGTTTGTTTGAACGCGCTAATCTCAGGAACTACTGGATCGAATTGAAAAATTCTTTTTGAGTTGAATAGACCATTTATCGAGGAAGGCTTTAGGCTATATAACATCACGATGCAATTATTAGAAGCGAAGAAATAATGGAAAATGTGAAAAAAACGGGGACAATTATTCATCCTTGAGGGCTTCCATTGCGTGCGCTGCAAAAACGGTTCAAGATACCAAAAATATATGTAAGAAAGAATTATTTCCCTTGAAATGATCTAAAAAAATGTCCGCGACAGTATATGTCTATCTTTTAAGATTAAGTCACTGGAACCGTTTTTATGGTAAATAAATTTGGTCGAAATTAATGCATTATTTGTTAAGAGTTGTATCAACGTAATAATATTAATCTTTATCCAAATAAATGTGTTGTTGATTAAGAGTATTTAATAGTGAACAAAATTGTCTTTGACATCACTTAATTTCAATGAACATCTTAGAAGATATTACAAAACCTTATATAGCAAAACAACGTTTGCCGGATCAGCTAGTAGTTGATATAATCATTATCTATAGGTATGACGATAGATCAAGAGCAGTCTTTTTAATTTGGGAGTAATCCCAAAGACTGAGACGGTTCTATAAAGAATCATCTCGGCAGCTCATGGAGCTGGCAGTCGAGGAATTCCAGACCAGTAATTACAAAGCTCCCATGGTAACTACTGCGAGGTACATGGTAAATTGACAAGACGCCGTGCGGGTTTGCACCCTTATGTGGTTGACATTCCAGCTGCTCGCACGAAGTGATTCGCCTCCTCCTTGTTGCTGCGTACCGCGAAGGGGTGAAACTCGCTTCCTGCGTCGGTGTTTCCAGCATCTTATGACATGGGAATCTTCAAACGTCGAGTGAATCGGTATTTGCTGGATGAGCGCGCTCCATCGTCGGCCTCATCATCACTTTCCAGCAGGTGAGATTGAGGTCAAGCGCAAGCCAGTAAGTAATATTAAAAAAAAAGAGCTGACGGGATTGTACTGAGTAAACTCTTGTGTTGACCATTTCTGCGCGTTCACGGGAATAGTGGGTCCTACAAAAAAAATCCACAGCCTCATCGCCCGACTAGGGGAGTCTATTGTGCTATGTATGTGTCTATGGGTACAATAGACCCCGTGGTTGCCATGGCTGCATTGCAACGAGTGGCGCCTCGCGAGTCTCGAGTTGCCATCAAGCTTCGGACTTGATCGCGCGTTTGCATCAATTATAACTCCAAACGCGCCACGTTTGTTTCTTTTATTGTGTAAACAAATAAACAACAAAACCGGACCGAACGATATGCCCACTATTTCTAACGAACTCTGTATTTAGAGTAATTATTAACGAAAGTCTACAAGAAGACTGCTTTTTGTACTTTATTCGGTGAATAGCCTGAGAGTGCGCCATATACCTATACGTGAACGGACACAATGGAACTCATCTTCGTGTAATTCATCGCGAGAAAATGAAAGCGTGAGTTTATTATGCTATTTTCCGCGACATTTACACAAATAACGAAAATAGTATTTTACGTATCATTTGAATAGTGTTTAATGAAAATCAGGTCAATAGTTTATACTAACTAAAATTTATTTTAACATTTATAAAGTCTTAGACTGAGATTTACAAACGCTATTTTGACTTTGTTTGACTTTACTCAAACAATTCAAATTATATTCTTCGATTACTTTGATCGTGAACTTGGACTTGGCTGTGTGAATACTTAAGTAGTACACAAGTTGCTATTGTATATTCAGTATTTTTTCATTTTCTGAGTAAAGTGTAAGAAAACTCAAAGTGGCATTTATAAATCTTAGCCTTAAACTTACATAAAAATCGTTTAATATCTTTAATTGTAAGTACTGGTGTTATATTCTTATAATTAAATGATTCCAAAAAGTACCTATTGTTATCATTTAGAAAATAACATATCCATATATTATAAGTTAATGATTCAAGTTGTTAGATAAATTGTAGGTAATGTAAATCTTATTGATTATGTACAATTACTAAAATACTAAAAAATTGGTTCGGTGTTGAAAAATACTCGTATGAAATGAGACCACGGAGAAATGCCCAATTTGACACTTTAACGATTTTTTTAGAACTTACGTTCAGCGTTGATAATGTAGAATATTTCGACCTCGAGGGATACAAATATTTCTCAAATATTATAAAACCTTTATAAATTAACAGTAAAATGTAATAGCGGATATACCTAAGTAATCATTACATCTATACGATATTATATCCTTTATAAAATAACAGGTATTGCTATTAAGCAGGAATAATTTCATGTTATGAATTATTTTGGTATGTTGATAATTCTGGTTTTAAAAGTACATACCTAATTTCACCTATGTATATGGCTTAATTCATCACCTGTATATATAAAACTTCTGTTTAATACAGACTAAAGCCCTTATTCAAGATAGAGCGTAATCCGCTTTAGCAACTTTCGTGTGGATTTTATATGCTCTAGATAGAAAAGTATATTTATAGCAGATAAAATGGGATCTGTGGACATATTGCGCAGGAGTCAACTTTGTGTCTATTAATTTGTTTTTACATACGCGAAGATGACATCCACTCTTTCGCACAATGCTCAATTTAAATGTCTCGCACTTTACTTTGTACACATCATAGAAAGCTCAATAAGATCGTCAATTATTATACCTTTAACGCGGCAGAATCTTATAAAAAAATGTTTTCTGTTAATACTGCAAATAATGAAATTCTTTGAGGAAATAATTGTTCAAAAACATATCAGTATATCTAAAAAAAATATTAGAGGTGTTTGACATATATGTAATCTTTAGTAATTATTCAATTAAATATACTAAATACGACATAAGTACATGTAATGTTTAGTAAATAAATATAAAACAATGTGAAAAATACAATAGAAATAAAATTAATATGTCAAGAAGATGTTGTAGTTTGTCATGTCGGTAATTGCTTCCAGTCCTTGAATGTACATTTACATATGCTTGTCTGTCTGTTCGATTTTATTAAAAGAAGTCGTTCAAGGCTCGAGTTTCGCGGTCTGAGTGCTTCGTGCGTGAACTCTGCTCTACTTACCGCTGACTTCTAAAGCTTGTAAATCTTATTAACTATGGTACTAACGTTAGTTTATTATTAAATATATTGACATATTATTTCTAGGTCAATATTGAAATATGAAGGTACATGAGGATGTTTCATTTGCGCTTGTAATTACGTAGTTTGATTGGATTTGATGTTTGGTTAAACACATGTTGTATAGAGTCAGCCATTAATACGGTGAATTAAAATTAACAGATTCATTCTTGTATGTACCCTTACAGTCAAATAATAGAATAGTCAAAAGCAACCTTATTCGTCAGAGATTATAAGGCTTCCAACTAGTGGCCAAACTGCTTAAACAAATGAAGGAATTAGTATATTGTAGTGTATTGTTTTAGTATTAAATTATGCCTATAATTCTTATAACCTACGTTATGTTTTTTCAGTGGTAATATTTCTTTTAATATTTGTAAACTTAGGTATAGTATATTCTTTTCTAAATTAATTCACAGAGAAATTTCAACACAGGCTAGCTTACATTCCGTTATTTCGCGAATAAGATTCTTATCATCAAATAATTGTACAACATAAATTATGGCCTTTTAAGTCTAATTTTATTACTCTTAATAATGTTTTATTAATGATTTAAGTCTTTTGTAGTACCGAAATTCTCAGAAAGCGGCGTTGACGAGTCATGAGTACCAAAGTTAACAATAACATTCGCTATGGTTAATTTTGATTGTTTGCTGTTGGGAAAATAATTAAGCATTGTGGCTTTGGAGGCTGTCGTATTACATAAACATACAGAATAATCCATACAGAATAATGCAATAATAATATACACGATACCTATGTATTATAAGCGTTAGGACTTAAATTAACAAAACTGTTGTTAAGTGTATTACATTCATAGAGTCAGACGGTTTGTGGTAGAAATTCAATCATGCCAGAAGTTTATTTGGAATACTTTTAACACCTATTATTTATTGGTATAATTATTTAAATTGAAAAAAAGAACAAAGTATATAAATTAATAAATTTACTGATATATTTTCTAATAATGTTAAATATGGGAAATAATTTTAGAGATCCTATGATATTATAGTATTTTGTTTAGATTTCATCATATTTGCTTACTTAAATGATTTTTATATTATGAAAGTAGTTATGTATATAGAATATTGATGGAGAGATATTAGTGCAAATCACAACACGTGGCCTGCTATCTTGCACTTGTCGGCTTTTTAATAGAAACAAGTTTTATTGTCTTCACAAGGTCATGTTGGAAAGAAACACTGAATCATTTATCGAACATTCAGTTTAATTGAAAAATTGACGGCACATTTTAACTAACTCTTGACACCATTATGAATCAATTCTTTAGGCAGATGTTATAGATTGGCATTTATTTCGCGAGATCGTGAGAAGGTTTGACGCGGAAACAATCAAATCGATTTAAAAGAGATTCTCTTCAGTCCAATATATATTTTAGACTAACCTCTCCATCGTATTAGGTTTTATTGTATTAAATGTTCAATTCCAGTATCATTATGCTATATTTTCGTACATTTATATTTATCTACCATATACATATTTTGTTTTAACTTGTAATTAATACGTTATTGTAATATAGTTTCACAAAAATTGCTCAAATTCTAATTTAGTGTATTTCTTTACTTTTGATCGGAAACTTCGTCTTTGTAGCTTTTTTGCTGATGAAGCAAAACATGGTGAGGAAACCTACAGTCCCTTGACAAAAATACTATATTGTGAAAACTATGACTGATAGAGCATGTCGATTGTCGAATAACACAATCTTTAAGCAATAGTCGTTACTAATACGTATCTGCCTACCTAGACAGGAATATAGCGATGTTGTATTTATTATTGCAGCGTGTGTGGCTAAATCAGAGCACTAAGATAACCTCTGTAGAAGGATTGTCAATCATTTTGACAAGAGGTCAAGGCGCGCGGGCCTTATAAATAAGTGTTATCGTCAATTTTTTTTCCCACAGCTAAGTACATACCTATGTTTTACCGTTAATTATACTGAATACCGCTACTTGTAAACCGAGAGACAAAACGTTGTGTGTCAGTTTGTGAATTTGTTAATCGTTGTTTTTATTTTAACCGCTTTCGGCTCGAGTACTTTTTAAGCAACGTAATTTCCCTTTATCGCTTGCACAAGAATCGGATCGCGTATTTTTTTTCCAGTAAGTTGAGTTCTTTATTTGCTGACTTATATTTTTTTAAATTATGTTATACACTTTCGCGGTTTTGTAGTCTGAGTATTTGACATCATCGGTTCGTTAGTTCAATTCACGGTACTCCTTTAAATAAATATCCTAACAATAAGTTCATAATTGAAAATAAAATGAATTTCAAATGAATTTAAGATTTTTATTTTTGACTTTATATTATCATAGCTTCCTTAAAAAATATTTTATTAATTTAAAAATTGTATATGTATAAATTGTAATGTTTCATGTTTTTTTAAATTCGTAAGATCTTAGGTGTTTTTAATGGATTATCGTCTATTAGTATTGAATTTGTCAGGTCCCTATTAATAGATCGTCTACAGACATAATAGATTAACTATCCACTAAAATTTAATTGAGCACTTAGTAGATAATAGCTTTAACTACTTTTCACAGATAGTAAATTATTTGACTGCTGGAAAATATCAGATATCGAATTTTAGACTTAATACCTATAATAAGCCATTTTAAACTTTCAACTTTTTAATATTTTTATCATACACTATACATTTTATTAAATTGCTAGTTATCGCTGCATATATGCATCTGCATAATTATATAAGTTAAAACTGTAGATTGTACAGACGAAAAATTACACCTGCGCCATTTGTGTGGAACACGTACTCTGCAACAAACTATACTACTTTCAAAATTATTTTTGTTAAACTGTAAAACAAGAAAGACCTGATGTGTTTTTTAAACACACAGAGTGTTTTATCAAGTGGGCTGGATGGTCGAACCCGAATCTCTAGGACAAAAAAGTGGAAATATTCAATGGACCACGATGGCGATTTTCATAAAAATTACAACTGTATTATTTGTTTTCTGAAAATAAATTCACCTAAACAAGAACCGATTTTGTTTGTTTTGAAAAAAAAAACACTGGACTAAATATCTTGTCAATAAAAATGATATCGTTTTTTGTGCTTATTAAAATTAACTGTGTGAGTGCTCGGAGACTTTTACGTTATTTTATATTTATGGAGTTGGCTATCTAGGGTCCCTGGAATAATTTAATCAATCAATACATAATATATTATAACTACAATAAAAGTGTTACGGAAAAAGCTTTTTAAGCTTTCGGTGCTTTCTGTTTGTCGAAACTTTAAAAAATGATCTCAGGTCATTCAAAACATGATTATTTTAAAAGCCGAGTTTACCTCTTAAAATACTTGTAAATGTAAATGAAAGTTCAAGGCTCGGTTGATGAGATAATTGCAGTGATAAATTGTCTTCGATAACACTGTATTGCGGTCTGCTTGATATCATTGTTCCCAAAGCCATTTTATAACTGAATGCTATGAGATTAATTATTTTTTGGTACCTGTGTGAAGTAAATGAGTTCGTTGGCTAACATCGGTGTTAAATATATAAATTCCAAGAAAATATAATATTTCATGTACCTTAAAGAAAATGTGACAATAATATATTTTTAAAATTAATAATTTTATTATTAATTAAATAATTAAGTTTTAAATTTATAAGAAATACAATTATTATAAGATGTAGTGTTACAATAGTGTTATTAAAGTTAATACAACGTTCATTATAATTTATTATTTTGTAATTTAGAGAGTTGATTATTCAAATTTAATATTTGGTATATTGATGTGGGTTTTTCGATGCATATATTATAATTTACCTTCAATATATTATTTTACTCTTACTGTTTTAATTTTTCTATTACTATAAGTACATTTTTGCCAGTGAAGTTAACTCTGGTTTGATTTTTGATTATAGGGATCAGTAGAAAAAAAAACCCTTATGGTTTCATTATTTTCAAATTTCAAGGTATCTTGAACATGGTTTAATATAATAAATGATTTACGAAATATTAATGTTTAGAAATAAAAATATCGTTGACAAGCATTTTTTATAAACTTATCGATAAACAATTTACCTTTTTAAAATGGTATTCTATAAACCTAAAAGGGAGAATAAAACTAAAAGTGCATAAATATAGATTGTCTGGTCTATAACGAGGCAATTTCCCCTTTTTTCATCCAATCGCACACAGCATCGTGACTATCGGAAGTCAATACAGTCCATCTCCCTTCAATTTGGACGAAGTTCAGTTCGGTAGATACTATAAAATAATCCTATATATACATATGTATAATTGTACTTCTGATGTTAACTGGTATGATATTTTTATTTGACCAATTGCATTGTGCAATTGTAATTGTAGAAATGACGGCAGACAGCAATTTATATTGTCCTTGATATGTAATTTTAAAAATATCCTCATGGTTACGATTGCCCTTTTGGAATGCAATACACATTTCGGACCGAGTTAAATAAAAACATCAATTATAGCGTCCTTTACCTCTGCTGATTTCTATTCGGTGCCTAAAAAAAAGAAATTGTTCGAATTATACAAAAATGCGCTTGTAAAGATTTGTAGAATGCAAGTGAGGGCTTCCTGCTGAATAGGCGGCGCTGCAGAAGGCCAGGCGTCGCCGGATAAAGAGGAAGATGGTTCAGCCTTGCCGTTGGTACTCGGCAGGCGGGAGAAGGAACACCCCGGGGGTTTTAGTCGGTGCAAGTCCGACACACCGTGGGGCGGCCCTCACCACCTCCTGACGGTCCGTTAGGGTTTTACCCCGGGTTATCAAAAAAAAAAAGACTTCCTGCTGTTTAAGGTCAATGCTACAATATTATGTTAAAGTTAATTTATTATTATTTCTATATTATGTGTAACCTTTATTAAAGTTTTTAGCTGCATATTGATTTCCAACTATATTTTTGTGGAGATTTTGCTGGAATATAAATTTGTTTCATTTATTTAGCTGTTTGTTTTTTTTTTATTTAATAAATGAAATATAAATACGAATCTACTATGTTTGTACAATATAAGCAATCAGGTATCTATGAAGTTACTAATTATTCTTTGGGAAGTAAAATAAAATATATAAATTTCAATTCCAACTGCGAAGATTCTAGAATACTATGATAAGACCGTATCAAACGTTCAGACAATGGTTTTGTTTGCGCGGTTAAGTTTCATGGACTCGAATTGAACGGGTTTGGAGCACGGGTCAAGGGTAATCAATGAATGCTTGTCGGACGCTTGCACCGTCAAGGTCTTATTGCATTAAACGCACAGACGAAAGCTGCCAAAAATTTTAAAACCTCCATAACATATATTGCATTACCATTATTCAATATTAGCTTTTTTCTTGGTCCGAAATCTGTATTACAATAAAGAACCGAATAAGGTAGAGTAGCGTTGCATTTTAAAATCCAATATTAGCTATACTAGCAATATCCACGACTTAGTTCGCGTAGAAGTAGTACCCGCAGCCCGCGTCTTTATACAAACGTAGTTTGACCTGTGTACGCACACATAACCTAATTTGAACCCTATTTTATAAGATTCACAATAAAGATGTGAGCTCAATTAATATTAGAATAATGCAAATCTCTAAAATTGACCATTTTAATTTGTTCATACAAAATTTCAATTTAAATGGTATTACAGTCTCAAGTTAACGTAACTAAAGTTTTAGTCAAATGAACTGAATAGTTATTTTATACAATAGATTTCCAATTATTGATTGACGTGATTTTTTAAAGTATTATTACTTTTTATTTATCATCCAATTGTAATAAAAATTAACACTAAATGTTAAATGCAGCTTTAGTGAAAACCGCATTAAAATCGGTCATGCCGTTTCTAAGATTAGTGGTAACAAATACGTAGAGATATGTGCATATTGATTAACGATGATGATACATTTTTCTGGCCACTCGCATATAATATACACAAAGTCTTGTAAATCGTCGTATCTACGGATTGTTGGAGAGGTGGCTGAGAAACTGATTTATTATATGTATTGGTAATTATTTTAAATAAGATTTGTTTTTATTTCTATAAGTGCTATATTTAATTATAGCAATATAATATTATTTGTATATTTCTATTAAATATTTTAATTTAGATTATTTATCTAATATGTACTAACAAGTTGTGGCGTGCGTTGAAATGTAAAAGGAAAGGGACACACCAGAATATTAACTTCATGATGGACCAGAGATAGTCATAGTCGAATGGACGAAGGTCGTGTTGTATATATTTGCTGAATTCATATTTTTGATCTACAATTTAATTTATGAAATATTAATTAAAATTAGGCCTGTCAAATAGGATGTTGAGGGTGTGTTGGCTACATGTTTAATAAAACCTGCTTCCCATTTAGATGTTCTCTTTTCTCCCATTGCATACAGCACGATGATACGTCATTGTTACAATAAAATTATGTGTAATTATACTAAGATTAAAGATTTTTTTAATCAAAACAAAGAAGGCTAGAATCATGAATACGGTGCATAAAAAAAAACTTATGATGCCATAATGGTGAGCAGGTTATGTGGGCTTTTTGTTTTCATACGTTCATTGACCTCAGCCACCCTTAAAGAAGGGCGGCAGCCTGTCCACCGCACCCCTATTACGTGCGCATGGCATGCGCCGAGATAACATTAAAATTGCAAAGTGCACCCTCATCTAAGTTTCTCAAATTGTTCGCGTTTATTTTCGTGCAATCAATATTAAATTACACGACTTATCAATTTCTTATGACAATTATATATTTATTTCGAAAAGCATCAATTTTACAGTATTAATGCTAAAAAAAATTAACATTCTAAATTATTGCCTTAATTATAGGTTGTTATATTAGCTCCTTACATATGAAATTGGCGTTTTTCGTACTGGCCACTTTAATCACAAATTTCTCCTCTTTGTTAAGGAATCCCAAATTCAAATTTGTACAGCTATAGACTCATGTATTTCTGCTTCGATGATCGTCATTCATTTGTTTTTTTCTTCTGTTTTTTTCTGTCTGCGTCACTCATTTTACAAAATGGAAAACTTAAAATATCGCATTATTTACGAGTACGAGTTCCGCCGTGGCACTAGTGCTGCGGAAACAACTCGAAGGGTGAATGATGTGTATGGGGGTCGTGTCGTGTTGCAAAAGAAAACACAGTTCGTTTTTGGTTCCAACGTTTTCGTTCTGGAAATTTCGACCTGCAAAACAAGCCCCGTGGACGGCCTGAGACTCAAGTTGATAATGAAGAGTTGAAGGCTATTGTGGAAGCGGATCCATCGCAAACCACGTCCGAGTTAGCTGCAGGCTGCGATGTTAGTGATAAAACTGTTTTAATTCACTTGAAGCAAATTGGGAAGATTAAAAAGCTTGAAAGGTAGGTACCTCACGAATTGACTGAAGCAAACCGGCAAACGCGCGTCGACTGCTGCGTTACATTACTAAACCGGCACAATAATGAAGGTATTTTAAACCGAATCATTACCTGTGATGAAAAATGGGTTCTTTACGATAATCGGAAGCCCTCAGCGCAATGGTTGGATCCTGGCCAGCCAGCCAAATCCTGCCCCAAGCGAAACTTAACCCCAAAAAAGTTACTTGTAAGCGTTTGGTGGACTAGTGCCGGTATTGTTCATTACAGTTTTCTCAAATCTGGCCAGACTATTACGGCTGATGTCTATTGTCAGCAATTGCAAACCATGATGGAAAAGCTAGCGGCTAAACAACCTAGGCTGGTCAATCGCTCCACGCCACTGCTGCTTCACGACAACGCTAGACCACACACTGCGCAACAGACGGCTACTAAATTAGAAGAGCTTCAATTGGAAAGTCTAAGACATCCTCCGTACTCCCCGGACCTTGCTCCAACAGATTACCATTTTTTTCGAAATTTGGATAACTTCTTGCAAGGGAAAAAATTCAACTCCGATGGGGCAGTCCAAATCGCCTTCAAAGATTTTATTGATTCCCGTCCGACTGGTTTTTTTAGTAAAGGGATCAATGAACTACCTATGAGATGGCAAAAGTGCATAGAAAATAATGGTTCATACTTTGATTAATTAAATATATTATATTAAAAATATTCGACTTTTTGTTCCTGCCATACAAAACGCCAATTTCATATGTAAGGACCTAATATTATTCATTTGCCTCACCGAAAACATCAAGAGCAAACAATAAATGAAAGACTGAGAAATGAAAATTAATAATATTACCCTGAAAAGCCTAAAAGTAAAAATTTCTCTGCAGCCTTTTTGTATTTTAAACGTACTATAATTTTGTATAAAATAGTATTTACTTAGTTACATTTTGCTATTAGAGTTGAAATTCGATTGGCACTTAGACGTAAAATAACAAAAACTTCTGTTTACTTATTAAGTTCTCGATACAGCAGTTTTTATTCGAGTTTTTAGTCACTGTTATTTGCGCAGGTATGTAGTAATTGATAATAATTAATTACCACTACATAGGATGTTGTCATTGAATAGTTTTTATAGTATTGGGAGTGTAATGTCTCTAAAAAACTACTATAGATTACTATATCTAAACGGATGTGGAAAAAAGAAATATTTTATTGATTTAATTAATGGTTTTAATTATACAAGACACGGCGAGCACATAATTATCTATATCATGGAGACCATAAGTATTTGTAATACATAAATCACTAGTTAATAGAGTGTCTTTGAATAATTAATTTATATTGTTAATTAAAAACGAGAACAACATTTCTCAGACAGTTTCTAATAAAATTCTGGAGATTTATTTCTATCTGCAAGCTATTTTAAAAACTGTTTTGTTTTAAGTAAAATTTTCATAAATATTTTATTTCTATGTTTAGTGTATGACACTCACTGTTTAAAATATTCTTGTTTTGATCAATAATATTTTAAAGCAATAAAAAATAAAAATGAATCTCGTGAAATTCTTTTTGAAGCGATTAAAGGTACGCGTCAGATTCTAGAAGTTTCGACTCATGTATATAAATACATATATTATGAGTATTTATATATCATTTTGATAGCTTTGATGTCATAATTACCTTACAGTGTAATGATTTGATAATAAAAGTATCAGATGTCATAATCTTGCGATGCATGTAACATGTTAATGAAATAAGCTTAGAGGCATCTGTTTCCGTAACATGTGTGTGTAATTCAATGTGGGAGTTTAGTCAGAAACAAAATAAAACATTCGGACCATAAAAGAAGTTATCAAAACGATTCGGAACTATGCATTATGTAACGTTATGAGGTCGTCGAACCATTTTCCGGTTTCTTGTTTAGTTGAAGTTCATAGGTGTCAATGAGATGTGAATTTTATGGTTGATGTTATCGTGTTCTTCACGCCTACTTTACATTAAGCGTAGGTGGTTAGGCAGAAACTATTACAAGGTTGTTCACTGAGTTGGTACATACACGTGCGTAACTGTATTTTTTTATCAGCTTAAAAAAATATATAATAATAAGTTTGATTACGATTGTATTTTATAATAAATATGCACTTTATAAAGTGTTTCTTTTTTATACATACAGATACGAATCCTCTCGGTCGGTCCCAAACAGTAAATCCCATATAAAGCATTATCTTGTTATACTTAGCATTTAATAAATATATTGACTTAAAATCTGGTGTTTACCAAAATAGCAGTCCGAGAGTCCAAATTCGATCAAATTTTATTTTACTTTATATGGAAACCACGCCATTGATCTCGAATCGGTTCAAATCCCAGTGGTACGTACCTCGGAATTTACCAGGTTTAGTACGGTTTTAGAAAAAAAAAACGTGAGGAAATCCATACTGCATCTAATAGTTTTGTGTAAGTGCCCTGAGAACGGCGATCAGCTGCGCTACCGGTCATGTTGGGTACGGTATATACGCGCAAAGTGTATACAACTACTAATTTATCTCTGCTCACCCCGAAACTGATATAGCATATAAGACGTTTTCTAACTCTTAATTTTGCCGAGTGTTTGAGCTGTGAGATGGTCTTTTCGTGTTTCCATCGTCCTATGATATCGGGTTCTATAAATCTCAGCTGAAGCATTGATCAAATTTACACAGTCTGCAGTAGCGATGGCAGAGAGATGTAACTCATAGTGTCTTATGGGAGTATTTAAATAAATGGAGATATTAGTCTTATAAGCTACAATGTATTACCTCTGTTTACTACTTCTATGGCCACCACAGACTGTTTTAGTATGGTAAAGTCCTTATCAATATAATATCACAGCTGTTGGTCACGTAAGCAAAAGACGTGTGCACGCACTACTAAAACAAAATGATGTTTGTTTGGAATCAACAATGGTAAGACCAACACGTTTACTTCGACATTTCTACTAATCAAGAATAGTGGAGCGATCATCTTGATATCATATAAATTCTCTGGAATGTATTTCATAGCCTGACAATGATAATAATACATGGCAAGGATCAAATGAGATCATGCCAGTTAGTTTAATACGGAGTGTTAATATTATTGAACTATCGATATATAACGCGGTGTCACTCTCTTGTGCTCGGGAAGAAATAATCTACACCATGTCTCAGAACAATAGAACAATTTAACGGCGGGGCTGTGGAGAATTGATTACATGACCCTCAGTTCCTAGTATTCCGCAGAAGTAGTCATCTTGGGGATTTTAGCCGGTACAAGTTACTTCTGCATGCATCTTGATTGCCATACCTCAAATGTGCAGCCGGGAAGGTGGCATGAGGGATGTTTCAAAGTACAAGAAAAAATGTCTCAGCACATGTAACAAAGTAAGACAGCCGGCCGTATTCTAAAAAAAATTAACATGGTTAATAACATGTGATTAAGTATAAATTGATGGCTGAATCCAGTTTGCGCTTAGATGTCGTGCCCAACGTAACTAATAGCGCAGATGATCGCTATTCTCAGATCATGTATACTCGTATGAGTATAAGACGTAATATTTACTAGATGACATTCCTCACAATATCATTGTTGAGTATATGGATCTAAGCCCGCACTAAATCTGAAAAGCATAAAGGTAACAGTCAGAATTGAGATTCAGACGATACTAATTTCTTACAATTATATTAAGCCACCACAACGGTATAGTTGAATTAAAAGAAAATAAAAAATTGGTTAACGCCTTGTGAAGAGACTTTAGCGTGAGCCAGCAGGATCGCGGCGGCTATCGGCGTAGAGATTCCTGTTTTGTGATAGTTGCGGTTTGATTCTAAACTACGGTGTGGCTAACAGCTGGTGCAGTGTAGTCACTTTGCTGGGTTTGTATAAAAAAAAAACCAAAGATATTTCTTAAAGAGGTCAATGTTACTTTTAAGTAAGTGGCATTCATTTCAAAGTTCTCGAGTAATAGTGGTCATAATTTTTTTCATGAGCCCCGCTGATACTCTTACATAAATTGAATGTGCTCCAAGAATAATACGGCTCTGTATTTATGTTCCAAGATGGTGGGAAATACTACGATTGTGTGGGACAATGTGAACCCCACATAACGCCCTACGCAGTACGCAGTTCATGTTCGTCCTACGGGGCCATTCATGTCTTGACATGGGAATTGTATGGATAATTTATCAAATATATTTGATTAATTCTGTGGGATTATTGATAAAAAAGAACATATCAGATTCTGCGTCACAATATGTCACAAGTAAAATTTTATAAAATCATCTTCATATTGCAAAATTTTGTGATTATTGATCAATGAATTTTTTACAAGTATAGCAAATATAAAAACTTTAATCAATGTAATAATAGACTCACTGGAGTAGTCATTAAATTTGTAGCACCATTATAATTGATTCTTAGAAACGAATTTCGATTACCAATTACAATTTAAAATATTTTTTAATTCATTGACGTCGAATCTAGACACTCATTGCTTTGGTTTTGTTTGAGAATAATGTACATAGGAAATTAATAGAAATTGTATTATAAAATAATTAGTGGTATATTTAAATTAACCGTTTATTTTAATTGTACATGCATAAAATGTAGAATATGTAATCATGTAGAATTTTGTTTTTTCTGAGATATTACTACGCACAAAAAAAAATTAATGATGATGATTTTAAAGGAAAATAACTGCAAAAAATTGTTGACACTGACACTGATTGTATTAATTATGTTATTGTATTTTTTATGAAAGAAAAAAAGTCATATCCATATTAAACTTTAAGTGCATCGTGCCTCGCCTACGGGCTACGACACAAGTCGAAGCCAGCCGAATATTTATAGTGTTTTTTTTACTCTGTCTCACTCTTACACTGGGACAAATACCACCATGGGTAAAAGCTCAAAGCTCGCGTTCAAACATAGTGCGCACGAATAAGCTTTTAGACGTGTTGTTACGTTAGTCTCGTTCTGTTGTTAATTGCTATTGACATTGTTGCGATTTATTTGTGTCCCGAATGTTATTTTGATGTAAATGTGTAACGTGCGTTGTTCCACAGACTTGAGCAATAACAGTTCATGTTTGTACAGAAAATAACTTATTGTTATTGGAAATTGGAATCTAAATGTTCATTATGTAAGTAAAAGCTTTAAATAATAGTTGCAGTAAATAAATAATAGTGTTTAAAAAGGTTTCCCTTTAAATTATTTATTTGCATCCTATATACATAGAATGCAGTTTTTCTTATTAATTAAGCAGAAAAGTGAAAATAAAACAGTTTCGCTAATTACTATTAACACAAAATTATTATAGAATGCCTTAATTAGTTTCTAAAAGAAAGTAATTACGAAGATTTAAGAATAATTGTCTAATACCATATGACGATGTAATGACTTGTAATTTGTATATTATGTTTTTACTTTAAAAACTGATAGATAGCTGATAGTGGATGAATTTAGTGATATTTATTAATTATATCCGAATATAGTGGGACAGGATGGTGATGGTAACCATTGCCACAATTCGTCTTTTAGTGGTCGTAACCATTTTTGGCCTGTTGTGTGGGTATATTCATTTAAATTTTTGATTGATTTTTGTAATTAATGTAGTGTAACCATTTTTTTGGTATATAAATTTAGTGTTCATGTTGATGAGAATTTTCGTTTGCTTACTTAGATAAGGTTATTTTAGAATTTTCTATATAAGTGGCACGTCTGAGCAGGTGTGTGCATTCCATAAAAGCACAAAAAATCATTATCTTGTTATTGTTGTTAAAATATGTTAAGTACCAGAATAAGAGTCAGAAATCAAATTGGACTAAAGTTTAAATCAACGTATGTATTAAATATCCACTTATTAAAAGATAAACTTTTTTTATGCTTCTATGGGAAGCACACCATTGCCCCTGAGTAGTGCAAAATGAACAGTAGTGTGGTTAGGGCCTTAGTGCCTGATCAGAGGGCCTAGACAAAGTATTAACTAGCGATACCGCTAGTAGAAAAGTATTAAATATATAGAATCGACACATCGTATCGTTTTTTTTACACTGGCTCGACATAGTGACTACATTGTACCTGATGGTAAGTACAGTGTAGTTCAAAAACGAAAGCGACTATCAAAGGATGAAAATCCATTGAAAGTCTACATCGTCATGTCGGCTCACATATACCACGACTGAAGGTCTCTAGGTATATGAGCTACTGGATATACACAAGCTGATGCCGAAACGCGACAAGCCGAAACTAGTCACTATGACGGGCTTTACACCCATGTACTGTGGTCGCGATCCAGACGGGCACCGACGCCCTACCACCTCGCAAAGAAAGCTCGTATTTTGAAAGCTTATATCAATCTCATACATTTTGCATTATTCTACTAGCGCTATAGTTGATCGACTGTAACTTTGCCCGAGCACGCAGTTGATGCGTTCAGTTTTAGGCAATAGCGATCACTGTTCATCATGTTGGCTATCAGGTCGTTCGCTTCTTTTTGGCACATAAAAGAACATTCTTTTTAGTAAGCTTGGAGAGTGATAATATCATTAACATATTTATAAGGCGAGTTAAAACACGTATTATCTCTGATTGGATGGTTCGAACTAGGCCATGTCGTTTGTTACTCGGAAACCAGATTGTTTGCCGTTCAACGCACGTTAGCTGCGCCGTGGATTCGTCAACATGTTGATAGTTTACTCTGCATTGATTGAAACTAAACCCTTTGTGCGTTCTTTCAACCGAGATTCTTATTTACGGTTTTATTTTAAAACCGTATACGTTTCTCTTTAGTAAAGCCTTTGTGGTAAACAAAATATATTGATATGTCGAAATAAAAATCATTATTTAGATTAATACTAAAATTGTGTTGTTAAATATCACAAGTAAGGGATACGGCCAGTAATGCTACCTCTGCTTACCCCTTAAGGGATACGGTGACGATATATTATTATTATTAAATATCAAAAGCTCGTACGTCTACACTAAGTAAGTTTAAGGAAAATAAAATCATTTTACATAGTGTTTTGGCTCTTTTTTAACCTGTGTGCGTAATATGGGGAAAAATAACAATGTTCCTAATTTAAATACAAAATTTGATTTTTGTTGATTTTAAGTTACTGTTTTTGTGTGTTAATGTTTTACTGTAATATTTATCGACACATATGCTTTTAAATAACGAGACTAAATAAAATATTAGTATATAAAAATATAAAAATAAATATATTGACAATGAGTTATGCTCATTTTGCATTTATATGTTCCCTTTGGTTATATATGTCGTGATTGAACGTCACGAATACAGTCATTGACTGATATCTGCTCACTTCAATAGTGATATAACGTGATGATATCAGACCTCCAGAATCAAATAGTCCAAATGAATATTTAGAGAATTACAGTTTCCTGCTTATAAACTTGATTGACTGAACATTACTTTTTCTAGCGATATAAAACATTTTGTCATTCATTGTTCTTATATCACTAAAATGTGTCTGCATTGTTACTAAATCTGAATAATTTTTAATTTGAGTCACTACCATTTTTATGAGGTAATTTGAGTCCCTCTAGCTCGGGTGACAATACAATAACTATTATATCTAAATTTTACATCATTGTTTTATGATTTTCGCTGTTAGTACTTTACAGTCCACTGTTTGCGCAACAAGTGAAGCTTTGCGGTTTTTTGAGAGCAACCGATGCCAAGTTGCCCACTTTTATGAAGGGTGCGAAATGGCAAAGTATAGCAATTGTTCAGTGCAGTTTTGTCTTGTTATGGCAGTTGTTAGTTGGTAGTAAAATCTGCGTGTAAATACGCGCGGTAAAATTTCTGAGTATGGCCTTAAATTCAGTTAATTATATAGTTTTTATAATTAATAATATGGTACGAAATTAACGTGTTTAATAATAATATATCCCTTCCAAAGTGAGCAAATATACATTAGTGACTCTATCCACTTTGCGCTTGTATGTCGTGCCTAACGTGACCAGCAGTGCAACTGGTCGCCGTTCTCACGGCAATTACACATTTCATTTCTATTGGATGCTATGTAGGTTTCCTAACGATAATTTCCTTAATCGGTGAACATATGGTGCCTAAATTTGTACTTTATCTTAGAAAACCTAGAAATACAAGTCGGAATATGAACCTACGACCATTCGCTTTGCCGCGCATGGATGTCGGTCCCTTATTCAGTATGCCACCACACCGCCACAACCAACAATATAATAAAGAAATTATAAACGATTTTTAACTACAACTATCATCGAAATATGACAATTTTAATATTTAAATACAGTAGTCCAGAACTGGAACAGGAAAAACGCCGGTCCAGAGTACGGCGGCTGTAAGGCGCGCGCTCATCTCGGTTGAATAGCGGCCTAGCCCTCGCTATTTGTAGAACAATACAGGCTTGATATGCGCATGCCGGCCATTGCAAAAACAGTGTTGTAGGCATAGGCAAAAATTTCCATTAAAATGTTTTAGAATCTCCCTAAACACCTAGACTTTTTAAATGCAAAAATTATTATTGCTTGAGTCGTACTTTGTAATAAAAAATATAACATGCGTTATTGAAGATGATTTTGTTATTTTTAAGAATAAATTAAATCGACTGTAAAGATTATTCCTAAAATGTATTTACTAATTTCTTGTTATAATTACTACTATTGCTATAACATGTATGAAATGACATCTTGTGTTACTTGCATGTATTTTGGTTCCAATAAAATTATTCTAAAAAAAAGACAAATATATTACTGATAGGAAAATAATTAAAATGTCTTGTAAAGTTATTTAATTTTGTCAACTAAACTTATTTTTAAATACAAAAATGTTAGTGTTTCTTAAATTAATAGAAAACCTTAAAAACCTTTGCTATTAAATACCCATATGTGACTGTAAAATACCTAAAATGGGGAAAAAGTATCTAAGTGGGCATCACCGCACCACCGCTACTGGGAAAGAGCGGAGGGAAAACGCGCGAACCGCTCGGCAGTCTCGGGCCGCGAGCGCGAGCGGCCACGCGACGCCTGCGCCTGCCGCCCTGGCGCTCGACGACACGCGCCGCGCTCGTCGCGGCGTCAGGTTTGCCGAATCGACCGACGACGTTACCACGGCCACCGTGACTGAAATTCAGTGTCAAAAGGTTGGTGACCCTGATCTAGTGCAGCCGAAAACCACCCATAAATTGGGAATGCGTAGACCGACACGCAAAAGTCTGTCGACAGCCTAACGTTGATAGTAACCACACCACAATAATATATTTTTTATTCCTTATTTGGCTGTTATAGTTTTTTTTTGTTTTTAGTATAATTTTAACATTATATTTAAAAACAATGTACAGGGCCATCCGTAAAGTTAGGCGTATATATTTTTATAATGTTTCAGCAGCAATGACATTTGTAATTTCGTCATGCGCATAAAATTTCTAACATTACGAGAAAAGTCTCCTCTGTCATCGGATGTTACAATATCAACACTTTAAAATATACGTAGAAATACTTAAGTTTTTATTTAGGTTAAGTATTTAGATCGTAGAAAAGCGTAAGGTGGAAATAATAATAATTTTAATGATTATTATTTTATTATACATATATTATTAAAGCTTAGCAAAATATTTGTAAATATATCTTTAACAAATTAATTACTTGATCTAATCAAATATCATATTGTAATGTTTTAAAACAATTTCGTGTATATTTTGCTAAAGAGCAGAAAATTTTAGCAATACTGGATTGGTATGATAGATTTGGGTCATGCTTTACAATAAGCTTTCTCTGAACTGTGATAGACTTCGTAGTAACTTCTCTGTAATTACAAGAAAAACGGAAAATACACTATAAAAATACCCTATACATTAAATAGTGTTACAAGAAATCGTGTGACCCACATATCGCGCTTTAAACTGAAATTAGAATGCAGTAATGTCGAAATATAAACACGGCGAGTCGACCAAATCACGCCAAGGGATATGTCATGTACCAGAAATAATAGTAGTTTCAGCGTTACTGCCTCAACCGATGAGATCACAATAATATAACTGACACATGAGGTTGTTTTCAAGATCATTAAGTAGAAATAAATAAGCCAGATGTGCGTAATGATAACAAAACAAAATAGTTATTTAAAAAAAGCAATCAGTTGATAAACGGCTTATGAAACTACAGATATTTGTGCAGGCCGGCATGATCGCTGCGACTACCTATGGGTTTTTCTTTGCTTTTGATAGTCGTTGTCGTTTTTTAGATTGCACCATGCTTACCATTCAAGATTGGTGTGTTCCTATGCCGAAATAGATTAAAAAAAATTGTTTATGTTAGATTTAATGATAATGTCACATGTGATTTAATTTTAATTATAAGGTTGTTTTATATTTTCTTAGAGCTATGTAAAAAACCATTAATCAGGTCATTGTGTCCACTATAGTTGTAAATTCTTGTATTAACTTTTAATACTACACGACTTAAGTTTTTTTGTCTGTGATGGAAGGAAAATTATCTTTATTTTTAATAGAAAAGAATATAATAAAATGTACAGATAATCAAATATGAAACAACAGCCTTTTACACCTATTAAGTTATCTCGACAGTGCATGATATATTAAGTGCACAAGCACTGAACAGTATATAGTAACTTAGATTAATTAGTCCCTGGCGTTTAGCGTAATTCCTGTCTCAGCTTAGGTACATAGTTAACGATAGTAAGTATAATCTTTGCGCCATTTTCAGGTTATGGACTTTAAATAAGGATAGCCCTAAAAGGTGCTATTTAATTGATAGAAGAGAGTTTAGTCTACGTTGATATTTGTTTAGAAAGAATCGTAACAAAATTCCTCAGTAATTAAACAACGCATTTTTGCAGAATTTATGAAATAATAATTATTTTAATTTAATTATTCATTCACATGTAATATTTTAAATATTTTCTTAAAGGTTCGGTCTTTGTTTTGACATTATCTATTATCATTTTGTTATCTATGTTTGAACCAAAGTACCCTTTTATTTCCAGTCGCTTATAATGTAATCAGAAAATAAATTACGTTGATAAGTACAAGGGGACGCGCAACAGCTAGATTAAATAAAATTAAAGAAATAGGCATTTATACTTTCATTACCGAGGCGACTTGAAAGGATCCAATTTAAAATATCTTTAAAAATCTCTTTGTTACTCCAACATAATTGTTTGCTCAAGAAATTTACTATTCTTTAATTAAATTAACGAGTATTCAGTCTGAGAGTAAAATGAAACTTTTTTAATTTTTTACATATACGCATGTGATTTTATGTTCCAAATAAGCAATATAAATGAAGCTCAATCATAACAATAACATAACATCCTTAAAGTATATCTTTTAATTACGATCTTAATGGAATTTAATTACATTTTAATGCAATTTATGTATCTCTGTTCACTCCGAAAGGGATATAGCATGATGGTATCTTATCTAGATGATTTTTTAGTAAATAGGATTGAATGTCTGAACTAATAAAGAAATTATGTAAGCACAGTGTGGAGAACGCAAACTGGATATAGCCAATAATATACTATGTACTTATGCATAATGGTATTCTATTGTTTTTTTTAAGTTATGTTTATGTATATTGTTCATTTTCATTTTTGGATTTAACTATGATTTTGTTATGCATCTTATTGTAAACTAAAAGTAAATATTAATTATTGTGCATATTGTGACGGCATGCATAGGTTCTATTTTGTGTATCTTGTCTCTTTATTTTCTTTTTAATGTCACCCTTGTTGGGGACCCATTAAATATTAAAATAATTATATCTCTACTTATCCCGAAAGTAATAGAGCTCGACGGTATATTATTATTATTATCATTATAGAGTTATAAGCAAGAGTGCTTTATGAATTCATGATTTAAAATGACGAAAATGTAATCGATGCATATTATAAAACATTTTTTTTTTGACACGGGCTCGACAAAGTTACTACGTGCACCTGATGGTAAGCACAGTGTAGTCCTAAAACAAAAACGACCATCAAAGGATGAAAATCTGTTGATAGAATCTGTCGTTATGTCGGCCCACATATACCAACCATATACCGACTGAAGGTCTCTAGGTATATGAGTTACTGGATATAGACAAGCTGATCCCGAAACGCGACAGAGCAAAGCGTGACACTACGACAGTCTTTACACTAGTGTACTGTGGTTATGACTCAGTTCGGACAATAGCCCTACCACCACAAAATATGCCATTTAATATGCCAGAAAAAAATTGATTGCCATATTACCATTATATACTAATGCTATTAGAGGTACAGTTTGTTTATATATAAAAGGTAATATCTGAAACAATTAATCTCATTTAAAATAATCACCAAAAATGTACCCTTATGGTCGACTTACCCCATATATTATACCATGTGAATTTTATGGGGGCGAATCCACGGGCAATAGCTAGCACTCAATACAACAAGTATTCCTAAAAACGGTGTGCGGACACCTCTCTTTTTTTAATTTATCAGTGACCCGCTTAAGAGTAATTCGCCGTGTTAATAAGGGCCTATTTATAAGCGTGTTCTAACTTCAATCTCGTATACATAGGTGTAGCCAACGTGTTGACGCAACCTGCCCTTTGAAGTGTGTCATTTATTGCCACGATGCTGACACGGGCTATCTCTACTACTAAATTAGTATATCCATATAATATATTATAATAGACACCACAGTTTGCAACTCCGATACTGCTTTATAATTTTTTAAAATTTGTTTCATCTAACAATTAATCATACGGGCAATATTTAAGCTTTTTTTTTTCATTTTCGTTGTAAGTAGTTTTAATGATGTGTTATTATTTAATATTAAAACAATACTTTTTATTTTAATTTCTTTTTTTTCGTACTTTCCTTATATTAATAAAAATCTTTTACATTTCAACAATGTTTTAAATAATTATGTAATTTTATTCCTACTTCATTATTTATATAATATTATTTTAATATTTCAAACGTGATGATTCGGACGTAAGTAAATAAGAAGTCAGTTTTATGCAAGGAAACACGAATGGTATAAGGTTCGAATTCCGGCTCGTACCTCTGAAATTTTCCAGATTAAGCACGGAGTTAGGCCACATGTTTATAGGAGAAAGAAAACATGGTAAGGGAACCCGCATGACATGTAGTAAGAAGGCCATGCATGTATTCTTACATCCGACAGCGAGAACGGCGATCAGCTGCGCTACTGGTTACTGGTTACTGGTTGGATACATAAGCGCGAAATGGATTCGGTCACTATTAGGAATATAGCGTGCCGATATATTATTATTTTTATTTCATTTAAAATACGATTGTAACTAAAATTATAACCAATATAAAAAGGCCTTAGCAGGTACGATATTTCATATTAAGATTATATCTCACATTGCTATATTATTGTAGATGAAGACAGAAGACACGGTCGATCATATATTTTATGTCGCTCATAACAATACGCATACAGTGCTGGTAAATGATTACTATATTATAGATGTAAACATATCACGTATTTATAGAAACGTAACGGGTGCTATCCATTACGTGTGAACACTATTCATAGTCAGGAAGTCAGGAATAGGCCTGATCATAAACAAACACTATCTGATGGATGTAAAACACAGGGCGCTTACTTAAGATGTGGTAATATAGGACAGGTATGGTCGGACTTCTTACTTCTTTTACTAATAATGTAATCATTTGCTGTTAATATTTGGATGAGTTATTATATCCATTTTTCATTTACACTTACACAACTTCTATAATATTTGATTTTAGGCTGAATTTAATCAACAAATTAAATCTAGTTTAGATTATATTAAGCACTATTTAATTGAGCTAGTTTAATTACTTCTACTAGTACTACTTTAAAACCAAATAACTTTTCCGAGAAAGTGTAATACCATAAATAAATCTTAATGCTAAATAAAGTTTTATAAAAGTTAAAACTAGATTTAATTTTTTGATCCAAGACGCACTTAATGTCATTATTAAACTTCATAATTCAAAGAAAAAAATAGAAAATAAGGAGCAAAACAACATTGATTACACAGTCTATCGTAAAAGTTTTACAACCGTTTTATGTAGATGTGCTGTGATGTGACATTGAAATGAGTTTAGTTTCTATTTTAACTAGACAGAAATAGTCTGTAATTCAATTTTGTCATGTTTATAATTCAATGCTTCCTCCTAAATGCTACGTAAAACTACAAGCGTCTTTTAAATTTTATTACAATAATGTAATAGTCTATTTTTTATACGATCATAACTTGGTTTATTATATCAATTGTATTACTAATTTTATCCTTAAAATACGCTTTACTTATTTCAATTCTATTGTTTGGAACATATTGGAGAAGTAGTTTTACTTTTCAATCTTGTCTTCATTTGTGTGTGTTTAAAATTAAATTAACAATTTTCTTTTCAGATAAAAATTGTTGTATATAATGGTTATAACATTTTGTAACATTCTCACCTCCGACACCAGACAGCCGGTTCTTAAAAATGTTAATAATATTATTAATTCGTCTTTGGAGCTTGGATAACAATGATTAATTTTAAATAAAAATAGATTTTATGAGCTTTCTTCTATATAAGACATGCTCTTTCTTGTTTCTGGACTTATATATTATAACTAGGACTAACTAGAGTATGTTCGTTCTAAAAATTGGTATTATATCTGTTATTATAATGCAAATAGCTTCAGGCTCTGATTCATCGGTACAATAAAATATGTTATTCGTAACAAGCGGGTACGCCAAGCGTCGACTTCCTTCGTTAGTAACGAGAATACTTTTAAACTTTCATGTAGTATTTTTTATATTTGTTTTAAAAGCTTAGGTTGTAATTAAATTTGAATCTAAGTTGGACGTTAAATCAAAAATATTATCTTATTTATTATGTATTTTTGTTCACATGAACTATGAACAAGGAAGCCAGTATATCATATGTGAACTAATATCGTAAAGCCACTATTTTTGACCTTAAATAATTTGAAAATACAGAATAGGTTACACCTTTACAAATTCAATCTATTTAATAGTATTTTTCCAGTTTGCCATAACTGTAAACAAATAAATCTGACTTACAAAAAGATAATCAAAATATTAACTTTATAAAGAATTAGGCCATTCATTTTTTGTACCAGTTTGTATTTTAGATGGCCATTGCGTGACACTAATACTTAGTATATGTAAAATATAACAATAATGAACGTTATGCGATAATACCTGTTGAAACGTAACGTTATTGCACAATAATGTTAAAACATGTTGACTGCAGTTCCTTTAACGCTTACATTATAAATTAACAAAAATTGCACTAATCAAGTTGATAATTACAGTCTTTGTAATTTGTGTAATAATTTGTGTAATTAAGTTTAATTACATGGAAAATTAATTAACACTGATCGCCCTATTACGCGCTGGTACAACTAGTCACATAAAGAGACAAATAGTTCAAATTAGTTTTATATTATGACTTTATAACCTTAGATCGTTTTTAACATTACATTAGCTGATACCTACAGTATATTTCCGAAACTTAAAGACACCAACCGACTAGAGGTCGCTATTAGAAAGAAACAATATTCAATTAACTGAACACTACACAAAGATCACAGAAGACAGAGAAAGTGTACTGTGTACTACATATTGTAACTGTAGATGTTATGGAGGAAATATAATAAGCAATTACGCAATGTTATAAACAGGAGCATAATAGAAGTAAATACCATGTATCGGTATGATAAAGCAAAGTGCTTTGCTATGCAAATTTGCCCAGCACAACATGCTGGATGACCTACGAGTATCTATCCCTTATGATGTGGTACTACGGCAATCACTTGCAAAAAAGCACTTCCTTTTTTTTGCAAGTCTGACAGAAAGAGAAAAACTTATCTTGACGTACTGGTGAAATTTTAAATTGACAGTAATTTTTACTGTAATAAAATGGAAAAACGTTTTTAATTAAAATATATCTGGTCGTAATATTCATTTTATACATAATAAACGCACAGGAATAGCTATTGACATGATCATTGTAATTTTAAGCTGTATATTAATATGCAATTGTGAAAATTATTTATGGAAACTTAGGTTCTATAAAAGGGTAAGAGGAATGAAACGAGTAGATATAAAAAAACATACAATACTATAATATATATATATATATATATTTTTTAAATGAAATACTTGAATTATTAATCGATTTTCTGTTACAATAGATATTCGGTATTAAAGTGACTCGTTTTCGCCTGTCGCGTTTCGGGATCAGCTTGTGCATATCTAGTAACTCATATACCTAGAGACCTTCAGTTGTGGTATATGTGGGCCAACATGACGACCGTGACTATCAATGGATTTTCATCCTTTGATGATCGCTTTCGTTTTTGGACTATACTGTACTTACTATCAGGTGCACTGTAGTCACTCACGTTCAGTATTACTCACGTAATTAATCACGAATATTCAAAATTAAGTAATATTTCTCACGAACGATCAGATGTTATTGCAAGCCAATAAAGTTTCTGGTATTTGCGCGATTGACTGAGTATTAAAGCAGCTGTATTACCTTTACTGTCATTTGGTAATAATTCGTTGAAACAGTGCCAGATCTTGGTATATTAATCTTTTTTCCCAGCACCACCTGTTTTTTTTGCTTAATCTATACTAATATTATAAAGCTGAAGAGTTTGTTTGTTTGTTTGTTTGTTTGTTTGTTTGAACGCGCTAATCTCTGGAACTACTGGTTCGAATTGAAAAATTCTTTTTGAGTTGAATAGACCATTTATCGAGGAAGGCTATAGGCTATATAACATCACGATGCAATTATTAGAAGCGAAGAAATAATGGACAATGTGAAAAAAACGGGCAAAATTTTTCATCCTTGAGGGCTTCCATTGCGTGCGCTGCAAAAACTGTTCAAGATACCAAAAATATATGTAAAAAAGAATTATTCCTCTTGAGATGATCTAAAAAAATGTCCGCGACAGTATATGTTTATCTTTTAAGATTAAGTCACTAGAACCGTTTTTATGGTAAACAAATTTGGTCGAAATTAATGCATTATTTGTTAAGAGTTGTATCAACGTAATAATATTAATCTTTATCCAAATAAATGCTTTATTGATTAAGAGTATTTAATTATGAACAAAATTGTCTTTGACATCACTTAATTTCAATGAACATCATAGAAGATATTACAATAACTTATATAGCAAAACTACGTTTGCCGGATCAGCTATGTCTTGATAAGCGCGAAACTCGAGAACGACTAAACCGATTTGACTGATTTCTTTTTTGTTGTGTTTGTTGAAGTCTGGGGAAGGTTATTACGGAGAGAAAAATTAAAAAAATTGTCTGAAAAAGTCTAAAAACAACACTTTTCTATATTCTCATACAAAAAATTCGTAATAATATTTAAAAGTCAATTTGAACTTTAACACCATAGCATAAAGTTTAAATGTCAGTGGACGGGTTCCGGGAAGGCAAAACAATTGAGTGACGGATAAATATTAATGTCAATATTTGTCAATTTTTATACATATAGCATTAAGGCCAGGTTCTTTCAAACAATTTTCAAAAAAATCTGACGGGGAGGCTATTAACATTAAAAAAAACAATATGACTTTGTTTTAGAGAAATAGGGCAGAACAAGGTCTGCCGGGACAGCTAGTATTTAATATATTAAGAAAACCAAAAATTAACGTTGAAAATATATACCGTGTGAAAGCTACATAATTTTGTTTATATTTCTAATGGGTGTTACAAGAGTATGCCTCACTCCCATGAATTACATACTTTCTCCGAGTCAAGAAGAAATAAGTTTCTAATATAAATTATGCTAAAACTGCATACTGGCATATACAGTGGCGTTGATTAATTACAGTAGTGATTACAATTAATTACTTATTCGCTTATTAGTATTTAGTAGGTACTATTTTTTATGTAAGTAAAACCGCGTCAGCTAATAGATACTTCCTTTATTCTCTAAAGTTATTCAAAAATATGCTATATTTTTAATTAAAGTTCTATCGCTATTTTAATGTTTTTATATTCACTAAGCCTTCGTTAATTTATTATTTATTTATTTATTCTCACGACTGAGTTGTATATTTTTGATGGAACTAATTAGATTGTTATATGTCATTCAAGTCGCGTCGTCTAAAAGGAACACGGAAAGACGGAAATGTCTTTTGCACCGTGGCGCTTTGTGAATTAACCTAGTTTCGGTTTCCTCTTCAGTTTGGTGTGATATTTACGGGTATAGTATATGGTGAAAAAAAAAACACCAAATAGAACGAAAGAGGTAGGATAATAGAAATTTTTTTCGAGATGAATTATATTTTATAAACACCCTAATATTTCATAAATATTTTCTTAATTTTTTTCCAGCCTGTAAATTTTCGTAAACCTTTTGTAATGTTTATCTGTTAGAGCGAATATTTACACTATGTCTATCACGATTTAAGACTGCTCCTTTAACAGATACAAGCGATAGTAGAATGTACATTGAATCAAATCGACAAAATTACAAATCATTATTTACTTGTTCAATAATTATTTTTCAAAAATCTTTTATATTATTCTTAAGGTATATGATAGGATAGAACATATGGTATTTTTATCTGACGGATATCAAAATAAAATACATTTTTTTATTACTGCCACATGTTTAAAAAATAAATGCGTTCTCAACTTTTGTATTTATATATGAGTCTCCTATAATATTGGGTTAGTACTCAGGATGAGGTATAATCATTACCCATATGGTATCTATATGGTCTGTGATCAATACGCTAGTACTACCTATGTATTAGAAACGTGTAGTCATATGAATATAACTACTCTAAACATTATTTCTAGAATTCTTTTTTTAACGTAATCGATTACAAATATACTCTCTCACATCGTTTTCTCGGCACAATCGACTAAATTTATTAACGATGTGTTTAGTTACGTACCTGAATAGGCATATTTGACATATATTCAAATGAACCTACTAAATTGGGGAAAATATAATAATAGTTATGATTACAGTAAGGTTATATATGAAAAATAATAATTTTTAAAGCAAACATTTTGTAATTATATTTATCCATGATCTAAAGAGGAATAAAATAATTATCTATTTAAATGACGAAATGAATACTCACTAAATTATACGCTCAGTGTCAGAAACGTTACTTAAATTTTAAAACTGTTTTAAACACTAATGAGTCATCAAATGCATACAAATTTGTTATTCATTAGTGTTTAAAATCGTCTTAAAATTTAAAACCGTTTCTGAGCGTTAGACATTTAAATCCATTCCCATGTTTATTTTGTACAAAATATATTATTTTAAATGATATTCTTATTAACAACAAAATAAAAATTGTATTATATTTCCCAGCGTCGTATTCACGAGTTGAAGCCTAGCGGCTCTAATTGAGTCTGCATAAACAACCCACAACACGAACGTTTAAACAAAAATAGCTCGCTAAACGAATTTAATCGAAAATTGATTTATAGACGTAGTTAACAAGTTTCATAGTTAAATTTTCTCATATTCAGCACCAGCCATGAAAATACTCATTACTTTAAAATCTAGACAAGAATAAAGACTTTATTTTAACGGGATTTAGAATTAAGTCTTTTTAAAGTTCCGTACCTCAAAAGCAAAAACAGAACCCATTTAGGATCACTTTGTTATCCATCCGCCCATATGTCTGTCTGTCAAGACAACTTTTCTCTAATTCACATATCGAATTTAAATTAATCCCAAATACTCAGGTACACAACGCTTGTGGCGTTTAAAACATCACGCTTCCGTGTGAACGTAATCAAAACGTATGTTCGTTTATGATTTTTTTTTTTATTTTCCGTTTTTGGATGGAAATTGAAAACAATAGGTTACTTCCCGTTGGCTAAGGCTAAGATTTATAGACGCTATTTCGACTTTGTTTAACAAAGTTAAAAAAAAATCTTTTGTAAAACAATTCAATATATAATAGGAACTTGATTGGTACTTCTTTTGAATTAGTTCCTTGTTTTAACGACATTATTTTACCTAAAGACTTCGCTAAAAACGCATTGTTTACTTTTTTGTTATTATCCATCGGTGTCTGCTTCATAACCTGCTACGTTTACATGATGGTTATTTTATGATCTTAAAATATGTTGTTCCTTTTAGTTGGCCTAGATTTTTACTGTTATTTTATGAGCCATTATTTATTGAAAGCTTCTCGTAAAAATATATATGTATAACATCAAATTTATAAGTTTTAAAGGGCACGTCTCTAAAATTTGTCAACAATATTCTCTTTTTCACCACACTTGCTCATAACGAGTGTATTATTACATCGAATTTAGACAATTAATTATCTAAATTGCACACAAGCGTTATAATAAGTTGTGGCTCTAGAAGTGTGGTTATGTGACTTCCCGATTAAGTTTCTACCTCATTTCAAAATATAATGTACGCAGAAGAAATATTCTAAATTTAACCGTTTTATTTTTTAATTCAACAAAGAGATTTTTTAATTTCGGCTGTAAGGGACACGTAATAAAAAAAAACACGTCATTATGAAAAATAAATTGGCAGATTTGTAGAATTAGGTCGAAAATATTTAGTTAAAGCAAATGTGTTTTTATGTGTATGTGTAAATGTTTACTGTAATTAATAATGAAATATATCAATTTCAAGTTCATTTTGTTTATCGGTGTTTTAAAATTCTTAAAAAGATAAATCAAACTAATATATATGTCAATTGAATTGAAACACTTTACTAATACACTGTCTTGTATGAATATTGAAATAGACATGAAGAATAATAATTTTCTTAAACTTACAATGAGAATATAAATGCAATATATTTCATGCTCGAGTCCTGTGACCTACTGTCCCAGTTTACTAAATCGATAGAACGCGACATCCTTTCCAAGTATTTTGCACTGCATAAAAAGGAATATACTATCATGAGAATTTAAATGCTCCTTGTATTTAATATTTTCTTTTATAACTATCGTCATTTTATATGTATAATTATAGCATTTGAAATACTATTAATCTAAATTAGCTATTTATTGGATTGTAAAATACAGTGTTGTAACATAACACAATGCCAGATAATCTACGAGTATAATGCTGGTCTATAGTGTGATTACTACACACTGCCAAGATTAGACATATTGTCAAGACTATAATAACCTGCTCTGGCAATGTTTCAGATGAAGAAATTAGGGCTTTCCCGTCCGATGAACTACCCGTATATTTGGTAAAGATAATACTGACTATTAAAGCGGCTTGTACTAAATTAAATCTAGTTTAAGTTTGTTTATAAAAAGTTATTTATTTGAAACAGTTTCATTTTACAACAATGGTGATGATATAAATTTAAATTGTTAAAACTGGATAATGTTTCCATGTAAGACAATAAGTAAAGTTTTACGCTAAATAGCGTTTAAAAAAAGTCGGCCTTTTTTGTTTTTGTATAGGTATTTTGGCTCAGGAAAGTAATTACATTACATTTGATATTAAGTACATCATATTACAAAGACCGATTATAACCATTGAATATCTAAACTACAAATCATTTGATGGTTGTCATGATCTTGCTGGCTTCAACAATCCCTTCTAACTTTTTAAAAATAAAAACAATATCAAAAATAAGAATCTAGCTAGCTGAATTTCCATAGTTTGTTAACACGGCAGAGATAATAATACGTAGATATTATTTTACTACATAGTACCTTTAATAAAAAAAAATCGAAATAAAGTTGGGAAAGACAGAAACTGGGGAAGACATGAAGCTTTCTCTGCTGCGTTACGCTAATTGTATCTCTTTAATTTCATTTATTGATTTTATGACCAAAACACTTGATAATCATGTTGTTATTTCATTTAAAGCTATTATTAGTTCAATTTTTACTGAAACAATTCCGAATGTATACAAGTTTTTGTTACTACCAATAGTAATGTACACGTTGTTGTCATGCCGGTTTGCCGCCCACATTGCGATGTATGATGCCCCAGTATTTTCCCCTCATGCAAGAGAGGTTTCACTAGATAAAAAAAAAATCTCGGCTCGTGCAATGAAGCCTCGACTCAATTAATTTTTATAGTAAAACTGTGTGACGGTTTGAAACGAGTGAATCGCTGGCATTTCCAGCTTCGTAGGTTTTTGTTTTATAATAGTGAATGGTTTTTTCATTCCATCGTTTAATTGGTCCTTTTTTAATTACATTTACTTTTAATGTACATCTGAATACATAGTTTAATTTATATTGTGTAATGCTATTTATAAAATAAGTACTTTTAAAGAATAGGAAGTCTTAATTCTCGTTGATAGAAAATTTGCGGAAAATTTGCAATAACTTTTATCTTTAAAATACATACGTCTATTATTTGGAGAATCGGAACTAGTTTTTGTGGCTGTAACTAATTTCTTAGATATTTATTATTAATGATTTTTTCCAAAAAATAATTCGTTACACTTTCATCAAAATTTAAAAAGGATTTATGTAACTGTCAATTCTAAATATTTCCGCGGTATTCAGAAATTGGATAAAAATGTATTTAAGTGGTTTTTTAGAAGTTTCGTTACTGTTCACTCCCATATACAATTCGTCCGTCGTCATTCATGCGGCGTTGCAAGAGCCTCGTGATATCTGACAAGCCCCGTTGTTTTAGAATGATCGGTTCATTTGCATAACGTCTCGTATCAATTTGATATAAAAAGTAAACTGGAAACTTTATTAAAAAACTGGGCCGTAAATTGCATATAAATGACAATTTGTTTCTTGGATTTTAAACTATGTCATATCTTAAAATTAGAATGCATACTACAAATATACGCGTTATTACTAATTGCAGTGTTAAGTGTTAGATTAAGTTGCTTTTAATCTAGTTTCTGGGATAATAATGTGATTAAAATAAATTATTTTTAGTTGTATGCATACATTAAGTTCTTACTTTAGCGTCCTAAAAGATTTGGTCCGAATAACTATTCGGAATCAATTAACTAATTGTTTTTCAATATTAATCACTATTTTTACTGTTTCGGAGAAAGCATGTTTTTCTGTTTTCTTACAATTTTGCCCTGACCTTTTCAAATCAAACAGAATATAAAGGAAGATCAAATATAAAAGACAATAAGTCATACATTTGAATGCAATTAATGATTAATTCTTGTTTTAGAATGTTTTTAAGTTTAAGAAGCTTTTCTGAAGCTGGGTGTATATAAAGACAACGGTTAATATCACACACAAGGTATATTCTATACATACTGTATATCTGAGCTTTATAACGAAGAACAGCAGTATTATTTCATATAGGCCTAGACAAATCATTAGTTTGCATTCGGCACGCGTTGTCACCTCCATTTGCGGCAGTAATTCATGAAGCGTTAGAATTTGCATTCTAATATGAGTAGTAGGGATTCACAGGTTCTGGCTCACCGCCTTTGGCTCTCTCATCTGTTCTAGCTCACTGATCACGGCGGCAACCCTAAAAAAAAAAAAAAAAAAAAAAAAAAAAAAAAGGTTTTCAGGGTCGCTGAATCGAATGCAAGTATTTAAAATAGCGTAGCTTTAACCGTTTCAGAGATAGCATAACATTAACTAGGCTATAATAATACAAAAGCAATGGGGTACAGTTAACAATGGATCATCCGAGCAAGGGTCGCCTATTGTTCGCTCGAACGCTATTGTTTGAATCGAGTTACGGTCGGGGGGTCTCAGGTACTTTTTCTATGTATAATAAAAAGCCGTCTACATTCCTTCATTAGTCATATTCATTTATTTTAAAACTGTAATTAAACAAATTCCATAATAACATATCATTGTACATGGTATCGATGTCAAATTGATTAATAAAGTAATTCATTGTACAGTTGTGCAACTTGTAGTACAAATACATTAAACAGTATTGACCACATACTGAAGTCCAATTGTTTTGCAATATTTTTTTATTGAAACTCCATCGGTGGCTATTTCTCTTTAAGAATGCATAGTGATATCCAGAAGGTGGTCGTCCATAGGAGTCGAAAAATTCACCAAAACCATTTTTGTCTATATGTAGTGCAACCCAATGTGATCCAGGTTTTGTATCGGGGTCCAAATTACTAATTAAATAAGTAGGAGTTTCCATGTATATCGGTAATCTATTTGCAGCATACACATTATACCGCAAACTTGGATGTATTTCGTTCAAATATTTCTGTAGTTCTATTGTATTCATATTTATTTAAAAATACAACTTTCCAACCCCAGAGATCGCAAACATGTGTGCGATTGTAATTACAGTAACTTATTATATATCGAAAGGGTGATTATTAAAAATAATACAAAGTAAGTTCATTTTAATTAATTTATTCAAAAATGTACACACAAAGAGATACATACAAATATTACAAAGTTAATATTTTTACAATATATATATATTCAACTATTATAATCGACGGATACATTGCGGTTTTTATCTATTTCAATAACATTATCAAATTCGGCGTAAACAATACAGTTAATAGTTTGTACAAGCGTTGACTCAAATCGAACTTCTAATCTTACAGTGCCATGTCTTATAAGATTCCAATGACCTGAAGAGTTGGCTGATAAATCCGGAGTTAAATCAAAAGCTAACAAACAGTAACCGTTCGAATATTGTTCTCTCGAAATTCCATTCCCTTCATTTAAAAAATGTATACCCGTACCCGAAAATAATGTATGATAAGCCGTGGTGAAAATATGGTTTTCAAACGAAGGTTGTAAAGCTTTCGAAGGTATTTGTTGACCATCAATATATAAACAAAATGTGTTAATGTTGTAATTTTCGAAATTAAATGGATTTTTAGTGAGATTACCGTTAAATGCCCCGTTATCAACAAACCCAATAATACATCTTTTTGGGACTTGCCCCAAAAAAATGTTGTCAAGTGTTTTGCCTTGAATCCCAGACGGTATAGTTAAAACTTTCACTTCAGCTCGAGTGACGGGATATTTTGCTGTAGAAAAAGCCAATGCTTTTTGATGTGCAAGTAAAACAGTTGGATTGATTCGTGCTTTACGAACGATAAGTGTTGCATCTGTAATGCATACTTTAAACTTTGAATCACTTGAAGGGGCCATTAAGTTAAATGTTTCTCTAGAGCGAACTAATTTAACTGACATTTCTACACCATTGATCAAGAACTTTTCTTGGTTAAATATATCGCCATGTAAGTGTCCAATCATTTCAATTTCTTGACTTTCAGAAGCTAATTTTTGTCTTTTAACAAATCCTCCATTTTCCTCGCCGGTTTCATTCATTTTGTTGGCTGTATCTTCATACCAAAGGCCACACGTAAGATGAGATTCTTTAGCTGGTTTAGCATAATTCAACAAAGTTTCCATGTAGGCACGATACGCATATGTATTATTTGGAGGTGATATAAGTTTTTGATTTAAATAGACATCAAGTTGACTGAAGATTGAATGCAACCAATTATTAACCGGAGCCACTACCGTTGAGGCAGCTACCTTAGAGGAATCTTGATGCAATATCCTGGCTTTTATATGAATCAAAGTATGAGACAGATCTATATAATCTTCATATCTTCTTACCGTTTTGACGAAAGCATTCCAAAATTTGTTAGTTATGACTCAAACATTTCTAACAGTTTCATGTTACAACTTGTTTCATTGTCTGATAACAGAAAAAAGTTCCAAAGTATTTCAAAAATTTCTAAACAATGAGTCAAAATATTTTTAACAATAGTTAATGGAAAGATGACTAACAAAGACACCTTACAAAATGTTATAAACCTATTCATATCTTTTGTTCATATCGAAGCCGGAATTCATTATCTCAAACCTTTTGTGCATTGGACCCATGAGTCATGGTGTAGGAGCGATATTTTCTATATATATAGGGTTGGAACTGTTTAAGTTACATTGTGAAAGTGTCTTTTCTATAGTGAACATTTAGTTTGTTATATTTCGTGTATTTCTAAGTGAAGTGAAATACAAGTATAAATTTAATTTACAAAGTATTAGTGACATAGATTCATACAACAATGAATGTAAGTAATTTTGTTATTACTTTATACCACACTTATATACACTAAAAAACCATCGCTACACTACGAACAATCATCAATTCAGATTTAAATTTATAAAATATTTTTACAGAACTCACTGGAAATTATTGATGAAGAAAATACTTTTAAAAATTACTACTATCCTCTATCGGATGAAGGTAGTCAGGATTTATTTAGTAATGTACAATCAAAACTAAAGAAAAAGAGGGAGCAAAATATTATTACCAAGAATTTAGATGAATTCTTTGAAGGTCCTATAATAAAACGAAAAAAACTTTCATCCACTGTATCTCGAATCGATGAAGAAGGTAATACCGTCTGTTTATCAACAAACGTTGATGATGGTTCCAGCTCAAGTAAACTTATTAAAATAGAAATATATGACATGAAAAAGATTGCAAAAATAGCCTCCACAGAACATTGGAAGCACGCAGATTTTAGAGTTAAATATTACACAAATGATAAACACAAAAATTCTGCAAACGTTAGAAACATTGTTTACGAAATAACTAAAGAAATTTCTAAGACTGAAAATTGTAAAAAATCTCACTTTAGTAATAAGTAATAAACGCATTCCATTTAATTAATATTCGTGTATATATTATTTACTTATAGTTTCTGAATATAATAATCATGTGTATTTTATAGCTAGAATATAAAAAAACTATTTTTGTAAATACAAATTTTTATTAGTACTTTCTTTAAATAAGTTCGTGTCATATATTTCCATTTTATTGAAACATAATCTAAAATTATATCTGTACCTTTCTTCAACGCAAATCTAATATGGAATGTATAATTTGTGGGGAATAGTTCCAGAGAGTGGATTGAAAGACTCCACATATGATGAAGAATTGTACAATATTTGTGCAGTAGTTGAGGAAAACATAGCGTGAGTATGCCTTCTTAAATTATCTCAAAATTTACAGAATTATTTTGTTCTTCTTCTATAAATATGTTTCTTCTTTGTTTTAGACAATCAAAACAATCATATCAAATCGGGATGGGGTCTAAGAAACTTTGTAGTACGAAGGATGATGACAATAATAAGAAAAAGACTAGATATGAAGATAGGCCATCAACTTCATTATCATCGATCGGGATATCAGCAGACCTCGATGTCGACAAGGTGCAATGTAACACGTGTAAAATTTTGATAACTAGAAAATACTTTACCAATCATTTGAAAAGCAAAATTCATAATAATAATGTTTTAACTTCTCACACATCTCTTAAAAATGTATCAATTGCTGAAACAGCCTTTGGAAATAGAATAATTACATATAAAATTAAAAATAAATCTGATTTATCATCTATGTTAGATTTTGAAACGCCGGAATTGTTTTTAAGTTCTATAAAAGATGATGTGCTATTTTTGATTGAAGAATCTATGCAGAAACATACTGCTTTTAAAGTAAATTTTATACTACACGCAGATTTTATACAACAAACTAAAGATATTCTAAATTCATTTGATTTTCAAACATGTAATTATATAATTTTTCGAGGTGATGACTTAAATATTTTCTTTTCTTCATTATGTGATGCTATAACAAATAAAATAAGTGCTTTTGAACAAAAAGACAGTGGGTGGAGTCTTAAACAAATTAATTGCTTAGACATGAATATTAATAAATTTAATCCGCTACGTGGTACGTCATATATTGATTTACCTAAAGATATTAGTAATAAAAAAGCTGTGATAAACGTAAAAAACTCTGACAATTTATGTTTTCAATGGGCATTACTTTCGGCATTATATCCAGTGAGTAAGAACGCAAATCGAGTATCGTCCTATAGCATGCATGTAAATAAACTAAAATTTAATGGTGTATCTTTTCCCGTTAAATTAAATGATATATCAAAAGTTGAAAAATTAAATAATATTAGTATCAATGTATTCGGTTTAGAATTTAATAAAGAAATGAAAAGGCATAGTGTAGTGGGTCCACTATATTTAACAAAATGTCGTAGAAATAGTCACATTAATTTATTACTCATAAATAGAGAAAGGACTTACCACTATTGTTATATTAAAAACTTATCAAGATTGGTCAGTAAACAAATTTCAAATCAAAATCATGCGGTTTATATATGCGATGGATGTTTATTGCATTTTCCCACAAAGGAAAGGTTGAATAACCATCGACAATATGATTGTTCACATATTACTGTAGAACTACCAAATATAGATAAAAGATATAAAAATTGGTTTGGACAACTAGTGTCAAATACTCAATTAAAATTTGAAAATTTTCATAAAAAGTTAAAGATAGCCTTCGTTATATATGCAGATTTTGAAGCCTTTTTAAATCCAATAAAAACGTGTTCTAACGATCCAAATAAACCGTATACTAAAAATGTACACAAACATGAAGTTTATAGTTTTGGATATTATATTAAATGTTCATATGATAATAGTTTGTCAAAATATGTAACGTATAGCGGTCCAGATTGTGTACAGATATTTATGAATCGTTTATATGATGATTTAAAAATAATAAGTAAGAAAAATAGTTTTCAAAAATGCCCCAAACCATTGACTGCAGAAAATGAAAAGGAAATTGCGAATTCTAAACTCTGTTGTATATGTGAAATAGAATTTTCTGATGATAAAAAGATTTCATATTTTGATTGGTATACAGGTAATTTTAGAGGTGTTGCACACGATGTTTGTATAAGCAAATTTAGGATACCACGTCATGTTCCAGTATTCCTACATAATCTCAGCCACTATGATGCACATTTCATTGTTCATGCATTAAACTTTGTAGAGGGTGATGTGGATGTCATTCCCCAAAACAAAGAAAGATACATATCTTTTTCTAAAACATTAATAATAAATAGCCAAATATTGAATTTAAGATTTCTTGATTCCATAAAATTTTTACCATGTAGTCTTGAGCAATTAGCTAAAAATCTCAACGATGAACAATTTATTACTTTAAAAAATAGTTTTCCAAGAAATGAAGATTTCAGGTATGTTAGGAGAAAAGGTATTTATCCTTATGAATTTATGACATCATACGACTGTTTAAAATTAACATCTATTCCCACTAAAAATCAATTTTACAGTTCATTAACTGATTCAAATGTATCTAATGATGATTATAATCATGCACAGAATGTTTGGCAACATTTTGGTTGTCAAAATATGCTGGATTACTCTAACTTATATCTGAAAACAGATGTTATATTGTTAACTGATGTATTCGAAAACTTTAGAAATATTTGTATAACAACTTATGGATTAGATCCTGCTCATTATTATACAGCACCGGGCTTGAGCTGGGATGCTATGTTAAAATATACAAAAATAGAGTTAGAATTATTAACAGACTTTGATAAAATTGCTTTCATCAAGGCAGGTATTAGAGGGGGAGTATCACAATGCAGCAATCGTTATGCTAAAGCTAATAATAAATTTTTAGATAATTATGATGAAAATAAACCTACATCATATCTTGCTTATTTCGATGCAAATAACCTTTACGGTTGGGCTATGTCTCAATATTTACCTGAAGGAGGATTTGAATGGGTCAGTCCAAATACAAGTTTTGATATACCCGACACGTCTGAATTCGGTTTTATTTTAGAAGTAGATTTAGAGTACCCAGTTGAACTTCACGATTTACACTCTGATTTTCCACTTTGCCCTGAGAAAATATGTATAAGTAGTGATTCTAAAGAAACCAAATTAATACCAAATCTTTATAATAAGATCAGATATAAAATTCATTATAGAAATCTTAAACAGTGTCTGAATATGGGAATGAAAATAACAAAAGTTCATAGAATACTAAAATTTAGACAGAGCTCATGGCTGCAAAAATACATTGATTTAAATACAAAACGTAGAATAGAGGCAGTCTCGGATTTTGAAAAGGATTTTTATAAATTAATGAATAATTCCGTGTTTGGGAAAACTATGGAAAACATTGAAAAAAGGGTTAATGTGAAATTGTTAACGCATTGGGAAAATAACGGTAAAACTCTAGGTGTACAAGATTTGATTGCAAAACCGGAATTTCACAGTTTATCGATTTTTGCAGAAAACTTAGTTGCAGTACAATTGCGAAAAACAAAGTTGGTTCATAATAAACCCATTTATTTAGGATTTTGTATATTGGATATTTCAAAAACTCTTATGTATGACTTTCACTACAACTACATGATGAGGAAGTTTGATAATAAATTAAAATTATTGTATACTGACACAGATAGTTTAATATATCAGATTTTTACAGACAACTTTTACAATGATATTAAAACCGACCTCGTTTATCGATTTGATACATCCGATTATCCATCAGATAATACATATGGTTATCCAAAAATCAATAAAAAGAAACTAGGATTTTTCAAAGATGAAAATAATGGAAAAATTTTAAAAGAGTTTGTAGGTCTAAGATCTAAAATGTATGCATTTGACGTCGAAAATAAATTGACAGCAAAAGCAAAGGGTGTTAATAAATGTGTTACAAAAAAAATGACCATGGAAAATTATAAGACTTGTCTCTTCACTAAAAATATCCAATTTTGCAACATGTACAGATTCAAATCAATTAAACACACAATTTTCACCCAGCAAATAAACAAAAGATGTTTGTCTTATAACGACACAAAGCGTTATATTCTACCCAATAATATGGATACACTGGCGTGGGGTCATTACAAATTAAAATAGATTATAGAAAAATCTGTATGTAAATATTTCTTTGTTAATATAATTTTAATATATATTTCTATTCAATGTTCTAATTAAGTACCTTAATGTTAACTAAAATATGTATGTATTTCGATTAGTTTATGAATATAATATTTGTAAATATGTTGCTGTACACTGCTGTATTTGTATACTAGTCTTAAGATGTATCTTTTATTCAATTATTATTGTCAATAAATAGTTAATATTTGTAAATACTTTTTCTTATGTTTATTTTTTAATATGCATGTAGTAAGTGAATATATAAACCAACAATTGAACGAAATGTTTTATTTCTCTCTGTAACTCTCAAGCATTTACACACATGCAACGTGATGTTTCACTTTATTCATCCATTTACTGCAATAGTTGCAGGTCCAAGTGGCTGTGGAAAATCAAATTTTGTTACAAACTTCATTAAATATATTAATGACATATGTAGTAGGGAGTTTACACAAATTACTTGGTGCTTTGATGAAATGCAACCTTTATATAACTTGCCAAATGTAAATTGTCATCAAGGTATACCAGATCTTAATATGTTTGATGGGAAGAATGCAAACCTTGTAATAATTGATGATCTTATGAGAGAGTCTGATGGTCGCATTGTTGATATTTTTACCAAAGGAAGCCACCATAGAAACTTAAGTGTATTTTACATCACACAAAATTTATTTCACCAAGGTAAAGGACAAAGAGACATTTCTTTAAATTCAAATTATATTGTTTATTTTAAAAATCCCCGAGATAAAACTCAAATACGATACTTAGCACGCCAAGTATCACCAGAAAATCCAAAATTTCTTGAAGATGCCTATCGTAATGCAACTATGGAAGCACATGGGTATTTAATGATAGATCTTAAACAAAACACTGATGAAATGTGTCGAATTAAAACAAAAATATTTCCTCCAGATGTACATTGCGTTGTTTATGTCCCCACCAAAGGCTTTAAATATAGCAAGAATCAACAAATTCCTGTCATTTACACATAATGCCGCGAAGTCTAAACACGCATAAAGACTTACTGAGAGCACTACATAAGCTTAAACCTAAATATAAGAAAGCTCTTTTACAATCGTGTGACGAAAAGGAAATTAACTGTATTTGTGAATGTATACATAACGTCCTCCAAGGTAAAGTGGAATTACCAGAAAAAGAGAAAAAAAAACTTAAACGATATAAATCTATACTGCGGAAATTGTTACATAAAAGTTCTAATAAAATAAGAAAAAATATTATTATTCAAAAAGGTGGTGCATTTCTACCAATAATATTGGGTTCAATTTTGAGTGGCTTAGTTAATTATTTTATGTAATAAAAATGGAGCAAGCTAAGAAAATGTTGCTCATTGAACCAAGTTTGATGGACAAACTAAAATACAACCAAGTTCCTGATAGACCCACTTCTAGATTAGATGCTGAGATGAAAAATATTTTGAATAGTAATATGGATGATAGGAAAAAATGTATTCTATATCTACAAATTTTACAAAGATATTTACACTTTACTGGAGAAGACCGTCAACCTCATGAAATACCAATAATAACTAAAAGTATTGATACTACCACTCCAGAAGTAAAAGTAAATACATCTAATAAAAGTAATTATACCGACGACAAGAGTTTAGTTACAGCTCTGCCACCAAACACTGAAGATAAAAATCAGGAGAGTACTATATCTTATGAAAAACTTCCTTACACGAAAGATCAAATTCTTAGTTTAATACCAAAAACCTATGTAAAGAAAGGTGGGTCTTTATTGGAATTGCTAACTCTAAGTACAAATAAAATTCATTGGAATGATGATGGTACAGTCATTATAGATAACGAAAAAATTCTTGGAAGTAATATAGTAGATTTGTTAAATGATGCAATTAGACCGTTAAAAAAAAGTGATCCAATAGGTTGGGAAAAGTTTGCAACAGCATTGAAGGATATTAAAGTACCGTTGACTTACGTTGGGAATCCAGCTAGAAGTGAATACATACACCGGCTTCAATTAAAGGATATTGACCAAGTATCTACAGATGAAGAGTTTAATGATAAAAAAAACAATCTAGAAAAGATAAAAAAACCTATAAGAAAAAAAAATAGTTGGGAAAAATGGACCCCATACTAGAGATAACTAAGATTTATTATGATCCATCACATCCTGCTGGTTACAGTAGTATTGAAAAATTGTCGAAAGCTATGAAAGGTAAAATGACTAAGGAAGACGTTAAAAAGTGGCTACGGTTACAAGAAACATACACGTTGCATAAACCAGTACATAGGAAATTTCCTCGAAACAAATATATTTTGTCCAACCTAAATGAACTTTGGCAGGTAGACTTAAGTGATATGAGATCTTATTCTACACATAATGACGGATTTAATTATATACTTTGTGTTATTGATGTGTTTACTAAATATGCTTATGCTAGACCTATGAAAAATAAAAATTCTGAAACAGTTAAATCATGTTTTGATAGTATTTTTAGTGAAGCTAATACCACACCAACACATATACAATCTGATAAAGGAAGTGAATTCCTTTCAAAAGATGTAAAGGGTTATTTAAAGAGTAAAAATATAAATTATTATACAACAAATAACCCTGATATTAAAGCCAGCATTGTAGAAAGATTCCAAAGGACACTAAAAATGAGAATGTGGCGTTATTTCACTCACAAAAATACCCATAGGTATATAGATATCCTACAGAACTTAATATACGCATATAACCATAGCTATCATTCTAGTATTAAGATGTGTCCTTGCGATGTAAATTTTGATAATATAATGACTGTTTGGAATAATTTGTATGACAGAGAAAAAGTTAGTCAACCTACAAATATTCCACTTCCAAAATTTCATATTGGTGACTATGTAAGAATCACCAAACACAAACATATCTTTCAAAAGGGATATGAATCCAATTGGAGTGATGAAATTTTTATTATATCTTCTATAATAGATAGATCACCGTGGGTAGTATACACATTAAAAGATTTACAAAATGAACCAATAACAGGAACTTTTTATGAGAAAGAGTTACAAAAAATATCTTATGATCCTACTTCAAGTTATAAAATAGATAAAATTATCGGTTCCCGCTATTCCGGTAACAGAAAGCAAGTGTTGGTCAAGTGGAAAGGTTATCCGGATAAATTTAATAGTTGGATATTGGCTTCTAGTTTAAAGAAAATATGATGAAGGAAAGTTTTTATTTAACATTGTTGAGTAATAGCTCCATGGAATACTTCCCAGAAAATACGACAACCCAGTTTTCAACCAAATTACCGAAACCTATTATACTTGAAGGTAGATGGTCTGTTGGTGTCGTTGAATTTCAATATCCATGCACGATGTTTACAGTTCAGGAACATGAAAATATTGTTTATATAACAAAATGGGCTGTAATGCCCCATGAGGATAAACCTTCACTAATATACTACAAACATTATATACCAGCCACCAACTATGATGATATTAATCAAATTTTAACAGCATTAAACAGCATTGATGATAAAGTTATATTTCGATATGATGAAATTTCAAAGTTTGTATCTGTAACTGTAATGGATGAATCAATAAGATCAGTTACGTTAGCACCTAGCTTAAGTCTTCAACTAGGATTTGAACCAACTAGAAACTTAGCACACAGGGGTGGTTTTGGAAAATGTTCAGCGAATTTACATCTAGGGCTACCATCCCAGTTATTTGTTTATAGTGATATTATTGAACCGCAAATTGTTGGGGATGTGATGACACAATTATTAAGAATAATACCACTAGACCCTTCAAAATACATATATGGAGCTAATAAAATGCATGTTTTCTCACCACCTCACTACATACCTGTTATGCGCAGGGAGTTTGATACGATTGAAATAAATATAAGATCAGGCACAGGACAAAAAATACCATTCCAGTTTGGGACATTGTGCATTAAACTCCACTTTATGAAACTATAATGTATTCCAAAGAATATAATGAAATTTGTCCTTATGAGCACTATTATTCACATCAAGCTGGTCACGGTATTGGTGTGATTTATCGAGGAGCACCGTATCAGCGTGGACATGGAATTGGTAGTTTTTTAGGAGGCTTATTTAGATCTGTTTTACCATTGCTCTCTAGTGGTGCTAAAGTAGTGGGTAAAGAGGCTTTAAATGCCGGTGTGGGTCTATTATCGGATATGGTTAATGCACGCCCCATGGAAGATTCAATAAGAACTAGATTGAAAGAGGCCAGCTCAAATTTACACAAAAAAGCTCAAGATAAAATTAATCGAATTAACATGTCCGGTTCAGGATATATAAAAAAGAGGAACCGTTTGAATTCTCTCATTTCAGCACCGAATGTCAAGGTGAAAGGTATCAAAAAATCAAAGTCAAGTCATACTAAAATCAAAGACATATTTTCATAAAATGTCATTTCTACATAACAAATCATGTGAGTGCATTAAATCAGAGTTAGATTTATTTGCATTACCCTCAACACAAACTAGTATAGAAAATGGAATATGGATACATTATAAACCTATATCATCTCTAGCTGATGATGGGCCTCTCGAATTTCAAGTACCAGGAACTGGTGAAGATTATATAGATCTGTCTCATACTTTGATTCATATAAAAGCCAGGATATTGCATCAAGATTCCTCTAAGGTAGCTGCCTCAACGGTAGTGGCTCCGGTTAATAATTGGTTGCATTCAATCTTCAGTCAACTTGATGTCTATTTAAATCAAAAACTTATATCACCTCCAAATAATACATATGCGTATCGTGCCTACATGGAAACTTTGTTGAATTATGCTAAACCAGCTAAAGAATCTCATCTTACGTGTGGCCTTTGGTATGAAGATACAGCCAACAAAATGAATGAAACCGGCGAGGAAAATGGAGGATTTGTTAAAAGACAAAAATTAGCTTCTGAAAGTCAAGAAATTGAAATGATTGGACACTTACATGGCGATATATTTAACCAAGAAAAGTTCTTGATCAATGGTGTAGAAATGTCAGTTAAATTAGTTCGCTCTAGAGAAACATTTAACTTAATGGCCCCTTCAAGTGATTCAAAGTTTAAAGTATGCATTACAGATGCAACACTTATCGTTCGTAAAGCACGAATCAATCCAACTGTTTTACTTGCACATCAAAAAGCATTGGCTTTTTCTACAGCAAAATATCCCGTCACTCGAGCTGAAGTGAAAGTTTTAACTATACCATCGGGGATTCAAGGCAAAACACTTGACAACATTTTTTTGGGGCAAGTCCCAAAAAGATGTATTATTGGGTTTGTTGATAACGGGGCATTTAACGGTAATCTCACTAAAAATCCATTTAATTTCGAAAATTACAACATTAACACATTTTGTTTATATATTGATGGTCAACAAATACCTTCGAAAGCTTTACAACCTTCGTTTGAAAACCATATTTTCACCACGGCTTATCATACATTATTTTCGGGTACGGGTATACATTTTTTAAATGAAGGGAATGGAATTTCGAGAGAACAATATTCGAAAGGTTACTGTTTGTTAGCTTTTGATTTAACTCCGGATTTATCAGCCAACTCTTCAGGTCATTGGAATCTTATAAGACATGGCACTGTAAGATTAGAAGTTCGATTTGAGTCAACGCTTGTACAAACTATTAACTGTATTGTTTACGCCGAATTTGATAATGTTATTGAAATAGATAAAAACCGCAATGTATCCGTCGATTATAATAGTTGAATATATATATATTGTAAAAATATTAACTTTGTAATATTTGTATGTATCTCTTTGTGTGTACATTTTTGAATAAATTAATTAAAATGAACTTACTTTGTATTATTTTTAATAATCACCCTTTCGATATATAATAAGTTACTGTAATTACAATCGCACACATGTTTGCGATCTCTGGGGTTGGAAAGTTGTATTTTTAAATAAATATGAATACAATAGAACTACAGAAATATTTGAACGAAATACATCCAAGTTTGCGGTATAATGTGTATGCTGCAAATAGATTACCGATATACATGGAAACTCCTACTTATTTAATTAGTAATTTGGACCCCGATACAAAACCTGGATCACATTGGGTTGCACTACATATAGACAAAAATGGTTTTGGTGAATTTTTCGACTCCTATGGACGACCACCTTCTGGATATCACTATGCATTCTTAAAGAGAAATAGCCACCGATGGAGTTTCAATAAAAAAATATTGCAAAACAATTGGACTTCAGTATGTGGTCAATACTGTTTAATGTATTTGTACTACAAGTTGCACAACTGTACAATGAATTACTTTATTAATCAATTTGACATCGATACCATGTACAATGATATGTTATTATGGAATTTGTTTAATTACAGTTTTAAAATAAATGAATATGACTAATGAAGGAATGTAGACGGCTTTTTATTATACATAGAAAAAGTACCTGAGACCCCCCGACCGTAACTCGATTCAAACAATAGCGTTCGAGCGAACAATAGGCGACCCTTGCTCGGATGATCCATTGTTAACTGTACCCCATTGCTTTTGTATTATTATAGCCTAGTTAATGTTATGCTATCTCTGAAACGGTTAAAGCTACGCTATTTTAAATACTTGCATTCGATTCAGCGACCCTGAAAACCTTTTTTTTTTTTTTTTTTTTTTTTTTTTTTTTTTTTTTTTTTTTTTAGGGTTGCCGCCGTGATCAGTGAGCTAGAACAGATGAGAGAGCCAAAGGCGGTGAGCCAGAACCTGTGAATCCCTACTACTAATATGGCGCACTGAGACTGGCAGATACTATGGGCAGTCATGTCTACGACCTCTATATTTCTTTCGTCTCCTTGAAATATTATAAGAGACCTGTAGAACTGACGTAGACCTAGTAGACATTTTGTGTTTCTATAGAGAAAAATGCATTTCAAAAATAACCTAAAGCCTGGTGGATGTTGCATTACTACTTCTACCAATATAATAGATGTTGCCCTTCATATTATCACAGTTTTGTGATTATTATACTTTATTACTAGATCGAAATAATCTTTTAATTAGGGGCATTATAATTTTGACGATATAACATCAAAATGTCTTATTCTTATTTGAGGTGGTAATCTCACATTAGCATTTTTCATTTTTGCTAAACCTACTCAGTAGAACTTAATTTATTTCTTTTAATTTTTGGCTTAGTACTAAAACATAATTTCTCTTTATTACGTTTCTTAATCCACAAATATGAAGAAGATTTTTTGTTTGACAATGATTAAATTATTGACAATGCTAAAATTTGATATATTACTTGAAAATACAATTGGGCATTAGAATACGGAAGTAATGTAAAAAGCATTTAAGCGTATTCAAACTACACAACACCTTTTAAACTAATGGAATTATCGCATGTCAGGCATCGTAAAGTTGAAATGTACTAAAATTTATGATCTCCCGATGTTTTTTGTGAAATTGTCAGCATTTTCGACTCTGTGTTCGTATTAAAACTATATAATGCTACATATTACGGACTCCATGGGTAGAGTACTAAAGTACCTACTAGGGATTTCCCTAAAGTTGTTATGCAAAAAAGGCTGTTATATGATAATGTCGGAAATAAAGGTATGAAGTTATATGGTATACTTATCACTGCACTTATCGTCAGGGGTGATGTAGTTACTTTGCCATGAAGCTATAAAAAATGGGGGCACACACAAGTATCAGAAGTGAAACTTCTTAAAAAATAATACAATCAATGTAGTTCCTCCGCTGTTCATAGCTGCATGTAGCATTTGAGCCCGACATTTGTGACCGCTGTCTACACTTTCGTGATGTTGGAATATACTGTTCTTTCTTTATATAACTGTATTTCTTTTTGTCTCTACTCTATTCCATATATTTTTTCTTGCAAGTAAGGAATGTAAAAAAGCGTGGTGTGTTCTTAAAATTTTAAACTCAATTTTCGTACGGTTATCGTTTATTGATTCGCAGCTCAAGAAATTTCACTCTATAAATGTGAGATTAGTACGAAACTAGGAATTATAAAAATAATGGTTTATCATCGGCCTCATCTTTACCTATAACCAAGTGTGAGGTCAAGCGTTAGACTGTAAATTATAACAAAATGTTGTTGTTTGAAAAAGACTGTTTGATACAGGTGCGCGTACGCGAATTCTACATCGCGATGCAGCGTTGCCCCTACATCCACGAGATGAAGGAGCGACTGCTGGGCGCGCCAGTCGAAGGTATTGAACAAAAGCATTCCGGTGACCCGAGCACAGAGAACGCCATAAACCAAGTCCAGGAACCCCAGGTCGGCACCATCGTCAAAGTGAGCTCATATCCCATTCTATCACCACCAACTGCGTTGAACAAAACACAAGCACCTATTTAGACACTGGCATTGGTAAAACACTTTTTAAAGTAGAGATTGACTTGTAATCGTCATCACCAATCCACCTATATCCACTGCTGAATATAGACCTCTCCTAATGACTACCATGGAGCCTGACGGACATCATTCAGAGACATAGATGGGCGTAATCATGATTACTTTTAATCATGATTAAAAGTAATCAGATACCAGTTATCATGATAAATGTAATCATGATTACTTTTAATCATGATTACATGAGAAATCATTAATCTTGATTACAGTAATCATTCAACTAATCATGATTATTTAAATGATTACTTTTGAGTTCTGACTGAGAGAGAGACCAATTTAAATTCTCGTTTATTTAATTTTTCAAGTTATCTTATTTCGAATTAGCTGACCCCGAACATCCGTCTCGTTGAGCGATTCATTATAAGGGTCTGTGCAGTTGTATACAGTAGAAAATGAGGCGCTGTCGTCGGGCGGAGAGGGGGGTGGGGGGTGGCGTCCAGCGGAGAGTGGGGTTGGTGGAGTCCAGCGAAGAGTGGGGGGATGACTACTAGCGGAGAGTGGGGGGTGACTTTCACCAGAGAGTGGGGGGGTGACTTCCAGTGTAGAGTGGGGGGTGACTTCCAGTGAAGAGTGGGGGTGTCTTCCAGTGGAGAGGGGGGTGTCGTCTAGCGAGGAGTGGGGAGGAGGGGTGGCAAAAAATTAGATAAACTTCCACTCATTTTGGCCAGTGATTTTAACATCAACTTCAGTAATGAAAAATCAAAACCATCAACCGGCGTGCATCTGTATACCATCCACACTTATTATTATTTTTATAACATCGGCCTCGTTCACTTTTTTAATTATCTCGCCATCTATCGGAAATAACTATTATCACATAACATTTTTAATTTATGATGGCTTTCATTAAGAAGTACCCAAATATTATTAAACAGATAGATGGCGCTATATTCAGTACATTGTATCAGGAATTCAGGACCAATGTGTATAATAAATATTTCTAAACAATGAGATATCTACATATATTATATTTAGCATAAATAATATTGGTTTACAGTAGTAATGGTGTCATAATTGCCGCTCTAAACGTCACCCTCCTCACTCTCCGCTGGACACCACCCCCCACTCTCCGCTGATTGCCAACCCCCACACTCTACTGGACGACACACCCTCTCCCCACTCTCCGCTGGACGAGACCACCCCCCCCACTATCCGCTGGACGCCACCCCCCACTCACCGCTGGACGCACCCCCCCCCCTCTCCGTTGAAAGCCACCTCTCCTAATATTTACGTGACGCCACCCCCCCCTCTCTGCTGGACGACACCCCCCCCCTCTCCGTTGGAATTCACTCCCCACTCCACGCTGGAAGTCACCCCCCACTCTCCGCTGGACTCCACCACCCCCACTCCCCGCTGGACGACAACTCTCTAACCTCCTTTCGCAATGCGCGATAAGAAACTTCGTTCCAATGAATATAGGCGAGCGCCGCTCTGCTGTCGGCAGCACATTTAACGTATCAAACAGAAAAGTAATCATAAAAGTAATCATGATTAATTGTAATCCGATTAAAGATTAATAATCCTTAATCACCGAAAAATGATTACCTTTTTTGATTAATTTCGTTAATCATTAATCATGATTAATGATTACAAAATGTAATCGTAATCGTTAATCATTAATCTGATTACATTTTGCCCATCTCTGTTCAGAGAGATGCCTGACATAAAACATTTCCATTGCACGCTGAGCGACTTTAACTTGTGAATTAGCTCCTCTATTACCGTTCATGTCTTGTCATCGTACGTTATAACTAGTAACCCGCTCTCCAAGCCAAATAAATCCATGTATTGGCTTCTCTTTCGAAGTTGTTCCAAACTTATTTGTAATTTATCCGAAACTGCGGTGTCATAAAATGAATTACGTTACTCAAATGGTGTTGGACAAGACTCTTGGCTTGGTGTACTAATGGTAGTTGAAGTAAGGCCTTCATTAAATGATGGCCGAGGGTGTACTACAGAACTGCTAGTAGATCCGTTGCTGGGTGGGCCGATGCCATTAATTTATGGGTACAATTTGGGAACAAGCAGCACAAGTAACAGTCTAGTTGCATAATAAGGAGGCAGCTTATGCTTAGCAGAGGATATAAATAAGCTGATGGTGATGATTAATGTACCGCATTACAACCCAAGCATAACATAGCTGTTTTTTGCATGGGAAAACTAGTAATAGCATCGTCTCGGCCGCGCAAGGGGGCTAGGCAGCTGAGGTGTGGTAGACTCACACCAGCTCAAAACTTTAAGCTGATTACTTGTACTTATGACCGGGATAGTGGGTCTTGAAGTTAAATCACCACAACCCCGCCACCGATAGGGCTGTTAGTGTACTGAGATAATGTGCTTTACGCCGCGTTTATTGGTAATGTAAGTTCGCTTCGAATAATACATTACACGTAATTTATACAAGTCAGTCTCAATCTTTACATGGATGCCTGATAGATTTAAAAGTTCAAGGCAGTTTTCATCGCATAACATTTATAATTATAGATAGATTAGTTTCACTTAGTTTTATGCTGTTGAAGCTTCATTAAATAATTTTATAATAGCCATAATACGGAACGCCATAAAAACTAAAGATGTTTTAATAATAACAATTGTCTGGGCAATATATGTTGCCAATAATTACGTAGGTATGTCCAAAAATTAAAAAATCGACAAATTTCACGTAAATTATTATATGTAAGTATATCATATTTTAGAGGCGGAGCAGAAGAACAACAATTTTATATTAATGTAATAAAATGCGTCTATAATTATTTAGTTACAAAATCAATTAAACATTTACGCAGTTCTGGTGTAGTGTAACTAATACTATAATCAACACCACCCATGCATTAAGTCTTAAATCCAAAATTGTAATTTTCCATAAGAGGAACTTTTTTGTAAAGGCGTTCGTGAACGATAGAATTATATAACTTTTAGCATAAGGAAAACTTTTTACTTGCTCACTTTTTAAATTGTTTTTTTTTTTATAGCCTGGCTTCACAAATTAACTACAGTGCACTTGATGGTAAGTACAGTGTAGTCCAACAATGAAAGAGATTATCAAAGAATGAAAATACGTTGATAGTCATTGTCGTCATGTCGGCCCACATATACCACGACTAAATGTCTCTAGGTGTTTGAATTACTGGATATATACAAGCTGATCCTGAAACACGACAGCCAAAGTGAGTTACTATGACGGTTTTTACACTTATGTACTGTGATCATGATCCAGTTCGGACAATCATCCTACCGCCGAAAAAATAATTCTAATATTACGGATTACTTTAATGTAGTTTTCGGTTAAAAAATAATTAAAAGAAAAAATGACTAAAAACCTACGATAAATACGGATACGAACTTACTACCTTCTGTGTAGCAAATGTCGAAGTTGTAAATGCAGTTTATGAAGTTGCTATTTGTAAATTTCCAGCTAAATTCTGACGGATACGGTTCCCACATATCCCCGGCCCGAGCCCCGCTAGTCATGGACGAGTGTGAAGCCCCAGCGGAGGAGACTGAAGCGCTCACTCCCAGTGAATCGCTGCTGAGGTATCGCACCTGCTGTCAACCAGATACGATCCCCAAAAATGCCAAGTAAGTTGAACTGGAATCTAAATATATATAACTCAAAGGTGACTGACTGACTGACATAGTGATCTATCAACGCACAGCCCAAACCACTGGGCGGATCGGGCTGAAATTTGGCATGCAGGTAGATGTTATGACGTAGGCATCCGCTAAGAAAGGATTTTGATGAATTCCACCCCCAAGGTGATAAAATAGGGGATGAATGTTTCTATGAAACTTTGTCAATTTTAAACCGATGGGGCTGAGACGTTGCATGCATAAGGCTACTAAGACGTTGGGATCCCCTAAGAAAGGATTAGTAAGTAGTAGTAAGTAGTAAATCTTCTCAGATTTTCGACTATAATATATATATAATAGCTTCATAGTTTTAGCGCCTAACGACAGATTAGGCCCTAATTTTTTACACACGCTAAACAAAAGTAAAGCCACAAAAACTATGTCCAATTATTTACAATACTTCTTAACGCGAGCGTAGCCGCGGGCAAAAGCTAGTATTGTATAATTCTTAAGAGTATTTAAGAACCTTTAAGGCGTGATTCGAATTCTGACAGTCGTTGCTCGCCATTTTGATGACGCGGCTGTCAGAGAGCTATGTGCCGCTCTCTATGCGGTTTTGTAGAAAGACATCTGCCGAGTAGCGACTGTCAGAACCCAAAATGTACCTTAAAGAAGCACCAGATAAAATGTGGCTCTAATACTATTACGTTCTACCGACTGAACATCTTCATTTGACTACGAGCAGCCTTGGCTGGTTTGGAAAACTTTAAACTGCCTCCGAGCTCAAGTTTAGATTCAATTATCTTCATACCTCGCAGCCTTATGACGCCGTTATATTTGGGCCCGCAAGATGCAGGCGACTGTCAATTAACTATTTATTCTCTGTTTTCTCTTTTTATTTCTTGGTGTTGGGCGTCTAAATATATTTAATAGATCCTCCCTTGGGCAAAAATTACATGCTATGTAGTTACTGACGTGCTTTGTGCCAAAATTCATTTGACATTGCGAGTGGATGAAATTAAAATCAAAATATTCCTTTACATTCATACATACGTGAAGCTAGTATCAAGCGTGTTGGTGTCTAATATAAAACTTAACTCAGCTGGGAATAATTGGGCAGATAAAAAAATTATAAATCTGGTTTTGCTTGCTGGCAGTGTTTTATATTATCTACTTCCTTATTGTAGCTTCTTTTTTATATGTTTTGAAGAACTTCTTTTACAATTCATAAAGACGGCGTTCAGGGTCACAAAATTCGGCGCGTTATAAGAACTGTAATTTTAAATATACCATGTCTTGTAAAGTTATGTTTTATTTGTATTTTAAGATTTTTAAGAATAACTCAAAGTACTCAAGTATTCATTTGAAACCATAATGTCAGTATTTTAGCTAATTTAAATATTAATAACATCTTGTGCGATTTTTTAAATCACTAAGTGTGCATTACGATTAGCTAGAATCCGGTTTGTTTTCTAGAATTCTTGTGTGTTTGATCTATCGACGCTCAAGTAGCATTTGTATATTTTCTTACTAACATGTTGACCGAAAGTAGGTAGATATTTTCATATGTATGAGAATGTCTTCTGTGTACTTACCACAGGTCAAAACGTAACCAATGATGCTGAATGAATAAATGCAATAGGTAGCCGATTTAATGTGTATTTGAGATCCGATAATGAATTATTTATATTTCGCTTTTGTAATAAATCAGTGCAGTGAATTGAAAGAATACAATTCTTATAATATGAGCTCGTTCATCATACATAAACTGGAGTAAGTTGAATGTTAAATCAAGTTTAATATTTTCTCTTAATTAGTCCAAACAAATTGTGGGAAATGTAAACATATCGTACAATAGACATTTTTTTTACACTGACTCGACATAATGACTACAGTGCACCTGATGGTAAGTACAGTGTAGTCCAAAAATGAAAGCGACCTTAAAAAATATACATTGATAGTTTCCGTCGTCATCTCGGGCCATATATACCACGACTGAAGGCCTCTAGGTTTATGAGCTACTCGATATACACAAGCTGATTCTGAAACGCGACAGGCAAGTTACTATGACGGTCTTTACACTTGTATACTTTTTTAAATTAAGCAGGCCGAATGTCAGATTTATTTTTCTTCAGGTCGCATTGTACTTGCACAATATATTCAAAATAAGTTCCCACCTATAACAGTTCTGCGAAGAATGCAGAGTCACTATTACCAAAATACAGCAAAATATTGCGCTTTATTTAATTAACACTAGATCTATCGGCAAATAACTTATATGGTAACTATTTTAGAAGTAGGTATAATATTATATTTAATCTTTGTTGTAATCTTGTTCAAATCCATAATATTTATATTATCTTTTATTAGTAAAATTCGTGTTACTTTTCAGAACTAAAAATATTAGAAAAAATAATCTGAGACAAATGTGAAGTCCCGTCATTTTAACTGATAATAAAAGAGGATAAATGAATTTTGATTGCTACAAAAATGCTTCTATTGACAATTTAGAAATGTGTATTAAGAGAGGAAGCACTCTCTAATAAAAGCACTTCCACGTCGCACGGATGGACAATCGATTAGATGGGCCCCGCATACCTATACGATTTTAAATACAGGCATAGGCTACCCAATGTTCTAATTTGAACTTTAACACATACTTCTAAAGTCGATTATGTAATATAAATATTTAAGTAGACGCATTAAGAGCGGTCAACGCTTTTGTCCTGTGTGGAATATACAGGATGCGGATATGACTTTTATATTATGATTAAAGACATACTTACAATAGGTCGTTTATTAGTGTACTACAAGGACAAAGCCTAGATCAGGCAAAAACTATCAGAGTTACACGAGCTTTACGATTCAAAAGAACAACAAGCACCTATTTTGTTGTTTTAGGTTTCTGCGTATTACTCGGTTCCGTTTAGCGACTGTTGATTTTTTGCTATAATAACCTTCACGATTTCCTTGAATGAACAAATTTTATGTTTACCAACAAACTTAATTATTATTTAACAATTCAATGCTATATTACGACCGGTATCGCATCACATGTTCAGAATGTTTTAATATAAACGACTACTGAACGTTTACTTAAAAGATAAGATACTTTTATTAGTTAAAGTTTTAAAATGGATGATGTTATAGTTTTTCTCACATGTTCAATAAAAAACTTATGATATCGGACACTATTTTAATCAAAGTTAATGTAATATACTTTCATGGCCATCATAAGTTTTATCGAATTTTGGAATTTATGAAAAGCCTTTCCCATTTTTGATTAGAAGACAAACACGCTTGGAATATAGGCATCACTAATATTTACAATGCAAAAATATTGTATAACGCAGCCTCAATACCTTAATTAAAAATCAATTTATTGAAATTGAGTAACGCAAATTCCAGACATGGTTTCGTTTATAAATTAAGTTTAACGCAGACACTCATAATAATATGTAATTATGTATTGTATTCACAATACAAGGCCGTGCTTGTAAGCATTATGTCATTGATAAGTTTAACTCGCAATTAAAATTGCATTGGCGTGGAATAACGTCGACTTGGCTGTTGATTGAGTGTTAATGACAGAGGTAATCTAGTAGATCCGCTTACGAATATATTCAAAGCGTCTTGGTGAAGCAATTGACATAATTGTTTTTAACAATTAATATCATTTAACAATGAAAACGAATACTATTTATTAAACGAGCTGCGTGTTACTTTATATAGATCTTATGAGAATATAACAAGTAATTATGATTTCAAATATTTGTATGTTTTGTATGAATGTTATCTTTTAAAGTTTTTTTACAAATAATGTATTTTGGTGTATCCTGAAATTCATTCATTGATTCTAAATATGAAAGTTAATATTAGTCATTATTACTAAACACATGAACATAGTCTATAAGTCTTAGGTGCACGTTTGATGCCTACTTAGTAGATTGTAATTTTTTTTAACAAAAAATGTTATTCGATTTATGACGTGATTTTATGTTTGTTTGTAATTTAAAATAAAATTGTAGTCAAATAAAAAAAAAAGTTTATTAATAAAGAACAAAGTTGAGTTGAGTTAAATGTAAGAAAAAATAAAGATTAAAAAAAAAAACGAAAGAAAATTGTTGCTGACCCTATGAAGATTCATAATGTGAGGATAGCTTGTAAAATGTACATATAATGCCTAGTTTGGACAAAAATTTGAGTATGCTTTTAGACTTATTATGACACTTTCTAGTTATATAATTAATGAAACACTTAAGCGTCGTTAATGTTTATTATTTAAAATGGTACAAGTACCTATTTAGAGCTTCTTTGAAATTTTATTGCGTAACAAGACAACCAAGTTAGTATTTGCATGATGATTTTAACATGTTTCTTCACAGTCCAACTCTAATTATTATAATGTTTTCATTAGACGTAGGTAATGGATGAAAGGATTTCTGACCTAGTTTGTGAATTGTGATGAAATATTCTAAATGTTGTAACTAAATTTTTTTTACACTGGCTCGACATAGTGACTGCATTGCACCTGATGGTTAGTACGGTGTAGTCCAAAAAAAAGCGACCATGAAAGGCTGAAAGTCCATTGATAGTCTCCGTCGTCATGTCGGCCCACACATACCACGACTGAAGCATACAAGCGTAAAATGTAATCAGATTAATAAAAATGATTACGATTACATTGTACGTTTTTTACGATTAATATGACTGCATTTTGCTCACCTATGTTTGAAACGCTACAGAATCTCAGTTTGCATACACATTTATGATTTCTTAATGTTTTAAATGGATTTAATCATGATTACAGAGCAAGAAAATTAAAATGACGAATACATTTTGTAAACGTTCATCATTAATCAGATTACAATTTGCCCATCTCTTGATTGAAGGTCTCTAGGTATATTAGATATACACAAGCTGATCCCGAAACACGACAGCTGAAAGCGTGTCACTATGACGGTCTTGACACTTGTATACTGTGGTCATGACCCAGTTCGGGCAATCGCCCTGCCACCATAAATGTAAATCCTTAAATGTTAACGTTCTTGACCAAACAAATAATAATACCTGCAATTTAAAGAGAAAATATTTCGTTCAGCTGTCTTAGAGTACGGTCAATACATTTTGCGATTTCGGACGCCCAGAATTTTTATATTCCTTACGAAAATTTAAATCACGATAAAATGCTTTCCTTACGTAGTCTAAAAGGTTATTTAAAAGATGTGTAAAGAGACTTTTGAATAGGCCGGCATGGTCATGCCAACTATCGACGGGCAACATTCAGTGTCTCTATAGCTGCGGTTGTTTATTATACTAGTTAGTTGCTTTAGCTTATCATCAACTGAAGTGAAGTCACTTTGCTGAGATAGTAAAAAAGTAATTCCATAGTAGAGGAAGGGTGTGTTTTGGTAGGTAAGATATAAATTACTTTAAGGGCCGGGTTAGTGGGTCGCTCGCGCAGCTTCCTAATTCTCTCCGGGAGAGATGTGCCTGTATCGACCGCCCGCCGCGAGTTTTGCTAGGGTTGCCTCAACGCTTGAATAGTTTAATAACTTTCTTTTTTATTTTTAAGTAGCTAATTTATAATTACAAACACAGTTAGGCAATATAGTTAGATGCCTCAGATTTGCAGATATTTCTTATGGTGGTGTTGTAATGTAGTTAGATCAGACCATGCCTTTAGACTTTGTTTAAGATTATACTTATAAATTTTTAGCTTTTATCTAATATTTTCCAATCAATAAATTTAACCTTTTTAAAGATATAATAAAAAATATTTTGTTTTAATTTTAACAATATATAGCCAAGTAAAATACTTTGCAATGAGATTAATTTATAATATTAAATATATAATATATATTTTCGCTGGAAATTTAACCTTTTGTGTAAATTTTTGTATCTAAAAAGAAATCTAATAAGGTACCTTTGAATCTATACTCAAAAGAGCAACTATGAGTTTCTTACTTGCCTTTCTTCGTAGATTTTGCTTTCCGAAGCGATGATAGAATTATTTTTATCGTCTTTCATTTGGCGATTTGAATTACTCATAAAAATGACTATTTAAATAAAGGTAGTATTTTATTAAAGTAAATTGCTCACTTATATGTAGTAATTTTACAAAATTACAACCCTCAGAAGTGTAATTCAAACAAAGGGCTCCCTATGAGGGTGCCGCCCCTGCTGAGCCGCGCAGCATCCATTACTGCGCAACTCAGAGCACACTAAAATCCGAGGCACAGTACGGACCCGCACTTCCGGAGCTTTATGCTTCGAAGGTGCTCCATACCCTTCTTTGTCCCTGACCCTATAATGGGTGACTCTTAATCCTCCCGTGAGTGTTGAGTGAATTGGATAATGGGGAAAGACAAGCACCAGCCTGCCGAGGCAGAGGTGAAGGTAGCTACGGTGGAGTTGGATTCCGTAGACAATATGGCGACCTTGCCAGTGGGGCAGCACCTTCAACAGGGCAGTGACATCGCTATAGCCGAAAAACACAATACCGCAAACAAAGAGATGGAACTCAAATGCGTCCAACCCAAACCTTCTAAGAAGTATGTCACGAGAGATTTAATGCCTTACGAATTAGAATAAAATATCTAATTAATTATGCCGATAGTAATAAAGTACATCTAATTGTAATAGTAGGATGGTTCATTTTTCATGATTATTTTTATAGTTCATTTTCGCTGACAAAATTAGTGCTTAGTATATTTTGAAAATAAATTAATTAAAAAAAAATCCGATTCGTATGTGTGGATACAATTAATTCATTAAAAATCGTTTAACATTATCATTTTTTGTTCATAAAAATAGATTAATATATTAAAATTCAACTACTTACTTATCTTCACGCCAAGTCCCTACTAAGCTAACTGAATAAATAGAATTCAGCTACTTTTTATTTTTACAAACTCCTTCGCCACAATATTTAAAAATACGTTAATTTTAAAATATTAATTTTAGTAAAGTATAGTAGATAACTAGCGGTAGTAATAAAATAGCGCTTAATTAAAAAAAATATGATATTACATAATTGCTGTTTAATATGTGTACGTCCTCTTTCAGAACATCATTGTTCATCATCTCCAGTTTCATCTACGCGAAACTTTTAGTAGTTGTGTGCATCGCTTATGTTGTCAGCGATGTTATTACGCACAACCTACCCCTCTACTACTACGAAGGATTCTTCACTTATCTCTACGGCATGAGCATATTGTTCTTGCTTTACGTCTTCTGCTTCTTACTTCAAGGTTTGTGCGCTCTTTCCTTTTGCTATAGTCTTATATTATAGGTATAATTACATAAAACAATGAATATAAATTCAGAGAGCGCGTGCTGCAGCGGTAGTCCACCCAAACCTAAGCCTCCGCCAAAAGAAAAGAAACCGAAGAAAGAAAAAGAAAAGAAAACCAAAGACAAGGAATGCAAGGACGGAAAAGAAGGTAAAGAAGGCAAGAAGGAAGGAAAGAAAGATAAGAGAAATAAAGAAAAGGACGGAAAAGATAAAACTACTAAAGAGGCAAAAAAACAAAGTCAATTCCAGGTGAGTGTATTTAGATTTTTTACACGCAGCACATCCATTTTTGTATTAACAATATCTTTTTTTTTTGCTTTCGCGTATTGTCCCGTGTCAGTTAACAACAATACATTTGTTTTAATATTAATTTTTAATTATTTTATTTTGTGATATATGCACAACTTCAAAAATTTACCTTTCACAACTCATGGTTAGTGTTGTAAAGGCTTCGTTAAGAACGCAACAGGCCGCATGACCCATTTTGTTTACGCTGCCTACTTTTTGTTTTTTCCATATCATTTGGGCAGGAGGTGTATCCACGTAAGATGCGCGATAAAGTGCGCCAACAGCAATTGCAATTACAAATGGCGCAGTTGTATGCGCCCGATCAGGTGAGGTGTATACATCTTGACGATCCTGCTTGGTCATTTGTGTTTACCATTCCGAAAGCTTTGGATGTGCTGTTGTAGTTCATAAAAATAGTGCTTGTTGTTGTCCGCTGATTTATCATCTTGCTTCCCATTTTAGGCTTTGTTTAGAGACCACAAGTAAAGGCTTTTAATATGAGTTTGTGTCCCCCGTGATAATATTAACTTACCTATTACAATTTATAGTCAATGTACTAATTACGCAATAATAGCTCTCTTCCAGAATTAAAATAAAAATGCTCTTAAGACAGAGCCACCTTCAAGTGCATATGAGAACATACTTAACACCTTGGAGCAATTATAATAATAATAATTAAGAATTTATATATTCTTCTATACTTATATATTTGTTAAACTGTCTTCAGCAACAAGATATTGTGGAAATTGAAGCAGGACCTGTGGCTAGACCTATGCGTAGGCGTAAAACATCTCAAAATGACCATAGCCATGGTAGTTTCTTCCTTCGGATTGGAGCAATCGGTAAGGTTTTTTTAATTTGGTTATTTATGTTTGGTATTCGAGAAATTGATAATATTTATCTATTTCCAGCATTTGGGTTGGGAACTATGATTTACAATGGTTTGGAATTTGGAACATTCTTCGAGCTACCTTTGGAATCTCCTTGCTATTTAATTCTTAAAGGAGTCAATCCTGTTTTGCAAATGGTGTTTACTTTTATGCAAATGTATTTTATATTCATGAATTCAAGGGTAAGAAATTTTATAGATTTATCGAAAGAAACTTATAATATTTGGAAATTATCATATGCTTTTCTATTTTTCAGCTTAATATTCATCGTTTTAAAGTTATTGCCAGATTTGGTCTAATGCATGTCGTGGCTACAAATATATGTGTTTGGATAAGAACGCTAGTTTTGGAATCACTTAAGGAAATTACTGATTATCATATCAAAAACCCTCAGGGTGTTCCAGGGGAAGGCGTTCTTGGAAGTATGATAAATTTATTTTAATATTATTTAATTTGTTAAGTAGCATTTTGGATAAATATATTTTATTGTATCTTCAGAAGTCATCCGAAAACACACCCTTAGACATTCTGGTAAAGTGTTTGGCGCTGTAACTACTGCTGCTACTACAATAGCATCAACAGCTACGACAACAGTTAAAACTCTTACTGATCAAGCATTGAATACGATTACTTCAACATCTTCGACACCTATAACTACTTTAACGACAAGTATGTATTTGTATTTACCTGATATATTTGTAGACATATGAATAGCGATTATATGTGTGTCGTCACTAATACGCATGTTATATTTACTAAAACATATTTGAACTAATTTTCAGCGACTACTCCTTCATCATATCATAACATGGGTAGTGGGATTCTTCCTCGATCGAAAATAATTGATACCTTAAAGAGTACTATAGGCTATGGTAACGGTATGGGCCGCGAATTCAAAGATTGGCCTAATGATAACCCTTTCACCACCTCTTCTTTCGAACCTTATACAACAGAGCCCGATAAAGTGACTCAGACACAAACAGCTATGTTGGAAGTATTCCAATTTCCTTTTACATCCACCCTGAAATCAATTGTTAACTCACTTAACATATTAACGCCAAGCACAACATCGAGATCGTATTTTACCGATTCAGACGACTGGGCCAATAGTGTTGAAACATATCGTGTTGACGAACCGCCACATCTACCAGGTTTGTCGTTGGAGTGTCGTTTTGACATCATCATATCTCATCATATCTAGCCGATGCACTTTTTATTTGCGAACTGGCCATTGTTTAAGTATATTATAGTAGATAGTATTGCACATAGTTATCCTAAATTAATCGTAATAAGGATGTTATAAATTCTGTATTTGAAGCATTTTTTGCATGGTTTTAATTTGTGTCAATTTTGTAATATTAATTTAAAAAATCTGTGTAATATAATATTAATTTTTATTTTAGATAACAAGAGTGCTGAGATATTTGAATCATTTGATGGCTTAAATCCTGCAGCTTTGATTGCCAATATCGATAACTCTACTGTGTGTGGAAGAAATCCAATTATGGGAACAATCGTTTCTGACTCCGCTCCGTATCTATACCCATTCATCATTGAATATTCTTTAATCGGAGCTGCGGTTATTTATGTTATGTGGAAGCATATTGGCCGCTATCCCAGGTAAATAAGTATTTTCTTTTGAAATCAGCATTAGAATAGCTATAGCATTGAATAGCATCACAAACGTAATCCTTAATAAAATCACATTGAATCTAGCCCTTAAGACAAGATCAGCCTGTGAAAAGTATTGGGAATAGTGATGCTTGACTGACGCGTGCATACGCGTTCGTTTGGTTACAGCGTGGCCAACGATGAAGATCTAGAAAGACGTCTGGAGGCTGTTCTCTCCCGCAGGGCTGCTGCTTTAGCTGCAGCACAACGAGGCAACCGTGTCGACTGTGCTGGCGCATCTAAAGGACTGTTCTGTGGGCTTCTTCTGTTGGTTACATCACTGATTTGCTTGATACTCTTCTTCGTCCTGATCAGACATCAAGATTTGAAGCGCCTGTCGATTTACTTAGCAGATGTGTCTCATTGCGCTTTGATGCTGTTGTCGATAATAGCAATTCTGATTGGATTTATACGGTAAGATGTTTTAAAATCTATAATGCTTGTATTCATACGTAATTGTATTTGTTTTTTTTTTATGTGATGCTTCATAGCTACTTCCTTTAATTTTATTTTTATAATTTACATTTTATGTTTTTTTTCCCTTAATCCTCTCTTATAAATAATCCTAATACCCTTTTATCCCATCTCAATATTTTATCGGCTCCAATCTTGCGTCGATTTGCGCCTGTCTCATTTCAAACACACATTGCAATTTTGTTAATTATCATCCACAAAACTATTTATTTTCCCGGTAATGTTATTTCCATTTGTTTTTTTTTTACCATTTTTGGTTTCACTTACATAGTGGTCGTGTAATGCAATGGAGCTATAACCCTTCCTCCTGTACCGAGCCTATTCGCAGGGTACAATCATTGAAGTTCCGCTTCGAAGAACAATCAGATTTGAATGACATCTTGCTTCGCGTGTCAGCATTTGGACTCTTCGTGTACGCCGTATTCTGCATTATCGCCGGTGGCATGGGCGCTTTCACCCACGAACCGAGCCTGCTTGTAATGGTTACCGGATGTCTGAGTGTGCTTCAGGTATTATAACTTTTATATTTTACATATCTATAAGCTTTTGTTTAAATATCCTTTATTGCAATTCACATACATTTATATTACATACATTATACATTTGAAAATGCAATTTCCTATTAAGTATAAATAATTAAAAGTTATGATTTTGATAAATACTTAATAGTAATATATTTTAAAATAATAACAGGTGGTACTCCAATTGCTGTTTATTGCTGATGTATCCCGACGTCGTGTTCATCTCCCAGAACAGGAGCGTAGTAAACCAGCTCGTCAAGCCGTTACTTTCTTGCTCATTTGTAACGTTACAATGTGGCTGATTTATACGTTCGAAGCTCAGAAAGTTCTTGCAAACCCTGTAAGTACAACTCCAATTAGTATTTTTAATCATCATTTGCTCTGCATCCACAATACTTAAATAAACTTTCTTTTTCAGGTCCAGCTTGATTTCTACGGGTTTGTCGCTTGGTCTTTGGTTCAACGATTCACTCTCCCGCTTTGTATTTTCCATCGGTTTCACTCGGCCGTCACTCTCGCTGAAATTTGGAAGACCAGCTACAAAGCCCGGCTGGAGTGAGAGGGAAGACAACCTAAATGAAAGTTGGCTGTATGGCCCATTTGACAGAAACAACCATTTCCTAGAAAGACCTGGGATGGTATTACTAATTTCGTCCTAATCCAGGGCAACAATTTTGTATTTAGGAGGATTTCATTTCGTAATAGTTCCAACATTTTAAATATTTTTAAATGTTAGAGTAGAAATTTAAAATGACTTTAGAAGGCGTAGTTCATTATTATTAGACGTAATGACTTATAAAACTTAACGGTAATTATTGTACCTAGATCTTTCAGCTTCTGCACCTAATTATTCCTCATATTCTTTAATTGAACTACACGGTTGAGACACATTTACCACATTCCATATTTTTACAGATGCAATATAAATTCATTTTCTTGAAAGACTGACATGCGAGACTTTGAAGTGACCAAACAAACATACATCAATTTTTCAGCTCATTTTAATTATTAGATACGTAAAATCTTGCTCACATTTCGAAACTGTATATCTAATTATAAATTTTAAATTTTCGATATGAATTTTGAAATTAGATGTTTAAATAAAACACGCAGAGGAAATCGATTTCCAGTTGTGAAAAGCTCCCTCCTTTGTTAGAAATAATTTGAGTGCCATGGTTTTAGGATTAAGGCTTGATTCAAATTTGACAATATTTTACATTACTTTGGAATATTTTAAATTTTTGAAACTGTACATCATTGGGAATTCATACTTATGCGCTATATAGGTACCTACCTAGGTTATATATTAGATATTCAGAATATATGTTTAACTTTGGCGATTTAGCAACAGGCGTACGTACACGTGTTATGCAATATATTAATAGAGGTAAAAAGTAATTACTATATATACTTAATATAAATGTTTCTGAAATTTTATTAGCCGAATTCGGTATAAGATATTAAAGTAACAATGAAGATTAGATGTAATGCTATTTAATCAAAACACTATTATAGTGTTCCAATAAATATATCTATTAGAATAATTGTACTTAAAAATAGACGGAAGCTGTGCTTCTTGAATTGGAAAATATAATGCTTAACGAGAATAATTCATAAAACTGAATAATAACTTTATTGCGACGGGGCCATAAATCTTGTTATCATTACACTGCATAATTTATAGAGCTGAAATTCTAGTAGTATTTATTACTCACGCCAGACAAACTACAATTATAATAATGGAATCATAAATTAAAAGTAGAGTTTTATCTCAATGTAATTGAATGTTGTGGATAAAAATATTTATATAAACTGTTTTTCGATGGTTATAAATGTTTAATAAAATAAATTTTCTAACTCGGCTGAGAACTTTTAACGCAAGAATACACATTATATAGGCATGTTCAGGGTGCTAAACATTTTCGCCAGTGGCCAAAATATTTAGTTTATGGAGATTTATGACATCATCAAACTTGCTAATAATGCCATATGTCAAAGCGTTCACAGAGTTCCAACGATAACGAAAATAACGCCATTTTCAACCCACCTCGATATTAATCAGATATTATTTATCCTCATTAGAGGATTTCATAGCGATCTGACAATTTGACAGATTTTAAATGTTATTAGTGTGAGAACGGTTTGATTTTCGTGCATTCATGCATTTATATTTACTAACTTAGCCAAAAAAAAAAATGTTTTAAAATTAAAACAAAGTTTTTATAATACTCATCATGATAACAGGATAATAAGCAATAAAAATTCACAATTGAAATAAAATAACTTACATTACTCTTAAACTGTTTATGAAGGGTACAGTTTATCAATTTCGACATATTTGACTGTAGCTTCCCGAACTCGTTGTAGGTGATTGAAAGTGGCGATATCAAAAGCAGCATAATTGCACTCTGAATAATATAACTTCTATCTCTGATTGTCGTTATGAACTGAAAGGGCGGACTCAACACTTGTCAGAATTGAGTCTGTCCAAACCGGAACGTGTGTTGACTATCTATAAAATAATATAAGGCATGATATTCGTAGTTGAAAATTCGATAAATAATACAAAATTTAACTGTCTTAAAATTAGATAAGAGTAAAAATAAATCAGAATTTTGCATCGTTTTACAGTCTAGATGTGTTAGCGCTGATCTTGTCTTAACAAAACTATATTTTTACTTAAGTCATTTCAGTGCGAACTATTTTTATAGTGCATCTTATTTTTACACAGTTATTGTGTCTTAGCGACACGTGATATCATTTTCTATGTTATGGATTTTGTATAAAGTAACTTATAATATAACTTATTTATAATAATGATTATATTTATTAATTTATTAAGATTTAAACAATAAATTATTGCGTTAGATTTTAAGAATTATGTGTAGGTACTTTTATTGATATTTTGAGAGAAGGTATTGGATTATTTTATTATTCGGTAAAGTTACAATCTTTACACTTTATTATAGATATTTAAATTATTGAAAGAGGAAAAGTAAGACTCTTTATAATGTGTGGGATATCATATGTTATCAAATTTGTAGCGATAGCGCTGCGTGTATGGCTTGTTTTATCACTGCCGATATTTTTAAACAATAGAAAATCATAAGAGTTCTTTGATAAAATTATACTGTATATTTCTTAACTTGTTCAATTTTGTAGGTGATGTATACTGTGCGGTATCTTAATATTTGGAACAATATTGTATTTTAATCATTATTTCTGTAGAGGTATGTGGTAATTTAATCAACGCTATACGCATAGAGAAACCAAAAATCCACGATTCTACTTTATGGCATATTGGTTAATAATATTGTATTATGTAAATGTCTATTTGAATAAACTTAATAATACTTAAACGTAATAATATTTTATTTATTTCCTAATCAACAACTGATTAATTTATAAATATAAACTAGTCTTAGGCTGAGATTTATAGACTTTACTAAAACATTAAATTTATATTACTCAACTTGTATCATATACCTATTAAAGTACACGAGCCAGATTTAAAGCTCAAAATATACCTACCTATATAAAAAACTTCAATAAACGGTACTTTTTTTATCATTTACAATTAGTTTTATTTTCAACAACAGGAAATATGGTTTATTTTACTAATTATATTAATAGAGTATCTCGTATTTCAGTTTATATTTCACTGAACACGCTGGCACAATATAATTTCTTTACAACTAAACAACTATAATCGACATAAGCAGGGATCCTTATAAAAACAAATTATTTGTATAAAACAATTGTACTTAATCAACAAAACTGTAATATCAACTATAGGCTTTTAAATAAAAGAACAAAATTAAGATAATGTCAAATACCTAATGAGTTTGAAACGTTTGCATTTTGAAATCACTAAGTCAGACCGAAATAATCTATTATTAGGTTTGCATCTATATCATTTTATTTTTTAGTTTAGTTTAGCTGCACAAGCTGCTGCTGCAGGCTGAGATGTGCCTAAAATAAAAGTCCCACAAAATTCTAAAGGAGTGCATAGAGTAAATTTGTAATTATTTGTAAATATATACAAAGTGTAGTAGACTTTTGTAGTTTATGTGTCAACGTAGCTTATTTTTTTTTAAATAATTGGTTTTTACTTTTTGCTTACAAATGCTTTGACAATCTGATAGCGCAATGGTAGTAAACCTTGCCTGCAAATTTTAAGGTTCCGGGTATTGGTCCCGGTAGCAACAAACGTTCCTATGGTCAATAGATTAGTTTATCGTGAGTTATGGATATGTATCTTTCTCTAGTACCTGTAAATAATATGTAAATCTAAACACAAATTCACCAACGACGGGCTCAAAAGGTCTTTTACCCAGTACCATAAAACTTTATATTAAAAAAAGTGACGGCTGACAAGTGACAGATATGACGAATAATAAGTAGTTTTGTAGATATTCTTCTTTGCTGATGGTGAAATAATATTGAGAAACATCTCTGAACTCCATGTTCATTGTCAAGTTTGTGTTGTGTAAAGTGGTAACTACAGGCAGTGATTACAACAGTACAATATGTCTCCTTCAATATCATTAAATGTGCTACTACAGTGCGGCTTGTTATTATTATGTGCAAATTGCGTGAGGTTGGAAAATTATGAGAATAGTTTCATAGACGGCCGTGTTAGAGACTTATCTAGGAGTTTTTCTTGGTGGCCGTCAATACACAACGGTGTGTTGAGAAGTAGGCGGCAAGCGAACTCTACTGGATCCGTAGGGGCGACTGAAGGAGGAAAAGTGGTGACCAATGTACAAACTCCTCAATTACCGGTACAACTTACAAACTCGACACACGGTTCTGAGCAATCCTCGTCAAAAGATCCGAAAAAGGTTGGAACTCCAGCAGCTGAAGAAGTCCATCAAGAAGATACTGTTCCCAAAGGTGATTGTGTATTGCAATTTTTACAAAACATATTATTTACCTGTTTTGTATAATTAACCCTCTTGTAGCTTTTTAAAATTCTAAAAATATAGTTTATTAAAGGTAGTAGCAGTATCATTGATGCTGCTTAGTGACACAAGCAGTCAAACATTATTGCTTCTTTATTGAAATGCACTCCATACAAATCTTGTTTTGTTTCCTGTTATACAATATTCCTGCTGACACTGTTTTATCAACATACCATTTTAATATTATGTGGAAAAAGTATAATTGAAGCATTTAATTATATTGTAACATCAACTCTCCAAGGTTACAGATTTTTAGGTTAGTACTATGAAAATTTGTAGATATTTTCCTTATAAATAACCATGTGGTTGAGTTTCAGTTGTATTAGTCACTCCTAAATTGGTACTTCTTGTAGCAAATATTGATATAGACATTGTACTTTGATTGTGCAATAGGGGTATGTTTGTCACTATATTCTTGAAATTCTGTTATCAATAAAATTATGTTAACAGCTGTTTTTTTTAACAAATATTTGAATATTTCTATTCATTATGTATAAAATGACTTGTTTCAAATTCAGCATTTGTATTCAGTATAAGTTTAAAACTTCGCAGAAAAAAAAACATAACTTGCATAACCATAAGTAATGACAATGGACATCAAAAATATGGTTGTGGACAAATGTTAAATCTTAGAATACAACTCACTAAGAAGATAAACAATAGCAAGAAGTGCATATTAACTGAACTATCTATTAAATTGAGTTAGTCATAAGAAAGTTTTATAATTTATAAATGTGATCTAACTCTTTACTTGATAATATGTCTGTGGAGTTACATCAGAATTAAAAAAAAAAATTAATGTCATTATTTTTTAGCACATACCTAATATTTTTATATGAATGTTGAGGTAATGTCTTAGTTTCCAAACAAACATTCTGATTTTTTTAGACATCCTTGGGTCATAAGGTTTAAATGGTATGAATATTATTTTGTTATTTAAAAAAAAACTGCTAAGTTAAGGGTAAAAAAATATATTTTATAAGATTTTATCAGTTTACATATCATTTTACATGTTATTTACATGTTACACAGTTTACATGTTATTTATTTGAGGTTTTTATTTTTATTTGGAGGTATATCATTTCCCATGCTATCTAATAGTGAAATAAAAAAATGACAAAAGTCAATCTGTACACTTTTTTAAGTAGGGAGGAAAATAAAGCAAACATACAATTTTGACTAAACATCCAGGGTATTTTTGCTTCAGTTTGGAATTTCCACATCCACAGAGTTGTGGAGATCCAAATATAATTTAATAAATCTCTTATGCTAATATGTTTTTATCATTTTTAAAAGCTATATTATTAACTTTGCTCCATAGATTAATGTAAAAGTTTGTTAAAAATTATTTCTAAATTTTACAAAACTAATGAGCTATTTTGATTAAATATGAGTATAATTATATGTTTTTTCTATAACAGTTTCAGATAATGCTACAGATACCATCACAACTGTTGTTTCAAAAGCAACAAAAACTGATGAACCTTTAGGCAATACAACAATTACTGATAAATCCATAGGAAAGGACATTGATTTCAACAGTCCAGGTGTAATGAAAAGGGGTTTTATTGTTTTTGGTGGATTCTCTCTCCTGGCAGTAGCATATTTCATATTCTACAGGTATTTGCTTATTTAAAATGTATGACAATCACTCATTAGTAATTAATCAAAAGGTCAAGTGAAGAACCACAACAAATATTGGTAAACAATATTAACCAACTGTTGATAATATTCTAGCTACCTTTTTTATTTATAACTTTTTTTATTTATACCTTTTTTTATTTATACCTTTTTTTATTTAAATTATACTTTTTTATCAATATGTCATTATGTAAAAAATTGGAAGTTAACTGAGTGACGTTATGTTGAAAAGATTTTTAAATCATGGTGCACTCTGTAGTATTAATAAGGAAAACTGTAATATTAATATATTTATATTTGTCTAAAGTTTTCTCATTACAATCTATTTGTGCAGACCATTTTCCTGTTGCTTTGAACCCCACCTCTACAATATTATTTGTGCAAAATCAGAAATATTAATTATATATCATCATGCTATATACCTTTCGTGGTAAACAGATATACAACAGTGGCTGTATCCTCCAACCACAGTCATTAGTGTGCTGTGTGTATGTATTACTGGCTGTATGTTGTATGTGAAATCAAACTATATTTTGGTTATAGAGTGATTGCCAGGACTGAGTCATGACCACAGTACACAAGTGTAAAAAACTGTCATAGTGAATTGCTTTGACCTGTCGCGTTTCGGCATTAGCTTGTGTATACCCAGTAACTCATATGCTTAGAGACCGTCAGTCATGGTATATGTCGGCCGACATGACGACGTACACCATCAGAGGATGAAAATCCTTTGATGGTCGCTTTCGTTTTTGGACTACACTGTACTTACCATCAGGTGCACTGTAGTTACTATGTCGAGCCAGTGTAAAAAAATAGCAAAAATAAAAAAATAGTTATTATCAAATTTAAAAAAATATGTTTGTTTTTTATTAATTAATTTGTTAAAAATATAGTATAGTTGTATATACTTCTCTTGAATTGTACCAATTTAAATTGATTGAACCAACATTATATACACATTATTATTTTTTGTTCTTAATAAATACCTATTGCTTATTATTTCTAGGAGGAAAAACAAAAATAATGATTCAGGCAATTCTCACAGTATAGCTGATTCAAATCCTTTCCGTTACGGAGTCCTCCAATCTGATGACAAAAGGGATAATCTAGAGTTGTCAAGAGTACCATTAACAATGGAAACTGATGATGATGAAGATGAAGATTTGGAGATTTTTGACTTGGAGCAAAAGAAAAAATCATTGTCATATGTTAATTTACAGATGAATGATGAGGATGTTGTTTTAAATCACCCAGATAGTAGAGAAAATGAAATTGATAATCTTTTATTAGACATAGAAGATGGTAACTCTGAAACATTGATTAATTGGAGCAGTAATGGTAATAAATCCATATTATAAGATTCTAGTGGTGTGAGGTTGATTTTAAATTCACATAAATAATGCAAATTGAGGAAAACAATATAAAGTGTATAACATATTTTATATACCCTGATACACCGTGAGTAAATAAGGATAAGGTCTAAGAACTATGTACTGCTGCTGTGATGAATGGCTGTAATTGTTTCAATGTCTATTTTGAGTAAATCTGATTTTGTGTGGAATAAAATTAGGTTCATGCCTTTTAGCCTATTCATAACTGGTTAAAGTCATGTTAAGAGCTCTGTCACTTGTGTAGAATGATAAAAAATTTGGCAAGTCTGAATTTATATTTAAGTCACTTTAGAGAAAATTGCTAGCTTCGCCTTTTCGACGGATGACGGAGTGTAGCAATTTAAGTTGACAATTTCTTGGGATGATAGTCAAAGTTATAACTGATTGATTCTATGTACAAGGGCAAAAGTCAAAATTATAAATTTTATAGATAAGAACTTTGAATCTTGAAATTGCCAATTCTAATACACCTGATACATATTCTAACACTCAAAGCACAAATGATTAATATTATAAAATATATTAATGGGTGAAATGATTATTCTGATGTTCAGGTTACCAGTTGTACATTCAAAAGCAGGTCCTGTAAAATGTAAAAAAATGATTTCGGTTCTTATAAATGGACAATACATACAGAGAACCAATTGAATGAAAAGTTTGTGTTTTCTATGTAAATTGCATAAATAGAAAAAGAGACAGGACAAATTGGCACCAGATGCGGCTAGCATTTACCTATTACTGTTATCAATGGAATAATGCTAGTGTATTACTATGGAGTCACGAATCTATATCACGCATTTATATACTGTCATAGATGGGCAACCAGATTAATGAAAAACGATTACGATTACATTTTGCGTTTTTCATCATTAATATGACTACATTTTATTCATTTATGTTTTAAACACTACAAAATCCTCAATTGCATATACATATATGATCCTTTAATGTTTTGAAGGGATTTAATCACGATTGCTGAGCAATAAAATTAAAATATGACTACATTTTGCAATTTTAATTAATCAGATTAGATTTTGTCAATATCTGCTATATATTCCATAATATATTGTTTATGCTGATACTATTGCCATATCTTACAAATTATTTACATTTGATTTAGAACAGTAGAAATAAGAAATTGAACCAATTACAATGAATGTATTAATTTGGTAAATCAGCCAAAACTATTTGCAAATATTATCATGTTACTAAGATGTGTATAATAATGCGTGCTTGTAGATTATGATCTGGCTCAGTTTAACCTTCAAGTATGTTCACACATTACGTCATATGTTTTAACAGAATCTATTATTTATAATGAACTGATAATGCTTTCATAGCAGTGGCGTGAATCCCATATAGATAAAATTTTATCCAATTTGGACTTTCGGAATGTTATTTTGGCAAACACTAGAATTTAAGTTAATATATTTAATAAACGTTCAAGTGTATCCGGTTCACACGGGTTAATTTTCCGCAACTCGATGTCTGAGTGCGCCTATTTTGCGTGAGACCGGGTCGGGGTGATTTCAATCATCCCATCCCAGTTCCTTCAGGAAATCCGCCAGCCGCTTGATGTTGCTGGTTGCTTCCGGATGGGACGTCGTTGTGCCGAGGTATTGTGCCCAGTATACTGCCATCTCGCTACATTCGAGGAGCATGTGCCTGGTTGTCTCCTCTTCTCTCATGCATGCTCTGCACAGAGTACTTTCTGTGACACTTAAGTAATAAAAGATGTCTATAATAACCGTGTCCCTTGACTTCGGTGACCCTACGTATCTGTAATTTACTGAGATGCAGAATAGTTTTACGTCAAAGTGTAACAAGATAATGCTTTATATGGGATGCACCCCACTGTTTCATATTAAGTTATTAGAGATAGACATTGTATAATAATTAAAGCCCAGTTCCACGAATGGTCCCTTAAATATATTGTAATTTTGTATGCAACTCAGAATTTTTAATATTTGAATATATATACATATATATTAATATTTATGATTTAATTAGTAATATATTGTTAATATTGTCTTAAAATTTATTGAGTATTTCTGAAACTGGGCATCAAACACTTAATTTAACTTGAAGCTTATTTTTTTGCCAACGAAATGTATTTTACTTGTAAAAAGTTTGATTCAGTTAATAAAACTTTTACATTTTTAAGTTTACCAGAAGTGTTTCAATCATTTATGTTTCCAGTTATAAAAGGCTCAATTTTGGTGCCAAACATTTTAATATCCAAGTTTACATTGTCTATTAAAACATATTGTTTTTGTCTGTAATGTTTAGATTTATATTCTCTTATTTTAAAAACTTTGTCTCCATTTATCTGTAATTTGCTTGTAAACTGATTTTTTTGTTATTTTTGTAGTGATTGTAATTTTATATAGAAACAGTAATAATTTTATTATAGTTCCTTTCTCCTCTCGGCGTTAGTGATAAATGAATTTGTTTTTAGTTTCTTTTGTGTCAAAAGTAATTTAGAGATCTTAAAGCGGCTCCAAAGGTAAATGATACCATTCTGTCTATAGGAATAAGTTTAACTATGGCATGTCTTTAAAATATTTAATTTCTGCATTCTTAAACAACACAGCCTACAGTATTACCATAATTTTAGGAGCATTTCTCTCGATTGATTGCATTTGAATTTATTAATTTTGTCAAACCAATCAACAATCTTAATATAGTAATTACTTACTTATTAAAACAAATATATATGGTTGGACAGTTAAAGATTTTTGAATGAAAAATACATGTTGAAACTTAGTTTGAAAGTCGGCAGTGTGACAATGTTATTCCTATTTTGGTTTGTATTCCACATGTATTTGTTATTGTGATGTTTTGTGTGTGTGGGCCACTGGCAACCCTATAAAAAGTAAAGTAAATAAATTGTGATTATATACTTAAATAAAATTTAAGACTATAGAGTCTCGTTTGTATGAAATTATAACTTTTTTTATTATATTTAATAAAGGAACTTACGTGAGTATATATGTTAGCCCATCGTAACGTTACATTAGAATACATTTTATTTTGGTAACCCAGGGAAAAATCCTGTATCCTCCGGTGTGCCAGATTCTTACTGGCTAAAAACCCCCGCGGTGTCATTTCATCCCTGCTAACCGAATCTGGTGGTCCGCATACTTCTTTCGACATTAGGATACCTAACATATAAGGTGACATTGATCTGTATAGACTATACTTCGCAACAGTCAATAATTTTAATAGAATTTGTTAAACATCCCGACGTCTAGTCTGGTCAGACCATAGGCACAGGTAGACGTTTTTCACAGATTCTGATCCGATACACTCTGTCAATGTAACTTAGTTCTCATATAGATATATGTATGTTAGTAGAGTGTAATTATGATTATATATTTTTTATGATTATTAAAGTGTATCCTTGATTAAAATAGCTGTGGAAGTACACCAGTGGGTTTTTAGTTGGTAAAAAATTCCTAGTATACGTTCAACTTGCCTTCTTTTTAAGTTTTTACGATCTAGGCAGGCTACGTGCATAATGCATTTTTTAATTGAAAAAAAAAAGAAGGGCGTTAATTTAGGGATCGCTGACATTTAAATGTTTTAGGAGTGCTGGCAACCTAAAACTACTTCTGTATAACAAACATGATCAACTGTAGCAGTTATACGTATGTATTGTAGTAGTTATACGAGCTAATGTGAAAATATTATGAAGGCTCTGAAGCAAGTTTTTTTTGGTAACTAGTTTCCATTGTGCAATATAGATTAATAATACAAAATTATCTGATGTGTAATAAAGAAAGAAAAAAAAAACATTTATTTGGGACACAACATACACCACAGCAGGATAGGTTACTCGAGATAGAAAACAACAAAAGCGAATACCCTGTCATGTGATGATGACCAGCTGAGCCACCCAGCGCTGATTTTCAGCTGAAACACATAGTGACAATCGGCCAGCATATTTCATACTAACGTGTTCATATAAAAGAGACAATTTAAATCAGAGAAATTAGAAAAGAGGAAAATTGTATTTAATTATTTGTTAAAGTACTAGTGATTTGAGTCTTGAGAAAGTCTAATTATAAGCAAAATATGTCAGCTGTTTTCAATAATTGACTTCTTCATCATTGTTTTTATATTTGGCTTTTTAAAATCCCCTTTCTGATTATAACGGTGTTTCCTTTACGAGAAAACGTGCCATTTTGGATTCCTCATCTTGTTTTGTATTTATTTGTTTTATTTCTTCTCTGCTTTTATTGTTCTAAAATTATTATAATACAAAATTTTTTTTTTTTTAAATCTTATCATTGTCGGAAATAGGTACGTGCGTTCAGAATGCTAACTTGATTAGATTGAACCATGTATTTTTTATTCTGAAGGCTTAAAAAAATACAAGAACTAAAAATACTCAAAATATTATGTTTAAATTGAAACATAATTTTGTAACATGCTTTTAATCTCATGTTCTCTTTGAATAAGGTCACCCAGATAAATATTTTGATTATACCAAAATTTAATATATTTACGTAAATATATTTTAGTTTTGTTTGTTTAATTTAAAATTCATATTTGATTATTCCATAACAGCTAATTGATTAATGAATTTTGGAGACAACGAAATTGATTGTGATCTTATATATTATGATTAAGCAAACAAGGTACACCTGTATCCATAATCATTCTTTGCACAAAAGATATATTTTTTAAGCCTTTGTACTGAATTGTTTAAAACTACACAATTTTTAAATGAATCTATGTGAACTTCGTGCCTAATTTTCCTAAGCACGTTGCATGAAAATAATTAGTCAATAATCTGGTTTTAAGTATAATATATTGTTTTAACTTTTATCATATCGGTATTATAATTATAAACGAATAATCACAAGTTATTTGATTTTTAGAGGAATGTGAGGTGTGATATGATTCAAAATTAAGACAACATTCCGCATTGCAAATTCTGCTCCACATTTAGTCACTTTCCTAATATTTTTTTTGCAATGACTTACCAGTTGCCTAATGTATAAATTATCGTAAGCACTATCTTTGATAATTATCACAAGATTAAAGCTTTGGACTGTGATAATAGACGAGAGATAAAATATTTTTGGGAAATTTCGTATTTTTGTTTAGATTTGTGATTGTAAATTGCTCTCTGCCACATTCTGGTTTTTATCGGCTTAAATTCTAAACACACATGTAGTCATAGTGTTATGATTAAGAATCAAATTGTAAGTTGAAAGTAGTTCTTTTTTTTATTATTTATAGACGAACACTTGACCTCAACCACACCTGGTGGAAGGTGAAGATGAGTTCGATGATGAAACGCAATCTAAAAATTAAGTTCGAGACTCTATTAAATAGGCGATAGGATACAGTATTTTACTATTTCATTCCTCAACCCGGTCTGAAATAAATATTTTTCTTTTAAATCTAATAGCTACCTATATAGTAGAATATATTTTTAGCCAACCATCTGGTATATTTAATATTTTTCTGGGACATATGCTATCATAAAATAGGTTTATTTTAATCTTTAGTGGCTAAATGTTTGTATTTTGTTTGTTTGTTTAAAGCGTCTAAATGTGTTTTTCAACGCTTGAATATTATAGTTATTGTTTTTATTTTATGCGACTAATTTGGAAGCCGATAATAAAAGCCAGTGTGTGACAAATTTAAGTTAATGTTAATATAAATAATTTAATATTAGATTTGCTTGATAGCACGATTAAGGCTATCGATTAGTTGTTTACTAACTGTAACGTAAGGTTGTTTATAATTTAATAAAGATGTATAATTTTAATTGTTTGTATGTTAATTTAGATGTAAATTTACACTGAGTGACATTTTCATTTGAGCCTGCGTGGCTAAACCAAGCTAGTTTAGCTTGCTCACTACAGCATATCATACCATGAACGTGCTATCAACGTTTTAGACACGGTACGAGGCAATACGGTCTACTTTGTTCACTAGAACCCATCGACAGCGTTTAATACTTGTTTAACTACTCTTGTTTGTTCCGCCTTGACCTCTAGAGACCTAGATGTTTGCTTACTAGTACTCTGATCGTAGAGGCACAGGCCAACACTGTTCATAACACGCGACGGTCTTGGTCGATAACGACACAGTTTGAAAATAATTTCATATATTTCTATACAAAAATACTATTTTCTCTGACAAGTTTCTAGCACGGTCATAGTACGATACGGTGTAATGGACAGAAAGCTTAATGTATAACGTTAAACGAAAAGGAATAACGGGACATAATTTGAGAAAAAAGAACTGTGTTATTACGATTTTGTAATTATTCGTCTTGCAAGGTATTCTCCCGATAATTTGAGAAAAAAGAACTGTGTTGTTATAGGATAATAATACGATAATAAGATCGGTTTCTAAGAATGACTTAACTAATACGCAAATCTAAGCAATGGGTACGTTGGTATTTAACACGATAAACCCGATGCCGGTCCCTGAGGACGAGTTTTAAAGTAAAAAAATAAATATAGTTTCAATGAAATGTGATCAAATGAAGTTTTAATGGCAAGGGCGACAGATCGCGATACCCTTCACGCAATACAACATTATATCGCTCGCCGGCTGCCGGCTGAACAGAAAAGTCAGCAAATTCAGGGCCGGGCTTTAACGTGTCAAGGTGTTATTAGCTACTAAATATCCTTAAAAGTAAAAACATTTTTTTCTATATTTACAATTTTTTTTTTATAAAGCTCTATAGAAGTTCATATTACGAATTAGATCGCAAAAACAGTAGTATTGTTGGAAGAAATTTTATTTTAGTCTCGTATACTGGCGAAGCGCACGTACAAGCTTGTCTGTCTGCGATATTGAGATAAACGAACCGGCATATTGCGGATGCCGGTAACCTTGCTCCTACACGGAATTCACTGGCTGCAATGAAAGGGTTAATTTACTAACCATGTCCGGATTCTATTGTATTTACTGATAACAACAAGCGCCACGATAATGCTCTCGCCAGGTTTGAATTTCAGAGCTGAAGTTAAACATAATATTTACTATTTTTGGGCTTAATAATAAATGCCCCATATTTGATTGTTTACATACCCGGGCTGTTAAACCAAACAAATAATTAAATAGAAGAGTTCACAGTAAGAAATACCAGATCCAATAAAGGAATCCAGTAGAGGATTTTATTTGATGGTGGGGCTATTGCCCGAACTGTGTCATGACCACATTAAACAAGTATGAAGACCGTCATAGTGACTTTCTTTGACCTGTCGCGTTTCGACGGTTGACGCGTCGACGAAGGAGACTATCAACGGATATTCATTCTTTGATAGTCGCTTTCGTTTTTGGACTACACTGTACTTACCATCAGGTGGACTGTAGTCATACTTCGTCCACTATTATATAGTGTGATCCAAGTAGAGATACTTTTTTCAATAGCCTTTTTTTGACAGACCACGTGCGAGTCGTGTCATGCTGTCATGTTATTTTTGTTTAGTATTGTTTGACGTTTCATTATGCAAACACTTACGCGTGAACAGCTTCGCTCTATGGGCTTTTGAAAAGTTCCAAGAAAATCCGACGTTTTCGAAGCAAATTTTGTTCAGCGTTGAGGCCCATTTCTGGCTCAATGGGTATGTAAACAAGCAAAATTGCCGCATTTGCGACGAAGAGCAACCTGAGGAGATTCAAAAACTGCCACTTCATCCAGAAAAAACAACGGTTTGGTGTGGTTTGTGGGCCAGTGGAATCATCAATTGCCACCAAGATTGTGTGATATCACACCGTTAGACTTTTTCCTGTGGGGATATGTAAAGTCTAAAGTTTATGCGGACAATCCCCCTTCGATTCATGCCTTGGAGCTAAACATCACGCATGTCATTCGCCAGTTACCACTTCGAAATGCTCGAACTAGTTATCGAAAATTGGACTCAACGGATGGACCATCTGAGACGTTTCCGTGGCCAAAATTTGAAAGACATAATCTTCAAAAAATAAATGCTAAAGAATGTTCTTTCAAATGATAATAAACATTCCTCATTAAATTTGATTTTCTGTTTTTTTGGATATTTTATTTTATTTATTTTTATTTTACATTATAGGGTGCCCAACATGAGTAACATAAGACAAGAAAACAAAAGGATCATGGTACTTAAATAGAACATATAAATGCCCCCACAATTATAGGGCACCACAGCATGCACAGTGATTAATATATAATGTTAGTTTACATTAAAGAACTATAATAATACTCCAAAAAAAGAAAAAAGATATACATATATAGACACAACACAAAAGGATAATATTGTAGATCGTATAAGTCATGAAACTGTGACTGTCCAAGTAACACAAAGAAAAAAGAAATACAGTCACTTTCTACACGCTGTTCTAAATTTTGAAAGAGAGACAGTCAGGTCCAAGTCTCCGAATCGCGAGAGTGTGTTGTACTGCCTGCAGATCCTTGGCATGGTAGAAAACTGTCCAAGATTAGTTTTAAAGAAGGGTATAGAAAAAATAAATGGAATGCTGTTTTACGGGACAAACGAGATGGAGCATTAAATTTTAGATTATTGAAAAGTTCTGCGCAATCTAGATAGCCATTGAATATTTTAAATAAAAATATTAGGTCAGATGTTTTCCTGCGACTAGCTAAAGATTTGCATTTTATAAAAAACCAGTCTATCATGATAGCTCAAGATTTTATGCTCCACATTATCACCTAGGAGAGATTGGTAAACAAAACGTTGCACACTCTACAAGCGTTTATTGTAGACCTCGTAATTGGGATTCCATACAACCGAGCCATACTCCATAACAGGACGTACAAGGCTCTCAAATACCCTAATCTTAGTATACGGAAGCTTGAAGCTTTTGCAAATACGTGTGATGAAACAAAGTAATTTAAAACTTTTGGATACCATTTCCAGTAAATGTAAAAAAATTAAAAAGTAGAGAACCTCGAAATTAATTGCCCATTATTAAAATTATTTAGTCATTGCGTTTTCATATTCTGAATCAATGTTATAGAAGAAAAATCTTTATTTTTGTGGTAAATCAAAACCCGTCGCTGACCGCTCAAATGTAAGCTGCGGGCTGCAAGCTTTTCTTTGCACAAACCTGGTTTGTATCATAACGTCTTACGTAAATAGTTTATAATGGTGTAAGCTTACATTTAATTAAAGAAAATGATATACTCGTAGGCCAACTAGTACACTATCACCGCAAGGGTGGCCTTAGCGGATGATGAACCGGTTTGTATGCGTGAGAATGGTTTTAGGTTTGAATTTCGGAACGTACATGTGAGTTTTACCAGATTATGTATGGATTTAAGCTCCACATGCTGGTAAACATCGTGAAAAAGCCCGCATGGCATCTAATAGAAGTGTCATGTGTAATTGTCCTGAGAATGGCTATCAACTGCACTACTAGCCACTTTGGGTACGAGATATAAGCGCAAAATGAATACAGCCACTTATGTATTTCTGCTCACCCCGTAAGGGAATGTAGTGTGACTATATATTATTATATTTAGTTAGATGAAAGTTTCTACAAAGTATATAGAAACTGCTTCAATTACCTTAAATAATCAAATAATATAACTAAATAAAATGAATTATTAGAATAGCTAGTGTAATAATTAACAAAACATCCATGACCGACCATTGGCCTTACTAAAATATTGTTTCAGTCCATTCCGCGCTACATCTACTACCAGTGTTATACTGAAATTGGAACTTGGCCCATGTAACACGAGGGAAGCGAATTTGCATTAACTTCTTTATTTCTTACTGAAGTATACATAATCATCATAAAGTTTGAATCACTCCAATACATTTAAGTAGGTCTATCCTGAACCAATTGTTTTTCCAATAAACAAAATATTTGTTTAACCCATTTTAAATTTTGGCGTTTTGTATGTACTTATTATAAATACTTTTAACAAGTATTACACGCGATGAAAATGATCAAGGACAAACGTATAGATACAGAGGAAGTAATTTCTCGCACTCGCACGAAAACTCAGCTACGCTCTACTTTGCTCGTGACTATGGCTTGTGTAACCAGGTCGAAATGTCGAGTCATAATTTAAAGTAAGTTTTGTCGTTCATAAGACCTATTAAAATGTTTAAAAATATTTTGTTATATAATTGCATAGTATCAAACTTGTCAAATACCTGTCTATAAATAAACAAAATATAATAGGCAAATTGAGAAGATTAATTTTGTTTTGTGGTCAATTATCACACCATCACAGCTTTGATTCTTCGAGTATAATTAACAACAAAGCCACCTTTTAACCAAAATCTAACAATAAAGGCGTACTCTAGAGAAGAAAAGCTGTGAAATTTCATACCCTCGCTGTGAGGGCAGCGACCCCTGTGTGCCAGACTCCTACTGACTAAAAACCCCCTGAGTGTCCCTCCAATCGCTTCACCCCGGCCTTGGAAACCAAATTTATCCACACTTCCAGGAACCGAAAAGCCTTGTTGTGGGCTACCTCTCTGAAGGGGGTAGGAATAAAGATCCTTCCAAAATCTCTGCACAATCTCTCCGACACAGCGTGCCGTTTCCCTCTCATCTCTCTCTTTCGTTTCTCTTTTGGGAGTCGAAGCTGCTCGCGTCCGTAAGCTTTACCCTAGTTTACCTACACGTGACTCCTGGGTGGTGCTAAACGAGCAGCAGCGAGGTGGTAGGGTGTCGGTGCCCATCTGGATCGCAACCACAGTACATGGGTGTAAAGCCCGTCATAGTGACCAGTTTCGGCTTGTCGCGTTTCGGGATTAGCTTGTGTATATCCAGTAGCTCATATGCCTAGATACCTTCAGTCGTGGTATATGTGGGCCGACATGACGATGTAGACTACCAATGGATTTTCATCCTTTGATAGTCGCTTTAGTTTTTGGACTACACTGTACTTACCATCAGGTACTCTGTAGTCACTATGTCGAGCCAGTGTAAAAAAAATCCGGGCAGCAGACTCCTTCAAGTTTACTGCCCGGAAATTGCTGACGTTCTTCAACATTATATAAACAATTACTTTATCAGAAGCCTTAATAATTGAATTAAACGAGGTTCATACGTTCCAAAACATTTGATCATTTCTAAACAAGTAGAAAAGTCGCTTGTGTTCATGTAACCCAATTTCTCCATCAGAATAGAATTACATACATGTATAATATTTTAAATAACAGTATGAATAATATTTCTTGAATTGATTTCGCTTATGATGTGTAACCTCCCCACATCGCTGGAGGGTCGCGCGCGGGACCATGGCCAGAGGGTTGGGCTGTCCGGGCGGAAATGAAAAATAAACACGTCCGGACGTCGCACGGCGCCGGCCGCGGAAAATGGAAGGGCTGTCGCGTCACAAACTATATTTTATTTTTTTAATAGAAAGAGTCGTAAAAAATAAAGTTTATTTTGATTGTTTAACTGTGATCATTGATAAAAAAATTATAAATTAAAAATCAAAGAAAACGCTTTTATACCATTACGTAAAAAATAAATTGTTATTAGTTTAGAAATCGTTTTAATAGTTTACAAAAACGAATATTAATCAATTTATGCTTTAACATGAAACATATCTTACATAAATATAATTTATAAGTTCATGCTGAGATAAAAGCTTATACATTATTACTTTTTTTTTTAATTTAATTTTCTGTAAGGCACACATGTCTCAAAAGGCGATGGTTGAGTAGGCTCGACAGGGGGCCGATCCACCTGTGTGGTTAACACATCGAGGTTACAGCAACTACTCCGGCGTAGCAGTCTCAACCAACCGCTTGCGGGTCGATTCACGTCTTTATAGTCGTAGACGCGTAGGGTGCGACCCTAGGAAACCAGTTAGCGATCCTCGAGAAGTCTGTGGAGCGGATTTTCATACTTTTTCGAAAAATACCATCATACCATACCAAGTATCAAGGAAGATTGAGATCTAGCCCTGCTTGTGTGCCACGGTGAGACTGTAGAGCACTGATTACAGGTCCCACACCCCTGTTAAGATGCGGATGTAGTCAGCTTGGGATTTTGAACTCAATAAGATTTTTTCGCAGGTAATAATGATGTCAGAATTTGATGATTATTATGATAAAAAAACCATTATTATTATGATTTATGTCAGATTAGGTATAACAATACAAATGAAGTTTTTTATTGATAAACTATACCTTCACTATTTTAATTTCGTTTTCCTTTATTACTGAGAGCTAGATTAATGAGGTTGTCAAGTATTGAATAGCTGGATCGATGCCTCTGCTAGGTGAATAGGGCGCGTACTCCCGTCGAACCCAATTAATTACTATAATTACACGATTGATTAGCGACATGGCTTGTAATTGATATTTAATGAATTACGATCTATTCACTATCGCGAAACATTTTTTTTTACACTGGCTCGACATAGTGACTACAGAGTGCCTGATGGCAAGTACAGTGTAGTCCAAAAACGAAGGCGACTATCAAAGGATGAAAATCCATTGATAGTCAACATCGTCATGTCGGCCCACATATACCACGACTGAAGGTCTCTAGGTATATGAGCTACTGGATATACACAAGCTGATCCCGAAACGCGACAAGCCGAAACTAGTCACTATGACGGGCTTTACACCCATGTACTGTGGTCGCGATCCAGACGGGCACCGACGCCCTACCACCTCGCTGCTGCTCGTTTAGCACCACCCAGGAGTCACGTGTAGGGAAACTAGGGTAAAGCCTACGGACGCGAGCAGCTTCAACCCCCATGCATTTAGATACCATTTTTTTATAATCACTACACTAGCCTCGTTAATTTAGCCATGCGTTCAATATTGTACTGACCTGTAACTTTTTTCTTATAGTAACTTTTACTTAGTGAGTACTTTTATAAATACTAACATAAAAAAATACTGAAAAGCCATAATAAGTATTTGGATATTAACTCACGTATACCTATTTAATCTTAATAGCTCGTTATAATAAATAGATTCTTGTATAATAAAGTTAAGTCAGGTTTTCAATTTTCTAATAAATAGGAACATATTATTTTTGTATTAGAATTTGGAGGTAGGGTAATGTGTTTTTATATTCAACTAAGGCAGTATTTTTGATGAGCTAAAATACATTACGAATAAGTTTATTGTATATTTCAAAGTTCGAGGCTTAACAAAATCATCTTCACACATCTTATCGGATTGTGAAAATGGCGATGTTTGTTCAATGTGTTCGCCGCTCCACGTTCGCAACTCTTTTAGTTTGTGTTTCAACCAACTTTGATTGAATCTCTCTTTATTCTGGCAAATTGGTAAAACTTCCTCTATTGCTTTTCTTTTCGTATTACCTGTGAGTTTAATTTATGTTGTGTGCTTAATAAATAATTGTAGGAAAAAGACGGTTATTATACTTGCAGTTAATTTAAACATTACATATTTTAAATATTGGTGTCGAACAGAGTTACATTAGTTTAATTTTCTAGAAAAAAATTATCTAACTTGTGCACGAAGTGCGAGACCGACTCGTGTGTCGAGGGTTCCGTGTAAACATTTTGAAAATTTTTAGACTGTGCTTCGATAAGTAGAGGGGAATTGATAAACAAAAAGTAAGAACAAAGGAGAAATAAAATTTTGATTTGCTGATATCGATCTGTAAAACGAAAAACAAAACATAAACGAAATGATACGAAATGTTTGCTTACCGTGTTCAAAGGCTATATAATTTTTGTAAAAGATGGCGTGTTAACATAATTTTGGCATATTTTGTATTTAAAAAAATAACTACTGCGCTATTTGTATTTTTCCGTAATTGTGCTATAAACCATTTCTTATTGCCAAATTTCAAGATTATTGGCCAATGGGAAGTACTCGATAGGTGTTCAAAAGATTGCGAAAACTTTATGAATTCGGCATGTTCAGTCGTATCCTATTAGTGAATTGATTTACGAATTTTATTTTTTAGAGATACGATGTATTCAAACGGTCTTGACAGACAAACAGATAGCAATGAACTGTTTTTTTTAATTCTTTTTTCTGTCGAGTTTATGAATTACTAAAAATCAAATTAGGCTTAATGTATGTTAGACCATTGATAATTATGTATTAAAATAATTAATATTCAAAGCTATAGGGCAACCATTTCATTTAAGCAAAAGCGGAGTATCGATTAAACTTATAATCAATTTGTGTACAGTCCTAAAACCATTACAAGCCGCACTCTACATAAGCCGAGGATATTTCGCTAAAACTACCGTTCGACATCGAAATTAGTTTCCTAGTACCGCATAATAAATCCGGCCCATCCAGGCAACGTTAAACGTCCGCAATCCTTGTTCGCTTCTGAATATAAGAGGCTTAGGGTCTGCAAAATGGAAAAGTTAATTTTCAAGCACCGCGTGCAGTTATCTCGTTATCCGCCTGTGGTTGATTCAATGCGCAGTTGCTGAAAGGATTGGCCAGCCTCCATCTAACGTGGAAATAACTTTCTCAAAGTTGATAATGCCCGGGTAAAGTTTTTCTAACTCCGCAGAATCACTACTTATATATTTAACTAGCTGTGGTGACCTAGCGTTTCCCAGCTTCCGCAAGCCTACCCCTAGGTGGCGTTATTCGGTGGCAACAAGACTTTCGGAGCTGCCATCGCTTGATCATAGGATATTTTCAACGGAAGATTTGTTTTTTTTAACTCCGTCCTCGGATTGCATTATTGTCCTTTCGGTATTTGTGTTGCATATTATAATTTATTTAGCATGGATTCGGCATAACACGGTTACGAACTTTCACATTTTTCATCGGGCACACGCTAACAGAGGATTCGCTGCTCTGAAAGCTTTCCCTGTATCCAGGCAAGCAGAAACACCACGGCGGCAAAGTAAGCGGAATAATCTTGACCTTTAAGCTATTCATTATTTTATAAAAGCAAATTTATCATTTCAAAACAAACGCTATTACATGTATTTACTTATAAATATTTTAGATGTAACGATTTTATTAATATTGCATAATATTATGTCTACTTCATTTCTAGGTATTTTTATTTAAAGTTTTCCTAGAAACATTCCGATGAATTCAATAAATAAATGCGACCACTTGCGTTCAGTTCTTTCGAAGTTGCTTCAAGATTTCTTATATTCGAAAACTTTTTTGTCAAGATCTGTTTCGCTTCTAGAGTTGTTAAGAAATAAGGATGTACTAAACTTCAGAAATCAATACAGGATTTTTCTTTAAAATTATATTTTCTATAAGATATTTATGGGAATATTATATTATTTAAAGGAAAATAATTCTATATAAAAACTTAAAAAAATGATTTCTTAGAAACCTCCTTTTTTGTATCCCGGGGGAAAATCCTGCATAAAACCATCAGGGACGCTGTGAGGACAATGACCCCGGTGTCAGACTTCTACTATCTAAAAACCCCCGGGGTGTCCCTCTGATTGCTCCATCTGGGCCTGGGAAACCAAATCCATCCAGATGCTCAGGGAACAAGAAGCCTTGTTGAGGCTACCTCTCTGCGAAGGGTAAGAGTAAAGCCCACCCCGCCAAAACCTCTATCCCAGGCGGCGCGCCGGACACCGTACACCGCCTCCCTCTCATCCGGGCAGCAGACTCCCTCAAGTCTACTGCCTGTAGAAACGTACTTTATAATAACATTCCCCAAGGTAAAGATCATTAAAAAAAGTTTAATTAATCAATATGTAATACTTTTATATAATGATTAAAAATTGTTAAATTTACTCTAATGTTATAAAGAGGAAATATTTGTTTATTTCTTTATAATCGATAACCTACGAAATTACAGAGACGATTTCAGTAATTATTTTACCATTAGAAAACTACATTATCCAGCTGTAACATAAGCTATATTTTATTTCATTACATCTATCATGACAAAATTACTACTTTGATACGAACGAAGTTGCAGACATAACTAGTTATTAGATAAAAATATATCAAACACTATTCGTAGTTTAAGTGAAGCAGGTAAAACGAGCAATAACGAGAATATCTTAACGATATATTTACAGTTTCTGGCTCGCGTAGTCGAGGTAATGGGGAAATGATTACTCATTTGCCGACGAGATTACTAGCGTGTGTAATGGAAAAAAGATTTTCAGGATATTCCCTTTTCAGGTTATTTACGTATTCCGTTTATTCGTTGGAATGGGAAAGAAATTCCATTCGTTCGTTTGTAATATGACAACCTGAATCTGTTCACACATGCAGATTTAATGAACCTTTAGCGTAAATAGATTTAATAAATTCAATATCCAAGTTTGTCGTAAACATTACTATTACAGCTATTAGCTATTAGCTATTACAGGCTGGATATATATTCCCATTAAGTCACAGCTCAACTTCAGCTATGGTTCTTTAATGGTATAAACATATTTCTATTAGATACCGTTAGAGTTTCCTCGTGCTGTTTTCTTCACGAGTGAGCACGTAGTGTCTGAATTTGTATTTTATATGGAAACACCCGACATACGTGCTCGAATACAAACCTACGATCACTCGCATTAACCAGCATGGATACCGATCGCTAATTAACTAGGTATACTAGTATAGCTATATTTTATCACAAATAGGATCCTTACCTTCGCAACTTTACAACAGAATGTCCTTGCGTATTATCGATATCTTTATTGCTCCATTCCAGGGATGTTACGGAGCTTCGACTCCGACTCCGATAAGTCGGAACTTCCGATCGTTACTTTATATGTTGTTGAAACATAATATCAATTAATCAAACAATCAGTGCTACTTAATTTGTAGAAGACATTTTTTAAAATTTAGTTTAAAAAAATATGATTAAGGGCGGCTTGCACTAACGAATTAATCTAGTTTAAGCTTGTATAAAACGCTTATTAATTGTATTGGTTTGATTCCATCTCAATGATGATTTCAGTTTAAGTGTTGTTACAACTAGATTTTAATTTAGTGCAAGACAATAAGTACAGATCAGCGCTAAATAGCATTTTATATAACTCTAAACTAGATTTAATTTTTAGTGCAAGCCGCCCTAAATTATTAAATTTAAAACTAAATGTACATTTAAATTTATTTCTAAAAGGTTTTTTTATTTTACATTTACATTAAATTAAGTAAAATAGAAATTAACACAAAAACAACCCTGCAGCAAATTTGATTTAATTTGTTCACTGGACAATGTTCACTGGAGGATAACGGTTTCTGATATATCCAACACTTTGTGAACAACTGCTTTTATTTGCCCAAGTTAGGTTGTGTTGTGTTTGTTGGGTTGTGTTGTGTTGTGTTGTGTTGTGTTGGGTTGTGTTGTGTTGTGTTGTGTTGTGTTGTGTTGTGTTGTGTTGTGTTGGGTTGTGTTGTGTTGGGTTGTGTTGTGTTGTGTTGTGTTGTGTTGTGTTGTGTTGACCCAACTTGATATACGCTGACGATGCGCTTGAGGGAGTGTGCCGCCCAACTTATCCAGGCGAGAGCGCTGTGTGACCCCGGGGGTTTTAGTCGGTGCAAGTCCGACAACCAAAACGCTACCTGAGGTCCGTCAACAATAACCCCCGGGCTATCAAAAAAAAACCTGATATACGCTTGGAAACAGTCTCGATCCTCAACATCTGTCTACACACGAGGGAGATGTAGAGGGAAATGGATTATGCTGTTGTCAATTCAAAAGTTCTGGCTTATACTTTCGAATACATGTATCAATCCTGCACCATATTAAAACGGGATCAAATTTAAGATATAATAAATAACATATCTTCACGCTATCACGCTATGTGAGCAGACATACAATAGTGGTTTTATCCACTTTGCGCTTAAATGTCGTGGACTACGCGACCAGTAGCTCAGGTAATCGCTTTCTCACAGTACTATGAAAATGTTAATAAGAAACAGCAATTTTTATTGTCTGTGTATTTCTAAATTTATCACTTTCTAATTAAAAAGGTTCACTGAATAATGTTTTTATTTGTCCCTTAATAAAACTATTTTATTCTGCCGTCACTTGTGACTGACATTGCCCCCGACTCCGATTCCGACTCCGAATCCGACTCCGAATCCGACTCCGAATCCGACTCCGATAAATCAAATTTAAAAACTCCGACTCCGACTTCGGTTCCGATAAAACTGCCTCCGTTACATCCCTACTCCATTCTCATAGTAATGGGTATTATTAATCATTATGTTATTTAATCTTTCTTTTAATAATTTATATATTTATTTAATGTTTCGCATACTTGGTCAAGTAATCTATAGTAAAATTTTGCATAAGTTTCTCTTAACACTAAGTATAGTTTACGTTCTAAAAGTTTTATTATGCACTTAGGCTTAGTGCATTTGAACTTAGCTCCATCAAAATCAGAGATCCAAATTTCTGAAGTTATTAATTAAAAGCACTCACAAACTAGGCTAATGTAGTAGTCATAAACTAAATGTTGTTAATAAATACAAAATTCGATTTTAAGAACTGGTGTATTTCTAAAGTGACAGATGGACTGTATTTTAAAACACAATCATCTCTAGGTATTCAGAGTACGAAATAAATGTTGTATAAAACCTTCACCGCGGCTTGTCACGCAAAAACGATTATTTATCCTGCAAATCGAGTGACGTGGGTCCCAAAAGGATGCAATATAAATCAACTCTTTCGACTTGTTTCGAAGAAAGCAATATATCTGGATTCGATGTCGTTATGGAGGATTCAGGTACAATACGTCTTGTAACTTTGCCGAGGAAGTAAAATATCTTAGCGAGATAAGATTTTTACGACAAAATAAGGTCGGTGTTATAAAAGCAGGTACTTAGGAAAATTTGTTGTCGGTCTTTCTATCAAGACACCCTTTTTCGAAATTTGTAAAGGTATTTTAAAAACTCTCTTTCAACTATTGTAATTTTTGTGTGTGTCGCCTATTTACCATTTTCGCAATTAAGTGAAAAATCTTGTTGATCAAGAATAATGAAATTTGGCAAAAAGTCATGTCATATAGAAGAAGTAAAGGAAGAACACCAAATACCGTGAAAGTATTACATCACAATATATGTCAAATGTAAATTTATACTAACAAGTTTGTACGAACCTTCAGTGCGCAAGTTTGACTCGCATTAGGTCTTTTTTATAATTGCCAATACCAGAACTTTTATTTATTCAATTTTGTTTTTAATACTTATAACATCATTCATAAACTGTAGCCTGGAGACGCTAACGCTTTTATTTTAATATGACTTTGAACACAAATCAATCACAAATTGTATGCAATTGGTGATTCATTAGTCTTGAAATCCGTTTTAAAATTTTAGGTACATTTCTGAAACTGCTTGAGAAACGGAAAAAGTGATATTACATTTGATATAAGTGCATGAAACTAGTCCAAGAAAGATGGGGAATGTTTTAGGATGATAATTGTGCTATCTTATGTGAGCCTTAATATACAGAAGTCATCTAGGTTTGATTTTATCATTTCAAGTAGTATTTGCCTTAAGCCATAGCTTTGTTGTTGTTAGGTGTAATATTATATTAATTTAGAATAACATTCTAGCCATTTAGACAAAAGCTGCTTATTTGATGATATGATGTTTACCGTACTCTCTTTATGAACGTCGTAAAAGCCCAGATTTGCGCGGACTCAATATTTCGCTGTTCAATTGTACGGAAACAAGAACTCAAACGTTTGTTTTTATACTATTAGTGGAGATCAAATACTGTTTTGCTGAATCAAGGTTATTTATTTTATTGCTTATGAATACCGTTTAACATTATCCATGTGACATCATTTTCGTAATCATATAGATAGTTTACAAAACGCAAAGTGGTTATTATTATTGGTGTTTTGTCCCTGTTTCTACGATTTTCTTCTCAAGGCTTATTTCTCCATCGGATTTTCAGCTCTGAAAAGGATTTTATACTCAAATTACTTTTAGGGCTTTACTTACGTACGGAAGGCAGGTAGGTTTAAGAGGCTTCACGATATTGTGATTAAATTTTTTAGTAAGCTGGTCAATGTTTATCTTTTAAAGTATTCTTAAGTAAATTGACGTAAATATTTTACTACTCAAATAACCTGCGTAAAAAAAAAGTCGTTTCATATAGCTCTTTAAGAATCAGTCTATGATTTAAATAGAAAGCTGCATGTTGTTTGATACTTGATTTAAACTTGATTTAAATTGATTGATTGATACTTGATTTAAATAGAAATCTGCATGTTGTTTGATAAGTGTAGAAAGATCAATGATAATCATTTGCAAAAGTTTGTATGAAGATATTTTGGGTTAGACGCTAAACAAATTAAAGGTTAGTGGTTAAAGTTGTTACACATTTATTATAGAAACTTGTATTACGTTAATCCTTATAATAAATATAATAAAGACAGTTTATCCAATGAAAATAGCGAGCATATTGTCCTACGACGCCGCCACAAACTTGGGCTATTATGACAGACAAAAATAGTTGGAACTTGGTCCCAACTTGGCAACTAACGATGCTTGTTATTGCCTTACTTTGCGCAATATTTTCGTTGTGTACAATGTTGGGGGAATATTTTTATAACAAACTATTATATTAGCAACGTTTTTTGTGTCGTGAATCTAGTTATTCTTGGACGTTAATTATAATCGTAATTAACATTTCGTTTTATAACTTCTTCCGAGGTGGGATAATGAACATACTATAACTGTATGATTTATGAATGTCGTATAATGTGTAGTTACTTTTACAGATTGTGAATAGTTTTGTTTAAAAAAAAAAATTTCAGTAGGAATTTCAAGAGTATTATGGGACATACTTGATTACTAGACAGTCGCAGCCGTTAGATTTCATTGGCTCTTAAATGTCGGGAGATCGTAATCCTGCTTTCTTACTGGTTGTGGAAAGTGGCGCTGTAGATGCCCAAGAGGAGGTCAGAAAAAGCACTAAATGCTCGTAATTCTAGGCACGCCGCTAATAGAGTAAATATACGCTACAGTATTCTTTTAATAAGGTTTTATTATTTTTGTTTGCACATTTAATACTATATATATAAATATATACACTTATGTATTTAACAAATTTTAATTATCTCGAATATATAATTAAATAAGATATAAAGGTTTAAGAATACATTGAATAAACAAATACTTTATTACACATAATAACTATTATTGATCTAATATTATTATTTTATTATTTTTTTAAGAAAAAATTCGAACGAATTGTAGTCCCATTATTTTCATCTTCAAAGCTATCGCTGATTTTTATACTAAAATATATAAGGAAATACAGAAAGAATCTTAGATTATTTTTTATAGGGTTCGCTCGCAGACCTAACTCGGTAATGAAGTCCACGCATATCAGTGAAGGCACAAAGGCTGTCAACATCAGGGCTTGGATCGCTCCAACAGGTAGGCAAATTAATCCAATGCAATTTTATCCAACCGCCTAGTTAGTTTGTTCCATAATGTTCGTTATTTTTAATTCATAAAATACAATTACTGTAACTATAAAAGGTTACTAGAATAATTTGAAAGTTAGTGTCCTCGACGGAATGTACGAAGACGTTCTTCGCTGGTTTGGATAAATAAAGGGAAAGGATTATGAAACAAGTATAATAATTATATAGTAACCAGGTTCTATAATGGTCAAGTTGTTGACGCAACGGATTTTAAGGCGTTGGTAGAAACATTTGACTTTTTATAAATACTTTGGAATATAGTGCCGATGTCAGTCCCTCGCGATGTTGTTGCTAGGACTTCTGAGGTCGATACCCACACGGAAAACGTATAACTGTGAATTTTAGGTCTGGATTTTTATGCATGTATTATTCATGTTTTTAAATGAACCCTGGACACAGGAGTAAATCAACTAGTGTGAGGCAATGTTATTTTTTATGGGGCAATATGAAGGTAAACTAAAGTAGAGTGTGAAAATCTACTAAGGCTGAGATTTATAGACGGTACTTTGCAAAGTAAGACATCGCTTAGCAAAGTACTCAGAAAATAAATTGATTTTTGACAGAAAACTGAATATGTAATAGAAACTTGAGTATGGCTTAAATATTCGCAGAGCCAACACCAAATTTACAAAATCTGTGACTTATCATATCCTTCGATATTCATTGAGTAACGTACATTATAATGCTTGAGTAAATTCTTCACAAAGTCAAAGAAGCATCTATAAATCTCAGCCTAAGACTTACGAAAATTAAATAGAAAAAGGTTATGATGGAGGCTAAAGTTGATGTATTCGGAATTGATGATAGGGTATGAAGAGATTAGTGTATTATAATGTGGCGAAGGTGGTTTGTAAAGATGGAGAAAAGTGGTTCTATTTTTTTCTGCATGCCCAAGTAACTATACATAGTAGACAAAAAACTTGAAAGATGAAAAAATATATTTATAAATTAAAAATCTTGGTACATTGTGGAACGGTATTTCTATGTCTAATTGGCAGACTGCGGGGTATCTTTATTGTCGTTTTGTAATATAACGTGACCCCTAGTATGATTGTTCGCATACTAATTGATATTCAACATGTTTTAAGCTCCATTCGCTGGGGTACGAAACGTGATGACCTGAAAGTATTAAACGTAAGTCAGTTGGTTAAACAAATTTTGGTAATTTATTTTGAAGTTAAGAACGGTTTTTATGTCTTTTTTTTATTTAATGCCTACACCATGGCCTTTGTTGAAAGCCTTATTTATACAATTTATTATTTCTAATTTCATTCCTATTCTTGCTCTATTACATACTTTTTTCTGCATATATTTATCTCATTTATACCTTTTCGAATACTGGTTTTCTGTCACTTATGCTTTAATGCGACTCAATTTTGTTTTTAAATGAACAACTCTAATTTACAATATATTTTGGCTCTATTTCGTGTTTTTATTTTACACACTCTTTAATTCGTCGGCTCTGCCCGCCAATTTGTTTGTTCAGCTTTAATGCCTTCGCGACGATGTCGTCCACAAATTCGAGGAGCTTGGCGATGGTCTTGCTTATGAACCAGTGCGATAAAGTTGTTCTCCCTCGTCTAGACTGCTGTCCAAGTCTCCAGATCACCAGGATGAAGCAAATCTAGGACATCTTAGTGATATCCCAGTTGAATGCGCATGTGGAACTGTCCTAGAGCTTAAATCGTTGCGTTTTTGATACGAAACCCTATGGCCTGTGATGTACATGGATTTGTGACAAACAGAACTTCTTAATAAATACCTTGTGGATCTCTGACACAGTCGGGAAAAAGTCCTGCATCAACGATCCTGGGCTGGAGGTTTCGTATAGCACCTGCCACTGTTCGAAGGTTTGCTCGCGTATGATGTGTTTTGTGTACAACACCGGTTGCCGGTCGTAGTCGGCTGCAGATTTCTTATGGAGTTTTCTTATTTTGCCCACTTCGCTAGCTCGTTGGCACGCTCATTGCCCGCGGTGCTGCCGTGCACCAGTAACCAGTTGAGCTGTATGCATCAGCCCTCAGCTCGGCCAGACCGGAGGAGATTCTGTGACTTCAGAAGGAGTTGTGTACAATGACATATTATATATATATATATATATATATATTATATATATTATATTATATCATTTGTTACCCGAGGAAAATCCTGCATAGGACCATCATGGCTAGGGCAGCGACCCCGGTGTGTCAGACTTCTACTGTTTAAAAACCCCGGATGTCCTTCCAATAACTCCACCTAGGCCCGGGAATCCAGATTCTTCCAGATGCCCGGGGAGCGAACAGTCTGTTTAGACTTCATCTCTGAGAGGTGTGGGTGTAAAGAACTCATCCCTCTAAACCTTTCTCAAGTACAGCGCGCCGGACATAGCGCACCGCCTCCTTCTTATCCTGACAGCAGACTCCCTCAAGTCTACTGCCCGGATGCAGGCACTCCTAGTTTATGTTTTAATTGACTATATCTATATACAGTTTTTAAACTTTTCTGATCTATGCGTTTTTGGTAGCTATAATCAAAACTGTAATGAATATGGTTAATTACTCATATAAATGTGTATGCTGTCTTTTGCTGAATAAATAATTAATTATTGTTTTATTTTTATTTTATTCAAAGGCTATAGAAGATATTTATCGTTGCTAACAATTGAAGATTATCGTATCATCCCTATTTCGAACGGAAATGTTGTATCCCATCTGTTTGTGTACTTTTGTGAACCGTAAAGTCAAGATTCCCCAGCGTATCAGTTCTGTCGGGCAGCGCTATGCAACTGAGTTGTTTTATAGGAAAACAAGGGTTGGCCGGGATCACCTCATTTGTGCGCATCTCACGAACTCACTTTGTTAAGAAAACAACCCGCCCTTTGACGTTCGCATCAGATATTTTTAATGCATATCTCCTATGGAATTATTGATAACTACATCCGATCACGGAAAATAGATTTATCCTTTTGACTTCCATACTGTGCGGGAAACGGGATGTAATTTTATTAAGCAAAATCAATGAATATATAATTTTATGGTATTTTGTGTTTATATACTTATTTTTAGGAAGTTTTCTACATGCTGCACATATAATATGTTCGATTATATCATGTAAATAATCATAATCATATAATGCAATATCGTAAATCTTTAAAAAAAAAACAAATAGTAATTATTTTTATTGCTTGACTGTATATTATTTTATATTTATTTATTTCTTAATTTATCTTATAGCATAAAATTTTTGGAGCTATTATGGCTTAGAAGTAATATAACAAATAAATAAATTAGGTAATAAGATGGTTCTACCAAATAAACAGAATTGCAATGGTAAAAAAATCACAAGTCAATAACTTGTTTTATGAATTTTAAATGTATATTGTTAAAAGATACTATATTCCGGTGTAAATCAAGCAGTTTAATATTCAAAGCCATTTCAAAAACGAGTTCAGATTTAAGTGAAAAGTTAACCAATTTTTCAACAACTGTATCGAACGTCCCCTCACCGTAACCTGAAGGTTTCGATTTCGGAATTTCTTATCCTTCATTCATTAGCAAGTTCAATCAGAGGGCCGCAGGCTGCGGTTATTTATTACCTTGCATCGGCCCTCACAATTACGTCTGAAGGAAAAACTTTCTCCATTACCAGCCCTCCGGTAGGCTTTCATATAAAAAGTGTACACGGCTGCGTGTAGTGCGTAATGGATTCGGGACCCTGGTTTCGATTTCGCCGCTGACGACTGTATGGATTAAACGTCTGTTGGGACTTCGGAAATCGGGTTCTGCTTCGTAAATAAATTATTTTCCCTAGGTGTTAACGTATATCGGCAGCTCTGTAGCTACGTTAGGATACTATTTACGTACCTTTATAAGATTACCTCATTTGCATAATTGTTTGAATTTTCACATAAGAATTGACAGCTCCCGGGTTATATTAGCAGTTGAACCTAAAATGTAAGTTATATACCTATATAAACCTTTATTTCTTCCTTCTTTGGTATTTCCGTAATACTAAAATGTATCAGGCTGGTAGGTCGTTTGTTTTAAGAAGCTGTTTATCATGGTCTAATTGCAATAAAAGCTTTAAAACATAGCTATGCTTGAGTCTATTCTTAGTTTTTATTATACTTTATTTTTATTATGACTAGAGTGTCACACTGACTGTACAATCAGCTGCTGCATTACGGATTGTGATTTCAATCCCAACATATATTTTTATATGATTTATAGGAAGTTGTTCAAAGTTCGGATGTTGGTGCATATGCACACATATATGTATATATATATATATATCACATATATATATATATATATATATATATATATATCACATATATATGTATATATATATCACACATATATATGTATATATATATATATATATCACATATATATGTGATAACGATTATTTTTCTATCTTTGAAGCCTTAATTACCCAGCTGTAATCAGAGATGGGCAAAATATAGTCTAATTAACGATTACAAAATGTAGTCAGAATTTTAATTGTGTTGCTCTGTAATGATGATTAAATCTCTTCAAAAGGAGTCATAAATGTGTATGCAATTGCAGATTCTGTAGTATTTAAAACATAGATGAGCAAAATGCAGGCATATTATAGATGAAAAACACAAATGCAATCGTATTCATTGTTCATTACTCTGATTACATTTGCCCATCTAAGGTGTAATATATTCTTGTAATTTTTATTGTTGAGTAGGTATTTATTTTAGTAAATTTGTTAGGTTTATTATATATTTACGTATTATATTCTCTTCTCAACAATACACAATTTTTCTCAATTACGAGTATATTTACGCGAATTTTACATACAATGTATTGTTTTTTATGCACTGCCTTACATCGAATAAACTAGCGAGACAAGACGAGGATCGTGTCGACGCGGACGTATCCCATGCATGTTGTTGGAAAGCTTTATTAAATTTCGCTGTGTGCACTTGTCTTCAGTTTGTCGGCGCACCTGCTGAGTGATTTACGGTTAACTTACTCAGCACGTGTCACACAGGATAGATTTAAATACTATAAATACACATAAAATTTACTTACGAATGTAGTTCAAAACGGTTCCTATTCAATTCTAGATCCAAATTTCTGAAATGTGACCTAATTCTGCGTCTAGTTCTATCGAAAGTGGCTATACACCTGTTTAATAATTTTCAATAATAACCTTTAATCATCTTTATTCTCTTTAACGATCTGTAAAGATGCTACAAACAGTATTCCCGGTAGCAACTTCTTTGGTGGCGCACAAAGTTAATTTACAAACGACAGCAATATTTACACCAGTTACAAGTAAACGTATCAATGATTGCAAATGGAAAATTATGAGACAATATGAAGATAGATGACATGAGAAATGATGAAGAGAGATATAATTATGATATATTTTATTCTTTTTTACACCAAAAAAGTGGCCACTGTGCAGTATAATCGAGTACAATACTACGAGTATAATCTTAATGTCAACCTTGAAGAAGAGGAGAAAATGTTATTTCATTTATTTAAAAGTTTTGTTGATGTGATGATGATGATATCCTAGCCGGATTCGTCCACAGCAACTGATTTAACATCGATTTCTCCGGTCGTGTGCTCTTAGGTGACTCACATATCCTATCTTCTTTAGGAAGACTCTTGAGCATTGAGGGCATGTGAGCATACCATTAACATAATTGTAGTTAATAGCCGCAGGTGGCCGGGCTTTTAACTCGTCACGCTTCGAGTCTAGCTCGCTACGCCGCTTGTCCTCAAAATCATAGAATCTGTTTTTTTTTGTTTTTTTTTATAACTTATAGGCGAACGCTTGACCTCAATCACACCTGGTGGAAGGTGAAGATGAGTCCGATGATGAACCGCGTCCGCCTAACAAATGCCTATTCACTCTTCTTTTAAAGACTCCCAGGTCATAAGATCGCGGAAATATGGCCGCTGGTAGCATATTCCACTCCTTAGCTGTTCGCATGATGAGTGTTGAAGTGAATCTTCTCGTGCGGATATAAGGAACATCCACCACATACGGATGGTATCCGACACGATGTCTTGTGGTTTTGTGGTGGAATGGGGCTGGTGGAATCAAAGAATGTAGTTCCGGAGAACACTCTCCACCGTGCAACCGGTAAAAGACCGCGAGGCAGGCAACTCTACGTCGATGCTCGATGCTTTGCATTTTAATTTTTGACAAAGAGTCGTCGCCAATAAGTCTACGAGCTCTACGATCAATCGAGTCCAAAGCCGCCAACTGATATTTAGCGGATCCGTCCCAAAGGTGACAACAGTACTCAACACCCAACCGCACCTGCGCTTGATACAGGTTAAGAAGTTGTGATGGTGAAAAGAACCGTCTGACCTTAAAAAGGACACCCAATTTTTTAGCAGCTGTTTTTGCTCTAAATTCAATCGACCGCCCAAAGTTCAAGTCAGCTGTCAGCTCTAAACCGAGGAGCTCAAGACCATCAGTCACCGGCAAGGAAACACCCTGGAAGGTGGGAGTCAGGTGAAAAGGACTCCGTTTAGCGGAAAAAAGACACGCCTGTGTCTTGGTAGCATTAAAACTAACCAGATTCGCATCGCCCCAATCAGAGACATATTTAAGTGCTAAATCTGTTCGCTTCACCATAGCCTCCCTCAGCAGAGAGATCTCGACGGCATCTGCCCGCGGTCCAGATAAGTACTTATCAGTAACAGTGCTATCATCCGCATACCCAAGGATACCGGGTTTAAGCAGATCGTTGATGTGTAGCAGAAACAATGTTGCTGAAAGTACTGATCCCTGAGGAACACCGGCATTAATTGCCAATTGGTCTGACGAACAGCCATCAACAACTACTCGTATAGACCGTTCTCTCAGGAAATCACTGATCCAGACTCTGAGACACTCCGGCAGCCCATAAGACTGGAGCTTGCTTAATAGGCTTGCGTGCCAGACCCTATCAAACGCCTTGGAGATGTCAAGAGAGACAGCCAGGGCCTCTCCGTGCTTCTCAATGGCTTCACCCCAGTAATGGGTGGCACATACTAGGAGGTCCCCAGTAGACCGGTTCTGACGAAAGCCATATTGTCGATCACTGAGAATATCATTTTGCTCTAGGTATGCCAGCAATTGACGGTTGATTATCCGCTCCATTACTTTTGAAAAAAGTGAGGTGATGGCGATTGGTCTATAATTAATAGGGTCGGCACGGCTACCTTTCTTGGGAACTGGTTGCACATTTGCAAGCTTCCAACACTCGGGAACAATACCGATCCGCAAAGAGAGACGAAACAGGCGTGTCAAAACAGGAGACAACTCTGGAGCACAGGTCCTAAGCACTCTTGCTGGGATACCGTCTGGACCGTTACCGTTAGGATACCGTTGTTGATGTATTATTATCATTAAACTATTTTCTTCCATTGACTCATTTTCCTGCTTCCCTCTATATGATAATAACCATGATTAAGTGTGATGTTTGGCTTTTTTCCTTTATCTATTTTTAGTGTAGGCATGAAATGTAGAAGCCACTAATATCAGATGCCGTTTTGGATATTATCCGTTTGTAGCTGATACTCTTTGTATCCGCACGAAGAATTCACATATACATTCATCATGCTAATAGCTAAGCAGTGGAATATGCTTCCAGCGACAATATTTACACTCTCTTATAATTTGGAAGTCTTTAAAAGTAGAGTGTATTGGCATTTATTGTGCAGACGCAGTTCATCATCGGCTTCATTTTCATCTTTCACCAGATAAGACTGAGGTTAAGCGTACGCATGTAAACCATAAAAGACTGTAAATTGCACAATAAATCTTATAACGTAGTCATTTCTTAATCATCGGATATGTAAATAATCTTCAAGTTATTTGTTTAAACAGGTGTTAGTCTTTATGTTACAGCGATATAAACTTAGGAGTGGGATTTAGAAACATGTTATTTGAACATAGTTTGTAACAGAACGTTAATGTAGTTCAAAAAAGGTCAGTAATATTTCGATTTCTCGAAGGAACAACAAGGTCTAATATCGTCGAGCAAAACTGTGAGCACCTGCACTGGAAATGTTATTATCTCATTAGAGGAGCCCTTTCCGTGCCCTCAATTTGTAGGAAACAAACAGAATTTTAATATTATTTCTGTAAAGTCTTGTGTTCGGTAATCCTAAGGCGCTTTGTGTTTAAGGATTCGAGGATACCGCTGGCTGTTTTGAAATTTATATTTTTGTTTATCTTGTTTAAATGTGGGCGTGTAATTATGTTTTTCTGACATACCTCCGTACTTACTTGCTAAATACTTGGTTAACGGTGTTTTAAAGTATTTTAGGCAATCTATTTGAGGAAGTCTGCTGCCTGAATGAGATGGAGGCGGCGCGCAGTGTCCGGCGTGCCAACTATGAGATAGATTTGGAAGGGTGAGCTATTTATACCCATAGCTTTCAGAGATGAAACCTAAATAGGCTGTTCGCTCCCCGGGCGTCTTGAAAATTCTGGATTCCCTGGCCCAGGTGGAGTGATTGGAAGGACACCCCGAGAGATTTACTCAGTAGGAGTATGACACACCGTCGGTGCCCTCATAGCGGCCTTTCAGGTTCTATACAGGAATATCCCCCGGCTTACTAAAAAAAGTTGGAAGATTAGATGAGAAATGCCGAAGAACGGGCTCGGTGGCACTTGTCGGGAGAGAGAGACTAGAGTGAGTTGATGATGATGATGAACCCTAATATTAGAAATAATTGACATCGTCGTTGTTATGCCGGCCGCAGCGTCCAAATACTGCAACAGATGTTGACTGGGTATAGTTAACTGAATATAGTTAACTGAATATAGTAATATATATAGGATAAAACCGAAATAAGGCAAGTCGCAGTGAGTTACTGTAATGTACTAGCCTAACATTCTTGCAATCCAGTTGGACAGATACTCCGCCATAACTAGTGATTGAACAAAACAGACTTACCGAACTATTTTTAAGACTGAAATCGAAAACAATTCTCTTAGTAATACTTCACTCAACCCTACACTATTGAGATTTAGCTGCATCTAGATAAAACAGCCCTGAAGTGGACGGTGGATCTGGTATGGCAATGTAATTTTCGTCGCACCAGCTGTAACCACGATCAATACAAAAGGTCTTTTTAAAGTGTTATTCAAAATAGCAACTAATATCTAAAAGAGAAAAATAGCTCGTATACTCGTATATACTTTTGTTTAGAACACATAATACAAGCGGAAGATTAGTTTAAAGGCTAGGTCAATATGTGTAATTGTCTGTAAATTTTGTTATAAGTTCAAATCGGAACTACTATTTCAAATAGTAAATTGTAGCAGTATTAACAAACGCAGTGGATTATGCTTATGATATAGGCACAAATAAAATTTTCTGCATTTATAAATATAAGAGACGCAACCAAATAACAAAGGAAACATGGTAAATAATTGAATAATCTACAAAAAAGTAAACTGTCCATTGCCTGTGAAAGACTACTAAATCTCTTTTTCAAATGTGACAAGTTGAGGGAAACAGCTTAACATGCCATATAATTAATACGTAATCTTATAAACTGATTGTTGACTGTTGGTTGCTTAAATATTACAAACTTTAATATTTTAGCTAACTGCAAATTAGGGCATCTATATATTCATTTATACTTATAAATATTCGTTAACATTTCTCATTATTAGGCATTAGCAATAATGTCAAATCGCTTCACAATTAGATAGTTTAAACTTTTGTATACTCAAGTAAAAGTTATCTAAAACAATTGAGATAACAATATAATATTTTAAAGAATATTTTATTTCACTAAAACCATAACATTTCCCGCAAAGTCTTATCCAATTGCAGGCAACACTGTCAGCTAACTTGATTCCAGCGTAACTCGGTAGTGACGTTTCCCGCTTACGTGGAAACGTAAATGTTTCTGGCATTATGTTTCGCATGCCAAGCAAATGCCAGTCAGACAAATTGAGTGTCGCGATAGTGGAGCGACAGCCTTACTTGAGATTCAACGAGGTATACATGTGAATATTTTCTACTTTACATTTTCCCAAATTATTCCTTATTTTTATTTTGTTTTTAACATACACGTAATATTACTTTTATGCTTACTGTCATAAATAGTGTAGTAATAATAGATGTAGGAAAAAAGTTTTTTTTTGTGAATTAATTACCAATTGTACAATATTTCACTTGAACATTAGAGAACTTGATTTCTGCGTTTAGAGTTATGTTAGTTGTAACTTTGTAAGTTACTTCTTTTTTTTTTTCGGAATAAGTTACAGACTCTCTTTAATATAGAAAATATTTTCAGTAGTTAAAATTATTACATCAGCTTTTCTAATAAATATTATAGCAATATTTATTTGTTTTTACTTATGTTGTACTTATTATTAATTTATGTTGTACTTTTTGTTATATACTATTGTATTACAAAATAAAATTTGTGATTGATGTTTATTGGCAAATGAAATATATGAGTATTATTTTTGTTATATATTGTGTAATACATTTTAATGTTTTACTTTATTTTAATACAAAAAAAGCCATTAATGCATTATTTAGGATACAACTTTTTTTTTTTCAAAGAAAAATACAAAAAATAAGCATATATATAGTAATTAAAACAACCTAAGTACATAATGTAATACATACTCATAATAAATCCATTTTCCTCGTAAAACAATAGGTGGAAAGAAATTAAGTGAGCTTGTTGTGAACATATCGAATTGCGTGGTGCTGCTTTAGTTTTACCCTTATAAACGTCAAACAGATTGGACGCGAGCCGCTTCGTCTGTGCCGGGTTTCAGTGACGTCACTACACATAATAACTGAGTGATGGGCTTTACAAACAGCTTTAACCTTTATTCTGTTCAGTATTTTGACCTAATAATGCTAATTTACGATTATTCATATTTTCAAGATTTTTGGATTTTGTAGAAAATACTAATAATGAATTAAATTAGTTTTATTCATTTTGTATTTTTAATTGAATATCTATTCAACCCATCACTGAAAACAAACCGAAGAAAATGTGTAATTTTTGTTTAATTTCTAAGAATTGTTTGTAATATTGATATTAAATAATTATTGGACAACGTCTTTACAAATAAAACAACAACGAAATATAAAACAAGAAGTTTTTGTAATATAATCCATTTATGCAATATAAATTTTACTGATTTTAAATTATTTACACATATAATTAATTTATATGTTTGTTGTGAAGATGTATATCTCAATAAAATATAAAAGAAAAATATAACTTGAAAATGATAATTTCGAGAGCATAGACAGCGATAATTAAAATATAAGCCGGATTCCTCTCAAAACAACTGTTTGAAATGACATGAGAAATAACCTTACCATTATTATCCGAGGTAAAAATAATTTATAACAACTGCGAAGGTTCGCAAAAAGTGTCTTTTGTATTTGGCACAATGACTCGGCAGGTCGTATCTTTGGGCAATCCACTGTTATTATTTATTTTGTTAATACTACGTCATTTGTGGTTTTAATTTACTCATTGGTTTGGTTCAGTAATATTAAAGATGAGGAAGTTTTCTCATGATTTGTTTAGTCGATTTGTTAAATATTATCTTTATTAGTTCTCACTATCGTCAATATTTTTAGTAAAAATTAGGAATGTGGATTCATACAGCACTCTTATATTTGCTCTCAGCTGTAATGTAATACGCCTGGTCAATTACCCCGACCGGCACGCTTTGTTGGCCGACAGCAGAAAGATAATCTTCCCCGAGGGCCTAGAAAAAGTAACATTCTATCAACGATATCGCACCAGTAGAAAAGTTCAAAATGTAAGAAATTAATAAAACGTGTTGATGTGATTATTTCGAAAGCTTATGTTCATTCTATAGATTTCTACTTTTCCACTAGTGTTTTGTCCAGGCTTTCTGTAATATATGAATGTAATATACATTAGTATAATTCTTATGCTATATTTTAAAACAATGTACAGATTATCATAATAATATACAACATGTTCTTCGTTAAAAAAAATCACCTAATGAATACAATACAGAAGTACTTACTCAAAGGTGTCGCATAAATTCAGACTTCAGTACGATTGATGTCAAGTAATATGTCCTCTTTTATTTAAATAAACGAAAGCGTAAATCGTTAGCTTTATGATAATGATTCCGATTTCCATTTCTCTCATTATTTTAAGCTCGCACCATCTGAGGTACTTGTCCGAGTAATCGCCAAGTCAAAGCGTATGTCAGAAGGGAAATCTCTATAAGTAAATTATTCCGAGTCACGTTTAGACTTGAGTGAGGCTTCAGGCTTACGCTGAAATTTTAATTACACATCGGTCGGAGTCATGTGGAATGGAAAAGGTTTATGAATGTTGGAATATCTCATGAAGAGAATTAGCCGCTTTGTGAAATTTTCCTGCTTACATTTTTTGGGTTTACGAATTACGTTACGAAGGGGAATAGTGGCTTTCTGTACCTACCATGTGACTAATATATTTATCATTAATGGTTACGTATTTAGAATTAAATAATAATTGTTTTATGTTTTTTCATTTAGGAACTATTCCAAAGTACATATTTAATTAAAATTTGAGCAATTCAGTGTAAATGCTTAAAATTAAGGCAAGTTTTTTTGTAGAAACTGTAAAAATACGATTATGATATAGCTAAACTATTATCTCATTTAAAAAACAATGTTTTTAGTGTAAATTTGTAATATTTGTATGATAAATGGAAAAAGTATGTATGTCTAAAATTGATCATCCAGTAAAGAAACAAAATTGAAAATTTCTGAATTATTTAAAATAGCAAACCAACGTTACAAAATCATAATATTTCGTATCCATGAACATAAAGGTAAATATAATTAATGTTATAGCAGAGATGGGCAAAATTTAATCAGATTAATGATTAACGATTACAAAATATAATCGTAATCACGATTACAGATTAACGAAATTAATCAAAAAAATTAATCATTTTTCAGTGCTTAAGGATTATTTTGTAGTCAGATTCACGGTTACATCATGATTACTTTTTTGTTTGATACGTAAAATGTGCTGCCGACAGTAGAGCTGCGCTCGTCTTTATTTATTTATATACGGATACTAGCTAAACTGGCAGACTGAGTACTACATAGTTTTGAGGTGGTAGGGCGATTGCCCGAACTGGATCATGATCACAGTACACAAGTGTAAAGACCGTCATAGTGACTCGAAACAGATGTCCAGGGTCAGCTAGTTCGAAATAAGATTAAAAAATTTTTGAAATAAGAGAAAAATTAAATAAAAGAGTATTTAAATCGGTCTCTCTCATTCAGAACTCAAAAAAAACATTAAAATAATCATGATTAATTGAACGATTACTGTAATCAAGATTATCCATGTTATCTTGATTAAAAGTGATCAGATTACAAGTAACCAAGATTACTGTAATCTAGATTACTGTAATCTGATTATTAATCGGATTAAAAGTAATCATGATTACGCTCATCTATGTGTTATAGGAACAAATCGACATTTAAACAAATAAATTAATACAACAGATGTTTAAATTTATCATCACAAATTAATGATTTTCATCAATAAATTGAAAATTTAATGGTTGTTGGTTAGAACTTAAACCATAACTCGATTCTAAGTTTGTCTAACTGGTGAACATTGGTCGCGGTCGTCTTGCTCCAACAAGTTTGGAAACCTAGTGACTTTCTATAAGTTTCGGGGTGAGGAGGTACGGATATATTTATTTATTCTAAGTAAGGGTTATTTGGTTTATATAATTGCTTACCGTGAGGCTGAATATAATTCCTCTTGAATATAATTATATCTTGTTAAAATCACAGCGAGAAAATAATTTTTTAAAGGGAAATATAAAAACAACTTATAATTTTTACTATTAAGTGTACACATTAATATACATGACTGTATTGCAGGTATAATTAAGTATGATTTTTTGCAACTACCCGCTATCAACTGCGGTGCACATTATTGATTGATGAAATAATTCAGTCTGCGATAGTCCGACTTTCATTTATTACATTACAATACATATTTATGATTTTACGTAAGTTTAAATTTTTGAAGTATAGGACAATGTTTATAAAAACATTGTTTACAACACAACAAATCTTTTCAAACATAAAAATACTAATATAATAGGTATATTGAGTCAGTGGCTCGTAAATACCTACTTATATTATTTGTTAGGATTTTTTCCCGTTGTATAAGGTTGTACTACGTAAAAACTTTTTACTTTTGATAATAATAAAGCAATGCTACGGAAAAAATTTAGGAAAACGTCCGCTCACATTTCTTTTACAATGTTGTCAATCAGTCACAGCCAGTACACGTATTTCCTTTTCCACTTTCCCTCACGGCTGATTTGATTGAAAACTTCCTTACGCGCACCTGAGACACGGGGACCATTGCACTTGTATTGAATATTATACATTTAGGTAGTTATACGTACAATAAAGAGACAAATTATTACGCAGAATTATTGTAATTTAGCCTTTCTTCATTAATCTACTTATACCAGCACCAGGTTTAGTATACTTTCGATGCCTCTTAAGATTGTAGAGAATGCGCGAACAAAATGTAGTACTTACGAGTTTATCTATTAGGAATTCTGTACAAGGATTGATTGCAATGTCAAGTAATCTATAAACCAATAAACAGATAATTATATTTAAATTGTAATAAATTTATTTTAAGTAATTTAAAATACTTATCAAACGTTACTTAGAAACTGTATATTGTTGATTGTAATATTTTTTTTTTTATAATTTATAGATGAACGCTTGACCTCAATCACACCTGGTGGAAAGTGAAGATGAGTTCGATGATGAAACGCGATCGCCTAGCAAATGCCTATTCACTCTTCTCTTAAAGACTCCCAGGTCATAAGATCGCGGAAATATGGCCGCTGGAAGCATATTCCACTCCTTAGCCGTTCGCATGATAAATGTAGAAGCGAATCTTTAATTTTTTTTTGTAATGATGTATGTTTTGTGAATGTAATAGTGTATTGGGCCGCTGGAAGTTACTGTATGAATAAAATAAATTATATGTGCTTGATTCAATTAAAATATTATATATTTACTTAAAAAGGAGTACCTATGTGTGAAAATAATTTTTACATATAAACGTCGTCAACAGAATAAGGTAAATTAAAACAAAACAACTCACCTCATTAAAAACAACGTATAACTGCCAGAAATTTTAGCCACCTTTTGGGGCACATCGCGCTTGTGAAAGTTAAGTATGGGTTAAAATTGTTGGCTCAAATTCGTTTATTCATCCCTACTCGGGTAGGCCCGATGTAGGGTAACGAACGTTACAATTGGTCCCAGGACGATCTGAGTTTCAGGTTAACTGCCTACTGTTCCCTTCTAACAATTGCTGACGGAATTAAACCCGGTATAATGTGAAGATTTATCGTAACAAATGGGTGACTTGGACATTACTGTTTTGGTGCCTATATGTTTAATAAAATTAAAAAAATATAGAACCTTTATTCAGATAAAAGTTATCTGTTTGTTATTTAGCAAAATTTACTTCAAACTACTTCGAGGATCAACTGCCAATCGATATCCTGGCCCATGTGTCACTTGCGAAAATTTTTAAGACGTCCACCAACTTTTTGTGAGGGCGGCCATACTTTCTGTTTATGTAGCCCATGAACCAGTCTATGATCTAAGATATCTATGATCGACTTGCTCCATGTATTTGCTCCTAGATTATTATGTTCAGCCGATTGCCTCTTTAGCTTCTTTATTGTAACAGTAACATTTTTTGTTTTTCTCGTATGTTTCAAGGACCTTACCTCAATTTTGTCTGATAAATTTTTAAAACGCATTTTAAACACAATTTAATTACAAACTTATGTACAATAAAGGTTCGTTAAAGATTAAAACCTTTTTTTTTTTAAAAAAAAAAAAGTTGTGACACTGACCGTTAAGTACATAAAGTTATCATTACCTAATTTTTCCTGTACGAGTAGATGTATGTGAGTGTGTATTTTTATGTCCACGACGGAATATTTAGTTGTGAGTTATCATCTGTAAAACAAAGTTTCTTTATATTTATTATTTGAAAGATGATTAAATCAATTAAATATTCAAACTATTTATAATATTTAATATACTCACATAATTTCATTTTCTTATTATTTATAGGCGAACGCTTGACCTCAATCACACCTGGTGGAAGGTGAAGATGAGTCCGATGATGAACCGCGTCCGCCCAACAAATGCCTATTCACTCTTCTCTTAAAGACTCTCAGGTCATAAGATCGCGGAAATATGGCCGCTGGAAGCATATTCCACTCCTTAGCTGTTCGCATGATGAATGTAGAAGCGAATCTTTTCGTGCGGATATAAGGAACATCCACCACATACGGATGGTATCCGATACGATGTCTGGTGGTTTACTCGGTTATTATAAATTCATTTCATTTTATATTTAGTGGACGCCGTTTGTTTCACACTTTGTGAACTTTTATAGTTATCTGCTTAAACTTTCACAAATTTAATCAATGCAGAACATTCCGCTATCATTTTATTAACAAAGTTCTCGGTTATACGAGGAACCGGTAATATTTTGAATCTTTAAAATTATGCTTTACGAAGATATCTTTTAATGAAATATGCTTAAATATTCATTGTTTAGGGTCTTCGATAAGAGTTTTAAAGAAATTTTGATATGATTATTTGTTATATATTTATAAGTAAAATTGTGGTTAAAGAGAATTAACATTTTTATAAAATTGCATTTAAATATTCAATTAATTTTCCATAGTTTTTACTTACTACACTTAATAGCCAAATTCTGATAAAAGACGAATTTATTGTGATACCAATAAGCTCATTATGAAAAACTGCTTAGTTATATAGAATAAATATTTTATTAAAATCAACTGCCTACAGATATTTCGGCTACAAAGTAAAATATAATTTTATTTGTGCCCACAATGGCGGTTTGTAAATACTTGTGCCCTAAATTGTGTTTACCTTGTTTTGCCCGGCACCATTTTAAGGGACTTTTCATTTGCACTTTACTTCGTTTTTCATTCATTTGAAACTAACCTTCATGCCAAATTAGCCTATAATAATTATTTGATAGGCGAATCAAATCTACATTGAATAAAATCCGAAATGGAGAATAAAGTAAATTTTGAAAAAAAAAAAAGTTAATATAAACTCAAAATGCTAAATTTGATTCCACATAGTATATAATTAGACTATAATATTTAAATTAAATACGTGAAATAGTCTTAGTGAAATAGTCTACGTTATTCTATAAAGTATACCCCACTATGAAAATTATAAAAGTAAATAAGAATAAATCTATCCAGCTAAAAGAGAGTTTTTCATACTAAATCGGAAGGTGGGAATGATATATATATATATTATAATATATATATATATATATATATATATATTAGGGCGTTTAAAAAAAAATATTTTTCCTCGGAACCACGCTTAAAAGCTTCGTTTGAATGCCAAAACAGGCCTCTGAAAATATGAGCCCTTAATATTAATATTTAGGTTGTCCGCATCGCACTTATCGATTTCCCATACAAATAACACGGGACAAAAGTTTTTTTTTCTTTTGACTTTTATAACTAATGAACGATATATCGTATTTCAATACCCATTCATTATTTTTGTAGAGAATTTAACGCTCTACAAAAAAGGTTTAACGATTGATGTTAATTTTCAACAACCAGAATTTTCAAATGTTGGGTTTATTGTTAATGATAATTCGTTTTAAGTACCTTGTCCACATTTACTATAAAGCAGGAAATAAAGGTTAACAGTTTTCAGAAGTCTAATTTATATTTTGTAAAATGTTTTGGTTTCAATTTTTCTAAAAATATAATATTTTGCCAAATCAGTCAATAAAACAGCTGAATTGAGGGTATTAAACTTCGATCTTGAATAACTTTTGACTGAGTTGATTTATCAAAAATTGACTTCAGACATTTTTGTAGAGCGTTAATTCTCTACAAAAATAATTACTGGGTATTGCAATACGATATATCGTTCATTAGTTATAGAAATTAAAAAAAAAAAACTTTTGTCCTGTGTTATTTGTATGGGAAATCGAAAAGTGCGATGCGGACAACCTAAATATTAATATTAGGGGCTCATATTTTCAGAGGCCTATTTTGGCATTAAAACGAAACTTCTGAGCGTGGTTCCGAGGAAAAATTTTTTTTTTTTGAAACGCCCTAATATATATATATATATATATATGAATATATCAAGGAAGGTGTGAATATTATATTATGGATATAAAAGATGTTTTTATAAATACAAATGAATAATAAGTATTTAAAAAAATACGTGCAAATTAATTTAGCCCTTAACTAAGAAAACGAAAGCTTTTAACTTTACAAGTTAGAAAAAATCTTCAAACTCCCATTAAACTTTAAGGGAACTCCAGTCACCGTAAACTTCTTAATAAATTCGTCCATCGGAAATCTAAAGACATTACGTACAGGCCCGGATCAACAAAGAGACGCCATTTGAAAGCCGTTCCTTCATCTATCAGAGTGACACGCAATCAAACAATACAATAAAACTTCTCTTCCGAAAAATACTTGAAAATAATTTCTCCATTTAAATTCAGGAGGGTAGGGTATGTGTCGAGTTTGCCGTTAACAAAGGCTCTACGTCGCCAAGGTAATAACTGTTAGGGTAAAGTGAACGACCACGTTTTGCAGTAAATCAAAAACTTTAAGTTTTTAAATCTGTCTATAATTAATATGATTATTTTATTTATCATTTTTTACACAATTAGAAATATACAGTACATCCAATCTATATAAACTTTTATATAACAACGTTAGTTATAATGTGTTTTGAATGTTTATTATTTAGAGTCTAACTTACTTATGACTACTAATGTATCCTTGCCTACCCGGGTAGTGACATAGCCTGATGATAATATGTATATCAGTTAATAAATTAAAGTATGAGATATAAATGAATAAATATGAAATATAAAAAAATATATACAGACAAAGTTCCGTCACCAGTCTATGTTTCGAATAAATGTGCACACAGGAAGTTCCACATATCATATGTAGCTACAACAGTAAATTACATATGATAGTACAATTAATATTAAGATACCAAGAAAACACTTTTTTTTACTTTTTGTATCCCGGGGGAAAATCCTGCATAGGACCATCAAGGACGCTGTGAGGGCAGTGAACCCGATGTGAAAGACTTCTACTGACTAAAAACCCCCGGGGTGTCCCTCTGATTGCTTCACCTGGGCCTGGGAAGCCAAATTCATCCAGACGCCCAGGGAACAAGAAGCATTGTTGAGGCTACCTCTCTGGGAGGGGAAGGAGTAAAGCCCACCCCTCCAAAACCTCTCTCCCAGGCAATGCGCCGGACACCGTACACCGCCTCCCTCTCATCCGGGCAGCGGACTCCCTCAAGTCTACTGCCCGGAAGAAAAAAAAAACACGAGGTAACTAAACGAACACAATATATATTTATAAATTAAGGTTTTTACTTTAGGTTATTCCTTTGTTGCTATCGAATTTTTTTTTGTATTACTATTGGAAATATTTTAACACAATTTTACATATAAATCAAGGTAAGCCACTTGTGTAGTTATGGAGGTGTAGCGACAATATTATGCAGTCGCACCAACGCCTATTCAATAGTCTCAGACCCGAGCGGGCGACGCGGGGGTACCTCGCAAACGATTGCGTCGCTCGGCGCGCTGGAGTAGTGCTACCGAGACATTCATGCGGACGCTAACCTCTAACGTATTTAATCAATCCGTCTCATATACTATTGTGTACAAACGTGTAAATAAGTTCGTGATTATTAAAATAAGTGACAATTATTATTGGTGGTGTGTTAATTCATTTGTGCTCACCCACATAGCCCATAAAACTGGTGACCATCGACATTGAACAATACGAAATCCGGATTGAACTGATTTTGAGGTGCGGTCCAACTGCAAAATAAAAACGCTCGTTTTTTTTTCTTCTTACGAGTTGAATAAAGATGACTGAAAACATCATGCAAGACACCAAAGAAGATGAAATCAACAGAGTAAGTGTCAAAATACCTCCTTTTTGGCCAGAGGAGCCCGATATGTGGTTTGCCTTGTTGGAAGGACAATTTGCCCTGTCTCGGATTACTCAAGACGAGACCAAATTCTACCACGTCACAACTAACTTAGAGACGGCTTACGCACGGGAGGTTAAAGATGTGATCCTTAATCCGCCGGCAGAGGGGAAGTACGAAAAAATTAAAGCCGAACTGATAAAACGTCTTTCCGCGTCCCGCGATAGAAAGGTAAAACAACTGCTAATGCATGAGGAGTTAGGAGATAGAAAACCCTCACAATTTTTGCGCCACTTAGCAGATTTGGCCGGACCTGATGTACCGACAGATTTTTTACTAACAATCTGGTCGAGTAGACTGCCGCAACATGTACAGACGGTGCTAGCGTCGCAGATGGACTTACCGAGGGAGAAGCTGTGTGACATTGCGGATCAGGTGAACGAAATAACTTCACCCATCCGGCAAGTCGCGTCAACCGGTGGGCACACTTCATGCACAGCCACACACTGCGACTCAGCTGTACAGATTGCCGAGTTAACACGCCAGATTGCCTTATTAAACAACCGCATGAATCGAGGAAGTCGTCCGAAATCCAAGACTAGAAATAAATTCCATCAGAGAAATCGCTCAGACAGTCGTTCTCGAACCCGACAGCCACCCGATAACCATCCACACTGTTATTATCATTACACTTTTGGCGAGAAGGCTAGGAAGTGCAGGCAGCCTTGTTCATACCTGGCGGGAAACGGTCGGGACAGTCAGCAGTAGCGGCCAGCGGCTGTCCTACATATACAGGCCGTTTATTTATAACTGATCGTGTCTCAAAAATACAGTTTCTGGTTGACACCGGATCCGATTTATGTGTCTTTCCACGATCGGCCATGAAAACGCCCTGTACGAAAACGAAATACGACCTAGTTGCAGCGAATAATAGCACGATCCATACTTACGGTCCAGTGACATTTCACCTTGACTTCGGACTCAAACGCGACTTCGTTTGGAAATTCACTGTTGCAGATGTCGCCAAACCAATAATTGGTGTAGATTTCCTCAGTTACTACCAACTGCTCGTTGACTGTAGAAATCAGAAACTGATAGATAATTTAACGTCACTTACCGTTCCTGCCGTATCTTCAGGTTTACCGAGTGACTTTGCTTCGGTGAAAGCAGTTACTGGAGAAACTGAGTTCCACGAGATTCTACGGGAATACCCTGAAATTACACGTCCTGCGGGTATTCACTCTTACCTGAAGCATAGTACCATGCACCATATCAAGACGACACCTGGACCTCCAGTTTCTTGTAAGCCGCGTCGCCTTGATCCCATCCGTCTGCAAGCTGCAAAGAAAGAATTTGAGGACTTACTTGCAAGTGGTGTAGCTCGTCGATCCGAAAGCCCATGGTCGTCAGCCCTTCACATGGTGAAGAAGAAAGATGATGCTTGGAGACCCTGTGGGGATTACCGCGCTCTAAATGCGAGAACCATCCCAGATCGCTATCCTGTACGTCATGTTCATGATTTTTCTCACCAACTATCTGGTTGTTCCATCTTTTCTACAATAGATCTAGTTAAGGCTTATAATCAAATTGCTGTGAATCCGGAAGACATACCAAAAACAGCAATCACGACGCCATTCGGTTTATTTGAGTTTCCTTTTATGACCTTCGGACTCAGAAACGCAGCACAGACTTTTCAAAGGTTCATAGATGAGGTGTTGCTAGGTCTAGACTTCGCTTACGGATACATCGACGATATATTAGTCTTCTCATCATCGCTGGAAGAGCATAAGGCTCACTTACGCCAGTTATTCCAACGTCTGAAAGACTACGGTATCCTGGTGAACACCACTAAATGTGTTCTGGGTCACGCAGAGGTAACATTCTTGGGATACAGCGTATCAACAGCTGGTACTAAACCTTTACAATCAAAGGTGCGGGCGATTCAGGAATATCCTGTTCCCAAGACTGTTAAGGAGCTACGAAGATTCTTGGGAATGTTGAACTATTATCGACGTTTTGTTCCAAACGCAGCCAATCTACAAGCACCTTTGAACAATATCTTTGCTGGTACCAACATTAAAGGATCTCATCCAGTTGACATGTCACCTGAAATGCTTCAAGCTTTTGAAAACTGCAAGAACTCACTCTCACGTGCGACTCTTCTTGCGCATCCAGCGCTCTCTGCTCCATTAGCAATTGTCACGGATGCATCTGATTCAGCCATTGGCGCTGTACTCCAACAGAAAGTAGGCGATAGTTGGCAACCGCTAGCTTTTTACTCTCACAAGTTGAGTACAGCTCAGAAGAAATATAGCCCATACGACCGCGAGCTATTGGCGATTTATGAGGCCATTAAATATTTTCGTCATATGGTAGAAGCTCGAACCTTTGCTATATTTACAGACCATAAACCTCTGACATATGCTTTCTCGTTGAATCGAGAAAAATGTTCTCCAAGACAATTTCGCTATCTCGATTATATCAGTCAGTTTACAACAGATGTGAGACATATATTAGGAAAGAACAATGTCGTTGCTGATGCATTGTCTCGTATAGACTCGATCACGCATGCCATCGATTTTCAAGAACTTGCACGTTCTCAGACATTAGATCCTGAGCTGCAAGACCTGCTGAAGAATGGATCTTCGTTGAAGCTTAAAAAAGTTAGAATACCGGAGACCGATGCAGACATCTATTGTGATATTTCTACTGAAGAAGTTCGACCGTATATTACTCCACAGTTCCGACGTCAGGCGTTTGACAAGCTACATAACCTTAGTCACCCTGGAAACACAGCTACAGTGCGACTGGTAACACAGAAGTACGTGTGGCCAGGGATACGCAAGGACTGTAGAGAGTGGTCTAGAGGATGCCTCAAGTGTCAACGCTGTAAGATTTATCGGCACACGAGAGCCCCTCTCTCTTCATTCCTTACACCTTCCTCAAGATTTTCACACATACACCTAGATATTGTTGGTCCGCTACCTTTATCATCTGACTACAGATATTGCCTTACCGTCATCGATAGGTTCACACGATGGCCTGAGGCTATCCCACTTAAAGATATAACGGCAGAAGCTTGTGCTGCTGCCCTGGTATCCGGCTGGATCTCTAGATTCGGATGCCCAGCTCGTCTGACTACTGACTGCGGAAGACAGTTTACGAGCCAGCTCTTCCAATCTCTTACTGCTTTGATAGGCGCTCAACACTTTCGCACCACTGCCTATCACCCGGCTGCGAATGGAATTATAGAGCGTCTACATCGGCAACTTAAAGGAGCGATAAAGTGCCATACCTCTTCGCGTTGGACTGAAGTACTACCGCTTGTTCTTTTGGGAATTCGAAGCGCTTGGAAAGAGGATCTACAAGCCTCAGCTGCAGAGTTAGTCTACGGTGAGCCTCTTCGCTTGCCTGGTCAGTTTTTATGTCCCAAAGATGACTACACCTTAGAAGATATTACGCAGTATGCAGTTCGTCTTCGATCGCATATCCAGAAATTGACCCCTCGACCAACGACATGGCATTCTATTTCACCATTTTACATGCCACGAGAATTGAATAACTCTTCTCACGTTTTCTTACGTCAAGATCATGTTCGTGGCCCACTAGATCCACCATATGCTGGTCCCTATTTAGTTGTCGACAGACAACCAAAATTCTTCACGCTAGATGTCAATGGGAAGCACATCAAAGTATCCGTGGACAGGCTTAAGCCGGCCTTTATGACAAAAGAGCCTAACTTGCCAGTTATCGCTACCGATACGAATACGCTTCCGATGCCAGCTGATGCACAGACGCCGCAGAACAATCACAGTGAGAAGAGAACCCGGAGTGGCAGAGTTGTGCGAATGCCTGATTTTTATCGACCGTAGTCACGGTCTAGGAAGGGGGAATATGTAGCGACAATATTATGCAGTCGCACCAACGCCTATTCAATAGTCTCAGACCCGAGCGGGCGACGCGGGGGTACCTCGCAAACGATTGCGTCGCTCGGCGCGCTGGAGTAGTGCTACCGAGACATTCATGCGGACGCTAACCTCTAACGTATTTAATCAATCCGTCTCATATACTATTGTGTACAAACGTGTAAATAAGTTCGTGATTATTAAAATAAGTGACAATTATTATTGGTGGTGTGTTAATTCATTTGTGCTCACCCACATAGCCCATAGAGGTGTTCTGTATATTGTTAGTGAAAAAAAGGTCGGAAAAACGAAATGAAACAGGTAAGTTTAAAAGACGCAGCATTTGTTACACAAGACCCCAGCGGCCGCAGCGGCTGTTTTCTGTTACGCAAGTTTTTACGGGCTATTCTCTGATTACTTTTGTGCTGTTTCAGGCAATGTCTTATTGGTTTGTGTTACTTAAAAATTCAGGTTATTTCAATGCTTTTTTTTAGCAATTTTTTGAATGTGATAGTAACAGACACAAATATGGAGCAATGGAAATAGAGTGTATATTTAAAGAAATTACTGTTAATATGTTATGACTATTGTAGTGTTTGTGAGTACGTATACAGAAGGTGTACTGTCGCCTAGGATACGCGAATAGTAGCAGGGAAAAAAATGTATAAGCTGTAGGCGGAAGCGGATGTGTCTATCTCCGATCACTGGGTGATAGTAAGCGATAACAGAGCGCTAACGAACGGATACACTTCAGTACAGTTTTTGATAGTTTGTGACTGGTATAATTAAGGTTGAATCTATAAAAACTGTACTTAGTTTAAAGCGAGGTTGGGGCCTCACCAGCTTTAAAAATATGTTAGCATAGAAAACTCCTGCACTAGAGAAACAAAGATGCATTTTGTGCCCTGCATCAACGCAAAGTTATAGCTTGAGGTATATTATATCTCAACTACAATGCGCGTAATCAGTTTAAAATATCATAGTATAAAAAATTAAATGTTTAGCGTGCACTCAGCCGGCCTACCTCCGCAGACGCCGTAATATTTAGACGGATCGCTTGCGCATCGGCCGCGGTGGACGGTAGATAGAATTCATGTGACGTGCTCGTGATCGACTGCGCACCTTGAATACGTCGCTCGCTTGATAATAGCTGTTTATGTAATTTTATATAGCTTATTCATAAGTATTAGTACAATATACGTATCAGTTATTGAAATATGGTGTTTCACTGCCCTTAGCACGTTATAAATGTCATTATTTTAAAAGAAAACGTAGAATATTATTCGAATATACTAGAACATAATATGATTTACGAGTACAAACAGTAGTAGCGGAAGTTATTCATGTCAATAAAGGAACAACTCCCTGGCGAGGCATATCTGCTATTCCAGGATTGTTCACAAGATAGTTGTAATAATCGTTTGTGTATGCAAATCGGGATTACTCAGCTAGGTTATATGATATTACTTTATTGATATAATAAAGCATATAGAGCATCTTCTAGCTTCTTCTTCTAAGTCTTAGATCTAATGTCAATATCACAAATAGTTGTTAAGGTATTCTGCCGATAGGAGTATCAGCAGCACCCTCCCGCGAGAAGCAGTAAGCAAAACAACCAGATTATATAGATTTGACCCTTTAAAATGATCTCTGGGCGCAGTAGTAGAGAGTATTCATTTCCTAGTGAGTTGGCGAATGATTACACTACAAAAAACAAGTGGCTTATACATGCGGCGTGTCCACGGGTTGCCTGTTGCGTACACGCTGAAAACGGCACACGTCAGTACAGCCAGAGGAGAAACTTCCTTTAGCGTCATTATCACAACAGCACCTGTTTGTCTAACATATTCTTTTGTGTTTTAAAAATCAAATATATGTTTTATTTCTTTCTTTAATCCTATATGTATGTATCATTTTCCGATAAAGCAACAATGGGCCTAAAACTGGTAAAATTAAAAGTATAAATATTATTATTATTATTTGAATACATGTTATTCGCTTAATTTCCAAAACACTCATTAAATTTTATTTAAAACACTTTTAAACATTATTGAATTATCGCTAGCGTCATTAGTGTTTAAAAATATCCTAAAATTCAAAAAGCGTTTCTGAAACTAGGTGTGTATCGCAAACTAATAAAATGTGGATGGTGTTAACGAAATTTTATTTTAAAATGATTTCTGTTCTACCAAAGCTTTGTGTAAGCTAAGTTGGATAGGTAGCTTAAACAATAAAAACCTTATAGCTGCTAGTACTTAGTGGTAAGCAAACTACTGGTTCAGTTTATTACTTTATTAAAGAAACTTCGCTATTACTGTTTGCGGCGTACTTACTTCCAACACTTTGTCTACGAGTTTTATTTTATAAAATAACTTTTTGATTAAATAATATATTACTAATAATATAGAAGCAACTACGTAACTCAATTAAAATATGATAATGTAGGCGGAAAAGTAATATATTCGAGTAATGTATTCAATGTTTGTACTTAATTTACAGGCGACGTACGACGTCGCCGGTAAATTTACTTTTCATTTGGTAGTAATAAACTAAGTGAATATACTAATTTTGAAAGTATATATATGGTATTAAAATAATATTACATATTCACTTATGTGTTATTTATAGTTAAAAGTGGTAATTTTATTTTATAAAATGGTATATTAGTGGGTATAAGTTCTTATGTAATGATTTTTTAATTACTGAACAAAAGAACAAAATTAAACCATAGAATAATAATAAACACTTCTTTTACTTATGATCGTCAACGTATATACTATTATCACTTATTTATGAAATGATTTCAAAATATGTGAACCAAGGTAGGAGCAAAAAATAAAATAAATGTTTCAAATTTATTCAAAAATACTCTAATATTTGTGAAAGTTGCAGACAGCAGTTAGTTACGACACAAAATCACATCCCAAAGGAATTGATGCAATTAGACTGAGCCCCAAAGACCAGAGTAGATAGAAATGAAATAGAAAAGCCGATTATATTATTCGAAATCGATTTGCAGTTGTACTGCTAATATCAAATATTACTAACCTCGTAATTCATTATTAAACTAATAATTTCGGGTACGTCGTATTAAGTTGTTTTTTCATTGGCGAGTGGGATTTTACTATAGTTATTATATACAGTTAAGACAACAAAAACTGTAAAGGTTCTATCAAATGATACGATGCTTTAGGTTTATCATATTTCGTGTTGGTGTCGTACACATAAAGGTGGGCCGGGTCATTATATACCTTGGCCTTACATGGACTGTCGCTGGGGCTTCAAAAAAAGAATATCGAGCGGCTTGTCGGTCGATGTCCGACGGCAGCCCCTATCTAGATTCAGCCGGATCTAGAAATTATTCGAGGCGAGACAAAAGTTACTGCCTTCCGTTTATTTTATTTTTGATTTCAATTATGTGGATTAATCACAATGAACCAATGTTTATAGCAGAAGTTTTATTGCAGGCAAGGCATGACTACTGGACGACCGTGATCTGCTTCTGTGAGGACTTCATGTCCCAAAAAGAAGACCGCAACTGGAGTGGCAGAGGGTCGATTACCCCGATGCGTCAGTTCCAAATAACCAGTCAACTCACTACTGGTTATGGTGGATGTGTTTGGAGTCATTGCTGCTCGGGGTTGGCGACCCTCGAGAAGCCGGCAAAGCGTCGTTGCGTATACCACCGAAACACACTGTATAGTATCGTGGCAGACGGCGCTTCATGCTAAGATTGTGCCCAGAGGGCGAGGCGCGATGGGGCTGAGGAGAATTGATTACAGGACCACAATTCCCGCTAATGCGCAGAAGTAGTCACCTTGGGATCTTTGGCACGTATAAGTCCGACATACTTTAGCCAACACCCTCCAGTGTGGCAGTCCTATGAGGATTTTCCCCAAGTAAAAAAAGTTTTATCATGTAGGTAAAACATTATTCATGGATCTAATTACATATAAGCCAACAATAAGTGGTCGGTAACTGACAAGACTTGTACTCGTACTATTGCACTGATATGTTACCAGAAAGCTTAATGTTTAATATGACGTCTCCTTCTAAGTAGTCTGTGGATTTTTCGGTCCCTATAGAGCCTAGTGCACATTGAATCTGAAATAAGCCGCGCCGAGGAGAATAGGCGTTGAGAATGACATCGTCAACCACAAGAGCCTCCCTAGAACCTTTTTATTATTTACATCGCATTTTCATCGTGTTTGCTTTGACTTTTACTTTGATTTCAGGAACGTGTGTGTTCTGAATGCGGGGGCTATTCATGCGGTTACTGTCATTTTTATGGTAAGGCGTTTGCATTGATAAGTTTAAAAAGGATGGCGAATGTATTTTATTTAAATAACTTTTAAAATTATATAATACTTATGATTAATCAATATAGCATGCTTTCTTGTAATTAACAACGGGGAAATACGTGGGTTAGAATTTTGGTATAATATGTTAATAAGTTTTTACAGATAAAGCACGGATTTAAATGCTATATCATTCGTATATTATTTATCCGTAAAGGAATACTCAGTAAAAGGGACCCACGTAGCTTACATCTTTGTATCGAATTTATAAACAAATCCGCGCTTTAAGTCTCCTAATAAATTTGACACTCAACATATGAAAGGATTCATTGAACATATTAAATATAAGAGAAGACATGAAATGATGCGGTTATTTACAATAAACGTACGAGTTATAACTTTGCTAGGGTGCTGAATTCCAAATGAATAGGCGCCTTCAAGCGGGCATTAACTTAACTCTGCGTAAAGTACGGAAACGCGCTCCAACGCTATCAAATTATTGTCAAAGATTAATTTTATCATCATGCATTTATCTAATTGTGCTCGCGATTTCATTTACGTTAATCATTAAGCTCCTGTTTGAGACAAGACAGACAATATTGATTGATGGGAATCGGTCTGAGCCGATGTCTTTCACAAAACTTGTCTCATGAGCCTGAATGCGAGTGGAGCTGTTTCGATGTCATCGGAAATCTCCATAGATCTGTCTTATAGAATGTCTTGGGATCCAATAAATTCGGTCATTAGAGACTTAATACTGTGATTAAAATTTCATCAATTTGTTGCCATCAGAGAGCCTAGCACAATCATTTGTGATAACGTATTTGTGTAGTAAACTATCTTATTCCGAGAAGTACTGGACCTGACAATATATTTTTATATATGTATATAGAAAAACGTCCATCACATGTAATTTTCTAATTATTTTGCCGCATTGTCTTACTGATAGTAATAGGATATTGATAAGGTGATTCGAGTTCTTCAATTCGACACGAACCGTACGTCTTTTTTGTTATTATTAGATTGACATATAACTCTTTGCGTTTCTCTACTCTTTATTCAAAAATCTCTTTATCTTCTTTAAAAGAACCCAATAATGTAAGAAAGGAATACGCAGCGCTGGCAGGAATACCACCCACAGTTCAGGAAAAATATACCAACGTTCTTTCTCATTTATAATTTTCGTATTTAATAACAGCTCTACAAGATTAATTGTTCTATGTTTTAAAATCATCTCTAGATCCCCTCTCGGCGCAGCACTCAGGTCCGTGCGCTGTACATTTGTCAGTGAAATTACAAAAAGCTTGCGGCTCGGCGTCGCTCCAACGGGATCTCGACGACGTAATGAGTTTAATTTCGTCAACTGCTCTTAACGTTGCACATTATTTAAATGTTCAATTAGGATAGAAAGTTTCGCCACAAACAAGTTTCGCCTGATCGTCGTACGTCGTAAGATTTATAACTGATGGGTGGATGATGTTTTATTAAGGCTAGGTAGGTGTTTCTGCAAGATCCCATCATTTGTTTGATTCCTTTCGTTTTTTTTTTTTGTTATTTGAGTTGCAAGGGCATGTTTTCATGGGGATACTCAGAATTATTTAAAAAACAATGTACCAGTTAGTAAAATGGTTGAACTACAGTAAAATAATATTAACAACCTATTTTATCGAATTTATATATTTTATAAAAATAATATATTTTTTTAAATTTTTTAAATATAAATAGAAAAATAAGGAAATTATTATAAAGACAAGAACTAATAAGTGACATTATCATATTATCATACATTTTAATGCTACAATAGATGTATTTATATAATATATAGATGTATTTACATAAAATATTGTCTTTTAAAAATTGATACAAATTCTCACAAAATTATAATCAATCAGATCAAAAATTCGTTTTAATCAAGAGTAATAATTGGATTTTTGTTAATAATGACAGATAAATGGAGAAGAAAATCTGCGATTCCCGGGAGAACTCACGCCCTTTCGGGTTATCTGTTTCCGATTAGACTAAGTAATAAATTTTATTGTAGGCACTGAGAAACAAAAGGGCAGGTTAGGGCAACTTTGAAGATTAATTCTGCCGATTAAATTTCACGCTTCAAATCTTGTAACTACCTCCCGGAAAGACAATTCTTAGAATGATATCGAAAAAAGTCCGTAGACTTAAGCGATTTTAGAATAAAAATTGTTATGAAGGCTACATTCTACATAGTAGATAAAGTAAAGGCTTTATTTGATCCATTCACTTTGACTTCTTAACACAGTTTTATATCTAGTTTTCTTTTTTTTTTTAGCCGTGGTGGCTGCCGGCAGAATAGAATAGCACCCCCTTCTTCTTGCCGCGGTGTCGTAAAAGGCGACTAAGGTACCCCTTTAACACCGCAATTCAACCAGGTGTTCAGAGAAGGAAAACTCGACCAAACCTGCATCCCGCTCCCTCCCGATCGTACTGGTTCTCCATTTCATCGGGCCTGAGGGAGTTCGGACGAGAGAGTGCTTTTCTGGCAGCGCGTCTAGCTATGCACTTAAATATCTCCTGCGCAATTGGCGGTTTCCGAAAACTGGACCTCGATTTTCTTAATCGGTGTTGAAACAGTCGCCGTGGCCGAATCCGGCTAGGACATCGTCATATCTAAACATTCATAGACAGTGTCTTAACATCCTCTTGACTAATAAAGATTAACTTTCCAATTTGGGGCTGACATACGTACACACGTAAAAGTCCTTTAAATAAATAGAATAAAAAAAAATCTTTTCAATTCCAATATTCCACAATTTTTTCAGCATCAGAAAAAGTTTGTAGACACAAATTTTATAAATATGTTTTTCGTGTATGCTGTAAAAACTGAGGTCTCATTAGAAAATTACAATCAAAGCCGGTATTAATTAAACCTTGTATATTATATTTCTATTCTTAATTCGCTTGAGAACTCTACATCTTTAATTTGGTTCAGCGAGTAGGAACGGAGGCCTGTGGTCCCCAAAGTCCCGCGGGACGCCGCCTTTTTATGGCTTCTTTCAAGCCGACAGCACTTTAATGTACGCTAAGGAGCGTTTTATCTTTTTTAGTTTCTTCTTCTAAAGGAAAAGGGTTTATTTAGCCTGTGACACACTTCTGATGGCGGAAAAAGATAAACCCATTTCAGTTTTATCTAGTTTTTTCGCTTACCCGGATTTAACGGGCATTTCACTACATAAAGGAATGATAATCTAAGAATATATGTGACATTTACTGGGAAAATAGAAGTGATATAGACAAATGGCGGATTGAAATTGGTGGGGGGTTGGCGCCATACTCTCGTATAGGGAATATGTCGTCTATTAAATGAAGAACCTCATTTCACATATTATTTCAGGAAAATAATTTTATTAGATGGGGTATTCGTGTAATCATCTCATGCTGAGAAGAAATTGTTGGTTTCAGTATAAACAGAAAGGTAATCAAATTTGAATGGGATATTTTGTAATTACACGTTGATGTTTAGAATTAGAAGGCAGATTTTCTTGAATTATATTATATTAAATACATGCCAACGCGTAGGTATATTTTATGTACATTTTTAATTGAGTCGTGATTAGAAACTAGTTTTTTGTTTCATATTGACATTTGTTATGTTTGTTGTTGTTGTTTGTTTTGTTGTTGTTTGTTTGTTTGTGTTTTGTTGTTTGTACTACTAGAGGGGTCGTCTATTGGTCGAAATTCGACCAAAATTAATTAAAATAACTAATATATTGTAATAAATTAATTACGTTACAATATAAAGCACAAATATCTATTATATAATAATTATGGTTACGTTTGACATTCAGTAAGACTATAGACAAATAATATTAATCTATTCTGAATTTGACCACAGACTTTAACCATAAATAAAAGAGTATAGTATATGCGCGTGTGTGTCCAATACACTGCAATTTATTTAATTGATTTTTTGTATTTTTTATACATATTTTTTAAAAAAATATTAGCTTTCTGCACTCTGCGCAATTTTCGTAAAAATTCATTTTTGCTTCACGTTTTATTATATAGTAGATATTTAAAATTCTTTCGATTTGTATACATAATAAACATTTATAGGGGACTAAACACAAAAGATACATTTACATTTTTGTACAGAATAAGAAAGTTTTTTTATAAATGTCAAATTTAATTTTTATAAACATATTTTGTATTAATTTATAATATATTTCCAGCAATGGCGTGCATTCCCCTAGAAGTATAAAAAAACATTATCTTGTTATACTTGGACTTTTAATATATATATTGATTTTCAATTTGGTCCAATTTAGATTTTGAGACTACTATTCTGGTAATTACCAGTTTTGAAATAAATATATTTATTAAACATCCAACCATAACGTGGTTATGTGTTTATAGGTTGCACGCCACCGATTTCGTGTCCAAATATAGTAGCGAAAATAATCTTTTTCACGTCAAGTAGTAAATCATCAATCATTAAATTTTCGTACAACAGGGAGTGCTCTGGAAAAACTATTCAACCTAGCACCTTCGGCGCCATTTCCAACACGCACTACTCGCTCTTGGTCGTTAGCGTGTTCCCACACTCACAACCCTTACAGAATTGCGACAACGCAGCGGTTTTCTAGAACATTTTTGTGGCGTGATTTCGATTTGTGGAATAGACTGCCGGGTACAGTTTTCCCCCAAAGTTTTGATATGGGATTACTCAAGAAAGGAGTGAACAATGTACCTCTTTGTCGGCAACGCTGTTTGTAGTGCGACTGTCCATGGGCGGTGGTTACCACTTACCATCAAGTGGGTCTACAGCTTGTTTGGCGACTAAAGTTTAAAAAAACTAAAATGATACATGAACATAGTTCTGCTATACATAGTATAGAGGTACTGTAAGAATTGAGTTCTTCAATTAGAATAAAACAATTGTCATATCTTCATCATATATATTGGGGGCGAACACAATACAAATACAATTCTTATATTTATTTATAAAACTTTATTATAATAATTTTATTACTTTCTTTTCCAATAATTTATCTAGCCTAGGCATCCCTATTAAGAATCCCTGATCTTCTAATGTTTGTTCTGTTTTTTTTAAGTATCTGTTTTCTTCGCGGCTATCACTCATTGACATAATAGGTAAACCAAAATTATTTTACAAACTCCTTTCGCACATACCTACTACAGTAATATGTATATATAAAGATAATTGTAATAATCAATTAAGTTTAAAAAACATTCGTCGCAAATTAAATTCGATTTGACAAGATCAAAAAAAAATAGACGCGCATCCCCCGTCAAAAGTTATGTTCCTTTTAATGTATTTTTACTGGTAACAAAGAACAGGCAGCAAATGGAAACCGTAATGAGAAAACGAGAATTGGATTTCCTTTGACAGCTTTCATCTGGAAACTATGCGAGCTGAATGAAATAAAGCATTATTTTGTTTTAATTTCTAGATTAATACTTAACAAAGTACTTGTAGTTAGCGGCTTTAATTCGTTTCGCAAGGCGTTTGTTAATTGTTGACATTTTTCCTCTTTTAAAGACGACATTTAACATGTTTTTTTTTTATTAGCATAGTTATCATACCACACTTGATGGAAAGTATAGCGCAGTCTAAAAATCGAATACGATTATCGAGAGGCATGTATCTGCGAGTAGCCGTTGTGATTATTACAGCCTACACAAATATCTCTTCATATATTTTTTAGATAACTGGATATCATTGGACGTAGCTAATACGTTCATCTGAAAACTGTTTCGTAATTCAATATACGACACATGCATATTAGAATTAAGGATGACTGAAAAGTCTCATAGGGCAATTTATGCTATGTATATATGAAATAGTAAAACTTGTTTAACCATAGTTTATCAAGCTGGGATCTAATTCTTCATAGAACGGTCAGGATAGCAGTATGTGGTGGCCCCGGTAAGCTATATTCCAGATTAAAAACCCCAGGGGTATCTCTTAACATGCTTCAGCCGAACTTGGGGATCCATATTTTTTTTTTTTTGTTATCCCGGTGGAAATCCCTACGGACCGTCAGGGGAAGTGGTGAGGGCCACTTCCCCCGGTGTGTCGGACCTGCCCCGACTAAAACCACCGGGGTGCCAGCACTGCCCTCTCTTCGCCTTCGCCGAGCCTGGGAATCCGAATACTTCCGACTTGGGGATCCATATACCTCTAATGAGCTGGCGTAGTCTTTCACTGGCTATATTTCTGTGAAGGTAAAGTGTAAAGAGTGCTCTTCGCTAGAATTCTCTATTGGGCGGAGTGCAATAGCGTACTTTATTACTAAGAAGAATCTAGGAAGAATATATAATGGTTATAATAAATATAAATGTTTGATAAACTTATATGATTATTTATGCAACTGATAGTGGTTGAGAGAGGAAATAAATTGGCGACCATGCTTTCATAATTATTAATTCAAACGACCGTCAACAAATAGTTCGTATAGGTATCATTGTTTTCGTATTTAAATTTAATTATTCAATAACTTTTCGGAACGTGGTTTTTGGTGATACAACAAACTGGTATTATTATCACACTAAATAAATTATTAATAAAGAACTTTTGAATGAATAGTTTAGAAAATAAATTATGAATTTTAAAATATTACAAGTATAGTTAATTTAATTAAGTTAGTTACAGGTTTATTGAATATCCAAATAAAAACAAACTCAAGTTGTTGTATTGTTTTCTTATTTTATTGACTACATTTCTTGCCCTCAGTTGCAGATAACATCATTGAATGTTTTTTTTTGTCAATTTGACAAAGAAATTAATTATTAAATGGGGCTAAAAATTATCTTGAATAACTTTCTTGCAACAGATAATTGGTGTAATAAATAAAATGTTTTGAATTTTTACCATTTTTTTCATTTAACATTTAAGTTACCAATTTAGGAAAACCACTAGATAAAATTAAATTACGATTTTTTTATACTGAGTCGAAAACTTGACTACACAGTACCTGATGAAAATTCTATAGTTCAATAGTGGCAGAGTGCGCTAAATGACGAGTTTCAACCGGCGGTCGTCGTGAACATACGCACATACATCGCGACAGAAGGCCTTTAGGTATATGAAAAACTGAACCTGCATAAGCTAATGAAGTAAAATATGATACACCGCTTGGTAAACTTAAAGGACGTTAAATATGTCATCCTCAAAAATTAATCCTAATAAAGCCCTAAAATACTACAACCCGACAGGTCCATTGTCATCAGGTCGCCATTTTGCAGAATAGCCGATAATGGAAGCAATTAAAATATATGGAGGCTTAACTGCAGTGCCCTGCGCCGAAATTAATTTATAGTCATGCCAAAATAGCCCCATTTTCCGGTTGCCACCCTCTTATTCTCCTCACTTGTAAATGCTATGTTTAGGCTGTTTATAATTAATGTTATTCGATTGCAATTCTGTAGTATACATATTAATATTTTAACATGCTATTAAAGTTGTTACAATTTGAGTGCTCTTCTGACGAGGATATGATTAATGTCTCCGTAAAATGAAACGCAGTCAGTCATCAGTAGGAATTAAAATGTTATTATTACTCACAGTGTTATTTCAACTCAACTATTATTATTTACTTAACAGTGAAAGGTAGCTTCGCGAGGAAAACTGTATGGCACCTAATATAAATATTATGTGTAAATGCCCTGAGTATAGCGATCAGATTGGTCACGTTGTGCACGATATATAAACGCAAAGTGGATACAACCACTAATGTATCTCTGTTCTCCCTGAAAGAGATATAGCGTGTCAATTTATTATTATTATTATTAATTTGTTCCCAATACATTCTTGGTATGTAGTAAGGGGCTTTTATCAATTAAAGCAATTGTGAAATACTCTCTGTGCTACATGACTATATTCCTTTGATGGCCTCAATTTATGGTCACCGTAAAATATCCAATTTGTCCCCATACCTCCCCGTCCTCAACAATTAGCGGTCGTGTTAGGGTTTCAAACGTCTCAATATCTGAATAAATGGTCTTCAAACGATTTCATGCAAGTAATTAGGAGGGTGATAGCCAATTTTGTTTTCAAAATATAATTAGAAACATATTCATACAATTCTTCCCTGGTTTCTATAAAATTAATGTCTTATTGGCGTTAAAATTTAACGTATATCTAACCTATCAATAAGATATGTTTATAAAGACTTACTCTATTTAAATTATAAAAAAATATTTCACTCGATTTAATATAATGGTTTTGTAGCTCTAAGATAGTTTTGTTATATAATCGTTTACAATAGATATTAAGGGTCTGAACTAATATCCTAGGCTGCGTACTTGAGTGATTGCGGTGTCCAGATATCCTGGCATGAGCTGCGCGCGATATGTTTCTGTTCATAGAACCACTGACTATACATAGTGGCGAATGAGGGGTAGACTTTACACCACTCCCTCGCATATTTAGTGATGAGTGAGAGGTATCTCTATACACCACTGCTCCGTAATTAAGCAGAGGCCTGAAGAAGGTCTAATATCGCCGAGGCTGAGGAAAATCGCGTGGCTGTGCCCTTAGCTCCTGCAGACGGGTAGGAGGAACACCCCGCGGGTTTTGGTCAATAGGAAACTGATATACCGAGGCACCACCCTCACGACGTCCTGAAGGTCCAAGGATTTCTCCATGGTTACTAAAAAAAAAGCTCTAAATGAATATTACTTAATACTTGTACGAATATTGTAACCCTTTAAGTACATATTTAGTATATATTCATTACAACCATTTATCATGGGTTTAATTAATTGTTTTAATTTATTGACAACGATGTTTAAAAATATTTATAAAAAGTTAAATAATATTTATTCATTTCAACACTTAATAAAAATAAGGTTCAATAGCATCAAAGGAAAGTCAATGCTTGTATTTAAAACGAACCAATTAGGGGGAAGCAATGCGGAGCTACAGATAGAGGGCTGTGTTCGAAAGAACCGTAATTCTATTAAATGATTAAATAATTCAAGCAAGTTCAAAGGAGATGCGCTTTCACAAGCAAAACGAAGCAAATAACTTCGTGAATAGAAAAGAGGGAGAAAAATGTAGATGCGCTCTCTCAGTGTGGCGCGAAAAGCGATGTCGATGGCGTGTATTATTTTAGATGTTCTTAATATCTAATAATACCACCCCTTAAAAACAATATATTGCACCTAAACAGAAACTTTGAATCTACGAAGGAGTTAGAATGGAAAATCTAAATTACGTTCTTCATGCAGATGATTTCAATAATACGAAAAACTAAGGCAAATTAAACTATAATTGTTTATTCAGTTTTTATGAATTTATCCCTTATAACATGTTTAATTACAACAATTATTTTTTAAATCTTATAGGCTAATATTTATGCATTAAGAATAATTAATAATATAAGCAAAACTTTATTTAAAATTTTCATAGACATCGCAAAATGACATCACTTAAGCAAACACAGCAGGTGTTGTAGTTTTCAAAGAAAGAAGCCAGTGCAGCAATGTGCACAGCACCAATTAGACCAACTTAGCTTTTGAACGTATCTCGTCGACTTAATTAACGTATTGAAGCTTAGTAACTAAGAAAGTAGAACTATATAAAATCTGCACAAGTAATTACACTTTGCTTTCTTATTCTCCAGTACACTTTGATTCTTAAATATGGATATAGTACAACTCAATACTAGCCCAGACTTACTGCGTTTACGTCACCGCGTTCTTACGATTTGGAAGTTTTTAAGAGAAGAATGAATAAGCATTGGTTGGTCAGACATGTTCCGAAATCGGCCTTATGATCTCCTTCCACCATTTTTTTTTGTAACTCGGGGGAAGGTGTTACATGATACCATCAGGGACGCTGTCAAGGCAGCGACCCCAATGTGTCAGACTCCTACTGACTAAAAACACCCTGGATGTCACTCTAATTACTCCACCCGTGCCTGGGAAACCACATTCTTCCAGACACCCGAACAGCAAAAAGCCTTGTTGAGAATACCTCTCTAGGAAGGGTGGGAGTAAAGAGCACACCCCTCAAAAACCTCTCTCTCAGGTGATGCGCCGGACACTGCGCACCACTTCCTTCTCATCCGGGCAGCAGATACTGTCAAGTCTACCGCTCGGATTCACCTTCCACCAGAAGTGATTGAAGTCAAGCGTCAGCTTATAAAACTTAAAAAGAGCGAAAATATTTTTCTGTTTGTTGTATTCGTTTATTTAGAAAATATTGATTTCTATTAATTAGATAAAATAATACGAATATATTGTTTATATTTATAGCCTAAATTAAAAAGGTATCGGAACTGATTTCGATCCACCTCATCAAGAGTTTAACGTAATTTGGTGTTTTTATTTAAAAATTACAACAAAAACTCCCTATTCAGTACCAGATAAAAGGTTTTTATCTCCTGCTACCCGATCGTTGATGTAAATAACGAACTCATTTTTTGTGGTTTTACGAGGGTAAAGGGAAAATTATTTTATAATTTCCTTCAACAGTTTCAATATAAACAGTGGATGGATAATGTTTCTTTTACGCTTTATTAAATTCTTTTTTCGAGGCATAACTTATACAATATTGTTAATTATGTTTAGATACTTATTATTATTATATAAAAATTCCCTGCGGCTAGGTAAACAAATTTTATGACTGAATTTGCCTCAACTTAAAAATCCCTCAGGCTGAAAATTTTTATGTTTATAAAATTCTCTGATTTTGCGAGAACATAATAGTTTACTTGTAAACTAGTCATGTGCCGAGACAGATCTCAATGAGGATAGGTTTGTTATCGTGTGAGTTAAGTAGGAACTTAAAGATATTTAAGAGTTTGATGACGAGACAATAACGGGTTTACTTAATAGATAAACACGCACCGAGCTCGTCGCATGTACAAGAACATCAGACCCCTGCAGGCTATAAATCCGCGCGTATTTAATGAGTTTCCTCCGTCGTTAAGCGCCGGTCCCCCGGCAATAATGCAGCGCTATCATCGCACGACATTATCTGAAATGTCGCTGAAACATATGTGACGAGACCTTAAACAAAATGGCTGTTTTTTGGTAAAATACATCGAAAAAGAAATAATATTAGAGTGGAATTCGCTTGTTTTGAACTTGCTATAGACTTGCATCATAAAGCGAAAGTTTTTCTATGTGATCCGACTGAGAATACCATGAAATTGTCGGCGGACATGGTAGCGCTGACTCATCAGCGACTCTCTCAGAATTGAGGTTTGTTTAATCGTATTGTACACGATGGGGCTGATGCTAAAATGGCAAGATCCCTTAAAAAGCTAGAATTATCCGCTGCAGTAATACAGTTTGGAAAATTTAATTTAAAACCACCATATTTAATCACAGTATTTTGGGTCATAATACACATGGAACATACGCATATCATTATTATATCAAAAAACAAATGCAGAGAAATAATTATAAATCAGTTAGTAAACATCAATTATTAATAAAAAATAATACAATTAGATATATCGTATGTCTATTTTTAAGTAATAAATTCCGATTAATAGATGATGTTTACTATATGGTGGTATGTTTGCGTACAACTGGATCTCAGCCATGACACATGGAATGAAAGCCTACTACACTAATACGCTTTACATGGCTGTTACAACTATTTTTTGGAGCATAATTATTTCCTACAGGGATTTTGTTATACAGATAATATTATAAACTATATTCATTATAAGGTATTGATGCTCTATTGATTGCATAGAATTAAGAAATACACTTATTTTTATGTTTATTGTAGATAATTATTTTTTAAATTATAATAGTATCGCAAAGTTGATACAATCCTTTAACCGAAAACTAGAGTGCAAATTTTGTTAAGAATGAAGATATTTTTGTGCAAAACCTTAAGCAAAGTCAAAGTATTGTCTACAAATTTCAGCATAAGTCGTGGTACTTTTGAAAATTGCTTGTTTTGTGTGCTATTAATATTTATAAGAACATTTAAAGGTACCTGATCCGAGATAATTTTACAACAAAAAATATAAACATCTATTCCTACAAAAAATTTACTTTCCCCTACTAATATGTTGGTACGTATGTACCTGTGTCTAATGTACATTATATTCGTATCTACTCGGGCTGATCAATCACCTCACGTGTTTCTTGACAACCCTGTTATTACCCGTCATTACTTGTCAAGAGTCTAAAGTCTTCAACCTGTCTGCCGCTTTTAGAAATTCATAAATAATAAAACATTGAATGAAGGTAAACATTTTGTATTAGTATCTTGAAAGGTATACTGTGTATATACTGATAAATTCTACAGTTTATATATATAATAACATATATAATAAGAGAAATATCAAAATTATACTTAAAAGTATATTCATTAATGGGGACTAACTTGGAAAACGTAGCTTTGGGAGCTTCCCGACCAGCCCTCCTAGACAAGGTAACATTCGATAACTGTTAACGCTAATAGAGAGTGCAAAATATTTGATGGAAGGAATGACCTAAGCTTTCAAATATGACTCCGTCACGTAGGACAATTGCAAATATTTCTAAGTTTTTACATACGTCATTGTTCAATAAGAACGTCATTTGTCTATATCCCTGATAAAGCTGTGGACTAAAGAGGACTGATGATGATAACAATACATTACGGTTTCGTAACTTTAAAGGAAAAAAAGAACCCTTTATAGAACCCTTTTTTCCCTTTGTTGTTCGTCTGTATGTCTGTCTGTCTCTTCCTCAAGAACAATTGGAAGTATAAAGTTGAAATTATATTAAATACTGAAGACTGCCGCCTCTTGCTACTCTAAAAAAGAAAAAAAAAGAAATCTCTACGGGTCCAAAAAAAATTTTCGTTTATATGGCACATTTGGCTTATCTGCATTTTTGCACGAAATCGAATGTTTTCAACGAACGTTTTTAGCGAAGTAATTTTGTTCTAAAATCATAATTTGTAGATTTCCTTTCGAAATTCCAAAGGAATTTTCTAATTAATCGTCTTTATGCATATTAAAAGCGTTTCACGGTGGGTCTGCCTATCATTAGCTTTTGATCTATTTAGCGGCAGGTTTATGAGCTATTTAGATATAAATGAATGTTTGTAAACGAGCAACCACGATGCCTGAAGGGAGACAGGTTATATTAATGAAATAAAGGACATAACACTTTGCTTTATAATCACTGATTGATGACGGCAAGGGGTTGTTTATTAATAGCGATTTGGTAGCGATTAAACTTTGTGCTATTATTTTCTTTTTAAACTGATACTCCGTCTAAGAGTGCCGTGTTAGAAAATTCCAGATTATTACTATGTTAACATTTTTCCTAAAATTTATTACAGAAATAATTATGCACAACGCCAAGAGAATGGGGACTAGCTTTATTATTTTACTGACCATGTTAAACACTACTACGTCCTTTTAAGTTAAAACTTGGGGAAAAATTTCACCTGACTCCTGATATCCTGACCCAAAATCCGACTTTCCAATCCCACATCCGACTTTCCGACCCTATCGCACATAGGGAAGATCGCGGCCAAGGTATTCCAGATTTATATCTGCTACAAACCTCAAAACGATTATTTCACCACATTGGTGAGAACCGAGGGTCGTGTAACAAATCTTCAATAACCTTCGCATATCTAAGGACAAATTATATAAGTACAACAACTAAACTATCTCAGTTTACCTCGAAGGCTGGAACAGGGCTCTCTTAATAAGTACTTATAAGTCCGGTTATTCTCATCTGGTCATTGTCGATTGCGAAAGGAATGTATTCTGAAAAAATATTTCGCTACCAGCCATAGTAAACGAAATGCTCGACTAAGAGATATCGCGGACAGCTGTACTAGAATTTAACAAGTCTGTGAATGTCCAAAAAGATGGGGCTGGGAGGTACAGAGAGGCTACATCCGCTCTGGTCATTTGACAGCATAGACCAGAAAGACAGCGGGAGGCGTTCGCGTCGTTTGCCCAGGCACTCCATCAACATCGGGAGTGATACTTCATGGAGTCAACTGCCCACGCATGAAGAATGCACATTGTGAGAGTTCCCACACACTGCCTATTATGACCTTTTTCTGAAGCTTCACTGACTCCCATAATTTGAGGTGCCCTGAGACGGCCGCTCGCGTGCCAGTACCGTGGTAGATTGCGTACGTCACTCCCACGGAATGGTTTTTCTTCAACGCGTTAAGAAGACTCGGAGGTTTTTAGTCTGGCATAGCTGCGACCTTCACCCTCATGGCGGCAAGGAATTCCTTTGATGGATTTTCCTTTTGTAAAAATTATATATATCGTAGTGATATTTTTTAATCTGTCAAACATCGGTGCTAGAATGAATATATATTGTTGTTTTTAGTAATTTATTTTTTATTTAATCCATGAGTGTGCCTATCGTCGTAGTCTTAATAACTTGAGATTTGATGATATTTATCCTTAGTGACATATTTAATTCTACTCAACGAAGTTTTCATATAAACAAAACTAGAAATAAAATAAAAATATGTTGTATTAAAAAAAAAAACTTCATAGAATAATATATATTTGAGTCATAACATTTCATTTAAAATGTTTTTATATTTTCGAAATCAACTCGAAGTTTGGATTGGGGAGAGTGACAGAAGCTTTCAAAGGCGATCTACGTCCCGCCCCCAGTCTTGATTAATTCGAGGGCTGCTCTTAAGCTAGATTAAAAGTTCCCGTACTAATTCATCGAAAAATGCATGAGCTTATTATGAGAAATTAATAACGTACTTTATATTGAGAAAGCGGGAGGAACTTCTTTGTTCGACAGAATTAATTAGTTACAATTAGTCACTTTATATTGTGAATTATCTTCTATATTGTTTTTATGGAGGTTATTTACTTCAATAGTTAATTAAAAATCTGTCGCATTGTATATTTTGTTTACTAAAAATTAAATAACATACCAGCAAAGATACCAACATTAATTAAGATAGCACTATATCTAAATGTCAACAATTAGTTCAAGAAAAAAGTTGAAAATACGGAAATACATATTTTATTCTTAATAGAATAATAAAAAATTAATAGAAAAGTCTTTTCTTATATCAGACTAAGAATTTCAGATAGAATAATATTTATAATATATCATATTTTGTGAACAATTACACATCTCGCCCCAAAATAAGCTTGCGCTTGTCATATGGGTATTAGACAAAGATATACATACTTAAATACATATCGAGGGATGAATAGTTATTTGCCTTAAGCTACATTTTTTGGTGATTTAGAAATATATAAATTTTCGAAATGGGTGAAAAACACTGATTCCAAAAATGTGTATTACAAATAATCCCAAAAAATGTCACTTAAAGCAACTATTTGCTTCTTATTTAAAAGGCTATCCTTTCACTCCTCGATATATACATTTATGATTCGCGACAAACTAACCTATTTATCATAGAAAAGTTCGCCGCTACCGGGACTTAATCCCAGGACCTTCAGCGTTGCAGTCAGAGTCACTACCGATGCGCTATTAGGCCGTCAACAACAATCAACAACAACAATCAATGAATAACAGGTCAATGTATAACAGGTGCATCAGAGTGACTGATTTTGAAAATTTGTAAACTCATATTCCTATTTCCTGATTATTTATGTGTAAAACACTTTGTAATTATTATGTTTTAAGCACTTTAAAATGCAATATTTAACAAAGTTTTACATCAGATTTTATAAAATTAATTAATGAACCTATAAACAAATTATTTTTCGTTGCCGTATGAAATTAAAATTGACATTTTGTAGCAGCGGCCGAGCGCCACTCCTGCGGGGACGATACGGTGCGATTTATTTTATTACTCGAATTAAGGGCTTACAACAGATTGTATGCGTACGTCAATAAATATTTTTAATCGTTTCTACAACAAAATACGACGCTCCATAAAATGAAAGGATGTATATCATCCTGAAATTAAAACGGAAAATGAAAATAGAATGAACCCATTAACATAGAACGAAACTTATAAACGCATGAAAAAATATGCACTAGCTCTTCAGTATTGGATAATAGGTGGCTGAGTATTTTCATCTAGGCAACCGTTGTGTGAAAAAATACCTAATATTTAAGAGAAATCTAGGCGAGAAATAATAAAAACCAGTAAAGAAGTAAACGGATAGGAGATGGAAAGTCTTCATACGGTCCTTGGCCCGGGTGTTAATATATATTTAGGTTGTTTTGAAAGAGGACGTATTAATAACTGATTATTGAAAATTTGTTGATATTTGGCAATTTTAGAGTTGAGAAATATGAGACATTGTAACAGTGTGGTTTTATAGATATAAACGGACATCCAAATCACTGGTTATATTTTAAGGTTTAATAAATCGTATGGGTGATATTTAAAATAGAACAAAAGGGATTAAATCTTACTACTACATCATCACACATATACATTATTACACACCAAGCGCATACAACGAGTAGCGAATAAATAAAGCTAGTCAATTTTCAAAAGCTCCTATAGTTTTTATGTAAAGCAAAAGGTTAATTCATACCGCCTACCTTCAAATATTTTAATCCATGTTTTAATGCAGAATAAGACGATGAAATCATCATGAATATAAATATCTTGCACTTGATGTTTTTTTAAATTATTTTATTATAAAATAATTACACTATATATATATATATATAAGAAGATTGTTTACATTAATCGTATGTTTTAAAATGATTTATTGATAAATTGCAATAATCATTTTGAATTATTTAGTTTTCTAAATTGTGAACTGATTTAATTTTTGTATTTTGCATTACATAAATAGAACCATTTTTTAAAATATATTACATCTTATTAACTCTTAGGCCCAGTATGCCCGGTCTCCTTTGTCTACAACATAAAAATAGTAATTATAAAATATCTAATTAATTCCAAAAATAATGTGGAATACATATTTCATCCGTGAAACAGACCGTAATTACGAAACCTTCAGTGCTTCAACTATGCAATAAATTGTACAATGCAATTACGCCTGGAATATGCGGTCGGTGAAAGATTGCTGACGTTGCCAGTGCACGGGTACCTTTAATACGTTATGCCGTATAAATTTCACTGCATTAGGTACATTAAGCTCCTCGCATAGTGCGAACGTAGTAAGCTCAGTACGCTGTCCTTCTACCGTTATGAATTTTGCTAGCATTTAATCCCTTCTTGATTATTCTGGATGCGAATATTCTCCCTGTAGGATATTTATTAAGTTATCTTATTATTGTACCTTTATTAAAAACAAAAGAAAAATAATTTTAAAACACGACCCAATTTTGTATTTTTTATTCATTTCTTACAACTTTAGGATTCCTTCATCTCAACTATTTTTAGTTTGAGATAACCACAAATAGCAATAAAAATGTACATTATCGAGCTGTGTATTTTTATGGTTTTAATATAGTTTAAGCCATGTAAGTTAAGTATGTGCGAAAGAGTGACAATCTGTTACGCTTATGCCAATATAAATGTTTACGGGCTCAAAATTGACATCGGCGCAAATCGTTACAGAGCTCAGTTTACCATTAGCGTTGGTTCGTCGTGTCCAACGTGTCCAATAGTAGAACTCCATGGCATTTTTTAAAATTTCATATAACTTTTCGCGTGATGTTATCCTTCGCCGGCAAGTATGCCGGCCGGTACTTAGGTCCTAACTGCTCCTCCTCGCGTGGCTTTCCTCAATGCTGAGGGTCATAAATTTGCCTAGGATGTCGTCCATCATATGGTGGTATGCCACTCCATTCTATTCATAGCATCGCGGAGAGCAACGTGTAATATTTTATTCACGGTGTCGCGGATTTGATCTGTCCATATTAATAGACTTCGGCTCTTTTTTTCTTCCGTCAACCTTATCAGCAATTATCAGTTGTTTGAGGCTTCTACTGACTCTTCTAGCAAAAATAACTTTAGTATTCATCGGAGGCAAATATTTAAACTAAGGAATCTAGAAGAACGTGTTAGGATTTCAAACTACAACCATTCGCGATTTCGCACATGAATGACATCATTTTGTCGAATCCACTACAGCTCATTACATAAATATCTTCTAAAAACTGCTTGATGCTTTTGCCTGGCTTTGTGGTGAATTCGTTCACTAGTTGATAAATACAAGCACGTAATATTTGTATTTGCTGCGAGTAGTCGGCACATTGCGAGGTTTTATCTCGTACAAAAGTTGTATGGTTAATTAACCCGAAAAGCCCTCAAGTTTTCCGGGCACGTTACGCCGCCAGCCAAGAACTTGTTACAACGTGTTATTAGGTTCGCCTACCAAAAGGTCCTGTGTCATGCAGCACTAATTACTCGTTTAACTGGGAACTCCTTTTTGATATTTAGAATTTTACTTTATAAAAGAATCATATACCATTTACATGTCCACGTAATATATATCTTAAAAAGATAAATCATTTGTTTTAAGACCTCTTTTAGAAGTACAACTAAACTATTTTGTTAGAAATAATTAACTGAAAAATGTGTTCTTCTTTTTAATGTGTTTAGTAATTACTTTTTTTTTGTTAACCCAGAGGAAATCCCAATCAAAGGAGGTGTGCCGGACTTGCACCAGCTAAAACCTCTGGGGTGCTTCTTCGGTCGCGTGTGCACCAATCCCCGGGTGCACCGAGGACTTCCAACGGGACTGGTGCGCGAACAGCCCTGTGGGCTCATCCACAGTCGGGAGGGGTAGACCTGTTTAGTAATTACTGTGTTTACTGCTACTAATCTCAGTGTTTCTTTCTTGTAGTTTTAGTATTGTTTTTATTTTTTCTACAGTATATACAAAATAGATAGGATTAATGATGATAATGACTGTATATTTTATTACAAAAATTAACGTTTATTTGTTTTTATTACTATAACTGTTAGAAATACATAAAGGAAGCGAGACAAAACTGACGTAACGGCAAGATTACAATTTAATAATATCACACATTCTTCAGTTACGCCTGATATCTATTTGTTCGTAGCATTTAAACTTAACGAACATAGAACTAGAACAAGATACTTCTATATATTTTTGTGTTTTATAGCCAATCATTCGACGTCAATCACATCTAGTGGAAGAAGTGGAGGCTAAGATGTATAATATGGTGGACTGCGCAACACGTGCTTTAGCATAAACAAAATAGAAAAATAGACTGAAGAATAGAGGACTATATTTTAGTATTTCGCTGTTTTCAATATGAATAAAGAAGCAAATCTTGTAAAACTACAGATAAAATCATATTCTTATAAATAAACTACAAGCACTAACCTTATAAGTATAGTGTTTTAGTAAACTCATTGAACAAAAACAAATACTCTTGATTTTTTATTGTATGTACTGACATTTTATTTTGTTCGTAGGCACCAGTTATTAAATAACGATTGTTACCATCTTTAAAAAGTTTTCTGGAATTTTCGGCGTTTACTCGAAAAGAAAAGTATGTTTAAAATGCTGGCAGCAGTATTTTGCGGAGAAACGTTTGACCTCATTTCAGAAACTTTCTCTTGTAAGAAAGATTGATGTTGAGAGAAAAAAATATTTAAAAGTTCTTTAGCTAAACAAATTCTCGGAAAAGTCGTTTTTACAAAAGTGTAAGGATTGTTTGTATGCATATTAATTAAAATAATCCAGCTATTTTAGTATCCATTATTGATTTTAACTATGTCTAATAAAGTTACTTGTTTAATAAACATAACACACGCTTATCTTGTTTCAATTATTACATTTTCCGTCCATTAAATATAAATATAGAAAAAAAATCTTACATCTTACTCACTAAAACTCACCTAGTTAATTACAAATTTTTAAACTTGAAAAATAAAACAGAAATATGCAGAAACATTGAATGTTTTTGTACTCTAGATATATTTTGTGTTCGCAAAAACAAGGACATGCACAAGTATTTCTCTTTAACCTGTTAACTGGGTATGACGAAATATTTCGTCATACATAAAAGCCTACTGCAATGGGCATGACGACATTTTTCGTCATGGAAATTAATCATAATATATTGAACTCATTACAAACACACACACGCACACAAACAACACATACGCATTACAAACACACACGCATTACAAAAAGTCCCCATTCCGAAACGAGTTGAGCAATAGCTAATTTTTTTTTTAATAATCTACAGACGCTTGACCTCAATCACACCTGGTGGAAGGCGAAGATGAGTTCGATGATGAAACGCGATCGCCTAGCAAATGCCTATTCACTCTTCTCTTAAAGACTTCCACGTCATAAGATCGCAGAAATATGCCCGCTGGAAGCATATTCCACTCCTTAGCCGTTCGCATGATAAATGTAGAAGCGAATCTTTTCGTGCGAATATAAGGAACATCAACCACATACGGATGGTATCCGACACGATGTCTAGTGGTTTTGTGGTGGAATGGGGCTGGTGGAATCAAAGAATGTAGTTCCGGAGAACACTCTCCACCGTGCAACCGGTAAAAGACCGGAGGATTTCCCGTTTAACAGGTTAAACATAATTTACTATAAATTGTCCGTTGGTAAAAATTAAATTACAAACGATTAATGTCCAATTATTTATATAAATTATTACAGATATCCTTTTGAATCATTTTCTAGCAGCAATATATCAGATACGTTCAATTATCCGTGTATCACGTATCACAGTGCCAGCACAACGCACAGATCATGACGTTATTAGCGGCACCAGATGTTCGTGTATGTTTTCCGATCTCACCCCTAGCCTTAAAGCAATTTACACCCCTATTGATTTATGATTGAAAAAAAAGTAACGTTAAATAATTTTTACTTTTTACAGATAATAAGCCTTTATACTGATTTACAGTTCCATTACAATGATGATCACAATTTCTTTACATTAATTTGTTTTGTTTTAATTCTCAAAACTATGATTTCATATTGAATAAAAATTATTTGAAAAAATACGTCATTGTAATCAATTAATTAACCATATTCCCATGTCCTCATAGCTTAAAGAAACATGTACCAAAATAATTTATTCTTGTTTTGGTAATCTATTTCTGGAATGGTTCCTTATAGGTAGTTCTAATAATATTTTTTATAGACGAGGTAGATATTGCAGGATACGATCATTGCTAGCTTCTTGCAACTAAAAAAAATCTAAATAATTATATTCCCTAACAAACCATACAGAAAAATTGATGAACATTTGAGAATTGATCCTTAAAAAGTTTGGACACCGGAGCGCATGTAGCGCACGATTGATTGGTAAGTAGATAAATTTCATTTTATTTAATTTTAATTAAACAAATATTGACTCTTTTTCCTTTAGCACTGTTTCCTGGCTTAGGATAGGCCAAATACCTACTTAATAATTAATTGTTATTCATACAGTCATGTGTGTAATTGTCCCTAAATACATTGATTATAATTAACTTTGTATTAATGGAATATTAAGATATCAGTTATATTATATATTTGACATGAGAATTGAATGAATATCTTTCTGGAATATCTCCTTCGACTATGAAACCACTCTGTATTGAGAAAATTTTTGTGATGTACATAGTCTACATTTAAGAGGCATTCTATTAATATATTAAAAAAAAACAATCAAAAAAAAAATAAAAAAAAAATACAAAAAAACAAAAAAAAATCAATATAAAAATACATCAATCTTCTCGAGAGCATACAAAACAAGTTTCTAAAACATTTAAAGTATAAATCAGATTTACACAACCTTCCTTGTAGCTCAATTCCTGCGTTGTGTCATCGTAGAATTGCGAGGGATCAACTTTTTTTATTTAAAATTGTTAACGGTCTCGTGGACTCGTCCTATTTGCTTAGTCAAATAGGTTTCAGGTGTCCGCATTCCAATGCAAGAGACTTTTCGCTGTTTAAGGTGCCATTCTTAAGGTCAAACTATGTTAATAATACTTTTGTTTTTCGTGCCTGTGATCTATATAATAAACGTTTTTGCGATATAGATATACTGTCCTGTGCCTTTGGGCCCTTTAAACGAATGGTGAGAAAGAAAATATTAGCCTAAGTTCAATTTTGTTCTATAATGTATTTTTTTTTTAATATAAATGTACTATTTATATGTAACATATATATGTATGTATATTTGATTGATTTTTTTATTGTTATTTATTAGCTTGATTTTTATTTATGTACTAATTTTTGTGGAAACTTTGCTGGCTTATGTAACATTTTTTGTGTATATTATTATCATTTTTATATTGCTGTATGTTTCCCTTTAAAATAAATAAATAAATAAATATTATGCCGAACTGAAAAACGAATGGAATAAAGAAAACACTCTTGAACAATACAGAGTAATGTAATGCGATTTTAGTATCTGCTGATACAATCACAAAGGTTCTTGGGCACCCTTTGTGTGCGGATTGATAGCCAAAGATGTGCCGATCACAAAGCGATGCTTAGGAATCGAGGCGATCTCGTTCAGGGAGGGATCCAGGGAGTGGTCAAATGCTAATACTATAGCAGTATTAAAACTTGATTCTATATATTAGGTCCTTACATATGAAATTGGCGTTTTGTATGGGAGGAACAAAAAGTCGAATATTTTTTAATATAATATATATAATAATATATATAATAATATAATATATAATAAATGCCCCATCGGAGTTGAATTTTTTCCCTTGCAAGAAGTTATCCAAATTTCGAAAAAAATGGTAATCTGTTGGAGCAAGGTCCGGGGAGTACAAAGGATGTCTTAGACTTTCCAATTGAAGCTCTTCTAATTTAGTAGCCGTCTGTTGCGCAGTGTGTGGTCTAGCGTTGTCGTGAAGCAGCAGTGGCGTGGAGCGATTGACCAGCCTAGGTTGTTTAGCCGCTAGCTTTTCCATCATGGTTTGCAATTGCTGACAATAGACATCAGCCGTAATAGTCTGGCCAGATTTGAGAAAACTGTAATGAACAATACCGGCACTAGTCCACCAAACGCTTACAAGTAACTTTTTTGGGGTTAATTTTCGCTTGGGGCAGGATTTGGCTGGCTGGCCAGGATCCAACCATTGCGCTGAGCGCTTCCGATTATCGTAAAGAACCCATTTTTCATCACAGGTAATAATTCGGTTTAAAATACCTTCATTATTGTGCCGGTTTAGTAATGTAACGCAGCAGTCGACGCGCGTTTGCCGGTTTGCTTCAGTCAATTCGTGAGGTACCCACCTTTCAAGCTTTTTAATCTTCCCAATTTGCTTCAAGTGAATTAAAACAGTTTTATCACTAACATCGCAGCCTGCAGCTAACTCGGGCGTGGTTTGCGATGGATCCGCTTCCACAATAGCCTTCAACTCTTCATTATGAACTTGAGTCTCAGGCCGTCCATGGGGCTTGTTCTGCAGGTCGAAATTTCCAGAATGAAAACGTTGGAACCAAAAACGAACTGTGTTTTCTTTTGCAACACGACCGCCATACACATCATTCACCCTTGGAGTTGTTTCCGCAGCACTAGTGCCACGGCGGAACTCGTACTCGTAAATAATGCGATATTTTAAGTTTTCCATTTTGTAAAATGAGTGACGCAAACAGAAAAAAACAGAAGAAAAAAACAAATGAATGACGATCATCGAAGCACAAATACATGAGTCTATAGCTGTACAAATTTGAATTTGGAATTCCTTACCAAAGAGGAGAAATTTGTGATTAAAGTGGCCAGTACGAAAAACGCCAATTTCATATGTAAGGACCTAATATTAAGTAATATATATTTATAAAATAAAGAAATTAATGGACTATATAACGGCAATTTAGGGCAGCATATTATTCGAATTTAACGCCTATTTCATAATTACTAACGTAAAATTCTATTTAAGCTTCTGTTCTATTATATAATATCGTATTATCCACTTATTTTTAATATTTTCAAGGTGATTAATCTCTAAACTAAAAACACCATTATACAAAAAACCCTACAAACTAATCAGCATATTTTTATGGATTCATAATAGTACTTTTCTACTATTTTTCTTATATTAATACTTTTGTAGTAAACCCTACTTCATACAGTAATGTCTTTTCTTCTTTTACAACCTTGAAAGCTAGTGTATTACTTAATAATTAGATTTTAGGATTTTTATATTCTGAGTATTTTATTGACAATAGAAATAGAATAAATCAAAGTAATGTCGCTTAGAAATAAAAATGTACTTGCTATTGTTTTAAAAGGTAATATTTATCACGCGAACGGCTAAAAAGTGGAATATGCTTCTAGCGGGCATATTTCCGCGATTTTATGACCTGGGAGTCTTTAAGAGAAGAGTGAATAGGCATTTGCTAGGCGATTGCGTTTCATCATCGAACCCATCTTCACCTTCCACCAGGTGTGATTGAGGTCAAGCGTTCGTCTATAAATTATATAAAAAAAAAATATTGAAATATTTTAGGTCCTATAATTTCCTAGAGTACATTTCTGTTTGAAAGCGATCTGCGCATTGGTTTATGTACTATCTATCAATTTGTTTAATTGGATTCTTTTCTTTGTGATTTTTTTCTTGTGTTTGCAAACAACGAGCAGACCTATTGAGATTTAAATGGTGTTTCTTTTTGTACGTTATTTGTATTGTTTTTGTCTGTATATTTCGTATCGAATTAAGTAGTTTTATATATTACATTCAAATGATTTTCTATAATATATGTGCTTTGATTTTATGTATATTTAAACAATAATCATTTAATTTTAACAATAATCAAGTTTGATTATTTTTACAAGTAACTAAATAACTGTTATTGAAATCTATATAGCACCCAGAACGATGATGTAATATTTTTACAAAATATAAATGAGTTTTAAAGACTATATTCGTATATATATTCATAAGTTTTAATCATTTTCCTTTATTTAATTTTTCTATATAGACGTTTGGAATTCGGAATTTGGAAATATTATTATGGGTTATATTTTATAAACTGTAATAGGTCAAATCTATGATTTATTTATTTATTAAAAATTGTTTATGTAATTTTTAACTAATAACATTTGTCTTTGTAATACAATGTTTCATTATATAATAATATTTACGTGAAACAATAAGGCTCTTTGTAAGGAAAGAAAGGTGCTAAAAGTTATTGTTCAGCAAAATGAAATGTCAGTAAGATTGATGTATTACTTTTACAGAAAGAAGTAGATAATATTCCACTTTATACTAAATGAAAAATGAAATCTGAACATTTGAAAGCTTTGTACATGAGCAAGAAAAATAACGTTACAGATATTTAGGAACCTTTATAGAGCAGAAAACTTAATTTACAATTTATCAATTTTAATAAACAACATAAATGCTTTACCACGTGGTTTCAATAATTGAAAAACAAAAATGTATTTGTAGTTTAGGCTAATACTAAAAGCCTTTTTTTGTATCCATGGGGAAAATCCTGCATAGGACAATCAGAGTTGCTGTGAGGGCAGCGACCCCGGTGTGTCAGACTCCTTTCAGACTTCATTCAGATGCCCGGAGGGCGAAAAGCCTTATTGAGTCTTCCTCCCTGAAAGGGGTGGGAGTAAAGAGCCCACCTCTTCAAAACTTCTCTCTCAGTCGGACACTGCGCATTGCCTCCCTTTCATCCGAGTAGCATCCCTCAAGCCTACTACACTAAAAGCAATACCTGAAATATATCTATTTATTGATTATCAAGGAAGAAATTGACACAGCTGATAAATGCATGTATCGTGCTATTCAATATTTTTTTAATTTATTTCTTTATGTAATTGAGGACAATATTTGTCCAGGATAATTTTAATTAGATCGCATTATGAGCAGAGATTACCTGAAATGTAAGAAACATATATAAGAACCGATGTAGAAAAATACTGACTTGTAACAACAAAGTTCCATGGGTAGTATTATCACGAAGTATTTACGTGCCTCAACGAGGTCATTAGGCATGTGCGCTGTTAAATAAAGTTGATCTAAACTACTACTTATCTATAATCCAAGAAAAAAATTCTGAAAGGTTATATACATATTTGAGAAAATAATCGATTAATGAATATCTTTCTATAATATATTTGTCGTAGTTAAAAAAATATAATTAGTATAAATAATTATTGGTCATTGTGGCAAATTACAGCAACAATTAGCACATATTTTAATAAATATGTATAAATTAATCATATTTAATGGTTATTATAAATAATTTTTAACGGTTTTCCCATTTTCGCCATGTTTGTATATTTGTGTTACTGTTTTTAAATTTTTAGTTTTTGGAAGTTATGGGGAAATAAATACATTTCACTTCATATCAAAATAATAAAATAAAATTATTTAGATATTCCTGTAAGTGTTTAAGCATTTTATAACAAGATATTATTTTACTACATTATACACATAAATATCTTAGAAAGACTTAGTACAAATATATACCAAAGGATTATTAACATAATATATGTAGGTATTTTTCGGTGTCCTATCCATTAAGCCATTTTTCCTATACAGGATGTTGTCCACTAATGACCGAACTTATGGATGGTTCTAATGTGTCTTTAAACACTTCGCCGAGACCATTAGAGCTAAAGGTATGACTATACACGAAAGCCGCATTTTGCTCAACAAGTTTATGAGATAACAAGAATGGGAACAGATTAAGAAACTTAAATAGGGAATTCAGCCTAGGCGTAATGAGGTTTCGTCTGTTTGAATTAAAGACCGGATTCAATTTGTTTTTGGGCTTAGTTCAATTTATCTTTTAGTTGAAAATTAGTAAAGGAATGTTTGTGTCCATACCTGATATATGTAGTATTTATATCACACGTGATGTGAACTTTGTTTTGTGTGTCAAAACGAGTCATCAGTACGTCATTTAGTAGGTTCATAATATAAAAAAATGTTTTTAATAAAATAATATTTATCCAAGTAAACACATACAAATACATATTCAAAAGCTATTAAAAACTCATTAATATTGAAACTTTATGGGGATTTTTTTAAATAAAAAATGTGCTGGTTGGCTCAGCTGGTATCTTAGCATTTACTGAGTTTATTTTCCTTTGGCGTATCATCACAACACAGTATTTTAATCGTTTTCTATCGTCATTAATCTATCCTTGTATGTTGTGTAAATAAATGCTTTTTCTTTTTTATTTCTTTTATTCCTAATGATGACTTTAGAATAACATTTTTGGCGTGAAATTTTATGTTCATCTTACTTATCATCAGCGCTTGAAGGACCTAAACAAAATTAATTTTCGCACTGTATGAGAAAACGGAACAAATTTATCTCTTGTACCTTTTTTCCGGTACACTGAAACTAAAAACACAAAAGATGGACGAGCTGTCGAAATGGGACGTATGATGAAGTTACCTATACGTATTGTGTTAAAATCGATGAAACAACATTTTTTTGCCGCATTTTTTTTTTTAGTTTGTTGTGATGTATATTCAGAATAAGTTTACTTTTATAGCAAATATTTATACTATAGGAAACTTTAACAATCCAAGCACTGACAGAGAAAAACAAACCAATGTAAAATAAACCTGTAGGATACTCGCTACCCGGTAAAATTTGAGTATATTGACACACGCTGTTGTGTTGAAGCGCAGCGCCCCCGGTGGTTTTTAACCCGTCATCGGTCGGGTGGCATTTTCAAGTTAATTTTATCATCAATATGGAAAGTTTTATTATGATTTTTACTCCACTATATGGGTGAAATATAAAATGACACATTTTAATGAAGCAATTCCATTAGTGAACAGAATGTTGTGGATGTTCTTGTAATGAAAATTTCACTTTTAATATGTTTTTAATAGAGATGGGCTTTTATTTAGTATTTTACTCGTAAATTTTATATTTAAGCTACGATACAATTTTCATTCGTCCATTAAAACTATTTCTTTTATAGCTTTATGATATGACTTGTGACTTTCCTATTCATTACCGTTATTAAATTGGCCGTTAATTTATATTAAATATTTTCTTAATAGCATGTACAAAATATGTTTGTAAGCTACGACATATGACTTCAAATTAATAAACTTCAAAATTAGTCGTTTGTTTCTTATATTATCAATTTCTACAATTTAAATATTTATATTTCACTTTTATTTAAAAAAAAAAATATGAATATTTATTAATTAAATACACCAAGAAAATAAACAATAATAACGATAATCTAATAAAATAAGAAGTTTCCATTTAAACAGGTATCACCGCAAAAGAATTAAAGTTTCAGTTGTATTTCGGCAGCATTGTTAAGTTTTACATACTAAAGATGCTAAAGTTATTCCCATTTTGTGTTAAATTAACATTACTATTTTGTCCATTATAATTATTTATGTATAAATAATTATAAAGTTAGAGATTACAAGAATTCTGTTTTGTAGCATTAACTCTTATCCATTTTCTAAATACACACAAAGCGGAAAATTATAGCCCGCGCACTACTGAATTCTGCCGCTGGCAAATGGACTGGGCGTTCGAAACCACAACAGCGGGACTGGTTTAGTCTAAAACTACAAATAGATACACTCATGTTGAATGAATTTAATGCATATCGGAATTAAATATGCTTTGTTAGAAATATACAAGAATTGCAATTAATTTTGTAAGATAACTTATTAGCTTCATAAGTTAATTGTAATGTTTTATTTTTGACTCATGTCTAGAGGTTTTTTTATACTACGAGTAGCAGTTAATTTGTATATCTAACCGATTTATTTAATAATAACTACGTTCTCTAGTCTTGGATAGATAATACCACCTAAATGGTATTGAATAAAATACACAAGGAAGAGAAAATAATTGTTTTCAATTGATTAAAGTATGAACACGAATTTAGACCGAGAAATGTCCTCTGAATGTTTCAGACATTTCAGTGTAACTTTTAGAGGGCACTTGGTTGAAGCATTGTTGCTTGTCAAAGATATAAAATTAAAAGTTTTAAATTAATTTACTGTAAATCTGTAAGACGTTATTTAAATCAAAGTTACTTTTATATTACCCCAGAAAATAAGGGATTTAACAAAATAAAACTTAATTGGTTTTCAGCGTAATTATTATAGCATATTAGTAGATATCTGATACTTGAAAGTAGGTTATGATAGCGATAATTTGAAGTCAGGGTTAAATCATATTGTATACTGATATGAGCATATGTTTTTACTATTACAATCATTTACATGTGGCTCATGTAATTAGCAAATAAAATTTCGTAGGTCATATTAGGTTTAACAAAGTGTAGATGAAAAATAATGTGGACAATGTAATATTTAGAAAAATTAGCAAAACATGAAATTCCTTTTTATAACATTGAAATAAGAACAAATAGTAAAAGTGACTCAACGCGGAAGACAACAGAGAGGCCCCAAATGCTCCATTAAGGGAAATTTTATGGCCATGTAAAGGATTTGTGTAACTTGTTACTTTTTCAGAATTGTGTTATTTTTGTATCTATGTATTAAAAAGTCTGATACATTACACAAAATACAATTATAGAATATATACATCTTTCATCACATATCTACGTCATCTAAATCCACAACAAACCTTCAAATGTTATCTTATAGAAAATATAAACACTATGTTGATATTCAAAATTAATATGAAAGTGACCACAACAATAAAATTGACAGCGTCTATGTTTTGAATCTTATTTCTAAGTCATTTGCAATTGTATTGATATTTTTTTTGTAATTTAAAGATATGAAAAGGAAAATGATTTGTGTTAATGACAATTACGGTCACATCCAGATTTAATTGATCATTGTAGTTGAAGGAAGGGTCAAGTCTGCATGTGATATATGAATAGAAGCGCCCTTTCTTTGTCCCGTTAGATAACCACGAGGATTCGCATTGTCGCTTAAATACATTAATCATTAAAATTACTAAGAGGTCAGTTGGTTCGGGCAAAGATTAAAGGATTACCTGTTATATGGAACGTAAAATTTTTATTATAATTTCGAGATATACTAAGTTAAAGATATATGAAGTTTATAGCATCCCGATACAAATATCTGTGTGCCAGTATTATAGTAAATGTGAGTTCATGACTAGTCAAAGAATACTATTACGACGGACGGCACAGTGAGCGCACGTGTCGTGTTGACTACAGCTTATATCTGTTTTATTTGTACTATTAACTATCTCAGATATCACCAGCGGATTTTGGAGAATTAAGGATGTATTCACCAATAAATAAATCTTTGCTTACTCGATAAGAGAAATATCTCGGGATAATATTAGGTTTTATTCGTTTAGAATCAACTCTTTTTCTTACAAAAAGATTGCGTCGTTTTTACATTGGCTTTATATGTAATTTTTAAAATAAAAGATTTTTTTATTAGTATTAGCTTAATTAATATTAGCACATACGTTTATATTTAAAGTGTGTGCTTTCATTAACACTAATGTCAAGTTGTTTAATTTTTTTTTCTTTATTATAAGCTACTTTGTTTCGGAATTAATATTTTGTTCCTCGAGTAGATATGTTTTCATTAATGTTTTTATACTTTAGCACATATTTGTAAATTCACGAATGCTTCACAAAACACATTGATACCGTAATGCTGTTAAGTAAATTTTTATTATTATGTCATAACTTAAAAAGTTACGCAGTCAATATTTATATAAGAAACAATCTTTATTACATATTTTAATGATAAGATTGAGGTATTATTACTGGTAAGAAGAAATATACCACAATTTCTTCCATTTCAATGAAGAATTTTGTCATAGGGGATCACGAGTTCACGGTCCATATAACAATAGAGAGGTATGCCCATACACCGATAAACTTGGAAGCCATAATATAAATCACACAAACGTTTAACTGCAGTTCTTTTTATTGTATTTTGGTGACATTTAGTAAATTAATTTAGTTAAATCACTATATGTAATTGTTTGTTTTTATTTTGTATAAATTTGCATTTAGTTATAGATTATTATGTTTTTACGCTGTAATGTGGCCACGATCGTTCTCAGCAGACTTAAATACATAAAAAAGCTCTTACACCTTGCGAAAAACAATCCGTGGCTTGTGATATTATAAAACGACCACAATTTTGTGGTTGTAGTGTTCTAGTAGATAATGGACCGATTTCCATGCGTGGCAGCGCGTATGGTCGTAGGTTCGAATCGCGGAATGTACCTCTGGGTTTCTTCAGATTACATACGGATTTAGGCATCACATGCTCACCTGTGAGGTAAAAACTCGTATGGCATCTAATAGAAATATTATCTGCAACTGTCTTAAGAACCGCGACCGGCTGCACTACTGGTAACATCGAGCATGGCATATAAGTGCAAAGTGGATGTCTTTGCTCACCCTGCAAAGGCATAACGTGAGGATACATTTTTATTATTTGTTTATAACTATATTGTTTATCCAGCGACAAAGTTTCGCATGTATTTACGCAATGTACAAAAAGTAACTAAAGTTTTTTTAAATCCGAGACTTTTCTATATTCAGATGATATTATTTTGAATAATAAAGTATATTTTAAAGGAAAAAAAATGCACTCAAGGAAAATACGTTTATATTTTGGAAATAAACAATTTTCATTTTCAAATACGGATACAAAATAAGATGTTTGGGAAATTGGAACGTAATTCAAAAAATTACCTCTCATCAACCTTAGAAGGAAGTCAAGCAGTAATGTCTACGGTCTATGTTATAGGATAACTACGGAATATAATTATCTAGCTAGAATTGATAAATAAATTTTATTCTATCGACAACCATATTTTATGTTGTTTTATACATTTCACCATTCTAAATTATTTAAAGTCAGTCTTTCCGAAAACATAATTTACTAAACTGTAGCATGAGAAGATAATATTTGAAAAGAGCTACAATTATTATCAAATGCAGGTATTTTTGATTAAAGCTTTTTTTGTAAATCTAGGTATTGTAGGTAATAACGTACACTGGAAATTATTAAACAGTAATTTAAAAGGCTGTCACATTATATTACTGTTTTCTTAAACGCCTTTTATCAAAACAACTTTTTAACTCTCTTCTCTTTTTATGTTCCTTGTCATTACTTCTTAAAATTATAATTTATTTGATTAGTCAATAAAAATTAGTTTTAGCTAATCAAAAATAAAAATAATACAGTCAGTATTCATTAAAATTAATAAAATCCTATTAGACTTTACCGCGTTTTCTTGTAAACATGTGCCGCGTCCTAAAACCTTTTTGGTGATCCAAGATTCGGGTCACGAGTCCCAGCTATGGGCCGTGTCCGATAGATGGCTGCTCATCCCGGATCAATCGTGGAACGGAGGTATTCTTAATGGAGATTTTACACGTGATTTCCGCTACCTGTCGACATTTCAACCAATACGTAGCTGTTTATGATATCCATTAACCAGAATAAATAGGGTTAGCTTTTTTCCCGTGTAACAAACATTTCATTGCTGTTCCATCGTTTATTTCGTTTACTGGTTTGTGATAAATTACTTTTTTATTATGGTATATGTATGTTAGATCATATTTTCTTATAATACAAATTTTACGTGGTGAATTACTTACTGCGATGCACGAGACTATCATTTTTTTTATGTTCCAGGTGAAAATCCTGCGTAGGATCTGGACGCTGTGAGGGCAGCGACCCCTGTTTGTCAGACTCCTACTGACTAAAAACCCCCAGGATGGTCTTCCAATCACTACACCCGGGTCCGGGAATCCAGATTCTTTCAGTTGCCCGGGGAGCGAATAGCCTACTTAGGCTTTATCTCTGGGAGGTGTGGGTGTAAAGAGCCCACCCCTCCAAACTTTTCTCATTTACTACACACCGGACACTGCACACCATCTCTCTCATCCCGGCAGCAGACTCCTTCAAGTCTACTGCCCGGGCATGAGGCTATCAGATACAGACTGGCCTAAGTAAAAATGTTTTTCTTGAACTATTTGCTGCACACAATTCTACTATTTTTATGCATTACTTTTTTATCAACATTTAGTACACGTATTATGGTACAATATCAGATTTTGGTACACATATTGACATAGCTTTGCAATTTTGACGAACTGTTACTTCACCATAATAATTAATTTTCGTTCACTATAATTTTGACGAATTGATTTAAATTACTCTGATTCTGATATCATCTGACTCATATATCGACATATAACAAAAGGTATTCAGGAAAATATAATGTCTGCAATAATATGTAGTACTGTGGGCCTGGTTTTATGCAATTTATCCACTGGCGCGATTGATTAATATGTTAACCCTTTTTACATTCATAAATGAATAAACAATAATGTCCGCAGGGTATCTAATACGAATGTCATGGTCATAGTTTAAGGCTAAAATTTATAGACGCTATTTCGCCCTTGCTTAGCAAAATTCTCAAAAAATAAATTCGTTTTGAAAAAAAAACTGAATATGTAATAGAAATTTGAGTATAGGCATAGTATTCGCAGAGGCTAGTCCATGTTGACAAAATTGGTGACTTGCCAAATTCTTTAACATTCATTGAGTAATTGGTAGTTTTTTGAGTAATATAAATTGTTATTTTTTAATACGTCTAAGCAAATTTAAAGTTGCGTCTATAAATCTTAGCCTAAGTGGTTTCTTTTTTTTTTACACTGGCTCGACATAGTGTCTACAGAGTACCTGATGGTAAGTGCAATGTAGTCCAAAAACGAAAGCGACTATCAAAGGATGAAAATCCATGGATAGTCAACATCGTCATGTCGGCCCACATATACCACGACTGAAGGTCTCTAGGTATATGAGCTACTGGATATACACAAGCTGACCCCGAAACGCGACAAGCTGAAACTGGTCACTATGACGGGCTTTACACCCGTGTACTGTTGTCACGATCCAGACGGGCACCGACGCCCTACGACCTCGCTGCTGCTCGTTTAGCACCACCCAGGAGTCACGTGTAGGGAAAATAGGGTAAAGCCTACGGACGCGAGCAGCTTCGACTCCCAAAAGAAAAGAATGCCGATGATTAAGAATGAGTGGTCAGAGAATGCCGATCAGCAGTGGTTCACAGTTACTGGTCACGGTGGACATAGCATATAAACGCAAAATGAGTTTCCAAAATTGTATTCCTCCTCACTCCGAAAGGGATATAATGTGGCTTTATATTATTATTATTTACTGTAATCGAAGTAGGTACGTTTTCTTCAGAAAATAATATAAAACAGTAATTTCCATCCCAGAAGCAACGCCGCCATATCGTAAAATATTATAAAGAAAAACGCACTGTCACGGGTAGCCAGTGAATAGCGGTGTGTAAGGCTCACCACAGGCAACGCAGATTTCAGAGCTTTATTTTTTCAGGACCAGGTGATGGATTGCTCGGTGTTTTCTTGTGTAATTTCCGGCCGCTAATTGCCGCAGGCATCCGTCACGGGACGCCGGGAAATAAAAAAAAGCATTAATTCTATGGTCGATAGCAGCACTGAGTTTCTATGTATAAAATTATTTATGAACACACAATATTTGGAAAATAGGTTAAGTAAAAATAAAGCATTATAATTGAGTGCCAATATCTGGGATTAATTTGTAAATAATAACAATAACTACATATAATAATGGTAACAATAATCCATATAGCTCAATATATTTATACTAATATATATTTTTTTTCATTTGGATACTTTGTATTTATTATAAACCCATCAACAAAGTCTAACACTCACATACTTTTATAAACATTTTTTTTGTACGCATTTATTTGCTTCTATTCTCCTTTTTGTGGGGAAGGCAAAGGTTTTCGCCATACGGCCATGTCTCGAGTATCTTCTTTTCAAATCTTATTCATTTTCATGACGTCTTCCTGTCACACTTTAATATCTCAGACGTAGTTTCGATATCGTATCCATCTTCATTTCTTGTTTATTGATTAATTTTTAAACGTTTGCACTCAATATAAGCGGCGATGAAGACTGCAGATTGGCGAGAAAACTCAGCGACCCAAGGGACGCTGCACTCCGCTAGTATTTAGCCAAAAAAACATTAATTCCTCATCTCACACGGTTGGCCGAGCATTCCATTGCTGCCCAAGTCCACAACAAAAGCTCAGACAGAAATTGAATACACAGCCGACCGCCACAACAAGAAAACAACTATTATTTAACAAGAGTGCAGAAGAGATACAACCACTCCGGCTTAAAATATTACCGCCAATGTTTTGTAGGCAACATAAGTGTGCCTGAGTCTTAGACTTTGTTGATGTGTTTATTTGAATATAGTTTTATACACTTTTTGTTATTATAATCATCATAAAATACATTGGTATTAAATAATACGTTTGTTTGTTTCTATTTGTAAATGTGAAAATTTATATAATTATATAAAGTTAAAAAAATATACAATATCTCCCAAAATGTATCTTTTGGTAAAACAATATATAACTGTAAACGGAATAAAATTGCCATGACGATAAAACGCAGGCCAAATATTAAAAGATAACAACTTGGCAACGTCGTAAAATATTTGATTGGATGTGAGATTCTGGCAAAATGTACGGAAGTGAAAAGAATTGTTACCGCCGTTTTTATGATATACTCTTCGAATAAAATACAATGAATAATGCAAAGTCTTCAATTAGATTATACAAATAATTTATGTTTTCAACAATACAGTTGCTATGTAAATTATAAGTAATAAAATTAAATTAAGCCTTGAATAGTTTTAATACCATTTTAGATATAATTTTCGTATCATACAGTATAACCCATTATCAATTTATTATATAAAAACTTTTCATACTAAGCAGAAAATAATAAAATTAAGTAAACACAATATTACTAACTTGTCGCGTGGTAAATGAAAAAAGTACATTAATTCTCTTGGAAACAAAAGTAGACGTTGCCGAAGCGCTTAGCGGAAAAATCTGAACATAAAAGGAAAGGAAAACATTAAGAATTTAGATTGGTAGTAAACTTTGAATTGAGTTTTGTTGAAGTAAGTAAGTAATCATATTCTTGAATATTTTATGTCAAAACCGTTCGTCTTTTTCTATAGAAAACGTCTTATAAGACGTTTAGAACAAATCGTAAGTTTCATTCTATTGAATCAATAACCATTAAAATACTTAATAGTCAATTTATTTCAATGGTAATAAATACTTTGAATCCCACAGCCGAATTCTTGGTGTATTATGTATTCAAAATATACCTTTCGACTTCAAACGAATAAGAATAAATGAGAAATGGGATAAAGTCTATTCTGATTAAGACTTATTCACTGAAATGATCCTGCTAGTAATGTAATGGACCTACGTGGTTATTACGTTGGTGATAAGTAAGTACTTACGAGTACTTGTTAAATATTTATTAAGGTATATATCAACAACTAACCTTATAAAGCGGTCTTAGCAACTTGACCATATAATAGGAAAAATTTAATTTACGGGCGGTGGAAAGATCAATACAGGTATATAATGAGATCGTAAATATTTACATAAAGGATATCAAAATAATCCGAATTTCAGCAGTAAAGTTAAATGTAAACATGGCCGGGTTTTGAGCGGTCAGGTTTAAAATATGAATATAAATTGAGAAACTTCGGGGTTGTTCCAATCCATAAAGAACTTTAAAATTATTAACACAACGATGTTACAGATTTGCGCTTCATAAATCCGTTTTATCATGAGCGTAGAAATGTTGCCGTGAATATTTTAGGAAAGTAAATTTGATGTCTGAATTCGGATTTGCTGTGTTTATCCTTAATCTTGTTTTAATCATCAATCATTGTTTTGCAAAGTAGACGTGTGTAAAATAAAACTTTTGAGTTATAAGTAATATGAAAACAAGACTTACTTAAATAACTCTATATAATTTTTATGACCGTCCTTTTTATGCCGTCGAATTTTGTTATAGTTGTCACAGTGTAATTCTACTGTACTAGAATTATTGATTTTAAAATTTATTCGGAAAGTGCAGAAATCAGTAAGATTTTATAGATTCTACAGGTGTACATCTTTTTAACCAATCAATTAATTAGACATCTACAAAGATAAGTCAGGGATAATATCGAATGATTTGAGGTCCAATTGATTTCATTCGATCCAAATATCATACAACACCCATACACACATTTGGGCTGAAATTTATAGACTTTCTTTCGACTTTGCTTAGCAAAGTTCTCAAAAAATAAATTATTTTTATAAAAAACTGAACATATCATAGGAGCTTCGTATAGCCTAAGTATTCGCAAAGCCAAATTGTCCATGTTGACTAAACCGGTGATTTACCAAATTCTGTGACATTCATTGAGTACTATAAATTGTAATGTTCTATTAAAGTCCGAGAAAACTTGAAGTCGCGTCTAAAAGCCTTAGTGACTAAAATGAATATTTTTTCAAAACATTTTTAAAATGAAGAGATACCTACTTTAAAACAAATTATTTAAGTTGTAAGCAATTTTGTGAGAAACATCCTGGATGTAGTTTATTCAACGGCTGACCGCAGTTTGACTAAGTAGATTCTGTTCATGCTGGTGAGCGTAGTTTGTCCTGGCAATTTTTCATAATATATAAATCGTAGTTTTTACAAAGCTTCAACTGGTGAGACAGTAAATGCAATAAAACTAGAATTCTGTCATTCGGATCACGTGGCGTGTGTGTACACGCTAGCGACGAGTCGACGAAAACGCGGGTGAATTTATTTGAGTCTCCAATCAGACCCCTAGACGTACGGAGACAAAGAGCCTCCTGGAATTTCCACTGAATTCTGTCAAACCTACGAACATTTCTTATTTCCTAATATTTGCGCAACGTTCTAAAAACGTATGGTATTTGTAAAAATATTACTTCGACATATAAAGTATCCATGCCTACAAAACACGTTTTGTAATTTTAATAATATGTATTTTATTCTTATAATTTTTTGAATCTGTGGAAAGTGTTTTGAAAAGTTTCTCAATAATGATCATTTTAAAAATATTCTTATAACCAGGCATAGTTTTTTTTTTTTTTAACCCGGGTGAAACCCGTTATGGGCCTTCAGGGGACGATGAGGGTCACCCCCCGGTGTGTCGGACTCGCACCGACTAAAACCCCCGGGGAGTTCCTTCTCCCGTTTGCCGGGACCAAGGGCAAGGCTGTGCCAGCTTCCTTAGCACCCGGCGACGTCTGGCCTATTGATGGAAGGCCCCTGGACACCATTCCGCTCTCCTTCATTTTCTTTGAGCGGTGCGCGGGAACACATCGCGCACCGCCCTCGCCTTGGAAATTTTGGGCGACGCACTCCCTCAAGGTCGCCGCCCAGGCGTCAATCCGTTAGGGAGGGAAGTGCCTTGAGTAGGCTTCCCTCCTGCGTCCAGTACGGCGAGGGCGACGGAGGGGCGGAAAGGACAGGGAAGATGAAGCCTGCCTCTCCCGCTCACGCTCCGCCTCCTCTTTCCCTTTAAGGACCTCCTCTGTAAAGAGGAGGACCGCCTTCTATGACCTGTCGCTTAACCAGGCATCGTATTTCAAGTAGCTATAAGCGGCCACATTTTCGCGATCTTATGACCTGGGAGTCTTTAAGAGAAGAGTTAATAGGCATTTGTTGGGCGGACGCGGTTCATCGTCGGATTCATTTTCACCTTCCACCAGGTGTGATTGAGGTCAAGCGTTCGCCTATAAATTAATAAAAAAAAAGCTAAATTATTGAAATTTACATACACTTAAAAATGACATGAAAAAGTTCAATTTCAATTTATTTACGATAAATAACTATGTAAAATAAAAATAAAGTAGTATATTAAATTTAGTAATTCCTGAAGGTACATATAACTTATTCCACATAAATATTTTATTACTCACAGTATTGATTATATCCAATAAAATAATAATCGATCTATCACACTGGATAATAAGCAGATCATAATAATATCTCGGATATATTTTTGGTATCGCTCATACATCATTCTACTTGACGGCTAATTTCTTTACCTAAATTCATTTTTATCGGTCAGATTCTTTTTCGTTTGTAATCTTTATTGTGTCACGGATCTTTTGATTTATGAAAGAAACATACTACATTTTACTATAAAACATATACTCATTGTTGATATATTCATGTCACCGGTAAAATATTTTATTATTTAGCTAAATGTGTTCATTATAAACAGTCAATTCTTATTTTTTGATATCAGGTCGGCTAATTTGAATATATACACTTGTATATATATATATACATATATATATATATAGTTGTATATATGTACAAGTGTGTCAAAAGTCGCAGTCCAAAAGTTAAGGGATTATGGAGGATGGGTAGCTCTAAAACAAGGTTCCCCGAATCCAGCACGTTTTCGAAAAAAACCGGAATTGCTACCATTTTAAGACTTTTCTAAAAATATACGATTGTTTTGTTAATTTTACTATTTACTACTATTATTTATTACTATTGTATTTTCTGAGATAAATTAACAATGTTAAGAAATTGTTTCATAATAAACATTGCTACATTAGTAAAGTTATAATCAAAATTTGTGAGCTATTACTCGTCCTAAAAATTTGTTAAATATCAATAATAGGCAATATCCTTTAAAGAATGTGTAGGTACTTAGCGTTTCCTATAATTTATGTAGTTTCTAATATGCTATACAGCACTTACTATTCTATTTTTAATCTAAAATATTCCACCAGCATATAAGCTTACTCCACCAGTAGCTGGAATTGATAAAAAATCTGATAATAATTTCACTTTCTCATAATGACCTAGATAAGGTCAACGCTAGCAAAAACGATTTCACGTCAGTAATAGGATTACTGGTTTTATTACATGCAGCAGAAATATCGTTAGGAAGGCAATTTCGGCGTCAGATATTGGCTATTAGCGCATGTGGTAATACCTCCTCGATATTCATGTAGGTATAACGAGATCTACTTGAGTATGTTTGTTGCTCACTTCTCCGTTAATGATAGCGTTATAACGTTTGGCGGCATTGTTATGCGATCTCTGTTATATTTAACGGGCATTTCACATGCAAGGGTTAGTTGAGGAAATTCGTATTTCAATTACAGGAAGACAAAATCATGTGTCTATTCTAGATAGTTGCAAAAAGCCCAGTAGCGTTAATTCCATAGATGCATGAAAGCATTCCATGCCCTTACAATAAATAAGTCTGGAATAAATTGATTAAAGTAAAACAAAAAAAGGAAACATTTATATTCATATCTATTCTATATTCACGACATCTATCTTTCCTATAAAAGCAATATAATATTTGCTATGATAATAGAATATTCAAATAAAAAAAAAAACTAAAAAACTAAAAACTATAAATTGAAAAAATATTTGCTTGAATCTCAAATTAAATACGAAAAAGTAACTTTAGATATTTCTGTAATTTGACTTGATATTTTATGGAACAGCCTGTATGTATGTAAATGTATTTTATTATCAATCTACCCTATCTCTATTATATTTTATTTAGTATTCTACATTTTTCTATGCTACTTAAAAGTATTCTATGTATTTATTGTCATACTTATTTGTTGTACGTTATAACTTATAAGGTATGTTTTTGTATATTTGGTCCTAATATTTAAATAGCACCGTGACGTCCGCGCAATCGATTCCCCTGAGCGTCGGCTGAAAATCAGCGCTGGATGGCGCGTGCAGCGTCACCCAGCATACGCTGAGCTGAGTGCTCTTTGAGATGGGTAGCAGCACACAGGATACATGATGTGATGTTATGTTTTCTTTCATTGTTGTTTTTTTTTTATATAAATATGTTTGTTGTGTGTTGTTATCTTTTTGGCTCAATAAACTTTTTCTTTCTTTTCTTTTTTTTTTTTTCAAATTAATTACGCGAATTCTGCCTACCTTGTCTAAATATCCTATGCACGTCACTGAAAAAGCCTTCGATAGTGACTGAGCTTTTCTTAGCTTTCTATCGCTTTATAAGCTGTCGATTTAATTATAATTTTAAATACTTCAAAATTTCAATATCTTTCATTATCCCGATTCGATACGACAATAGTAATAATTTATCAGTGAAGGTAGTTTATTGACTATAACAATAATGATATATCATGACGTTAACGTTGACGTTATATCCCTTAACGAGTGAGAAAGGTTACATTAGTGGCTCTATCTCCTTTACGCTTATATGTCGTGCCCAACAGGACCAGTAGGGCACACACATTTACACATGATATTTTATTAGACGCCATGTGGGTTCTTTCATGAAGTTTTTGTTTCATCGGTGAGCATGTGGTGGCTATGTCCGTATTTAATCTGGAAAAATCCAGACGTACGTGCCGGAATACGAACGTGCGGCAACCGCAGCCACAACATTCGTATAATAGGTAGTTTAATTCGATTCGTAACTTGCAAACTACAAACCTAAATTTATTTTCTATTGATAGGTAGTTTCTCTTTGCAGTTTCTTATTGCATATTGTAACTAGAAAAACCAAAGATAGGTTTAGGTCCAGAAAGATACTTGCGGCGCGCTTGAGGGAGCGCGTCGCCCAGATCCAGGGGTGAGCGATGTGCGATGTGTTCTCGCACACCGATCCAATGACAAATCAAGAAGATGAGGGGAGGGTGGCACTTTACACTAATCTCCCCGCCTAATGTGTTAGGTGTACGCGAGGAGTGGCGACTATTTAACCACCCTCTGCCAAGAAGGCGGGCCTGCAGAAGGCTAGACGTCGCCGGGTGCCGAGGAAGATGGCTCAGCCTTGCCCTTGGCACCCGGCAGGCGGGAGTAGGAACACCCCAGGGGTTTTAGTCGGTGCAAGTCCGACACACCGGGGGGCAGCCCTCACTGCCCCCTGAAGGTCCGCTAGGGATGTCCCTTGGGTTACCAAAAAAAAAAAACCAGAAAGATATGAATTGAAATTAATTTAGATATTTCGTTTATTTGATTGAATTACTTTTGTACAGTAGCTTACGTCAAATTGCTTTCAGATATACAAAATCCATTGTGATACAAGCTTTGACGTAACTTGATCTGAAAATATACTTTCAAAATGCGCAAATTCATTAAAGTGTTTGTAGTTCTGTTTAATCTACATATACGTTGTTAATAATTAGTCAAATTAAAAAGAAAATGGTTCGTAACAAGGAAGTCTAGATAAACAAGCATTTTGTTAAGTAGGAAATATGATATATTTTTATCCTGGTTTAGGTATATAAATTTAGCCATCGAGAATCGATCATGAATAAAGAGGTCAACACCCACTCTCATCAACTTCTTAATTAAGAACCATAGACGTGAGCTGACTTGCCAATGTTTGGAGAGCCTTCGAATATTTTGTTTATTAAATAAAAAAAAAGCTGAATTGATTTCACCAACGAAGTAGATACGTAAAATCTGGTGTACACAAGGCAACGTAAAGATTTATCGCATTTGCGGGCACGTAGTGCATTGTTACGCCGCGTAAAAATGTATCAGAAAAGACTATGCCACTCCGTCCTCATAACGCATTCACTCCAGCTCTGGCTTGTCTCGCGAAGTGCAAGTACCATATGCAAACGGCACGGCTCTGCAGCGCACCGTGTGCTCACCATGGATATTTTTAAGTGAAACGACGGATCAGTAGCAATCCGGCGTCGCGCCGTCTACGCAACGCATCGTATACCCTGACTGTAAAGCTGGCCAATTAGCGAGGTGTGTCGATCTACAAGCCTCCACTGTGTTGGTATTTCAATTTGTTCGCTTCAGACTTTAGTGATGTTTTATAGTGAACTTTTGGTCCCAGCGCAATAATTGCACGGAACTGAGCGCTTTATGTTTGGCCCTCGTAATTGCTACATGAATTTTCAGGACAAAACCTCTGTCCAATCAGTTATGGTAATGAATTGGGCGCCGATACAGGAGGTTTGTACTTTCATGGTGAGTTTGTCGTCAATGTTTTGGAAAGTAATATAGTTTGAAATATATCATTTATTTAGATTTTTGCTAAGATATTAATTACTTGATCTATGTATCTAAAACACGTTTATAAAAATTACAACTTTAGAAAATGTTAATATTTTGTTATCGAGGATAAACAATTTTCAGATTTCCGCTTTACTAAAACTTTGCTTAATTAAATGTATGAGTATAATGTGTAAATACAAAGCCGATCTTTAGTGATATTAAATTATAAATTTACATCGTATTATACTTACATTATAATAGTTACATTAATTATAAATAAAATATAATAAATATAATCTAATGAAAGTAACGGTCTTTTCTTGATAGTGTATTTAAAAACAAAGAATGGACCTTTAAATCCTAAAAAAATACAGATTGTTTATCAAAATTACAAAACGCCAGAATTGTACTAGCAAGCAGTAACCCAAACAAAATTGTTAAAATATATACTCGTAACAATTTGTTTGTTTTATTTCGAATGTTTATTGTAAAATCAACACGTTTTACTGACAAACGCATCCGTTTCCCTGTAATTTCCCATACACGGTTGTACAAACGCTGACGATCCCAAGGGTGCCTTTCCACATAACAGCACTAAAGTTATCACACGATTCGTTGAGCTCGTGCTAATGAAATTAACCCCCATTTGCCCCGGGAACGAAGCGCCGGTAATGAGATGTTTCTACTGTAACTACATATGCTAGTTGGAATGAGTGACCTCGGACTCATTGCTGGGATCAAAGACCATTGACAGAGTTGATTTTCTATCGAATTAACAGATATTATTTATTTTGATTAGTTGTGAGATCCTACGTTCAATATACGTTCACAGTACGCGGGTGGAAACCTCGTCACAGTGATTCGCTTCGGCCTGTCACTATTTGAGATCAGCTAGTAAGCGTCAAATTCAGAGATGGGCAAAATGTAATCTGATTAACAATTACAAAATGTAGTCGTAATTTTAATTTTGTTGCCCTGTAATAATTATTAAATCCCTTCAAAACATTAAAAAGGCATAAATGTGTATGCATTTGAGAATTCCGTCGTGTTTGAAATAAATGAGCAAAATGCAGTCATATTAATGACGAAAAACGCAAAATGTAATCGTAATCGTTTTTCATCTATGGCGTCAGTTATCTATTTGTCTGAAGGTTTTCCTTCGCAATATATTTATTCCATCATAATGAACGGCAACTGTCAATTGATTCTAGTCCCTTGGCCGTTGCCGCTGAATTTAGACTATTGTACTCGTCATTAGAAAATCGTAGAGTTTTATATAATACAAAATATAGTTAATGAAACAATATTTTGTATTATAGGAATTTAGTATCTAATGATTATAGATTATATGTCTATCATCTAAGGATAATATATAGGATAATATATACTCATATCTTATTAGTAGACGTAGTTTTGTTTAAATATGAATATACAAGTACAAGTACTTTTAATGTAGTTTCTGAAAGCTTTTGAACGAAATTCAGCTTCGACAGTTTCAGACAAAGCCTCGTCGAGTTTAGTAAGTCTTCCAACAGAGTATTAAAGTCAACCTACCAAGTCCATGAACTAGGACTTAATAATACAACGAAATATGAAACTATAATTTTTCTTTCATCTTAGTAAGTACATAAATGAAGTTAATAAATGACTTTATTGCTATGAAAACGTTTTCTAAAGTGTAAATATTATGGTTTTACTTTTACTAAGTTTATTTTTCTGCATATTTTGGTAAGAAGTGTTAGATCTTTTTTTTTTTAGTAAGTTTTACGAGTATCATTTATATCAAAAATAGATTCGTATGTTTAAGAAACAGAACTACTAAAGGATTGGCAAAAAGAAACGTTTAATGTGATCACCGACACGGAAATGAAGCCCTTTGAGGGAAGATAATAACATTTCAGGTACAGACGTCGTGGACGGGTCTGGACAGGATTTCGTTGAAAGGGGCTTATTCTAATATCATTCACAATACATATTGCCTATAATAATGATATTAGATATGCTTATTATTTGTCCTCAGATAATAAAATTAGATGTTATTACAATGAATACTCTCGAAGAGATTCTAATGGACTGAAGAATATGAAGTTTTTAAGCTGTCACATGTTTAACCTACTTTCTATTTATTATTTCCTTTAATACTCCCATTAAGCCCATTAATTATTGTAATATATTTACATAATAAAAAACCTAATAACTAACTGTATCAATGTATCTGCATACAAATGTCCAAAATTGAATCATCAAGATACAAGCAAAAACACAAAAAGCTAATCCACGTGAAGATAATTTCAATATAAATAATTATAAAAGCAACGTAATTTAACGCCCACATGAAAAACCAGTAATTGACCAAAAATATAAGCATTAAAAGAAATTCTGATAAAGCAAATAAAACAGAGATATTCCACCAAACAACGAAAGAAAATGTGAGAGAAAACTCAGTTATAAAACAAAGATATTCAATTTAGAACAAAAGTAAAAAAAATCTTTATAAATAGAAATTTCTAGAATGATATTGAGAATAGACGCAGAAATCATATCATATCACTGCCTCAGGTTAGAACCAGTGCCTTTGTTCCTACGGATAAGCAGCTTTACTTTATCTCTTGTCGGGAACTTATTGCCTTGGACCTTTGAAGAAGCTAAATTAGCATTTACTTGTGTTTGGCTAATGTTGGATAAGTTACTTTGATATTAATTAAAAACTAACTGACCCAACGAATTACGAACCGCCATGAATGCTGTTACTTTCAATGAATAATAAATACTGTCAAAAATCAATGCACATAAAAATTATTTTAGAGCTACTACGAATATATATACCGCCAAACAGGAAAAATGTTCAAATACATTTAATATTTAGCAGTGACTCACGAAAACATATTATAAATATAAACTAGATATGTATATCAGGAATATTTAATGACAATGGCAATAAAAAGTGATAGATGAGTTGCGTTCCATTGTACTCAACACATTTTTCCAATAAATGATCGACGTGTTTTTTAAACTGACATAAGTGTTTTATTTATGAACTAATTTAAATAAAATTAATACTGTATGTTAAAGGCAGCTTTTCATAATACAATAGTGAAAAACCGCATACAAAATGGTTATGCCGATTCAGAGATTAGAGGACACAAACGCATACAGATCGATTAACGATTCTCGTACATTTGTTCTAACCTACATCGCGTAAAGTAAAGTTTTTCTGGGCACTCGCGTATAAGTACACATACTTGCAAATCATAGTAAGCCCGGTTGAACTGTAAATGCCTTTCCCGTAACTCAGTATTTACCCGCTTCAAAAAAAAAAAAACAAATCATAGTATCTACAGAACGACGGAGAAGTGGCTGCGGAACGGATTTATTATATTATTTATGTTATATTTATTATTATTATATATTATTAGATTTATTAGGCTACTTTCACCCGACGATATAAAAATATAATATATAAAAATAGTGATATAGTAATATAGTAATATATATATATATATATATATATATATTTGGAATCAGTAAAAAACTCTGATTCCGAAAATATATATAACTATATCACCGAAAAATGTCGCAAATAGCCTTTCACCCGACGATATGTATTATATTGATATCTCTTTAATTAATAATTTATATGTTAATTGTGTATTGATGATACTAAACATTTTTAATAATATTAAACTAAAATATAATTGCCTATACTTTTATATATTGTGTAATGAGATATCTATAATCATAGATGGGCAAAATGTAATCAGATTAATAAAAACGATTACGATAACGTTTTGGCGTTTTTTACCATTAATATGCATTTTGCTCGTCTATGTTTTAAACACTATGGAATTTCAGATTATATACATATCATACAGTCATAAATATTTATGACTTCTTAATGTTTTAAATGGATTGCAGAGAGCAACAAAAATAAAATTACAACTACTTTTAATAATCGTTAATCATTAATCAGATTACATTTTGCCCATCTCTGGCTATAATATTTCAGAAGCTAATTAAAAGTCTTAAAAGTAAAAATTAGTCCGCATTAAGTGACAAACCTAAAAAATAAAGTAAATAATATAAATAAAAGTACAGTGAATGGAACCATTAATATATCTCTGATCATTTCCATAAAACATCTGGCGTGATGGCATATTATTATTATATTGGAAAAATTGTGAGCTCGTTTGATAATAAACGATATATTGCCTTTGGGCTAGGAAGTAAATTTGGAGAAATTAAGGAAATAATTAATTCCAGCCCAATATCCTCTTAACAAACATTTCTAAACTTTGTTGTGTATGTCATAAAGATTCCGCAGTTGTGAGCAACTAAGCAAATAATATTCTAAGTTCTTAGAACTCCAGTTGTGACGATTATGTCCCTTTTCATTGTGGTTTTGTAACACAAACTCTCTGATGTATACATATTATATGCGTGTACTGGCTAAATTACGCGTAAATGTGTGTATTTACATAAAACCTTGGCTTTCACGACTGCCATAGTATAAAGAAAATCAGTACTAGCAACTATACTTAAACTACTTGAAGAAATTAAGAGTACTAAAATTATTAATTTAAATAAAAAAAACACCTAAGTCTTATTATATTGTTTAAGCCCTAATCAACGTCACTACTGAAAAACATTAGTTTCGAATTTAAATTGTCACTGGCTAGTTGGGTTCTCAGCAGCAGTATTTCAATGAATATGCAAAGCAAATCTTGATATCTTTAGAGTTACTAATACATTGGACATACGTTATCAATTCAAGCCTAAAACATCTTTACTTGTTTGTTTGTTGTTTGTTTGGGAGTCGAAGCTGCTCGCGTCCGTAGGCTTTACCCTAGTTTCCCTACACGTGACCTCTGGGTGTTGCTAAACGAACAGCAGCGAGGTGGTAGGGCGCCGGTGCCCGTCTGGATCGCGACCACAGTGCATGGGTGTCAAGCCCGTCATAGTGACCAGTTTCGGCTTGTCGCGTTTCGGGATCAGCTTGTGCATATCCAGTAGCTCATATACCTAGAGACCTTCAGTCGTGGTATATGTGGGCCGACATGACGATGTAGACTATCAATGGATTTTCATCCTTTGATAGTCGCTTTTGTTTTTGGATTACATTGTACATACCATCAGGTACTCTGTAGTCACGATGTCGAGCGAGTGTAAAAAAAAAATTAGTTAAAAGCCTATTAGAAATATTTTTAAAACGCTATTGAAATGAATATAACATATTGACATCATTGGTGTATGAGTATAATGGAGCTTCTACAGGTTTTTTACACTGTCTCGATAAAGTACTTACAGTGCGCAAGATGGTAATAAATGGTAGGTATAGTGCAGTGACGTGCAAAAGGTATTTGGACAGGGTAAGCAGAATTCGCGTAATTTATTTTTATACTATATTATGACAATAAATATTATATTACTTATATAGGAAAGATAGATGGCGTGAATATAGAATAGGTATGAATATAAATGATTCCTTTTTTGTTTAACTTAAAGCAATTTATTTCAAACTTATTTATCATAAGGGTATGCAATGCTTGCATGCATTAATGGAATTAACGCTACTGGTATAGTGCAGTCTTTAAACGACAGTGACTATCTAAAAACGAAAATCCCTAGACAATTGCCGTTGTCATGTTGGCTCAAATATACTACGACTGAATGTCTCTAGTTGTGTGAATTACTGGACGTACAAAGCTGATTCCGAAACGCGACAGACCAGAGCGAGTCACTATGACGTCGATCCAGAGATCTTACATTGAGTTGATAATATATCTACTCTTCCAATGTTTTCTTAGCCTGTTAGGGATATGCCATTCTTACATATAGTAGTAATTGGTATCTTAAGAAAATGTATAATTAAAGCAACAAATGTAGAATACTGAGTTGTTATCATAACATTTTACTACCCTTGGCTACATAAGGGCTCCGTAAGGTATTCGTATGTGGCTAATAAATCACGTCTGTTCGGTTTGCCAACCAGTTTCAATTTAACTTCTGTCCTAACAAGCAGTCCGTATTACTGTGTAGTTTAATGTCATGAAGTTACACAATAAATTTGTTACATTTCTGCTTGTTATATCAATTTTATTATAACCAGCAGTTAGATATAATATTTTTAAAATTCATCAAAGAATAACGAATAAGCCTTAAAATCTAGAAGTAAGTTTTAACACTTAGTTTTAACAATATGTTATTTATATCTATCTACTATCACACTAAGTTAATAGTGAGGTAAGCAGAAAGAGTAAACGTCACTTACTCCTAACATAATTATAAGGTACATATAATTTTAGATAGCCTTTTCACCTTCGTATCGCTCATCGATATCCCTTTATATAGTACTCCTACAGATTCTGAGTGTTTGAAAGTTTCCACCCTAACAAAAACTTCTTTTTTTTCTGACAGTTTAAATATAGGTTTTTGATAATTTCCTTTATCGCAGATAAAAGCACGCTCAGGCCTATTTAAAATTTGTATACCTTGAAGGTCAGGTAAGGCTTTAAATTGCAACATCAGTGTCAACTTTATTTTTACAATCGAAATAAGAAAAGTCAGACAGTCAGAGATACCATACAATTTTTAAATATTTGAACTAATGTATCGTAGATGCCGTCATATCTGATACATGAATGTGTATTCACGGCATTCGCAGGATACGATTTAGGCAGGTAAACAACGGCTAAAAGCCAAAAGCCGCACCAGAATTAACCCCATTACGGAGTGACCGCAACAATCGGACAGTGTATCCGGTGTAATGCACCGAACCTCGCAGCCGGGCTCCGATTCTAGTGTATCGAGTCAGCGATTCCGTTACATCCCTGTAACCCAATTAGCTGGAAATGTGCAATATTTTATCGACTACCACTATTACCGTATTTTAGTCATTTATAAAATCAATTATGATCCATGGGCGTGAGGCACGTGTTTTAAGAAAATAACACGCAGTCACTGTTCATGTGGCCGCGGTGAGAAATTATAGACAAAATATGTTGAGTAACGAGTCTTGATAAATTTCGCAATTAATGCTTGGTCTTTTGGCTTGGCTTGGCTTGGTCGTGGTAACAACATCGACAAGTTACAAGAAAGAAAACTAACCCGACTTGAGCACGTGAAAAAGAAACTATCTGAATATCGACAAACACTCAGATTAAAAAACCTAGCCAGCAGTAAAAAAGAACGCAGAAATAATGTTAGGTATAGATTTGATAGAAATGAAAAAAGCCGCAATTTAACAAAAGAGGGTCATTTAAAACCTTCATTAAAGGAAGCAAAATTTTTAACAACATATCTTGCTCGATAACATTTTCGATTGAATCACTTTGGATTTGTCGCTGTTCCTTCTACATCCTATTTTTTATGAAAAACTTCTTATCTTAGTATGTAATGATTTCGAAGGGACAGTCGTAAAACCCAAATCAAAACCAAACAATAGGCACTGATGCATCACGTTTACGTCCAACTTTATTGATCCACAGGGTGTGGACTAAATATAAAGTTCAATAAAACTCCCCCTACGTGATAGAAAGTCCCGGATTTATCGGGCTAACCCCATGTAAATAAATAAAATGGAGAAGCATGCATTTCTTATGAACGTAGCCGACGCACGAGCGGGTTAGAAAAACTATTGATTTCATTGTAAAAACTTTCTTGTTATGATTGACAGCGCTTTATTATTTAACAGATGGCTCATTATAACGTTATTTTATATCTTTTTTAAAGACCTGTATTTCGGTCATTTACAACCTTGTTTTCTATTTTACTGTAATCTATTTGATCTATGTTCATTAGCATAAAGACACTCCGTTATGATGGACAACTCCCTCAATGATAAAATACAAAACGAGGTTATCCGATAGAGAACCAAAGATATCGACATGGCTCTCCGGATTAGTAAGCTATAATGGTTGCGGGTTAGCCACATATGGTGAAAATCCGATGATCATTGGAGTAGGCTGGCTTTGGACCAAAGATGTCGAATCAGTAAACGTACAGTTGGAAGTCTTTCGATATGTTCAAGTGAATCCAATAGCACTTATTTAAAAATGACAGAAGCAGGGAGAGAAGAGAGTATTAGTAATTGAATTATGATAATTATAATATGTTTAAGTGAGACAGTTCTAAAATGTCCAAAAATACTAAGTATTTGTAAAAGCTTATGAGGTAATATTTAAAAAAAAAAACACTTTAACTGATTGCTAACTGGAAGATTATTTTATTTTGCTTTATACATATTTGTAGCCAATATTGTATAGGTATCCGTATAATGTTATAAAAGTAAGTCCCTATTATATATACGATTTTTGCAGTCTTATATAATCAGCTAACAATTAAGAAACGTAATATGCCAAAAGACCTAAGGCTATCCATAGCAAATGTTACAATCTATTTACAGTAAAATATAAATACATATCATTAACCAAAATAAATATACCTTATTTAAAAGATAGCCATATTTTAAACACAATTGTATACAGTACCGACATTACACTGTCGACGCACGGTTCCAATCAGATTAAAGTAAATTTAACTGATGGTAAACTTAAATTCTTGAGATCGGGGAACGAAATATGGCGTCAGGTAGCAAGGATTCAATTCAATCAGCTCCCTAGCTACCTTTCTCCCTGTGATTTGATGAGATTGTTGAAAATCAAAATGGGTTGTGAAAAACTTACGTCGTTGCTTTACTAATGGATATACGCTGTTTCTCGCTATTGGGAGAAGTATGCATGGAGGGTATTTAAAAATAACTTCTATATTTATGATAAAAAAATAAAAAAAAAAAATAAAAAAAATAAAAAAATAATATAATAATTAAAAATAAATTTAATAAATTATCACTATTACTACTACTACTACCACTATTACTATCACTATTACTATTATTATTATTATAATTATTATTATTTATTATTATTATTTTTATTAATTATTATTTAAATTATTGATACTTGGGAGATAGAAAATATAAACTGCTTTCGTTGGTTAAAATTTTGTGTGTAAAGTTTTCCAATTCACACTTGTAGAAACAATTACGATACCTGTAAAGAGTTAAACATTTAGGTAGTTTGTGTAGAGATTCTACACCTTTAACTTCTGTAACCATGTAAAAGCTATCCTAAGCTATATCCTAACTCTCGAGTTCGTTCTTATAAAGGAACCACGTGATAGATGATCAGACGATTAACTCAGTAATACAGTGAGATGAGTAAAAGATAATAAACTTGATTATAAACATAAACTGGAACGTCTGGGAGAAGCATAAACTGGCATTTAGTATTGTACGGAGGCATACATTTGCTTAAATGAAGTTTAATATCTTAATTTAATAAATCGTTTACTTATTTATTAAAGGAATAAAATAATAATTGTTTAAAGATCATGTGTCTTTTTATTTCTATTTAAGTAAATTTTTAGAAACATAACTGTCACATCTTTGCACGTGCATGTTCCATTTAGCGTTTTCTACCTTCGAATCAGTAATATGTAGAGATTTCTGCAGAGATTCTAAAGCTTATTCCATTTTCTCCCATTTAGAAGCAAATAACAAGTAGTGTTATTCAAAGCTAAACATAAAGTAGCCCCTTTTACGTTAACACTCGTTTAGTTTTCAAATTAGGTTAGTTTGTATGAAGATAAGACTTTGAGAGCTGGAATGATTCCAGCGACTTTGGATAGATATTCTTGCGTCTGGATCATGCCAATTGGTTTTTAGAACGAGCAGCGGTGTATTCATGTTTGTATATTATTTTAACTGTGCCATCTAAGACATCGAAAGGGACTTTACTGTGTAAGTTTTATTTGCCTATAATTTACGTAAAATCAGTTCGCAGTTCGGTATTGAGAGAGTTACCGTATCGTTCGGTTACAATCGTGAAAGATTGAACATCAAAAAGGCGGGCCGGACTCGATGGTCGATTTGTCAACATCATTGCGGTTGTCTACTGTCGTCCAAATAAATTGGATTGGGTTTAAAGGTGCTTAAATGTACTCGGTAACGAATGAGTTTCGGTTTTATTTGGCAATTTGTTTATGAGTTTATCAGGATTAATATTTTTTGTTTAATTTGAAATGTTTAGAAATATTTTTAATATCTTTATAAAGGTATACATATCGAGGGGTGAAAGGCTATTTGGTTTAAGCGATATTTTTTGGTGATATATATATTTTCGGAATCAGTGTTTTTCATCGATTCCAAAAATATACTAGTGGTTTTTTACTACTGACAGATTGTTCTTATGTAGATTAGATAACAATGTGTGCCTTACTGTATCGCTACGGCATGTTGCGTTTCGGAATCATCTCGTATATGTCTTTCGTCATATTATATATTTAGGCAGGCATAACCACGGCGACTGTCAGTTAATTTTCGTCACTTAACTGGACGCTGTCGTCCTTGGATTATTACACATATCATCAGACTAGGTACATGTTAACTCCGTTTGCTATGATATTATAAAAAATATATACTTGTATTTGAAATAGTTTCGATGCAATCGTTTGCGATACTTTTAGGAACCTTAAAATATCTATTTAGAATTATTTATTAAGAAAATTTAAGTCTTTGGGCTTGTCTTTAATATACGGAGCTAATTATATAGTAAGATGGTAAAATTTTAGTTGAAATATATACAGTTCATTAAAAGTGAGCATTTATTCTCTTTTACCTTGATCCATGAGCTGCAATAAGGAGTACAACTGGTTTCAGGTGGCTCGCGGGCTGTAGTTATGCTGATATTTAGATGAAACATTAACTCACAAATATTCAGTTTATCCTTTTTTTCCTTTCCTTTTTTTTTGACACGGTGGAAATTGTGGAGCGTCAGTGCTGACGTGACGACAACGGCCCCGGTGTGTCAGACTCTTACGGATTAAAACCACCAGAGTGTTCCTCTTAATCGTCTTCCGGGGCTAAGAGGACGGCTTCGCCAACGTCTTCTGCTTCGGGGAAACATTCAGTTTACTCTAACATATCAATTGTTTTGGTAGTTTGTTAAGCCGCCCTATCGTAATATTGAACCACTTATTTTTGATTTCACAAAACCAGATGAGCAACCATAGAATGAAGAAATATATGGAATGATAGTCTAGTACAAAAGGCGCGGATAAAATTTTAACAACATATTTTTTGTGTTTAAGTAGCATATTTGTAAAAAAGATAATGTATTATGTAATGAAAATTAGCAGAACACGAAGCATCTATTACCTACAGATCGTTAAAATATCATGTTGTTCTGTTTAAGTACATATTACTTATGACGCGTGTATGTAGTATCTTTATATCTCCTAATTCTATGTAAACAACCGATCGTGTTTTTAGAGAACTGGTCTGCAAAAACAGCTGCTCCAATGTACATAAATATTCACTGTACACCACGTATCGCATTACTCGTGTGTGAATGTAAATTCAGTGTTGAAACATTTAGACCACGTTCCGGCCCTCCGTCCCCGTGCTAGGGGACTGGACGAGGCTGGTCTGTTAAGGCGTGATATGTACGAAATTCGGCAACTAAGTTGGAACAATTTGTACCTTAATAGTGTTGTCGCTATACGTATCGTGAAAAGTTGTAAAAATTGTTCTTTGGTAGTTGATTCTCAATAATTCTTGCTTTTGTTTTCTTTTATTATTATTAGAATAAGGTTTACAATTATGAAAGCGTTTTAATATTTTATTTCCTATAATTTATAAATTATTTGTAATTACCGAGATAAGGTTATAAACGTATCGTTTCAGAGACTCTTCTGAAATTTAAAAATGATTAGTCACATATGAATTACCAATTGAGAGCCTGATATAGTACGGCTTGTAGTGACTCTGCTTACGATACTAAGGTCTTGGTTTCATTTTCTGGAAGCGACAAACTTTTCTGCGTTTGTCACGAGATATTGTTATTGATATATGTATTTAAGTATATATATTTGTCTAGTACCCATAGTAAAAGTTGAAACTTGTTTTGGAACTAGATCGATGTCTGTAATTGCCCGTAAATATTATCATTTGCATACAAATTAACGGTTATTAGCGTTTACAAGCGTTTTAGACAATTCAGACAAATTCAGACAATTTGAAACTGACTATTAAAAACTTTTAATATACATGTATAATACTTTGAAAATATTATAGCTATCACAAGTCTTGCTGAGATACGCTACATTACATTGTAAATGTTTTTTATATTTCCTTGTACACAATGCCAGCAATTTTTTTATTGAAAACTTATAATTTCAGATTCCGGATGCTATAAATGTAAAATAAATATCTACAATATACCCTATTTTTCTACAACATAGTTACATGAACTGTTTTCATTTAAACATTGGCATATCACTGGGTCTTCATTCATTATTCATGTATTTCCGGCTGATGTATAAAACTATACAAACGGGTGGTTTGTGCAAATATGTGGCGTGTTTTCAATACATTTTCATGCCGTTTGTAGGCGCTTCTCGGATTTATACAACTAAAGATTTCAGATTTAATTAAAATACAGTACTTAATTTGTTGGTATTTAACATTGTAAAATATAAAATACCAAGCTATGGTATTCTTAGAGCAGATTTTTAAAATGACTTACAGTCGGACAATTGACCTCAACAATACCTGGTGGAAGGTGAACATGAGTCCGACGATGGAACGCGTCCCCACAACAAATGCTTATTAACTCTTCTCTTAGAGATTCCCAACTAATAAGGTCTTGGAAAATGATCGCTAGAAGTATATTCCACTACATAGCTGTTCAAATTATGTATGTTGAAGCGAATCTTTTATTGCAGATAATAAGGAACGTCCACCACATGCGGATGTTAGCCCACACGGATCGATTATATACCTTTCAATTGATTAATGTATGTTATATATGAATTTTGCAGGAAAATATCAATTTTTATTTAAAAACTTGCAAATATTTTATTTCATGTACAAATATGTAAAAATCGTTCAGGCAATTTTATTTATAAATTATTATGTATGTTCCTTATCATTAGTATAATAATTATATCAAAATGTATAAATTTAATATATTTTCAGATATATAACTAAAAACTAAACAAAGACAAATCTGTTCTGCATATTGAATTATCTATGCTCTGTTTGTATTTCACAAGCTATGAACAAAAACACGCGTATGCGGAGGGTATCTGTGTTAGGTTGAAAATTATAAGATATTAAGGCTGTGTTCACATTAGAATAAATAATTTAAACTAGCTAATAGGAATTTTATTCGAAAGTTTTTAGCCAAATGTGATTAAATAAATAGATAATCAAATAATCGTTTGCTCAATTGGGTGTTGTCGATCTCTCAAGTAGCCAGTTCTGTAACCTTAATTTGTGATACAGAAATGTTTAATAAAACCGTTATTTGCTTGTAATTTTGAGTGATAAGATTATATATATATATATAACCAATAATAGGCGTCTGAAGTAAGCTTTAAATAGAGGCAATTTTATTTTAAAATTTCCTATAACTCTGTAAAATTAAATGCAAATAATTTCATATGCTAGATAGCACATGTAACAAGAAACATGTATTGCTAAATAATAAATTGTATGAATACTATTATTTATTTTCATTGAAAATATAAGCTTATAATATACCTAATATATGAACATACTCTTACTGGTTCATATAGTATGAAGTTGTATATACCCACAAAACATTAGACTGGTATTTGCTATGCATCGGATATTAATCCTCATAATTTATATCCGTTAATAAATAAATTATATATTTGATTAAAATATAAACTATGTCTAATTATTTTATCGCTTCATTAATATTGAATTATTGGCTCATGTGCTCTACAATTATAATTTTTTACGAGATATAAGTTTAATAAAATTCTTTCAAGAAGTTAATCTTTTAATAGCTTGATATAAAATATTTAAGATAAGTAATAATATGAAAGTAGAAGAAGAAAACCAACTATAATCAAATGTAGAATTCTATACTAATTACCGATATTAGATCAGTTTGTTAAGACAAATATTATATAACACATAAAACATCTTAACCTATATCAGGCACAGGTGCGGCCGGGTGTCGAGTACTGTTGCCATCTTTGGGGCGGATCCGCTAAATACCAGTTGGCAGGTTTGGACTCGACTGACCGTAGAGCTCGTCGACTTGTTTGCGATGACTCTTTGACTAAGATTAAAATGCAGAGCATCGGGCGTCAATGTAGAGTAACCTGCCTCGCAGTCTTTTACCGGTTGTACAGTGGAGAGTGTTCTCATAATACACTACATTCTACTTCATACATAATACACTACATTTCCACAGGCTCCATCCTATCTTAAAACCACTAGACATCGTGTTGGATACCATCCATATGTGGTGGATGTTCCTTATATCCGCACGAAAAGATTCGCTTCCACATTCATCATGCGAACGCTTAAGGAGTGGAATATGCTTCCAGCGACCATATTTCCGCGATCTTATGACCTGGCTGTATTTAAGATAAGAGTAAATAAGCATTTGTTGGTCGGACGCGGTTCTGCATCGGACTTTTCTTCATCTTACACCAGGTGTGATTGAGGTTAAGCATCCGCCTATAAATAATAATAATAAAAAACATAGTTATGCTTTTATGATGAGTTCTAAACTAGAACACTACTATCTTTGGTAGTGTTCTAATCTAGTAACATCTAAAAAGAATAAAATCACCGATTACCTAACATACAAGACTACTGGGTTATCATATCCTTTATAAGCCATTCGCGTTAGTGGATTACAAGTAAAAGCTTTCTCCATTCCTAAGTAGACCTGTAATCGGCTTGCTGACCCTTTCTATACTTGAATAGTGGTTGGAATTCATTGTACGGGCTCTAAGATTGTAAAATCTAATGACATTTCTCAGCTTTATTATATAAGGTAATAAAAATTGTAATACCTGAATGTCTATTGTGTATATTAAGCAATTTTTTTAAATATATAATTAGTAATATATGGCATACAGAATGTTTTGAGGTGATTTCCCGAATTGGATCACAATACACAAGTGTAAAGACCATTATACAGCCTCGCTTCGGCCTGTCACGTTTCGGGATCAGATTGTGGAAGTCCAGTAGCTCATATACCTACTAGAGACCTTCAGTCTAGATATATGTGGGCCTACATGACTACAGAGACTGCCAATAGGTTTTCGTCCTTTGATAGTCGCTATCGTTTTTGAACTACATTGTACTTACCATCAGGTTTACTGTAGTTATTTTGTCGTGCCAGTGTAAAAAAAAATAATTTTTATTTATCTATACTAATGTTGAAACGAAAAATGTTTTTGAATTTATTTTTCAAACATGCTTAATGAAATATAGTAATGTTATGTCTTACTAACAATAGATCCTTAGAAATTTATGAATAACTATCAAGAAATAAGTAATATTACCAGTGGCTAATGTGTTTACATTTATTTTGTATTCGTACGTTGTACGGGTATAATATCATTGCATAAGTATTTTTATATCAAAGATAATGAACAAACTGATATGTATCCTATCCGATTGTGAGTGTTATTGCCTATAAATAAATAAGTCGAATTTAATATCCACACGGAACAAGTAATCGTATGGTCTGCAGGTAGTTTTTTTACGTTTCTATGTGTGCGCTTGTGAAATTCGGGCTTATATATTCTGGGTTTCTTTCGGCGTTTCTTCCAAGGTAGTCGCTTCCCAAACGCTGGTAGATCGTCGTAAGGTTCGTTTTTCTCTGGCTGGCTGCCAAAGTCGAGGTCCGCACCCACAGGGGTGCCCTTGTGTAGCCGCCCAACCCATAAAATTCGCTGGCTGAGCGCCTTCTGCAGTCGCCCACCAAGCCCGGTTTAGCTGTGAAGGCCTATATAGGCCAAGAAGTAGCGGCACGACGAAAAAAAAAAGTAAAAATACTAGTGAGAGGTAAAGCTTTTTTTTGTACAAAATAGGCCTTATCCGAACAACAATTAATTAAATAATTTATTGAATAATATTAAAGTAAAACTTGGATCATTAGCAAGAATTAATGGAGACAATATTTTTTAACCAAACCAACAAAAAATAATTATTAAATATTATGTATTCGCTAAGATAAATAAAAAACTCTTTTTATATTCTATAGATGTCATTGGATTCTTATTGTATCTATGTATTTTATTTTATTATTTCTGTATTCCATTTTGTTTTATATGATATTTTATAGCCAATTTTACGAAACCAGCTCTGAGCCAGAGTCGGTTGTGGAAAATGGCTCGTAAATAATGGAAGGATTTCGAGCAACGCGTTGAATCCTTTTTCAGTATTAATGTTTTCCCTTTCATCGCTTCCTGCGTGCTTAGTTTAAGGATGCCGCTTACACACAGTCACACGTAGCCCACAAACAATGATTCTGAACACCTTTATACTCTATTAGGATGAAAATAACGCTCGGTGGCGTGTTGTGCTTAGGCGGGGAGAAGGTAATTTCTGAATCGTGTTCAAATAATACAATGAATATTGTTATTTACAAGTTCGTGAATACTTTCTGATATTTGACTAAAAAGTAAACGTTTCAGACAAAAAAGTATATTAGAAACTTAAAAAAAATGTATATCACTCCATACTTAGAATTATTCTAGTGTGCTTAAGTTTTATATGTAATTGCGTATATTATATCCCATACTCGTATAATATTATTATACAACGTTACTGGCTGCTAACGCTAAGCCTCTTAAAGGTAACTTAGGTACATCAAGACTAACAACTTTTGTTTTATGACTTTAAAGCTTAACACATCCTAAGATATACATTTTTTTTAGTTTCAGTGGGAATTTCTATCACTCGTTAGCTCTATGTTTAAAGCTCAGTTAGCTGATGCTACGAAATCGTCTGCCCCAGTTGCATCGCGCCGCCTTTCAGAGTGATAAGAAGATCAGAACTGCAAATTTGATTTATTTATTTTTTGTATGGGGAGAAAAGATTGAATTAGAAAAAGTCGTAAAACAAAAGTGGTCAGTCTTAATATACCAAAGACAAGAGGTTATGCGTTAGGTACCTGTATCCCTATATATTATATAATACTAAAAATTATTAGTATTAAAATATATTACTATTAAAAAAAAATTACTTCATCCTTTCATCGTGTAAATACAGTATCAAAATGTTTAGTGTTCAAATGCGTAGTGCTTGAAATTTTACAGTAAAATGTTTTCGCAAAACTATAAACCTTTTCAATTCTTATTTTTGCAGTACCAAAAGTAATATACCTCAATTAATAACATTTAATCTAAAAATAAATATACAAATTGTAACATTAAACAAGTGATTACATATTCCGTATGTACTAATTAGCTATCGATAATTTCACACAGTAGTACCACAAATTATTTCTTTTATTGGCTAGTAAAACACTTTGATCTAATATTGATTATGTTATAATAAAAGTAAACAAAAACAGAGAGTTCGCGGAAACTTTGAAGATTTTAAAAACAAAGTTGTGCACTGGCGTGAAACTGCTAGTAAACTTAAAAGCTGGTTAAACCTGGGTACACACGGACATTTATACCGTCAAGCAATAATATCATAATTAATAACCTAATTAATTTATAACCATTTATATTATATGCCATCTTTCTTAAAGGATCAATATGTAAATCAATTTCTTAAATATTGGCGACTGTAAAATTATAATTTTACACCGTAAATAAAGGATGTAAAAAAATAGCCATAACAAAAAAAATCAATCTAAATGTGCATTTTGATGACCACAAGAGGCCAGATTTATTCGGTTAATATATATCTGACAATATATAAAAAAACATATAAAAATATATTAAATGTAATATGTTGATTGCAGAAACACACTATTTTTTAGTCAAAAAATAAATAAAACGGCACTACATTAGAAAATTAAATGCAATTTTAAATAGCTTATCTTACGATGCTTAAAATCATAATAAATAATAAACCGTGAATGTTATGTATTGCTAGTTGAAATAAGAACAAGTGTATTGCAATGAGTAAGCCGCCATCAGACAACACCTTGGCAGGCACTCCGGTGAAATTGGAAGAGAAAATAAACACAAAAGTTCACGTAGAAGATTACATCTCAGAAGTCGGATGCAAACACGATTTCGGCAGGTGCTCTGCCGCTACACGTGTGCTACAATCATGAGAAAAATGAGAAACTATCAAAATGAAAATTACTACCAGACGGAAAAAACCTCATTCAATACTTTTCGTACACCTGTCTTTCTTATTTATAGTACAATCTAGCTTCAATCTGAGATTTCAACATATTTGTAATAATGATAAAGTATTTTGTTAAAACGGATTTTTTTATCTTTGCAACAACTTTTCTTTTAATTAAAAGAAGGTTAATCCACACTATTAAAACTTTATTAAAAAAAGAAAATGTTTTAAAAAACGCAACGGATAGCTGCTAATACACTGTAAAATAAAAAGGTTTATTATTAGCCTAGTTATTGGTCTAGTTTTAAGTTGTATTCAAGGAATTTATGGACTCAAAAAAATATTTAATTGGAATATATCTTCAACAGACTATAGACATTCTACGAATTCTTTAATTATTTGTTTATGAGACTGAGTTTTTATACATAACTCTTTATTATATCACTACATAACACTTTAAACTATTTTTTTTTCATATTAGTAATCTAAAAACTTATATTTCTTTTGTTATGAAGAAATACATAAGCATTTCATCGACCTGAAAGAAATTACCTCTGAACTCTATGTACTGAATTTATTACAAAATAAGTTTAATACAGAGGCTTTTTAATTAAATATCACGATTTACATTTTTCACTTAAAGTTTCTAGATAAATTAGAATCTCTACAAAACTGAAGGCACGACAGTTTCAGGTCAGTTTCCCGCGGGATGATGAAGGCGTGTAATTTACTGTATCCCCGGTTACGCTGTGACAGATGGCCAGTCGTGTCGCGGCCGTCCTTGAATCATAAAAGCCTTTGGAATCATGGATGTGGTATTTATATCTATAGCAGTAGGTTTTTGTTATTTAACAAGTGTCTTAGCCGTTGGCTGCCTTTTATTATTTAAGAAAAATAACTGACTATTATCCGACCGAACTTTAGAAAAAATATAGTGAAACAGCATATGAATGACGGAATTGATTGATATGCATATAAAAGATATAAATAAATTGAAGGAATCGTTACAATAAAAAATGTGTAGTCATTAAAATAGTTTACTTTTATCATACGTGGATTATCATAAATATTTCTTTTACGATTTTACGATTGGTACCATTATACCTCGATAAATATGATCAAAACTTGGTCATCAGAAACAAAGTAATATATATTTTATTAAAATGTATTATTTGAATAAAATTGTAAGCTTCAAATTAATATTGAAACTTACCTTTATTAAATAATAATGTTGGATACTTTTACCGTATCCAACATTTTACTACAATTAATGAAATATATTTCTTAACTCCGTATATCTAAATGTAGGCCTCATTTACTAAAATATCCGGACCATCTGCGACCTCACGACTGTTTGAGAAGATTTATTATTTGCGGTAAATGTTACTTAAAATGTAACTTTACAATTATTTTATCCAATAATTAAAAGTATTATATAATATAACCTGATTAGTAATTCAATTCATTACGCCATTTAAACCAAACGAATTCTGTTATTTTAAACTATTTATTTAAAAAAAAGAGTGAGTTCGACTGTTTAGAGCCTTATGAAAACAAACCCATTTTAGAAATTTGGACCTTTGTGTATTTGTGACTCTAAGTGGCTGACACTTAATGAAAAATAATATACAAAACATTGAATATAAATATATTTTTTTATTAAGTTGAATAAATCCAGGTCTTTTTTTTATTTCCGTTGAAGAGCGAGGTTCGATACACATAATAGAATAATTTCCTGCTTTCGAAGAGAGTCAACTGTGAAACTGCCCATTATTAAAATTGCAATTGGAAAGATCGGCGCGTAAATTTGTCCATCTTCGCTTGGCATTGCTTCTTATTATTGCAAACTATAAATATCCGACCTTTTAATATTTTATTAGTTATTTATTATCAAAAGATGCTAATGAGATTTCGCTTAATTAATTTTATATAATATTTTTAGTAGCGCTTTGTCAACACATTGGTGCTTGACTTCAATTATATCTTGTGGAAATTAGATATTGGGTATATGTATATGTTAAATGTCTTTTTATTATTCTGTAAAAGACTCCTAATTTATAAGAACGTGGAAAAATGGTCGCTGCCGAACTGATTGTATTAAGTCCCAGTATAGAACTCGTAATAATTGTTTTAAAAGAATCAAATTATTATTCTTTGTCTATGACCGGTCCAGCGGTAGTATAATAGGTGCCTTCATCGAATGCTCAGTGTTGCATTGACAATCCCCTCTATCTCTCCAGTTCACGCCGCCTCCCGAAGCGAATTATCCAATAAACATAATGAAAATTTAAGCCTACAGACGCTGACAATACTGGAGAGACGTCGTCTGCAGATAATCCTTGCCGGTTCCGTCTGAGGCGGAATAATACGTAAATTAGAGTGAACTCAAACGGATTCTGATAATAAATGCCAATGTGTGCATGCATATTATACCTATCTACTTATACTATATTTGTTAAAATAATGCGACACAGTCCTTGGAAATTAAATGTAAATTCAGTGGCGTGCATCCCATATAAAGCATAAAAAGCAGTATCTTGTTATAATTGGACGTTTAATATATATATTGACATAAAATCTGATGTTTATCAAAATAGCAGTCTGAGAGTACTATTTGGACTAAATTCTAAGTATGTATATGTGTTAAATATCGAAGTACAGAGATGATGCTTTATATGGGATGCACGCCACTGATTGTAATACATCAATGTGCAATATTTTTTAGGAGTAAAAGGAGATGCGTTAATAGAAACTACTGATGACAAGAATAATATAGATTAGGCATAAAATGAATATTGTCGCAACCTGTATCTATTATGGGATAAACATAATGTAGCTCAGCAGTAATGTGTTAATCCGTTATTTTATTGTTATTTATTGTAGCTTATTAAGTAAGGATTTTCTGTCATAAACTGGTGAAGGAAAATGTCTTACAGTCATCAAAAGATAGATTACCTGTCTTCTAAAAAAATGTAATGTGCAACATTCTGAGAACATTGATCAGCTGCACGACAATTACATTGTATAACGTAGAAACGAAAAGTGGTTAAAGCAAATAATATAACTCTGCATATATTATAATTTGGTGAGTGTTTCTAAGCAAGTAATAGGTATTTCGTCACGGTTAACATGAATTGATTACTGCAAATTAATTTCGCTGGCTCCATGTTACATACGACGTGACATGATTACCCTAATCCGGCAGACTCGTTAACGAATAAAACATTTACACGGGCCTGGGGCAGCCGCCCCATGAATATTAATTCCTTACTTTCTCCACTCTACCTGAAAGTTTATTTCATTAGTGAAAAGCTGACGAGCGATGTACGGCCTAGTTATTAGTATGTGTTATGTTGTTTATAAATTGATAAACACCAGTTGGGATGTTTCAAGAATAATGTTAAGCAATTATTATTGTTTACCTTGTTTCTAATTTGAAATAATATATTAATATTAAATCTTATTGCGAAACGAAATATATTTGTAATCCCTGCCAACTAGTATGACTTTTTTTTGGTAATCCGGGGGAAATCCTTCATAGGACCATCAGGGTTGCTATGAGGACAGCGACCCCGAAATGTCAGACTCCTACTGACTAAAAACCCCCGGGGTGTCCCTCTAATCACTCCACCCAGGCCTGGCTAACCAAAATTGTCCAGTCGCCCAGAGAGCGAATAGCCTTATTCAGGCTTCCTCTTTGGAAGGAGTAGGTGTAAAAAGCTTACGCCTCCAATACCTTTCTCTTGCAGGCGGCGCGCCGTACACTGCGCACCGCTGCACACTATTGTCCGGCGAACGAGAATGCCTAAAGCATATTATTACAAACTATTATTAAAATTGTAGATATATATCATCGTAATAATTCTTAGACTATTAAAGTATTAAAAATGTATTATATTAAAATAAAAATACTTATATTGATATAACATATAGGCTAGATAATGTTTATATATTTAATAATAAAGTTGATATAAATAAAAAAACTAAAATTGTAGACATAAGAAAATTTTTAAAAGTTATCTTTTGTATTCGACAGACCATTACTAAGTTTCCATAACAAAATAGGCAAAGGAAATACATTCATGCGTTTGAAAAGAAAACTAGCCACTTTACATTCAGAATTGGAAGTAACGCCTGACAGAAAATCATTGTAGAGTCTGCCATAGGCTATTATTTTAATAAACTGTAATTAAATTCGTTGCAGAGGCGTGTTTGGTGTTAACAATATACCAGCTTGGTATCGCAGTGCGCACGCTTTCGCAATTTCAACCACGTTTCACGACTTTGAACATGCTGTAGTTATATACTTCAGAGATGGGCCATAAAGTGAGAATACATAATATGTATTCATCTGCAAGCGGTATCTATACTTCAATTCGATTCAATCACAAAAATAGGTTAATGTGCAGATTAGTGTGATTTAAAATATTATTACTGAATTATTCGATTCCCAATTTCCAACTCATTTTCAATCCCAAATCGCGCCACAAATGAGATGTGTAAATTTTACTTTGCGCTTTATACATTTTTTTCCGATTGTTATTTTTACTGCAATAAATTTATTTTTAGGCTTTGAAACATCATAAAACAAGCAGATAATAAGGTGTAAAAAATATAATAATCTGAGAATAAATAACTATGATTTTATGTAATTAATACTCCAAGCTAATCTAATAGCACAATCCTTTCCAAACAAATTTGAAGAGACGATTTGAACCCTTATATGTAGGTAACTATATAAAAATAAAAAAAGAGCGAATGATATATCGTAAAAGTTACTGTGATTTCTTAATAGATAGACTCTGCTGGATTATATATGTAATTAACTTTCATTTGGTCTTAGTCATTACTTTGGAAGTTTGGACATTAACGTTTTCTTTTTTAATACTTGTTTCTTGTTTTTTTTTTATCAAACTCTGGTATTTTAAAATCATATATTAACTTAGTACAACTGTTGAAAGTGTGGAAAAATAATTAATTTTCTAAAAAAAATTCTCATGGATTAATACCGCTAGTTTTGTGGCCAAACTTGTGGTTCACCTACATAACAATTTGTGGAAAATTTCCCGCGTACAAGTGAAAATAGCACTCTCAGCTACACAATATCATCAGAAATTTAGTTTTCAAGGAAATACTAGTTCGGGATTGCTCACTTCAACGACTAATATTTTACCTAATCTCATTTAATGCTAAAAATACATTCAAATGTTATTTCAAATTGATCTTTCATTTATTAAAAAATAATGATTTTTACATAGATTTTATTTCTGGATGAGTTTTTTTTAACAATAGAATATTTATTTTGTTCTGGAATTTATTAAAAATTTAAGGGTATCTTGCCTGATAGAAATTGAATTTGTTTCTGTTAAGGGTCATAATTTTAGAATATGAAGGGCATTTTGGACTTTTCATAAGTGTATTAGCTTAATAATTATATAAGTCAAATTCTAAAGCTTAATACTTTTTATTCGCCGTGTACTCAATAGCCCGGAGCTGTTTAGTTGGCCTGTATATCTTCGATGTAAGATCAGGAAATGCAGCTTTTATTTCACTACCTATCTGTCGAATAAATCTTACTACAGTTGCGATTAAATGCCTTCTACCGTTCCATTGGAGAAAGCATTGAAATAACCTTATGTAGTATTGAAGAGGTAGTTCGTTTTAAGATCTTGTAATTTATAAATGTTTCTAGAAGGTTTGGTTTTTAAGCACCGAGTTTGTTGTTAGTTTAAGTGATGACACTTAATTAATGTTAATTGTTATTTCAAAATTATGAAAAATAATTAACATTTATTTGCAAAAATTTTTTCATATTGACCTTTATTTTGGTTACCCGGGGGAAATTCCCTCCCGCTAAGTAGGAGAAGCCTGAATAAGACCAGTCGTCACCGGGTGCTGAGGAAGATGGCCCGACCCTGCCCTTGGCACTCGGCAGGCTAGAGAAGGCACACCAGGGGGTTTTAGTCGGTGCAAGTTCGACACACCGGGAGGCAACCCTTATCTAGCCCCCTGAGGTCCGTTTAGGGATTTCCCCCGGGTTACCAAGAAAAAAAGCAGGAAATTCCTGTATAGAGCTATCAATGACGCCGTGAGGGCGGTGATCCTGCTGTGTCAGACTCCTACTGATTAAAAAACCTCGGGGTATAACTCAAATCACTACTAGCCGGGCCTGGGGCTCCGTATTCTTTACACTGTTGACATATCAAATTAACCCAACCTTAGTTTTCGCTAGTACTATGAGTACAAGACTAAGATATTAAACCTTATAAAAGTATACACATCCAGGATTAGTGATTATGGCGTTGATCCAGCACGATATCGATGTCAAAAGACATCTAGATCGCTTCTTTTTAGAGCCTATAGCCGGTAGCAGCAACGAAGGCACCGCTCTATACGTTAGTCCGCACCAGGTTCTGCGGACTATCAGAAAATTAAAGCCTCGAAAAGCCCTTGCATTAGATCGAATAACAAATACAATGCTTCGTAAATTGCCGTTTAAAACCGTTGCGGCAATTACACGTTTATTTAATGGAATCCTGCGAAGCGGCTATTTCCAACAAGACTGGAAACTAGGAAAAGCCGTAATTATACCTAAACAGGGCAAACCACTGCAAAAACCTGAGAGTTATAGGCCTATCACGTTGCTTTCTACGATGTCTAAACTGTTCGAAAAGCTCTTGCTCGATTTTTTACGACCGCATATCACCCCGAGAGTCGAACAGTTTGGTTTCAGGGAAGGTCACTCAACTGTCCTCCAGCTCACTAAAGTCATCGACACCGTTGCCCGAACACATGACGACGATCAGCACTTCGCTGCAGTGCTACTAGATATGGAGAAGGCGTTCGACAGAGTATGGCACGAGGGGCTGCTTTACAAGCTGTCGACGTCGTCGGCCCCCAAAAAGATAGTTCATATAATTAGATCCTTCCTGGAAAACCGCCGCGTCGTGGTAGCGGTGGAGGGGATTTCCTCCAGGGTCATTCCTGTGCGGGCAGGAGTCCCTCAGGGCAGTTGTCTCTCGCCGTTGTTATACGCACTGTACACCGATGACATTCCGTTGGTTGGTCAAGCGGAGCTCGCGTTGTACGCAGACGACACGGCATTCTATGCTTCCACGTATAAAGCTAAAAGTGCCGCCTCAAAACTGCAAATACAACTAGATGGTCTTCCTAAATGGCTGGCGAAATGGAGGTTGACAGTCAACGTCGGGAAGACACAAGCTTTTGTCACTCGAGTGCGGACAAAAGCACCGCCGCCACTGACGCTCCAGGGGCAGACAATTCCTTGGTTGGAAAGAGTCAAATACCTGGGTGTCACCATCGATCGAGGCGTAACTTTTAAGAAGCACGCTGAGGGTGTGATCGCGAGGGCCAAAGTAGCAAGGAGAATGCTGCATCCAGTGCTTACCTCGAGGCTCCCACTTCGTACGAAGTTAGGGCTTTACAAGACCTACATCCGGTCGCGGCTCACGTACGCGGCCCCGGCATGGTACTCGTACCTGTCTACAAGGATGAAGAAGCGGCTTCAAGCTCAACAGAACCTCTCCCTACGCGCGGTGTTGGGCGCGCCGTGGTATGTGAGCAATGCGACCATAGCCCGCGACTTAAAAGTCGAAAGCCTGGAAGCTTTTGTGAGCAGCCTAGCTACTAGGATGTTCAATAGAGCGGACTCGTCGGCGCACGTTCACCTCCAGAATATTGCGCCGCTACACGCAAGACCTCCAGACGCAGGTGAACGCTTCGAGACACAAAGAGATATCCTAAAAAGAAGAAACCTAAAGCCCGCGATCTAGTCCTTACCTAGACTGCGCCCGATCCGGAGAGGGAGCGCTGGAGAGTACTAGGCCGATGTGCGACAAATTCGCACACCCTCATCATCCCGATCCCACAGAAGAAACACCCAGACGGACTCCGTAGACTTCCACCAAGAAGGACGCGCGAGCTACCTTCGACCAGTGACCCGTCTGTTGTCACAGACGGACAAGAACGCCGCCGTCAGGAGGTTCGCCTCGAAACGGCTTCCCGCTCATAGGCCCCCTTCATATTTTGTACTAGGTTAAGTTTTAATTGTTAAATAAGATCTTCCTCTGCTGTTGTTTTTATTTTTAATTAAGGCTTAAGTTAGTTTCGTCCGTACGTTAGTTAAGGCTTAGTATGTTTAGTTTTGTTTTTTGTAAATTTAAAATGTAGGCTTAAGTTAGGATTAAGTAATATATTGTAAATTTTGAGAAATAAACGACACCACTCAACCCTTTTCAGCGGACGGATGAAAGAATGAAGTATGAAAGGCAGTAGAATGTGAGTGGTGTGAAATTTGAATTTGATTTGATGGCGTTGATTATCGTGGAAACGTTACCATTTAAAACTTATTATTTGTCACTCAGGTTTATTTCTATTTCTGAAATATTTTGGTCCAGAAGACAAACCTAATCAATTAAATAAAAGCTTGAAAATTTTTCCTAACAAGAAAAGGATGATAAAATAACCGACTTGTGATGTATCCTTATAAAGTTAATATAAACAGTAAGAAATTGTTAAAATGTTGACAAAAATATGTAGCTCGTACGATAGTCATTGTGGTAGCGAAGACGGTGTGCATGTGCGCTAACAATAAGGCTATAAAAACTTGAAATTACGCCGGCCTATTGTTGCGTCCCGGAGTAGAGTGCTCTTGCGAGTCCTTGTGCCAGACAATATGCATATTCCCCGCTCTCGCCCTTTACAAACATACGTACGTACACGAGACCTACATAGGTGACGCATCTAGGAGAGAAATGTCATATCTTAAGAATATGTACGTACATACCAGATCATCAAAATCAAAGTGGTACATTGCTGTCAAATTATTGATCGAGTTGAAGTAAAACAAACAACAACGAACAAATAAAAACAACATACGTATACAAATTAACAAAACAAACATCATAACAGAAACAAACAAATTATAAAATAGGGCGCTCCTGCTATTACTTACATAACTTTCGCATGCGTAGTTATTGCATAGTGCTATCTCAGTCACGGTCCTTGTGATTTTCATATAACTGTTAAATCACGAGCGGTTTCATGTTTTTATTTTTTCGTTTCTATGTTGAAGTGGTTTATTATGGTCTAGTTATATCTCATTTAACAATAGTAATATGAATAGGGAGTTCTATGACTTTTTATTCGTTTTATAAATTAATTATTATCATTACACAAAAATATCAAAACCAAAAATAGTTCTTTCGTGTGCTTAATTTGAATAACAAAAAATATTAATGTTATCTACGGACGGCAATGGATGGAGTCATATCTAGTGGAATATATCCGCTATGTTGGGCCGACCTAATTAATGTTCTGACCAATGCATTTTGTCATTGAAATCAAGATAAATAGAGAGCTGTAGTGCTCGGCGCCTCCAAATGCCTGACCACTACTGCTCTATCAAGAGTAAACAATTAAGAAAAATTGACATTTATAGACATTGACTACTCCCATGAGTTAGAATATGTATTATAAATATTAGACATAAATGTATTATATTTTTAATACATTAATAAATTTATTTAACAAAATATAAAACTACAGAATGCAAATTACAGTTGTACAAATTACAATAAGGCTTATAATAAACTGTGTTTAATTTGTGATCCGATGACAGATCATTCAGTTTAAATATTACTTGTGTATGACATAAAATATAATACATTCAATAAATATAATACATTCCGTAGCATAATTCCCGAAAAAATTATCTAATAAACACAAAGTAGTGAAATTATCCGGCATTAGTCGGCATTCGAACCCAGAATCTTTAGCATCATAAGCAGAGTTACCATCACTTAACACTTTGCCGTCCGCAAGATTCTTAAATATTAGGTCCTTACATATGAAATTGGCGTTTTTCGTACTGGCCACTTTAATCACAAATTTCTCCTCTTTGGTAAGGAATTCCAAATTCACATTTGTACAGCTATAGACTCATGTATTTGTGCTTCGATGATCGTCATTCATTTGTTTTTTCTTCTGTTCTTTTCTGTTTGCGTCACTCATTTTACAAAATGGAAAACTTAAAATATCGCATTATTTACGAGTACGAGTTCCGCCGTGGCACTAGTGCTGCGGAAACAACTCGAAGGGTGAATGATTTGTATGGCGGTCGTGTTGCAAAAGAAAACACAGTTCGTTTTTGGTTCCAACGTTTTCGTTCTGGAAATTTCGACCTGCAGAACAAGCCCCGTGGACGGCCTGAGACTCAAGTTGATAATGAAGAGTTGAAGGCTATTGTGGAAGCGGATCCATCGCAAACCACGTCCGAGTTAGCTGCAGGCTGCGATGTTAGTGATAAAACTGTTTTAATTCACTTGAAGCAAATTGGGAAGATTAAAAAGCTTGAAAGGTGGGTACCTCACGAATTGATTGAAGCAAACCGGCAAACGCGCGTCGACTGCTGCGTTACATTACTAAACCGGCACAATAATGAAGGTATTTTAAACCGAATCATTACCTGTGATGAAAAATGGGTTCTTTACGATAATCGGAAGCGCTCAGCGCAATGGTTGGATCCTGGCCAGCCAGCCAAATCCTGCCCCAAGCGAAAATTAACCCCAAAAAAGTTACTTGTAAGCGTTTGGTGGACTAGTGCCGGTATTGTTCATTACAGTTTTCTCAAATCTGGCCAGACTATTACGGCTGATGTCTATTGTCAGCAATTGCAAACCATGATGGAAAAGCTAGCGGCTAAACAACCTAGGCTGGTCAATCGCTCCACGCCACTGCTGCTTCACGACAACGCTAGACCACACACTGCGCAACAGACGGCTACTAAATTAGAAGAGCTTCAATTGGAAAGTCTAAGACATCCTCCGTACTCCTCGGACCTTGATCCAACAGATTACCATTTTTTTCGAAATTTGGATAACTTCTTGCAAGGGAAAAAATTCGACTCCGATGGGGCAGTCCAAATCGCCTTCAAAGATTTTATTGATTCCCGTCCGACTGGTTTTTTTAGTAAAGGGATCAATGAACTACCTATGAGATGGCAAAAGTGCATAGAAAATAATGGTTCGTACTTTGATTAATTAAATATATTATATTAAAAAATATTCGACTTTTTTTCCTCCCATACAAAACGCCAATTTCATATTTAAGGACCTAATATTTATTCGTTTGGCACTTGGCAGAGCTAATTTAGATCACTTGACTTGTCGCTGGCCGGTCTTGACATTATATGGAGATTATAAATTGTTAAGTTTTACTAATCTCATCGTTAGTTCTCATAAGTTCTCAACCCTGTTCACCTGCTTTCACTTTCATTGCGAAGAGCGAAAGTTTGCGCACGTCACCACTGTGGTTTCGTCTGACGGCATAATGTTAAGCTCATAGATTAATGTATATAAAAATCACAACCTCTCAGTCCGACTTCTGTAGGCGGGGTTACTATACAACGTGTAGTAATAACAACCCGACGTATGTACCGCCGATGTAAACCCACGTATGCCTGCTTAAACGGCATTTATATTCATATCACCCTGTATTTACATTCCAGACGGCGAGGTTCTATTTCTAAAGGCTTTTCGTTTCGGTTTTTGGATGTGTAACCCCTTGTGGGATCCCCAAACCCTCGGAACGTGAGCCGATATGCCAAGGATACTAATCAGTTAGATTTGAGGATACGGAATTATATACGCAAATAGTGTAATATATTGAAAACAAGAAACATTTATTAGTTTGAGTTGGGTTTTATTTTTATAATTTACTAAGTAACGCTTGACCTCAATTACGTGTGGTGATAGGTGAAGATGAGGCCGATAATGGACCGTATTCACTCAACAAATGCTTATTCACTCTTCTTTTAAAAGCTACCAGATCATTTGATCGTGGAAACACAACTATAGGGAGAGTTTTTTAATGAAAGTCCCCAGGCAGCTTGATTTTTTCCGACACTGTCAACAATTATTATTATATTTCAACCAATTTACACAAACTATTAACATATTATACACTAAACCTTTCTCATGAATCACTCCGTCTATTATTGAAAACTGAATTAAAATTTGTTTAAAAGTTTTTCAGATTATGACGAACAGACAGACGCGATGAAAGACTTTGTTTTATAATATGTAGTGACAGTGATCATGCAGATATATTTTTTCATAAAATAACAATAGATAGCGAGACAAATTTACTCATTTACTAAACTTTCTTTGAACAGTTAATACCTGTTCCAAGAAACATTTCTCTAAACAAAGTTTCCACTAGCAAAGTTTACTTACATATATTTAAAAAACGAGTGTTTTAAATACTAGGACATTTATATGTAAAAGAGCAGTATCTACTGAATGTAATGGCTCTAAAGCAGGAATTGAATTGTATAAAAAGGCGTTTGCAGTACTTTGTCGTCGTACCATTAGCGAAACGAGAAGTGGGGTACGGAACGGATTTCTCTGAAAAGATGCGACGTTGCTGTAAAAATATTAAGTAAAATAGGTTATGGTAATTCCTAAGTTGCGCTTTAAAATATATTTGACCGAGCGAAGTGTAATTCTGAATCAAGTTGGGGGATTCATACTGGATGAATTCGGATTCCCAGACCCGAGTGGAGCGATAAGAAAGACACCCAGGTTTGAAAGTCAAACTATTAGTAAAACTAAGTTTTATCGTGCATAAAAGCTATTAAATTATTTATGATATATACGGCCTTATTAAAAAGATATATTTACGTTTAAAACTAGTTGGTAAAATATTGTTAAGTACGTATTACAAAAGAAAATTTCTTATTGATACAACATGTAACCGATGACTATTCCGACCTTAATGAAAATAAATGTATATATTTAAGAAAAATAAAGAAATGGTATCGATATCCATGTAATAGAAGGCCGTGATAATGGGATTAATCCTATATTAGTTACGAGAGAAAACAACATTAGGAAAGCAATTTTGGCTTCGCATATTGCCTACTAACAAGTTTCAGAACGAATTTTTGTTATTCGATATTTCTCAATGATCATAGCGAATAGGGGATTTGTTTAAAAGGTGATTAATAAAGAAATGTAAGCTTATTATTTTAACTGATTAGCTGAGTAAAACCTTGTTACATTTCTTGTCATAACAGTTATTTGAACATTTTCAGAAATTTGTTTAATTATTCTATGAATAAATATTATTAAACTCAATTAAACTTGTAGCATTAAACATTCGAATCATTAATAAAGTTTACTTTTCCTAATTTTTTTTTAAGTGAATATGTATCGTAAAACTACAATCTAAAGATACGCCACATATTATATAATTTATATATTAATACGTGGAGCAAAAACTTTGTACGAATTTACGAAAATTACGCAAACAGAGAAGTATGACATTTGGCACACTATAGAGCAGGAGTGCAGAATGATAATATTTCTTAAAAATAATGCAACAAAATTTCTTTAAATTAAAAAAAAATCATTACCCACCTACCTTGACACGCACACTTACATACTCTTTTGTTTATGGTTAAAGTCTGTGGTCAAATTGAGAATAGATTAATATAGGTTGTCTTAATGTTATTGACTATAAACAAATAATTAACGTAAACACAAAACAATACACATAACAAAATCACAAAAGTTATCTTTAGTGTTTATGTTTGTAACGAAATTCATTTATAACAATAAATATATTAGTTATTAGTGAAATATCGCTCGCTTAATATACAAATATAAAAAGATAGTTGTGTAGCAGTAATTTGAATCAACTCAATCATATAAATTTTATCATATAGGAAAGAAATTATATAGTTCTTATTGCTGGTTCAAAGATCATTTTGTATTTTTTATTATTGTGACAATAGAACCTTAACAATGTTCATACTTATAATTTCAATTAATTATGGCCCAATTTCGACCACTGGGAGACCATTCGTATTAAGAAATGTGACAATTTAGTGCCTGAACTAGGCCGAGCGTGTGTCTTGTCGAGCCTTAACAACAATTAATCGTAATAAAAATTTGTATAAAAAATTGGAGGAAGTCGATTTAAAGCTAATATTAAAATTAATGAACTGGAAAGGAAATATCATCTTTATATAAAATATTTCATATTATGTTTATTTGTAGAATAATTATAGAAAATATAAATAACGATAAGAGTTGTCGAAAGGAATAACTTCTTAGAATAACGTCTTCAGATATTGCATTGTTCTGAAAAATATATAATCCCTGAAAATGTTCCAAACTCAATTTTCTTACAAAAATATGGCAAGTTAGCAAATAGTCAGCACACCTGCGCTTGAATAACGCTCCCACATTTCCATATAATATCTTTAATAAATCTAACAAAACTTCCGAAAATATTCATACTTTCTTTATGGGCGCCGATGGATTTGGCCTTTATGTAAAATAAGTTTTTTTTCGTCTTCGAAATGACACTCATATGAATAAAATAAATCTATATTTATTTTAATTCATACTAAAATAAAATAAATAAAAATAAAATAAATTTATATTTATTTTAATTCATATTATTGAAAGTGTTGTTATTCATAGAGTATATATAACATAAATATTGTGTCCAGTATTCGTAATTATTTACTGTTGAATTAATTGTATATTATTAATGTAAGCAAAAATAGATATAAATAAATATTTTACGTATTAATTGAAATGATTAATTAAAGATTCGGATTAAATTCGGACGAAAAAATAAAATTTAAACGAACGCATAAATGGTAACCACATATTTTCAATACATTCCGCTTGATTAAAAACCACATGATTAATTACAAAATGTACATGTTTTGTATGTGAATATTCAATAACTATCAGTCCCTTTCAAAATATTAAACACGTTTTTTTAAGATAAGCAGATATAATTTCATCAATTATATCTACAGTAGATACGTACTCGCTATCATGACGATAATAAGTTCAATGGGACCCGGTTAAGAGGATCACTTTTAAAACGATTTCCTGCGTTTTTTATCTCCCATCTCGGCCAGGACTAAGAAGTTCTCTAACTCCTTCTTTTGCCATGTCGTTGGACTGTGGAATGGTCTTCCGGCGAGCGTGTTCCCACCATCATATGATATAGAATCTTTTAAGCGTAGCGTGAAGATATATTTGTGCAGGTCGGCATGATCGCCGTGACTACCGATAAGTTTCTCTTGCCTATCGATAGTCGTTGGCGTTTTTTGGACTGCACCATAGTTAATATCAGAACAGTATTCCATACAAGGCCTGACTTGGGCCTAATACAATAGATATAGATGAGCTAGAAAAACCGGCGAATATCTATAGTGTATTTAGAAACATTTTTTGTACACTTAGCTTCGCTACATATGATTGCCTTCCCGCTTTAAACAATTCCTTTTAACATTTATTACACATATTATACAATCGCAGTTTTAAACTTAAAATCCTGAACAAAAATTAATTTATTTTATCGCTTAAAACTTTATATGCGCTGACATCCTTAGGAATCTTAAGCAGGTTCTGTTATATAATTTTATTTAATACATATAGAGTATTTACTCTTACAATATTTATATTATATTTTAAATTTTACACGTAGAAAACAAATAAATAAGACTAAAATAATTATAAGCAAATATTTGAATTGCCGTAAAATAAGCATAAGTATAACAAACATCAGCTTATATTATAAAAGTATATAACAAACATATACATATCATTATGTTATTATATTAGGAAGGTATTAACCTAGTTCAATTAGCCTTTGAAAACTTAAGGTCAAGAGGAAAGAGCAGCCCACGTTCTAACGAAGGCGGAATTCAAAGAGTCTATTTATATGTGTATATACAACCCACGCTTTATTAATAACTCAATATAATAAACTTTGCGGCCATTTTACAAGAATTAAAATATGATATCTACAATTAACAACGCAGTTAAAGCCAGAAACGTATTAATCAAAAGATAACCCATTTTTTATACGGCCAAGGGTACATTTCAATAGCTACCCTTCCAAATATTGGTTTTTGTCGGGGCTCACCGCCGGCCAGTAAGAGCAAAGCCATGTTTTTCCATTTACAGAGGTACCCACGTCCGCGATATCTTACTGCCTGGATAAAGGCTTTTCTATGATGGTTTATAGTGCCACGTCATTAAGCGTTGAATATAAAGTGAGGGAATGACAAAACATGAATTAATTTCAGATATGTCGCACGGTACGATGCACACCCCATAATGCGTGTTACACACGAACGCGTAAGGCCTTGTACCAACAATTCGGTTCCAGTTTGGAACTACTCAACAGCTCAACGATTGGGCAAAATTCGAAAGTACTTCTTAGTCCGGAGATGAGTTACTGTAAAGCATTGACTCTGTAAACCAGCGCGCGTGATTCTGTTCCGAAGGTAGAACATGGTGAAATAACTCTTCAGCTTACTCGCCATAATAGGAGGCAGTAGAGTTACGCTCAATGATCAATATCTCTACGCAACTGGAGCGATTCAACAACATAAAAAAAAACAATTGCCCTTGAACAAAAGCAAGCATTATAAGAATGGTTTATTTACATATAATATAATAAATGTTGCTTCAATAAAATTCCTATATAGAATGAGGCAGCGCGCTATATCCGGTGTGTTGCCCACAGGAAAAGTTTAGAGGGGTAGGCTTCTTACACCCATACTTCCCAGCGGTGAAGCCTAAATACGCTGTTCGCTCCCCTGGTGTCTGGAAGAATCTGGATCCCTGAGCCCGGGTGGAATGATTGGATGGATACCCTGTACTTTTTAGTCAGTTCGAGTCTGACATATCGGGGTCGCTACCCTTAACATGGTACTAATGGTCTTATGATGGATTTTCCTCCAGTTTAAAAATCTATATAATTTTGTTGGATCAACTTTGTGGCCGTATTTCACAATCGTTTGCATGTACGATAACAACACCCTCTGTGGCGAACGTGAGGAAATGCGCTCAATTATAGCACCCTCAGTACAGCTTTTTGGCTTATTTATCAATCAATCTCTGATCCCGTCTGATAGCCGACACCTCAATGTCAATACCGTTCTGGTACTGTTCCGTCGATTCATTCAAACTAATTGACTACTTTAAATAATTGATTAATTTGAAAGTAACTTTCAACTTCCCTCACTACCTACTTAAATAGAGTGTTGTGTATTATTTGTCCCAGCAAGCACAAATATTTTCATGGGTGTGCTGATAAAAACGTAAATATTTTTCCTTTTCCTATTAGATATGTATTAAAACTGAAGGGTTAATTACAATGATGTAAATCATAATAACATTATAAACTTATGTTTGTTTTTAATAGTAATATCAGCGAGATCTGTGAGATTTGTGTAATATAATATTATAGGAAATGCTTGTTGATTAACATCGAACATTTGCTAAATTTGTTTTGCAAAGAATTCCTGTCTTGTTATGCTCGTTTCTGATTTAGGACAACATTGAACTTTCCATAACGTGAAACGTAATCATATTATCGAGTCAGTATACAAAGAAAATCAATTTTAATTTTTTCAATATATTTACTCTTTTTATTCTTTGCTTCACTGTTTATGAATTGTAATATATAAGCCACCAGGGACGGTGTAATTTTCAATACTATTGTAAATACGTGAATAAAAGAATAATTATTAGATGCACTCGTAATAAAATAAATATTGTAAGGTATAACTATTATATTTTCCAAATCGTTACCAATTTGCCAAGAAGTTGGCACTCACAATCTCTGCCAATGTGTGCCTATGTAATACACATTAGAGGTTGTGTCGGCACGTGGCAGGCACGTGTCTAGGAGAGGACACGTCATTAGCCCCACGACTCGTCTCAGGGGAGGGCTATAAGTTTTTGTTCAAAATTTGCGCTCAAGTCTAGCACTGCAGCGATTAGTGAAAATCATATCATCGATCTTTTAATTTATATGAACTTTCCAAAGTTATATATTTCTTGCAACGTAAATATGTGTAAAGTTAGTGATTTTTCTCTCAGGATTATAAAGCTAGTTTATTCGTTAGTTTTAACAAAACAATTGTTAAAACTTATTCTATTTTGTGCTTCGGTTTATACTTAGGCTGACATTTATAGATGCTATTTCGAATTTTCTCAGCAAAGTTCTCAAAAAATTAATTCTTTTTACAAAAAACTGAATCTATAATAGGAACTTGAGTATAGTATAGAGTAATTGCAGATACAAGTCCATGTTTGCAGTGACAAAATAGACTTACCAAATTCTTTGACAGTAATTGACTAATATAAATTGTAATGTTTTAGTAAAATCTAAGCAAACTTAAAGTTGTTTCTATAAATCTTAGCTTGAAAGCGTAAGTATTAAGAAATTGTAAAAAGTTACTACATACCAAACAACTATTAGGATCGTGTAATAATTCAAATCGCTTTCTGCTTATCGCTTAGCTCAATATGAAACGGAAAAGGGGTTAGATAGTTCCGACTTTTTTTAGTTTCCAGTGCAGTGGTAAAATATTCTCGTTAGTTTGCAATTTAGTAATTAACGCCGATGAGAGTTAAGTCGAAGAGAACTTTATATAAAAATATGTGTAAAGTATAATATAAGATAGTTAAATAAATATATTAATTCTATTAAAGCTGAGGACACAAGCATCTAAGCAAATTCATTAAAAGCCTTGTTAAGGCTACCTCTTCTGGAGGATTAGGGGTATAGAGTCAACTTCTCCAAAACCTCTCTCTCTCTCCGGCGGTTCGGACATTACGCACTGCGTCCCTCTTATCCGGCTCTTGCAATTCTTTCTCAAGGCATATTAATATAACTTTGTATATTTAGTTTAGCTCATATAAAAGAAGTATCTAATTTCTATAAGAAAAAAAAAACTGTGTTTATAATTTATGAAGCGATTTAGATTAGGTTGTAAAGAACGCATTTTTAACGAGTTATATTTGTTAAACAAGGCTGATAAAAAAAACTTTTGTTTCATTATTTCTCAAGAGAATCTCGGTTTTTGTTTGTATATATAGTTATAGTTCGAGTACAGTTTTCGATGCATTGAACTACTTGTAATAATACTTTTACATTATTTTTATAGTACTAAACAAAATATTTTGATTTGAATCAGCTAAATAAAAATAATTCATAAATTAAGTTTTTATAAATTACGAACGAAGATGAGGTACAGAATAAAACACGTTTTTAAAATAAATTTTAACATCAATAATTTTCTTAAGGAAGCCTTTCCCTATAATTACGTCATTGTTCATCCGCGCGGCTCCTTTGTTTGAAGGTAAGCCAAGAATGATAACAAAAGGGCGAGAGACGAGGGATGCAAACAATGACGTCTGCTGTAAAATCAGTCCTTCGATATATTTTTCATTCACGTCATCGAATATCAATGTATTGTAATGAAAATATCCGGAGAATGCATAATTAAGTTTAAGCATTGTACATACCTACAATTACAAATAATAAATTCGTTTTAATAATTGTTTCCCGATTCGGTTAATAAAATTATCACATATTGTTTCTATTATTGATACATTGTAAGCTATGTATTGTTTATTTTACGAAGATTGTCTAAGCTAATATCGTTTTTTCATACTGGCTTGGCTCTACAAATATATCACATCTGATAGGAAGTACAGTGTAGCCCAAGAATACTAGCAACCGTCAAGGGTCGATGATCTATTGAAATCACCGTCGTCATGTCAGCTTGCTTGCTGAAATTCTTATTGAATCGTACTTCACCGTAATTTGTTAGTTTTGCTCGTAATAGTTTTTCAACTTTCTTGTAGGTTCGGGGTCAATATTATATTACAATTGCTGGATAATTATTATTAATTAAGACTGGTAGATAATAAACAGATGCATAAGAATTATTATGCGTTATAGAAAGGATATTTATCGCGTATGAAATAAATCAAACTAACCTTTTATGGAAATTATCCACATGAGCAACTCCTCAAAAGATAGTTTTTCATCTCGCAGACTTAATGCTCGATTAACACTCTATAACGGTCAACCGGAAGTATGGACGCCATGTTGGCGGCGAGATAGCGGAAATATATCGCCGGAAGTCAGCGGCCATTATTCAGGAAAGGCACCATCCGTTGTCACTTCGGGCTCTTATTTCGGCGATACCTTGGGGTCTGTTAGCGTATATAATTAAGATACTATTAATTAAGAGAGTTAAGTATATTTACATCATTACTATTAATATAAGTTTTTTTTTAACCTGACTTGACACAGTGACCACTGGTCAGTGACTCTGATGGAAAATATGGTGCAGTCCAGAAACGACAACGATTATCAATTTTAAAAAACCTACATAGTCGTAGCGATAGCGCTGGCCTGCACAAATATCTCTTTATGCTTTCCTTAAAGGACTCCATATCATAGGACGAAGGGAACACGCTTACCTGAAGACCATTCCATAACCTAACAACTCGGCACAGATTATAAAAACAATTTTTTTGTCTATGCTGTATCAACATGTAAATATTAACACTAGGTTTATGGGACGCGTCAATTTGATGCATTTCGTATCTTAAAAGGAAAATTACAAAAACCGTTCGTACTTTCATTTTATCTTTTCTATTGACTATTATCCATTGAACGAAGCATATATATATTGTTATTTATTTTCATCATACCTGTTGCAATATTGCAGTTTTCTATATGATATACCTACTTGTATTGACGCGTGACGCGTGTTCGTAGAGATAGGAACACAAGAAACGTCCGTAAACCTAGTGTTAATCTTTTTCTAAACATTACGCGGTAATCAAAGTCTATTTTGACATTTTTTATTTTGTAATTATAACGCATGTTTTCAACTTAAAATCATCGTCTCGGTACCAGATTATCTAACTAAGAGACACATTTATCAAGTTAAATTTTAAGAAGGCTATCTGCGATGACAGAGAATTGTCATTCCATTCATTTGCCTACCCTAGCAGAGATCGATAAATATACGTAACTTAAATAAACTATATAAATAATACCAATGATAATGCTCGTAGAAAACATGTGGTATATTCACTCACGACTTATGCTGGACATGCAATATTATAAAATCAATGATTTTGCAGGGGTGGTCAACCTTTAGCTCCCACGCTCCTGTTGGAAGTGCAATTTAGCACATGACCGATTATGTCCTTTTTTTCAATTATGCAGACAGGTAAAGACATGCAGCGTATAATTTTCTATTTCTTCATTCTTAGAAATATTCCTTTGAACGGTTATTACTTGTTACTCGGTCGTTAACTTTCTTGAAGTCTTACAAAATTGTTTCATATAAGCTTTACGTTCACGAATGATAGAGTTATATTTTGCTGTAACCAGATATCTATAGGATAGTGTTATGCAAAGATAATATTTTATGAAATCGGCTTAGTAGCAAAAGGTACATCCGTATATGGTGGATGTTCCTTATATCCGCACGAAAAGATTCGCTTCTACATTCATCATGCGAACGGCTAAGGAGTGGAATACGCTTCCAACGGCCATATTTCCGCGATCTTATGACCTGGGAGTCTTTAAGAGAAGAAGTGAATAGGCATTTGTTAGGCGGACGCGGTTCATCACCGGACTCATTTTCACCTTCCACCAAGTGTGATTGAGGTCAAGCGTTCGCCTATAAATTAATAAAAAAGGTGCTCTGAGAGTGAACTCATGAAGAACCTTCGGTTTTATTCCAATAGGCCCTTACTAATATTATAAATATATTATAAATATTCCCAGGATATAAACCGATATATTATATTAATTTAGATTCGGTGACATAACTTCGCATAACTATTTCATCACAATTTATATATATTATCTTTAAAAGCAACATTTTCTGAAAAACGCACGCAAACATGACCTACTTTCTACTCTCAACGTTATCAACGCTCTACATTACGAGTATGAATATTATATTAATAAACACTGTTGGCAAAGTAGACTACTTTGATAATTTACAATTCCGTTTGACCTTATTTCGTATTAACATTACCTGCTTCTGAATTATCATAACTTATCAGGATAAAATAATTATAGAAAATGAACGTAAGATATGACGTGATAAATATTTTTAAATGCAGATAGTAACAACAGCTATTAATGACTCGGCTGTCATAGTATTCCAGTACGCACCAGATAGCAGACTACAAAGAGTTCCCTGCCTGAACAAAACAGGGACTGGACTTGTGTAATGATGGTCTTGTGAACCATATGACGAGATCACCTTCATAACGAATTCTCTTAGAAACGACCACTATACAAGGCTTTTCGCTCGCTAGGTAGTTAAACGATAAATATTCCCTTCCATATTTTTTTCCAGTGGGAAGAAAGACATCTCGAAGGTTTTTAACATGTAGAAGTCTAGCAAACTGGGGCAATTCTTACGGCGGCTATTAAATAACAACCTAGAGATAATTGCTCTGGATCTAGATAATTCTGCATAAGATTTGTAAACGCTTTCAAGACACAGTAGTAAATCTTAATGTGGGGTAATGTTTTTTTTTAAGGAAGAGAAAGAAAGAGCTTTCCAAAACCATTTTCTTTGATGAAGTATTGCTCTGTATATTCTTCTAATCCTAAACTCGTAGCCCTAATATCAATTATTTTTTTTATAGAAAAAAATATATAGATGTCGTTAAAGAGTAAAGTACCTAAGTACACTAATTTATAACCCATCATGAAGTTTTATCAACAAAGCTTACAGACAGAGTAAAGAAGCGTATTCTTGTGTATTACGCATGTAAAGGCTTAATTAAATGCCTTCTTCTTAATTAGGTAACTGACGGCACAATACGCTTCAAAGTTGTAAGACAATAAGAACGAAGTAATTAAAATATTACCGTACAAAGTCAGATGTTTTTGGCTTGTTACGGCACTCAACAAGTTTTAATTCCTTGCTTGCCCGTATGTAAAGTTTCTTTATTATCGCAATGTTTCTGTTCTGAGTTCGCTAAATAGTTAAGAAGATTTGGATGCTTAACGAAAACATATGATCGCGGCATGACTTTTGAACCATAGCTACCATCTACTACAAAATTCGCGGCTAAAAGTGAAACAATATATTTTCTGATAATTTTATTTATGACGATTTTGTTCTATTATTTATTTTTTAACTAGTAGCATTTAATGATACAATTACCACATAATACGAAATGTACTTAAAATCACGAGGTGTAGATGCGTCAATTCACTGCAGATCGTTGTTTTATTTAAGAACATATATGCTTCACATTTACCGGGTGTGGGTGGTTTCGTAATAATTCCTAATTCTATTCGTAATAATTCCTAATTGATACCAGATTTAGATATTTTTACTTATTTTAAAAGCATAATTCTGTACCCAAGTTTGATGGGAAAAATTAATCTATAAAAGTAATTTTTGTTATTTTAATCCCTTTGGCAGTTTTTTAGATTGATCGTAATATTAAAAGTATTCTTCACGCTGTATGCTCTTTGGGGCGAGCACTGACACATTCGTGTTTTCATCCACATATCAACTTTATTATAACATCCAGTTGTTCACATACTTAGAGTCCTTCTGTCATGCTATTCTGTGTTGGCAGATATGACGATGGCGACTGTGAATGGATTTTTTCCTTGGCAGTTGCTGTCGTTTTTTGGCTACACTGTGCATTCCATCAAGTGCATTGTAGTCACTTTGTTGAATCGGTATATAACAAAACTTATATTCCACACAACCATGTACGTGCGTTCCAAGAAATCCTTAATCTTTCAGCCCACTTCTGTGCATTCCTAGATAACAGTTGCGTTCATTCTATAAATGTCTAAAAGCATTGCATGCCTTAACAATAAATAATATTCATATCTATTCTATTTTCACGCCATCTATCTTTCCTATGAAATATTTATTATCATTATATAATATCCAAATTTATTATGTAAATCTGCCTACCCTGTCCAAATACCCTACGCACGTCACTGCTAGATAAATATAATCGTATAAATATAGATTACGTTTAAATCTTATCGATGCGAACAGTCTAACAAACAACAAGAGGTCATATTTTTACAATTCCATATTTTTGTAGCGTCACCGTTTTCCGGTGGGCTGCTATCGAAGAGGGTAGAACCCAGCACAGAGGCACCGTTTGTCTCGATGTTTGCTCACGTGTGTTCTCCCACGAGGTACTGTTATTCAGCATTATGGTAATACTACACATACAGGGTATTATATATTTTACCTAAAGTACTTTTGTGCGTGATGTTACTTTTTGCACGTTGCCATATACATTTTAATTTTGTTTTATGTTACCCTTTTATGACGTACGGTTAGGCTTGTTAATTGTGTGGCGCGTTGATGACCGCTTTTCGCGTTGTTCGTGTAATATAAAAATATATTGTTCTGAAACAAATACGTTTGATGTAAAGGTTTTAAGTGCTTTATGCGCGGAGATTAATTAATATGAATTGTTATTTGCTTAAATGTATGTGTGCAATATTTATACACCAGATAGCCAAGTAATTGTCACACATTCTCAGTTTACCAAGAATATACAATATTTGTAGTTTATGTAAAATTTGCAATATTTTTTTCTTCTTATACTTGTGGCAGAACGTTATATTATACTTGTGGCAGAAAGTTATATTATGATGGACTAATGAAATCGATGTCACTCTTAATAAAAAATATATGATTCTCTGTACAGAACAGAACAGGGAGGATGGAGCAGGTGGTATTTCATAATACGACAGATATCATAGAAATACTTACGAAAGTCAGTATTGAGGAATAAGACGCGAAGAGAAATAGGTTGCAAAAAACAGTAATGTCCCATAAAATTAATTAAATGTACATAGTTTGGGTGTATAAAACTTTATTATAAGGATATAGACCCACACTTTTTGTAGATTAATAAAAAAACTATTTGACTTAATTATAATGCAAATAGAAAAACATGTCCTTCGTAAATTCCATCATTATTTCATTAAAGATATGTCAAAGAAATAGTTTACAATTTACCAATCAAGCATTTAACATCGGCCAGCGATCTTAAAATCACAATATCATTAAGCTAGTTCATCCATCCAAATGCAGTATCCGTACTATTTCAGTAGGTTAAGTGCCTCACAGTAACATTATCCTTGCTAGATTCATTCGGAATCGGTCCAATACGAATGATCGCCGAAGTTGGATTCGTTCCAAATTAGAGGTGAAATGGTACGAATAAAAAACTAGTGCTTTTGAGCATATAAACGAATTGCAACGAGTATTCAATGGATATTTTTATTATAACGAAAAACGAGTGTGTGTTCAAATAAAAACAAAAATGTTTATTTTTTATGATTTATAAGAAAACATTCGACCACTTGATACCAGGTTATTTTTAACACTGACTCGACATAGTGAGTGGGGAGTACCTGACGGTAAGTACAGTGTAGTCCAAAAACGAAAGCGACTATCAAAGAATGAAAATCCATTGATAGCCTTCGTCGTCATGTCAACCCATATATACCACGACTGAAGGTCTCTAGGTATATGAGTTACTGGATATACACAAGCTGATACCGAAACGCGACAGGCTAAAACGAGTCACTAAAACGGTCTTTACACTTGTGTACTGTGGTCATGACCCAGTTCGGGCAATAGCTCTACCACCTAAAAAAAGAAAGAAGGTGAAAATTAAGCCATCGATGAATGTTTGTTAATTTTAATCATAAAACGTAAAAAATAGACGAGGATGCGTGTTTCACTCGCTTTATAAAACAAAATAATTAAAACATACTGTGCCTGATAGTGAGTATAGTACAATGCACTTCAAGTACGATGGCAACCATAAAGTCACGATAGTCCAATAACAACAGCGGGCATCATGACAGCCTAAATATACCACCAGTGATGCTCTTCAGGAGTATGAACATTTGGACTAACGCACTGTGTTTATATGTTACAGCTGTCCATATGCGCCAATAATCATCTTTTTTCGTAACCCAAAGGAAAATCCTGCATAGAAATGTCAGAGCCGGTGCTGAGACGGCGAACCCCATAAACCTGGCTCTCGATCTGGGGGTGCCCCTTAACTTGCTGCCAGTCGGGCTTGGGAATTCATATTCTTTTAGCGACTTGGCGAGTGAATAGTATTTTTCAAGCTCCATCTCTGGGAGGGGTAATATAAAGAGCCTATCCCTCAGGATCTCTCTGAGATGCGGCGCGCAGGTAACATGTATTTCGTTGGTAGGAGACTCCCTTAAGTCTACTGGCCGGTGCCAATAAGATCTTTTTTTTGTAACCTGGGAGTAAATCCTGCATAGGACTATCATGGCTACTGTGAGGGCAGCGGCCCCGGTGTGTCAGACTCCTACTGACTGAAAACTCCGGGTGTCCTTTTAATTGCTCCATCCGGGCCTGGGAAAACAAATTCATCCAGACACTTGGGGTGCCAAAAACCTTGTTGGGGCTATGTATCTGGGAGATGTAGGAGTAAAGAGTCCGCCCCTTAAAAACCTCCCTCTCATTTGGGCAGCAGACTCCTTCAAGTCTACTGCCCGACGCTAGTAGCACCCTACCATAAGGAGAGGTATCTATCTGCTAATTTACATGAAAAAATGTAAATATATAAAAATATACTTAAGTCATTGTGGTGATAATTTTTACTTACACATTTTTGCGCGTGGGGCTAAGACCCCATAATTTTCAGAGACAGTGAACAGGCGGGCCGCTCCACCGCATTGTTGCGACAATTTCTTCACTTATTCATGGCAATTGACGATCCATTACAGTCAAGTGATATTGGCCTGTGAATTACCTGCTTTATAATACGTTTTTACAGTTATATTGCATCATATAGTGCTTACATTATATAAAAACTTTACAGGTTTTTCCAAAATTTCAATTGGAATTGTAAGTTTAACTTTAATTCATTAAAGTTTAATTATTAAAAACTTTGATTTCAATAGTTAAAGTTATAGTTTCATTCTAGTTTTCGAGAATTAACTAAAGATATTTTTAAAAATAAAGTTTTTAATAATGTTGAATTTTAGTATTTCAAAATAGAGAGATTTTAAAATAATAAACAAAATACAAAAACTGTTTACATAACCATTTTAAAGGAAAAACAACAAATACTCCATTTATTAAGTTAACGCAATTTGCATCTGAACGCTCCCGCTGTAAAACTCCATTATGATGTAAAAATTCATTTCTTTATCTACATGTACGGAATATTTAAGCGTTCATTAATATTTGACTTTCTTTTCCCGATCTGGGTTGGAACAAAACTCATAAATATGTAATGGAACGCTGGTGCGCGAGCTATGCAAATCTCATTCCTAGCTCGTTGATAAACAGTTCGGTAATAATTTTACGTACTCATAATTTTCATATAAAACTCAATCCTGATTAAACAACAATGAGATTATTAGTTTTCTGCCTGTCATATTTCTATGACGTCTTACATTTAAAAATTGCCTACAATAGCTATTTTCTATAATTCTGACAAGCTCCACTTCTAGTAATGGCATCCCTAGATTTGCAATTATTGATAGTACAATATAATTTAAGCTACATCAAATATTGCAATATTGAATGTCGATGCTACACAATTCTTACAAAGCGTTTATTTAAATATTATATGAGCTTGTGAAGATATAAAATTGAAATAATATTTATAATTTCTAACATAGATATAAAAGATTAACATAAAGAAGTTATTTTCGAGATCTAAGGTCACTGAAAATATTTATTGGATCTCGATGGTGATCGTAAATATCAAAGGACACTTCCAAATATTCATCCTGTGGATATCCAAGCAACTTTATAAAAGGTCAAGAATTCCATTTGTCTCAACGAAACGTCGATTTGATCCTATTTATTAAATTCCTTGCGCCCTAACGTTTTGTGATACAGAAGCGAAATTTATTTAAAAAATTTCAATTGTTGTTATGAAAAAATAATACAGCGAGACTGAGGAATTTAATTTAAAATAGATGCATAGAATGACTTTTTAAGAAAAGTATATTAAGTATAAATATAATATTACACTAAATGTCAATAAATTTTTAGTGAAATTTATGATCGGTGGTCGTGGGTGTGGTTGTAGAAAGACACGGATTTGGCGTTTTACTGTTTATTTGCACTTTAACGGCACACCGAACTGCGACGCACACGCACGTTCTCTAGCCTCGGGTCTCGGTAGTCGACTGAATTTGCTAGAGCATCCCTTGCGCGCGCGCGCATCCCTTACCCCGTGCGTCCCGAAACACCCTAACGAGCTTTAAGGCGTTTAACACATGCACGTATTGGGCGGCGTCTACATGCTATAAATTTCAAATTAAATTTGAAATATTAAAATGTAGTTAAATAATGATATTGTCTATCCCCTTTTTCTTAGGCAAAAGTACATTAGTGGATAGCAGGAATAGAAATATTCACCTTGAGCCTCTAAGCATAGAGTATACAATATTTATTGTCTTTAAATACAGCCTTCGAAAAATCACTGAAAATTATATCATGTTATAAGCACAAAGGAGAAACCGCCTTCAACCAGGAATACATCTCACTCTTAAAGAGATATAGCGAGAAAATATATTTTTATTGTTATCTATAGTGACCTATTGGATAAGGAACCGATATCCAAAAGCGAAAACTCGGATTGTCGTGAGTTCGAATCCCAGTACAGTTTTTGAGATTAAGTACAGATGTAGGCACCATATACTCACTGGGGAAGGAAAACATCATCACGAAAGCCTCTTGATATTTAATAGAATTGTCATGTATAAGGACCCTGAGAACGGCGATCAGCTGCGCTACCGGCCACATTGTATACGACATATAAGCGCAAAGTGAATACAAACACTAATGTATCTCTGCTCACCCCGAAAGGGTTATAGTGTGACGATATATTATTAAAAATTACGCTAATACTTATCAATTGTTAAAACAATTGGGTTAGATATTAATTTTAATTATTTATTAAAGTAAATAAAACTAATAAAATATGATTGTTTGTATGTATTTTAATACAACAACCATCCTGAGCCTATCTGCTACCTGAAAAAGTCCTGAATTTTCCATCACAATTTCATAAGTCACTCCTTCCGCTTGACCGCGACCCACGAGCGCTAAGTACAATAATAACGTCATATATTTTTCTAACAGCGAAATTGGAATAAAAGGACGGAAGGGAGAACCTTATTCGGAATTGCTGGGGTCGTGTACTTGCTATAAATAATGGACGCAATCTGTGCGACTGGCCCGTCTGTCGATGTTAACCGTGCGTCGTGTTTGAGCCAATGGGCGTAATAGTTCTGATATTATATTGATGTCTACTGCAACACTAGGAATGGATCCTTAAAATAATACATGCAAACTGCCGTAGTATCGTTGTAACTTAATATCGTGCCATTGCCTTGTTAAAGGCTATGGTACAATATGACATTAAAAGAAGTGGATTCATACTGTGTGAGGCGAGCGTGTTCGTCATTAGTCAGATCCTCAATTTTTATCAGTTTTGTTTACGATCACAAGTTTGCAATTTGTTATTAGTTGCTTTTATTGTAGGCTAAGATATTTTAAAGTTTTTATTTTAATTACAGATAGGCTTACGGTTAACCTCAATCTCCCCTGACGGAAAGTGATGGCTGATGAAGGAGCGCGCTCACCCAATAAATACCGATTGAAGTGAACTCCACTCCTTGGAGGTTCAGAGTACAGAAGAAGAGGTGAATCGCCTCGTGCGAGCAGCTGGAATGTTCACCGCATAAGGGTCCTACCTACCTATTACGTAGTAACTATTTTACAATTAATTGAAACAATGTGGTTCTTTTGCTACTCAATATGTGGTTTTTCTCAGTTTTAAGAACTTTTAAGTAGTTCATAAAAACAGTACGCTCACGATGAATCTGGATAGAATGTATCATTTTATAAATAAAACAATTTATAGCAGAAAATGAATAAAAAAAAACATCAAAATATCAACATTATATATTGAAAGGTATCCTACTGTTAAAACTTAAAACCATAGCATATAAAGTAAGATTAAAATTATACTGCTGTAATGGGGCTCATACTGAACTATTAAAACCCTTTATCTGTTATTATTTACACGGGAAATAGAATCCGAATGTCAACGTTCCCCAAAAAACAATATATTGAAATATCGCAACACCTTCACAGGCTGATTAGAATGATTCATTGAGCAATTAGCCTAGCTCCGATCAGTGGCCACAGGCGCACATAGACCGGAAATACATTCACAGGAAGTGGTCGGCCGTAACTCAAAGAGAGAGTATCCGGCGCTCCTCTGATAACGTATTCGAATTCTACCTTTGATGTGTAACTTCTTGTAATGAAGACCTGTTATATTTGCATGTATGCATTTAATGCGCAGGCTATATTGCTATGCTAATAATAAAAGCATTTATTTGGCACTCAACATAGCAAAGCAGGTAAAGTTAATAAAGACAGAAAACAACACAAGCAGTTACGCTGTGCTGTGATGATGCGCCAAATGGAAGTCAGCTCAGCAAATGCTAAGTGAACAGCTGAGCCACAAAGCTCCGATTTTCAGCTGTCACCCATATATTCTGTCAACGCGCAGAAAACAACAAGGAAGGGATCAATAGAGTACACGACACTAGAAACTAATTTCAAAGTATTATCATAGATAATCATATGTGCATACATATACACAAGAACACACACGCATACGCTTATTAATATATAAGTATATTACAAACGCATACCATATACATTATTACCATTACTATACAGATACATACAAAAATAAATAAATGTTTTTTTTTGTGAAAAAACACTATACCTAGGGGAAAATAGGAAAGTCGAGATTGCGGGTTAACTCCGAACTAAGTGAAATAGAAATTACAACAGGATTTCCAAAATAAAAATAGTACAAAGAATATTTTTGATGCAAATCTATTTCGTAATTGACGCCCAGTTTCAGAAACGATTTTAAGGCGATTTTAAAACATTAATGAATCGTTTTGGATGCAATTAATAATTAGGTTTAAAAGTGTTTTAAAATGATCTTTTTTAATCTGGGTGTAAAGTTAAAAATATATATTTTCCATCAGATTAACAAAATGGTTAACGGATTTAGAGAATTTCATGCCTCTATTCGAAATGATATTAATTTGCATTAGATAAAAGCTTAGCAAATTTTATATAGTTTTTTAATTAAATTGTCTTTAATCTATCCACAGTAATTGATGTAGAAATATAATATCAAAAACAAGTAAATAAAGATCCAATTAATTTATAAAGAACGCCTACACTTAACTTTAACGTTGGAGCTAATCTAATTTAACGCGCCTAATCATCGGGGAAAATTCATTCTTTCCACGTTTTATGGAAGAAAATGTTCATGAAATGTTTTTATACAACGGCCTGTCTTAAATAATTACGTACGTGCAGTCTGACCCTCATTTCAATCTAAGAAGGAAAGAAAAAAAGGCGAACGTGCGTAACAGCTTGCTGTAACTGTTATTTATGAAAGGTCCTCGAGATTTCGGGGCAGTTAAAAAAGTTTTTCCATTACGAAACTTAACCGAAATACGGTGAGAGGCAGCGAAACATGAATATTAATTAACAAGCAAATTTAAAGTTTTAGTTTTACGATATTTTTGCTTTAAGTATCCTCTTGAATTATTAAAAAATATACCTGAATCTCTGGTTAAGTTTTGCTTCAATAAACGAATAGCTGTAACAATATTAATAAGGTTTATTTTTTTGGTAAAATATCATATATTTAACTTATACTCATTCTTAATTTTTTAAATTCCTAAATTGTATTACGACAATCATCGTTACAATAATTGCCAAACAGTTATTTTTACAATTTATTATTTAACTAGATCACATCACAACTAATTATTTTTATTAGGTAAAGGAACTGTAATCATTTCTTTGAACTATTAGGTCCTTACATATGAAATTGGCGTTTTTCGTACTGGCCACTTTAATCACAAATTTCTCCTCTTTGGTAAGGAATTCCAAATTCAAATTTGTACAGCTATAGACTCATGTATTTGTGCTTCGATGATCGTCATTCATTTGTTTTTTTCTTCTGTTTTTTTCTGTTTGCGTCACTCATTTTACAAAATGGAAAACTTAAAATATCGCATTATTTACGAGTACGAGTTCCGCCGTGGCACTAGTGCTGCGGAAACAACTCGAAGGGTGAATGATGTGTATGGCGGTCGTGTTGCAAAAGAAAACACAGTTCGTTTTTGGTTCCAACGTTTTCGTTCTGGAAATTTCGACCTGCAGAACAAGCCCCGTGGACGGCCTGAGACTCAAGTTGATAATGAAGAGTTGAAGGCTATTGTGGAAGCGGATCCATCGCGAACCACGTCCGAGTTAGCTGCAGGCTGCGATGTTAGTGATAAAACTGTTTTAATTCACTTGAAGCAAATTGGGAAGATTAAAAAGCTTGAAAGGTGGGTACCTCACGAATTGACTGAAGCAAACCGGCAAACGCGCGTCGACTGCTGCGTTACATTACTAAACCGGCACAATAATGAAGGTATTTTAAACCGAATCATTACCTGTGATGAAAAATGGGTTCTTTACGATAATCGGAAGCGCTCAGCGCAATGGTTGGATCCTGGCCGGCCAGCCAAATCCTGCCCCAAGCGAAAATTAACCCCAAAAAAGTTACTTGTAAGCGTTTGGTGGACTAGTGCCGGTATTGTTCATTACAGTTTTCTCAAATCTGGCCAGACTATTACGGCTGATGTCTATTGTCAGCAATTGCAAACCATGATGGAAAAGCTAGCGGCTAAATAACCTAGGCTGGTCAATCGCTCCACACCACTGCTGCTTCACGACAACGCTAGACCACACACTGCGCAACAGACGGCTACTAAATTAGAAGAGCTTCAATTGGAAAGTCTAAGACATCCTCCGTACTCCCCGGACCTTGCTCCAACAGATTACCATTTATTTCGAAATTTGGATAACTTCTTGTATGGGAAAAAATTCAACTCCGATGGGGCAGTCCAAATCGCCTTCAAAGATTTTATTGATTCCCGTCCGACTGGTTTTTTTAGTAAAGGGATCAATGAACTACCTATGAGATGGCAAAAGTGCATAGAAAATAATGGTTCATACTTTGATTAATTAAATATATTATATTAAAAAATATTCGACTTTTTGTTCCTCCCATACAAAACGCCAATTTCATATGTAAGGACCTAATATTAACACATTTTTACTTTAATTGCTGATTTCATTAGATTTTTATTTCTAATTTAAGTAATTATATTATAATAGATAATCAAATGCTACTATTGATTTATTTAATCTTGGTTTTGCTGCGCCTAATAATTGAAAGAAAGACGCGAATGCATAGAACATTGTTGCTAAACGAATTGTCACAGGCGCTAGTAACAAGATTTCTGTAGATTAATAGAATTCATCTATGTTTAGCGTTTGTTCACGATCGTGTTATGTAGACGAAGTTTTAGATGGCTTCAGTGAAGGAAACCAGATGTGCCTGCGGTGAACAGACCCGTCTCCCCGCCACATAAATTACGGGACGACGAGCGCTCGTTACAACGTAAAGAGAACAGCTACGGAACATCATTTCGGCCATTAACAGCTTGTTTCGTTAACAACACTTATATAATTAGAATAAACTGGTCGCTTAAGCAATAATTCAGGATAATCTTATTCAGATTTTGGTCTTTCGGAATTTATATTACAGTATATAGCCACGCGCTTGTTCTCAACTTCGCCTTGTGCAATAAATATCGATGCTTTTGCTTGAACATTCTCATGTCGTTGAATGATATTGAAATCTTCTGGAATCAAATAAAGTTGTAGGTTGAATAAATTGAAGGCTATTCAGGCTATAATTTATGTAATAACATCTCATTTTACAATAAGAATATATAAATACTATTATATAAGTTCAGCTTGTTGTTTAACTACTAGTTAACCATAATTCTGTTACTATAGGAATATATTTTGTATGATACTTAAATGATTAAATTATTTTTAAACTATATATCTTATAGATTCTTGTTATTTAATAAACTGAGTGTGACTATACGTATATATAAGTAAGTAGCTTTTCTACTTGCTTAACTTGTTCTTTTTTAATCATTGACCAGAAAAATTGATCTCAATTAAGCGAACTTTTATTTTTGGTTTATATCTTTGTGTTGGTATTTTTGTAATAAGATTTATTAGGTGTTGGGCTTAATATTTAATTAAGCGAATTAATGAATTTTCTTGTGTGAATTATGCACACCTTTATTTTGTATTACACATCACATAAAGTGCAGTTTTGGTGCATAACTGCAGTGAACTTTTTTAAAGGTTTATTTTCGAAATACGACGTGCAGCGTAGTATTTGAGACGTGTTAGCCAAACATTTATATAAAGTTTCCGTAGTCTCGTAGCACAAGCGAGAATGTTGTCTGGCTAATTGTGTAGAATAACACAGAAGATTGGGTTGGCTCATAGCCTGAGGTCGGGCCAAGGCGACGCCAGCTCCGAGTGGTAAGTTTCTCAGAGCTTGCTTAACTGCGATAACATACACGGATGTTGTATTTATTGAAGGGGCGAAAACGAACTATTCTTGAATTTCATAAATAACAGTTATAATTGTCAAAACACTATTTTATTATAAGTTATTATATGTAATTAGAAACGCTGTCATTTTTTTCTTTACTGAGGCAAAAAATTTGTAGGACTTTCTAGGCAACACATGAGAAGGATGGCAATGAGGTGTAGGCCAGACCTATTGCACCTAAATACTTCAATGAACTGAGAGATCTGTAATCATTTCTTCACAGTCCCGTCTATAAACTTTGCACTATGGATTAATTATTAACCGGCCCGCTGTAAATCCTCCAACAAATAATAATAAATGCATAAGTAGAGACTTTTAGTAATTCACATAAGAACAAACGCGTTGCAGAGATGTCACTTGATTATTTTCTTCAAATTGTGTTGGTATTACTTACTTAAAGTCGTAGATGCTACGGGACCGGCATGGAATCTAATAATACACATTTTTTACGGCTTTGTTTGATTTTTAAAATTATTTTTATTGAAGGTTATAAGACATGAAAGACTATATTTTACAATCTAATCTGTAAGGACCAAAATATAATTAAGTGTTAATAGCATTATCATCTAAGAAAAGTGATTTTTCTCGGTTGTAAAATGTGTGCGTTCCTGATTTTTCATAATAAGTTAAGTACAAATCTTAAACGACAACCTTAACTCAAGAATCTACTAAAATTTTCGTCATTATGTCAACTCTTCAAGGTGTAGTAATACAATAAACTATAATGGGCTTATAAATAGTTCGTGGAGAAACGTACTTATAAGTTTTTAGTAAGTTTTTCGTGCATATGACTCATAAAGTATTTATAATGAGAACAAATCTTGAAAGCTTAATATGTTTACGGACCTATACATAATAATTACTTATACATAACAAATACAGCCTATTCTGTTACGAATACGGTGTTCTGGGGGCTTATACAAAGTAAAATTTAATAAACGATAACGCTATAGAAAAGTCTAGAAAGTATAGAATAGACATAGTGTGTCGACGTAAATATTTTTAAAGTATACATTAATTAATGGGACATTTTGCACTTACAATTAGCGTTATTGCTGACCGAATGTAACTTTGTCTAGTTCTGCTTATAGTCCCAGGTGATAGTTTGTAGCAAAGCACAATAAAATCGTAAACATTTATATTACAGAAATTTGCTTTTTATATTTCGTATTAGATAATAGTATATTTCAATAAAAACTCCGGAAGTTATACTTGTACCATTATTTATCGCATCTAGTAAGAATAAGTTGTGTATCATTGTAATAGAAATAATAACATCTTGAAATTGTTGCTTGTAGTTGGTAGCTTAATTTGATACGTAATTGTATAGTTTATCTACAAATGCTCGGTCTTTGGGTTACTGTGGTTAAATTAAAGGTATATCAGATAACGTGTTTTATATTCATGTAATATTTTGTAGCTCTTATTCTGTCATTAATATAGCATTTACTAGACCTTTGTTAAAGTTTTAATGGATGCTTTCAATTAAATTATATTTCATGCCGGTTATTTTCACCCCAAAATCCATTAAACAGTCAGTTGTTTTGATTACAGTCGAGTTTAATTTGTTTTTATTTATGGTTATTACTTCTCGTTTATGTTTGCATGCTTGCGGTTTTAATACGTCCATAGTATACCGTCAATAATGAGCTATGTTTATGGATTGTGTAACAGTTCACCGTTATGGTCTAGAAGCTTATTTTATGATAATACGACCACGTTTTACTTTAGATTTTAAACTGCCTACTAATTTTTTTTGTAACCCGGGGGACACCTACATGAGAAAATCTATTAAAAATTTGACACAATGTCGAGGTTTGACGTGAAACAAAGGTCTGTTTGTAATACATATTGATTCTATTCGGCTGTTATCACACATAGTATTATTCCAGATAACTTTATCAAACTATATGTTATCAAAACTGAACTATCTCTTTTTTACTTTAAAAGCTTTTTTATCATTACAAAGATATATATACTATATAACACATTAGCACTGATATTGTTAAGAAAAGGAAATTGATTTATTCTAAAAATAAAAATCAATATCGCATTTCAATAAATTAGTTGCCTAAAAAATTTTAAACTCAAAAATAAAAATAAGGGTGATTATTCATATTACTGATATACATAATTCTTAAGGCATTTGGTAAAAGGTTAAATCTATAAAATGAAACTAAATAAATATATGATTCTCTAAACAGGTTATAAAAGTGATATAAAAAGTAATAAAAGTGCAGCTTACTTCTAAGCGACGGTGAACATTGTAAGGTTGTGACTTGCGAAGGATGTCTCTAGGGAGTCGTAGCCCAGCAGCTACGGGCCGTAGCGCGCTCGTAGCCGCTACGGTAACGAACGTAGACTTACGACTGTACAGAATTACTTTAACACTGTGTTGATTTATTGTTTGCCTTTTAAGCCGCTTAATAATAAATATATCTTTAACTTTATTTAATAATTTCTGGATTATCACTGTGATTTGCAGAATGCAATCGCAAAATAAATTGAAATATAAAGTTTAGTCAGTAATTGTTCATCATTTATTAGAAATAAGGACAAATTTTTAGGTTAGATATATTTTGTAGTAAAAAAATAAAGGGTGAGTTTACAATCGGATAAGTCAACATCAAAACAATTTTTAACGAATTTTACGTAAAATCGCTAAGCACTTAAACCACAATAAAACTGTGAAACTTAAAAGATTGTAAATTTATTTAAGCATTATATTCTCTAACTTTTATATACTCTAGAGATCGTATGCACAAGCTACTCTCACGTGGACACTGTTTTTAAAAATATTGACATGCTCTAAATAGAAAAGCGTCGCTATTTCTTAAATACTTTACTTAACTTTTCCTCACACTTGTTCGGAACGACTATATTATTATATCACTTTTAAGCTCATAACCGTCTAACGTATGCACTAGAGTTATAATGTAATAATATAATATTATCACCCTTGGAGTGCGGCAATGTGATATCCCGATTAAGTTTATATCTTACTGCAATATACATATAAGTATTCCTAATTTAACCGAGCAATACGTTTTCCTTTTATTTTTACTACAGTAATTTTTGTGAAGAGGTGTCTATATGTGTTGTAAAAAAAGTTAACGCGTCATTTATAAAAATACATAGGTAATACTATCTATACATAAGTAGACAGGTAGGTAGGTATAAGGTATAAAAAGATATTATCTCGTTAAAGCCACTGTGTTTTAGTGTGTATATGTATAAGTATTTACTGTAATTATTATTAAAATATATTCATTTTTAAATAGAGTAGAAGACAAAATGCAGAGACGCTATCGTAAATACTGATTGAGGTACGAAACGTATTGTTATCAAATTGTGAGAACTTGGTACTTTCAGTATTTATCAATAATTAAGAGTTAGTAACGTAATATAAAACCGTATTTTTAACACATCTATATAAAAAATTGTCATATACCATGCTTATGACTTTTGGTCACTATAGACTTGGTTTTCTTGTGGCTCTTGCCCTAAGGTTCGCGCATAATTTTACCTCGTCTGCACTGATCAATTTCGCCTACTTATATATCATAGTATATTATTATGAAACATACTCTAGACCCATTTCAGAGTAGTTCTACATAACATTGTCTTTGGCTCTTACACATTGCTTAGAAAAGGAAGATAAAATAATAGATGCATTATCATCGAAAATAGTTCTATATAAATTATTACAATGTGAAAATTACAAGCGAATTTATTAGTTGATTTACTAAATATTTTTTTATATGAATAGCTGAGAAGATAGATATATTTTTTAAAACTTACCAGTAATTATAAGAACAATAAATATATTCATATGTATTTGTTAAACGGCGGAATTAGTCCATTAGAATACTATAAAATTATGGAAGTTGTTTACCTGAAATTCGATGAATTTTTGTGCGGAAGTATTTACGAAAAGGCTATATTTTACACACAATGAGTTTATTCTACAATAATCATAAGGCAGTGTTGGAACGAACGCAATCAGTATCGTTCATCGCCCCACGCAACCGGTAGTTGGATTTCTTGAACCGTGAAATTTTATCAAGAGAATTAATCTCGTGAAACTTTCTCGTGGGCATCGTATTTTTTTAAATTCAAATCAAATTGATTTCCCTCGGACCTTTGCCTTGTTACTGTGAAGGTCAGCTTTGAAGCATTTGAGATTAAAACCTTGAGTTTTAGTCTGCTAAAGTTATAAGTAATTTTTTAAATGTTAATATAAATAACAGCAGGTAAAAGTCTTCGATATCTATTATACGAAGATTTTTATTTTAATAGTTTTAAAAAATCCAAGCCAAGTAATTAAGCAATTATTTCTACGAACTGTTATTATTGACTCCACTTACGATGCTAAGGCCAAGGGTCTCAGTTCCGGTAGCGGCAAACTTTTTTGTGATAAACAGGTTAGTTTGTCACGACACATAGTTGTATATATGTGTATTTTAGTATGTATAACTTTATATTCTTTTTTTTTTTGCTTTAAGTATCTATAGTATAAGTGTAAGATTATTTAGGGGTAGGTCAAAATGTGTAACTGTTTATAAATATCATACAGAAAGTTATAAAAGCCTGGTTTGAAGAAGACAGAATAGATATCGCTATGGCTTAATATACGTCTTCTAGCATTGGACAAACAAATCGAAGTAGTAAATTGTTAATCGCCCTCCTAATGAAATAGAATGAAGTCAATTAATTTTTTTTATACTCAAAACTGTAACATTTCCCATTTCAAAGTGAGAGAAAAAAGGAACATTGTGATGCAATATATAAAACAATTTAGCTCAAATGCTGCAAATAATCGAAGTCGGTTTAGAATGAAACATTTCGCTTCTAAGTAAACGGAAGTGTGTTATTACTATTTGCAACATGCAAAAGGCGTTTCCGTATTTACCTATAAATGATTTAGCTTTTCAGACCCTTTCTATGTTTATTTAACTAGTTTCTCAACTTTGGTTTATATACGTTTCATATGGTTCCTTACTTGTAATTATTTTAATAAACTTAACTGTCATGATGACTATCTTCATAAACCTAATTTAGTCTTCTGCTGGACATGAGCGCAATTGAACCCAGTTTCGACTCTCCTCATTCAGTTGTTGCGGGTCACTATTCGCAAATAGTTGCTCATCTTATAGGGTGAACTCTACACTATTTCCCGATTTACGGTTTTTAATTAAGAACTTACACGTAGAAACTTCATGCCTTACTAAAGACAAAATTAATTTTCGCCCTTTGGCGGTTGAAGTTTTCCAGTTGCCGAAAAACTAAGTTGCATTAAGTTTATTTTTTTTGGATATTAAATGTATCAAATATTCAAAGAGTTAAATAAAATAAATTCAATGTTAGTCAGTCATATTTGTTGAAGATCTTAAAACTTTGTATGTGTGAAAGTAAGATCGAATCGCAAAAACCATAGTTAGGCACAGTTCCTGGCCGAATACAACGAAAAAAAAAAAAAAACTAGAGGTTGTTAATATCGATAATAATGATGATAGTGGAAAATCTTTGATGAATAATTTTATCTAGAATATTATCGAAATAAAACAAAATATGGTGATAAAATAAAATTACTGCAATTGTATGTTTGATAATTTTCTTCTATTTACTATTCATTCACTAATTTATTAACAATATTGTGTTGATTTAACGGCCTAATAGCGCAGTTTGTAGTGACCCTACTTACGATGCTAAGGTCCTGGGTTCGAGTCCCGGTAGTGGGAAACTTTTCTGTGAGGAGCAGATGAGTTTTTCACAAGTCATGGTTGTATATATGTATTTACGTATGTATATCTTTGTCTAGTACCCATAGTACAAACGAAAGCTTAATTTGGGACTAGGTCAATGTGTGTAATTGTTAGTAAATATTATTAATATTTAATGCAGATAGTGCAAAAATTCAGAACACAAAAATGATAAAAATATCGCTTTCGTCGGTCTGACGTAGGTGTGATCGAATGACGGCGAGCGACTTATAAAACATTCATGACCTTTGGCGTTACTCATTCATAGCGCCCAACAATCCTTCACGATCACAAAGCTTCCTGAATATAGCTACGGTTATCCCCAGCTCTAGATGCTGGTATTTTTAAACTCGGAAAGTTTTATGTATATGCCACATAATTCCTAGAATAAATTTTGTTTTCTCAAACTAAGCATTTTTATTAGAAGTTAGCTGATACGGCAAACGATGGTCTGCCATATAAATTATTTTACTGTGGATTATCTTTTAGAGATAAATATATACCATGGCGAACTTAGTTATCAATCTTTTGAAGATATACAAATTCGTAGTACATTAATTTCATCTATCTCGTAAGGTTTAGCCAGCGTTTGCGATTTAAGGACACAAAAATATGTTTTTTACAACAATAAAAATACAATATACAAATCTTTGTATTTTTTAACTTTCCTGTACTGTAATATATATATTATAAACATGATCTTTCCACGTAAAGCACTCTATCTATTGCTACATCTTAATTAAAATCCGTTGGATAGGTTTGAAAGATCTAAAGCGAACAGACAGCGGAAGTGACTTCATTTTACATTTTACATTATACTACGTATATAAAAATATTTAAAGATTTGTCTTTTGTATATAATTGTTTCATAAGTTTTAAACTAATTACGGTCAATATGATGCGAACTAAAAATTACATAATACAAGTAAGTTTATATATAAGTAAACTCAAAATATTTTCATTTAAATGGGCTTATTACAAACACTTTTAAACCAACTTCTGGTTCTGAAAGCAGGATTTATCGAGAAGAGCTGGCATGAAACTCTGGTAGTATTTCTTATCAATAAATTGTTCCTTATATACAAATTAAATTGAATTGAATGAACTATGAGAAACATCCCGCAATCCGTATCATTATCAGCTAAACAACCATTGAGAGCATAGAAAGCTTCCTTTACCAATAATATTTTTATTAAATTTCGTATATAAAAATAATAGTAATCATAAAACTAACATATTTGGAATAACACATATGTACTTTTGTGATGTTTCGTTGGCTTGTATTATCTTCTTTATGTAACATTTTATTAGTTTTTGTGTTGCTGTATCAGTATATAATTATATTTAAAAAAAACGTATTGTATAACGTACGTATGCAAAAAAAACACATTGCATTTTAGAGAATACAATAAATGTGTACAGATTTCAATCTAATATAACAATAAATCCTTTCCTTATTTCAAAACAATGAGATATCCCAATACCGTAGAATCCGCGTCGAGACGTCTCGAATTTTCATTATCAGTAGATTCGACGACAAGATGAGCAAACGGAATCGCAACAACGCGTCCATTATAAATGCAAGGAAGCTTTGAATATTTATTGAGAAAATATTTTAAGACTCACCAGAATGTTCAATTACTGCGGAATCTGAAAGCGGAGTCTGTTAATATGCGTCCTGATGCGAGCATAACATTGACTGCGAAACGAGATTGTACCTCTTCCATCCGAACAATGTATGAAGGAATTTTTATTCCGCTTATTTAATAAAGCACGAGCAGCTACTTACTTATTTAAACATCATTATACAGTTGCCAAAACTAAATTATACTTGATTTTCTTTTGGTCTGATGAGAGTACATCAAAATCAAGTAAACATTATTTATGATTAGCAACGTAATAATGACCTATCTTCTGTTGCAGTTATTAAAGATGACAGTCAGTGCATATTATCAAGTGAGTGTCAGCCTGGTCGGGATCCTTTTACGAAAAGGTGAAAAAAGAATATATTAAGTAGCAACGATTAAAAAAGAAGAAGTAAAAAGAAGGCAATATAGGTAGTCCACTAACGGCTTGGGTACACTAGCACATCCACAAAAATGAGAAACTATGTTTTGTGGTCGCCAAAGAAAAGAGTAAGAGTAAGAGTTAAGTATGAGATGTAAAATAAGAGGAAAAAATAGAAATAATATTTCTCGTAATGAATTTATGATGCCTTTATAATGTGTACATAATTCTTGAATATATTTTTTTGGCTACTTATTACTTAAATATGAAAATAAAAAGACAATATTAATAATATGTTAAGAAAATAGCATTTTGTAAGCACTTTAAGAATAACGGTCGCTTATGCATAAAGAATATAACATAAATATATTATTCTTTAATGATTAATGTATTTAGTAATACCAGAACAATAAATGAAATAAATTTTGTTTAAGCAACATGGGATTAGGTACGTTATATTTCATTTTTATTATACAATCTTTTAAGTGTTAGGATTAAAAAAAAATATGAAAGAAAATTAACTAATACATTTTTTAATTAATTAGCCAGGCACTTTACATTGAGTAGGTAGTCTTTGACGGGAGGCAGTGATTATTTATTTGCACCTTAAAAAGGCAACTCCATTAGCAGAATGAGCGGCGGGAATGAATAGAGGTCATTCAGTAGATGTCGTCTGTCGCGGAAAAGAGAAGGTAAAGGAAAACCGTGTGAGGGAAAGGACAATCTTTTTCCTTTACATAAACATTTTTATGATAATAAATGTAAATATATTTATAGTAATAACGTAGTTCTGAATGAATTGAGCGATGAAATACAAACATAATTAACTAAATGATAATAACAATTAATTAATGAAATAATTACAAATTCATTCTTTAATAATCACTATTGCTGATTTTTTAGTTTAGGTATTTACAAGTACAGGAAAAATGTAGAAATAAAAATAACTTATATAATTTTTGTAACTATTATATTTTCATCGCAATATGATACATAGGAGTAGAATTTTGTTGTAAATTAATAAATCATAAATTCATATATTCATTAGGATATTTTCTAGTGTTTTTTAAAAACTTGAAACATACTTAATACTTATATTAAAAATCTCGCCAATATAATTTTACTACATACGTTATTATTTAGAATCCCATTACATTTTAGGTACTCCCTCTAAAATTATGGTTAAGAGCAAGTAAGAAGCCGCATTCAAGTAAGTGTACTTTAAGATTATTAGTAATTTACAAAACCAAAAATAATAGTTAGCTTAAAAAAGGTATAAATAATGTAGTCAGTTGCTATAAAATCACACTAAGCATTTTATCAAAATCTGTCATTTATGAGTTCGTTTATTGATAGATAGCAATAAATAAAACCGAAAAATATTTAAAACACGGAATAAAATATAAAGCCAGGTGGAATAAAATTGCTTCAACATATTTCACTAAAAATAACGGCACCCATCATGGTTGGACATTACAGTTGATTGAGGGCGAAATCGCTAATAAATCAATTTGTAGAGGGTATTTATTTACGTTAGGCCATCGACATTTGTGAGTATAACACCTCTAGATATACTGTGGGGTAAACAATTTCATTTAGTGTGAACATATTTCTGTAAATAGCATTTATATTACAATAATTATGAAATGAAATGAAACTAAATTAAATTAAATTAAGTATAACTTTATTCAAATAAGCCTTCTTCCAAGCACTTTTGAATCGTCAAAAAAAAAACAAAGCGAATCTACCACCGGTTCGGAAAGCAGAATCCACCGAGAAGAGTCGGCAAGAAACTCTTGTAGTTGCTCCTTTTAACATAAATAACAGGTATAATATATTACATATATTAAGACCATGCACTTTTATCATTCAAACAGTCATTAATGGAATAATATCCCTTTCCCAGCAATTTAGTTTTAAATGATTTATCTTTTGTTTGTATCTATATGTATTATAATATATTGTTATTTAAATTAGTTATCTATTTATTCCCTCAATACGCTATTAATCTTGCAGTTGATTGTAGATAGTCGGCAGTAACCACTTTTCATTAGACACGCGGGCAGTCATTTTTCTAACAAAGCTTTTAAAAATGTTAAGATTACTTTCGAAAATACATTTGAAAAAAAAAAACATTATACGGATATTCTATTTTAAACATTTTACTTGGTTTACATGTAGATTTAAATTTACTCTAAATGCCACTTATAATTTAATAGTATTGAATAACATTTAAACTTTACCTAACTTTAACTCACTTTATCTATAGTTAGACAATTTGTTTAAGAGTTATACCAATGATATAAAATATCAGAAAATAATATTTATTTATATAAATTAAAAGTTCAGTAATGAAAACTGACCCTAATTATAATTAAGAATCTCTGAAAATAAATAATAATAAAAATATGTTTTAAACATTTACGAGAATCATTTACAAACACACTCAACTGTTACATGGATATATGCCCTCGTTTATATATACATATCCCCTTTTAGCACATCACGCAAATTGCAGAAGGTACGCACTAGGATACGTCTGCGCGATAACGAATGCAATTTTCCGAGTCCGTGAACAGAGTTTAGGCGGGACCCGTTGAAATCCGTATTCTTTTACAGAACTATCACCTGGATTGCAAACGTTTGCTACTTTTGTTTCGTGATTTATTGCAGAATGCATGTTTTTTATAACAGTGTATTCAGATCTTTATTTATTTATACTGATCTTTTTTGTTATTGTAAATAAAGTGTCCACTATTTGATATTATAAAATTATCTGAAATATTTAACTTGTATCTCAATGGTACTTTTACAACCACAGTTTAGAAAACAGGGGAAATTATTACTTTTGTAATCTATTTAATACGTTGTATACATATTAGGTGATATTAAATGAATTACATGTGTGAAGACAATTACATAAAAAAAAATATCGTGTTATTATTTTATTTGAATTATAAGTGTGTAGTATTTGCGAACTGATTTGCAAACATATTTAAATATTTAATTTAGAAAATGAAAATGTTATGTATCTGTTATATATTATATAATAGATAAGTATTTACAATACTTACAAGAGCTTCTTATTTCGCAAATGAAATCCGAAAAATCGATAACCGATACCTCCCTATTAAATCGGCTAATGCGAACGGTTGGTTATACCATAATAGAGTTAATACCCCAGGGATCACTATTTAGTCTACATAATCCCCTTTTACAGAAAAATGAATAGCCAGAACTTTTATGTAAATTGAATGAAGGGATCGCATGTGTCTAGCATTATCCTAGGCGAGGGTGATCGATTGTTCTGTATGGAGTTTATTTCTAATTCCATAACAACTGTCGCTTCTTGTATTTCTCAGGTTCAAAGTCTATACAAAGCATAGGATCCTTCATAATTCGAGTAAATTCGATAAACTCCTTGATCGTTTCTATCTTCAACTACGACTCTATAATGTTTTCTCTGGGCTGAATTTACCTTGGTGAAATCCTTAATTATAATATTATTTTAACAATGTTGTTTATCTATGTATGTCTATATATTAATAGGTGAATCAATAACTTTGTATCCTTTTTTACGGATATTGTGCGGACGGAGAAATATGAAATTTGGCTCACTTATAGTTTATATAGAAAATGAGTGTAAAAGCTAATTATTATAATAAATCAATAAAAAAACCTTACAAACATTACCCTGCATTTGACACGCACACGCATATATACACTCTTGTTCATGATTAAAATCTGTGATCAAATTAAGAATAAATTGTTTATCTTTCATACTATTTGTTTATAGTCTTACTAAATATCAAACATAACCATAATTGTTATATAATAGATTTGTTTATTTATATTTATTTATAATTTATTTATTTATATGTGCTTTATATTGTAACGAAATTCATTTATTACAATATATCAATTATTTTAAATTAATTATGGTCGAATTTCGACCACTGGGCGACCACTAGTAAATTTTAATATTAATACCTGTGATCCATGATTTCGAGCCTTAACTAAAAATTGAAAATTTTTAGACAAAGTTTTCATTTTCAGTAATATTTCTTAGTAATATAGCATAGCACGAATATATATTAGCTACATAGCTTAATGGCGGCGCTTCTACCCGCTACGCTGATGGTTCCGCGATCGAGTTTTGACTCCGGCAATTTTTTATGTGATAAGTAGATTAATTTATAGAAAATCCTGAATATACATGAATTAATAGTATATCTAAGTACGTATATCTTTGTCTAATACCGACACGACAAACACATTCTAACTTAAGAACAAGGCCAATGTGCGTAATTGTCTACAAATAAAGACAGTAAAAATATAAGTTTGAAATAAAGCCTACAATTGTAATCTATGAACGTTCATGGAGCATAGTTCAACTTCCATTAATTCAGTTTAGAATAGATGTGAAATAAGTTTTATAATAAACTATTTTGACCGGTGTAGTTAAGAAATAATAAAGAAAGTAAAAATTGTCCTTCAAATATTCTAAGGAAAATATAAGATACATACGATCCAAATCATTTCAATGTAGTAGGAGAAGGTTTAAATAATTATTATAGTTACGTCTTAATGTGTTAGTATATGTGACAATGATACATGCTTTTTTAGACTGAAATGTCAAACACGATTTTCATTTCGCATATAAAAGACTTCAGTATATTCAGGCGTTAAGCTCGAAAATCGATGGAGACGTCGTGACTCCCCCGCTAGAAACTTTCTAACGACATAACCGCGTGCAATTGATATGCCCCAAGAGTAGGCCCATTGTAAAGAAAGGAAAATCCGTATCCGAAAATCTTCGGAGAGTTAGGAGACTCGGTTGCATCAGTATTCAGACGGCGTGCTATCCCGGTGTCGGTGGCCCTCTCCCTCCGCCTCAATGCGGTAAACTCCTTCGGTAATTTGACTTTGTTGTTATAACTTAGTTTTAGTTGTTTGTCGTCGGCAGATTTATTACTTTAGTGAGATCCGCTAAGCAGTGACAAGTGCTGCATTGTAGTTTGTAATTAAAGGAAAATTGATAACTGTTTCAAGCTTAGTTTAGATATACTTATACGAGTATCACACATACACACACATATACTTATACACATACTTATGTGTATTATTATTTTGGGACATATATATGCGAGATAAAGCGAGTGCTATGAGTGTAACTTTCGTTAATTAGCTTAGAGACCTACAGTCATGGTATATGGGCCAGCAGGACGACGGCTACCATCAATTGATTCTCGATCCTTGGCGGTCGCTGCTGTTCTTAAACTACAGTGTACTTAGGTATCAGGTAATTTGAATACTGAATTATATTATGCAAATTAAAAGAAAAATATTAATAAAGATAATATATCGTCACGTTATAACCATTTGGGGTGCCCGTGGATACATAAGTAGCTGTATTCAGTTTGCGCTTATATGTCAAATTAATGTTCTCAAAGCACTTACACAGGACACTTTACATGGCATGTTTTTTTTTAAATATTCCTTTTGTAGGTAATCAATTAACGAATCATTTATTTGAGGAGGGCGTTAAATAATGGAACAAAATATGTAATGTATTATGATCTATTTATTCAACATAATTACAATACTATTACATTTTAAAATAAATACATATAAACAACATATAAATTTTAAAATATAAAAACATGTAGACCTACAGGGCCAAGGCCTAAGGCCCAAGCCACCGGTAGTTAGGAGCTCAGAGTGAGGGACCTCCTAACAATGCGTGCCGTATCGAGGAGAACTGCCTTCTGTATCTGTATTATGATTATTATTATTAATAGAAAAACTTGTTAATACTATTAAGTTTGATATTTATATTAACACAGCATAGTTTTCAAAAGGTATTTGCTTGTCGATTTATTTCTGCAGATTAACCTTATTTTAGTGGGCAGTTCCGCATAGTCTGAATAGAGCACATCGTTGGTTTCATCAAATTACATAGAACGAACGCTGGGGCACTCATCGAACGTGCCGTGTTGAGGGTAAAAATTTGAATGGAATACGTACAGGACCGATGAAAGGGGAACACGGGCGCTTACCACGCTCATCTGTGCTTCCGGCCACTCGGACGCGCGTACAATGGATCTGTACGAACTCAATCTCATATAGAAATTGTACTGCCCTTTGATTTTTCTTTCGTTGGAACTTTAATCTCAGATTTCATATAAATTGGATTGACATTATTATACCTTCTACAATTGTTGAGATGCTGGAGTAAATAATTTTGCGAGGTATTTATTCTATTGCTTTTTAGACTTTTTCAACAAAGTGATTAAAGTGACTGCCATGGGACTGGAATCCATTAACAATCACCGTTGTCATGCCGGCCCACATATACAACAATAGAAAGTCTCTAGGTATTTGAAGAACTGAATGTATGCAAATTGTTCTCCAAATGCTATGAAAGTTGAAGTGAGCTGCTATGGCATCTTTGCAGTTGTGTATTTTGGTCACGACTCAGTTCGAGCAATCGTACCACCACAGCTCTTGAAATATAATAAATTTTATAATTATAGTATTTCTTGTGGTAGTTGAATATTTTTCAAAGCAAGATAGTAAAAATAACATACAAGGGAAGATATTAAACAAAGAGAGAAGAGCCAAAGAGCGAGCTGGGCTCGGTGACCTTTATTAGCAGAGGCAATGTCCAGCAGTGGACTCTATTTCACAGTACTCACACACAGCACACAGCGTCGCAGTCACAAGTAGTAGGGATTCACAGGTTCTGGCTCACCGCCTTTGGCTTTCTCATCGGTTCTAGCTCACTGATCACGGCGGCAACCCTGACCTAAAAAAAAAAAAAAAAAAAAAAAAAAAAAAAAAAAAAAAAAAGGTTTTCAGGGTCGCTGAATCGAATGCAAGTATTTAAAATTGCGTAGCTTTAACCGTTTCAGAGATAGCATAACATTAACTAGCCTATAATAATACAAAAGCAATGGGGTACAATTAACAATGGATCATCCGAGCAAGGGTCGTCTATTGTTCGGCTCGAACGCTATTGTTGTGTTACGGTCGGGGGGTCTCAGGTACTTTTTCTATGTATAATAAAAAGCCGTCTACATTCCTTCATTAGTCATATTCATTTATTTTAAAACAGTAATTAAACAAATTCCATAATAACATATCATTGTACATGGTATCGATGTCAAATTGATTAATAAAGTAATTCATTGTACAGTTGTGCAACTTGTAGTACAAATACATTAAACAGTATTGACCACATACTGAAGTCCAATTGTTTTGCAATATTTTTTTATTGAAACTCCATCGGTGGCTATTTCTCTTTAAGAATGCATAGTGATATCCAGAAGGTGGTCGTCCATAGGAGTCGAAAAATTCACCAAAACCATTTTTGTCTATATGTAGTGCAACCCAATGTGATCCAGGTTTTGTATCGGGGTCCAAATTACTAATTAAATAAGTAGGAGTTTCCATGTATATCGGTAATCTATTTGCAGCATACACATTATACCGCAAACTTGGATGTATTTCGTTCAAATATTTCTGTAGTTCTATTGTATTCATATTTATTTAAAAATACAACTTTCCAACCCCAGAGATCGCAAACATGTGTGCGATTGTAATTACAGTAACTTATTATATATCGAAAGGGTGATTATTAAAAATAATACAAAGTAAGTCCATTTTAATTAATTTATTCAAAAATGTACACACAAAGAGATACATACAAATAATATTACAAAGTTAATATTTTTACAATATATATATTCAACTATTATAATCGACGGATACATTGCGGTTTTTATCTATCTCAATAACATTATCAAATTCGGCGTAAACAATACAGTTAATAGTTTGTACAAGCGTTGACTCAAATCGAACTTCTAATCTTACAGTGCCATGTCTTATAAGATTCCAATGACCTGAAGAGTTGGCTGATAAATCCGGAGTTAAATCAAAAGCTAACAAACAGTAACCGTTCGAATATTGTTCTCTCGAAATTCCATTCCCTTCATTTAAAAAATGTATACCCGTACCCGAAAATAATGTATGATAAGCCGTGGTGAAAATATGGTTTTCAAACGAAGGTTGTACAGCTTTCGAAGGTATTTGTTGACCATCAATATATAAACAAAATGTGTTAATGTTGTAATTTTCGAAATTAAATGGATTTTTAGTGAGATTACCGTTAAATGCCCCGTTATCAACAAACCCAATAATACATCTTTTTGGGACTTGCCCCAAAAAAATGTTGTCAAGTGTTTTGCCTTGAATCCCAGATGGTATAGTTAAAACTTTCACTTCAGCTCGAGTGACGGGATATTTTGCTGTAGAAAAAGCCAATGCTTTTTGATGTGCAAGTAAAACAGTTGGATTGATTCGTGCTTTACGAACGATAAGTGTTGCATCTGTAATGCATACTTTAAACTTTGAATCACTTGAAGGGGCCATTAAGTTAAATGTTTCTCTAGAGCGAACTAATTTAACTGACATTTCTACACCATTGATCAAGAACTTTTCTTGGTTAAATATATCGCCATGTAAGTGTCCAATCATTTCAATTTCTTGACTTTCAGAAGCTAATTTTTGTCTTTTAACAAATCCTCCATTTTCCTCGCCGGTTTCATTCATTTTGTTGGCTGTATCTTCATACCAAAGGCCACACGTAAGATGAGATTCTTTAGCTGGTTTAGCATAATTCAACAAAGTTTCCATGTAGGCACGATACGCATATGTATTATTTGGAGGTGATATAAGTTTTTGATTTAAATAGACATCAAGTTGACTGAAGATTGAATGCAACCAATTATTAACCGGAGCCACTACCGTTGAGGCAGCTACCTTAGAAGAATCTTGATGCAATATCCTGGCTTTTATATGAATCAAAGTATGAGACAGATCTATATAATCTTCACCAGTTCCTGGTACTTGAAATTCGAGGGGCCCATCATCAGCTAGAGATGATATAGGTTTATAATGTATCCATATTCCATTTTCTATACTAGTTTGTGTTGAGGGTAATGCAAATAAATCTAACTCTGATTTAATGCACTCACATGATTTGTTATGTAGAAATGACATTTTATGAAAATATGTCTTTGATTTTAGTATGACTTGACTTTGATTTTTTGATACCTTTCACCTTGACATTCGGTGCTGAAATGAGAGAATTCAAACGGTTCCTCTTTTTTATATATCCTGAACCGGACATGTTAATTCGATTAATTTTATCTTGAGCTTTTTTGTGTAAATTTGAGCTGGCCTCTTTCAATCTAGTTCTTATTGAATCTTCCATGGGGCGTGCATTAACCATATCCGATAATAGACCCACACCGGCATTTAAAGCCTCTTTACCCACTACTTTAGCACCACTAGAGAGCAATGGTAAAACAGATCTAAATAAGCCTCCTAAAAAACTACCAATTCCATGTCCACGCTGATACGGTGCTCCTCGATAAATCACACCAATACCGTGACCAGCTTGATGTGAATAATAGTGCTCATAAGGACAAATCTCATTATATTCTTTGGAATACATTATAGTTTCATAAAGTGGAGTTTAATACACAATGTCCCAAACTGGAATGGTATTTTTTGTCCTGTGCCTGATCTTATATTTATTTCAATCGTGTCAAACTCCCTGCGCATAACAGGTATGTAGTGAGGTGGTGAGAAAACATGCATTTTATTAGCTCCATATATGTATTTTGAAGGGTCTAGTGGTATTATTCTTAATAATTGTGTCATCACATCCCCAACAATTTGCGGTTCAATAATATCACTATAAACAAATAACTGGGATGGTAGCCCTAGATGTAAATTCGCTGAACATTTTCCAAAACCACCCCTGTGTGCTAAGTTTCTAGTTGGTTCAAATCCTAGTTGAAGACTTAAGCTAGGTGCTAACGTAACTGATCTTATTGATTCATCCATTACAGTTACAGATACAAACTTTGAAATTTCATCATATCGAAATATAACTTTATCATCAATGCTGTTTAATGCTGTTAAAATTTGATTAATATCATCATAGTTGGTGGCTGGTATATAATGTTTGTAGTATATTAGTGAAGGTTTATCCTCATGGGGCATTACAGCCCATTTTGTTATATAAACAATATTTTCATGTTCCTGAACTGTAAACATCGTGCATGGATATTGAAATTCAACGACACCAACAGACCATCTACCTTCAAGTATAATAGGTTTCGGTAATTTGGTTGAAAACTGGGTTGTCGTATTTTCTGGGAAGTATTCCATGGAGCTATTACTCAACAATGTTAAATAAAAACTTTCCTTCATCATATTTTCTTTAAACTAGAAGCCAATATCCAACTATTAAATTTATCCGGATAACCTTTCCACTTGACCAACACTTGCTTTCTGTTACCGGAATAGCGGGAACCGATAATTTTATCTATTTTATAACTTGAAGTAGGATCATAAGATATTTTTTGTAACTCTTTCTCATAAAAAGTTCCTGTTATTGGTTCATTTTGTAAATCTTTTAATGTGTATACTACCCACGGTGATCTATCTATTATAGAAGATATAATAAAAATTTCATCACTCCAATTGGATTCATATCCCTTTTGAAAGATATGTTTGTGTTTGGTGATTCTTACATAGTCACCAATATGAAATTTTGGAAGTGGAATATTTGTAGGTTGACTAACTTTTTCTCTGTCATACAAATTATTCCAAACAGTCATTATATTATCAAAATTTACATCGCAAGGACACATCTTAATACTAGAATGATAGCTATGGTTATATGCGTATATTAAGTTCTGTAGGATATCTATATACCTATGGGTATTTTTGTGAGTGAAATAACGCCACATTCTCATTTTTAGTGTCCTTTGGAATCTTTCTACAATGCTGGCTTTAATATCAGGGTTATTTGTTGTATAATAATTTATATTTTTACTCTTTAAATAACCCTTTACATCTTTTGAAAGGAATTCACTTCCTTTATCAGATTGTATATGTGTTGGTGTGGTATTAGCTTCACTAAAAATACTATCAAAACATGATTTAACTGTTTCAGAATTTTTATTTTTCATAGGTCTAGCATAAGCATATTTAGTAAACACATCAATAACACAAAGTATATAATTAAATCCGTCATTATGTGTAGAATAAGATCTCATATCACTTAAGTCTACCTGCCAAAGTTCATTTAGGTTGGACAAAATATATTTGTTTCGAGGAAATTTCCTATGTACTGGTTTATGCAACGTGTATGTTTCTTGTAACCGTAGCCACTTTTTAACGTCTTCCTTAGTCATTTTACCTTTCATAGCTTTCGATAATTTTTCAATACTACTGTAACCAGCAGGATGTGATGGATCATAATAAATCTTAGTTATCTCTAGTATGGGGTCCATTTTTCCCAACTATTTTTTTTTCTTATAGGTTTTTTTATCTTTTCTAGATTGTTTTTTTTATCATTAAACTCTTCATCTGTAGATACTTGGTCAATATCCTTTAATTGAAGCCGGTGTATGTATTCACTTCTAGCTGGATTCCCAACGTAAGTCAACGGTACTTTAATATCCTTCAATGCTGTTGCAAACTTTTCCCAACCTATTGGATCACTTTTTTTTAACGGTCTAATTGCATCATTTAACAAATCTACTATATTACTTCCAAGAATTTTTTCGTTATCTATAATGACTGTACCATCATCATTCCAATGAATTTTATTTGTACTTAGAGTTAGCAATTCCAATAAAGACCCACCTTTCTTTACATAGGTTTTTGGTATTAAACTAAGAATTTGATCTTTCGTGTAAGGAAGTTTTTCATAAGATATAGTACTCTCCTGATTTTTATCTTCAGTGTTTGGTGGCAGAGCTGTAACTAAACTCTTGTCGTCGGTATAATTACTTTTATTAGATGTATTTACTTTTACTTCTGGAGTGGTAGTATCAATACTTTTAGTTATTATTGGTATTTCATGAGGTTGACGGTCTTCTCCAGTAAAGTGTAAATATCTTTGTAAAATTTGTAGATATAGAATACATTTTTTCCTATCATCCATATTACTATTCAAAATATTTTTCATCTCAGCATCTAATCTAGAAGTTGGTCTATCAGGAACTTGGTTGTATTTTAGTTTGTCCATCAAACTTGGTTCAATGAGCAACATTTTCTTAGCTTGCTCCATTTTTATTACATAAAATAATTAACTAAGCCACTCAAAATTGAACCCAATATTATTGGTAGAAATGCACCACCTTTTTGAATAATAATATTTTTTCTTATTTTATTAGAACTTTTATGTAACAATTTCCGCAGTATAGATTTATATCGTTTAAGTTTTTTTTTCTCTTTTTCTGGTAGTTCCACTTTACCTTGGAGGACGTTATGTATACATTCACAAATACAGTTAATTTCCTTTTCGTCACACGATTGTAAAAGAGCTTTCTTATATTTAGGTTTAAGCTTATGTAGTGCTCTCAGTAAGTCTTTATGCGTGTTTAGACTTCGCGGCATTATGTGTAAATGACAGGAATTTGTTGATTCTTGCTATATTTAAAGCCTTTGGTGGGGACATAAACAACGCAATGTACATCTGGAGGAAATATTTTTGTTTTAATTCGACACATTTCATCAGTGTTTTGTTTAAGATCTATCATTAAATACCCATGTGCTTCCATAGTTGCATTACGATAGGCATCTTCAAGAAATTTTGGATTTTCTGGTGATACTTGGCGTGCTAAGTATCGTATTTGAGTTTTATCTCGGGGATTTTTAAAATAAACAATATAATTTGAATTTAAAGAAATGTCTCTTTGTCCTTTACCTTGGTGAAATAAATTTTGTGTGATGTAAAATACACTTAAGTTTCTATGGTGGCTTCCTTTGGTAAAAATATCAACAATGCGACCATCAGACTCTCTCATAAGATCATCAATTATTACAAGGTTTGCATTCTTCCCATCAAACATATTAAGATCTGGTATACCTTGATGATAATTTACATTTGGCAAGTTATATAAAGGTTGCATTTCATCAAAGCACCAAGTAATTTGTGTAAACTCCCTACTACATATGTCATTAATATATTTAATGAAGTTTGTAACAAAATTTGATTTTCCACAGCCACTTGGACCTGCAACTATTGCAGTAAATGGATGAATAAAGTGAAACATCACGTTGCATGTGTGTAAATGCTTGAGAGTTACAGAGAGAAATAAAACATTTCGTTCAATTGTTGGTTTATATATTCACTTACTACATGCATATTAAAAAATAAACATAAGAAAAAGTATTTACAAATATTAACTATTTATTGACAATAATAATTGAATAAAAGATACATCTTAAGACTAGTATACAAATACAGCAGTGTACAGCAACATATTTACAAATATTATATTCATAAACTAATCGAAATACATACATATTTTAGTTAACATTAAGGTACTTAATTAGAACATTGAATAGAAATATATATTAACAAAGAAATATTTACATGCAGATTTTTCTATAATCTATTTTAATTTGTAATGACCCCACGCCAGTGTATCCATATTATTGGGTAGAATATAACGCTTTGTGTCGTTATAAGACAAACATCTTTTGTTTATTTGCTGGGTGAAAATTGTGTGTTTAATTGATTTGAATCTGTACATGTTGCAAAATTGGATATTTTTAGTGAAGAGACAAGTCTTATAATTTTCCATGGTCATTTTTTTTGTAACACATTTATTAACACCCTTTGCTTTTGCTGTCAATTTATTTTCGACGTCAAATGCATACATTTTAGATCTTAGACCTACAAACTCTTTTAAAATTTTTCCATTATTTTCATCTTTGAAAAATCCTAGTTTCTTTTTATTGATTTTTGGATAACCATATGTATTATCTGATGGATAATCGGATGTATCAAATCGATAAACGAGGTCGGTTTTAATATCATTGTAAAAGTTGTCTGTAAAAATCTGATATATTAAACTATCTGTGTCAGTATACAATAATTTTAATTTATTATCAAACTTCCTCATCATGTAGTTGTAGTGAAAGTCATACATAAGAGTTTTTGAAATATCCAATATACAAAATCCTAAATAAATGGGTTTATTATGAACCAACTTTGTTTTTCGCAATTGTACTGCAACTAAGTTTTCTGCAAAAATCGATAAACTGTGAAATTCCGGTTTTGCAATCAAATCTTGTACACCTAGAGTTTTACCGTTATTTTCCCAATGCGTTAACAATTTCACATTAACCCTTTTTTCAATGTTTTCCATAGTTTTCCCAAACACGGAATTATTCATTAATTTATAAAAATCCTTTTCAAAATCCGAGACTGCCTCTATTCTACGTTTTGTATTTAAATCAATGTATTTTTGCAGCCATGAGCTCTGTCTAAATTTTAGTATTCTATGAACTTTTGTTATTTTCATTCCCATATTCAGACACTGTTTAAGATTTCTATAATGAATTTTATATCTGATCTTATTATAAAGATTTGGTATTAATTTGGTTTCTTTAGAATCACTACTTATACATATTTTCTCAGGGCAAAGTGGAAAATCAGAGTGTAAATCGTGAAGTTCAACTGGGTACTCTAAATCTACTTCTAAAATAAAACCGAATTCAGACGTGTCGGGTATATCAAAACTTGTATTTGGACTGACCCATTCAAATCCTCCTTCAGGTAAATATTGAGACATAGCCCAACCGTAAAGGTTATTTGCATCGAAATAAGCAAGATATGATGTAGGTTTATTTTCATCATAATTATCTAAAAATTTATTATTAGCTTTAGCATAACGATTGCTGCATTGTGATACTCCCCCTCTAATACCTGCCTTGATGAAAGCAATTTTATCAAAGTCTGTTAATAATTCTAACTCTATTTTTGTATATTTTAACATAGCATCCCAGCTCAAGCCCGGTGCTGTATAATAATGAGCAGGATCTAATCCATAAGTTGTTATACAAATATTTCTAAAGTTTTCGAATACATCAGTTAACAATATAACATCTGTTTTCAGATATAAGTTAGAGTAATCCAGCATATTTTGACAACCAAAATGTTGCCAAACATTCTGTGCATGATTATAATCATCATTAGATACATTTGAATCAGTTAATGAACTGTAAAATTGATTTTTAGTGGGAATAGATGTTAATTTTAAACAGTCGTATGATGTCATAAATTCATAAGGATAAATACCTTTTCTCCTAACATACCTGAAATCTTCATTTCTTGGAAAACTATTTTTTAAAGTAATAAATTGTTCATCGTTGAGATTTTTAGCTAATTGCTCAAGACTACATGGTAAAAATTTTAGGGAATCAAGAAATCTTAAATTCAAAATTTGGCTATTTATTATTAATGTTTTAGAAAAAGATATGTATCTTTCTTTGTTTTGGGGAATGACATCCACATCACCCTCTACAAAGTTTAATGCATGAACAATGAAATGTGCATCATAGTGGCTGAGATTATGTAGGAATACTGGAACATGACGTGGTATCCTAAATTTGCTTATACAAACATCGTGTGCAACACCTCTAAAATTACCTGTATACCAATCAAAATATGAAATCTTTTTATCATCAGAAAATTCTATTTCACATATACAACAGAGTTTAGAATTCGCAATTTCCTTTTCATTTTCTGCAGTCAATGGTTTGGGGCATTTTTGAAAACTATTTTTCTTACTTATTATTTTTAAATCATCATATAAACGATTCATAAATATCTGTACACAATCTGGACCGCTATACGTTACATATTTTGACAAACTATTATCATATGAACATTTAATATAATATCCAAAACTATAAACTTCATGTTTGTGAACATTTTTAGTATACGGTTTATTTGGATCGTTAGAACACGTTTTTATTGGATTTAAAAAGGCTTCAAAATCTGCATATATAACGAAGGCTATCTTTAACTTTTTATGAAAATTTTCAAATTTTAATTGAGTATTTGACACTAGTTGTCCAAACCAATTTTTATATCTTTTATCTATATTTGGTAGTTCTACAGTAATATGTGAACAATCATATTGTCGATGGTTATTCAACCTTTCCTTTGTGGGGAAATGCAATAAACATCCATCGCATATATAAACCGCATGATTTTGATTTGAAATTTGTTTACTGACCAATCTTGATAAGTTTTTAATATAACAATAGTGGTAAGTCCTTTCTCTATTTATGAGTAATAAATTAATGTGACTATTTCTACGACATTTTGTTAAATATAGTGGACCCACTACACTATGCCTTTTCATTTCTTTATTAAATTCTAAACCGAATACATTGATACTAATATTATTTAAATTTTCAACTTTTGATATATCATTTAATTTAACGGGAAAAGATACACCATTAAATTTTAGTTTATTTACATGCATGCTATAGGACGATACTCGATTTGCGTTCTTACTCACTGGATATAATGCCGAAAGTAATGCCCATTGAAAACATAAATTGTCAGAGTTTTTTACGTTTATCACAGCTTTTTTATTACTAATATCTTTAGGTAAATCAATATATGACGTACCACGTAGCGGATTAAATTTATTAATATTCATGTCTAAGCAATTAATTTGTTTAAGACTCCACCCACTGTCTTTTTGTTCAAAAGCACTTATTTTATTTGTTATAGCATCACATAATGAAGAAAAGAAAATATTTAAGTCATCACCTCGAAAAATTATATAATTACATGTTTGAAAATCAAATGAATTTAGAATATCTTTAGTTTGTTGTATAAAATCTGCGTGTAGTATAAAATTTACTTTAAAAGCAGTATGTTTCTGCATAGATTCTTCAATCAAAAATAGCACATCATCTTTTATAGAACTTAAAAACAATTCCGGCGTTTCAAAATCTAACATAGATGATAAATCAGATTTATTTTTAATTTTATATGTAATTATTCTATTTCCAAAGGCTGTTTCAGCAATTGATACATTTTTAAGAGATGTGTGAGAAGTTAAAACATTATTATTATGAATTTTGCTTTTCAAATGATTGGTAAAGTATTTTCTAGTTATCAAAATTTTACACGTGTTACATTGCACCTTGTCGACATCGAGGTCTGCTGATATCCCGATCGATGATAATGAAGTTGATGGCCTATCTTCATATCTAGTCTTTTTCTTATTATTGTCATCATCCTTCGTACTACAAAGTTTCTTAGACCCCATCCCGATTTGATATGATTGTTTTGATTGTCTAAAACAAAGAAGAAACATATTTATAGAAGAAGAACAAAATAATTCTGTAAATTTTGAGATAATTTAAGAAGGCATACTCACGCTATGTTTTTCTCAACTACTGCACAAATATTGTACAATTCTTCATCATATGTGGAGTCTTTCAATCCACTCTCTGGAACTATTCCCCACAAATTATACATTCCATATTAGATTTGCGTTGAAGAAAGGTACAGATATAATTTTAGATTATGTTTCAATAAAATGGAAATATATGACACGAACTTATTTAAAGAAAGTACTAATAAAAATTTGTATTTACAAAAATAGTTTTTTTATATTCTAGCTATAAAATACACATGATTATTATATTCAGAAACTATAAGTAAATAATATATACACGAATATTAATTGAATGGAATGCGTTTATTACTTATTACTAAAGTGAGATTTTTTACAATTTTCAGTCTTAGAAATTTCTTTAGTTATTTCGTAAACAATGTTTCTAACGTTTGCAGAATTTTTGTGTTTATCATTTGTGTAATATTTAACTCTAAAATCTGCGTGCTTCCAATGTTCTGTGGAGGCTATTTTTGCAATCTTTTTCATGTCATATATTTCTATTTTAATAAGTTTACTTGAGCTGGAACCATCATCAACGTTTGTTGATAAACAGACGGTATTACCTTCTTCATCGATTCGAGATACAGTGGATGAAAGTTTTTTTCGTTTTATTATAGGACCTTCAAAGAATTCATCTAAAATCTTGGTAATAATATTTTGCTCCCTCTTTTTCTTTAGTTTTGATTGTACATTACTAAATAAATCCTGACTACCTTCATCCGATAGAGGATAGTAGTAATTTTTAAAAGTATTTTCTTCATCAATAATTTCCAGTGAGTTCTGTAAAAATATTTTATAAATTTAAATCTGAATTGATGATTGTTCGTAGTGTAGCGATGGTTTTTTAGTGTATATAAGTGTGGTATAAAGTAATAACAAAATTACTTACATTCATTGTTGTATGAATCTATGTCACTAATACTTTGTAAATTAAATTTATACTTGTATTTCACTTCACTTAGAAATACACGAAATATAACAAACTAAATGTTCACTATAGAAAAGACACTTTCACAATGTAACTCAAACAGTTCCAACCCTATATATATAGAAAATATCGCTCCTACACCATGACTCATGGGTCCAATGCACAAAAGGTTTGTGATAATGAATTCCGGCTTCGATATGAACAAAAGATATGAATAGGTTTATAACATTTTGTAAGGTGTCTTTGTTAGTCATCTTTCTATTAAACTATTGTTAAAAATATTTTGACTCATTGTTTAGAATTTTTTGTAATACTTTGGAACTTTTTTCTGTTATCAGACAATGAAACAAGTTGTAACATGAAACTGTTAGAAATGTTTGAGTCATAACTAACAAATTTTGGAATGCTTTCGTCAAAACGGTAAGAAGATATGAAGGTTATATAGATCTGTCTCATACTTTGATTCATATAAAAGCCAGGATATTGCATCAAGATTCCTCTAAGGTAGCTGCCTCAACGGTAGTGGCTCCGGTTAATAATTGGTTGCATTCAATCTTCAGTCAACTTGATGTCTATTTAAATCAAAAACTTATATCACCTCCAAATAATACATATGCGTATCGTGCCTACATGGAAACTTTGTTGAATTATGCTAAACCAGCTAAAGAATCTCATCTTACGTGTGGCCTTTGGTATGAAGATACAGCCAACAAAATGAATGAAACCGGCGAGGAAAATGGAGGATTTGTTAAAAGACAAAAATTAGCTTCTGAAAGTCAAGAAATTGAAATGATTGGACACTTACATGGCGATATATTTAACCAAGAAAAGTTCTTGATCAATGGTGTAGAAATGTCAGTTAAATTAGTTCGCTCTAGAGAAACATTTAACTTAATGGCCCCTTCAAGTGATTCAAAGTTTAAAGTATGCATTACAGATGCAACACTTATCGTTCGTAAAGCACGAATCAATCCAACTGTTTTACTTGCACATCAAAAAGCATTGGCTTTTTCTACAGCAAAATATCCCGTCACTCGAGCTGAAGTGAAAGTTTTAACTATACCATCTGGGATTCAAGGCAAAACACTTGACAACATTTTTTTGGGGCAAGTCCCAAAAAGATGTATTATTGGGTTTGTTGATAACGGGGCATTTAACGGTAATCATACTAAAAATCCATTTAATTTCGAAAATTACAACATTAACACATTTTGTTTATATATTGATGGTCAACAAATACCTTCGAAAGCTTTACAACCTTCGTTTGAAAACCATATTTTCACCACGGCTTATCATACATTATTTTCGGGTACGGGTATACATTTTTTAAATGAAGGGAATGGTATTTCGAGAGAACAATATTCGAACGGTTACTGTTTGTTAGCTTTTGATTTAACTCCGGATTTATCAGCCAACTCTTCAGGTCATTGGAATCTTATAAGACATGGCACTGTAAGATTAGAAGTTCGATTTGAGTCAACGCTTGTACAAACTATTAACTGTATTGTTTACGCCGAATTTGATAATGTTATTGAAATAGATAAAAACCGCAATGTATCCGTCGATTATAATAGTTGAATATATATATATTGTAAAAATATTAAATTTGTAATATTTGTATGTATCTCTTTGTGTGTACATTTTTGAATAAATTAATTAAAATGAACTTACTTTGTATTATTTTTAATAATCACCCTTTCGATATATAATAAGTTACTGTAATTACAATCGCACACATGTTTGCGATCTCTGGGGTTGGAAAGTTGTATTTTTAAATAAATATGAATACAATAGAACTACAGAAATATTTGAACGAAATACATCCAAGTTTGCGGTATAATGTGTATGCTGCAAATAGATTACCGATATACATGGAAACTCCTACTTATTTAATTAGTAATTTGGACCCCGATACAAAACCTGGATCACATTGGGTTGCACTACATATAGACAAAAATGGTTTTGGTGAATTTTTCGACTCCTATGGACGACCACCTTCTGGATATCACTATGCATTCTTAAAGAGAAATAGCCACCGATGGAGTTTCAATAAAAAAATATTGCAAAACAATTGGACTTCAGTATGTGGTCAATACTGTTTAATGTATTTGTACTACAAGTTGCACAACTGTACAATGAATTACTTTATTAATCAATTTGACATCGATACCATGTACAATGATATGTTATTATGGAATTTGTTTAATTACTGTTTTAAAATAAATGAATATGACTAATGAAGGAATGTAGACGGCTTTTTATTATACATAGAAAAAGTACCTGAGACCCCCCGACCGTAACACAACAATAGCGTTCGAGCCGAACAATAGACGACCCTTGCTCGGATGATCCATTGTTAATTGTACCCCATTGCTTTTGTATTATTATAGGCTAGTTAATGTTATGCTATCTCTGAAACGGTTAAAGCTACGCAATTTTAAATACTTGCATTCGATTCAGCGACCCTGAAAACCTTTTTTTTTTTTTTTTTTTTTTTTTTTTTTTTTTTTTTTTTTTTTTTTTAGGTCAGGGTTGCCGCCGTGATCAGTGAGCTAGAACCGATGAGAGAGCCAAAGGCGGTGAGCCAGAACCTGTGAATCCCTACTACTGTCACATTACTGTAGTATTGTGTGCTATGATGAAATGTAATAAGCAATCAAAATTTAAACTTTTTTTAATTTTGCCGGCATAGAGACTGACGGCTCACCTGAAGGTAAAGTGTTCCCGCCACCTGTAGATAACTGAAATATAAGGAGTGTAATTATTGCGTTGCTGAGCTATAAGGGCTTTTGCTCACAAGTTTTTCTCATGTTTTAGGTGATAGCCCGAACTTTTTCGCGACCGCGGTACATAAGTGCGAAGAGCATCATAATGACTTAATTCGGCCTGTTGTCTTTCGGTGTTAACTTGTGTATGTTCAATTGTTTATATACCTAGAGACCTTGATGACGGCGACTGTCGATGAATTCCCGTTACTTGATAGTCGCCGTCGTTCTTGGACTATATTGAAATTAAAATCAGGTACAGTCTAAATACTTTATCGAGCAAGTATAAAAAACTTATTATTAGGATTGATATTGTATAAACACCTTTTAAAATTGTATTTCTAGTTTTATTCTTTTGTTTTACTTAAAGAACTATTCAAAAAAAGTGTTTACCTATGTAGGTAAACAAAACTTGTCTATTGTACTTTTGTTTTAATGTGTTTGTGAACTACGCTCTGGAATTGCTGTTGTTAATTGCGTTCCTTTGCCAACGATTTCTAAAGCGTAAAACGCAATAGTCAATCTATCACCCAATTGTTATGTGTAAAATAATTGCTATGAGTTTACCTCCAACGCACCTGCGTGTACATCTGCGGAGTGAAGACTGTGAAAAGTGAAATTGCAAGATAGTACGTTCCGGGCTACCAATGAGTCGACACTGAAATTCATCACAAGTTTCATCGAATGCGACATAATCACTCCCAAACCTGTATTCGTAAGTAATGTCTACATGTACTGATATCAATATCACTTATGCAGTTTACATTTCATACAAATCCATAGACGTTGATGCATTCATAGTCACGGAGGGTCCTGTCACCCCAATCATGACCCTACTGTGATCATTAATGATGCCATCCCTCACGATGCTGTAATATAGGTCACTGTGCAAACATATCTCAGGGGTGCTTGCCCTGTGGGGATGGTTCAAGACATGTGGTTTGTCGGATAAAGTTTTATGTCCTCTGTAATTAGTTGAACAATGTGAATCAATTTTAGTGCAGGGCTGCGAAACTATGCTCAAGTCTTGAGCAATTAAAGAACTTTGTCAGTTTCATTTATTAAAAAGCCTAGTTTTTTGCTTAAATCTTAAAAGTCTAATATATAATCTGCTAAATGGGAAAGGCTTACAACTGAGAAGTAACTACTACTTGGTAGCATAAATATATCTATTGCAATAACATTAGTATCATTGTCTTATAAAAAATACATAGTTTTATATATTTTTGAAAATTATTTAGGTTAAAGGAGCGTAGAACGCCCGGCGGCGAACGTGCAAACAAAACTGCCAATAAATTTTGTTTCATATAAGTTGTGGTATGGTTGTGTGTGGTGGCAAGTAAAAAAACGCTGAATGGGAAGCTGTTAGTCCCAAATTTAATGACTTTTCTAAAAATATTACATGACCTGAGACCTTAGGCATAAAGTTAATCCCGAAGTTAGCAATAGTATAAAAAAAATTATAAGACAAACAAAAAGTGAAAATTTCTCAAACTAAAACTATTTTGTAAAAGCTTAAAATAATATTTTGAGAGATAAGTATACGACTATATGATACAAATATCATGTACTCTTTAAAAATAATATCGACACGCCCTATCCATATCGGGATGGGGACAAATATATTAGTGGCTGTATCTACTCTTTAATGATAATAAAATAAACAGAACTATGGTTTAATACACCGCAAAAAAATTGGTGTTATAAATTAATATTAATTATACATATATGTATGAGATAAACACGTCCTGAAGCTATAGATTGAAATTTATGAGCTTATACAAAATTTATATATCTTTAAAATAAATACAGCTTAATAGGGACTCTAATATTTAAGATAATGTTGGCTGTGGATAATCCGGCACCCTTTCTTAAAGCTATAAATTAAGTGAGATCGTGTACTTAACAGACGCATGTCGTGGCCATTAGAATATCCCTTGCAATACAATCGGTAAATATACCCTTCAGACATTTTTGTGATTTGCCCATATTTAAAACATTACATAAACAATTCTATTTCATAGCTCATAAAGATCGAATTACTTAAAATTTCTCCGTGACCTTGAATAATTGAGAATTGTGCTTTATTTCAATGGGCATAAGAAGTAAAATTGGGCAATACTGGAGATAAATAGATAACTTAGTGACCTATATCTCTAGAGAGAAACTAAACTGCATTAGATACGACTATCTGTAGGGAATAATATTTATAGGATGCATTATGCACATGACATTTTTATGATTTTGGCGTTACGTAGAAACTGTATATTCTTGTATATAATAATTTTTCCCACGAATTTTACGACATAAATGTTAACCAAAAAAGAAAATTTTGTTGTCATTTTACCATTTTTATATTTTCATAAAACTACCGTATAAATCTGTTATAACGACATCGAAAGGACTATTCATATTTAGTTGTAAGAACCGATAGTCGTAATAACCGGTGAAATTTTCGAGATACGATCGGTCATTAGCATTCCGACTGGACTTTTGTTCTGGATCAATACAACCGGTTATTTTGTTATAAACGATTTCGCCATAAACGGTTTTGACTATCGTCAGATTTTAGTAATTTTTTAAGGAAATGTGTTTTATCATTAATCGTTTTTAAGTGGTACGGTGATTGCCCGAAGTAGTTTATGACCACAGTATACAAATGTAAAGCCGGCATAGAGACACGCTTTCCACTCCGACGCAGCCTTGAGTTTCTTTCGGCGTTTCTTCTCAAGGTAGTCACTTCCGAAACGCTGGTAGATCACCCGTAGGGTTAGTACTTTATTTGACTGGCGGTTTAAGTCGACGTTCGTACCCACAGGGGTGCCCTTGGATTGCCACCCAACCCAAAAATTTCGCTGGCTGAGCACCTTCTGTGCTCGCCCCCTAAGCCCGATGAAACTGAAAATGCATTTCCCGGCAATCAGGAGTGAGACCGCTTCAAAAAAAAAAAAAAAATGAGACACGCTTTGACCTGTCGCGTTTCGGGATCAGCTTGTGCATATCCAGTAACTCATTTACCTAGAGAGATCTTCAGTTGTGGTATATGTGGGCCGACATGACGACGGATTTATATCCTTTGCCCAGTCACCTTGGTTTTTGGACTACACTATACTTACCATCAGGTGCACTGGAGTCACTTTCTCTAGCCAATGTAAAAAAATCAGTATATTTGTGCCAATTATCATTATTTAACTACTTTTTTACATTTTATCATGTTTAGAAGTAAGTACGTAAGTAAAAATACTTTATTTTCAATCAGCTAAAGTGTATCCATTTATGCTAATATGAAAATATATAATAACAAACATGAGACATAATACGTGCCAAAATATCTTTATAATTGGCAAGTAAAGCAAAGCAAAGTTAATATTTCTTCAATTAAATTCATCAACTTTGTTTTCTTCACTCCAGATTTTAATAGAACTCTTGACAGTCCAAACGAAGTGACACTGCAGTGAAAATGACAAGAAATTATTGTTTAATTCTTCGTCCCAACTTGAGAGGGGACAGCGCAGCTGACTCTCAATTGTCTACTAAATTACTGTTTGGATTTCACTACAGTGTTATTTGCACATGCAAATCAGCATTTTGTTTTCATTCCGTCTTTAGATGAAGCGGGAAAGAGACGATGTATATCTAAATCTGTTTGACGCGAATTTACATAAACTATTAAGAATTAGCAGCTGAGTTTAATATATTCCAAAGTGTTTACCAGGACGTGTGTTAGTGTTTGTTATTACTAAATCAATACTACATGCATTGCGCCCTTTTTGCCTTTAATATTTTAAATATATACAACATAAATAATTTTGTGTGATTTTCCATGTTTTTTTTTTTTTGGTAACCCAGTGAAAATCCGTTATGGATCGTCAGGGGGTGGTGAGGGCCGCCCCCCGGTGTGTCGGACTCTCACCGACTAAAACCACTGGGGTGCCTCTCCAAGCACAGGGTGCGCCGGACTACGGGAATGTGACTAGTGGTCTCACCGCTGTCCGGCGCGTAATCCGCCCAAAGGGCTTCCTCTCTCTGGTAGGGGAGTAGGAGAAGAGTGACACCACCCCCCATCGCCAAGTGGCGTGCGGATGCACGCGCAACACCACTGGGGCGTTTGACTCAAGTAACGGCCCCCTCAGGCGCGTCACCTGACACCCCTCGAGTTTGTCCCGTGGGCAGATTTTCGGCCCGGGACTCCTGCATAGGCTGCACCGACGTTGCAGCGTTGTCGGTGGCCTTCTTTTTAATGCCTCTCGGCTCCTTCAGCGGCTTTTTTGCGACCGCGCAGCTCTCACTGCCGAGCTCGTGCCGCGTCGGTCTTCCGGCGTCTGCGCAACGGACGCTGACCGTGCAACCCTGGACGCGGTGCCCTGGCTGCGCACACCTAAAGCAAAGCGCAATACGGTCGACCTTTGCGTTGCTGTGTGATTTTCCATGTATAGTTTTACTTATTCTGACTTCATTCATTTTGTATTAACTGGTGTATTTTATTTTTCAAGCTTGACAGCACGATGATACCACTTCTATTGTTACCACAGACCATTTAGAAGGAGAGGTCGCAAGTAATACAGATTTTTCTGATAATTTATCAATGAAATAACACTCATGCGTTATCACATTTATACTTGTTACTTAAAAAAATACCGCCATTTAATGGTTTCTAGGTCATTGAAACAATCAGTTTACAGTTCTTCGACATCAATCCTTTGAAAGTATTTATTAGTGTTACTATTTAGGTCACATATAAAATTATTCTATATGTGCCCTTCTGTAGCATTTGGTTAAATAGGTGAGAGTAGCCACTTTCTATCAAGTAGGGTGTCAACTCGTTTGCTACTTTTCTGCATAAACAATATATTTTTGTTTATGAGTCATATCTACTATTACTAGTTTTTTTTTGGTATAACATTCACATGTATATGTAGACTTATAAAATATTATTACAAGAATACTACAAGAATAAAAATAAAGTACTTATATTATTCACTATTACTTTTATAAAGAAAATACAATTGAACTGGATACTGATGTATTTTCACTTACAAGGTAACACGTTCACTGCGGCGTGGAGTCATTTCGACTCATGCTGAACTCGTGTGGTGTGCAAAGAAAAATAGTATCCCATTACTTAATGCTAGGAATATAATTAAGAAATAGAAGCAATTAGAATAAGTAATAACAATAAATGTAATTAGTAAAGAGCAAAAAGTGAGATATGCCTAAAATATCTCTAGATAGTTCTGATTTTTAAGATTGAAGGGTAATTTGACTTCGAAACGCAACAAAAATAGTCTTCCAATCTACAGTCACATATTACACTAGTTAAAAATATACTGTAACAACAACATTAATGCTGCGCAGTTTGTTGTAAAATGGGCTGCCGGTACAGTTTTTCCCCAAAGCTAAGGTATGAGGTTCTTCAATGGAACTTTCAAGAATGTCCTTCTCAGTCGAAAACGCAATAACAACGCTCCTTTAGTTGTAGTTGTTCATGGCCGACAATAACCACATTACATTAGGTGGATCATCATCCTGATTACCGGCAAAATAAAAAAAAACAGGTAAAGCTCGTTTAAATTCAGTTAAATTGAGTCTAAGTCTAACATTTTGTACGTTATCTTTAACATTTTGGAAAATACGTAGGAAAATCAATAAAAGTGTGCGTCCCCTCTAATGCAATGATGGATCGAGTCGCACTTATCTTGTGGCGACATCACTGACCAGTGCAAACAGTTATTCCAGTGGCTCTTTTGTTGTTGAACACCTACCCTAAGTACGCACACGCTACGGGTTTTTGTAGTAATGAACATCATTCATAAGTTCCGAGTAATACTACTCATTTTTATTAACACTAAAAGTCACTAAATTGCAGACATTAATATTAATTTAGCAGTTTATTTAGATTTCGTTTAGTAAGGTAATAATCCATTTAATAAATGTGATAGTAATAAAATTTTGTATGTATTTCTAATTTTTACATAAATAGGTATCCACTGTTCAACATTTATTTATAGAAATAATATATTCACTCGCCCGGTGAAGTTGTAAAGGCCTACAGCAATTTGTTACGTCGAAAAAAAATTCATTAAATAATATCTACAACTTTGTTGGTGGTATATTTAGGCTGGTATTATGACAGATGTAATAAACTCATTCCTTGGCTGTCATTTTTGCTTTCTGTTTTTTGTATTTATGTTTACAACAAGTGTAATCTCTACAGTTAACTTGTAAGAACTAGTATATAAAGGTATAGCAGTGAAAGCTGAAAAATTAGAACAAAACTTTTGTAGTTACTATTACAAAGTTTTGTAAATGTCACATGTTGGTCCGTTGATGTTACGAACGGATAACTAAGAGTATTGTGGCCTCATTTTCTTCTTTAACAACCGCTACTCACGCCTGCACTACGCGATAACCCCAGGACAGGCGTGATCTAACTTAATTAATTTAATTCTCACATTCAGGGTCATCGTGAAACAGTAACGTCCTAATAAACGTCGGTGACGATTGCCCAAATTTAATTACGCCGATGCATCCTAACCCTTTGGAGTGAGGCAAAATGGGTTCTAAAGTTCGAACGACACATGGGGCCGGACTTTTGTAATTTTATTAATGATGTAATAACTGTTCTGTCAGTCGCATGTGCGTGCCTATGAACGATAGTGGAGTCGTTACAGACGGGTTCGTGTTGGAGGGTTGGATTCGGGATCATCTATGAAATCCGTGGTATAAATGGCCATTAAATTTGCGAGTATTAAAATTGCTTAGGATTTTAACACTGCGCTTGCTGTCGATCTTTCAACAATTCTGTTAATTAATAGTTTTACTAAATATCTATCTTGTATCCATAATTTCACATTAATTATGAGGAAATATTTTACTCTGCGTTAAGCACTTGCACGAAGTGAAATTTGTTTATTATCAGGAAAGCAGTTGTAACAACTGATAAGTAACTGTATCCTGCAATTTTTTTTTTATTATTTCTTTTTGTGATCGAGATGGTATTTGTCTAGACGATTTCTAAATTGGTTCACACTTAAAGCTGTGGCTACGTCTTTTGGGAGATCATTCTTTACTCTGACAATCCCGTCGCTTATAATATTCTTGTGTAGGTTCTTTGAACGACTGGTACATAGCTTAAACTGATGGCTTTTGAGATGGGTGCTGTTAAATTATTTGATTTAATCTTTCTAATGTTATATTCTATATCAGAACTTTATACCCGTTTCCATGTCGTTTATCAACTGGCCACTTTCTTCCACTGCTGAACATAGTCCTCACCTAACAAGTGCCATTGAGCTCGGTCTTCGGCTCTTCTCATCCAATCCTTTCCTGTAACCTTTCGCAGGTCATCGCTCTACCTTCCCGGGGCGCTCCCCACGCTACGTCTGCACATTCGCAGTCTCCAATCTAGAACACGCCTGCTCCAATGACCATCGGTTCTTCGGCATATATGGCCTGCCCACTGTCACTTCAGCTCGCTAATACGTAGAACGATGTCAACAACTCTGTCGGATAAGGTCATTTCTGACTTCATTCTTTAAAGAGATGCCCAACATAGCCAGCTCCTTTGCACGCTGAGTGACTTGAATCTGGTGGGCTAGCTCAACCATTACTATCCATGTCTATGTCGTTAAACAAGACCATATCGATAATTTCAAGGTATGATTCGGAATCTAACCGTTGTAGCCCTGCAGTGATGACCCGGCAGCGGTCGTCAATTAGCGATACACCCGCTCTGGAAAGGGGTCCGATGTTAGGAACTGCGTAGCGCTGCCACTTGTCACGATCGCGAGCTCGACACGCCACCTGACAACTCTGCGCAGTCGCCAACATCAAACGCTTTACCACATAAATGCATGTAAAGTGGTATATCACTGTCAGAAATTCGCTGCTGAGCAGTGTCTTTCAAACTCCAAATACCGTCGTTACAAAATATACACAGTGAATGTCTACTAAATATTGATTGAATAATTTGCCTGTATGTTTATAAAAGTATCCAAATTATTTTACGGTAGTAGAGAATTACTTATTTATTTACTTATTGATTTACTTTTTATAGGGTTGCCAGTGGCCCGGTACAATTATTCATTTACACAACACGTATACACACACACATATACATAGACGTTGGTAAGCTATGATCCTTTTGGGATAAGTAAAGCTCGAGTGTACGAATTTGGTTTCCCAGCATAGGTGGAATGACTAGAGAAACACCCCAGGGGTTTTTAGTCAGTAGAAGTCTGAAAAGCCGGGGCACAACACCTTACCTCATAACGGTATATGGTGCATATAAGTTTTGCCCCCGGGATAACAAAAAAGGGATAAGTAAAGCTAAATATAGTATATAAGGAAAATACTTAAAATTTAAAATAATTAAAGTAAGACAAAGGAAAAAAGCATTAACAAAACAGTTTCTGTAAACCTTTCTTTAAATTACCAGTATTATAAAATAGCTCGTTAAAATTGTAAATTGTTTGGCTAATTATATTTTTATGGAATTTTATAAAAATATGAATGGAAGCAAGATTTAACTGTGAATGCCATTTAAAAAGGTAACATTATACCTCGATAAGAGCACACGTAAAGCGAGGGCGCGATATTAAAAGGCTTAGAAGTGTTGGTTCTGAAAAGCCTCTAAACATTTCTGAACCTCGCTCACTTGAGCACAATATTAAGGGTACTTTGGATTTAAGAGTAACCGTATATTATGAGTATAGCTTTCTTTTCCTATATATACAATTGTTTTTCATTAAAACTATAAATAAATTCGGCGACTAATATTTTTTAAGTCTAACATATTATTTATACTCACCATAAGAACACATTTCTCACCTTTGTGAAGCTAAGATCAAAATATGTATATTTTATTGTAATTAAAACTTTAGAAATTAGACTTCAGTATATCCTATAATCTAAACAGTAACAATGAAGTTAGCTTATCACGACCAATCGTGTTTTCAGGTCAGCACCTCACTTTGTTTCCATGCCTTTTTATGTTTCTTCAAAGACAGCAGCATGATAGAAACACTTCGAGTATTAGAGTTGCTAATATACATCAGCAGTGTCACCATCAAATAAGCCATCAACTTGTTTGTCACTTTTCGATAATAAAAAAACCTCTGAGCTTAAAAAAATGTGTGATTACAATCAGAAGAACTGTATAATTTAATATGTAAATAATAATAATATATCGTCATGCTATATCCATTTCTGGGTGAGCAGAGATACATTGGTGGCCGTATCCATTTTACGCTTGTATATCGTACCCAACTGGACCAATTATGCAGCTGATCGTCGCTTTCAGGGTGCTTACACATAAAATTTCTAGATGGCAAACGGATTTCCTCATAATGTTTTCCTTCACCGCTGAGCATGAGCCTAAATCTGTACTTAATCCGCAAAAACACAGTGTCGGGATTCAAACCTACGACCATACCCGTTAACGCGCGTAGTTAACAGTTCCTTACCTAACTCCCCACAGCCTTTATTAATTTACCATATTACCTATAATTATATACTTATCTTCTATCTTAAACATTTAAAAATCTTCTATCTATTTAAAAGATCTTTTTATGAAATAGTAATTTTATAACCTTCAATAGTTACAATGTTAATTTGCTTTTATTCGTTAACAAGTATTATATTTATTAAATATTTTAGGTGATAGTGATATGAAAAAAGAGAAACATTTTTTTTTAAACTACGTACAACAAAATACATTTTTAGAAACGTTTCTGATATCGGATTTATTTAAATTGGAATGCTTTCAATTGAAAAATTAGATTTTATTTTTACAGAGCCATGTATCTTTTCAATTAAAATGGATTCGATGAAATGTACTCCCCAAAACTGTGATTGAAAAGCTATGTAATACTGAGTTTATTGCAATTTTATTATATTCTGACTTGATTTCATTTTAACAGTGTATGTAGAGTAAGAAAAAAACTGTCTATTTATATGAGCGTAATAATACTTTTCTTATACTTGTCATTTAAAAATGTAGACATATACATATATCATTATACAGGTTTGATTTGACGATATTCTGCATGAAATTAACTGACAAGGAATAGGAAGTTAATCTAAATTATCTTTGTAAAATATACTTTTTATTATACAATAACCAACTTGTAATGTATGTACGACACGACATACATAAAATTATGACGTCGGTAGTTTTAAGTCACTTGCGAAATAAATGTAATACCGTACGCTGTGTTTAATTTCGAGAGCTAATTAATAACCTAAATTGTGATTGAGTATCCCTGGACATATTACAACTGAGTCCTGTTCTTCTGCATACCACTCCACTCCACTCTTCTTCACTTCTTCTCCGCTCGTCTCCATACTCTCTCCCAAAAACACCTCTCCCCTCACATCCGTTGTTTATATTCTTACCAATTTTAAATACTACCAATTTACGTAAAACCTTAACCAAGTATACCTACACTAAAACCGTTTTCACAAATCATTTTGTGTATTGCTGAATACCGCATGAAAATCTGTTAAGTAGGTTTTAAGTTTATCGAAACAGACATACGTGGCGGAGGACTTGTGTAGTGATAATGAAGTAGCAAATGAGTTGGCTGTCAAATGTCTGTCAAACTTATGGTTAGAAGTTACTGTCATCAATAATTGTGTATAATTGTCAACGTGCTGCTAGTTTTTCTTCCAGGATTTGAAGAAGAAAAAAGAAAAGGAGCTGAACATAGACGGCTTAAGGTATAATCGTTTGAAAAATTAATAATTTGAAGCTATTGTAATTGTATGGTAATTCACATACGTGTTATGTATTTATGCAAATCGAAATCATCAAATTGATTAACTCCACAAACGTTTTCCATTACCGAAATTGACACTCATAGAACCACACCTTTCCTGTCGAAATCATATTTCAGGCAATAGAACAAGGGCCCCGATGGCCGGCGCTTAATCAAGCAATTAATTTCTAATTGAATTACATCCGTCATCGGGAAGTGGACGCCGACCCTCATTTGGGGACAGGTTCGACCTACAACGCTTTTCCGATGACCTGTACGTCGCCTTAAAACTTTCATCTGAATTTAATTATATTTTTTATAGTTATGACTTTTTCATGGGCCTATTACAATTTTAAAAAAATATGCTTCAAAACATCTAAGTAGTTTAATTCAGTTCTTATATAATTATAGAAAATAGTTCCAGTAGAAAACTAAATATAGCTTATTCACTTCGTAGTAGTGGCCATATTCCACCAGAGACTATAAGTGGAATGATTTACTTCGTAATATGAAAATATGAGCTACTGATTAAATGTACACAACTATTGTATTTCGACATATTTCATCATGACTAACGCAGATGAATTCGTGGGCAGATCCTATTTGCTAATATATATATTCATATAAACTGTTACACCGATAAAATAAGGATTAAAGTGGAAGTATTTTGTAATTATGTCAAAACGAATAACAAAGGTAGAAATAAAGAAAAAATAGAGGTAAATAGACCAAGAGGTAAAAAAATATTGCAATAATAAATAGGAACTTATTGAACCTAAAAAATAGTTTCCCATTTTCTATCGGGAAACATTGTTTTATTACGTTCCATTACATTTTCATTCACGTAGGCGTTCTCTACGAGATGCTTTCCTGCTGGGTCGCTGATTAGTTAACTTTTAGAGCTCATTAAAATAGATGGTGCATTTGGTTCGTGTAAATTTCCCAACTGGCGGAAAATTAAAACGATACCCGCAGCGTCGCACCCTCCCAACCCTTCCTTCACACGCCGTTCATTGTGCAAATATGTAGAAGTGGAGCTAAATAGAAAAACTTCGCGTTTTCATACGTTAACTTCACTAGAAATTTTATCGTGCTCGCGGAAACGCATGCAGCGAATTTTACTTTTTTTATTATCGTTTTTCCTGCTATATACATATATATGTTTGTATATTTTTAAAATAGGGTTGTTTATTTTAAAATAGAGACTACCCAAAATTGGATTTTATATTATCATTTCTAATTTTCCTTACGATGTTTTTTTTTAAGTAGATTTCCATTTATAAGCAGAAAAACATTTTTCTACTGAAGTATAGCTTATTTCAATACTCGTGATTTCTGCTTGAAGTGATCATTTTAGAACGATAGGTTTTGATGACTGTTATAAAAAGATACAATTATAACAAAATCTTTATATTTAATTATAAAAATAATATATATGCTAGCATAATAGAACTCGTATATTCACCTTACAAGATTATCGTCAATATCTATAACTATTTAAGTTAAAACTGAATTTAAATTCTAAAATATTTTACATAAACAAACATTTTGGATTAATCTGTTTAAAGTGGTTTAAAATTTTGTTCAACAAAATGATATCAGTCATTCCCACGTTTGAAAAGACAAAAGCGAAATGGGTTCCTGATGGATATGCGTATATATGGATGATTCTTTAATGTGGAATGAATATACAGTTATCAGAGAGTTACAGGCAGCCCACCGGACCACAAGCTACTAAATACCATTCAATACATGAGTAGGTACTCATGACGAGTGCAGAATTGAGATTTGGTTTGTGAATTGCTTGTAAATTGAATACTGTGTTAACAATGGTGTCGTGCACTTTGTTTGGTGTAATTGAAATTTAATGTGTTACCAAACTTTTATTAACCTATCGTCCTGTGTCGGTATTCAAACATTTTTATTGAAACTTTTGTGACATATTTGTATACGTTTTCATATATCTATTTTTAATTTAAAAAAAGCCGGTCGTGTCGTAAACATAAGTATACCTAATAAGGTTATTAATAAAATATTACTTGTAGTGATTTAATTGATTTTATTCAAAAATAGTTTTTTAATGACTAATACAAAAATTAAAATCAGTTTGTAAGTCATTTAGTCTATTTAGTGATTCATTCTAATCCAATTAATTGTCAACGGTATTTAACTTCAGTTCTACAATACGAATATTAAGTTACAGTAACAATATTTTTTCTCACATAGAATTGTAGAAAAATAAGCCTTACTGGTTTGAATGCATTTTATATATTAAATCATGCATATAGTTGGATTTAAATAATTTCAATTATAACAAAAGAAATATATGAATTTAATTCAATCATATTTGCTGGTTTTATTATTATATATCGTATAACATGGGAAATAAAAGAGATATATATTTTTGTGCTTAAGCATTTCTGCAATAGCCAGAATTCAATACATATAAATGAGCCTAGATGCTTTGTAAAGAGTACTTACGAAAGTTGAAATCTATATTAAAAAATGAACATAAGTTATTTTTATATAATAGGAACTAGATATTTTTGGATATATACAATTTAGACTGCTAAGTAAAGGATATTTTATTGAATAAGGCTGTTAAAATTAAAATTAAAAAAAGTTTTACAATATTGTTACTACAAAATTTACATTATATTTTAGCTATGAATATTAAACAAAGTGTAATAAGTTCAACAGATAAGTACAGGTTAAATCTGGAAGCGTCCTAACAATTTCTCTTTACTAATACATACCTAATACAGCTGATATGCAATAATATTACTTGTGCTATTCAGTTATGATAACAAGTGGTTATATTTATAACTCATATCACAATATCTTACGTAGATTATATTTTTAGTTTTGTAAAAGCTTTTGATTTTCAGTTCACAACTCCAATTTACTTTAATTAACTTAATCTTAGCTACTAATGTCACATTTATGGCACGTCAAATTAAACTAAGTTTTTAAAAGTATTAAATCAAAATCTTCTTAAATAAATTAACCATATTATTAGGAATCGGTGATATCTAATGTTTTGCCTTGGACAATAGGCCATAATATTTTGTATTTACATTACCTACGATAAACATATTTGAGGTTAACATTAGTGCCAAACGTTCATTTGTTTCAGTTAATTAAGAAATTTTAATGCCTAATCTAATGATATCAAGATAAAAATTCGTTTATTGATATTCAGACGGACATATCAATTGTACTATCAATCCCGACTGTAACATGACAAAACGCATCAGAATTGATATTTTTAATTATAATCATCAAATAATTCCAATTGATCAAAACTTAATAACTACAGTCCGTATATATATTATATTTACACAGTGAAATAGATTCTATACAAAAAGACTAGTAATATATGTAATTCATTGAACAAAAAATCACTTTAAAATTGCGCGCTGAAGAAAATTAGGCCAGAAGTTAACATTTACATTTTGATGCCTAACAAAAATAGTCCTCCGAAAGAACTAAACATGTATCACTTCATGTCTTTCTAGTGCTACTAAACACGAATAAATTGTCATAAGTCCTTTTCAACACCAATAACTTTACGTGAGGAAGAACTCTGATCTTTCTTAGTAACGTCACTACACTATATAGGAAAACTTCGGTCTATACATCCGTTTGGCACAGTTCGCCGAACACCGGCAAGGCGTGATACTACCGAGTCACTGAGTCCAAGCGTGGGTGCGGTGCTGGAGGGAGATGGGACGGCTTTGAAGCAGTAGTCACCACTCCTTGTCCATGACGAAAGGATGTAAGCCGTGCAAGAGTTCGAGTTCCATCGTTGTCGAAACTAGGCCTCTCATACTGATGTTGCGGTCTTTGTCTTTGCCCATGCATTGCATGTAGTTCGTCGTAGCCACCATCTTCAATATAGTTTTCTTCGTCAGATTCTTCTTCACCAAACGCCCGATATGTAGTTTCAGTCTCGGAATTTTTCCTCGAGCTTACACCATACGTTCTGCCAATAAGCGACTGAGTCGCTTCTATTTTGGCATTTTTATCAACCTTTCGTTCTTCTAAACTTTGATTATACCTAATTTGAGCTTTTTGTGTCTTCTCCAGGGAAGGTAAATCGTAAAATTTTAATACATTAGGGGGGCCTTGAAAGTACTTTTCGCTGTAAACGTTCCGATTATAATAACCGCCGTTACTAGCGGGATATAGTTCTTCATCAGGCGCGTAGCGATTATCAAAGGAATCAACATTCTTTCCAGTTGGAGGGAACCATCCCTGTGAAAATTTACAACGTTAAGCAACAACTGATCCGTAAATTGTATTATAAAATGACTATCCTTATTATCACTTTAAGATACAAAAGTATTAACTACAAAATCAAGATTGATATCGTGATAGTACTTGTATAAAATATTAAGAAAACTCTAAAAGTACTTACGTCTTTTATACATTAAATTAAAAAAATATAAAATGGCGACTATACTCATTTTTAAGATAATATTTATCTAAGAGTAATAAAGACATAAAATACTGATAAAATATTCAATTTCAATGTATAATACATTATTGATTTATGTTTTCGGCTTACAAAAATATAAGCTTACCAATGAACTCACGCACTGTCTTGTGTTTGCAACTAACGTTACAGAAGCATATGCGGCAGGTGAATTGGCAGTTTTGCTCGTATTCCAATCGCCTGCATTTGCTCTCGCTGCAGTTACTTCTGCATATTCTGGTAAAACTTGAGCCACTTTATCATATTCTGAATTAGTCTTCTCTTGACTCTGGTTCGTCTGACTGCCTGACATACAAACTCCTGGTTGATTCTCCATCCAGAGCAAGGACTCTGTTTTAGTCACTGAATTCTTATTATAACAACTGCTCAAAGGATGTGACAATGATACTGCGGCTTTTATATTCATTTGAGTCACTAAACTCGTTCCGTTTGAGTCTAAAACAAATAAAAACACCGATTTAGTCGAGAAAGTAATTACGTGAACAATGCAATTAGTGATCGATTCTATAAAGGGAATGCAAATGATCTCGTTTACCGAAGACTTAAAGATGAAACAAACAACAAACAAAGCGATGGAAATTGGCTTAAAGGTAACTAGGTGAGTCAACAAACGAATCGCCCGGAGAAAACAAAATAGAAAACATTTACTTTTACTGGGTCTTTATTTCTGGGATTTGTATCATTCCTTTGTGCCCCGAATGTGAATGCAAAGTGAAAGAGATCCGCTGTGCTCGCGAGAGGGCTCGTGCTACCTTTCAACTCGAAAGTAATCTAGCCCCTTCCGACGCACGGCAAAGCCTCCATCAAACAAACGCTCGGCGCCCTGCACCACCCCATCACACCCATGGAATGTTTTTAATTTTGAAATACTGATGCTGATTCCATGGAAAAGTAAACGTTTCGAGATAAGCTAAATAACTGTTGATTTTAGAGTTACGTTATCTACATACATAGTGTATTGTGAATGCACTTTGTATAATCACAGATAGACGGAGCGACGTTTCAGCAAATATTAGTTTTTCTCGTTGTTCCAGTGCATAGAAAGCCTATCTTTTCCAGTAAAAAGTTCAGTTGAAGTAAAAATTTAAGAACACGGTCTAAGGTTGTTAATATTACGTACATAAAAATCGAAACTATGTACCAACAAAAACATACAATTGCAATCTAAGTAGAATAAATATGTGTCATATTTAGTTAAATTCTAATATATTTCTCATAAAAGCAAATATTTAAAAATAAATGTTTAGAAATGGAAATATAAATGTAATATGCAGAGTATTTGAAAAATAACCAATTGTAGTTAAGACATACCGTATATGTTTGGTAGAGCGGACTTTTTTGCAAAAATATTATGCTTCCGTATATAAATGATACCGCCAATCACAATTATTTTAAAAAGAACAATCGCTGTAATCAGAACGTAAAACCATGTTTCCATCACAAAGTCTCCGGCGACAATAGACACTTCACCGTTCGCCGGATATCTGAAATGACGTTAAATTATTAAGCAAATCAGACGTAAAAGACTTTTTAAAATCACAAATTTCAAGCTGGTTTTACCTTGACAATGGATCTAAACCCACGGAGCGTGAGTCGATGTTCAAATAAACTTTTTGACTTAACGGACCCAAACCGACGATATTTTCAGCAGCAATTTGCACCGAGTAACTGACACCAGTGGTTAGGTTGGTCATTATGAGGCTAGTGGCCTGATGTACAGTCGTGTTTATTGCCACCATAGATTTGTTCGCTGGTATATCTAACCAGTTCACAACAACATTATAGCCAGTAATGATGCCGTTCTGCAAATGTATCTCTGGCGGTGACCATTTCAAATGCACAGTTGTAGTGTTTAAAATAAACATTTCTATATTGATCGGCGATCCGTCCGGCACTGAAAATAAACCACAAACTTTAAACCCAGTTTAAACCTAATATTCCATAACTCAAAAGCTAATTGAAAGTAGATAGATATTACATAAAATGGAGTGTAAAATGATTCCAACGATCTTTTTATGGTTTATATATTGAACTGTAATGAAAAGCTTACCTATTGTTAATAAAATTACTAATAATAATAAAATATTTAAACGTATTGTAAACCTTCTCTTTTTTTCAATTGGATTTGAAATTAATAGATTATCATATACTTGTTAAATATACAATAATTTAAATTAATATAAACACTTACCATCGTCCAAAGTTTGTGCAACTCTGGAATTAGATGGTTTCCCCTCGAATTTCTTATAAAAGGGTATGAGGAAAAATTCGTATTTTGTGTATTTTCTCAAAGACGTTATTTCATAACCGGAGACGTCGTTGGAATGCAAAATAGTTTTCATTTCATATTCTGTTGTTATATTATCAAGGGGTCTGAAGTATATAAACAATCCCTCTAAATAGTAAAAATTTAGAATTTCCCACATAAGTTTTATGGTTCTTGAATCTATTGGGGTCGCTTCAATCAGTTCGACGATGCTGTCAGTTAGAATGTTGTTTCTGAATTCTGTATTATTGGAATAAACTCCAGACTCCCATAAAGAGTTGGAATCTTCGCCGATAGTTACAGAATCTGAAATAGAGCTAGGTCCTGATAGTCCATGAGAATTTTCTGCACGAACAATAAACATGTAAGTGATGCCAGTAGTGAGCAATTTTGCTACATAAGTAGTTTGATGAACCCGCTTCGTCATAACCACCCACCCTCTCGAGTTTCTCGGCGTGTTATTTCCTGAGAGTGTTTCTCTTGAAAATACTTCAACCTGATAGCCAAGTATGGAAGAAGATCCAATTTTATTGTTTTGGTTCCAAGTTATTGTGACGCTATTTTCTGTGACGTTGTAAATTAATGGCTTAGTGGGTGGACCAGGCAAAGCCGATATATCAGCGGCTCGAAAAAAGTGTATGTTAGGATTTATAGGATTATCCACTAATAAAACACCACTCCATACATATTTGCCATGCCGGGAAGAGGCAACGCAAGTATAAGTACCGCTATCGCTTTTATCTAAATCCTTCAATATGAGAGTTCCATCATTACTAACATTTCTCCTGTGATTTTGTATTAATGCTTCCCCTTCAAAATACCATGCTATGATTGGTTCAGGTGTACCGATAGCCGTGCAAGGGAACACTGCCATCGATTTGATAGGTAACGTTTGGTTAGAGGGCCCGTTTGTTATGATTGGCGGTGGGCGGTCATCGTCTGACGTCACGGTTAGTTTCCCTCTAACAAATGAACTGCCCGCGTAGTTTACAGCCGAACAAACCACGGTGTTTGCGCTATCGTTTTTGTTAGTGGCGTTAATTGTTAGCACGGTGACTTCATCCAGGACCGTTGAAGCGTGGTATTTGCCTCTTGATGTTCCCGGAAATATTATCGTTCGATTGCCTTCTATACTCCAAAACATTGTGGGTTCGGGCTTACCTGAACCATAGCATGTGAACGTCGCTATATTTCCGCTTTCAACATTTATTGCGCTAGGTCTTAGTATGACAGTTGGAGGCTCTAAAAATATATGTTTTGTTTTATTACTTATTCTTTGAAGTATCTGTCTGAATGATTGAATAAAACAATTTACGAAAAAAAAAATCTAACGCTAAGTAAATAAATAATATTATTTATTTTTGGGGAAAATAGTATTAACAACCTATACACTTATCAGCATTTGATTTGATGTAAAATCATGAAACAAAAGGTCCTTCAGCATTTACCATTGTTTATAACAAAGCAATAGACTTACCATGAACAGTCAAATACCCACTAGCGCTCACAGCACCAACAGTATTTTCCGCTTCACACGAATACTCTCCTTCATCATCCAAAATAACTTTATCCAATCTAAGGCTTCTATCATCCAAAACTTTGACACGACCGAGTGGCATGTTTCCTCCTCCAGCGGTCCGTCGCCATAGCACGTCAGGAAGGGGGTCCCCACCCACCCGGCATTGGAACGTCACGCTCCCACCGGTCTGCGCCACAACGTCCTCGGGGCCCGTGATTAAGTACGGCTTAACTGTGCAGTGAGAAATATCTGTCTGAATTATATGACAAAAGAGGCATTCACGGGAAACGCCGAATTACAACAAGAAATTAGTGAAACTCGCAGCTTAGGGACATGAATTGAATATGACAAATCTTTGTCAAATTAACGAAGCGAGAATCGGGGTATGAAACTCACTCTTGTGTTTGATATATTGAACTTACTATGTATTTTTAGTGTAGCTATAGCTGATTCACGTGTTCCTGCGGCATTTCTTGCAATGCATTGATATCTGCCGGCGTCGGTTTGCCTCGCATCTTGTATTACGAGATTACCTCCATCAACTAAATGCATTCTGTAGTAACAAAATAAAATTCAATAAATTGTATTTGTTTATACAACAATTCATTATAATACGTCTAGAATGAACTCATTTCAATGTAACGAACTCATTCAAATGTAGGGCGGAATAATTCAATAGGAAATTAACATTTAATAAGGGGTCTGGTGAGTCAGAACTATTGAGATTTTTACTTCATTGCTTGTCGAGCTCTTCAAAATATCCCCTTCTTTTACAACTTTGATGTACCCTCCCTAAGGCTGTTAATTATTTTTATGCTCCGCCATACGTAATAGCGAGCGCCCTCACGATGTGAGTAGCAAACTCATAAAAATTCATTGAAGATACGAAGTGAAATAAAATTGGCCGTGAAATATGCACAAACTTTATTAATTCTTGCCTAAATTGTTTTTAATTAAAAAGTTATATAAAGAAATTCATCAAGATAAGTTATTCTAGCTCACACACACAGTGTTATCAGGGTTGTATAACTAATAATATACTCGTATTACTATGAGCACTTTACATAACTATCGTCCATATAATACTCAATATAGGAAAATATTATTTAACTTAGTGAATTTTATATGAGACTTGTTTCATAATATATGTACTTCATAATATATGTACTGATAAAAAAGGTCAAGCAAATACTTAAGCGTAGTCTTTAGAGTAATGTAAATATTTACACCATTCACTTAACAACGACCACGACAAAGTCACAAGATCATAAAAGAAAGCGGCACGCTCGTCAAGCTTGCATAGATTAGTAGCTTTAATTGCTTGTGAAATCGCACAACGATTAAATTTAAATACCATGCGATGTATCCAATATCAAACAATTCTATTCGGGTAGCTATTCACAAGGATATCGAGTTTCCAGCATCCCATTTAGCTGCATGAGAACACTCAGCGACTACTCTCAAATTTGCTCCGAACTACACTTTGTCAAACTAAGTACCGGGTTAACTCGTAACTTTCATTGGATATCTGAAACTTCTTATTTTAATATTATATCTGCTAGATTTCCGATGTTCACAATTTTTGTGCACTCCTACAAGTTTTGTTCTAGTCAACCAAGGTGATTAACATAGTAATGATATAGTTGGTAAAGCTCTACTAAACAAGCAAAATTACTTATGTGTTATACTAACCGAGAGTCGCTGTCGAAATGTAAAATCTGACCGTTTTTCTTCCAATAAACGTTGGGTTCTGGAGACCCTCTCGGTGGGGAGCATTCTAGTATCACAGTGTCTCCTTGCGCTGATTGAGTTGATACTGGTTCTAGTCTGAATTCTTCACGAAGTACTGAAATAAGAAGGCTGTCACATTTTTCATTTTTGGTTTTAAATTATATTTTATTTACGAGTTTTGATCGCAGCCTCGGTTTAAGTTGTTGCATCAACTAACATCGCTCAATTCAACTATAGAGAAAAAAACAAACAAAGAAGTCTACCACCGATGTTTAAATTAAAAATGTTGAATTCATAAATAAAAATACTATAATACAAAACCAAGACTTTTAACTTACCAGCGACGTGAAGCGTAGCATTGCGGCTTCTAGCAGTACCGTAAGGATTCGTAGCTTCACACCAGTATACGCCTGCATCTGAATGAACTCTTCCATGGGTCACTCTTAAAAAGAACAGTCCACCGGCTGGCAGAATACTTCTGTGAGTATCAGATACGACCAAAGTGCCTCCTTTGTACCATTTTATCATCGGGTTCGGTGACCCACCAGCTCGACAGTTCAGAGTGGCGGGTTGGTGCCTCGCAACGGTGACGTCTATGGGCTGTTCCATGATATACGGAGCCTCTCCACTACCCGGGTAGTCATCGCTTATACCAGCTTCTATTGTACCTGTATAGAAAGAAATACATATTTATATTTATTTATTTTAAAGGGAAACATACAGCAATATAAAAATGATAACAATATACACAAAAAATGTTACATAAGCCAGCAAAGTTTCCACAAAAATTAGTACAAAAATAAAAATCAAGCTAATAAATAACAATAAAAGAAAATCAATCAAATATACATACATATATATGTTACATATAAATAGTACATTTATATAAAAAAATTACATTATAGAACAAAATTGAACTTAGGCTAATATTTTCTCTCTCACCATTCGTTTAAAGGGCCCAAAGGCACAGGACAGTATATCTATATCGCAAAAACGTACATAAAAAGTACAAGTAAATTAGGAAGGTCAGGGTTTTCAATGATTACCCTAAAATCAGATATACAACTGGACTGTACACAGGGTTGGTATGTAGGTCACATAAACTATAAATTGTCGGAAAAAAGCAATATATCATCATGTTATATTCCTTACGGGGTCAGCAGAGATACATTAGTAGCTGTATCCACTTTCCGCTAAGATGTCGTGCCGAATGTGACAAGTAGCGCATCTGATCGCAGCTCTCAAAACACTTACACATGACAAGATATTTTCCTTCACAGATGAGCATGGGGAGCCTAACTCCACACGTAAGCAGGAAACCCAGAGGTACATGCCTGGATTCTAACATAGAAAAATTCGTGTTGCAGCGAATGCGAGCGCCTGTCCTGTTTTAAAGCGAGCACTATGTCTTTTTCTAATTGAGCAAATATAACAACGATATTAATGGATATATACACATTGTATTTGTAATTCAACAACAATAATACTAGTTGTATAGCTCTTTGTGTTAGTTTTCAAAAAGACTGCTAGTGTTTTCCAGGGATTGAACCTATAGCCGTTTGCAGTTCGTTGCGTATTTCGCAAGCATATAAGATCCTTAGTAACATAACTAATTAAAATAGCATATCAATATCAAAATAAATGTATTCTGATATAATATACAAAAATATACTTAATAAGGTCTATTTAATTCCCTGCAATGCATTGATTACGGTATAAACACTTCAAGTCAAGGGCTATTACAATTGGCGTGTAGGCTCAACTACCTAATGAAAAGTGACGCTTAGACTTCGTTCGGTCACACCCTCAGCAATTTTCTATCGGCATACGAGCTTTATTTTAAACATACCCAACAAAAGCCCTTTTATTACGGTTTATTTTAATAATAGGTGGAGTATGTCATTTGCAGCTACTCTAAAGCATCGCACAATAATAATGAGCCGTAAACATAGGCTTGCTGGGTTTCCCCTGAGGATGCTGGTTGGTGCCCCTCTATGCATGCAGCGAAACGCGCAGATGTTAGTTTTTGACACTTGAATTGATGTATATCTATTGTTACACGAAGCTATTGTAGCAACGTAAAAATCGATACGCGACAAAAAATTCGATTCGGTGTCCGATGTGTGAATCGCGTTCGACTCTATTTTATCAGAAGGATATTTCGGAATGAACCCAATAGAGATTACTCTTTGTGTAATTGTGTTTATTTATTCACGTGTCCCCGATCTATAGATGCGGTACGTTACAACGGCTAATCTATAATTGAATCTGCATTTGATATATTAACATTCGATTTATATACAATATTTTGTTTTGTGACAAAGTTTTCCGTTACTTTTTTGTCCGATTTGTTCTTATATTTATGCGGTAAAACGCATAATTGTCAGTACTCTATACTAAATCGAGAAACGGTTAGTTCGAAAACACAATAATAATAATAATATTTATACAGGAAGTCCCTTGATCTAGCTCACGAGGTAACTGACGTGTGGGAGGTGGCATCCGCTGAAATCATCCCTATTGTAATTTCTGCTAATGGCTTGGTTTCAGTTAGCCTACTAAAACACCTGGACAGGTTGGGTTTCAGTGATGATGGCGCGTATGCAGAAAGCAGTCATTCTTGATACTGCGCGAATAGTACGCAGGTTTCTATCTTTGGGGCCCTAATCTCTGGCCGTTTGTGCTTATGCTGGAGGTTTACCATCCCTTGCCTAATGCTAGAGTTGGGCGGGTGGGTGAGGAGTTTGTAAATATAGTTCATAATAATATTTATTAACAATTACACACATTGACCTAGTCCCAAATTAAGCTTGCGCTTGTACTATGGGTACTAGACAACGATATACATACTTAAATACATATATACAACCATGCTCATGATACACTCATCTGCTCATCACAGAAAAGTTCACCACTATCGGGACTCGAACCCAGGACCTTAGCATCGTAAGTAAGGTCGCTACAAACTGCGCTATCAGGCCGTGAATACAATTACAATTCAGTACAATTGTAGTAAAGAAAACGGTGCTTTTATATTAATTGTTTCTATTGTATTAGGATATCTCTTATTTTAAATACCTTCTATAAGTACTTAAGTAGTTGGTGAAGCTTCCACTTGACATCTATAATGCAAGATTTCTCGTGTCCACGACCTGTGTGACAAGGTCATCTTCAAAGTTCAAACGCAATATCATATGCGGAAATCGTATTGTTTACATGCATGCATACAAATCCAGTGTTTTATATATTTTCGAATTTTAGTTAGTTATTTTTATATTAAGTAACTAATTTTTTTTTCTAATAGTAAATAGTAAAAAATATACGATTACTATCATTGGCATCAAAAATCTTTAACCAAAAATATAAGAGCTCCATAGATATTAAATATTTCTCACAGTTATTATTGTATTATAACATATTATAACAGTACAGGAACGCCACGAAATTTTCCAGAAATATTGTATGAATGTGACATGATAGATCAAAATAATGTTTCAGATGTCACTGTATCGTGCTTAAAAACATTCACTTGGAATAGATCAATAGATAACTTCGAGTCAAATGAATAGTAACCACGGAAGAGCAAAAAATATTGACCATATTATAGCAGCTTGCGCGACAGCAATAAATTAACTGTCAGACTCGTAAAATGGCTGAGTGCAGTACCGTTTTTTAATATCGTTTATAGATAACTTAGATTATATCTGGAAAAAAATGTATGTCGTATAACAAAGAAGTACCACCAGCAACTTTTATTTAATGATATTTAATTTAAATTAAGATTAATCTTTTATTTGCTTATACAGTATGCTTCAAATAAAATTTATAATTTTATATCTCTAGTAATTTGTTGCTAAACGTTAAAATAAAAGGAATCGTTTTTATATCACTTGTATTATGATTTATCATTCTTTACACAAAAATATTGAATATGTTCTTAGGTTATAACTCAAATTTTGAAAATTTACACAAAATATTAAAAGATTATTTCTATTAGAGTATAAGCAAATTTCTATGTCAAAATGAATTATGGTTTAATTTGGTTAAATTTTGACAATGTAATTTATTAGGCGATATTATTAGCGCAAATATTGTACTTACTATCATTTTCATCATACATATATCGATAAGGAAACCATCGAGCTCTAGACAACACTACTAGTACATCGATGTATAGAACATAAGACGTAGCGGATAAAAGTAAGATTTAGCAGATTGCGAAGGACATAAAATATTGTTTATGTTTATATCGACGCGTACGTTACTTTATTGCGCGTAAACCTATCTTTATTACATAGAAGATACCCGTTAGAAGTCTATCGATTATTATATATTTAATGAGATAGATATCTTTTATAAAGTTTATTTGATGCGGTATCAATTTTTAATTATATTTATAGTATCAAACAATAATTCTTTTCAAACTATACAGAATATTATTATGCCTATATCGGTGCTATTAAATTTGATAAATCAGTTTTCTAAAAAATACAATTTACAAAAAAAAGAGATCTATGGTCGTTTAATCGATTTAATCAAATTATGAAAATTATTACATTAAATAAAAATTATTTGATGCTGACCTAGCTTGCCACAAAGCTCGACTTTATTCTGAAGGCATTTATAATCATTTAAAAAGTATTATTTTAAACTTAGTTACATATTTTGAACTATTAATATAATTATAGCATAAAATAGTGAAAAGGAGATCAAAATTATATTGTTTTATGAGTGGGGGTGGATGCGTAGAGACCTGTGTTGAATTTTATATAAATTACTCAAATTTACTTTCGTAAATGATGCTAAGCATTTATCAGTAAAATACATAAGTTATAATAATCTTAATGTAACATAGTGTATGAAAGAAGTTACTAAAGCTCACACACGCCAAAGGGAGTGATTTATCAACTCGCACGCGAGTAGTTACGCTCTATTGTTCAAAATATCTTTGTTAAAAAAATCGCGAGGGTGATGTGTCCCCTTGCTAATTTATACCGCTGGCACATGTTGACACGCGGCGTAAGAAAAAATAAATAAAAAACAAATCTACACGGACACGACTTTCGCTTTTAAAATCGTCAGACACGCGGCCCGGCAGCACCAAATGTTGAGTCCGTTTGAAATAAATCTTTAATGTTTTTTGTTGGTTTGAAATTGATAATGCTCAACTGAAACCATAAACTTTGGGTTAACATGTTATTACTTTTGAATATAGGTTTATACTTATACGTGTAAATTTGGTCTCTTTGATTTATAAGTTTATGAGAACGAGTAATCACACGCAATCACAAACATCAAAGTGTTCGGCTGCGAAAACGCTAAGTAATAAAATACTTCAAATGCATTTTCCACCAATGAACTATGGGATATTTTGATCTTTATTACATTAGTTACCTCTTTTTTTGGTGACCCGGGGAAAATCCTGCTTAGAATCATCATGGCCGCTGTGAGGGCAGCGACCATAGTGTGCCAGACACTTACTGACTAAAACCCCCGGGATGTCATTCTGATCACTCCACCCGGGCCACAGAATCCAGATTCAAATTAGGCAGATCTAGAACAACCTATTTGGGCTTCATCTCTGGGAAGGGTGGGTGTAAAGAGCCCACTCCTTCAAACATTTTCACGGATGGCACGCCGGACACTGTGTGCCGCCTCCCTCTCATCCGGACAGCAGTCTCTCTCAAGTCTACGGCCCGAAATTAATAACCTCTTGAAATGTCTCGGCCAGAGACTTACTTTGACTTGTGTCGTACTTTTAAAAGAAAAAAAAAATATTCAATTTTATTTCTAATAGGTATTTATTTCGGCCAATTTCCACCGACCTGATAACTTAGGCTGAGGTTTATAGACGCTATTTCTACTTTGCTTAGCAAAGTTCTAAAAAATAATTCGTATTGACAAAAAACTGTATAAATAATAGGAACTTGCGCATAGTATTCACAGAGCCAAGTCCATGTTGACAAAATCGGTGACTTACCAAATCGTTTGACATTCATTAAGGAATATTAATTGTAATGTTTTAATAAAGTTTAAGTAAACTTGCGTCTCTAAATCTCAGCCTAAGTCGCTAGGAACTAGTTATTCATATAACTACAGACTTTCAGTCGCTGTATACGTGTGACGATATGAAGATGGTGACTGTTAATGGAGTTGTCCAGTTTTTCTTAGACAAAAATTAACTTATTAAAATGCACTATTTAGCCATTTAATTCTACCAGGTTCGAATATTGATAGCTCTAAGCTTTTCTGTTATGAACCAATTAATTTGTCACGAGTTCGGAATGTACATCTTTATCTACTAGCTATATTATAAGTGTAAACCTGGCTCGGAACTGGGTCAGTGTTAGTTGTTATACACAATGTTAACCCATATGAGCATAAGTAGTCTATTTAATTTATTTTCTCTTATACGTTTGCTCTATCTCTTATTTGTTTCATATATTTTTACTATAGTATCACTAATACATTTTGTAGTCGATTTGTTTATTGTATGTAATAGTTTATTTTAGTATTATTTATTTTTGAGTGGGTGTATTGCTATTATCTAAACTTATTATTACACTTTATACTTAAAATTATTTAAGCTATATGTTATTGTATTTCTTGTTTCTTATGTTTTTTATTGCTTAATAAGGTGTAACTCGACCGGACCCTTCACGAAAATCAGCGCTGCAGACTTCCTCTGTGGCTTTAAGCTCATGAAGGTCCCATTTTTGCCATGTTAATATGTTTTTGTATTTTGCTTTTGTTCCTGTGTGTTGTTTCAATTACTGCTTTTAAATTTCTAGTATTTTGTTAGTTTGTGGCGAAATAAATACATTTCATTTCATATAAGCAGTTTTACCTGGCTATTTTCGAATATTACTTAATAATACTTATTATCACTTAAATGACAAAACCTTTAACAACAAAGATAGATACAGTCAGTGAAACGGCAGTTGAAGAAACAAAAAGTAAATTGTCAGTAAACAGTCAGATGAAATCAACAAACATTTCAAGAGTTCAAAACCATCACCCTAAGTAATATGATCGTCGTTTGATTTTTCGAATATCTAATTCTAATGGCCGTGATTGGATCCCTCAGGAGGTAATCATGATTTTCTGAATTTTGAACACGTGTTCAATTTTGGGACCCCCTTTGCAATGTGAAGCCGGCTATGTTATTATGTTCAAATACTATCTAACTGCGACTTTCAACTTTAATTGGCTAGGATCAAAGAAAGTTTTTTTCAATTACATTAGTCAGGAACAAAAATATTCAAAATTATCAGAAAACTAAAATTGCTTTTTTCAAATTTTGTTGAGTTGTATGGACAAAGAATGCTCTTTGTTATTTTAACTCTAGTGAATCTTTCTGCTAAATCATATTTACTTATTATAGTTCCTTTTTTATTGAATATTCAAAGCATTATAGTATTAAAACATGTATGTATGTATGAGTTACAGCAATAGTAAAAAGGAGAAAATATTAAAACTCTTTACGGAAAACGGTTTGAGAATTAAAGGTGTTATTAGAATATATAATAGAACATAGAACATGAAAGTTGGGTATACATTAAAACTCAGGTACTATGAAGACTTTTATGTTTTAGTTTAGAGTGTTTACCATATATATATATATATATATATATATATATATATATATATGTATATTTAATATTAAGCAGACAACCAGGCGTTCCATGTTCAGATGTGTTACAATTTAGTATCTTCATATGGAAGTGATATTTTAAAATAAATACATGTTTTTAAATAAGTTACAACCGAGGGAAACAAACAGAGTGACATGTCACGGCTAATGAAATAGCACTTAACGGTGCAAAAAACTTTACAAGCTCCGCAACACATGTGTTCAGAATTAACCGTTTAAATTCGACGGATGGACGGATTACTTTAATATGAGTTTCGTGAGTTACAATGTTTGTCTTGTACGAAGTCCTGAAGGGACAAATTGTTGATACAGTGTCATCTTTCATAGGGTCCGACTTACCTTGCTCAGGGGTAACAGCGATGTTTTGAATTTCCTAGCAAAATTATTATTGCATTTTAAACTTTATTTTTTGCGCAATACGGCGTTTGATGTTGGCGTGTGTTTTGAATTGTGGCCATTTATGTTATAATTTTTAGGGAAATGTGTCTTTGACAGTTGCAACTTTAGTCGCTTTAAGATTGTTGATGTGACGTACGACGCGTGGGCAGATGAAATAACATATCAGAGTGTAGTCAAAGGATGCTGGGATACAATTAGTTACATCTTTATGACTATTATCCTGTTACTTTTATTAGATGTAATGCTTGTAATGTAGGAGGAAAGTACAGGTACTTATATAAATTAGGATATACGAGTTGTATGACTACACACTATTCATAAAAATAGACCTGGAATTATTTTAATATATTTTAACGAATTTGGTGAATATATTAATTAAAAATGTAAAAGAAAGATAAATGCAGAAATCGTGTAATTTGAAGAAGGACCAATGTCATAGACGTAGATATTTGGATTACTAATGTTTAAGAACTGATAACCGCTGGAGAAGGCGGATTTTCGATGGAGATAGCGAATTAGAAGACGTACGGTAGAAAGAAACACTTTCCGGAAAGACGGAGCCATCAGTTGCGAACGAAAGCCAGAAAAAACTAACAAAAGCAGAAGTCAAGGTTTGACGGTGCTTTTTTGGAAGTGCGTTTTATGACTTATCAGAAGTGGATTAAAGATTAGTAATGATATTTTGATGACTTTAAAAACTGATCTTACGTTAATGATGAAAAGCTAAATAAAAAATATAGACATTTATTTGGGAATACTATATTTTACAATATTTGTTGTCCATTTACACTACTACATAGTTTTATTAAAATATCTATTGGAAGATTAACTCCAATACTTACAAGGAATTTGTAAATGTTTATCATCGCTATAATATTGTATCAATTTGTATTTTTCTGTGATTTTGACTAATAGCTTCACAATTAATTAGACTGAGTAACCTTGTTTTCTCATGCTGTTGAGTTACTTAAGAGTAAAATGCAAGAAAATAAAGCTTTATAAAACAAATATAAAAGTTGGAATTGAAGGTTAAATTACTAAAAAGTAGCAGGGCTGCGGCGTTTTCGAGTCCACCTTAATAAGTCTTGTAAGCAGACAACGAATACAAATAAAGAAGCGAAGCTTGCAAAATAAACGCTATCTGATCGAGAGTTTCGGAGAGATCGAAGACACAAAAGGTCTTTTAGCGATCGTCCTTTTCGATAACTTTAATGATTAGCTTCCTGACGTCTATATTATAGAATCAGCAAACACGATAAAGATCTCTTAATGGTACAAAGCGGCAACCTTTAGTTTATTACAGCGACTATTATATACCGACTAACACTATTAGAACCTTTGTTACTACAAAGTATAGCACACGTAGTCCTTTTTAAATAAGTCGTGTTGTACTTTCCGTTTTCTCTCTTTAACCGAATTCCGTCTGCGTCATACGTAACAAAACTTTAAATACGTTTTATATTTTAGTCGTATAAAAGTTCGGTTTATGGGGGTCACATACGCGTCAATATTCATAAAAGTCAGTTATGTTTAGCGGTAGATTTTTTGATAGGAATCATTTTTCAATTCTCCGCCTCGAATACAATGACGGGCACTATATAAGAGCAAGCTACATCTATTGTAAAGCCCCGAGTTTACTGTTTATTTTTATTATTTCTTTTTACTGCATTTTACGCGGCATACATCACAAATTATACACAAAAGATAGGCGTCGTTTAACATTAGCTTAACTTCTTTACGCTTTGATAGTTGACTGGGGTGCTCAATTTGTTATATCGACACAGTTTAAGTAATTATATTACTGTGACACTATTATGCTGAGGGATTAATGATGTCCAAAACGGAATTTTTATATTCTGGTGATTGTAAAATAAATTCAATAGACAGATGTGGGTCGGTAACGCATGTGTGTTTTGTTAAACTAATTAAATTAGTCAAAGTTACGCTTTCCTCTCTTCCTAAAATATTAGTCTCAAGGGTATCATTATGTTCTGTTTATTTGTAACGTTTTTAAGGCAAAAACTATGAACTTTAACTTAATTCGTTTTAAGAACTGTTAATTTCGAATGAAACATTTAAATAAATTATTTTATATACGGAATATATTTTATTTATTTTGCTGCCATTTATGTATAATAAATCCCTATGTTAATTTTCTTTAATAAAAAACATTACTTTGACTTATTTATTATTATGTATGTGAAATGTGTGTCATGTACGTAAGGTTCTAAAAAGGGCAGTGATTAAATAACATTCTAGAAATCAGGAAACTTAGTTACATTTTTCGTATTGCATTTATCTATAAGCGGCGATTTTTATTTACCATCAAGTGTGTCGTCAGCCTGACAGCAGACTTGTGTTAAATAAAAATGTATGCTACAGACTAGGATTGAATAAATAGAAAGCTATGAACATAGGAGACCTTATTTGAATTTATACATAGAGAAATAGTTACCAGCATTTTCCCAATTTTTTATCAAAATGAAAAGTTTACTTTCTTTATATGTTTTATTCAGATATTTATGGCATAACCCCTCTTTTTTCCACACGCGATAAATAAAAGCAATTTCTCAAGAATGACACGGCTATTTTCGTCGCTAAGTGTTGCCACAAATCTAAGATGGTACGGCAAGGCACTAAATATCAAATAGTACGGGGGAGAGCGACCCCCAGAGGAGAGCGAATGCCGAGCTATTAGCGCCTGTGAACTTTGACTCCACTTCTTCTCCTATATTTATTTAAAGTATATCAATAAATCAATTTGTCAAGCAGTATGTGTTGATAGTCTAATCTAGAGACATAAACTGAATACAATCTGCATTGTCTACTTTACTTACCTACTTTTAAGATATATTTTTGTGTACTGGCTAGATACTTTTTTTATCCTAACACGCCAAACTGACCACACCGTACCTGATGGAAAGCATGATGCAGTCCAAAAACGGCAATGACCACCAACAGCAAAAAAACCATCGATAGTAGCAGCGATCATGACGGCCTGCACAAATAACTCTTCACTCGTTGCTTAAAAGACCCAATATCATAAAACGATGGAAACACACTCGCCGGAAGGGCACAGCCCAACAACTCGGCAAAAGTAAGAGTTATAGAACTTCTAAGTCCTAGCCGGGATGGGAGTTAAAAAAAACCTGAAGAAAAGTACAATATAGACCAATAACGGTAGTGGATATCAAGGGACGAGAATTCATTGTAAATCGTCTTTACCATGTCCGCCCACATATATCACTATAGAAGGTCTCTAGATGTATGAACAACTGGACGTTCTGCCTGATTTTAAAACTCTGTGCACTACGATACTGCAACAACTCACGGCTATATTCTGATAAATAATATATTTATATTTTGACTACTTTGAAATAATATACAATCAACAAATATCTGCACAATCAGTAATAATAAATCGAAATACTATATTATATTAATGCAAAGATATAAGAACAGTTCAAACGTCACCTGGGTAAAGACATACGAGTCCTAACAAAGATGTCACCACAGCTAGGGTGTCCATAATTGCTATCACTGCCACATCTTCAATTAACCTTTCGAATACTTGATAACAGCCTCTGCAGTTGCATGATTACGTTCCATCTGTAAATAAAAACATAATTTTATTACATTGTATAATATTTTTTATACTCAAGTAATTATTTCACTTATTATATGGAATCCTTCAAGTAATGAGTAAATCGGATTTTGTTAGGCGAGCACGCTTGTCATAGCACTTCATCAGGTGTAACCGTTTGTTAACCGTTTGAGTGCAACCATTGAGATTGAATTCAAAACCATTCTTCTTATGATACTAAATAACACCTTTTCCCAATATTTAAATGTTCTCCGTTTGTCCAGGTATGTATACAACATTTTATCAGACTCATTTACACCACCCATGAACCTATTATAATTATGAATTACAAAAACAAGAGCAGCGATTTTTCGGTCGCCACAATTTTGGCATATAACCAGAGGAGCGAAATTTTGCTCCTCCGTACCCAAACGGTTAAACGCGAACCAGTATGTAATAATAAAAAAATTATAATATGTTTTATTTTCAGTAAAAACAAACCGCTTACCAAATTTCCTAATAGAGGAGTGCTAAATTTATTACGACTGTATATTAAGGGATGGTCCCTTAATACAGTTGCCGTCACTTTACGTGAAATTTAGTAAAACCCTTCCCCTTTATTTAATATACGTAACGAGTTAACGGGACCCGCAAACCTTGTATTACGGTAAATTTGGGACAGAGAACGCTCATCTTCAATTCCTCTATAAACTTATGAGTTGCTCTCGAAAGCAATTCACTGGTCTAATGGAATCCCTTATTTGACTTAACTCTAAAATAAGTGATCATATTGCAGCTTAAATTTTTTAATTAATAACGTTATTAGGTTTTATAAGGTTTATTTACTACTGGTTCTTGATTGTAATTATAGTACACTTTAACACCTAATTAATATCAACATTATTAGCTTATTATTTCATCATGCGAACAGCGAAGGAGTGGAATGCATTCACCGAGCCTATTTACAACGCTATTATGATTTGAGATCCTTTAAAACAAGAGTAAATTAGGTATTGTTGGCAGCCGCGGTTCATCACAGTCCTTTCCACCAGTGTGACTGAGGTCAAGTGTGTTGATTGTCTATAAAAATACCATCATTAAAATTAGATACCTATTTGTATTACATTATAAAATATACAATCTAATAAGAGGCAAAGGTAAGTTGTCTGCTAGTAGACAAGCGACCCTCTATAACAGAATTATAGAAATAAACAACAAGCACTCAATCACTGACGACATTTTCCGGACTGTTGCGTTTGTGTAAACATTTCCAAATATTTATTTGTATTATTTCAAAGACCGTAAACGTCTGTCAAATGAAGATTTGTAACTCTCGTGTGACTCTTATGAAAGGATATTATTAAAAACAGTTAAAAAGAAACGCCTTGATTATAGTGTACAATTTTATTCTGTCGATATTTATCGGTTTGCATGCAACATTTGGTACTTTAAAATTTTGGTAATTATTGATCTATAAACCTATGAGTAGACTTATAGATAATATATAATTAAATTTAAACAATCAATTTATTATCAAATCCAGCCTGGTTACATAGAACTCCAAGTACTTGAATCTGGTTAAGTTTTTAATTATATTTTAACTTAAAAATGCCCTGTTGGAAAAGTTCAACATCAAGTGATTATATTTAGTCGCCATTTGGAAAGCAAAGTTTTTCACTTTTTAAAAATAACTGTAATCAAGTATATTATTTAGGCCTATGGCCAGATTGTTAAATTAAGCTTTAATTATCTACCTCATTAAAAATCTATAGAAATTCAGATAATTTTAAGTAATAATCTTAGTTCCATTTTTCTTCCAATTATAAAATTATGATAATAATATATCGTCTCGATATATCCCTTTTGGGGTGAGTAAAGATACACTAGTGGTTGTATTCACTTTGCGCTTATATGCTGTGCCTAACGTAACCAGTAGGGCATCAGATCACCGTCCCCGGGGCTTTTGACACATGACATTTCTATTACATGGCATTCGGGTTTCCTTACAATGTTTTCTTTCACCGGTGAGGATGTGGTGCTTAAATTCATACTTAATCTGGAAATACCTAGAAGAACGTACCGGGATTCGAATTTGGAATTTGGGAGTCGAAGCTGCTCGCATCCATAGGCTTTACCCTAGTTTCCCTACACGTGACTCCTGGGTGGTGCTAAACCAGCAGCAGCGAGGTGGTAGGGCGTCGGTGCCCGTCTGGATCGCGACCACAGTACACGGGTGTAAAGTCCGTCATAGTGACCAGTTTTGGCTTGTCGCGTTTCGGGATCAGCTTGTGTATATCCAGTAGCTCATATACCTAGAGACCTTCAGTCGTGGTATATGTGGGCCGACATGACGATGGAGACTATCAATGGATTTTCATCCTTTGATAGTCGCTTTCGTTTTGGACTACACTGTACTTACCACCAGGTACTCTGTAGTCAATATGTCGAGCCAGTGTAAAAAAAAAATACGTTAATTCACGCAGACGCACATGGAAATCGGCCCATTGTCCACTAGAAAACCACAACAACTAAATAAACACCACAGCCATAATTGTTAATATAAAAATAACAATATGCATAACAGCACAACATTGTACGCATATATGTATATGTAAATATCTGAAGTTTTGTAAGTGACGTCTCTTACAGATAATCCTATTTACATCTTGATTGACAGTAATGTTTCAATTAAAACTGACAGTTCCTCCATTGATCCAATCAGTGATATGCCTGATTGAAAACACATACATGTTAAAGTGAATGGCAGAATCATAATTGTTTAACCCCATTCATTACCAGTTACTAACACTACGGGTTTCTATTTTAACGCATACTGAATAAGATTTACTTTAGTTTACAGAACAACTATTGTGACCTTGGATAAACTTTTGACTTATTCCAAATAGTTTAGATGTTTACTTGAACTTCCGTCAGTGTCAAGGATATTTATTGTATTCGTTATTTTTTCATCTGTAGGTATACTCATTTTTAACATACGGTCAACCAATATTATTTTTGTTTTTCTTATCTTAGTTATAATATATTAAGACGCAAGCTTCATGAAGCGCAAAGAATCTTCTTAGACGATAATAAATTATTTTTTATAAAAAGCTTTAACTTATTTATAAATTGTTCACAACTAATAAAACTGTATTAAATAACGGATGTTCTGTTTACGACACGACTCTCGCAAAAGGAAATTGTTAACAAACTATAAACCCATGAAAATAGTGAAACGCGGCAACGTTTCACGTGAATTTTCAGTTTAATCTCCGATATTAGTTTATTATCACATACCATTATCAATACCGGATCTAAAATCCAATCTAAATCAGCGGAATTGCAGGAATTACGGAACTTCATCGTTAAATTATTTGCAATTCACGCTAACAAACTGTAAGCATTAATCAATTTATTTAGAGAGTAAATTTTTGAAATTACGGCTATCAGTTGCGCTACTTTGGCAAGTTGGATACATTCATTTATATATAATACGTAATTTTAATGTCCTTTTGTTTACAAATATTTACACTAAATATTTCTAAGATTAACTTCGATCGCTTAATTTAAAATAAATAATCATTTAACTTTGTATATAGAGTAATACACGCACTAGCACAGATTCTATATAATTATCTATTTTATCATACAAGAGATTCTTATTAATTTTGTACATTATGCAAAAGTTATTGAAACTGTATTAACTCTATTTTCATTTAAGAATGTCATATGAGTCATCATTGATGTTTAAAAACTATTTTGAACCTAATTAATCAATTAATATTTAACACTAGATATACCAGTGAACAATTTATATCTATTTTAGAAATAGGTATAACATGGATTTTTTGCTTTGTTATAAATCTAATTAAATCTATAATATCATATATAATATAATATCAATGTCTTGTAAAAAAGTAAACGACATGATATTTCTCAGAACGAAAAAATATTAAAGAAGAAACAAATTGTAAGACAAATATAAACACCGGTAATTTTGCCTAATTCGGTATATTTACTGTTACATTTTGCCAAAGCAATAAGTTAATATGAAACTGCTTACCAGCTAATTAAATATTTCACAATTCATATATACTCTAATGAAGTATTATACTACAGTATTAACATTCTTGTATGTATAGAAGATGAAATAATTTAAATATCCCACACGAAGTGACTATCCATATACAATAACAGAAACACGTGTCTCAACTTGAGATAAATCTACGTACCGTCATCATACTCTTAGATGCTGTCTGTAGGTGGGCAAGACAGACACTTTTATAGCCTTCAATGAAAAAAATTGCTTTATTTTCGAAATTTTGCACTCTCATCATTTGATGATACATATTTAAAAACATATAACGTGAGCTCTCTGCAATGAAATTGTTAGCTAAAAAGGAATAACATTTTTCGTTTCATGTATTACGTGACTAACAAACATAAGCAGGTATTGTTGAATGAAAGCCAAGGTATAACATTAACTTTATACTAATTATATACTAAAATATTTAATTGTAACCAAAAACTACGTCAATATTTTTAATAGTATATCAATGCGTAATTTTGTCACAAATTTCAATAAAACCATGTGTATTCGTTTAAGGAACCATAATTTAAAGACCGTCATAGTGACTCGCTTTTGCCTGTCGCGTTTCGGGATCAGCTTATGTATATTCAGTAACGAATATACCTAGAGACCTTCAGTAGTGGTCCAATACGATGACGGAGACTATCAATAGATTTTCATCCTTTGATGATCGCTTTCGTTTTTGGACTACACTGTACTTATTATTAGGCACATTACAGTCACTATGTAGAGCCAGTGTAAAAAAAAAATTTGTTGACTTTAATTTCGGCTAGAACTTACTAGTTCGATTTAGCAAACAGCCTTTAAGTAAGCACTCTCATCATCTTATAAGCTCGGGCTGTTTAAACGAAACGGGATTATTTGTATAGGCTGGCATGATCTCAAGAACTATTGCCAGTTGCGTGCCTGCTAATAATTGAACTTTTAGACTACACTGTACTTTCCCTTAGTTATGAATTAGATAAAATAATAATTATAAATATATGTTTAATAATGTGTTGTTAATTAAGTAGGTAAGCAAAACTTAGCCACTAAACTATAAAAGGTTTCTCACGATGCACATATGCGCCGTATAAAGCCGAGTAAACTAAAACAAGCGAGGCCAAGGTTAAGATTGTAATTTATTACCACTCGAGCGATGACAGGGCGCCAGTTACTCCAAAAATGTGTATCGTTTTATAAACAATTGACTGTTTCAGTAAGCGCTATCGACAGAATGAAGTGGATACTAACACTATAAATGGAAAAAGGTATTAATTGAATAGGACGTTTAAAGTGGAGCGAACTTTTTATAACACAAATTTTAAACTCGTTTTAACTAAGCTAGCAAAAGTACATATTTAAAGTGTTATAACCAAGTATACCAATAGTCATTCATAGATGTTATTTTCATAAAAGTGGGTTGGACAAAAGATGTCATTAGTACTTAGGGATACTCGAAATATAATGGGACTGTTGACTTTTTTACTTTAAAGGCGCGGTATAGAGATAACTTTAGCAAACGCACTAAAGCGTTGGCTTCATAATATTTATTCTTCAAATACTGTTCCGTCAACAAGTTTTATTAACGTTTTAAGTTAGTACAAGTATACAGTACTAGTTAATATTAATGGCACACGCATGTGTGAACCGAAATACAAATTCTTACGAACTCTATATATTATATTTTGCTGAATATTTTTGTAGCATAACGTTTACTCAACGTTTTCCAGTATGGACGTCACAACCGTATAAGTAATGTGTCATGTTGTATCGATAAATTCGAACGTATGAAAATATGTCGAGAGCAGCCTTAAAAGTTTATAGGAAAGTCTCACGAAACCTTCGACCCGGCGCGATCACACGCGGTAACATTTTTAAACGTGGGTGTATTACAAAAATAAATGAAAACATACTTTTGAATAATGTTTGTTTTGACGAGGGCTACCATATTTACGGTGCCATGAGAGCCGGGTGTCGACGTGCGTAGACCCACACAAAGAGGGATTGATCGCTCGATTCTCGTAAAATATGAACGGCGCTCCAATTTTGGAATTGATTAATTGTGAGTTGTACGACTTCTAAGATGCGAGTCTCCGCGATCCAATTTAAGAACTGTTGAGAGTGATTATTTGTCGACAGCGCGCCTAATTTTTAATTGCTCATATAATCAGCCGCTCACTGCCGACGTTGATTTACCCATTAACAATCAGCCACTTAAATGAACAACTAACGTTCTACATTTTAAAATAGGAGAACGCCCATGTAGCTCTTTGGTTAAAGCGTCTAAAATCAACAAGATCCACGCCAGAACAAGGCTAAAATTTTAGAGTTTTATACGTATCTTGTCTACATACTCGGTTATTAACGATTATAATAAGAACGGCTTGCACGAACAAATTAAATCTAGTTTAAGCTTTTATAAAACGCCATTAATTGAAGTGGTTTAATTCGGCATAATGATAATTTAAATTTAACAATGATTAAAACTGAATAATGTTTCCCAACAAGACGATAAGTACAATTTAACGGTAAATATCGTTTTATATAACTTTAAACTAGACTTAAAATGTTAGTGCAAGCCGCCCTTAATACAAACTGTTACCTATGAATACGTACACGTACTGTACTGCTCGCGTCCGTAGGCTTTACCCTAGTTTCCCTACACGTGACTCCTGGGTGGTGCTAAACGAGCAGCAGCGAGGTGGTAGGGCGTCGGTGCCCGTCTGGATCGCGACCACAGTACATGGGTGTAAAGCCCGTCATAGTGACCAGTTTCGGCTTGTCGCGTTTCGGGATCAGCTTGTGTATATCCAGTAGCTCATATACCTAGATACCTTCAATCGTGGTATATGTGGGCCGACATGACGTTGTAGTCTATCAATGGATTTTCATCCTTTGATAGTCGCTTTCGTTTTTGGACTACACTGTACTTACCATCAGGTACACTGTAGTCACTATGTCGAGCCAGTGTAAAAGAAAAAAAAAGTTATGTTGCCAAATACCCCGAAAAACAATGTCGTAACGTGCTATTAAAACTTTTATTCAAGTTCAGTATTTATAGGTCCTTATCATCATCAGCCCGCTCTAGTCTACAGCCGGACTCGGACCTTTCCTAATAAGAGCCATTAAGTCCACATTTCAGACTCATGTTCCTGTCACATTTCTTAAGCCACCACCTTGCTACATTATATACATCATCATCGACTTCATCATAGGTACATCATCGACTTCATCATAGGTACATCATCGACTTTTCATTTTATAATAATAATAATATAATATTTAATGTTAATTACCTTTATTCGGAAGAGAAGTGAGAACAGATATAATAAAATAATTTTATTTCGCTCATACTGTAAAATATTCGTTTTTCTATTATTACTTTATTCCCCATCGCTTTAGCTTTCAATTTTCTTAAGTCTGTATCCAATAGTGGGTCAAAAAAGAAATTGGTCAGCTGGAAATATTATGTTTGACAGATAGAGGATTAGTGTAGGTTTAAGTTTTTACCGTTGGTGTAGATGCGTGTATTGCCAAAATTGCACAAGTTTTTACAGAAGTTCGGACAAAGCGTCGCCCGTTGCCGACAATGGTGTATTTTTGTTCGTGCGGTCTCCGCTGACAGTTCACGTGATGTATTGAGCTTGGGTAAGGATTATTTTTACCCATTTCACTAAGTTTGCAATGCATCTATTGTATGAGACGGAAGCGGCTTTACAAAGCGACGAACAGATGATTGTCTGGGAGTTCGGGATATTCATAATTGAACATTTCAAATGCGATGTTTGAGTAGATGAATCACTTGTTTTTTATTTTCTAACTTGATGTCATCATTAAATTTAAGAGATATTTTATCTATTGATATATTATTCAATTCGTGGATAATATTTTCTATTATTTTTGTCATTATGCTTAAAAAGAAATAAATTACATAAAATAACAGAATTAACGTTACAATATCTGTCAACTTTATGCCTTTTAAATAAGAAAAAAACGTATATGTAAGAATCTACTTTTTTATTTGGAAAAGAAAGAGATAATATGACAACCCACATGATGGTAAGTGGGTCTGTATTATAGTAAAAAGTGTTGCTCTTGAATAACTGAACTTGCAGGAGAAGAAAGGAATATGAAACTCCCATATCTGTATACACTTATTAACCCCGCAATGATCTGGCTCAGACGCTCCACATTCTCCATAGAGATTTACTATCAGATTTAAAAGTCCTACTATTGATTTGTAGCTTGTTAAAATATGTATTTGTTACAAATACATACAAAAATCTGATCAGGTTTTATTAAATAAAGTAAATTTTTGCTTTAAATATTTACAAAAAAATAAAATAGAAGATTTTACTTCTAAAGTAAATATGAAATGGAGAACTCGAAAACATGTTTTGAATTTGAGCATGTCCCACCACCGACATCGCAGACCAAACAAAACTTTATTTTATAAATATTGCCCGTGAAGAACTTTGAAGTTGCGGGAATCGGACGTCAAATGTTCAAGTGAATACCGTAACTGCAAAAGTTTGGTTTACTTTACAACCGGTCACGTTGCTCGGTCTAAGTTAACCGTTTGACGTTTCTCTGCTTTGTAACCATTGACTTGTTTAAACAATATCTCAAGCGTGACACTAGAGTTCACAAGCGACATTATGCATCCATCAATGCATGATTATTTCTGCCTGCATCGGTTCACCGCTGAACAGTAAGCCTCTCTCTAGGCTCGTCACTTATCACTGTCCTGGGCTGTTTACATCCAAAAACTTCCATCTCCCCATTGCAAGTCGTTAGACTATCTCACCTCTGGGCGTCTCAAACTACGCTTGTCAAGACACAGCGTCTAGTCCAGAACGCGTTTATCCTAATGACTAGGTTCTTTAACAAATATGACCAGCCCATTTTCACTGCAACTCACTTATGCGGGTAACCGCGATGTAGCTAAACTATATTGGTCATTTTTGGTCTATATCTAATGATCTTATCAACGCAAAAAATATAGATATTCTAGTGTTATTGTATAGTACATTAAAATGTCTTTTTAGTGACATAACTAGTACCAATTAGTGGGGTTGAATATAAGGGCGTTTGATATAATAGTTTAGCTAACAACGAATAACATCCTTCTATCCTTGTTGTTGATACAAAGGAATAATGTAAAGAGATGATAACCCTTGACACACGTTATCCTTTTATCTCCAGACAAGAAATTTGGTTCTTAACACTTGAGGATTATGAGAGAAAATGTTTTACTTGTGTGTAAATATTTATTACATTAGAAGCTATTAAAATTGTTTGCAGTGTTAGCTCAGTTGGATTTTAAACAAGTTCTCGAAAGTTTAAATCGCACAGTAACTTTTTTGTCCTATAGATATGTACATTGAAGAGTTATTAAATGCAAAAAGGTACTAAGAACATCGATGAGGTTGGCCCTAAGTCAATTAAAACTGAATATATTGACTGCTTTGAACAAATATATCTTTTCGATTAAAGACCGACTGTAAAAATATGCATAAATTGGCGTAGGAAACAAAACCTCGAATCAGAATTTTAAGTTCTGTTTATTTAGACGATACATATAAACAAGAAATTAATATCTCTAATATAATAATAATAAAGATTTTTTCAAAATTATTTATGCTTCTGCAACTGGATGAAAAGTTTTTCATAAATATAATATAATGTTAATTTTAAAAACGAAATCCTTTTACTAAAAATACTTTTTTTCCAGATTGCAATAATTCACTTTTCTTTATGTTTTTAATATTCGTTTTGGTAAAAATTAATAGTTTGAATTTGTAAACATTTACAAGAATTATGATGGTTTTTGTCAATCGCCACGAGGCAGTTCCAGCTGTGATGTTAATTTCGCCGGCCTTACCCTGTGAGAACCCGACGCCGTGGGCGAAGTGTCAAATTTTCCACATCATTTAACCTTCCTTTAACTTTGAAATTACTGCTTTAAAAATTTACAATGTTGTAGTTAAGTGCTATAATACTAGATACTACTATAATACTAGTTAGGTTACATTATAAGCGCGAGCATATCTTTTTCCAGAAATTTCTAGAATTTTTCCAACTATTTATTTTGATTTTATTGTAATGTAATAATTAGTATAATAATATTAAAAATTATTTTGGATAAAAAAATAAATTAATTGTTATTCGGATAACGTATCGAAGTCCTGCTCTCATTTTTAAATGGCTCGAAAGAAATATTTACATTTAATTTGACGATAAGCTCTTAGTAGTTTCATCCATAAAGTTAAGATATCAGAAGAGGCTTATATAAGTTGTCTAACTTTTACACGTAGCTGTACGTATTTGGCAGTGTGTCTGCAATGTCGGGAGGGAAGTAAGTTAAAAACACGGTTAACATAAACTATAATTTCAGAATGAAAATAATGTATTCATGATCATCTTCGGTCGGTCCATTAAATCCTAAAATGTACTTAGATTATGCACCTGCCCATTAAACTAATAAATAATCTAGGCGTAAATTCCGAACGCCGTATAAATTATATAATTAGTACAATTATCAATTCGTAATATCAGTTAACATGCATTAAAAGTGGATAATAAAAACGCGTGAAAACCAACCGATTTATAAATTCCGGTCGTTAATTACGAATGAGCAAAACATCTTTGCGAAACACCCCTTTGATGTACAAGAATTCTCGTCTTAGTGACTAATTTAGAGCAGACTGCTATTTCAGGAGTTTGTTTCTTACGACAAACGACGTGCCGAAAACTCAGCTGCATTTGTTTTACCGTAGCTGTTGGCCACGGTGATTAAACAAGCGCATTGACATTGCACAATGTTTGAGCACATGTTTCTACCGCTAGACTGAGCACCACGCGCTTTAACACAATATTGACCCTCTTATACGCATCGGTGTTGCATTGTAGCACTTTGAATACAAGTGAGCACTTTTATTTACACATTCCATTAGCCAGCACTTAATGTAGCATTAAAAACATTTGGTCAAGCCCATGCCGCATAAAATTACACAAAAATTTCGCTTATCACGTGTCTCGACCAGAAACGGCTACCTAGCGTTTTTTTCCCTACCATCGAAATTCTAAATCGCCTTGTTAGGGTCATTTATTTAGGCCCAATTTTTTGTTATGCTCCCGTACTTAACCATAAAGGGTGGTCTGTAACAATTAAGAAGCCCGTTAGAGCTAAAAAATGTCACCTTTTCAATGGTTCTTCAACCGAGCGGTGTTATAAAAAGAGGACACTTTTTATCACCTGGTTTGGAAGTCACGAAATTGTTTATCGCCACTTCAAGGCTTGTTGATTTATGCTTCCACCCTATCGGGGCAAGGGACTTGACTGAAATGGATTAGATTATTTAATTGGTCATTTATTTTAGAAGATAACGCCCCGTCAGGACTTTAAAGTTGTGTTAGGTCACTGAAGTGGCACATCCACGAAAAATCAAATGTTAATTCTTTGTCAAACCCTGCTGCTTAACTTAAGCGGGTACTTATTTTATTTAAGGGACATAATTATGTAATTTAAAAGGCCAAATACGCTTATACGTCTATGTTACTATTATATAACATGGAACATGGATGAATATTATATGTCAGTAAAATATTTACTACGTACGAATTAGGCATCACCTGCACTGATCTAACTTAAGATTTATTACACATAATTGCTATGAAAACCCTGCAGCTCATGTATTATGGATTATATTCAAGAAATACGATGTGTTTTAAGACAAAAGGTATAAAAATAATCACAAAAAAGTGCCTAATGGCCAGGTTACATTTTCCTTGAGCCCACCGGAGACGTTAAAATTAAAGGCTTATCTTAAATTATGCTTAATTGGAGGGTCTAAAAATACAGATTGAATTTCAAAGGCTTGATTGATAGCTTTACGCTAAAGCAGCGTTTCCGATAATGATTCAAGAAATATCAGTATTTATGAACTAATTACCATAAGCTACGCTAGCTGCGTGGGTCTAATAAAAACATTCGATATCAATTCGAAGGTGGCTAAAATATAAAGTATACACTTACAACACATTATTTAAATTAAACTATTAATATATTTAGATAAACAGCACTTTTTGGTGTAGATTTGTGTTGCATTAATTGTGAATATTTACATATACTCATTTAGTTTTTTTTTTTTAATTCTAGAGTAGTAGACTTAATGGAGTCTGCTGCCCGGATTAGAGAAAGGCGATCACAGTGTTCGGAGCACCACCTGAGAGAGAGGATTTGGAGATGTAGTTTCTTTACTCCCACCCCTCCCAGAGATATCTACCGCCTCAACAAGGCTTTTTGCTCTCTGGGCATCTGGATGAATTTGGTTTACAGCGTCACTGATAGTCCTATGCAGGATTTTGCCCTAGGTTACAGAACAAAATATCTGAAAATTTATTTATTAATATATTATTTTAATTATTTTAGCAATAGTTAAGACCGGTAAATAATTGTAAATAGGGATAAGATCTGTAGATTTGATATAAAGTGCATTCAAAATATTTTTATCGTATATTTATGTTTTTAAATTTAATAAATAACAACCTAATGTGTGAAAAAGTCTTGAATAAAATATGAGTATTTAAATGTTTAACTTCGATCAATTACACTCAGATACACATTCTTATTAAAAAACGCTTGAATAAACTATTTTCATAGTAACAGTCCTACGAAGATAATATTATCTACTACAAGAAGATATTTAACCATTTTTCTGTAGACAATATTGTTATTATTATTCGGTACAATGTCTAATAATAGGCGGATTACTTTAGAAATCACTGGATTTTCATTTTAGGACTCAAATAGTAGGAATATTGAAAATAAAATTGAAATGATTATTTTAATGTTAAAAATTTATTTTAAAACATGCTAATAAACAGTTTACATCTAAAAAGATAGTGAATTTTTTGTCCGTACATATTTATGAGCGATTCGCTATCATCTGCCCCACTTAACTGAAAATGCTAAGTTCAAAGTTGTTCACTTTTCTGCGTAGAATTTGGTTCCAGGTGTAAATAGGGTTTTAAAATTTTATTGTTTTAATACTAGTTCAGTAGTAAATGCTGAAAATAAAAGAACATACTTCAGTATTATTATAAATACTGGCAAAATCAACAATTATTCGTGGCTATTTTACACTAACGTAGACGCTGCTAAAAAGTATTGTAACACCAAATTTCCCAATCGTCATGTCACATAATTCAAACACACAATAAAACATGTAGATATCAAAATCTCCAGTTTCTTAACGAATGCTTTACGATTTCGGTTTAGATTCTATTTCGTTATTTATGGACACCCGAATCGACGGCGCAGTATTTATGGCACAGTAATTACAACCATTTGCATTTTACTGTTTATTTTCCCACAGTCACGTTATACTTTCATATTATTTATAACGGGGTATATAATTGTTTTTATTTTAATTTATGCGCTTTTATACTATTGTATCGATGTAAATACATTAACTTGGACATTTTTTCATTAATTAATATATTTTAAAGAATAACTGTTAGATTGTCTATAAATTAGTATCTTTTGGGGTATTATCAGGTTGTACAATGAGTTTTGAACTAGTATATTATATAGCACAGTATATTCCTGGGGACAGAGTGGCTAATATGTGAAAAGAATTTTTTTTTGTTTTTACTATTTTTCTCCTATTTTTTACGTGTTTCTTCTCCAGAAGAATCTTCCTCAGACTTCATCAAACACAACAAAAAAAAAATCAGCCAAATCGATTCAGCCGTTCTCGAGTTTTACGCTTATCAACACATTTAGTGATTCATTATTAATTATATAGATTATATTTCTAAACAGTACAAGTTATTGTATGTATATTGAAGTAGGTTATCTAATTGTTTACTAATTTGATAATAAAGCAGTTTAATTCATTAAGAATATGCGGCAACGTACTTCATTTATGGCTCGGGTTTCCTCACAGTGTTTTCCTTCATGGTTGTTACTAAAACAATACCGAAATGTTATTGTGCGTTGTTTGTTTAATACTTATGAATCATATTCACGAAGAGAAAGCATCTAAGAGCTAGACTCTCGGACACAATAGTTCATTGTTCCCCAAATCTGTATACAATGGTCGTACTGTTTCGAATATTTCTCTCTTCATTTCAACCAAATCCTCCAAATAAAGTGTAGTTTGAACTTAATAATACCAAGTCGCATTCATCCAAACTAATAATATACTTTATAAGTATGCCAGTGCTAACACTTATGAATTGTGCATGCTGAATACCACAGTAAATGAGTTTTTATGTTATTTTGACAAATAACTGTTTTTTCATTTATTATTAAGTACAAAACAATAATAGACACAGTGCATAAGTGCAAAGACCGTCATAATAACTAGTTTCGACCTAAAGATCCTTAATCGAGGTGTATGCGAACCGTTATGACGACGGCGACTATCGTTGGATTCCAACCCTTGACAGTAGCTGCCGTTAATGGACCCAACTATTTTTATTACAAAGGGAATAGAAACGGCTTTAATGTAACGATACATTGGATAAGTATCTAGACAATATAGAATTTGAAAACAGAAAAGAAAATTTGGCCTAATTCGTACTGGCGCCTCTTCTACATGCGTTAAAGGAATGACCCCTCTATGTTAAAAGAGTAATTTTGAAATATGCTAGTTCGAACATCAACCTTCATATAATAACAGACGATATAATGAGACATGTATTGATTTAATTGGCTTAATAAAACCTCACCAGCTTGCCTACACCAAACAAAAGTATATTCAGTTGTGAAAACACATGATCCTTACCTTCACGTCTGAGGATTTTTATGGGGTTTTTTACTGTTTTGCTGTCTGATTCTAAAGCGGTCTGCACTAGTGTTCAGGATAAGGGCTTACTTGTTTACGTGATACATTTTATTATTAGCACTGAACATTGTTTTTTGAAGTGTTTAATTTTATTTGAAGTTTCATGTTACTTTTTTAACTAGGAGTGATATATGTTAGGGTGAATAAAAGTAGTTTTGAGGCAGTTTTCTACTTCTCGGATGAGGTAGAGGAAATGTGTATATATCTTACGCATTACCTAGAGAGTTTCTGAGACACTTTAAACCTCTCACTAATATACGAGTAGATAGTGCTTGACGAAAACTTTTGGTTGACCGGGTCGTACGATTATTATGGACGTCAAGGCCCGGTTTGTAATGACTAGAGAGATATTCCAGGTTTTTTAAGTACTTACTTACTTTACGACTCCAGTAGAAGTCGACCCTGATAGTACTATACAAGATTTTCCCCCAAGTTACTGAAAAAAGGTAAACAAATGAATATCATTTTTTGACAGTTATTTGAGTAAAATTCACGATCATGACAAAATCATTATAAAAATATTTATAATTAATTTTATTTTATGAGAATACACACTACTATTTAAAATAACATAGTAAGTGCTAAAACAAAAATATTGAATTTTATGTAAACTATTAAGACTTAATCTTTCGTTACGAATAATGAAAAAAACGCTCAGGCTTCTGGACAACGTCAATGGATAGAATGGGCAACAAAGTGATAACCATCGACCGTGGGTGGCTATGAGACAGCTAATTCTAATTATGGTCGTATTGTGAGACGAAATTTTATTGCTATCTCATTGGCGAGGTCATTACTTTCGCCAAACGTAATTGTGCGCTATTGTACTCTCTCCCGCAGACTTCAATTTTTCTCCGAACCGTGTGAATCTGGTACGAGGGGACATCGACTAAATCGCGGGAAGTTCCTGCTGACTATTCGAAATTAATTGCTGATGCAAACTTTGCCGGAATTGAATCACACCGCTAGATTACAGATTCGCTTTCAGAAAAATTTAGCACGGGATAGAAGAAATCTATGTTTTAATCCTGTAAAAGTACTTACTCACTTGCTTCAAATTTAAAAATAAATTTAGAGTCACGGCATCTTTATAAAAATAATATACTCGCTATTTTGATAATAGTAAAAGAATATATAAATAGTGTTTTGTTAACTTACAGAGAAGAAATACCTTTGAAAAACTGCAGTAGTTTAGTAAGATACTTAAATAAATACGTATAAATTAATATTATGAAGATAAGGATGTTTACAGTTTTCAGCTTATTTACGTGGGAAGAAAATATGATAATGCGCTCTAATAATTTTCAAAAAATGTATAAATATTACAAATACATGAGTGAATTTGTAGAGAACAGAAGATTAAGGCTGGAATTTATAGACGCAACTTCAATTTGCTTACATTTTACTAAAACATTACAATTTACAATTTACATTTACTCAATGAATGTCAAAGGATTTAGTAAGTCACTGATTTTTTCAACATAGATTTGACTCTGTGAATACTATGGCTATGCTAAAGTTCCTATTATATATTCAGTTTTTTGTCAAAATGAATTTATTTTTGAGAACTTTGCTAAGTAAAGTCGAAATAGCGTTTATAAATCTAGTAGTGATAACATTATTCCTATTTATAACATAGCGCTACAAAATTAAAAGGTTATCCTTAAAATAACCAAACGACAATTCAGCTTAGCTTGGTTCGCTCCAATAAACTACGAAGAGGATCAGTCTACGGTGTAAGTATACACATTAATACTCTCAATCGATTCGGATCAGTAAAATAATCGATGAACGGTACGGAAATCTAAGTAAACATTCCGCACAATGTTCGTTAAAAGTAACGAGCTGCTCCCAGGGGCTTTCGCTAAAAGGATAACAAAATAAATAACTAGCGTTATTGTGTATCTATTCCTGTATGAACACACGTTGGCCTTTTAGACACCGCTGATGGCCTCTAAAGTTTCATCGCAGCCTGTCGGAACGATTAGCGGCCTGACAGCTAATTTATATACTCAACTTACTTTTCTATTCCCGGCAGGATTGTACGTAGACGTAGATAAGTTTAGACACGGCATTTACTACATGTTGTGCATTAAATACATTGGGTGAAATCCGTGAAGAATATTAATTATTTCTTCAGCTATCGCGGTTGGCGAGAATTTTAATTTAATTCATTTAATTATAGTAATCTATATTATAGCAAAATTATATTAACACTAGAACGATGAGAGTAGTTATTTGACGATAATTTCAATTTGGAATAATTTGGAAAGTATTTTTTAAATCAGTATGATTTTGTTAAGTATAAAAATAGCATGTCTAAAATCTTATTTTATTAGTAACAAGTATTATTGAATAATTCAATACTGAAATAACCTTGAAAGGACTGTTTCCGTTGTTTTGTGTTAAAATGTTGCGCTTTATAAAGCTAATTTATCGATTTTATATTCTTTGTTCTATTTTTGTACAGAGATTTTTATTTTTAGTAAATATATATAAATCGAAGAACCTACTGAATGGTATACCTAAATGATATACCTAAATGATTAACTGACGGTTATATACTAAAACTATAGATACTCAATTTTGTCATTATTTTTGTTCCACTATTCGTCAAACGATTGTTTGTTTATAAAATGTATTTCGATCACTTGTAACTTCATTATGAGTACATAGTACAAAGTTTTGTAAAAAATAATGTATCGCATCTAGAGTTTTAACGATGTTGCTCCAAATACAACCGAGTTCTTCTGACACATATTAAATTTCAACAAGTTATTATAGAGGAAAACTTGGATTCGTTTTTACTTTGTAACGATTAAAGCATGTCTTTTTATCAATTTTGTATAAAATCATTAAATTTTAATAATTGAAAAATACTCATTTATTATAGAGGAAACTAGCAGATATTCTGCAACAAACGGGGTCATTATCGAACATAACGCTGGCAGATGCGCAACGCTTACACCTCATTACTTTTTCCGTGACATTGCACGATGCCATAAAAGATATTGAATTTTGTGATATCGTAAGTATATACTGTGATTTATGAAATTTTTATAACGACAATATATGCAGTTGTATGCACGAATAACGCTTTAGCACGTCGAAGAATAATAAATAATACATGTTTCAACAGTATTCAAACTTGTTTTATGTTTACTGTTGGCTCATTTTTACTTAAATTTAAAAAAGTGAAGGACTTTATATCTGTAAGTTGTTGTTTATTCCCGACAGGCTTGCGCTTGACCTCAATCGTACCTGCTGGAAACGCATTCACTTATTTTCAGTATAATTATGTTGAAATAAGCATAATAACAATATTTTTCATTAAATGATCTGGCAGTTCTAAAACTTTATTACAGCTACTTAGATTCACACTGTCTCAAGTCGTAGATACGTTACTGGCGTAACTACATACCCTTTTAAATCTAAATCTGGAAACAATCTAAAGAATGAACACGCTTGACAAATAATTTCAGTACAAATTGGTCCAACAAGTCAACCATTAAACAATCTTGTTTAAGTCGTTACGTGTTTCACATTGCACAGTTAAACTTCTAATGGTATAGACATACTTAAAATATTTGGAGAAACTGATATAATAATTAATTATTTATTTTCTGTTGCAGTTTATATCTCAATTTTTTGTTAAATTTTATTTTTATTTATTTATTTATCTTAATAGGCTTTCAAACAGAAAACATACCTTATACATTTACAGTGAACTACTCCAATTATATGAAAGCGTAACATGCACTTCAAAGTTGATTTCCGTACAAAGTGAAACTCTATGCAAAAAAAAAAACTAGTGATACAGCGATAAAAACAAGAGATCATTAAAACACAAACTAAAAATTCACAACTATATCAAAAATAGAACAATTTTGAAACACTTGCTTCAAAAATTTTCTAAATAATATTATAGTTTCTATAAAATATTAAGTATAGCGAACATATTCAAGTAAGAAATAATTTCTAGCTTTTACAGAAGGATTTACTTTACTAACTTTTAGAATTTATATTAAATCTAATTTATGCGACTATTTTATTTATTAGTTTAGTGCAGTTTACTTTATGGATAGTTTACTTTAGATTAAGTAGTTTTATGTCTAAACAGTACTTAATTACAATGGTAAAAACATTTTAAAATTTTGTTGCTTGAGATTTTCTTCCAGAACAGGCTCGACATATGCTGCAATATTGTTTACCAAATTTGTATTTTATATTGCAATTTACTAAAGCTTATATACACATTTTGTACTAATCAATCGGGTTATATTGTTTTCTGCATAAATTCACAAATGAAAGAAATGAAACATTAGTGAGAAATACCACTTCAATTAGTAAAATTTGACGGTTTTTTATCAAATTGGTCCTTTGAATGTTCGATTAACATAATTCGTCATCGTAATATAAAAAGGAGCAATGCAAATAGAATTTCAAAATAAATTATACCTTGCTTATATCGCTATTTAATCAAGGACAGAAATTTTCCTAATTGGCATAACCTTAAAACATTTGACCGCAAATATAACGCTGAACCATAACCATATTAATGAGGGCATATAAATACAAGGTGCCATTAATAACGTTAAATTATGTACTAGATTGTCTCAGTTACAGTTTCACAGAAATTGATCGCTGCCTTTTATGACCATGTGTATGTTGCCTCCGGCAAATTACGATTTAGATAGCTAAAGACCATAATTAGAATTAATAAGCCCAACGCTAAATACATGTTACTTGTAATTTATAGAATACTACTAGCGTTCTCTGGTTTTATTTTGACTCACATATACTTAAAGATGTGACTTAAAAGTTAAATCATATCAAATTTCTTCTAAATACAAGAAATAGCAAATATTATCGGGACGATATTAATATTGCCGATTGTCAAAATTCCGGGTTCTTGACTCTAATCATAGATTGGAACACAATTTATTAAAGAAAATTGAAAGTAACGTCGTTTTGACTAATTTTTAAGCCAGCATTCTAAAGCAAATAAATAATATTTGAATACAAAAAACATAGGTTCCTACAAGTAATAAATAATGTTAGCAAACAAACAATGCACATCGCATCATGTGTGGAACGTAAATCCACGAAAAAATAGTTATCTCAGCCATCACCCTAAAAGCAGGGCTCGTGTGTATTGCAAGCTCGTAAATTACCCGATGACAACGGTCTAAAATAGCGCAACACCCCTAAAAGCCATGGGAACAAAATACTAGTCCATCCCCATTGGCTAAATACTGACAAATCTACAATTTCAGCCCTAATCAAAAAGACATCCAGGGAGACTTACTCACGATTAGAAATGCCCGTTCAATAAACAGTTTATAGGGGCAACGAAATTTTTCAAACAGCTAAACCATCAGTCACGCGATGAAAAAACTGCGTAAATTGGAATAAAGCGGAAGGATGAACAATGAATGAAAGTCTCCACCCGGCGGCATTACGAATTTTTCCCTGTTATTCCGACAACAAAGGAGGCTTTTCTAGGATGCATCGTTCTTTGTCTTATTAATTATCCTGCGGATCAAATTGTTACGCTCGAATTCGAGACTCTGATTATATTAAATATAAATATATATCCGATTGGGGTGATGCGAACCTGGTCAATTTTAACGCGCTGAAGACGCAGGCCTGTCTCTTCTCCGTCAAACGGAGCCCTTTCGTCTTGGCTCCTACTTTCCAGGGTGTTAGCGTACCATTGGCTGATAGCCTCGAGCTTCTAGGCATGGAGCTAACTGCGCACCTTAACTTTGGGCGTTCGATTGAAGCTAAGGCTAAAACAGCTGCTCGGAAACTGGGGGTTCTTTTCAAGGTTAGGCGGCATTTTACGCCGACCCAACTTCTTAACCTGTATCAGGCGCAAGTACGGTCGTGTGTGGAGTATTGCTGCCACCTTTGGGATGGTTCCGCCAAACACCATCTGGCTGCTTTGGACTCAATTGATCGCCGAGCTCGGCGACTCATTGCCGATGAGGCTCTTACGTGGCGTAAACTACTCAGTTTGGAACACCGGCGTAAAGTGGCTTGCCTTTCGGTTTTCTATAGACTATACTCTGGAGAGTGTGCGGCTGAGTTGTATGATTTAGTTCCACCCTCCCCCTTCTACCATAAATTGACGAGACGCCGTGCTGGTTTGCACCCTTTTGTGGTTGACATTCCTGCTGCTCGCACTAAGCGATTTGCCTCCTCCTTTTTGCTGCGTACCGCGAAGGAGTGGAACTCGCTTCCTGCGTCAGTGTTTCCGGCGTCTTATGACATGGGAATCTTCAAACGTCGAGTGAATCGGTATTTGCTGGGTGAGCGCGCTCCATCGTCGGCCTCATCATCACTTTCCAGCAGGTGTGATTGAGGTCAAGCGCGAGCCTGTATGTAAAATATATATAAATAATGAAAAATTTAGATAAGTATTGTTTGATTAAACAACGTACATTTTATAGAGTTCAGCACTGTAGAACCGTTTTTATTCAGTGACTAATTAAAATCCAATTGTTACCCGTTTTGAAGTAGCACATTTGGTGATCCGATTATTTTAAAAACTAGAATAGTTAGATTAAATGACTGCACTGTAAAGCTTAATAAATGCCAACAATTTTTAAACAATAATTATAGAAAATTTTTAAGGAGGAGGCTATTTAAGCTTGTGGGATATCGTTTAAATTAGTTTAAAAATAATAAGTCATCATAATTGCATTCAACATGTTTGAACCGTGGCTCAGAACATATATTTCTTAAAGTATTAGTAACCTCGAAATCGCAAACGATAGCAATAAACACCATTGATTAATAAGTGTTTACTATGGTATAAAATAAAATTGTTATATCAGTGTGATAAAATGAATATAAAGTAAGTTCGGTGATCGCTCAATTACCGACACCAGTTTCTATTTACCGAGTGGCAATAGGAATCCATAACTTTATGACCATCAATCAGAAACGTTCGCAGTACAGCTGATAATGTATCGCAAACAACCCAGCATTTAATTGTTGATGGATGACGGGTCGAGACAGGCGAATTTCACGGGCGAATGTAATATTTTTGGTAAGGAATTTTTTCATTCGCTCCAGCCGTGCATATTCGATACGGATTTATGATTTTCATCTCATCTTACCCTCTTTAGAGCTCGGAAACGATACGTAAAATGACGGAAGATATGAAGGGCGGTAATGGGAGGAAATTGTACTTTATTCGATTTTGATAGACTTGATCGTGGATTTAGGAGCCGCTGTCATTCAGGAGTGATAAGCTAAGATACTTACCCCTTAATATTTCTTTTTCTGCGTGTGTTACTTTCTTGTGTTATGTTGTTAATTTATATTTTCTGATGAATGTTTCACTTTAACTCAGACTATGCTTGCTGAATGATTGTTTATCATTATTGTCATCAAGGCATACAGTTTCAATTTACTTATTTATAAAATCGGATGTGCTTAGAGTCTAAAAACAACTTCGTGAGTACTTTTTTTAACATTATTATCTTTTTTTTTTCTATTAAATTACAAGGATATATTGTAATAATTGGTTAAGATATTTTAAGATTATTATGTCCATATTTGATGATTTAAATATTTAAAAAAATATTTTTTTTTTATATAAACGATTCAATTGGAGAAATCAATGTAGTATTCGTATGGTTGGTAAGATAGCAGAGTATGTATTTTTTAACAGATTTTATGCTTCATTAATGATACACAAATAACGTTGATTATATATTCACAACTTTATCATATATGCGTAAAGAAGATAAAAAGAGTTCTCTTGAAAAAAGTTATATTTTATATTGCAAAAAGTATGTTTTATTAAATATGTATTTTTACTAAGCGAAACGAGATGGGTGGTAGCGTTGCCATAAACAATTTAAATTTTTTAGAGTACGTTATCTAAGTTACGTTATAAAACTTCTGAAGTAGCATTTTAATATATTTGCCCTTCTGATAAGCATCTTGTGACACGCTCCTAAAGACCGCAGACACCTCTCGTCATAAAATTAAAAAAGTAAGTACGTTTTTATAGTAAATATTTTGAATATAGTTTATTTGTACAATATGACGCACACGTTTTTATTTGTTTTACTAGTATTATATCTACAGATTGTTTTTTTTTTTGTATTTCGGGGGAATATCAGGGCCGATGTGAGGGCAGCGACCCCAATGTGTCAGACTCCTACTGACTAAAAACCCTCGGGGTGTCCCTCTAATCGCTCCACCTTGGCCAGGGAAACCTAATTCATCAAGACGCCCGGGAAGCGAAAAGCCTTGTTGAGGCTGCTCTCCGGGAGGGGTAGTAATAAACAGCCCACCCATCCAAAATCTCTCTCATTCAGGTGGCGTGCCGGACACTACGCATCGCCTCCCTCTCATCCGATCTACAGATTGTATAAAACAAGTCAACTTTTCATGAATAATGTAAAACACTAAGTGACATCCGATCTCGCATTCCGTAGCATCAAACAAAATTGTATGCAGGATTTAAGGGAAAAATTAATCCATTTGTTATGTGTTCTTTTATGAACCATATTTTCGTTTTCACTAAGTGAGAATCGGATAAAATATAATTCTTTGGAATGATTTTTTATAAATATTAAGACAATCTCTCTATGTTTTGTATTTGTATTATATGAAACGAAAGTGTTAGATTATGAGCAATCATTCCAAAATACATACTTTACTATAAATGTGCATAGAGAAATGTATATATTATATGTTATCATTAATAGGAGTCAGCCATGTATCTTTGTACAAAATTCTTTAATTATAATTAGTCGATTGCAATACCACAAGTGGTGTTAATATAAATTTCTATTAAATGATATGTCCTGTGCGCGTGTTGTCAAAAACGGTAATGTATACCAATTACCTATTCGATAAGAGTTTTATTTATGAGCCCCGGTGGTCGGCGCGACCGAATTAAAATTCATTGTTTCTCTTATCCTGAAAACGAAAGACATACCGAGGTCACGAGATATCTTTACTTTATCTTCGTAACAAGAATCGGCTTTTAGAATGAAGGCGATTCTGATAGCGAAGTGGGGAGGAATAATTGACCTCTCAGTATAGTGTTGGAGGACTCTGATCTATTTGTTTAAGTTGATTTTTAAACCATGTATCCGATTTCGAATATAAATTTAGAATCGTTTCGATTATCGTGACTTAGATGACAACGGTTGATAAGGAAACAGTTTTATAGCTTTGAATGTCTCATAAAACGGTATTAAAGGTTTCATTTACTACTAAACTCTATCAAAGATTTCCTCTTAGGACTTTGGTTTCTGACAAATTCATCCTACTGCTACGCATTTAGCACTAACATTCATAATTTGTGAACATTTAATTAAAAATAAGTGAACCAAAGCCTCTAATAAATATTAAAAGATTTTTGTGGCTTTCCGGATGTGAAATAACACATTATTGGTAATAGAGAATGAAATTTGATTTCAGATAAATACTAAAGCTGAGATTTATAGATGCTATTTCGAATTTGCTTAGTAAAGTGCTCAAAAAATAAATACGTTTTGACAAAAGACTGAACATTTAATAGGAACTTGAATATAGCCATAGTATTTGCAAAGCTAAGTCCATGTTCACATAATCGGCGACTTACCAAATCCTTTGACATTTATTGAGTAATATAAGTTGTAATATTTAGTAAAATCTAAGCACACATAAAATTACATCTATAAATTTCAGCCATAGCCTCCTAGGCATGATAAGCTGTTTTATCGCGTACTTAAATCCGCGTTTGGTTTTCTCAGTTGAAAATTATTAATCAAGTTAGCTGTAAAATTATTTTAAAATATAGATTTAATTTCCAAAATTTTAAGCCCTTCGTACAACGATGTGAGTGTCTTAAAATGTTTATAAAATATACAGTTACATTTTAAGTTTCTTTTACATTCTTGCAAAGTAAATTTTAGAGTGCTCCGTTGTACCCAAACACGATAAATATGCGCATATTTGAATATTGTATGATAAACTTATGCCCACAAATAGTGTTGTACGCGATGCACCCGTCGGTAACTCATGACCTCTGTGCTGGGACACAAGTATACTAACAGGATCTCAGCTATTATCCCATCCTCGTGGAAATGATTTAAATATCTCTATATCCGTCCATAATACGATAAGAATAAATTATGTTCTTTATTTCTTCGTTAACTTAATATTTGAGTTTGAATTGTTTTGCATAGAATACATTTTATCCCTACATCACCTGATTTATTCTATCACAATGAAAGCTAAAATCATGGATTTTATTAATGTAATCTGTATGTTTTGAATATCAGTCCACGCATCTGAACCCACGACTGGAAACACAGAGGCCCATAGCTCAACTATTGCGCCCGTTTAATCGTTAAACTAGTCAACTAGTCTCATCCGCGACGATATCTTTCTACCTACAGATACATAAGACGAAATATTTAATTGAATATTTAGATAATTTGTAATTTTCTTAGATATAAATCTCGCAAATATTTACTAAAATTAAATCTACTGGCTACATTTTTTAAATTAATAATGATAATATATCGTCAAGTTAGCATCGTTACCTTTTCGAGGTGAGCAGAGACCTTTTTTTTTACTTGGGGAAAATCCTCATAGGACCGTCTCAGCCGCACGGAGGGGTTGCGCGACCGAGGTGTGTCGGACTTATATCGACTAAAAACCCCAAGGTGACTACTTCTGCGCATTGACTGTGGACTGTGGGGTCTGTAATCAATTCGCCACAGCCCCATCGCGCCGCGCCCGATGGGCACAAACTCGGGGTAAGATGATACCCTCCCCGATACTCCTCGTTGTATTTAGGCAGAGCACGTCACAATACCCTGCCAACTTCTCGAGAGCCGCTAAACCAGTTGTTCAGGGCCCCCACCCTGAGCAGCCACGACCCCAAAGATCTAAGTCGTACTTAAAGTGACCTGTAGCGCCATGACATATGACATTACTACTAGATGCCATGCGCCAAGCTGGTTTTCTCACGTTTTCCTTCACCGGTGAGCATGTGGTGCCTAAATCAGTACTCAATCTTGAAAAACCCAGAGGTACATGTCAGGATATGAACCTACGACCACTCAGGTTGCCGCGCATAGAAACCGGCCCCTTAACCACATTACATTACAACACAGCCACAATAATACAATTAATATTATTTTAAAATGTATGTTGTATCATTTCCGATAAACAGCTGAACGCTACATCAAGTAAATGTACTAAAAGTATCGAATGATAAAATTATAAGAATTAACGTATCTATTTGTAGCACAGGATGGCATCCGGGCTTTTAGTCTGTAGTCGAGCTATTACGGTTTCTGATTTACGCGTACAACTTTCTTCTATGTAACAATCTTTTACGACTTCACAATTAATAGAATCTATCTTGTTTTATGTGCCTAGTATTCCGAGAAAGGACTTAGAACGAATACTATCTTAGAAATATAAGAAATAATTTATATTGGATTTGCATGTTTTTGATTTCTCTAATGATATTTAATTAATAATAATAAAGAGTTATAATTGTACTTTTTAATTTACTTAAACATATTTTTTATGCGAAGCCTTACCTCATTTACCTTAAAAATACCTAATACAAAATCAATCGTCAAAGAATGTAAAAATAAATAAGTTTTTATTTTCCATTTAAAGGGTTAAAAACGCCAAATAAGGATTCATGTAAGTCGAAAACTATTTCTATATTTAATATTATAATATATCGTCAAACTATATCCCTATCGGGGTGAGCAGAGATATATTGGTGGTTGTATCTACATTGCGCTTATATATAGTGCCTAATGTGACCAGTTTAGTATAGTTGATATAATAAATCTAATAATATGTGCTTAAGGAGAAAATTCTTGCAAAACATTTATTATTCTCAATTAAAATTAAAGCGACGAAAAAGGGATAAAACTTTTACTATATTTGTTTTTTACTACATTATTGGATAAATTTTGAGTATTGCATAATAAAGTAAAGTATATATTTGCTAATTCATCTCGTCGCACTTTGGCGCCAGTAAGTGGAGGACGGGAGTACGGTTCGCCCGGAAGTCGGTTTTTCATCCCACAAACTCTTGAGTGCTTCGCAAAATGTCTCTGAAATGACTTTCTCTCCTCTTGAAGTACATTTGGAAATTTTTTATCCGTATTTTTTACAATGATGTAGTACTTAAGCCGGTTATAGATTTCTAATATGTTTGCCGAAACCTTTATTAGAAGCAACATAAATCTTAATATAATTTCATCATCATCATACTGTATTATTCTCTACCAAATTAACCTAACATCAATAATTATTTTGCTAAATTAAACAATGCAGAAATTTTATTACATACCTTAGATTTTTAATGAATTTTAAAATGTTAACTTAAAGGTAGTTATTATTTAATCAATTGTTTTTACCTTACCTTACTTACCTTACTTACCTTAGATTTTTAATGAATTTTAAAATGTTAACTTAAAGGTAGTTATTATTTAATCAATTGTTTTTAAAAGAACTTCATCTAGTAAACCAACTAGAAAACAGGATACTCGAAATTTTTAAGGATTACACAAAATATTTTTTATTTCTATTTCATATCGATTTATGTTCTATAGGTATTAAAATATTAACTATTTTTACTAAAAAATATTTCAGGTACTTTCTTCTTCAAGTTTAAAGTATATTTTATTAAATATATTTGTGCCCATATTTATTAAAAGATTTAAAAAATATATATTTTATTCATGAGTAGCCATTTATTATACATATTTTTATTTATGTATTTTGTTATTAAATTTAATGTCAATTTTTCATATACAATCCTATTTTTTCTATAAAACTGTACTCACGTTATGCAGTTATCCTCATTATAAAAATCACTTTAATTTAATCAGTCACTGTTTATAAAAACACAATAGTCTCACGACAAATCACTACGTAATAATTTATTTGAATTTCGCGCCAAACATAGAGAGCACTCCACAACCTTTCGGCTTGGATGCTGCTGAGCAACTAACTTGGTCTGCTAAGTTAGCAACCAGTCTAGACGAGGGCGGGGTGGTTAGAGCTACGAGGGATGCGGGGGGATATCGCGAGGGCAAATCAACCCCAGCCAACATTTGCCCAGAAACCGGCCAAGCTCTAACATCAATAAGGAAGCATCCGATTAAGTTTAAACTGCGTCTTTGTACTCCAATTAGCCGATATGATATCCAAAACAGACGTTTTTCGGCTTCTAAAGTGATTTAGAGCCGATTTACCGCGAGCGCAATTAAGATTGGAAAATTAACATTCGAAAATTGTGCGTAGGAAAGTTTCGTTATCTTAGTAAATGTTTATCCTAAATAAATTAATTTAATAATTCTAAGATGCTTAAATCCTAATATATAAAATAGGCTAGACTAAGAGTTTTAAAATAAAAAAAAAACTTTACTTAAATCATAATAATCAATAATGTGTGCCAAAATTAAAAATCACATGTATTTAGAAAAAAAAGAATAACGTATATTTTTATTATATATCAAAATAATACAGACAATATAGGCTCCAAATTTGTGCTGAAACAGATATAGCGAAGCCTCTTTGCTCGGTATCACAATATATGTATAATGAAGAGGTAAAAAAATAATATTTTAGTAATATTAAATAATAATAAAAATACTAAAAACACTGATACGAATAAGTAAATACTAATTAAAAGTTAAGGAGTGCAGTTTGCTTTCAGTGGCCATATTTCCGCGATCTTGTGACCTGGGAGTCTTTAAGAGAAGAGTGAATAGGCATTTGTTGGACGCGGTTCATTATCGGACTCATCTTCATTTTCCACCAGGTGCGAATGAGGTCAAGCGTCCATCTATAAATTAAAAAAAAAAAAGTATAGATATGATAATATTATTAGTATTTAAATCGTTTTTAAAACTAGATATGTACTATGTATTATTGCAAAATGCATTTCTTAAAGATACACTTTCTATTAATAATATGTCTGCAACGTCTGAACAGTGTATTAAAAGCTGTATTGATCTAGGCTAAATATAGTTCTACTGCTACATGTAGGATTGCCCAAAGCAGACGTACTCAACCTTTTTCTCTTAGGTCTTACACGATTTTCTTCTATTTTACTTCTTTATTACTAAAAAAATGGTAAAATTAAAACATAACTTAACCTTTACATATATTAACTTAGCTCCAAACAAAACTTGTACTCGAACAATAGTGTGCAGTGGATTTATTTCCTTCCTCGTATTTTTTTTTAAATAGACATAATTATCTTGTGTATTATTTCAATAAATTGTGTCTTATAATTTTCATGCAAATTCACATATGTTTATATAAATCAATCAGACTATTTAACCGGGTCACTTATAATAGCTTTGCGGGCTGCAGAAACTAACACTAACAGAAAGTCTGAAAATGTATAGGATTGCACGTGCTAATACACATATCACACATACACACATATCACACACATAACACACATACACATATATAATACACATATAATACACATATAATTCACTGCATGTGATAATATGTCAACAGCTTATGTTCATCCAACATACTTTTGAAGTTTTTACTAGTACTTTCTCCATACTCTTAGGTTTAGTATAAAATGTGAGAAATCTCGCTAGATGAAGAGTGAAAACTATTTCATTTTACTTAACTCAAGAACTTTGTTAGTCTATTTCAGCTCTTATTTCATAGGGCCGTCTCGGCCGCATAAGGGGGTGACGATACGGGTATATCGGACTGGTACCGGGTAAAAATATCAAGGTGATTACTTCTACGCATTAAACGGAATCGTGACTCCTGTAATCATCTCTCCACAGTCCCGTCACAACGTGCCACGCTCACCAGGGACGATCACGAGGGGAGACTACAAGTAAACTAATTGATTTTACTCTATCTTGAGGGCTTAGACAAAGTATTAATCGATTAACAATAACGCTAGTAGAAAGTACAAAATATATGGAATCGAATTAACTAGACGACGTGATATTTCGAAAGATTATGTCAATCTCATATATTTTGCACGTTTCTATCAGCGTTATTGTTAATCGAATGTATCTTTGTCTAAACCCTTTGAGTTACCTTTTTTTTTCAAACATCCGAGTAACTTACAAAGCTTATCTACGTTGTAGGTTGACTGGTTTTTTCCTGTCACTGGCCATGTTATCCCAATAAGAGATGCGGGTAAAATGACAAATTGATGTGCATATGACGCGTCGTTTTAATATGTGCTTCTGTTTAAACCGACACTGAATAATAGAGTCGTAATGATAAAGCAACTTCATCATTATGCGTTCAGTGTACCTTATTGTACATACTAGAGTTATATGGATTTGATAATTGAACTCTTTTCGTACATTATGTTTATAAAGAGATATTGACTGTGATTTGGTTCGTTGAAATTGTTGCAAAGGTTAGTTTTGTATGTTTATGAGATGTTATAAAGGTTACTTATACGCTGTAGACAATATTATACAAGAGATGATAATTTTTTCTGGCGTGTGAAGGCACGGCATTTTAATTAGTAGTCCAAATTAAAAATGCATTGTTAAAAGGAAATAAAGCATTAAATTTTCTCAATTATCCGTTGTTTCAAAAATAGTAAGCTTAATTAGTGATACTATTTAACAACTAATTTATTTATTTATTTATTTATGGGCTGTCAACAGCTGCATTACACTTCACATTCACAATCTGAATCACATACATAAGCTAAATGTCGGTATCGGATACCAATAATAGACAGCCACAGCATGGCCCAAAAGCATTAACTAACAATATCAAAACAGACAACTAAAACCAAAACACAAAAATCAAAAAGAATACAAAAAAAAACAATAATACCTCAAATTAAAATTAAAAATTATATAACACCAAGAACAATGCCAAGCTCAACACACCTGCTCACTGATTTTCCTAATGAAAAAATTAACCTGCTGTAGCCCCATTTTATTGATTGGTTACAGTTAGATTCATTAAGCAAAATTTTTAAAATGCTCATACTTATTACTGTTACTTTTTATATTAATAATTAAAATAGAACACTATCAATGAAGCTTAATATTAATGATACAACGGAAAAAAGTTACATTCTAATTTTTATCCATTTCAATTTACATTTTTTACTACATTTACCAATTAAAAAACCACAATTCTATCGAGGAAACTTATTTAAATGAGATTCCAGTCTAACGTCTAGAAATGTATAGTTATACGTAACTCTTACAAAAACTGTTATCTCTATACTTTGTTTGAATAAGTGGTAATAGCTAAATTAAGTACTATTACAAATGATTGTCTACTGTGTGCATATTATTAAAATATTGCATACTGACAAAATGTTCCAACGAACGATGTAGAGCTTTCGACTTTTTAGCAGCTTCTTGGCGCCGGTCTACATACTACTTTATAATCTCTCCGCATACACGATTTAAATTCACATAAAAATATTAATCCGTTGGTTATTAAAAAATATACGTTTTCTGTATTGAAGAGCAAATGCTATTAAAGTTATCACGTCCATGTAAGTCCGGCAGTTAATTCCATACAAAAATAGGAAGATGTTCTAGTTACAGATTTAGCTCGTTATGTTCTACATAAGTTTAAGTGCGTTTTATGTTTATCAGATAAGATTTGATCTTATATGTTTCAACCAAGTAATATTTAACAATTAAGTTTATAGGCATAACAAATAATTGTAGTGACATGATATTGATGCAATACGAATTAATAGATGGATTTCTATTGTGATTGAGGTGGCTTAGGCTGAGATTTATAGATGTTATTACGACTTTGCTTAGCAAAGTTCTCAAAAAATTAATTCGTTTTGACAAAAACTGAAATATAATAGAAACTTGAGTGTAGCCATAGTATTTGCTGAGCCAAGTAGATGTTGATAAAATCTGTGACTTTCCAAATCCTTTGACATTCATTAAATAATATAAATTGTAATGTTTGAGCAAAGTCTAAGCAAATTTAAAATTGCGTCCATAAATCTCACTAATATTGTGTCTGTGGTGATCCAATAGATAAGAGACCGATACCCATACACGAAAACGCGAAAGGTTATAGCTTCGAATCTCGTCACGTATCTCTTCGATTTTTCCAGATTGCGTACGGATTTAGGCTTTAATTAGGAAAGTAGATACAGCCTCTAATACATCTCTACTCACCTTGAAAGGGTTATAGCGTTACGATATATTATTATTCGATATACGGTTTATTTTTCTTTTCATATACAGTAATAACTTCAGTATTACGAAGCTATAGTATACTCGTATACAAGTAGTTGAGTAGGGGTGATGCAACTATGGATAACGGAAGGAAACGTTTCCGACTATGCTACGGATCGGCGGAGTATTGTTTTATTGTGTCTGGAAATAATTTGTATACAGACTTTGTAACACTTTTTATTAAGAAGTTTTCGTTTGGAATTCTCCTATTTTAAAATTTTATACGTATTTCAGCAATGATATTTATTCTAAGTTGGTAACAAGCACATTTATATAAGCTTTTGCATAATTATCCTTAGCTTGATGCTTTACGATTCATACATTAATATCTAGTTCTATTTCTAAGAAGATATTATAACGGTAGTTATGTAAATACATTTAATATTTCAGTATTTAATTTTTATTCTTATTCATTGCGTTGTACTATTATAATGTATCTTCTAAGGAAATTTAAGACATTTTAAATTAAAAAAGATATATATCGTGAAATACAATAAATTTATTGTTAAAATTATAGAATATTTTGTAGAATTTTGTAGAAACGTTTAAGATATCTTGAAAATACACCGAAGCCCCGAAAAATAAATATTAATAAATTTGTTCGGAAATGATAATTAAAATATAAAATAAAATCTTCTTTATGATACAACATGTACACCACTGCTTAGTTAAACCAGTATTTTCGATTATATCATCTAGTGTTAAAAACATTTTACATCGCAGTAAGCGACCACCAGCCGTCTCCCTAAATATTTACCAGGGGTTCTGGAACCATTCCAAAGTTCCACTACTGACTCATTAACGCACTAGTGTTAATGCTGCATGCCCGTGAAATCTTTTAAGTCCACTTCACTAGCCTTTTAATTCTGTCACTACAATCTACAATGCTTCGTTTAATTTGAGTATTTATTTGGCTACTGTTTCGATATTTTAATTTAAATTATATGTAACATGTGGGTCGTTACAGTAGGATGTGAGAAACAAACACAAATGAAAGAAACAAAACTATATTAAGTTTAACTTAACGTTAATTACAAAAGCAGTTACTCTTATGCCTATGATAATAAGGAATACGTAACATGGACTGGAAGGCGTTTAGAACGAAACTCCGAACCAGTCGTAACTCAGATATTTTCTCAAACAGTAACGGATAGAAGTCCAGTAGCTTGAATGCATCTTATCCACGTATGTCAAATTTTTTATTTATTAGTCGAGAGATTATTATTCTTGAAAATATTCTCGCTTAATCCGTACAAACTATGATAGGTACTTAACGTATTCATAGATGGGCTAAATGTAATCAGATTAATAAAAAACGATTACGATTACATTTAGTGTTTTTCATCATTAATATTACTGAATTTTGTTCATCGATGTTTTAAACACTACGGAATCTTCTATTGCATACACATTTATGACTACTTAATGTTTTGAAGGGACTTAGTCATGATTAAACATCAAAAAAAAAATAATATGAGTAAATTTTGTAGTCGTTAATCACCAATCAGATTATATTTTGCCCATCTCTGCTATATAATGAGTAAATAACGATTGCGTGATGTACTTAACTACTCACGCCATCTATTGGCGTATCGTTACATTAATCCCATATAGTTATCAAATTCTGTTTATTACACATAATAATATAATTATAAGTTATTCTAGTAATTATAAGCATTATATTATTATTTCATAAATTAATAAACAACAGAGGTCAGTTAGGTTTTATGGTGCTAGGGTGAATGTCGTAACTGATTCATGGTCACACTACACAAGTGTAAAGACAAGTCATAGTGCTTCGCTTCATCCTGCCTGGTGTGCATGTGTTGCCTAAATCCGTTCATAATCTGTAAATACCCACATTAACTTGCCGGAATTCGAACCTACGATCATTTGCGTTGTAGTGCGTGAATACCGGTCACTTATCTACTTGGCCACCACAGCTAATAATATTCTAAAATAAGAGATATATAATAAATCAAACCAAGAAATAGGTAAGTATTTTAATTTCGATTTTCATATGGGAGCTTCATTCTTAGATAAAGAAATAAAAAATGTTTTACAATGTAATTCAGCTAAAATGATAAACTTCAAACTTAACAAAATGTCTGCTCGTAATCCTAATATTAATGATCGAAATTCAATTTTATTTTGTGCCTTTCGTATAGGTCGTCTTTATTAAAACCCATACCTCATCCCGGTTCGATACACATCCTCTATAAAAATATACAGCTGCCTCAACAAAGGGAATATCTATGTACGTGGCTCTGATGGTCACTCATTGTTCAACGCCGAGCATTTACAAAAGGCGACATCACAGATCACCCAAAACTCCGGCAACAATACCGTTTCGGTTTTGTAATAAGCTTTAGAAACTATCACAACTATATGTTTGGTACAAAATATTTTTCGAAACTTCGATAGACAGGGTGGAATTATTTTATGGGTACAATTGACTGCATCAGGGACATACCTGTGACTGAATTGTTGATATGTGAAGTTTAGTGATGTACTCTGTTACGCGTAGGTCGGCGCTGTTTTATTTTGACAAACGGACGAGAATTTCCTTTGTTGACTTTTAGGGGATATATCAACGGCTGACATGTGATTTTGTTACTAAAAATATAAAAAGATACATGAATAGACCTTTTTATAGAACGGTTCAATAGATTTAATAACAAAATAACAATGCTTTACACATTTTACGAGTTCCAACTAAATTCAATTCTACACATAACTACGTTCAAATAGTAAAAAAAAAAATTAAATAAAAAATGTATCTTGAAATTGAAGCAATTATTTAAATAGTTCCTTGTAATGTAGTGGTGATTTATAACGTCAGCAATTGAATTTCAATGCGCAAGACCACCCGCCAACTTACTAACGATGTCATTTTGTAGACAATACTGGTGGCACAATGCAAGAATAACGACCTTCCGAGCCGTGTGCCATTGATACTTGTGCTGGGCTAAACAGCCAAAAACAAAAGTCGAATATAAATCACTACCCCGTACCCCACGCGTTCGAAATCAAATCAAAAAGGTTATACCGATTTTCCTAAATCATGACATCTAACTCAGTGTGATTAGCATAAGGTTCTTTTTCAAAGATCCGTGTAATATGACCGCAGTTAAAAGATGGTGCGAAGAGTAACCACTTCCACGTAAACAATGGTCGCTTTAGAACGATGTTAGCATTACTTAAACGACCGCAGTAACATAATCATTGGTCCATTGTTGCGAGGACGATTCTCAAAAATAGCGCTAAACGTTCTAACCATTTATTTCGGTGACATCTGACGCTCAGTACAAAATATTTTTACCACATAGCGTGACGAATCGATTTATAAAGACGAAAAAGTACCAAAATTTTTTGCAAGATATTGTCACGCGTTATTTATTACTTTCTTTGAATTTTGTAGCTTTGTTACTTAAAAACATCAAATGATATTTTTTTAACAAACTGCAAATGATTTCAATAAGCGTTTATATTTTATGATTATTACATAGTATTTTTAAGCTGAGTTTTATACTTTGACTTTGCTTAGAACTATTCGATCGATCGATTATATCGATAACCCAATCCGCTTCCCAGCTCAGATAGAACGGCGCAGGAGAGCCTTCGCCAAAGCCTTTCTACATAACTGGACATACGCCAGGCGTGAGTGGTGTGCGATGTGTTCCTGCATGTCGCTCCAATGACAAATCATGGAGATTATCGGAGGATGGCACTTTACACCATTCTCCCCACTAATGTGTTAGGAGTACGCGGGGGGTGGTAACTATTTAACCACCCCTCACTAAGTAGATGGGGCCTGCAGAAGGCCAGATGTCGCCAAGTGCCGAGGAAGATGGCTCAGCCTTGCCCTTGGCACTCGGCAGATGGGAGAAGGAATACCCAGGGGGTTTTAGTCGGTGCAAGTCCGACATACTGCGGGGCGGCCCTCACCACCTCCTGAAGGTCCGTTAAGGATTTCCCCCGGCATACAAAAAAAAGATGATAGACCTTCACAACAAAACCGGGCGAGATTAATTTTGTTATAATATAGCGCACGGTACGGCCTCGCGTGAAGATGTAATATCAATCAACTGCAAGAAAGATCTCGTACTGTGAACCCGCGTTTCAGTGTGTCTATTCATAGAATACCTGCCAAATCAAGTGAATTTTATTACCCAAACACATTGTTTATCATTATTCCTGTGTAATTGTTAACGTGTTAAACTAATAATAAATATCAGCGACAGTGCCAGAAACTCTTGTAGCAAGCAGGTTTCTTCCCATAATATATTCATCTATGACAGTAGTTTGACGAGGCGTAAAAGGGACAACACTATATAAAAATTATATTGTATCCCTGTCATTCAAAGTCCGATCAGTAATATTGTTTTATTTACCTTGCGGTACGGTCACACTTATGTCATTTATATAGCACAGTATAGGAACCTGGCTATTATGCCGTCTCCAGACCACACAGCGAATATTCGCAAAGCTTCGTAAACGCGTACACGAATGGCTTTTTCGGTTATACACAAAGTTCGCGGCTGATCGCAGCTCGCTTTCCGTTTCATGTCAGTTATTTGTATCTGCGTCAAACAGTTTGAGGCTGCGTTTACGCATCCACACTCCACATGGACCACATTCACAGCGGCAGTCTGATTCGAACAGTGGTGGTAAATAGCCGTGAGCACGCATAGTATATTGTATGTACTTAATTGTGTATAAAGCACACAAGATAACGTGAAATGACGAATTGGAATTTATTTTTATATAATATTATCAATATAATGAGATACAACCGGCAAGAGCACAAAGATACAATTAAAAATATTTTTTGTTTGTATGTAGGAGATAATCCTTGAATCTAGCAATCTGATTTAATTAGTAGCAAATATAAAAAAATATATATATAACATATTTCATGCACTCAGGTGTTGGCACCAGTTCTGGTGAATTGTATACTTGTCGTCCATCAACTTATTATTTTTCATGTTAAATTAGTTTTATTTATTTAATAAGCATATAATTATAATTTGCTATTTACACATTGCGCTGCAAAAACTCATAGCAGCCGAAGCGTCCATTCGGAATCCAATGAGTGAACACGACTATAAATCTGTGAATGTGAATAGACGTATATGTCGCAAGGAATTCACGTCATAAAGTCACGGCGCGGCGTGAGTCTGGAGCCGACAACATATGGTATTTAAAGTTAAACTAACAGTACTAGCATTTTGTAAATACCTCGATAATGATGTCTAAACGGTTGTCACATAATCAAAATTAACACCTAAAGTTAGACTATTAAAAGCAATCATTACCTCACGAGTCATTAATTCATGGAGGCACCAATTTCTACGGATAGGACATAAAGTAAACTCGTAAACTTGACCACATCCCTAGCCTAATTACTCCGTATCGTGCATCCCTGTCCCTCGTTAGCCAGACAACACGGGGTAAGTTAGATAGACACCCCCCTTCTGGACAATTTACGGCGAGGAACGTTCTGTTAATCTAATTGGCGCCTTTCACGTTCGCTCCGTTGTCGCCTTGACCTTTGTAATGCATTTTGTATGTTGGTGTTTGACGTGACAGGACTTTCTAACAAGTTACTTCGGCCTAGCTGTATTGGACATTTTACAAAACAAACGTTACTTAATAGTGAAAAATAAAATCACATGCTGCTTTTAAAAATAACACTGAAAGAGACCGAGATGGTAATACGATAAAAGTAAGCCCGTGAAAAAGATAAAAATGCATAATGTCAACCCGCTACACAGAGAATATATTTTAGTAAAATTGAATCTTATTATCAATACTTGAGACTTTATTTTAATTATGTTTTTTCATAATAGCGCATGAATAAAAAAGTGGTTCGTTATATTTCACCAGAGAGATATAATAATTTCCATAGTTAGACTTATTTTTTACATTTAAATAAAATAGATATTATAGAATTGTCATCAATACATTTCATTACTATATCAATATTTTAAACGGCTCGAATCAAAGCCGCTGGCAGATTAACGGCAGATAGGTACATAAACTTAAATATAATATTACACATTGGACTGCCAGTTATGAAGGGTGTACCTTTGTCCTACTCAATTTTACTGTCATAATAATCGCGTGCCTCAGAATATGTTCTTTTGTAACGACCCCAACAATCGGAACTGCTCATCGCATGGCATCTCAAATTAACACATCTTCCAATGCCTGTTCCCTAACATTAAACACGTAAGTAATTACTCAGACAAGTTTTCCAACCATTAGCTAAACACACAATGGAACGTTTAGATCGACAGATACTAAGCACTGTTATGAATTAGTAAGCTTTACCAGGAAAATGGAACACATTTTTGTGTGTAAACAAACTTTTATGTTCCACAGTTTTTAACATCACACTAATTTTTTTATATAGAGGCATGTTTTATGCTCACGATAATCAAATTAAAAACTATTTCTAAGCTTTTATTTGGATATATAGTTGATGATTTTAATGCTTTAACATTTCATATAATAATACCTTGTAAAATATACTTAATGGTCAAGAAAACTTTGGCACTCGTGATTGTAAATCAAGCAAATACATGTGGCATTCGTGTTAAGTTTTAATAAGCTTAAACAAAAGGAAAGGAAAAAGTAATAAACATATCGCAATTTCTTTAAAAAAATAATAAATTAAATACAATAATACCCCAAAAAAATCAATTTCCGAGAGGTCCAGTGCCTTCTGAAATTACAGATTGCCTTTTGGAATAATTAGACGATTAGTAATCGTCAGGTGCAAAAGCAAATACAAAAGTACTTACTACATAATTGATGGACGATAATATATGACTATTTTCATTGCTGTTGTAAGCATGGATGGGATGAGAGAATATCGTGTGACTGACTGCAAGGGCATGAATCTCGAAATTTTTGTATCGCGTGCACTGAGACTCCTACAGACAGGCAGCGAATACGCACGCGATCATATTTCCTTACAGGGTGAAAAAATACTTTTATAATTTACTGGCACGCCCTGACACGAATTATAACTTGTCAAAGTGCAGAAAGATGTAAGAAACTAATGTCATATGGTGAATTTAAAATGCGTTCGATATTTATTCGATTTTGGAAATACAAAATTATTTTTTTGTCAAACAATTGTCTGGACTCAAGTGTCAACTTTCTTTGATTACCTAAATTTCTTATCTTCTCCTTCATTTATGTTTGTACGCTGGCAAAATGTTAATATCTATTTATAGTTAACATATTGTAATTTGTGTTCTGTTATTGGGCCTTTTAATAAATAAATAAAACGGACCTCAAAGCTATTCCATATCAAGTATATGTCTTATAATTTACTTTTATGTTTAAAAGCAATTTAATATAATTTAAGAGGAATTTTACTATACCGAGTGTTGTCCTAAAGAAAATGTGAAATAAAAATTATTGGTACAGTACAGTCACATAAATGGAACGGGCATATGTCTTCGAATTTAACTGTTATAACATACTGCGTGGACTGAATGAATTGTATATATGAGAATAATACCCATAGATACAAAAAATATATAATTCGCTGCAATGTGAGACAAGTTTATAAACACAGTATCTACAAGTTTGGTTGTTAGAATCACGACTGGCGTGTTAGATCTAGACGGCTGTATTTGCAGAAACTACTTTGGATTTGCGGTTATTTTGTTCTCTATGTAAATAGTTTATATTTGAATGTTTATAAAGAAGTGAATCTCCTAATTCCAATTGCTATTTTCTAAAAGTATTAAATTATGCGTTAGTAAAGCAAATGTGTAACTGGATTCTATCTATCATAATACACGGTGGAAAAGTATTACAGTGACTTGCGTTTTGGGATGGATCAATATGTTTGGCAACCGGTATGGTAGTAAAACCATGTTTGACAGGGTCACAACTCTCGACCACCGTGCTTTGAATAACCCATCATGGAAACTCCCTTTTAACGTTGCTTGCCGAAATCAGCCATTGTATATTTATTTATGCCACAGAATAAAAAATAATATTTCATAGCTATAGTTAAAGTTTGATTTTCATCTCATACCTGTTAGATAACAATAATATGGCGTAAGTTCAATCTTAAAATTTTATTTCCTCAATGATTAAACAGGAATAAATAATAACTTCATTATACTTTTAAAAACATCGTTTAAATATTATGCTACCAAAACATTTGCTCAATCTTTGCTCTCAAAGTAGAATAGTTACATTAAACAAACCTTTCTGCCATCCATGGCTAAGCAAAAAGCTTGTCGTCTAATATTACATATTTGAAATAGATATCTTCAAAGAAAAAGCGCGTCCAAAAATCCCGAATGAAATACATATTTTTTATTTACCCGTCATCCTAATAAGGAGGGCACTTATGAAATCCAAACACTAGTACCGATAAGAAGTATGATGCTAATGAAAATAGCTAACAAGCCACTTCAGGTGATCTCTTTTTTTGTGAGATACATTAAAAAAAAACATTTTTTGACGAAAACACAAAAAGAACTTTCGTAACGCTTACTTTTATAATACGTGTTATAATTGTATAATGATGAGGCAATCTTTACAGACATAGCAACAATGTTATTAAGGCTCAGTTAATTTCAAATCATTTGTGATTGTGGACGCTCTGCGGGATGTTGGGCGGCCTATCATGTAGACGGGTTTTAATATTATTTCACCGTCTCTCTTACGCTACCTAGTTTACGTTGTCTCAGCTAAACAGTAACATCTATTCCAGCACGCGTAATGTATTTAAAAAGTTCTTAAATTGTCACATTCGCCAAAAAATCTTCTGTCCCATGTGTTTCTTAAAATTTTATTGAGTTTTTTAACCATTTGCGAACGTATTAATTTTGTACATGAATATCGTACTGGTCGGAATTAATTTCCGTCGAAAGAGCTGGGATACATAACACGTAAGATTACGATGGATAAACAAGATTTGGTAATTCTTTTGTGAACTTTAGATATCTATTTATTTAATACAGTCATCCGTACATCTATTTTGTTTCGAAAAAATGTAAACTGATACATTGTTGCATACAGTATAGGATTCGTATGGTTCCTTGCTGTGGTGGCTGAGAGCAGACATACGACCTGGACGGTAAAAAGGCTTTGGTGGCTGAGAGTAGACATACGACCGCAAAGGGTTAATACTCCTTTTTCTCTCTTCTCAAGTAGAACCACACTAGCTTGTTTACGATGCGACAACAATACAGAAAATTTCATTCCAGCGCGTATAAGTCAATTAAATTCTTACTTTTGACCTCAAGGAACATACCTTGTTTTTTTTTTTTTGGTGAAGATTAATAAGACATTATTGTACTTCTACCATCTTGGTAAGTACCAACTAAATTGTATTTCAGTAGGTTAGCCACGTCTTTAGACTACCTTGTACTTACTATCTTATACGATTTTTTTTTTTCATATTTCGGGGGAAAATAGGAACATCAGGGACGCCGTGAGGGCAGCGACCCCAGTGTGTCAGACTCCTGCTGACTAAAAACCCCCTGGGGTATTATTCTGATTGCTGTACCCAGGCCTGGGAAACCAAATTCATCCAGACGCCCGGGGAGCAAAAAGCCTTATTGAGAGTGCCTCTCCGAAAGCGGTAGGAGTAAAACGTCCACTCGTCAAAAACCTCTCTCCCAGGCGATGCGCCGGACACCGTGCACCGCTTCACTCTCATCCGAACTATCTTGCACGATTAAATAATATAGCCTAGCCAGGACTAATAATTATTCTTGCTTATACTACAATATCTTTGATGAAAAGACTAAATATTTTTTCCCAAATATATTTAGACGATTTCTGAAATATTCACTTTCATCAAAATAGGCAACCATTCTATTACGTTTTCCTATTACTTTCATTATATTTATTTTACGCATTCACTAAAGTTTTACAGAATATAAACTTTACGAGTTGAGACATAAAGTTCATTCTTGTGTAAGGTTATGAGAATTTCAGTGTCGTTTCAAGTTGAACGAGTCCATTTCTTTCGCCACCCATAATAATGTTTGGCGATTTATCAAATTGCAATTTCGTAATAGATACCCGCTTGATGCCGTTCATGATAACAATTTATAAATTGTTTTATTTATTTTGCTCAATTCACTGTGACCGTAACTAAGCGTCCGATATATTACTTAAGTATTTCTTTTAATATTTAGGCTTTACTTTTGGCTCCACAGTAAACATGATTAATAAATATTTGTTAATGATAATATTTGAAATACCCAGTTTTTAATTGCCGTATGCGTAAAAAATTACATCTAGTATAATAACGTAATTATAGATTATTGGCATGCTTGTATTATCTGAAAACGTTATTTTTACTATTAGTTACAATTGCTACCTAACCCCAAACTAATTAAAGAAAATATGGTTTAAAAGAATACAGCAGATTTCGCTAAGTTATCTACATATAAAATATTTTCTTAGTAAAGTTAAATAATAATACTCAAAAGAAAATATATATTACACTATTTTAAAACGGATATATATGTTGCTCTGCGAATTCGTGATAATTAAATATAAAAATATACTAACGCCCAGTGTAGAAACTTTTTTTACTTTAAAACGCTCGTATACACTAACAATTCATAAATTTGCACGCAATTAATGACTTATTAGGATTTAAAAGCATTTAAAAATTTAAAAAGCGTTATTGAAACTAAACGTAAGCGTCTCCAATTATGCTGAAAAATGCAAAATGAATAAATATTACCCATACAGTGGGAGGTTCTGTATAGAATTCCCGACTTTAAATTGTTACTTTTAACAAAGCAAACAATGAGTGTCATATACAAACATGATATGTCTTACAGTGCCTTCTTGATTATTTAAATATTATTCTTAGGCCGTCGCTATCTGGACCAGTTGAATCAACACCCCTTAACACGGAATTTAAAAAGACTAACATAAATTACTCCAACACTTTTTGGATACTCGGCGATGTTTAACAGATACGTAAAGGATAAAGTCATTTAAATCTATTGTCATCTTAGAGAATACATCTTGTACTGTACTGTGGAAACAATAGCCAGCTGCGGCTCTTATAATATTGTTTTAGAGAATTGAACCGTATTGATATGAAATTTAGTTATTATAGCAATATAAATACTTTTTATATATATTTGGTTGATGTACAAAGAAGTAGCGATAAAAGCGATATCGGACTTACAAAAGCCTATAACAAAAGACGAATTATTACGAATAAACGTATGCAACCCACGCCAGTTTTGTTAGAAAAAGAACACGATCATATATTTCATTTAGTGATGTAAACAAGCTTTATTTATTTCGAAAATCTCATAACAAAGTTTTATTTAAAGAAATAATAAAACATCATTAAGCTATATCCCTTCCGGGGTGAGCAGAGATACATTCGTTGTTATATCAATTTTGCGCTTATATTTCGTGCCCAACGTGACCAGTTGTGCAACTGATACCCGTTCTCGGGACACTTACGCATAAAATTTCTATCAGATGCCATGCGGGCTCCCTCAGGATCTTTTCCTTCACCGGTGAGCATGTGGTGCTTAATCTGTAGGTAATCTGGAAAAACCCAGAGGTGCGTACCAATGTTTGAATCTGCGACCACTTGCGTTGCCGCACATGGAAACCGGCCCGTTATTCACTAGGCAATTACAGCCACATATAAATATTTTCTATAAATAAAATATTTCATTTATTGGTTTAACTAATATATATATAATATAATAAAATTCATTTTTACACGTGTAATACTCAACAAAAAAAAAAATAACGCCAAAGGTGCCAGCATGCTGACAATCCACAGCATAGAGTGGTTACTATCGCCTGTGGACAACTAGAATACCGGAAGAGTCACCGTCATAATGCTGACCGTGAATAGCGTTTTACAAATATTATGTACTATTGGGCCTGAATATATTGAATATATTTTTAGTTAATTAATCATATCATTATTATATTACGTAGTTATTAGTAGTATATTACGTATATTATTTACGTGTTACATAAAATTCAAAATTATTATAGAATAATAAATTAAATTAAATAAACTATATTTTAACTATACTTTCAAATCTTTTTTCTAAAATTCTATTGGAGCATTATTTAGGACTTTTATAAATCCAATATACTCTTCTTAATAGTAATAATTCTCTCTTCAACATAATCTTATACGGTTGTTAGTAGAAAAAGTATCATATTCCGTATTTATTACAATAAAATCACAATCTGAAACTCACCTTTAGAATTCCTCTTCGCAGTTCCAAATAAGAAAGCAAGTCCAATCACATTAAGCTATTCAATCACTCACTTTAACACAGAGAGTCTTGACTTCCTATCATTTGCAATTTTTACGAAGTCGTAGGCGGAATGTCCTCTCGCTGTGCAAACGCGTGTACACCCTTCGACTTTGAAAACGATACTAAGGGAGGTTTGAACCCTTGAAGCCTGCCGTAGTCTTCCTTTTAACAGACGCGCGCATCTCTTACCTTAAATGAGCTATATACATTTAAATAGATATCTACCTTCGCGCGTTAGTGCTTTAATGTTCCAAATGTGTTTATAAAATAATAAGTACCATGTCTCATTGCCTGCAGTTACGTCTGACTGAAGTAAATCTCTGGAGGACTGACAGAAAAGTAGCATAAAGTTTACTACCATTGATTATAAATTTTACAAGCAAAATATTTTTTTAAAATGTATCACAAAACTATATCTCACTGTACACTATTATATCAATGATTGTGTGTTCCGGAGGCTCGTGAGAAATCATATGAATACTTTCGAAGATTATATCCACAAAAAACTTACAAGTAATAATCTTTATATTATTAGTACTTATAGAAATGGACAGTATTGAAATAAAGGTCATATATCTGTTGCGGAGTGAACAAGAATACCTAATACGACTAATAGTTATATCCACTTTGCGCTTGTTCGTGCCCACCGTACCCAGCGTGACTGGTAGCCCAGCTGATCGTCGTTCTCGATATTTTTATTGTTTATGTTGACATTGGGTTTGTTCAAAATGTTTTTTTCATCAGTGAGTATCTGGTATGTAAATAATTTAGGCGCAATCATCACAGTACTTCTTGTGCAGTTACGTGCAAGGATCCGAACCAACAACCAGTAGCATCTTAGCATAGGGATGCCGGCCCATTGCCAATTTGGCTATTACAGCTCACTATAATCCCCTTGAACTTTGTAGTATATTAATATTAAAAAATACTAATAATTTCCATGAAGTAATTTACCTAATGTTCATTACAAATTGCTGATGATTGAATTTCACTATACACATTTATTCTCACATTTATCATCATATTATATGTTTAATAATTGCTTAGGTAAAAAATAATTTAAAGCTTACATTAAACAGCTACGTTAATTATTATGAACAGAAAAATTACGGCACGTGGTTTTCATTGTCGGCATAAGACAAATGCATTCATCGTGTCACACGTCGACCACCCAAGTAATACATTTCCCGTGCAAAGGAAAAATTACACACAATAAAAACTTGAGTTCCCGAGAAATTAACGATGTATGAGTTGACAGGACCCCCCGAGCTTATCTGCGGGTTTAATGGAGAGGGAAAGTTATTCTGCCGCTTTTTTCGCATTCGAGCGCTAACTGTGTTTTCCTTTTTCATAATGAAATGTTTTTCAGCGTTTAATTCCGTTCCTTTTAATGTTCTTTAAGCCATTTGCTTACAATGTTTTTGTAGATACGGTGCTCAGATTTCTAACAATACAGCGAAGGCTTTTAATGAAACAAAACGGACATATTCATCACATCAACATTATGTCAATCTAAACCAACAGATTGCCCTAGTGCAAAGAATGCATAACGTTAAAAAAAATCGAAAGTGAAATTTACAAGACAAGTTATTGTTTAAAATATATGGCAAATATTGAAATAGTGTAAAATTTCTAGCTTCTTATGTCCCAAAAATGTATTCTACAACATGTATGTATGTGTTGTATTGTAGGTGTTGTTGTAATATATTCTGTATGTATTGAGTTGTATTGTATGTGTGTGTGTGTGTGTGTGTGTGTGTTTTGTATGTATCCGACACAAATTAGTATTACCTAACTTCCGGCTTAAAAAAGTTAATGGTGGGACTACATGGGACATAGGATGGACCTACATAGGGCTCTGTATTCGCTTATACAATAAAATACCTAAAGACATCTTGGAGTTACCACTATTGATATTTTAGAAAAACAACTATTAAAACTAAATTGCCCAAAAAGGGATATTTTTCCATTAATAACTGTTTGAATGATAAAAGTGCGTGGTCTTAATATATACAATCTTTCTCGCGGGGCATTCAATCCATTATATTATACCTGTTATTGTACCTCATTATGTTAAAAAGAGCTACTACCAGAGTTTCTTGCCGGATCTTCTCCGTAGATTGCGATAGAGAACCGGTGGTAGATTCACTTTGCTTTTTTTTGGCGATTCGAAAGTGCTTGGAAGTAGGCCTATTTGAATAAAGTTATATTTCATTTCACTTCATTTCAATCACTGCTGGGTGATACCGCTCAATACATAAATTGCTGGAAATGGGCACTGGATTTGACATAACCTCTGTAGCGACGACGTCCAGATACTCAAACCGTTTCTATATTGGAGTCTCTAGCGTATAAGTAAACGGAGACGTCTAAGAAAAACCTAGAGACGTTCGGTTCTGGCGGAGGTATAAAATGTGTAGCGAGCTATAAAGTATCATGCGTAGGACAGGTCAACGTGGAGATGCATTGTGGATGCCCTCTGTTTCAGACGGAACAGGCCATTATTATTAAGGTTGGTGGATAATATACTTAGAGTAATTATTTTCAATCTTTTTATTAAATATTAATTTTCTCTGCTTCTTCCACGTTAGCAATGATGATGTAGCTCACTTTGGGATATAATTCCATAATTGTTTATGTATTGAAACAATACGATCACTTTTCTTTCTTTCAAATACTTACATATATAATATTAATTGAATATGTCCATTTATGGGTGTTTACTGTTTTTGTTTTCTATCTTTAATAACCTATTTTGCTGTGTTGTTTGTTGTGTTGTGTGCCAAATAAATGTTTTATTATTATTATTATTATATTATTTTTATATGACATACAATTATAAAACTTTTAGTTTTTAGTGCCGCTGTTAAGAAATTAAAGACCCTGATTACGTCATTCTGTAGCGGTATTTTTTCTCTGATAACAAATTTCTTTCATCATAACTCATTAATGTATATTTACATGTGTATAAATTATATTTGTCAAGTACATATAGTACAATTGAAAAGGTGCCACTACTACTTTTTGTAGTAGTGAGGCCTGAAAAACTTTCGTCAAGCTCGGTTATATGACGATAATGTTTTTCTTGTTAAAGTTGTCTAAAGGCAAGAGTAACCACTCTTCATCAGATGAGCTTCCTTCTTGCTTGCCACCTTTGGCATAAACAAAATAAGTCTTACAGTTTAGAAGTATATCTTTGTTAGTTTCTAAAAATTATATGAATATTGTTTTATATCATATGGTTGCTTTTGTATTGAATATAATGCAACAGTGAATGTGCGGGGTAAAGCTGAACACCGGTTGAGAGAGCCTATCCTTATTACGGCGTCTGGAGTAACCCCTCTTGTCGTTGAGCTCGAGCACAATTGTTATAAAAATGTTCTCACTATCACCTTTATTCCTCATAAATCCTTTTCTACTGTTATTACTAAAGTTGAGCACATTGTTAAAGATGTTTGAATTATTGTGAAATAAAATACAATATTGTAAAGTTTATTAAAAGACGTGATATTTTTATTTCTATCTTTTCTTACATTACACTAACATTTTTGTAGTGTTAAGTTGGAGAACTAATAATTTTGCATGTTAAGCTATGTGCTACTTTGGTGAGCGGGCAGACCATCATCTTTTGTTTGTTAAATCTCAAATATTATTTATTATATATACTCTTATTATACTCTGACATTATTTTATACTATGGTAACAGAACTACAATAGAAACGAATCAAATATCAACCGACAACACAGTTGGCGCAGGCTTCAGCGTGTCGGGTTATGGGTTCGATCCTCACATAAAATAAATATTCGAATGACCTATAATAGGTAGTTTTTCCGAGTCTGGGTGTTTGTAGATATGAAGCTCATGTTTGTAAACGTATCCTCGATACAGAAGTAAATGCTAGTGTTCGGCAACGTTTAAAAATACGCAACTGAATATTAGGTTAATATTGGACTAATAATACATAAGTATTAAAGTGGAATATTTCAAATTAAATTTTGAAGAAAACTTAGAAAAATAGGTAAACTTCTTTATTTAATTTGAACTAAATTTAAAAAGCTATAAAGAATAGAAGTAAATACGTTTAAAAAAACTAAGAATATGCTATCTTTATTCTAACCATTATTTACTTAATGTGATACAATTAGATATAAGTAGCCATTCGGTATTGTTTAGTGAATAATAAAACAAAGCCCTTTCACTTCGAAAGTACGCTCTTAGAACTTTGATTGTAAGCTAAGGATTAATTAATTAATAAGGTGTGCACTTAAAAAGAGATTCTCGAAAAAGGCTTAAGTGGGAAGTTTCCCGATGCGAAACATTCACGAGCTCTTAATCCTATCATTGTCTGTCGAAACCTGAAAAACTGTACCGCTGGAAAGTCGGATTACTGATGTAATCTGGGAATAATGGTGAATACGTTGTACTGACAATGTTGCATTGTCTTGTTTTCCAAATAATGTATGAAAATTCTTGTACTAAACCGATGCAATACTAACTCGTTTTTTTTTTGTAAAACTAAGTAAACAAAACTTCGAACTGAAATTAAGATGTTTTTGTGTACATATCCTTATAAAGTGTTTACAATCTGGCTAGCATAATAGTGAGAGATACGAGTATGTTATATATATATATATATATATAACATACTCGTGTTTATATTGCGATAATTTCGAGAAAAATATTAAATAAAATTACGTTTAAAGTGATCATTTGTGAAGTAGATAGAATCCTAACAACAGATCATGCAAACAAAATCCAACATAATGACATGTCATTAATTCTGAATCATGATTCAGCCTGTCGCATTTTCAAGATGTTCTAATACGTTCAATACTTATATATCTTTTATCATGACGTTCTGCATCGTCGTTTATGACCTTGGGGAAAATCCTCATAGGACCGTCTCGGCCTCACATGGGGGTGGTGCCTTTGCGGTCGTCGCCATTGTGGAATTGCATTATGGTTTCAATGAGATGCGGTTTAATCACTTTGCTACTAAAAAAAAACAACCTATATATATATATATATGTATTTAAATATGTTTATCTTTGTCTAGTACTCATAGCACAAGCGCAAGAATACTTTTGGATTGGGTCAATGCGTGTAATTGTCCACAAATATTATAAAGGGTGTCTCAGAATGTTTTTCATTTTTTGATGTTAAATAAAAAACAACATTATCCATTAAAACTTGTTTTATTTATTGTTAAATTAAAGAGCAGATCTTGAAGTTTATTTATGAAAAACAACCGTTTGCAAATGTTCACCATTTACTTGTTCACACTCATTTAGCCTGGAGCTAAAATTTTCAATCACTCGCTGGAGCATTGCTCTTGGAATAGCGTTGATTTCTTCAGTGATTCTTTGCTTCAAAACGTTCAGGTTTGGTGGCAATGGATTGTAAACTTTACTTTTTAGGTAGCCCCATAAGAAAAAATCAGCAGGCGTTAAATCAGGACTCCTCGGTGGCCAGTTTATGTCTCCTCGGCGGCTTATCACTCTTCCGGGGAATAAATCGTGAAGAGCAGCTAATGAGTCATTTGTTACATGAGAAGTGGCCCCATCTTGCTGGAAAAAGGTGTTGCGGTTGTAACCAGACTGGTTTTGCATTTCTGTAGCCAAAAAAGTCCGGATCATATGGCAATATCGATCAGAATTAACGGTCTGAGTTCGACCTCGGTTATCCTCAAAAAAATAAGGACCGATAATTCCTTGACTTGATATGGCAGCCCAAACAACCACTTTTGGTGAGTACAAGGGCTTCTGATGCAGTTCTAGCGGATTCTCGGTAGCCCAGTATCTGCAATTTTGTTTATTCACGTGACCGTTGATGTGAAAATTCGATTCGTCGGAGAACCAGATGTTATTGAAACTCCTAAAACGGTTTTTCATTGTCCTGCAGAATTCGACTCGTTTATCAGGATCATCAGGCTTCATTTCTTGAACAATAACAATTTTATATGGGTGAAAATGCAAATCTTTCGAAATAATGCGATAAACCGTAGATTTGTTCAAATTCAGAGAAGCTGCGCGCAATCTCAACGACTGTCGTGGGTCGTCCATAACAGACTGACGAACGCGGTCGACGTTCGTGCTCGCCCTTGATGTCCTTTTGCGCCCAGATGATTTGTCCGGCATTGTATTCCCAGTCTCTTCAAACTTGCACACCCAATGTTTAATTAAATTGGCACTTGGCACATGTTTTAAGCTTGTTAAATTAAAATGTGTCCTGTAGAGACGACGAACAATAGTGTAGGAATCGTTGTTTTTATAAAACGCTCGCACGCAAAACGCGCGCTGCGGTCCCGTGAAACGATTCATGGCTACTAAACTTAACAAGCCGGCCAAGCGTTTGAGACCACTCCCCTCCCCCTGCTACCAGCGATCGGCGCGTATTGGTCAATTCAAAAACGAAAAACATTCTGAGACACCCCTTATTAATATCATTATAATAATCACTTCCTTTACATAATTTTATTGAAGCTATGTAACAGAGACGTTTGTCGATTAATTTTAGATTAAGAATCGGAATAAAATACCCTTCTTACATAAAAAACCCATGGAAAGAAAAGGTAAATAAGTCATCGTAAATACTATGGGCACATGGGTTGATAGCCGTGCTACTCACTTCTCTGAAGATTTGAGAGAAGGGACTTAGCTATAGAGATTAGGCTCATTCAGTGATCAATGATGGTTTTCGACCTGCTAGCTGGCTCCTGCCGAAGAGAGCGAGATGGACATAGCAACGTACATATACCGCGCTACACCACTCTACATAGAACGCTTCATAACTTTCATTTTCACATTAGAATGTTTCTATTACACAAGCATTGTATTATCTAAGCGACTTATAATTTCACCTATAAGTACCTATAATACAATATTATACGACTTCCAGAATATTAAAAAATGGAACATGACGTAACACATCATTTACACAACACTTCCTTAATACAGCTAAACAAATTGAAACATTATGAACGAACAAAATTTAATTTTGCTCATCCTCACGTCTGCAATTAAAATTTTGAAATACCTCCCCAGTTTACAAGTTTCAAGCAGCACCTATACAAAATGAAGGAAGGTGTAAAACTCGTAACAAATTGCGTTAAAACGTAATAGAAACTCGTTTCCCGTAAAAGTTTCCATCCGATTACGACGCAAATTCAATATTTAAGATTGATTTGGGCAGATGCTTGCAAGGCAACGTCGCCTCCTAAAAAGGGCAACCCTGAGACGTACATATGCATACATAAATGTTAATACAACAACGTCCGTACATGATTTCTATATTAAAATTTAGATATGTATATATTCTATTTTTTAGAAAGATTATTTGATTGAAAGTAATATTAGCTATGATTGAAGTAAATCTGACCAGCAGTTTGAAGATAATCAGCGCTTTTCTAGTTGTTGAAGGAATGCTAACCGCTGCGACTGGTTTAATCGATTTGAAATTTAGTTTCTATGATTTCAATGTTATTACAATATATAGTTACTTCGACCTGATTAGTGATGAAAATGCCCGGGAATTTTCCCAAAGTGCCCAGCACTTCCGCGAACATTTCGTAAATTCCCGGGAATATTCCCAAGCAAGTTTTGGCCTTTAGGTACTTTGGGAAAATTCCCGGGCATTTTCATCACTAGACTTGATGCTGCAGCGTCTTCTGATAGTAATAGAATACTGTAGTGATTGGACGGAAGAAAATTAAAAGAGTTTACATGTCTACGACATTAATATAATGTTGGCCGATAAGGAAAAAAAAATAGTTTTGTACCAAAAAATGAAAAAAAAAAATTAAGATCTGCTTTTGAATTTCGAATTGAATGTGTTTTGTTTGATGCTAGAGATAGCGTCGAAAATTAAGAAAAAGAATGGTTATATAAAAAATTAGATTATAATAATATTATGTAAACGTATTAATAGTTGATAAATATATATCGTGGGAATAAAGAAGTGTTTTAATTGAACTAAGAAGGAGCTCGTCTATAATAAATACAATCCACAATCAACATCCACGATACATTCAAGTAAATCGTTATAATATTCAACTCTTCATGAATTTACAACATAAGTATCGACTTCTACAGTACAAATAGATTCATAATCATTGAGTCGAGAATATTTAATTCGTTTTTCATTATTTTACATTTCTTTATTGCACATCCAGTACTAAATTTGTTTCTTCTAACAGTAATCATTTAAGCTATATATAATATTCGAATTCATTGAATATTATTATTACATATTTTATACGGCCAATTTTAAAAATTTTGTAAAGCTAAAATTTTGTTGATCTCTATAGAAAACAGTTTAACTAGACATGTTGACTTCTCAACAACCGAGGTTATTGTTATGTCATATATTTACTATCCAAATCTTTGTGGTATTGCAACTCAATATAAACTATACACACAACAAAACCTTCAGTCAATTAAGCATTCTTGGAAAACAGTCCCGCCTTTGTTAACATTGTAAGCGAGACGAATGTAAAAGCTTTTTTACGACATGACCCAAAACCCGTAGAAAATGAGAGGAAAATAAAATGAATTTCATACTTAAACCGATGGAAATTTGCATGATATTACAGCTCATCTGCCTTCATCTGCCTTTCGCGAGGTTTTGTGTACAACAGCAAACGATCCACAGCAAATATTTAAATTTCTCTTTTGAATTACTCTCGAGAACTAATTAGAATCACCAAATATAATATTTTATTCAGTCTTTAGAATATTTCTACAGATTATGAAATCCTAGCTGATTACTGCCTTGGGGACGTTTCCAAATCACATCAATTAAGCGGGGGTGGAAACCCCATTCGGCGAAGGTGAGCTTGTTGATGAATATATTCGGATACAATCAATAGAACAGGATTTATTTGGTGCATGAATACTTGTGCTTGCATAAACACACCCTTGCGTCCAAACCCCTCTTAACCTAATGAAACGGGAAACCGACTAGAGAGAGGTAAGATGCAGTGTCTGGGAATTGATAATTGACCTCTATCAGCATAATGCCTTGCTCCCTCCCTAGAATCTTCAGTAGAATGGGCTACCATTAGCACGACAGATAATGAATAAACAAGCAGACTTTTGCACTAACCAGGGAGTTACTGCAATAACTTGCAAGATAAAATATCATGCATTGACCAGTTTCGGCTTATCGCGTTTCGAGATCAGCTTGTGCATATCCAGTAGCTCATATACCTAGAGACCTTCAGTCGTGGTATATGTGGGCCGACATGACGATGTAGACTATCAATGGATTTTCATCCTTTTATAGTCGCTTTCGTTTTTGGACTACACTGTACTTACCATCAGGTACTCTGTAGTCACTATGTCGAGCCAGTGTAAAAAAAAATGCAAGCTCCTTCAACCGGATTTCACCAACGAACAGACATGTTTACCAGGATGGGGCCGCTGCGTGCTACATAGTTACTAAGACCCACTGATACTCACCTGTACTTACCAGTCGCTCTGTTTATGGAACCCAACGAGTTTAACTAATCTTAAAATTTAATGTTAACTGTCACCTCTACATCCCACAAAACACTACAGGTACAAAAGATTGGATCACAAACACAGTTAAAGGACGAAAATATCGACATAATGACTCGTGTTAGTTTGTCACGTTTTGGGATCAACCTTTGTAGGGACATCTAATTTTTTCTTTTCCTTCAAGGTCCGCAGCATGGAGGAAATTTTTTGATATATAATTTAATTATAGACGCTTGTTATCGATTTGCTTCAAGTAAACTGTCTTCTTACATACACCTTCTGATATTAAAATAATAGAAAAAATATATCATAATAAATATACCAGCTAGTGGAAAGGCTGTGTTAATAATTGTCTTCATTAGCTATCTAATAGAACAGATTAGATAGATAGATAGATTAGATTTAGAAACACGATTTATCATGGTAGCTACCAGCTTCTAGCCTTCTCATTACTTAGGAACAATCCTCAAAAATTCGTCCCGACCGCGTAAGGTTTGCAACCAAGGTGTGTTGGACTTGTATGGGCTAAAAACCCAAAGGTGACTACTCCTGCATTTTGACGAAATCTCAATGTTATTAAGGCTTGTTTACTCAACACACAATTTTATATATTATGTAAGCGCACCCTTACAAATGCAGTATTAAATTTCACATAACACACATCTTTAAAACTAAGCCCACATCCCAGTTTATCTGCTAAACGCCCCGAGGCGTCCAATTTGCAAAAAAATAATCCCACAAACAGAGAGTTTCTCGCTCGAGATCACACCATGCACTATTTGAATCTTCTCCCAAGGGAGGGTGGAATCAATTTAAATTTTAACTTACACTTAATACACCCTTGTTTGGTGTTTAAGTGGTGTGTTAGAGTCACCCTCTGTTTGAAACGAAACGTTGAAAAGACAGAACCTACAATTCGCTGCATATCATAGAAATATTTGACATTAAGCTCGTTTCGGATGTTAAAACAAAATTTTGTACTTTAGAAATTACAACTCACAATTAGCATGCAGGAAAATAGATCTGTAATGGGATAGAATTTGTAAAATGGTGTGTCACTAATGGATCTATGATACTAATCATGTAACAGACATAACTAATTACAAATTGATTTATATAAAATATCAGTAAGTTACAACCTGCTTAAACTGTTTTAATGTCACAAAACGAGCGCATTAAACTATTGTTGTAACATAATAGAAAACAATACATTTTAGTTAATCTTCCTCGAACAGTAAAGTATATTCCTGAGAAGTTTTATCTGGTTATTTTACGTTAAACAATCCTATTTCAAATTCGCATAAATATCAACCCTTGCTTTTGCTTAAAGATCACTTGAATATCAAGCGGACTTCGGAATAACTTGGCTAAAACTTTATACATCGCTGAATTCACAAACCGTATGAGATCCTGTCGTCGTCCAAATAGAAATTGTAAATTTCGCAAACATTCTGGCTTAGCTCCCACCCATTCTCATTTTCTTAGATGACCCTATGAAAATAAATTCACTTAAGGCTGTTCTAATGAAAATACTCAAATATGTCTTAGGATTTTACAGCTAGATCCATAACTTTATATATTATTAGATAGATTGAAAAATAGGAACAAAATAAATCGTTTCTATACACCCAATATAGGAACCGTTTATAAGCCGATGTAGATTCGTCGGCCGGGGGATTCTTGTTTGAGGCTCTGTGCGGAGCGGAGCTCTTGTTAGTTTACGTGAGGACTGTATTATTGTGTCGAATCTCTGATAGTTGTTGCTTTGGATATCGAAGTAAACGTTAAATCGTGTTTAGTTTTAATCAGCATGTATATTTGTTATTTGTTTATTTTTAGTAAAATGGCTTTTGATCCTGACATTTATTTATTTTTTTGAGTAAAATAACTTCTGATCCTAACATCAGAAGTGGGATAAGTAACTTATAGCCCACAGAAAGGAGGAACAAGTCGTGTCTCAAGGGTGAAGCAAACATTTGGTTAAATAAGTGGGATTGTACACTGTACCCACATTGAAAGTTTATTTTCGTGTACTTAGTCTTCTGGCCATTACTAGAAGTATTCTCCATCTCGAAGGCGGCCGTGGATTGTTGGGTTGAAGACGGTATTTCAATAAATTATGGTCGGTGGTTAGTTAATCACTTCTAATGTTGCAGGAATCACACAGAACAATGGTGGAAGAGACAATGATTGGCTAGATTTTATTGGACTTGCTTTAACATCCACCGGGCAATAAATAAAATGCAAGCGTGCCGACATATTTAAAAGTTAAATATTCCTTTTTGGTTTGTTTACTTTTTGTGTAGGTATCCGTGAAGTACAAGGTTACGATTAATTATTCCTGGTTAAGGTAGTTTTGTGTTACAGTGGTGTTACGTTGCATTTATTTGTTTTGTGTGACAAAACAAGTAGGAAATGAGTCGATCCAGGCGCCGTGAGCGGCGTCATACAGTTCACGCAGTTCATCTAAAAACACTACCTCTTCGCTGGAAAACATTACACTAGACGTTTACTTCTTGGTTGTTCCTAACAAGCGTATGAATGCTCCTGTCATAATTTGTACCGACGCATTGGATGAAGAGGGCGTGACTTACGTACGAACAAACGACTTGCAGTGAGTCACACGAGCTCCGAAACTTACTGTTTCTTGTGTGACCATTAACCACCAACAACGTACTTGTAACATCTATAAAGGTCTACTTTGGGCTGTCTTCAATAAGATTTTGGACGAGTTTTCTAAACAAATGATTTCAGGTACAGCTACTTCCTCTGTCACATTGGGCATCATGTGGTTTTGCCTGAAGGACGATACTCCAGTTCATTACAGGCCGTACAAGATGTCGCAAGGCGAAATACTCAAATTAAACTTTGCAGAAATTCATTAATGAAGGCTCTGGTATACATCGACGACTGTTTAATCCTGTTCTTTTCCATTGAAGAACACAACAAACCCTACGGATAGGTCCTACAAATGCTAACGGAAGGTTCCACGGCACCACAGAAGGTCAATCAGGTTAGGCATTTAGTTGGATTGACGGGATATTTTCGAAAATGCATCCCAGGTTACTCAATCAGGACTGTATGCATTGTGCGTTTGACTTATAAAGACGTGCAGTTTTCACTGGACCATGGAACATGAGACTGTGCTTCAAGAAATTATTAAAATGTTAATGAGGGTATGTGTGAATGTGCTTATCAATAGTAGTACATCGAGTATTTTACTTGTATTTTTGTCATGCTGAAATATTTCGTGTCAGTCCAAGCCCAGGTACAGTACTCTAAAGAGTATTAATGATTATAAAATAGTGTTGAAGTCTGTTTAAACAAACATAGTTGGATAGGCTATTTAACGACTACGGTGTTCGTAATCAAATCGCTGTAAAGAATGATATCTCTGTATTCCTGAGCAATTATAAACTACTACTGTTCTTTTGTTGCATGGAACGCTATCCACATTTGGAACTGGAGCGTGTTGCCACGAGCAGCAAAGAGCCATCGTGACCAGCGCTGAGTCACGTGGACGTCACGACGTGTGGTGACCGTTGCTGCAGTCACCGCGCGAGTTCTGTTGCTGTTCTGCGCGATTGCGCTACGCACCGCCGATGCGCGCCTGGGCGTGTCGTGCGCCGTAGCAACAGCTATGGTGTGTGCTGCTGTGCACCGCTGCGAGCAGTCTACAGTCATCGCGAGCCGTGCTGTGTCCCATACGCGTCATGGCATGCCGCTACTGTTGCTGACCCTATAGTGCCGCTTCTGGTACTCCTCACCACCGCGGTACATACCGCGATGCTGTTCTGCCGTACGGAGACGCCACGGTGGAGGCACATGCAGTCTTTGAGTGTCTGTGAGCTGCGGGCTTACGTGTGAGCTACTGACATCGTGCTGACTACATTAACATCACAGGGACATGATTGAGTCATGTTGGCGGTAAAACTAGTACACTAAATTCCTGTCGAGATTGTTTCCGAGCAAAAATCAGGTTGACTATGCGTCAATCTAACCTACACACAACTTTTATTTAAGTTCTGTTTTGAAAGGCATAGTATGGAATACTAGAGTTTTCTTATTTATTTTAACTCCATATTTCACTACGAATGTGGCAGTGTATGATGGTAGCACTAAGTCATTTAAAAACTATTCTTAAGTGTAGGTCAGAATGACCGAGCAGGGTAATAAAGTGTCAAGTTTCTTCAATTCTACTAAGTCAGAGTCTACTGCTTGGAGATCATTTCGACAGACTTGCTCTAACAAGATTAATTTCTGAAAATAAATTCGATTGTGACTTGAGGACTAGTATTATAGACTTCGAAAGAAGTCTGCTTTGTTTTTAATTAGCTCGATTCTAATGTTTCGTATGGAGACGACTAGTGAGCCAGTTTAAAGAATTTCCCCACATTGCATTGGAGATATCAACGTGTGAGTAATGTGAGTTGTGGCTTTCTTCTGGCATTAACGTGAAGCATACTGGACTGGTATTCAAATGTAGGAGTTGCAGTGCGAGACCCAAGCGCTTGCCTACCAGTAACGAAACATTTGTTTGGAAATTTTGTGTTTGTGTCCTCTCGGTTCACAGGAGAGCTAAATCAAAGAGTACGTGGCGCCTACTAGGTGGCCAGCGAGCTGCTGAGCGGCCGTCGCGAGCTGTCACCGTCGAGCGGTAGTAACGCTAGAGCGTTGCGGACGGCGGCACTGTGAATGGTGCTCCGGGGTGGCAAATGATGCCTGGAGGCGCGTGCTGCGCCGTCTTTGACAGCAAGTATTTGACAACCCTTATGTCAGCTCTACAAGCGTTGCTTATGTTATTGTTGACTGCTATCCTTACATATTAGGTTTCAGCAAATTAACTTAGAGCTTCACACTTCATACTACGCATACAAAAGCAAACGTTACATCTTACATTCCTTAGAACTTAGTGAAACCTTAGAGTAGGGAGTTAGTTAGTGGATAGCTTTCAACAGTTCTGTATGTAATGTCGGAGTTGGGATGATGCGTTGATTTTGTTTTGATTAATTTTGTGATACATGAATTGCTACGTAATTCGGAAGCCGTGTATGAATTTTGTGATACCAGAATTATTATGTAAATCGGAAGCCGTGTATTAATTTTGTGGTACCTGACTTACTATGCAATTCGAAAGACGTGTATTGATTTTGTGATACCTGAGTTACTACGTAACGCATAAGACACGTGTGCACTACAATTACCTAGGTCGATATGTGACTCGGATGTCATGTACTTACTCGTATTAATTAACCTTGTTCAATATTTAGCTAAGACTGTAACTCAATAGATTTGAACTACAGACCATACGTGGTCTTGGCGTTCGTTGAACTACAGACCATACGTGGTCTTGGCGTTCGTTGAACTACAGACCATACGTGGTCTTGGCGTTCGTTGAACTACAGACCATACGTGGTCTTGGCGTTCGTTGAACTACAGACCATACGTGGTCTTGGCGTTCGTTGAACTACAGACCATACGTGGTCTTGGCGTTCGTTGAACTACAGACCATACGTGGTCTTGGCGTTCGTTGAACTACAGACCATACGTGGTCTTAGCGTTCGTTGAACTACAGACCTCTAACGTAGTCTTGGCGTTCCATTATCTAAACTAGAGGCTTATTTAGCCTTGGCGTTCACTATCAAGACTTCAGGCCTAAAGCCTTGGCGTTATATTATCGTACTTCGGTCTAATTGCCCTGGCGTTCGATGAGCTACATGACCTAACATGGTCTTGTTGTTCATTAAACTTCAGGCGTATGTGCCTTGGCGTTTTACTTTCATACACAGATGGTGACCAAGATCTTGGAGCTACCGGCGTTGCTAGTCGGGCAGCAGGCAAGCAGTAAGGACTCCAGGCATAGGAATCGGACTGTCGATGCTCCTACTGGATGCAGACATGGGCATCGGTGAAAACTACGCTGGACCAAGCGGCTTCAGCCACAGAGCTCGTGTCGGGGACGACACTTAGTCAGGAGAGGCCGTATTAGATAGATTGAAAAATAGGAACAAAATAAATCGTTTCTATACACCCAATATAGGAACCGTTTATAAGCCGATGTAGATTCGTCGGCCGGGGGATTCTTGTTTGAGGCTCTGTGCGGAGCGGAGCTCTTGTTAGTTTACGTGAGGACTGTATTATTGTGTCGAATCTCTGATAGTTGTTGCTTTGGATATCGAAGTAAACGTTAAATCGTGTTTAGTTTTAATCAGCATGTATATTTGTTATTTGTTTATTTTTAGTAAAATGGCTTTTGATCCTGACATTTATTTATTTTTTTGAGTAAAATAACTTCTGATCCTAACAATATTATATTTTTCAACATAGTGTATTCGTTTTATACAAATTATATTCAACTTTCATAACACAGAGTATTCTTATATCTTATTTTATTTTTACTTTATGATATAATGTTTCTTTTTATCTTTCATTGTATTTGTACGAGTAATTCAATTATTTTTTTCACATTTTATTTAACAATTATCTAGAGATAATTCGTGATGCATGCTTTCGTGTAACAGTCTAAAACTTATCTAATCTAAATTAATGTTGGAACACTCACTCCTCGTAACTCAATTAATTAACTCAATTACTTGAACTATAAAAATTAATTTGTATCAAACTAAATGATGGGGCAAATGCCTTGATCATAAAAGGTATATCAAAATTTTAACTTTTCATCAACGAAACACAATGTTATGTCGTAGTTTTTAAAGTGTGAAAAATAAATTTGATAGTAAATTTTTTGTCCAATACATCAGTGAAGCTTAAAGTTCTATTTAAAATTAGACGTTTTAAAAATTATTGTAAAAAGTAAATAACACAAAAATTACAAATGGATTAACAACAAAATTATGCTATTCATTTGCTCGAAACATACCAATTTTCGTTAACGCTGTCGCAAAACTCCATAAAGATAACTCTAACATTCAATTTAACGTCTGTAATTTACCGTTGAAGTGAAAATATTCCGTGAATGCAAGCGAGGAAGGCGCGCTGCAATTGCCTTGACTTGTTTAGCATAATACGGTGATATCATTAAAGCACAAAAGAATCTCCCTGCCTCGTCGAGAAGTTTTATCAAACAAATCGCAAAAGGATTTAAATTACTTACTGCCTTTTAAAATTATATATCTATTTACCTGTAAAGTGCAATATATAATATTATTATTGTATAACTACGTGTGTATTTTATTTTACACAGTTTAGGCCGTTTTAGAATTCGAAGTAGCCTTTATTGGAAAAGGAAGATGGCAACACTGCCTTTAGCTTTTAAAGGAAGCAAAGAGCCCATCCCTCCAAAACCTCTTTCTCAGGCGGCGAGCCGGGCTCAAATTTTAAGCTCCACGATACTAACTAATAATTAGAGTCCGACCGAAACTGGTTTTCCGGCCGAAACCGAAACCGAAATTTCGGCCGTGGCTTCAGTTTCGGCCGAAACCGAAACCGAAACCGAAACTCACGTGGTCAAGTATAAAAGTCAACGTGGTTAAGTAAAAAAATGAAACAAAAACTTACATGTAATCAGTTCCATCAAAGCATAACCTATAAAGAATGTTTACGTCGGGTGATAACGCACTGACTAAGTTGTGTTGCTATAGAGCAATGCGAATTAGATCCGTCAACTGTCGTCTAAACGACGCAGTTACACTCCGACGCAGCCTTGAGTTTCTTTTGGCGTTTCTTCTCAAGGTAGTCGCTTCCGAAACCCTAGTAGATCACCGTTAGGTTTCGTATTTCTGGCTGGTGGTCCAAGTCGAGGTTCGTACCCACAGGGGTGCCCTTGCATTGCCACCCAACCCATAAATTGCCGGCTGAGCACCCTCAGTGTTCGCCCACCCGCCCGGTTAAGTTGTGAAGACCTTTCCCGGTCAACAAACACGCGTTAATTTGAAAAAAAAAAAGCAATGCGAACGGCGCACGAATCCCGAACAGGGCCGCCAGCGTCCGTCAAAGTGTTGCCGCGAGAAACGAAGCTAGGCAAGCATGTACGACAACTACCGAAATCAGTTTCGGTTTCGGCAAATGTTTCGGCCAATTTTGGCCGAAACCGAAACTGCCGCCGAAACTTGATTTTTGGCCGAAACTCGGCCGAAACCGAAACCGAAACCGAACTTTCGGTCGGACACTACTAATAATTTAAAATCATAATTACGAAGATTTTTAATCGTATTTTACAATATACTATCTACGAATTTCTCTATCATTTTTAAAGTTACAATGAGCAAATTAACTAACGAAGCTGATAAAGCATGCGGAACCTAAAAAACATAATGCGAAGAGCATAACTCTCAAAATATATTTCTTGGAAGCTAATGGGCACTTACTGCCGAGCACAGGTGCTTGAGTATTTATTCAGATTTTAACCCGTCTTATAAGTGTGTGCACAGTTGCAAGTAATGTCGGAAATCTTGTTATCATTACAGTTAAAGTTCTTCGCTTTGTTTTCATTTGCGACATTATTAAAATTCAAGTACTCTTCAATTCTCATCGATGTGAACATTATAATTCAAAAAAATTGATGTCAACAGTACTTCATGTGAATAATAAACATTTTGATTAGATTCTATCATCACGTTGATTACTTATTTGGATAGCAAGGAAATTAAAATTATTTATTTCGATTTTTGCAAATAATTTTCACCTCCACAAGGTTATGAATAACCCATCTTGCCCTTTAGCTAATTTAACTGGTCTCCTATTTTTTTATTTCAAATTTGGGTGTGATATATTGTTCTAAATTGATGTCGCACTCGATTGAACGTTCATGAAGTTCGGTGTCAACTCGCTGCTAGCCCGGAATGTATTGTCTTGCAATTTCTCTTTTCACAGGCTTCGGTCTGACTCTGTAGGTGTGTACGCAAGTGCGTTGGCTTTGGGCACCGTGAAAGATTGACTATTGCGTTCTTGCTAAAAAGCTCTTATGCTTTAGAAATCGTTGATAAAGGAACGCAATTAACAACGGCAATTCCAAAGCATAGTAAACCCAAACACATTAAACTAAAACTACAATAGACAAGTTTTGTTTACCTACACAAATGTTTCTGTCGAACTCAGCTCAAACTTCTTCTTTGATAATATTGCACATCTTTTTCTTCATTCTCTTATCATCTACCTTATCAAAAAAAAACTAAGCATACCTCTACGCAAGTTTTTAATAATACTCCATTGAACTGATCTTTCTCCGCATCTCTTTATTTTTAACGCAAGCTGTTTATGTAATGTTGACATCAAGAACGAAGAGATCTTACAGCTTTTGTTCTAGTCTTACTTTTATACTCCTTTGACATACTCAAGCTTTACTACCATACAACAAAATAGTAACAGGATCTATGCACTGCTAGTTGTACTGCTTGGGACAAATATTCGATTATTATAAATTATCAGTCTTATTTAGAGACATGTGTATAAGCTCTAATAATTCTTGTTCGAAAAGAGCAATTTCAAACGATATAGTTACATAAGTAAAATTGAGTTCAACAGTGTAAGTTTGCCCGGAGCTATCACGGTTGGATATAGAGACAACGCTCAAGCCTGTTTTGTTTGATCATTCCATTTATCCACTGATTCTAGAACATGGAACACTACTTTACAGGTAAAGTGTGTAAATTGCCTCAGGATACGTATACGATATTGAATGTTAAATATTGTATATACCTTAGATTTCAAAAATCTGTTAGCAGCAATAAATCCTAAGTTCAAGCTAAAAATTCAACAAAATTACCATGAAAAAGCCTATCTTTATGCCGAAACGTGCAAATCGGTTCATAAGTAAGTCAAGCTCATAGCCCCGGATCACAAAGTCGATTCATTATACTTACAAAGATTTATGGTCTTCGGAAACTCTTTTATTGGAAATTTCACAAAATGGTAAAGAGCTTCATTCCAATGTTTTTGTTGGTATAATATATATTCCACCTAAGTTTCTTAATTAACTAGTTTGCAGTATATTTTATAATTTTTCTTGAATTCTAAGTATATGGTTCAGCTTTTGAAAAACATCTTTTAAACAAAATAATGCACACTTTAATTTACCTTTTTTATGTATCTGTATGTAAGTAGTATATAAGTTATAATTACATTATTAAACAAGGTAGCATTATAAAAAAAAAACAATAAAAAATTTATATGAATTATTCTTGTAAATATACATTAAACCCAAGATATTTTAAATAAAACATTATGTGTTTCTTAATAGCATCAACTGAAAATTAATAGGTGAGAACTCATTCACAAAGCTTAAAAGGTCAATTTAGTTACTCTTAATCAGAGATGGGCAAAATGAAATCTGATTAATGATTAACGATTACAAAATGTAGTTGTAATTATAACTTTGTTGCTCTGTAATCATGATTAAATCCCTTCAAAACATTTAAGACTCATAAATGTGTACGCGATTGAGGATTCCGTAGTGTTTAAAACATAAATAAGCATAATACAGTCACATTAATGATGAAAAACAAAATATAATCGTAATCGTGTTTATTAATCTGATTATATTTTGCCCATCTATATATTTGCCCCTAATTAATAAAAACTAAATTATCTTATAATAATTTCGTCAGTATAGTCGAGATTGCCTCATATTTTGTGGCACCATTTTCGTCAGTAAAGACATTGGACGCCGCATAGTCTCTAAGGCTTTCGAGTTGATTTCTCATGTAACGACTTTGACCTTCGGTAACCTAGAAGTAAACCGTAAGTATCAGATATTTTTGCAAATCCCTTGGCCACTGGAAACCTGGTATAAGTGATTTCTATTAGTGATATCATGGATTATAGAGTATAAATTTATTTACGATAATAGGTATTATAATAAATATGAACATCATGTTTCTATATATGACAGACAAAAAATATTGACTTTTAAATATGTAATAATAAAAATATTTTTTTTTACTATAAATTTCCCCTTTATAAGAACCTTCTATGTTAAAATTGAGTTAGCCTTCATGCGAATGAGTTTAATATCTAATCAATTATCTGTAGCTATTTTAGAGTAATACTTTCATAAACAAACCACCAAATGAGATGAAAAGAATACACTGAGGAAAAAATGATTTTTTTTATTTATTTCTTTCATCCGCATTCATCCAATACAGAAGTAAATATACTCGAAGTATAAAGTGGGCTAAAAGCTTTCATTCAGCCTAGCTCCGGGCAAAACACATTTTTTCAAACGTCTAAAGTTTCGGCAAATCTTTTAAGGTACGTCTATAAATCACGTGAATTTACAGAAACGAGAAAGCCTCAGAACTCAAACGTAAATGAGTCGGTCACATTTACGCTTGATTAATGCTTCTCGAGACGAGTGATATAGGGTCAGCACCATTATCAAATAAAACGATTGTTATCGACCGTATAAAAAATTCAAAGTGAAATATTGAATCTTCAGCATAGGTATATTTGTTAAATAAAAACATCAATCTATACGTATAATCTGAAATTTACCATTCAATTCCTTTTTTCATGTATCATTGAAAGAGAAAACAAGCACAATGCAATCTTTAAAAAAAATGGTTCCGCTGTTACCAATAAAAGATTATTTTCCTTCTGCCTTGTTAGTAATGACCAAATTATGGATCATAATAAACCTTACACTATTAATTGATAATATTTCCATTAACCCCTTGCCTTACGATTAAATCTCGAAGAATAGTACGTGTACAGACAATTAAATTGAGCGCAATTATATGAGTGGAATTATCATAAAATAAAACTTTAATATTTTTGTTTTTATTTAATATATTTATATAAAAAGAAAGAAATGTATATGAAAAAAATATACTACGGGCGACGCCCGTCAAATTCTTCGAGTTTAGTACAGAAAATCTTGACGGACAAGACCCGTCATTTCCACTCAAGGGATTAACAGGTGTATTCAATTTGTTAAAAAAGTGTTTAAAAACATATAATAAACCAGTTACTTTTTATGATAATACAACATATCGGTAATTGCACAACTTTTAGAAACCTTCAAACAAAATTTATGTTTAATAGGCTTAGCGACCGTATGTAACATGCTTAGTACAAATTCTGAAGTTACGTTGGTGTTTCTTGTGATGAATTTCAAAAATATCTACGCGTTTCGTCGTTACTTTAAGTACATTCATTAATCTAGTCTAAATTCTATAAGGTTTCTCCGTGGCCTTATCGAGTTTAAAGAATACAAAAATCTATTCACGAAAGTCAAATAAATTAGAAAAACCACTTCGGAGCTCTTTTGTTCGTTTTCTTTTAGACGACAAACTTTAATTGTTTTCCGAACCTTGTTACATTTTAACCTGGTCGGAAGTTTCACAATCTTTTTATACAAGTTTTCTAAGTGCGCCATGTTTAAAAAGATTTTGACGCAACCCGAGCGACCTGTTATTTATACCATGGATGAAAATTTTATAAAGTTACACACAAATTGACGTTACTGAAATGTTTGTTTAGGAATTTATATCATTTGTTTTTGTTAATAAATCATATTGTCGCATTGCTAGTCGGATGGTCGGCAATCCTAAACTAGCAAACAGTTTGGAACCCCTAAGTATATAGAGAGACTTCGCGTCTTTATGTGTGTTCTACCGTTCGTACAATGAAGAGTGCTCTGAGGAACATGGTACTTCCAACACTATTTCAAACACGTACCATTCTTCGTTGATCGTTTGGGCACCTCCACAATCTGAAGCCTTTCAAAACCACGATAACGCAGCGGTTCTCTAGAACATTGTAGTGAACAGTGGAATTTTGGAATTGTTTGCTGAATACCGTTTTTCTCTAGAGCTATGACATAACATTCTTCATGTGGCCAGTGAACAGAAGCCTTCTTAATCAGCAACTTAATACCAACGCTCCTTGTGTAACAATTGTCCATAGGCGATAATAACGACTTAACATCAGGTGAACCGTTAGCCTATTTGCCAACAAAATAAAAATTTTTTTTAAGGAAAATATATCATTAAAAGTTAAACTAAAATGTAAGCTTTATGACCGGTGGTCGTGGGTGTGGTTATAGTAAGATACGAATTTGGCGTTTTACAGTTTATTTGCATTTTAAGGCACACCGAACTGCGACGTACACGCACGTACTCCCGCCTTGGGTCTCGGTAGTCGACTAACTTCCAAGCGTCCCGTGCGCGCGCGCATCCTCTTACCCCGCACGTCTCGTAACACCCTAACGATCCTTAGGCCGACAACTCCGTATAGGGTTACGTCTACATGCTATAGCTTAGATTAAAGTTAAACTTTAACTTTCTTATAAATCTTTTAAATACTATTTATTATTCGAAAAAATTAGTAATATTTTTTTCGATTTTAATGAAATCGTTCACAACAAAAAAATTTTTAATAAAATACGAACTTCGTCAGATAATCGAAGTGAATAAAAATTAGCGCCATTTGTACAATATCACAACTCCACATTTTAATTGTGATCTCTCCCGTAAGACTTGAGTTAAAATTAGTATCGTTAGAAACTACACGAGTGTGCTACGAATGTCTACGTTCGTAGTCTATGTAAAGTGCTTCATATATCAATACCAAGTTATTGAAACTTTGTATCTTAAATACCTGTGAGCATAAGATTTTTTAACTTTTGTTGGCATATAGGCTGACAGCCCATCTGTTGATAAATGGTTACCGTCATCCATGAACAACCGCTAAACAAGTATCCTTGTTGTTGCGTTGTTGACAAAGAAAAACACTATTCAATGCCCTTTTGAAGAACTTAATGCCATAGTCTTGGAGAAAATCTGTACCCGAGAACCATTTCACAATTCCAAAGTTAGCGATAATAATTTTATCCATACACTTGGTGACCTAGAGTCGTGGTATATGATGATGTCCTAGCCGGATTCGGCCACGGCGACTGTTTCAACGCCGATTAAGAAAATCAAGGCTCAGTTTTCGGAAACAGTCAATTGCGCAGGAGATATTTAAGTGCATAACTGGACGCGCTGCCAGAAAAGCACTCTCTCGTCCGAGCTCACTCAGGCCCGATGGAATGGAGAACCAGTACGATCGGGAGGGAGCAGGATGCAGGTTTGATCGAGTTTTCCTTCTCTGAACACCTGGTTGAATTGCGGTGTTAAAGAGATACCTTAGTCGCCTTTTACGACACCTCAGCAAGAAGAGGGGGGTACTATTCTATTCTGCCGGCAGCCACCACGGCTAAGTGGTATATATAAGTCGGTGCGACGACAGCATCTGCCATTTGTTTCTCGTCCCTATTTTACGTAGTTTTTCTACTTAAATACAATAAGTCATTCGTAAAATGTATCTCGATATCCCTACGGCAAGTTTCCTTGCAAAAGCACGGAGAACGTTCAGTAATGAAGTTAATTAATTCACGTTGTAATGTTTAATCAGTAAAACACACTAATGTTAGCGTTTACCAACGAAGGCTTGTATGTTAGCTTCACGAATGAAACTTTATTGCGGCTAATAATGAATATTAAATTACTAATGTTTTGAAACGTTGCTAGGTCTGAGTAGCGAAAATTATGCGTACTAGCTTAAAAAATACGTCAAATTGTGTTGTATTGTTTCCTTGCATTAAAATTAATTGAAATTATATCTTTTTTTTAATCAATGTGTTGGAAGGGCTTTTGACTGCCGCATACAGTCATGTCAACCCTATCGTACTACTCCATAAATATAGATCAGAGATATAAAATATAAACAGCACACTAAGTGTAATAGAGCTACCATAGAAGATAGAGAAACGTTAAGGTTCCACTAAACTATGAAATTATATCTTATGGAGGGCTATAATTTTTGACTTCGGACTAATAATAATATATTGTTACGATTTATCCCTTACGGGATAAGCAGAGATACATTAGTGGCTGTATCCATTTTGCGATTATATTTCGTACCCAACATGACCAGTATAGCTCATCTGACCGCCGTTCTCAGACTTTCTATCAGATGCCATGCGGGTTTTTTCATAATGCGTACGTCATCTCGAAAAATATAAAGTTACGAGCCAGGATTCGATCCTACGATAATTCACTTTGTCGCGCATGGAAACCGGTCCATTGTCTGCTAGGCCACAACACCCACTAAACAACTCATCACTTCTAACAATTTTTACAAAAGCCTGTAATAATTATACACCTCATAATAGAGTTAAAGAAAACAAAGCTTATCTATTTATTTGATAAAAGGTATTCTATCGTCTTTTTCATTTTAAATATCCCTGGTTTTGATTGAGATGTTCTGATTTACCAAGATTGTTATAAATATCGTTGCATTTATCTGCCTATCCAACAAAGAATCGGCGTGATGACAGATAAATAATTATGGTTTGCAGGAATGGACCGTGCTATTATTGCTCTGGATTGAATTACAAGATCGTATGTCTAAAGCTAAAGTCCGACATCGTACTAAGATCCACGATGTTGGAGATTAAATAACGGCTTTTAAGTGAAAGTGAGCTGGAGTCTTACTAGACGGGGTGATGGCAGATGGAGCTTTGAATTTAGTGTGTCACAAACACCAGTTGGTAAAGGAAACGTGGTACACATCCAGCTGCTATAGGTCATAAATGTGATCGAGAACGCTGGCCGCAAATGAATAAACTCGGCACGAGATCTAGGATGGTGGAAACAAGTGAGGGAGGCCTGTATCCAGTAATAGGCAGAATTGAACAACAAATGATGATAAAGTATGATTGAAATCATTTTTATTGATATTAACAGTGAGTTATATTAGCTATTTATATCTTCTTTTGGAATGAAATGAAGGGACTTGTAATCAGCAGTGATTTTAAGTTGCTAACCATGACATATAATAAATCCGTTCCGCAGCCACTTATCTGTCGTTCCATAGATACTACTATTGCATCTCCATGTTTATATGCGAGTGCTCAGAAAAACTTCACTTCCGCGATGTAGGCTAGTAAAAATGTATGAAAATCGTTAATCGATCTGTACGCGTTTGTGCCCTCTAATCTCTAATTCAACAGAACCTTTTTAAATTCTGGTTTCACTAATGTATTATGGCAAACTGTGCTATGTATAACATATAGTGTTTATTTTATTTCAATCGGTTAATAAATAAAAAAGTTCTGTTAGTTTAAAAAAAACTCGTCGATCATTTATTGGAAAAAATGTGTTGAGTAAAATGGAACGCAACTCATCACTCAACTTCAATTGTCATTGTCATTAAATCTTTCTGATGTGTATAGTTTGTCTTTATATATGTTTTCGTGAGTTAACGATAAAAATTAAATATAATTGCACATTTTTTTTCTGTTTAGCGGTATATACATATAGTAGCTCTAAAATAATATTGATGTGCATGGATTTTTGGTAGTAGTTATTATTTATTGTAAGTAACAGCTTTCATCGCGGTACGAAGTTCGCTGAGTCAGCTATTGATAGATAAAAATAATGGTGATGATAGAAATGTTGAAGTAAAAATCGTACGTACATTCGTGTTTCTAAATAACAAACTAAGAATTTCAATCAAATTTACAATTTAATCTACGCATATAATTAAGGATAAAGATATTCCAATAATAAACAACTGAAAGCGTAATTTCGCAAGTTAGTTTGCTTTACATCTCGCTAGCACAAACATTTCGGTCGGGTGACTTAAGTCGACGCAAACCTCTCTCCCCTTAATGTAATGAAGATGTAGCCAGTTTACACGCCGTTTTCGATGCAAAAGACAACCGCTTTTACGAGTGGTTTAGTCTGTTATTTAAATGCTCTTAGCATCTGAATTTAGTTCATAGATTGAGTAAAATAATTTCGTATCTTGAATTTAAGTAGCAATTTTTCTAGCAATTCGATTTGCTTCCTACACAACCTTTATTATATGCATTTTTTCATTTAAGTTCATCAAATAACCTAATCAGCATAATTATTGTAATGTATTGACGAGATTGAAGCACTCAAGGATAAGACCAGAAGCAGTATTGAAATCTCTTATTAAAATACTGTTTCAATCATACTTTAATATTATTTATCTGTACCACGAACAACATAAAACATGAACGGATTGGCAATCTACTCGAAATAATATAGTTTTTAAATAGAGCCGGCAATATTACACTTCGTCCGGCGGACAACAAATATGGGATTAATAAATACATGGAATACATATACACACAATATAATATAGTACACAAGGCACAGATCAGTGTACAGCAGTAGCGTTCATTGCACAGATGAATGAAAGCATTGCATGTCCTTTCAATAAATAAGTCCGGAATGAATTACTTAAAGATGAAGAAATACCTACCTACATATAGTACATTCATATGTATTCTATTTTTACTCCATGTTTCTTTCGTATCGCACCTATAATAATATAATATTCAAATTTATTACACGAACACTGCTTACCTTGTTCAAATACCCTATGCACGTCGCTGGTGTACAGCCACATATTTTCGAATTTTTTATAATTTCATTCACGCTTATCTTGTTCTATCGTGTTTTTTCTGTAACTATGGAGTATTTCTTGGTACAAGTACGTAACAGAATCAGCATAATTTAATTGAAATCATGAGATAATAGCACATCTACTCGCGAGAGATCATTGAAATTTTATGTTATGTAAGAACGTATTCCCTTCACTTTTGGCGCCTATATGTGATTTTTCTGTTTCCTAATTCAATAGTGTCCAATTCGGTGTACGGCTCTATAAAAAGTCTTTATAACCACCATAAAAGTAACCTTACTTTTAAAAGGTAATATTACAGAATATGAAAATGAAATTGAAACATTATTGCTACGAGACTTTTTAATACGGTTATTGTACCAATCCTAAGGTTTCACAGTCTTGGCACTTCTCTTGGCCCCGACAGACAATTGGAAGGAACACCCTGGTTGTTTTAATCAGTAAGACTTAGACACACCGGGGCAACTACCCTCACGACGACCCTGACCATCAATAAAGATTTTCACAGGGTCAATAAAAGGCTCGTACAGTTAAATGTCATCAAATGCCAGTGCTAAGCATCGTTAAAATAAATGATGTGTAGAAAAGGTTTACTGTACCAATATGAACTTTCCAATCACAATTCCATTTGATTAATCCCTCAACGCGACTCGGCGGACGTCTTTTCGAATATTCGACATGGGCTTATTTAATGTGATTATTCAGGAAATTGTCTTCGAGTATTAGGAAATAATGTCATTAAAACAGTGCTTAACAGAGATTTGATTGATGGCACTTTGTTGTTGTTCGCACCGGATACAATCGTTAATAAAGAGTTTCTTTGAATTTTTAGAGAATTCTTCAAAACGATAATTCAGATACTCGAGAAACCAATAAATTGGCATTTAAAGTTAACAGTGTTAAAACTGGATCATGTTTACGTTCAAGATAAAAAGTACAGTTTAACCCTAAAAGGCGTTTTAGAAGCTTAAACAAGATTTATTATAATTTATTCGTACAAACCGCCTTTAATGTATACCAACTGAATTAGGTTTAAAAAATGTTTAACAAATAACGATAAAACATAATTTATCAAGATTTTTCGCAAAATATCGAAAGGGCAACTTCCCGAAGTAGCTATTACATTATGCAAGGAAACACATCAGTCACTACGACCGATGTACTTCCGTACCCTTTCAACAATATTAAATAAAAGAAAACGAAAGTTGTTTCCCAAATGTACTTAGTTCCGTTTATGAAAAAAGTTGCTATGTATTTTTTGCCTAAGCCATATAAAGGCAAAATCGATCTAGAAGGAAGCTTTCTATTTCTATATCCGTGGTTAAACTAAACTAAAGTACATGTTGAGCTGCAGGGCGATTCTCCGACCTAGGTTTTGAACACAGTACACAAATACAAAAGTGTGATACAAATAGTGACTCGCTTTAAAATGTTGCGTTTCGGGGTCAGCTTTTCTACGTCCAGTTGTTTCTATACATAGAGACATTCTGTCGTGGTATACGTGAGCTGTTAATGGATTCTCGTATCTTCATATTCACTGCCCTTCTTGGACTACATTGTACTTTCCATCAAATGCGATGTAGTCTTTGTCGTGACAGTATAAAAACTGATCCAGTAAACATAAATTTTAAGATATGTGTACAACTGGATATACACAACTGATCCCGAAACGCGACAAGCCGAAGCGAATCACTATGACGGTCTTTACACTAGTATACTGTGCTTATGAGCTAGGTCGGGCAATTGCCCTACCACTTTATAAAAAAAAACAATTTATCTTCATGGTAAATATATTTTAGAGTACGTTAACAGTAGCTTTACAGAGAATAATGAAAAGTTGTTATAAGTTTAATATAATGTTAAGTACGTAGGCTTATCAAGTGTATGAATACGTATAATGTATAAGATAAATGGATTTCTCTTTGAAGAAATTTTGACAAGTATTTAATTTTTCATATACGAAAATTTACCACGAGAACGATTTTACAATAGTTACTAAGTCATTCTAATTTTACAGGTTTCAATCATCGTTAGACGTGGTATGCAAGTGGTATATATATATATATATACACACATGCATATATTGTATTACTAATCAGCTTCGTCCTTTTTTTACTTAGGGAAAATCCGTCTCGTCCGCACAATGGAGGTGGCAGCCAGTTTCGTCCTACTGCATGGCAAACGGCTGTCTTCCCCTTTTCCTACACATATATTTTAGTCATATTCTTACAGTTTAGTTATCTCTTTGTGAACTGTTAACATTAACAATATTTAAGTCAATTTAAGTTTTATTCTATGGTTTTAAGTCTTTGTATTGTTTACTTTTCTAGTGTGTGAGAAGGTGGCCTTAAGCGTAGCAACTAATGTTCATTGATTTTGTATAATATATTGGCCACTGACCGCCTTCAAATGTCAAGAAACAAAATTGTAGAATTTAAGCCTTATGCTGCGGCAATCCGTAATTATATTGGAAAAGTTTTCTAATTATCAAAGCTAAGTCTTAAGTTACTTTCTAAATATTTAAACGGGAAATTAGTGTCTTAGCGTGCATCCGTTTTTGTAATTTATTCATAACTGAAATCTCTGTCGAGGCCAACGTATTATGCAAATCAATGTCAACAAAATGGAAGCTTGAACCGAGTGAGTTAATTGATGTCAGCACTCAAGCGAATACCTTTTTTATTTAGTTATTTTATTTGGTAATTTTACTCATGAAAAAATATAAACTGGAAAATGAAAGAAACAATGAGGAAATTGTGGAAATAAATTGGCTTTATAAACAACAGAAGAAAAAAAAAACTATTTAAATAGATGATAAGCCACTAGATACCGTGTCGGGTACCATCCGTATGTGGTGGATGTTCCTTATATCCGCACGAAAAGATTCGCTTCTATATACTTCCAGCGAGCATATATCCACCATCTTATGATTTGGGAGTCTTTAAGAGAAGAGTGAATAGGCATTAGGCGAACGCGGTCCAACGTCAAACTTATTTTCACCTTCCGCCTGGTGCGGTTGAGGTCCATACTTCCGCCTGTAAAACATAAAAAAATCAACATAATCGATTGTCGTGTTTCAATAGGAGGAAGATGTTTTAAAAGGATAAAATATTATATTATTATAAACTCTAAAACTTATCTGCTAGTTGGTAAACTCGCCATTCGACATCTCTTTTATTTGGGTTCTAGGCTTCGTACTGGATCGATGGACACCTGTGAGGACCATTGCATCAAACTCCGACCACATAATTATTTGTTATTCATTTACAGAACTCCAACACAATATCAAACGCCTGCCTTTTCGCCACTCAACTACTCAAGCCGCCGCCATTAAAACTTGTCCAAACCCGCCATATCCTTCCTGTCACTTTCTTTATGCTTGCCAACATAAAATATATTTATTGTAAAGTATACGTTAATTGTTAATGGTGTTCACATTAATATTTAGCATTTAATAACTATTATTTATATTTATTTTTTATATATTATTTATATTTATTATATTTTATTTTTGCTGGATAGAAGTCCAGCCTAGCTTATCAGTGACATTTGCCGTTGTGCTCCTCTATTATTGTAACAGATGATAAAAAGCTAGTCAAAAATTTACTTATTTTTTTTGATAATTAGAGATTACAATGTAACATTATATATAATTATTACTATAGTTTTTTCTGTCCTTAAAATGAACCTATTTATTATTTGGTAACATTATTCACTATGCTATTAATAGAGCCCGTCCGCTCGCAGTAAGACGCAATCCGTAATGTGATAATCTTTCCCCTCAGCCTACACTACCCCTACCAGCAATTTCCCCGCAAAAATTGAATTAATTTCTGCCAAACAATCAATACATCAATATAAATGTCATACAATAAAAGCATTTTTGTGCATCTAGCAAAAATATGCTAAAAGGTTTCTTTTTTTTACACTTCGTACTAGTATCTTGGTATATTACATAAATAGTATTAAATTTAACACGAATGTTAAATTAATAATAATAATGTATCGTCACGCAAAATCCTTTTCCCGGTGAACAGAGATGCATTAGTAGCTGTAGTCACTTTGCGCTTATATGTTGTGCCCAACAGTACCAGTAGAGCAGCTGATCGCCGTTCTCAAGGCACTTACACATGTCACTATTAAATGCCATGTGGTTTCCTCGCGATTTTTTTCATCACGGGTAAGCACGTAGTGCCCAAAATCCATACTTAACCTGGAAAAACTCAGAGCTACGTGCCGGGATACGAACTTACGACCATCCACGTTACCTTGTATATCCATTATCCATATGGCCTCCACCGGTCCATTATCCATTAGGCCACCACTGCCACTAAATTTTCTTTTACACTGATTCGACATAGTGACTGCAATGCATCTGGTATTAAATACAGTGATGTCCAAAAACGAAAGCGACCATCAAAGGATGAAAATCCATTGGTAGTCTCCGTCGTCATATTGGCCCACATATACCATGACTGAAGGTCTCTAGGTATATGAGTTACTGGATATACACAAGCTGATCCCGAAATGCGACAGGCCAAAGAGAGCCACTATGACGGTCTTGACACTAGTGTACTGTGGTCATAACCCAGTCGGACAAACGCCCCACCAACAACAAAAATACAAAAAATCTAAATAAATTTATACAATAAATATATTTTTTACATAAATATTTATGGAAAAAAGATCAATATAAGTGGTACGTAAGTAATGTGTTGATTTATATATATTACAAATGTATATTGAACGGGAAAAAATATTATAAGTATTTAAGAAAATGAATTATCAAAGGGTACAATTCAAATTATCAAAATTTTTATATCTACCATTTTTTCAGTTGTTATTTACCTATTATCAATATATGTATATCTGGAATCAAAGACCAAAATTACGAACCATTTTCTATAATTTAGGCCAAGAGACAGAAATCGAAATTGTTCACTGATAAAACGCGTGTTGCAAATATAACTTGTAATTCTTATTAAACCGTGCAATCTCGATATCAAACTACGCTCGTAAAAGCTCGAAACACGAGGACAAAACGCGACCAGTCCCCAGGGCTGAACTATCGTTTAGCATTACAGTGTATCACTGCGTCTTATCTGCGAGGGCACGTGCGCCTGCCGATACATGGTTTAATCATGGATCTATGAGCCTAATCCATCACCATACATCGCAAACTCTTTGAAGTCCAACAACTGGGGGACAGTAATGTATTTTTTAGTTTACCAAATGTTTAACACTCCTCACTTAATATAGAAAGGATAGTTTATGGTACAGTTAAAGATACAACAAACTCATTGCAAATATTTATATTTTTTAAATGTAAGAACTCGTTTGTAAACAACGTTTTTTTTAATATATTATTCTCCTCTCTCCTGTCACGTCAAGTAGTGAATTAGTTAAATATATGCCGCGTAGTAGATTAATTAAATGTTGATAAGTATCCAATCCCCGTAAATCACATTTCATTTTATCGCAAGTTTTATTTTTTAGTTTAAGTAACATTTATGCTATTTGCTATTCATATTTATATATATACGTAAATTAATTTTGAAAAGGGTCAAAATTTAGTATATTGTAAAAATTCCTAATTTATTATTATACTTAGGTCTTTTCTTTCGATTTCCACATTTTACTTAACATGGAAATATAATTTTATGTAGTATTTGTTGATACAATAGACCTTGTACTAGTATATAAAGTTACAAAGATTAAAGAAACGCTTAAAATATTATAATTTCTTATAGATTACCTTCTGTTTTAAATTAATGTGTAAATAATTGACCTGACTTATCATAAAATTTGATGTTTTTATTATATCTCCTGCTAATTGATATAATTTAACCATTTATACGTAAAGTTCATATAGTATGAAAAGTTTAATATCATACCTAGCAAGGTTATACAATAGAGCTTAAATCTGAGATTTATAGACGCAACTTTGCTAAGCATAATTGGAATAGCTTTTATAAATCTCAGCCTAAGTCACTAAGCGAATTTATAATGCACAGAACTTTCCAGCAAATTCTGTAACGTTTGAAATAATTACACGCACGCATTGAGGGAAAAGCACGAGTGAAACTTCATTAAAATGAGACGTAGTGCCGAAAAATATTGCACGGTGAAAATTCTCAGGACATCCTATACCTAAAATAATTTTTTTTTCACTTTTCAAAAAACACTGTTCAACGAAAGCTATCCTTATGCAAGAGAAGCGGTTAGCATTTGATGCAAATTATAATTCCCACAATTCAATGATTCAATAATAAATATAACATTCTTATTTGTAAAAATACATCCAATTTACATGAAAAGTTTAATTTACTTGCCAATTATAAAAAATAAGACAATATTCTAAAATAAAATAACAATAATAAATGACTTGTAACAAAAGTGAATTTACTATTGCAATCAATACAGATTTCGATCCACGTTTCCGATAAACATTTCAGATGCTTCGGATAAATGTCCAAGATAATGGTTTTATTTGATTCTATTGGGGTAGAGTCTGCGGGGTGTCCTGTGTCACATTGACCGTCTCGTGTCAGTCTATTAGGGTACGTAAATGATAATATTTATCGTAATTGATATTAGAAAAGACGTTCCTGTAAATAATTAAACAACTAACATGTAACTGCCTCATAGCAAAAATGTAGTACACAGCACTATAAATAATGTAAATATAAATGTATGTATATGTAAATGTAGTAAATGTAGCGTAGTACGTTGTAATACGTTTTTACTATTTTAATCATTACGACAACTATTTATGTTTATATAACTAACATAAAAAAATACATTAGGAATGTTGTCAATACCATTTTTACTTATTTAAAATTATCTTTAAGCCACTGAAATCCAAACTTCCTTCCTTTCCATTCTTGTCTAGTTTCCTTGATGCCCTGCTCATCATTTTAAAGCAGTTTAAGGTATTATGTTTCTTTTTCAATTGTACAGTACACAGTCAGTTATATACATATATAAAAAAAATAAACATATAAATTAGAGGAGAAATAGAAAAGTCAATAACAAAAAATTTGGTCGATATCAGTGGAAGTATATGAATTCATATTTTTTTATTTAAGAGTTTTAAGTTGTAAATATAGAATCCACGCTTTTGTTCTGTAATTTGAAACAAAAACAAACCCCTTATATTACAAATTCTACGCATAAACTGCAATACCACTGGCTCGCTATCATTTAATGCTAACGCTCGAAGCAAATTTCCCCAAACAACTATATTCGTGCTTGCGGTGAGCTATGAAGGAGTAGAGTTGTTCTGGACTACTAATGTAACTCCCAGGACGTCCGGACATTTATATCTACGGCGCAGTCGGCAATGTACCCAACAAATTTCGGATAGAGCGACACTGAGAGTCATATTAAAAAATAAAAATATTCACTTAGTTTATTTCTTTTAACAGGTTTGCGATTGAGGTTGAGTACTTCTCATGATATGTAAAAGTGAGACTGGAATGTACCAATTGTTCAAAAATCACTATAGTATCTATAAGCTCCGCATCGAAAGAATACAGAAGCGATTCGTCAGACATCTCGCATACTCAGTTGGGCGAAGCAAATTCAAATTTAATTATTGTGATAACTTGGGGTACTTTGGAATGGACACGTTGGCTGCACGAATGAAGTTATTAGATATGACGAACCTTCATAAAATTATCCAAGGCGCAACAGACTGCCCAGTTTTGCTCCAGCGATTTCATTTTAGGGTCTCCCTACGTTACCCCAGGCACCGTGTAACCCTGCTCGTTCCACCCTATCCTCGGACAACCTTGGGATATAATTCGCCAATTTGTAGGTTATCTCGCGGCTTTAACGAACTGGAGAGTGCCATCGATGTGTTTGCTGACAGTCTGCCAGTCTTTAAAAGGAAAATCTTTGGGTGGTTGAGGGACACGCAGTAGGTGTTAGTGTGATTATTCTTTTCTTTTATTTTTCTTGTTTTTTTTTTGCTATTATTTTAATTTTTGTTGATTTGTTCTTTTTTGTTAATGTGTTTTTTTTTTGTAAGTAGTATTGTTTATGTTTCTAATGCACGATGTGGTTGGTGGCCTTAAACGGCGCAACACATTAACGTACTTTTTTTCGATTTTATTTATATTGTTTTTTTTTACACTGGCTCGACATAGTGACTACAGAGTACCTGATGGTAAGTACAGTGTAGTCCAAAAACGAAAGCGACTATCAAAGGATGAAAATCCACTGATAGGCTACATCGTCATGTCGGCCCACATATACCACGACTGAAGGTCTCTAGGTATATGAGCTACTGCATATACACAAGCTGATCCCGAAACGCGACAAGCCGAAACTGGTCACTATGACGGGCTTTACACCCATGCACTGTGGTCGCAATCCAGACGGGCACCGACGTCCTACCACCTCGCTGCTGCTCGTTTAGCACCACCCAGGAGTCACATGTAGGGAAATTAGGGTAAAGCCTACGGACGCGAACAGCTTCGACTCCCCTTGTTTTGTAGTATGTTGGCCACTGGCCGCCCTTAATATTGTAAAAAACAAAATAAATTCAATTTTCTGCAAAGATAGTAAAAAATCAATACAATTTCCTATAAATCGTGACCTCCATTTTTTGACAACTCTCCTCTAGTAAATTCTAGAAGGTTCAGCGTAATGAAGTGGATATAAATTAGCAATTCGAATTCTAATTTTAAATCATTTTAGAAGGATAAGTTTTATTAAATATTCAAGTTACGAAGTAGAGCTAAGTGTTCTCTTTTCTTCTACAAACGAAACAAACCGAATCCCGGGACTGAGTCGAGTATAACTGAACGATACTGCGTGATCGGCGTTTAAAACAACGTAGAGAAAGGAAAATGCTTTTATGTCAGTCATTTCACGGACCTGAATATGGTTTTTATGATTTTGTTGTGATAGTAAAAACGTGTATTATTCTCGGTTTTGTTGCGATGTGAATGTGAATAGAAAGTGTGTATTAAAGAACGCATTTGATTTAAATTATTAAGAGCTCCATTTAAAAGACTTTAACAGTTTTTATACGTATAAATATTTTGACACCATAATAATAATTTAGTAAAAGTGAACTTTCTTTATTTATATTATTTAATAAAAATCACAGTTTATTACAAAACATCTTAAACTAGAACTTATTAAACAAAATTTGTTCCAACAATGATTTTCCTTATTAAGATTAAGCTTTCAATATAAAATAATAGGACATTCTTTTAATCAAAGCCAATAACAATTTCCGCTTTAGTACGTGTACACGTATATGTACGGTCTGTGTAAACATATGTGTGTTCGTGTGTGTGCGAGTGTGTGTGTGTGTGTACGTATTTATTGCGTAAATATGCCGTTTTTATGATTTATTTACTTTTAAGTTGTAGACATAGCTCTCCGTTTTAGCAAGCTAAAGTGGCAGTAGGCAGGCCATACATGCCGGAGAACCGATGGTTGTTGGAGCAAGCGGGTTCTTGAGTGGAGGCCGAGGCACTTGTTAGGAGAGGCTTATGTCCAACTGTGGACTAGTATAGGCTGATGATGATGATGATGATGATTTATAGGCGGACGCTTGTAGAAGATGAAGATAAGTCCGATGATGAACCGCGTCCGCCCAACAAATACCTGTTCACTCTTTTCTTAAAGACTCTCAGGTCATAAGATCACGGAAATATGGGCGCTGGAATCATATTCCATTCCTTAGTTGTTCGCATGACTAATATGGAAGCGAATCTTTTCGTGCGGATATAAAAAACATCCACCACATACGGATGGTATCCGACACGATGTCTAGTGGTTTTAATAACATTATAACTTTATTGTATACTTGGGAATATTATGTCTAAAATGTTTGATTTATAAAAGCTAAGTAGCACTAGAAATTAAATACATAACGATCGACATCGTAATATATAAAATAATGAGATACACCTTTGGTTTTTCTATTTAAATTGTTATTTGTTTTGTATTTTATTGTCTGACGCTTGATATGTGAACCAAATAAAAATCAAATAATATAATTAATACAGTTATTCAAGGGTAGTCTAAATAGATTATATTGCAGTTTTCGTAATGTCCCATCGTCGCACCATTAAAATCAATGATTAAACCAAATCACCAGTTTTACCTGTAATATTTTTAAGTAAATTTGGCACGGGTGGAGTCATAAGCTTAAGTAAGATTAACAGCGGCCGACGGCGCAGTAATTACTGGCATTATTGGCAATCGATGGGGATCCGCAGATTTACTACCCACCTCGAAGTCTCTGATTAACCGATGGAAGTCTAAGGTGATCCGACTGTTTAAGACTGTTAAATTATTCATCACATTAATTATTTAACCTAAATCCTTAAAGAATTTATTTTTATCAATAACTACATTAAAATATATCTTATTTTTATCTTAGGCTGAGATTTATAGATGCTACTTCAATTTTGCTTACATTATGCACAGAAAATAACAAAAAAATAAAATAAAAAAACTGATTATATTATGATCTATATTATTTATATTGGTGGTAGGGCGATTCCCGAACTGGGTGATGACAGTACACAAGTGTTAAGACCGTCATAATGACTCGCTATCGCCTGACGCGTTTCGGGATCAGCTTGAGTATATCTAGTAATTCATATACCTAAAGACCTTCAGTCGTGGTATATGTTGGCCAGCATGATGAAGGAGACTATCAATGGATTTTCAGTCTTTGATGGTCGCTTTCGTTTTTGGACTACACTTACTTACCATCAGGTGCATTGTAGTCACTATGTCGAGCCAATGTAAAAAAAAAACTAAGTATTCTCGTGATTTTTGAGGAAATCCTCATGTCCTGTCTAAGTGTTGGGGAACGGTGATCAGCTGCGCTACTAATTACTTTGGGCACGACATATATGCGCAAAGTGGTTTCAACCACTAATGAATCTCTGCTTACCCCGTAAGGTATATAGCGTGATGATATATTATTATAAGTAGTCTCAAAGTGAAGTCCAAGCTGAAGAAATCGGTGGCAAGCCATATACTTGCATATTAATTTAATAATATAATTCCTAATGTTCGAATAATTGTAGTTACTAAAAGATTCTTATTCTTTTACATTGTCATGTTTCTCTTTCGATTTCCGAATGTATATTTGCAATGTGATGAGAAATATCGTAAGTTCATATCCTTTTTTAAGCCCGGGAGAAAATCCTGCATGGGACATGCATGCATACCTCTGTGAGGGCAGCGACTTCAGTATGTCAGAATTATTGGTTAAAACCTTCCGGGATATATTTCCAAACACTCTACCCACGCTTGGGAGTTCAGTATCTTCCAGACGCCCGGGGAGCGAACAACCTGCTTCAGCTTCATCTCTGTGAGATGTGGATGTAAAGAGCCCAGCCCTCCAAATCTTTCTCACGGGTAGGTCAGCGAACACAGCGCACTGACTCCCTCCCATAAATAAATTCATATACCATTTAACAACCACTAACTCTATTTTTTTTCCATTCGGCTAAAGACAAACATTATTTCTACATTTATACATTTCTTATATTATTTCTCAATTTACTTTCTTGAATCTAATAGAAAACGGCTTAGAAGAAAAGCCGTTGATTTGTTCTATGTCGTTAGCTACGCCTTTATCTGAAAGATGATTAGGACCAAAGCGGGTAGAAATTATTCAACCCGCATAACGTCTAGCGACAACCTTCACGGTAAGTTGGCTAAGGACGGGCACTGAGAGATTAGACTGGACCCCCGTCAGTCCAACGTGGCCTTTGAAACCTACTTATCTGTATTAATGATTAATTAACCTAGAGATTTACCGTGGCTGGTTCAAAAGTAAAACAATGTAAACTTTCCTAATTAATGAAGGATTTGTTATATCCACAACAAAGAATTATCTCCGAAAATAATGAGCACTTCCCATTTTATTGTAAAAGGTAAAATGTATATTATTATTATGGCGTAGATCAGACATCTTCTATATTTACCTGATACTACCTGAATATACAAGGCAGTTGCAAAGCAAATTAAGGAAATTACATTGTTTCTATTAACCTCAATTATTAACATTTAAAAAATTTAGTACGGTATTTTTCCTATCTCAGTAAAATGTATTATTCGATCTACATCCAACTCTGTTAGTTGTAATATATTTAAAAAAAGCAAGATTAATGTTTTTATCTATAATAAAAATGCTTCTAAAGACTCGTAGGTTACAGAATACTCTAAAATAATATAGCAGAATATGTTGCCTTCTTTAATTTTCGTACTTGTAAAAATCCAATGGGTAACTTCTAAATCTAATTTTCCAAGTCTTTGAAAATTCGTTCAGTGACTTTTTATCTAAATCAATAAATCACTGATGTAATCGCGGAATCCCATTAGTTCGATGTCCGAAGCCTCTCTAGAGCTTTCTACTAGCTCTCATAGAACAAGAGGTTTTTACTATCTAAAACGTTGGAAACGCGCCAGCATTCTTCCAGACTTTCGAAACCTTATTTATTGCCAGTTAATAATTTGTTTCAATTTATTGATACTGATACTTCCTCTTTAACCCTATAATACTGTATACTTGCGAAACTTATCTTGATAAATAAAATAAATATAGGTATTTCGACTGTTACTCCTTTCCCTCCCAGAGAGGTAGCCACAACAAGGCTTCTTATTCTCTGGGCGTCTGGATGAATTTGGCTTCCCAGGCCCAGGTGGAGCAATCAGAGGGACACCCCGGGGGTTTTTAGTCAGTAGGAGTCTGACACACCGGGGTCACTGCCCTCACAGCGTCCCTGATGGTCCTATGCAGGATTTTCCCCAGGGATAAAAAAAGGTATTTCAACTGTATTCTTTACACGATAAATATTATATTAACAATAAAGATATAATCTATAAAAATTTGAAATATGCCGTGGTTGCTTACAATTATAAATAAAATATATATGCAAAGATTTCAAAGGTGATATGGTATCCGATTCTCTACAGAATAAAACTGTTCAAGGTTAGGTCAGTTGCGACCATTTTAAATGTTGGTTGGTCTTGTGTACCCTTAGCTTGTCCAAACTCCATTCTAACAGAAAAGTGACAATGAATATTTATTTCAATGTCAATGCAATCACAGCGTATTGATATTTTAAAAAGTGCTGATAAAATATAAACCATTTAAGTGAGATTTACTATCGCTTCTCTATTATTCAGAGGAAACACGAAGAGTTAATGCCATAAATCAAATTCCTGTAATGAACTGTCAGAATTTAACCACGTTGGTACGTTCTCTTACATATTGTAATAAGTTTTCAAGTAAACCCGGTTAGTGATGTCAGTTGTTGTTCTAGTTTAATTTGCTTGTAATATAGTAAAATGTAAACGCAATTATTATATTATATAGTGGCATTACTCGTATTTGTTTGTTTTTTACAAAGGTGATAATTATTTTGCTTAATCATGGAGCGTATTTATAGATGCATATAAACTGTACTAATGTTTATGATTGTTTTGTGATTTCAACACGAAAACATATAAGTATTCGAATTCGTTATTTCTCTTTCTTTATTAATCTTGTATCTTTTAGAGTCATGGTCAATATTTGATACAGATTTATCCTCCAGAATACAAATATATGCTGACATAAATAGCTCGAAATCATATATTTTTTATTTCGTAAACAAACTTAGAACAAACAGAACTATAGGGGAAATACTAAAAGAAAAAAATAGTATAATAGGATATCATTGATTTGTCACGAAACGCCCTTTATATAATTTAATATTAATGCAATGAACATACGAGTATACTGATGTGTATTCATATCCATAAAAACACTATAAAGGGACCAACCATTACGTCAAAATTTTACTACAAATGTTTGAGAGACAATCTATCAATTTTGTAACCACTAACTAGTTCCTGAATGTCTTACACTCCATTTTGGAAACCTCATATGCACTTGTTTGATAATATGAAAGATTTCATCACATTCAATTACGATTCAGTCGAAAATGAATCCATAATTTTGACTACAAAATACCTTAAAAGTGTTCATACATATACGTTTTAAGAATTAATAGGCTTCTCACTTGCGGACTTAAAATTTGATTGACGTTGAAACCTGAATTGTAAAGTTGGATATCAGATAATTATATATTAATATTTGAAAGTACACAACCTACGGTACACATTATCTGATTTCTAGGATTGAACTGGATCTATTCATAAGGTTGGTGTTTAAAAGCATTTATATATTAACTTTACTTATTTCATATTAACCCTGTCTTTAAATTGCTCAATAAAGAGCACAATAAAGGCACAAGTGAGTGTGTGTGTATTGTTTTAAACTGTACCAGAACGCCGGCTAGTGAATATTGCTCTAGCTTAATTACGTTCGTATAACATGTCCGGGATTGTTGCGCTAATGGGAAACAGTTGTGAGACAATCATCGTCTGCCTTATGGATAGAACTTTCTAATACTATTGCGTCGAAACGCTCGCAAATCCTGCAATCGCAAATAGGTAAATGATAATAGCCTGTAAAGACAACATACAAGTATAAAAGCGGACTAAAGCAAATTTGTTGTTATAGATGTTCTAAATAACAAGAAAATACAAAACACTTTACGGCACCTAAGAAATAAACATACAAATTTTACATTTTACTAATAACCAATAATTAGCTATTACAGTAAGTCATTTTTTTCAAGAAACCATTGAATGAAAGAAAGTCGATTAGGAGAAATGACGGCGAGGTAATTGAGGAAATCAGATGTTTTGATCCAATATTCTATGACTATGCAAGATATTAAAGTTTTTTAACTATGTTAAAAAATCATTCATATTTCGTGTATGTGTTATATATGTATAACTAAAGTTTTGGTGGCGTCAAAAATGATTCTTATACAATTAGTTTTTTAAAAAATTGGTGAAGCAAAAATATTCAGTTTCAACAGTGTTAAATGTTATGATTGAATTGATTTGTGATAATTTGTTATTGCTTGTTTACTATTCATATTTAATTATGTCCCTTAACTTGATTTTTATTATTTAATATTTCTTGTGGAAATTTAACCAGCTTGTAAATTTTCTTTATGTATTATTTTACTGGTTTTATGTTGTTGTTTGTTTCCTTAATTATGTGCAAATAAAATAACATTTGTTAAAAATATTACACTAAACCTGGTGCTAAGTGCTTAGCAACCCGGGAATGGTAGAAAAGACCGCGTCTCGGCTATCCATTAGTTTGATCCAGTATTAGGTATATACGGCCTAGCCAGGCAGTAGATTTGAGGGGGTCTGCTGTCCGGATGAGAGGGTGGCGGTGTACAGTGTCCGGCACGCCGCCTGTGAGATAGGTTTTGGAATGGTGGGCTCTTTACCCCTACCCCTCCCAGAGAGGCAACCTCGACAAGGAATTTTGCTCTCCGGGCTTCTGGATGAATTTGGTTTCCCAGGCTCGGGTGGAGCGATTAGAGGGACACCCTGGGGGATTTTAGTCAGTAGGAGTCTGATACACCGGGGTTGCTGCCCTCACAGCGGCCCTGATGGTCCTATGCAGAATTTTCCCCCGAGACTCAAAAAAAAAGGTATATACGGCCTATTATATTACTGATTTTCATTAAGCACCATCCGTGAGTCATGTGGTCACAGATTATATATTGATTGCATCAAGAGTTAAGGACGCACAATGAATCCTGATTTATAACTTTTATTTTTCTTGTGCTGGTATTTATAAATATTAATTTGACTTTCCTTACACTTAACTAAAACATTACACATTCTATTATTTAATTAATGTCAAAGCATACAGTGAGTCACCGATTTCGTCAAGTTTAACTGAGCTCTGCAAATACATAGACTAGATTCATGTACCTATTTTATATTTAGCTTTTTGTCAACTACTAATTAATTTTTTGAGATGTGTCTAAGCAAAGTTAGTTACGTTGAAAAATCTTAATTTTAAAGTCTAAAAGTGCTTATAAAAGCCATATCTTTGATGATCGTACGAACTTTATCACAAACAACATGGATGTTTTTTCATTTTTTTTTCCTGTTCATCTAATTCATTGATTAATTACTTCTAACATGTCTATAACTTAAGAATATATTTCTTAAGGAGAAGAAATATATAAGAGATCAAGTGCCACTTTTCTTTTACTATGTCAGACCCGCCTACAGCTGTGATCGATTGATTCATGCATTAACGTTCACTTCAATTGACATTTTCTTATTTCTATTACAAACATTCTATCTTGATGTATTTTTTATTGACTTATAATATGTTATCATTTCTTTGAATTATTTAGAAAACTTATAGAACTTTACTTTTAGTTTACTGCATTGATTTTTTTTATATACATTTACTCCATAATACAGTCAACAAAGCTTATTTATTGGCGGGTGGTAAATTATTGTTTATAAAAGAAGATTCAAAAACAAGTTTGATGTTTTAATTATTGTAACTAAGTAACTATTGTGAACTTGGGTAGTTTCTGGCATGACTGGAACATACTTGATATATCAAAATGAGATGAAATATAGTTAATTTTGAATATATAATAGCATATAAAATAGCATTACGATAATCTAGTTAAAAATGGATCACAGGAATGATGACAGGACTGTTTCCCTCGAGGTTATTAAAAAAAAATAGATTTACAATTTACCACAAAGAATAAATTATTGAAAAACAAATATAATACAATATTCAGAGTAGGTGATTTATAAATAACAATAATCGACACTATTAACCAATTATCAAATAAATGAATGTTTTGTTTAATTTATCTTATCTGTGACAACCTTTATAAATTTGGCAGGCATTTGACAGTTTTTCACGTAGCGAACCTTCTGATTGGACATATGGTATTCTATGCTCTGACATCCTTATACCATTAATGACTAAAATGTCTTTTAATAGCAATGTAACTTACAGGTAGAAGGGCTAATGGAACCATTTTATTTTCTCCTTAATTGAAAAAATTACAAAGGACTAAATGCCTTTTGATTATCGATAAGAATACAATAGTTCGAATCAAATTATTTAAATTTATTAGTAGTCCTAAATATATTTGGAAATTTATAATACCTAAATAACACAGCGAAAGTTAAATTGCGGCCTACATATTTTCTTCACATATCATGCCTGCCAAACCATGCGGATTAATTAACTTTCTATGTAGACCACACAGAAGAGAGATTTTTGAGTAAATTATCAAAGTAGCTGAATGTTGGTGAAATTTCGTCGTCAAATTGAATTTTCGTCATTACTTCGAAATTTAAAGGCTTATATAATTAAATCCTTTACATTTCACGTTATAATCATGACCGAGTTACTCCAAATAATTTCACGCTTGCATACATCTTTTGTCTACACATAATCTTCTTTCTAATTTGCCAGTACAGATTTCACAAGGAAACTAGTAGAGACCCATTATTTTTAACGAATAGAATGTCAGGGTTGAAAACACGTTCTTTTACAGTCATATTAACTCACATCCTTGAACTATTCTGAGAGTGATGTAAAATTTAATATTTAAAAATGTTCCAGTCGTCTGCCATCACCTGCATCTCTGTGAACTTAACGTCTTGTCCCACAGCAGAAGTTTGCGGCGCGTCGTCGTTTTTATTGCCGCTCATCCGTGCTACTTGCAAAATAGCTGGCGTGACTTTATAAGTAAGCTTTTGTACTACTGAGGTTGCGTAATATCTTACTGAAGTCTTCTTTATGAAAATATTTTATATTAATGCTATTTTATTTGTAAATTATTTATAGAACTAATCATCCGTAATCATGAGAATAACACCTTGTATGCCTTAAGTGATTCTGGCTGACAACAATGTTGACCTAATTGAGTGATTGTTTAAGAAGTTTCTCTTCAAAGATTCGATTAAACTATAATTTTTTTAAGCTGTAGTTTTTCTAATCTAGCTTTCCTAAAGTTTACATTATTATTGGAAGACTATCGTAAAGGCTTCTTCCAAAGCCTTAGCAAGAATATTTACGCCGACATACTCATGTAAAAAGAATTCTTATATACTTTTATTCGAATTAATATAATTACTTTTGAATCTAACTAAGTAATATTATAAACGCGACTATCGGTAGATTCTATGATACAGTTGGAATCGATCGCTAGTGGTCGCGACGGTTCGTTTAAAATACGTGACTGCCATTGGCATTGCCCATTTATACCCAGCCTAACACAGCGGCTTTCGAGTATCTACTTAACGCGATAACAGTCACAAAATAGTACCGATAACTTCTGTTTCCACACTTTTATATATCATTCTTTAAAAACACAGATACGGGCATGGAAGAGCATAGCAGATTGCCTTTAAAACTTTATTAATTGTGGCACAATCGATCGAATAGCAAAAGTATAAAGTAATTTAATGGGAGTTATGAAAAAGAAACAAATGAAAGATGAACGAGAACTTTCAAATAGCCGTATATGGATTACATGTTAGTTTTTAATGAGCAATTGAGGGAATTCACCGGTATCCATGCTCTATGTAAGCTTTTAGTTAATTGGAAAAAGCGTTTATGTATTTAAATATATGTGGTACACTTATAACATATTCGGTATATTGTTACTGAAAATGAATTACATCACTTATTTTGGTCTGATTGTAATTATAATTTACATTTATAAACACAAGTATAGTTTAACTCGTGAATGAAATTACTTTGCGTTGATTTGTTATCTTGTATTTATCATATTTTATTACAAAGTTAAAATTAATGTTTCTTTAGTACAGCCACAGAATACTTGTGTAATAATACATAGTAATACAGCATTAAAATTACACTTTCGTACAATAGGTTGATAATAATTTTTTACAACTTTTAATTTATTTTATCTTGATTGATTTTATTCAATATACCTAAGTATCAAAGAAACTCTACGTTTCATTTGTACATAAAATGGTAGCAAAGTTCTAAGTGGATATAAGAAAAGCAATATAATCTGTAACAAAATATTGCTAATGAAATACCTAAGTTTATTATTTTATTCGCTAATATGAGTAAATTAATTATTATATTTTATTTTCAATAAATAATTAAATTAAAAGTAATCAATTTCAGAACATTCTTTCCAATCAAGTAACATGCGATGAACCCTTGTCACAGCACGGCCCATTCAAATAAACATCATCGCAATAATAAAATAATTTCAGTTTGGACAAAACGCACGTAGGATTAAATATAATCGGACAGCCGCCGCCGCTCAGAGAACATGGGATAGCCTGGTTTTGAATACTAAATCATACCATTCATGTTATAACATATTCCTATGAATATACGAACAATTGAATAGTTGTGTATGAGAGCTATCATTCAGGATGAAATTGGATACAATTCAATTGGATTCTCTTTTATTAAAAACAAATTAATAAAGTGTATAATATAAACTCGTATCCTCAAAAATATTTTGTAATATTTACGGTCTTTTTTAATTACCAAATACATTTTAATGGCTGATTTTTGAACTCAAATACAAACAGTTTTTTCTCTAGGGCATCATCATTGAAAGCTGGAAAAGGTATTCAATACAAACTAGTTTCAGATATTTAAATTAATTATCTTTATCCAACTCTTTTAAATACGTACGTAATCAATCAAACACTTTTTGTTTTACTGCCCATTTTTCTGAGTATCATGCCTTAAAAAACAAAAATATGAACTTGCAGCGTGCTTAAATGCGAACAGTAAATACGAATGCATCCTCATTGTTCGCATGTCTTTGGAGCATTATCTGAAGCTAGAACCTCTCGGGAGCTGACCTACTTCGCAAGCCATATCCCTAAGTGCTTACGCATCTAGGTTATTGTGTTATAACAGTATTGAAATCGATAGGTCGTGATATACGATATTGTATACCTCCCGCTTTCGCCGCAGATTGCGTAAATGGAAATCTGGCTTTCCGGGTGAGTAGGAAAACAATGTTCTGCGGCTGAATGGGAACAGGTTACGTCGTGATAGGAAAATATGAATATATTCCTGTTTACATGTCAAGTTAGGGATACAAGTGAGAGTGAAGGGAAAAATAAAAATCACTTGAAACATAAGAATAAAATGTTGGATATTCAAATGAGAACTAAATATAAAAACTTTTTCTATAGGACAGACAATGAATTCTAATAAAATCACTATGTCAAAAAATAATCCTGAGATCAGCTAGTGTTGGTTTGTATTGAAAATATTTTTTTTTTAGATTTCATTTCAGATTCAGTTAGATTATAATTACCGATTATATTACTAGATATTTTTTTATGATTACTATTGGACACCAATAGCAAAATAGAAATAATAAATATATAAATATATATATATATATATATATATATATCGTCACGCTATATCCCTTTCGGGGTGAGCAGAGGTACATTAATAGCTGTATCCAAAATATAAATAATTCACATTTATCTTTAAAATGGATAGTACCTTGATTGAGCGTTGGAGTAATTTTTTAAAGAAAATTCGTTTTTGCTACTCGTTTTGCCGATTTGTGCCAGCTAATTTAGTTTGTACATAATTTATTTCAATATTACCTACCAATATATTCTTATTGTTGGAACCTGTTATACCTATAAGAAATATTACTATTCAAGAAATAAATTTCCTTTTTCCTTTCTTTTTTCGACTGGATATTGGTTGATGACCAGGACAGACCTTCATAATTAAACCGGGCGAGAAAAATGTGTGATCACCTTTTATGTGTTATAAGTCGAGTCAAACCGTTGTCTAAAAAAAAAGCCGAAACCCTAAAAACATTAATTTAAAGAATGTTTTTGAAATAATTGTAAGTTAATCTTCAGGTTACACAAAATTTCACCAAGATTATAAGAAGCCAATTTCGTACAGGATTTTGCGGAGCCTTATCTATGCTTTTAAATGCTTTCTAGTAAGAGATACCCTATTACACAGCAAATCCCATGATAGTTGAGACTAGGTGCATTGTCAACTTTCATTAAAAACAAAATTATTTCCGCGTATATTTTAACAAGTCTCGAGCTATAATAGACTTTATACCGTGGTGTTAAGGGTGTATATTTAATTACAGTCGGTAAAATTACTTAAGCAATACAAGCAACACTAATGCAGCCACGTGGCGCAGACGCATCTATGTTTAATCTTCATCCCTCTCCTTTGATGTGAATAAGAGGACCCCATGTTTGTGCAAACAGACTGGTTTAATTACAAACTCATTAATTTTGGATTATTTACAGAGTACCGCCAAAGATATGCTGTTAGTTTATCGAAGGTTTAGCTCCGGAAAAGTTCACATACGTTTTTCTGTATTTCGAGCGGAAACGATTAAAGTAGCGCGGAATTATGTACTTTATAAAAGAAAAATCATAGCATTGATTTAAATTCTACTCTTATGATGATTAAATATATTTTACAAATAATATTTACATTATTTTAATATTAATATAATAATATTTACTAACAATTACACCCATTGACTTAGTCCCAAATTAAGGTGGCGCTTGTATTATGGGAACTAGACAAAGATACACATACTTAAATACATACTACCATGACTCGTGCCAAACTCATTTGCTCATCAAAGAAAAGTTTACCGCTACCGAGACACGAACCCAGGCTCTTAGGCTCTTATTGTATGTAGGTTCGCTACAAACTGCGCTATCAGGCGGTCAACAAATCCTTATTAACTTATTTTCATATCTCAATTATTTATAAGTATTTTTGAAGATCTAATCTAATTTCAGTGCCGTATCTTAACAAAATTATTTCATTAAGTTCATATTAAATTTACCAAATTTTAACGTTAATTAATAATTGTGATGATCACATAATATAAAAAAAATTCTTAAAATATATATCGTACCTACAAATTACTTCTTTATGTAAAATTTATCGATTTCAATTAAAGCTTAGTTTGAAACTGTATTAAGTATACAAATCACAAAAATGTTTATGATTAATTGATAGAAAAATTATCCAAATATATTTGGAAATACAATAAGAAAAATAATCTTCATATATGAAGATTATTCAACATTGCAGTCAATATATGACACTGTTTACACAGATTATTAAAATAATTACATTACATTTGATGTAACGTAGTTTGCAAATCAAAATCAAATATCAAGAAAACGCAACTATTAGCAATGATTGTCGTGTCTTTAAAATATTGTAACTAATTAAAAATGGACGAAAAACATCAGTACAGTAAAGATGTAAAACAGTACCAACACGAGGCAATTATTTAAAATTCGTCCCTGAGAGTGACTAAACAATGCTAATTTTGAAACATCTGCGACTGCTCTGTATGCAGAAGGCTGGTGCGCAATTACAGGGATTATTGCGTCGGGAGTCGCGACGAGGCCTATTAAATAGGCGTTAGGCGTTCCTTCCGCTTTTTGTTAGGCGAGGTATAAGTGTGACGGCTGCTACAATGGAGATCTGACGCAGAAAGCTAAATATACTTTTTTAACATTTAATCGTATATCTTCTTCACACGTTGAATAGTTTAGAAGCGAGCGTGTAGTTTTTATGATACTTATTTCTTGAAACATTTGGTTTGGTAACATTTGCTAGATATTCTTTTAATTACTGATCCGTCCACTTTACACGATCTTGGGTAAACATAACGTGCTCAAAATAGGCGACCACTTTTTGACCTCTTTAGTATGGGTATCTAGGGTTCTTTTTTTTGTAACCGAGGGAAAAATCCTGCATAGGACCGTCAGGGTTACTGTGAGGGTTGCGACCCTGGTTTGTCAGATTCCTGCTGACTAAAAACCCTCAGGATGTCCCTCTAATCGCTCCACTCGGGCCTGAAAAACCAAATTCTTCCAAACGCCGGATAGCAATAAACCTCGTTGAGGCTAACTCTCCGGGGTGGGAGTAAAAAGCCCACTCCTCCAAAACCTCTCTCACAGGCGGCGCGCCGGACTTTGTGCACCGCCTCTCTCTCATCCAGGCAGCAGACTCCCTCAAGTCTACTGCCCGGATATCTAGGTTTCTGATTAACCAATCATAACCTAACGTTAATAATCAACGTTATTATGTTGAAAAATAAATTGGTGTAGAATGTTATATTTATAAAAAAAAGAGAGGTTTAATTATAGAAGAGGTATAAAAACGTAACTAAGTAGATATTCAGAATAATCATTATTAAATAAGAAAGTATCCTGTAAGACATCGTTAGCAAAGTCCTGAAAATATTAATCCCTTAATACCAACATTTGTTTTACAAATTCAGTGCCATTACGGGCTCATATTAATCATAATGAATCAAAACGTTGTACAAACTGGAACACGGGCGGGTGAAATGTACGAGAAAATGCCGGGCGTTTTGCGAGCGGGTGTTATCTCTTAGAGGCAGGTGACAAAGTAAGAAAATAAAGTTGTCGCAGTAGTCTTGGACATCGAGCGACATAATTCATGTTTATCGCTCGACCACCCCTCTCCCAGCCCCTTCTCATCTCCAGAACACTGCAATTAGAGAATTCCGCCGTTTAAATGCGAAAAGCTTTTAAAAAGCAAAAATGTTTTCTTTTTCCTACTAACCCATTTTACTTTTGTTAAGTGTACAATGGTGGAACAATGTGTAGTTAAAATGACAAATGATTAAATATTGATATCTTTTCCGTTGTTTCAACATGAGTTAATACAGTAAGAGTTATAATTTTAGCAAATAGTTTAAAAAAATGTTAATAATAAATGGATTGTCAAATTAACAACAGTCGATAATTTTAGGCACTAATTAGGGATGGGAAAAATTATACCTGCCATTAAGTTGATCTCTTTCGCTCACGTAGTATCATCATAATTCTATCTCGGCCTTGGTCCGTGTGATTTTTTCACTTATTGCCGTTAAAAATGTAGTGATTTCACGATTTTCCTCATCTCTATTACTAACTAAACAGCTGTAAAAATTATATCATTGAGATTAAGAATTTCTTGTCGTCAAGAATATTTTCCTAGGAGCACATAACTTATAAAAAATACTGTATTTTTAAATGATTAAAATATGTCAAAATATGCAGAATTGTTTTTTATAAACATATACAATTCAATATTTAATTGATTTTAATTTATAAATATGTACAAGCCAAAAGATTGAAGATTCGCTAGCATTAAAGCAACGCTGTCTACGTACTAGTTGAAATTAATGTTCTATTAATTTATCTCCTGTTTTGGGATTTTCAGAATATTTGTGTGCTTTAATTAAAAGTCTCATATGTGAACAGAACAAGGCTAGTAAAAACATCAACTTTTACAAACCACTTTAGTCTGTAGTTGCCAGTGCCGGATTAGCGACGTAGAAAGACTAGCATTTTACGGGATTCACGCTGAACGGGCCCCATATGTTCAGATTCCTGACCTTAAGAACATGTTTGAAGTGACCTTATTCTTCAAACGGAATATAATGCTGTTGTCCTTGGAGAGACTTTGTAACTACATTGAGTAAGAGAAGTGAGTAGTTAAGAGAAGTGAGTAACTGCAGCCAGCGAATTTTATGGATTTGGTAACAAATTAAGACCACCCACGAATTTTGAATTACGTACAAATTTTGGCTTGAGCGGCAAACCAGGGAACAAACCACCTACTGCTTCGGAGGCAACTACCTTGAGAAGAAATACAGAATCAACCTCAAAACTTTGTCGAAAAAGGAGAGAAGTGAATCTTTTTTACATATGGTAAATTGATATTTACTTATATAAAAAAGTGAATTCAATTAAGTGAAATTGAAGTAAAAGTAAAGTAAAGTAAAATTTAACTTTATTTAACTTCACTTTATTAACAGTTCAACATAAGAACCCATAACAAAGCAAAACCTTTACTATAGCCCCTGCACAGGCTTAATACGGCACTGGTAGTTACTATTTATTCCATTAGAGCGACCAACGGACAAAACTACGTGAACATACAACTAATTAAAACAAAAACAAAACGGACACCGCTGCTGAAAACAAAACACGTTCGACAAAGTTAGAATATTAATGCGTCTGTATCAGAGGTCCCCAGCACCGTAGGACTCCACTAATACCAAGTGATCCCTCCGTCGGCCTAATGCCAAGTTGATACAGTATGACCACGATGTAAAATCCCATCGATGTGACAGTAGATTTCATCATACTTTTATATTCTATAACGTTCTTAACCCATTAAGGCCGAGAGGATTAGAATTTTGACTAACTTTTCAACGTATTTATTTATTATGTTATCGGACCAAAATAATAATGCAATACCTCTATTCCTACACGAAATTTGATGCTCTTTCAGAATCTGAGCTCAAAATTTCAATTAGACACCGAGAAAAAAAACGGCCGATTTAAACGTGAAAAACGTGAAAATTTTCAAAAAAAAAAATCGCTTTTTTTCCCAATGATACCACAAAGGTATCGAACTTTTTATTATGATCAGAGGTGATCATGGCACTCGAACATTAAGAGGAGTTCAGAAAAATTCATCGTCGCAATTTTTTCAAAAAGGCGGCGAAAATTTAAATAATGTATAAAAATCTTAATCTATCGTTTTCTTAAAAAATATAAACTTTACAAAAAAAAAATCCATGATAAAAATGTCCCAAAATTAGTCAAAGTACACTCTCAATTTTTTTCAAACATAGTGTTATTTTTAAGACAAAAAGTATATTTCATTTCGCATGATTCTATTTTTACAAAGATGGTACTTTTAACTGTGATCAAGTTGTATACACGTACAAAGCGTACGTACCTTTACCGGATTAAAGAAGTTTGTTTTTGCGATGTGAATTAATTATACATACAACTGAGTGAACACATTAATTATTAAATATGTTGCAATTTTCGTTACAATAGCGCATTGAAATGTTTTAATAATTACTTAGGTCATTTTAACAGTGTATTTCAAATTTGTTTGATGACATTGATTACGTTATAATTATAGTTTACTTAGAAAATGATCGTACATAAAAATATCTGAGATAAAATAAAAGTATGGGACTTTAATAATGATAGGATGGCAGGGCATATCTTCAGTTCGTAGATAAAATTTACTGGAGCTGATATAGTATTTCTTCATTCCTAATTATAATGAATCTATTAAAAGTAAGACCATTTCTATTGATTATATTTTAAAACCTTCCATATTTTTGAGGTGGTATGGTGATTGCCCGAACTGGGTACACAACTGCAAAGACCGTCATTGTGACTCGCTTCGACCTGTCGCCCTTCGGAATCAGCTTGTGTATATCCAGTTATTCATATACTTAGATACCTTCCGTCGTGGTATATTTGAGCCGACATAGCGATGATCATTGTCATCGGATTTTCGTTTCTTGCCGGCAATTACTGTTCTTAGACTACACTGTACTTTCCATCAGATGAGCTGCAGTTACTTTGTCGTGTCGGTATAAAAATAAATAATCAATAAATAAATGTAATATTACATGTAAATGTAACTAACAGACACATTTCGTCAAAAATGTTTGTATAAAATACCAGATGTTTATTGTTAGTATTCTAGGTCAAAGTATTGTATAGAAATTACTAATCAACAATTTTTAAGATTATGTATTTGATTAAAATTATTTCCTTGTAAAATATATTTGGGAGTGAACGTGATTTTATAAGACTATAAGAGTTTTTACAGTAATATTGAAAATAATTAAGAAATTTATACCACGAGTGATAAGAAATGGACAGACTTATCTGGATTACAAAACAGTAAAACCTCCAAAGTCACCCTGGATTAACCTACGCAGGTTCATGGGGTTGCTTAATGTAATAATAGACAATCGATGCCTTCACCCCTAAGTGTCGGGAAACGCTGCACGCTGTGATATTTATAGGAAGGTTTCGATTTATGCACGTGGTCTCGAACTGTTGGTTTGATTATTTATAAAACTAACGAAGATTTAGAACATATATATGTAATAAAACGAATCTGCTTAATTAAATAATTTAAAAAATATTAAATTATTTATCAGAAAAACAGAAAGCGATACCTTACAGTCAGCTGACACCTAAACTAGCACTACCTGTATCTCAGAAGGAGACGGCGTGCAGAGTCCGATGCGCCGCCTGTAAGAAAGGTTTGGAGAAGTGGACTCTTTACACCCACCCGTCACAGTGATGAAGCTATTCGCTCACCGGACGTTTAGAAGAATCTGGATCCCCAGGCCAGGGTGGGGTGATTGGATGGACACCCCGTAGGTTTTACTCAGTAGCAGTCAGACACACCGGGGTCGTTGTTATATATGTCGCACAATATATTACGAGCAGTTTATATCCACTGTATATGCCGGCTCTTTTTTTCTTATACTGCTTACTATTGCATTTAATATTTTATTGCTTAATTTATAATTATGACGATAAAAAATGTAAAAAATCAGTGGTAATTCAAAGCTAATTTTTTTTATAATTTAGATAAAAGTGTGTTTTATGATTACTATTACAGTGGACAGAATAATTCGGTTATCACGATATATTTTTTTTTTCATTCCACTTAAAAATTTGTTTATGAGTACATTGTTTATCTATATATATTACTATTTATACAACGTATGTTCTAATTGACTCTGACGCACGAACTAAGTTAGTATTTTTATAACTGTTTAATTAATCAAATTTAACTTTTTGCTTGATAAGGCTTAGTTTTTCGTGAATGAATTTGTGGTTGAATTCATTTGTTTCAAAGAGAATGCGCACTTAATATACAGACTGTATGGTTTAAATTTATTTGGCAAAAGTAATCTAAAATATTATAAATATATGTTCAATGAAAATATTAGGTCCTTACATATGAAATTGGCGTTTTGTATGGGAGGAACAAAAAGTCGAATATTTTTTAATATAATATATTTAATTAATCAAAGTATGAACCATTATTTTCTATGCACTTTTGCCATCTCATAGGTAGTTCATTGATCCCTTTACTAAAAAAACCAGTCGGACGGGAATCAATAAAATCTTTGAAGGCGATTTGGACTGCCCCATCGGAGTTGAATTTTTTCCCTTGCAAGAAGTTATCCAAATTTCGAAAAAAATGGTAATCTGTTGGAGCAAGGTCCGGGGAGTATGGAGGATGTCTTAGACTTTCCAATTGAAGCTCTTCTAATTTAGTAGCCGTCTGTTGCGCAGTGTGTGGTCTAGCGTTGTCGTGAAGCAGCAGTGGCGTGGAGCGATTGACCAGCCTAGGTTGTTTAGCCGCTAGCTTTTCCATCATGGTTTGCAATTGCTGACAATAGACATCAGCCGTAATAGTCTGGCCAGATTTGAGAAAACTGTAATGAACAATACCGGCACTAGTCCACCAAACGCTTACAAGTAACTATTTTGGGGTTAATTTTCGCTTGGGGCAGGATTTGGCTGGCTGGCCAGGATCCAACCATTGCGCTGAGCGCTTCCGATTATCGTAAAGAACCCATTTTTCATCACAGGTAATGATTCGGTTTAAAACACCTTCATTATTGTGCCGGCTTAGTAATGTAACGCAGCAGTCGACGCGCGTTTGCCGGTTTGCTTCAGTCAATTCGTGAGGTACCCACCTTTCAAGCTTTTTAATCTTCCCAATTTGCTTCAAGTGAATTAAAACAGTTTTATCACTAACATCGCAGCCTGCAGCTAACTCGGACGTGGTTTGCGATAGATCCGCTTCCACAATAGCCTTCAACTCTTCATTATCAACTTGAGTCTCAGGCCGTCCACGGGGCTTGTTCTGCAGGTCGAAATTTCCAGAACGAAAACGTTGGAACCAAAAACGAACTGTATTTTCTTTTGCAACACGACCGCCATACACATCATTCACCCTTCGAGTTGTTTCCGCAGCACTAGTGCCACGGCGGAACTCGTACTCGTAAATAATGCGATATTATAAGTTTTCCATTTTGTAAAATGAGTGACGCAAACAGAAAAAAACAAATGAATGACGATCATCGAAGCACAAATACATGAGTCTATAGCTGTACAAATTTGAATTTGAAATTCCTTACCAAAGAGGAGAAATTTGTGATTAAAGTGGCCAGTACGAAAAACGCCAATTTCATATGTAAGGACCTAATATTACCTATATTAAAAATAACTTAAAATGAATTGAGATAACAATTCCAAACAAACATGTTTCTGAAACTTCGTTAATTACTTTACCCCTTGTATATATTGTAAAGCAGCTTTAGTATTCACTTATGCGTGCTCTCTATAAGTATATAACTACAAATACTAGTTAACTAGCAAAACTAGCTACGCTGAAAATTACAACGCTTTAGGACCGCAGAGATCGCGGTGATTTGGTGGAAACATGCATGATATTAAATGGGCATTATGACCTCGAAAGTTTCAAACAACTACCCACACAAGCACTATCTTAGCAACAGGATTGTCAGAGCGTGGAATAATCTTCTAGAAGACGTAATCTCAGCTCTAAGTGTGTAAACCAATTTAAAAATCACCTAGACAAATACTATCTCAGTCATAAAAAGAAATAATAAAAAAAGGGAAATAGCAGGATTTGTATCCTGTACTTGCCAGTTGTTTCAACTAAATGCTTGATAATAAATAAATTAAAAAATACTACAGAAAAGTACCGTCATTATTATTTTTTTTATTTACCCACCTTGTCTACATACTTGCCGTTTATAAGACAAAATCATTAGCAAATTTGTTTATGAAACAACAACGTTTAAATGATGTCTTATGTTTAAATAATTCATTAAAGGTAGAGAAATGTAGTCTCACGTAGAATCCAATGAATATAACTGAACAACAGCCAAGCTGTATAAGAGATCGCGATTCATAAATATGACTGAAGGAATAACATCATTCATCATGCGAAGGCTCAAGGGATTCTGGATTCTATCTCATTCAAGACGGAACCAAATCTTTGTGCACCCCTGGTGTTGGTTCCTTTCGGCATTACTTCGTCCTCGAAATGACGAATGCTAGACGATTGCGTGTATAGCTGTCACGGCGTGTTATTGTGAAAGCGTCGATTTCGTGAATCCATTCATATAAATTCTTAAGATATTCATAACTATGTTTGATGTCTATAACTATGTTGAATATTCGATAATAGTATGTTAAAAAAATATATCGAGAGTTTAGAAAATGAATATATAATAAAAATGTTTAAGACATACATATTTTACGATCATAAAATGACACTTTTCAAAAACGTTTTCAACTCCTTACATAAATCTCGAAATAATATTTTTCAGGAGAGTATTTTTGCAAATGCTGGGTGAACGGAAACATCAAAATGATGCTACTTTCAGAACAGGAAAATCATTTACTTATTTGCTTTTTTTATTATAATTTTCGAGATATATAGTAAACTTCAATTTATATAAAATGATAACTAACCGAAGCAAGTTGATGTAGCGTTGGGCCGGTCTTTGTCGCAGGACTCTTGGATTAATCGAACTCTAGGGTGGAGATCACGTATCAAGAATAATTTAAGACGCATAGAGACCACACGGAAAGACGAATTTTGAAATGCCGCTGGAAGTTTCTTAATGCAAACAGAGATTGGTGACAAGCCTTGAGATACCTACTTGTATGTTCAGCAGTGGGTCAACATAAGCTGAAATAGAATAGGAAATCTATTTTTCAAAATAATAATAAACCCGCAAAATATTCTTAAAGTATTACTTATTTATTTCGACTTCTTGTATAACTTCCAAAGTATGGCTGTTCTATTATTATTATAGTAGATTTGATCTTTAATTTTATTAACAAAATTTACCGACACAATAATACAAGTTTAATAGCGCATACAAACTCGCCTTAATTTGATTGGTCAAATCGATTTCAGTTTAAGTAGAAGCTATGGAGGGCATCAACAGTTACGATAATGCCGCGTCATTTCCCTTTTACGACCCTTCAGAGGTCACCAACCTTGACATTCTGAGCATCGAGCGGACGACAATAAACAAATTTACTTTACCAAAACGAAGGCTGTATTTGATTAATCGACCGATTTATTATCTATCACTTTGAAAGGCTACGTTTTATAATTTGAGTAATATAGCTTTGTTTGAACACAACTGTGTGCTTTTATTAGACTAAATTTGTGCCCGACCGTTAAAATGTAGAATAAATAAAATTATAATAGGAGACAGAGACCAAGGCGAAAATTCTTATAACGATATAATAAATAATAAAATCGTCACGCTATATTCCTTCCGCGGTGAGCAGAGACACATTAGTGACTGTATCCGCTTAGCGATACAGAAATTAAGTTCTATAAATAAACGGTAATATTTGAATGTAATTTATATAGTACTTGTGGTGGCCTAGGGTATAATGAACGCATGCGTCAACCCGAATGGTCGTAGGTTCGAATTCCAACACACACCAACCTCAGGGCTTTTTCACATTAAATACGGATTTTGGCACCACATGTGAAGAAAACCATCGTGAGAAAACCCGCATGGCATATAATAGAAATGTTATGCATAAGTGAATGGTAATTAGCTGCGCTCCTGGTCACGTTGGACGCAACATACAAGCGCCAAATGGATACAGCCACTAATGTTGAGTGCTCAATCTGAAACAGATATAACGTAACTATATATTTTTATTATTACCATTAAATTATATTTATATATTGTTGATATACCCCTAGTTCTTTTTGTCCAGTGAAATCCTACTCGGAGCCTTTTATTACTGATAAGTAATTTATTTATTTGTTATACTAATTTGTAGAATTCTGCAATATAGCTAAAGTTAAGGCCTATCTCACAGAAAACGAGTGCCTGACTTTTCAGAGTTTTCTCGTATATACAGTTTACCTATTATAATACAATGCAAAAATCCCAATACAATAAATTAATAATATACATAGTAATTAAATATATTTGAAAGAACAAGATTTTTTTAACTCATAGTATGTTTCGTATAGTGTGGCCGAACGAGAATGGTCACAAAAGTACTCAGACTACAAATAGCATAGAAGCTACTCTTCGACAACGTTTAAGAGGCTCCAACCTTATTAGCACGTACTCTCGTCTTGGTTTGGGCGCAAGGGAAAACATTTCAAATAATTTTATGTAGCATCTCGGTTTATATTTTATCGTGGTAATAAGAAATGCCAACCTGCTAATAAATATTAACAGATGTGTCAAATTTCTTCCATATGCAATGTATAATAAATCATTTACCTATTTCATTTTTCAAATATCGATAAGCTTAGTTTAATAATTAGTTTATGTAAATTCTGTAACAAATAAATACATAAACAAACTTTTTAATTATCTCAATGTTCTATTTATAATAATTTTGTAAACATTTCTTTATATGCATGTTTTATACACATTTTATAGAATCTGTTTATTATAGGACCAATAAATAATCAAATCTAAACAAATGAAATTTAGGTATTTGTACAAAGGATAGAATGAAGAGTACCTCCCTGCATTTTCAGGATACGAAATCCTAAATATACGAGCGTTTAGCGTAACGATTTAATCCTATATTTACGGCTTTCATCACAGCAAATACTGTCTGCCCAACGAACGATTCGCATTCAAACCTTTGTTTAACTTCAGGTTGTTATAAAATAATATGTTTTATTAAAATTAATACTTATTTTATGTAAATACGCACAAAACGTAGAAACAATCGGACTTATTTTTATGTTCTTAAATTTTAGGTTAAATTCTTTATTATAAATGATACATCATCTTTTATATAAAATATTCTAAATTTACGGATAGTTGAATTTGTATATAACAGAACGTAATATAAAACTTTTCCAATGTTTAAAGATACTAAAGATAAATTTCGTTTTATAATTTAGCCAACTAAATCTGTTCTTTTTTATTATTTTTGGTTTCTTTAGACTGAAATATATGTTTAAGCTGTTTGTTTTACGTGAACTGACAATAATAAATAATTTATGTAAAGCAGACATACCTAAGTCCAAAAACCGAAAAACAGATTGTGAAAACAGTCAAAAATGTTTGTACTTATTGAATTTAGGTACATATACGATAACAAATGATGAAGAAAGGCATAAAAGATTTATAAAAAAGATTAATACCGGTTAGGAGTTAGGACAGAGCATGATGTGCGATAAAATAAAAAAAATGAAACAAACATTATGGTTTGAGTAAATAATCACTGTTATCCAGTGATAGCCAACTGCAATGCAATTCACAAAGTGAATATCTCTAGCCTAGTCGGGTGTGATATGCCACGAGTGTGTTTGCCATTAAATTAAACATCAGGTACGCGAGAGTTAGAATAGACAAGTTGGAAATCCCTTTGTATTCAAAGACAACCATTTGAAATGTGTAATAGCAGATATTCACTATTCAATTCCAAAAATTTATTGTATAGATGTATATTATTATCGATGTATAAAATAATATTTATACTCGATTAGTAAAAACTCTATAGAGGTTGATCGTTTGATCAGGATTTGGTTTATAGGGTGATCAAATTATATCATATCACGCTAGTGATATGAAAGTTTGTATGAAAGATTATTACTTCTTTACAGCTTTTCATTTCATTGACATTATCAAGATATCTTTTACTTCTAGATTGTTTTTCTAGAAACATTTTTTTTTTATTACATATAGGCTTGCGCTTGACCTCAATCACACCTGCTGGAAAGTGATGATGAGGCCGACGATGGAGCGCGCTCACCCAGCAAATACCGATTCACTCGAAGTTTGAAGATTCCCATGTCATAAGACGCCGGAAACACTGACGCAGGAAGCGAGTTCCACTCCTTCGCGGTTCGCAGCAAAAAGGAGGAGGCAAATCGCTTAGTGCGAGCAGCAGGAATGTCAACCACAAAAGGGTGCAAACCAGCACGGCGTCTCGTCAATTTATGGTAGAAGGGGGAGGGTGGAACTAAATCATAGAACTCAGCCGCACACTCTCCAGAGTATAGTCTATAGAAAACCGAAAGGCAAGCCACTTTACGCCGGTGTTCCAAACTGAGTAGTTTACGCGACGTAAGAGCCTCATCGGCAATGAGTCGCCGAGCTCGGCGATCAATTGAGTCCAAAGCAGCCACGTACGTATAAGTTATACGTTATTTATTATGTTACCTTTAATAGTTAGAAACATAAATGATAAGAAAATGTTGTTATCATTGTATAAATGTGTGTGTGTTGTATAAATGTATACATGTATCATTTACATAAATAAATATAAATTTTGCATTGATTTTTCGAAATAACATTAATTTGTTTATTTCTCTATAGATTCGCATTTCTCAATAATAAATTGCAATATCATCATATTTTCTTTTAAAATAGCATACATTGGTACTAAAATATATAAAATAAATAAACAATACTAAACGTTCGAACAAAACCTTGCAGGTAAGTTATTTATAGACCAAAAATACATGCAAATACATGAAAATGTCGGCACACAACAAAGCTAATAAAAACGAACGACTACCGGTCCTTTATTCAATCCAAAATCAAAAATCGAACGGAATCAAAATAAAACGAGAGTAAATGGGGATCGCACGGTTGAATCGCCCCAGTCACGTACCAGCTAGGCTTTACAGGGGAGAATGAGACAGGTTTGAACGGGTCTACTTGATTTATGCAGCGTACGCTTACTGCGCTAAAGGTAACGCTGTAATTCAAACGTGAGTGAGAATCGCACAATCAATATTTTAAACCTTATCAGCGCATTACTGAAAAATAATTTTTCCGTATTCTTTACGTGGTTACATTATCATAAACATAATAATATCATAAAATATCTAGGGCGCAATAATCTTAAAGTGTATTGCCTTTTTCTTCATATAACTAATTAATGTTGTTTTTGTTTTTTAATAATTGAGATTAATTTACCTTCCCTGATTAGTTGGAACGTTCATGCTACGGCGTAGTATTGTGTCTACGCAGTTACTACGATTTATTGTATTGTATTATTCTATATATAGTTAGTAATTAAATGTAATGAAAAATATATTGAAAGCAATATTTTTTTTTTATTAAACGGGATTATCGTCTTAGTTTTTGAATATGGGCATAATTAATATTTAAAGGTATTAAATTCAAAAGTGCTACTACAAATTGCAATGTTGTTAATATTTTTAGCCTTTTCAGTACAATTGTTAGACTTTTACTAAATTGAATGTGAACGTGATATTAAATAAAGCTAGATTACAAATACATATACATATTAAATAATTCATTCGTTTTATTGCTAACAATTTTTAAAAGGATAAAATATTATATTATTATAAACTCTAAAACTTATCTGCTAGTTGGTAAACTCGCCATTCGACATCTCTTTTATTTGGGTTCTAGGCTTCGTACTGGATCGATGGACACCTGTGAGGACCATTGCATCAAACTCCGACCACATAATTATTTGTTATTCATTTACAGAACTCCAACACAATATCAAACGCCTGCCTTTTCGCCACTCAACTACTCAAGCCGCCGCCATTAAAACTTGTCCAAACCCGCCATATCCTTCCTGTCACTTTCTTTATGCTTGCTAACATAAAATATATTTATTGTAAAGTATACGTTAATTGTTAATGGTGTTCACATTAATATTTAGCATTTAATAACTATTATTTATATTTATTTTTTATATATTATTTATATTTATTATATTTTATTTTTGCTGGATATAAATCCAGCCTAGCTTATCAGTGACATTTGCCGTTGTGCTCCTCTATTATTGTAACACAATAGATATACTTATTGTTGTTTATTTAAATTGTATTTCTTTTATTGATATATCTAAAGTATATAAAAAAAATGTTAAATTAAATGCCAAATATTCAAAATTAATGAATTCTTGATCAAGACATAAATTAGAATTTTGGCTTCATTTTCGTTGCATAAGCATAAATACATTACTTCTTGCCCTCCCAGAGAGGTAGCCTCAACAAGGCTTCTTGTTCCCTGGGCGTCTGGATGAATTTGGCTTCCCAGGCCCGGATGGAGCAATCAGAGGGACACCCCGGGGGTTTTTAGTCAGTAGGAGTCTGACACACCGGGGTCACGACCCTCACAGCGTCCCTGATGTTCCTATGCAGGATTTTACCCCGGGATACAAAGAAAAAAGCATAAATACATTGTAATTTTAGTCACAAATTATAACTGTAAAAACTTCATGATACAACCACTTTAATTCACGTAAATCTGTCTGCTTATTACACGGAGTCATAACTCTTGAGCGGTGTTTATGTCTAAATCGACAAAAAATCCTAGCGCAAGTATCTGCGTCCCCTCACTTAGGGTCCCACAAGTTTCCCTGCCGTCACCTGCTGCCTGCAAGATGTTCGCTGATCTACTAAAGAGCTTTACACTTTTACATCCCTTTTGGAAAATGTTTCATTTCAATGCAATTTTTATTCTCGTATTTTTATATAGTATTTGTTTCCTATTGGAATCGGTTTTGGGAATGCAGATAGTGAAGATCAGGAATTATTTGAACTTTTTCTGGTATTAAAATTAAATAATAATATGTTATTATAACCTTAATTTTAACACATTGACCGCCTAGTCAGTCATGAGTGAGTGACACTGAATACTCGAAAAAAGTTGTTGTCGGAGAATGTGTTAATTTGTGAATTTCAAGCCCCGACGAATAAAGAGTGTATCTATCTATGGTGTAAATGTGGCTCTGTGAGTTTGTCTGTCTGTGGTATTGTAGCTTCTAAATGAATAACCAGATTTTGATTTAATATTATTTTCTTTGAAATCTGACTTGATTCAGTGTTCTAAGCTAGGATTGAAGAAAATCTGATCAGTTGCTAGAAGATAATCGGCTCTTTTCGAGTTGTTGAAGGAATATAATCTCTTTTTATGGGTTTAATCGATTTTAAATTTAGTATTCTGTGACTTCAATTATACTACAATAATATGAAAGCCTAGACCTGATACTGCAGCATCATTTGTAAGCAACAGGATACTCAAATATTTACTGCCTTTTTTTACTTACTTATAACGGAAGTATTATGTTTGAACTCACTGGAATAATCTCAATGAATACGTTACAAAAACATACGTAACTGAGTCAAGGCTGTTTTAAATGTTTTATTCCATGACTAGGAATCGTTTGTTTTCTACATCGGTGTGAAGTGTGAAATGCTATCTATTGGCTATAAGCAATATTGTTTGATGATATTGAGTTGTATATATTTACGGAATCAACCTTTTTTAGTAAATATAATAAAAATTGTATGTGAATGTTGCACCAAAAATGTCGTTTAGAATATATACCCTTTCACTCTCCCTATATAGATTTTTAGTTTACAGTTGTATTTTTATATAATTATTATATATGAAGTGGTCTTTTTGCCAAAGTAGCGAAAGAAAGATGTATAGGATTTATTTAAACTATAAAATACAACAGAAATTCTTTATCACGTTCTATCTTAGCATGTATAATAAATAGATAACTTAACAATGTTCAAGTAGAACTTGTTCAAATTAAATTGTAACTATTTTATTTGTGCGTCAAAGAAAAATATCAATATATAATACTTGTTTCGTACATTCATGTCGAACTTATACGTGTAAGTCGTAAGCAGGGACGAGTGCAATTTCCCGACCCTCTTTCACGTGATGATGTGGCACACTGTGATATTTCACACTTTGAAAAATGACTTTGAATATTAAGGTACACATGCTCGCATTCATTTGCTTTTTGTTTTACTCCAACATGTTTTACTCGTATAATTATCGTATAATCGTAAAACTTTTGTCCATCTTACATTTCACCAAATACAATATATATTATATATCGTCACCATATATCCCTTTCAGTGTGAGCAGAGATATATTAGTGGCTGTTACCACTTCGCGCTTATATGTCGTATTCAAAGTGACCTATATATAGCACAGCCGATCGCCGCTCTTAGGGTCCTTACATATGACACGTCTATTAGATGCCATGTGGGCTTCCTTACGATGTTTTCCTTCCTCGGTGAGCATGTGGTGCTTAAATACGTACATAATCTAGAAAACCCAGAGATACGTTCTGGGATTCAAACCCACGACTATTCGCCATTATTCGCTTAAGCTTCGGCTGGATGTCGAACTATAATCGGATATTTATTAAAAGTAATTTGACAGTCACAATCAGAACTGACAGTCGATATTTGACGGTTGCTAGAAACCTTAGGTTTTTCTATAAAATTTCGACACATTTAAAAAATTCACCGATTAAAGCTTTTTTGCTTGAAAGAGGCAGAAGCCGAAACCGAAATCTTCGTTTGGACACTATTATATTTAGAAATACCTGTGGTACATGACGATTACAGCATGCCATATATTTGTTCAAGAAATTAGTAAAACCATTATCTATTTTGATTATGTATTATTAATGTACATTTTCGATTTACTGCTCTCTAAATCACTGAACGTCACCTGTACATTGAACCAGCGTAAGAAGAACTGCAACCATATGGAAAATAATGCCGTAAAGATCGCAGGTAAGTATACTGGGGGGGGATCGTGAAAGTTCAATTTACGACGGTGTTACCGACACCAGAGCTCGTAAATTAATAATATTAATTAGTTTCGTGATAACACCATCGCGGCACTACATGAGAACTCGTGTAGGTGCCGGTAATAAGCACCCACATACTTCATTGTACTAGTTACGATATAAGAGCTTTATAAAGAAGTGTTTATAATTCTATCATCATTTACCACACAGGTTTGCTCAGCTCCACCATTTTTAAGCCTATTATTTTTCTTCCGTTAACTTCACAATAAATGTTCTTGTGTCTTATAAATTTTAATAAACAATCTCTCCATTAATCTTACTATTTAATGAATTGAAAGTTCTCAAGTTCATCACACGCGATATATTATAAATATAATAAATTAACTATATTGTTTCAGTGTATGGTACGATGGCTGATAGGTTGATTAGAAGTGTCTCTACTTACAAAACAAAATATTCTGAGGTTGAATCCCAGAAGAGATTTTTTTAAGTGATAATAAGGTTTGATATATAAATCGATTTTTTATGTCTTATAGTGTCGTTGTAAATTAGTAATCAGCTGTACTTGATTATTTCATTCATGTTTTATAGTTTAATATTAGGTCCTTACATATGAAATTGGCGTTTTGTATGGGAGGAACAAAAAGTCGAATATTTTTTAATATAATATATTTAATTAATCAAAGTATGAACCATTATTTTCTATGTACTTTTGCCATCTCATAGGTAGTTCATTGATCCCTTTACTAAAAAAACCAGTCGGACGGCAATCAATAAAATCTTTGAAGGCGATTTGGACTGCCCCATCGGAGTTGAATTTTTTCCCTTGCAAGAAGTTATCCAAATTTCGAAAAAAATGGTAATCTGTTGGAGCAAGGTCCGGGGAGTACGGAGGATGTCTTAGACTTTCCAATTGAAGCTCTTCTAATTTAGTAGCCGTCTGTTGCGCAGTGTGTGGTCTAGCGTTGTCGTGAAGCAGCAGTGGCGTGGAGCGATTGACCACCCTAGGTTGTTTAGCCGCTAGCTTTTCCATCATGGTTTGCAATTGCTGACAATAGACATCAGCCGTAATAGTCTGGCCAGATTTGAGAAAACTGTAATGAACAATACCGGCACTAGTCCACCAACCGCTTACAAGTAACTTTTTTGGGGTTAATTTTCGCTTGGGGCAGGATTTGGCTGGCTGGCCAGGATCCAACCATTGCGCTGAGCACTTCCGATTATCGTAAAGAACCCATTTTTCATCACAGGTAATGATTCGGTTTAAAATACCTTCATTATTGTGCCGGTTTAGTAATGTAACGCAGCAGTCGACGCGCGTTTGCCGGTTTGCTTCAGTCAATTCGTGAGGTACCCACCTTTCAAGGTTTTTAATCTTCCCAATTTGCTTCAAGTGAATTAAAACAGTTTTATCACTAACATCGCAGCCTGCAGCTAACTCGGACGTGGTTTGCGATGGATCCGCTTCCACAATAGCCTTCAACTCTTCATTATCAACTTGAGTCTCAGGCCGTCCACGGGGCTTGTTCTGCAGGTCGAAATTTCCAGAACGAAAACGTTGGAACCAAAAACGAACTGTGTTTTCTTTTGCAACACGACCGCCATACACATCATTCACCCTTCGAGTTGTTTCCGCAGCACTAGTGCCACGGCGGAACTCGTACTCGTAAATAATGCGATATTTTAAGTTTTCCATTTTGTAAAATGAGTGACGCAAACAGAAAAAAACAGAAGAAAAAAACAAATGAATGACGATCATCGAAGCACAAATACATGAGTCTATAGCTGTACAAATTTGAATTTGTAATTCCTTACCAAAGAGGAGAAATTTGTGATTAAAGTGGCCAGTACGAAAAACGCCAATTTCATATGTAAGGACCTAATATAATTATTAGTCAATACAAATAAATTCCATCATGTTGAACTGCGAGTTTCCATAACAAAAAAAAATATGCATGGGTGCAAGTAAAACCTTTCAATTCAAAATCTAAATCCGTGCAAGCGAGTGTAACGTTTCTATTTCCGAATTTCCGCACAGAGGTTCAGCTCAAAATCATTGAACAAAATATTTCTCGCTCCGTTAATTAACTTTTGTGTTATAATTAATTAATGTGCAACCTGAATAATGATTAGTGATTAAATGTAAAAACAAATAGCTTAACATAACCTTTTCGATACGTGTACGAGTATAATTCTTATAATTTCTTGTGAATGTGAAAAATCATACGTCAGGGGAACATAATAATTAAATATAAAAATCAAACGTATTTTAGAAAACAATTAAATTAACTGTATTAATTTAAATTATGCCCTAAAAGTGAAATGATGAAAATCAAATAACAACAACATAGAGTTGTTTTTAAAAAATATCTGAAATACAATTTAACGATTTAAATATTTGAACAAAAGAGTTAATCATAATCAATATAAAATTATCAATATCTGCCCATAGTTTCAACATATGGATTTTTTTATATTTAATTTAAAATTTAGTATATCTTTATTTATTCACATGAGCAGTAAAATAATTATATTAAAATCATACTTATTGTGATTATATTTTGTAACAGTGTAAAATATGAACCACAGTGCACCGATTGCACTGTCAATCAACGCCTCGCGGGAAGCCGTAGGGAGTATCTCAGTTTGTCATGAATTCACTATACCTGTTCCATTCACTCTTACTCTTATTTTAACTAGAGGAAACAAGAGGTACAATCACATAACTAGTTCAGCCTGCTACGGATATTACTTCCGGATCTCGTTTACTGCTTTAACAGCTTGCTGAAGTTGAATGTCTATGCATATGTGTTTTTAAAATTATAGCGCAATCATATACTATAAATCAATAAATATTTGTAAATAGCCTTTATTAAGGCACTTCGTAAGTTGAAGATTCTATTATGATTCAGAAAAACTAAATGCAGTGAAACTTTGTAGGACTCTGAAATATTTTTATTCGCCATTCCCAACGCAATATTATATATGTACTACAAAATACAATTCTATTATAACACAAAAATTGTGTTAATATGATTGTTTACATTTTTTTATATTATATTAAGCAGAAAAAATTAAGAAAAGATATTCTAAATTCTAGGAATTTATATTAGTCTTATATAATAATATAAAAAGAGGTAATATTTGTAAAGTTTTGATGTAGGAAATATAATCTTAGAAGTTTATACATCGTGATTGAATAACATTCCCACCAATATTTAGAATGAATCTTAAGGGTGGACATAATTTGTATATTATCCGGTTCCGTAAAAAGCACGTGGGCAAGTCCACGAGCGCAGCAAGTTACTAATTTTTTTTACACTCGCTCGACAAAGTGACAACATTAAACCTGATGGAAACTATAGTGTACTAAATATACTAGGACCACATATAGGTCACATATACATCTCTAGGTATATGAACAACTGGATATACACAAACTGATCCCATAACTCATATACCTAGAGACCTTCCGTCGTGTTATATGTGGGCCGTCACCATGACGGAGACTATCAATTGACCATCGTTTATTCGTCCTTCGATGGTCGCTTTCATTTTTGGACTACACTGTACTTACCATTAGGTGTACTGTAGTCTCTATGTCGAGCCACTGTATAAAAAAATAATTTGTCATAATTTACACTTAAACATTCGTTGAGAGGCACCGCCAATAATACTAACTCTTAAAACTACTATTACCTATATAAGAACTAATGGATTCTGCGAACCAATCAAAAAAAAATTCTAACTCAATAAGACTTCGAAACAACTCGTAACAGGTCCTAACAAGCCCGTAAAATGATGAAGTCTGATTGCTAAGTGAACTACTATTTACTAAAGAAAATAAACTTCAGCTAGCCAATTCAAACGTAAACTTTTCGCAATTTCTTTTCAAAGTTTGTCGACGTACCTCACCATTCGCATGCTAGTAATATGCAAACAAGAAATATTACTCGTATTTGAATTTAATTAATAGTAAATAAGACGTCTTTTAATTTAATTAATGGTAACAAGAATATTATCATTTTTTACAAATACTTTTCTAATTCTAATATACTAACATTTTTGTTCATTTACATACATTGTGTTATAACTAAGCAATAGACAAGAAATTTTCCTTAGCTTGATGTAGTGCATATGGTTAGCAGGAATAAAGACTTAATATAGTGATACTTCGGAAATATTGACTTTAAAATTAGGTAAGCCATATAAAAATAAAATATATCATACGAAGCCATTTGAGAGGCCAAAGCGATGATGTCAAAATTAGTGATCATAATTATTATATGCCCTATTTTGTACTATTAATAAAGCATCAAATGTTATATCAATTTAAATAGTAGAATCTTTTTTTTTTTGTAAATATATATATACATCAGTCTTTAAGCTATTTTTCTACAGCCATACCATTCATGTATAAAATCTTCACTTACAACACTTAGGTGCTAGTAGCTTCATATCGAAAACTATTGCAATATTCAATAGATATACAAAACGATATAGCTTTTGACACGATTAGAAAACCTTGGTTAATAATAATTATAATTTAATGGTGGTACTATATATTCGAAATCATAATAATACGATATTTGTTTTACAAATAACAAAACTTTTGAAAACATTCCCCACATTTTCCTTTCAAAAGTTGCCCATGAAAAGCTTGTCATATTTTGTTATCTTTATCGGAATATACTGCAAAGCGAATGTCCACAAGTCTACATAGAATACCAGCGTACTATAAAAGCTTGCTTTTAAGGAAATACAAAAAGGGGAAACCTCCCCTCACGGTCGGACGGCACTGAAACACGAACTGCATTCAACGGTAATGAATGCACGACCTTAGTCGGGTTTGACAAATACTAATTTGTCCACAGCAACGGGCAACGGCTGAATCCTAAAGAGATAACTTTGATATTAACGTAGTACTGTTATAAATTACTGTATTTATCTATACTTTTTATTTCAGATATCGAGGATATATATAACTTTATATAAAAAAATTGTCACAAGAGATAAATAATTAGGATTGTTCATATAATGATTATTATCATCATATCATCCGTACGACGTCTCCTACAGAACGTATGTCTTTCCTAATATTTTCCAGAAGGAAAGTCTAGAGGGCCAGTCGGAAACAACTTGCATTCAACGTCGTCATGCGACCTTTATTAAATCCTCTGTCCACCTTATAGGCGAACATCCATCTCTGCGCTTGCCAGAACGTGCAAAAGTTATTATAACATAATATTTAAATAAAAGTATCTATAAGTGATTTATTTATTTTAAAGGGAAACATACAGCAATATAAAATAGATAATAATATACACAAAAAATGTTACATAAGCCAGCAAAGTTTCCACAAAAATTAGTACAAAAATAAAAATCAAGCTAATAAATAACAATAAAAAAAATCAATCAAATATACATACATATATATGTTACATATAAATAGTACATTTATAATAAAAAAAAGTACGTTATAGAACAAAATTGAACTTAGGCTAATATTTTCTTTCTCACCATTCGTTTAAAGGGCCCAAAGGCACAGGACAGTATATCAATATCGCAAAAACGTTTATTATATAGATCACAGGCACGAAAAACAAAAGTATTATTAACATAGTTTGACCTTAAGAATGGCACCTTAAACAGCGAAAAGTGTCTTGCATTGGAATGCGGACACCTGAAACCTATTTGACTAAGCAAATAGGACGAGTCCACGAGACCGTTAACAATTTTAAATAAAAAAAGTTGATCCCTTTCAATTCTACGATGACACAACGCAGGAATTGAGCTACAAGGAAGGTTGTGATGATGAAAATACTGTTGATATCGTCATATAAATGTCTTGTGGAAATGTCCAGAGAACGTTGATCAGCTGCGCTTCTGGTCACATTGTTTACGACATAAGCGCAAAATTGACACAGCCACTAATGTATCTTAGTTCACTATTTTTTGGTGTCCCGGGTGAAATTGTTACCTAGGACCATCAAAGCTACTGTGGGGGCAGCGACCCCGGTGTGTCAGACTCCTACTGACTAAAAACCCGGGGTGGGCTTCCAATCACTCTACTCGGTCTTGGGAATCCAGATTTTTCGAGACGCCCCGGATGTGAACAGTCTGTCCAAGCTTCCTCTCTGGGAGGAGTGTGTGTAAAGAGCCCATTCCTACAAACCTTCCTAGCGGGCGGCGCACCGGTCACTGTACGCCGCCTCCCTCTCATCCGGGCAGCAGACTCTCTCAAGTCTACTCTCTGTTCGCTTTGAAAGGGATTAAGCCTTATATATAATTATTAATATATTATTGATAAATATTTCCACTCATTATTATGTGCAAAATATATTAAAAGCACAATATTTAGCATTATTTTAAGCCCCAGCATTTTCATCACTTTGGAATTATGACAGATGAAATCCTTAGAGGGAGAAGATTTAGCGGTTTCGGCTTTACGCTGTCGCTGTCGTCACGAATCCCTTGAGCCTTCTTTCTGAAAAGCGAGAACCGAGGCCCCATAGCCGCGGCTTCCCGTAAAAGTACCTATCGTTTATTTTACCTAACGTGATTTACGAATCATTCCAGGAAAGCTCCCTAAGTTTTAAAACACTTTTAATCACTAATAAAGTATAGAGTTGTATACAATTGATTCATTAACGCTTAAAAGAGTTTAAAAATTTAAAGAGCGCTTCTGAAAGTGTACATTACTCGAGTACAAATATTATGCTTCCATTACAAACTTGTTTTTCAAAATACTGTAGTTTATTCAGAGTGGTCTTTCAGTATTATTTAAAATCAATAATATACACTGAACATTCGTCAATTAATATTGGGAAGCTTGCAATTAATTACCAGGGAAATGGTCACTTGAGGAAATCTCTAATGTAGAATCTAGTGCCACCTTGTAGTAAAGAAAAGATTATAGTGAAATATTTTTATAATAATAATACGAAGAATTTCAAGGAATATTTTATAAAGAACATAAATTGTAAAGTATTTCTATAGTTTTAGTAAGTTGGCATACGTATAATGAAAATGCAATCTGATTGAAAAATAATATGCGAGCTTATCGAAATGAAATGATAACGTCTATTTTACCTCATTAAAAATATAAAAACATACACATAAGAAGAAAGTACAAGAGATATAACATAATAACAGCGAAATGGGCCCTTCCTCAAAAAAATTAATTATTCAAAAATAAAATTATTAGGTCCTTACATATGAAATTGGGGTTTTTCGTACTGGCCACTTTAATCACAAATTTCTCCTCTTTGGTAAGGAATTCCAAATTCAAATTTGTACAGCTATAGACTCATGTATTTGTGCTTCGATGATCGTCATTCATTTGTTTTTTTCTTCTGTTTTTTTCTGTTTGCGTCACTCATTTTACAAAATGGAAAACTTAAAATATCGCATTATTTACGAGTACGAGTTCCGCCGTGGCACTAGTGCTGCGGAAACAACTCGAAGGGTGAATGATGTGTATGGCGGTCGTGTTGCAAAAGAAAACACAGTTCGTTTTTGGTTCCAACGTTTTCGTTCTGGAAATTTCGACCTGCAGAACAAGCCCCGTGGACGGCCTGAGACTCAAGTTGATAATGAAGAGTTGAAGGCTATTGTGGAAGCGGATCCATCGCAAACCACGTCCGAGTTAGCTGCAGGCTGCGATGTTAGTGATAAAACTGTTTTAATTCACTTGAAGCAAATTGGGAAGATTAAAAAGCTTGAAAGGTGGGTACCTCACGAATTGACTGAAGCAAACCGGCAAACGCGCGTCGACTGCTGTGTTACATTACTAAACCGGCACAATAATGAAGGTATTTTAAACCGAATCATTACCTGTGATGAAAAATGGGTTCTTTACGATAATCGGAAGCGCTCAGCGCAATGGTTGGATCCTGGCCATCCAGCCAAATCCTGCCCCAAGCGAAAATTAACCCCAAAAAAGTTACTAGTAAGCGTTTGGTGGACTAGTGCCGGTATTGTTCATTACAGTTTTCTCAAATCTGGCCAGACTATTACGGCTGATGTCTATTGTCAGCAATTGCAAACCATGATGGAAAAGCTAGCGGCTAAACAACCTAGGCTGGTCAATCGCTCCACGCCACTGCTGCTTCACGACAACGCTAGACCACACACTGCGCAACAGACGGCTACTAAATTAGAAGAGCTTCAATTGGAAAGTCTAAGACATCCTCCGTACTCCCCGGACCTTGGTCCAACAGATTACCATTTTTTTCGAAATTTGGATAACTTCTTGCAAGGGAAAAAATTCAACTCCGATGGGGCAGTACAAATCGCCTTCAAAGATTTTATTGATTCCCGTCCGACTGGTTTTTTTAGTAAAGGGATCAATGAACTACCTATGAGATGGCAAAAGTGCATAGAAAATAATGGTTCATACTTTGATTAATTAAATATATTATATTAAAAAATATTCGACTTTTTGTTCCTCCCATACAAAACGCCAATTTCATATGTAAGGACCTAATATAATTTGACATAGGGTGTTGACAATTTAATGCTGACGTTGCATTTATACGTAGTCTTTTCAGGGAAGCTGTTACGATTATAATACGAGATCAACTTGAAAGACAAATAGCGGCACGCCATTCTGAAATAATGCCAAATAAGCAATATGTAAAACATTGGCGAAGGAATCGAGAATCAATAGGGGTCGTTTTAAGTTATAAAATACAAGCGATGTTTAGTTATAATAAAATTCATATTTTTATTTTTATTAGGATAAATTCAGCACATCATATATATGACGTCATAACGAAATAGTCGATCACTGTTAAAATGCTGATTATCTGAAAAATATTTGAGTTCTTTTATCGTTATTCCTATTTCCATGCTTTTTATTTTTATCAATTCTATCTAATCTTTAAATAAAACTTCTTTTATTATACCAATAGAATTAATACGTTCAAATATTAATTATATTACTTTTATTTAAATAAAACTAGTAATATGTAAATACATTCAAAGTAATGATGATTAAATTATTCTGTCTTGGTTTTTATAGAATGATACCATTATAAACGTGAATTGTAAGTTTTGATAACCAATCACATTATTAACAAAATGTTTAGGACTCCTATGCTTATATAGAGATGTTGTATCTCTTGTTATTTTGTTTGTATAATGAAAATGCTTTGAGAAACTGTTGGTTGAGTCGGTGCTTCCAGCATCATTTTTAATGGGCGCCTGTCTCTTTTAGCTATTAACATATCCTCACCTTGTTCACTTCGGAGTTGAGGAATGGATTATCAGGCGCAGTTTTCCCCAGGACTATGCTATTAGGTTCTTTCTCTTCTCTTTCGACAAGAGACTTCTCTCTCACGACAGTCGCGGGCTTTAACCAATCACTTTCGCCCAGCCATCTTCACTAGATCTTCGGTCTAACTTGTCGGCTATTTCCCACATTCCTATAAATGGTAACATTAAAAACACTAGGACATTAAAATTGCCAAGCAAATGTTAGTGAATCATGAGTTTTAATTCGCTGACTCTTATAACTTGGATTCGGTGTAAAAGGTTAGGTTAAGGGCAAAAGCAAACAGCTTCGGGGTAAGTAAATACGCTGACGAAGACACCGGTACACCTCACCATTTACCAGAATCTACCGTTTTTATCTGTCAACGCCAGCCGATGGGACAAACGTTTAGTGAGCCCTTTGATAATGTTGACACAGCGAACACTCGTGTCGTATTGTTAGTTGGACGTTTTATGCACATAAAACTTGCCAACGCCTACGCCGTAGCCCATAGTACTGCTTGCTATTAAAAATGTATTAGGCGCTTGGAAGTTATAATTTTATTGTTCCGAGATTTATTTTACATCTCCTTTAATTATTTTAAATTAATTATTAAGTGATAAATAATACAAGAATGTTGAAAAAGAATGTAAATAGAAGTAAGAACCGAGACCGATCGAGACATAGACCGAAGTGTGAGTTCTATTAGAGGGTAATGTCAAAAATACGCGAAATCGGTAAATGTGCCTGAAGAGATTAAGGAATGTTAAGAAAGTGAAAGAAAGTTTGCAGAAGATAGAGAAAAGGGCGTTCTTTTCTTTCTGCTTACCCCAATAGGGATTCGACGTGTTGATAGATGGATTATGTTACGCAAATTATTATAAATAAATATTATATATTCAATCTACATAACCGCCTTGGGTTTAGCCTGTTGCTTTTCAGGATGAGTTTACGTACCTCCAGTTATTCTTCATATACCTAGAGACCTTCTATCGTGGTATATTAGCGCCAGCAAGACAAAAGCGACTTTCAATGGATTCTTTTCTCTTGGTGTTCATTTATTCTTGGGCTACGCTATATTTTCCGCCACGTGCGCTAAATTCACTTTGTCACATCATTATATACCAAATACAATTTTATGGTTGTAAATTAAAAACAAAATCAATATTTGCTAAATTAGTTATTTCATTTTCAAAATCGTGTAAGGATTTTTCGAACCCTTTTGAGTATTTTCACAAAACCAATAACATAGTTTGAGTGCCGGCGCCGATCGTGGCACGGAATACGTTGTCCAAAATTCCAAGTATTCGTAGAAAAGAATTTTCATTAGCGAGTGCAAGGGTGACCACATTAACCCGTGTCGTCCCACGTCACTGGCTGCATAGCGTAGGGTTACCGCAAGCTCATTAGCAGGGCTGTCACTGCTCTCATATTTTTCGGTGTCGTAGGAAAGTATTAAATTCTTAACATTTTATGTATTTCTGTATTCATATAATTCAATATAGGTACTAACCAATATTATATATATTTAAAGACGCGTAGCCCTATTTTAGTCACTCGATCATAAAATTTGTGACTTTAAAAATAGAAATTAGGGTTATATTATTTCCCTCCGATCTTTTTAAATTGATACTTATACTAGCTTTCTGGTTAGTAAGTTCGGGTGAAAATCATGAATATCAGTAGAGACATAAGCAATTTGCTTTTACTCCAAATAATACGGACACTTGGCTCTTAATAAGCCTTACATTATATCTAGCAAATACTTAATACTGTATGTAATACGTTGTTTGACAGTTTTATTAACATTTTCAGATCAACATTATTTTTTGTATACATATAAAGACAAATGAGAAGGGTGCAAAGAATGCGACTCTATTGTCTTTATTATGTTCCGCCTAATTCATTGCTGGCAGTAAGAAAACTTTTATAGGAGACATTTTCTTTATACAAATGATAGTTCGCTCCCGCTTTTATGGTATTCTTTGTGATGTCGTTTCGTCTTAATGCATACTAATTTTGTATCTACGTCTTGTATTATGACTGCTTTACTTTGTTTTTATAAAGCATAAAAAAGGACAGTTCCTCAATATCGCAGTTATTATGAATATCGCTTTTAAAAGTAACCTCAAAATCAAGAGCATTTAGACGATACAATTATTATTTTTATTATAAAAAACAAACGTTTATAATGTAAAAAACATTCAATAATTCTATTTAGTACTGGATTAGACTTTTTTTATATGTATACTTATATATTGTACAAATACGCATGCTTGACTAGCGACAATCTAGTCTACTCATCAAAATAAAGTTTGTGTCGATAGTAGGGTCTCAACAAACTATCCTCCCCGACTGTCTTTAAGATAACATTTACTTCATTACAATAAAAAATATAACAACAGATTGAAGCTTTAGGTAAACAAAGACGAGACTAGACGCAACTCATTAGTAATCGATAATGAGCCGTTCGTGCTTAATGCGTACCCGAACCAACATAATTGGATTTGCAAACCAATTAATGTTGAACACTCTCCTCATTATACGTGCAATACAACATATTGTTAAGTCAATACGCAGTTTCGCCGATTACTAATTGATTAGTTTCTCTGTGTGCTCTTCAAAGGATTAATCTGTTGAAATCTATGTTGAGACGTCAGATTTGATCAAAACTGTCGTCGTTAGTAGTCTTAGACATTTGAAAGATTGGTTTTGGTGTACTTTAAAAGGATATTATTTTATTTATCAATATAGGAATGCAGAGACTAGAATACATAGCTCTATTAATAAAAAGTGATGAAAGCTACCTGCTGCACCTGTTGTATAAGGCACAGAATGAGAGTGTTTTCGCGAAATAGAAGCGGACTTAGAACATGTACTGTAATATTACACTTTCTGTAAATTACTACAGTGTACTAATAAAACTTATTATGTATTTGGATTGTTATAGCATGTAGACGTAACCCGATACGCAGTTGTCGCCCTAAGGGTCGTTAGGGTGTTACGAGACGTGCGGGGTAAGAGGATGCGCGCGCGCACTGAACGCTTGGAAGTTAGTCGACTACCGAGACCCAAGGCAGGAGTACGTGTGTGTACGTCGCAGTTTGTTGTGCCTTAAAGTGCAAATTAACTGTAAAACGCCAAATTCGTGTCTTCCTAAAACCACACCCACGACCACCGGTCATATTATTTTATTTCGTTTTCTGATCCAAGTAATAAGCTCGATGTTTAAGTGCCGTTATTTTTGCTTACTACCTGGGAGTCTTACATCAAAATTTTTATTAAGAATTCATATAATACCGTAGTTTGTTATACCTCGTTCGATAGCTAATCAAACGACGATTTTTAAGTACATTTTCATTATATGGCGATGTTTTTTTTTAAATATTTTAAACAAAATAAAAAACATTTTTTACGAACTTTTTTCAATTTATGAAAATTCTCCACTACAACCTAGACGATCTATTAAACGTCAATATTAGTGCTAAAAATAAGAAAACAACTTATCTACTAAAAAAATCGTAAACACTAATATATTAGAGTAAAACAGAAAAAAAATAGGCCAATAAACAAAAAAAATATCAATTAAAAAAAAACTTCAAAGTCCAATATCTTGAAAACGGGTAGGTTTGGGATGGGGTATGTACTAGTCAAATCAGTCAGAAATGATAGGACTTACAACCTCTTAAAGGATCTTGATCGACTCAACCTGTAACCCTGTATATATGACACAATTTATATGCAATGAAAAACTACTTGTTATTAGAACAAATAAGATTTTTTTTTTTACACTGGCTCGACATAGCGACTACAGAGTACCTGATGGTAAGTACAGTGTAGTCCAAAAACGAAAGCGACTATCAAAGGATAAAAATCCATTGATAGCCTACATCGTCATGTCGGCCCACATATACCACGACTGAAGGTCTCTAGGTATATGAGCTACTGGATATACACAAGCGGACCCCGAAACGCCCGAAACGCGACAAGCCGAAACTGGTCACTATGACGGGCTTTACACCCATGCACTGTGGTCGCGATCCAGACGGGCACCGACGCCCTCCACCTTGCTGCTGCTCGTTTAGCACCACCCAGGAGTCACGTGTAGGGAAACTAGGGTAAAGCCTATGAACGCGAGCAGCTTCGACTCCCAAAAACAATAACAATTAGATTAAATATAACATATAATACCTACATCCTTTTTACATTTAATTAATATGTTATTGGTGTAAGATAATCAAGCACAAATGTAATTCAATGATCATGTATTACATGCACTTGAACACACTACCGTTTTGCCTTAAAGGCACTTCGGACCAAATTGCGAGTAATCAAGTCCGCATAGTGGCTGGCACTAATGACCTGCATTTAGTTGAAAGCCTAATCCCAAACCGCATTATACCGACCCGCTGCGGTGGACAACAGCCCATATTGTGTATACGATTTGCATCGATACTGAGCAAGTGATCACACTGACTTGAATAAAGCTGAAGCCCTAATTTGAAATCTTTGTCTCATATAACCACAGAAACACTATAAAAATTTTAAGGGTTATTTTTAACACCAGTAAGTTATTATTTTGAATATTAAAATAATACATTTAGAGGTAATTAGAAAATATAAATATCTTTAAAATTTTAACGCTAGGTTCAGAGACGGGCAAAATGTAATCTGATTAATAATTAACAATCACATAATGTAATCGTCATTTTAATTTTTTTGCTCTGTAATCATGATTAAGTCCCTTCAAAATATTAAGAAGTCACAAATATGTATGTAATTGAGGTTTACGTAGTGCTTAAAACATAGATGAACATAATGCAATCATATTAATGATAAAAAACGTAAAATGTAATCGTAATAATTTTTCATTAATCTGATTACATTTTGCCCATCTATGACTAGGTTTACGGACGTTTCTTATATACTTATCTCTACGAACACGCGTCACGCATCAATAGAAGTAAGTATATCATATAGAAAACTTCAATATTACAACAGGTATGAAGAAAATAAATAACAATATATATTTGCTTCGTTCAATGGATACCATTCAATAGAAAAGATAAAATAAAAATACGAACGGTTATGTAATTATCCTTTTAAGATACGAAATGCGTCAAATTGACGCGTCCCGTAAATCTAGTGTTGACAGCGTTTCTGTAAATTGCATAAGTAAACCTTTAAGTCAGAATTTCAATGACTATACATTTTTTATTATTAACCTTTTTTAGTTTTATGTGGCCTTATTAGAAGGCGATTTTTGGTCTATAAAGAACTGGACGTATACCAACGGCTTTCGTAACGCGACAGGTTGAAGCAAGCTGTCAAGACGGTCTTTACACTCCTATACTGTGGTCACGACACAGTAAAACTACATTTCTCAAGTGAAACAAAGTAAATCAAAGGTTCTCTCATACTTGGCAGTCTAGAGCAGTACTAAAACCCTGTCCTATAAAAAAGAGATTAAGCACATTAACCATAAAAAAATCAACTATGCTTTCGTAAAGTATTAACAGAAACTAAGGCTGAGAATCATAGACGCTGTTTCGACTTTGCTTAGCATAGTTTTCAAATAATAAATCCATTTCACAAAAAATTGAATATATAATAGGAACTTGAGTATAGTCATAGTATTCACAGCGCCTAGCCCATGTTGACAAAATCGGTGACTTACCAAATTCTTTGACATTCATCGAGAAATATAAATTGTAATGTTTTAGGTAACTCTAAGCAAACTTACAGTTGCGTTTATAAATCTCAGTCTAATTGATTAATAATACTATACATCAGTAGCGTCCATTCCATAGATGCATGAAAACATTGCATGCCCTGACGATAAATAAATCTGGAATAAATTGCTTAAAGTTGAACAAAAAAGGAATCATGTATATTCAATTCTATTCTATATTCACGCTATCTATCTCTCCTATGCAATCAATATAATATTTACTATCATAATATAATATTAAAATTAATTACGCGAATTCTGCTTACCCTGTCCAAATATACTATGCACGTCACTATTATATATAATGTTTAGCTATTTAGATTCAAAACCAAGTGTACGCTACATGTTTGTTCATTTCAAATATATACGTGTGTTTACTCAACTCATTTGCTTGTTGAGCACAGCCTTGCGATTTTCATGCTTGTCTTGGCGGCTTATTAATGAACATCCTTCCATATTTAAAGGCCATGCTACTACAAGATTGGTAATTGTGGTTTCTGGTTATTCCATGAATTCAATTTGGTATTATACTATCTTGAACTTGTAACTTGAGATATGCTTGTACATCTCTATCTCTAATGAGCTCAGCATTAGAATCTGTATTTTTAACATAGTCAACACCTGACTGGTTTGTTACTTTGGCCATTTGACGCGACGTAGTGATGCCATGAAATGCCTCGTTGTACAGGAAAGAGTAAATGGAGTCAGGTCTCGGGAATATCAATGTCAATTTTACCTTTATATGTCATGTTGTGAATGGGTCGAAATGTGAAAGAAGATTAAAATAATAATGTTTTTAAGTTGGATGATTCATTTACTGGATATAGGGATGTCGAAAATGAAAAAATCGTTATATCGATTTATCGATATTTATTAAAATATCAATATCGGAGTCGATATATCGCAGGAAAAATATCGATGTATCGATATATCGATTAAATCTCAATAAACACGAAAGTTTTTTACCAGTATTCATTTTTATTAGACAAAATTACAAAAATATCAAGAACTAAAAGGCTATCTTCTAACTTTAAAACCTATTTAAGATATCAAACAAAAATAAATAATAAATAAATAAATAGCGGCAAATAATATACATGCAACAAATTCAGATGTCAATGCATGCAACGTAACAATACATAATACTTAACAGTCATAGACAATATAGTTTTTTTTTTCTTTCGGTCCTATCTTCTATAGTTTCAGATTTCACTATCATAAAAATTAAAAAAATATCGTTTTCGATACAATTTTCGATACTGGATATTTTGTATCGATATATCATTATAAAATAAATCGACCAAAAATATCAATATATTGTATTGAAAATATCGATATTTATTAGACAAGCCTAACTGGATACTATACTCCAAATTGTCAGAATTTATAAGCCGAGATCACACTTTATTACTATATTTTTTTAAAATGATACAATGAATCCATTTTTACCGATATAATTTAAATATCTACACAAAATAATCGATTCTGTATATTATTTAACAGAAATTGTTGGAGGTCCGTCAACTGATCGCGTCCGTATGCTTTACTCTCGAGAACATACACGTGACCCCCGGGTGGTTCTAAGTGAATATCATTGAGGTAGTAGTTTAAGTGCCCGTCTGGGTCGAACCCGAATTACATGGAAACATCTCCTATCATAGTGATTGGCTTTGGCCCGTCGCGTTTCGAAATCAACCTAATGTGTGTCCAGAATAAGTGTTTTTTTTCTTATCATTGACTCCCATGGTATTCACCAAGGCCCTTTTTTACCTTTCCATACGTCATTCTTATTCATATCAACTGTACTTATCTTACTAACTTACTACTTATTTTAATAAACAATTCTCGCACTCATACCATTCATTCAATCAATTTTATTTATCCAACTAAACCTACATATCACTCATTCACATTGGCCACACATCGTCCATCAAGAGAAAGAAGCCCCGCCAAAGAGGAGAAAATCACCGCTAGACGTCCCATTTCGCTGTGCTGCCATTCGCTCTATAGATCGATACCATAATGTCCTTTGCATATTTTTAGAATGTGGGCCTGCTCTCCTTATCGACGAGGATAGAGGAGAATGAGGAGATTCTCTATTTTCTTCTTTTTTTTACACTGGCTCGACATAGCGACTACAGAGTACCTGATGGTAAGTACAGTGTAGTCCAAAAACGAAAGCGACTATCAAAAGATGAAAATCTATTGATAGTCTACATCGTAATGTCGGCCCACACGACTGAAGGTCTCTAGGTAAATGAGCTTCTGGATATACACAAGCTGATCCCGAAACGCGACAAGCGGAAACTGGTCACTATGACGGGCTTTACACCCATGCGCTGTGGTCGCGATCCAGACGGGCAACAAAACAAAACTAAAAACTTTTTTCTTGTCCCAAAACAAATATTTCACCCTCTCCTTTCCATAAAAGAACCACCTGTGCGGGTAAACACAATCACTCCTATACGGCAACTCATACCCCGACCAGGACTATAAGGTTCTGTAATTCTTTTGTCGAGTCGTTGAGCCATGGAATGGTCTTCCGGCGAACGTGTTCTCACCCTCCTATGATATTGAGTTCTTTAAACAAAGCGTGAAGAGATATGATGTTGATGTCCTAGCCGGTTTCGGCCACGGCGACTGTTTCAACACCGATTAAGAAATTCGAGGTCCAGTTTTCGGAAACAGTCAATTGCGCAGGAGATATTTAAGTGCATAACTGGACGCGCAGCCAGAAAAGCACTCTCTCGCCCGAGCTCCCTCAGGCCCGATGGATAGGAGAACCAGTACGATCGGGAGGGAGCAGGATGCGGGTTTGGTCGAGTTTTCCTTCTCTGCACACCTGGTAGAATTGCGGTATTCAAGAGATACCTTAGTCGCCTTTTACGACACCCCAGCAAGAAGAGGGAGGTACTATTCTATTCTGCCGGCATTTCTGAAGAGATATATTCGCAGGCCGGCATGATTACTGCGACTATTGATAGATTTTTTTTCTTTACTGTTAATAATTGTAGTTATTTTTTTGGCTGCACTTTCCTTACTAACAGGCCTTTTTTATATTATGTTTAAAACTGTCACAGTTTAAAATTGGAATTTTGAAAAATTTCTATTAATCTCAACTGCTCGCTGCCATTGTTTTTGGCTCATTTTTTTTTTCTATTTATTTAAAGGACTTTTGTGCATCGGCACATGCCAGCCCCATCGTATCCTAAACATACACTACTAGCATTTATTTCTGATGGGGAGACATCACCCTGAACAACTCCTTTGCTTCGGCTGAGTAAGGTCTTGCTGAAATTCCGCAGAACATGCCTACATCAAATTTGTTCAGGCTAAAGGCTCTCATCAGAGAATCTCTTGCAGACTGACATCGGACACATTCCATCAGCAAATGTTGTACGTCATCTACTTTCTTACACGTGCTGCAGTTCGGTGACTCCACAACCTTCATCAGATGTTTAAATTTGCCTGATGGATTTGGCTCATTTAAAAATCGATAAAATAAATAATATTTTATATAATGACGCAATTTGTAGTGACCATACCTACAAAGCTGAAAATACTGTGTTTTATTATGGTACCGGAAAGGTTTTCGTTGATAAGCAGATGAGTTTCTCGCAAGTATGAACACGTATTTGCATATAAGTGTCCTTATACCTTATACCGAAATTACAAGCGCAAGCTTAATTTCGAGCTAGTACAATATGTATAATTGTCCGTAAATATTAAAGAATTATATGTTATATATAATAGTTACGCTAAATCCCATTAGAGGATCACAAGTCTGTGTTTTTTTATGTTTATCAGTTACAAATTAAAAGGTATACACACTGATCTCGCAAATAGATACTAGGTCATAGGGGAGGCGTAATTTTAGCCACATTTGTAGCACATATGTATATACAGACAGTTATTACTATTATATATCATTGTAAGATTTAAAGCAATACTACGGTTTGCAGCACACGTGCAGACCTGATGCTAAGTACTATTGAAGTCCTTTAGGGACTTAAAGATTTCGCAGCACAAAACGCAAAAGGAATCCAAGCTAGTCTTTTTGGTTAGCAGTTGGCAGATAATAAACGGATTGACGCGACAGGCGTTACAGATTGTTTCATGTTTATATCTGTATTTCTTCTGTATTATTGTAGGGGTATTCACCCCTACAATATCATTTAAAGAATTTGATATTTGTTGAATTCCAATATATTTGCTTCCAGTAGCAGTGCCTACATGTTATCCTACTCTACCAGCTGTACAAACAAGCTATTGAAATACAAAGAACTATATATATGTACTGTGTCGTTATAATATTATAATTTTACATTATTTAATCACCAACGGTATGGCTTTAGCCTTGATTTTTTGTGAATTTTCAAATAAAGTTGCTATTTTAAATAGGATGTTTAATTTTAATTACGATATTAGATAAATAATCATCAAATTATCCATCAGAAAATTTCTATAAATTGTATTACAACTATATTCTATATATAAGAACTGTGAAATGGAAAAAGAATAAAGTCTGTAGGGGTATAAGGGATTAAAATATTCAGATAATATAATAGGTGTCTATTTCAATTTTATTTATAAAATAATATTGGAGTCATAATACATGGTACAGAAGTAGGACACATTTGGACAATGGAATTTGTACTTTTTCCGCAAATACGGGAATTATGCGGTTGAAAATGTATATTGTTTCAAATTACATCCGCTGTAACTGCTTTGTTTGGAGAATGATGTCATATGATCTTTATCAACAATTCCTACCATAGCAATTAGTCTACAATGCGCTGTTCGGTAAACAAGTTGATATCATTTTAACCTTATTTTATTTTCTCGCTAGATAAATATACCTTCTTTTAATATTATAATTGTACTAGCCAATAATTAGCAAAGTTAAATTTCACTAGTATTTTGTTTACTAAAATTAAAAGAAAAATAACAGCCCAGAATTGCCGTATGATGTAATATTTCATACATTTTATACAACAAGCACAAACTTTAATAAAGACTAATTAACAACACTCAATGTTAAGTACATGAATTAAAAGATATGGACATTGTGTGAATTTAATTTTTAATCGTCATCAACGATGTCTACGGACCCAGTTATCATTTTTGAATACTTTGACAATCTAGTGTTGTTAATATAGGTAAATATAAACCACAATCGCTTGAGAAACATTCGTTTTAATTCGTAAAATAACTTAAAATTACATATTAAATTGATTCGACTTCATAAACTGCTGTTTACAACGCGAACAATTTATAAATGAGTCTTTCTCTGTGATATTCTGACATATTAGGTAGGTTTACTTAATATCAACTTTTTATCATACGTTTGAATATAATGCAAAATGAAAGATCAAAACTGAAAACAGATTTAGATCTCTTACAATTAAATATGATATAGTGAATAAATAATAAAACGGTAATTTAACTCTTTCATATATAGTGGCTACAATTGTAAGTACATGTGAAACAAGATATAACTAGAATGAAAGTAAATGTTGCACAATACAAGGTATATGATATTAAATCAATTTCGTGAAATGAAATTCTCAATTCAATACGCAGCAAGTACTGTATTTACAATTGTAAACATAATATCCTACGTTTGCCGTCTTAAATATAATAATATGTTTGTTTTTCATATCTATTACATACATTAATCATATTGCTTACATTATTAAACACGAGATAATTGTATTGTAATTAATTGCAAATATAAATTAGATGCTTCAGAAAAACATGAATGGAAAAGCAGGTACACACAGTGATCTTAAATAGCGGAGATTACAATTATAAAAAAGATTATAAATGAAAAATATATTTTTTGTTATATAATGCCTAATAATTGAGATTGATGTTGAGATAATAGGAAATTAAGTTGAAAATGTAGGAATGAACATCAAAACTTTTATATGTTTGTTATATATCATAATAACGATATGTAAATTAGCGTGCTATTGTAAGGTTCCGTTAATAAAAAATATTGTTTCCATATGTCCTAGATCTAAAAACATTATAAGAAAGTAGATTTATAAAATATTACGTACATTAAGATTTAAGTTCAAAAAATATGTTAAAAATATTTAACGGTCACCATCGCTACTGCTGATAGGTTCCCAGATATGAGTTGCAGTTAGGGCAGTAATGGTCTGCGTTCTGGCAGGAATCCATGCAGTACGGCACACAAATGCACGGCCAACACCTGTAAAAAAACCAACAAATATAAGCCTTTCCAATATAATATAGTTGTACGTCCGTCCACCCGTTCATAAATACAATTGACTTTCGAATTCATAATGCGCGGATTCTTTATAATAAGCAACTTAGTATTATAATTTTAAAGCATTTTATCATTCACTGATACCTATTTGAAAAAATAAAAAAACATATATATATTTATATATATAACCGGGTTTGAGGAGTCACAGCTATACGATATCTCATCCCGGCTAGGACTAAGAAGTTCGGGGGTGGCGACTATTTAACCACCCCCTGCCAAGAAGGCGGGCCTGCAGAAGGATAGACGTCACCGAGGGTGCCGAGGAAGATGGCTCAGCTTTGCCTTTGGCACTCGGCAGGTGGGAGAAGGAACACCTCGGGGGTTTTAGTCGGTACCAGTCTGAGGAGTAAAAAGTTCTCTAACTCTTACTTTTGCCGTGTCGTTGGACTGTGAAATGGACTTCCAGCGAGCGTGTTCCCACCATCCTATGATATGGGATCCCTTAAGCGTAGCATGAAAAGATATTTGTGCAGGCCGGCATGATCGCTATGACTACCGATGGGTTTTTCTTACCTGTCGATAGTCTTTGGCGTTTTTTGGACTACACCATACTTACCATCAGGTATGGCGCAGTCACTGTGTCGAGTCAGAATAAAAAAATAACGTAAAATAATTCTAATATAGATTACCAATGTTTTTAAAATCCAAAACATAGCAATTATGAACACATGTTTTCTATTTTGTATGCTATATCTGATTATATTATACTGAGTTCATGATATATTAATCTAATGGCCATAAAATAGTGATTAGTAGTATTTTTTTAGTCTCGTTTCCCATAGTCTGAGTTAATTAATAAATTACTATTATCGAACTGAGAACGAACATTTGCAACAGCCGTTATCTCTCGACATTCACTTACCCTATAGCAGACGCTCCTATTTCCCGCGTGTACTGATAATTGATACCTACTCTTAGAAATTAATAAACAAGCATCTGTTAATTTTAAATGTAACCGATGTAAAAATATACCGTATATACTCGTATATTATATATACAAAAACTCAAATATCTAAATAGGAAGATAATTGTTTTGATTGTTATGAGTTTTGTTGAACTTGTTTCCTATAACCCAATTAAAAGTTAAAACTAATATACAGAATACGTGTTATAGAAACCTAAAGTGAGTTTTCAGCTTTATTTCTCGAACCGGTTTACGTTTTTAAGTGTAAATTTATTCCCCAAACTGTTATTTAAATAGAGACGCTAAATAAAAACTAAAAAAATTAAATGATTACAAAATTTTTAGTTTTATTAATGTGATCAAAACACTGGAATAAGTTTATACTTGAACCACAAATTTTGCCATAATTGGAAGGCTATATTTCTATCTACCTATATTTAATCGACCGAGCGAAGCGAGGTCTCTGGTTCATGTTAAGGCGCGTTCGGCACTTTGTCCGTCTGTGAGAAGTCTATAACTTATAAACCGAATGAGATAACGATTTAAAATTAGAATAATAATAGTAATTTGTGGCAGTCCGAGATCTCGCGCCTTTATTATATTTTAACAATACGAAAAAGGATTTTTCAGAACCTTGTCTTTAACACTTTACACTAAGCGCAATTAAACTAAAATCGTTACTAATCGAAATACTACTGGCCGTCTGCTCTGATGTAGTTACTTTGTTAACCCAATATAGACATAGCGTAACAATATGTTATACATATATTATTATCATATACTTTATAAGTTTGGTACTTATAAACGTTCGTATTATTATTTTGATCGCATAGTACGTAAATTTGAAATACTTACAGGAACAAACATAGCAGAAGTGCAATGACGTGCGTTTTGGTCGTAGCTTTACGCTGAACTTTGGTCATTATAGTGGCCCGACATGACGGGCACACTAGGTTGGTGGACTCTGGACCAACAGGAGCGATATTCATTGTTGTGCTGTGAACATGATAATATTTTATTAGCATTACGATGTTTGCACGTCTTAACAGTGGTGTCAACTTTGGAGGATTTTGAACCTAATTTTTACGATTTTTTTTTTATATTAACTCGCCTTGTCTACTATTCTACTCCTCATGTACACACACAGCGTAGATCAAAAACCGACTGCAAATGTCAAGTAATATGAGAATGTTCGTAAACAGTCGCATTGATTATGCCCGTCAAAAGTCTATCCACACTTCTTTTAAAGGGCCAAATACCGTATAAGGTAAAGAATACACTGGCTGAAAAAACATTCCACGGCAACGGTAAGAATTGTAATTTTTTTTACTGCATGTGCGAATAGAAGCAACAGTAACTCTGTGGCTTTTCAAACTAGCTCGTTTGGTTCTATTGATTTGAAATAAGTAAATGTAAAAAGGGTATTTTTATTAGAACACATTGTTTCTCAACATTTTTAACGATGGACCTCAAACGATTTCGTCATGGAACAATTGAATAAAACAATAAAATAGCAATAGGATTTTATTTAACAGTTGCTGTAACACGTAGGTAAAATATATATGTATGTATGCCACGAATCCCTGAGGATATAATTTAATAGAAAATCACTCATTTTGCAATAATGTCTAGAAATCTTCAAGTTTTTTCAATATTTTATTTTTATTGCATGCAGAATTCCAAACCAATGTATAGGTAACACAGCGGGGGCATCGCTCGGGCCACGACATTTAAGATGTGAATGACGGCATTGACATGTTTCTCTAGAGCTGGCAGTAGGACGATGTTCGGTCTAGACATATACAAGTATATATTAAAAAGTCAAAAGTCACAATAGTTAATTCAATAAAGCATCAATTAACTGATATAAGTGACACCTTGCTGTGAGATGCAATATAACCAGCAATTACTCATTGTTCATTTTCCCGTCCAAGAAAGTCTCAGAATAAATTTGTTTAGCGGATTTTACGCTATGCGAATGACACTTCTAGTGACTAACAAATAGAGGGCATTCTTCGATTTGTAACACAATCCATTCGATAGCACTATATAAGATTATATTACAGACATAAAACAATTAAGATTTTATAATTACATGTTATTATATATTGATATATATATATATAAACAACAAGTTTCACCAACAAATTTCAAATCGACACTTATTATATTAGTAATAAAACAAGTTTTTGAAAATGACCTTATGCCGAACATATATGTAGGCAGCTTGTGCATACATGAGGTTATTTTTTTTATTATCTCCGCAAAGTGACTTCATCGCATTTGAAGTTAAAAATAAATTCGGCCAAATTTAATTTCAGTATTGATAAATATCTCCGGATAGTGATAAACCTCAGGTAAGCAGGTAATGTCTGGAGGACACTGTTTGACTACAAGTAAATTTAACTATAATACAATTAAATACATTATTATGAATATATTTTTATATTTAATTTAGTAGATATTGATCGTCACAGGTAATAGTATTATTATTATTTAAATAAACTACACTTTTTTTTTTTATCTCAAGTAGCGTTCGTTACGACTCGTAACTTACGAGCACTTTTAATCAAACATTGTTTTGATATTTGAGATATTTTTGAAAAATTTAGAAATATTTTTATTTTGTTTACAATAAGCTCGCAAGCTACAAGTCATTATTAAATTCATCAATTATATCCAATCAATTGATATCGAACGTTGATGTAGTAGAAGTTTAACGTGTTTTACAAACAAAAAAATGTCTAATGTCGAAAGAGGTAATGAAACATACGAGTAAATTATTTAAATACTCCTTTGAATATAGTTATAAAATTTGAGTATATGTAAATAACCTAACGCAAATAACTAAAAGAAATATAATTATATAAAATAATTAAAGAACAAATAAAATAATAATATCAATAAGCACATTGATAATAATTAAATACACAGTGAAACATTGAATATGCCCGCTTTTATTTTGTTTTTTTAAGCTTGCCATGTCAGAGATTTTGCATAAAAATTTTCTTTCTCGAGTAATGCTTAGTTTTGTTACCGATTTCAAAAACGAGGAGATTCCTGCATTCGACTGTATTTAGTTCTTTATGTATGTTTACCGATAACTCCGTCATTTATACTTTGACTTAGATAATTATTTTTTAACCTATTTTTGAATATATTATAAAATTGGTTTCGTTTTAATACAGTGCAGTTCTGACGAAGGGTTTCGAAGTTGAAGATTATAGCGCTTGAACTTAGTACAGTAAAACTTATAGTTTTCTCTTTATGACTCCGTCCTGAGTGAGCCAATCTTGACGATTATTTCTTTGATCAATAGAATATACATCGAGCTTGATTGAGGTTTAATATTATAAAGGTCTGATGAAGACCTTTCTTGATGCAGCAGATTCATCGTGATTGGGCTCATTTTAACTAGGATTTTGTTTCTAACACTATAAATAACTTGAATTTGATCCCATGGCAATATAAAAAATTGTAGAATAAAAACTTTTTTTATTAAAAAGAAGTATTCGATTTAAAAAGTAACTCATTATTCTAAATGTACCAAGCAGAAATTTTCATTTTTTAAGTTTATGGCTTCTTGCACAGTATATTACACAACCTGATTGGTATATTTAGGGTTATTAGGTACTTTTTAAAGTCGGTTGATATTTTTTTATAAAATAATGTTTTTTTTTTTAATATTTATCGACAATCTATAGTCAATAATTGTAATATATAACCAATATTTTCCTTACAGTAACCGGCTAAACTATATTTACATTATAAATTTATTAAAAGATTAAATCTTAGGCATAATTAAAAAAATAATAAAGGATTTAAATGAACTAGTTTTATGGCTTCTTGGAGGTATTGTTGTACAAAAGTTAGTTAACCGTAATATATGTTAATTGCCTTTTTGTGAAACATGGGTCGTTAAAATCTTTCAACGATTTTAAGAAGTATGTCAACAAGAACTATGACAAGTTTGTTTTTCCTTTGTTTTTGTTTACTGTCGCGCGTTTAATCAGTCCATCTTAACTAATATCGACTTCTTAATCGACTACCATCCATCTTACCAGTAACCATTAGCGTTTCTAGATTGTTACCATCCTTTGAGGTTATATGGTCAAAAACTCTAGTATTCAGTGAAGGCAAATATTGGATATCTTGATTTTAATGTTCAACTCACGGCATATAGACCCATTGGTACGAAAAGCCAACCGTCCAAGGGGTCTGAAGCATTTTCCTCTAACATCACATCTCGAAGGCATCAAAGCAAGTTCGGCTAGTTTTCTTATGAGTCCATGTTTCTACTGCATAGATGAAGATAGAGAAGATAAGTGTGTTTACAAATATTATTTTTGTTCCGCGCAATATACTGCGGTCAGCCTATACTTTGTGAAGTTGAGTCATTACATTCCTGGCCGTTCCCATGCGACGTTTTATCTCATTTTTCCCGCTATCCGGTGTTACTGAGGCATTATCCCAGTTATATAGAATTCCCAACCAATTCTAAGTGTACCGGTGAGCTTTATCTTATTTGTGTGATCCACAATCATCGAATTTATAATAGAAACTTTAGTAACTAAGTCTAAGATGACAAAATGGGTTACTAACAATTTAGCTTCTTATAATGTCTTAGCAAAGTGTAAACAGACAAAGTAAGGTTTATGCATATCTCAGCCTTATAGTTCGTATAGTTAACATGCAAGTAAAAAGGTTTCATTATTAAAAATGAATCTTCAAACATGGTTTGTATGCGAGCGGTTAATTCCGGCCTAACCTTGACATGATATCCGATTCACACACAAAAACCGTATGTGTACTGAACACTGAGCACCACACAATATCTACTTATATCAAAAACCCATTATACGAGGCTTACGTCACACTTGCTAGTCTATTTTTATGTTCCTCTTTTAATATTGAGATCTTCTTTACGTAGTATATGTGTATTCCCTAATATATTCTAAGCTACGCATCATAATGTTTTTCGTTTTATTTTACACTGGCTCCACATAGTGACTACAGAGTACCTGATGGTAAGTACAGTGTATTCCAAAAACGAAAGCGACCATCAAAGGATGAAAATCCATGGAACGTCTCCATCGTCATGTCGGCCCACATATACAACGACTGTAGGTCTCTAGGTATATGAGTTACTGGATATACGAAGCTGATCCCGAAACGCGACAGGCCAAAGCGAGTCACTATAACGGTCTTTAATTCGACGATGGTCGTTATTTTTTAATAAATGTATTCAGGGATTGTTATTAAGTAAAATTAATTAGAAATAATAGAAAGCACAAGTATTTGTTTAGAAAAAAATGAAACCGGATGTGATAACGTTAATAATTCTAAACCTAAACGTAAGTAAAATGAATTATAAATACTTTCACGGGTCTTATACACGAAAAATCTTACACTCCGAAAACTCCGCGGTTCTGGAATCTGCTCATGAACATGGCCTATGTAACCAAGTCGAAAAGTCGAGCCATAATCAAAAGTAGGTTTATTCGCGTATAAGACCTATTAAATAATGTATAATATGTACTAAACGCGAAAGGTTAAAATGTATAATATTACTAATAGAAATTTTAAATTAAAACTGTTTAGACCTTGCTTTGTTTTTATTATAATATTTATTTATGTAAAAGTGGCCACTGCATAATCATTATCACTTACAAAATTTTTACAATTAATTAATGAGTCAATAATAATCAATGAATTAATGAATCAAACTTCAACTTAACCTATGCTAAGAACGAAGATAAATTAAAGTTTGTCTTCAATAATAAACTCACCTATGTTTTAACAAGAAATGCGCAAATTTTTAATTCGTATTATAGGACATTGAACCTTATATTATTGCCAAAATAGAAACGTGACTATTTGACCTCTTAAAAGTACATGATGCTCGTTATAGGTTAAAGTTTAAAATAGACTTGTGTGCTAATTCAATCTGTGCCTCAGAAGACCTGATAAATTAACGCATAAAATGTCCACAAGGAACGGTAAATGGAAATAAAAATAAAGTAACCTTGTATTGAGTCTCAATAATCATCCTTACACTTTGACCTTGCCTTTAGCAATTGGGAAAATTAAGTTTTATCAGCCAGGTAATAAAGTAAAAATTTAATTGTAACGTTTTAATTTTTTTGGACACAATAAGCCAAATAATTTGCTAACATTAATCGTGGTTTTATTTATTGAGAGAAAAAATAAATTTGGTAACGTAGTGAATCCCACTTTACTAGCCCTTGATACTGAAAAACCTCTGTTATTTATAATTACAATGAGGTACCAACACTTTTAAATTAAAATTCTTCCTTTACTGGAAATTATAAAACCTTAGTTATTGAGATTTGATTTTTATATTTTTTGATAATAAAAATATAATAATTATATAATTAAAAAAAAATAATTGAGACTGCAACTCAAATACTTATATGAGTAAGACAATTCATTAGGTTTAGACAAATTTGTTTATAAACACTAGATTTATTAGCAGGAATTTCTATAAGTATGTTAAAACAACTGCCATTTCAAATATTTCTATTTAGGAAACTGGGTGAATGAAAACCGCTAATACTGATAAAATACCCTAGGTCTGTTGATTTTACTAACCATTAAACCATTAGCCAGATTTTACTGTATAATATATTTATTTTTTACTGTGTTAAACACGTATGACATATACTACATAAATCAATATCATTTTCACAAAATAATACCTAACAAAATCGAAGCAGCTTGACCCAAAATATAAAAAGAAGATAAAAAGAATGGGATATGTTTTGCGGTGAACTTTTGCGTTAAATGTTTCTATCTATTTATATGTCGCGTTCAACGTAACCAGTAGCGCAACTGATCGCCGTTCTCAGAGCACTTACACGTCATATTTTTGTTAAATCCATGCGGGTTTCCTCACGATGTTTTACTTTACCGGTGTGCTTGTGGTACCTGAATTCGAACATAATCTGGAAATCCTCAGAAGTACGTGCTAGGATTCGAACCGACGATCATACGCGTCGCTATGGATTAATTCCGGTCCCTTATCCATTAAGCTACCACAGCCACTACTTAATTTAAGGATATCATATACTATTTTATTTGCTTGTACTTATATTAACAGTTTCCATAAATACGCTCAAGAGCATTACTCGCATGTGTGTGTGTGTGTAACGACCGATAAATTCCACGCAGTATTAGACAAGGTCACCAGATGAGTTTTATAATTTTCTGAATGCATTTGAAAACGAAAATATCTGTAATCAATTAATAATTATAATCAACCAAAATTTATTTTATAATATATATATATAAAGTGGATGCCGAATGAAATTGTAAAGTCGCCATTAAATCTGGAACACAATTTCTAGTCATTTTAAAATACGTATTTTGTTACTTCAATAAGACAAAAATAATATTAAAGAAATAAAAAACAATAATAAAAATATTACTCCAAATGAATATCTTATACAATATCATATACAAAAACTATATAAATCATTCTAACATGATAATAGTATACAAGTATTTATACTCTGTCCATCATATTATCAGTCTTTTGACAGCTCACGCTCATTAAGTTTTGTATTGCTTACGTACAAATGTCATACAAATAATATTTGTACTTTATGGATGGGTACCGCCCACTTAGTGATGTGTCCCACATAATGGTTACTACGATTATGCCACAGATTAAAAATAATCGGTAGAAATCGATGTTACGAGTATTAAGTCTGCTAAAGAAATACTCTTCTATAATGTTAATAAAGTGTAGTTAATATGTTATTTAAATAATGTAATGATAAAAAAGACATTTAATAACATTATATAAAATTTTACTTTCTTCTTAGTTAATACATGAATACAAATAAAACAATCAGGATAGTTTAATTTATTTTATTAGCATGAGTCGTCGGAATGATAATCAACACTAGATTCCTCCGATGAGGAGTCTTCAGTAACAGTTATTATTAGCTCTTGTGTAGATAATATATTATCAAACGCAATATCAAGTTCCCAATCAGAGAATATTACTCTTTTAGTTCTTTCCACCACACTTGCCCAGTTCTCGGCCGTTACGTGAGTGCAAGCATTTTTTAGCAATTGCAACATACATGACGACGAATAGCGTCAGCATCAAAGTCATCAACAGCTGTCACCTTATGAGCTCGGCGCTTTCTTTTTGGTGTAGATGGTTTGTTTTGCTCCAAGCCGCTCCTGCCATAGGCATCAGTAGTGATTTTAGTCACAGTTGATAGACTGATCCCCAACGCGGCTGCAACACGGTTTCGGACTTGCGTGATAGGTATAAGAGGTCCGCCATTTTGATTTTCTTGCTCAAAATACTCATGAAGTTTTAACACTAACTGTCTCGATTGTACTTTCAACACACGTCCTTTCGGCATTTTCACGATCAATTAATATAAGTTTCACAAAAGTTTTACCGAGGAATAAAGCTACTCAACTCAAGGTGTAACAGATGCGAGAGAACACTCAGAGAACGTAAATGCGTGTGACTATCACGGGCGTTTCGTTGCGAGTGACAGATCACGTCAAAATGGCGGCCGAGCGGAAGGTCTGTTTATGTTGCCAGTTGATGTATAATATATTTTTTATGATTATAATAAACACACACGGATTAACATTTATTTTCAAAAAACCAAGGCAATATTAAATCAAAATGTTGATTTCTATCTGTTATTAGTTTACGTAGGTTATCATAAATCGAATTACGTAGGTACGTAATTCGATTAATGATAGTAGGTACTATAATCGGAATGGTATCGCATTCGAGAATCTTTAGGACATCACTAAATAAGTAAATCGTCATCTGTCAAAAGATGGTTAATATAATGGACAGGGTATAGTCTATTTCTGTTAAAAAGTACTTCTTAATACAGTCAAAATCTGTTAAAATGAAATCTAAGGGGTTACTCATATTTAGTCGTAAATACCGGTGATGTTTTCGAGATACGAAGTCCTATTCTTTTGCCGGGACCTTTGTTCCTGGTCTATATAACCGGTATGCTGTTCTAAATGATGTCGCCATAAACGATTCTGATTTGCATTTGCATTTTGGACCCTATATCTTACCCTATCTATCGAATATGGTTCATTACCCAGATAAACATACTTGTTTTTTTAGTTACCTTTACTTGATACATTAATTACTGTACTATAAACGTGCAATGTAAATAATCTTCATTATACTTTGCGTCATTTTCCAAGAGCTGTAACTTGTTTACGCACGAACATTAAGTATACAGTTGTTATCAAGAGAACCCATATAGACTATAAGATAACAGCAACCATTAGAATATTATCCATAAATTCCTTGGAGCACAAAACAATTATGTATTCCATGTTAAATTGCTTACCGGTTACCAAAATTATCAGAGTTTTTAGATACCTAACTTTTTTCTGTTTGGACGTGGGATTGCGCAGGTAGAAATACGACTTTTTGTTAAAAGTCTGGCTTTATGATTACAAGGAGCCGGATTGTTTCAAAACTCCGTCGCGTCATCTTCCGGTCTTATTAGAAAACGAGTTTTAACTAAGTGAAGGTTAAAATGGTAGCCAAAGTCAATTGTTATAAAAATTAGCTTGTGTCATAATTAAAAGGGTACTGTTTAAGCCAGTACTAATGACCATTAATCCTCGTTTTCTAATAAGAACGTTAATGTTTGAGTTTGGTACTTTTTTCATATATGAGAAAAGTGTAAAGTATTTCCACTTCAGTTGCTTGGGTCAACAGCTGTAGTAATACAAAATGGTAAAATCAAACACTTACGATACTTCTATGATAAGTATTAAAATCTTTAAAAACTTTTGGCTTTTTCAATAATACTATTTATGACATTCTAGAATGTCAAAAAAAAGCTTACACTATTCAAAAATTAACATTGATGTACCTGAGCGCATTGGGCGTAACCATGATGGGCAAAATGTAATCAGATTAATGAAAATGATTACGATTATATTTTACGTTTTTTACCGTTTATGTGACTGTATTTTGCTCATCTATGTTTTAAATACTGCAGAATCCCGGATTGTATACACATTTATTACTTCTTAAAGTTTTAAATGGATATAATCATGATTACAGATAAAGAAAATTAAAATTACGACTACATTTTGTAATCGTTCATCATTAATCAGATTACAATTTGCCCATCTCTGGGCGTAACATACGGTCGTGTGGATGTTTCTGTAATTTCTAACTCGGAAAATAAATTATATAGAAAATAATAAGAATAAATAGATTATACAACAATTCTATTGTTTTATTTTGTTTACAAATAGTAATATTAATGTTTTAATAATATACATTATTAAAGGGAAAGCATTATCTCCGAAAATTATTCTTTACTAAAATTTATATAAATATGAAAAAAAGACATTATAAATATAATAACAATACAAACATATACAAAAAACGCATATACGAGTAAGATTATATAAATAGAGTGACAGAATAAATAGCACATTTTTGCTTTATTTATGATAAATTGGATTTAGCAACAACAGGATTTCATGTAAAGTGATTTAAAACAAATAACAACGCAACAATATCGTTTTCCTCATAGGAAATTTAAGCTCGTAAATAATTAATTGCCAACTATTATTCTCATAGTCAATAAATTAATTTATTACTTTGAATATACTTTTTAGGCGTCCTTGAGCAACACTTTAAAACGTGTAATATCCAACAGGAACAGTGGGGAGAGCTAGCAGAACGTACGAATGAACGGAGAGCCTCGACAGCAGACATGATCACCGATTTTGAGACTTTTCGGCGTATTGAATTGAATGCCAAGCGCGACAAAGTTAGACCATCAGAAGCCATCCTATACCAACCATCATATACACACAATTATGTTGATGGCGTGCTCACGTGTCCTTGTTGTGCCAGATCCTTCAAAAGGAAAATAGGACACGTGAGTCATATCAATGCACATGGACATGGTAAATATCTGAGATAAAATAGTTGCGTAGCCTAAATGAACTACTTTCAACAATCTTGAATATAGGGAAATCCCCTAAAAGTGTATACCACAAAGCATGAGTCAAGTCTCTGATTGCGACACAAAATCGATCGCTTGTCGACGTGTATTGCGTGGAATTGGACAATGCTGGCAAGCTAGTCGCGCGGGAGCACCATTTGCCAGAGTGTAATAAGATTATAAGTACTTTGCAATGGAACGCGATGCAACTGATAGCACGGTTTAAGAATCATAAAGTTTTCCGGCGAATGCGTCTTGACAGACGAATCGTGTGGGGTTACCCGTCGAGACGAGGAAGGTCGAGGTCAAGCTGCATACAGCGGACGTGTTAAGTCTGGGACACAACTTCCAGGGCAAGCGCAAATAATTTACATGCAATTTTATTTCTAGATTTAAAATTAAAATAATAAAGATAGATTTTACTAAATTTTCAATTCATTTGTAAGCTATCACGAGGAGGAATATGATGGATGAATGATATCTACATTATTTTTGTAATTTATTATTTGACTATTCAAGCAGTAAAAACTTTTAACTAATGTCGCAAGTTTGACTCAAATTTAGAAGTCGAACTGAACCTTAAGTTATACCTATTGGAAATTTTTTAATAACATCGATACGACTTATGTATTTGGAATAAATGGTTTACAAGTCCATATTTTTGTGTTATACGTTGCTTATGCTGGCTTAGTGAATAAGGAAAAGTATCTATGCGCGGAAACGCAGTCGTAATTTCGAATCCCCATACATACATACTTCTTAGGCACCACATGCTCACCGATGAAGGAAACATAACGAGGAAACTCGCACGGCATCTATTATGAATGTTATGTGTAAGCAGAGTTAGGCAAAATGTAATCTGATTAATGATTAACGATTACAAAATGTAGGCGTAATTTTAATGTTATTGCTTTGTAATCATGATTAAATCCCTTCAAAAGATTAGGGAGTTTTAAATGTATATGCAATTGAGGATTCCGCGGTTTAAAACATAGATGCAAAATGCAGTCATAATGCAGTGATGAAAAACGTAAAATGTAGTCGTAATCGTTTTTCGTTAATCTGATTACATTTTGCCCATCTATGTGTGTGTGAAAGTGCCTTGTGAATGTCGATCATGTGTGTTATTAATTACGTGGAACACGGTATACAAGCAAAGTGGTTAAGCACTTATTTAACCCCGAAAGGGATATAGCCTGATGATATATTATTATTACATTTTTAACACTTAATCAATATTACTACAGCACGCACTTTTTTTTTTCGGTGTTTCCTTCGTTGTTGGCCTGGGATAGACCTTCATAACAAAACCGGGCTTGAGCACGCACTGTTACTCTTTTTTTGCAATATCCCTAAAATTGTACACTAGCAATATATACCATTATCTTATCACTGAGAAACTTCAATAATGTTACAATATTTTCAACAGTGGGTACTTCAATATAATTTTAAGAATAAAAGAAAAGAATTTACACTATTTGGCTTAGACATAACATTCCTAAATATAATAACAGAGCACAGAAAGGTGAACTTGATCGCAAGCGCACACAGAAACACGTTTACCGACGCCATTAAATCTAAAATATTCGTTTCTCAACAAAAAAACAAATACTCACTTTTCAAATGACGCAACTGGCACTAAACAAAACACGACCTAGTAATTACAGGCAGAATATGTTTGTATTATTACAACTTTGTTTTATTCAAATTAACACAAGCACACCGAAGTATAAGCGCAACCTAACTAAAGTAAAAGTGTCTACGATGTAACTATAGAATACACACGGACGTTTACAATGAAAGAAATCGCTTAAAGTTGTTTCTATCTCACTCTATTATTCACATTCAATTTGTGGTGGACATCAAAATGAATCATGGCTTCCACCTGCGCTCATGCGAGTCGATAGTTATTAATTGAAGTATAAAATAATATTAAACAAATTTTTGGATATTCCTTATATTGTAAAATTGTAATGGAGGCGAATACTGTCTTATTATTTAAAGGTATTATAAAACTAAAATGGGTAAACTATTTAAATGCTAATGAACATGAAATAATCATTTTTAGCATCAAACAGAAATGTTAACGCTAGTTATTAATATTTAAACAAATCATATCGTCATGCTATAACTCTTATGGGGTGAATAGAGATACAGCCACTGGGCTTTATCCACTTTGCGCTTATACTCTTGGGTATGTCGTGCCCAAAGAGATGAGTAGCGCAGCTGATAATCATTCTCAGGGCACTTACATTTGACATTTCTGGCAGATACCATGCGGGTTTCCTCAGGATGTTACCCTTCAGCGGTGAGCATGTAGTGTCTATATCCGTACGTAATCTGGAAAAACCCAGAGGTGTATGTCGAGATTAGATCTCACGACAATTCGTGTCAACGCGCATGGAAACCGGCCTAAATAAAAAAAAACTAATTAATTTAGTAGGAATTTAAAGAAAAATAATTACATTTATACAGTATAAATGATATGTACCTAAAGTAACTAGTATCTGGAGTACCAAATAATATTATTTAATGTCTACCTTTTTTTTAAATATAAACAGAATTCAAATTTGTTGTTGGTGGTAAGATTGTTATAGTTATGACGTGATCTGGATAAACCATAAATTAATAATTAACGATATTGCAATTTATTAGTCTTTCAAATCGAATTATATTCGATAAGCCACATGATTCACGTGGATTCTGAAAACAATATGAGTTATATGAGAATTTCATTAGATTATTTGTTGTAATTGTAGTTGAATTGCTGCGATTAATAGTATAGTAACTACATTAGTGGAGAATGTATATTGTAATTGTTTGAGGCTGAGATTTATAGTCGCTACAAATTATATTATTTAATTAATATCAGAGTATACAGTAAGTTACCGATTTTCTCAACTTGAACTTGATTCTGTAATTATTTAAACTATAATAAAATCCCTACTCTAGGTACACAAGACGTCTCTATTGTACTTTTATTTTAATGTGTTTGGGCTTATTACGCTTTAGAATTGCCTTTTGTAAATGCGTTCTTTTGTCAACAGTTTCTAAACCGCAAGACTTTTTCTGCAAGAACGCAATAGTCAATCTTTCACGATGCCCAATTGTTATGTGGAAACAATTGCTATGAATAATTTGCCGCCAACCTGCGAGCACACCTACGGAGTCAGACCAAAGCTGTGAAAAGAGAAACTTGGCAAGACAGTACGTTGCGGACTAGCAACGTGTCCATACTGAACTCATCAAAGTTCTATCGAATGCGACAACAATTCCGAACGATATAATCACTCCCAAACTACTTTTTTTTTACATAGCATTTCGATTCGTTTGTTGACAATTTGTACAGACAATTCAAAAAGAACTATAACTAAAGTGTTTGACATGCCAACGTGAGTACATAAATCACTGTCAACGCATAAACGTCTCAGTCAGCATTTTGACCAGGGTAATGACATCAGTGTAATAAAAATATCGATATTTACCGGCTAAACCAAGAATACAATACGGAACGTGGGTTATGACAAATAATTTCGATACAATATTAGCCTATTAGAATTAAATTGCAGTTAGATTTATAATTGAATTACATTCGCCCAATGATGCGCGCACGTGGTATTAAATAAGTACAGAGACAAAATTAAAAGTTCTTGAATTCAAAGCAACTAGTGTTTTAGAGAAATTAAAGAGTAATTTCCTATTAAGAGAAAATTCAAAAAATATTGCAACATGTATCTGGTTGCTGTAATTACCTAATCAAATAACGTATTTTAAGTCTCCCATAATTAATTACAGTTATATAAATGAATTCATTTTTAATTACATTTAAAGAGAAAATATTAATACGTTTTATTCCCTAGCCCGCAGAAATTTCATACAATCCGGCTTTGTATCTTGTCTACACTATAAAAGAAAGCTATGTGTATATTTTGAGCTTTCAAGGTAGGGCCTTGGGTTGGTCGTTGATGAGTCATTTATTGAGTCGAGCCTGTATTTTAGATAGACATATTTTATGCCTTGATGTGAGTTAATATATATAAGCCTTATACTTGCCTATACTATATATAATAGACTACTAATGCTGAATACTCCTAGTATAGAACACTATATTTCACGTCTTCACTAATAGTATTGTTTTCAATAGATACGTTCGTTAATAATAAGTATCCCGAAGTTATCGTATTCTTGACTCCTTCTACAATATGTAATTTTGATAATAATTCCTGATAGTTTAAACCTTTTATTTACAAATTCTGTCCTTCATTTGTACACAACTACTGTTATAAGATATAATGATATAAAGTCAATTAACAACAATTGTATTAAGGTTATTTTTAGCCTGTTAAAGTCAGACATTCCTCAGTTAATTCCTCCAATAATTGTTCAGAGTTGTCCAATGTTTGTATTCCCTAGATTAACTATGGAAAGATACACACAGAAAATATATAAACCAATAAAGTGTCTACAAAAATAAAAACAAATACACATGTTCTACTATTAAAGAAAATATCTATCTTCATTTCGAAAATAGGCAGCTATAGTTTTCGAATACCTACGTGTGTAAAAAAGGATGTATTAGTATGACAAGTTAGGAAATTCTATCGATTTACCTGATCCTTTTATATTATCAGTAACCAGAGGGCCTAGACAAAGTAACATTCTATAAACGAAAACGGTAGCAAAAAGAGTAAAATGTCATTTTCATGTCATATAATTGTCAAACGCTTTCAAAGTATCTCTCCTAGCCGCTATATCAATTGCATATATTTTCTAGCATCTACTAGCGTTATCGTATACCGAATATTACTTTGTCTAGGCTCTAAATACTCTACTAATTTGTCTGATATTGTAATATTTAAAATTACAGTAAATCACATTACATTTATCCGTCAATATATGTTTATCAATACATCATAACTTATTTTGTTTTTGCCACCTAAAATTCTTTTAGCGCAAAGTGGATACAGCCAATAGTATATCTCTGCTCATCGCGAAAGGGATATAGCATAACAATATATTATTTATTATTTTAATATACTTTTCATTCATCCGCCCAACTCTAGCATTAGGCGAGTGAGGGGTACACCTTCCACATAAGCATAAATGCAGTATATTTTTGTTAATAAAATTATTTTAACTAGCAAGGTTTTATTTTAAGATAATCCTGGTGCCACTTTTAATTCATGATCAATTCTTAATCCATCAAGTAATTAATAAAGCATAGATAGGATATTGAAATAAACCATAAGAAAAAAGGTTAGTGTTTCTGCTTGATTGATTATCCTTGTCTGAACGTGACCTTTAAGAGATCTTTGTTGGCTCTGCCGACGCGGAAATTAAATTTTTTTGATGATCTCACGAATCTATACAATCAAGATATATAGCAAAATAATTGATATTTTAACGACTTAAACCTCAAAAGCCCCAAAGGTCACCTCAAAAGGAAAAAATAACCCCTTACAGGATCATTTCGTAACACGTCTGCTTCTCAAGAGCCTTTTTCTCGGGAACATATGGAGGTATCGAGTTTAAATGCTCAAATACGGAAGCCAAGCAGGCTCAAAAAAGTTAAACTTTCCCAATCAAAGCAAACAAAAGATACGGCCATCTATGTCACATATATTAGGGTTTTGCAATAGAATGAAAACTTACAAGGTACTTCTCGTTGTCCCTAAAATCATAAATTTTTGCAATAAACAACGTCTTGTAACAACAATAGTAATGAGAAAAATTTAAAAACTGTAAATATGCGGTTACGTCATAAAAAAGTGCAATTATCGATTAAGGCTAACATTTGTAGACAGCACTATTACTTTGTTTAGATTTTACTGAAACATTATTATTTTTTTATTTCATTAATAGTAAATTATATGGTACGTTACTGACTTTTCTAAACTTTGACTTGGCTTTGAGAATGTTTAGGCTAAATATTAAAATTTATATTATTATTACGAATTTTTTGTATGAGAATACAGAAAAGTGTTATGTTTAGACAGTTGCAGGGAATTTTTAATTTTTAAAATTTTTCTCTCCGTAATAACCTTCCTCAGACTTCATCAAACAAAACAAAAAAAAATCAGCCAAATCGGTTCAGCTGTTCTCGAGTTTCACGCTTATCAAGACATTTTGCGATTCATTTTTATATTATAGAAGATATTATGTTCGGTGTTTTGACTAAGACGAACTTATTTCCAAAAGTCTAAGCCAAACAAAAGTAGAGTCTATAAATCACAGCCTAATTATCTACAAGTTTGTACGGTATCCTCTTTGCGCAAGATAGACTCGCATTTGAACTTTTTTTTTAAAGTACATGCATTATCACTTTATCAGTAATAATGTAAAACCCCACTCCATTTTCTTCTCTTCCTTGATTGGCAGCATGGTAATTATACTTCTAAGATTCAATCGTTTATAAATTAGAGGCCACTTATCATCAAGTGGATTAATCTGCTTGCCACCTTTTGCTATAAAGTGATAAAATTATTTATAACGCTGTATCTCTTTTGGCGTATGCAGCGATACGTTTGAGATCCCTATATACTACAAACAGGAATATCGCGTCCATCATAGTAGTACAACTGCTACATACAATTAGATATTCCAATGAGTTTGCTACCTTATTAAAACTTTATAACCCATGACAATGTTTTATTATATGAACACGTTTTAAACCCTCGTACAATTGGAATGACAGTTACACCCATTTTAGGTACCCGTTAATGTAAAATAAAATAAATAAATTTAATAAAAACAATAACTTTATTCATTCACAAGGAAACTTTAAACAAATCTAGTTAATCATGTAGATATCTAGAGATGATACCTAGAGGCCTTCTATCGTGATATATAATATTTGGACCTGCTTGGCGGCAGCTGCTTTGGACGCTGTCGTCTTTACTCTTCACCGACCTTTCCATCAAATGCGTTGTAGTCACTTTTTAAAGCCAAGGTATAAGAAGATATTTTTATTTAAAACTCTAACACATAGGTCGGCAAAATGTAATCAGGTTAATGAAAAACGATAACGATTACATTTTGCGTTTTTTATAATTAATATGACTACATTTTGCTCATCTTTGTTTTAAGCATTACGGAATCTTCAATTCCATATACATTTATGATTCCTTAATGTTTTGAAGGGATTTAATCATGATAACAGGGCAACAACATTAAAATTACGACTATATTTTGTAATCGTTAATCATTAATCAGATTACATTTCGCCCATCTCTGCTCTAACACTTAGCACATCTAAACCTTACACTGAAAATCTAAATCCTACAACTATTAATGGTTCAAACATAGGTTTTTTCAGTTTATTAATTTATACATTTTAAAATTTTTACAGATTGAGAGTGATTTATACAAAGATTAGCTATAATAAGTTCCAAGGTACGCATTGCAGTTTGGACAGTGATGATCAGCGTTATTGCAAGAATCCACACAATAAGGAACGCATACGCAGGGCCAGCATCTGAAAAAATACATAATTATTGTAATAAACTATACAGGTTGTAAAGTAATTCTGTCTATACAGGATATTATCGAAGAGATAGTGCCAATAATTTTTAATAATAAATAAAACTACCCTTTCTTATTTTCCCAACCTAATTTATGTTACGTTTTCCATGAACGCGGCCGTGCCTCTATTTCGGCCATACTAGTGTCATCAAATAAGTTATTCCGGGCGGTTGTTTTGCAAGCTCGTCTGCCTACACCGTGAGGACACTACGTCGTGCTGTAATTATTTGTATTCCCGCGGGATAATATATCCATTAATTGACCTGTACCGCGCACACGAAAGTGTGATAATTATATTGTTCGCGTACTGTGGTCGCAGCACTACCCGAAGAAGAAATTAGAAGATGATGTTTCCAGAGCCGCGAGCAATACCCGATCTCAGTGTGTCCTTTTCCTTTTTCTTTCCATTTGATTTATCTTTTACCGTTACAGCACACTTATCGGCATCTTCTATTGAATCTTAAACTATTGAAGCTAGAAACATGTTGTTTTCGTATTAGCTTCTTTTTATAACATAGGGGACCACTAAGTTCGGATGTTTATATTCTATCCCTAAGAGGGTAAAATAAGAAATGAAAGTATACTTCAAAATTCGTCAGTTTTAAATGATATTATACCTGGACGAAGCAGGCCGAGTCTGCGAGTTGAAAGAAAAGGTGAGAGTCTGAATAATGGAAAATATATATATATATATTTTAAATACAATACTTACAAAAACACACACAACAATACAGCAATTATGTGAGTCCTAGTGGTTGACCTTCTGGTTACTTTGGTCTCGATACTCATTTGACATGAAGGACAGATTATAGACGAAGGCTTCGGACCCAGATTCATGACGTGGACCTCCATTTTCTAGAAATATAAACACCAGACTTACAGAGTTGTGGAAATATTAATTGAATTATTTTTTTTATGAATGATGAAAACACTAAAAGTGCCTTCATTATGATTTATTTGGTAGTAAGACGATTGCGCAAACTGGGTCATGACCACAATGCACAAGTGTAAAAACCATCACCGTTACTCGCTTTGACCTGTCGCGTTTCGGGATCAGCATGTGTATGTCCAGAAGCTCATATACCAAGAGACCTTCAGTCGTGGTATATGTGGGTCGACATGACGACGGAGAATATCAACGATCTTCATCCTGTGATGGTGGCTTTCGTTTTCGGACTACACCGTACTTACCATTAGGTACGCTGTAATCACTTTGTCGAGCCAGTAAAAAAAAATCCAAATATTATTGACTTCCCTTGTAAATAACTCATTATAAGTCCAAAGATTAAGTGTGTGATAACAACATGTTAAAGAACAATATTTATCTTATAATGTACTTTGTGTTATACTTCTTATGTGCCATTAACGAAAGCACAACATTGTATAATTCCTTTAAACACGTCGATTTGATTAAATAACCGATCTATAAAAAGTGCGAGACACGATTTCTATGGATAGATTTAATGATTCTGGGTCACTTACAATGTTGAATTAGCCTAGTAGTAAGAATAACAATTACCATGAAACCCACTCGCTTAGACTCCTAACAGTCTTTCCAGCTCATATAATGATTATTAGCAAAAAAATCCGCAGATCCTGCTACGAGCTTCGTGCTAGCTAAACCCAGCACTGGCCTGAGGTTAGTATAGGAATATAGGGTTATAAACAATATAGCGTTATTATTATTTTAGATGCAATACGGTCAATAGGTAACTACATCGGCCTACAATTGTAATGTAGGTCATTTTTTTAGGTACGTACACTTCTTTACTTTATACAACGAGAGGTATGTTAAAGGCAAATACCGAGAAATAAAAAGAAATTTAACGAGCGATGCGTACATATTTTATTCGGTGGAAAATACTAAAATGTTCCTTAAAATAATAAAGTGAAATCGCAACAAACGAAATCATTGCGGCGTAAGTTTGTCAGGCGCTTCGACAAGGACTGTATTTGATTGAACTATATTATTTGAATGTCTTCAGTGTTTTTAAAGCGTCCTTTTTAGCGGAACATTCTTTGATATGTGCAATATTATTTAAAAAAACCAGAAGCATAATCAGAAAATAAGCATCACATAGGATCGATGTAACAAAGACTTTGCTCCTGAAGTCTTCTTCTAGGTACGTAATTGCACGCCTCTTGAAAGCATCCGCTGTTAACACTAAGGCTGCCCGCATTGTGAATGATTCAGATGTAACTAAGGCTGAGATTTATAGACGCTATTTAGACTTTGCTTAGCAAAGATCTCGAAAAATAAATTCGTTTTAACAAAAAAACTGAATGTATAACAGGAACTTGAGAATAGCCATAGTATTCGCAGAGTCAAATCTATGTTGAAAAAATCGTTGACTTACCAAATCCTTTGACATTCATTGGGTAATATAAATTGTAATGTTTTGGTAAAGTCCAAGCAAACTTAAAGTTCAATCTATAAATCTCAGCCTAAGCTTTTCGAATCGCTCCAGTTGCGCAGAGATATTGTTTTACTAAGCGTTTTCTACCGTCTGTATCACTGCGAGTGTTTCAAAGAGTTATTTCACCGTGTTCCATCCTGTCCATTCAATAAAAGAACCACGCGTTCAGGTTTGTTGAATTACAGTTATACGGCAACTGATAACCCGTCTAAGACTAAGAAGTTCTCTAACACTTACCTTAGCCGGGTCACTAAAATGTGCAACATGTACACTACACGACTATACGATGTGTAAAGTCTTCCGTCGAGTGTGATCACACCGTCCTATGATATTGTCTACAGGCTTGCATAATCATTGCGACTAGCGATTGTGTTTCTTTTTTTTATGATAGTTGTTCTTTTTTTAACTTCATCTTGCTTACCATAGAGCGTGGTGTGGTTTATAAAAAAACACATTTTCTGCCAGTTCCTCGCAATTTTTTATCTTTAATAATTAATGGACGCGACTGTAAGTTTTACCTTCTGTACTCTAAACATCACCTACTAGTGATGCTAAACGAATAGAAGTGAAGCGCTAAGACATCAATTCTATTACCAACACCAGAAGTTAGCATTTATTTATAAGCGATATTATCGATTCCCGTAAGCTAGTTACATGTAAAAATGGTCTTACCTTTAATTTATAAAACTTCTAAGATCACAGATATAACCCGTAATTTATCGCCTATCAGTATTGCTTCACATCAATATTTTACCGCAAACTGAAACAGTATTTTGTAATCACTACTATTTAATATTCTTTAACAGAAACATTCCACGATTCCGTTAGTCATGAGGTTTTAGTGACCAGATAAGATTATATTAAAGCTCCATTCACACTGCAATGATATCATAATATAGTAGTCCTGATTGTATCAAGGCCTACAGTTTTTCATGACGTACATATCCCTTTATCCATTTCATAAAATGAACCTTATAATCACCAATTTAAAGTATTAATACATTGACACATTCAAAATATTAAAAGGATTTAATTTCGGAAATAACATTAAAAAAATAAGGCTTTATTAATGAATAAAAAACCGTTCAGTGTTGATACACTGAACATCTGTCAATAGAACTTTTTGTCTTTAGATATTTCTAGAGATTAAAAAAAATATTTCACATGATTCCTTTTATTTCTTAGAAGTGGCATGTGCTTAAGCCGTATATTGGAATACAATATTTTATCAACTTTAAAACGCTGACGAGTCTAAAAAAACACGTACTTCTGGTAATTTATCGATGTTAATAGAGATGCAACATTTTTCAGAATTATTTTTTAATCAGATATTGTGTATTTTGCCCGCTCATGATTACTTACTTACTTCAGCTATATCAAATAATAAATAACATAGTCACGCTCAATTCCTTTCGGGTTGAGCAGAGATGCTTAATGATTAGTTGGCTGTATGCACTTGATAATATCATAAAGTAAATCCTGTAGTAACTGTTATAATTCTGTTGTAGAATCTCTTTTTATCATTTGTGATTTAAATTGTTAATAATATATTACTTGAAATAACTTTTAACTTAATCTGTTAGAGTAACTTACAACAACAAACTAAACTAGTTTAAAATTACTTAAAATCCTATTTAGCCATAAACTGTACATATGGTCTTGCATGAAAACATTATTCTTTATTAAATTGAAAAACCTATCTCAATAGGTTAAGCCCGTTTGAATAAATAGCATTTTAGTCAAGCTTAAAGTAGGTTTAATTAATTGGTACAAGCTCCGACTGGACGATTTTGGTTTCCCAGGCCTGGGTGGAGTGATTAGAGGGACATCCCGGGGGTTTTTAGTCAGCAGGAGTTTGACACACAGGGGTCGTTGCCCTCAAAGCAATCGTGACGGTCGTATGTAGGATTTTCACGCGGGCTACCAAAAAAAATATTGGTACAAGCCGCCCTTACTGTGTACACTAAGCTTTAAAAATATCGAGGTACACAAAATATATTTATCAAGATAATGTAAAGCTGATAGTGTTTTCAGTAACCTTTTTTATACCAGAAATCAGATAATATGTACAAGAACATAGGCGTAACACCAAATATATGTCATTCCTACATACAGTCACTATAAATAAACAATTACCTCGAATACAAATATCTAGATTAGTGAGAAAATCAACTTTCTTCAAGATATTTATCCAAAAGTATAACTTGAGGAATAATTTAAATTTATGCTTATGTAATAAGGTAATTATTTATATGCCTAAGTAAAATATATTTAATTTTTTATCGTGTAGCTCATAATATTCACGCAAATACTATCCTAAATGTAAACAGATTTTGAAAGATAAAAGCGGTTATTCTGGATTTATCCTTAAAATATAGTGACACAAACATTTTTTTAGGTACAATCAAAAACATTTTATTGCGGAAAACAGGGACAGAAAAATAAGCCATAATATTGTAACTAAGATTATTAACCTTTGTGGCAACAAAAATTTGTACTTCTATTTCAATATTTCTATTTAAAAATTGGGTATCCTTTTTAAGGTCAGACGATTCTTCTCACCTTCGCAACTTCTTAATCTGTATCAGGCACAGGTGCGGTCGGGTGTCGAGTACTGTTGTCATCTTTGGGACGGATCCGCTAAATATCAGTTGGCGGCTTTGGACTCGATTGATCATAGAGGTCGTAGACTTATTGGTGACGACTCTTTGACAAAAATTAAAATGCAGAGCATCGAGCATCGACGTAGAGTTGCCTGCCTGTCGGTCTTTTACCGGTTGCACGGTGGAGAGTGTTCTTAGGAACTACATTCTTTGATTCCACCAGCCCCATTCCACCACAAAACCACTAGACATCGTGTCGGATACTATCCGTATGTGGTGGATATTCCTTATATTCGCACGAAAAGATTCGCTTCTACATTTATCATGCGAACGGCTAAGGAGTGGAATATGCTTCCAGCGGCCATATTTCCGCGATCTTATGACGTGGGAGTCTTTAAGAGAAGAGTGAATAGGCATTTACTAGGCGATTGCGTTTCATCATCGAACTCATCTTCACCTTCCACCAGGTGTGATTGAGGTCAAACGTTCGTCTAAAAATTATTAAAAAAAAAACATGGTACGTTGGAGGTCAACATTGAGCCTTAGACTTAGGAATAATTTTATGCTTTAAAATATGTTTAATAATCTCCGATCTAAATTCTTGTAGGTAATATATGCGTGGCAGCTGGGACAGTAATGATCAGCATTCTTGCAGGATAAATTTTGAGGCGATATCATTGCAGTTTAAGAGTAACTCAATGTAAAGTAGGAGCTCATTTGTAGCATATGATGATGTCCTAGCCGGATTCGGCCACGGCGACTGTTTCAACGCCGATTAAGAAAATCGAGGTCCAGTTTTCGGAAACAGTCAATTGCGCAGGAGATATTTAAGTGCATAACTGGACGCGCTGCCAGAAAAGCACTCTCTCGTCCGAGCTCCTTCAGGCCCGATGGAATGGAGAACCAGTACGATCGGGAGGGAGCGGGATGCAGGTTTGGTCGAGTGTTCCTTCTCTGAACACCTGGTTGAATTGCGGTGTTAAAGAGATACCTTAGTCGCCTTTTACGACACCTCAGCAAGAAGAGGGGGGTGTTATTTTATTCTGCCGGCAGCCACCACGGCTAAAACGCTTGCTTAACGCACGGCTTGTAGCATATAAATATTATATGTAGTAACGATATTAAATTGCTTGTAAATTTAATACAACAATATCTTTTAAGCTTAGTAATATAAAATAAACTGTTTTTTGTAATTATATTTTCTATCAGATATAAGGTGTCTACTAAATCAAAATGGTAGAAAACTATTTTATACTTCGTTTACATACATTTGTTTTAAGTTTTGTCACAGTATAAGTAGTGAATAATTGTTTAATATTATTATAAATACTTTAACGGGGCTTATGTGTGAATAAACTTAATTTTAATTATGGCTTATACAAGTCATGGTCACGAGCAGACTGGCGTGCCGTGGAATTTTTGTTGCAGTTGTGTAACCAGGCCGAAACGTCGAACCATAATTAAAAGTAAGTTGAATCGCGCATAAGACCCATTAAAGTATTTATAATGAGTACAAAATGCGCAAGTTTAAAATGTGTTGCTAGATATTAGTTTAAAAATATTTAATTAACATGGGACAATATGACGTCGTTAGTTAATATATAATTAAATAAGATTAATATTCACTAACTTTTTGAATAAAGTAACCAATCCCAGTAAAAGTATGTCCGGCATGTATTATTACAGCCTTGTTACAATAACACGATGATATCTTCACACAACTACACATCAGCACACACCTAACTTTAGAAAAATATAAGCTTTAGAGGTAATAAGGAAAAATAACGGTAAGGAAAAATAATAATTGGCTAAATAATATATTTTTATTTCCTACTTTTATGTATATTATTGTGTATATTAGATTATTATATAGGATACGTTTAAGGAAATTCATTTGTTATTTCAGTTTTACTTAATAGTTTATTACAATATTTTAAAGCATTGATGGCTGGTGTTATAAAATAATTGAGATGGAGCTATATCTTTAATAACAGTGCTAACAATAATTTTAAGTCACTTTTTCGGTAAACTAATGGGAAATCTTCGTAAGTAAACATGTCCAAAGTTTAGCTCCGATCTAAAATTAGTCTCGCATTTAGGTATCAAAATTGGCAGTATTTTCTATGGTGGTAGGGCAAATGCCCGAACTGGGTCGTGACCACAGTACACGAGTGTAAAGACCATCATAGTGGCTCGCTTTGGCCTATCGCGTTTCGGGTTCGGCGTGTGTATAGCCAGTAACTCATATACCTAGAGACCTTCAGTCGTGGTAAATGTGCGCCGACATGACGAAAGAGACTATCAACGGATTTTCATCCTTTGTTGGTCGCTGTCGTTTTTGGACTACACTATACTTACCATCAGGTGCACAGTAGTTACTTGGTCGAGCCAGTGTAAAAAAAGATAAATAATTAATTAAATTGAAATTAAATGAGACGCGCAAAGGAAATGCACTGACGATTGAAATGTGACCAAAAATAAAATATCACAACTTACCTTCGTACGATAAAATAGCATTGACAATATATCCATATATATCTCTTAAATAGCGCACAGCAATAATTATTGTAGTCGCATGGCGAAATTAGTTTCAAACCAATTACGTTACTGCTTTGGTAGCGCCTTGTATGGATTCTGTATACCGTGTGGTACCGAACTTATTTAGATACCGTAGTAGTAGTAGATACCGTAATTTATATTTAAATTAGATTTAAAAAAATCAATGCCTACACAAAATTAGATTATATCAACGATCTTAATTTGCTTAAATGTATCTTCAGTATATTGTTTTAAATGTATTAACAAATTTATTTTCCTGTTAATAAATAAATGATGGGGTTAGAAGAAAGAATATATAAACATGTATGGGAATAAAATCTATCGAAAGATTACACTCTCTGTGGTATGTCAATCCCACATATTTAGGAATTTTCTACTCATCTGGGTTTAAAACTAAAGGAAGCGAACAATCGACCACTGTAGTGAAAATTGAAACGAAATGACAGGCCATTAAGTGATCTATCTATCTTTCTGATTTGTAAAAAAAATATATTTTATAAAGTATATTTTCTTATTGTGGGTCAATAATTGCAGGAATTTGAAAACTTACAATTACATTATAATATCTTGTGGTAAAGTATATTTAAGAGTAATAATAATAAAAAAAAATATTAATTACGTTTATTATCCATAGTAAAAAAATATTTCACGCTACTAACAATACACAAATGTATCTAGGTTGATTTACAGAACTTTTCTTTGAAATGCTACAATTAACAAACTAATACATTTTAACAACACTCAATACATTATTTTATTATTCTTGAATCGTCATCTTGTATCAAGAAGCAAGCAAAGTAGTCCTGCTCAGCTATAGAAATCTAGAGTTGGAAATTGACATTTAGACGTTAAAATCCCAAAGTATTCAACAGTCAGTGCTATTTACCGAGAAATTCTTTGTTGTATTTATGAAGAACATCTCTTCGGATGAAACTGTACTCAGCTCTTTAAATGTAAGATCATTTCTACAGCACTGCTTTTCCTCCACAAATAATACTATTTTGGACTCTTCCCTAGCTTTTGTAAATTGTGCAAAAAGTATCCTGATATACTAACATTGCTCTCAAGCTAGTTCCAGAGTTCCCACAAACAATAGGGTGTGAAGAGTTACTTATCTCCGATATAATATAAACTTTAGTTTGCTAAAATTGATATATATCTTTAGTAATTCTAGGTACGACATGCAGAGCAGAATCGTGGCAGAAAAATGTTCGTCTAAATAACCGATGTAACTAACATTTAGTTAACACATATTACATTACAGAAAACAGTAAAAAAGAATTATCTAGACGTAGTATGTATACAAATAGATGATTCAAGTAAAAAATAAAATCAAAGGTAATTACTAAATTACAACAACAATATAGCTGATATATATATATTATATGTACCTTTAAATAATTAACTTGCAAACCAGCGGTGTTAGACACTTTTAAAGTGAAGCCCGCATTGTTTTCAGTTATATAATATTTAAAATAGCATTGTCTATAATTTGTAATATAAATGGCATTTACGTGTGTTTTACGCAACCTTCGATCAGTGTTTCCCAACCAAGTGTCTGCTATCCTGTTTCAAAAGGTCCACGAGCAAAACGAAAAAATTACAGAACCAAAGTTATAAAACACCACAACTACCAACGTTTCGAAAATTAGTTATAGTAATGTGCTCACTTAGCTTTTTTAGTTTTTAAGTGGAGAAATATGTCAAGAATGAATTAACGAATAAAATATAATTATATTTAAATAGACTTACTTCCAACCACTTTTGATAAACTAGTAGCGATAGGGGGCGAGCTTTTTACCCACAAACATTCTACGTTATTTGCGATTTTAAGAATAAAATAAATAATAAATGTTTTGAAAAAAAAATTGAAAATAGTATTACAAATAAACATTTATTAGGGGACTGCGGATCTTGGTAAGGTGACACTAGTAATTCACGGATCATCGTAAGATAGCGCTAGGGGGACTGCCTTGAAAAAGATTGGGAAAGACTGCCTTAGATTGCAAGTACGATATCTTGCAAACTGTGTCCTCGGAACACTTGAGATATCCGAGAAGATCCCGATATTTTATCCATTATAATCTAATGTAAAACAGTCTAAATATTTTAAAACAAAATATATATATAATACAAGCTTTATCCTATGTCGAACGAAAATTTTTTATACAAGCTTAAGCCAGTACCAAATGATGTCAAAGTAGAACCTATAAGTTAAGCTCAGATTATAACACAATCTAAGTAATCAACTAACGTAGCTTCCTATGTACGAGCTGCAGTTTGGACAGTAGTGATCTGCGTTGTTGCAGGAATCCATGCAATACGGAACGCATACACAGGGCCAGCATCTGAAATTTAATATTAAAATTATATTTACCATATATTAACTAAATAATTATTTAGCTATTTAAGATTAAGTTAGTTAGTTTTAAATTTGTCATTACCTGTTTGTTACGAGTTAGCTGAAAAATGTTGAGTTTGTAGCGTGTTAGAATAGACAGTATTATAGCAAATGGGAAAACTAAAACTTCATTAGATAACTTCTAACAATTAGGACAATTTGATAATGGCTATGCAGTGACTGGCCGACTGACGCCGAATGGATCGTGAACACTCATTTCAGTATGTTGAGATTCAGGAAAAGGCCAGAAATGTCCAGTTATTCATATACCTACAGACCTTTCGTCGCAGTAAATTGTATCAGCATAGGCTGATAGACTGCTGATAGACGATGACTGTTAAATTATTTTTGACATTTGGAAGACGTCGCGTTTTTTCTGCCAAAATATAGCATACAGACTAACTGGTAACCTAATGGAAAGTGATCACCGTGATTTATAAGCTAGTGCGACTTCGAGAAGAATAATATTAAGCTGCCGATCTTAATAAAGAAGAAAGAAACGACCTTGACATACAAGAACTGATCTCAAAATGGAACTAAACGAAGCGAGTCGCTAGGACGTTTATATAATCTGGTCGCGACTCAGTTCGTAGGTGATAGAGCGATCACACAAACTGGGTCGTGACCACAATACACAGGTGAAAAACCGTCTCAGTGGCTTCGTCTTGTCTCTGCTCGGAATCAGATTGTGTAATTTAATTTTAGCATCTTGAACCACTTCAGTTGCGCAGAGATGTTGCCTCACTGAGCGTTTTCTACCATCTGCATCATGGCGAGTGTTCTAAAGAATTATTTAACCATATTCAACCCTCTTACTTCCTAAACAGAACTACGCGCGTGGGTTTGCGGAGTCACAGTTTTACGGTATCTAATATCTCAGCTAGGACTAAGAAGTTCTCTAATTACTTCTTTTGCCGTGTCGTTGGGCTGTGGAATAGACTTCCGGCAAGCGTGTTCCCAACGTCCTATGATATGGGAAACTTTAAGCGTAACGTGAAGAGATATTTGTACAGGCCGGCATGATTCCTGTGACTACCGATGGGTTTTTCTTACCTGTCGATAGTCGTTGCCGTTTTTTTGACTGCACCATGCTTAACATCAGTTGCGGTGGCGACACTGTCGTGTCAGAATTAAAAAAAAAGTTCTTATAACTAGAGACTATCCGTTGTGGTATATAAGGACTGGCAAGACAACAGCGACCGTCAATTGAGTAGTCGTTATCGTTTTTGAACTACATTGTAGTTTTTATAGACTCGCTGCAGTTACTTTGTTGATCCCATATAATAAGTCTGACCTTTTTAGGACTATCTTCCACCATCAAGTTCAGATTTGACATATAAATGTAAAAAAAAAAAACAAATGTTTAACTTTGCACTAAAATAATTGAAATTTTAAAAAATTCAAACATACCCTATTAAGCAAAGAAGAGCCGCAAATAAATGTGTTTTCGTTGTAGATCTCCTTTCGACGCGTGTAACGATTTCCATGTTACATGATTTGCATGTTGTACGGGCTGGCATCGGACTCATCTGGTGCCCAATAACCATGGGTAAAACCCCGGGGATGACAGTGGCCTGGACGACTGTTGGGCCGTGAGGAGGTGGTGGCATCGGCTGCCCATATGCTGGGGGATTCCCAGAGTACGGTGGCGGTTGTTGCATTCCGCTTTCTGTAAATTAAAAAACCTTTCTATTATTATAAAATCTTTAAAAATAGAAAGTATTTGCAATGATACAAAGGTAAAAGCAGAAGGTATATGAAGTAAGGAGCCTGACATAGATATAGGGATCCCTGAGATTGAGGTCATCAAAAATTGAAAGACCAAATTGTTCGTTTGAAGAAAAAACACTGATTGAGTTCGACTTCTCTTAATTACTACTCTTCTCTCTTTTGGTTCTGAATATAAAATAATTGTTTCCTAAACAAAAATGCTATCTAGTTCTATATTTGTACGAGTATCATGTCAAAATCAGTCAATAATAACGGGACTGGAGCAGTTATAAATTCGTGTTTTTCATGGCATGGCATACGTTTTTTACTTGCATGGCATCTAATAGAACATATAAGTGCCTTGAGAATGACTTTCAGCTGCGCGACATGTCACGTTGGACACGATATATAATCGCAAAGTGCATACAACCTCAAATAGTACCTCTGCTCACTCCGAAAGAGGTGTAGTGTGACAATATATTAATATTATTTATTTTTCATCTTAAAACATGGGCTAGGTTTAATTATTGGCTGGATACAACCGGTGCATATTTTGAGTAATTATTCGTGAGGGAACTCATAAAAATATTGAACGTACATATTTATAATTTCTATATTATTACAAGTATTATTCAAGTAGATTAAATAGAAATCAAACTATATCGTTATCTTTTCGTATTGGTTTGAGAATGTATCTAAGAAAAATATTAATGTATCATTACTACCTTAAAGAAGTTAAAAGGCAAATTGTTCGAGTTATTTTACTTATGTATCAAGCATTAGTTCATTATTCGTTGTTATTATTATGATAGAAGTGTTATTATTAATTATTCTGTTATCTGTGATTGCTACACACAGTTTGAAGAATTATTTTTACCGTCTGTGAACACTTCCCAAATCCATACATTACACCGTACATAAGTAAAAATGATAAAATGTTATCACCAGGGATATTTTTTTCATATCTATATTTTTTTTTTTCGTTCGCATTATTGATAAATTCATGAGCGATTACTGCGCCTTTACTGAAAAACCGACCCGTAAGTAAATCTGTTTTAGAAGTAATTACAATTGAGGTATTGATGTTATTCGAAATAATAACAAAATGTTTATACAATTTTCTTACATCCTTACTACAGCTTCATTGATTGGCTGAATATTGGGTTGATAATTTTTATTTCCCAAGTGTAGTAAATTGTAAAGTTTAAGTAAATTTTTGTGCTATTATTTGAATTTGTTTGTACAATATGTTGTATGCATAGATGAGCAAAATGTAATCAGATTAATGAAAGACGATTACAATTACATTTAGCGTTTTTCATCATTTTGCTCATCTATGTTTTAAACACTACGAAATCCTCGATTGCACATTTATGATTCCTTAATGATTATAGAGCAACAAAGTCAAAATAACAACTACAGTTTGTAATCATTAATCAGATTACATTTTGCCCATATTTCTTCGTCATCATCATACAACCGTATGTACCTATATTTTTCTATTATTTCAAAATATCCTTCTTAACTTAATTGAGTGTGGCTGAGCGGTGGGCTTTTGCGTTGCAGTTCGTGGGTTCGATTCCCCTACGGATAAACGGAATAAATATCTTTTTGTTTTTCAATTAAACAGATCAACAAAGTCTCTGAGACACATTTTTGATGTCTACTTATAAATGTGTGTGTTTTTTTTAAATAAACAATGTTATATGATTTAAAGCGAGATAGTATTCTTGTATGTATTGTAGTCAACTCAAAAAAAAAAGTTTATCAATAAAAAACAAAGTCGAGTAAAAAATAAGAAAATAAAAACAATAGTATATCGTCATGCTATTTCTCATTCAAGCAGAACAAAGATGCATAGTATTGTATCCATTTTTATTGTTTAAATTTGTAACGCACAATTATATTTTGTTTTTTATTCTATTTTCCTTTCATTTTACTCAACTATGTTCTTTATTATTCAATATATATATATATTACTGTGCCTGGTGAAGAAGTTGTGATGGCTGGAAATACCAACAGACCTTAAAAAGGACACCTCATTTTAGCAGCCATTTTTTTTTTATTCTCGCCGGGTCCGTAAGGAGTATACGGTTACCCAGGCCCGGCGAAGGCGAAGAGAGGATAGAGTTGGTTGTACCCCGGTGGTTTTAGTCGGTGCAAGCGGACGGACTTGCTTGTGTCGGAAAACACCGGGGGAGTGGCCCTCACAACTCCCTTGACGGTCCGAAGGGATTTCCACCGGGTAAACAAAAAAAGGCTTTTTTAAGCTAAGTCATCCGACATACTTTCTCTTATCGATTTCAATCTGTATATTCATAAATCTACCCACGTGACACAGATTATATAACTCGGATGTTTGATCTTCGCGAATAATATGCTTAAATAGGAGTTCTAACAAATAAATGATTTTAAAATTGTAACATTTGCTAACAAATAGCAAATTGTATTTACAACATACGTAGCTTAAAACATTGATTATGAGTAAGTACTAAGTTTTAATAGCATAGCATTATTATACTATTCCATTATCATTTAAAAAAGATTAAAAACGAAACATTAATCACTTTGTAGAATAATGAGTACTGGTAAGATATGAATAGGTAATAAAACCAACCTTTAACGATCGTCAATACATTATGAATAAACTCAGTTTAATTATAATATTTTTATGCTGTAAGGAATAAAGAAACATACAACTAATTATTTTTATAAGGAAATATAATTGTATTATATAAACCCAAATTAACAAATAAAAAGGTGATAGAAAACCCCACAGATGTAGATGAGGAAGACATTAGAATGACAGATTTTTTAAAATTTGCAAACAAGAAGGTCTATGGAAGAAATATAATTTCGTTCACAAATTAAAAAGTGAAAAATGCTTTAAATATACTGTAGTATGAAAACCTTACTATTACATAGTAAATATACTACGAGGACAATAAAAGTAATATAGCCCCACGCATTAGGAACATATTGTGGAAATGCAAAAATACCTATTATTTCTTGCTTTATAAATAGCCCCACATTATATTTTACTCCTGTAATATTTTTGTCATAATTATAAACATAAATTTCATATCCCAGATCAGGGAAAATTACAAGTTGTAAGCTATACAAAAATTTGTTCTGCATGGGAATCGAATGCACAATATTTAATGCTTGCTCTCGATCACTGCGCCTGCAGAATTGTCAAATTATATTGCATACTGAATTGTATTTTTATTTATGATAAATTGATAACAAAAAATATTCTGATCGTACCCAATAAGTATTAGTAACCAAATAAACTTTATCTATTTCAATTAAGTAACAATAATAGAAGTGTTTCTGATATATGTATCTAAGAGATATCCCGAAAATAAAGAAGAAATAAGATTTAAAAGACGAAATTGAGGATTAATAATTTTTAAACAAAAATTTAATATTAATATCTACTCACTTTCTGAACTGGGGTCCATTTTTGCTGTCAAATAAATAATTTACTTGGTCAGAAATTAAGTTATAATATTTAAAAGAAATCGACACTTTTTATTACAGAAAAATACAAACCGTTCTAAATAAAATCCGTAAGAAAAAAGTTATAAACTGTGCGTCTGTGTTGTTTTTATGCGACTGACACGTAACTGCTTTAGCTTGTAAAGGGATTTATAGATAAAAGACAACCGGATAACGATAACAACTATCGATTGATACGTTTTATCTACATTTTTTCTTACTGCCAGGTGTACTTGCGTGCAAATCAAGCACCAGCCGATATCAAGGGCATTATAAAGTATTAAAATTAATAATTTATGGACAATTCATAATAAATCGTATTTCTTTTCTACTTTACCCAGTAATATGAATTCACCAGAGGCAGTGGGGTTCAAATAAAACGAGTTATTTTGGAATAGGAATAATGCATAAAAATGCAACACTACGACAATATGACTGACAAAATAATATTGGCAGCTAAATTAAGGCTATCAATAAAGCTTAAAATATTTTTAGGGCATTTCCTGCAACAAACTAAAATTCACGACATTTTCATTTGAGCCACTTTGACCCTCGTGTCCTCATACATCAGGTATATTGTTGTAGCCAACGTTCAGCAACCTCTATACTAAAGTAGTATGAGAGAACTTAACTAGATGGCACTGCAAGTAATCGAAAATTGCACCATCGGTGTGTTTACTGAATGAATAGAACTATGGACCTTTCGACAGTAAATGATGATCCGCCAAGCAACCTTAGGAACTCAACACACACTGAGATAGCTTTTAGATGGTTCAATAATACAGGGTTTTTTTTTTCCAAAATTAACCAATTGCCTTTTATGCTAAGGTCATTAATTTAAAAAAAAGCTAGTAATGTAAATTCCATATTTATTCAAATCTGCCTTGTTAAATACCTTTTAGTAATTTTCGTTATTTCTTATAATTTAAGGTTTCCCTTCAAGCCCGTTTAAAACATCAGGCTATATATTAATAAGGTTTTATTCTTAATAAAAGCAGAAGATTTATAAATATAGTTTCTACGTTATAATATTCTATCAAATAAAGCGTAGTTATTTTGCGAAAACAAAATACGTAAAACATATTGATATCGGATGGGTGAGTCACTCAAAGAGGATTAAATAGAGAGATAACACGACAACAAATATGAAAAGCTGAGCGCTCCAATATCAGATAATATAGTCAAAACTAATATAAATGAGTCATGATCATAAAAATATTTCGAAAATTACGTATATCGCTATGACAGATGAAGTTATGAGGCATGAAAACTCTGAACAAGATTTTAAAAAGATAAATACTTAATCTGGTCTAAACTAGATCCTTCAATTATAAATATTTTATAATAGATAAATAAACAATATAGATTAGGTTAAATTTCAAAATGTTTCCTTTAATATACGTATATTAAAATAAAGGTGTGACCATGGAGAATTTTAATCTGCTCAGATAAAACCTTCGCTTGACTGCAATCTCACGTGTCGGAAAATGATGATTCTGAAGACGGTGCGCGCTTGGTCTTCAAATTTATGTGCACCCGTTTGTAAATTACTTTTTATTATTGCTATATGATACTTGAAAAATAGTCACAGGAATTCAATATAGTATCTCAGTATTCCTAAATTACATTCACCAATTAAGATTAAAATATTTCACTGTTCAGTAATTTCACTACTCGCAAAACATTTTTCATTACCTTACAGTTCTTTTTAATTCTTAAATTTTTGGTCCACATTGTATTTATCATGAATACGTTACGTCACCTTGTAAAACAACAACGAAATACTAATTTTGAAGCTGTAATAGTAATAACAAATTCAGATAAACTACGAGAGAGTTTTGTCAACAGGTAAATCTTAATAAAAACAAATTTGACTAATGGAACTAGCACGCAGCACAGCCAGTGCAACTGTGCGGTCTCCACATTAATCCATCACTTAGGTAAGTTTTGTTGTCACTTACGTTATTAGCTTTGATTTTAGTATTTCGTACTAAAAGAGAAACTTTTGTAATTTTCCCACATCCATCTAAATTGACTGCCATTTTCCTTACCAATCAATATTTTTCATTCCAATTTTACAAAATTATCATTCTGTTTCTGTTCCTTGATAAGCAGAGATATATTACTGAATGTATCTAATGTGTTATTTAATTTAAAGTACTTTTTAAGTATTTCTGTTATTTTAAAAATAATAATGTTCATAAATTCACAGTGTAGGACGAACATAGGTCATAGGCGACGGTTGCGGCCGTTGGATTACGTTGAGGGCCTCGACTTTGTGTTTTGCGGAATTCCCCTTCTGATAATGAACTGTGATTGGTCGACTGAAATAGCGTTAGGAACTTCCCTTTCTTATTTATCGATCACGTGATCGGGATCACGTGAGGGTTGCGCGGGAGCGCGGGTCGGTACGTTAGCTGCGCGTCACGTCAGTCCGCAAGAAGCTCCGCTCGAACACACCCGTGTTACAACAGTAAACGTCAAAGCTATATATCTCTAAAGGGAAAGCGTTACGTATATCCAAAATATAATATTCTTGATGGTAAAAGGAACTCGACTATTCGGAACATCTGTGCTCGTGAGAAAAAATCAGTAATTTTTACAATGTATAATATAAACCTGAACAATTTAGTCATGTTCAATAATAACAAATGTATCGTGGAAGGGTCAACCTTAAAAAAGTTTATATCAAATATATACAAAAATATTACGGTAGAAATAACTTTACGAGCTTCTAAGCGTGTTTTCCAATCTACATTATGACAATATTTTTCTGTTTTTTTTTTTTTTGGGCTACACTGACACTAATCAGACGAGTATTATTTCCTTATTTCCAAGATTAATTACTGTGATTTCTAAATTGGTGCTTAAAATAAAGAAAAAAGTTTTATATAATACGGTACAAAAATAAATTATATTTCGAATATTAACTTAAATTTATAAGTTTTAAAGTTTTATGTAGGAACATTTATTTATATGTTTTATTTAACAACCACTCAACTTATTCAAGTTATTATTATTTATATTATTATTATTATTATTATTCATTTATTCAACATACTAACAATATAATTACATTTTAAAATAAATACATATAAACAACATATAAATTTTAAAACATGTAGACCTTCAGAGGCGAGGCCTAAGGCCCAAGCCACCGGTAGTTAGGAGCTCAGAGTGAGGAACCTCCTAACAATGCGTGCCGTATCGAGTAGAACTGCCTTCTGTATCCGGCCCTTGATCCAACAACCAAGCGAGAGCCTCTTAAGGTGGTAATCGAGGCTCTTTGCGATCAGCCTATTAGTCGATACGACTATCGGGGCAATAATCTTAGAATCTACATCCCACATGCTGGCAATCTAGTGTGCGAGGTCTAAATATTTATACTATTATTATTATTTAATTATTTTATTGTTATTTATTAAGTTATTATTATTATTTATATTGTTATTAGTTATATTTTATTAAGATAAAATAGTAATTTGTTTCAGTAGGATAAAATAGTGACCTAACACAATTCGTCCGCATTGCGTAAAAAATCATGAACTGGCAGAAGCACGTTCGAACCAATAACCATATTGCGAGACGTGCGTATATATCGACTCCCAATTCTTGCTGATTTCATCGTAGTTCTTATATTCATGAATTTCATAAATTTTTTACGCCCTCACATAAAATCTAGATTTTTTGCCTTCGATTTTATTTTTTGTTTGGAATCTGTTGCTTTATTTTACAAAGACCAAATGTTATAAAATTTAGGAATTAAAGCAGAAAAGCGAAAAATATCTTTATTTAGTACAACTATTTTCCAGAATTAAATTGTAATATTTTAGGCTTATGAGCCATTATTTCAATTGCGTTTTTATGTAAACCTTTTCAAAATATTGTTTGTTTAATTATCATTTCATATTTTTATATGGTAAATTTATAGTTTTATTTTTCAGACTAATATAGATTACATCCAGTATATATCCAGTATAAAATCCAATAGTTGTAAATGAAATTAGCCCTAAATAAGTCTGAATAATTAGAAAACAAATACACAAGCAATAACATACAGTTACTTATTGATTCCCTAGAAATCTCCTCATCATTCACTATCAATGAGATATTGCGCTTCCCGATAGTTCAAATAAAAATATAGATACCTGCTCTTCTCTGTTCAGATATCCCTTGTGGCTATCAATAATGAAATATACTTTACGAAGAAAATACTCAATAAAGGAACCCACCTCTATCAATCTGTGTATAAAGAAGTTTTGTATTATATAATAATAAGCCAATTATAATGAATAATAAAATAGGTACATCAATGTATCTTTGATTATAATGAAAAATAATTCAGTTTGATCATATCAATTATTTTTACGCAAATATCGAACATTAAAATTCCTTATGTAAGCCACTTAAGTCATTAATATAACTCTGTCTACCCAGAAATATATATAGCATTAGTATGCTATATTATTATATCTTTGGAAGTTATAGGGGTAGTGGTAGGAGAAAGGATATTTAAACGAGTGTAAACGGTAGTCACGATATCATTTGCGTTTTGTACGATAGATTGTTCGGCCGTAATATTTTGTTGTTGGATTTCTTTGTCTTCAGTGGTTAGAATCAGATTAAGTTTACCCTTTAGGCTAGTTAGTGATTGTCTAGGATTTGTTAAATCCAAATTATCGAATCGTTTGTTTGTAAGATTTTGTTGTCTCGCAATATCCCTTACGGGGTTAGCAGAGATACATTAGTGGCTGTATCCATTTTGCGCTTATATGTCCTGTCCAACGTGACCAGTAATACAGCTGATCGTTGTTATCGAGCCACTTATACATGACATTTATATTAGACGTCATGCGGGTTTCCTAACGATATTTTTCTTCAACGGTGAGCATGTGGCGCCTAAATCCATACGCAACAGTACGTTTTTTTTTAATATCTGATAACTGACTTATAGTTAAGAGTCTAGTTATTTTATTAGTCTATGTATAGAACCAGAGCTCACGACAAGCTCTTAATACGCGAGGCAGAACGTCATCCAGAGAACACAAAGGGTCCGTGTTAGAGCTGCTCTGACGTTCAGCAAGCAATCGCCTAATAGAAATGTCCCGCTGCCTTTACTCGTACACTCTACAGCTCAAATCTGAATGTGTGCCAATGGTTTTCAGTGCTTATTAAAACCGCTCTCTTTGCCTATCATTTCTAGCATCTCACATATCTATCCTCAATATCGTTTATTTTACCAATATCATAAATGAAACCCTTGTTATACTTTTGGCTAGTAATACAATTTTAATATTTAAATAGCCATTTTATTATATTATACCTTCTTTACATATATCATTGAGTATTATGAAAAAGACCAAGCTATATCATTTTTGTAGCCTGGGGAAAAATCTTTCATAGGACCTTCAGGGTAGCTGTAAGGCCGGTAGCCCCGATGTGCCAGTTTCCCACTAACTAAAACCACCGAGGTGCCTCTCAACTCGCTGATAGGAGGCTCTGTGATCCGTATTCCTTCAAGAACGTGTCGAACGCATAGTCTTGTTCAGACTTTATCTCTGGGAAGCTATATCCTTGATTTAACATAATCTATATAACTACCTACCAATATATCTTTATTGGCTTATATATTATTTTTTTATTGTTTATATAATTTATTGCTGTACTTTTCCCTAAAATAAAAACTTAAGAAAAATAAATGTAATCATGATCACAAATATCAATAGTCTTAAATCAATAAATAATATGTCTATATTTCGGTTACATTTCTCAAAACCAACACTCCATAACCTGGCTGGTTGACCCGGAGGCCGGTAGAAAGAAATCGGTTATGCAGTTGATCACCTTCATGTTAGACAGATTTCATAAACGCTGTGACGCAAACCAATGTTTGCAATCCAATCCAAATCCAATCCAATGTTTCCATACCACATAGGTCTACAACAAGCGGAGAGGCACCGCGAGAACAGCAATATCCAAAATAAAAGCATCACTATGACACGACCACTCTACCAAGAGTACACGATTGAGAAAGAAGACGCTTAAAACTAGAAAAATCGTCTTTGTATCTTTATTCTACTAAAACTTTTATTGATCCTGATATAAAACCATAATACGCACAAAAAGGGAGATTATAAAATCTAATACTGATTGTAGCTTGCTAAAAGCTCCAATACTTACATACTTGAAGCGGTCTTCAAGTGAACTTGAATCACCCATAACTTTTATATTGCTTTTCGGTATTTGGTATATGTATTGAAATCAGGGTAACTGATAATGCAGATGGTACATTAATTTAATAGTCTTATTCAAATCATTATTTTATAAGTCATTATTTCAGCATTGGATTGAATCTGCGAAATATACTTAATAATACAATAATAAAAATAAATAAATAAATAGAATAATCAATTTATTTTGAATTTTATTAATACCACCTGTACACAATCAATAAACTGTATTAAATTTTTTTAGAATGAGCAGGCATCTACCATATTTCCTATAATCTACTGCTTTAAACAAATGTTTTTTTTTTTTTTTTTTTTTTTTTTTTAACTCGGGGGAAACCCGTTATGGGCCGTCAGGGGATGATGAGGGTCACCCCCCGGTGTGTCGGAGTCGCACCGACTAAAACCCCCGGGGTATTCCTTCTCCCGTTTGCCGGGGCCAAGGGCAAGGCTGTGCCAGCTTCCTCAGCGCCCGGCGACGTCTGGCCTATTGATGGAAGGCCCCTAGGCACCATTCCGCTCTCCTTCAGTTTCTTCGAGCGGTGAGCGGGAACACATCGCGCACCGCTCTCGCCTTGAAAATGTTGGGCGACGCACTCCCTCAAGTGCGCCGCCCAGGTGTTAATCCGTTAAGGAGGGAAGTGCCTTGAGTAGGCTTCCCTCCTGCGTCCAGTACGGCGAGGGCGACGGAGGGGCGGAAAGGACAGGGAAGATGAAGCCTGCCTCTTTCGCTCACGCTCCGCCTCCTCTTTCACTCTAAGGACCTCCTCTGTGAAAAGGAGGACCGCCTTCCATGACCTGTCGCTGTCGAGCATAGTCCGAATAAGTGTGGGCAGCGACAGGTCATTTCCTACCTGTTGCGTTAAAGCATCCCTTTCCGGGGCCCAGGCTGGGCACCCGTCAAACATGTGCTGAGCGGACTCTTCAGCACATCCGTCGCAGTGAAACAAATGTTATGACTTGAGTTATTATAACTACAAAATATTATTTTATTTTCTGTAGTGTAACAAAACTATGCTTTGACGTCAGTATTTAAATTTTTTTTTTTTCAAAATCTACATTTATCGGTAAAGACTAAGTTTCGCAAGTATATATTTTTATCATATGAATAGATATAATACCTTCAATTACCAATCGATATTTATTGTGGGATATCAGGAAGTCACGTGACAATTATCTATAAAGAATCCTATTGTTTTGATAAAATATAATATTTAGTATAATTTTATCATGATTTAAACAATTCTTATCCAAATTCAAATACATTTTAAGCCACCTGTTTAAATTGTATATACATAAATTGGTTGAATACGGCGGACGATTTAAAGCTAACTTAGGAAGCCGTCAAAGTGTAAAAGTGGGTGAAATTGACCGACGTCACGTCACATTCGTGAAAAATTCTGTTGCTCCGCTTCATATGGGACACCCTTCAATGCCACTGCACTTGTTAATATTATGGCAGGGGATCACACATACATAACGTGTGATAAGCCCTCCGCTTATATCCGATCTTTTGGTATCAAATAGCCAAAATGGTTGTGACCTCTTGGACCCCCTCGGCTGCCTCCTTTTTGAGTATCATCTGTTTACAAAATTGGAGTATCGCGTTCCAGGCTCACGCGCCGTCGATTATTGCATTGTCCTGATCTTCAGTACAGGCTGGACAGTCCTCGGGGCGATTACCACATTGCTGTGCCGTGTACTAGGGGCAATTGCCACAGTCATGCCAAATCACTTAAGTTAACTCAAAGAACAATATTCATTACAAAAAACGTAGTTTTTTTAATGTAACAATAGTTATTTAGAAAAGCTTATGCAGTTCAGAGAGGGAACTAAGCTCGAGTACTCGGCTCTAAATCACAATCGCATATGCAAATGCTTCACGACGCTTGAAGGTAAAGCCACCTACCCAAATTCACCGGTCTCTGAGGAGTTAATGTTTTCATCCATTAACTCAACCGAGCACTTATGAAATTCGTGCCCGCGATCCGAACAAGATTACACAGGCTAGCTGACATGTTTCTAAGACTAGGGTTGTCATTTAAATATTGGATTCATTATTATTAAAATAATTAATATTTCAAAATGACAGAGACTGGCTACTAGTAGAATTTATGTAAATCCAAACACAAATAAAATTAAACATAGCAAAACTATTTCAAAAACAGAAACTAATTTATGGCATCACTAACTATGCAATAGCCAAAGCAGACTACTCTTTTTGGTATGAAATACAAGCTGAGACATTATTTATGAAAAAAATGCGGGTTTATTATTGAATAAATGAAAAGAAAATAAAAAATCAAAATCATTCCAATAGTGATGTTGATATAATGATGTGGAATTGAATGATAGGGATGTGCTGAAATAAAAGATTTCCTGAAATTTGATAGGGCTTATTTACTTTCATATTGTCAAGAAAACAAACATGATCGATTGATTTAAGTAATCGATGACTAAAATTATCGTAATATATGTTTATTGTGATTGGTTGCAGTTTTTTTTGTGATCTAATGGAACAATAACTGTTATTTATACGAATAGAGCCTAATGCATTTTTGGTGTATAAAAATATGCTATTTATGAAAGAACAAAGCGAAACCAAAACAATTGCTGATAATAACATTGTGTAGATAAGCTGTTTGCTTAAAGATACGTATGTTGCTTAATTTTGTTTTAAATTGGGGAAAATCCCATAGTACCTTCCCAGCCGCACATAACGATCATGGTCGAAGTGTGCAGGACTTGTACCAGCTAAAAACCCTGACGTGACTACTTCTGCCCTTTGTCGAATTAATCAATGTTATCTACGATATTAACCTCTATTATATAATATATTCATAAATATTGATCCACAAAAAAAGTATATCAGATAATGCCAGGATGTTGCAACAACCCTACCCACACTACCCGTTACCTGGCTGATGGCACCTCAGGCGTTTGTTGCGTCTTACGCTTCAACCAGTCTCATTAGAACCCTGATTAAAGGCACCCTGCCCATATTTCCATCAATTACATAAGGAGGCGGAGGGGCGAAGTAGGTCAAGTTATACCGGAAAAGTCATAGGCAAGTTACTCTGTATTTGCTAATGGAACACAGATGTGTAGACGAGCAGCATTCTGTGGTGGCACGTAAATACTTATACTCATCCCACTTTCTGTATTTAGATAATAGTAAGCAGATTATTAACACTAAATAAATTGATATATACATACGTTTCATATTTATAACGAATAATCAACATTATAGAATGTTTGACGCAGCTTAATCGTTCCGGAGAAAAGTGAAGTGAATAATAAATAGAATGTATGTATTTGACATAGAATTAAAAAATATTTGGAAGGATAATCGTGATTAAAAATTAAGCAACATATTTTCTTTTTTCTTTAGTTCCTTCATGCTCATTTTGTACTGTCGTGTTTATCTTTAACACTATAACATTTCTGTAAGACACAGAAACGGCACAATATAATTACATTCAGGAGATCACGACGCATCAACTCTCTACATATCACTGATATTTGGTTTCTTTGTTCTATTTAATACCATTTTTTTGTTACACCTTTGGCGTGTCTATCTGATTTCTTTATATTTCTTAATTATGGGACCTGACTAATAGTGAACACATTAGATAGGTACATATACCGACATAGTGACTCGCTTTAGATTTTGCGGTCAGTACTTAGTGACATCAAGTACAGTGGAGCAAATTCATTACGATAGTAAAATAAAATATAGCATGTAGACGCCACCCGATACGTAATTGTATTACACGCCCTAAGAGTCGTTAGGGTGTCACGAGACGTGTGGGGTAAGGGGTGCGCGCGCGCAAGGGATGCTCTAGCTAAATCAGTCGACTACCGAGTCCCAAGGCTAGAGTACGTGCGTGTGCGTCGCAGTTCGGTGTGCCTTAACGTGCAAATAAACAGTAAAACGCCAAAATCCTTGTCTTTCTACAACCACACCCACGACTACCGGTCATAATAATATATTTTGTAGTTTAATTAAAATAGGTTAAAATATGGAGAAAAACTACGATGATTGTGAGCATAAATGCCCGAAATCACCAATATTCAATGGTAAAAACACCGGTTTTTTTTACGAAGATTCTAATACAGAAATAGTATTAAAAACTCCCGAGATAAAAACAAAAACAATGCATAACTTTATCCTTAAAGTGTGAATTATATTACCTTTACTATGAATTTAATTCAGTCATTCAAATGTCACATCCTTTTAGCTTATCGGCAAATTCAAAAGCGTTACACGTATTGCACGTACATAAAATCCTTTTATACGCCAACGGCCTAGTAAGACAAACCACATGAAAGCCACACATTCATGTTTGACTCTTCATTAGTGGACATCACGATAATATACCTCATCCAATCACATCGGGTCGTTTTCTTTGAACCTATTTTCAATGCATACGACAGTCGCAATTTATAAGAAAATATGCTTTTCTCTATCGAGTTCTAATTTCCTACATATCTACACACGTATTTATACACTGTTCAATACAAACTTTTTTTTTAAACTGGCTCGACATAGTAACTACCGTGCATCTGATTGTAAGTACAGGGTAGTCCAAAAACGAAAGTGATCATCAAGCGGGTCCCTATGACTGTCTTTACACTTTATACTGTGGTCATGATCCAGTTCGAGAAATCGCCCTATCATCCAATTAACAATATAATAATACTAATAATAATGTACAATTAACGGTAAAGGTATGATTCGATGTAGGTGACTGCGCAGCGCTGTCTGCTGTAACGGTCGTGGGCTTGACACGCTGCGTAGTTAGCTACATCGGATCCATATAAATGTATTCAGAGCAGTACATCTCAGCCTGCCAGCCGCCGCTATGTCGCCATTGTCAATATCGTCATGTCAGCCCACATATACCACGACTGAAGGTCTCTAGGTATATGAGCTACTGGATATACACAAGCTGATCCCAAAACGCGACACGCCGAAATTGGTCACTATGACGGGCTTTACACCCGTGCACTGTGGTCGCGATCCAGACGGGCACCGACGCCCTACCACCTCGCTGCTGCTCGTTTAGCACCACCCAGGAGTCACGTGTAGGGAAACTAGGGTAAGGCCTACGGACGCGAGCAACTTCGACTCCCAAAAATGATCAAATTTTAGTATCCGGTTTCTACGATAAACTAACAGAGCGCTAAGTATAATATTATATGGTACTCGTATATCAGAGAATTCATCTATGACGTATACGAAATAGCAAATCTTATCTAATAAAAACGTATCTAATGTACCTATACTCGTATATACTCGTACTCCATAAAGCCTACGTGAATGTTGCTTATACTTATACTTAAGATATCTAGTCGTAGTGTAGTATTCAATAAAAGAATAGTAATAAATAACTAAACATGGTTTAGTTTATTACTTAAACAAAGTAATTAATTCTATAGGTTATTGTTGGGGACCACGGGACTTTCAAGCAGATGGGCTTGAATTATTATTTTTTTAAATACGCAAAACTACATGAGAATAAACAATTTTAATGGGTCAGATATTGTTAAAGTTTCGCTTAATAAGGTTGTTAGGTTTACATTAAAATACTACATTTTAATTAGTGTGTGAAATAATTCAGGACGGCGGACGTGGAGGCGTCCGGCGTACGGAAGAGTAGGGGGCAACATGTGTGTATGCCTACACGCTACCCAGTAGAAAGGTAGTGGGGGGTAACCTTTATACTTAATCAATCGCTCGCCGTAGAAAGTATACGGATACCCAGGCCCGGCGAAAATGAAGAGTAGGCAGTGCCAGCACCCCGGGGGTAAGAGTCCAACACACTGGGGCAACGGTCCTCACCGCTGCTGTGACGGTCGATGAGGATTTCCACCAGGTTCATAAAAAAAGTGTGTGAAATAATATGTATACACGCATTATGAACGTAATATACTCGTAGATTTATTACGACACATTAGGCAAGGTAGAATATAACTAAATAAGTATAATTGATAAGATTGTAAAGTCATTGGATACATTAAAATTTCTCAATACTTGATGGCACCTTGAGGGCTAGATTATAACGCGCAATACTCAACTGTTTTTGTATCTATTGATATATACATGTATATATACATATAAGTAATTACTAAATCAGCAGCTGGATAGAATGCAGTGCTGATGGAAGCTCTAGTTGTTAAGTCTTAGCTTATAAGCACGAGTTCGCAAAATATATGCTCAGATATTCAGAACCTAACAGTGAGGTGACCGAAAGTGACGTAGCAGGTAGATAATAACCGTGGCCGGGCGCGCCGCCCCCGCATTGTACAGCTTCCGGCCCGGTCGAGGCTCTGACGACGATAATCTTCGACGTACGTAATTCCTAAATGGAACAAAGAATGACGTAGAAACGACTTCATAAAAATATTGGTTCATTTTTATCCAAATTCCTTAGTTATTTCACTTATATAACTTAAAAAAGGTTTTTCATATGTCTGATACACAATAACATCACTGGTACATTTTTATGGTCTAGTGACAATGTCAGTTCAACTTATTTAATAAATGAAAATGTGTTTTTTTAATACAAAAGCAATTATTTGAAATTATTTATTAATTATGTCAGTTTATGTACAATAATCCAATAAATAATAAACAAAATTGTATTTATTTACAGTATATAACATTTATTGTTTGTAAAAACAGTTCTAAAACCAAATGAACTAAAAGAAACTATAAACTAGCAATATGTTTTCTATCAAAGTTAAGATTAGAATATTATAAGTGTAATAATTATTATTTTTCTTATTATAAAAAGAACAAATACAATTTAATATCTATTTTATTGTGGCTTATAATGCGAATATTCTCACCTCTAGATATGGTACAATAACTGCATGACCATCAGACTAATGGAAGAGAAGGTAGTATGTAAATATTATTAACATATTGTAAACTATCTTTAGTTAACTCCACAGGAAATAAATATACAAATCAAAGCTAGTAGGATTCGAAGAAGCTAAGTCCAAAATTATACATAGAATGGATGTCAATGGGTTTCATAATTCTATGCACCCTTCGCAATTCGCTGTAGTGACCGGGGGCACTCCCCAATCGGTAAACATTCGCGGAGTAGCGCGGGACACCTGGGCGCTACGCTAAAATAAACGTCTTGAGTACACTCTCAACAAAATTATTTAATTAAACGTAAACATTGTTAGCGAGAGATATATCAAACGTGTAAACACTGGTGTAGGACATGGATAGAAAAAAAAAAGCACGAACGCATTAGATTATCCACTCGCGTGCGTACACATCAGGGACAAAAAGATCGTTGACTGCTGCTATGTACAGAGCAATGCCACATTCACACTTTTCTAAAATACCGATTATTACAAATTATCTCTTGCGTATGTATACTCTTTATGTATATACTGGCTTGTAGTTATATAAATTTACTATTGTCATTGTTAAGAATTAATATAAATTAATCAACAATAATTCTGTAATAAACAACTTTTTTTTCTTTAAATAAATTACTAATGTTATCATATAATTGTTTAAATTTAAAGTTTTTGTGTCACATTTTTACTATAAAACCAATCGATTTACGTTAACATTAAAAAGTCTTTCGATATATTTTTTTACATGGCTTGTAGATTCAATTAACGACACACTACTTACTACTTTAGTCATAATTTAAGCCTAAAAATCTTAATAAAAAAATTAGAAAATTGTATTTAAAATAAGGTATATATATAAAAAAATTTAATCAACAACATTCAACATATTTTAATTAATAAAATGTTTAAAATAACCTAAAGCCTGATTGCAGAGCGGCGACCACATCACCTACCGACTTACGCAAGTACTCACCAGACATGAAATTTTCAAGGAGTTTCAATGAGCGCCGATTTGAAATTGAACAAACATCCCGGTGCAATCCTTGCATCTCAAATCGAGGGTCCATTCAACATACTTTTGCTAAGTATCCGTAGTGTTAGACCAAGCGGTGTACTAAGGATAAAAAACGACTTCTCTCTGCCGCCAATGGTGTCAGTTATGTTAACATGGTATGAAAATTCCAGAGCAATGATCTACTTCTGTGAGAATGTAATATCTCAAAATAAAACCACCCGATGGACTCAGCATATAAACGAAAATGTCAAATCGCAAATACAAACGCATCGCTGCATCAGTTAGAGGCAACCGGTCAATACATGATCGATTGGCCTTAAGGATTGTGTACACTCAGGGTGAGGGGCATGAGTGACTTTCGAGAAATCGGCAGAGCGGTGACACGATCGGCCAAAAACATTGTGAGGTGTCGGGAGAGAACAATGTCCCAAACGCGCGGGATGCGAAGACTATGTGGAGAATTGATTACAGAAGCCACAGTCGATGTTAATATCCACATGTTGTCACTTTGAGGTTTATATAGTAGGTAAACGCCCGTCACATCCGTTTACACTACCCCTATGTGCGGTCAGGACTATTCAGGAAGATTTTTTCCCGAATAAAAAGAAAACAACATACGAGTACTTAGAAAAATAATGAAATGATTAAATAAATCATATATGTTTAAAACCTCCACCTTTTTCTATTTCTATCGATTCTTATGAATCATGCCCCACATCCTTATATCGACAATTATTCTTATCCTTATACTGAAAACATTAGTAAACCGTACGAGATTGTCATTTTTTAAATATCTTGGATTTCAAAAACCTCTGGTATAAATAAGGTGGTTCACCATACGAATATATTATCACAAATATTCGTGCTAAGACCTCTGTACTAATTTTCTACTTTTATATCTACATACATGATATGTTATCTCTTGATAAAATAGCTCCAATGTACGGTATTATCCAATTTAGCTAGATATCTGCTTGTTCCCTAAAAAGCTATGTTGACCAAACAAATCCATATTTCGCATTCAATATTTATGATGTACATGACCGCCATATCAGGGGCTTTCCACGCATTTCCACAACATTGAACGTCCATAAACTAAACACAAAAAGGGACACTAGACCCTTTTCTGTAAAATATTAGATGTATAAATTGCGTGTTTAAAAATAAGCTTACAATTTATGATGTTGAGTCATGCGTAAAAACGTATTTACAACGAGTAAAAATACTGAAATATAATACAAAAAATCTAAGCGTACGTCACATAAAATGGACTTAAATTTATTTATATCAATATAATTTGATGTTTAGATATGCAAAATCATTAAAGGTAGGATTCGGATTCTGACAGTGGCTGCTGTGTCGCCGTTGTCGATCAAAATGACTGCCTGACTCACGCCTTAAAGTCGATCAGTATTCAATGAAACGTGAAAGCTTAGAGTTTTTTTTTTTCAAAAATAAATCAAAAATTTGATAATCCGACCAAGAAATAAAGTCATCAAATAGCTTACAAGATTAGTAAGTCCTAAATGATAGTAGATGGGTCGTTTGCAGAATAACTGAAAATATAATCACTAAGGCAAACGTGCTTTTTTAATAAAGAACACAATTCGACAAAGAGTTGAAAAATAAAATGTTTATTTATTTGTTGCATATCTAGAAAAATAGTCCATCTTTTTTGTATATAAAATTTGTAAGAAAATGCTTTGTATATTAAAACTACCGGACCCATCCTGCTTCACCCAGGTGCGACTTATATTAAAACCTGGCGGATTTACTCAAACTTTTAAACGCTATCTCACCCTCTTAGTAGTGAGAAATATCAAAAAATCAAAAGTGATTACTTATGTCAGAAAACAAACTTAATTAGGAAAGTCTTTTTATATAGTATATAGATAGAAAACAGAAGTGATTAGGTACTTTAAATTTAAACAAAAGTTTTATATTTTACTTTGGAGTTAAGTGGTCAATATCGACTTTATAACTGAATATTTGCACACAGTCCTGTAATCCAGGTTTTACACCTTTAAAGTATTTCACTTTACTACGCGACTATATTGCTTGTCGTAAAACGTTGAACAAAATAAAAGGTAAACAAATTTTATACTGGAGCTACAAAGATGTTGGGTTGAGTTTACAGTGTAACTGCCTACACCTACTTATATTGAAGATTTATATACAGATAGTAGATATATATTTATGTAAGTCATTAAAATATATATTTTCTATATCATGATTTGATGCGCAGAAGCCAATCGCTCAGCAAGCATGCTAATCGAGTCATCAACTCATCAAGTCTTTTAATGCTACTTTTATATCACATATATAGTGCCAATATCAAGTTGTAGCTCTTAGAAATATAGCGAATACTCTGTTGATGATAATGCATAAGACCTGCTTAATGTCTTGCATCAATTATCTATACAGTGCTAGTTGTATAATGTTGTCTATATGATTTATCGAATACTCTCTTTAATTCTAGTTATTACAAATGTAATGTGTACTCAACATTTCCACCCCAGCCCCATACCTGTTCAGTTCAGCTAATCAACCTGCATTATTTATTCTTCCCACGTACACTGGTGGTCGCTTAACGATCACCTACTACCCGCAGTCCGTAGAATGAGTTCTGTTTTGAACCGAATTGACTACGATTCGTAAAGGCAGTTTTGTAGTCAGATAAAATCATAACATTTTCGTTTTTATGATTTTATTTCTTGTTGTTAACGTACCAGATGTGTATTGTGTGCTGTTTTTTAGGGTTCTGTATCTCAAAAGTAAAAAGAAGCCCTTATAAGATTACTTTTATTCTTGATTTAACTTCTTATACGCTTTCAAAAGTTAAGAATTTTTTTTTAGAAAAGCTCGGAGGTACCAAATTAAAATTAATATTAAATACTCAGGTCCACGGTCCTTTATGGGCCTGAAAAAATCCTACTTGTAAATAAAAGCACTCTAAGTATACCTCCGTTTATGTGTTTTTTAACGTTTTTGCCGTTTTCGCAAGGAAATCAAAACTTATGGGATACCTTCCATTGTGTTAGAATTGTGAAATTTGACCTGAAGCAAAGTATCACCAGTATAGAAAACGACCGAAAAATGCAAATTTCTAGTTACTATTTTTTTTTTAAATTATTTTTAGAGACAGTATGATAAAATCCTAAACTACAAGAGATACAACATCACAATGTGAGGAAACTTTAGCGTTTTGTTTGTTAGCAATATGTCTGAAAAACAAATTGGTAAATCTGAAATTTGAGTCAAGAGTGATCTTTCTACGAAAATCAACAAGATTGATTATCATATTTTTTAAAGACATGAATAAAAATTTATTTGAAAATCATTATTTTGTAGGACATGAAAAAAATCTAAACAGTGGATGTCAGTCTAATTCAATGATAGCTTTTTCGTACATTTTCATTTCGCACGGAACCCTCGGTGCGCGAGTCTGACTGTCCTGTTGCTATTTTTAATATAACATACGCTGACCTAATAATATTGCTTTTAAAAATAAACAAAACACTAAGTGTAAACAACTATATATTTACACCACATGTACAATTTTAAATGAAATTTTTTGTTTTGTCGCAGAACACTGCAGTCGTTGCAGGATCCTGCTAGACTTTTCCATTTACGGAATGTTGTGCGATTTTAAAAGTGTCTAAGCAAGTAATTGCTCTGCCAGTTACCATCAGGTGGATTTGTGAGCTTACTGACTGAGGCAATATAGACTCACTACCTGCTATGCTTCGTTTTGATGCTTAAGTTAAGATAAATAAATTAGAATTTCTAAGTATTCTTTGATTGTTTATTTTAAAATGTCACTGCTATTTCAATAAAAAGCCTGTATACTCTAAATATGGTGCATTTTTTTCTTTAAAAAATAAAACAATAAAAGCCTAGCGATAGTCATCTATAAAAACTATAATAGACTTTTTTTATGCTAAACTTTTCTGTCAAATTTATGCAAGTTTTTTTTTCGGCATGTCCCACGTTCGTAGCCTGGGAAAGACCTTCACAACAAAACCGGGGAATGCAAGTCTATGCAATTTTCAGTATTAACAAATGAGATAATAAAGACTGAACAAAAATAACTTCTAAGACCTCAAAATGAAATTTTACTTAAGCGTAGATACTAACCAACTTTACCTAGTAAGATCCATGTTATTGTATTCATCCTACGTGTATAAATAACAATAAATATCATTGCTCACTCTGTTTCTAAATCCCTATTTATTCAAAGGAAATTAGGAGTTCAAATTAATACAAGTATTTACTGACAAAATATTAAATATATCATGGCAATATATGGTAGGATTTAATTACCGTTTGATCTGAGAAACAAAAAAAAATATATATATATATATACTGCCATTAAATTGTACTGTCACTTTTTGTACGCACAAAGATGAGAAACGAATGTATAAATATCTAATTAAAAATAAATAGGTAATTCATTTAGGTAATCATTCTGATCTAAAGTAATAGAAGATACACAAATTTAGGAAATTTGACATGATTCCGACAAAAAAAAATGTTTTATACCATGATTGTACCAGTATTACACTTTGTAACATCCCCGCCACGTGACTAGCTACATCCTTTTGATCTAAATTTTAAATCCTCTGTCCACACATGCTGCCCTACTGTCTAAAAGTCCTGTTTAATTGCTACCTCGTTATTTTTGGATTATTTACAGAGTGAACACGTTTTTAATCAGTGCCTATAATACCCCTAGCTGAATCGTCAGAGGACCGATGTAATAGTAAAATAATTGGCACATAATGATTTCTATTTGGGTGTTCTTGATTAAATAAACATACTTTACTATAAGACGAAATATAGATACGAGTTTTTATAATAATAAAAAATGTTCAAATACTGTATTCAAATATGAGAAAATAATCAGACAAATTTAATGTTTGATGCTTTTATTTGTGACATTATTTTAAATGTCCAATGCATGCACATCTGTAAATAAAATAAAACTGAGGATTTCGTTCAAAGTTATGAACAATAATATGTTGCTATTTATTTTAATAAATTTTGAGTTGTCCGCAGTATGTATAAAATATTTTGAATATATATTGTCTAAATTATAGCATAATAAACAAATGGACACAAAAAAATAATGAAAAATCATTTTTGTCTTAATTTGAAAAAACGACCTTTTTCAAAATATGCATATATCCGAGTTAAGTCCGTTGCTACCTTACATCTAAATGTCCCCATGTCAAACATATTTTTTTATTCTGCGCATCCCTAAAGAATTAATCCTTCTGCTGTATTTTATAACACAACAACTTAATTTTGAACGCCACTCTCTTACAAAAAACAATTTTTTTAACATAATTTGAAAAATTGTAATTAATTTTAAGCCATAAGTGATCCAATTCTTTACTCAGCATTTTTATCCTCTATAATGTCCCACTGTCATAAAATCCCATTTTTCATAAGGTCATTAATTTGCTATGTTTGTTCCTGACCTACTAAATGATATAAATTTTCTTGTTTCCAGAGTGTTGCCTCGTTTTCCTATTCAGAGAACATTTCTTCTTTAGATCAAATGAAAGAAACATAAAACAAAGTTAGTGACATTGACGTCATTTACTGCTCCTTCCCAAGGTTTCTGTCGTCATTTATGAAATTGTACGTGTCGTGATCCTCTTGATTATTATAAAAATGACTGATAATTATTTAATATTTATATTGCGGAAAGCTATACATGCATATACGGATATATCACACAGTTCTTGAGTCCGTGTATATATTTTATATTTTTTACATGTGGTATAAAGTTGGTGTATTAATTATTAAAATAAATAAATTATCAATTCTAATTATAGTAAGTATATAAATTACAAAAAGTTTTCTCTTTGGCTCCTCTTGGTAGATTTCTTTCCAAACAAGTCGCGGTGGTAGGCTCGTTTTTTTTTGCGAACTCATATAGCTTATAAACAGACCTGTTGGATTAAGGTTTTATGTAATATCACTCGTTAACACTGTTCATCTTAGAAAAAATGTAGGGCAGCCTTGAGATAAAATGTAAAGCAATATATTATTTAAGCTGATAAAATTTAGTATATACCATGACAACTATAATCGTAAGAATTTTTCCACTATTTCATAATTGTCTATTATTTTTTGTTTAACTTCTTGTATTATGTTGTACTAATAAGCTACATAAAAATAACAAATTAATTTCATTAAAAGCACCCCTTTATGAATCTCATTAAAGTCAAAAGAAACTTCCAAAAACGAATTATATCAAAGTATTCGTTTATTGATTTAAAAATAAACATTTTTATGTACGTTAGGTCCGTAGTAGTCAACGTATAGAGTATAAGCATCTCACATTCGTATTTCAGTTAATTCGGGTTCATTGTATGGCATTTTTCGCTTGTGTAATCTTGTTAAGCAAATCCAAGGGAGGCTGCGTGACACGGGTCGTTGGATTGTGTTAACACATACCTTTTTGTAGTGTTTCCTGTTTGTTGGACATAACAAATACATTATTTTAATAATATTTCTAATAGTTTACCCTGATTACCTCATTGTTTATACTTACAACTAACGACAACAATAATATAATAATTTAAGATTAAGCATTAATTCCCAAAGATATATTTTTTTCTTTATTCACTTGCCTTTGTATGTTGTAGCCAATGTAACCAGTGACGGCGCCATGAGCTCTTATAGCAGTTTTTTTTTCAATAATTTTATATTTAACACCAGCCGAGCGAAGCCTAAATGTAAGGAATATTTAGACATTTTACTAGTTATGTCGTGTTCTTTCAAACATAATCATTTAGTAGTTTTGATTCATGTAAGTTGTGATCCAAGGGCAGAAGAGCGACTGTTCGCCTTTTCTCAGGGTAAGCATTTTTAATGATATAGGATCTTCTTAAAGATGATTAACCTACCTTCACCAGCAGTGTAACTAGTATATAAGCTATTATCATCATTAGTAGGCGATTGTGCTCACTGCTGGAAATAGACTTCCCTTATGTGATGCTGCAGTCTTCGGTTCCATGCCAAGTTTATCCAGTTTCTGCCCGTAAGCCGGATCACTGCTTATGATGATATAATCTAAGTCGGTGTTGATAATGTAACCATCAACTTTTTTTTTGATAATCTGGGTAAAAATCCTACATCGGACTATCAGCTGTTGAGAGAGCAGCGACCCTGGTGTGTCAGATTCCTACTGACTAAAAACCCCAGGTGTCCTTGCAATCACTCCACCCGGGCTTGGCGATCCAGTTTCTTCCAGACGCGTGGAATGCGAACAGCCTATTTAGACGTCGTCCATGGGAGGGGTAGGTATAAAGACCCCACTCCTCCAAACTTTTCTCATGAGCGGCACACTGACACTACGCCGCCTCTCTCTTATCTGGGCAGCAGGTCTCAACTCTACTGCCCGGATGCAACCACCAACTATTCACACTTTTGTTCATCAACCATCAATCACCTTCGTGTTTGGAATCACTGTTTATTCATTTGATTTGTAATTTAAACTTTTTTTTTATAATTTACAAGGTGACCTCAATTACACCTGGTGGAGAGTGAAGATGAGTCCAACGATAAATCGCGTACGCCCAACAAATGCCAGTCCACTCTTCTCAAAAAGACTCCCAAGTCACAATAAGATCTTGGAAATATGATCGCTGGAAGCATATTCCACTCTTAAGCTGTTCGCATGATAAATGTAGAAGCGAATCTTCTCTTCAATGAGATAATACAATAATTAATCAAACAATTACAACTTAGTACAAATTGTTGGTTATTTTAAATTACAATACTAAATCGTATTACAGACAGCCAGAACAAATGTTAAATTATTCCTAATTGAGATCTAATGACTACTATACAGGCTGATTTTATAGACGAGGGAGATATTCAAGGAGGATATTCAGCATTCGATTCTAATCTATACTAATATTATAAAGCTGAAGAGTTTGTTTGTTTGTTTGTTTGAACGCGCTAATCTCAGGAACTACTGGTTCGAATTGAAAAATTCTTTTTGAGTTGAATAGACCGTTTATCGAGGAAGGCTTTAGGCTATATAGCATCACGATGCAATTATTAGGAGCGAAGAAATAATGGAAAATGTAAAAAAAAAACGGGGAAAATATTTCATCCTTGAGGGCTTCCATTGCGTGCGCTGCAAAAACGGTTCAAGATATCAATAATATATGTAAGAAAGAATTATTCCTCTTGAAATGATCTAAAAAAATGTCCACGACAGTATATGTCTATCTTTTAAGATTAAGTCACTAGAACCGTTTTTATGGTAAACAAATTTGGTCGAAATTAATGCATTATTTGTTAAGAGTTGTATCAACGTAATAATATTAATCTTTATCCAAATAAATGTGTTGTTGATTAAGAGTATTAATTGTGAACAAAATTGTCTTTGACATCACTTAATTTCAATGAACATCTTAGAAGATATTACAAAACCTTACATAGCAAAACAACGTTTGCTGGATCAGCTAGTTCCAAATATATAGCTGTAGCGCGCATTCCATAGATGCATAAAAAAGCATTACCTTGCAATACTAGGGCATTTAAGACATATATTGATTTAAATTTTGATCCTATTAGGATCCTGATCCCCTTATTTAGTTAATTACCAGATATTAAGTCAATATATTTATGAAAAGTTCAAATATATTAAAATAATGCTTTTTTTGCTTTATATGGGATGCACGCCACTGATATACAGGAATAGTGATATCTTAATATTTCCATTAAAACAAAGTAATTTATAATCATCATATTAAGGGGCAATTACACACATGATAGAATAAATAACAATTAATTATTAAGTGGGTATTTTATCTCTCTTAATCTAGGATAAAGTACGAAAGGGTAAAGAGTTAAGTACCTGTTTGCCTAAAATTACGTCAAAGGAATTTTATTGGCATGTAGCCATTCAATCGTGCACCACACGCGCTTCGGTGTCCAAACTTTTTACGGATCAATTCTCATTTGTTCATCAATGTTTCTTTATGATTTGTTAGGGAATATTATTATCTACATTTTTATTAGTCATAAGAATGTACAAGTTATTGTATTCTGAAACATCTCCCTCGTCTATAAACTCATCCTGTACAAGGGGTTTTACGTCTAATAACTTTTGTGAAAAACCTTGGATCTTTTAAGACACAATAATTATATAGCAAAATCGAAATGAAAATAATACAGCAAGTATTTTAAATTTCGTGACTATTCCTGTATTGAAAAGTTTGTACGTGCGAAGATCTGTGTGTACTTTAAAATCTTGTCAGTTTGTACTACACATGACAGCGGAGTTGGTGAGTTATAACGAGCTGAACTTCTATCCTCACTAACAAGTCAAGTGCCGGGCGGTTGAACCTTCGCCGACTGTCGCTCGAATATTATAATCGGCTTAGTTATAAACAATAAATTTAGTGCAGAGGAAATCGTATTTCGTCTTCCGTTTCTATTTCTAAAAGTCAGGTCACGCTTCATTGACTTAAAGACTATTTCCATAGTTTAATGGCACGGCACAAGTAAAGATTAAGGAATTATTATTTTTATATTTAGTTTTTCTTAGCCTGTATTTATATACGCTATCAAACCTAATAATCGCTATAGTTAAAGCAATTATGTTTTTGTTTTTTTTCAATCACACATATAGATATTGTCTCAAAGTAAGTTTTCTGATTGTTCTATGGGTACTGGACAAATACATATGCATATTTGTATATAATTAAAGACATATAAATATACATCTTGGCTCATGACAAACTAATGTATTCATTATAAAAAAGATTGCCGCAAACGAAACTCAAACCTAACCGAACCTTCAACGGTCTAAATCTAAAACAAACGAATATATTACTGTGAGATTGGGAGCTCTAATTGAAATCAAATAATTTAATAACATTTAAAAACAAATATGAATTTTTGTTGTTAATATTAAGTTTTACGGCTCTGGATAAAGTTCTTTTGAGTCCCAACGACCCAAGCGACGCGCAGTTCATCCCACGCCATCAGAAAAATTACCGAAAATCCCCCGGAGTACTTTACGATCCAGGCATCTTGAAGCTATCTCTACCCAACACTAGCCCAAGGAGCAAGAACAAGTCCAGAAGGTCACAATAATGACAAATCCGCAACTCACCGATGAACGAGACTGAGAGCACAAGCATTCGCATAAAAAGCTTAGACGTCAATCCCTGAAATTTTATAATAAAATATTTGCCCAATAAGTGATTTTATTTTATTCAAAAAACAAGATATCATAAATATGCTTTCAATGCTCACATTTGGTGCGTTTGCAAATACTAGTTTTGCATACAAAAATACTTATACCTATAAGGTTCGAAACAACAATCAATTGAAACTAACATAGACCCCTACCGTCGTATCTTATAAATATTCGTTATGAAAGTTTGATATTTGAGTTTAGATTTGTGTTTTAACTGGTTTAGTTAATTTATAAGAATTAGTTCATTTTTTATTTTCATAATATACAATATGTTAAAATTTACTAGAGATTATGTCTTGAGCTTTGGTAATGTTGTTTTTAATTTAGTATATAATAAAGGTGAAAATTATGTAAATATCGGTAAGTACAAAATACATAATATACAAGTGATTATAACTATTTTATTGAAGTAAGGAAGAGTTCCACAATTCATCCTTCACCGACAAGTTCCTTTCAGTATCTATTTTTGAAAAACTTTATAAGATCAGTAAAATACCTTGATACAATGCAGTGAAAATATCTACTTAAGAGAGGAAATGTATTAACATCGATCGACATGCCCTGACAATATATACAATCCTCACTCGAGGCTTTCACAATAAAAGTTAAGTGCCCCTTCCCTCCCTGATCTTAACAGTTACGTGAGGTATTAAGAATTTAGTAGCAACATAGAGGGTCGCGTCACAGATTCCATACTAGGCTTTTGTTCTGTAACCGCTTTTGGCGGGTCTTGAAGTTTCAGTATTAAAATTTTCAATATCTTATATTGACAGCATTTTGATTGTTACATCTACTGTACGAAGATCAACAACCGATATGGGAATAGAGCCTAGATAAAGTAAGATCGACGCAGAATAACAATACCAAGACCAATAAAGTGAATAGGACATATATATATATATATATATATATATATATATATATATATATATATATATATATATATTATATTATATTTCAATAGCTTACATTACAATTAACACGCTGTTATTTAAGAAAAATTACGAGAGCTAGTCGGCTCATAACTGTTGTCACTTCTTTCCGATCCACTACTACATTTTTTTTATTATATTATTTTATGACACCCTGTTTTACAAACGTATTTTAATTTTTAAAAAGCTTTCAAACACTAATGAATGATGTACCTGCAATTGATTTAACAAATTACAAAAAAACCTTTATTCTAGCAAAACTTAAAGTTACAATCTCTTTTGTTTCAATTTATTCCAAAATTAACAATTAAGACCACAAACAAATTAAAATTATTTATATTGGTATAATTGATTTGATCTAAATTACTCATATTTACAAATTAAATATATATGATTCTAATCCGTATTGAAAATTAGAAAATGTTTAAAAAAATTCATATATCACTCTACCATAACATTACCTTTAAAAATTAATTTTAGATAGAGCTTTGTTGGGTTGTAATCTCGAATGGACCTTCCATTGCATAAACAGGACGTGAGAAGGATCAACATCTAAAATAAATTATGTACCCAATCAATTTTAACTTATAATGCAAAAATATCCTGTTATTAATGTGCCTGTAATAGTTTTGCAACTGTCGATTAAATTTATAAGGAGTATAAAGTAAGTATCACTATATAAATAAAGAATATCCAGCCGCAATATAACATTTTAATTCGTACTAACATAGGCTACAAGTGCCGACAGAATTACATGTATAAACAACCAGGAGCCATCCCCTTACAAAGATCGTAATTTATCGGAGGGTAGCAGACACATTAAAACGAGGAAAAAAAGAATAAGAATGAAACTCCTGTAGTTATTTAGCAGTGAAGTAAAATCGCTAAAAATACGTGAAGTTATGCCCGTGAAAGGTTTTGCCAGTGTTTCTAGAAAACAAGAAAATGTGATTACGTAGCACTCCAATGTTCATTCTGAACATAGGTTTATCAGAACAGTGTAATTATCCACAGACAACTAACTATAGCTTAAGCAACGTATATATGGCGCCGGAATATCGTTCAAGTTGATTTATGATAACCTCTTATTCGCTATTAACTTATGGAGTTCGTTACACGCACGTAGTGATGCCTAATCATACATGGATTAATGTCGATAAATTCCTTTATTTAAATTGAGATAGTTTGAAGGATATATTTTGATATTAAATACCCATTTCCACGTAGGCTTAATGACAATTGTTTTAATTTTAACCCAGTTTCAAAATTTATGCCAGTTGTTGTTTTATACGATAAAGTATAAAATTAGTACTCTCTTGTAAGAATTTCTACAGGCACAATAATACATTTTATACTTTTAACATTATTTGAAATGTTTTTTTGAACATGTAAAAAGGCCATGGGCACATTTAATTAACAACTATCATTGTTGTTTCTTTTCCCATTCTCATAATTATATTTCAACTAAAAGTTTGACGATCAAGGTTCAAGGATCAAGGTAACATCGTTTATAATGTACGATATTATTTTAACACAAACATGTTGGCAAATTTGTAAAATTAATTTTGTAAAAGTCCTACTCCATTCTCTGATTTATGTGTCGATAAAAATATTCCCATCCCTATTATAGCCACTTTACATTCAACGCCTCTCAGGGCGACGGAGAACGACTAATCTCTTGATATATCGACGCTCACCTTCCTTCATCTGAAGCAGATCCCAAAAAGTGCTCCTTTATTACGTAACGTGGATTATGTGTCCCGCACAGGCCTTGGGGATACAAAGCCTCCGAGTATTCCTGTATAATGGACCTCTCTAAAAGTGTTAAGGTGTAATGTATAGACTTAGCAGCCAGGATTTATTGTTAAAATGTCCAAAGTAAACAACTGGCGCTATGCACTGCCTAATAAATTCAAAGTAATTGATTCGTAATATGCTATACTAAAACTCTGTTGCTTGCTTGATAGCTAAACAAAAGTGTTTTATAAAAATAGTACATAATAGTTAAAAACGTAGTCTTAGAGACTTTTGCCGTGGTAGATGGGGTCCAACACGGCTACTATTCATTTATAACTGTCAACACTTCTCTGTCAAAACATATTAAGGGATATAAAAGCACGCATTCAGTAGACAAAGTAATTACAGACAATCACAGCCGATTTGGTATAAGAAAAAAAAATTGTTTAAATTTATTTCTATCAATGGATTCCCGTCCCCTGATAATCACTAACGATTTTGAACTATACTATATTTCTTATCAGGTGTGGTTTAGCCATTATGTCAGAACAGTATAAAAAATTAAAATAACAATTTTTTTTTTTGTTTCTGAAAAATAACAACCGCTTAACTATTGTTGATGATATCTTCACCATTGCCTATCGAATTTCTGGCCTTCATTACAAATTTCAGTAATAAGGTATTCTTCAAGTCAAAAATGTTTTCAATTAAACTCTGACATAAACTTTCTGGAATATTAAAAAAGACAAACGTTTTAATTTTCTTAGGTAATAATTATTTGCGAATTTTCCGTAATGGAATTTAAAACAAAATCTCAAAAAGGTTGCAACAAGTCCAAGTTTACAAAACAAACATAAGTTGGTTATCTTGAGCCCGGAGGCGCATCCCGGAATAAGTTTGACAAAGCATTTATTGTTAGCAAGAAGTCTCTGATCCCGAGACGGGCCGGGTCTCATACGATAACGACTTCGACTCGAAGTAGATACTTCCGTGCATTGTACCTAAAGTCTAAACGCAGTTTGGAAGTCATATATCATGTTGGAAATCTTGTTTCAAATGGTGTTTGTCAAATTTAATATAGTAAATTAACGCTGAAAAAACACATGTTTATAAAATCCTATATGAACATTTACAATTGGTACTATAATTTAAAAAGCTAATTTTAACCTAAGAAGTGTTAAAATTTAAAATTTACTACTCTAGTTTGAACAAAAATTAAATAAAGTTATTATTTAATTTGTGAATAATGTGTAATTCATGAACGACAACTATCAAAGGACGAAAATCTCCATTGACAATCACCGTCATCATTTCGGCCCACATATACCAAGGCAAAAATTCTCCCTAGGTAATTGTGCTTACGCAAGCTAACCTCGAAAGACGACAGGATGAAGCAAGTCACTATGATGGTATTTACACTTGTGTAATGATGATTTTTTTTCTAAACACATGCATTATTTTTTTTAGGGTATAAATATCTAATTGAAGCATAAAGACTTTTTGTTTCCCTTGTTTTCAAATGAAACAAGCTTGATTTTTATAAAACGCTGTGAATTGTATTGAAATTAAATGCAATGGTAGTTACTTTATCGAACTACAGTAAAAAATAAGAATCAGATTGTAATCAACATATACATATCTATATCACCAAAAAATGTCGCTTAAGCCAAATAGCCTTTCACCCCTCGATATTACTTACCATTCGTAATCCAATAAACCTTTAATAATGTAGATAATATTTTGTGTTCAAAGCTATCCCGCGATCTATCTCGTGACCTATCTCAACTGGCAGGGTATATATTTCCTTCAGATAGCGTCCCGATGACTGAGTACTACGCATTATGCTAAACTGGAACCATTTCTTTGGAAACTATTCGAGGGACTGGATTTATCTGGTTTCATATTTCACAAAATACCCAGTTCTGTTTCAGTACCTACCATTTCGAGTGGTGAAAGGCTATTTTGTTTAAGCAACATTTTTTGGTGATATAGTAATATATATATATATGTGTGTGCGTGTTTGGAATCGGTAAAAAACGCTGATTAATAATTAACGTTCATTCTCTCTCAAAAATATGTGCGCGAAAAAGGGCACGTATTACAGTTGTTATAATATCAAACATCATTTAAGGCATAGGTTAATTTTGGATCTCAGACATTAATATAACTAATATCTCCTCTTCTATTCGATCATTTGTGACAAAACATTTTACCAGGCTACTGTGAGGGCAGCGATCCCGGTATGTCAGATTCCTACGAATTAAAACTCCCGGAGTGTCCCTCCAATTGCTCAACCCGGGCCTGGGAAACTAAATTCATCCGAACGCCTGGGAAACGAAAAGCTTTATTAACTCTACCTCTCTGGAAGAGGAGGGGTGGAAATAGTCCACCCCTCCAAAACCTCTGTCTCAGGCGGCGCGCTGCCCACTGCGCACTGCCTCCCTCTCATCCGGGCAGCAGACTCCCTCAAGTCTACTGCACCGGGCTATTGTCACCGGAGGATGTTGCTCTCGCTACGGGCGAACGCGTCCCTTCGGCGACGGTGACTGTAGCAACTTTGATATATGGAAGAAAATTTCAATAACAATGTTCTATTTGTTTGTTTTGTCATTAGAAGTAATTTTTTAGACATTATTCTGTTTATACGATCCAAATTAATGATTTCGGATATTCGATAACATTTCTTTTTAAGCAACATTTTTGCCTTTGAGTTGAAAGGATGTCTTAAAGGAATAATTTATACAAGGAAAATATATTTTAATGAGCAATTGAAATACGATACTTCTAAATTACTATGAGCTTTTTAATATGTAAAATTATTAATTAATAGGCAGGAAACCGATATCATAATGTAGATGATAAAAGTAAAAAATTAAGGAAAGAAATCCCCATTACAGATGTTTTTTAATTGTCACATTTAATTATAGTTATATCTTTCACAATATTAATAAGATTTATATCTATTGTAGTACTAGGGATAACATGATTTATTTTGCTTTGTTATTAACACTATTAAGACTGAATAAAGGTATAGCACATACGGATATAGGGAATAAAGAGAGGGGGGAGGTAAATATAACTATTAATAAATACTGCAAGATAATATATAAAAAGTCATAATATTTTAAAAAATTGGTTCCATATAAATATATATATTTTTATATAACTAAACTTAAAAATAGTCAAAATGACTGTTCTGGGCAATTTAGTGTTAAATCCACAATATTTATTACTATCTTGTATTAGTAAAAATATATTATTATTCAGAATAAAAAAATATTAAAAAACAAAAACATTCTAAGACAAATAATAAAGACCGGTAATTTTTACCGGTTCGGTAAATGTAGTATTAACAACATTTCATATTAATGAGTGCCATTTTATTTTTTTAATATACTTTTGATTACGAAGGAGATGACATTTCTTGTGTTTGTCTGGAATAGTTACAAAATGCTTGTTAAATATCTGCTTCATAATTTAATGTTTACATTTTTCGTATGGTTATTTAGTCTCTTGTCATAATTAAGTATTTCGGTGAATACAATACAAAGTTATACTACCAAATCCGAAGCTATTAATTATTATTTCAACTATATTATCATTGTATCGCGAACAAAAGGCTAAAATTCGGTCTCACAAAATGTCACTGGAGTGTGTTCACAAAACAATATAATTTATAAGTCTGGATAAACAAGAGCATTGTGCTCCGTACAGAGCGTTGTCTACTCCAAATCTGCTTCGTGAATCCCTTTTCATGAAAACGACAGCTTAAAACCTCATTTAGTGGGTTCTCAACGCTTCTACCACTTAAACGTTATGGCCCAAGAAAATTGTCGCATAATTTAAATAACTTTGTCGAGTCCTTTCCATTGTCTTCGGTTTCTGAGGCGGAGACGACCTCGAGTGCATAAATCTTCTCGTCTCTCAAAAGCGTCTTCATTTTTGTAAAAGGTATTTACGCCGTTGTCTCTTTGGGATTGTTTCAAGACAGCTGCCTGTGTTATTAAACAGAAAATGATGGAATAAATCTTTGTCGTTTTAAAAGTATTACAACAGATTTTTCATCAATCTTTTAAAGATAAATCCAGTTGAAAATATAATATTAATTCTATTTATAACCTCTGCACACGGAATATCGCTATATTAACTGATAAATCGTTTCTAAAAGTAAATTTTAAACAAGCTTAGCACAGTTTTACTGTATATACAAGCGCGACACGCACTTTAAAATTTTCTAATTCTTACCTCTGCCTTGTCATAAGACTGTGAAATTATATTTCAGTATGTTTTAGTAGTTTTAATGAGTAGTGTATTTTAGTCTTTAGGCAGTGTAGTATAATTTTGAGCAAGATGGCATGGCGAAAGCTAATGTTGACGAACAGTATCCTATTTCTGGAAAGTTGCAGTCAGTTATTGGAGTCCACTGAAAAAAGTGATAAGGACGAGCTTATTCTGAAACACCCATGGCCAAGGAATGTCACTATTTTGGCCTTTTCTATCATCTACTCAGAGTTAAATTCTAAAAAAAAATTAATTCGTATAAACTTTAGGTTAAAACCTTTATGAGGAAGCCTGCATGTCATCTAACAAAATATCACGTATGCCCTCAGAACGATTATTATCTCTGTCATTGGTCACGTTGGACACAGTACATGGGCGAAAAGTACACATGTAAGAGATGTTTACATACAGCCACGAATGTACTTTTTTTTGTATTTCGGGGGAAATCCATAATGGACTGCCATGGCAACGTGCAAATTTGTTTTTTCCTGGCTTTGTTCTCACTGCCTAAAACTCATCTGCAGTTATCTGCATTGATAATACACAAAGTCTCTAACCCATATTAAAATCATTCCTCTTATTATTTATTCTTATACTAAGTACGAATATTACAAGATTTTAATATAAAAATCTAGATTAATGCCATCTATTGGCCTAAATTGGTACTACAACTATATTATGAAATATAGTTGTAGTACCAATTTAAATATGAATTTAGTTTATGTTAATTATTTATATTTTAATTTAATAAAATTCTATTTATATTTCCCATTAATATTCTGTGTCTTCCTCTTTACTCTAATTCTATTGTAAATTACTCAAAAGTTATATCTATTTTTAAGTAATCGATGTTGAGTTTTAAAATATGCACTCACTTTGACGTTTATATATTTTCTTCTTTTTTAACACTGTCCTGACAAAGTGACTACATTGCACCTGATAGTAAATACAGTGTAGTCTAAGATGAAAGCGACTATCTAAGGACAATAATCTATTGAATCTCCGTCGTCTGGTCGGCCCACATACCACGAACGAAGGTCTAGATATATAAGTTACTGGGCATATACAAGTTGATCCTGAAATGCGATAGGCCAAAGGGAGTAACTATAAAATTCACATATATATATATATATATATGTGTTATATTATAACATATTAATAACTACAGTTTTTACTAACATTGTAACAATTATGATCTTTGTGATATGTCATTATTGTTTTAAATTGTCACTGAAAAATAAGTCTACGGTCCTTGCCGTGAGACTCAATCTAAAATGTAGAATATTACAATAATCTCGGTTAGTCGATAAATTTCTCTCGAAAGAATGCTCCGTTTCGATCCAGCCCTTGTCGCTTTTCTCCTTCTCGTGCTTATGACTTTTCACTGTACTATGTCACTCCAAATATTCTCAATTTTTATATAGCATCTCATAATTCAGAATTATCGTATGATAGGAAATGAATTAATTTATTAATTAATTACTTAATCTTTAATTAATTAGTATAATTAATTAGTATAATTAATAATAATAATTAATTAGTGTTACCTGATTTCTGGCTTCAAAAGGTTCATGGTTCCTACATGGGGCTCGGTATTCGCTTATACAATACAATACCTAAAGACATCTTGGAGTTACCACTATTGAAATTAAAAAAAAAACTATTACAACTAAATTGCTAAAAAAGGGATATTATCCATTAATGACTGTTGAATGATAAAAGTGCGTGGTCTTAATATATGCAATCGTTCTCGCGGGGCATTCAATCCTTTATATATTATACCTGTTATTGTACCTCATTATGTTAAAAGGAGCAACTACCAGAGTTTCTTGCCGGCTCTTCTCGGTAGATTCTGCTTTCCGAACCGGTGGTAGCTTCACTTTGTTTTTTTGACGATTCAAAAGTGCTTGGAAAGTAGGCCTATTTGAATAAAGTTTCATTTCAAAATCAATTAATTAATTCAAAAATCTACTGCAATAATACTTAATACAAAATATATTATAATAATAATTATTATTATTGAATAAATATTACACTGACAAATAATTACACATTACAAATGTGTAAATATAAGAGGGTATAAAAGGCATCCAGGTATATCCAAACAGTTCCTAGACTTAATTGGAAAGCCAACGGGCTCAGATGTATTTACTTAGTCCTCATACTGACCGCGCTGTTTATACAGCTCTTGTCTAACTTGTATCAAAGAGCAAAAGCGCTATGTCGTATAACCTATACCTTGATTAATTAAATGTTTTTTTTTTTATTCTATTTATTTAAGGGACTTTTACGTGTGTACGTATGTCAGCCCCATCGTACCCTAATACAAAGATACCTAACATATTACATATGGTGCCATTAATCTGAAAAAGCCAGACGCCTCATCAGATAATAGTTCTGTTAAGATTTTGTTAAACATCCCGATGTCAAATTAAATGGTTAAACAAATCAGCTTCAACATTTAATCGACAAATAAATATCGATACACAGGTGATTCTATTTCTGGTCACGGAATATTTATCATTTTTTTTTATATTCTGACAAATAATATTTTACTAAAAGTGTTTTAATTTAGTAATATCCATAAAAGAATAGTATAGCCTATAGCATGATAACTTGGCCTAGTTGTATCAACTTGCATTATATTAAATCAAAATTCAACGTAGACGTTTGACATCTAAACTGCTTCTCAATTAACGTGATAGCAAATCTGGGAGACTTCATAAACTTTGTACGGACGTAACTCAAACAAATTGGTTAATGGAGCTTATTGAGAGCTGCCATCGCACCGCTAATCAATAAACATAAACGTCGTATTGAAGGATTTAGGCACGTAAAGCCGTGTGCTGTCTTAATCTCGAGAGGGGAAAGTTCAAAGACTTTCCAATTTGAATACAGAGACGGATTTTAGTAAAACTTTAATGCAAATAAAATAATTCCTTACCTTACTGTATCTTTGTAATTCATCTAAAATAATTAAGCATTACCTTTAAATTAAAATTTTGAAACGCTCTCAAACTTAATATTGTATATCCTATATTTGTAGCTTATTGCTTGAAACATTCAAATAAGCTCAAATACGATATTTCTACTATAAGTTAGAGAAGAGTTGAGAATTCTGATGCTTACAGATAATGCTGATGAATCAGGCCCAGCTTTCTATGTTAATGTAATATCATTGAAATCACAAGATATTAAATTTAGAATCGAAAAACCCAGTGGTAGGGGTATACAATTCTTCAAGAACTAGAAAACAACTGATTATTATCAAGCAGCTGTAGAAAAGAATAAATTAAACGACTATATTTTTTCTAATTTTGCGTAATAAATTGTTTTTAATATACGTGAAAAGGTAATGTTTTGATTATAGTATAAAAACTTAGTTTTATTCGATAAAACTACGTTAAACATCCAAGCATCCTGAATGCAGCCCTGCATCAACCAAAACAGCAAAAAGGTGAAGCAGCACCTTTAGACAGAAGAAACACACAGGACGACATGAAGCGATTAGCGCTGGGGGTGCAATGAAGGCTTTCGAAGGGTATATATCTTTAAGAAAGATTAACGATCTTCAGGTACAAGAGCACGCCTGGGGTCGAGCTATAATTAAACGCAATGGATGGAGCATCCCCAAAGATTTAGAATGAGGGGTTAGCGTCTTGCTGAGTTATGATTTCACGCAAGACGGTGTGATTGGCACCCTGTAATGAACTCAGTGATTCGACTTTTTGATACGAAATGAGCAATCTTTGATATTATTTAGCGAATGACAATAATATGCGTACATTCACCGTCATGCTTTTATTTTGGCTGATTTAAATAATTCGTATTTTTTTTAATTGATATGGGAAATTTACCTCACTCCATAAGTACAGATAGTGCAGTCGGAAAATGACGCAAGCACTTCGAACTTTTTTTGGAGCAAATAGGGCTGATCACTTGCTGGATTGTGAAAATATCCCATGGTACGGCGCCAATGCAAGTGGAGGAACACCCTGGTGGTTGTAATCTTTATAAGTTCGGTACAACCCTGCTGATCTCATAATTACCGTGAAGGTCCATAATGATTTCCTCCAGGTTACCAAAAAAACAAGTCGGGTAACTACGAATATTGTCTATAGGCGACAATACATTGTCATTAACATGATTTCTTGAATACAAGAAGAAAGGGCATGAAGATGATAAATGTCGATAGAAGACCATTAGTTATGTAAATAATTAAACAAGCTTTGATGTACTAACATACCTAAACTCAAACAAGGTATGCTATGTAAGGGTTACCATCAGGCGCATCTTGGAGATGATGAAGAATAAACACGGGTTGATCATCGCAACGAGTCACTAACTATGACGGACTTCGCATGTATGGAATATCTACTATCGATACCCAAACAGATTCTGAAGCTCTCCCATCTCATCACTCGTTTAGCACAGCCCAGAGGTCGCCTATCAAGTATTAAAGACTAATTGAATGAAGTATCAAACCTATGGACGTAAACTATACCTAAATGTCCAGTTTCAGAAACAATTCTTTGAATGTAAACACTTATTAGTGATCTAATACATTTTAAAATTTAAATAGCCTTTTCGAAACTGTGTGAAATAGTACTTTAGTTTTTAGGAATAGACTTCTTTCTCAGGACTGGCGAAGTGTCGAAGAAATTAACATTATATTGGGAGAGCCGATATTGGTTAATGCAAAAAGAATTTACATATTTATACAGTTGTCACTTCACCAGAAGTGAGTTTAAACAATATGATGACCTGACAAGGCTAGCATAGTCATCAAGGATGCACTAAAACCTCGTTAATACAATATATTTGATTTAAAAAAAATCAATTTCAATTTATCTATATTAATTTTAAATTTATAAGCAAAGGCTTTCGAGACATTATAAACAATATTATTGTGTAACGAATGTACGAATATGGTAACTGAAGATTCGAGAGACATCCCTTGAAGATTAAATACTGAAAAAGGTCACATTTCTTCTGCGCGCCGTAGAGCGTGACCACTCTGTCACATATATTACTCGCGAATCCCTCATTCGTCCCCTGTAAACGTTACGAAACTTCGCATTAGGCTGTACCCTTACCTATAAATTGTCTACAGCCTTATTTCTCTTTAAAACATCGCCCGCAAAATATGCAGTTGGACCAATCAATTTCTAGACCGTTTTTTTTTGTGGGGTGTAAGTAATTTGGTCATTCATTACTGCATTGTACTTTACTGTATGGCATTGTGGTAATCGTTAACTCAATAAGTTTATACTATAATATTGTTTTCAATAATCTGTCTTAGTGTTAAAGCTATTATATATACAGCGCATTTATATTTTTATTGAGCTATTTATAAAGAAATTAACATCTGGTACGATTTTTTTCTTTTTTCGCTGACTACTGCAATATATTGGTTTTCAAAATGGAATAAAAACATTGCGGTAAATTTTCAATATAAATAATATATTTTCAAGGTTTTTAATAAAGTCCTCGAAATCACAGGCTATAACTGTTTAGATACTTTTATCAAATAGGTTAAAAGCTAATGATCGCACAAAGCAAGGCTAATTCGGACAATACACAAACCACTTGTCAGTGGACTCGTCGATTATCGTGACCGCATTCAAATTCGGTACCATCCTTATTCACAATAATCAAAAATATGTCATTTTGTCAGCATCTCTCTTACTTTGTACTTTCAATATTAAGCAACAAATCAAAATCAGCTAAAAATATAATTAGAAAATCAGTATACGCTGATATTAAAAAACAAGAATCAGCTATAAGATTTTTGTCTTCGGCTCCAATCTGCCAGACTGTTACTGACTAAAAACGTCCAGGGTGTACCTCAATTCTTTCTTAGTTGGCTCTGGGGGACCGTATTTATCCTACAACTCTTTTTCGGCTCCATTTCTAATAGCTTACCCTGTAAATAGAAAGAGTCTACACATCCCAACGCCAGGACCTCTCTATCAGGTCGTGCGTAGGATATACTCGTATTCGCACCGCGTATGCCTCACCCAGGCAGCAAACTCCCCCAAGTCTATTGTTTAGTTATTGTCAAGCAGGGATGCTTTGCCCGTCGCGTGCGAAGTCATCCCTCCTGCGACGATATCTAGATCGTTGAATATACAGGTGAGAAATTTCCTCCCTCTCTCTTTCTGTGAACTCCTGACTTAGAGTACCTTCGTATGCCCTTATACTCTGCCATAATTGTTCAATGTCAACTATACTAATATTCACGTTCACGTTGGATTGGATTGGTAAAGATAGCTGCCAATCGAACTTCTCAAATCGGAGAGGCTGACGCTCCTCCAACTGTATAACCCTGATCTAAACATATACTAATATAAACCCGTTTAGCAGTACTGATTCCCCCAAGGGATATTTCCCATTATTGCAAAAAAAAAAACAACTGAATAGTTAATTACAACAAATCCAAATAGCACTAGCTTCATAAATCATGTCCGTTTCACAAGTCATATTTTCATTACAATTTATTTTTCTCCATCAAAATTTCGGAAGTATTTCTCCGGTATTATAAACTGTCAAAGGACTTTATATATATATCAATCATCTCAGAATAAGCCTCTGACTGAATGGATCGATTGTCCGGCATTGGTCTGTCTGTCACCGGTATTCCGACGCAAATCCGGCACGCGCGGCTGTAACCGGCACACATTCCGATATGTCAATTAGGATATTGGATGCGCTAGCACTAAAGGACATTTCTGTTTGGAGTTCGCACGGATTTTAGAGGGATTAGTGATATACATATATCACTGACTGGGATATTTCTGTATATTTCTATTGCAAACAGCTTAACTTCAGTGTTACTTAATAGAATAAAAAAAAAACGATTTCGAAGCTTGAAAACTTTTATTTAATGCATACATTTAAAAAAATATCTATGAGAATCTGCTATCAAATAATAGATAATTTCTACGCATTAAAAATTAGTTAAATAGCTTCGTCAGACATGAGAATGCGTTTAATTTTTTTTAAATGTGAGAAACATTCAATAAACCCTAAATACTGATAAGGAAATAAAAAATACTCTTTTCTACTATAAACTGAAACTCTCTCTTTTCTCCCTCGTCGCTCCTTCACTTCTAACTACTAAGACTCCAAATTCTTTGGGAAACTAGTTGCTTCCATCAATTCCATTCTACCGCCTGCTGTTGTGTATCGCTAACGAAATCTCCAGCTGTTCGGAAACCTAGTGTGACACCGCTTATGGCTCCGGCCTCCAGGTGTTGAACCTACTATAATCACGGTTGTTATCAGCCTTTTCAGTTTAACGCTCACTCTATGTGCAACGTAACCAAAGTACTGTACAAATACGTCTTAGGTAGATTAAAGGTAGACCCTGTACGTTCTCTATTCGCAGTTGCTTCAGGACTGAGACATTTGTGCGTTGGAATATCCTAAGCATGCGGGGACAGTGCCACATTTCAATAGCGTCGGTAGAAGCGTCTATTCCACATGAAACAAAACAATAATTAATTCCGTAAACGAATTGAATAACATTTTGAAATACTATTGAAATGTAAAAAAACGCACGTTTCTTTAATTAATTTCTGGTGTTTTTACAAACGGTACTATTATGGTACGTATAAAATGATTAATTGAATAAAGTTGAGTATTCAAAGTATAACTGAATTCCCTGTACGCTCAGACAGCCTAAAAATATACGCATTTAAAATTTCAATGCAATTGCAGACGTGCCCTTTTTATAATCCATTTCGACTGCGCTCCGAGGCTGCCTCGATTAGCAGAAGCCGCAGTTTACACAAATTACCAGCGCATAAAAATAGGTTGTATATTATACAATATAGCATTTAAAGAAATGTTCATATGCAATTATTTGGGGCTAAATTTTGTTATGTCTGCCAAAAATCTTAGAGAAATGTGATATATCATTTAATTTTTATATCAGTTTACTTTTTTTAACCAAGGCAAAATCCATCATACGACTTTCTAGTCGGCAGGAAGGTAACAGCCAGATTTATTTGAGACTCCTACTGACTAAATACCCCTGTGTGTGCATATCGTGGAAAATCGCCCGTGGGAGCGAACTACGCTTTCTGCCACGGTACCGCTTCTCAGACTTCTTCAAATTATGGAAAGTGAGCGAAGTCGACCATCTCCAGCAAACTGTCTTGATAGGCAGCGTGTGAGATCACTCACGCCCTGCCTTCCTCATTCATGGGCAGTGGAACCCATCAAGTACATTGCCCGTGTTATTGTTAATGCGGAGGCTTGTGCAGGTGAGCATGTGCGAAGGCTAACCGCCACTACCACGTCTGCGTTGCAAAATGGCCAGATTGGATGTGACCTCTCTGTGCCTCTCATCCTCCTCTTTTAAGGGAATATATGTAAATATGTACTTGAAGTAAATTTTTTTGGCGCACATTTCAAAGTATAAATATTTCGTTAACAACACCTAAAATAAATAAAAGATTAAAACTTAAATAATTTCTAAATTTTAAAATCGATTAATTCAATACCATTATTTAATCTGAATTTAGAATCGTTACACAATATGTATTCAAATGTTTGATAGTGAATCTAACACATTCGGACCATCTGACAGGCCGCTTTGGCGATAATGCGCCCTGAATAAATGATACCTGGGATACTGCGAATAGCACAAACCACGGACAGAGCTACACCGGAATGCTATTTGATTTGAAAAGTATATTAGTCTAAAAATATTCTAAAAGATTAATTATACGGCCTCCGCATTATTAATTTTCACAGCATTTGCTTTTGTAGGGTAACTAGATTAACTTATTCTGCGCTTTTCTCATTAAGACATCTAATGCATCGAGGTATAGAATTTTTTAATAATCTGTTTTTTTCTTTGTTATTTTGAAAGGATAGTCTTTTAAGAATATAATATTACATTTTAGAAGTGATATTTACGTTATTTTAGCTTTTAGTTGACGTATAGTAAACGGCGTGCGTAAATAAAGAACTTCGCGTTTACATCGAATAGACGGCGCGCGGAAGCTTAGTGACGGTGTGTGAACGTCTAGTGGACGATGCGCGTGTGTCTAAGGGATGTGCTCGTTTGTTTAGTGGACGTCTCACATGTGTCTTGTGGACGACATACAGATGTCTAATGGACAGCGCGCGCACGTCTTGTGGACGCTGTGCGGATCTCTAGTAGACAGCATACAGACACTAGTGGCCAACACACAAGTCTAGTGGACGGTACACATGCGTTTATGATTGCGGTGCGATACAGTGTACAGACGTCTTGTGGATAACATATTGACTTCTAGTAGATGGCGCGTATGCGTTTAGTACGTATGAATAGTCGGAAAATAATATTCATGAAATTTCCATGTAGGATATATACAATGATGATGATGATAATGATGTCCTAGCCGGTTTCGGCCACGGCGACTGTTTCAACACCGGTTAAGAAATTCGAGGTCCAGTTTTCGGAAACAGTCAATTGCGCAGGAGATATTTAAGTGCATAACTGGACGCGCAGCCAGAAAAGCACTCTCTCGTCCGAGCTCTCGCAGGTCCGATGGAAAGGAGAACCAGTACGAACGGGAGGGAGCGGGATGCAGGTTTGGTCGAGTTTTCCCTTCTCTAAACACCTGGTTGAATTGCGGTGTTCAAGAGATACCTTAGTCGCCTTTTACGAAACCCCAGCAAGAAGAGGGGGGTGCTATTCTATTCTGCCGGCAGCCACCACGGCCCACGGCCGGTGTACAATAATATACATAGGTCCCACTATATTGTACCATGCGCATATTTCAATAACCCACAATTTTGGCCATAATGAGGGTTTAGAATAATGGAAACTAAAGAAATATTTCATTTATTTTTTTATTATCGTCGAGTAACGTCTTTAATGTTTAACAAATTTTGCTTGTGAACGAGTACATCCAACTCTGTGCCAGTATAATAAATAACAACTGATTTATGTATCGATAATATTTTATTAACCCATAAACCATCTCGAGCATTGTTACAGGAACACCTTTATTTTCTACTTCGGAACCCTTAATGTTCTTTACAATATCAAAAACATTGTAATTTATTTATTCGAAGAAAACTCTGTGTAAAAGAAAATCTTATTGACGGGGAAATACGGAATCCTTATATAATATACAGTGCAATGTATTTACTTATATTTTTATTTCTGAAATGTTTAATAATTACACAAGAGTTTAGTATAATAACTTTTTTTGTATACTAAATTGTTTATTTGATGTTTTGATTTAGTTACTGTAAATATTTTTATGAATCAACTAAAGAAAATAACGACAATATTACGTTCCACAATTAAAAGATAAAAGTTTTGATAAGTCCTTACTTATCAAAACCTTACACCTTTGGTACATCCTTATGTACCATGTAACAATCAAACAATAGAAGCGACAAAGTCGAACAATTAAATACAATTGACTTGAATTTCAACTTGTCATAATTTTTAATAGAACATCATACAAAATAAGTATTACATATAATACAAATCTTCAAGAATGCCAAAATAACTTTTATTAGCTTCTTAAGGCGAGTGTCTGGTGTAGTCGCCTCGTCGTCGCCAGCAGCATTTATACACATCCAGTTTTGGCAACTAAAACGGAACTACATTTTTAGTTATTTTGTATTTTTTATCACAAAATTTTAAGCTTGTATTTCCAACTCTTAAAGAAGTTCCTCTACATACTATAAGCATTTTAGCGGGCTTTGTTCGTAAAACAACTTCTTTTTTAAAAGCTCATCGTTGGTATAAGTTTTGAAAAAGTATTTGTATAAAAAAATATGAGGGTTCAAATTTTCAACTGCATATATCAAAATTTGACGTAATTATTATTTAATAGTGAATAACATAGAGTCTAAGGCTTAGATTTATAGACGTAACTTTAAGGTTGCGTAGACTTTACTAAAACATTACAATTTATATTACTCAATTAATATCAAAGGATTTGCTAAGTCGCCGATTTTGTCAACACACCACAACAATACCACGTGACCAGGGAATGGAAAATGAACTGCAGTGAACAAGACCAGTCAGATGATATATAGGAGAATAAAAAAAAGCAGTAACTATATTTCACAATCAAGGATTACCTTTTTTTTAAACAATAATTTTTTTACCTTGTGAATAGTTATTTCAAACAGCAAATTATTGTTGTTCCAGATCATAGGTTAAAAACACGTAACATTACTATTCCATTACAATACCTCCCAGAGAGGGGCATCAATAAGGCTTTTGCTCCTCGGCCGTCTGGATGAATTTGGTTTTCCAGGCCCGGGTGGAGCAATTTGAGGGACACTCCTAGGGTTTTTAGTTAGTAGGAGTCTGACACACCGGGGCCGCTGCCCTCACAGACGCCCTAATGGTTTTATACAGGCCTTTACACCTGGCTACAAAAAAAAACTATTCCAATACATTAGTATTAGGCAGGTAAGTAGGCAGCATCTCTCCCTGACACTGATCAAACAATAAACTTTAGTAATTCTGCTGTCGGAAATAGGTGGAGACGGTCCATATGTCTTGCAGGGCGCCTAATAATGAGGCTTGTAGAGTGTGACACCTTCACAAGATTGATGGCTAAAGTAAAATTTTCACTCGACGGCTCGCAAGAAGAATATATACTCTCAGATCCAGCTTGCAACGAGTAATCCTTTACTCCTTATATCCTGGATGTTTTTAGCCAGTAGGTGTCTCGCACACCGAAGTCGCCGTCTTAACGGTACTGTGTAGGATCTGACCCCGGCTTAAATAAGGTAACATTATTACACGATGCATTATTTTCATCTATTTTTTACTATCTATTCATTTTCATTATTTGTTCGGGTATTCCCTTTTTTTTAACTGATTTTATTTCCTATAATTTAAGAGTATTTCTCAAGCCTTTTCGCATAAATCGTACTGAAAGTGATACGGTTGTCAGAAGCAGCATTTTAGCTCCCCTATTTCGGCATCGAGTCTGTAATTGCTAAATTTATGGCACCCTGCTGTAACGTAATTGTGGTTTGCGACGGTGGCGTGTATCACTCGAAATTAGATTCGGTGCGAATGCGTAAAAGAACTGTCCTTTAACGTGTTGTTTATAGGTCGAAATAAGATAAATGCATTCATACTTATCTCTTTTGTATAGGCAAAAAATCGTTGATCATTTGTCGATATGTACTACAGAGAAACATATTAATCTTCGCATTTTTTACATATTATAAATACTTTAACGGGTCTTATTTGCGAATCTTCAACGAAACCTCGCTGCGCTAAAGTGTGCTCGTGACTATGCTCTGTGTATTCAGCTCGAAACGTTGAGTCATCATTGAAAGCAATCAATCAATTTTCCATTTATTTTTAAATAACAGCTTTGTATGTAAAATTATCACATAAACTAAATATAATATCCTTCACAAATACACATTCAAATACTAAATAATTAAAACCGAAGAAATATAAGCAAAAGAGACTAATATTTCCACAAGCATAATTTTAAACAAAAAGCCCGCCCTGTCCACAGCGCGCGGTGTACTAATCCTTTGAAAATTTCATCTAAACAGCTCTTTAACTCCAAACATCTAACAGCCAGTTCGCCAGTTTGTTCGCAACTCGGCAGAGGCTCCGGGCGTCTTCTTTAATTTATTTTGAAAATGAACGTCAACCCGCGAACCTGAAGTTGAGAGATAACTCTTCCCTTATATGAGGAAAACTAAAAACATTCATGAGTTTCAAACATAAGTATTTAAGAACACAAAGCGACAACGTTCTGCTAACTTTAACAAATTAATTAATTTAATGTTTCGTTTTTGTTTTCACGTCCGCGTTACTAACATAATTACATTTTACCTACAAAATATTGATCCCTTTTAGAAACATACTTACACGTTAATTATCATTTCTATGTATTTGTTTCCTTTTGTTTATATTATTTGACTTTACAGAAGTGTGTCTTGATTCTTAGTGGTCACAACTGTCTTCTGCAATACACAATACAACCACCAACCATTTAGCAACCTTGGACTCAATTGACCACCAACTCGGCGATTGATTGCCGACCAAGTACTTACCTCATGGAAACTACTCAGTTAAAATCATCAATGTTGAGTGGCTGTTATTTGCTTTTCTATATACATTATTCTGGAGTGAGTGAGTTGTACGGTTAGATCCCACCCTCACCTTTTTCCCTAAGTTATAAAGACGTCATGCGAGATTACACCAGTATGTGGTTGATATTCCAATTCCCTGTATGAAGTGGTTCATCTCCTGCTTTGTATTGTCTACCGCTCAGGACTGAAATTTGCTGCAAGCGTCAATATTTTCAGCTTCGTATAGAAGCAACGATAGAGTCGGTTCATATTGAAGGAACGCGCTCCGACGCTGCCTTTTTTATCGTTTCTCATCAGTTGTAAACATCAGCCCGTCAGTAATATATAAAATAATAGTACAAAATCTATATCTATTACCTACATATTTATCATAGAAACTTCCCCAAGCCTACCAAACGGGTCATTGTAATATATGATCTCCTTGGATTTGATATCTTTATAGTAAAGTGAAATGGATTCCAAGCTTTCGTGCGTGGATAGAAATGAAGATTGGAGTCGCGTAAACAAAGCACAGCCATTGTTAGAGCACAATAGAGGGAACCTGTTAATCCTACATACCGTTGTAGTAGCGCACACACGTCGTTAACGAGATTTGTAAGGATATTAGTTGGATAGTTTATGCTGGCCTCGTGTATACCGTGAAAATTGAGATCAGAACAATATATCTCATTTCATTTACATAAGTTTTTGAAATTCATGTCAAAAGGTATTGTGTAAAGATTTCAGAATAGAGAAAGAACATTTGTTCAATTTAATGCTTCTAATAGCCAGTTTCAATGTTCTATCTATCTTTAATTTGTACTTATTTAGCTATATCTTTCTTTCCCAAATGTGTGCGTGTGAATAGGGATATTTTACGATTGTATTGTATCAAATAAGTTATTGCAACCGGACGGAAAGCGCAAGAATGGGCGTTGTCTAGTCTTGTCTAAATTATATGGATAAAAAATTTAATTGGAACCAATGGTTATAAGTTAGCACATTATAAATATCAGCAATTTCTAAAAAAACCCTGTAATTGTAAATTTTTACTATTATCAATAATACCTCAATCATTATTTTATAAAATCACTAGCAAACCCGGCGAACTTCGTTTCGCCACCAGATGGCTTCGTTTTGGTTTTTAGTTAGTTATTGAAAGAACGTGTGCATAATAAATGTCACACGAAATTAACTGAGCAGAGTACAATAAGTAGCTGTCAAACAATGTATAACGCATCGGCGCCATCTACTTAAAATACTGGTGCAATCTGCTCCACCACAATGCAAAACCAATTTGTTTGCTATAAACCTCACGGAGTTCGAGACCTTCCCAAAGATTGCAAAACCGTGGAAATCGGTTCGTGCGTTCTGGACTTATAGCGTCAGGAAGGAAAACCGGACTTATTTTTATATAATAGATTTACACATGAAGCTACAATTTCATAAACAAAAGTATACTCAAACAGAAAATACGTCTTTACGGCTTTCGCTCTTAGATCACTCTTTTGAACTCTTTTTTACGAGTACAACCCCAGACACGGTACACACTAAGCTATGTACTGTGTGGTAAATAACATATGTGCACTAGATAAATATATCTTAATGTCTACCGAGAACGTCTAAATCGTCTGCACTTGCCCGAAACGTTCGCTCAGCTTAACCATTTACTCGTTTACTCTAGCACTGTTTATTACCGAAGTTCTTTACTTACTACTTACTTCGACACGAAAATTAGTTTTCAACAAATATTTTGTTTTAGATTTTTATATATTTTCAATAGTAAAGATATATCTATTATATCAATAAATAGTGTACGTAGAGTTTTAAATATTCAAAACTAATAGAAAAGTATAAAAATACATTTAATTATGATAATGCGCCTTATAAGAAAACAAAATTAAGTTTTAATGTGATTAAGTTCAACTTTAAATTTACAAAAAACATTAATAAGTATTAGAACAATGTATATTATACATACATACATCTAAGAAATAAGCTATAATATGTGATGGCTCGACACAGTGACCACAATGCCGCTGATGGTAAGTACAGTGTAGTCCAAAAACGAAAGCGACCATCAAAAGACGAAATTCCATTGATAGTCTCCGTCGTCGTGACGGCTCACATATACCGCGACTGAAGGTCTCTAGGTATACGAGTTACTGGATATACACAAGCTGATCCCGAAATGCAACAGCGGAAGAGAGTTACTATGATGTTCTTTACACTTATGTACTGTGGTCATGACCCAGTTCGGGCAATCGCCCTTCTACCAAAAAACCTAAGTTATCTTTTATAATAACGAATAAAGCCATTGTTTGAATTCATACCATCGAAAAACTCTGCTTTACCTTATTATAAAGAGAAGCTTGATATCAGTTGTCTTAACTCTTGTTAATTACGGAGAAGAGGATGACGCTGTACCTCTAGCCCCGGTCAGACGGGAAGAAGGAACACCCTGGAGGTTTTAGTCGGTGCAAGTCCGACACACCGGCGGGCAGCCCTCACCGCCCTGATGACCCTGAGGTCCGTTAGGGATTTACCCCGGGCTATCGAAAAAAAAACTTTTGTTAATTATATAAAAGTAAAATCTACAGAAGCCATAGAATTATATAAATGTCACGTTCAAGTTATCAGATAAAGTTTCTACATAAAATACAAAGGTATGTGTCGAGTAATATTTTTAACGACAAAACAAAACGCGGGAGCAATTAAATTCATTGCAGGTCGGTCCATGCGAGACGCGTTTGTGCGTAAACTTTAGGCTACGCCCGACGAGCCAAGAGCCCTTCGGGGAAACGTCAAATAAACTTTGCAATCTCTCTCGTAAACCTGCGTCAAAGAGTACGTACGCTAAGATTTATTGTATTCAATCGACTATTTATTTTCAGTAGCATAAATGAAGTTAAAATTCAAATTAGCTGTTACTTATTTCTGAGTCATTATATACTTTTATATATAATGTTCTGGTAAAAAGTATTTCTTTATGAATTAACTATATAAAGAATCTAGGGTTGGAACGTAAATGGTTGTCGTCAAGTATTAAAAACTGTAGACTAATAAAACAGAAACCTAAAAAATAATCTGTTAATGAAGAAGGTAGGTAAGTTGGGAAGAAACAATTATCTGTGTTATTTATATAAACCAATTAATAAAATAACAGAATGAATTACTAAGAATAAAAAAAACTACATTATTAACTCTAGACTACGAGTATTCATTAACATCGTTATTATCAATAACTTTTGGAAAAGCCTATAGTACAACTAAAAAAAGTATCACAGGATCATCCGAAAAATAGTTTAACTTTACTCTCAGAAAATAAAGGGATGTAGGTAATATTAGCATATGATTTTAAAATCTTTCTATAGTCTATGTCATACAGCATGCAGTCGGCAACAGGGTAATAATTAAAAGCAACAGCTAATATCTACAGTTAAGTGTAAACACAGCACTCAGCCGTATTCCCATACGCACATTTATTTACGTCATAAATATTAAATAAAACGTTTTAGGAAAGTTTGAGGCAACATTGTAATTATTCTATGAAATTATAACTTTACCGTAAAAAAGCGCACAGTTCTATCACAATTATAATTAAAAATACCATTTACATTTTATTTTATAATTTAAAGCAATTCATCTTTATCCCTTATCAATATCCATAAAAACCAAATTTCCATATGCTTGAATTAGCCATCATAAAATCTAAAATCCAATTAAATTTTCTATAACATTCAGCTCACTTTGCTCCGACAAGTGGACATTCCATGATGGATGACTTTCATGTGAAATCATTTATTTTTTCGCTCCATAACCCATACAGGGCACATATCGATGTCATTTCAAATTGATTGGTTCACGCCGAACCAGATTTATATTAGGTGTATAAATATTTTGATACCGGCAAAGTACCTTCTATGAATAATCAATTTACTTTATCAAAATATATATATAATATATATATATATATATATATATATATATATATATATATATATATATATATATTTAAAAACAACTTCAGAAATTGGAAAAGAAAAATTAGACCTAAAACATACATTTTTCAAATATTCTTTTTTGAATCTTATAACAAAATAGTTAATTTCAGTGTAATTTTTTAACTATCGGATATAAACCTACGCTTACGATTTATTAAAAAAATATGTATAACGTGTTCTTTCATTGTGGCTAAAAAGGTGGAAAATCTAATTTCCACTGTACACAATTGTCTTGGGTTCTCGGTTTGTAAGCACAAACAACACGCGACATTATAGCAGGAACTGGGCCAGGGTTTTATGTAAGTTCCACAAATAAAGGGTGGTCGTAATTATTAACCATTTTAAGAAGAGACTCAGTTGTATTTATAACTGTTATTTACTTTAAGTTTCCCCTGAAATACTAACTAACAGAAAGTAACATAAAAGACCAACAGTTAGAACAATGTTACAATACATAAAACAAGTGGATGAAAAGTGTTGCACTTAAAATACCGATTACGAGTTTTGATGCAGTACGCAATTTGCTTTATATACTCTTCAAATCCGGGAGTCATCTCTTCTTGGGAGTCGAAGTTGCTCGCGTCCGTAGGCTTTACCCTAGTTTCCCTACACGTGAGTCCTGGGTGGTGCTAAACGAGCAGCAGCGAGGTGGTAGGGCGTCGGTGCCTGTCTGGATCGCGACCACAGTGCACGGGTGTAAAGCCCGTCATAGTGACCAGTTTCGGCTTGTCGCGTTTTGGGATCAGCTTGTGTATATCCAGTAGCTCATATACCTAGAGACCTTCAGTCGTGGTATATGTGGGCTGACATGACGATGTTGACTATCAATGGATTTTCATCCTTTGATGGTCGCTTTCGTTTTTGGACTACATTGCACTTACCATCAGGTAGTCTGTGGTCACTGTGTCGAGCCAGTGTAAAAAAAAAATTGACTACCAATGATACACTATTCAGCTTGATACTAAACCACATATATTGTTATCAAATTCTTGAAACAACCTGTTTTTTTTTCTATACTGGCTCGCAAAAACCTAAATATATATAACTCAAAGGTGACTGAATAACTGACATAGTGATCTATCAACGCACAGCCCAAACCACTGGACGGATCGGGCTGAAATTTGGCATGTAGGTAGATGTTATGACGTAGGCATCCGCTAAGAAAGGATTTTGATCTATTCTACCCCCAAGGGGAAAAATAGGAGGGATGAAAGTTTGTATGAAACTTTGCCCATTTTAAATCGACCGGGCTGAGATTTTGCACGCATAAGACTACTATGAGTAGGGATAAGAAATGATTTTGATAAATTCCCCCCCCCCCCCCCCCACCCTAAGAGGATAAAAATAGGGCATGAAAGTTTGTATAAATCTTCTCAGATTTTCGACTATAATATAATAACTTGATAGTTTTAGCACCTAATAACAGATTAGTTAAGAATATTGTGTACAAGTTTTGTAGGCCCTAATTTTTTACACACGCTAAACAAAAGTAAAGCCGCAAAAACTATACCTGATAAATAATAATACTTCTTAACACGAACGAAGCCGCATGCAAAAGCTAGTGTCGTATATAATTCATCCCACTGTATAAGGTTATTTAAATATATTTAAATCCCAAGTCCAACCTCGTTGCCGTTCAATAATAGTTCATATCTACTTATAGGCAACATTTTTTTTACAAAAATATAAGACGTAATTTTGTAATCAGCCTCTATGTCTGGCACCACACAGGCATGTATGGGAAAATATCTTCGTGGAACAAAACCGATTTCGCATGCGACCGAGCGACAGGCGTTTGGTGAAAAATGTTGTCGGAATCCGCACGCTAATGTCGATGCAGCACGGAACTCTGATTGACCTACATTTCAACGTATTACTATTGACGACACCGTTTGCACACGGGGCACATAAAATCAAATCGATAAGATGATTGTTCGGATTGATTGGAATCTTTAACTTAACTCGCTTCCACTTGTCCCATTCCAAGATCAGCCAACGAATATCCAAACATCACTTCATATACATACATATGAAAACTTTCCATTATAGTAACATATTATAATATGGTGGACATATTAGTTCGTCATACCCACAGCGGCTGAAAATTCTCGACTCTTGACTTTTATGTAACTTCCAATCGTGTTTACAAAGGTAATTTTGCCACATTAGTAAATATTATTTTTCTTTTCTGTCATAACAATGAAATTTATGACATTATACTATATATAAAAAAAATGAATCGCAAAATGTGCTGTTAAGCGCATAACTAGAGAACGGCAGAATCGATTTGGCTGATTCCTTTTTGTTGTGTTTGATGAAGTCTGAGGAAGGTTCTTATGGAATGAAAAAACGTAAAAATACGAAGAAAATAGTAAAAACAAAAAAAAACTTTTCCCATACAAACCACTCTGTCCCCAGCTGTCAAACATATGATGTCAATCATTACAAAACAAAGGTGCGTTAGGATTGGCTTTGGTATGTCTTCAAGTTGATTAGAGATTGCATGTCATTAATGAAAATTATTATTTATACGCCAAGTAATCAAACTAAAAATAACGAGTTCCGTAGGGCATTATAATATAAAAATATCATTACCTTAGATATGACTTAAGTCTTTCAATGCAATTGTATTTTTCACTGCGACAGGGCAATAACTTTTGGCAGAATGAAATCTGACGGGGCAGTTAGTATTATAATATATTTTCTTAGACATCTCGCTCGTAACTATGACGTTTTTCGAGCGCGCAACTGAGTATGCCCGGTATGTTGTCAATAAGAATTCAAATTGTTTATTACAAACCTTTAAATCAAAATATGGATCAACGGATTCGAACATAATATATGCATTATGTATCTTTCAGGCAAATTGTGGTTTGGTTATTGGGAGCAATAAACGACTAAACGACCCAATTTTTGGCGAATAAACAATGGAATTTGAAATTTTATCGACTGCTCACACATACAAGTTCGTTATCGATGTAATTATTATGGAAAGGTGATTTTACGAATTCACGCTTAACAGAATCACAATTTTCTTTGCAGACGATCATAAAAATCTATAAACTTTCATTACTGGCACTGCAATATAACTCAACTACATCGATCGCAGTAATCATGCAGGCCTGCATATACCATAACGGAAATTCTCTAAGTACATCTGTAGGTAATCTATACTAATATTATAAAGCTGAAGAGTTTGTTTGTTTGTTTGTTTGTTTGTTTGAACGCGCTAATCTCAGGAACTACTGGTTCGAATTGAAAAATTCTTTTTGAGTTGAATAGACCATTTATCGAGGAAGGCTTTAGATTATATAACATCACGATGCAACTATTAGGAGCGAAGTAATAATGGAAAATGTAAAAAAAACGGGCAAAATTATTCATCCTTGAAGGCTTTCATTGCGTGCGCTGCGAAAACGGTTCAAGATATCAAAAATATATGTAGGAAAGAATTATTCCTCTTGAAATGATCTAAAAAAATGTTCGCAACAGTATATGTCTATCTTTTAAGATTAAGTCACTAGAACTGTTTTTATGGTAAACAAATTTGGTTGAAATTAATGCATTATTTGTTAAGAGTTGTGTCAACGTAATAATATTAATTTTTATCCAAATAAATGTGTTGTTGATTAAGAGTATTTAATTGTGAACAAAATTGTCTTTGATATCACTTAATTTCAATGAACATCTTAGAAGATATTACAAAACCTTATATAGCAAAACAACGTTTGCCGGATCAGCTAGTGTTCAAGAAAGCAAAAAAGAAATGTATTTATATTTATTACAGTATATTCAGTATATTTTGAGAGATAAGGAAGCGGCGGAGAGGGAAAGGCATGTTACCAATCCCCGTGACCCTCGACGTCGCCACGGAACGAGGCGAAACAGAAGGAGATAGCAGTTCGTGCAGAACCAACTGCGGAGCGTGCTCCCCTCCTGACACAGGCCGGGCAGTAGAAGTTGAGGACGTTCGCCGTCCAGCAAAGAGGTCAAGGCGTCGTGTGTGTGCCCACATGACACCTCAATGAGTGAGGTAGCAATTGACCCCCTCCCAGAGAGGAGGCCTGTCAAGGCCAGTCGCTCGCCGGGTCCGTAGGAAGTATAAGAATACCCAGACCCGGAAGAGAGGACAAAGTTGGCACCCCGGTGCTTTTAGTCGGTGCAAGTCCAACACACAGGGGGAGTGGCCCTCACCACTCCCCTGCCGGTCCGAAGGCATTTCCACCGGGTTAACAAACAAAAATCAGTATATTTCATAAAAATCGTTTCTCAGGGCTGAAAATTGTAAATACGGTTATTATTGGTAATATAACATCACGCTATAGCCCATTTAGGGTGAACAGAGATACATTACTGACTGTATCCACTTGGCGCTTATATGTCGTACCCAACGTGACCAGTAGCACAGCTGATTCCCGCTCTCTAAGCACTTACACATTACATTCTAATTATTGTATTTACACGATTTTTGTTATATTGCCTAATATTCAAATAACAACGGTCTTTGGAAAAACGTCTGGTTTTCTATTACGAGTTTATTTCTAAACATTTAATGGTATATTCTACGCTTTTGCTTTTCTTATACTGAGTATAACTGTGGCAACAAATAAAGAACGCTTGACAACAATTCCGAATTTTCAGAGACTTGGCAATACATAAACGTCTCCTATTGTCACAACACTTATTCCAATAGGTGAAGTTAAAATGGCTCCAATTAAAATTTTTACCTATCAACTGGGATAGAATAAACTCTTGAATATTCATTAACACTTACTTCAACATTTGCACAAGAACTTCGTACTGTCTTAAGTCTTGTATCTTTATAGCCCTAAGGGTGCATCTAAATGTCGAAAGTCAACAACAATGGGATTCCGTCTGTATGCTTCAGGAAACGTTACTGTCATGCAAATTTAACGGTCTTCGGAACTAATTACTTTGGTTTACACACACAAACACACCCTTTTGTGTTTGTGCACTACTGAAACCCTAGGATAGAGTTAGACGAACTTTGCAGGTAAGTTTTGTTAGTGTAGTTAATATTAAAGTTAGCTTTAGATCTCCGCTTTATTGCGTGAAGGGAATACCTGCACAAAGTTTTTCGTTGTGAATTTTTATACTATTTTAGGTACTTATCTATAGTCAGAGATGGGCAAAATGTTAAGATTACATTATAATGATTAACGATTACAAAATGTAGTCGCAATTTTAATTTTGTTGCTTTGTAATCATGATTAAATCGCTTCAAAACATTATTTAGTCGTAAATGTGTGTGCGATTGAGGATTCTGTAGTGATTAAAAAATAGATAAGTAAAATGCTGTCATATTAATAATGAAAAACGCAAAATGTAATCGTAATCGTTTTTCATTAATCTGATGACATTTTGACCATCTATGGTATGTGTATCTATGTATGTATCTCTAGCATACGATATGGAAAAGTTTTAAGACCCCGTTACAATGCAAAAAGGAAAAAGGTCACATTTAAAGTCGTAAGTAGAATGACGCAAAACCTTCGTCACATTTTAGTAAAAATTAGTAATAACATATCGTCACGCCATATCCCTTACGGGGCGAGCAGAGTTACATTAGTGGCAGTATTCACTTTACGCTCATGTGTCGTGCCCAACTAGACCAGTAGCGCAGCTAATCGCCGCTCTCAGGGCACTTACACATGACATTTCAGATACCATATGGGCTTCCTTACTATGCTTAACTTCACCTGTGAGCATGTGGTGCCATAATCCATACATAATCTGGATAAATCCAGGCGAACGTTCTGGAATCGAACCTACGACCATTAGCGTTGCCGCACATGGGAACCGACCCCTTATCCACTACGCCACCACAGCGAAAGATTAATAAAATTTGATGGTAAATATGTATTGTTATCTAGTAACTCTTTCTATTATTAAAACACGCAAAGTTGAGATAAAAGCTAGCTTATTTATAAATTATTTTAACTGAGTCAATTTTATCTAAAAAGATCGACCAAGAGCGAGTCTATAACATGTATGCAAATGTATGATTTCATTGCATCTGACTAACTTCCAATGTTCTGATATTTTTCATGCCATACAAAATAATGATCCTAACATTAAACCGAGTTCATATAAGTTTTTTTTTAATCAATCTTTTTATTTTAGTTCAGTTGATTTGATTGACTGATGATTGATTGAGTTCAGTTTTTCCTTTTGAGGTACGGAATCCTAAAAAATAAGGCCTAGAGCAAAGATATATACTGAAAAATGTTAGGTATATTGAGGTAATTATATAGACAATATTGTTAACGTTAGATTTAGCAAAATTTTTCTCACTACATACAGATCTACATTTTTTTTTCAAAAGTAACGTAACTTAATAATATTATTATAACATTAAAAACAACAAAAAGATGTTCTAAAATTGCGATATTTTTCATTGCGAACAAGAATCAGGTCAGCGGGCAGGACAGTGCACCGCTCTATTGTAGGAATACCCACAACAATGGAAACAGTTGTCAACCACCGGCTTTGTCCAATATCTAGTCGATGCACAAATCTATGGCTTTCCGCATTTACAACGGGATTGAAAAGAAAATATTGCAATACGTCGATTCATCGAAAGCCAATAGCTATTTAATCAAATATTGAGAAGAAAATTGAAAAAGACTATTATCAAATCAATAATTTAACGTACAGAAGTAGTTAAAACACCATAGTATATAAAAAATCACAATAATGCACCAACACTTAGGGTAAAATGATACGAAACCATACAACAAAGTGATATCATAAGCTAGCTAGTATTACATGATGCAGTCAGTTTCAAATACGCACCACGATTTTCATTTATACCGTCCACTGAAGCTGGTGCCCAAGGAATCTGCACAATCATTACGGTATCCACAAAAGTGTGGTAGCAGAGTGTACTCTCAATAAATATTACGATGGTACCGAGGCGTGGACACTGGCAGGCTAGACTACAAACTAAATGTTACTTAATGTACTAAGAAGCGAGCTTTGTTCGGAATGTCTTTGCGCGAAAAGGCAATGAGTAACCGATGTAGCTGAATAAGTAAGCAAAAGAGTTAGAAGGCAGGTCGTACATGTCGCAGAACCGAAAATAGTTGTATTACACGAGTTTTGGAGTAGAGAGTGCGTCTCTACAGGCGTAGTGTCACCCGGAGGCTAGATAGACCGATGTCTTGCGAAAGGCAGCTGGACGTCACAGACAAACAGACAGATAAACAGTCCAGAACAGAAACAATTAGTGGTGAGCCTTGGGAGAGACCTATGTTCAGAAGGATACCACTGCCGGCTGAAATGGAAATTAATAAATGTTATAAATCAATTAAGTGTTATTGTCATGTATGATATCATACTCATATTTATACTAACAGCTACGTGCTGCTTATATGTATATCTATGTCAAAAATATTTCTGTTCTAGTTTAATATAAAAGAGTTTTTATATGTTTCCATTTTTATATAGCTACTTTAAAAAATGGATAAACAAGTATGTAATCAATTGACCTGCTTTGTTTACATCATCCAATCTTCTTTTATAGCAAAACACTTTCAAATTAACGCAGTATTTGAGAATTTTCAATATTAATACCCCGTTATCGAGTATTCGCAGGCTTCGGCCCGCATCCGGAATTTAATCTCACAAAATGAACACGTTTACAATATTTGATTCTGTTATGCAAATAAATAGATTTTTCATGAGATATAGTACATATTTTATATTTTCAACGTTTTAAAATATTTGGATTAAACTTTTACATTACATATTTATCAATTAGTTATAGAAATGGTTATGACCGAAACTTTTCCTTTTAGAAATAATATTTTGATCTACAAAGTGCATTATGAAAACTAATTTAAGTAGAAATATAATGAAGAATTATGGGGCATTAAAAATCAGAGCCACCGTAATATTTTAAAAATAAGAATACAAAAGTTGATTCTGAAAGCCAAAACAAGGCTCCATTTCCTGAGAAAAAAAGGCACTTGTAACCTAAATCTTCTTAGACATACACTCGTGACAGAGCGGTCGTACGAGTAGTCATGAATTATCGACTTGATTGGTTGCAGCTTTTGCAAGATGCTTCCATCTCTCTGTTAGAGGTAATACGTGTGCATTCTGTAATGAAACCCCTCACAGAGGACTTGATGAGTCTGCGCATCTTGTGGATGATTGGCCCTAGGAATGTCGACCCTCTAGTTCTCTTGAAAGTAATAACGTCATTATTTATAAACTCAATTATCTGATACGTGCAATGGCAAGTTCTTAAAAATACACAAAAAAGGAATACAAAGAATAGAAAAGAAAAATACAAAATCTAAGGAAATAACTTTTTAAAAACTTTGCAATATATCTCTCTTCAACAACCACCCCAAATAAGTGTTTCGAACCCGTCAATAATTCCAACAAATGGAAGTATCGTCAAACAAAAAGCTAAAATAAAAGGGTACACGCAAGAGGCTGTGCCCGCAAATAAATGAAAATTCATCCAAGCAAACAATGACTGGATCTGCGCGACGTTGAAAGTAAACATCTCAAACCGGTGGTTAATTTTACAAGAGCTAGGCACATACTCATATAAATCACTATTTCTTCAAAAGACGGAATAAATGTATACCATTCACATTCAAGTAAATAATATGATTAACGACAAACCTTTTTTGAAACAGCTTCGCTCTTTACAGGTATATTGCGTACCACCAAAGAGTGGAATTCACTGACAGCGCCTGTTTTTAAGCTTCATATATTCAATTTTCCAATTTTCACATCACTCACATTCTACTGCATTTCATTCATCAAGCATTCATCCATCCCCTTATAAGATCTGAGTTGTATCATTAAATACAATAATATATTCTTAAACCTTTTTTTTTACTTAGAGAAAATCTTCATAGGACCGTCTCGGCCGCACGGGGGTTTGCGCTGCCAAGGTGATCGGACTTGTACCGATTAAAAACCCCAAGGTTTTTGTACTTCTGCGCGTTGGCGGGGGCTGCAGGTCCTGTAATCAATTCGCCACTGCCCCGTCGCGCCGGGGGTGATGATGCCTTCCCCGATACTGCTCGTTGTATTTAAGCAAAGCACGACACAATACTCTGCCCATATTCTTAAACCTAACTTAAGACTACATTACAATAAAACAGACTAACATAAACCCTCACTCCACTTATGTAATATTAAAGGTAAATAAAATACTTCCTACCAACTTCTTAACCTGTATCAGGCGCAAGTACGGTCGTGTGTGAAGTATTGCTGCCACCTCTGGGATGGTTCCGCCAAACACCATCTGGCTGCTTTGAACTCAATTGATCGCCGAGCTCGGCGACTCATTGCCGATGAGGCTCTTACGTCGCGTAAACCACTCAGTTTGGAACACCGGCGTAGAGTGGCATGCCTTTCGATTTTCTATAGACTATACTCTGGAGAGTGTGCGGCTGAGTTGTATGATTTAGTTCCACTCCTCCCTTCTACCATAAATTGACGAGACGCCGTGCAGGTTTGTATCCTTTTGTGGTTGACATTCCTGCTGCTCGCACAAAGCGATTCGCCTCCTCCTTTTTGCTGCGTACCGCGAAGGAGTGGAACTCGCTTCCTGTGTCGGTGTTTCCGGCATCTTATGACATGGGAATCTTCAAACGTTGAGTGAATCGGTATTTACTGGGTGAGCGCGCTCCATCGTCGGCCTCATCATCACTTTCCAGCAGGAGAGATTGAGGTCAAACGCAAGCCTGTATGTAATTAAAAAAAACTGAAGAAGTACCTTATTTACAATTAACACTAAACTATTATCAGAGAAGGGCAAAATGTAATCTGATTATTGATTAACGATTACAAAATATAATCGTAATTTTAATTTTGTTACTCTGTAATTATGATTAAACCCATTCAACGCATTGAGGAGTCATAAATGTGTATGCATGCACAATGTAATCAGATTAATTAAAAATGATTATGATTACATTTTGCGTGTTCCATCATTCATATGACTGCATTTTGTTCATCTATATTTTAAACACTAAGGAATCCTTAATTGCCTACACATTTACGACTCCTTAATTCTTTGAAGAGATTTAATCATAATTAGAGAGCAACACAGTTAAAATTACGACTACATGTTGTAACATTAATCAGATTACATTTTGCCCATCTCTGTCTGTTTGTTCACTGAGCGTGCTCAATCGTAGCTCCAATCCATATATTCCGTCGGGTGTTATTAAGGTCAAACGAGAAACAAACAAAAAAAAAACAAAAAAAAGTGATTTGTAACCTATTGGATGTAACGTAACAGTCAAGGCGCGTTTCCATTATACGTAAATGCGGCGAAGAGTAGCGCAGCTAAATGCACTAATTACTGTAGTGCTCGGATCATTACCCGATACATTATTGTCGTTAACCGTTGCGTTTACGCTCCAAGGCGCAGTTCCACACCGACGCAGCGTTGAGTTTCTGTAGGCTTTTCTTCTCAAAGTAGTTTCCGAAACGCTAATAGATCACCGCTAGGTTTCGTATTTTGGCTGGCGGCTCAAGTCGAAGTCCGTTCCAACAGGGATGCCCTTGCGTTGCCACTTAACCCATAAATATGCTGGCTGAGCAAGTCAGTGTTCGCCTTCTCGCCCGGTTTAGTTGTGAAGGTCTGTCCCGGCCATCAATCAATTTCCCGTTGAAAATAAAACGCAATATACGTAATATACTCCTTTACGTTACAAGTATGATGATATCATAATCAACATTTGCAGCTCCTAAAACTTCGATGGTATTAACATTGTCATGAAGGTTCGTACATTAGATTAGCGAAAGGAATTTTCATTTCCGACGATGTAAATTCTTGTGAAAGGTTTATTAGAAGGTAAAACAAACTCAGTTTAATTGCCTTGTTTATAAAAGAGTATACAAAATTAATTAAAACAGAGATACATTATAACATTTTCTAATATATACTAAATACACAATTGAGGTATTTTTGAGGTGGTAGGTTGTTGGTCCGAACTGAGTCATGACCACAGTACACGAGTGTATAGACCGTTATAGTGACTCACTTTGGCCTGTCGTGTTTCAGGATCAGCTCGTGTATCCAGTAACTCATATACCTAAAGACCCTCAGTCGTGGTATATGTGGGCAGACATGACGACGGAGATTATCAAAGGAATTTCATTCTTTTATAGTCACTTTCGTTTTTGGACTACACTGTACTTACAATCAGGTGCACTGTAGTATTTTCTCGATATTGTGTAAAAAAAATTGTAAAATAGCCTTTTCGTGCTAATAATTTATATCTATATGTAGTATAGCAGCATATCCAGGTACATCTTTACATAATATTATATTATGTAGTATGCTAAAATATTCATTTTCAAAACGATAACAAAAAGCTTTGCCTCAATCACAAATCGTAAAGCTATTGTAAGATTGCTACATCATAAAATTTCCATCGATGAATACCTAAAACGCAACACGAAAATTGTAAATGGAAACAATGAATAATTCCAATGCTGCGGTTTTTGTTATGAAAGTTTGTGTGAAAAGGTTAAAAGCTTTCAACACGTCTATAAGTCTGAGCACAAAAGCGATTGTTATTGTATTTTCAACTCTAAATCATAATTGATGGTGATTTTGAAAGATCAGCCTGCTGTGTTTAACTAAATTGCTAATACTTCTAAAAACACGCTTAGCATTAGCTCGCAATTAAAAAAACAAAATCAGTGAATTTTATCAGAAGCAGACTATTATAAAGTCAAATGTCAACACATGGATGATAAAAAAAATGTCTGGGACCCATCTTAAGGCAATTTAACGCCACGTCGCCGGAAACCTCTTGTGTAATTCTTTTGCCCAAATACATCTAACGCGACATTGAATAATTTTCTCCATTTACCTATTCATACAATGTACGATGTAATTTATTTTATGGTTATCTTTATTATCAACAGTAACCATTGTAATATTAATGCAAAAAATATACATTTTCGTGTCGTTGAAAAGCTTTTCACAGCTAAATTAATATTGTAGTAGTCAATAATAATAGTGAAATCGTTTCGACCAAACTATAATATGATGTTATATAAAAATTGAATTATTTGTCTAAATAAAGTCGGTTAATTATAAGTATTAAAATATTATAGTATGAATTTAAGCTATATCCATTGTTTAAATTAAATAGGTATACTGTACCTCCCCGGGAGCAAAGAATCAATTCACTAACAAAAATCTTGATACGAAATGCAAATTTATTAAACAATTTATTAGTAAGAGAAATAGCTATTTTTTAATAAATAAGCTTAATAACCACTCTTCGTTTTATTAGGGTGGCGTTTTTAATTTTAGGGCTATTATATATTTTTTTAGTATCCCATATTTTCTCAGTCGAATGTACATATATAATTCATGTCAATAAAAGATTTTTTCTATGGTCTCTGCCGAAAATTGAGTAATGAGGAACTGTAATTCAATATTATGTTTGCAAATAACTAGTGGCTTTCACAAATAATCAAACACCGAAACAACAGGTTAACAAAGCAAACTAATATACCTCTCGATTAGTTTAGTTAACTGGAGTACGCAAGCCTGCGATCCAAGCAGTGCTGCATAAATTAGTCTTATTAAGTGCAATACAGGAATTTAATCCTCATATTTCGTCTGCCGTGGTTCGACGTCTCTTTTTAGCCCAAAATGAATTGCATATAAACGAGAAGATTTAAGCAAATTGGAACTTTGTGCCTATTATTTTTGATTCAGTTTCCACTGCCTCGTTGTAACAGACATTCTACAAACTACAACGTAAAAAGAAAATATCGTCAATTGATAGTGAACTTCAAAAACACGCAAATAAGTATTAAATTACAATAATTTTAAAAATATTATAAGTCATTTTGTTATACATTTGTTATGTCTAATGGTGCTCATTATTTGGTAAATGAAATCGGATTACAGCAGCAACTAACCTTGGTATTAAATATTAAAACACGAGGGTTTTAATACATTGGGAATTAGATATTGAAGTTTTCGTTTTAAACAAAGCTCCAATAGAAGTAAATTTAAATACTCATTCATCTACAAACCATAAATAATTATAGCTTACAAGTAGTCTGCTTTTGATTATTCAATCTATAATAGGTATAGTATATTAGTACTCAAATTTATTTATTATTCAATCATCTAAGTTATAAGTTACAATATTATAGTTACACGAACTAAAAAGATTTTTCTCGTAGTCTACAGTTTTTTCAGAATTTTCGTCACGAATTCGAGATAAAATTTATTATTTCCCTTAACGTTCAGCATCTCAACGGGGGGTAATCTTTATAATCGTATCACGTCCATCAAAAGAAAATCCTCGGCCATTTCGTTGTTTACTGTTTTTTATTTCTATAGTACATTGGTATAACACACTGTTACTGACATTCAATGGTCATTCCATCTTTTCATATCTAACCATCAGAAGAATATAAAAACAAGTATTATTGTGTATTTCGTTACAAAATTCTTGATCACCTGAATTGGTATAATAATTTTGCCATCAATATTAGGAACTCTGATTCTAGTGAACGAGTCTATAAATTAGTAAATTTATTAAAAAAGATAAACATACAGTTTATTTCATAGTCCAGGTAGGATTAATCTGTCAAACCTCTATTGTTGTACTCACGGCGAAGACTTAAGAAAACTTAGTAACGTACCTAGTGGTTGAAACCTTTGTATTGCGCTAGCTATCATTTCCACACAGGCGAGCCTCCGGCAATGATGTCAACATAAGTTTTACCCCTTAATTTGGAACATTTAAATGTAGATAGATCGATTTTTAGGAGTTTCTAAATCTGTTATTTTAAGACAAAATAAGAATTTAAAAAACCTTTTATACACATTGTTTTAATATATAATACTATTGTTACAGTGATAATAACCAAGTGTAACCTCATAGATTAAATTTAATTGATAGTCTAATATGTTTTCGAATATTTTAAATATTTTGGTAAATATTAAACATAGCAGTAAGTGATAGTAGTTAGAAAGTGAAAGTGGGCGGACCACATATACCGTATACCCGATAATGGGTAGGAAAATATACTTGTTTGGAGACAATGAACACGTCGTAGGGAATGTTGGGAGACAGACAGGCAACTGGGCCGATGATCTAATGAAAGTGGCTAGGAGATACTAGTTGGACAAAACTCGCAGCCGTCAAGAGTGGAAAATTATGGACGAAACCGCCACGCAGCATTGAGTGGCTGAAAGTTGATGAGAAAAAGAGAGTAACTACTAATTCTATAGATCTTTGAGTTTATGTACTACGATTTAGACGATAGATAGAATACCTTTGTATTTATAATTTACATACTTTCAATGATTTTTAGTGGAATTTCCAATTATTTTAAGGAAATTTTTAGACTAAGTATAACAACACTGGCTTTGCTACAGCCTTGTCTTATCTTTGTTCCTTGATAACACTTTCCCTCGGGCTTGTGCTCACAATTATATGTTTCACGAACTCAACCTTTATTTTAGCGTCATAAGGTTGTGTTTAGAACGGTTAACGAAGAGCATAAAATTGTCGAGACATGGCAGGATTTATACAACTTCACAACTTTTGTAGTCGCTTTCATTTCACACACTGCTAAATCGGCCAGTCTATTTCTTTTAGCTATTGTTTAATATTTCACTACTCTTGGATCTAAGCCATTTTTTTTAAAAGAACGCACTTCTTCACTGCAAAAAATAATAAGCAAACAGTCGCCAAACAAAAATATCAAATACGCCTTTTATCTGAAAATACCTATATTGTACGGTGCCCAAAATATAGACACTGGAATGTATTTTTAATATAGCATACAGAATAAAGCAGCTGACTAATACTCAATACAATTTCACACTTAAAAATTTAAACTAATTCGAAAAGAAAACTTCGTTTCGTGTATATTATTGCTGGCAAACATTTAGACTTGCGTTTGTCCTAATGTATATCTTCGCCCCCGCTGCGAGAGACGAATAAATTGCACACAGAGCAGTCTTCTTGCATTGTTCTCGTATCATTGACTAGAAAAGATAGCACCTAAGTAGGAACTTGGGTCTTGAAAGAGATAGTAAATACTCAGATAAATATTCATAGTCAAAAATAACAATAAGAATCAACAGTCCTTTTAAAATAAATGGAAATTTTTTTTTTCTAAAAGACAATTTTTGTTAGGTTTCAATCGCTGTTATAGATTGTTTTTCATAAAAGCATGAATAGTAAAGTAATGAAACTCTAAAACTAAAATCAAGAACCTGAAATCAGGTAACTCAGGTTTTTTGCTCTAGCTTAATTTTCACCAAGATACAGCTTCATGAAAATAGCCTAATCATTTACTAAAATTGTTCACGTGATTCATTAATTTTATCGAGTACTGTATTTATCACATAAATGTTTAATTATTATTCTGTTATCATGATAGACAAAATGTTGTATAATGTAATAATAATATATCATTACGCTATATCCCTTTCGGAGCGAGCAGAGATACATTAGTGGCTGTACTCGTATTTACTTTGCGCTCATATGTCGTTCCCAACATCACAAGTAGAGGACTTCGTAGCCGTTCTTGGGGAACTTACCTACACATGACATTTCTATTAGATGCCATGCGGGCTTCCTCACGATGTTTTCCTTTGCCGATGAGCATGTGGGGCCTAAATCCATACTTAATCTGGAAAAAAACCCAGATATACATGTCAGAATTTCAACCTTACGCATTTCACGTTGCCGCGAATGTTTACCGGTCCCTAATCCACTGAGCTAATACAGCCACAACCTTGTAAAATGCATTACAGTTGATATTTTTTTATAAATACATACGTGACAATTGGAAATTACTCTGGCTGTTGCTAAAACGCGACATGCCAAAGAAAATTACACGGGAAGTTTTCCACCATGCGTGTCACAATCCAGTCAGGCATGCGAACTCTACCTCTCAAGAACTTTACGTCTAATACCTTTGAACTGCCAATAAGAGTAATAAATACGAAAGTAATAAATTTCCCTATGTTGGAAAACATCCCGGAGCGGCTGAAACAAAGACATCACGTGCCAAGAGATGATAAAATAAATTTTGAACATCCCCCATTACAGAGCTAATGGGCCGTATCTCGAAAGCTAGGGAATAAAAGATCCGTCGATTAGAAACTTTATGTTTGCAATTTTCCGGACTCTCCCTCAAGACTTTTCAACCTTGAAGATGTGCGTACGCAATATTATTTAAGTTATGACTGACGTTCATTTGTATAAATCTACTAGCTGACCTGGCAAACGTTGTTCTGCCATATAAATTATTTCTAGTGAATATCTTCTGTATTATAATATATAATTTTGGTCATAGTAAATAAATAATGAAGCGACTGGTATCTTTTCAAATAATAAAAAAAACTCCTTACAAGTTTAATGACAACCAAAATTAAAACAGTATTTAAAGTCACTAGCGCCCGATTATAGGGCATGAAAGCGGAATACAAAGATCAATTCTCAGCCGGTTGGATGCGCCGGAAATAGACTCAATTATCTAACTATCGATTGGACATTTATCTCAGACAGAAACCCGATAGACAATTCCAGTGGATAAAGAACTCTCTCGATTCGAACGAGTGAGATGTTGAATTTAAACGACTTTCAATATAAAGAAAACGTTACAATTAAACATAATTAACTCATAAAGATAACTTTATACATTCTGATTAGTTGTTTAGTAGATACCTAATTACATTTACATATATAGCTGGCATTGTTTTGCTTCTGACATATTGAGTTGAATGTACCTACTTTGAAGTCTTGTATAGCACAGCGGAACAAGGAGTCAATGAATAATGAAAAGACTAAAGCAGCTTACAAATATTTAAAGCATTCATTTTTTTGTTTTTTGTGACCCGGGGAATATTTCTGCATAAGACCTTCAAGGCCGTTGTGAGGACAGCGACCCCGGCGTGTTAGACTCCTACTGACTAAAAACCCCCGGGTGTCCATCCAATTACTCCACCAGGGTCTGGGGATCCAGATTCTTCCAGACGCCCGGGGATCCAGACTCTTCCAGACGCCCGGGGAACGAACAGCCTTCATATCTGGGAGGGGTGAATGTAAAGAGACCACTCCTCCAAACCTTTCTGCGGATGGTGCGCCGGACACTGCACGCCACCTCCCTCTCATCCGGACAGCAGACTCCTTCAATTCTACAACCCGGAAGATATAAATCTTTCTAGTTTTAATCTTTTTAACTAAATTATTTGGTATATATATTTTGTATTTGGTATACATTATAAATCAGGAAGAAAGTAGTCGAGGCTATCGGGCCGTTTTCGGACAGGGACAGTTAACATACACAAAGTACACAACCACACTACACATTTCACAAATAAATTTTACTAACTTAATAACTTTTAATAACTTTTTATTTCATAACAATTATTTGAATCGCATTTAATGCTCTCATATAACCTTGTTACACAAATCATCTTGGTTAATCCGATTTTTTGTACATATTCCTGTATTAAATTATAAAATTATATACTGTAGATTTGTGAATAAATAAATAAATAAAATAAATAAATAAATAGAATTTTTTACTTACCAGTCTGGTTATTTTCCTTTTTTATCGATTTTTTTTCAATATTTACTCAGGATATATAAAATTATACATTTTCATGTGCTACAAACGTTCTTGTGCACATATTTACTTGTAGTATTGTATAATAACCTTACAAGAATGACATATAATATGTTGTTTCAGACTCCTTATTGTCTCATAGTTAACAACAATACAACTGCAATTTACAGTTGTGATCGAAGCTATTCAGTTGAAGCATTCATTAATCGGATCAAAGGAGCAATTACACTTGACTACAGATTATTGCTACCCTCAATAACAGAGGAACACGAACCCGTTTGACTGGATCATTAAAACGCAGTATTTGTTTTTGTCTATTCTTCCAGACTTTGTTAAACTTATATATTGATTTAAAATAATGTTTAGCTTAGTTTTTATAAAGCATAGAAAAATTCCTTCGTGTTTAAATAAATTAGGAGAAGTTAAAGTTAACAGATACGCAGATTGTGATATCTAGATTATATTATATTAAGTTATCTCTTCAGATAGAAATAGAGGTAACAGCATAACATAGCAAAATTACAGATACTCCTCTACAGGGACATTTGATTATTCATATAGATGAATTCAAAATAAGTAGTTGATAAATGAAACACATTCTGAAATCAACAATAAATCTAAATTAATATGAAAAAATCATTAATGGTGATACTTAATCTGGGAAAACCTTTTTGAATAAACCGGGTAGCTTTTGTAGAGAGCGGCGACGCTTTCAAATTAAAAATCGCGTAAATTGACAGGGAAACTGAAAACATATAAATCCAAAGGCTAGCGGAAAATTAAAAAGGTTCCTGGGGCGAAAAACTGTCGTTCGGCATTTTGACGAGCCCTCACCAAACGAGTAATCAAATGATATGTCTATTTTGAACGCGCATTTTCTAGTTACTATAAAATCATAATAAAATACTGCGGGTTAAGAAAAATTAGAGCTGCGGTAACTATGTCTGTGGAGGAGTGATATCCCTGCGTAATGAGAAGAGTGAATAGGCGTTGGACGAACGATGGCCATCACTGGCTTCACCTTCACCTTCTAACAGGTGTGATTGAGGTCAAGTATGCGCTTGTAATTCATAAAAAAATGATAAGAGACGAGGCCCGCAAGTCGCAGTGTGGTCACCCCTCAAATAAGCCTTTCAAGATTTTTTTAATCTTCAAGAAAATAAACCTACCATAATGTAATAGGTACAATACAAAACGCTTTATTGTACCCAAGAAAACCAAATATACATACACAGTAATAAGTTTGGTGGTTTCATTATCAAGGGTAATTTATTTCAGACAATGTAATGTAAAATTTGTAAATCTGATTTTTTTGGAAAAACTAGGCGAGGAAACGCCAAGCCATAAACTCAGATTGCCTAATTTTACATTACATTACAATTAACTCTTATATTAAAATTATGTTACGCAACATAGTTTACTAAATTTATTAATGTGTAGTATTGTTTTATGTAAAGATGTAATCTATTACAATGTTATTATAATTTCAATACACGAATTATATTTGAAATAAAAAATATTTTCTGAAATAGCAACCACTGCTACGGGAAATTCCTTCCTACCGTCAGTCATCATCGCAATGTTTGAAACGTTTTCGTTAATGATGCAGTAATGCGTTTGCAGTGTTGCCATTACGCAAGGATTTCTGCCGAATAGTTCATTAGCTTATAGTAGTATTGATATTACTGTAATGCGAATTTTATGTTATTTGCAAAATAAACCATAACATCATAGTTTGTATAACAAAGTATAATATTATAGGCACGTAGTCATAACCTTACATATCTAAAAGATGTTACTCCATTCTAGAAGTCAATCCAATATCGTGAGTGAGTTTACAGTCGTAAATTTCACGTGTACAAACTTGAAATAATTTCCTGTAGACCATATAATTAGTTGTTTTACCACTGCGCCTACAAAGCCGTGCTATTTTTTTTTGACGGATCATAATGCTATTGATCCAAGAGGATCTTTATAACATCACCGGGCGTGAAAAGCCGTACCTAATCGTAAAAATATTATACGTTTCCAATGATAATCAAATGGTGTATGTAACCTATAAATATAAAATAAAAGCAATTCATTTTGTTGAATGTGTTTCAGCATCGAAATCTCATATCCCTTCATAATAATTCCGCTCCAACATTCTCACATTACGACCATCTTTAGATTTATGACAATCCGCTATCGGCCATATTGTTCTAAATTTAAAAATATTTATTTCCTTACAAATCCCTTAGAATGTTTGTAAAAGCTCTTCTTTCTTTCACTCTATTATGAAATATTACAATTACTTTACTTTATATTCTACGGCTATAATGTCAATTAATGAAATGGGTTTCCTTGTTGTAATTCACGACCGCGGTCAGGATTGAAATTAAACATTTTCCAGGCCTTTGGTACGCTTTATAATTGAAAACAATAGTCATGCTACAATCTCTTATAATACTATTGTTTTGACCTTAATCTCAGATATTGTAATATGATGTCTTAAAAATAATTTTACTTTCATGATGACTTACAGAAATTATAATTACAAAGTATCTAGATCGTAAAAGTAACAGCATTAAATAAAAATACTATGTCTGTCGAATAAATTGACAATTTGTACATGCATGCAATATCGTTAAGGTAAGACTAAATCTGAGATTTATACACGCTACCTCGACTTTAGACATATTTAACTAAATTTGTCTTTAAAAAAACTTAATATGTAATAGAAACTTTAGAAAGATTATAAACTAAGTATTGACAGTGCCAACTCCAAGTTCACAAAATCGGTTACTTACCATCTACTTTGAAATTATTTAAATAATGTAATTGGTAATGTTTGAGTAAAGTCTAAGCAAAGTTAAAGTAGTTTCAATGACTCTCAAACTAAACCAATCCAGTTTTTTGTGGATCGTGATAGAATTTAAATTAAGATTAAATAGTATTGTTAAAGTTCGTGGTTCGTATATTGGTTCGAAAAGCTGTACCTCTCTATACATATTGGAAAAATAGTTGGAGCTACTAGGAATATTATCCATGGGAAATTATTACGGTCGTCAGATGAAATTCACGTCAAGTTATTCGATAAATGCCAAGTTTGTATCGAATACCAAATGAAATATCTTCATAATTCAGAGAATTCCTGTCATTGATCAATTGGCTGATCCCTCGCCGCTTCTATCCGGGAAAAGGGATTATTTGATTTCCTGATAACACTTTAAAATTTGCCGGATTACCTCCGAGATCCTATCTTTTATCATATTTATAGCTATTACTGTATTCTCGTCTTATTTAACGAAAAATTGTGATTGATTAGACTTTAATTTTGCAAATTGATTAATCCCAGGGTTTTTTTAGCTTTTCACATAATACTAAAATACCGAGTGTTATTGAAAATTACATCTGGTGCCAAAACTGGTACCAGATGTAAATTTCCAAACGATTAAGGTACCATTCGAATTCTGCCAGTCAATGCTTGGCAGCAGATATCAGGTTACAATGTACCGCTTTGAATGCATATGCAAAGAAAAGGCGTCCAATGTAGTTGACTGTCCAGTGTAGTTAGCTGGTTAGCTGTCACAATCGTAAGCTTGACATGCCACCGATCAGCGCCCTGCAGATTCCTACGATGAACACATTCACACAACACTTCATATATAAATGCATTGAGAGTGGAACATCCTTACCTGGTATCCCCTGCAGGATCGCAGTTACGAAGTAACGACTGCTAGAATGAGAAGCGCTTTTAAAAGTGTCTGATATCCGTTTACAGAAATGCTATAAATAATAATGCTACTCCCAGTTTAATTTTAGCATTATTTCATTCCAAAGTTGTCTGGTATTATTGTTATTACTACATCACTATTGTTACACTATTGCAACAACAGATAATTTAATTCATTGTTAATACTAAACGGATAACACTACTATTAAAAACTAAAGAAAGTAGCTGTCAATAATTCGTTGATTTTACTGTTAAGCGCAACAACACATTTTAAACAATATACTATCTCTCAGACTGTCCGTTGTCCACGAATGTATGTTTTCGATCTTTAATTATAATGGGCAGTCGGCTTGCCCCCACAATTTAAAAGCTCATAAGCACGTAAAGAAAGTATGATTCTATAGAACAGTGATCGTACATTATAAGTTTACATAGTGGGCTTTAAGTCCCATTGCCCTGGATTCTGACATGGGATTTAAAAAAAGGATTGAAAAATTCTCGTTTAGGTTGGCAGTTCATTGATAATTTTATGTAATGCAGTTGTCTACAGGCAGCAATAACCGCTTACAATCAGGTGGGTTGTTCAGTTGTTTAACTAGCTTTCACATAAAAAATATATTTTTTCAACTTATAAAAATTTAGAGAAAAAAAACATGTCATTTTAAACTTGCTCATTTTGTGAGCATTTCATTAAGACCAGGTTAATTGCAATTAATGAGGTTAACAGGAATAAATATCATGTCATATTTAATATAGAGCATGACATTTTTCAGAACGATATTGTGTTTTATTTTAGAGGTAAATGTACTTGTACAAGGTACTAGAAATTCGTTAGTATATATTATTAACACCGCTGCCATCAATAGTTTATCTATTTTTCTTTTTAAAGATTAAGCGTTCATGACTTAGATATCTCAACTCTTAGATATCTCAATTTTAAGTTGTTTAAAATTCTCATGATTATAATAGCTATGTAGTAGTACTTAAAACATTTGTGGTAAAAAAAAACATTAATCTGAGTTTCGATGTACAAAATGTAACCTATATAATTTTTTATTAAAAACAGAATTCCGAATTTATATTATATAGCATGTAGACGTAACCCGATACGCAGTTGTCGCCCTAAGGGTCGTTAGGGTGTTACGAGACGTGCGGGGTAAGAGGATGCGCGCGCGCACGGGACGCTTGGAAGTTAGTCGACTACCGAGACCCAAGGCGGGAGTACGTGCGTGTACGTCGCAGTTCGGTGTGCCTTAAAGTGCAAATAAACTGTAAAACGCCAAATTCGTGTCTTCCTAAAACCACACCCACGACCACCGGTCATAATTAATATTTAGTTCATTAATTAAATAACACTGTATTCTCTATAAATTATATCTCTGAAATATTTAAGATATTATATTTGGTACGATATAAGTGCATATTTAACCCTGTTGATGCATTGAATCTGTAGCCGTTATAATTATATTTAATATTTTTAAAGTATGTACATCTTAATATTCATATTTAAGTACATTTAAAGATCTATGCAATATCAACTTGTTCAATCCGTCAGCATTCCAACGGAGTGGACGTCTCAACAAAGCAGCGATAAAGAAATTAGCCGGGTGAACCCAGCAAACAAGTTAATTGACTTAACCTGTAAATGTCATGTCAAAATAAACCCCTTTCCGCCTTGACGGCATTGTTAATTTACTTGAGGTTATTAACTACTTGTAGAGTTTTGAGATATTCCTTGGAGAGATGTGATTGAAGTATCTTCCTTTCTTCTTAAATAGTTTTAAAAACATTCTCATTGTATCAAATCATAGAACTCAGACAAAGTAACAGATATAATGCCAGTAATTTAGTTAAAATGTATGGAATTTACATAACGTTTCCAGTTAATATTTCCAAAACCTATGTCAGTCTCATACATTTTGCACTTCTTTACTAGCATTATCGCTGATCAGATATACCATATTAGTATATGCACATTGAATAGGCATACTTTGATTTTAACAGCTATATTTAAATAAAGGATTAATTAAATAGGGTTTTATTTTAAATATTCGCTGAAATTCAACTAATAATTCTAACTGTTTACTGATAGTATATTTTATCCAACCGTGAAATAAATTAAAGCTATACTAATATTATAAAGCTGAAGAGTTTGTTTGTTTGTTTGTTTGTTTGAACGCGCTAATCTCAGGAACTATTGGTTCGAATTGAAAAATTCTTTTTGAGTTGAATAGACCATTTATAGAGGAAGGCTTTAGGCTATATAACATCACGATGCAATTATTAGGAGCGAAGAAATAATGGAAAATGTGAAAAAAACGGGCAAAACTATTCATCCTTGAGGGCTTCCATTGCGTGCGCTGCAAAAACGGTTCAAGATACCAAAAATATATGTAAGAAAGAATGATTCCTCTTGAAATGATCTAAAAAAATGTCCACGACAGTATATGTCTATCTTTTAAGATTAACTCACTAGAACGGTTTTTTATGGTAATCAAATTTGGTCGAAATTAATGCATTATTTGTTAAGAGTTGTATCAACGTAATAATATTAATCTTTATCCAAATAAATGTGTTGTTGATTAAGAGTATTTAATTGTGAACAAAATTGTCTTTGACATCACTTAATTTCAATGAACATCATAGAAGATATTACAATAACTTATATAGCAAATCTACGTTTGCCGGATCAGCTATGTCTTGATAAGCGCGAAACTCGAGAACGACTAAACCGATTTGACTGATTTCTTTTGTGTTGTGTTTGTTGAAGTATGGGGAAGGTTATTACGGAGAGAAAAATTAAAAAAATTGTCTGAAAAAGTCTAAAAACAACACTTTTCTATATTCTCATACAAAAAATTCGTAATAATATTTTAAAGTCAATTTGAACTTTAACACTTTTTTGTGTTGTGTTGTGTTGTGTTCGGTTGTGTTGTGTTGTGTTGTGTTGTGTTGTGTTGTGTTGTGTTCGGTTGTGTTCGGTTGTGTTCGGTTGTGTTGTGTTGTGTTCGGTTGTGTTCGGTTGTGTTCGGTTGTGTTCGGTTGTGTTCGGTTGTGTTCGGTTGTGTTCGGTTGTGTTCGGTTGTGTTCGGTTGTGTTCGGTTGTGTTCGGTTGTGTTCGGTTGTGTTCGGTTGTGTTCGGTTGTGTTCGGTTGTGTTCGGTTCTGTTCGGTTGTGTTCGGTTGTGTTCGGTTGTGTTCGGTTATTTTCGGTTGTGTTGTGTTGTGTTCGGTTGTGTTGTGTTGTGTTCGGTTGTGTTGTGTTGTGTTCGGTTGTGTTCGGTTAGGTTAGGTTAGGTTCGGTTCTGTTCGGTAGTGTTCGGTTATGTTCGGTTGTGTTCGGTTATGTTCGGTTGTGTTCGGTTATGTTGTGTTGTGTTCGGTTGTGTACGGTTGTGTTCGGTTGTGTTGTGTTGTGTTGTGTTCGGTTGTGTTGTGTTGTGTTCGGTTGTGTTCGGTTGTGTTCGGTTGTGTTCTGTTGTGTTGTGTTGTGTTCGGTTGTGTTGTGTTGGGTTGTGTTCGGTTGTGTTGTGTTGTGTTCGGTTGTGTTGTGTTGTGTTCGGTTGTGTTCGGTTAGGTTCGGTTGTGTTCGGTTGTGTTGTGTTGTGTTCGGTTGTGTTCGGTTGTGTTCGGTTGTGTTCGGTTGTGTTCGGTTGTGTTCGGTTGTGTTCGGTTGTGTTGTGTTGTGTTCGGTTGTGTTCGGTTGTGTTGTGTTGTGTTCGCTTGTGTTCGGTTCTGTTCGGTTGTGTTGTGTTGTGTTCGGTTGTGTTGTGTTGTGTTCGGTTGTGTTCGGTTGTGTTCGGTTGTGTTCGGTTGTGTTCGGTTGTGTTCGGTTGTGTTCGGTTCTGTTCGGTTGTGTTCGGTTCTGTTCGGTTGTGTTCGGTTATTTTCGGTTGTGTTGTGTTGTGTTCGGTTGTGTTGTGTTGTGTTCGGTGGTGTTGTGTTGTGTTCGGTTGTGTTCGGTTAGGTTAGGTTAGGTTCGGTTGTGTTCGGTTGTGTTTGGTTGTGTTCGGTTGTGTTCGGTTGTGTTTGGTTATGTTGTGTTGTGTTCGGTTGTGTACGGTTGTGTTCGGTTGTGTTGTGTTGTGTTCGGTTGTGTTGTGTTGTGTCCGGTTGTGTTCGGTTGTATTCGGTTGTGTTCTGTTGTGTTCGGTTGTGTTCGGTTGTGTTGTGTTGTGTTGTGTTCGGTTGTGTTGTGTTGTGTTGTGTTGTGTTTGGTTGTGTTTGGTTGTGTTCGGTTGTGTTCGGTTGTGTTTGGTTATGTTCGGTTGTATTGTGTTGTGTTCGGTTGTGTTGTGTTGTGTTCGGTTGTGTTGTGTTGGGTTGTGTTCGGTTGTGTTGTGTTGTGTTGTGTTCGGTTGTGTTGTGTTGTGTTCGGTTGTGTTCGGTTGTGTTCGGTTGTGTTGTGTTGTGTTCGGTTGTGTTCGGTTAGGTTCGGTTGTGTTCGGTTGTGTTCGGTTGTGTTCGGTTGTGTTCGGTTGTGTTCGGTTGTGTTCGGTTGTGTTCGGTTGTGTTCGGTTGTGTTCGGTTGTGTTCGGTTGTGTTGTGTTGTGTTCGGTTGTGTTCGGTTCTGTTCGGTTGTGTTGTGTTGTGTTCGGTTGTGTTGTGTTGTGTTCGGTTGTGTTCGGTTGTGTTGTGTTGTGTTCGGTTGTGTTCGGTTGTGTTCGGTTCTGTTCGGTTCTGTTCGGTTCTGTTCGGTTGTGTTCGGTTATTTTCGGTTGTGTTGTGTTGTGTTCGGTTGTGTTGTGTTGTGTTCGGTGGTGTTGTGTTGTGTTCGGTTGTGTTCGGTTAGGTTAGGTTAGGTTCGGTTGTGTTTGGTTGTGTTTGGTTGTGTTCGGTTGTGTTCGGTTGTGTTTGGTTATGTTGTGTTGTGTTCGGTTGTGTACGATTGTGTTCGGTTGTGTTGTGTTGTGTTGTGTTCGGTTGTGTTGTGTTGTGGCCGGTTGTGTTCGGTTGTGTTCGGTTGTGTTCTTTTGTGTTCGGTTGTGTTCGGTTGTGTTCGGTTGTGTTCGGTTGTGTTCGGTTATGTTCGGTTGTGTTGTGTTCGGTTGTGTTGTGTTGTGTTCGGTTGTGTTGTGTTGTGTTGTGTTGTGTTGTGTTTGGTTGTGTTTGGTTGTGTTCGGTTGTGTTCGGTTGTGTTTGGTTATGTTCGGTTGTGTTGTGTTGTGTTCGGTTGTGTTGTGTTGTGTTCGGTTGTGTTGTGTTGGGTTGTGTTCGGTTGTGTTGTGTTGTGTTCGGTTGTGTTCGGTTAGGTTCGGTTGTGTTCGGTTGTGTTGTGTTCGGTTGTGTTCGGTTGTGTTCGGTTGTGTTCGGTTGTGTTCGGTTGTGTTGTGTTGTGTTGTGTTGTGTTTGGTTGTGTTTGGTTGTGTTCGGTTGTGTTCGGTTGTGTTTGGTTATGTTCGGTTGTGTTGTGTTGTGTTCGGTTGTGTTGTGTTGTGTTCGGTTGTGTTGTGTTGGGTTATGTTCGGTTGTGTTGTGTTGTGTTCGGTTGTGTTCGGTTAGGTTCGGTTGTGTTCGGTTGTGTTGTGTTGTGTTCGGTTGTGTTCGGTTGTGTGGGGTTGTGTTCGGTTATGTTCGGTTGTGTTCGGTTGTGTTCGGTTGTGTTGTGTTGTGTTCGGTTGTGTTCGGTTGTGTTGTGTTGTGTTCGGTTGTGTTCGGTTCTGTTCGGTTCTGTTCGGTTGTGTTGTGTTGTGTTCGGTTGTGTTGTGTTGTGTTCGGTTGTGTTGTGTTGTGTTCGGTTGTGTTCGGTTGTGTTCGGTTCTGTTCGGTTGTGTTCGGTTGTGTTCGGTTATTTTCGGTTGTGTTGTGTTGTGTTCGGTTGTGTTGTGTTGTGTTCGGTTGTGTTGTGTTGTGTTCGGTTGTGTTCGGTTAGGTTAGGTTAGGTTCGGTTGTGTTCGGTTGTGTTCGGTTGTGTTTGGTTGTGTTCGGTTGTATTCGGTTGTGTTTGGTTGTGTTCGGTTGTATTCGGTTGTGTTTGGTTATGTTCGGTTGGGGTGCGAAGTTGGTCTCACCTCCTCGTGGTGCACCCTGGGCAACAATAGGCAGCAATGTTTTTAGGCATTGCTGGCTATTGGCGAAGAGGAACAACAATTCCTTCTCCCATCTCCCCTTTACCTTGTATTCCTTTCTCGTCTCTCTTATCCTCCCCCAGCCATTCTACCCACTCCTACCCCATCACCACTTACTCCCGTCTTCCCCAACTCCAGGCAAGTTATGTTAGGTATATCTGTTAGGGACTTATGTTAGGTAATGTTAGGACGACGCATGCTCTTCTCTATTTCTATTCCCCCCTTCTTCTTCTTTATATTTTCATTCTTCTTCTCCCCCCTTTATGTTCCCCTTTCTTTTCTTTACTTTCAACCCCAGAAGATGTACGAAAATCGATGAATGCAAAACAAGTATGATGCAAGCACAAGGTCCAAGCAAACTACCCCAGGAGGGTACCGGCCGCTCCGCGGTCGGAGAATCCCTCCCAGTACGGGAACTTCGATCCCGCACTGGCAGCCCCGCGTTCTCTGGGGGGGGCAACCAAGTGCTTGGCGGTAGGGCCGACCCCCCTACCGCACCGACGACCACGGCTTTCCACTCAATGGACACCGATCTAGCAAGCGGAAAGGTACTCCGGGTTGAACTGGAGCGCCTCGAGGACTCTGACTCCAGACAGAGTATGGCGACTGTGGGCTCTAGCTCAACACTAGAGCGCAAACGCTCTTATAAGAGCGCACAGTCAATGTCGGAGTGTGACTCGGACGGGGACGCGCCTGCCAAGATCTTGGCGCTCCCTCGACGGTCGAGAGGTAGGCCCCCCACCCATGGGAAGCATGTTGGGTTGTGGGAGGCTAAAAAGGCTATCATAGCCGAGAAAAAGGCCGAGGAAGAGCGACTGGCCCGCCAGGAGCTCCTACTCACAGAGCGTAGCGTGCGTCCCCGCCTCACGTCGCGATTATCTGCGACCGCATCAGAGGACGAGGGCTGCTACGCTCGCATGGAGAATATCGGCCGTAACCTTGACGTCATTGGCGACGGGCTCGTCAAGTCCAAGAATGTCAAGGGTACGGTCGTACATGACGTAAAGGCCGCCATGGCGGCCATCAAAGAAGACCTTGAAGTAATCGTCCGGAGCAAAATCTCTGAGGAGGTGAAGAAGGTACACAAAGAGAACTTCCGCCTCAGAGAAGAGCTCCGGGATCTTAGAGAAATTGTGGTCGCCATGCGCGCGCGCGAGCGCGAGCTGGCGCTGCGGGGGATAGAGGTGCCACCACTGTCGGCAGACCCCTCCCCTGCCCAACCGGATATGACACAGACCCCCGGCTTTGCCGAGCTTCGTTCTATGCTCGGTGAGGTCGTGGGGTCCATGAAGGTTATGCAGCAGCGGCAGGAGGCAATGGAGAACCAACTCCTGCGCCCACCGCTGCAGCATGAGAAGGTGTCCTACGCGGCGAAGTCAGCCGCGCGGAAGCCCCGGCCGAAGCCGGCCGGCGGCGCCGCGGAGGACGCCCCCCACACGGACGAGACAGAAGCAGGGCGGAGCTCTCACCCCGACCCGAAACCCTCCAAAGGTAAGGGCAAGGGGAAGAAGACCCGCCCTGCTGCTCCCAATGTAGACTCAGTGGTGGACTTCCCGCCCTTGGAGAGTCCCAAGTCGCCGGCCATAGTGGCGACTGGGCGACGGCCGGGCGGGACGGCAAACATAGACCGAACCGCCCCGCCAAACAGAAGAAGGGCCCCGCTAAGGAGGCCCCGAAGGCCAAAAAGCCGCGGAAGCGAGTCCGCACCCGGAAACCGAAAGACGCAGTCGTCTCATTTAAGTTGCTTCCGGGCGCGAAGGAACGTGGTGTCTCCCTCCGGGATGTTCTCAAAACAGCCCGCAGGGAGATGCAAAGAGCGTCGGGGGAGGCAGGGGCGCAATCTGCGTTCTTGTCGGGCACCCTCTCCGATGCGAGGCTGGTCCACATTCCTGGGCCGCCCGAGGAGGCCACGAAGAAGGCCGACCTCTTGTATGGCAAGCTTAAGGCCATCCTTCCGGAGACGGAAGTCAAGGTGACCCGACCCGTGAAGTGCGTAAGACTTCGCGTGTCGGGCCTGGACGACTCCGTCGAAAAGGAGGATGTCCTTTCGTCCATCAAGATGGTCGGCAACTGTATGGAGGCGCGGGCTCACCTGGCCGAGCACATTCGGGTGAGCGAGGTCCGCTTCGGCACGTTCGGCGTCGGCGTATGCTGGGCCACTTGTCCAGCCGATGTCGCCGAAATGGTGTTAAAATATGGGATAGAGATCGGCTTTACAAGGGCCCAGGTCAAGATGGTGGAGCCTCGCGTGCTCCGGTGTTTCCGTTGTTGGGAGCCGGGGCACGTGAGTGAAAAGTGTAGAGCCGGCACGGACCGAAGCGGACTGTGCCTCCAATGTGCGCAGCCGGGTCACAAGGCCCAGGAATGTGACAGTCGTGCCTATTGCGTGCTGTGCGCCGCTGTGAGCAAACCCGCCGGCCATCGCGTCGGCAGCCCAGCGTGCGCCGCCGCAAAACGGCCGACAAGGAGAAGAGGGGGTGCCTACTTCAGAGGCGCCCGCCTTGCCGCCTCCGCGGCAATGGAGACAGAGCAGGAGAATACAATCTCCGCTGTGCCGCGGGAGGAGGACCTCATCTCACATAGGTCCTCCCACGGAGTGTCGGGCAGCTCGGCTGAGGGGCCAGCTGCTTAGACCATACTCCGGTGGTGTAGTGTGTGGTCCCACACACCACAAGGCGGTGGGGAGGCGAATCATCTGCCTCCCCTACATTCAAGGCTGCCCGTAATGGGGCAACGCGCAGGGCCGGGCTCTGGGAAGGCGAATAGCCATGCCCCTCGGTCCTAGAGCGCTCGGTGGACCACCCCGGGGGTTTTAGTCGGTAAAAGTCCGGCATACCGGGGGAGTGGCCCTCACCACTCCCCTGACGATCCTATGAGGATTTCCCCCGGGTAAAAAAAAAAAAAATGGTTATGTTCGGTTGTGTTATGTTGTGTTGTGTTCGGTTGTGTTGTGTTGTGTTCGGTTGTGTTTGGTTGTGTTCGGTTGTGTTTGGTTGTGTTCGGTTGTGTTTGGTTATGTTCGGTTGTGTTGTGTTGTGTTCGGTTGTGTTCGGTTCTGTTCGGTTGTGTTCGGTTGTGTTCGGTTATTTTCGGTTGTGTTGTGTTGTGTTCGGTTGTGTTGTGTTGTGTTCGGTTAGGTTAGGTTAGGTTCGGTTGTGTTCGGTTGTATTGTGTTGTGTTCGGTTATGTTCGGTTGTGTTCGGTTATATTCGGTTGTATTCGGTTGTGTTGTGTTGTGTTCGGTTGTGTTCGGTTGTGTTCGGTTATGTTCGGTTATGTTCGATTGTGTTCCGTTGGGTTCGGTTGTGTTCGGTTGTGTTGTGTTGTGTTCGGTTGTGTTCGGATGTGTTCGGTTGTGTTCGGTTGTATTCGGTTCTGTTCGGTTGTGTTCGGTTGTGTTCGGTTGTATTCGGTTGTGTTCGGTTCTGTTCGGTTGTGTTCGGTTGTGTTCGGTTGTATTCGGTTGTGTTCGGTTGTGTTCGGTTCTGTTCGGTTGTGTTCGGTTGTCTTCGGTTGTGTTCGGTTTTGTTCGGTTGTGTTCGGTTGTGTTCGGATGTGTTCGGTTATGTTCGGTTATGTTCGGTTATGTTCGGTTATGTTCGGTTGTGTTCGGTTATGTTGTGTTGTGTTGTGTTCGGTTGTGTTGTGTTGTGTTCGGTTCTGTTCGGTTGTGTTCGGTTGTGTTCGGTTATTTTCGGTTGTATTCGGTTCTGTTCGGTTGTGTTCGGTTCTGTTCGGTTATGTTGTGTTGTGTTCGGTTGTGTACGGTTGTGTTCGGTTGTGTTGTGTTGTGTTCTGTTGTGTTCGGTTGTGTTCGGTTGTGTTCGGTTGTGTTCGGTTGTGTTGTGTTGTGTTGTGTTCGGTTGTGTTGTGTTGTGTTGTGTTCGGTTGTGTTGTGTTGTGTTCGGTTAGGTTAGGTTAGGTTCGGTTGTGTTCGGTTGTGTTCGGTTGTATTGTGTTGTGTTCGATTGTGTTCGGTTGTGTTGTGTTGTGTTCGGTTGTGTTCGGTTGTGTTGTGTTGTGTTCGGTTGTGTTGTGTTGTGTTCGGTTCTGTTCGGTTGTGTTGTGTTGTGTTCGGTTGTGTTGTGTTGTGTTCGGTTGTGTTGTGTTGTGTTGTGTTCGGTTCTGTTCGGTTGTGTTGTGTTGTGTTCGGTTGTGTTGTGTTGTCTTCGGTTAGGTTAGGTTAGGTTCGGTTGTGTTCGGTTGTATTGTGTTGTGTTCGGTTATGTTCAGTTTTGTTCGGTTGTATTCGGTTGTATTCGGTTGTGTTCGGTTGTGTTCGGTTGTGTTCGGTTATGTTCGGTTGTGTTCGGTTATGTTCGGTTCTGTTCGGTTATGTTGTGTTCGGTTGTGTTGTGTTGTGTTGTGTTCGGTTGTGTTGTGTTGTGTTCGGTTAGGTTAGGTTAGGTTCGGTTGTGTTCGGTTGTGTTCGGTTGTATTGTGTTGTGTTCGATTGTGTTCGGTTGTGTTGTGTTGTGTTCGGTTGTGTTCGGTTGTGTTGTGTTGTGTTCGGTTGTGTTGTGTTGTGTTCGGTTCTGTTCGGTTGTGTTGTGTTGTGTTCGGTTGTGTTGTGTTGTGTTCGGTTGTGTTGTGTTGTGTTGTGTTCGGTTCTGTTCGGTTGTGTTGTGTTGTGTTCGGTTGTGTTGTGTTGTCTTCGGTTAGGTTAGGTTAGGTTCGGTTGTGTTCGGTTGTATTGTGTTGTGTTCGGTTATGTTCAGTTTTGTTCGGTTGTATTCGGTTGTATTCGGTTGTGTTCGGTTGTGTTCGGTTGTGTTCGGTTATGTTCGGTTGTGTTCGGTTATGTTCGGTTGTGTTCGGTTATGTTCGGTTGTGTTCGGTTATGTTCGGTTATGTTCGGTTATGTTCGGTTGTGTTCGGTTATGTTGTGTTGTGTTGTGTTGCGTTCGGTTGTGTTGTGTTGTGTTCGGTTGTGTTCGGATGTGTTCGGATGTGTTCGGTTGTGTTCGGTTGTATTCGGTTCTGTTCGGTTGTGTTCGGTTATGTTCGGTTGTATTCGGTTGTGTTCGGTTGTGTTCGGTTGTGTTCGGTTGTGTTCGGTTGTGTTCGGTTGTGTTCGGTTGTGTTCGGTTCTGTTCGGTTGTGTTCGGTTGTGTTCGGTTGTGTTCGGTTGTGTTGTGTTCGGTTGTGTTCGGTTGTGTTCTGTTGTGTTCGGTTGTGTTGTGTTCGGTTGTGTTGTGTTGTGTTCGGTTGTGTTGTGTTGTGTTCGGTTAGGTTAGGTTAGGTTCGGTTGTGTTCGGTTGTGTTGTGTTGTGTTCGGTTGTGTTGTGTTGTGTTCGGTTCTGTTCGGTTGTGTTGTGTTGTGTTCGGTTGTGTTGTGTTGTGTTCGGTTGTGTTGTGTTGTGTTCGGTTGTGTTGTGTTGTGTTCGGTTGTGTTGTGTTGTGTTCGGTTGTGTTGTGTTGTGTTCGGTTGTGTTGTGTTGTGTTCGGTTGTGTTGTGTTGTGTTCGGTTGTGTTGTGTTGTGTTCGGTTGTGTTGTGTTGTGTTCGGTTCTGTTCGGTTGTGTTGTGTTGTGTTCGGTTGTGTTGTGTTGTCTTCGGTTAGGTTCGGTTGTGTTCGGTTGTATTGTGTTGTGTTCGGTTATGTTCAGTTTTGTTCGGTTGTATTCGGTTGTATTCGGTTGTGTTGTGTTGTGTTCGGTTGTGTTCGGTTGTGTTCAGTTATGTTCGGTTGTGTTCGGTTATGTTCGGTTGTGTTCGGTTATGTTCGGTTATGTTCGGTTATGTTCGGTTATGTTCGGTTATGTTCGGTTATGTTTGGTTGTGTTCGGTTATGTTGTGTTGTGTTGTGTTCGGTTGTGTTGTGTTGTGTTCGGTTGTGTTCGGATGTGTTCGGTTGTGTTCGGTTGTATTCGGTTCTGTTCGGTTGTGTTCGGTTGTATTCGGTTGTGTTCGGTTGTGTTCGGTTAGGTTAGGTTAGGTTCGGTTGTGTTCGGTTGTATTGTGTTGTGTTCGATTGTGTTCGGTTCTGTTCGGTTGTGTTGTGTTGTGTTCGGTTGTGTTGTGTTGTGTTCGGTTGTGTTGTGTTGTGTTCGGTTCTGTTCGGTTGTGTTGTGTTGTGTTCGGTTGTGTTGTGTTATGTTCGGTTGTATTCGGTTCTGTTCGGTTGTGTTCGGTTCTGTTCGGTTGTGTTGTGTTGTGTTCGGTTGTGTTCGGTTATGTTCGGTTGTATTCGGTTCTGTTCGGTTGTGTTCGGTTCTGTTCGGTTATGTTGTGTTGTGTTCGGTTGTGTTCGGTTGTGTTAGGATATGTTCGGTTGTGTTCGGTTGTGTTCGGTTATGTTCGGTTGTATTCGGTTCTGTTCGGTTGTGTTGTGTTGTGTTCGGTTGTGTTCGGTTGTGTTCGGATATGTTCGGTTGTGTTCGGTTGTGTTCGGTTATGTTCGGTTGTATTCGGTTCTGTTCGGTTGTGTTCGGTTCTGTTCGGTTGTGTACGGTTGTGTTCGGTTGTGTTGTGTTGTGTTCTGTTGTGTTCGGTTGTGTTCGGTTGTGTTCGGTTGTGTTGTGTTCGGTTGTGTTGTGTTGTGTTGTGTTCGGTTGTGTTGTGTTGTGTTGTGTTCGGTTAGGTTAGGTTAGGTTCGGTTGTGTTCGGTTGTATTGTGTTGTGTTCGATTGTGTTCGGTTCTGTTCGGTTGTGTTGTGTTGTGTCCGGTTGTGTTCGGTTGTGTTGTGTTGTGTTCGGTTGTGTTCTGTTGTGTTCGGTTGTGTTCGGTTGTGTTGTGTTCGGTTGTGTTGTGTTGTGTTGTGTTGTGTTCGGTTAGGTTAGGTTAGGTTCGGTTGGGGTGCGAAGTTGGTCTCACCTCCTCGTGGTGCACCCTGGGCAACAATAGGCAGTAATGTTTTAGGCATTTCTGGCTATTGGCGAAGAGGACCAACAATTCCCTCTCCCATCTCCCCCTTTACCTTGCATTCCCGTCTCGTTTCTCTCATCCCTCCTCAGTTATTACTCTCACTCCTACCCCATCCCCACTTACTCCCGTGTTCCTCAACTCCTGGATTATTATGTTAGGCTTCTGTGATAGGGTTCTTTCTGTTAGGTTATGTTAGGCGACGTATGTTTCTTGTATTGTATTCCCCCCTTCTTCTTCTTTATGTCTTTTATTCTTCTTCTCCCCCCTTTTATTCACTTCCCCTTTTTTCTTCTATCTTCAATCCCTGACGACGTATGAAAATCTGATGAATGTTAAAACAAAAAACATGGAACAAGCATTGAGTCAAAGAGTATTACCCCAGGAGGGTACCGGCCGCTCCGCGGCCGGAGAATCCCTCCCAGAGCGGGAGCTTCGTTCCCGCTCTGGCAGCCCCTCGTTCTCTGGGGGGGGCAAACCAATGCTTGGCGGTAGGGCCGACCCCCCTACCGCTCCGACGACCACGGCTACCCACACGGTTTCCGATCTTGCACAACGACGAGAGCTCCGGGTTTCTCTGGAGCGCCTGGAGTTGGATTCGGACGATTCGGCATCCAGCCATAAGTCCTACAGATCCGGCTCGCTGGAGCGAAAGCGGTCATACCGCTCGTTCTGCTCGGACAGCGAGCCGGACATAGACGTACCCGCCAAACTTGCGGCGGTCCCCGAACGGGGAAGAGGTAGGCGCTTCACGACCGGCCAATATGTCGGCTTGCGGGCGGCAAAGAAGGAGTTGCTCGCTGCTGAGAAGGAGGAGGAGCGGCGACGCCAGGAGTTGGACCTCCTTGAAACGGCGCGGAGAGCCCGCCCTCGCCAAACGTCGAGACTCGACGTGGTCGAGGTTGAGGGGACCTCCGTGCACACTCAGAAGGAGGTCATAGAGAGAAACTTCGAGATACTGTCGGAGTGTATCTCGAAGTCCACCAACCTCAAAGGTACGGTGGCTAGGGACATGAAGGCCGCCATGACGGCCATCAAGCAGGCAATGGAGGTCGTGATCTCGGCCACCGTAACGGAAGAGACCCGGAAACTCCACCGGGAGAACAATCGGTTACGGGAGGTCGTGCGCGATCTCCAGGAGGACATGGCCGCCATGCGTGCCGAGTTCCGCCAGGAAAGATACCGGGGCCCCATGCAAACGTACGCATCGGGTGGCCCTGACAAACCCACCCAAGAAGACCACTCCCCCTCCTCCGACATGGATGTCCTCAAACAAACCATGCTCGAGATGGTGGGGGAGATGCGTTCTATAAACGCTAGGCTGGAGGCGACGGAGCGGCGCTCACTGCGTCCTCCGCTGCAATCGGAGAGAGCACCCCGCACGGCGGGATCGACCGCGCGGAAGGCCAAGCCCAAGCCGGCCGCCCCCGTCGAGGGGGACGCCCCCTCCGATATGGATGTGACAGAGCCAGGGCACCACTCGACCCCTGTCCCCCCCAAGCCCGTCAAGGGCAAGGGAAAGGGCAAGGGAAAGAGAAGCGCCCCAGCCCAAAACCCGGATGTGACAGATCCCGAGGCCCCGTTCCCAACTACGACTTCGTCCCAGGACTCCCCCTGGACAGAGGTGGGCAAGAACGGGAGGCCGAAAAGGGACAAACAGAAGAAGGTAGAGAAGACCCCTAAAAAGGCGCCTCCTCCCCCCCAGAAGAAGAAGCGGAAGGCGAAGCGTCGCACGGTTCGGCAGCCCAAAACGGCAGCCGTCGTGCTGACGATAAAGCCGGACGCTGCAGAAAAGGGCGTAAATTTCGCGACCGTCCTTGGTGCCGCCCGTCGCCAGGTCACAACTGTCCTCAGTGACCAAGGCATCAAGGAGGCGCATATGCGAAAGACGCTCACCGAGGCACGCATCCTCGTGATCCCCGGTGAGCCAGAGGAGGCCGGCAGGAAGGCGGACGCTCTAGTCCGCAAATTCCGCGAGATCCTCCCGGCGGACGTAAAGGTTGAACGCCCCTACAAGCGTGTCGACCTAAAATTATCCGGGCTGGATGACTCCGTCACCTCGGCGGAAATCCAGTCCGCGATAAAATGGAAGGCGGGGGTCGACAAGGAGCAAGTCCGGGTCAGCCCCATAAAGTGGACAACGTTCGGCGGTGGTGTGTGTTGGGTAACTTGCCCAGCCCCCGCCGCCGAAACAATTATGAAGAGTGGGCTCCAGGTCGGGCTGGTCTTCGCCCAGATCCAACTGCTGGAGTCCCGCGTGCTCAGATGCTTCCGCTGCTGGGAGCCTGGGCACGTGGGCATGAAGTGTCGGGCCTCCATCAACAGGAGCGCCCAATGTTTTAGGTGTGGGCAGGAGGGGCACAAATCCCAATCCTGCACGGCCCCGAAGGCCCATTGCACGGTGTGCGCCGCCGCGTCCTTACCGGCGGGCCACCGGGCCGGCAGCCCGGCTTGCGCCGCGGCAAAGAGGCCGATTAGGAGAAGGCGATTGGACGCTGGCCAACCTGGCGAGCGCGTCATCGGCGCAGTGGACAGGGAAGAGACCCCAGCGACAGCTCCACCGTCGCTTTTGGGGGCCTTCTCTCAAGGAGCAGCTGGCAGCCAGCCTGAGGGGGCGGCCGCCAGCACTTAATGCTCCAGTGGTGTGTGTGTGCTTCTGCACACCACTAGACGAAGGGGTCGTGGGTAAACTCCGCCCACCACCTCTATATCTTCAGACGACGCCCACAGGGCGAAACGCGCGCCTGGCTGAGGGATGCGACCTATAGCAATATCTGGGCCAGGCGCAAACTGCGAGCGAAGGAAGCACCCCGGGGGTTTTAGTCGGTAGGAGTCCGGCATACCGGGGGAGTGGCCCTCACCACTCCCCTGACGATCCAATGCAGGATTTCCCCCGGGTTAACAAAAAAAAAAAAAAGGTTAGGTTCGGTTGTGTTCGGTTGTATTGTGTTGTGTTCGATTGTGTTCGGTTGTGTTGTGTTGTGTTCGGTTGTGTTCGGTTGTGTTGTGTTGTGTTCGGTTGTGTTGTGTTGTGTTCGGTTCTGATCGGTTGTGTTGTGTTGTGTTCGGTTGTGTTGTGTTGTGTTCGGTTGTGTTGTGTTGTGTTCGGTTCTGTTCGGTTGTGTTGTGTTGTGTTCGGTTGTGTTGTGTTGTCTTCGGTTAGGTTAGGTTAGGTTCGGTTGTGTTCGGTTGTATTGTGTTGTGTTCGGTTATGTTCAGTTTTGTTCGGTTGTATTCGGTTGTGTTCGGTTGTGTTCGGTTGTGTTCGGTTATGTTCGGTTGTGTTCGGTTATGTTCGGTTGTGTTCGGTTATGTTCGGTTATGTTCGGTTATGTTCGGTTGTGTTCGGTTATGTTGTGTTGTGTTGTGTTGCGTTCGGTTGTGTTGTGTTGTGTTCGGTTGTGTTCGGATGTGTTCGGTTGTGTTCGGTTGTATTCGGTTCTGTTCGGTTGTGTTCGGTTGTATTCGGTTGTGTTCGGTTGTGTTCGGTTCTGTTCGGTTGTGTTCGGTTGTGTTCGGTTGTGTTCGGTTGTGTTCGGTTCTGTTCGGTTGTGTTCGGTTGTGTTCGTTTGTGTTCGGATGTGTTCGGTTGTGTTCGGTTGTATTCGGTTCTGTTCGGTTGTGTTCGGTTCTGTTCGGTTATGTTGTGTTGGGTTCGGTTGTGTACGGTTGTGTTCGGTTGTGTTCGGTTGTGTTGTGTTGTGTTCGGTTGTGTTCTGTTGTATTCGGCTGTGTTCGGTTGTGTTGTGTTCGGTTGTGTTGTGTTGTGTTGTGTTCGGTTGTGTTGTGTTGTGTTCGGTTAGGTTAGGTTAGGTTCGGTTGTGTTCGGTTGTATTGTGTTGTGTTCGATTGTGTTCGGTTCTGTTCGGTTGTGTTGTGTTGTGTTCGGTTGTGTTCGGTTGTGTTGTGTTGTGTTCGGTTGTGTTGTGTTGTGTTCGGTTCTGTTCGGTTGTGTTGTGTTCTGTTCGGTTGTGTTGTGTTGTGTTCGGTTGTGTTGTGTTGTGTTCGGTTGTGTTCGGTTGTGTTCGGTTGTGTTCGGTTGTGTTCGGTTGTGTTCGGTTGTGTTCGGTTGTGTTCGGTTGTGTTCGGTTCTGTTCGGTTGTGTTCGGTTCTGTTCGGTTGTGTTGTGTTGTGTTCGGTTGTGTTGTGTTGTCTTCGGTTAGGTTAGGTTAGGTTAGGTTCGGTTGTATTGTGTTGTGTTCGGTTATGTTCAGTTTTGTTCGGTTGTATTCGGTTGTGTTGTGTTGTGTTCGGTTGTGTTCGGTTATGTTCGGTTGTGTTCGGTTATGTTCGGTTGTGTTCGGTTATGTTCGGTTATGTTCGGTTATGTTCGGTTATGTTCGGTTGTGTTCGGTTATGTTGTGTTGTGTTCGGTTGTGTTCGGTTGTGTTGTGTTCGGTTCTGTTCGGTTGTGTTCGGTTGTGTTCGGTTGTGTTCGATTGTGTTGTGTTGTGTTCTGTTGTGTTGTGTTGTGTTTAATTAAAATTAAAATTATCGAGGCGAGAGCGCTGTGTAACCCCGGGGGTTTTAGTCGGTGCAAGTCCGACAACCAAAAAGCTCCCTGAGGTCCGTCAACAATATCCCCCGGGCTATCAAAAAAAAAACCTTATATACGCTTGGAAACAGTCTCGATTCTCAACATCTGTCTACACAAGAGGGAGATGTAGAGGGAAATGGATTATGCTGTTGTCAATTCAAAAGTTCTGGCTTATATTTTCGAAGACATGTATCAATCCTGCACCATATTAAAATGGGATCAAATTTAAGATATAATAAACTAGCTGATCCGGCAAACGTTGTTTTGCTATATAAGATTTGGAATATCTTCTAAGATGTTCATTGAAATTAAGTGATGTCAAAGACAATTTTGTTCACAATTAAATACTCTTAATCAACAACACATATCTATACTAATATTATAAAGCTGAAGAGTTTGTTTGTTTGTTTGTTTGAACGCGCTAATCTCAGGAACTACTGGTTCGAATTGAAAAATTCTTTTTGTTTTAAATAGACTATTTATCGAGGAAGGCTTTAGGCTATATAACATCACGATACAATTATTAGGAGCGAAGAAATAATGGAAAATATGAAAAAACGGGGAAAATTATTCATCCTTGAGGGCTTCCATTGCGTGCGCTGCAAAAACGGTTCATATACCAAAAATATATGTATGAAAGAATTATTCCTCTTGAAATGATCTAAAAAAATGTCCGCGACAGTATATGTCTATCTTTTAAGATTAACTAACTAGAACCGTTTTTATGGTAATCGAATTTGGTCGAAATTAATGCATTAAGAGTTGTATCAACGTAATAATATTAATCTTTATCCAAATAAATGTTTTGTTGATTAAGAGTATTTAATTATGAACAAAATTGTCTTTGACATCACTTAATTTCAATGAACATCATAGAAGATATTACAATAACTTATATAGCAAAACTACGTTTGCCGGATCAGCTATGTCTTGATAAGCGCGAAACTCGAGAACGACTAAACCGATTTGACTGATTTCTTTTGTGTTGTGTTTGTTGAAGTATGGGGAAGGTTATTACGGAGAGAAAAATTAAAAAAATTGTCTGAAAAAGTCTAAAAACAACACTTTTCTATATTCTCATACAAAAAATTCGTAATAATATTTTAAAGTCAATTTGAACTTTATCACCATACCATAAAGTTTAAATGTCAGTGGACGGGTTCCGGGAAGGCAAAACAATTGAGTGACGTATAAATATTAATGTCAATGTTTTAGCCGTGGTGGCTGCCGGCAGAATAGAATAGCACCCCCCTCTTCTTGCCGAGGTGTCGTAAAAGGCGACTAAGGTATCTCTTGAACACCGCAATTCAACCAGGTGCTTAGAGAAGGGAAAACTCGACCAAACCTGCATCCCGCTCCCTCCCGATCGTACTGGTTCTCCTTTCCATCGGGCCTGAGGGAGCTCGGACGAGAGAGTGCTTTTCTGGCTGCGCGTCCAGTTATGCACTTAAATATCTCCTGCGCAATTGACTGTTTCCGAAAACTGGACCTCGAATTTCTTAACCGGTGTTAAAACAGTCGCCGTGGCCGAAACCGGCTAGGACATCATCATCATCATCAATGTCAATATTTGTCAATTTTTATACATATAGCATTAAGACCAGGTTCTTTCAAACAATTTTCAAAAAAATCTGTCGGGGAAGCTATTAACATTAAAAAAAACAATATGACTTTGTTTTAGAGAAATAGGGCAGAACAAGGTCTGCCGGGACAGCTAGTAATTTATATACAACTCTCTTGTATCTCTTATACCAACTATATAATGGAAATCAGAAGTATAAGTAATTTAATATCGTATACATAAAAAACCTAAATTCTATTGTTGGATATAATATTATATTCTTCTATTAAATATTAGCTATTTCTTATAAATAAATCGTATTTTGCACTTTTCTTGTTTTTCGACAGGACAATATGCAGTTAGCCGAGAAAGGCCTTTATAACTACACCGGATGTAGAAGGCGAGCACTGAAGGTGCTAAGCCAACGAATTTATAGGTTGGGTGGTAACGCAAGGGCACCCTTGTATGTGCTGACCTCAACTTGAGCGACCAGCCAGGCACAGAGCCTAAGGTGATCTAACAGCGTTTTAAAATCGACTAGCATATTCCTAAGACAAATTTGAATATACATATATTTTGTCATTTGTACCTAGTGCCAATAGAGACACATTTACAAAAGAAAATTACCTAAGAGATTGTTAGTTTTTATAAAATTTATAATCGTAATTCATGTGTCACGGAATAAAATATATATTTATTGCACCAACATTTTTATAATATAAACGTAAATAAACGTCAACCAGTATATCGCGTTACTAAATGAAGAAATATTCTTAGCTCCATAATTTCATATTTTCGGTCTCGTTTTTCCTTCATTACACGTTTCACGAGACAAGAGTGTAATCTCTAAGGCCCTGAACCGCCCAGACTGTCTCAAGGAATTAAATTATGCCTTCCCATGAATATTATACTTGATGTCCCTATCTCTCTGCGTTATTTAAACGAGCCCCGACTATGAAAAAATCTCAACGAATCATAATTTGTAAGCCTTTTTGAAATAAGCCGATAAATAAACCTAATTTATTTCTTCACTATGAATGTGAAAAATATTAAATTTTATTTTGCATGCTCCCTACTGGCGTCTGGTATTAATGATATGTGACACCATTTCTTACACGGGAAACTCGACACAATTTCCAAATATGTAACTTATTAAACACATCGATTTAAAATACAATTTTAAAAAGATAATATAATATTAGCTTATGCGCATCGATTTTGGAAAATTACTGATTTTATTATGTATGCATTATAGGTACATAAAAAAAGTAATAGTCTGTTACTAAAAAGACGAAAATAAACTATAATAATTAACCAGCTGCAGATTCAAGTAGTATGGGATGTTCAAGTTAATTCAAATGTATTAAGTAAAGAATTAAAAAGGGATACAAGCACTAAAGAACCTCTGCTCACCCCGAAAGGGATATAGCATGACAATATATTATTATTATTATTAAGAATTAAAAATACAATCAATCAAATACATTTTATTATGTGAGGACGCACTAAATACAAAATAAATAAGCATTTTTAATGTTACAATCTCATTTATATTTCCTAAATTACCTGTAACATAGCGTATAACGTACAAAATTTTCTGAGGTTTGTATTCAGTAGTTTTTTTATCGTAGAGCCGAGATAAATGTCCGGTTAGCAGGGGTTCAACGTTGATTTATACAGGATGTCCGTCAGCCAACGAATTACGGAGGCACCGATGTAAATCACCTAGTGGAGCCTGAATCGATACACTCTAATACGATCTCGGTAAATGCCTTCAGTTAAGGTCCAGTTGCTTAATAAAATGACATTAAAGATATATATTATTTTTAAATAATATTATTTCATCACTTTATATCCCTTCCAGGGAGAGCAGAGATGCATCGCTATATCCACAGAGGCAGCATGTATGTGCCCACACATTGCCAGACAGTGAGGTATTGAGGTATGTTGCTTCACCCCTTACTGAAAAGAGGCCTGTTTACAGGCTATCTTCTCACCGAACAGTTAAAGTAATCCAAGCCCAAACCAGGCTTGTAATAGAGCGTTAGGAAATCCCGTGATTTAAGGCTGGAATTTATAGAGGCTTTGACTTTGCGATGAAAATAAGTTTTCCTCTATTAGAAAAGTTAATATATAATTGGTACATCCTAAGTATTCGCAGAGCTACGTTCATATTGACAAAATCAGGGACTGACCATATACTTTGACATTAACTAAATAATACTAGCTGTTTAAAGCGCCATTTGTAAGCTCAAATTATGTTAATAATATTTTTATTTTTTGTGCCTGCGATGTGTCATTGGCGCCTTTAGACGAATTGTGAGAAAGATAATGTTTGAGTAGAGGGTAAGCAAAGTCGAAGTCGCAAATAATAGTCCTTAATTCACAGCTTTAGTCAGTAAGGGACACCGCTAAGCCCACTTTCCACTGGTTTAAAATGGAACTATACCAACCATATGCTTGTCCGGCGTATCTCAGGGCAAGTGTAAACGTAATTTTATTGTATAACTTTTAACACAAAAATAAGACACTTCAGCCGCAGATCAGGATAATCAAACATTATCTGTAATAAATACACTATCTATAATATTTCGCTAAAAAGTTGCCCCAGCTTAGATTTTTCTATCATTGGATGTAATCACAATCATAAGTTCTACAAAAAAGGCTATTGCTAAAATTCCACGGCACGTTTTAATAAAATCAACGAAGTGATGCAACGCGACGTCTCGAAATTTTATATTTAGTTGAGAAAAACGGTAGTAAAGTATCATCGCCCTCGTCACAACCTAACGTTTATTGCACCGGCAGGACGAGTGTTAAAACTTTTTGTACATAAAAGTTGACACTCATAAAACACGATCAGGTGGATGGCGCAGAGCGGCGAAATTTAGGGTGCTTTGTTTTGGACGGCGTTGATCCTATTACCTTAATCAATAAATGTAAAAATATTTTTTTTACAGATATACCATTTAAACATTTCATTTTGTTATTAATTTGTCCGTATGTTGGGTTTTTAATTTATAGTAAAGAGCATACAGTGGCTATTTAAAACGGAAGTCGGCGTATTAAAACATTTAATCTAAATACGTAATATCAATGTATTGAACATAAAATTTAAAGCTAAGAAATAGACAAAAAAGCCATTGCTAAAAAAATAACCAACATTTGGGTAAGTAAAACGACTTGATGGCCATATTACACAATTTGTAGTGACCATACGCTCGACGATAATAGTCCGGGATTCTAGTCAGTCGGTACCAGGGTACTGGGTTGTAAACTTTTGTGATGAACATATTTTTTGTCGCGAGTTATGGATGTGTATATAAGTAGAAATGTCGTTGTCTAGTACTCATAGTACAAGTGGAAGTTTAGTTTGAAACTGAGGTAATACCTTTCTGTTTTTGTTATTGTTAAAATAAAATTATCAAGTTTACGGAATTAAGCTGTACCTAAAGTGTGTATTTAACTGAGAATAAATATAGCGTGATAGGTTTTTTTTAAACAAATGAACTATGCTATAAATATATGCAAGTATCCTCTAAACGGAGTCTTCTGAACATAGTTAAAACAAAATAATAACTCAGCTGAAACAAAACCAATCCATAAAAGCCATTCGCACATGACAACTTTCCTTTTTCAAGCAAAAAGTTTAATTTAGCCCTTGAGTAATACCCAACAGCGGGTGTTGGGAGTTATTGGGCGAAAGCTGCAATATGGCTGCCGAGAAAAATTACAAGTGGGAAATCTCGAGCCCCTTTCCGCTGCACCAGAGGGAAACGGACCTACTGATGTATCGAGACAAAATAAACAATAGTCTGCTCCATTTTTAAAATATAACATTTTGTATTGGATTATTTATCTCTAGAAATAGGTTTTTATAGATACTACACTATGTCGTGTTATAAATAATTTAAAGGGTCTTATTGCAAAATAAATTACTTTTAATTATGGCTTGATGTTTGAACCTGGTTACACAGCCCATGACCAATAGCAAACCGTAGTGCCGCGCTAGTACAGAACGCGAAAGTTTAACATTTGTACCAAATTAACAAACCATAATATTCTCTTTAATCAGTCTCACTTATGAAACTATTAAGATATAAATATTTTCTCACTATATTAAAAATATGTCTACATATTTCATTTTGATTTTTATTATAATAAAATACAAAAATATTTAGGTATATAGGTACTATCACCATGATTTCGAAATTTAAATTCCATTAAAATGTGGAAATACGAGTCTAAAAACCGAAATACTCTTTAAGACTCATAACAAAGGTTCACAAGCCATTAATGATCGGTTAAGGGTTAGACAATTCACAGATCAAATCATTCGAATTTCACAGCCCTTTGAATTTCATTGCAACGTTTACGGCAGTCCATTTAAGCCAATATTATCTACCCATCCCAAATTAAACTTAAACAAATTGAACATTTTTGAAAAATAACAATTGTTTAGGTATTTTAACCTTTTTTTTATTACTGACAGGCTTGCGCTTGACCTCAATCTCGCCTGCTGAAAAACAATGATGAGACCGAAGATATTTAAGACTATGACAATCTATGATATCTAAGAAATAATTAATTTTATATTCTAATTTACTTAGAAACATCCATCTACCACGCTATAAATGTAAATATTATCGTCTTACGTAACACGAAAAATATGTAAAACAGTATTAGCTTTATCTACAAGTATAAATAAAATTACACTGTAATTATTTTAACACTAACAAAACCCTCTTTAAATAATCCCAAATGAAAAATAAATCTCCGGTTAAATTTTGTTTTTATTTCTATATTAGGTATAATCAAACATTATAATTTAGGTCCCTTTCAGAGAAATAAATCGAATGACATCTTTAGGTCTTTACGCAAAGCAATTTTTATTTAAGTAATAAGTCGAAATAACAATTTTTCTTAACTCTTTCAAAGGTTCATTTTAAGATAGTATTAATAAAGGATAAACATGTACTTATAACATAGTTTTATTTTACATATACTACCGTAAAACGAAAACAACAACAGAACAGTTGATATTTGAACTATACAATACACAACGTCGAACTCATGACCCAATTCAAAAGGTAGTAGTACCAATTTTATTTAGAGATTTGACAAGGTCCGGCGCAGTTTACCTGCACCGGTCAACATCCGGACCGGCCGGACGTCATTTCAGGACCGGAAAATCGGCAATCTCCTCTCCATAGGGACTTTTTATTTTACACGCTCGTGTTACTCGCATCTGGTGCCAAATATAGGTACTTTACGACGTAAGCACATACCTATTTTACTTATAGCCTTTTGAAGGGATAACTATAAATGTACCTCGTTACTTAGATAAATGTCTACAATAAAATTAGATGTTTTGCTTTTTATATGTGCATAGATATCGTTTCTCGTTGGCGATAAAAACTCGAATATGGTTTTATCTCATAATCTCTATCGAGATATGTAACTCTTTGAGTAGTTAAAAGTCACTAATCTATCACCAGTTGTATAAAAGTCTTAATAAAAATGTTTTACATTATTCGTCTTTTAATAAATGTTTCAAAGCTTATTAAAACAACTGATAGTTTTAACTGCATTTTGAATGTTTCTTCCTATAGATGTAAAAAACGGAAGTATAAACCTGACTCGTAAAAAATAGAAACAAGAAAGTACCACCTAATTCATACATAACTCAAGCTAAATGGAATATTTTTCCTTTAAATCCTGCACTAGGATCCAGTTGGCAATATTTTGTGATTTATCGTCGAGGGATATTTATTAGACCAATAAAATTTGTCCTTAGCCGGTTTCAACCTTCTTCATATTTCATGAAAGCAGCTTTAGATGGCGTGAGAGTGTAAATTGCATATAATACAGGTGAAAAATATATGCGACAATTTCTCTCGTAAATCGTGAACCTTATGATTTAACCTTTTATTCACATAATAACATGAACTCTACTGAGGCTGGGAAATATCTCAGATTTATAGACGCTATTTCGACTTTGCTTAGCAAAGTCCCCAAAAATAAATTCAATTTTCGAAAAAAAACTGAATATATAATAGGAACTTGAGTATAGCCATAGTATTTGCAGAGCCAAGTCCATGTTTACAAAATTGGTGACTTACCAAATCGTTTGACATTCATTGAGAATATAAATTGTAAGGTTTTAGTAAAATGTAAGCAAACTTAAAGCTGCGTCTATAAATTTCACCGTGAAGCAATAAAAGACTTATAATTTGTAAACAATTTGCCTAGATTAAATTCATTATTTTTCTGTTTAAGTCCACAATCCTTTATTTAAACTCACTCAACACACCTGATGGTAAGTACAGTGCAGCGGCAGCGACCGGCAATGGACGAGAATCCATTGACTGACGCCGGCGTCATAACAGCCCACATATACCATGGCTATCGTAAACGAAATTGCATAAGTGCATATGCTTTTATTAAAAAAGTACTTACGTATAGTCGAATATGTAACGCTCTGAAAAGGAAATTCCTGTCGTATGAGTACAACATATAGATAGGTCAGGCCCTAGAAGTTGTAGGCTCTGATTATAAATATGTATTCGCAAATATTTAACAAATATTTACGGAAAAAATAACATACATTAACGTAGTCCTAATCCAAGCGCCTGCGTTTGTAGTTATACAAAGATATATAAAATGTAAAGATAAAGTACATGCTAAAACACATCCATGACTCGCCACAATCTATTCTACTCATGACAGAACAATATGCTGATAGCGAGACTCAAACCAACGGTCTTCAGCGTTACAGACAGGGTCAAATTGCGATATCAAACCATCAAATACACAAATGAAAGATTAGATATTAGTACTTTCACAGGTAGATACTCCAATATTCCGATTAACACAATTATTTTTATACTGACTTGTTATAATAGCTACATGGTTTCTCCCTGCCGGCAGTGGTGGCAGAGTATGACAACTGGAGGGCCGTGGTTTCCTTCTGTAAGGATGTCATGTCCCATAAGGAGCCTGCAGAGCGAGAGCGACAAAAGGCTGCTTGAAGAAGACGCCGGGGTGCCGGCAACCACCCTGGTACATCAATCTCAGCCGATCGGCCGATTCACGACCAGTTGGCTGATGTCTTTAGGGTCGTGGCCGCTCAGGGTGGGGTCTCTGAGCGACTGGTTAGCGACCCTCGAGAAGTCGGCAAAGCATTGTGACGTGCTCTGCCTAAATACAACAAGCAATGTCGGGGAAGGCATCATATTCCCCCGGCGCGACAGAACTGTAGCAAATTGATTAAAGGACCCGTAGTCCCCGCCAATACGCGGTAGTTACCTCGGGGTTTTTAGTCGGTACAAGTCCGACACACTTCGGTCGCGCAACACCCCTGTGTGGCTGATGGTTCTATGAGGATTTTCCCAAAAAAAAAATAAAGCTGCATGGTCTGATATCATTATAGGAAGTACAAGTAATCAAGGGTAGTAATCATCCAAAAACCCTAATAAACCAAATATATATAACTCAAAGGTGACTGACTGACTGACATAGTGATCTATCAACGCACAGCCGAAACCACTGGACGGATCGGGCTGAAATTTGGCATGCACGTAGATGTTATGACGTAGGCATCCGCTAAGAAAGGATTTTGATGAATTCCACCCCCAAGTGGATAAAATAGGGGATAGAAGTTTGTATAAATCTTCTCAGATTTTCGACTATAATATAATAGCTTGATAGTTTTAGCGCCTAATGACAGATTAGGCCCTAATTTTTTACACACGCTAAACAAAAGTAAAACCACAAAAACTATATCTAATTAATTATAATACTTCTTAACGTGAGCCAAGCCGCGGACAAAAGCTAGTGGAAAATAGAAGTCTAGAAAGTAAACAATTTTTTGCTTTTAAATAGTTTATTGCTACTATTTTAATTTCTAAAATATTCAATATATTATCTATATTTCATCAATAAGTTTAAATCGCTGATGCTGCGGTGATGGTATTACATTGAAATACTTCTTATATATCACTTGGTTTTCTCGACCTTTGTATATTCTCTGCACCCATGTGTGGTCCCAGTTGGCATCAAACTTCTCACAAGTCACTACCACTTTGCCAGGTACCATAGCAAACAGTGTGCCATTAACTCCGAAACCTACCTGAAATATTATCAAATCAAGAAAGATTTAACTTCTTATTTATCATTTATTTTATAAAATTCCTTAATAAAATATATCCCAAAATAATAACTAAATTAGAAACATTTAGTCATTTTTAAATTATATCAGAAAAAGGTACTTTTTAATCAAACATTCCAAAAAGTTGCTAAGAAACAATAATTTAAAGCATGGGAAACAAGTCCTTACTGATGCATTCCACAACTTATACTACACCAAAAGTCTCTCAACACTCAATGGCAACTGCTGAGTATCTCTGGACTTTCTTTGTATAATTTTAAACAATTATCTAATAAAAAGAGCTAAAAACATGAGAATGTTTCACAATGTCTACCCAATATTAACTTCAACATCTTCATGTAGCAGAAACTACTTATGGCAGTAATTAAATAATTACAAAAAAGTAAAGTAAGTAAGTCAATTACTTAAGTAAACATAGGTACATTTCCTAGTAACAGAAACAGTTGACAGTTAAATTAGCTGGTCAAAATCAAATTTGGTATTAGTAGATTTTTTAATACAATTTAAAAGAAAAGTATCACAGAATTATTACTTATTTTAGAAAAAAATATTATTATATTTTTAATTCAAGTAGAATGCTCATTTACCATCAAAAAACTCAAAGTAAATATGTCAATATATTTAGCCTGAAATCTATAGATGCAACTTTAAGTTTGCTTAGACTTTACTAAAACCTTACAATTTATATTACTCAATGAATATCAAACGATTTGGTAAGTCACCAATTTTGTAAACATGGACTTGGCTCTGCAAATACTATAGCTATACTCAAGGTCCTATTATATATTCAGTTTTTTATCAAAAAGAAATTTATTTTTTTAGAACTTTTTTTAAGCAAAGTAAAAATAGCATCTATAAATCTCAGCCTTAAATACTCTTACATTGAGTCCAGGATGGAATCGCAGAGTTCTCTGTGTTGCAAGCATATGACCCGGTTGTACAAAGTGACCGTCTTGAACTTTCCATCCCCGCCTCTTCGGTTTCACCTTGCCATTTGTATTCTGTGTACTACCACCAGTTTTTTTACTTGCATTTCGGACAATTTCTAGAAGTTAATACACACTTAAATCTTATAAAAATAGTTTACTTATAGATGGAATAAATAGTGTAAACAGTGCAATTCTGCACACTTGCAACTATCACAGCATAAGCATAGAAATTTTCCTCTGAGTTCCGGGCTTTTTTTTTAAGAAGGCAACCAGAAATAACATAACCTATGTCCCTATCCAACTTTTCTAAATAAATCTCCATAATCTCACGTTTCACATTAAAGTTTTGTATTAAGCCTGAATTTCTTCAGGGTAGTTGAAATCTGGAAAAGTAAGATTAGTTTTAAATTTCTTAACATTAAGTCTAAAACATACCTTTTAATGGTAAATTATTTCTTGTAAGTCCAAGCAACAAGCTGGTAGACATTTTTCAAGATAATTTAGTTCTTTGTTTATTTAAAATTATAACATTTCCTTTTATATAAAGCGTGAGTTCATTAATAATTCAACTTTCAGTTCGAAAGATTAATTTTACTTCTCTTTTCAGTTTCCTTAGGGTTTCAAGTTTACTCTCAGTTAGGGATGAGGTAAGACATACATATAGTACTAGGCTTTGAAACCAGGTTTATCATTCTTTCATGCCATGCACAAAAACCTGGTGAAAATAAAAAATCACTTTTTTTTTTATTAAATTTGATAATCTATAATTATAAACAACGATGACAAAATGTAATCGTAATCATTCATCTGATTACACTTGGCCCATCTATGTTCTATTTTACGTAAAGCGCATTCTCACGTGCGCGGAATAAATGTACCTTATATTAAATCTGGTTAAGTTGTGAAGACCTTTCCCGGTCAACAAACACGCGTAAATTCGAAAAAAAATAATTATGTATTTACCTAGTTAATTATTTGATATCTAATTTTTTTATAAATACCTGTTCCAGTACCTAATCGAACATTGATATCCCACCTCTACTTGACAATTCAAGATTCCAGAGTCTTTCAATTTTTTCTAAAAATTACTGAAAATATTGAAATAATAAAATAAAGTACATAGAATAAAGAAAATAGATATATTGATAAATCTGAAATCATGTCCGCAGATACGTTGAATATAGCTCGAAGGAAATTAAATGAAGTTTTAGGTGAAAAATCTACAAAATATTTTAATCACATGAAGCAATGGTTTCGAATGAAATTAACCAAAGAAGAATTTGACGTTGAAGCTCGAAAATTGCTGAACTCTGAACAAGTACATTACCACAATGAATTTCTACTTGCTTTGTTGAATAAAGTTGAAGGTTTAGCGGAGACATCGCTTACCATAGCACAAGAAAAAGCTAGTTCACATAACCGTAACAGCAGGAGACATAAAAGGAGTTCCCGTACATCAGAAAAGAGTAATTTCGAGCCGGCCGATTTTCTAGAATATTTGCCACCGAATTCTCCACCTGGAGCAGGTAGTGATGGTGTCAAATGTGCCGCCCAGGTACCTTATATTTTGAGTTTTATTTGTAGTTTGATATCGGTAGAATTGTATTTTGAAATCGGTTGATCCATAATATTTGTTTGTTGACTATGTCATTCACATTTGACTTGATTTACAGTGTAACCAAAATATCCCTTATTACTTTTTTAATATTGCAATAATCTCTGCTATACCTTTTTTCATTTTACGAAGTCTAAAATAAAATATTATATGTTTCACAAACAAAACCAACCTATTCTATGTCTTTCATGGGGAACTTTGTACAATGAACAAGGTATAGTAGTGTAGATATAGAGGTATAGTAGAAAGGTGGCTCTAGTAACTAATTGTATACTAGTAATTATACAAAATTATGTAAAAACCAGTAAAGACATTATTGGATATGTTTTTTGGGTAACTTTTTAGAGCAGTGTAATTTTGGATTGCTTGGTTAAATTATAAATCCTACCAACTTACATATATTTGGAGCATCCTACCTATTGAGTCAATCGCTTATATTCTAACAATCTTGAGGTAGATTACCAGCAGGTCCAACCTGAGCACCCCTGCCCTGATGTCTATTAAACATTGAGATGACTATCTGTCAACATTCCACTTATTAAGTTACAAATAATTTAATAGTATTCATGAATGGGCCCATTAATAAAATTATAAAATAAAATTATATTTCTCACAGGAATTTAATATTTAAATAATAATAACTCAAAAGTTAATGTATAATTATTCATTCATTTATTAGGTTCATGTCTTTTTCCAGGAAGTTTTTTTGCCCGATCATGCTTTAGTAGTGGGCCGTTTCATGCTAGCTGCATGGGAACTTGGCCTTGAAGGAGCAGAGGATGATGCTGCAGATATAATTGTAGTTGCTGTGCAGAACTTGCTCAAGAATATAATCAGTGCTGTAATATCACAGCGGAAAGGCTACAAAATGCATGGAAAGCATTTCAAATATGATATTGGGGGAGAGGTACCAAATATGTGGCTTAGAAATACTGCCAAGCTGTATGATCCACAGAATGATGGCAGAGTTAACATAGACGATGGTCCTGATGCGCTGGGACCAAGATGTCCTCCGACGATTGATGAAATGGAACAAGCAACAGCCTTTGAGATTGCCTGCAGGTCGGTATAAATTAAGTTAATTCAGAATCACATTCAAAACATTTATAAATTTAGTATTTTCCAAGTGAGTAAAGTTTAAAAAATATAGTCTTCAATGTTTACTTAGTTGCTTCCTTAATATATTTTATCATTGACCAAATATTATCACATTGATTCCTAATTATGGTAGAAATAATGGTATGTCACTAATATCAAATTTCTATTTAAACAATGTAAACACTTATCAGGATCAAAATTAGTAAGAGGATTTCTTTTTCATATATTTATTATCAAGCAAGCAGTTGAAAGAACTATATCTATAAGCCTATGTTCTGCCTATTTCACTTCTTTTTTTAATTATTTTTTGTTGTGATTGAGTTAATATTTGTCCAGTTATAGTTAGATAGCAATTTTCTTTACTTTATTTAAATCATGCATGTTTATTATTTTTCTTATTTAAAAGCTTATCTTCATTTATACTTATAAATTTACATTCCGTTACTACTTTACTTGCGTGTACTTACGTTATTAATTTACGTTTACTTACTTAAGCAAATGTAAATTAATTGAAACTATATTACATACTAATTATACTATACTATATTACTATATACATTTTGAATTTTTGCAACTGTACTGTGAGAAACTTACCAATTTGATACAAATGTAATTCTTCATTACAGTGCTCCAAACACAGAGTCAAATGATGACAAACTTACCATAGAAGAGTTCTACACTACCTTATTGACTCACAGAAACATCATAGCAAGCCATTCTGTGTATGCAGTAAATATGGAAAGGTTGGCGGGCATGCTAAACCATCCTAGTTACTGAGTCTAGGATTACGATTACACATTTGGTTTTAAAAAGATTATGCTTCAATGAAGTAAATTGAAATATATTAAAATTTTATTCAATATGAAAATATTTTATTAATATAACAGATTCTGTAAAAATATACAATTAAAATACAATAATATCTTTATAGAATAGTATACACAAGAACTTATAATAAGATAATTTTTATTTCCATTCAAAAAAATGAAAATATTCCATAGATTATAATTTCATTTTAGGATTTGTAGAAGAATCATGAAATGAAGATATATTTTGCCGAACTATGTTAAAGTGTAAAAAAGTTAAGATACTTTTTTTGTGGCTAATATTAAGATACATTGTGACAAAAACAAGAAATACATAGCGGGATTTATGAAAAAATTAAGCATAGGCTTTATAACTTACGATACTTGTGCTTGTATAGTCTTTGGAAAAGAACATAAAAATAAAATATTGTGAGAAACTTTATGAGATTCCATTTATTTAATATAATAACACAGCAAATTGTAATTTATAGTAAAAGTTGAAAAATACTTTATTCTAAACATTAGTGCCATGCGACCATCAAAATCAATAAAAAAATTATAATAAAACACTATAAAATTGCTAATTTATTACAGCTTCAAACTATACCGAAAACATAGCATGTACAACAGTGATTTCAACTTAATTAAATATGTTCTTATAATTGTAATTAAGTCTTATTTAATATGTATTTATCAATGAAGAGCATATAATTTTGTTTGTCAGATCCTCAATTGTAACCAAATCTTATTTAATAGACTATCACAGCCAGATTTGCCTAAAAGTTGCCATCAGACATGGAATTAGGAAATATAAAGAAACTGCAAACTTACGCCAAAAGGGACTCCATAAATAAGTTCTTAAAAAGGAAAACAATATTCAAAGATCTGTCGGCAGTTGGAAGTGTCATGATCTGATTTTAATTGTACGTCGTATACCGCATGTGTGTAGTTCTTGTATCAAGAAATGCTAAGGTTAAAGAAATAACATGATAGAATAAAATGAAGATAAATGAGATTACGAAGGCGGAAAATATATTGCTTCCCTTTTATCCACGCATTTTGTTATCATTTCTTAATTCCATGCCCTCAAAATAACCAGTAATGTGCCAAGTAAATTATATTTTGGCGTTGTAAAATATAGTATTAATAAATATTTTGTAACCAAATCTATGATATGTTGTTTGAATATTATTTAACTAAACCGATTTTAAGCTTAAATTGCGTTTGCCAGAATCCGTCGTACCTTTAAAATCTTCAATTATTTAATTAATTAGTGGTTGAAAGTTTCTTCAAATTTAAGGAGTGTTTCTGGAACTAGCTCACTCTAAACACTCATTTAAAACGCAAGTTGCTATTATTCGCTAGAGCTGCTTGCCTTTGATGGTGATTGCACAACCACTCTGGGAATTATCATACCAGATCCCTCTGGTACGTCAGGTTCACCAAGTGAACTTCCCAGTTCGCGCGGTGATGATTCTTCTAGTTGTTGCATTTCGTGCTCTATAGGTTGGTTTATTTGACGCTGCCGGCCGATCAGAATTCCCCGTTGTTTCCAGGCAATAAATCCAAGTGTTGACAAAACCACGAATATACTAATAGCTCCCAATACTATTCCAGTCACAGACGCATTTGTCATTGTGTACAGACCTGTATGAAAAGTTGTTTTTTTATTACAGATAGATTAGCGCTTGCCCTCAATCTCATCTGATGGAAAGTGATTGTAAGGCCCATGATAGAGCGCGCTCACCTAACAGATACCGATTCACTCGGCGTTTAAAGATTCCCTTGGCACAAAATAAAACAGACGCAGGAAGCGAATTCCAGTCCTTGGCGTTTCGCATTGAGACAGAGATGAATTACCTCGTGTGAGCTGCTGGAATATTAACTACATATGGGTTTAAATCCGTACTGCGCCTAGTCAATTTATGATAGAAGGGAGAGCGGGGTACTAAATTATGCAACTCGGCCACAAATCATGTTTGTAAATTCTACATATTTAAAATAAAGATGAAATTCAAAAATACCCAAACCCGGAACAACTACTCATATGTCATACAAATATTTTTTCCATGTAAGGATCGACCTTACAACTCGCCATCCGTGTCGTCACAACAATTGTTACTTAGCATAATAGCTATTTTAAATGATTAAACCTGTACTAAAAGTAAACTCCGTTTTCTACAAATTCTGGATCTGTTTGCGTATTGTACACTTGAGGAACCAAAATTAGCATCAGCAATAAGACCACTATCTTTTCATAAATTTTAACAAGCTTGGACGTTTTTTATAATAGGTAGACAGAATAACTACATTGAACCTGACTTTAAATGCAACACAGTCAAAAACTCTTTAATCTTCTATTATTATTGCAATTGTCTTGCACGATGCATTGGAAAACCTTCAGGTATCATCATAACAGAGGCATTAAGAAATATTTGCGATAGCAAATTCGTATTGTAAATCATCTTATTCTGAAATCTGAGATATTCAAAAAAAGTCCTATCACAAATAATTTACTACTTTTCTTAACCGCAACCCCTATTACAGTCAATTTAAGAAATTTCATGTGATTTGTTCTTTTGAATACCTTCATTTCAGAACCTCTCGGAATAAGATGTTTTATTATATGAATACGTTATCGCAAATATTCCTGTTTGGGTTTCTAAACATATGTATATGCGCAAATCCTAAACCTGTACAGGCTGAGGCGTGTCACAAAGACGGACTTTGTAGCTATCCACTGCATTCACTGGTACATTACTTCATTGTTATTCGAAATGATTGAACCTGGCGTACTTTTAAAGTAAAGAAATTTAAACCCTTTTTTTATATAATTACGTACGAACCTTCGACTTCAAAAGTGATAATGTCGAAGTATTCTTTTCCATCCTCCAGGCCCGCCCCACATGTCCAAGTCCCAGCGTCTTCATACTTCACCTTGTTTATAGTGACGGCACAATCGCCGCGATCAAGGCTTTTGTTTTTCGGAAAGTAATAACGATCTAGGATCGGTCTGTAAAAAACAAAACGTATTAGTTCGTTGCTGCTTCCTTTTATTCTGTTCTGCACATTTCGAAGTTATAGATTAAGGAGATTGTTTTGTATCAGAAGTGGGTTTTCGACAGGTCTATAAGATTCTTAGAAATGAAACTACACAATATCCTCCAAGATAAGCAAGCAATCGCAGTAGTCCTTTTATTGCAGCTCTCCATATACTGTGTCAAATGTACCATTAAGTTTCGTAAGTGCCTGTATTTTGCAAAAAGATGCACCACTAGTTATTTGGACCACAGATGGGCAAAATGTAATCATATTAATGAAAAACGATTACGATTACATTTTGCGTTTTTCATCAATAATATGACTGCATTTTGCTCATCTATGTTTTAAACACTACGGAATCCTGAATTGCATACACATTTATGACTCCTGAATGTTTTGAAGGGATTTCATCATGATCACAGAGCAACAAAATTAAAATAACAATAAATTTTGTAATCATTAATCAAATTATATTTTGCTCATCTCTGTATAAAAGTCGATTCGTAAACGGTAGTCCCGTCTACATCTCTTTTTGATAACTTAATGATTAACGGTTATCAAATGTAGTCGTAATTTTAATTTTCTTGCTCTGTAATCATGATTAAATCCATTTAAAACATTAAGGAATCATAAATGTGTATACAATCTAAGATTCCGTAGTGTTTAAAACATAGATGAGCCAAATGCAGTCATATTAATAGTAAAAAATATAATCTTAATCATTTTTATTAATCTGATTACATTTTGCCCATCTATGCTTGTATATTTACGTCAAAAATGTGATAACAGGCCTTTCTTACACGTAAAGGATTTCTTTAATTATCATCACGGCTTTTGTTTTGAGTATATTTTATCCGATATACTTACTTGTTAGGCTTGGCATCAGAGTCTATACTAAAAGGTATGCTACTGGGCGGCTCAAAACGACAATAGCTTAAAGGTTTGAGCTCCTTCGCCGTAGTACAAAACAAGGTCACCGACTTTCCGTGAACAACGGTAACGTTACGTTGAACAGCTGCTATTTCGTTGACGATTCGCACCCTTATCACCTTTATTTCCTCAGCTCCTGTTCCCTTCCTGCCCAGGTGACATCGCCATATCCCTGCACCAGCACTGGTGGCTATGAGCTTGAGAGAACAAATCCCCGCATTCAACATGGCATCTGAAAAGCTTCATTAAGAGACTACTTATAATATCTAAATTAGGATAGCAGTTGTTTGAGAACACTGAAGCTCCATTCATCATCATCGCTTTCTATCAGGCTTGATTGAGTATGCATACATTAAGTGTTAAAATTAGGCAGACGCATACGCGAAATAAATAGGTGGTTATGTTTCGAACCTTAAAACGGACAGAACTTCCGGCACAGTAACTTATCTACTGATAACGATCAAAATATATTATTAACTAGCTGTCCCGGCAGACCTTGTTCTGCTCTAAAACAAAGTCACATTGTTTTTTTTTTTAATGTTAATAGCATCCCCGTCAGATTTTATTCTGCCAAAACCTATTGGCCTGTCGGCTGTTTTTTGAAAATTTGAAGGAACCTGGCCTTAATGCTATATGTAAAAAATTGACATTAATATTTATACGTCACTCAATAATTGTTTTGCCTTCCCGGAACCCGTCCACTGACATTTAAACTTTATGGTATGGTGTTAAAGTTCAAATTGACTTTTAAATATTATTACGAATTTTTTGTATGAGTATATAGAAAAGTGGTGTTTTTAGACTTTTTCAGACAATTTTTTTAATTTTTCTCTCCGTAATAACCTTCCCCAGACTTCAACAAACACAACAAAGAAGAAATCAGCCAAATCGGTTCAGCCGTTCCCGCGCGTTATACACATTTAACGATTCATTTTTGTATTATAGATAATATATCCCTTCCGGGGTGAGCAGAGATGCATTAGTGGTTGTATCCACTTTGTGCTTATCCTTTGTCGTCCACTTACACGTGACATTTCTATCAGATGTCATGCGGGTTTTCTCACGATGTTTTTCTCCACCGGTGAGCATATGGTGCCTAAATACGTACGTAATTTGGAAAACCCAGAGATACGTGCCGGGATTCGAACCTACGACCACTCGGGTTGTCGCGCATGGAGACCAGTCCTCTATCCACTAGGCCAGCGGTTCCGAACCTTTTTTAATTAGAGTACCCCTCTACCTGATTGTTTACTTAGTGGGTACCCCTAACACACACACACAAACACATATACAGGGTTATAGGTAACTAACGCACGGCCTCTTAAGGGTGGCTTTGATTTATCAAGACTGACAACTTTTGTTGTACGACTTTTGCCAAAACCTAATACATCGTTAGATTTTTTTTTTTTTAGTTTTAGTGTGAATATCTAGTCATCGTTAGCTCTATATTCCAACTTTCATTCGATCTGGCGTAGGTATCCAATCAGCTGGTGCTATGCAGTCGTGCGCAAAGTTACGTTCCTATGCAGCGTTAAGGATCGTGTAGCAGAAAGTTTATTAACCCTATACCTTGTTTATTTTACAAAGTCGCTTATAACAATTATTTGAACGTAAATTTCCATATTTAGTTAAATAGTGAAAATAAATGTTTATTGATTGACGTACTAATACACTATTAAAACAAACTAGAATCAAAATAAAACATTAAATAATTGTTTCACAAACAAAACCAACCTATTATTTGTCTGCCATAGGGAACATCGTAAAATGAACAAGGTAAAGGCCTCTACGTAAGTTAATGTTTCAAAGGTTGTACAATCTGTACATATTTATACACTGAATCCACAATCCCTTCATACTTATCCAGGCTTAGGACTGGCTACACTAAAAAATAAAAAAGTAAATAGAAAAACACGAACATTGATACGTAATCAAGCAATTCATCGCACCAAAAGAGGCGCGCGGTCTGTTTGAAGATAGATAATTGCAAACTATTTTTTAATGTAGGCGTATTTAAAAAGTGGAATCACTCTATTTACAATAATTAAACTATTTACAAAAATACTCACAAATCTATTTACTCGGTGTCAACACATTCGGAAATAGTCTCGCGGACTCACGGCAAGCTTCAGACAGATTGTCACCGCACCGAGCATAAACACGCACCATTTCGGTATATTCAATGTTAGTGTATCGATTTGACATTGTGATTTATGAAACGAACGCGTCACTGGGACAACTAACACATGCTGGGCGCACACGCAAGCAAATTTGCGACTGACATGACCCGTGTTACACAGTAGTCAAGCACATGTCGCCACGCCCGCTCACCGCGCCGCAGACCCCTTTCTTCGTTAGTAGCGACACAAGACGCCGCGCACTACGTAAGTCTGTCTTCGGTCGCCTTTGTCAGCGTGGCGCGATCGTCGCTTTACGAAGAGTTAAAAAGTTCAGAACTGCAAATCTGATTTTTATTTTTTTTGTATGGGAAAAAAAGTAATTGAATTAGAAAAAGTCGTACAACAAAAGTTGTCTGTCTTGATAAATCAAAGCCACCCTTAAGAGGCTGTGCGTTAGTTACCTATAACCCTGTATATATATACACATAAATAAGAAATCATTTAATAATTTCAGATATACAAGTATATTTACTTTAATAAAATACAGCTGAAGAAATATAAACATGCAAACATATTTAATGTAATATGATGTTAATATACGAGAAAAAAATATAAAACAAATTGTTAGTCCTAGAAAACATATTTTATAATACTTTTTACCGCCATAATACTTTTTTTTTTGAGTACCCCTAAGAAACTTTAGCGTACCCCAGGTTGGGAACCGCTGCACTAGGCGACCACTTGCCACTAAAATTAATGGAATTACTATATTAATGGAATCATATTGACACTCACAAATATCTTGTTCCATTTTCATGAATAAATCCACAATACGCCATCGGCATGTCTGATTTACATTCTAAGTTTATGCTTTCTCGTTCAACTGCTAGTATATTCGGTATGCCGTTGGAATAGAATACTCGATAAGCTAAATAAATAAAAGAAAAACATGAACTCCTAACATTTGTAACTTCATTCATTTATTAAACAAATTTTCATCACAACAACAAATCATAAAAAAGTGATAATAAAAGGGTGCGATTGCGTTATTTTAACCTAATATAGAATTATTACAAAACCAATTTAAAAATAAGTCGAACAGATCAAACAAAACGCAAGATGTCTATTTTTAAAGTTTCCAATGGTAGCTTTACCTAATAAATATTGCAGACGACAGGTAAGCTGCCCACAATATATTAAACAGTAGTTAATTTTGGGCCTGTTAACGTGTATTTTGACTTGCAAAAAATTGATGGACTCTTTTTGCACGGAGTTAAACTTTGCTTTGAACCATATGTAATAGAAGTCCATTTTCGTTAAACTGGAATAATCCTACCTTCAGATTTCCATGGGTAATCACTTGCCACTATAAAAACTGTTATTATTAACCACAATTTATGTTTGTCCATTTTATCTCTGCAGCAAATTATTTAGTTTGTTTTCGTCCGTGCTCTGGTCTGTCTAGTAACTACCCTCAGGTCTAAGTGATAATATTATGTCAACAGGCAATTAATTTATAATTATACTTTCGATAACGGGTACGTATTAATCTTCTCTGAACAAATTTTTAGTTTGTTAAATGATAATTAATGAATTTTAGTATCTAAAGGTTAAAACAATCTGGAGTGAACAAGTAAATACTAAAACATAGTAAGTAGGTACAATTTTACTAGACATTATGCGCTGACTTCGTCTGCGTTAGCTACGAAAAATATTAATTTTTTTTTTTTTATCTGTTTTTTTTGGGACTTTGGATCAGGCTGACCATGTCAGTCCCATAATCACACAATGTAAATGCTAATTCAACAATGTATATGTGAGTCTACAGAGCATCTCAGCTGCGCAAGATGTTTGCTCAGCTAAGATGCTCTGAAATAGACCCACATCAGACCAACCAAACCAAACCAAACCAAACTGTTTATACATGATTTCTCTCATAGAAACGCTCCGAACACATTCCACCAAGAAATGGTGTATGTCTTCTGGGACTCCACAGAGCTCGCAATTAGGTGTATCGATTTTCCTCATCAAAAATTTGAATTTATTGAATGGGATGTGTCCAGAGCGCAATCTATGAGAGATCACAATAAGCTTTCTATTCCATCCCACATCGGCAAACCATGGTATATGAGGAGGTTCACTTTGCATTGTTTTAAACCATATGCCTTTTTCTAGAGAAGCAATATCAAAGTATTCTTTCCACTCATTTCGTATCTTCTTTTTGTATTTTAATAATACCTCTGAATATTCGGGCTTAAGATGAATTTCTGTGCCATTTGATATTGCTTCTCTGGCCAGTACATCTGCCTCCTCATTACCACGTATGCCCACATGAGAGGGAACCCATTGCAGCTTCAGGAGACTGCCACAAGCTGCCAGTGAAAGCATCTTTTTTAAAATAGTATAAGCTATTGATGCTCCTCTGACCCCAGAGCAGCATCGAGCTATATGCAGTAAGGCACTTTTGCTGTCAGACAAAATAGCTACCTTTTTTAGTCCCACACTAGCAGCATGAGACAGCGCTTCCGAGATCGCCAGTAATTCTACATACATAATAGAATGCTCAGACACATTAACACATTTGAGACCTTCCCTCACATTGCGACCGGGATCATAAAAAGCCGCACCACGGCCATCTCGCGTTTGTGATCCGTCTGTGTAAATTTTATCCCATCCACTATATTTATTTCCTAACATATTGTTACGAGCGCGGGGTATTAAAATGCCGGTTGTGACGGACAATCAATTTATTAACAGAGGAGAGTACACAAAATCAAAACGCAGCCACAGAAAGGTCTCGAAACGCAGCTGTCGAACGATTGCGATGTTAAATCGTCGAAGAGTCCAGAAGCACGTCGAAGAATGCTCTCGAAAATCCGTCGTCAAAAGTCCAGTCGCAGAAAGTTCTCGAAGTCCAGTATCAAAAATCCAGTCAAAATAATCGCACGTAGAATCACTATACAGTCGCAGTATGATCGTAAAAGTCCTTGAAGATCGCTTCGTAATATCGCACTGTGTCGCTGTCCAAATTAGAACTGTCCTGTGATCGCATCGAGCGCGTATTTATATCGGAACAGCCGCTTTCCAGCATTTTCGAGTAATAACTAGAATCTTATAGAGGTATTTCAACCTTATGTTTTAGTTGTACATTCCAGAATGGGTTTATCGACCTTTCGCGAACCGGAATTCCACGAATAGCGGCCGTCTCACCGATACACGCGTCACGAACTCGGGCGGCAAGATGAAACGATGCGCCCCCCTCCTATTTTTTTTGATGGTAAACAATTTTCTCGGATCCGGTTGCAAGTTATTTCATTCGAAGGAGTACGTCAAGACTATCTATGCGTTTTAAGATTATAGTCGTGCGATGCCTGGAAGCCTAGAAATCTAGGGCTAAAGTTTGGCCCTAGTTCCGTCGTAACATTGCCCCCCTCTTAGTAATGCTCGTCCCGAGCATTATTCGTGCCGAAATAACGAGCCAGGCGGTCAATATGCACTATCTTTGGCTTCCCTCTTGGTTCTTTCTTGATCCTGTAGGTGACGTCATCGATCTTTTTAATTATGGTATAAGGGCCTTCACAATGTGCTTGTAATTTCGGTGATTTTCCTTTTCTTCTCAGAGCGTTATGTAGCCAGGCCAAATCACCTTCTTCAAACTGTCTCACGTCATCTCTACGATCATAATGGGTCTTCACAAGTTCGCTTGACTTCAGGCCGTTTCCTCTTACCAGCTCATGTAACTCGTCTAACTTCTGCTGCAGGTCTGACGCATAATCCATGGTAGGTTCCGAAGTTCCAGGAGGAGTGCCAGTCAGTATGTCTACGGGCAATCGTGTTTTCTTTTCAACCATTAGTTTGGCCGGTGAACGGTCAAGTGGAACTAGGGTCTCGGATCTTGGTGTGTGAATTGTTCTTTGCAGGCAACATGCTGAATTCTGACTTGACTCATGCAGAAGTACTTCCTGGTCAGGAAAACTTATAACACCTCTTGCAATGTCAAGGACACACTGTTGCCGTTTCAGAAAATCTAAACCAATGATGCAGTCGTCCATGATATTAGCTATAATGACAGGATGCGTCATAGTTTTGTCACCCATTTTCAGCAGTGCTTCCGTCTCTCCTAGAACCATTACTGATTGTCCAGTTGCAGTCTGCAAACGACATTGCATTTCTCCTTTTCCCCAAGAGATGGTTCTGGGAAGCAATTCGGGTCTGACAATAGTCCTCGATGCACCGGTGTCAATTGTGAAGTTGCACATCCTTCCATTAAATTCACCTTGAACCATACAGCTATTTCCGTCTCGTACTTCGGATACTCTTAAAGTCGAGCTCTGCAGTCGGCCAGCTACTACTTGACCCGCAGCTCTGCTTGAACTCAGTTTCGATTCCTCGAAATGCACCTGCGTCGCAACTGTCGATTTCTGAGGTCTTCTTTGCGCACAATCGATCTGCAAGTGACCCCTTTCACCACATTTATAGCACGTGGGGCCTCTCCGAGTAACCACTTGCCTCACCACTTCATTAACGCGATGCGGCCCTTGTACTTGCCGCACTGCCTCTACCTCTAAGGCATGTGCTAGGGCTGCTTTAAGAGAGTGGTGGTGCCCCAGCCGTACCGCGGCTCTGACTTCAATGTCACGGATCCCGTCAATGAAGGTCTGCAGCACCTGTGTTTCGATCACATCAGGTGTAGACGCGTAGGCTCGGCGCACCATACGCTCAACCTCTAAGGCCCACTGCTGCAGACCCTCCCCTGGTCTCTGCACTCTGTCTCTGAGCTGCGCGCGGTACACATGCTCAAGGTGCTTCTCACCGTATCGTGCCTCTAAAGCTTCCATTAAATGGGCCAGGGACCTCCCGCTGTCAGGAATGGTTTCCAGTACCTGCACAGCATTCTCTCGCAAAGCCAGGGTGAGTGCTGTCAGGGTTTGATCATCGGTCCACCCATTACCCTGAGCCACCATCTCAAATTGCAGCTTAAAGGCCGTCCATGAGGTCGAACCATCAAAGTGTGGTACCTCGAATCGAGGTCCCGTGACAGGCACTGGCGAGAAATTCCTTAACTCCACTTTCTGAATCCGTTGACCAAGTGCCTCGATGTTGCAGTCTTGAACCTTCATGCGGGAGTCAACTTTTTTGAGGTGGGAGTCGTGGGCTTCTATGCGGGTATCGTGTTCTTCCAAGCATCCCCGGACATCTTTTAATTCTGTGGACAGGGTAGACAAAGTGTCGGAAAATGTCGCCATTCTGACATCTATTGTACCCACGCTAGCTTTTATGTCCGCCATGCTAGTATCCAAGCTCGCTTTTTGTTCTGCCAGAATACTAGCCTTCATATCTGCGAGGCTAGCCAGCAACATCCCCATATCAAAACATGGCACCGATGTAGGTTGAGTTAGCGTTCCAGAGGTTCCAGCTGTGGTGGTTATTCCGGGTAGTCCAGAAGGTACACTAGCCTCTTGTGCCTCATCCTCAGTTCGCTCCATGCTTCGTGCAGCGTCCTGCAACGCTTGACGCCTTGTATAAACTCCCTCTTTGTCCCTCGGTGTGACCGGCATCCCACTTCTGACACCAATTGTTACGAGCGCGGGGTATTAAAATGCCGGTTGTGACGGACAATCAATTTATTAACAGAGGAGAGTACACAAAATCAAAACGCAGCCACAGAAAGGTCTCGAAACGCAGCTGTCGAACGATTGCGATGCTAAATCGTCGAAGAGTCCAGAAGCACGTCGAAGAATGCTCTCGAAAATCCGTCGTCAAAAGTCCAGTCGCAGAAAGTTCTCGAAGTCCAGTATCAAAAATCCAGTCAAAATAATCGCACGTAGAATCACTATACAGTCGCAGTATGATCGTAAAAGTCCTTGAAGATCGCTTCGTAATATCGCACTGTGTCGCTGTCCAAATTAGAACTGTCCTGTGATCGCATCGAGCGCGTATTTATATCGGAACAGCCGCTTTCCAGCATTTTCGAGTAATAACTAGAATCTTATAGAGGTATTTCAACCTTATGTTTTAGTTGTACATTCCAGAATGGGTTTATCGACCTTTCGCGAACCGGAATTCCACGAATAGCGGCCGTCTCACCGATACACGCGTCACGAACTCGGGCGGCAAGATGAAACGATGCGCCCCCCTCCTATTTTTTTTGATGGTAAACAATTTTCTCGGATCCGGTTGCAAGTTATTTCATTCGAAGGAGTACGTCAAGACTATCTATGCGTTTTAAGATTATAGTCGTGCGATGCCTGGAAGCCTAGAAATCTAGGGCTAAAGTTTGGCCCTAGTTCCGTCGTAACAATATGTAAAGTGTTATATTTTAAAATTATTTTATCATAACTATTCTTTGAATTATTTATATTATCAATCTTTGTTTGAATAAAATCCATATCTATATTTGAAATCCAAGTTTGTAAGGTAAACATATTCAGGGGATTACAGGTATTGATTTTTTCTATTTTAGTATCATTAAATACAGAAATAAGTAAAGGTTTCTTCTTCCTACGAAAATATGGGGATGAACTCAAGTCTGAAAGTGATTTGAGTCTATCTACTGTGATATTATTGGTCCAAGATTGTGACTTTAGACAATACCTTGTGGCTAAATACTTCCGTCGGTAGCAAAGTGGAGATAAGCACAGTTCACATTCCATTACATGAATAGGAGTGGTTTTTATAAACCCTCCTATTACTCGTAATGCCGCATTCTGTACTCTGTCTAACTTTATTAGATGGGTTTTTGCTGCATTGTCATAGATAAAGCTTGAGTAATCTATCCTGCTTCTAATTAGCGAAATATAAACTCTTCGGAGGTGCCTTGGGTGAACACCCCAAGATGATCCTGCTAAAATTTTTAAAATATTAAGTAGTTTCATTGACTTAGCTTGAATTTCGTTTATATGTCTATTCCATCTTAAAGATCTATCTAGCCAAACGCCAAGATACCTAACACAATCAACCGCTGTAATAGTGTTGCCATCAATATCCATATTCAGTTGATCTCTTCGATGTCCTCTACTAAATACACAAAGTTGGGTTTTCGAAACTGAGATGCTTAGTCTGATTAGATCTAATAATGAGGAAACTATTGTAATACATTCTTTAATATCTAGTACACATTTGCTTATATTTTTATTCTGGACATAAAAGACGAAATCATCAGCATATTGCAAAACATTTATATTACCAATGTACTGAAAAATTTCTGATGTTACTATATTAAACAGGAGAGGAGATATTGGGTCTCCTTGAGCAAGTCCTTTACCAGTCCATCTCAATAGTGTACTATGATCACTATTTCCGTTTATTTTTAAGCACCTCCTTTTCAAAAAGTCGAATATATATTTGCACAATTTTGTTCCAACTTTAAATTTGTCCAACATCAGTACAAGTTGATCCACTGAAACATCATTATAGGCGCCATCTATATCTAGAAAACATGTCAGAGTAGGGATATTTTTAACGAATCCTGTCTGTATCTGCAGAACTAACCGTACTATGCAATCTACACTTGACTGACACTTACGGAATCCAGAGGTGCTTTGTGCCAATATACCATTCCTTTCAACAAACCATTCCAGTCGTTTCGTTAGCATCAAATGGAAAATTTTACATACACATGAGATCAATGAAATGGGTCTAAATTTGGGTGTAGAATTATTTGTTGTCTGTTTAGGTATTGGGACTATTTTTATGTTACGCCACTGCTCTGGTACTAATGTATAATTAAATATTAAGTTAAGTAAGAGCTGCTTCTTTACGTCATCCGGTGCTTGAACCCTACTTTTTCGTATGCCCTTCATCCAGCGCATTTTTTTCCACATTTCCGGAGAACTTGTAGTCTCGCATATCTCTTCGCAAAAGGTCCTCCAAGTACCTGACCGTGCTTGTCTTATAATTTTTTGTGCTTCTCTTATACTTTCAGTTAACTTCTCAAAATTATCCGGTGTTGGGTTTTTCCTAAACATTTTTAACGCTAAACGACGTTTAGCGACGGCACAGGAAATATCTGGACTCCAGTATGGTTTAGGTGTAAAGGACTGTGAAGGGTTCATAAACTTCTTTGTAAATGGTATACTTAAATCAGCAGCATGGTTTATTGTGTTAATAAAAAAATCATATATTAACTGGATATTATTTCTGTTTAACCTGTGCATATTATTACTAAAGCTCTCACAACAAATATTATGATATAGTTGCCAGTTTGCAAGTTTGTAATTACAATGTCTTATAAATTGCAGAGTATCAGAGTATTCTAGTTGATATTTTATAAATGCATGATCACTGCCTAAATTTTCTTTTGTAACAAGCCATCTGAACAAGACTGCTATGTCTGACGAAACAAATGTAATGTCTGGAGTGCTTTGTTGTAAGGCACCATTCACTCATTTTACCCTAGTTGATTCACCGTTATTTAGGGAAACAAAATTATTATCTAAACTGGCTTCAAGTAATTGTACACCTCTAGTATTTACTCTATTAGACCAATTCGAATAATGAGCGTTAAAATCACCGGCTATAATAGATTTTTCATAAAATTTTGAAAAGATGTCATCCCAGTCGCATTGTGACGTTCTTACTGAAGGTGGACAGTATATTGAGGCTATGTAATGCAAGTATTTACAATTGAAAATTTGTATGCAAACTATTTCAATTCCAGAGTTAATTATAGTAATAGGATGTAATTGTGTTCTTATTGAGTTATGTACTAAAATAGCCACTCCACCATAATTATCATTTCTATCTACTCTGTAAATATTATAACAATTAATTTTTAATATTTTATCCGAATTTAACCATGTTTCGCTAACTAGACAAATGTGTATCTTTTCTTGGTTTAATAATAATTCAAGTTCAATTTTTTTTGGTAGCAAACTTTGGGTATTCCACTGCTCAACACTTAAATGTTGTACCGTGGAAGGTCCAAAGCATATCAGGGTGGTGGGTGGTGACCTGTCACTGCCGGCACTCGCTCGCGCGATGGTCGGTAGTGACAGGGCATGGCAGGCGGTCCTCTCCTTCACGGAGACGACAATGCAGGTGAAGGAGGCGGCGGAGCGGGATCGGGAGGCAATATCCACCCCCGACAACCCAATCCGCCGCCCAGCTCGGACTGGACGCCGGAGGAGGGCCTACGCCAACGGCCTTCCTTCGTGACCCGGACATACGCCGGGCGGCGCGCTTTGAGGGAGTGCGTCGCCCAGATCCTGGCGTGAGCGGTGTGCGATGTGTTCCCGCACACCGCTCTGATGACAATATCAAGGAGATGAGGGGGGGTGGCTCTCTACACCACTCTCCCCGAAATGTGTTAGGTGCATGCGGGGGGCGGCGACTATTTAACCGTCACCCCGCCTAGTAGGTGAGGCCTGCACAAGGCCGGACGTCGCCGGATGCCGAGGAAGATGGCTCGGCTTTGCTCTTAGCATCCGGCAGACGAGAGAAGGAACACCCCGGTGGTTTTAGTCGGGGCAGGTCCGACACACCGGGGTAGCGGCCCTCACCGCTCCCCTGAAGGTCCGTAGGGATTTCCACCGCGTTAACAAAAAAAAAAAAAAAAAAGGTCCAAAGCATATTGAATCGTAATACCTTATATTGGTGTTATCCATCGCAAAAAGTGTTTATAAGTTTCCGTATAACATCTCCATTACTTACAGTCTTAATAAATAATTTCTTCATTTCTTTGATTATTAACTTCACTACTAACATAATTTTTTCTTCAAAACATATTTCTGTAAAAAATATTTCTTCCAGTTTTTGTAATATTTTTCCAAGGAAGTGCGTTTCTTGTTTTTCTGTCTTTTTCCTCTTTATTATTCCTCTTTTTCTGCCCTTGATCGTGCGAGATTACTGTCTGTTCATGATGATTGTTAACTTTAGTTACTTCAGAGTATAGCATGCCCTCTTTACTGCAGCCCTCTTTCATTTGAATTTTCCTCTTTTTTATTCTATTTTCCTGATTCCTGTTCTGAACTGTCTTAGTATTTATATGCACATCTGTACTGCTACTAGAATCATATTCATGAGTGTTGCTATTATGGACAATTGCATTTGTAATTATAACTTGATTTTGTGAGATCTCTTGGTTTATATTATTCGACACAACTTTCCCTATGATCCTTATTAGTATTGTCTTTAATTACAGAATATTTTGTGCGATATCTAGACAGAGCAACTTTATAGATACAGTTTTCTTGGCACATTATTTGTCTAATTATTTTTTCTTTCAAAAATATCGGGCAGCTTTTATTCATTGACATGTGGTCTCCCTTGCAGTTTACACATCTAAATTGAGTGACTTCACAATTAGCATGCCCGCCACTACACTTAGGGCAAATTTGCTTCTTAGATGGGCAAACCCTTGCCATGTGTCCATAGCTCCAGCACATTGAGCATTGTGTCACTGGGAATTTATACGGCTCCACCTTGAAACGGCAGTCATACCCATATACATATGTAGGCAAGATGTTTCCTCTGAAACAGAACCTCACTGTCTCGCTATCAGTCCATGAGCCGGATTCTGTCAGGCGTTTCAGTCTTCTTACAGAGACAATTTCAGAGACATTTAAACGACTGAGACAATTCTCTTTCTTCAACCTCTAGTTCTATGTATTTCACGACACCATAAACCATGCTCACTTCGTTTGTAAGATGACATCTATATCCTATGCTTTTAAACTTATCATTCCATAGCAACTTCTCCGCATCTGACTTGTTCTCAAATTTCATCGTTACCTTATACGGTGTTTTGTACCTTATATGTGTTGTTTATTATGTTCTCTTCTTTTAATAGTTTGGCTAAACCAATTTGCTTAGGTAATATTCTGTCTGATGTCATACAAACTTCGATTGTGTTTAAGTCATCCAGGCTTGCACTATTCATTCCACTATTATTGTCATTATTACAACTTTTTGAGGGTAATTGCATATTGTCAGGCTTCCTTGCAGATTGCATAGCCAACTTCTTATTTTTCTTCTGCACCAATGTAAAATCATCTCCATTTATCTCAACTTCTTGTTCATCGCTCTCATTTCTAGTTCTCTTCTGTGGTCTTATCACGCTTAAATCTTCATTAATCATATCCATATTCGACTCCTCTCTTTCCGATGGAATTAATTCACTCTCTATATAACTTCCTTGAATCTCTTCTTCACTCATACTGCTACTTATTACGCTTCCGGAGCGAGGTCTGACAACCTCCTCCATTTATAAAAAAACAGAGGGTAGAAGAAGAAAAAATAATGCCGCGTCGGTACAAGACTATTCACAATACGTGCACTCGTCGTAAACCAACGCACGCGACTGTCGTATTAAATTTAGTCAAATAAATTAATTTAGTTAAGCAATTTTAATGTTGAATAAGACTCCATATGACGTGTCTGATGTAGCATGACGGCTACTATGGAAAACTCAAACTACATCTGTTTCTATGTAACATTATAACCACTTTTAATATTTAAAACTTATTATAATGTTGTGCCGTTCGCGCGTCGCACGGTGCAGTCTTAATTTGATAACTGCATGAACGGCCGCGCGCTCCCACGCTCCGCGATCGCGCTCCGAATTTTGCGTTAAACTGCACCGCACTGCAACAGCACAATGGTCATTTAAAATATGTATAAATCACGTTCTTTGTAAAAGATGGAATATAATATATATTGTACCAGTTATATCTCCGATTTTGACCACCTAAATATCTTATTTTAAATTGAAAAACGTCTATTAAACTGCGAAATTCTCATCAAAGTCGGTTAAATTGATACCGCGTGATGTTCCGACAATATTATTTAAAGTTTTGTGTTCTAGGGTTAGGTCAAACCTTTAATACGGTGTAGTCTAGTCTAAATAGTCAATTCCACCCACTTTTTTTTTTTTTTTTCGGCGTGTCCTACGTTGGTGGCCTGGGAAAGACCTTCACAACAAAACCGGGCTTGGTGGGCGAACGCAGAGGGCGCTCAGCCAGCGAAATTTATGGGTTGGGCGGCTACGCAAGGGCACCCCTGTGGGTACGGACCTCGACTTGGGCGGCCGGCCAGTTGAAAAACGAACCTAACGGTGATCTACCAGCGTTTCGGAAGCGACTACCTTGAGAAGAAACGCCGAAAGAAACTCAAAGCTGCGTCGGAGTGAATCCACCCACTTTTTAATTGTATTTTATAATAATAAAATCTCACCATAATGCGATTTTAATAATAAAGTTGTGATTATCACATGGGTTCCATACATTTTCTTATGTTTTGTATATATGTTAGAGAATTAATATTAGGTCCTTACATATGAAATTGGCGTTTTGTATGGGAGGAACAAAAAGTCGAATATTTTTTAATATAATATATATAATTAATCAAAGTATGAACCATTATTTTCTATGCACTTTTGCCATCTCATAGGTAGTTCATTGATCCCTTTACTAAAAAAAACCAGTCGGACGGGAATCAATAAAATCTTTGAAGGCGATTTGGACTGCCCCATCGGAGTTGAATTTTTGCCTTTGCAAGAAGTTATCCAAATTTCGAAAAAAATGGTAATCTGTTGGAGCAAGGTCCGGGGAGTACGGAGGATGTCTTAGACTTTCCAATTGAAGCTCTTCTAATTTAGTAGCCGTCTGTTGCGCAGTGTGTGGTCTAGCGTTGTCGTGAAGCAGCAGTGGCGTGGAGCGATTGACCAGCCTAGGTTGTTTAGCCGCTAGCTTTTCCATCATGGTTTGCAATTGCTGACAATAGACATCAGCCGTAATAGTCTGGCCAGATTTGAGAAAACTGTAATGAACAATACCGGCACTAGTCCACCAAACGCTTACAAGTAACTTTTTTGGGGTTAATTTTCGCTAGGGGCAGGATTTGGCTGGCTGGCCAGGATCCAACCATTGCGCTGAGCGCTTCCGATTATCGTAAAGAACCCATTTTTCATCACAGGTAATGATTCGGTTTAAAATACCTTCATTATTGTGCCGGTTTAGTAATGTAACGCAGCAGTCGACGCGCGTTTGCCGGTTTGCTTCAGTCAATTCGTGAGGTACCCACCTTTCAAGCTTTTTAATCTTCCCAATTTGCTTCAAGTGAATTAAAACAGTTTTATTACTAACATCGCAGCCTGCAGCTAACTCGGACGTGGTTTGCGATGGATCCGCTTCCACAATAGCCTTCAACTCTTCATTATCAACTTGAGTCTCAGGCCGTCCACGGGGCTTGTTCTGCAGGTCGAAATTTCCAGAACTAAAACGTTGGAACCAAAAACGGTGTTTTCTTTTGCAACACGACCGCCATACACATCATTCACCCTTCGAGTTGTTTCCGCAGCACTAGTGCCACGGCGGAACTCGTACTCGTAAATAATGCGATATTTTATGTTTTCCATTTTGTAAAATGAGTGACGCAAACAGAAAAAAACAAATGAATGACGATCATCGAAGCACAAATACATGAGTCTATAGCTGTACAAATTTGAATTTGGAATTCCTTACCAAAGAGGAGAAATTTGTGATTAAAGTGGCCAGTACGAAAAACGCCAATTTCATATGTAAGGACCTAATAAATAGTGGGGTGAAAGGCTATTTAGTATAAGCGACATTTTTGGTGATATAGTAACATATATATATATTTCGAATCGGTAAAAAACGTTGATTACGAAAATATATATATTACTATATCACCAAAAAATGTCGCTTAAACCAAATAGCCTTTCACCCCTCAATATGATTCTACCTTTATATATCTTCAGCGTAAGCAAAACTAGTTTGTAATCGTATTTTTTTAAAAGAAACTAAATTTCAAGAACAACATTTTATTTCAGCCACCGAACTACGTCAATTCTATTTACAGCTTCTTCATACTATTTCCTTCTATTTCTATTTTTCCTACTTCTATCCACTTTGGTATCTGTTGTTAGTTCTTGCTGTAATTTCTTCAACATTTGCGGCGTTATCAAACCCTGTAATTTAAAAATAAATTACATATAAATATACTATGGGTATGGGAGACATCATAAATTACAAGATATAACTGGAACTAAAATGCAGAACTACGAGCATCGACGTCAAATCGCCTGCCTCGTGGTCTTTAATCAATTGCACAATGGTTTGTTCTCAGGAACTACAATCTGTAATTCTACCAGTCCCATTTCATCTCAAAACCACTAGACACCGTGTCGGATACCATCTGTATGTGGTGGAAATTCTTATATCCGCACGAAGAAATTCGCTTCTATACTCGTTAAACGAACAGCTAAAGAGTGGAATATGCTTATTTTAGCGATCATATTTCCACGATCTTACTACTTGGGAGCCTTTAAGAGAAGAGTGAATAGCCATTTGTTGGGCGGACGCGGTCGATCATCAGACTAAATTTCACCTTCCACCAGGTGTGGTTGAGGTCAAGGATCCACCTGGAAATCATGAAAAAAAAAACAATATTTGGTTTTTATAAGCTCTTGTTTGAAAATACATCCGGCGTAGTTTAATTTTTGGTCAAACGTGAACTTCGACAAGTTACAAGTGTTTTTTTTTTTATTGATCTCAGTTTCAAGTTTGCATCATTATCTTGTATGGTACGAACACAATCTGAACAATCAAATATTGTCAAATTTCATATAAACTATGTTACATATTTTCAATATTAATATAAATTTTATTCGTGCGTAAAAAAGTGTTAGATAATGAAAGAACTCACTCTGGCTACAAGCATTTCTGACAATTTTCCTTTAGAGTCGTCGCCTTTGCCGTGTGATGCAGAAGTTTTGCTCATTCTTCTGTTTGCTTTAAACGAGTCACCGCTATCTTCATCGCGTAGTATTTGCTCTGAATTTCTAAGCAACCTGAGAATAATATAAAGTATTCCTTTAATTTTTCTCCCAAGTATTACAAAGCAACACATCTATAATATAAAAATGAATCGCAAAATGTCTTGATAAGCGCGAAACTCGAGAACGGCTGAACCGATTTGGCTGATTTTTTTTTTTGTTGTGTTTGATGAAGTCTAAGGAAGGTTATTACGGAGAGAAAAATTTTAAAAATTCCCTGCAACCGTCTAAAAATAACACTTTACTGTATTCTCATACAAAAAAATCGTTATAAGTCATTTTGAACTTTAACACCACACCATAAAGTTTAAATGTTAGTGGACGGGTTCCGGGAAGGCAAACAATTGAGTGACGTATAAATATTAATGTCAATATTTGTCAATTTTTATACATATAGCATTAAGGCCACGTTCCTTCAAACAATTTTCAAAAAACAGCCGACAGGCCAATAGCTATTAAAAAAAACAATGTGACTTTGTTTTAGAGAAATAGGGCAGAACAAGGTCTGCCGGGACAGCTAGTTATATCTATGAATGTATTCAGTGTAATTTTTAACATATGTGTAATTAAGATTAGATCGAAACTACATTTTGACAGTTTTCCATTTACGACAATTACCCTTCTATATACAGCATGTTTTAAAAACCATGTCCGACCCCCACAGAGGCGTACTGCAGATGCGATAACTTTACCAAAACATATCAGAAAAATATATTATTTGTGAAAATTAAAAGTTACTGTCATGTAAATTTGAAGAATTTGATTTACTTTACAGGACTACCATTTACTCGTATTACTTACAAAAATCAGTTAAAACACTAATTAAATGATTTTATTGATATAAGATGCATGCCAGCATGATTATTTGCTTTCCCTTTTTCACAACCTACGCACACTCCCAGTATTGTCATGTAGGTTTTCCCATTTAACTCATTTCTATCTTTATTTTATTTGATTTTTTTGGCTCTTTAACTTAATAGAACAACCTCAACAGAATCTAATATTCATACCGAGTAATGCACTGGTCGAACATGGTTTTTATAACATACTGTATGCTGAAGTTCAAGAATACCAGCGACAGTCAAGGGACAAAAATCCTATTAACAGTCGCCGTTGTCATGCCGGCCCACATATAAGGTCTTTAAATAGTATATGAAATGATCCCAGAATGCAATAAAACAAAGCGAGTGATTATAATAGCATATTACTTTGGTGTGTTGTGGTCACATCCAGTCAATAATCGCCCTACCACCTAGTTGAAGAAATATTTTTACTGTTTCCATGTTTGTTTACATTACCTAGTTATTTGGAATATTCCTTGCTGTATAATGGCATCCAATTCAGTCTCCATATCGCGAACCAGTTTCGCATCCGGAAACATGTCAGGAAATCTATAACTGGAATTTAAAAAATTATAAACTTGTGCATGCCTAGCATATCCATAGGAACCGATGCGCTATTTAGCCAACTTCTATTACATTTGGTGATAACTATTACGTTTGTAAGAACTATTAAGCTTATAAAACTATTAGGTTTATAAACTCGTTATAAAAAAATAACAAAGAAATAAAAAACAGGTATTGCTGTTTCGATTATGTTATACTACTAGTGTAATGTAGTTATACGCTAGCTAATTCATCTGTTGCCAATGTCAACATATTCACCCTAAGCCAGAGATGAGCAAAATGTAATCTGATTAACGATTAACGATTACAAAATGTAGTCGTAATTTTAATTTCGTTGCTCGGTAATCATGATTCAAAACATTATAGAGTCATAAATATGTAAGCAATTAAGGATTCCGTAGTTTTTAAAACATAGATGCGCAAAATGCAGTCATATTAATGATGAAAAAACGCAAAATGTTCTCGTAATCGTTTTTTATTAATCTGATTACATTTTGCTCATCTATGCCCTAAGCACAGCTATATTTGAGTGCATCTGTTTGTGTAATTACTTTTTCTATTATACAAAGGCTTACGCTTGACCTCAATCGTGTCGGTAAATATTAAAAAAAACTTGTATATCCATGTATAAATGTATAAGTAATGCATATATACATTGTATTTTGAGTGTTTTTAAATCTAATTTACATAATATGGCGAGATAATAGTATAAATGTTGCTAAGGTATAAAATCGTTTAAATTTAATTGTTTTTTTTTGTTAATGATTGTCGTTGTAATATGTTTTATAATGTATCGGCAACAGGCTGCCCTATAAATAAAGAAATAAACCATCGATATAGTGGTGTGTTACTTACTGGAATTTCATATTTATCGACACAATTACACCTGATGGAAAGTGATAATGAGGTTGAGGAAAATGCTCGCCAAACTAACACTGAAGCCGGAAAAGCAGATGCTGGTAGCCGACGGCTTTTGACTGGTACTTGACCTCCCTTTTTTATGATAGCAAATACTACAAAGACGTCAAGCTGTATCGTTGATTCTATACCACTAAAGTTGACCAACCATCGAATTTAAAGTTGAATATAATATAGTTCTAATACCTAGGAATGTCTCATTAAAATCGATTCATTACTTTCCTTACTGATCTGATTCCGATAATTCAGTAAATATAAAAATGGATAAAAATTTTCAATAATTTGACATCTAAAGAAAACAGACGCAGAATATGTGAAGTAATATTTACCTTAACCACAAGTAAAGCTCAAGTACATCGAACACAGACTCCAAATGCACTAAATCCATTATAGTCTTCGGCGAAGGCATGGGCCAGTCAACAACGTTACACAGCCAGTTCTTCGTAATCGGCTCATTGCGACTGTACTGTCTTACCATCTGAAAGGCATATATAAAATCATAGTAACACACAGAGGCATATGTCGACACGGATATCATGATATGAGGCAAAGAGAATTGTTTTTTTTTTGTAACCTGGTGGAAAGTCCTGCTTAGAACCATCGGGGCCGCTGTAATGGCAGTGACCCCGGTGTGTCAGACTCTTACTGACTAAAAACCCCCGGGATGTCCCTCTAATTGCTCCACCCGAGCCTGGGAAACCAAATTCATCCAGACGCCCGGGGAGCGAAACTCTTGTTAACGCTAACTCTCTGGGAGGGGTACTAGTACAGAGCCCACTCCTCCAAAACCTCACTCTCAGGCGACAAGCCGGACACTGCACTCCGCCTCTCTCTCATCCGCGAAAGACAATTTTTTAACGCAACCTCCTGTAAAACCTTTTAATTTTGTTACTTAATTATATGGAGTTAATGAAAAAATGTATAAAGCACTTTTCAAATTGCGACTGTTGACCTTGCATAACTCAAAACGTGGTAGCAATATCTTATGAGACTTTTGAGTCAACTTTTAAAACGTCAAAAAAACAAAGGCTTGTACAAACTTTCAGCTTTTTTTTACGAAGAGGATAACTAACTTTTTTAGATATATTATTTAGTGAATATGGTGTGTAATGTACTCGTCATTCGTCCCTAGAATATGGCAATCGAGGCGCGGGCTCCGGCATGAGAGATTGGGGCTGGTGAGTCGTGAAAGAGAGACACCTCGCACACCTGCTCAGCGCCCGCGTCTTCCAGTCTACAAAGTACAGTAATAGAAAAGGAAAAAAAAAGAGTCTTATTTTATGTAACAAAAATAGAGATGGCGCACTTACAAAACTATAAACCAATGAATGATTTATTAATGATTAAAATGGTCTACAAAAAAGAGTAATATTACATCTTGACGTTAACACTTAACGGACGGGCCCCGTAGATTTACGTTTTTCCATTCTGACTTCCTAGAACGGACCACATAAATCTACGTTTCTGCTTAAATGTTAGGTACGTTGCGTTAGTTTTTTTTTTTATTTTACAGATTTTTTTCTTGGTGCCATTAGTTAGCAATATCTGTCCTTGTTCCTACGGTGTAGTTTTTGGCCCATCCGTTAGGTGTTAAAAAAGTGAGCGATATGTAAAGAACCTCAAAAGTATAGATTTTAACTCACCTTAAGGAATGTAGCGCATACAAAAGGCAGTTTATTGTTAATAGGAGCGCAACAGAAGACGTAGCGCGCTCGTAACGGTAACGGGACATGCTGTATCATCTCTGCCAGGAACTTGAACGCTTCCGTATTACACATGAAGTAAAGAGAATCGTCCACTGTACACAGGTGAACGAATATATCCTAGAAAATTCAATTTTATTATAACACCTCCGTTTCAATTACGCTACATTAGCTCTTTAAAAGATATAGAAGCACATAAACATAAAATCATAGAAAAAACTAATGACGTGAAAAAAAAACATTTTTCTTTTTACTACTGGACTAGTTTTTATAACTTTGGAGAAAATCCTGAATAGGATCGTAATGACGGTAGCTTCGGCATGCCAGTCTTCTACTAATTAAAAACTACTGGGATGTCTCTTAACTCGATGCCAGCCGCGCCTAAGGATCCATAGTTCAAACGACCCGGTGATTACCAGCGGACCAAATTGAACTCAGTACGAGAGTGACTTTATTTCACAGTTTTTATCTACTTTAAATGCTTACCTAGGATAACTAGTATTGGATTATGATTCATAATTATGTAAATAAAAATAACATCGCAAAATTCTATATTTTTTAAAACGTGCAAAACATATTTGTGAGATAACATAACAATATATTTATTTTCACAAATTATTTATATCTATATTTCCATAAAACATTAGAATTACATTATTTCAGTTACAAGAAATATATACTTATATACAATTTCTTAGAATTTTGAGACCCATAATAGATTATATAAATGCATTACACTTTAATACAGGTCACCACTGTTTAATAACTGAATATAGCACGTAAACCCAATTATTACAATTTTTTTACAATATGGCACTTTTGCCTTATATACAGCTGCCGTGAACAAAACTGTATCGCGATGCAATTTGGCACAGCGCCATCTACCGGACAGAGATGCATTTAAGCCATAGTCTGTTCACAGCAGCTTATTAATGTTCTTTATTCAAACAGAAACTTTATTTCTGATATACATGTGTGTTTATAGCTATCTCAAAAGCAAAAAACAAAATTATGTATAAAAGTTTCAATCTTCTGCCTATTAATTAAACGTTTTTCTTTACCTAAACAAATGAACTCCTTACCATTAGACTGCTAAGCGTGGCATGTGGCAAATGGTACGCATACAACTCCATCTGTTCGGCCGTTGGATGAAGTCCCGCTTGCGTGACAGGATCGGGTGGTTTCGACAGCAACAGCTTAAGTGTCGCCAGATCTTCCGGTTTGAATGTAGTGACGTATCCTGTCTCCCACGCACTGCCATACCGCCCAGCACGGCCTTGGAATCGAATTATATTATTAATTAATTCTAAAAAGGCTCCTCGATTCATTTTTAGCTACATAAAATCGGACTCCACTTTTTCATGCATTTAGTAACCGTCCCCAAAAGCCTGGTTCAACTGACCTTAAGGAGTTTATATAAAGGAAAATCTACAGATCACTGGAATATAATCCCAGGCAAAGTTAGTTAGAGCTTTTGACCAGCGAAAAGCTGCGGAGGCTCTGATGCTTAGAAGAAATCAATTCCGAGTGTTGGTCAGAGCACTGACTGGTCACTGCTGTCTGAACAAGCACTTGTTCAGCATTGGTGGCCGAAACACTAGAGATTGTAGATTCTGCAAAAGTGAGGTCGATTCCAATTCTACTTTTATTTTATTTATAAACCGTTTACAACTGCCATTAATAGATTTATAATTTTATGTAAGACTTACATTTATTCACATGTGTTCATCTTTTGTCCATATAAAAACGAAGATTTGTAAAAAATAATCAAACTGAATAAATGGATGTACTTCTTTGCGCGGCACGTGTCTTGAACGTTGGGCGAATAATTTTAATGATAAACTTCGCGCATCGTATTTAATACTTTGTCTACATAATCAGAAATCTCTCTAATTTAATTAACATTTATTGGGATGTAAAAAAAACGTTTTTTTTTCTTTTTTACGTGTCAAACAGTGAAATCATATTAATGTATCAACTCACCAGCAATTTGCAAAGCTTGTGATATACTAATCACATCCATTTCTTTATCACCATCTTCATTGATCACTGGCTTTATCAGCGAATAGAATATTATTCTACGTATACTCCTAAAATTAAGTAGATTTAATTAATCAAAAAATCTTGTTAATTTATTCGACTTAGTAATGAAAGAGACGTAATAATTATAGGATTTTGTTATATATTTTTAATAAAGAAAATTTTTAAAGAGACATTTTTGAGCATAGATGGTTCAGTGGCCGTACCCAGTGCTAAATAAGACTGTTTAGTACATAGACTGAATAGGGAGTAATTTTAGAGTACTGATGTTAAATTATTTTATATATCCAAAAACTTTACTTACGGATATGTGAAATCATTTATTAAAAATATAATATTAAAACACACAAGGTAATGATATTTTTCCTTACAAATTGATACCTAATCCTATAGCATCTGTAGCAACCATCACTTTACAGGAGCTGTCCGGGTCATTGAACTTGTTAGCCTGGGCTAATTTAGTGCCTGGAGGTAAACTTCCATATATTACTGCTACTTCATGGCCCCTAAAAAATAATACATATCCTAATTCAAAAATTCAATGTGTAGCTAGCAGAGATGGGCAAAATGTAATCAGAGTAATAATAAAGGATTACAAAATGTAGTCGAAATTTTAATTTCGTTACTCTATAATCATGATTCAATCCTTTCTTAATATGAAAGAGTCATACATTTGTATGCAATTGAGGATTTATATAAATTATCTTTAATTGAAACCTGAAAACCAATGAATGTTCCGTAAAGCCAATAGTTTAAAAAATATACTAGAGGAATATTTACTTCTTTCATATTACAGTTTTTCTTATGTATATACTGGCTCGGTAAAATGATTATATTGCATTAATTCTAAACTCACCAATTCCATTATAACATAATTTTTTAGATACCAGTTTATTATCATTATTGTTTTTGTATTAAATATCATATATTTTAATTTATGATTTAGGTAGTTTTTTTTTTTTTTGAGAATATTGTAAGCTTCATAAATTGTTATTTCGTACTTAAGAATTTTTTGTTTATTTATTTTTTTTACAATTTTATATGTAGGATTTCTAAAAAAATATAAATCAATTTAAGAATGGCGCCCACTGGTTAAGTCGCGAATTTATGGACAGTTGCCATCATCAAGCTAACTTGGATAATGAATGCTTTCCAGATAGGAGATGCTTTATTGATAAATAATACCGTGAGTAAACAAGATATTTATATACATTTTTACGTTAAATTAAGCATACACCATATCATAGCATACAAACATTTCATCTAACTATGGGATACCTGCCTCGATTAGGGACTGACCTCTGTTCTATGGCTCGACTTACACTGTAAATATCATTCTTATTGAAACACACTATACAGTCTCCAGGTTTGACATGGTCCAACGATCCTAGCGCTGAATCTTCTAATTTTAATTCTGTTAACCTTTTATATGATCTAACCTAAAAAATAATAGAGATATTAAGTTTTTTTGAGTAGTAAACTAATTATTGTTTGTGTAAATAAATCGATATACAAAAATATAATTTTAAAAATTTATTGATTTATAATTTAACAAAAATGATTATTATAATGCCTTAAGAATTGTTATCAGCACTACATAAAAGTAGAGCTGTATCTACTTGATGCTTCTATGTCATGCTAAGCGTGACCAGTAGTGCAGCAAATAACTATTCTCAGGGCACTTACATATGTCTTGGCAAGATATTAAACAACGAAAGTAGAAAAAAGAAAAAGAATGTATAATATATAATATATAATAAATATATCTTGTGTAAGATAAAATATATTGCATTCAGTGCAATACTATGACTATATACATTGTGTAAAAGTCTACTGATATTATATCGAGGGGTGAAAGGCTATTTGGTTTAACCAAAATTTTTTGGTGATATAGTAATATACATATTTTGGGAATCGGTAAAAAACGCTGATCCCGAAAAAATATGTATATATATATTACTATATCACCAAAAAATGTCGCTTAAACCAAATAGCCTTTCACCCCTCTATATGCTTTGTGTGTTTTAAAAGCTTTTTTTTAATATCATGGTTTATTTTTCACCTACTTCCATTTCTTCACCAGTTGTGTTGCAAATTTCCTCTATCAGATTTATGGCACCTGCTTCTCCGCATAAATGTATCTCTTCTGCTTGCAGACCTGAAAAATATGGGTGTTATTATAAAAAAATGGATCTTAAAAGTTTAGAAGAATTTCAATTTATTAACCTACCTAATATTGCTCTGGTCCACGCCCAACCTCTTCCTCTATCTCCAATCATTTGTATTTCATCTATAATAGCAACTTCATCTGAAATATTAAAAAAAAATGTGTCCTGTCATGTATCCATTCATATTATCGTTGGATATTATTTATATCCAAGAAAGAACAAAATTCTACAGGGCAATTTTCTGGACATCTAACTGCTTATTATATGTTTGTGGCATAACATAATGTAGTTTAATTTGTAAATATAGCCACATTATATCCAAATATAGCAATGGTTTTGTCAAAAGAATATCCTAAATTAAATTAGTTTAAATATATATTGGTGTAAAAATATTTTTGATTGGTCAATCATGTCATCATCAATCATGTATCATAAAATATAATTCAAATCTTATATTAAAAGTCTATTTCTGAGTGCCTGTGATTGGAGCCTGTATTATAATATAGCCGTATTTAGTGTCTTACATGTATTATTGAGTGATGTCATTTCAACAGTGCAAGCCACATGACTTGATGGAGTTAGTTCTACTTCATCAGGTAATACATTTTGTGTCTCTGAAACACTTTCTGCGTCATTTTCATCAGCTCCTGATATTAATGAACTATACAGAGAAGCGTGTCTCCTTTCTTCTCCTGTTATGAGATCACATGGTGTGCCCTGAAATTTTAATGAGAGTAAATACTGTTTAAAATGTACTAAAAATGATTATATGAACCATAAAAATATACTTATAATTATAATAAAATAAGTTAGCTCACTATATAGTTATAGAAATTATTTTAAATCATATAATGAAAGAATGGATTTATTAAATTAGGTGTTTTTTAAATGTTTATTTGTTAAATAAGCATTATCAAATAAATTATATTTATTAATCAATTTAAAAGTCTTTAACATAATATAATGTCATAAAGGTAAAAAATGTTTTTCATTAAGTTATGAAATAAATATATATAACATTCAATTTACAGAACAGAACAGTAAAAGGTACATAGACTTTACTTACACTTTTATTAGATTTGTGATAAATTTCTGTAGCCAATAATTTTAATGGGCCACAATAAACTCCAGACTTTGCTGTTAAAAACTTCTGCATAGCATGGTAAGTTTTTCCCGAATTTGTGGGGCCCGCATGAAATATTATTTTTCTGTTCATACTCCTTGCCTCAGGATACCTAAAAGTTATCTTGAAATAAATAAATAACCCACCAACATATGAAATGACACAAAGTGTTCATACTACAATTTTAAAGACATATATTGGTCTCTTTAGGTGTTTATTTATCTTGTAACATATTTAGTATAATATAAACTAATCTATTAGTTAGTTATGAGGATTGCAACTACCACTGGATTCTCATTCCTTAGTGATTGCTGCCATTCTTGGACTGTATAGTTTAATTTAGTGCTTTGTAAACCCTTTTTTGTTTCTTTTATGAATTTTAGAGGGAGTACTCCATTGTGATTATGCCAAAATCAGCATGTTGACTTAATGATAGTAAATGTGGGCCATTTATATACACTCAAATAAGTTTATCTCACTGATTGACACTTTGATGAGCCAGAATTTAAAAAATGTTACTTTTGTTTAAAATAATAACATTAAAATAGTTTTGAGATATGTAGAGTACACCAGTACTGGTGAGTCAAGCTGGTTCACAGTTAATGTAGTATAGTATCTTAACTACAAACCAATTAGCAGGTGTCCTTAGGTCTGATATTTTTTTCAGATCATCTAAACAGTCTAGGTGAGGGAATGCCAATCTTGCATGTCTTAAGAAATAGGGGAAAAGATCATCAGTATGACCAGCACCTAAAAAAGAGAAGAGTGTTTTAATTTATCTTAACACTAAAGCAGGTAAATAATAATTCACTATAGTAATGAGAATAACACAATAACACAAAATTACACAATAGATAACATTGAGACCTCAGAGTATTTTTAAAACGTTCCATATTACATTTTCATTTATACACGGTGTATCAACTACGTCTCACGAATACTGAAGGACAATGTTAATATACTTAAAGTATAAACAAATAAAAAATATTTTATCTTTGCGACAAGTAGTTTTTGAGTAAATTGATGAACGAGTTTTATGTCCTAATGCACGGCCAGCAATGTATACTGACGTGCAAACACGTCGAGATCTGTTAACGTATTCGATTATTTAATGAAAACTCGAAACTAAGAAATGAATAAAGAAAAACCAAAATACTTGTCGAAAATTTCTAGTAATCACTGTTAACTATAATTGCAAGGTGTAATAATACATTTTAACTTTATACCCACCATGTGCTTACGTTAAGTATGTAACTTATCATGCTATACACGAAGACACAACACAAAAAACACAACACAAAACTAAAATATAAACAAAACGCGGTTATTGTTTTATACCTTCGCAAATTACGTAAGAAGTTCCGGAATAGACGCGCGTTAAATCGTAGCGAAATCCAAAGGCGCACTGATCAAATAAAAATTTTGATTACTTATTAATTAGAAATAGTAGGGTGACCATCCTGAGGTCTTAAAATGCTGGAATATCTAGGGTCCAGGATCTATCGGCACTAACGAGATTTAGAAGAATCTTAATAACGAATAATATGATTGTTTCGATATTTAATTGTTATTTTTTAAATTTAATTAATGGAAACCATATAAATATTACTTATTTTAACTGAATATCATTTTGTATTTTATTTTGATACGGTATAGTGATAACACCATAAGCACCGTAAAATTCAGCAAAGCCCGCAAATACACAGCATGCCTTGGAAAAGGGTTATAATATTGAACGCCAAAGTACTTGAAAAAAAAATGTCTGCTGCCAAGATGAGGTGGAGGCGGTGCGTACGTGTTCTGCGCACCACCCGGTATGGAGGTCGGATGAGCAGGCCCTTTACACTCTCCAAGAGATAGAGCTTAAAAGGGTATTTGCTTGCCGGTTTGTTGGAGGAATACGGATCCCAGGTCCAGCTATCATTGATTTCGATTTTGATTTCGAGACAACTCGGGAGTTTTTAGTCAGTAGAAGTTTAACCCACTGGCATGACCGCTTTCGAGGTGGCTCTGATGGTCCTATACAGGATTTTCCTCTGGATTACCAAAAAAAAGCTAATAATATGTTTTCTTCTATGTTAGGATATTATGTATGGTTACAAGCGACATTTTCTTTGTACAAATGCAGCGGATCTAAAATTTGTAACGTTTAAATTATTAACATTTTGTACAGTCCGCGGTTGTAATCCTTCTAGACCCTCATCCAAACCTTTTCTAGGAACGGAGCCCTAACACCAGTTAACCATAATCCTTTGATCCCTCAAAATCTTGTTTCACTATTCACATAAGTGTATTTTATTCTCAAAATTTCATTTATAAATCTAACGCAATGTTCTTGTGGATAACAAGCTAGTCCTATATCACTTACCTGAAACGTCATTTCATCGTGTAACTGAAAAGGCTAATTGTGAGCATTACTGTACAGTTAGCAAGTTTTGCTATTTTCATTTAATACAAATCTAGTATATTACTATTTTGTAAAACACTGCTCTAAACTATCAATGAAATAAATAAACTATCGATTGGAAAGATATGCCGCAGAGACATAAACATTTTCCGTAGACAAATACGTAAAAAAAAGAAGTGCTAGATTTAAATCTTATAAAGACGTTATAGTGAATAACACTTAAAACTTTACAGTGCCATGCTGTACCCTTTCAATATGCAATAAAAAGTTATTTCAGGTGCAGTGTACTCACTTTGTTGTAATAAAATAGAGAAAATATGAGGTTAACCGTTTTTTGTAATAAAATATTAATCTGCTAAATTAGGTAGGTAGATTTTTACAAATGAATTTCATAATAGCGTATTTTTCATTTATTTATTTAAAATCGTTGATACTATTTCAAACGATTTGATACGAGCTGCTGCCTGGTAATAGAACATTTTTAACGTAGACCTATAATTACTATTTGTTAAAAGACTAATAATTATGTTTGTAAAGCGCTGAGACATTTATTACAGGTTTTGAAGAAAGATTTTATTTTTATTTTAGCTTGTGTTCTTTAATTATTTAATTAAAATAATACCCCGGATTATTTTTTAATTTAGAATAGCTATAAATCAGAAAAGATCACATTTTTAACTAATATGTATAGTCTCGGTACTAGAAATATGATTGTCACCCCATGATTGCCTCGTCCTCGTGACTCCTCTGAGTTACCAGACAGAATAATAAAAATTACACAATTAGACTAATTAAGATTTAAATAAGAATTTCAGTTTTGACTACTAAAAATACAGTAGGTATAATATTTTACAGTAAACAAAAATGCTAGTTTAAAGATTTATGATTATCAATCTGACTCACTCGCTTCTATTTAGTGCAGTAATCGTTTTATAAATTACTGAATTCAAGGCTTCCTTTCGTTTGAAATTGTGACAATTACTTCGTTGACGATGTATGTATGATAATGTATAGAGCATGACATCCTAGAAAAATAATTGATCTTCTATCTTATAGAAAACAAGTGACATTACAAAAGATCTCAATATCTTACCGCTAAAGTTATCCTCAATATTAAATTATACTACTAAAATACGGAGCATTCCATTTTTAATATTATTAAAAATTTTATTTGTATGTTTATTTATCTAAAGAACATTCTTAAAAAATACAGTAAATTGCTGTAATTTCAGTGTAATAGGTCGCATTGAAGGGATTAAACGGAGACACCCGATTGGTCGTTCTAATTAAATCCGATTGGTCGTGCGGTGTTGCGCTTTTTTAAGAAGTCTGCACACAATACTTTATTACAGTGACGGTTATTTCATACAAACATAAAAGCAATGCTTGTCCCACGCTCTAAGAGTATTTAATTCTAATATTATGAATTATAATAAATTAATTTTGGTTTTTTTAAATAACTTGTTTTTACTATATCTATCGATCCATCGAGAAAGTATTACAACAAATCATTCGCATTAAATGTGTAGGTACCAGCGCTACCTACAACCACAACTACCGTGTATCTAGCGGGTTTTATAGGGGTAAAGCAAGCATGCTTTGAACAAAAAAAAAGTAATTTTATGGTTTGTACTAATGAATATCAATTAAATTTTATGTGTAAAATATTAATCAAAAAAAGAAAAGCATTTCATTGCATGTTCCGTAGTCGAACAAATAATGACAGTTCGCCATATTGCGTATTTTTTTAATATTAAGTTTTACGGCCATATTGTGTATATTATCATATCTTAGTTTCAGTGTTTCCACTTTTAGAGATTTTTTCCTCTTTTTAGAAAAAAAAAAACTAATAGTATGTATAGCTTAGAGACATTTTAGGAATTTAGGAAAATTTGGGGTTTCGGAGTTTTTTTTGTAAGTTAGTGAAAGACGTGTTTAGCTTTTTAAATGTTTGATAACAAAATGCAAATAGCAGACAATGAATTAAGAAACCTAGCTCTCATCGAAACCAAGTATTATGGGGTTGAAGTTGAGGAAATAACCTGGAGATTGTGCGGCTGAATTTAATTCACTCCTCCTTATCATACTATAAATTGACAAGACGTCGTGCGCTCCCATTCGCACGAAGGTAATAACCCCTTTTTTATTGTTACGATTTACCAAGGAGTAGTATTCGCTTCCTGTATCTATTTTTCTATCTTCTGATAACATGGGAATCTTCAAACGACGAGTGAATCGGTATTTGTTAGGTGAACGCGTTCCATCATCAACCTCATCATCACTTTGCATCAGGTGAAATTAAAGTCAAGCGCAAGCTTATCTGTAATAAATAAAGGAATGAATAAAATGTCAGCTAAAATTTATTTGAATAAAATATTAAGCTTGAAAGTTATCATGGTAATTTCATGTAATGTAGCAATTTAATCAATACTTCACAGCCTCGCCGTGCCGCGTCCTTGCAAGCACAATCTGGAGAGGCCTTAGCTTACTAGGTTTTACGACAAAGCGCGTCACCACGTTGCATAGACTTTTCGGACGTCACAGCCTATCGTGAACCAACGGGTCGCTAAGACTGATATGCCGGAGTGGTTGCCAGCATCACAACGTCTTATTCTTCGATTTGGATCGGATTAACTAAGTGTTCAAATAATGTCCAGAATCTTTTCATTCACGGCTTTTTAAACGCAGTGAAAACGTTTTAATCTTCCGATGTTATTGTTTCCTCTTTCTTTCTCGTCGAAAATTACGTCAAATGTAGTCAGATAGTCAAAATGGTTATCATTACAAATTAATTATCTTATGGTCATTTAAATAGCAACCATCCTATGGAATGGGATTTCTCAATCAAAATATTAATTTGTTCTTTTTGACGCGTCTATCTCAGGCGAAAATTCAAGTGAATTGTTAAAACCTACACCGATAAATCGGAAACTATACGAACATAAAACACCAATGCTACAGTCACCAAAACTATTACAAACGGGAATGATGTAATGTTAATACGTTTGCACGGTGTCGTGTACAGGCTCCTTAACATCGCCTTGAACTCGAGCGCACGTTAGCGAGGTTCACGGATATTGAGTAAAATTAGGTCACCCGTCAGCTGTTTTATTTTCGTTACATTGCTGTTTTTCGTATTGTTTGACTAATTTTATTAAATAACTTAGATTTTAGACTATGTAGGTTTTATTTATGGTGTATAGTGGTAATACATGCGAAAAATTAAAAATAATCATCAGTCAATTTTTTATTTTTTTTTCAAAAATTTCAGTCCTACTGTGTTCAGAAGCTTGTTCCGATTCTATATTTTCAGTATTAGGGAGTTAAAAAAAAACACCCTGTATATAAAATCACCAGGAATTAGGTTTATGTAACAATAGGAAAATATAGGTGCAACTATAACAAAAATACAATAATAAAATACTTCTGAGGCATTTTAATAAAAAAAGATAATACTTAAGAACACACATTATTACGAAATTATATTTAAAAAATTAACATGACATATATATACCCAATAAAAAAAGAGTATACAATTGGAAACTTACACTGAGTGAGCAACTCAATTTTTTGATAAAATAATTTTTAAGAATTTAGGTTTCAATATTCCAATTAGCAATAGTAAAACATTTTAACATAATTATACAAATCTTACCTTGTAAAATATCACTTATTGTTATATGCAAATCCGGCGGTAAATCGTGTTCCAAGCAGTGCCGTCTAAATGAAAGAAACGCTTGGTGTAATAACTGATCGTCCAAACCATTTTCTGATGCTAGTTGTCTAATCTCAGGTTTCTGATAAAATTTGTTTAAAATTTTTAACAAATCTTGTTTTTTCAGACGTCCAGTTAATTCCTCGCCTATGTTTATGTCATCTGAATTCGGTTTCACTGGTACAGGTATAAATAATGCTGAAGGATTCCCTCTATCATGTTTCTTGCCCCTCATGAAAATATAACCTATACATCCCGGTTTATTTTTGCGGATACAAAGCACTTTAGTTCTGAACAGTGACGAAATACACGGCTGGGCTTTTTCCGCACAGTGTAAAAACAATATTCGAGTGAAACCTTTATACATTTTGCATTGATTAAAAACACTAAAGACAGGCAACTAAAAAATTTGGGCTTAAATTAGACTGTCACTGTCAACAGTTCGTGTCAAATTCTTCTTTTTTTTTTTCGTTTATATTTTCCCCTTTGTGGGGAAAGCAAGGACATTTACGCCATACAACCATGTCTGAGGAATTCATTTTCAAGTCCTATCAAATTTCTGTAAAATCTTTCCGCCATACTTCAATATCTCTGTCGTAATTCCAAGTCAATGTAATCCATCTTCATTTGTTGTTCATTGCACCTCTCTAAATACACACAATACAAAAGGCGAGGAAGACTTTGTAGAATAGGAGGAAAACTCAACGACCCAAGGGACGCATCACTCCGCTAACATCTCGCCCAAAAACCATCGATTCCCTATTACTCACGGTCGGCCGATCATTCTATCGTTGTCCAAGTGAAGTTGTTATCGTTGTGTTGCCCACAACACAAGCTCAGACAACATTTGAACACCCAGCCGACCGCCACAACAAGAAAACAACAATTATTCAACGAGAGTACGGAAGAGATGCAATCACTTCAGCTTGATATTTTGCAGCCAATACCGTGTCAAATTCTATTGTCAATGCCGTTTAATATGCCAACAGGTTTGCAAAGATCAAAATCATAATAATAACTTATTTTTATTTATTTTTTAACTTTATTTACGTTAAACTAATAACATTCAACTTATACCAATTATGAAGTTTGATTTATAGCACGCGAAACTGATTTTTACTAGTTTGCAACAAGGACCATTAGCATGGTCACTATAAAATAAAAATAATCTTTTAACTTTGTTTGCTTGGTAAGTATGTGGCTTTACATTTTCCGAAGATTTAATCTTTTTATAGGGAATTTGCTAAAAATAATAATTTTGGGCAACAGTTAAGTTTTTATTGATTTTTTCATGTACTGAATTAATCACTCCAAAAGGTCTTTAAATCCTTTAAGTACGTGACCAATACAAATGTTTCTTTTGCCTTCAAAGGTCTAAATAAAAATTTTATCGACCGAAAAATTTATATATTTCAGGTCTGTCCGCTCAAATATGGCTAAAACAATTTATAAGAAATATAAACAATATCTTAAAAAATACCTAATGTGTCATGAACTGATTGAAATAGCTAAGTTCATAAACAATAAATTGAATAAGTTCATACATTTGGGTAGGTACTTTCATATTTTATTAAGTAAAAATCTCGAATAAAGTAGACAAAAACGTTTTCAGTTATGTTTTTGGAGCTGTTAAACATTATACTTTTACCATCACCACTTTCAATAACCTATTAGTTTCTTAGGAAACTATAGTGGAATATGTCCAAATTGCTGAAAATGCACACTTCAGGAAGAATTTGACAACTGATGATAGTTGCTTTCTTTTAATTGTGGATTTAGTTGCTTATTATTCTGTTGTTAGTACCAGTAACTTTGTTACCAGTTACTATGTTTTGCATCAATGATTCAATGATTTATTTGAGAAGGGTAGGATTTACTGATTTAATAGTTGTGTTTTTTTATACTTTACATATCTGCAACACTTGTAAACTGCTTATGTCAGTTGTACACGACTACTATTTGATCTTTATTCTTCCAATTTCTGGCTACGCGATTAAATATAGTGCAGTGATCACGTTTCACATGAGAGAAATAATAAAATTATCTAAAATAAAACATTTACTTACGGGAATTGTGACTTAGTATCCCTTACTGGTATCATGGGTAAAGCTAAAAAGGGAAAGAAGAACCCCACAGCGGAGGACGGGTTAGTTTTTATAAAGGCATATGTTTTCATTGTTAAATACAAATTATTTATGTCAACATTTCTAACCATTAAAATAATTCATTTCAGCGACAGTGATGTGGAAACAACAAACATTAATAATGTGAAGCCGACGCAGAAAGGAAAAAAGTAAGTCGATTTTAGGTTAACCTAGCTAGATCGTAGAAAGTTCTGTTTCATTTCTGTTTTTTTTTGTATGCCTCAACCTTTGGTTGCTGTATAATGGTTACTATGTAGAGTATTCAAACAATTTATAACGGATTTTTAGATAATTTTATAATATACCGGACAATTTGGATCAACTAAGTTATGACCACCAGTATTTTAATTACATTTTACAGTTTTATGTTATTACCTTAGTTTTCAACTATACAAATAACCAAATATATACCAACATTCATATGACTAGTTCCCAATTTTAATCATTATACATTCATCATCAGTTTTACATTTATGGTCTATCATTAAATTTATATAATTAAATATAGTCAGTGGAATTAGAGATAGGTAGAGCCTGTTTTTGTCTAATATTCATAAAGACATAATAATCATTAACAACACATTTTAAACTTTCCCATTTTGTATGCATTATTAATACTATATTACAGTGGCAGTCATAACATATATATTCTGGACATGCAAATTTTCAGTTCCTTAATTGCTGAAACAAAGTGTTATAATCTCAACACTTTGGTACTCTCTGTGATCAAATAAAGAATCATATTTTAGCAATAAATTAAATGCATATTGTTTATGAAATATAATTATTTACTTTGTTGCAGCTTATTTGTAATAAACATATAGCATAATAATATTTTAACTTAATAAGTAATTCACAGGAATACATTTTTTTTTTCATACAATATATTTTGTTTCTAATTATTATGAAACATTTAATTAAATTCACACATTAGAACACACAAACATATTTTTAAATATAATGATAGAGATTTAAGTACAGAACTCATATTCGTAATGCATGCAATGTATGACAAATTAATATGAACATAAAATTAAAGTACTTTTATCTAAATTTTTTTAATAATTACAATTTATAGTCATGAAATCATATTAACATTCTTATTTCAATATAAAATAATAATTATAAATAGCTATTAAGTTGATTCAACCACATTTTTAACATCCTTTGTTTACTAAAAGCACTGCTTATAATTGAAAAAAAAATTTGAGAGTTGCGAGTGTGGCCATAACTGCTATGTGTAGTTTTGCTGCATTCCTGTTATTAATTTGTTTTAGCAAATGTTATACTTGTCATATTGGAACTAGATGACATGAAAATGAAATATATTATAATGATATCAATGTTTTCTTTTTATATATAAGTTTTAGTAATTTATTGATGATATTTATTGTAAGATATGTATTGCTTACATCTATATATGGGATGAACACCACTGATATTTTAGGTCTTATATTTATAGACACTTACTTCTATTACATTAACTTATATCTGTAAGTTTCTTTCCTTTAAGGTAAATAAAAGTATTTCATAATTTAATACATTTATTTATTCAATGACAATACATTGACATTGGACACCATATTCATTCTTAAATATTTACAAGTGTTTTATGTAAATATAATACAAAAAAGCTTAAAGAAATAGTTTAAATATATAAAATATAAATATATGATATAAAATAGTTAAAAATCCTATATATTGGACTTTGTTTGCCAATTTGGCCAAACATGGTAATTATGACATGAATAACAACTCAATATTCCTCTGAAATTGGAACAGGCTCAGGAAAACTGCACTGGCAATGTCCTAAGTGACAATATAATGAGGATTAGTAAAATCATAATTTCATTAACCTGCATTTGTTCTTTGTATCAAATTGATACAATTTTGCATTTTGTGTACATGATTTTTTCAGCTCTTTTTGAGGCATTCTTGTTAAAAAATAAACATGTTTGTATCAGTACAGATGTTCTTTTTTATATAAACTTACGTCTTCCTTTTGTGGCTTCTATCAAACTAGGTGAATGATACATAGCGCAGGAGAGTCCCGCTAGGCTCTGGATATCCACTTAAATTAATTAGGGAACTAACAGTTGGTTTAGGCACAGTGACAATGAAATGATCAAAAGGCACTCACCTGGAAACTGGATGATGAAGATAGGTCATTGGAGCTCCAGACTGTTCACCGTATATAAATATTTAGGTGTTCCGCCGTATTGTCCAAAGTAACCAACTATTCCGTAGTGTATCCTGGTTCGCCGTTGACGATAAGCGTAGTTAATACCACCGTACGTACATAAGTGTCGCTGTTAAAGGCGGAGCGTAGAATGGGATCGAGGAAACGTGAAAGATTTCAAATACCTTTTTTTTTATTTATGCCCTGTGCCTGAACAGTAACTTTTTTTTAAAATTTTGAGGAAGTATGTGTGTTTATAAATGTGGAACAATTTATTCATTAAGGGCGGCTTGCACTAAGGAATTAATCTTGTATAAAACGCTAATTCATTGAATTGGTTTGATTCCATCTTAATGATGATTTTAGTTTAAGAGTTGTTACATCTAGATTTTGATTTAGTGCAAGACAATAAATACAGATCAGCGTTAAATAGCATTTTATATAACTCTAAACTAGATTTAATTTGTTAGTGCAAGCCGCCCTAAATTTGATATAATATTTGTCTTAATAATGAGATTTACATAAAATATAAATTATTATATTTTAAAAGAGTTGTCAATAACATACCCTTAGCAATTTAAGCATATGAGTTATTTTGTAATAATTAGTGTCCGACCGAAAGTTCGGTTTCGGCCGAGTTTCGGACAAAAATCAAGTTTCGGCGGCAGTTTCGGTTTCGGCCAAAATTGGCCGATTGGTTTTGCTTGCCTAACTTCGTTTCTCGCGGCAACGCTTTGGCGAACGCTGGCGGCCCTGTTCGGGTTTCGTGCGCCGTTCGCATTGCTCTATAGCAACACAACTTAGTCAGTGCGTTATCACCCGACGTAAACATTCTTTAGAGGTTATGTTTTGATGGAACTGATTACATGTAAGTTTTTGTTTCAATTTTTTACTTGACCACGTTGACTTTTATACTTGACCACGTGAGTTTCGGATTCGGTTTCGGCCGGAAAACCAGTTTCGGTCGGACTCTAGTAATAATCATAATGGACTAATAAAACAACTTTATCTATTACTGTATGAAAAGTATTCTTAATTATTTTAGCTTTAATAAGGATAGTGAACAATGAGCACAGAAAACGGATTTTAAATCTTTTTACTTTTATGCAAAGCTGTAATGATGGAACAACTTACAATTAATTTTTGATTAAGATAGTTATCATCTTTAGGCCATTTATAGCGTCAATCAGCAATATTTTATCTATCTAATATTAGGTCCTTACATATGAAATTGGCGTTTTGTATGGGAGGAACAAAAAGTCGAATATTTTTTAATATAATATATTTAATTAATCAAAGTATGAACCATTATTTTCTATGCACTTTTGCCATCTCATAGGTAGTTCATTGATCCCTTTACTAAAAAAACCACTCGGACGGGAATCAATAAAATCTTTGAAGGCGATTTGGACTGCCCCATCGGAGTTGAATTTTTTCCCTTGCAAGAAGTTATCGAAATTTCGAAAAAAATGGTAATCTGTTGGAGCAAGGTCCGGGGAGTACGGAGGATGTCTTAGACTTTCCAATTGAAGCTCTTCTAATTTAGTAGCCGTCTGTTGCGCAGTGTGTGGTCTAGCGTTGTCGTGAAGCAGCAGTGGCGTGGAGCGATTGACCAGCCTAGGTTGTTTAGCCGCTAGCTTTTCCATCATGGTTTGCAATTGCTGACAATAGACATCAGCCGTAATAGTCTGGCCAGATTTGAGAAAACTGTAATGAACAATACCGGCACTAGTCCACCAAACGCTTACAAGTAACTTTTTTGGGGTTAATTTTCGCTTGGGGCAGGATTTAGCTGGCTGGCCAGGATCCAACCATTGCGCTGAGCGCTTCCGATTTTCGTAAAGAACCCATTTTTCATCACAGGTAATGATTCGGTTTAAAATACCTTCATTATTGTGCCGGTTTAGTAATGTAACGCAGCAGTCGACGCGGGTTTCCGGTTTGCTTCAGTCAATTCGTGAGGTACCCACCTTTCAAGCTTTTTAATCTTCCCAATTTGCTTCAAGTGAATTAAAACAGTTTTATCACTAACATCGCAGCCTGCAGTTAACTCGGACGTGGTTTGCGATGGATCCGCTTCCACAATAGCCTTCAACTCTTCATTATCAACTTGAGTCTCAGGCCGTCCACGGGGCTTGTTCTGCAGGTCGAAATTTCCAGAACGAAAACGTTGGAACCAAAAACGAACTGTGTTTTCTTTTGCAACACGACCGCCATACACATCATTCACCCTTCGAGTTGTTTCCGCAGCACTAGTGCCACGGCGGAACTCGTACTCGTAAATAATGCGATATTTTAAGTTTTCCATTTTGTAAAATGAGTGACGCAAACAGAAAAAAACAGAAGAAAAAAACAAATGAATGACGATCATCGAAGCACAAGTACATGAGTCTATAGCTGTACAAATTTTAATTTGGAATTCCTTACCAAAGAGGAGAAATTTGTGATTAAAGTGACCAGTACGAAAAACGCCAATTTCATATGTAAGGACCTAATATGTTCTTGAAATCAGTTTTTTAATGTTTTTTTTTTTAGAATAACTGTGGAGTCCGATGAAAGTGAAGATGAAAAACCAAAATATAAATCAAAACAGAAAAAGTCTGTTGATAACGATGTTAAAGAAGTCACAAAGAATGCGAAAAATATGACAATTTCAAATAAATCTCAAAAGAAAAAGGCTGAAGCAAGTAGTGGTGGTAATTATTAGATTTTAATGCTATGTTCCAGGATTTGCCTACTAATCCCTTAAAAACCATTTAATTCTTAGACTACTTTCTATATGAAAACAGTACACAAAATGTTTTTAGCAAACCTTACTTGTATTTTTTTTTCTTTCATTTAGATGAATTAAGTGATGAACCTGAGCAAAAACAAAAGAAAGGAAAAAAGAAAGATGAGAAAAAGAGCGCTTTTTCTCTTTTAGAAATAGAAGATGGAGATATGTCACCTCCTGAAGCACCTCCTTCATCTGATGAGGAAACTCAGAAACCACAGAAAAAAGTTTTAGAAAAAAAGGAACCTGCTGGAAAGAAAGGAAAAAAGGCTAAAAGAAAGAAGGATGAAAGTGATGATGACATTGAAAGGGTTCTTGCAGAATTAGAAATGGAATATTCTGGAATTAAGAAAGAGCCGACTGCATCAGTTGAGCCAGCAAAACCAGAAGAAATTGTAGAGGAAAAAACTAAACCTAAGAAAAAAGGCAAAAAAGAAGAACAAAAATCAGAACCAGAAAAAGAAATGCAAGATAAAAATGAAAGTGATAATGAAACTGATGTAACTATTAAAACATCTGCTCAAAAAAAGAAAGAGAAGAAAGAAAGGGAAAAATTGAAGAAACAAGAGGCCAAAAAGAAAGAACAAGAAACCAAATTAGATGGTACTGAGTTAAAACCAAAACCTGAAAAAGTAGAAACTAAGAAGGGTGATGTCCCTAAAGAAGATGTTGTAATTGCATCTGAAGAAAAAGATAAAGAAGGAGAAGGTGATGCTCCAACTACAGAAGGAAAGAAAAAGAAAAAAGGTGAAAAGGACAAGGATAAAGATGATAAAGGCAAGAAAGGGCCAACAAAAAAGACTATAGCAGCAATGCAAGAAGCTTTAAAAAAAGTTAAGGAAGAGGAAGAGCGTTTAAAGAAAGAAGAAGAGGAAAAATTAAAACAAGAAGAAGAACGTGAACTCCAACGATTAGAAGCCATAAGGCTAGAAAAAGAAAGAAAAGATAGAAAGAAACAAAAAGAAAAGGAGAGAAAAGAAAGACTTAAAGCCGAAGGAAAATTATTAACTCCTAAACAAAAGGCTGAAAAGGCTAGAGCTCAGGCTATGTTAGAAAATCTCAAAGCTCAGGGTATAGAAATTGGATCTGCTGAGAAAAAACCTCCCAGGCCAGGTACGAGAGTTAAACCGGGAAGGTTGAAGAGTCAAATATCCCAAGAAACACCAGTAACTCCTGTAGAAGAGAAGAAAATTGAACTAGAAACTAAAAAAGTGAGATTTTAATTTTTTTACTGATATTAATATTATTAGTCATTATTATTTTATATTCTTTAGTGGATAAAATTTTTTGGTACTGTTACTAATTTTCTCTCTATCTTGAATCTCTTTAGAATGTGTTTTTATAAATGGTTTTAGCCAGAACCTCCAAAACAAGAGAAAAAAGAGTCTGAAAATGAATCTGTAAAAGATGCATGGGATGCCGAGTCTTCCGAGGAAGAGATAGAACTACCACCAAAACCAGAACCTGTGGCCCCAGTTAAAGAAGAAAAGAAACCAGTACAGGAAAAACCAAAAGAAGTAAGACAATGTTTATTTATCTGCGACTGTATTAACCACAGCTAGAATATCCCTGGGCTTATTTCGTAACAGCCAAATCATGCAGATTTATGTGTATTTTAAATTATAAAGAAAAAGGTCATAGCATTAAGGTCCATATTATTAACTGGCTGACATTGTCATGATTTAATTTTCATAAATATAACAGGCCTGCTATTAAGGATATTAATGCTTTGACGCAATATTTCTCCTATATTACTTCAATGCTAAAATACATTTCAGTGTTTAAGACCTGACTCTTTAACTAAATAAGTTGATGAGCATTTTAGTAGTGGTGCTATTATACATCATTGTAACTTTCTTATGTGGTACTATTGCACATATATTTCGGTTATTATTTCTACATAAATAAAAACACACAGGTTGAAGACGAAGGGGAAAGTTCGGATGAAGATGAAGAAGACAGTTCGGAAGAGGAAACTAGTTCTGATGAGGACTCTGAAGATGACCAGATGACTGATGCACAAAAGAAACGAGAACTTATACTGAAGAGATTAGAGGTAATTTTCTTAATGTTTTATCAGTATCACAACCGCCTATAGCATATCCATCTTGGGAAGTATACCTCCAAAATTCTCCAAAACTCAATGTTTCTAATAAAATTTTAAAGTAAGCCTTTGTAAATGTTTAATTATGTTTTCTTGGGAAACATATTTAGGATTATCGTTTTAAGTGACTTTATTAACTAAATCAACATGACTTTAATTTTTAATGAATTTACTGTACTTTTGTACTCTTGGCTGTTATAAGATTCCAGTAAAGTTTATTATTATTTCATCTGTTTAGAACAAAGATACATTAGTGGCTGTATCCTAATTTCGCTTGTATATGGTGCCCAATGTAACCAGTAGCGCAGCGGATCACCATTCTCAGGGCACTTACACATGATATTTTTAAATGTATTTCTGCACACCGTGATTGTGACGATATATTTTTACTATCCATTTAGAAACGTCGTGAAGATAATGAAGCTAATAAAACCAATAATCCTTTGAGAGCTGCAGTTGTCTGCGTACTTGGCCACGTAGATACGGGCAAGACGAAGATCTTAGACAAACTGAGACGTACCAACGTTCAAGATGGCGAAGCCGGCGGTATTACCCAGCAAATTGGTGCAACAAATGTACCAATCGAGAATATAAAGGAACAAACTAAACATGTAAAAGGGGTAAGTTCAGTATTAATTTTGATTGATTTTTGGTTAGGTGGTTAATAATTATTTTTATGTTGTTAGAAATATTTCCTCATATATGTTTATTATTGTTATTGTTTAGATATAAAATTTTACACTGAATAATGAATGAGAGCTTGTAGCATAACATTTATTGATAACTACATATATTTACCTACCTGCAAACCAAGGTGGCGCTTATACTATGGGTTGTAGACAAGGATGTATATATACACATCAAAGTCTAGCAACAAACTAAACCTCTCATCACTGCGCAGTTTGTCGATATCATGACTCGCACTCAGAACTTTTAATGTTGCATGTAGGATCATTATAGTGTTAATAGACCATTAAAACAAAATTGTATTGAGTATGAAAATGTAGGTAAAAAGCACTAATACATTTGAGCTCAATCATATTCGTTCTTAGATCCATGGCAACTAAATGGGCATTTGTTTTGAATGACGTTTGAATAACCAGGTGGTGAATTTAATTGTTGTTCCTTTCAGGTGAATGAAATAGCTTTCAAGCTTCCTGGTCTGCTGATTATCGACACGCCCGGCCACGAATCTTTCAGTAATCTCAGGAATAGAGGATCATCGTTGTGTGATATTGCCATTCTAGTAAGTCTAATTGTGACTACAAAATTGTTACTTGTTACTAATTCATTTTAACAGGTATTTTTTTCACGTCTTTACTATTTAAAAGCTTTTAAAAGAAAAGTGAAGTAGGTATTTGTTGGGCTAATATTACACACACACGTTGATACATCATCTTCACCTTTTACAAGTTGTGATTGAATTTTGATTAACTGTGAATTAAAAAAACATAGCTCAATTTTTATAGTGTCTTGTGTACGTAAGAGATTTTTTTTTTGTACTGGGTTAACTAAGTGACTACAGCACACTACCGATGAAATGTACAGTGTAGTCCAAAAATGGTGAGCGATCGCCAACAGATTAGTATCCAGTGATTGTCTCCGTCCTCGTGTTGGCCCACATATACTAAAACAGAATGTCTTTAGGTGTATGAACATCTGAATGTACACAAGCTGATCCTGAAACGTGTAACTGTGCTGGTTTTTTCACTTGTGTATTTTGGTCATGACTCAGTTCAGACAATCACACTATCATATCAAATTATAACAGGCGGGCGACCTAATAGTTTTATCTCTTTTGCACGCGTTGTATTGTTATATTGCGATCTTATTTTCGGTACTCGTGAATTTCATTTATCACTGTTAGTTCTCTAGTTATTAAACAATTTTTCCCTTCTCTAGTGTTGTATATAATCGATAAACTAATGGGAAACCTTGTCAAATCATGGAATCAAATTTTATTTTGATTAAAAAAAACACAAATTCTTGGTTTATTTATCAAGTGTTTTATGTATACATGTTCAGTAAATGACTGGCATTAATGTGAAATAATAATGGAAAGTTAAGTTGTATCTGAGTGAGAAATATTAAAATATTTTTAAAACAAATATATTTTAAACTTTCAGGTGGTGGACATTATGCACGGTCTTGAGCCACAGACAATTGAATCAATAAATCTATTAAAACAGAAGAAAACCCCATTCATTGTTGCGTTGAACAAAATTGATCGTTTGTATGACTGGCAGAGTTCTCAGCGTAAGGATGTCAGGGACATACTGAAGTTGCAACAACAGAACACTCAGTTGGAGTTTGAAAAGAGGAGCAAGGATGTTATAATACAGTTTGCTGAACAGGTATTAAAAATAATTGCATCCACACATACGATATGCAGTAAAATAGATTAATATTAATAATATATTAGTACTTCTATTTCTTACATATTGATGATTAAATAATATTAGATGGTGTAGCTCAATCAGCCAGGTGCCGAGGAAGCTAGCCCAGGCTTGCCCTTGGCACTCGGAAGGCGGGAGAAGGAACAGCCCGAGGGTTGTAGTCGGTGCAAGTACCGCATCCGAGGGCGACCCTCAACGCCCCCTGAGGTCCGTTAGGGATTTCCCCCGGGCTACAAAAAAAAAGGTGTAGTTCAACCAGAATGAAACCAACTTCATAGCACTATTGAAGGCCTCAAGTCTTTATACGCACAGTAATTAAGGCGTATTACACAGCATGACGTATTGGTACAATTCTGCATGTTATTGATCAATGCTGTCCTTAAACTGGTGTAAAATTAAAAGTCGTACGCTCAAAATAACTATTTGAAAAGATCTGTTACAAGCATTTTTAAACACTTCACCTGTAAACGTTTTTTCTGCAACTACCATCTATCTGTAAACGGGGGTCTTTTGGGTCCTGTCATAAATATAAGTTTTTCAGATATAAATTAAATGGAATGTCCTTTCTAAAATCCAACATATTATAGCCATGCATCCTTCTCATAAAAATCATTTATGTGGCGTATAGTTTATATGAGTATTTTATTATATCCTTGTTATAGGGTTTGAACGCAGCACTATTCTACGATAATCCAGACCCACGTACTTATGTTTCGTTGGTACCAACATCAGCCGTTACCGGAGAGGGTATGGGCAACCTGCTTGCCATGATTGTGCAGGCTTGCGAAGGACCGCTGCATAAACGGCTCATATTCTCGGAACAGCTGCTTGCTACTGTATTGGAGGTAAATATTGAAACATTTTTAGTATAGTTAGGAGTGATTACACTCACATTGTCCATTTTTCCACATACTTATGATTGGGATAGGCTTTAAAAGATGTCGCCGAGTGCCGAGGAAGATGGTTCAGCCTTGCCCTTGTCACTCGGCAGGCGGGAGAAGGAACACCCCGAAGGTTTTAGTCGGTGAAAGTCCGACACACCGCGGAGCGGCCCTCACTGCTCCCTGAAGGTCCGTTAGGGATTTCCCTCGGGTTACCAAAAGAAAGGCTTGAAAAGATGGCTGAATAGGCGTTGCTTGAGCAAACGAATTTCATTATCGGCTTCATCTTCGCTTTGTAAGATAGAAAAACAATCGACAATCGAGGATAGTTTTTTTTATATTGGGTGGACAAAGTAACTACATTGTACCTGGTAAAAAATACAGCATGGTCCAGGAACGACAAGAACCGCCAAGGGGCACAAACTATTGACAGTAGCCGTCGCTATGACAGGTCACATATACAACGACGGAATGTCTCTAGGTATATGAAAAACTGAATATACACAAACTAATCGGGAAACGCGACAAGCGGAAGCGAGTCAATATAACAGTATTTAAACTTGTGTACTATGGTCACGGCTCAGTTCGGGCAATCGCCGTACCATCTCAACCATGTTCAGGTCAGGCCATGCTTCTTTTGTACGTTATTGGAATCTCTGAATCCGAATACAAGGTTCACTTCAAGCGTTGATACCCAAAGTGGTCAATATCGAACCCCAGGGGTAGATAATATTTACGAGAAATAAAAAAATAATTGTACATACAAGAGAAAATGGGCGCCTCATATATATATATTTTTTGTTATATTTCCTCTTTTGTTGCGAAGGCAAAGGCTTTCACGCCATACAGCCATGTCTGAGGTCGTTTCTTTAAAAATATTATTTGATTTCTGTTACGTCTTCCCGCCACGCTCCAATATCTCTGTCGTAGTTTCAATTTCTAATCCAACTTCATTTCTTGTTTGTTGTACTATTTCTACACACACACCCAGACAAGCTCAGACAATGATTGAACACCCAGCCGACAGCCACAACCATTATTCAACCAAAGTACAGAAGAGATGCTACCACTCCGGATTGAAGATTTGCCTCCAATAGCGCCATAGATATTTTGTACTGATTTTTTGTTTTGGCAATAGACCCGACCTGACACTTAGCCAGCGAACGCCATTTTAGTCCTCTAAAAAATAATATTAGGCTCAAAGATGTAAGACCGCCCCTGTTCATACATGTTGCAACTGTATTCGTTTTAACAAATGTACATGACTTTTCTTCTATCGTAGGTGAAAGCTATCCCCGGCTTGGGTACGACGATAGACACCATTTTGATTAATGGTACCCTTCATGAAGGAGACACGATGGTGTTAGCCGGCACGGATGGACCTATCGTTACGCAGATCCGGTCCTTGCTTATGCCGCAGCCTATGAAAGAGTTGAGAGTTAAGGTAACGTAACACACTTAACCCGTTAACACTTACGTTAACGTTAACACTTTTAACCACTGAACTCAAGGGTTGGATTCTCTTTGGCCCATCATTACAATGCCGACTAAATTACTTTTACAGTGCTATTGTTTACTGCCTAATTTGATTAATTGTTCTGTTGTTTGTTTTAATGTTATTGTTTCTTTGTTTATTTCACATCTTTAACACGAATTTTGTATGTATTGTAAATAGCCGGTTCAGTGTGAGAAATAACTAAATCAATTTTTCGCTTTTTCTAAACTTAAATAAAAATAAATTACAAATCAAAGAATTGACTATGAGGTATGATAAAAAATATAAAATTATTACAGTTTTGTGATTATTATTTAAATGGTCACATTAATTAATTTATAAAAATAGGATTGCTTAATGAAAATATGTTAATATAAATTTCAAAAAAATCGTAAATTTATAGACTTAGCGATTTCTGGAATTGTACTATTTAAATACTTTATCGGGTTTAGTGTGCAATAAACATATTTTACTTTTGCATAATATGTCAGCTTGAAGGCCAAATCCCGTACTTTAAAAACGTGTAATTTATAATTAACATATATTTTTAGCTTAATTAAACATTGTCAAAATATACTTATAGCTATGACGAATGTTAACTAAAGCCAATCTTTTATACCTTTTGGTTATTTCCCATGTTGATTGGTTGCTATTATAGATATATTCAAGTTATACTAGAGATATACTGATCTATAAGTTACGAGAATTGGCTACACAGGTCATGAGTACGGTCGGATTATAAACCAGGTTGTTTCAAATATATTTTTCCCAATAACTTTATATTAATATATATTTTTTAAATTTTTTACAAAAAGTTAATAGGTTTTTTTTTATAACAAACAACTTTTTATTGTATACAGAATGCTTACATTGAACATAAAAAAGTAATTGGCGCTCAAGGTGTGAAAATAGCAGCTAAAGAGTTGGAAAAAGCGATTGCAGGTCTTAACCTTCTCGTGGCACAAAAGCCTGATGAAGTAGATGTTTTGAAGTGAGTACAATTTAGGATTCCCCTAAGCCTATTTTGTGAGGCTGTCTTCCCCAAGGAAACATGTTTTAGATAATTAAAAAATAAATGATAGATTTAATTAATTTATTGATCTTTGTCTCGAGTCGTCACCCGAGTTAAAAAAAAGACCTCAGACACATACTTGCAACCTTGTGACACTGTAATTGCCCATACGTAAGTGTCAGTATTAAAACATTTTTTTAGTTTTGCTGGTCATAAGTGAAAACATTTTTTTTTTAATCTTGTTCTACAAATTGAATGCCATTTTCAGGGAAGAAGTTGCTAAGGAGTTGAAATCAGCGCTCTCGTCTATAAAACTATCAGAACGTGGAGTTTACGTTCAGGCATCTACTCTCGGCTCACTTGAAGCTCTTCTTGAGTTCCTCAGAACAAGTAAAATTCCTGTAAGTAATTGATTGATTTTTATACTCATGTTATAAAACGATTAAGTTTTTCACGTAATTTGCAAAATCGATAATCATTGGGGTCTTTTAAATTATTATTATTAAATTAGAAGTGATTTTATATGCTTCTTTGTCTTGTAACTTCGTTTTCCTTCTAAATGAGAAATAGTTAATTTGTTAGTATTGACATTGTCTTATTTTAAATGACAAATAAGAAAAAAACTTTTTAATTAATATTTCAAATTGTATATGATTTCTTCCATATTGAAATTTGAAAAATATCAGATTAGTGTTTAAGGTATAGCAGTTTTTGTTTCTGTATGAAGGAACATTAGTCTAAATAACAAGGTTCGTTTTTTTTTTATAAATATTTTACGCATTTATGATATTTAACTTGTAAAGATTCCCTAAGAACATACATAAGTCTTCAAAAATATATATTGCTATCCTCTAGTTCGCACGATTTCTCTACTATTTTACAATATAAAACAAAGATGCTCTACACGTAAATCTGTCGAAATACATTTACTAAATTATCAGTTGTGTGGTTTAGAAGATATAAGTCAATACACAGATAACAATAGCGACTCTGGTTTATACTATGTAAGGGTTTTCTTTGCAGTACTCGGCCATAAGGATAGGACCGGTTGTGAAACGTGACGTAATGAAGGCGTCAGCCATGCTGGAGCACGACTCGCAGTACGCCACGATTTTAGCCTTCGATGTAAAGGTCAGTTCAAACTTGAAAATATTTTTATAAGCTCACAATTCTTGCTTATGGTTTAAGAAATATTAAACGAATTTATAAATACCTTCGGAACTTATGGCGAAAAACTTACACGCACGCGCGCGCACACACATACACACACACTATCCCAATCAAGATGTTCAATTTTTTATCTTCTTATACTGGCTAAAATTTCCATTAATGACTGTTTGAATATGAAATTAATGAATGATAAAAATGCGTTCAATTCTTTATATATTATACCTGTTATTGTACCTCATTATGTTAAAAGGAGCAACTACCAGAGTTTCTTGCCGGCTCTTCTCGGTAGATTCTGCTTTTCGAACCGGTGGTAGCTTCACTTTGCTTTTTGTTGACGATTCAAAAGTGCTTGGAAGTAGGCCTATTTGAATAAAGTTATAATTCATTTCATTTCAACACATTAATATTGGAATTTTTGTTCCTATGAATATGTTGTTTTTAGTCGTGGCATTAGTGGATAAAGAAGCCGGTCCCTTGGTGTGGTCGTAGGTTTTTATCCCGACGAGTACCTCTGAGTTTTTCCAGATTAAATACGATTTAAGCACCACATGCTCACCTTTGAAGAAAAACATCGTAAGGAAATACGCATGGTACCTAACAGAAATTTCATTTGTAAGTGCCCTCAGAACGGCGATCAGATATGCTACTGGTCATGTTGAGCACGAGATACAAGCGTAAAATGAATACAACCTCTAATGTGTCACTGCTCACCCCGAAAGGGATATATCTTGACAATATATTATTATTACTTAGAGTCGTTTTGTAATTTCTGTACTTAACATAAATAATACGGAATCGGCGAGAGTCTATAAGATAATTAGTGGATGTCAATAAAGGAAATGTAAAAGATCTGAAAAATAGATAGAAGTGTCTATTCATTCTCTCTGCTTACTTCAATAGGGAATCTGCGTTATAATAGATAGATAAATAATAGTAAAAATATAAAATAAAAGTCGGTTAGGTATTCTAAATATTCGCCGGGTGCCGAGGAAGATGGCTTAGCCTTGACCTTGGCACTCGGCAGGCGGGAGAAGGAACACCCCGGGGGTTTTAGTCGGTGCAAGTTCGACACACCGGGGGGCAACCCTCATCGCCCCCCGAGGTCCGTTGAGGATTTCTCCTCGGGTTAAAAATAAAAAGGCATTCTAAATACAACAGCAACTCTATTGCCAGATTGAACGTGATGCACAAGAAATGGCCGACCAGCTCGGCGTGAAGATATTCGCGGCCGACATTATATACCATCTGTTTGACAAGTTCACGGCGTACCGCGAAGAACTGAAGCAGAAGAAACGCGATGAGTTCAAACACATCGCCGTGTTCCCGTGTAAACTTAAGGTATTGCTATTTTGCTCTCTACAGACATATCCAGAGGTGAACATCTCAAAAAAAGCTAAGGTAATGCTTTGCATCATCATCATTAGCCCTCCACAGTCCACTGCAGGACATGTCCGGCCATTCTTCGTTTCACCCTGCGGGGGGGGGGGGGCTCCAGCTCCAACAATCATTTGTTATTCGGCATATATGGTCTGCGCACTGCCATTTCAGCTTGGTAATACTGAGAGCTATGTCAACAATTTTGGTTCTCTGTCAAATAACCTCATTTCGGACTTTATCCTGCACTGAAATACCCAACATAGCCCTCCATTACACGCGGAGCTGTCTTATGCTAATGGACGAACCCATTCGTTAGTATTCTTTTTTATTTTTACACTGGGGCGACAAAATGACGGCATTTCACCTGATGGTAAGTACAGTGTAGTCCAAAAACGAAAGCGGCCATTAAAGAACGAAAATTCGTTGATAGTCTCAGTCCTCATGTCGGCCCATATATACCACGACTGAAGGTCTGAAGATATACACAAGCTAATCCCGAAACGAAACAGGCCTTCATAGACTTAGATATTTAATAAATATATTGGCCTAAAATCTGGTAATTACCGGAATAAGAGTTTTAGAACTTAAATTACACCAAATTTTAAATCTATATGTCTGGAATGTTGTGGGACATGTACAAATGATTCATAATTCTTTATTTTTTGTTATTTTTAATATTTTTTGTATTTTTAGGTTAAGGTATGATGGGGCTGGCATGTTCAAAAGAACAAAAGACCCTTTAAATATAAAGAAAAAATCTGTATGTGAATTGAGTGACCAAATATAACAAGATAATGATTTTATGTGCTTACGTGCACGTATTTTTATAGTAATTAGAGGTTCTATTTGTGTATAAATAAATGTATATTTGCTATGCAGGTTATGCCTCAGTTTGTATTCAACTCGCGTGACCCGATCGTCGCTGGAGTTATGGTGGAGGCCGGTATAGTCAAGGAGGGCACCCCTATCTGCGTGCCCAGTAAAGAGGTGAGATTCTTTCTTTTTTATAAATAGAAAAATCATGTTCAGCAAAATATCCTTGACTACACTTGACGATAAATTAAATAAATTAACATTCTCCACTCTTATGTACACTTGAGTTTCTTTCGGCTTTTCTTCTCAAGGTAGTTGCCTTCGAAACGCTAGTATATCATCATTATCTTAGGTTCTTTCCCTGGCTGGCCATCCAAGTCGAGGTTTGTACCCACAGTGGTGCCCTTATATTACCCCTTGTTGTTTAACCTTGTTCCACCCTCTCCCTTCCTGAATAGAACCACGCGCGCGGGTTTGCGGTGTCACAGCTTTAAGGTTTCTCACATCCCGTGATCCCGCTCCTTCCTTTGCCGTGTCGTTGGGCTGTGGAATGGTCTTCCGGCGAGCGTGTTCCCACCATCCTATGATATGGGATCCTTTAAGCGTAACGTGAAGAGATATTTGTGCGGGCCGGCATGATCGCTGCGACCACCGATGGGTTTTTTCTTACCTTTCGATAGTCGTTGGCGTTTTTTTGGACTGCACCATGCTTACCATCAGGTTTGGTGCAGTCACTACGCCGTGTCAGTGTAAAAAAAAAATTACCACCTAACCAATAACTCGCTGGCTTAGACCCTTAAGTGCTCGCCCCAATCGCTCAGTGAACGTGTATAGGGCTTTTCCGGTCACCAGCAGTTTTTCCTACTGAAAATAAAAACAACAGCTTCAGTCATCTTTCCACACTAAAAAAGGTTCTAGGTGTTCTAACTAAAGCTTGGCGGCTTTTTCTGACAAACCCTGTATCCTAACTACATACACGTTTCCTACTAAAGCTTAATTACTTTTACATTTTTATCCACTGATACTTAATTTCTTATTTACTCTTTTTTCAACAATGGATGCTTATATTCTGTTTCACTCTTTTTTAACAACTGAAGCTCAATTTCCTATAATTTCTTTTTCACTCTTTTTTAATACCTGCAGCTAAGTTTCCATTTCACTACCTTTTCATCAACTAAGCTTGGTTCCCTTTTGATAACCTTTTATCAACTGAAACTTAATTTCCTTACACTTTTTTTTTTGGTAACCCGGGGGAAATCCTCATAGGATCGTCAGGGGTGGTGAGGGCCACCCCCCGGTATGCCGGACTTTTATCGACTAAAACCCCCGGGGTGCTCCTTCACTCGCGTCTACGCCAGCCCCCGGGCACACCGAGGACCTCCAAGAGGGCTGGTGCGCGATCCGCCCTGTGGGCTTCTCCACAATCGGGAGGAAACATTAATTTCCTTACACTTGTTATTATCATAAAGTGGGGCTTAATTTTAATTACACTTTTTTCAATACGCTTAATTTGTTTCACGCATATGTTTATTTTACGTACAGTTCGTGGAGTTGGGCATCGTGACTTCCATCGAGGTGAACCACAAGCAGGTGGAAACGGCGCGCAAGGGTCAGGAGGTGTGCATCAAGATCGAGCCGATACCGGGCGAGTCGCCCAAGATGTTCGGCCGGCATTTCGATGAGACTGATATGCTAGTCAGCAAGGTAGGCCGATACCGTTCATCTCTAAATATATAGACATCGGATTCATGGCCACAGTACACAAGTGTAAAGACCGTCTTAGTTACTCGCTTCGGCCGGTTGCGTTTCGGAATTAGTTCAAACGTGCTTACAGTTGTTCATATACCTAACAACTTTAAATCGTGGTATATGAGGTCCGGCATGACGGCGGCAATTTTTAATGGATTCTCGTCCCTTGGTAATCTTTGCCGGTCTTGGGTTACACATTACTTTACATACAGGTGTGCTGTAGTCAATGTAATGTAAAAATCGCGAACACATATATAGGCTGATTTTATAGACGAGGGATATATTCAAGTAGGATATTCAGCATTCGATTATAATTCCAAATATATAGGAATAGTGATATCTTAATATTTCCAGTAAAACAAAGTAATTTATAGTCAACATATTTAGGAGCATATACACACATGATAGAATAAATAACAATTAATTATTAATTAGGTATTTTGTCTCTTCTAAGCCAGGATAAAGTACGAAAGGGTAATGAGTCAATTATTTGTTTATCTAAAATCACGTAAAAGGAATTTTATCTACTTTACATTCAATCATACGTCACACGTCGTGTTCAAACTTTTTACGGATCAATTTTCATTTGTTGAAAAATGTTTCTTTATGATTTGTTAGGGGATGCAGTTATTTACATTTTTAATATTGTCAAGAAGAAACAAATGATTGTGTCCTGAAATATCTCCCTCGTTTATAAAATCACCTGTATAATAAATAGGCTGTAGGCTGCCGATGTTATATACTTACGGCGTGAGTGGGATCGGGTATGTTATGCCCACGAAGTTTTTAAACGAAGATTATTTTATGTTACTATTGCCATGTCAGTCCTATCATGGGGAATTTATTTACTGATCAAGTTCAATAAATAGAATAGTTGTTGTGTGGATACTATTATTAACTCATTATAGGTGGGGGATCTTGACATAAATATGCTAGAAAACGCGGCGACCGTCCCGCCTCGTTTTTCGTCCCAGAGGAGGCGATATTTTGTGTAATCATAAAAAAATGTAGACTTTAAAAAGTTTATTTATACTTAAAACTACAAGAAAGATAACTCCCGCCTTTTAGCTACACTCGACATAAATCGTAGTACTGCCGCCTTTAATATGCATTAGCGTTCATTCCATAAATGCATGAAAGCATTGCATGCCTTTACGATAAATAAGTGTGGAATAAATTCCTTTCATTTAAACAAAAAAAGGAAGCCTTTATATTCATATCTATTCTATTTTTGTGCCATCTATCTTCCCTATGAAAGTAATATAATATTTATTATCATTACATAATATTCAAATTCATTATGTGAATCTGCCTACCCTATCCAAATACTCTATGCACGTCACTGTTAATGTGTTAATATATTTTCAATTGAAAAATGCTAATTACACAATAATTGTATCAAAAATTGAATATCAAAGATTCGGGTATCATCTACCCGCCTTATAGCTGGTACAACAATTTCTCACCTCATACACGCCGGGATAAGGCAACGATTCTGTGAAATGACGGATAGATCGAATTAGGTAGTTAATTAGTCCAATTATCTGCAGGATGTTACGGAAGTACGGAGCTAACACATAAGAATATACATATATAAATCGACGACCTTTAATCATTATTTTTATTAATATTTTATCGTTACATGGAAAGAAAAAGGAAGTAATTAAATTAGTTTTATTGATCTTTAGAAAATCAAATCATGGTTGTAGTAACATTTGTTATTAATTATTTGTTGGTTCGCCTGGTTTAGTTGGTTTATGTTATCTGATATATCAAAAGGGTTATCAAAATAATTGATTTTACAGTAAATAAAAGAATACAGTACATATAAATGTATACAGTACATATGTACAGTAAATATAAGAAGAATAAAAGCTTTCAAGAATAATATATTAGGTCCTTACATATGAAATTGGCGTTTTTCGTACTGGCCACTTTAATCACAAATTTCTCCTCTTTGGTAAGGAATTCCAAATTCAAATTTGTACAGCTATAGACTCATGTATTTGTGCTTCGATGATCGTCATTCATTTGTTTTTTTCTTCTGTTTTTTTCTGTTTGCGTCACTCATTTTACAAAATGGAATACTTAAAATATCGCATTATTTACGAGTACGAGTTCCGCCGTGGCACTAGTGCTGCGGAAACAACTCGAAGGGTGAATGATGTGTATGGCGGTCGTGTTGCAAAAGAAAACACAGTTCGTTTTTGGTTCCAACGTTTTCGTTCTGGAAATTTCGACCTGCAGAACAAGCCCCGTGGACGGCCTGAGACTCAAGTTGATAATGAAGAGTTGAAGGCTATTGTGGAAGCGGATCCATCGCAAACCACGTCCGAGTTAGCTGCAGGCTGCGATGTTAGTGATAAAACTGTTTTAATTCACTTGAAGCAAATTGGGAAGATTAAAAAGCTTGAAAGGTGGGTAACTCACGAATTGACTGAAGCAAACCGGCAAACGCGCGTCGACTGCTGCGTTACATTACTAAACTGGCACAATAATGAAGGTATTTTAAACCGACACTTACCTGTGATGAAAAATGGGTTCTTTACGATAATCGGAAGCGCTCAGCGCAATGGTTGGATCCTGGCCAGCCAGCCAAATCCTGCCCCAAGCGAAAATTAACCCCAAAAAAGTTACTTGTAAGCGTTTGGTGGACTAGTGCCGGTATTGTTCATTACAGTTTTCTCAAATCTGACCAGACTATTACGGCTGATGTCTATTGTCAGCAATTGCAAACCATGATGGAAAAGCTAGCGGCTAAACAACCTAGGCTGGTCAATCGCTCCACGCCACTGCTGCTTCACGACAACGCTAGACCACACACTGCGCAACAGACGGCTACTAAATTAGAAGAGCTTCAATTGGAAAGTCTAAGACATCCTCCGTACTCCCCGGACCTTGCTCCAACGGATTACCATTTTTTTCGAAATTTGGATAACTTCTTGCAAGGGAAAAAATTCAACTCCGATGGGGCAGTCCAAATCGCCTTCAAAGATTTTATTGATTCCCGTCCGAGTGGTTTTTTTAGTAAAGGGATCAATGAACTACCTATGAGATGGCAAAAGTGCATAGAAAATAATGGTTCATACTTTGATTAATTAAATATATTATATTAAAAAATATTCGACTTTTTGTTCCTCCCATACAAAACGCCAATTTCATATGTAAGGACCTAATATTTACCTTTAATTTTACTCGTGGTTCATATACATAGCCTTACATATGAGGCCCGAAGAGGGCTAGACGTAGCCGTGCCGTTAGCTCCTGGGGCTTTATACTCTGTCCATCATATTATCAGTCTTTTGACAGCTCACGCTCATTAAGTTTTGTATTGCTTACGTACAAATGTCATACAAATAATATTTGTACTTTATGGATAGGTACCACCCACTTAGTGATGTGTCACACATAATGGTTACTACGATTATGCCACAGATTATAAATAATCGGTAGAAATCGATGTTACGACTATTAAGTCTGCTAAAGAAATACTCTTCTATAATGTTAATAAAGTGTAGTTAATATGTTATTTAAATAATGTAATGATAAAAAACACATTTAATAACATTATATAAAATTTTACTTTCTTCTTAGTTAATACATGAATACAAATAAAACAATCAGGATAGTTTAATTTATTTTATTAGCACGGGCGTTTCGTTGCGAGTGACAGATCACGTCAAAATGGTGGCCGAGCGGAAGGTCTGTTGATGTTGCCAGTTGATGTATAATATATTTTTTATGATTATAATAAATACACACGGATTAACATTTATTTTCAAAAAACTAAGGCAATATTAAATCAAAATGTTGATTTCTATATCTGTTATTAGTTTACGTAGGTTATCATTAATCGAATTACGTAGGTACGTAATTCGATTAATGATAGTAGGTACTATAATCGGAATGGTATCGCATTCGAGAATCTTTAGGACATCACTAAATATGTAAATCGTCATCTGTCAAAAGATGGTTAATATAATGGACAGGGTATAGTCGGTGCTAGTCTGACCCTCACCGCCCCGTGACGGTCCATAAAGAATTTCCCCGAGTTACCAAAAAAAGAAAGCTTAAATAGAATAATAATAATAATAATAATAATAGCTTAGTTCATGGTTTTAGATTACCAGTTATAAGCGATCAATACATAATGGGATACTGATACTAAGCCATTCATATTAATTCAATTGCTAAAATAAAGGACATGCTAACCTTAAAAAAGTAAGCTAAAAACATTACAAAACGTCGAAGTTTTATACTGTTTTTGTCGGTCGCGTTTTCGTCCGCGGTATGTCATCTGTGACGTTTTAATGAATGGACTTGTGACTTGTCGTCCGTACTAAATATGTTACATATGTAGCATAGCGACCATTCTAGCTCTCTAGATAAATGGCACCGATTGATACGATCTATTTATAGAACTATCGCCTTCATTATAACCGATTATTCACTCAACGAGCTTGATTAATAATGTGCGCTGCCTTTTAGATTAATTAATGATTATTATTATTAAAAAATATTTTTCCAAGTCGCTTACAACTCTAAAATTATAATAAAATGAGTGTTTGTGCTCTTAGAAAATCTTTTTTCAATCAAGATTTTTTTATTTTAATTAATTTTCAATTTAAGAGTATTTAATCTATTTTTTTATATCGATAATCTTTAATTTTTGATATTAATTAGATTTTTACCATTATTGGCTGAATTAAAATATTCTAGTTTTGTGTCTGTTGGCGTCCTCGTCGATAATTGACCGGCTTCCATACACGGTAACGCGAATGTTGGTCGTAGGCTTAAATCCCGGCACGAATCTCGTGAGTTTTTCCAGATTAAGTAATTAGGCCCCGTTGATGGAAAACATCGTGAGGAAATCCGCTTGGCATCTAATAAAAATGCCATGTGTAAGCGCCCCGAGAGTGACGCCCCGAGAGATGACATATAAGTGCAAAGTGGATACAGCCACTTATGTCCCTCTGCTCAGCCCGTGAAGGATAAAGCGTGACCACATATTATAATTATTATAATTTTTTTTTTTAATGAACGTAGTTATAGCGATTTTTAAGTATATATAGGTACTCACAGCAGATGAGTTACTGGTATTTTCGACTACTGGTGATTTACGGACTAATTGACAGTTTCGTAATCGTCTTGAAATGAACTCTCAAGTGGACTTTGCTATCGCTTTATTGCTATGAAAGTGTTTCTTTTATCCGTTTTAAAATACCTTCTCCTTTATAACTGTTTACAATTATTTCTTTTTGGGACCAATTTGATTTCGTAACGAATCTGAAAGTTCAGGGAGTGTTAAGAAATGAACTGTTTGTTAGAACGAAAATGACAAATGCGTTCTAAGAAACGCTCGCGAAGTTCATAAATTTTTGTTTAATATTCAGCTTTCTTGTAATTAATGTTGCGAAATCTTTTTCTTACATCCCATTTGTTATGTTCATCAAGCGTCGCCTTAGCTTCGGAGAAAACTTCGCGCCTCTAATGTATTATTTATTATGAGACGTTAATTTCAAGGAAATGTTACCGATAATTGTAACAGCGTCGACTAATGTGTTATTGAATATTCGCTGGCACTCGTTTAGTGCCAATAGTGCGCAACTTGATTTACATTTTCGGCTTTCGCTGTAACTTCGGCCGAAACTGAAGTCAACAATGTTTATTTTATTGACGGTACTGGTTGGTTGACGGTATCTCCTGCTTGTACATTTATCATATGAAAAACAACTTACTTGATGCGAATACAAAATGCTAAAATATATATAATCGTTCAATAACATCACCATTACCAAGAACAAAAGCTAAAAAGACAAACTTTCGTTACTTTATATTAAAAAAAAATAGGTTCAAGATAAAAGTTTTAATAGCTCATTTTTATTGGTGTAAAATAATTCAGATATGCTAAAATTTCTATGATACATTATGATTCTATAATGCACAATTATTGTTTCTACTAAATATTAACATATACACATCTCCGTGAGTGCATAGTTATTATTTAATACCTCCGCTTAAGTCCTGGCATGTTTGAAGTTAGAACCTTGGTGTATGTTAGCGAATTCAACAGAGAGATGAAGCTGAGAATATTTCTATCCCAGTTTCAACGAATTATAATTAAACTAATAATAGCGTAAACGTTACAATTTTTTTGATGGTAGGGCGATAGCCCGATCTTGGACGTGACAACAGAACACAAGTGTAAAGCTCGTCATAATGACCCGTTTTGGGCTGTCGCGTTTCGGGACCAGCTTGTGTATCCAGTTACTCATACCTAGAGACCTTCAGTCGTGGTATATGTGGGCCGACGTGACGACGGAGAATTAACGGATTTTCATTCTTTGATGGTCGCTGTCGTTATCGGACTACACTGTACTTATCATCAGGTGTACTGCAGTCACTTTATCGAACCATTGTAAAAAAATGTTTACTAATTTTAAAAGATCTCCATAATAATATTTTGTAATCTATATCTATATTTTGTAAGTAATCTCGTTTTGGCCAATCAAAAATGAAAAAAACATCGCACGTCAGTTGCCAACGTCAAAGCTTTGGACAGACTTTGGCCGAAACTGAAATCGAAATTTCGTTCGTTCACTAATTAGTACATTGTGCATTGAATCGAAGTGCGCGCGTCCTATTTCCCTTTTCGCTTTGTTACAATGTAACGTGTTTATCGGCGTCGACCTTTCTATTCTAAACTCGCGTGATGTATATTCTAAACTTGTACTTCATCGTGGATGCGATGTTAAGATTTGAATGCTGATACGAACGTGTTTTGCTCGGAATCCTTACGTGTGGATAAGAAAAAAGTCCATTGATAGTCGTTTTTCATTCATCGCATTGCAAATGTATCAATGCAAACGCAAGGGTGAGGTTCATTGGCTCACGGATGGCCGTTTCCCAGGTTTCATTGATCGCTTGCAGCGCGGGGTGTGGTGCGGGGTGGGCGGGGGTGACTCAGGGCGGTGTGGGTCACTAGGTCGAGGTATGAATGCAGCTTCATTCACAGAAACGTAGATAAATCAAATCTCTTCTAATGTACAAGTTAGACGCGTTGTTAGTAATAATCCTCTTTTCTGTTGTAAAATATTAATTTGGATATTCTCTAGGTTCTACATAAAAATTAATGAAATTTAGGGGGCTTTCGTAAACCTAAAATCATCCGAATAGGATGGCCGTGGTTTTAGAATAAACCGGATATAGCCGGACCTCCGTATATTTGAGAAATCATATAAAATAGTCCTTAATGAAGATGGTATGGTCTGCAAAAAAAATTGTTACGATAGAAATGCTTGTCTGTGACGCCCAATTTCAGAAAGATTGCTTAAATCTTACAATCAATTACATACAAGTATAAGATTAATAGGTGTTTAAAAGCGTTTTAAAATTTAAGAAGCCTTTCTTGAAGCGCGTAAGTCAGCTCCATTGTGACACTAACCATTCTTCATTGTTGTTAAGCCGCAAGTCGCATTGCTGTAAAATTAATAAAAAAGTATCTTTATTACTGCACTAAATAATATGCTGCATTTATGCAACGTTTTAACCTCTCATTTATGGAATAAAACTTTAAAGCACCTACTGTATTTTCGGTCAATTTTCAGTTGCCCTCTGGTTGTCAATGGCAACCGTTCCATCTCCAAAGCCATACGATATCTTTAATAAACGAAAATTCTCCGTTGCTAAGCTTGCCCTGACGTCAAACATCCAGTTTGTTTATGATTACATTTTTCTCGCCTCTTTACGCGTTTTTTTTTTCACTCAGAATTAAATTATACAACGTGCGAGAATACGCTGCGTGACAAGAAACACTGCTTTTAACAAAACCCCGCTCCAAAATATTATCTGAGATTAATTATTATAATTTCATAATAAACTATTTGCGCGCGATCACCTTGAATCATAGACCACTCACAAACAGACGTAAAAATATATAACGCAGATCATTTTGGTAATACAACAATGTTTTAGCACAAATGTAATGCACGACTACTCAATACAGTTCTGTAATGTACCATTAATCTTTGTGTTTACATGATTGAACCCAAGAACTTTCTACTAATGTAACAATCAACCTCTTAATTACAATACATTAAAAAATTATAATTATCTCAAGATTTTTTTAAATTCTATTTATGTCCTGTTGGATTTTGTAACGACATTTTCTATTTAATTAGATTTTTATTTTATTTTATAATGTTATTGTTCACAAGTAAGTGTTTCTTTATTTTTTGATTATGCGGCATGGGCAGTCCATTTTATAGTATGTGCTATGCATTGAACAGTGCTGGGGCCCGCTTCTACTATCGCCTAGATCTGGGGTCTGGATTATCTCTCCAGAAGGAATTTACGAACGATGAAAACTACTCAATCAAGTATACTCGACCGGAAAACGGACAAACCATAACTGTTTGCTAAATCGTTGTTGTTTTACTATTTAAATTAAACAAGAAAGATGTTGATTTACACAGGTGTTGTGTACAGGTTATTTTTTTATGGAGTAAGTATTATTTTCTGCATTTTTTATCTTTTCTATTATACTATTATGAAAATTTAATTTCTGTGTTTATGTTTGTTATGCAGCACTCGTTTAGCAAGGAAACGTATTAATGTCTTGTGGCTTTTCTATTCTATTCTTTAAAAACTATTAGGAATTTCGTTCAGGATACCAAACAATTGAGAACACAAGCTTTTCCTGAGATTGTATTGTCTTACTGTTTTGTCCGCGAAGAGGTCGGAAGATGCTATTCCATAGCTTCCCGGTTAGACAAAGCATCATGATTAAGGGACCATGTTTCATCACCCGATACGATTGTATTCATCATCATTATATCTTCATTTCATCGACTTTCACAGAGGAGTAAAAGTTAACTATAGCACCTTACTCATTCCAGTCTCAAGTGAGTAGGTCGAAAACTTTGATCCTTACTATTTATATGCCAAGAACTAACAAATAATAATATATTATGATTAACGTGAGTGATTGATATAGTATATATTATCTAAACAACTAAATGCTTTATTCGTACACTTTACGAGGCGCAAGATAAACATCTGTAAAAATATTTTACCGAAGTCAATTCGTGCTGTCAATATTATCGTGAACAATATAAAAGATACACATGGGAACTTTTCGAATATTGTTTTCAATTACTGTTGTACATCAATCTTTCTTTTCCGCGATATAAAAGCACTCAGTGAGATCTCTCGAGTTTTCCGTCACCCGACCGAAGGCCGAGTTTATTTTCGGACGTGTATGACGTCACTGCTTTCCATACGCTCTAGGCAAGTTTTAATCCACAAACTATAACGATGTATAATATTCCATCGGGCTCAAGACATACCTAAGTGATTGTAGTGATAGCCAACCAATCATGATCAAACGTAGTTATGGTTTTAAGTTGCGAACTGTTTATTAAAGCCGCGAAAGGTTCGTCTAAATAATTCGTTTTTTGTGTGATTAAAATTCGAGATAACTATAAGCACTTAGAAATTGTAAATAAAATGAATCTGCTACTAATTCGAAGAGCTAAAGCTACTAAAAGACATTGAAACCACTTCTGAAGTTGCTTTTATCACAAAAATATTTCAAAGGTATGTAAGGATTAAAAATAAATTTAAAAAGTTATGTGAGTGTGTGTAAGGATATAATACCCTCTATAGCCACATAGTCGTGTCAACAGAACATTCATGGAAGGAATAATAACAACTAATGGCAGATAGTTCTGCCTAACCAACATCCAAATTACAATTTCATTATAGCAAAAACACCCGTATAGATAGCAATCATTCAGAAATTCCATTAAGCCACATCCTTGTCTTTATTCATAACGGCATTTAGTTCATCTTTGTAAAGACTCCGCGTGCCGCCAAAGTCTAATAAAACCTATGTTTATATTTACAAAAGTGATATTTCCTTGTTTCAAGTTTGCAACACGAAACGACGCACATTTGCGCATTTCCCATGTAATCCGATGCACACAGACACAGTTGCCGGGTCAGACCCCATTCTAGAAGCTCCATTGATATTTCGCAGTGCTGTTTCATTGACTAAACTACTCTGTTCGTGTATGAAGGCCTGTTATATTGAACGTAGAGGTCCAAAACGGTTATACGAATTGTAAAATAAGCCTTTATGCACTAAAAACATTAAGCGGGTTCTGTATTGATATTGTAAAGGGGGTAATATTTATTTTTCTATAAGTAGACTTAATTGGTTTTAAAACCGTTTTCACTAATAATAGCTAGGCTTTCTTATCCCTAATTAATATAATTGATTATGATAAGAATAAGCCTTTTGTTCGAATTCTCAATATTCCGAAATTAAGTAGAAAGACAAGGCGTTGCTTAGCTGTTTAATAAGTGTACAGTAACCAAACATAATGGATATTTTTATATTTTTTTTTATTAATTTATAGGCGAACGCTTGACCTCAATCACTCCTAGTGGAAGGTGAAGATGAGTCTGATTATGAACCGCGTCCGCCCATCAAATGCCTATTCACTCTTCTCTTTAAGACTCCCAGGTCATAAGATCGCGGAAATATGTCCGCTGGAAGCATATTCCACTCCTTAGTCGTTCGCAAGATGAATGTAGACACGAATCTTTTCGTGCGGATATAAGGAACATCCACCACATACGGATGGTATCCGACACGATGTCTAGTGGTTTTGCGATGGAATGAGGCTGGGCAAAGAATGCAGTTCGTGAGAACGCTCTCCACCGTGCAACCGTGAATATTGTAATACAAAAGTGTTATAAAAATCATTATTAACGTAGACTAGTAGACAGCCAACAGTCAACAGTTATTTTTAACTGATATTAGCATGATACATAAATATATTTTACGTGATAATTTTACTGCTGACAGTCTTATAAGCCTTTTGTTTGATATTAACAACTCTCAAAGCCGCCATTACTATTGCTGCGATTGAAAAAGGTCTTACAATGTTTCTATTCATTTACGACAATTTCTTATACGTCGGCAGTGAATAACAAATTTAAAAGCTATATATATTAATTTAATCTATTTAAACTCTTATATTTATTTTGATTTTTCTATTACTAGTAGAATTTTTTATGATTTAATACCAATGCTAGGCTTTCGAGGTCGCAGACATGAATTTAATTGAAGAATGCACGTTATATCAATCCGTTCATAGAGTAACAATAACAGTTGCTAAATTTTATTTAATCATTACAACTATAAATTACTGATTTTCAGGATATCGCGTAACTAAAATCATCGGATATTTAAAATGTTTCTACTCGTGTATTCGATGTATACATTTCGGACACTCGCTAAAAATTAAAACCTTTATGAAGTGTTATAATTATAGACAAACATTTTGTTTAGAGAATGGCTATTATTTATTATGAGTACTCGTATGAGTAATCAGAAGATAGATTTAAACAAATCCCAACTAGTTCTTAGTTCGTCCTAATACAAATTCATTGATAAAGAAAGTAAATCCTCTTTAAAATATAAATAATCGAATGAGCATCCTTCTTCCTATATTGAATAATTGTTAACCTGATTCATCCGGATCTTCGAAACCAACATGTTTCAATAATATTCTTATATTTACCCAAAATCCCTCGTCTATAACAACCTACTATAAATAGATGTTGAATAAGACCGCATCAGTAAAGTTATTTCCGATCTCTTTAGAATGTCTGTAGCTACGGCTCCGGGGGCTGCAACGCTTTTAAGGGCGGGGGTGCTGCTGACCCAATTTCAGCCTTGCACAACCTGCTCCAGTTTCTCTATGACGTCAAAGTACCATTCACCCCGGGCTGGTGAATCGATGCGACCGAAACTAGGTCGATCTGAATGAAATCCCCTGTACATTCAACAAGGGCTATTTTTAGCTTCATGGGTGTCACGATTGCCTTGTAGCTATAGGAGTTTAACATTAATATCTGATGTCCTATTTATTTATTTACTTTTACAGGGTTGCCAGTGGCCCGGGCCACAATGACTAATTCACACAATACATACATAAAGTTACAATAAAAAAAATGTACAGTTCCTATTAAGGCATCCACAACATACGTCAGAGTGGCCTGTTTAATTATACTAAATCATACTATACTATACTATATTATATTATATCACACTATATCATATTACATTATACTATATTATATCTTATCACATTATACTATACTATATCATGTCATATGAATGGTAATTGATGTCAATTGATGTCAAGATTATTCGTTTGTGCATCTCTCAACAACCCGAAGACCTTTCTTCTGAATCCCGGCATGGAGTCCGCAAACAAATCAACCGAATCTCCAAGAAGATTGTAGGCCCGAGACATTCTACATAAACCACATGTATGTCTTATTTCATGCAACAAAGTTTCAATGGACACTTATCTTGTAGTCTTATGAAGGATGCTGTTTGATCTAGTTTAATCAGTGTTGATGTTTTTCGGTTAACAGGATAGTTCTCAAGTGGAATAAATATTCCGCTTATAATTGGAATGTTGTTGCTAAGTTGTTTTCGAATGGAGTTTGTAAAGTTTTAAATTTGAACAAAAATAATGCTATTTGCAGTTTATAATAGTTAATATTAAAACAGACTCACGCATGTGGTTTCTCGAAAATGCAGTTATATGACTAATGAGTTCTCTCTTTGTTCTCTAAATATTTTTACCATTCGTTCGTTGTACTGTTCGAAGTCTTCTAATTCTTGCTTTTGCCGAGTCGATGAGCTGTGGAAGGTGGCTTTCGGCGGACGTGTTCCAAGTACCTATGAGTCCTTTAAAGAAAGTGTGAAGAAATATTTGTGCAGGCTGGCATGATCACTGCAACTATCGATAGATTTTTCGTTGCTGTTAATAATGGTAGTCGCTATTTGGACTTCACCATCCTTACCATCCGGCGTGACGTGGTTACTATACCGAGACGGGATACAAAAAGCTGCGTAATAATCTTCTTTTAAAGATGTGTTCCACAACCCATGAAAGAGATTTTTGTATAGACTCTGATTTATGATTGAGGCAAATATACTAGAAAATATACTATATATATATATATATATATATACATATATATATCCCAATCGTAGTTGGTTTATAAAATATTCTTTTGTTACCTTCCTGTGCGATGCATTCACTGTCCAATCAAAATTGGAAAATTATTCTGATAAAGAAAGTCATGATGAATTGTGATCACTTTAAACGCCAAATTACAGAAACTTATTTTTGGGACAGGTGTAAATAGGGGATAAACTTCTTTACAATAAAATAAGTTTATCTTTTCTGTAAGAAATAAAGCATGTTTTGTTATAATAAAAATCTTTTGTCGTTAGAAAATGCTAGAATAATATAATATCTTTACAAAAGAAAGCTTATCTTTTGTAAACGCCTTTTCACAACTATTTAAGCTCGTATATAATAAATTTCGTTTAGTTAAAACTCTTTTAGTGTATGTTGTATACATTTCGGTTGTTATTTTTTTTTAAACCTGTTTGACAAAGTAACTCCACCGCACTCAATAGAAAGAGCAGTGTAGTCCAAAAACGCCAATGCCTGCCTGGTCAAATTCATTGACAGTTGCCATCTTTATGTTTGACCACATATATTACGACAGGTCTCTACGTATATGAACAGCTGCATACACACAAAACTAACCCCTAGACGCAATAGATTGAAGCGAGTCATTATGATGGACTTTTTAATTCTGACTTGGCAGGGACTAGACCACATCTAATGGTAAGCATGGTGCGGTCCAAAAAACGACAATAACTATCAACAGTGAAGACAAACTATCGGTAGTCGCAGCGATTAGGCCTTCGTTTAAAGGATCTCATATCATAGGACGGCGGGAACACCGTCGCTGGAAGACCATTCCGCAGCCCAACAATACGGCCAAAGTAAGGGTTAGAGAACTTCTTAGTCCTAGCCGGGATGTGAGATACCGCATAGCTGTGACTTAGTAAATCCACGTGCGTCCTTTTATTTATTTATTTTAAAGGGAAACATACAGCAATATAAAAATGATAATAATATACACAAAAAATGTTACATAAGCCAGCAAAGTTTTCACAAAAATTAGTACAAAAATAAAAATCAAGCTAATAAATAACAATAAAAAAATCAATCAAATATACATACATATATATGTTACATATAAATAGTAAATTTATATTAAAAAAAAATACATAGAACAAAATTGAACTTAGGCTAATATTTTCTTTCTCACCATTCGTTTAAAGGTTTTTATTAAGCTCTTTTTTTACACTGGCTCGATAAAGGGACTACAGTCCACCTGATGTACAGTGTAGGCCAAAAACGAAACTGACCATAAAAGTATGAAAATCCATTGATGGCCTCCGTCGTCATATTGGCCGACATATACCATGACTGAAGGTCTCTAGGTATACGAGTAACTGGGTTATACCAAGCTCATCCAGGAACACGACAGGTCATAGCGAGTTACTATGACGGTCTTTACAATTGTTTACTTGTGCCCCACGACCCAGTTCGGGTAATCGCCCTAACACTTTATTATTCTTATGAAATGTTGTAGTTGAAAGGGTATGTTAAAAAAAATGTTTGTTACAGATATCGCGTGCGAGTATCGACGCGTGCAAGGATTATTTCCGCGACGACCTCATCAAGACCGATTGGCAATTGATGGTGGAGTTGAAGAAATTGTTCCAGATACTCTAAACTTGTCTAGATACGCTTGGATCTAGTGATATCCGCCCGAGCCATGCAGTCGAGTGGTCTGCGAACGTTGTCTATTCCATCTCACCCTAGTTCTTATCCGATGATTCTGTTATAGAATCTCATCATACAAGTTTTGTGTTGAGTCCTAAATGATAAAATCTACGTTATTTCCTGATAAATATCATCAATTGATTCGTGCGCCCGTGTAATACTATGTGTTAGTAACGAATATTTTAGCAAAGCCATGTCTTGTAATTTTAGACTAACCATAAAATAAGTAATTGTTTGCTTATTTTGGAAAATGAATTATATTGTAAATATAGTATTTTATTTATTTTTAACCAATTGAATTATTAATGTGATTTAAAAAATGTTTCATTTATATACATTGGACAGTATTCTATATAGCTGTAATCCGAATCTTCGAAATATTATTTGCATTTTCAGTAAAGATTTTTATTTTCATGTAATTATAACATCGGAAAAATTTACATGATAATGATAGATAAATAGAAAAAATCGTAAAAGTGCAATAAACGATCTCGTATGAAAGTATATTCGTGAAATATCGGTTATAAGATAATTCAAACGTTGGGACATACCAATTTTAAATATAACCTAATAGAAATGAAAGTATCTAAACATTTTTTATAATTAAAACAATTAAATTTGGCAATTGTCAAATAAATCATGATTTTAAAAGTCGCTTGAATGAATTTTGTTATTACATTGAATTGATTTTTATCTACTTAATTTTTATGTACATTTGTTTCAATCTGAAATTATATAATATCGCAATAGTGTACGAATGGTAACAGTCATTGCATGAAGGTCGTCTATTGTACATTATGCATAATATTGGAATTCGAGAATGGTTTGTGCAAGATCGCAAACTAGATTCACCGGAATACGGAACGGGTGTCCAAGATTGGCATTAGATGGGTTGTTTTTTATATTACGTAGGTATTTTCCCTTTTTGAAACGCTTTGTATTATAAAGATGGAATCGGACATATTCTTATATTGAAAGAGTTTTATTAAATTATAAAACAGTTGTCGTATTTTATTTGTAACCTAATACTTTTACCGTAGAATTTTGCATTAAATTCCTATACTATATTCATTCGTTTTTATTTTCAATTGAAATAATCACAAAAGAAGTAATAATTAGAAATCCGATTGATTTTTTCAAAACTAACTTCACCAAAAATTGTTTTAATATATTTGTGTTAGAAATGATAAACTAATTGTTTCTTAAACTAGGCATTAGATGATCTGACCAAAACTTCGCACAATTTTTCATTTTTATGATTTATCTAGACTTGCTTAAAGTTTAGATAAATCTATTAAAACCTCATAGTTTCTTATTTCTCAAATTAATATTTTCAACTTTGAAGATTAATTGATGAGACAGAGGAAAAATCTAAAAACTACAAGGTGGCCATTATAAAGACAAATGAAAACAGAAAAACAAATAATTTTGGGCTAAAAGATGACACTTACAAGAAAAAAAGATCAATAACACGAAAAATAACCAAGAATATTTTGCTTAAAACACTGGGGTAAGAAACATACCGTATTTACCATATTTGACAGTATTTTAAGTTGTGTACAACAGATATTAGGGATCTATAAAGAGATATGTAAATCTTTTTTTTTTTAATTTGGAAACAACGAACGGTAATCGTAAATTTTTTACCAATGATATTAAAAACAAATATAATTCGTTATTTTAATAGCTGGCTTACTCGCTGACGAAGATAACCATTGTGGGTAAACTTAACGAAAATGCATATTCTTGAGATAGAAATTCATAAAGTTTCTTGTTTCTTCAAACAGATAACAGAGCTATTTGGCTTCTTAGATTTAGTGCTACAAATGCAGTAGTCTTTGCTAACAAACCCGAAAGGAGGGCATTAGGATATTTGTTAGGATATTCTTTATTTGGAGCAAAGAAACAAACTCTTACTGCCGAATTACAAGACCGTGTAGACAATCTCTTAATCGACTCTGCGATTGTCTTTACTCTATGGTAGACTTAGTACGATCACGGTGACGTTTGATGAATTGGAGAATTTAGGTCTTTCGGTGGTAGTAGATTGCTTTAGATAGCGCACCGATCAACTGTGTTTGCCTACTAATACAGAACAGTTATACTTTTAAAGAAATATTGTGTAATGATTACCTCTATCAGTTATAAAATCAAAACGGAAACAAAATGTATTTTTACCTACAAGTCGTTAAACTAAGTGGGATAAAATGTCAGGCTTCTTGAACACTAATTAATTGTATTTAAATCTGTTTATATGTTTAAACGTTCATCACCCAAAAGATAGTGAACCGATCTTGACGGCAGTTCCTTAGTTTTAAACACTAAAATTATTGAGCCAGTCAAAATGACTCCTCTTTATTGTCTTAGAATTTTTTCTAATACGAGATAGTAATAAATATTATAGATTTAATTTTATTTAAAACAAAACCAAATAAATCATGTTCCTATTTCTAATATATGAATAAGTTTTTCGTTACGTTTAGTGTTACAAGTTGTAACATGGAATATGTTTCCTTATGAGTGATCAGGCAGCTCTGGAGATGTATTTTTATTTTGGTTTAAAGCAATGTACCATTATTGTTTTCTTAGTGGAAGTTTCGGGGTAGATTTAATAAATAATTATTATTTTAGTTTCTGTGCATTTTTATAAAAGATTAAAGCATTAGAACCATGGTAATTAAGTGATAATCTGGTAAATAAGCACCGTTTATTTATACCGATGTATTTAAGTGAATTTCATTTATAATTAAATCTATAAATGAAAGATTAATTTAATTATTGCTCTTTAGTTATTTAATTACGTATTATGTTAGAATAGTTATTACCCAGAGCCTATTTAGCTTATCTCACTTTTCTATTAGGTTTTATTAAATAGATTTTTTAAAAGTAATACATTACATACCTTAAATGCCACCAAATTTGAAAATAAAACTGCAATAGCTTAATTATTCAGATAAAATATAGTATATGTAGGCAATTAGTTTCAAATGAAATATATCAGTGGGCTGTTAAAAGCACTTTTTTGTGCGATAACGAGCAAATTGAAACGAAGCCTTTTATATCTATAAAACCCATGATATTAAATCTCTAGCTAGGTACCTCGTATTTGTGTGTGATAGCTTACCAGGAAGGTCATCAAGGCTTACACCATTCGAAGATACACCAATGCCGATCCAGCACCACAATTCACTGGGAGGAGCCTTAACTGTACCTACCGATCTATTTTATTATTATCGCACTTCCGTATGACGTAAATTGTTTTAATACGTTTCTCTGACAACGTAATCGGATTATTCTTAATTCCCCGAGCGGATATTAACCGTTTTAAGTGGAATTAAGACGTCAGAACTGATTTTTGCGATTTTGTCGTGTTTAGAGTGATTTTTGACAGCATTTTTGAGGCCGTAGCCATGGAAACTCGGTGAGCGTGGGCGAAGGGGTGTTATTTTCACGGTCTAGGTCACGCCCCAGGATGGAAAGCGCCTGCGCGGGCCCAAGAGCCCGGTTCAGGAACGTGTTCCGTTCATAGCCCGTCGGACGCTTCCTCATGTTGCAGCCTCGGACTGACTGAGCTTATTAGCATAAAATAAGTATACAATTAGCAGTGTTTGTGATATTATCAGTGTAACTCATTATTTACAAGTGCAGTAGTGCAACTATATACAGGTTTCGTTTTGTACTTGTAAGTATCTCAATTTACTTTTCAGTATTTCTCCTTGTAACTAAAGGAAGTACATGGATTATTGTTGCATTTTTTTTTTAAATAAAAATGACGTATTTTTAATATATGTTATAGTAAAATATGAAGATTTGGCCTAAATGTATAAATCCTTTCATGTTAAATTAAATTTCGACAAATAAAAAGTATCACGATTTAAAGTGATGCAATTGTTTAATACGTGGTTATGTTGTGCCTAAAACAGAAAACATATTTAAAATAATACTAACATTTTAAATAACATAATAATTGGCTGAATCAGTTCTTGTGATGATATTAATTGTCATAATTTAAACGTGATAGCTTATAAAAATATTTTCCTTTCAATTTTGAAACAATTTTCTAACATACTTTAAAAATAATTTATGAAATATTACGAAATAAAAATTATTCCACTTTTTACCTACTTTTACGCGTACGCATTAATATTTATAAAAATAAACCGCTAAGTAAGACTTAAATTCTAGCTTAATATCCTATTAAATTGGTACATTTACATAGTACAAATGTGCTATCGCGTGATCGCGGAGATACTATAGATTAGTGTTATCCTTGGTTGCCGTCTCGCAGTGCTAGACGTAAATTTTTTGAGTATAGCTCGTGTTAAGCGTCGTTCATTCATGCGTATGGAGACGACTGAATGGGACGAAACGCGGTCGCTGGCGCTCCACTAAACCGCTGGCGGGTAGGCGAGTAGGTACTGGCTGACGACTGACGAGTGCTAGCGCTGCTGGCTAGACTTCTGATTAACGTAGTTCCTCTTGTCAGAGATATCGGATATTTAGGTGAATACAAATGTTTAAAAAAGAGAATTCCAGTCCTGTTTACAAATATGGTTATATATTTTTCGGATATCCAGAGACCTTCATATAATTTCGGTAATTAATCATTTTATATGGTTCGTTATTAATTATTTATTTATATTTACCTAATTATTATCTTTAATTAATCAATTATATGTTAATTCTGTAGAACTATGTGTCAGAGGGCCTAAAAAAGCAACAATCGATCAGCGATAATGCTAGTAGGAAAGTGCAAAATAAATGTGTAAAAGTGTAAAAAAAATTGACATAAGCTTCCGAAATATCATGTCGATACGATATGTCTATTTAACACATACTGCACTTTCCTTTCTACTAGCGTTATTGATAATCGATTATTACTTTTTCTAAGCTATCTGGACTAAAGAACGTTTTTATATTTTGTAAAACAATTTACAACCTTCTCATTTTTATCAGACACTGTTTCGGATAGGGATATTACATAATTTGAGATATACGATAGTTTCGGTCACTAATACACATTTCTGTAATATGTCGCTATGATAGAGTACAGTGTCTACAGTCTGGAACAGTCCGTTTCAATTAGGTCGCGTGATGCGTCGCATTTTTACGTAACAAAATCTCGACGAAACTTATGCAAATCACTGTTAAATCATCCCATACTGCCGGATCTCTGGTGTATTATCTCGTATAACGCAGTAACATTGTCATATTAAGAATATAAATTAATCTCTATAAACCTAAGACTATAACCATATCCTGAAAGCTACTTGAAATAGTTTCAAAACTATCCGAAGCAAATTATTGTCTAAATTTAATTCCATGTACCATGACCGTATACCATTCTAACACCTCAAATAAATTCATTACAATAATCTGCCAATCGTAATTTATGGCCAGAAGTAAAAATAATATAACCTATAGTCTTGTTTTTTTTTATTTCCTACGAGGGGAGGGCAAAGGCTTGCATGCCATACAGCCATGTCGGAGGTCTTTTTTGTTTTATTATTATTTTACTTGTAATTAGTTAATGATTTCAAAAATACGTCTGGCAGATAATCTTCCCTTCTGTTAGTACTTATACGATGACAAACAATTTGCTAATTGAATATAATTCATTAGATCGTAGATAACTGAAGCTGAAATGTCATTAATTGGATGACGTCGCCCAATTCGGCTATTTAATCGTTTTTGCAGCCATCATTTCCTGTCTCATCACTCATCATTCTTCGAAACAAATGTAATTGAACGCGATGTAATCGTTTAAAACGTTTAGTGATGTATGACATTAAAGAAAAACTTATATAAAATGTAATTTCATAATATTAGGTCCTTACATATGAAATTGGCGTTTTGTATGGGAGGAACAAAAAGTCGAATATTTTTTAATATAATATATTTAATTAATCAAAGTATGAACCATTATTTTCTATGCACTTTTGCCATCTCATAGGTAGTTCATTGATCCCTTTACTAAAAAAACCAGTCGGACGGGAATCAATAAAATCTTTGAAGGCGATTTGGACTGCCCCATCGGAGTTGAATTTTTTCCCTTGCAAAAAGTTATCCAAATTTCGAAAAAAATGGTAATCTGTTGGAGCAAGGTCCGGGGAGTACGGAGGATGTCTTAGACTTTCCAATTGAAGCTCTTCTAATTTAGTACCCGTCTGTTGCGCAGTGTGTGGTCTAGCGTTGTCGTGAAGCAGCAGTGGCGTGGAGCGATTGACCAGCCTAGGTTGTTTAGCCGCTAGCTTTTCCATCATGGTTTGCAATTGCTGACAATAGACATCAGCCGTAATAGTCTGGCCAGATTTGAGAAAACTGTAATGAACAATACCGGCACTAGTCCACCAAACACTTACAAGTAACTTTTTTGGGGTTAATTTTCGCTTGGGGCAGGATTTGGCTGGCTGGCTAGGATCCAACCATTGCGCTGAGCGCTTCCGATTATCGTAAAGAACCCATTTTTCATCACAGGTAATGATTCGGTTTAAAATACCTTCATTATTGTGCCGGTTTAGTAATGTAACGCAGCAGTCGACGCGCGTTTGCCGGTTTGCTTCAGTCAATTCGTGAGGTACCCACCTTTCAAGCTTTTTAATCTTCCCAATTTGCTTCAAGTGAATTAAAACAGTTTTATCACTAACATCGCAGCCTGCAGCTAACTCGGACGTGGTTTGCGATGGATCCGCTTCCACAATAGCCTTCAACTCTTCATTATCAACTTGAGTCTCAGGCCGTCCACGGGGCTTGTTCTGCAGGTCGAAATTTCCAGAACGAAAACGTTGGAACCAAAAACGAACTGTGTTTTGCAACACGACCGCCATACACATCATTCACCCTTCGAGTTGTTTCCGCAGCACTAGTGCCACGGCGGAACTCGTACTCGTAAATAATGCGATATTTTAAGTTTTCCATTTTGTAAAATGAGTGACGCAAACAGAAAAAAACAGAAGAAAAAAACAAATGAATGACGATCATCGAAGCACAAATACATGAGTCTATAGCTGTACAAATTTGAATTTGGAATTCCTTACCAAAGAGGAGAAATTTGTGATTAAAGTGGCCAGTACAAAAAACGCCAATTTCATATGTAAGGACCTAATATCAACGCATGACTTTTATCAAGGTATAACTTAAACCTTAACTTAAAATTTATCTACCATGATCACGAGCTTGAATCGCTACTTGACAGTGCTGTGCAGCCACATTTCCACATTTGACGCATTTACATAAAGCATTACTGTGATACTTTGACATTAAATAAATTTATTGATTTAAAATATACTAGGTACCAGAACAGGAGTCTCAGAAGCCAAACTGGATCAAATTTTGAATCAATATATGTTTTTTTTTCAACAGGATATTGGTTGATGGGACAGACCTTCACAACTAAACCGCGCGAAAAGGCGAACACTGAGGTACTCAACCGGCATATTTATGGGTTGGGTGGCAAAGCAAGAGCACCCCTGTTGGTACGAACCTCGACTTGGGTCGCCAGCCAAAATACGAAACCTAACGGTGATCTACAAGCGCTTCGACAGCGACTACCTTGAGAAGAAACGCCGAAAGATACTCAAGGCTGCGTCAGAGTAGATCAATATATGTATTAAATTTTTAAGTAAAACAGAATAATATTTTGTAAGCTTCTATGGGCTGCATGTCACTACAAACAAATCGGTACGTGACGGTCTGGCAGCAGAATTCGAATTACGCTTTTAGTTTAATTAGCTTTTTACGTGTCAAATTGTATGGAATTATTGTGTAAGCGCATCCAAATCACTTGATAAACATAAATCTTATAATTTAAGATTTCATAACATAAACGAAATCGAAAAGTAAACTTTGTTTAAACAATCCAATGTAGCCTTTGTAAAAACTCACATTCTATATTCAAATAAGTGTTTTCCTAAAGTATATGTGGCCGATTGGATTGCGATCATAGTCGGTCAGTTTGTGGAATATCCATAATGGTGACTAATGGTTACCCTGTAGCCGCCCATGCCGAGGTCCATACTTACAAAGGTGCTCTTGCGTTTCCGCTAAACCATAAATTCCCTGGTTGAGCGTCGTCAGCCCTCGCCCACTCACAGCCCACAGCCCAACATAGATTAAACCGGAAAAAACAACGTGATCTGGCGAGTTTGGAGGAATAGCTTATATTGTAGTTTCCAATTAAGTAAATAGGTATTTTCCACTCTCCTAGTAATTGTGCCCCGCCTTTTGGCGTGGTAAGTATATGCGTACTGAGCTGAGGCTCTAGCAGGAATACTTGCGATAAAGTATTTTAAAGTAAACCACCTTATTTCGAGAAATCTATAAACGGCATTATATTCGGAAGATGCTATTTCTCAATTTGTTTTAACCACAAAACTAATTATTTCTAATAATAAGGCATTAATTATAAAAGGAGTAAATTTTATATGATTGATGTTTTCGAAATTCAGCGGAATAAAGTGCCGATTTGAGAACCCCTCCAAATAAGGTGGTTTACCACACGAATACATTATTTCAAATGTTCGTGCTAAGACCTCCACATGACAGATTTCATTCATTAGTTTTCGTTCTTGAAATTTATAAGTATAAACTTATCATTAGTTGGACGTAGTCAATTCCCAGAGGTCTTATAAAAACCATGTCTAAGTAATTCTAATGAATGGAACCAGCGACACACGAATGAGTTATCAATAGTGGAGTCCCGTTGCAAGTAGGCATTGAAGTAGATATAACCGCTACACCGCAGGATAGACAGGCACAGTATCGAAACTCTGAGACGAACTTAGTACGAAGAACCTGAACGCTTGCAAATACCTTAGTTGTCATATACATAGACGGGTAAAAAGGAAATCAGATTGGTGAAAAACGATTATTATTACATCTTGTGTTTTTCGTTTTCATTCATTAATATGACAACATTTTGCTCATCTATATTTTAAACACTGCGGAATCCTCAATTGCATACACATTTATGACTCCTTAATGTTTTAGAAGAATTAAATCATGATTACAGAACAATATAATTAAAATTAGGACTACATTTTGTAATCATTAATCAGATTACATTTAGCATTTCTCTGGTCACATACAATTATAGTAATAGCTACTAATATTTTGCGGCAGGAATGCAATATCAATAAAATATTTACAATAGCTTAGATATATAAAATGTAATAACAGTTACCTGCAACCTACATACTTTTAGGTAAACAATTATTAAACTATTATAAAATACTATAAGGTCCTTACATATGAAATTGGCTTTTGTATGGGAGGAACAAAAAGTCGAATATTTTTTAATATAATATACTTAATTAATCAAAGTATGAACCATTATTTTCTATGCACTTTTGCCATCTCATAGGTAGTTCATTGATCCCTTTACTAAAAAAACCAGTCGGACGGGAATCAATAAAATCTTTGAAGGCGATTTGGACTGCCCCATCGGAGTTGAATTTTTTCCCTTGCAAGAAGTTATCCAAATTTCGAAAAAAATGGTAATCTGTTGGAGCAAGGTCCGGGGAGTACGGAGGATGTCTTAGACTTTCCAATTGAAGCTCTTCTAATTTAGTAGCCGTCTGTTGCGCAGTGTGTTGTCTCGCGTTGTCGTGAAGCAGCAGTATCGTGGAGCGATTGACCAGCCTAGGTTGTTTAGCCGCTAGCTTTTCCATCATGGTTTGCAATTGCTGACAATAGACATCAGCCGTAATAGTCTGGCCAGATTTGAGAAAACTGTAATGAACAATACCGGCACTAGTCCACCAAACGCTTACAAGTAACTTTTTTGGGGTTAATTTTCGCTTGGGGCAGGATTTGGCTGGCTGGCCAGGATCCAACCATTGCGCTGAGCGCTTCCGATTATCGTAAAGAACCCATTTTTCATCACAGGTAATGATTCGGTTTAAAATACCTTCATTATTGTGCCGGTTTAGTAATGTAACGCAGCAGTCGACGCGCGTTTGCCGGTTTGCTTCAGTCAATTCGAGAGGTACCCACCTTTCAAGCTTTTTAATCTTCCCAATTTGCTTCAAGTGAATTAAAACAGTTTTATCACTAACATCGCAGCCTGCAGCTAACTCGGAGGTGGTTTGCGATGGACCCGCTTCCACAATAGCCTTCAACTCTTCATTATCAACTTGAGTCTCAGGCCGTCCACGGGGCTTGTTCTGCAGGTCGAAATTTCCAGAACGAAAACGTTGGAACCAAAAACGAACTGTGTTTTCTTTTGCAACACGACCGCCATACACATCATTCACCCTTCGAGTCGTTTCCGCAGCACTAGTGCCACGGCGGAACTCGTACTCGTAAATAATGCGATATTTTAAGTTTTCCATTTTGTAAAATGAGTGACGCAAACAGAAAAAAAACAGAAGAAAAAAACAAATGAATGACGATCATCGAAGCACAAATACATGAGTCTATAGCTGTACAAATTTGAATTTGGGATTCCTTACCAAAGAGGAGAAATTTGTGATTAAAGTGGCCAGTACGAAAAACGCCAATTTCATATGTAAGGACCTAATATAATAAAATACTTCCAATTTATTCGATTTAAATGAAAACCTCTACTTTTAAAGTATATCATAAAAAATGTGAAAGCCATTCAATATGTCTAATGCGTCGACTATTACACCCAGAGATGGGCAAAATGTAATCTGATTAATGATTAACGATTACAAAATGTAGTCGTAATTTTAATTTTCTTGCTCTGTAATCATAATTAAATCCCTTTAAAACATTAAGAAATCATAAATGTGTATGCAATCTGGGATTCCGCAGTGTTTAAAACATAGATGAGCAAAACGCAGTCATATAAATGGTAAAAAACGTAAAATGTAATCGTAATCATTTTTATTAATCTGATTACATTTTCCCCATCTATGATTTCACCGCTCGCAACTGTGCAGAGACTTATCTCTGCACAGTTGCATGTCAACGGTTGAAGTTGATGGGACTGTCTGCAGAATCGTATATATCATGGTGTTATTTCGTCTTCACATTAAATTCAATAGCAACTTACAGGCGACGCTATCGTTGTAGAGTTATGACAGTGACACGATGCAACGAGTAAATTTTGATGAGTAAAACAAAGCGAGGTGTGTGCGTCGAATTAATGAGCAAGGAACACACTGTTCCTTATTCTACTGTGATTAAACTTTACCAACATGCTAACGTACACAGATACCAGACACCGTTCCGCGAACACAATGCAGGAAACGGTTCTCTTCTTTCATACTCTATACACGCGTAAGATTGTCATTACAAATGGTCTATATTAATAGGTATTTATATTTAACTAGCTGTTCCGCAAGACCTTGTTCTGCCCTATTTCTCTAAAACAAAGTTACATTGTTTTTTTTTTTATGTTAATAACTGCCCTGTCAGATTTCATTCTGCCAAAAGTTATTGGCTTGTCGCAGTCTAATAGAAATAAAATTGCATTGAAAGACTTAAGTCATATCTAAGTTAATGATATTTTTATTATAATACAAAAAATAAAATATTTTTTACAATTTTGGATTCTTGGTTCAAGGATTCATAATAAGGTTAACCGTGAATTAAATATCTTGAACTTATCTAATTACGAATGTAAGATGAAGCTGAGGGACTGGTTGTCAAATCTGAAATATGATGATACTGAGGAACTGTTGCGGGAATAGATGTACTTGGGGTTTAACATTATTGTGAAATTATTATTTACTTTGATTGTATAGTGTATTTAGTATTATTATTGTATTGTTTTGATTTAAGATTGGAGCTACGCAGCGATTATTACCTGTATGTAACAAATTGTGTGAAATGTGCTGACATCCAAGATACAGGTAGACCTAGTTTGGGTGTCAGCTTTACTGTTATGTGCTGCTTTGTAATTGTTTTCTAATAAAAAAATATTTTATTTTTTATTTTATTAAATGCCTTATGGGACATGTCATTTTTTGTTTCATTACTTGGCGTATAAATTATAGTTTTCATTAAAGACATGCAACCTCTAATCAACTTGAAGGCATACCAAAGATAATCCTAACGGACCTTTGTTTTGTTTTGATTCATATAATATGTTTGACAGCTAGGGACAGAGTGGTTTGTATGGGAAAAGAAAATTGTTGTTTTTACTATTTTCCTCGTATTTTTACGTTTTTTCACTCCATAACAACCTTTCCCAGACTTCATCAAACACAATAAAAAAGAAATCAGCCAAATCGATTCAGCCGTTCTCGAGTTTCGCGCTTATCAAGACATTTTGCGATTCATTTTTATATTATAGAATAGATAAAACACTTGCCTAAGAAGCTTAAAGAAAATAAAATTGCTAATCGTAAACTGTGATGTAAATTATTAGAGTTTTAATGACTTTTCAATGCAAAGATCTTATTGCTAAAAAAAACTTTATTATCTGTATGAAAGCTATACATAAAGCTATACATCGAGCTTTTAAGCGCTAAGTCGGTTCTTTTAAACTATTGAATGTAATATATAATTGTAGGAGAATGATTCATATTGTATGTAATATATTGAACAATGAAACCATTTAAGACTCCATTTTAAGTACATGTATATCCAATAGTGGATGACAGGCAACTTGTTATACAAAGTAAGAATCATTCTAAATTGTTCCGGGCCAAATGCAGCGAAGGTTTTCTCGGAAAATGATTTAGCCGCAAGGCAACGAAGTTTCGAAGAACGAAGTCGAAGTTTGTTCTATCCTTTTGTTTCAAAATTTAAAATTAATTAGCAAATATCAGTTCTAGAAATACGTAGAGAAAAAGTATTTCTCTTATAAGAAAAAGTATATGTTATATAAAAATATAAGAAGTTTTACATGTGCTTTGTGTTCTGATACGTCACAAAAGTAATAATAAGCTAAAGCTGCAGATAATGTTAGATAGCTAAGTGTGTTATATTCCCTAATTGCCATTGAAACGTAAAAAAATAAGAATAACTCGATTTCTGAAAACGGCATATAAGCCTCAATAAATATGTTATAACTTTCGTATGGCCTGAAAACATGAATAGACCGTCACTGAATAATTTTATTGCACTAATACTTGATAATGAACAATAAAATTACATAAAAATAACAAATAATAAGCTCCGTTTGCAATCCGCGCTGTGGAGTGAGAGACGTTACACCAATTCTCCATATACCGTATAACCGGCGTCCGCGAGAGTGGATCGGCAGAGTGCACGCTACAATGTTAATTTTCGTTTAGTATATTATAATAATAGCCTAAAATAATATTTATTGTACGTAATATCTGGTCTCCTCGATGTACTAACACATTTTGAATTAAATTTCTACCTATTATTATTAAAAAATTCAATATACTTGCGCACGAGCTTTATTTCACTGAGTGTTAATGCTTAAAATCAGTTTTTTATTAATACTTTTTGTATTTCCTTTAACCCTTTGTAGAGGAAAGCGTCGATATGTTATCAATATGATTTTATATTAGCAATAGGAATACACCTTCCACAATTTAGAATCCCATTTAAGAAGAAGTGTGAGTTCAGATTGTTTAAAGAAAGATGTGGAGCTGATTGGCGAAAACAAACCAGTAATAGATACAACTAGAGGAAGCTGTGGAAGTACTGCACCAATGAGGCAAATTTCACAATCAATAAAAAAATAATAATAATAGTAGATGATGTATGTGTAATAATTATTAAAATCGTGGAAGAATAAAATCTATTTTACTGTTATATTTATTTTATTTTAATGAGATAAACAATGGACATCTCACCGGTAGATTTTTCAGTCATAATAACTACCTTATTATAACTCATTATTATTACACTTATATATTATATTATACCTTATTAGTTACCGAACTACATATTATCCGATTTGTAGCGTAGGACCTAAGGGTCAGAAGGTCGATGAAGTACAGTGTAAAAGAGTGCAATGACAGTTGCAATCTTCGAATTATATCAAAAACTAGTTTACGCGAGGTTTACCTACTGTATTTTGCGTGAGAATGCGCGCGTGACTACAGCAAATCAGCGGACGGACACCGCGACCTCGTCTAGATAAATCTATCAATGAACATGATAAGGGGGCCGCGTGTCACGCAGCCACAGGAAGTGGCCCGCACTCCTGAACTCTGAACTGTAACGAACGCAGTCCCTGTATCGTCAGTGTTAAAGGTCCAAGTCATTATTTCCCACAAAAAATTTAACATCGGTCTTAAATTCCTGTAAAAAATTTAGATCCCCATCATCAGCTTGTATACACGCATTATAAAATATAAGCTTCCTTGTTAGCATACTGCAATGATGAAATCTTACCCTGGAGGCTACTGATTCCTAGACAATTATAACTTTCGATGAACGATAACGCTATTAAAATGTGCGAAGTGTATGCAACTGACTTGACAGCGTGATATTTTGAAAACATACTTCAATTATTGTTTATCAAATTTTACTTTGTCTAGGCCTCCAGGTAATTTGAAGGTAACAATTGTGAATCATAGAAAAAAAAACCTATTGAATCAAGATTTAGATCTAAAATATATTTAGATAAAGAATTTTTTTACAAATAAAATATAATCACAACGCATGGTTGCAAGTTGTATAAGATTTTCCTTAAAATCTACCGAAATAAAATTTATATGATTTGAAAAAGTAGATCTTTTAATTTGATGAATAAAAAATGTCTACGTAATTCAATAATTGTAAACAAAGCTATCTGTGATGATTTTATATAAACAACAATACAATATAATAATGTAAAATATTACGTATGTGTATTTATCCTTTGTAGTACGTCTTTATCACCGTTTTTAGCTGTATTAAAACTTGATATATGCATAAAATCATGTATTTTTCTAATAATTGTAACAATTATCTTTGTTTACTTAATAGAATACAAATAAAACAAAAAATCCTACCCCAGAAAACCCCCTTTTCACTTTCAATACTCCTGAATTTTAGGGTAAAACCGTAAGCTTGCTTAACTACGTATCGTCCGCAGGGTTTATTCAAGGACTTAAGCGCAATTCACTTAAAATGTATGTCGCGATACTGCGACTACAGATTACCATTTGCAACAGTAATAAATCAAGTTAAGACTCGATTGGCGCGGTGGTTGAGAGATCGGTTTTCCGTTTCGGGTCGCAGGTTCAATTCCCAGACAAATCTAGTTAAATGGCACACAGGTACATTTTTAGTTTTGATATCTGTGCATATTTATAATTATTAGTGGTCACCCAGTGGTCGAAATTTGACCATAATTAATTTAAATTGTAAGTTTAAACATTATTAAGGTTTTTATTGTCAAAGACTATACTACTATAATCACAGATTTCTCCAAACAACACTGTTATTTTGCTGTTATATTACTTTTTTTCAATCAAACTATAAAAAAGCACAAGTATCTATTATACTTATTCTGGCCATAAATACTGTTATAATTAAAAATAAACAAAATACTACTTTTGAATTTGTAATCTGTCATTTTAATACGATTTTTCATTGTGTTTTCTCATTTTCGTGCCAATATATTGTAAAATATTTTGTGATATTAAAATGGAGTGGGGTGATAAAGAGAACCAAATCGCTGTGAATGCATTACATAAAGTAGGTATGGAGGCAAATACAATTTTTAAAATCTTCAGTACGCTTGGTATTAGTTAAATATTTGTGTACCGGGCTATTGATACCTTTTCTGCCACCATTCGGTGAAGGGCTTACTCCAACGACCATCAGTACGCCTAGCCAGCTGTCCTGCCCATAGCCACATGAACGACGTAACTCGTTTTACGATATCTTGAACTTTAGATTTCCTTCAATGTCGGTTAATGTTTGAGTAAGTCAGTTATCCGGACACCCTCGTAACATTTTAAGATAATAATGAATAATATTGTCAAGTTAGTATCTATTTATCTTGTAGTGTAGGTTGCATTATCTATTTAAGGCGCGATATCAAATGCCACAAACCCACCGGATCGCTTTTTTATTGCCCGATTCCGATAACAGTAAATCAGCGAATATTGGTTACGAGTATAACACAACACACTGCAGCGGAGCTGTGGAGCCTTGATTACATGTAGGGCTGCCAACTTCGGGCAAGTTTGTTTGGCTTTTATTTTATATTAATAGGCTTGCAAACAGAGTGTATTCAAAAATAATAATAGATAACATGCCATATACATCTAACGTGCACCACTCCAATTACATGAAAGCGCAACATGCAATACAAAGTACATTTCCATATAAACAAAATGAAATTTGAATGTAAAAATTGCTAGTGGCATAGCGATAGAAAACAAGAGATCCTTCATACACAAACTATAAATTCATAATCATGTTAATAGTAAAACAATTTTAAAACACTTGCTTTGAAAGAGGTTAGAGAACTATAAAATATATCTTGACTTTCATTATGAATCTTATTAAAGGTCCTACACATCGCGATGAAGGAGCCTGTTTTAGGTCATGTCCGGCTTGTCCGGCTTTCGGACTATTTGTTTTCGAAATGTGATAGAGATAGCATTGATTAATAATTGTTTTAGATAGGACTGTTTATTGTTATAATAAAATTTTGATTAATAAACAATTATAACTTAATCTTAATAGTCTTTTTTATTATTAATGTTACATGCAACCGTTAATAATCACGCCGGGCGTTATATATGATATGGTTGGCTATTAGAAAAGAGAATTCGTTTTTAGGTAAAAATGTTTAACCTAACACAGTTCCATCTGACTTTTGTATCTTATAAGATAGTAACCTTATTGCAACGTCCACGATCCCCGTAAACCCACAGATGTAGTTCTTGGGGATTTTAGCCGGTACAATTCTAATATCTTCGTCTGTAAACCCATTTGGTGACGAGAAGGTTTTAAGAGGATTTTCTACAAGTAAAAAAATATAATACAATTTGAACCAGATATTAGTAATCCTCTGTCCCTTATCTGACAATTGTTACTATAGCAACTGTAGTACCCACGTCCTTTTCATAAAGAGAGAAAAAGCTTATTGGATCTTATACATATCAAACATCCGTTTTTATAATCTAAGCGATAAACACTTTTATCGTCATCGAAAAATAAAGAAAAACGATTTAATCCACCTCCACCTATAAGACCTTCGTTGAGTATTTATGCTTTTAAAAATAAATTGAAAAAATATTTGCTTGAATCTCAAATTAAATACGAAAAAGTAACTTTAGATATTTCTGTAATTTGACTTGATATTTTATGGAACAGCCTGTATGTATGTAAATGTATTTTATTATCAATCTACCCTATCTCTATTATATTTTATTTAGTATTCTACATTTTTCTATGCTACTTAAAAGTATTCTATGTATTTATTGCCATACTTATTTGTTGTACGTTATAACTTATAAGGTATGTTTTTGTATATTTGGTCATAATATTTAAATAGCACCGTGACGTCCGCGCAATCGATTCCCCTGAGCGTCGGCTGAAAATCAGCGCTGGATGGCGCGTGCAGCGTCGCCCAGCATACGCTGAGCTGAGTGCTCTTTGAGATGGGTAGCAGCACACAGGATACATGATGTGATGTTATGTTTTCTTTCATTGTTGTTTTTTTTTTTTATATAAATATGTTTGTTGTGTGTTGTTATCTTTTTGGCTCAATAAACTTTTTCTTTCTTTCTTTTTTCTTTCTTTCTTTATTTACTTTAAACGAATTGTTATTCTCTATTTATAAAATACACTAATAACTAGTGGAAGTAGTTGAACTTTTTAAGGCGCCCCTAACTGAAAACACGAAGGATATTTATGTCATATATGATATTCTATATATCATCGAAAATAATTTAACATTTACTTTGTCTTTAAATAAGTATTTATATTACTATTATAAAAAGTATGCATGTCGTTAATTTAATTAGTGCATATTTTAATTGATATTTGGTTATTCTTCTATGTAAGCATTTTACTCTATTTATTTCACTATTTAATAAATCATTTTTAGATTTTAATGTCGGACGGAGACATGATTTTTTATTACTTGCGTAGTATTTGACTCCACAACTAAACGTGAGATCAATGATATGTTTTAGGGAAAATAAGCACACTGCCCCTAACCAACAGTAGCGCCAAGCAAGAAACAAGATTATAATGACGGTTGTCATAGTTGTATGTTAATTCCTCAGGTGAATCTCTTTTAGGTATATAATGAGGCTTCATAGAGTGGGATAAACGTTGTCCTAAATATAAACAAAAGAAACTTTTCGAAGGAAGTCACCTTAAACTTTCGCGACAAATAAGGTGCATGCCATATCGACACGTTGCATAATGGTCGATCGGTTCGGTCCACTTTCCACCTGCCCACGGCCATCAGTGGGTTAAGAATTTGGTACCAAGAGCTACGGCAAAGGGGCATTGCGAAACTGTACGTCGAAATTGGAAGTTAGAACACTATAATACGTAGGCGCCGCGAATAGCGTCAGCCCACGGCTGCTTTTAGTAATCAAGCCTCCATATCATTATTGTCATGTTTAGTGCTTGGGAAATATTAATGCGCAGGCTTCCACTATGTAGGAGTCACCTTTACATTATCAATATTAGGATCGCCGTTCACGGTATTTAGCGTGATAGCTAGTGCTTTACAAGCAAATAGTAATTTTTGGTGGTAGGACGATTGCCTGAACTGGGTCATGACCACAGTACATAAGTGTAAAGACCGTCATAATGACTCGCTTTGGCATGTCGTGTTTCGGGATCATCTTGTGTATATCCAGTAACTCATATACCTAGAGACCTTCAGTCGTGGTATATGTGGGCCGACATGAGGACGGGGACCATCAATGGATTTGTATCCTTTGATGGTCGCTTTTGTTTTTGGACTACACTGTACTTACCATTAGGTACATTGTAGTCACAATGTCTAGCCAGTGTAAAAAAAATGTACAATAAACCGCCAATGATCAATCAGGAGGACGCTTCAAAATCAGTTCGTTTACAAATCACTTCTGGTGATTTCTAAGTAATGAGAATGATCTGGAAGGATACTCCTAGTATCTAATATATTTTAAAAAATCTTCCAGGAATTTTAATTTTAGAATTTTATGGGGAATAAATTGCTTTTGTTTTTTCATTTCGCGAAGTCCATTTCTTATGAACTGTTAATATTTTATGCAATACAACACAATAATAAAAAAAAAAATGATATTAATTCAGTTACTGTGCGTTCTTTTCCACACAAAATAAATTTGTTTTGTTAATTGTTACAAGTGGGGCTATAATTACAAGTGGATTATGACGATTCATTTGTTATACGAATGATAATCATAGTTAGGCTCGTTTGGTCTTAATATCAAAAGTATTATTAAACAATCGAGTGAAGCGAGGTTTTTAGTCAAGTTAGGATGTTCGGCAATTTGCCCGTCTGTCAGAAATCTATAACTTTTATATCAAATTAGATAATGATTTAAATTACTATGTGCTATGTAAACCTCTAAAACAAAGTCTATAATGATATTTAAAATACCAAAAATTAAATTTCTAGTGGGCTTCCATACATTTAAATGGGGGCATTTTTTTTTTACTTTTGATTTGCATATGTGATGTCGTTGCAAAGAACTTCTTACACCAAGTTGAACCCATTTTCTAAATTTTTCTACATCAATGATTCACTACTTAGTAAGTCGATAAACTGGTCGTTTTTAGGCTTATTTCGTTCCAAGTTCTCTTATAAAAATGGTTTATCATATTCAGTTGATATATATGGTGAATTTAGTTCATCATCATCAGCCCACCCAGTTCACTGCTGGACATCGGCCGACAAGTGCCAATGAGCCTGGTCTTCGGCTCTTCTCATCCAATCTTTACCGGTTACCGTCTCTAGGTCGCCTATACACCTTGTCAGGGGGCATCCCATACTTCGTCTGCCGATTTGCGGTCTTCACTCAAGAAACTGCCAGCTCCAATCCATCGGTTTTTCGGCATATATGGCATGCGAACTCCCACTTCAGCTTGCTAGTACGAAGAGCTATGTCGACAACTTTGGTTCTTTATTTGAGAACCTAATTTCGGACTTTATCCTTCAAAGAGATGCCCAACAACAATTTTAGTTTAAGTCCTGTAATATAATATAATAATAAATACTGAAAACTGGCAACAGTTTGTAAAAAAAGAGCGAATTTTCTAAGAAAGCAGTATTTTGTGATATAAATATTTAGTTTGAAAACGACTCTACGAAAAAGTTATTATTTCTATAAACATTTGGAGTAATAAAGTAAATAAATGATAAAAATAATTAACATAGAGTCATAAAAATTATATGTCTTCAATATATTAATCAATGTGGCCGGAGTTAGGTTTTTTTAAATAGTTATAGAGCGTAGTCCAATTATTACAAATTTATTATTTTTAGAAAGACCTGGGTTTTAACATATCTTAAGTCTCATTTTAAACGTTAAAATGTTACGAAACAAAAGTTTTAAATATATTTTAGTACAAAATCTGCGAAATATGATACACTTTATTTACAATCTTACTTAAAATGTAGCTTAAAGTACCACAAGATTACCATAGTACTGAATTGTATTTAAAAAAGTATGTTCTTGGGGTCCGAAACTCTGAAGGAAAAGGGAAGCTTTATAAAACAATTTTGTAGTCAGTTTGTCTGTTTGACGCTTTTTCTCGGGAGCGCACAGAAGTGTCCCTTTGTACGTTTGACATATACCTGGTAGCTTTTTTAATTGGTTCTTCTATAAAATTTGGTAATTTTGTTTAGTAACGGCTTTACTTTATAGGTACTAAAAGTAAAGTGTTGAGAATAAGAAAATCCTTTTTCCGTGTCGTTGTAATCTAATAATGCCGCATGGTCTTCGTTTGCCACAAACGACTAGTATTTATTGCGATAGTAATTATTATTTGTCAAATGAATGTTGTGGACAACTTGGTTGGGTAAGTGGAGCTACATTCTCTAAGCTTTGGTATTTACAAGCCAACAGTATACGGGTTATGGTGTGGGTATCTATCATGTGGGAGCGCCCCCGCGAAAAACCCAGACACGAAATCAGTACTTTGAAAAGGTTTCTCTTAAAATTATTATATATTTATCTATACTAATATTATGAGGACGTACCTAATGATTGTAACTTTATTTTGGATTAAGTAATCCTAAATAAAATTAAATAATTTAATAAGTAAGAACAGTGCCCTTCCAATCATGCCGTACACACAGCATTACCTTATTGCGAGTTAACCCGGGTTTTGCCACAATGTAGACTTCCGGGCAGTAGATTTGATGGAGTCTGCTGCCTGGATGAGAGGGAGGTGGTGCGCAGTGTCTATTGCGCCGCCTGAGAGAGAGGCATTGGAGGCGTAAGCTCTTTATACCCACCCTTCCCGGAGCCAAAGCCTGAATAAGGCAGTTTGCTTCCCGGGCGACTTGACGAATTTGGGGCACCCCGGGGGTTTTTAGTCAGTAGGAGTCTGACAAGCCGGGGTCGCCGCTCTCACAGCAAACTTGATGGTCCTATGTTAATTTTCCCCCGGCTTACAAAAAAAAAACAATGTAGACTTGAGGGAGTCTGCTGCCTGGATGAGAAGGAGGAGGCAAGAAATATCCGGCGCGCCGCTTGATAGATAACTTCGGAAAGGTGGACTCTTTACACCCATCTTTTCCAGAGCTCCTCCTCTGGATTATTCGCTCCCCGGGCGCCTGGAAGAATAAGGATTCCCAGGTCTGGGTAGAGTGATTTGAGTGACACCTCGGATGTTTTTAGTCAGTAGGAGTCCAATACACCGGAGTTACTGCCCTCAAATGGGCTCTAAAGGTCATATCTACATATGAAAGTCCTACGACTTTCTCCGGGTCAGAAAAAAAAGAAAAAAGAGAGGTTTGACACAGTCGGTGAAGCCTGACCGACCTTTGACCATGACCTTTTTTCCACGTACTTGTCCTACGTAATCCACTTTTCATCACCAGTTATCAATCTCTTCAAAAACGGTTCAGTTTTATTACGTCCCAATAAAGAATCGAAAATGAGTATAGTTCATTAGGTTTCTTTCAGTAAGCTCGCGTGGGTCCCCAATATAGAGCTTTTTTGTATGCCCAGCTTTTTTCAAATACATACATAGGTCTAAACTATTTATTGATCAATTCTCAGTTCTTCAGCTATGTCCTAAGTACTGATATGTGGATTTTGCTCCACTTTTTCCAAAATGGCGTCCTTTTTATCCGTAACAGGGCGACCAGAGCGAGATGAATCTTTGACATCAAAATTCCCGAATCGAAAACGCTTAAAACATCTCTATACTATTCTTACTGACACTGTATTATGTCCATAAACATCTCAAATTTATTCGCGGCTTGCTTTGCATTTTTTTCTATTTGTATTATAACAACATTTTATAATTTATCAAATTCTTCATTAGATTCATTTTGACAGATAGAAAATCAAATGATAAATAGCTGGAATGAATATGTAGCTAATTTGTTTCTTTTTTTTAAATGTAACTTTTTTTAATGTCATCAAAACCAGCCATAAACAAATAGAACAGCCAAAGAGATTTTATGATAAGTTTATACATACTATTATATATGCTAAAAGACTTTTCTCGCACCTAATATTTTGGTTTGCTCAAGATGTTTTCCTTTATAGCGAAGCCTGTGTCTAATTTATTGTTTAATTTTAAAAATCTTAAGATTAATTTTATAATCTATGTGTACAGATTACGATATTGTAACTAGTAGTAAATGCAATTCGGCAGGACTTTGCAGACTAATATCATAGTATTTTCTCAAATACATACAACAACCACTATGATGCGTAAATAATGAATATACCTTTAAGTACACATATTTGCTTAGTAATCGTTGTCGTACAATAGAAGGTGAATTGAACAGCAAAACCAAACAGCTATTCTTTTGAAAATTTTTGTATCTTGTTAATTTATTAAATTGACTAGGTTGTTCTCGATATACAGCTAGAGCGCTATGACCTACGCACGCATCACAATTTACAAAACAAAAAAAATGAAATGGAGGTTTATTGGTAGTAAAAAGTTGATATACTGAAAAAAAGAAAAATTAAATTTATAAAAAGTCAAAAACTATTTTACAATTTCAAATGAACAATAATCACACAATATCTACGTAACAAAGGAGTCAAATAAGATAACAGAGCCACATAAATAATTCATAATACATTTGGATCATCGCGCAACTTAGCATGCGTTATTTAATCATAAAAATATTACAGTTCGCGGCTATAAAAAAATTGTTATGTCTACGACTCAATCATATCAAGAAGGAAGCGATCAGGGAAGCATTAATGACCTGTATCATAATCAGAGAATGGATTGAATAAGAGTTTCAATAATTTCGGTGTGGCAAGGCGTAGGGTCGTCGACCGCACTCTTCGATGTTGGAACCGTGCTATTTCGAGGCAGCGACCGCTGACGAGCGCACCCGATGCGGCCCGAGTCCCGACCGGCCGATGTGACGCGCACGCGTAAACAAACATGGCCGATCTGTCATTCACTAATTCATTCATAAATTAATGATCATTGTATTTGACAAAGTGACTCGAACGGCTTAAACTCACTATCTCAGGACCTCATTATACAATGTAATTACATTGTTATAGTTATTAATGTTTTTACGTCTCGCCGATAATAAATACAAGACGAGCGTAATATCAGATTTACATATATAAAAATTGAGCCGTCTCTGTTGACTATTATTGAGGATATCTGAATATGAATTAAGCTGATTTTAATATACATAGTTGTAATATATAACAATAGTAACATATTAGAAGTCTAAATTTTTCTATATAATATTTTTACTTGGGCAGAGTACTTACACAATGGCCCAGCCGTCCTTTTGGCCCCAGCAGATGGGAGAAGAAACACCCCGTGGGTTTTAGCCGGTATCAGTCCAGCACGCTGGGGTGCTGCCCTCACGGCGAGGATTTCCCTCGGATTACTAAAAAAGGGGGACTATATAAAGTAAGATTCTATAAACGATAACGACAAACAAAAGTGAAAATTGTAATATTCTGTATCAATTCTTTACATTTTTTCTTTCCACTAGCATTATCGTTTATCGATTGTTACTTTGACTAGTGGGCAAGCTCTGTCACTAGTTAACTACAAGTGATAAAAATATAAAGAAACGACCTGTTCTGAAATGTAATGTTTGTCTTGAAATCATATTTGTAAACTGTGTATAGTATAACTACGTTACGAAGTCGGTTTGCTTTATTTGTTGTAATGCATGTCCATGTAAATTTATTTAGTAGGAGTGAATCCATCAGTGCTCAGTTACGACCGCACCGCGGCCGTATTTACTTGTGTTTATTTTCCTAGCACTGCCTACATTTTTGCATCGTGTCCCATTATACCATCGTAAATCGACTACAATATTTTTATTCTGAACAAAATGTTTCGAACAACGAGACGCTAATATATTTAAAGCTTTTACCAAAGAAACTGTGAAAAATAGTATAATATAAAATAAACAAAAATATCTACCCCTATATCTATGTAAATATGTATCTCGGCTTATCCCGAAAGGGATATAGGTTGACGATATAGTATTATTAGAAATGTCTACAATAAATTATTGGTATTGATTGTTTCATAGCTGAAACATAAGAAATGTATGGCAATTATTTTATTTTTTGATTATAAATCCTTAATAACTAAATAAATGAAATAAAAAGAAATATATGAATAGAATCGCAAGAAAAAATATCCGGAGCTATATAAATTAAGGCACGGCCACAAGTCACTCACGGAAGACATGGGAAGCTAGAAATTTTAAGTGGATACAGCCAGCAATGTATCTTTGCTCATTGCAAAAGGGATACAGCGTGATGATATTTTTTTTATTCATAAATTATGTCCGATAATTCATCCACCAACTTTTTGTGACAAACAAGATCTTCATTTATATATATTTTTATTTTATTTGAGAAAGTTAAAAACGAATAATATAACGGATTTTAACGTATTCCATTTTTACCAAAACTTATCATTGACATGAACTGATGTTGTTCGCACTTCGCAACTAAAACATTAACTTGGATTACTAGATAAACTCATAACCTTTAACAGTATGTAAAAACTTGTAGACATACCTAATACAACTATTTACTATATTTATTATAATACGAAATATAGTTACATACTAAAAATTCTTTTATGTCCCTATAATCGCTACAAGTAATTGTAAAGTTTTTATAAATGTACAATTATTTGCGTAAATTGATTTTTTTATAATATTAACGCTTATAAAGAAAAGACCTACACTTTTAACAGTTATAAATACAATCTCGACCATGTCAAAGTGTAAATATATATTATATAATTCTGTATTTAGACAGATTAATAAGTACATATATTTTTAAATTAATTTCGTAAAACTTTTAAATGATTTAACATTTCTTACTTATATTTTTACTATTTTTTATTAAGTTACACAACTGCCTGATAATCGAGTCTTGGAATTGAATTTCTATTTTCTACACACTTCCGAGAACTAGTATAAGCGTTTTATTTAAGAAACGTTTTTAGTAGTTTTAAGTTAAAAAATAATGTAACTATAAAGAATCCAACTACATTTAAAGTTTATGTAAGTAGCATGACGAATTATTAGTGTCTTGCTAACTCGAGTAATGTTTCGCGGCCTCAGTATAGGCATGCATTCTTCGTGACATGTGGACCGCATAACACATCTGTACCGCATATTCACTTTTGTTCCAACCCTGACCATTTGTCTTGCGGACGGAACGCGCTGCTTTTTGTCGTGTTTCTTTTTAACTAAAAAAACGAAGCTAAATATACGGCTTCTACAGCTCTTATAGTGTCGTCACGTCCGAAACAGATCAGTTTTTAAAATGATAAGATGATTACCCGAACTGGTTCGTATCCACAGTATACACCGGCAACGATCATCATATTGACTAGTTTCGGCCTGTCGCGTTTCGGGATCAGCTTATAATCGTCCAATCATTCATATACCCTAGATACATTCCGTCGTTGTATGTGTGGGACTACATGGTTTATGATTGTTAACACTGTGCTTTACATCTGGTGAGTTATAGTCACTTCTTCGTAGCAGTATAAAAGAAACGGTCTCATAATTTTTGTAGGGGTATTAATTAGATTTAGCATAACATGACGACTGGTCAAAAGGCATTGTGGGGAGACCCGGATGTCAAGACTTGTGTAGTTTAGACAATGTCGTGTGCTGTGGACAATTATAGATGACATTGGCAATAATATTAGAAACAAACGCGTTTCCAATGATTTATTATTTAGATAAAAACGAATATATTTTCAGATAATTATTACTTCAGTAAGTAAGCAATATTCCGGAGCGTTCTTTAATTGTATAATAAAATTCGTTGAACACTCACTACCTTTCAGATTCATGTGAATACATTTTCATATTTACAAATCATAATGTGAAACAGAGATGGGCAAAATGTAATCTGATTAATGATTAACGATTATAAAATGTAGTCGTAATTTTAACTGTGTTACTCTGTAAACATGATTAATTCCTTTCAAAACATTAAGAACTCATAAATGTGTATGCAATTGAAGATTCCGTAGTGTTTAAAACATATATGAGCAAAATGCAACCATATTAATGATGAAAAACGCAAAATGTAATTGTAATCGTTTTTCAGTAATCTGATTACAATTTGCCCAACTCTGATGTGAGAACTCTAGTCGCCCGTTAACAAATGTAGATAATTGTTTTAGCGTAACAATCAATAAGGAACACATTATTGTAAATTCTCGTACATGATAATACAATATTATGGTAATTGTTTTTTATATATTATTCTACTAGAAATTTGCCTGCGGCGTCGTCTGCTACAATAAAATTATCTCCATTAAATGCGCGTTCGTACTTCGTAAATTTATTTTAATTGTTCAAAGTAAAACTACTCAACACTTGATGGTGACGGTTATTACGGAAAGTTTTAAGTCCAATCTTTATATCTATAATAACAATATAATAATACATCGGCATGCTATGTATCGTTTAGTGTGAGCAGAGATACATTAATGGCAGTATCCACTTTGCGATTATTTGTCGTGCCCAACGAGACCAGTAGTAGCGCAGCTGATCGGCATTCTCAGGGCACTTACACATGACATTTTTATTGGATATTTAGTTTTCCTCTCGGTGGTTTTCATCACCGGTGCGCATGAGATGCCTAAATCCGTTCTTAATCTGGAAAAGCCCAGAGGTACACGCCAGGATACGAATCTACTTTATATTTCGAATTATTTCAATAAAACTTGTAATGGAGATGTATATACGTCCTGATTTATATTAATCTCCATCATGGTCGTTTGTTTTATCCATTATTAAGCAATATATCTGCCCAATTAATAAGGAACAAACGTATTCTTTTTTAAGTTTGTAAAGTAGTTTCGACACGGTGTACGTCCGACCATACAAACATATCTAGAACCGATTATTTCGTATTCAGAAGTCTCAAAATAAATATCTCAATTAGTATACAAAATATTTCAAGATAACAAAGTTGACCACATTACGATTCACAATAATAGAGATATATAATTGTTTTTAATTCGTAAAATTTCCTTGTACCAATTATAGGACCACATGTTTTGTTTGATGAAGAATTGCCAACGTAGACTCATTCGATACGACTTCCTGTTTACCACGATGTTTTGTGTGTATTACGTCTCAAGCGATGAAGCTATCGGAATTATCACGTATTATTAAACACTATGCTTGTGATGATACGTCAGTGGTAGTATTATTTCAACGTCGTTCCAAGAAAAGGACATTGTTTATGTGTCTGGAATTAAAGATGATTTTGCTCTTCGTAATAGTGGCATTAAACACGTAAAATTTTTGATAAACAGATTGTCTGGTTACAACAATTAGTGTAATTAATTCTCTTCTAATTAAAAATACGTATAGTCTATGAATTAGCAATAATTTCGATCAGTTTCCATTTTGTGTTTTGCAAATCATTTTTCAATTTATTGAGGATATTTTAATTGTTTAGAATTAGAGAAAGACATCCGTAATTGAATATTTTGGTCCATAGTAAGTTTACCAACCACTTGCAACTAAAATCGTGATAGGCGTAAAAACAAAATTGTTTATGCAAGTTCAAAATTGCCAATTTATTAGACCTAACTCTTAATTTAGATAATTTCCGGAATCTATAAAATTAATATATTCTTTCAAACAACATTTTATTTATAAAATCATGTTAAAGATTTATAAAAAAAATAATTAAAAACAATTGCCATCGGTGAGAATCTGGAGGAAGCAAATATAGTATACCACGATAGAAAGTAGCAAAAATGTACCTTATATCTTGTTCGATATTTGTCTACTTAATTTCAGCCTAAATCAATGAACAAAGACTGAAGTGAAAGCCGAATGATTAATGAGACTTTTCAGTAACCGGCATAATCGAAATGACTATCGACGAGCAGTCTCTTATTTCTCGACAGTGTGAGTTAGATTATCAAGCTAGTGTAGGGTAAAAAAAGGTCGTCGGCTCAAGACAAAAATCGATAAAGTGAAATCACAAAAGTATCATTAAAATTATTATAAATGCTTTGGTGTGATGTTTTTTTTTTATTTTTCGAGTAAGATACTTTTCATTCGGCAGGAGTCCGCTTTTGCGAAATATGTCGAGGAGTATTGTAACTGTGGTCATAGTGTGCCTAGCGGGGCACTACACGATGCGTATTACAGATCGACATTCGGCATTAAAAACGGCGAATGTTAAATTGGGTAACTTTACTGGCGATACAAAAAACTAATTTATTTATTATGTGCTTTTATATCTTTGATAGACTATTTAATATTTTTTATAGCATTTTCTGAAACCCCGATGCATCCTTGAGTTTCTTTCGGCATTTCTTCTCAAGGTTCCGAAACGCTAGTGTAGATCACTGTTAGGTTTCGTATTTTTTGGCTGGCGGTCCAAGTCGAGGTTCGTACACACAGGAGTGCCCTTGCATTGGCACCCAACCCATAAATTGCCGGCTGAGCACCTTCAGTGTTCGGCCACCCGCCCGGTTTAGTTGTGAAGACCTTTCCCGATCAATCAGTACGCGACAAAATCGAAAAAAAAAACATTTTCTACATTTTGGACTGCTTTTTGATCATATTTCAAATTTCGTTACACAAAATACACACAATTACGTCCTTTGTTAAATAATATCGAATAAAGTAAATATGAAAATTGACAATATTTTCACATTCGCGGTACTGAATGCCGATACATCTCGAGTTGCTGTTGAACAGAAAGAAACAGCCCAATGAAAACTAACATTTTTTCCTCGAGCTCAGTAGTCTTACGTCACGAGTTGCCGAGAGAAACAAGTTTTATATTTCGTGAAAAAAAGACATCTTTTTAATTAATAGTTTCACATCGAATTTATCATTTAAATGACATCAAATAACATGGACCATCAAGGTCAAGAAATAATTTAGTTGAAAGACTTTCAAATTAATTCTATGTTGATGATTTTTCCCGTTTTAAGTGTAAGTCTGATTTCTATTATCATAAAACGGTAACGAGACCAAAATTTGTTTTTTTTTTTGGTTCAAGGTGTTAAAAAATGGTAACAGATTGATAATTAGGCACCTTCTGGATATAGAGAATGTTTTTAAAAATATTATCTTATTATTTGTATACATATCACGTAATAATTGAAAAGAACTGGACGGGACTTTCATAGTTGTACTATTTCAAATTTTCTAATTTAAAATATTTGTTATGTTTTATTGGTCATATCTATATTCGATATGGATAGGAAATATAGCACGACCGGTGTATATTATGAAAGACTATTCATCATGGAGGAGGACGTTTTTAAATTAAGATCAGTTGGATGAAATGAATATACACCATGACTTTTCCACCTTGCGGTACAAATTCGTTGTTTATTTTTACTTCTTATACTTTCTTCCTTTTTGTATTCTTTATTTGTGTCTATTTACTTAATTTTTGTTTAATATCTTTAGTGTGGCGAAAGACATTTTTTTTCTGTGCTAAAGAGCTCATGTGCAATGATGTTCTTTTTTTTTTTTTATGATGATCGTTGTATAATTAAAGTACCTTTAATCGCTTAAAGTACGCGTTGAAATTAACTTTAACAGCGGTAATCAGTACTACAGAAAACGAAGTCGCGGGCAAAATGTCTAATGTGAACATAAAATTAAACATTGCTCAAACGTCCCCTGCGACATCTTTGACATTGCTAAGCCCCATGGCAAATCAAATATGTACATCGAAAAATGTGTTAGTGACTCGAGAGTTCCGTGTATACGATGGCCTTGATATATTTTGACCAAATATTTTTTCTCGCTGTCGACTAGCGTAGCCAGATAACAAGCACATTGTCACCTTATCTCAGTAACCAAGAACGATTCGAATCGATGTAAATGTGAGAATTAGATTTACTTGAAATAATAAGTATTTTGTGTATAATCTCCTCCCCTTACTGACATACCATTGTACAGCTAAAACTGTAGAAGCTGGAGACATGAGGTTTTTTTTTTACAGTTAGTTCTTTTAATTTCGTTGGATCCTGCGGCTAAAGGTAAATTTTTTGGTACTTCATTTCTAAGGGGGTAAAATAGGGGATCAAAATTTATTTGAAAATCTGCCAGTTTTGAGTGTAAATCGATCTGGCCAAAACCAAGGTCCATCAAGTAGTAAAAAAATATATAGCTTTGAATATTTTTATATTACTACTCTTAGAAAATAATTATAGTAAAGATAATTTGTTAGTTAACGTATCATTTTTTTTATTTATTTCGTTTTACAGTAATAAAATTATAACAACAAGGATATACAATAAATTCACTGGTAAGTTAAGTTTCCATTAAAATCTAAATAAAAATGAACTTCTTTTTGTAACAAGAAAGATTAAAATTAAATTATGTCTCAATATGTTATATGTAGTTAGATGGAAGTACACTTTCCTCATTCGAGCATGGGATAGGCTTAACGGAGGACGCAATTATGATGATTAAATGAAACTGGTTCTACGACGTCCGCTTCGCTGCCGGGATGTGTTTCTTTCGAAGGCATTCTACACTCACCTTTACAAAACATCGAATAGATTGCAACACGTACTTAACTACTTATTTGATACTAGAGAGACAAAAATACACATGCTTTCACTTCAAAGTTACTGTAGTCCTAAAAAAATACTGATGTAATTATCATATTTAGCCGTTTTTAACATGACATTGTTTTAATCCTTGAAAGAATGAATTTTAAGTTGTAAGATACTGATTCATTCCCAAAAGGGATACGCGTCGATATATTTTTTAATATTTTATGTCAATTGTTGATGTAGGATATTTCAAATATATATTTATGACTATTATTAGTCTTTTGTTTAACGATCTCATGATAAACATTAAAAAATAAAAGTCGTTAGGAAGAAGTATGCATCAAATATAAAACAAAAACATCTGAACAATGCAGTACTTTTGCTTTTTTTTGTGCAACGATTTCACAAAGATTACATCTAATGTGTATTTCTTAATCAAGACCATCACAGGTAATTAAAGTATCAGTTCTAAATAGCCTAGGATAGCGGAATTGTGGATTAAGTAAACTGTAACATTGAAAACAGGAGAGCGGTCGCTTCAAAGAGGATATAAATAACTTGTCCAGGCGCCTGCTATGCGACAACGTACGGTAGATCTCAACTTGACATACAATCGGTCTATAATAGTTATGCATTACATTGTTGCAAAAACTACACACGTAATTTAATTGGATTTAATATTAACTGCATATTTACTACCTAACACAAACATTAGTATAGCTACAAACATTAATATAACACTTCAAGTGCCATGTCGTATGAGTTGTACAAGTATTTATTATATTTATTTGTAGGTAAGTTAGATACATGGGATATTCTTATTACATATCAAGAATACCTATAATTTGACCTAAACTATATATAATTAGGCACCAAATAACACTCAAATTGCTCAAAAATGTAAACAAAAAAATACTTCTTTAACGATCAAATATTTTACCGCTATAAATTATCTATTTTGTGTTTTACGTAGACGTTATGGGAAATGATATTTAATTAATATTTATAACCAAAGAATTAAAAATAATCTTCAAAAATAAATAACATAGTATAGTAACTGAATTTTTTTTATAACGACTATATATTAAAACAAAATAGTGTAATATTTTCATGTCTCAAATTATAATAAATAACAAATTATATTCAAGACATTATTGTTTAGTTATAGCAATAATAAAACCTGTGTTGATGTCATAGGTATATGGTAATAATAAAAAAAGAAATTCTCAACAAAATGTCCCCAATTAAAACGAAGGACAAACACAAATATTGTAAAGATATCAACGACGCGACGTTCGACATATTACAAAACTGGCCACTTTGATTCGCTGTGATATCACGTATCCTTGAAGTTTTCTTGTATGTATTTGAATTCAACTGTTCATACAAGGTAATGTTGTTTGCTACCTTTAGTAAATAAAGGATCGGCCGGTATACTAAGAACCACACAATGAGGTTTACTTTTTTAAATTGAATTTGACAATTCGTCGCAGACAGATTGACTCCATTGTCTATATCTCTGTAAAACATTTCATGGAATTCTTAATATATATTTTATACAAACACAATATTAAGCATTAAATGTATATTATATATTAACTTAAAAATTTAATTGGAAATGTCGTTTTTAGTGTATTGTAACTTTTGGCATAAAATGTCGATCAGACAGTATAAAACTTTTGGAAACACTTTAAATAACTTTCCAAAGAATTAAAACAGATATCGAAACTAAGTCAGGAAACTAAAGTTTATAAAAGATTAAGCAACTGTAATTGAAACCGATCACGGATGTAGGAATATAATTCTCAATAGCTATTAGCTAATAAGAAAAACGTGATTGTTTTAATCGCTGCCGCGCTGGTTTAAAACATTTTCTTTAGTATTATTCCTTGAACATTTCTTGTTCTATGATATTAATTGGCCCCCCCAGATGACAAATAGCTACTGATATAATTAAATACAACTAGGCAATTTCAAGAATCTAGTAAGTAAATATCTAGACACGTAATCTTGCGATACTTTTCTATAAACTTTTTTTAACTGGTAATTGTAATTCGTGAAACTATTATAATAGTATTGATAAATGTCGAATTCCAGTAAGTCATACATACATCTGTCTGTATATCTAAGGCATTACTGATTTTGGAGCTTAACTAGTAACATTTATTATATTTTCTCTCCATGTTTAACATGTTAACTTAGAAGGAGTCAAATTGTAACGTAAAATGCATAACTTATTTCGCTCTGTTGTTAAATTTCTCTCAACACAACAATACTCAATTTGTTTGCATCGTCTTCAATAAAGAAAAATAATTAAAGGTTTTCTTTATTTTAATTTTGCTAATATTGTTCAACTCTTTGATATTGCAGCTTACTATGCCATTTTAATTAACAAAACGACAACAGTTTTCATATTTATAGGATAATATTATAAATTTAAGAGTTATCTTTAACTGAGTCTACATTAGCACAGATAAGAATAATTTATCTATAGAGCAATAATCCCGATGGTCTGGGTGGGCGTTGAGAACGTAAATATTTCGGGCCATTATCACGCGCCTACGCTTCGCTATTGGCAGAAAAATGTTACAAAAATACTCCGTCGCAATTCAGTCTCATCTCACATATATGGGGTCAGCTATTGACATTGATCTCAACTTATTTTGTCTGATATTACAAATAATGTTAATGTCTATTTTCCTGTTATCAAGGAAATTTAAAGTGTATTAACTTATTAATGAGCGTGGCGTATTGTTTATTCATGAGTTTCGATTATGAATATTTTGATTAGTTAATTAATTAATGGAGTGTTGTAACCCTTAACAAGTTTTGTATCAATAATGGAAATCTAATCAGATAATAAGTAATATAATTTTACCAAATAGAGATTATCATCTTTTTTTTTTGTTCTCCACCACAGAAATATTTTAAATAATTAAACAACTAGGTTGTTCAATTGTTAGGTTTCGTCTTGTTCCAACTGAAAAAAATGTTGTTTAATGCAATAAAGAAATACATACAATAAATCCGTTCTGCAACCACTAGCCCGACGTTCCATAGATACTATGAATTGCAACTTCGTGCATATATAGTATTGCTCAGAAAAACTTCACTTGCGCGATGTAAGTTACTTAAAATCTATGAGAATCGTTAATTGATTTGTACGCATTTGGTAACTCTAATCTCTGAATCGGCGATATAATCGTTTATTGGGGCTTTTTCTCAGCAGTATTATTTTAATACAGAAAAAGCTGACACGGCGAACTTCGTACGGTTTAGCAGTCAATGAATATCGTGTTAACTTTTAACTAGATCTACTCCCCTTGTCTCGTCTTTCCTATTCCTTTCACTTTCTCCCCCTCACTCTCTCTCACATCATCTCCCCTCATTATATCAAAGAACTAATTAATAAAAAAAAACATTTTTATATTCCTTTACGTAAAAAAATAATCATTTCGCCGCAGTAAATGACATCCTATCTTTCAACCCCTTTATGTTTAATTTTGCCAACGAAAGGAAGTTTATTTCCATATCTAGCTCTATTCTATTTCAGTACTAAGATTCAGCCGTTTTGGTGTGGAAATTGAACATACAAACATACATACTTTCAAATTTATAATTGGTAAAGGTACACAATTTGTTGAAAAAAGTCACATAAAATACCTACTATTGAAATGGCACATAGGTATAAATCACAAGTTGTTTTGTTAAATGTATCTAAAATATCTAGTGGATATTATTAACACAAGGCTTATCTGTATTCCTTATCATTATTACTGGAAACCAAGAGACAGACGTAATGGAAGATATGTGTTCCTGAGGAGTACGTTCTCTCGGCCGTTTCCGGTGGTTGTTTACAAAAAATATAATATAAACTCGTTGTCCAAAGCGGCCATATGAACCGGCCCGCGGCCGCGGCCGGCCGAGATACTTGCTGCGATTAAAAATCGTTACAACTTCCGTTCGTGTCCGAGACTCGGAGCGAAGCCCCAGATAAAAAATATAAATAAGAAAAATAATATAAAGATCGATACGGCGGAACGGCGCTACCTGTTTTTACATAGCGCTTAAGCTGCAATTCGGGTTCTAACAGCTGCTGTTAGATCGCTGGTGCAGACCAGAGAATGGTAGAATTGCCAGCATAGAAGCGCCAGGTTTGTCACCGCGCTAGAGAATGAAAGAAATAAGAAATCACTGTTGACTTAACAGTGAGTGACAAATGAAAACCATACAGACCGGGACAGATATATTATTATGATAAAATCCAGCGTGAAAAAACTAATTTACTCGCTATTATACCTAATTTGTCCCATGCTTACTCTACACATACTGTGTATACTTAGCTATACTTAAATATACTTATACAACTAACTTACCAGTAATTTAATTTACATTTTGGGCTGAAAAATCTTTACATCTATACTATTACAAAATTGTAGCGAAGTCTGTGTATTACATATTTTTTACGTTTCAACAGGAAAATCGAAATCCTTAGAGAATCACTTTGTTGTCCTTGTGACTGTCCGTTTGTGTGTCTGTCTGTATCTACGAGGGCGGTTCGATAAGTCTTTAGCCTACAAAAGAAAAACGAAAATTTTGGAAAAGTGGCGATTTATTTCTCTACATAGTTTCCTTTTAGCTCGATACACTTGATCCAGCGATGCTCCTACTTTTTTAACCTCTCTGAAAAAAAAAATTTCGGAAGCTCTGCAAAATAGGCTTCCGTGGCGGCGATGGCCTCCTAATTCGACCAAAATATCTACTCTGCGAATGACTTTTTCAAATTTGTAAACAAAAAAAAGTCACACGGGGCCAAATCCGGGGAATATAGTGGATGGGGCAGCAGTTCGTAGCCTAATACGACCAATTTGGCAGTGGCGACGGCGGAGGTGTGAGCCGGTGCGCTATCATTGTGGAAGAACCTTTTTTCTTCGCCAAATGGCGCTGTTTTTTCTTCAGCTCGACATTGAATCGACCCAATAATTCAGTATAGTAGAGCCCTGTGCTCGTTTTGCCTTTCTCCAGGTAGTCGGTGTAGATCACACCTTGTGAATCCCAGAAAACGGTGGCCATTACCTTTCCGGCCGATTGGACAGTCTTTGCCTTCTTCGGAGCATGTTTTGACTGTTCCTTGGTCTCTGACGTGTACTAGTGGATCCATATTTTGTCTAGGGTTATGAAATGACGCAAAAACTCCTTCGGATTGCGCTTAAACAGCACCAAACATTGCTTTGAAGTGATTTCACGATTTCGCTTGTTGTTCGGAGTGAGCGAACGCGGCACCCATCGTACCGACAGCTTTCTCATGCCCAAAATTTCATGCAGGACATGACCCACCCGGTCTTTTGAGATGCCTACAGTCTCAGCTATTTCGCGTACTTTCAATCGGCGGTCTGCCAATATGAGATTGTGGATTTTTGTCACGTTATCCTCTGTGGTAGCCGTTTTTGTGGCACCTGGACGTGGCTCATCAAAAACCGACGTGCGACCACATTGAAACTTGTAAACCAATTTTTGATAGTCGCCATCGAAGGAGAAGAGTCACCGTACACTGCATCCAAGCGCTCTTTGATTTCGCTGCGCAATTTTCCTTCCAAAAACAAGAATCTTAACACGGACCGATACTGCTCTTTCTCCAATTTTTGAAATTCGCCAAAACGCTTGCTTCTACACGGAGTCAAATCTAAACTACGAGCCTCATGTGGCTGAAATTTTGTCAGCAGCGGTCTAAAATAATGTATTACACGATGGTAAATTTCCCTTGCGATAGTGGCGCCATAAGGTAGTGAGGCTAAGTACTTATCGAACCGCCCTCGTATATCTGTTAACCCTTAACTTGGCAGAATGTTCTTTCATTCAATATTAAAATAATATTCATACCGTTTAACCCTTATCTTCCAAGGATGTCTAATAGAAACAAACCGTGCGTTCAAAAACTGAGAAATTACCTAAATATTCATATAAAAATATTAAGTTTGCGCTAAAAACTTATATCAATAGGTTTTGTAAATTCTGATGTATCTCCACAGATACATTATCAAAAAAAGGGTTAAGAGTCTTAACTTAAGACTCTTTTTCTCAAGAACGCGTGGGGATAGCAAGTTGAAATTAATATAAAATACTCAAATCAGTGAACTCTAGTGGCCCTAATTTTATTCTAATTGAAGTGAGGTTTGAGATATTGTAGGGTTTCAGAATGGTTGCTTAAAATAAAATCTTTTTAAACTCACAACGGATCATCAATTCTATACGAATTTAAAATAAATTAGTATTTAAAAAGGGCTTAAAATTTAAAATACGTTTCTGATATTAGCAGTACGATGTCAAATCATCATTTTGTAGAATTTTTCTTAGTATGTTTTTTTTTGTACACACTTCACTCTAACACCTGCGAAAGGGTTTTAATTAAATTTAAAAAAGTAAGTCATATACCGGCTTAAATATTAGGCTTTTTATGCAGAGAATGTAAGCAGATCCAGGAAAAAAGGAAGGAAGTTTCATTATTATTTGGCCTGGACGCATGAAACTCTGTATTTAGGGAATTTTGAATTTGTTATTATATATCTAAAGGAAAATATAGAGTACATATTTTCTAAGCGTTCTTCCAGAAGTGCGCAATTATGGGATAAATCTTTTTACTATCTATTTATTTCTATTTTTAATGGCAATAAATAATTTTATTGCTGCTATATTCGTAAATTGTACCTTGGCAAATCTAACGGCATTCTATGTTCGCAAGTTTGAGTTATTGAAAAATCACATCATCTTGCAAAAGCAGTTACAGAAACAGCCAACTTGTCTTGAGGCTTAATGACTTTATCCTCCGTTATCACTTGTTATTCTTTGTTTCTGATACGTTTATTAATTCAACAGTATAACGAATCTTATTAAAGTTTAATTAACATTTAAAAGTTATGATTTATTACTGAATAATATATTATAATAACAGACAGCTTTTTACAAATTACAAATAGTATACCGTCTGTTTTAACGACCATGTTTTAAAAGTCTTTGTGTAAGGCTGATTATTTATTACTATGCATTATAGTTTTAAATTTAAAAGTTGTCGATAATGTTTATTGATGGAATAACAGCATATTTTCGAAGCATTTTCCTTATAAATACTTGTTTTCAATGCTAAAATATTGATGGCATTTCCATCATATTCCCAGTATCCAATATTTACATTATCCGCAGTTTTGGATAAACATAGCTCCAAATCAGAGATAGGCCAAATGTATTCTGATTAATGATTACAAAATGTAGTCGTATATTTCATTTTGTTGCCCTGTAATCATGATTTAATCCCTTCAAAACATTAACAAGTCATAAATGTGTATGCAATTGAGGATTCCGTAGTGTTTAAAACATAGATGAGCAAAATGCAGTCATATTAATGATGGAGAACGCAAAATTTAATCATAATCGTTTTTCGTTTATCAGAATACATTTTGCCCATCCATGTTTAAACACAGCGTATTTTAATCACATAAATTCTTTTGGTCACATAGCTATTTATAAAATATGTGTAAATGAATAAATTAAAATTAAACGATATTAGTTTCAATTTCATTGAACTAAATTATGAATATTATTCAAAAAATTACATTTTATTGCATGCTTTAGGAAATAACGAGTAATGGAATAAGTAAACAGTTTTATGTAAGTCTGCTATATGTATATCTGTTTTTTTTTTTTATATTAGTCTGCAAAATCGAATGTTGTTTTCTAGGAGTTATTATAACAACATAACAATACGGACATTAAATAAATTGACATAACCGCAAACTAAGCTTGCGCTTGTACTATGGGTACTAAATAAATATATACATACTTATATTCAAGTATACGCATGCGACAAACTATTCAGCTCATCACAGAAAAGCGAGCCGGTAACTGTACTGGGATTCGAACCCAGGGCTTTCATCGTCAACAGTAGGATCATTACTAACAGATCCTCAGGCTGTCGTTATAATTCTAGCATGTGATGGTCGGTAGGATAGTCTAATTTCATGTGTTTAGCTGCGTCCACTAGAACATTATAAATCGAATGGTTCAGACGCTTTGATTCGATACCATCGATAATGGAATATATCTGATTAATAACAGATGGCGATAAGACGAGACGAGATACTCGGTAATTTCACGAGCTGTGCCATGATAATGAAGTGTTCGGACGCGCGGTGTCGTGGTGTGCGTGGGCTCGGCCAAAGCGTAGTATTACCAACCCCAACTAATATTTTCCCCAAAAAATATTCTGTGGAAGAAAAAAATTAAGTTGTCATTGAATAATTTGTAAATATTTAAATCATTTACCTCTTACATTATTGTGTCTTTGAATAAATAAAAAATAATGAATAGTCAGGTTACACATAAAATAATAATATATCGTTACGCTATATTCCTTTCGGGGTGGCTGCGTGCATGGACACTTATATGTCGTGTCCAAAGTGATCAGTAAAACAGCTATTAAAATAAAATAAGTATACATATTATATAAAATATAACCACGTTTAATGGATGTTGATTGTCAAATATTAATTTTAATTTCTGAAACGATTGGAACTTCGTTGCCAGTTTTCCACTATTACCTCTTTTGTTGATTTAATTATCAGAGCTATTGCCTTTAAATTCACCCATTTACACAAGAACCAAGAGATGGAAAAAACGTAAAAGCACCGGTAATTTAACAATGATAAATGACAATTTCACAGACCGAGATCTTGATAGCACTAAGACAACACTACGCGAGCGAAAGAGACAAAATTAATAGCTTATAAGCCTTTTGTTACAATTTGTCCTATGCCTGCTGGGAGCCCCAAATTTAGGGTATAACCTTTAAGTTGACATCACCTATAAAGCGCCGAGTCGCTATGGCGCAGGCCGCAGAGCAAGCATATCAAGTCTGGTAGGTAACTATGCGGCGTAACTCCGGTAGCGGCGCAACAGGTCTGTGCCAGGGGAGAGGTACCGATGTCGGGGGGCAGTAGGAAATCCTTTGCGCACGCACTCACACCGAAAGCGGCGCACGAGTGTGCGCCATCCGGTTTCCTTTACATGTGGGTATTGTGTACTGACGCGATTTGGTGCCTGTGTGCGTGCAAGTCCACCAAGCCGATCGATCAATGAGCTCGACATCGCTTCGGACTCTAGCCTGCATGCAACTCATTGATTAACGCTATGGACGTGGGATTGTTTATTCATTCATAATACATTTTATTTCCTATCTTTAACAATATTCCAACCGGCTAAAACACAATTCGAAGCAATCGTTCTCCAGCAAACAAATGCGAGGTCTCTCGAATCACTAACCAATACGTGTACCGTGTAACCAACCGCTTTTGGGTTCATCGTGTGGGACGATTTCCCTTGTCAGTATCGAATTTAAGTGTCTTTAATTGTGTATTTGAAAACATTACTTTTTAAACTACCCATAGTATTGAAAATTTGTTTAAGTTGTTTTATTTAGCACATTATTTATGTGAAAAACCAGAGTAATAAAATTAATAATAAGTAATGCATTTACATATTGTTAAAATAATAAAACTTTTATTTCCGTTAGTCTTTAGGCCAACATTTGCATGGTAGAAAGGCCATTATGATTGCGTACTTTAACAAGTTTTCACCATATCAAGTTCTCGCCAGCGTGACTCGGCGTTTGTCGATGGACCCTTGTATCTCGAAAATCATCTATGTTCGTGGAATGTATTGTATTGCCAATCATTATACACAGCAAACAATAAACATGCACAATACACTACTAATGTTAATACGAACCGAGGGCCACAGTGATTTACTGACAAAGAAGATTTTAATGAAGGGTAAAGTAAAAAGCACTCGGCATCAACGAGGGTGCATGAAGGAGTGGAAAATTATTTGAAAGCATAAACAAAACGTTGCATTTTACTATATTTGCCTATACGGATATGGAATCTGTGTAATGATAGATGATCAGAACTTGGTTAATAATTATTAGAATACTGTTGACATATTCGTTTTATTTAGCTGGGATCATAATATATATTTATGCCCACTTACAATAAATAGATCTATCTGTAAATATTTACATAAACTAAGTTACGACGTAAAAGCAAATAAAACTAACTGTATCTAAACCTTAAAAAATAAAGTTAAAATATGTTTACGGATAAATAAACGAAAAACACTTTTTTGCATATGTTGATTATACAAGTTCGCCTATAATGTAGGTGAGTAAATAGACACACCTCACGACTATTTTTGTGCAAATATTATCCGCGCATTTACGTTACACTATCCACTATATCTATCCACTAGTCTTAGCACAATAGTCTAAATACTGTACACCTTATTACAAAATGGAATTACGCTTAGTACGGATTTACGCAATGTTAAAGTGCGTTATTATGTATCAAAGATATTATAATTTTCATAAATATTATTACAAAATAGTTATTGTTACTATAATAGTTATAGCTGTTTTTGATAACAACACAGCTTAATGATATTGTCGTATTTAGTTAAATAATAATTAATTATTATAATAAGATTTATAATCCTATCAAAGTAAATTTAGTAATAGGGCTGTGTGAAGCTGCCACACAACTATCACAAAAGTGTTTTTGCAAGTGGATATATGACTTAACTCTGACCACTCAATGTTCGAGTTTTTACGAGTTTTACTTCTCTAATTCATATATATTTTTTAATTTCCAAATATAAAAAAGCAAGCATCATAGGGTGAAAATCCGTTGATAGCCTCCGTTATCATGTCGACCCACATATACCACCACTGAAGGGGCTAAGTATATGAGTAATGGATATACAAGAGTTGATCTCAAAACGCGACAGGCCAAAGCAAGTTACTAGGACGGTCTTTACACTAGTGTACTTTGGTCGTGACCCAGTTCGGATAATCGCCCTACTGCAATAAAAAATTCGAAATGTAAAACTAAAAAATCTCACTCTTGATAATTACGAGTAAAGAATAATTTTATCATATACTTGCTCACTTATAATTATTACACTATTATTTTTATTTATTAATTATACTGTTATAATATACCTAGTATAACTTAGATGTACACATTAAATTAGCCAATATAAAATTAAGTTATGGATACAAACCATTTCATATTGATCTCTCTAATCTGCGACTACAAGTACTACAGAGAGTTCAACTTGCTTTTTTATTTCTGTCAAACTGATTTTGTCGTACAAATGTAGATTATAAACCAGTTCACATTTCTATTGCTCCTCTATAATCTTTTTGATATTATTCATTCGCAATACGCATGGACAAAGCTATAAGCCAATAAGTAAGCAATAATTTGTTCATCTCGCCCGTACAAACATTCAAAAATATAAGCATAAAAATATTAATATTCGTATAGTTGAAAACTATAATAATTATTATTTTATGTTAAAGAAATTTTAAATATTTGTTCACTCTCTTTTTTTTTAAATATCTCAGAGTAACAGAATTTGATCCATAAAGATGTTATAGAGATAAATCGAATTTTGTAATAATTCCTAAGACTGATTTCATACAGAACATAACATATAAGGTTGTAGTTATACAACATTGGTTACGGCAGTCGCGGGAAGCGGTCACTAATTGCAAACACAGCCTACAAAGAATTCGTTTGTTTAAAGACTGTTTACATTTCTTTTGTATGCCAGTGAATCTTAAGGATTATCAACTTTAAATATTTTAAAATTGCAGCTATAGCGTGTTAATATTATATTTTAAAATTTAACATTGTCAATATGTATTTTAGGACTCAATTTTAAAACTATATGTTTTTATTTTCGATTTACCTAGAAACTACGGCAATATTATTACAACCATTAAAACAATTAAATAGCGAATATTGTAAGTCAAAAATATTGTGAAGAATTAGAACTCCTTTTAGAAGGATTTTTAAACAATGTAAATGTCATTCGTCGCCTCTCTGTATATTTCTGTAATCTGCAATTAAGCAATTCCATCTCTATGATGTAAAGATTACAAAAATAGCCACTTTTACAACTTATCAATAGTATATTCTGTTACAAAAGTATAAGAGAACACATGAGCTCAGTTGATATGAGGACTACGCTAGAAAAAACAAATTTTCGTTAGTGTCATAAATTTCTGAATAAAACTTTTATAATTTATTTAGGGTACCTGGCACCAAATATATGAGTATAACATATTAATAGATTTACCTCACGCCGATTACCTAAAGGGACAGGCAGAGCAAATAAAACGCCATATATCTCTTTTTGCAAGCTTCTTTTGCTTCACATTCATTAACCCCTTCGTACACTCTGGCCGATTCCACGTATCTGACCATACCCTTCTTCAAGCTCTCTTTAGTTTGTGTATGTGTGTCTCGACCGGCGTCAGTTCTTAATTTCACTTACATTCATATCGTTTACCTTTTTTGTAATTATTTCATGATTCGTGCTCTCCACGTGTTCGCGCCAGCAAAGTATACCTAAATGCATGTCAGAAAGTACATACGTTTACCTGATCAATTATATCGGAGCATTTACATGCCTAACCACTGTACAGCTTACACGGTCCAGTATTTAGGCAAACCTATACTTACATGCTACACTTAACAAAATCTAAATAATTAGTTGTCGTTTGTTGCGTTCTTTATTTAGGGTCATAAGACTTTGTAATCGTGTCAGAAATGTCGTTACTGGATACGGACCTTTAGGATAGCTAGTGTGGGAAGGGAAGCAGTAGTGGGTTTGGAATTTGCGACGACGCCACGACCAGCTCATGGACAGCACGGGCGACGCACGCGTGGGAGGCGCGCCGGTGTCTGGTTCGCCCACGACACCGCACCCAGCCGCGCCGACGACACTGCGGCTGTATTCGCTTTTTTGTTATAGTACGGTAAAATAACTACACCATTATCATCACGAAACCATTATGGAATTGATATTTTCTGATGCAAATGAAATACTTTTCTCTCACGCATCTCTGTGAATCCCCGCTCAATACGTCTTTGACGCTCTGGATAGGTTGTAGCGTCAAGCCGTTTAAATTGTGAATAATGCAGACGTCACTGAACGCTTAGAGCGTCTGCAATTGCGTAGAGATTTTGCTTTTCTTAGCATATTCTATCGTTTTCATTATGGCAAGTGTTCTGTGGAGTTGTTTAATCCCATTCCACCTTCGCCGTTTCACAATAGAACACACGAGCTAGGTTGCGACGTTTTAGCGTTGTTTCTATTCCAACAATAACTAAAAAGATTTTCAATTTTTACCTCTCTGTCGGGTCATCAGATTGCAATCATCTAGCAGCAAGTGCATTGTCGTTCCCCTCTGGTATTGGGGGCTTTAGGAGAAGTGTGAAGAGGCTTTTGAGCAGGATGATATGGTCACGGCGACTATCAATGATTAGTCTCATGTAACTTAACAGTTGCGGGCAATTTTTGGACTGCGTTGTGTGTGTGCGTGCGTGTGCGTGCGCGCGCGTGTTGTGTGTGTGTGTGGGTTTGTTAACGTCAAGTATAGTATAACCAATTTGGCTTCTGGTATAAAACGTCGCTTCATTCCAATGCTGACCATCGGCCTCCCCTTAAAAGATCTCTTCGGTCTTCAGTTCTTTTCATCTACTTATTGCATTTCACAAGTCATCGCTCCACATTACATTTGTGGATTCGTTGCCTACACTCAAGAATTCGTCTGTTTTAACGGTCATCAGTTCTTCGGTATATGTGGCCTATCTATCACCACTTCAGTTTGCTAATCCGGAAAGCTGTGTTGATAACTTTGTCTCTCGGATGAATAGATTTCGGATTCACACCTTACCTGCTGGTAAATATGGTGTAGTTCTATAACGATAGCGCTCGTCAAAGATCAAGTTTTCTATTACAGTCACTGATGTTACACTCTCTGGAATAAAACACAATGATGTCTTTAAATAAATAAACAACTGAACGTATACGAAGTGGGCCCAAGGGTGAGTTTTTCGAGAATGTCAAATTGTATAAAGAGGTTGATCAGCTTACCACCGAATAGCTTGAGAAACATTTACTCCATATATTTTGACGTTAAAACCGTAAACTGATTCCAAAAGTATACTCGAAAAAACTCGCACTTTGGCTTCAGTACCACAAGGCAAAGTAACACTCGTTTATTGATAATGCTAATTGGAAAATACAAATGTATGGAATTGGCATATCGTGTCAGCGCGACATTTTGGAAGCGTATGTCAATCTTATACATTTTGGAGCTATCATTTGGCGTGAACACTAACAGAAACGATTTTTGTCTAGGTCCCCCAGATTCCGAAACGCGACAAATCAAAACGAGTTACGATTACGGACTTTGCAGCCATGTAACTAATATGGCCATTCGGCACCTATGCCATCGTTGTACATACATTTTGCCATTCATATTTCGGAATAGACTTCCACAGCGCTAGTTGGTGCAGTAGATATAGTGAAAAAAAAGCCTAAAGTAGGACATCTACATAATTGATATCTCTTTCCGGTTCTAGTGTTTACAAACTGTTGGCGCTTCGTTGAGAATGTTCTTTGGTAATTGTTTTCATTGAAGTAATTGACAACATTTAAAAATCCTTAAAACAATAACACATTATCTTTGTTTTCGTATTCTGAATTCAAAAATGTTTCTTAATTTAGACTGGTTAATTTCGCATAAAAGCAATAAAAACGAAAAAAATCTATGATCATGTCGCCATATGTATGAAATTATTTACAGGTGTCCCACTTGTGCATAATAAAGTAATACGCATAATTGTCGTATTTGGACGAGTAATAGTTTACCTACTAGGTGTAGGTGTGTCTTGCAATACTAGGACTGGTGTCTTGTGCCTAAAGTAAACAAACAACTGTGACAAATTAGTTTTTAATGGCTTAGAGCTAAGTAAAGGCAAACGATCATACAAGAGGCGTCGTTCCGCGTTTAAGTCAATTCGAGGTGCGGTACTTCAATGTGGAAATTTTACATAAAACAACTAACTTTCGTATAAAAAAATATGATTTTCCTAATTTACTAATTTCGTTTAATATGATGATACACGTGCGTTAATATAATAAAATATTGTAAATTGTCGTAGGCAGTATATTTTATTGCACTATCTATACTAATATTATAAAGCTGAACAGTTTGTTTGTTTGTTTGTTTGAACGCGCTAATCTCAGGAACTACTGGTTTGAATTGAAAAATTCTTTTTGAATTGAATAGACCATTTATCGAGGAAGGCTTTAGGCTGTATAACATCACGATGCAATTATTAGGAGCGAAGAAATAATGGAAAATGTGAAAAAAAACGGGGAAAATTATTCATCCTTGAGGTCTTCCATTGCGTGCGCTGCAAAAACGGTTCAAGATACCAAAAATATATGTAAGAAAGAATTATTTCTCTTGAAATGATTTAAAAAAATGTCCGGGACAGTATATGTCTATCTTTTAAGATTAAGTCACTAGAACCGTTTTTATGGTAAACATATTTGGTCGAAATTAATGCATTATTTGTTAAGAGTTGTATCAACGTAATAATATTAATCTTTATCCAAATAAATGTGTTGTTGATTAAGAGTATTTAATTGTGAACAAAATTGTCTTTGACATCACTTAATTTCAATGAACATCTTAGAAGATATTACAAAACCTTATATAGCAAAACAACGTTTGCCGGATCAGCTAGTTTATGAATAAAATTATTCGTAGCGTAAGAAACTTCGTCTTTTACAGAAGTCTCACGATACTTTAAGTATTTTTATCAAAGTTTTCACGAGGCTTCCTTACATCCTTGATGACTATATCATACTCATGAAGGATTTCATGAGTTTTGACACTAATTTGATTGGGCAGCAAGTTATTATTTTTGTATTGACAATGGATCTTCCAGAGCAATATTTGCTCCTTCTAAAAAATAGTATCTCAGTGTTGTTCATAATAATATTGGGACCATATGTTTGTAACAAAACAACATTGTTTTGTTTATTGATAGTTAAACTATTCATTCTTAGGCAGTTGTGAAAATGCATTAGTTTTAAACGAATAAAGAAAAAAAAAGAAGATTTATTTGTGCTACCTACCGAAATCTACCAAAATCAATTAGTTTGAAGTATAACATTTATAATTAAAATACCTTATATGTTACGTTATATGCAACATTACATTAGGGATGTAATGGAGGCAGTTTTATCGGAACCGAAGTCTGAGTCGGAGTTTTTAAATTTGATTTATCGGAGTCGGATTCGGAGTCGGAGGCAATGTCAGTCACAAGTGACGGCGGAATAAAATAGTTTTATTAAGGGACAAATAAAAACATTATTCAGTGAACCTTTTTAATTAGAAAGTGATAAATTTACAAATACACAGACAATAAAAATTGCTGTTTCTTATTAACATTTTCATAGTACTGTGAGAAAGCGATTACCTGAGCTACTGGTCGCGTAGTCCACGACATTTAAGCGCAAAGTGGATAAAACCACTATTCTATGTCTGCTCACATAGCGTGATAGCGTGAAGATATGTTATTAATTATATCTTAAATTTGATCCCATTTTAATATGGTGCAGGATTGATACATGTATTCGAAAGTATAAGCCAGAACTTTTGAATTGACAACAGCATAATCCATTTCCCTCTACATCTCCCTCGTGTGTAGACAGATGTTCAGGATCGAGACTGTTTCCAAGCGTATATCAGGTTTTTTTTTTGATAGCCCGGGGGATATTGTTGACGGACCTCAGGGAGCTTTTTGGTTGTTGGACTTGCACCGACTAAAACCCCCGGGGTCACACAGCGCTCTCGCCTGGATAAGTTGGGCGGCACGCTCCCTCAAGCGCATCGCCGGCGTATATCAAGTTGTAACACAACACAACGCAACAACACAACACAACCTAACTTGGGCAAATAAAAGCTGTTGTTCACAAAGTGTTGGATATATCAGAAACCGTTATCATCCAGTGAACATTGTCCAGTGAACAAATTAAATCAAATTTGCTGCAGGGTTGTTTTTTGTGTTAATTTCTATTTTACTTAATTTAATGTAAATGTAAAATAAAAAAACCTTTTAGTAATAAATTTAAATGTACATTTAGTTTTAATTTAATCATATTTTTTTAATCTAAATTTAAAAAAATGTCTTCTACAAATTAAGTAGCACTGATTGTTTGATTAATTGATATTATGTTTCAACAACATATAAAGTAAAATCAAATGAATTGACTACAACAGTGGTGGTGACCTCCGATGAATACCTCCGATTAAAAAGTTTCGGAACCGAAGTCGGAACCGAAGTCAGAACCGAAGGTGTAATAACGATCGGAAGTTCCGACTTATCGGAGTCGGAGTCGAAGCTCCGTAACATCCCTGCATTACATGCCGAGGTAACTAAAACCAAATACACACATCCAAAAATATATTTTTGAATGTGTGTATTTATATGTAACCTATATACACAAAAAACAGCTTGATAGTAATTATTTATCATTAGCTTTTGTTACATAACGATAAAACTTATTTTCCGTTATCGATAATAATAATAGTTAGTAGTAATAATAGGTAGTAGTTAGTTAATAGATAATAGTTGGGCACATTAGTACAACGAACAGTTCTTCGTAGCCACACAAATTAAGTTTAACGATAATAAAATAAAAATTAATGTCTTCATTAAACATGAAACTGATCACAACCGGCATTAAAAAATACCACTATAATTATTTATTACTATGTTCAATTAGAATTTAATTTTAATGAAACTTATATTACATTTAATACCGTAAACATATAATTTTGAATTCTTACATAAATCTTAAATGCTCATAAAACCTGAGCATGAGTAAATCTATGGGCACTTGATAAAATTTCAAAAGAATACAGTTAAGGAGGTAATACTTCATTGAGGTGAAATTAACATCTGGTTAGAAGAGCCTCGTAACAGGAATCACAGGAGATATGTACCTTGTTCGAACGTCCGTTGTAATGAAGCGAAACTCTTGATATCTGGGACGTCTGATCCGATATGTGCCGAAACAGACGCGGCATAGAGTGTAGTATCAAATGAAGTCGTTAAGGCATTTAGGCCGTATCTAAGGTAAAAAGTGATGTCATTGGCCTACGTTTTACGGACCATCTACTTCGCTCTGTCACAGCTACTTTTGCTTTTCGACCGAACGTTTTACATCCTGAACGCGCACGTCATAAGTTTGGTATTTTCTAATCACATGTTACTTAAAGGAGGAATGCTGCTATTTACGTAGGAACACATTATTCACGTCAATGTTCCAGAAAAAAAATATCGATTCAAGTTTTGTAAGCATGATAAAATAGTTGGTTTCCATACAACTGTGTTTGACGTTTTTGCTAATAAGTAGAATGAATAAACCATTAATAACTAGATAAACTGACCATTTACTTTGATCTCTTTGTTATACATTGATACTTACCACTGTAAGTTCAATTGTAAAATACTGAATAAATTTCAATTTACATGCAATTATATAACAAATTTAAAAATTTCGTGTTTTGTATTCATTATAAATACTTTAACAGGTTTTATGCGCGAATTAACTTACTTTTAATTATGGTTCTACGTTTCAACCAAGTTACACAAGCAATGGTCACAAGGAGACTGACTCACCATAATTAAAAGTAAATATATTCGCATATAAAACCCATTAAAGTATTTATAAGTTTGTTATATTTCCATCAGACCCTAGTACATTTGAAATGTCGTAATAGACGAAAGAGCGTTACCAATATTTACCAAACATAGCACAAAAACACATTCCGAAAATCTAATTAGAAACCATGTTTATTTTAGTCTAAAACGGTTTAGGTCTTGCATGTAATTGTTTTTAATTTCTAAGTGCTGATTGGAAAATCAAACGAACGGTTTAAAACTTTGCAATAACATACTTAGAATCGTTCAAATAATTGATTCGATTTTTTTTTAAATATCTATAGTTGGTTTCAAGCTGTATTCTAATATTATTTAGGATTACCATATCTAATTCTGTCAATCACTTGTCCAATATTTACCTTTTAAATAATAATTATATTATATTAATTCTAGTATCCTTCTTTAGTAATCAATTATATTTTAATTAGTTGCCTTTCTGGTTGCAACATATTGCTAAAAAGTAGTAAAATAAATACGTTCAAATAAGCTATAAAAAGTAATTTCCATATTCTAAAATATGGGTTTTAATTTAAGCAAAGGCTTTAACAGTGTTGAAAGTCCGTTGTTACAAAAATAAACTTATTTCTTATATAACACTAGCTGATCCGGCAAACGTTGTTTTGCTATATAAGTTATTGTAATATCTTCTAAGATGTTAATTTATATTAAGTGATGTCAAAGACAATTTTGTTCACAATTAAATACTCTTAATCAATAACACATTTATTTGGATAAAGATTAATATTATTACGTTGATACAATTCTTAACAAATAATGCATTAATTTCGACCAAATTTGATTACCATAAAAACGGTTCTAGTAAGTTAATCTTAAAAGATAGACATATACTGTCGTCGACATTTTTTTAGATCATTTCAAGAGGAATAATTCTTTTCAACATATATTTTTGGTATCTTGAACCGTTTTCGCAGCGCACGCAATGGAAGCCTTCAAGGATGAATAATTTTCCCCGTTTTTTTCACATTTTCCATTATTTCTTCGCTCCTAATAGTTGCATCGTGATGTTATATAGCCTAAAGCCTTCCTCGATAAAAGGTCTATTCAACTCAAAAAGATTTTTTTAATTCGAACCAGTAGTTCCTGAGATTAACGCGTTCAAACAAACAAACAAACAAACTCTTCAGCTTTATAATATTAGTATAGATTCTGAACACTATATTAAATACTAGTGTATTTATTATATTAGCAATAAAATATACTTTATAATAACTGAGTTTAGCTACTGCTTTAAAACCTTTGCCTAAGTCAAAACACGTCTTTTAATAAGGCCGAATTTGTTTTCCGTTTGAAATGTTACGTTGTGAAACAGCGTCGATTTTCCACGCTTGCCCATTGCGAGTCGCGAGTATGGTGAGCGCGGAGTTTCGACGACGCGGACGGACGGACGGACGGCCTCACGGAAGGTCGACTGCCTCGCTCCGCCCGCCCGCGCGCCTCGCATGCGTGCCCTCACCCGACCGCTATGTGGAATTCATATAATTGCCTTCAATTAAAACGAGAATACACGAATATCATCTTTTATACACCGACGTAGATAGAGTAACTGTTCATTAATCAAACAGTAGCCTGACTGAACGATTTCAACGGTGACAATGCGTTCTATCTTCCCAGTTATCAAAATATAGACGCAAATTCAGTGTTATACAAACAGAGTGCCGTGTACTAAATAGCCATATGGTCTGGGTACGGCTAAGGTCACTAACGATGACTGAATGCCATGAATGAACCGAATCGTGCGCAATTGGAGACTATTGAATGAGTTCCTACATTCATATTTAGCGTTGTTTACGCAAAATAATCATTTCAATAATAAATTTATCAATGTTATCGCGTTATTAAGGCTCAGTGTACACGTATCATGTCAAATTATACCTATAGACACGAATGTAAATAATATGGTTAGCTATTGTATTTAGATTATGTACATTGTACACGACTCTACCGAGATTCAAACCACGTGCAAGCGTGGGCAGTTTAAAGTTTAGACTATGAATGCTGGCCACATACTCGTCCATACAATTTTGTAAACAAAACCAGTAATGTAGGAAAAGTGTATAATATTATATTGTCTTTACATGAACTTTTAATTTTGTTTTCTGAAACAATTTCTTACTAAATTGAAACTGTTGAAGTGATCGAGAAAATTATTTTATGTTTTAATAAAGTCGTTAATCTCCCGCACCACATCTACCCACCCCATAAAAGATATAGCGTGACAATATTAATATAGCAAAAAAAACATTATGTTAGGCACCGCCGAGTAAAGTCTGTACCAAAATCAACATTGTGATGGAGGATGAAATAGTAAATTGGATTACTCGAATTAAGTAATGCATGAGGCAAACTAATAGTATTTGGCAAGCGCACTCGCTACTACAACTAGTAGACAGCAACGCTTGCCGAATGAGCACAAATTACGCATACGTGGAAGCAACAACGCAACGTTCTCATTCACGTTTCTTTTATCTGTGGCAAACATCCGGTATTATTTTCTCAACGCGCTCGCGTCGTTAGTACACTAGTATCAAACAATTCTGGTTCACAGTGCGATAATATTAGACAAACAGCACTCTTAAATGAAGCTTTTATCAGCTCGAAGAGCTCGCAAAAGATGATAGTAATGTTCAAAACAATATCACTATCAATGTTAAGTAACGAAATGAGTTGTTTCGTAATATACCTATATGAATGAATGAATAACAACGGCAGATTAATGGTGTTGTAAAAAATATACAATCTGTTTTAAAAGTATCCAAAAATAGTTTTAATTGACGAGTAGCGTCCGACCGAAGCTTCAACTGTGGTTTCGGTATTAGCCAGCGTTTGGCAAGTTGCAAGGTATTTTAATAATCTCTAGACCTTTTTTATGTGCTATAACAAACAAAAAACTTTTTAAAGTTTTAAAAATCAATAATATTACTCACTTTTAGCAAATCATAAATTGAATATCTTGGAATTTTTTAAACTTTCTGCTTTGGATTTAGCTGACGGTTGTTGCAATAGCCGATTATTCGGCTTCTGCAAATATCAACATACAATGTTGATGTAACTACTTAATCAGATCAGTCTTTATTTGACGCTTGCTAGATACGTTATTTAAAATTTTGGCCGATTCGAAAGTTTTCTTGAATGTGGCCGAAGCGAAAGCCGCAGCTTTCAGATGGACACTATTGACGATACAAAAAAAAAATTGTGAGAGAAGCTTATTTACCGCATGTATGCGAACTAGTGCACGTGCTCAAATAATATAATGAAACCGCTAGTAAGCACTACTCTATCATAGACAACGTGTTAATTAGTAAACACATGTAAGTAAGAGTTGTCGAACTTTTTTGGAGAAAATTATACAGAAAACTTAAACAACTGTGCGGTTTTCTAGGACCTTCTTGTCGCATACTTAGTTGTGGAATATGCTTTCAGGCGCAGGAATGAATAAATATCTTCTAGGTCCGCAGCGCAATAGTGACACTTGTGGTGCAGTTCATAAGTGACAGTGATCGCTTGCCATCAGCTGAGCTGTCCGCCTGTTTGCCTACCTTCTACATAAAATTAATTTTTATTTTGTATAATAACACAATGAGATGATTACACTGGCGTGGAGTAGTTGAAAACGGCAGTAACTGCGAAGCGACAAGAATCAACTGAGAGTCGCTATTGTTCTGCTAGTCTAAAATATAATATCATGATAGTGGACCTCTAAGAATAAACAACTCTACACATATGATGTAATCCCAAAACCCAAAAGGCCAAAGCAAGTCACTAACGCGGGCTTAATATCCTAGTATGAGGATTTCGATCTAATTGGGCAAATGCCCAACCAAAACTTTACATTCACTTCCAGCTTACTACTAACTTTATTGCACTGATTTTATAGTTTAAGGCTTTTGAAAAATCACTAAGTAATATTAAAGTACTAGACTAACTCTAAGGAGCAAGTTTCTGTCACCACCGTTAGCGTAGACACATCCAAACAATATTACGATTCATGATAACGACGAGTGACACATTCACTCATTGTTCAAACATGATAAGTTCAAACATTGACCGAACACTATTATGTTACGCCAATCTAATCTCCAATACTCTCTTTATGACTCCTAACTTGTCTCAAAGTTGAAAATACCTATAAAACAAACCAAGTTTTGATAATGAAAGACACAATACACAAGTTTTTTTTTATTTATTAGATCTAAATTACCATAAAAAATTGTTCACAATGATGATGATGATGATGATGTCCTAGCCGGTTTCGGCCACGGCGACTGTTTCAACACCGGTTAAGAAATTCGAGGTCCAGTTTTCGGAAACAGTCAATTGCGCAGGAGATATTTAAGTACATAACTGGACGCGCTGCCAGAAAAGCACTCTCTCGTCCGAGCTCCCTCAGGCCCGATGGAAAGGAAAACCAGTACGATCGGGAGGGAGCGGGATGCAGGTTTGGTCGAGTTTTCCCTTCTCTAAATACCTGGTTGAATTGCGGTGTTCAAGAGATACCTTAGTCGCCTTTTACGACACCGCGGCAAGAAGAGGGGGGTGCTATTTTATTCTGCCGGCAGCCACCACGGCTAAATTGTTTGGCTTTATATTGTTCACAATATAAAGACTGCGAAGCCATAATATGTCAGGCTTATGAGCAGCCAGTGAGTTCGAGCAAACAATTAAATTATACAAGAATAGATTACTTTATAAAGTTGATTCGATAAAGTATAAAGACTCTTCTAGTACTCGCTTTGGGCTGTCGAGTTTCGAGATTAGCTTGTGTATATCCAATAACTCATATACCTAGAGACCTTCAGTCGCGGTATATGTGAACAGATGTGACGACGGAGACGGATCAACGGATTTTCATACTGTGATAGTTTCTCTTACCCTCATATGTACTACACTCTGTTTATGCCGTGGTGGCTGCCGGCAGAATAGAATAGCACCCCCCTCTTCTTGCTGAGGTGTCGTAAAAGGCGACTAAGGTATCTCTTTAACACCGCAATTCAAACAGGTGTTCAGAGAAGGGAAACTCGACCAAACCAGCATCCTGCTCCCTCCCGATCGTACTGGTTCTCCTTTCCATCGGGCCTGAGGGAGCTCGGACGAGAGAGTACTTTTCTGGCTGCGCGTCCAGTTATGCACTTAAATATCTCCTGCGCAATTGACTGTTTCCGAAAACTGGACCTCGAATTTCTTAACCGGTGTTGAAACAGTCGCCGTGGCCGAAACCGGCTAGGACATCATTATCATCATACTCTGTTTGTTGAGCCAGTGTAAAAAAAAGTCATTAAGGATGCATCAGACTACGTTTCCATCATATCAACAGAAGATGGAAACACGTATGTATGCGATGTTTGCAGTATGTTTTAGATCCTGTACCTCAATTCTACCTTGAAGAAATTAGAATAATATTGTCTCAATTAATATTGATTCTCTGAATATCAGTCTGATACTTTTGAATAACTCTCATCTAATAACAATATATTCTGTACGTCGCCACAAGATCAAAGCGTTAAGAATTAAAAACTGTCTCTAAAAGAAATTATTATAGATATAACAATTATTTATTAGCTACAACAAACTGGCTTATGTTGATTTATTACCATTAACATTTGTCGTCTAATATTTTGCCGAATTTAATAATTATATTCTACAATATTAATTTTAAATAAACTAAAAGAGCCGCTATATTGATGATAATTTTTTTGAATGACAGTGAAATTGCAGTTTATTTTTAGTTCAATTAATAAAACGAATGCCTATTAAAACAGACGGGATTAATTTAGCCACATTCTCGTACATAAGTGCAAGCAAAGCGGATGGAAAGTGCGGGCGGAGGCGGTTTCCGCTACGAGTTGCCTCCAGAATAACAAACAAAACCTGATTTCTATCGAGTGGGCTAGCGATTGATCCGCCTACCTTACCATGAGAACACTTCTTTAAATATAATTGCAGGAAAGGGACCAACAAAATGCGGGATCACATAATTATGTATTTATAACTCATAATAATTGTTACTACTCTGCTCACATTTATTCGACTAGCCATAAAGTTGTAACCACATTGAGGGATACGTCGAGTATCGAGGCATTTGCCTAAGCACGAGATTGGAAATCATTATCATCATCAGCCTATCCTAGTCCACTGCTACACATAAGCTTCTCCTAATAAGCAATATTGAGAACAGTTATCTCATTCACCCCTTTTCGAACACCATCCGCAGATCATCATTCCATCTTGCCGAGGGTGCCTACGCTACGTATGCCGATACGCGGTCTCCACTCAAGAACCCAACGACTATCTTCTTCGTTCTTCGGCATACGTGGCCAGGCCACTGCCACTTCAGCTTGCTGATACGGGGAGCTATTTCGACATCTTTGGTTTTCTGTTTGATAACTTCATTTCGGATTTTTGCATTCAAAGAGATGCCCATTATAGCTCGTGAGCAATTTAGTCGTAGCTTGTGATTAGAGTGGGAATAACTAGTAAGTTACCAAACAGTAATATCTCGTACTTGGCTAATTCGTAGTACGATTTTTTAAAATAAAATGGAATTATATTTCGTAAGTGAACTTACATATACTTCAAGTTGTCTTTGTAAAGCACCTTTAAAACGTCAAAATAAAGAAATGGAAATAAGTTTACCTTCAGTTTGAAAAGCAAAATACACCGAGATGCTTCGATATGTACAAATACTGGTCTTCAACAGGATTATAATAATATATTTATTGTGTAAAATGCCTACTATTTAATAAACATTTAACTTGAATATCACGTGATACGTATTTGGCTTTAAGCAAATTCATCTTACATATATGATTACGTCTTTAAAACATTGATATGATAGTTTGTGCCAGGTAACAAGACTCCTGTATTATGAAAACTGACTTTGTGTAAGCTCATTGTTTGGGCAAGATTCCGTGATGATACCAATCACATTCCGTGAAGCGGAGCCATACATCGCTAAACTGGAAAGGCGATGGTGTCGATTACTGTGGTCATGCCCATTTGGACCACCCATTGTTTTATCACGATTATTACTTAAGGATACACGCCAGTTAACAGCGTATCATTATAAGATATGGCGGCACTGAAGCGTCAATTAATTAATGTACCTAGTCTAGTTAAATTGTATATAACAAGATCTCGATGTACTCTTTTAAAGCTCAAAAATCTTTTTAGTGCGGAAAACTAAAACGTTTGTATATTATTTCGTAAAAGATATATTTTACGTAGATAAAAAGTGGCTGCAACTATATTCCGCACATTAGAATCTATGCAAACGATTTAATGGATAGATATACATTTTATAAACATCACTTTATAGTTCACATTTATAAGAACTGGGGAGTAAACCAGGTTTTATTATCAAATAAATGTTCCTTACTTTATGTGCATACATATATTACATATATGAGTTATTATTGTGAATTTTAATCAAAATGGACACATTTAATGAATATGGCGAAACTGTAAGATACACGAGTTTTTATTTCCTACTGAACTTTAATCAGGATACATGTCAACATATTATACATTAAAATGTATGTGTTCTAATAAGAATAGAATGAGGTAAAATCACACAACATTCTTTTACGCTACAATAAATATATTCTTATCTTTATGTGTAAACAGATAAACTTAATGTAGGATTACAAAAAAATAAAGTGAGTATTTTAAATAAACTTAAAAGTTATATCGCACAAAATAATATATAACAAAATTTTCAAAATTAACCGTCCTTTTGAATTCTTAAGCTGCAACGCGCAACATAGTAACACTATTAAGTATTATTACCATGAATGAAACTCAGGTAAAGATATTTTTTAGCCCGCCGTTGATTTGTTTCAATTCACCTGTTCCACACTATCAATGTGGTGACACAATATGCAATGTGTTCTTTATTATGCCTTTACGTATTTTTTTTTTGTTTAACAATGGAAAATTAGTAATATTTATAGTTTTAATCCCCGACAAAAAAGAGGTGTATAAACTTAGTGCGTGTAGTTGTGTGGCTGCATAAATGTGGTATATTTATGTGTCTGTTTGTGGCAACGAAACTTCTAGAAGAATAAGCCGATTTTGGTTCAGTTCTTTTTTTGAAAGCTGATTTCATCGAGAGTGTTCTTAGCTATAATTGGAAAAAATCTGGTGAGCTACCTGAAGATAAACAATTTTGTTTTCTGAATTATGTTAAAATAAAATAATATTCTGCACTTGATGTTGCAGCGTTATCTAGAAGAAACAAGATACTCAACTCTTCACCAACTTACAGGAGAAGTATCGTGTTTCTGCTGATTAAAATGGTCTAAATAAGTAGGTTACAAATAAATACATATTACAGTCGGGCACGTTTTATTTCCAGGGGTGAAAGGCTATTTGGTTTAAGCGACATTTTTTGGTGATATAGTAATATACATAAATACATACATATATTCGTTAAAAAACGATGATTCCGAAAATATATATTACTATATCTCCAAAACATGTCACTTAAACCAAATAGCCTTTCACCCTTCGATTTAATTTGGTGGTAATACATTCGTTTATACATGTGAGTCCGTCCGATTTTTCTTTGCTCGTTTATTCGCAGATCCGGATCGGGTGCAGTGTGTACCGCTCTTTATGATGGTTTTTAACAGAGTGGAATTTACTTCCTGCATCTATTTTAAAATAAAATCTTTCTTGGCATATTGACTGACAGTCCATCTGATGGTAAATGGTTATCTTAGTTTATGAACAATTGAGATATAATAAGACATGTTATAGCGATGCCAACCATGTCGAAGCCCTAGCAAAAATCTGTAGGTACTCGGCAAACCATTTGTTTTGCATCTTGCTTACTGTGATTATGTTTTACTTGTGTGTGTGTGTGTGTGTGTATGATTTGCCTAATTGACTGTAAGCATAGTTTTAAATCGCTTTATTTTCACGTCAATTGCTTTTGAGGACACTATTAGCAAGAGTTATTTATTACTATTTTCTTTTATATAATTGGGTACCAAACATGTATGACATTGAGAACAAAAATATAGAACCGAGGTACACAAAATAGAAGTTCTGCACGATTATAGGGCTCCACAGCATGCAAGAGTTGATAGTGTTAACGAGAAAATTGCCCCAACATTGAAATGTCGCCTCAAAGTTTTTTAAAATCGTGTTAAAATGGTAATGTATTTTAGATATTTGTGAATGAATAGTAATATGGATGGCTTGTATGACAGATGTCGCGTTGCGTTATCGCTCGTCCTTGACACAGAGACGTAGCGTATACAACGCGCCTTATTGTAGTTGCAACCTTGCGAAAATTACCGCTTGCGATAACATACCATAGCCGTCGCCGACACCGGCACGCCCCTCCACAGCTTAAATATAGAAGAGAAGTCATAAAATTCACCTCTTTCAGGAAATTCAAGCAGCAGTTGTAAGCTAGTTTATTCCTGTCGTATTAAGAAATCAAATAACTTCTCTCAAGAGGAAACGCCGCCCTGTGATTTGATCTTCAGAAAAAGTTTATTTTAATGGTATGGGTGTATGTAACCGACGTAGGACGAAAGTGGGTGGTATTCTGGTGGCGCGACTCTCGCCAACCGGAAACCTAATTCCCGGATGCGGCTGCGCGGGGGGATCTCGCCGGAAGCTCGGTAAACGAGCACATCCGCTGCCGCCGCCCGCGCCGCAAAATTTGGCACCGCGAGCGCTCGCAGCCCGCTTCCGGCCTCCGTCCCCCGGGCCCCTGGCGTTGCTCTCGCCCGCGAAAATAGCGGCCAACCGCTCCGTGTACGCGGTTCATTCAGTATGGCCGCCTTCCATTCATAAAAAGGCGAGGTGCGGGCGGAGTGGTGTGCGGAATAGGGGGGCGCAGCCTCTCCCGCCGACCCGCACCCTTGCCCGACGCCAGTGCGGAATGTGCCTGCAAACGGAACGGTCGTTTCGTTGGAGCGTAGCGCTAGCGCTCCTGGTTTCCCATTAAAATGTGTATTAGAATAAGTGCAGTGAATCCGCACGAGTTCGGAACGGTTACAAAAAACGCCGTCGTCGAGATCAGGAGTAGAAATCAACGGAGAACTTCAGCGAGGAAGTGAGTAGCGGCCATATTGCAGTGATAACCGCGCGGCGGGCGGACGAGAATCGAGGCCGGTGCGTGGGCCGCCCCCCGCCCGCGCCAGGTGCCGCTCCGGACTGCGCCGGTCCCGTGAACCTTCCCATGGATTTGCGCGTCCAAAATTCGGTGGTTCTACCATATTTTCATGCTCCAGTGGATCTTCCGGCGCGGTTTCGGCGCGGCACTATCCTCCCGTGCTAAGAAATCCTGTGTTGTGTGTTGGGCCGATCGGCCCAAGTGCCCTTGTGTAGCGATGTGTGTAGGAGACGTGACCGTGGTTCGTTCACTCAGTAAGTAAATAAGGCATCCTGACGTGACGGCTCGCCCACCGGTCAAAATTATTCATCCGTATTAAGATAAAACTCGCGGCGAGTTATACTAGCTGGTTTTTTCATGTTGATCAAGTAGTCTTGTGTAGGTTGTAATTACACGAATTGCGAAGAAGTCGACATATGAATGAGAAGAAGTGACGACGACGCTTCATTTTGCCCCGGCGCACGTGCAGCGATCAGCGCTCACAGCGAGAACGTTCTAAACTAACGACTTAGTAATAATACTTTCATTGATCCAAAATTCAAACAATAATAGTGCATACAAAAAGACAGGCTTTTAACATTTTTACATTAAAACTGACTTGCCAAGTTGAATGAGTAGGCATTCAATAGATCTACGTTTGAATACTGCTCAAGTTCATTTGTGTTATTGTTATTTTTTGGTAGAAACGTAATGTTTCTCAAAACCAAAATAACACACGTTATACTGTCGCTGAATACATACATACAAACCTACACACTTTATTATAGCAACAGAATACATTTAGACAACAACTCGTGATAACGGTCGATAAAAACACATACTGTAAACAATCAATATCTTACAAAGTATTTGTGAATCCGAATTAAAATTTTTAACGTCGAAGATTAAAAGCTTGTCATTTGTAAAAGTTCAATGAATCAATAAAGGTTACGCTAATAGATTAACTATAAAATTTACAATAGATAAACGTAACAGAACTGAATCATTAAAATTAATAAAATAAAATTTCGAAAATCAAAACAAGTCGTGAGTAGAGAATGATATTTAATTTAATCAATGGAATACCCAGTTTTTATGAATAATAACATTTTTTGTCAAGCATATGTCATTAACATAAGATGTCCAACGTACAAAATAATATTTTAAAATGCGGTGAAGTATCGCATCTTAAAGGTGAAGGCTTTGTAGGCGCAAAAAGCAAGTGAAAATTACTTAAATATAGATATTCATGTATGCGATGAGCATGATTATAAAAAAACTGGCCGTGATTTGTTACTATAATACTTTACGATAATAATAAATAATCAACATTTACCGGGATAAATCAAAAATTGTAATGTTAGATTACTTTATATCTAATGAGAATTAAGTAACTTATTACGTAGAACAATTGGAAACAAGTTTTATGTGTAATGGTGATGAAACATTATCATATCGTGCAAGAAATAACTAGGTTGTTACAAAAATTATATTTTTATTTAAATGGAGAGAAACGAATATTCTAATATATCAAATTATTATTCTAGCTTGCTAAAATTAAAAACATTTACAGTAAGATATAGTTAAAATCGTATTTACAATTAGAACGATGTAGCTGACACGTCGAGCCTACTGACCTCTTTTTTTACGTTCGCTGGATGGCTTAACTAAATACTAAAATAATACCTTTTAAGTAAATAGTAATTATTGCTTGATGTGTTTTTCAATTATTTACGAAAAGATATAAGAAATCAAACGGTATTACTTGGTTCGAGGCAAGATGATTTATCAACGAATGTGTGATAAATATTTATAAAATTCATACAAACCTTTAATTACATTACTATTCTTATTTACACTAAAACGCTTAACTATTTGTATAATGGTTGAAAGGTATGAATATTACGCAAGGTTTACCAGTATTTTTTTTATAATCTATCGGTCCAGCTTTGCATGGCTGTGGTTTATTTTCAGATTGTAATATCTTCTAATATATTCATTAAAATGATATAGCAACTAAATACATCTGTTTGAATATTCAACACAATGCAGGTTAAAATAGCGTCCAATTTAATAAAACTTTAAGTTAAACAATAAACACGTGAATTCGAGAACTTATAGGTATTTTTAGGATTTAGTGTTTTGTGGTACATGGATTTCAAGAAGCTCTTTATAATTTACCCAGGTTATGCCATGAAAGGCCTCTAAGAGGTCGTTGTAACCACATCAGAAACATTGTGATTTCTTTTTTAATTCAATACAAATATAAACTACACGTCTTTTTTTTTCAAATATGATATTATCTCATTAGCATTTGTCGTATAGTTTAAAAGAAACAACAAACACAATAGACACAAAAATAGGAACTTTTCTTTATACGATGGAAAGATGAAATTTTATTGATATAAACAATAAAATTACATATAATTTCATAAAATTTTAGCGAATTATTGAAACAGCCGGTCTCTTAGGAAAGGAAAACATCATGATGTATGACACAGGTGCTCTCGGGGCATGGCGGCTTCGGGTGGTACCTGTGTCGCATAACCGGTAGTGAACCGGATCCCAGATGCCATCACTGTGACGGATGCCTCAATGAGTCCGCATAGCACGCAGTAAAGGTGTGCCCATCCTGGACCTCCGAAAGGACCGATCTCGTCAGGGTGGTGGGTGGTGACTTGTCGCTGCCGGCGCTCGCTCGCGCGATGGTCGGCAGCGACAGAGCATGGCAGGCGGTCGTCACATATTGTGAGAGTGTTATGGAGGTGAAAGAGGCGGCGGAGAGGGTCAGGGAAGCAATAGCCGGCCCGGCCTGACAACCCGGTCCGTCGCCCACGCAGAACAGGACGAAGGAGGAGGGCCTTTGCTGCAGGCAGGCCTTCCTCCGTAACTGGAAAGACACCTGGGCGGCGCGCTTGAGGGAGCGCGTCGCCCAACTTATCCAGGCGAGAGCGGTATGTAACGTGTTCCCGCATAGCGCTCCAAGACTATTTATGAGGAGAGCGATGGGTGGCACTTTACCCCCTCGTAAACACAGAGGTGAAGCTTACCGAAAAGGCCAGACGTCGTCGCGGGCCGGAGAAGTGGACTCTGCTGTGCTTCCGGTCCCGGGGGTTTTAGTCGGTGCAAGTCCGACACAGGGGGGGCGACCCTCTTCGCCCTTTGAGGTCCGTCAGGGATGTCCCCCGAGTTACAAAAAAAAAAGGAAAACATCATGAGGAAACCCACATGGCATCTAAATGAAATGTTATGTACAAGTGCCCTGAGAACGCCGATCGGCTGCGTTGCTAGTTACGTTGCGCATGACATATAAGCTCAATGTGCGTGCAGCCAGTTATGTATCTCTACTCACCCCGACAGAAATATAGTGTGACGATTTATTATTATTATTTAAAATGATCAATTTATAAATTGAAGAGCGCTTTACATTTGGATAGAATAAGTAAATTATTTTGATGTATATAAAAAATGGATTTAATCTGTAGCAATTTGAATAAATACAAAACATAAGCAGGTAAAACCAGTAGAATCTTTAAATAAGATATAAAATACATTTAAATTAGAAGTGACTATTGACCTATGACTGAATTCGATAAAGTGAATAAAATAATGCTTGAATATCTTTGAAATAAATCACAACGTTGATATGACATTCATTAAAAAGGAATTCTAAAAATAAGTTGTAAAAAAATTAGCAGCATCCTTTAGAAAGTCTATCTTTTTATCTTCTTATCATTTTGAATAAAATAAAAACGGATAGAACAAACATGTTTTCTAGCGGAGTATGTAGTTTCGTATAAACAACTTACATTTTACAAAATACGTTTAAGATTACATAATATGAATTACTTAATTTTATTATTAAATCTTAACAAATTTACAAACTTGCTATTTTTATTAATAAATAGCGTTAAAATTTTTTGCAATCTCGGAATAGAAACAAATATTTTATACAAAATTTCAGAGCAAATAAAAAGCACTTTAACAGCGTTGAAAATAAACTATTATGGCACATTTTCACACAAAACTTGGGTTTTTCTTGAATTCTTACAATCTTTTACTTTGTTCATTATGTTGCATTATTGAAGATATTTTTTTCTATTACAATATTGACGGAATTCGTCTTTTTTATAGTTTTATCTCTTTAACTCATAAGATTACATTTTATGATAAGAGCGACGTGGTCTTCTCTGACGACAATCACATTATCCACTTAGTTTTGTTACGAAAGCATACTGTTACTTGATTATTATAACAATACAATAAACCTGCAGTCGCAAAAATAGAATAGAATAAATAAATAAAAATTAGAAGGACGAAAATAAAAACTGTACATCGAATGGATACGGCGCTAAACACGGAAATATTTATTATTATTTATACATTGAGCAAAGGTCCAAAAATCCGGCTTGATGGACCAAAACGTAGAATTCTTAATTTCTGTATTGTTCTTGAAATTATCCTTTATTTTTTATTAAACTAATAACAAAATACTAAATACGTTGACAGTACTAGATGCTAATATAGCTAATAACTACCTACGAACGTTACCTAATAAGTAATGTTCAATGCGAGTTTTGTCTTATTACAGACCTGCTCATAACTAATTAGAGCTTAGTTAACTGTAGTTTCGCACTCAGTAATTTAATGAATAAATCGAAATATCATAGGTTCCTCGAAATATATAAATTCTTTTTGACACAATAGGAACTTGAGTATTCGCAGAGCCAAGTCTATATTGACAAAATCGGTGACTTACCAAATTCGTTGCCATTCATTGAGTAATATAAATTATAATGTTTTAGTTAAGTCTAAGCCAAGTTAAAGTTGCTTCTGTAAGTCTCAGCCTAACTGTTCATGAACTAGATCGACTAACATTGCAAATTACATTACATAATATACCATAGAATAAAATGGTCATAGCATAAATAAAAATTCATACTGCATATTAACCACGTATATAAAAATATGAAATTATTATAATTATACTCGAAAAGAATTTTCACGTGAAGAAAAAAATTACTAGTTTTATTTTTAGAACGATTTTCTAAATGTTCACTTACTTTTTTATGACCGTTGACGTGAATTCATTTATCAAATCGTAAACGTTTATAATTATAACAAATGCATAGTTTTTCACGAAAACTGCTAATGTTTCCATGAAAGTAGTATAAGTACTATAAATATTATAAATATTAACATAGATATGGCAAACATGAAAAACCACGATGTAAATAGATATTGATATCCTCAGTGCGTATAGTATATATTAAACTTTAAATTTACTTATTCAATGATTCTAATTGTTATTTATACAAAAAAGGATTTTTTTTATGAAACATGTACTTATTTATAATTAAGAATATTTTAAAAATATTTTGCTCTTTATCTGTAATGGACATAAATAAAAACTCCAAGTACCGATTAACTAGTGTTGAAGAACTGATACCACCACGTACATTAATTAAAAACAATATTATAGCGGTATTTATTTAATGTTTTTTGTATCGACAGGTGGAGACGATGAGGGAACAGGAAGGCGACGGCCCGGAGAGCCGTTAGCCGGACTCAATGGATGAGTATGGCGGGCCGGCGGCGCCGCCCCGGCCGCCCAAGCCGGCGGCGCGCGTCCACAGGGCGGGGGGCGCGCGCCAGCCCGCCGTGTCACTGCTGCGGCCGAGGCCTGAGGCAGAGCGTGAGCGCAACGCTTACGTGGAAGCTCCTCGGCGGACACATATCGCTCCCGCTGCCACCGCATCCGCTGGCTCGCACGCGCACCAGCCTCTTAAGCCGGTGACGACGCAGCCGGGCACCGCGGCCGACAAGCGGCGGCTCCCGGCCGACTCTATAGTGTGTGAGGCGTGTGGCCGGTGCCGATGTGAGCAGTGCGCCCGCCCGCGACCTCTGCCTTCACGCTGGCTCTGCGGCTCGTGCCTCTGCAGCGCGGAAGCGTGCGTCGACTACGCGTCATGCATGTGCTGCGTCAAAGCGCTCTTCTACCATTGCGGCAGCGGTGAGGAGGAGGCGGGCGAGCCGTGCGCCTGCGGGCCGCGGCTGGCGTGCGTTGCCGCATTGGCTGTGCCGCTGCCCTGCCTCTGGCTCTACTGGCCACTGCGTGCTTGTTCCGCGGCGGGCGCAGCGCTCTACGCGAGGTGCCGCCGCTCGGGTTGCCGCTGCCCGGAATCTCCGCCCCGGCTCTCCAGTATTATCTAGTCCCGCCGCGTTGTACAAATATTTATTGGTGAGCGGAGAGCTTCGCGGGGGTAGACTCAGTGATCGCTGTGCCTGGCCCGAGTGTTGTGGAGCGCGGGGCCACCGCAGGACGAGAGCCCCGCGCTCGCTGAGTGAATCGTCTACGAGTACCTTGTAAATATAGTTGTATAGTGTGAATGTACGTGAACGTGTCGCCCGAACGTCGAAAGTCTCAAATTTTCTTGAGACCGTTACGTGTCATATGGAAACGTTAACGTTAGTATTTTGGATTCAAGCAATCCAGAGAAGATTAAGAAATGAGATATAAAGCATACTTATTAAGGTGTAGATAATTTACCATTTATTTATTAACTGAATTTGTATTTATTTGTAAATAAAACGACATTATATTATAAATACGAATGTTTACTACATTGTGCTGGTTTTTTTTTTCTTCCCAAATTTTCCGATAGTTAAAAAACTGTAAGAGGGAACAAAATACAAATAAATGAAAAAATTATTATTTGTAAAGACAAAGTTACAGCAAATGGACATTGACCCTGTATAAAAACGCAAGTATATATATTCATAGTACAGGGTTCTGAGTTACTTATGTGTCGAAAGAGCTTGTTGTGCCAGTTGCTGATGAATTACACATGAGTTCTAGCGTAACCCATGTTCATTCCTCATAAACTAATAGAATCGTACTATTTAAACATGTATCAAAGCAACATACAGTATTAATTACCAGAAGCAATTTACAAAGAAACAGCAATTTATATTTACATCATAATAACATGAGTTATTACGACGCAGATATACTTTTATATAATAAGGAAATAACAAATAATTTTAGAATTAAAATTAATATAGGAACTCTGAGGATGTTACTAAAAAAAGCATTAAAAAACTTCTCAGTAAAATATAAAATAAACAAGCATTACCTTATCAATAGAAACAAAATACATTTAAGCAAAACACATTATTAATTAGCAATTTAAAATAAACTTGAACTTTCCAGAAATTCAAAGTATGAGTAACCCTCAACTATTTTTTTTATCTATTTTGTGGACTAACTTGATATTAAATCACATCTGCATTTTCTAATAGCATTACATATTTAAAGTTCAATCATTTTCCTATACGCCTGATACTTTAAATACAAATAAACTAAGTAAATACACAAAACTTTATAATACTGCTCAACAGGTTACAAAATTGCGCTAATTTTTAATTTGTGCCTCTGCAGCTAGCACAAAATCACAAAACATACAGCCTCATATGAAAGAAAAATACGAAAACTTTTATTACTTTCTTATATTTAATTTTGAAACGTATAATTAATGTTTCTAATTGTTACAATAAATATTAAATAGTATGTGTTCAAGTTTAATGACAATGTCAAATATTACTCGTCATTCAATAAAATAGTAACCAGTGGAAAGGTCAAAAGGAATGAAAATAAATTATTGAATAAAAATTGATATCTAATGACATTTTTTTTTAATTTTTTGCAATACGACATCTATATATTTATAGTTAATTATTATCTACTAAATTATTTATATTACTTCAATTATTTAATCATTACAAATTTATATGTTACAATTCTATTTGACAACAAATGTAGTAAGTAACGTATTTTATATTTAGTAATCTGTATCGAAATAGTTCTACGTGATAGATAATTAATAAAATTTTAGTAATAATAGTATTATAGTAATCATGCAAGATTAAAACGTACTATTGTGAACGTACTATATAAGGTTAACTTTAATCATTCTTTATATACACATTTACTGCAAATTATAAATTAATGATATTCTTTCTCATTTTGTCCCTTCAGTTTAAAACTAATCTAACATATCGCAGCAGCCTAAGATCGTTTTAAAATTAGGACAACAGATGTTGACAGCTTGTTGGGAGCATTCTTTGACGGCCGGATGGAGTCTCAGCCTATGTAATTACAGACTGGTTAATGGGAACTGAGTAAAACGTATCCACCTTTGAATTTTAGACATATAATGTATGAGATTATATTGTTTCTAAGATATCATCACTGACTACTCGTATCATAATTGTAGTACAAATGGCTATACATCAATGGCACAAATATAATATCAGTTCAATAAGACTAATTTCGCTTTATTTTTAACGGCAACAATAATCGAAGATCATTCATGAAACGGCAATAATATTGTCATTACGATGTCAGATATGACAATTGACAAACATTTAGACCTCTAAAATGTGATAAAACAAAACAAACTGATTATTCTCTTAGATGCAAGATTTAGATCTTGATATCTATACTTAGGAATACGTATAATATAGAACCAGGTGGTGTATTTGCGTCCGTACAATATGTTTCTTGTGTTTGCTAATGAAAGTTATATTTAGGTCTTGCAAATCGGATGTGTTAGAACTAAGTCCATAGTTACAGACAGGAAAATTATTCGTTTTCATTACTAAAGTTGACAGAGTTTTCGGATTCTAGAAGATCATAAAACATTTTATAAATACGGAATTCCATATTATACCACAGCTACGTCAGTGAACTATGTTCGAGGACTAAAGAGTACATGCTTACTAAATACTATTTGTAGACTAAAAAACTAAAACCAAATTTATGGAATTTTTGAAGGCAAGCTAGAATATAGTCAGTTTATTTTTTGCATAGTGCAAAAGTAACAAGGTCTATTATACGCCATTAGTAAATATTTCTTAAATATTAAAGATTGCCTTTGTGCATTTGACATTATCAAAATAAGCTCCTATCAGATTATTTTACTATTTAGATCTGTAAAATCTTATTGCTCTTTATTTTGGTTTGGCAATGATTACACGGCATTTAATATTAACACTAGATTTATCGAACCAGTCAAAATGACTGGCCTTTATATTTGTCTACGATTTTTTTCTTTTCTAATTTTTTAATTCTGATTAATAATATTTCCGTTACTGTTACAAGTTGTTGATTAATATTATGGATTTATTTTTATTTATAATAAAAAAAGTTACATATTTATAATTAAAGCAAAATTTTTGCCGTAATTTAAGGGGTTTTTGAAAAGCCCTGAATTAGGTCCATAATTTCAATAATTACCTACTAAAAATACTCTAATAATTATAATTACGAAAAGAATATATATTTGAAGCGATAATAAAAATCCTCTTTATTCTCAATTTCAAGGTAATTTCTTATTATTTGTCTGCACTATGATGGAAAAAAACTATACAAAATTTCAGCTTATTGAATCCGATCTGTTTCTTTTATACATCGATTGATTAAAACGTGAATAAATAGTACGTAGCTCAAATCATTGTTAATGTAAATGATATAAATAAATGCAAACTGTAGTCTACTTTTCGATATTTCGATAACCTTCTTTACACCGACACCTATAAAATGTGTCATCCGTGATGTATTACAGCCAGTTCAAACGATATGAACCTTGATTCGTTAAAATAAAAAGTGTACCGTATAAAAATGCGTCGGATAGTTCACCGGTGACCTGTGTTACGGAGAAGATGGATCGGTCGCGCCATTGTCAATTTGATTTGTTACTAGAGCTGCCATTTGTGGTGTGCTCTCACACACTGTGTCGAGTCTCGCTATTTCACTGTCAAATCTGAATAGTTATCAAGCACATTCCTTGACCTATGGCCTGAGATGCATGATGCACCGCTAGTTCGATTGTCGTAGAACTAAAATGTTTATTTTTAATATTTAAGATTCTACTTTCCAATAGCGAGTTTACAAAACAGGCTACTTTTATAGATGAGGGAGATATTCAACATTCAACTCTAATCCTTACTCATATTATAAATGCGAAAGTAACTGTATGTCCGTCTGTCACGTTTTCACGCCAAAACTACTGAACCGTTTTAAATGAAATTTAGTACATAGATAGTTTAGAGCCTGAGAAATGCTTCTTTTTAATGCAAAAAAGCGTTTAAAATGGGGGATTAAAAGTTGTACGGAAATATCGTCACTTTTAGGACTAAAAGCTTGAAACTTATTTTTTAGGTTTTTGATTCGATATAAATAAATATTACATTCAAAGTATATAAAACTTTTATCCTTACAGGTGTAAAATAACATTAGGAAATAGGAGATTAAAGTTTATATGGAAATATATAACTATGTTTGTGTGTTGTGTGGAAATGTGCTCATATAAGCTTCTATTAATACTTTATTTATACCTTATGTATACTATATACTTAAATAATTTGATAAGTTCTTTGCAGTGAAACACTGTAAATAGCTTATTAAAGTATTTATACGTATGTGTCTTATTTATATAATAATGCTGCCCAAAGACACTATTCCACACGGACGAAGTCGGGGACACAGCTAGTTCCAAATATGGAAAAAAATGATAAAAGAAACTTAATGAAACTTAGAAACTTTATGATCAGAAATCATTTACCATCACTGGGTGAACATTCCAAGCTGGTGACACACGCTATTGTATTCTAACGCGTTAAAATATTCCTTAGACCTGTACAATTGAAATATTGACATGACCATTTGAATGAGATTATCAAACAATAAGGAATTGCCGTAAGGTATATGTCTAGTCATATAGATGCACATACTCTTATAGCAAGAGTGCATTCATTGTTTTGCAATAGTCTATAGAAACAAGTTATTAAATATATATTCCATACTATTATTTTATATACAAACATAGGTATATACGACTTTAAGAGCCGCGCCTCTAGTCTCGAATGAAGTGTCGTTTATTGTAATAATAAACTAATTGCACACGAACCTGCAATAATTGGAATGTTTTTTTAACGGTTTTATTTGTTTATACATACTTGGAAAGATATAATAGTATTTAGATATCGTCTAATACGTTTTACTTAGTCTCAAATAGATTTGAAAGGTCCGGTGACAACTTGGTATGGAAAGGCGTATGTTAAGAACTAGCCTCACACTATATTGTGTCCTGTAATTATAGATTTTACAGGTGCTGATGGTATAACGCAATCCAAATAATTACTGTAATTATCGAGGTACATGAATTTGTAAGTCATAAAATATTTTATCATCCTTTAATGATCCTGATGTAACAGGACAAAAGGATTACGTTAACCACAAGAATATTCCAGTTTATAAATCCGTATAGATATGAAAGATACAAACTTCGCTGATTTATTTCCAGAATATGCTCCTACATGCAAAATAAAAGCTATAAGAAAAGTTACATCGGCTAAAGCCACGAGTGCAGACGATAGATAGTGCGACAGGTCATCGGAAAGGAAGTGGCGGCACTACAAACGGGTTATGCTGTCCAGATAACAGTCATTGGGTAATCGTTAAGAACCACAAGCGGCTGCCAACTTATCTCGCGTCCTCGCAGAAATTAGTTATACAATGTAATTTAATTGATAAACAAGACATTTATTAGCTATCGAAATATCTTATACACGCAGCGAGAATAGCTTTTTCTGATCATTCTTTAGTATTTGTATGGTCGCTTAGTGTAAATATCATCTATATTAAATTACTCATGTTAATATCCCTATTTGTTACAAATACGAACACATCTCTCATAAACTTATAAAACAAAAATACACGAAAAATGTTTGGTAGATACATCTATCTATATTTCATCAAGCCGGTACCTTATTAGGGTAGGCAGGGAGAATATCATGTTACCTCTCTCTATGTTCGTGAACCTCTTTCGCCTCCTTAATATTCATAAATGCCTTCATGAAACTCTCGCTGACTCCGCATAATCCGGAACTTATGTTCTATCAGAACTCTTTCTATTTGGAGGTAAGTATATAATATTCATTAAGAAAAAGTAGATTATTAACATTAGACAATTCAAAAATTGAAATAATCATATAAAAAACTAGATATAGCCCCGCAGCTTTACTTACATTTATTACGCATTATAAAAACAGTAGTTAGCTCCTAGATAGGCTTGTTTTCTTATGAAAAAAATACTGAACCTTTAAAAATCAGCGACTCACCTCATATTTCTTAAAGAATAGGTTTTAAAAAATGTATTGATGTACGTTACATTAAGTTAAAAGTTCCTTCCTATATTATTTTATAATCTATACTAATATTATAAAGCTGAAGAGTTTGTTTGTTTGTTTGAACGCGCTAATCTCAGGAACTACTGGTTCGAATCGAAAAATTCTTTTTGTGTTGAATAGACCATTTATCGAGGAAGGCTTTAGGCTATATAACATCACAATGCAACTATTAAGAGCGAAGAAATAATGGAAAATGTGAAAAAAAACGGGGAAAATTATTCATCCTTGAGGGCTTCCATTGCGTGCGCTGCGAAAACGGTTCAAGATACCAAAAATATATGTATGAAAGAATTATTTCTCTTGAAATGATCTAAAAAAATGTCCGCGACAGTATATGTCTATCTTTTAAGATTAACTCACTAGAACCGTTTTTGTGGTAATCAAATTTGGTCGAAATTGATGCATTATTTGTTAAGAGTTGTATCAACGTAATAATATTAACCTTTATCCAAATAAATGTGTTGTTGATTAAGAGTATTTGATTGTGAACAAAATTGTCTTTGAAATCACTTAATTTCAATGAACATCTTAGAAGATATTAGGTCCTTACATATGAAATTGGCGTTTTTCGTACTGGCCACTTTAATCACAAATTTCTCCTCTTTGGTAAGGAATTCCAAATTCAAATTTGTACAGCTATAGACTCATGTATTTGTGCTTCGATGATCGTCATTCATTTGTTTTTTTCTTCTGTTTTTTTCTGTTTGCGTCACTCATTTTACAAAATGGAAAACTTAAAATATCGCATTATTTACGAGTACGAGTTCCGCCGTGGCACTAGTGCTGCGGAAACAACTCGAAGGGTGAATGATGTGTATAGCGGTCGTGTTGCAAAAGAAAACACAGTTCGTTTTTGGTTCCAACGTTTTCGTTCTGGAAATTTCGACCTGCAGAACAAGCCCCGTGGACGGCCTGAGACTCAAGTTGATAATGAAGTGTTGAAGGCTATTGTGGAAGCGGATCTATCGCAAACCACGTCCGAGTTAGCTGCAGGCTGCGATGTTAGTAATAAAACTGTTTTAATTCACTTGAAGCAAATTGGGAAGATTAAAAAGCTTGAAAGGTGGGTACCTCACGAATTGACTGAAGCAAACCGGCAAACGCGCGTCGACTGCTGCGTTACATTACTAAACCGGCACAATAATGAAGGTATTTTAAACCGAATCATTACCTGTGATGAAAAATGGGTTCTTTACGATAATCGGAAGCGCTCAGCGCAATGGTTGCATCCTGGCCAGCCAGCCAAATCCTGCCCCAAGCGAAAATTAACCCCAAAAAAGTTACTTGTAAGCGTTTGGTGGACTAGTGCCGGTATTGTTCATTACAGTTTTCTCAAATCTGGCCAGACTATTACGGCTGATGTCTATTGTCAGCAATTGCAAACCATGATGGAAAAGCTAGCGGCTAAACAACCTAGGCTGGTCAATCGCTCCACGCCACTGCTGCTTCACGACAACGCTAGACCACACACTGCGCAACAGACGGGTACTAAATTAGAAGAGCTTCAATTGGAAAGTCTAAGACATCCTCCGTACTCCCCGGACCTTGCTCCAACAGATTACCATTTTTTTCGAAATTTGGATAACTTCTTGCAAGGGAAAAAATTCAACTCCGATGGGGCAGTCCAAATCGCCTTCAAAGATTTTATTGATTCCCGTCCGACTGGTTTTTTAGTAAAGGGATCAATGAACTACCTATGAGATGGCAAAAGTGCATAGAAAATAATGGTTCATACTTTGATTAATTAAATATATTATATTAAAAAATATTCGACTTTTTGTTCCTCCCATACAAAACGCCAATTTCATATGTAAGGACCTAATATTACAATTTTAAAATAAATAACTAACTAAAATGCCCAAAATAACTATTCCACGCGGACGAAGTCGCGGACACAGCTAGTGATTAAATAAACATTACCCGCATTGTAGAATATTAATCGAAGGGACTTTATTATTATCTCATTTAAGATTCTTCGCGTCAAACAGGCACATAAACCGTGTCCGCTCTACGAAACCATAAATCGATTCATTCATATAGGTACAACGTTTCGGATCATCAATCAATCCTTCATAAATAAAAGATTGGGTTCAAGCGAAGGAAGTGACTTCCACAACGGATTCTGACGTTATTTACAATGCTTGAAATATTATTTCATAACTAAATGCTTTATTCTGATTAGTAAATACACCCATCTATACATATAACAAAAAAAAAGAAATGTTAAAACTATATATTAGCTATATATCAAACAATTGATTACCATCGACTATTAGAAGTCTTCTTATACAAAATCTTATAATTACAGATGATAAAAACACAGTACAAGGCAGTCCAAAAACAGACAGCAATTACACAGAAACATACATGATAATTGCTATAACCATGCTGATCAGGAATAGAGTATCTTAAAAAAAATTAATATCATAAGTTCAGAGGTTTGAATACGCTGGTTGGAAAATCATTCCACAGCTTAACGATAATGCGGAGTAGAGTTTGAAAACTTTTTAAATATTTGACGAGACACCAATTGTCCACGTCTCGGAAAGTGGAGTGTGGGACACTCAGAGGCCAGATGGACCGAGGATCTGTGAAATGCAGTCGGATGTTACTGGATGTGATTAGCCCAGAACAGACACCGACCTTTAAGAACGGTTTATGATCAGCAGTAGACAGTTGTGGGCGGAAATGATGACGATGAATTGTTTATTTAAATTCTCGAGCGTAAAATTGTAATTGTTACTTTTTACTTAAATAGTTCTTCTGCCATCCTATTATCCAGCAATAAAAATGATATAAATAGATTTGTCTTTAATCTTAAGGCCAAACTGAAGGATATATGGTATAAAATAGTAGTTACATAAGCATGGGCGTAAACTTAAGAGCACTGAGATCGTGCTGTAACACCACTGTGCTATCGCCTCTCGCTTGTTCAATGAAAGCATGATGGCGTGAACTAGGCCCGAGCGTGGGTTGACCAGTGTCTCCAATTTCTGACAAAATTTCTCTTTTCAATACTTAAAAATCCCCTTAAAAACCATAAAATGTTTTATAGACATGTGCGTTATATTTTGAACATTAATCGAAAATCATAAAATCAAACGCCTATTGATTTAGTTCGTCTGTTTCTTTTTTAATAAGTATATGGTTTGTTATATATTTATTGCATTGTACTCCGAATGAAACCAAGCAGAATGTAAAACATTGTTTTACAAATACTAATATAGTATAATATTATAATAATGCTTTGTCACCTATACTAGGTACATTACAGGTTCTTTAGGTATCAGAATAATTTCTCCTATTTCATTGATTTTAATTGCCTTCAAAATAATAATAAATCTTCAATTACAAGCAAATTAATAGTTCAATAGTGTGTAAAAGCGTTTTAAAATCTAAGGAGCGTTTCTGAAATTCGGCTAGTCTGAAGTGATAACTAATGTTTGTAAGAAATTAACTGAAAATTGTTGTATTACTCTCACAGTTATTGAACCTAATTCATGACTTGATAGTGATTGACGATTAATGTAATGTGGGCCTAGCATTGATAACAATTAGGAGACAATGCAAGTACGGCTCTTTGTACGTGACAGCGAAGTGTAAATTCCAAGAGTCGGATGTGGCGGTGTATGCCGGACGCGCGTCCGTCCGGCGCCCGTCCGGCCGGACACCGACGATGCCGAGATATGAACCCGCTGCATCCGGCAGCGCGGGACAATGCCAGCCTTATTACTGGAATGCCACTATTCAACCGTAACACATTCCGAAGTGATCTTTAATTACACTAATTATTAATTGGTACCAAGCCTGCGTATGTTACAAGCCGTACTAGAGTTTTATTATGATCCTTAACTCGCTACAAGCCGAGGCTGGTGATTCATATCTCTCCTAGACCTGACGTGCGGTATGTCTTATTTAGTCTTCATCTGTGGTCTAAAGAGCCACCCCTTAGGACCTCTTTGTTAGGCAATATGTAGGACCCAATGGGTAGCAGATTTTTCATGTCTACTGTCCGGTAACCGTAATAAAAACAGAGCCAACATTTCTCAACATTCACCTACGCGGATAAATAAGTAATGATGACGGCGAGCCCTTGAATAAAAAACCGACCAAGTGCGAATCGTATTCGAGCACCGAGGATTCCGTGCAAATAAACAATAATAGCACTAAACATGATTCTAACGAAAAGATAAACTGGACTGAAGAATAAACTTAATTTTTCCGTTGGGAAAGTGTAGTCGCGGACAGTTTACCAAGTGAAATAAGATATTAACCGCAAAAAAAGTGATGAAAAGTCGATTTTTTTATGATGACATTTCTTCTTATTAAATTTCATAATTAATTGGTCATCAGAAATATTTTTTAGTTATAAAGGTTTTAGTACTAGCATAGTTCGACGAAAAATGGTCGGCTTTATAGTTTCTTACCGCAAAAATTACATCGAACAGCGAAGTGGGTGTGAATGACGTGTTTCGTTTCGAAGTTCATTCATACTTAGAATTGCGTGCGAGGTGCCCCCACTTTCCCCCCTCTTAGGTCTACCCCAAAGACGTCATGTATCAATACCAGTCTGAGCTAACGCTTGTTTCAATTTATTAACAATTAAGATTTAATTTCTAAACTTAGACTAGTACAAGGTGTCTCAAAAGAAAGTTCACATTTAAATCTTTTTTTAAAAGAAAAGTCTTAGCTTTATTGAAAAAATGTTTATTTTATATTGAAGTACACTGTTTGGGAATTTATTTTTTAAAAATAACATCGTCCAAATGTAAACCGTTGCGCTCTCGGCATTCATTTAGTCGGGCACTAAAATTGCCTATGACAGCTCGGCAGGTAGTCTCCGTGATGGCTGCCATTTCATGACGGATATTTTCTTTTAATTGTGCCAGGGAAGTCGGTTTATTAGCGTAAACTTTTGATTTGACATAACCCCACAGGAAAAAATCCATAAGCGTTAAATCGGGACTCCGTGGAGGCCAATTTATGTCACCTCGCCTGGAGATTAATTTGTTCGAAAAAAATTCTCGAACTCGAGGCAGAGATCTGTTGGACGTGTGTGAAGTTGCTCCATCCTGCTGGAACCATGTTCTTTGGTTGTAACCAGGAAAGTTTTGCAGTTGGGGTACGAAAAACTCGTCAACCTCTCCACATAACGCTCTGAATTCACTGTGAGTGTGCGTCCCCTTCCATCTTCAAAAAAGTAAGGGCCAATAATTCCTCGCGCCGACATCGCTGCCCATACGGTGACTTTGGGTGAATGTAGCGGTTTCTGATGTTTTTGTTTTGGGTTGGTTGCACTCCAGTAACGACAATTTTGCTTGTTTAAATGCCCATTCGGGTGAAAATGGGCTTCATCGAAAAACAAGATGTTGGTGAACGTTGGAAAGCGCTCAATCATCTGATTTACAAAGGTAAGCCTCTGACCAGCATCTTGAGGCTTCAGTTCTTGCACTAACTGAATTTTGTACGGGTGCAGCTTTAAATCTTTGTGTAAAATGCGGCATAATGAAGATCTGTGCACATTTAAAGCAACAGCACGCTTCCGAATCGAGAGGTTTGGATCATCTCGAATAGACTGAGTAACACTGTCTACGTTTTCGGCTGTTCTTGATGTTCTTGGCCGCCCAGATTTTGGTTTTTCCAGAGTTGACCCAGTCTCTTCAAACTTCTCAACCCATTTTGCAATGAGTTGAGTGCTAGGCGCATCATTTAAGTGACGAATATGTCGAATACTGCAGAATTTTCTAAGCGCTACAGTCGCCGAATTACCGTTTTTGTAAAACTCACGTACGCACAACGCACGGTCCGCACCAGAGAAACGCTCCATAGCGACTAAATTCCCAAGAGCCAGACTACCGACTGACATACCCCCCGCGCCCCTCAGAATAGTTGCTTTCGCGTAATAAGATAAGCAAATGTGAACTTACTTTTGAGACACCTTGTATTTATTTTTGATATCCTAAAAGGTGGCAATCAAGCTAACAGCCCGACTGACAGAAAGTGGCAAATGTAGATCATAACCGAGTGGAACTCTAGAGGGTTGCCAGCGGGCTTCCAACCGTAAAGGAAAATAGGTAAAATAAGAATTTAAACTATATGTCGTGTCCAATTGTTTCCGTATAGAAAAAAACATTGATCCGGAATATTTTAAACAATAGTATTAACGTTATATACCTTTCGGAGCTTATATATCGTGACGAGTAATGCAACTGATAGCCGTTCTCAGGGCACTTACACATGACATTTCTATTATCGTGCGGGTTTCCTCACCGGTAAGCAAATGGTGCCTACCAACGACCATCCGTGTTGCACCGCATAGGCTCCGGTCCCTCATGTACTAGGCCCCGGCAGACACAATAAATGAAACACATATTGTTTTCTTTTTTAATTCACTTGATTTAAATGATATCTTGTATGTTTCTGCTGGGTCTTGTTTCGCTTATCTTATAAAGGGTGTTTTTTATAGAGGTATAGAACTTTAAGTTGCAATAACACAACGATGGATTATTCGATTGACATGAATTTTATTTATATTTATCTTGTGGCATTACATTTTAAATATGATTTCTGGCATATGACCGCCACAGCTGGCGCGGATGTAGTCCAATCTGGACGTTCAATTTTCGAAAGCTTTTTCCAACATTTGTGGCCGTATATCGGCAATAACACGGCGAATGTTGTCTTCGAAATGGTCAAGCGTTTATGGCTTATCCGCATAGACCAATGACTTTACATAGCCCCACAGAAAGTAGTCTAGCGGAGTTAAATCACAAGATCTTGGAGGTCAATTCACAGGTCCAAAACGTGAAATTAGGCGGTCACCAAACGTGTCTTTCAATAAATCTAATGTGGCACGAGCTGTGTGGCATGTTGCGCCGTCTTGTTGAAACCACATCTCCAGGACATCATGGTTATTAAATTCAGGAATGAAAAAGTTAGTAATCATGGCTGTATACCGATCACCATTGACTGTAACGTTCTGGCCACCATCGTTTTTGAAAAAGTACGGACCAATGATTCCACCGGCCCATAAAGCGCACCAAACAGTCAGTTATTGTGGATGTAATGGTGTTTCGACATACACTTGAGGATTACCTTCACTCCAAATGCGGCAGTTTTGTTTGTTGACGTAGCCATTCAACCAGAAGTGCGCTTCATCGCTAAACAAAATTCTCTTATGAAAATCGGGAACAATGGTAATCTCGTTTTGGGCCCATTCGACGAATCTACGCCTTACTTGATGATCGTTTGGCTTCAATTCTTGCACGTGTTGGATTTTGTAAGCACGCAAACCAAGATTCTTCCGCAAAATCTTCCATAAAGTGGATGGACACAGATCCAATTCCTGTGCTCGATGGCTGATGGACACCTCCGGGTCTTTCTCAATGCTACGCTCTACAGCAGCAATAGCTTCTCCTGTACGCACCGTACGGCGTCTCTGGAGATGCGAGTTATCAATAAGAGTAAACGTGGTGCGAAAACGTTCCATGGTTAATCGAATTAACTGCTCTGATGGATGATTTTGTCGACGATAAAATGGACGTAGTGCGCGATACGTTTTCCGCACAGAACCATTATTTTCGAAATAAAATTGCACTATTTGCAAGCGTTGCTCAGGCGTGAGTCTATTCATGATGAATTGCCAAACCAAACTAAGAATAAATCACTTGACAGCTGTTAAATCGGTCGCCGTCTTGAAAAGTAATGCCAACTTAAAGTTCTATACCTCTATCAAAAACACCCTTTATATATGTTGATGATATTACATAATCATTCGTAATACATCTGTACAATCGTATAGCAAAGACAAAAAACTAAAGAGCTAATGAACTACCTTTGTTAATAACTATACTGTAGACAATCATAATGTTGAGTCGATGTGTAACAATCTAATTAGTGATATAACTAAATAGGTATCCAGTAGACTCAATTGTATCGAATTGTTACTCGCCCCTCGCTTGTTCGAATCCGACGTGACAGGATGAGAAAATAGACTAAAAAACCAATTATTATAGAACTGAATATGTTTTTTATAAATTAGCATTAAAACATTAGTCACGCGTTACACTGGATATGAAATTCCGTTTATTAAGATATAGAATAGATAAAAACTACAATACAATACATAAATGAGCACAAATTCTCTTTTCTTTTTGACGATTCAAAAGTGCTTGAAAGCAGGTCTATATGAAGAAAGTTGAAACTAAAGGCTCATAGATGATATCCACCATTTGTTGATGGAATGTGTCCGATCTGAATCTGTGAGAGAGGCGTTTGTGAGTGCCTTTGCTCTGAACAGACTTGACATCGGGATGTTTAACAAAATCTTAACAGAACTATTATCTGATGAGGCGTCTGACTTTTTCAGATCAATGGCACCATATGTAATATGTTAGGTATTTTTGTATTAGGGTACGATGTGGCTGACATACGTACACACGTAAAAGTCCCTTAAATAAATAGAATAAAAAAAAAAGAAACTAAAGGCTTGAATCGTCCAGTTTATTCGAAAATTCTTTATATTCCTTTTGCGAGCTCGCATTCTCTTCGCAAATAGTGGCAATAGCAGTTATGTATTAAGAGTATAATAGAAATGTATAGAGTTAACATATCAGTCTAATTATCTTTCTGGAGAAGTTTTCCTTTACCGTTAAATACTTAGTAGTGAAAATAGCTCACAGCTAGTTTCCTAAAAAGCTGTTGAATCTATTTCCCACCCTCTTTATTTCATAAAAGAACCATGTACGACAAGTTACTAAGACACAGTTCAACAGTATCTTCTATTTTGGAGAGAATTAAATTGTTCTTTAACTCTTTTGCAGTCTCAGGTAGGTAATGTCGCATCTGTGGTGTTTATTCCATAGGTTTAGGTTTCATACGAGCCTACGCTACTACGTTCGTCGGGGATATCAACCGGAGGATGGGGCCGGGGTCCCGCAGGGGCATGTGGGCGGCGTGAATGCGTGGGCACTTAGCGTAGGCGAATCACCAGCTATGAGCGCCGATGCCAACTTTGCCTTACAAGAATACTATATATACTACTATATATACTACAGACCTTAAATCACTGGCCATCGCAGAGTGTAATTAGGAGATAGAAAAATCAGTGCTAAAACCAAATCTGCGACATCTTTTCTCCAGGTTTTAAAAGTAACATTGTAATAAATAATAATAATTTACCGTCACGTTATATCTGTTTCGGAGTAAACAGAGTTTAGAGGAGGTTGTATTCACATAACATTGTACATTCAACAGCTACAAGTTTAATGTTGATTTATTTGGCAAACGTGGAGTGAGACGGTAAAGTAACGACTTGCGAAAAGTGGCTAGCTAAGAAGAGTTGAAAACCAAGTGCAATGGCACTTATTAGGAGAAGTCTGTGTCCAGCAGTGGACTGAAGTGGCCTGATGATGATGACCCTTAAAAAAGTATTTATTTATTTACAAGAAAACAAACAATTATGATACATTAAAAACAATACACTGAGATCAATTAAATTTTCACAAAATGCTAATAAAAAAAATATACAAAAAGAGAAATTACTTGTTGCGATAAAGATACCAATAAAAAAAAACAATTGTCTCGATAATGTCCAGGGCCCGTATTGTCGCAATTGTTGAAGGTAGTTCAGCTAACTGAACTGCTTCAAACAAGCTAACTTGTTGCTCTCCTCATCTTGCACTTATCCTTAGACAATGGTAACTACTTATTATCAGGTGCGAAGTCAGCCTGTTTGCCGAGAAAAGTTAAAAAAAGCAGTTTGGTTAAGGTCGGGTACGCTCGGCTGCGCATGCGACGCTCTCGGCCCTGCAGGAAACAGGAAGTGGACTAACCGCGGGCTTCCGCTCCCATTCGCGCCGCTTGACTCCCCGCACCGTGCCGCGGCGCACTGTTTCATTCACAGCACTTGTGTTTTGTGCTGATCATGTAATATATACAGTGTCTGATCGAAGCTTCGGCCTCATCTATACCAATAGCTACAATTTGATAAGTGTTGAAGTAACTTTAATAATCTCCACACGTTGTTTATGTAAATCTAATCTTTAGCTAAAACCTAGTTTCAACTAAAGTTTCGGACTACATATTGTCTATGGTAGGGCCGTTTTAAACTTAGTTTAGTGCCATAAATCTTTTTTATCTGTCTGGCTTGACTCGTCAGGCTTACGGAACGTGTTAGTGATGTATGTAAAAGTATCTAACTAGTGTATGACGATAAGTGTTATTCTGATTTGTAACTAGCAGGAAGAAGCCATCTATCTATAAAAATTATATCTATAAAAAAACATTACAAATTTTAATTAATTTTATACGTAAGTTTAAATTGCTATAATTGTATTAAAAAAAAAAAGAAACAAAATGTATACAAATTTTATTATGTACTAATTAAGCGTATGGTGCATAAATGGAACTAAAAATTACATTAATTTTTTACACTGGCTCGATATAGTGACTACTGTGCACCTGATGGTAAGTCGAGTATAGTCCAACAACGAAAGCGACTATCAAAGGACGAAAATCCATTGATAGTCTCCGTCGTCATGTCGGCCCGCATATACCACGACTGAAGGTTTCTAGGTATATGAGCTACTGGATATACAGAAGCTGATCCGAAAATGCGACAGGCCAAAGCGAGTCACTATGACGGTCTTTAGATTTATGTACTGTGGTCATGACCCAGTTCGCGCAATCGCTCTATCACCAAAAACGACCGTTGAGCTTTACAAAAAAAAAAAAGTAAAAAATTATTATACATATATACGTTTATCGACGTGTCGCAGGTAGCCAGCTCATACTTCTTGTTACCGACTCTTATGACCCCACGACACAGCTTAAAACGGCCCTACTATACTGGAGTAAATGTCGTGAGCTTTAATTTACATAGCTGCCCTCGTGCGGAAACGCGACCGTAACTCGAGATTTGTTTATGAAACATTACTGTCGACTTGCTCTGATGATATTTAATGTTCAAACGATCGCTTATGGTCACACATAAAACTATTGTTTTTTATTTTGATATTTACGTAATATAATTTTATGTCATTCTTATCTCCTGCAATACAATATCCATTCCTGCAGGAGGCAGAATTTTATTATTGAATTTTATTATTTGTAAACATTGTTTGTACTTTTCACGTAAATTTATTTTCTTTCCGTTTTTTGAATTGACGAATGATTAATTTCTACCTACACGAATTTTGCTCTACTAACTTGTACTTCTTTCGTTCCAATAATATAATTGTGCAAAAAAACATGTTATTATTAACTACAAGAATTGTTTCTATGAAAAAAAAGTCTTTGGAAGTTCGAATTACAATGTTAGAATTTGTAGTATTTCTGTATTGAGAAATATGTTGATGCTTGAAGTTTAATTAAAAGAAATAATGATGAATGGCCCCCGTTTTCGGCACAAGGCATAATTGCATTCCCTCTCTGCAACACTTCAAGCTACAGTACATCCCACGAATTGACGTATTTCAACTCTGCCAGGACCATACTCCAAGTATATCTCAGTTGGCGAAACTTTCTCATTCCCTTCGCACTGGAGTAGTGTAGATTGGAATCTATAGCCTGCTTGGGAGTGTGGAAGAATATTATACGCAATAATAAATGTTACTAATGAAAATAATGATGTCACAGCATTTGTAAGTAGAAATAATCAAGAGAAGGCTAACACGACTCAATAAATGCTGGAAAACGCTATTACGTCACTCCAGTAAGTATTACCAGGTCCTATGCACCCAAATTAAGCTATTGTATATCTTATCTGTATGCCTAAGAGCACAAAATATCACAGCAAATTATACTCAAAGGGAAATTTAATGCGTGAAGCGATGACGCGTTTGGTTGTGAAATATTTCGAGACTATCAATAGATGAAACGGTCTGAAATTGCGATATATTTTTAGATACAGTTTCCTTTGTAAGGAAAATCGAAAATTTATTGTTCTCGGAAAATTATTACGTGTTATTGTTTTGTAAATATTTGAACCGTCAGCGATTTGTACCAAGTGAACGCATTCATTTATGTTACAGAACGAATACTGATTTTTTTAAGATGAGATCAACTTCTATGGGTTTTTAATCACACAGGACTTAGTAAGGAGTATAAACAATAAATTAACACGGATTATTCTATCAATTATTTACCAATAATTTGACTTTTACTAGTAGGTGCGTGGTTTTAGTTTATGTACCGCACATTTTTTTAAATTTTATCATATTGATAATGTTGGAATCAACATATTCGAAATTAAATTTATTTTAATTAACTTTTAATTTGGTAACAGATATACTTATATCTTATGTTACTATATTTTTTAATGAGTTGTATAGAATCTTTAATATATAGAAAATATTTGAAGTATTTATTCATAGATGCATGAATAAATGTCTTCGACGAACAGTGGAAACGGAAATAATGCCTATTATTAATGATTATAATCTGCAGTAGGCGCAATACTAGTTATGATCTAACATGATAGCAAAGGAAACGTCAAGAAGGAAATAATAATTGATGCGAACAGGGAACACGCGTATCCGGCGGCGGAGTGCGACCGGAAGTAACGCCATACGTCTCTCGCTGCACCGGAAGTGACGCGCCCTTTTCTTTCTTCCCTTCTCGAGTCGTACGCCTGCGTGCACCATTCACAACCGTGGGAGAACATCAACGGAACTAAACATCTAATTCATGAATGAAAAATAAAACCGGCAACTTGCATAGCCCTCTTTGTTTAAATAAAAATACATTGTAAACGTTATATTTCATTTGGCAGAGTAATCTGTGTGAATGTATTTAGGAAATGAATGAAATTGATGTTAGGGTGGTTTTTTTTCTTGTAATGGTAGTAGTATAGTGACATTTTTGGTGCTATTTTTGAATGAAGGACGTCTTAAAGTGTCGTAGACGACGGTTACACGTATAGTACAGCAGATTGTAAAAATGTACGTACGTGAAATGTAAATTAAGCGTTAATAGTCTATTGTTTCGGTTTATTTTTAAACAAGTTCCTTTAATGGTGTATATATTTCTTAAATTTAATAAAACAATCAAAATAAAAAAAGCATTATATAAATATGAATATATCCATGAATGAATAAACATGTAAAACAATAGTTTTGTTACAAATTTTATTGACATCTAAGAAGATAATAATGTTAGGTCACAATAATATCAGCCAGCACCAGTATTCTTCACAAGTAATGCTAATTAGTTATTACGTAAATACAAATACGTATACCAGTCTGCAATTAAACGATCTTAAAGACAGAATATAAATACTAATTTTAAAAAGTATGACCGGTGGTCATGGGTGTGGTTTTAGGAAGACACGAATTTGGCGTTTTACAGTTTATTTGCACTTTAAGGCACACCGAACTGCGACGTACACGCACGTACTCCCGCCTTGGGTCTCGGTAGTCGACTCCCTTCCAAGCGTCCCGTGCGCGCGCGCATCCTCTTACCCCGCACGTCTCGTAACACCCTAACGACCCTTAGGGCGACAACTGCGTATCGGGTTACGTCTACATGCTATAAAAGTTAATTTACTTACTAATGGAACAAGTATTTTGGTTAACCTTTGAAATTGTTCACCTATTTTTATAAAAAAGCGAATAATCAGGCGTTGTTACTACAATAACAACTATAAGTAATAATACATTATTATTTATAGACTGTTTCCTGTAGTATATATAATAAGCCCAAAAACTAATTACAGCGACTCTAGGAAATAAGTATTTTAGATTTATTCTAAATTATTATAGTTATTTAGACTAAGAAATTAAAATGACCGAATAAATGCTTAAAGGTTAAAAAATAGTAATTTTCCGGTACAATAAAACTGTGCAGTGGAATCGTATAGTTTTACTGAAAACCCATTTGGACAAGCAAAGGGCACGACTTCACACACACGTTGAATAAAACTGCACGATTTAATTGTAACAATAATAAACAGCTAACTGTTAACAAAAGTTCATAGGTACTATCTAACAAAAACAATATCTGTGGACCTCTAAAAAAGCAACGACAATCAGCTACGCTGCTGGTCAAATTGGGCACGTATGTGCACAGTCTATATTACTAATAATATAACTTTCTAGAGTCAGTTTAACCGTCTATAATACGACTTAAAAAAAAGTTAATCCTACGACAAGAATAAAAAAGGTCCTAGTTCTCTATTGTCGTTCTCCAACTTGGTACAATAGAAGCTGAACCATTCATATTCTGACCGTTATAAGCCATGAAATCCCGCTCCATCGAACATCACCTACTGTGACAAAATTGAAAAAAAAAAACCACAAATTTTATTACAGTCATAAATAAACACGCATCTATAGTTCTAGTGATTTACGTTAGCAAACGGCATGTTTCAATAATTAATGGAGCCGTTGGGCTTATTTGGTATTCTTGTCCACATTAACATTGTCGACCGGTCTTGACAATCTAGTTTTCCATTACATATCAATACATAATTATAGAATAACGCTTACATCCACGTTGTTACGGATACGGGAGGATGTATACAGACTTTTAATGAATCGATATAAAGCCGCCTCCGTATTTGTAGCTGGTGCTGAGAATTTTATATTACTAAGTTAAATTCAATTATTCCCACCAATGACGGAGAAAACGGAGGTTTTGAGTCAAATTGTGGCTTTGGCCCTTTGTCCATCTGTCAGATGCCTATAACTTTTAAGCTAAATAAGATTATGATTTGAAATTACGATTGCTACATCAGTATTCACTGGTGAGTGTTATGCAATCCTTAAGGCAATAGAATACATATGGATAATGAAATTACCAAAAACCCTCATCCTTACTGATTCTGAAAGCGCTCTTGCATCTTTTTCCCAAAATCCCTTTTCATCCAAGCTCCATAACCCTGTTATCCTTGAAGCAAAGGATCATTTGTGTACCTATGAGAAGAGAGGAATTCAGGTAGCCCTTGCCTGGGTCCCTAGTCATTCAGGTATTTTTGGAAATGAACATGCAGACCAAGTGGCTAAGGATGCAGTTGAATGTGGGGATGTTTTTCCTTTTTGTAATTTTTCATATGACCTTGTTTCTTTACCATCTTCCTATCTCCACAAATCCTGGCAGTCTTATTGGAATGAGAGTTCCAGTGCTAAAGGTAAACACTACTCTATGATCCAGCCTGAGATACCAGTTAAACCATGGTTCTTTAAATTGAAATCACCAAAAATAATAACATCTATAATCTGCAGGCTTAGGCTGGATCATGTCTGCACCCCAGCTCACCTAGCCAAATTACATATTAGGAGTACCGCTGTCTGTGAATGTGGCCTGGACATAGGAGACTTTAATCACATATTCTTTTCTTGCCCTCTATATGACAGAACAGCTTTTATGAAATCACTCATAATGATAGGTATTCCTTTTCCATGTCATATTTATGACCTTCTGATTTCCCCCAACCTGAAAATCATTGAAACAATTTTTTGTTTCCTTAACTATAATAACATTAAATTATAATATGTACTTATGTATTTGTGTAATGTATATATTGTATATATTTATATGTACCTACAATAGTTTTGGTTTTTGTGTATGTACTAATCTTTATTAAAATGTGTGTCTTAATAACAATGTATATTATATTTATTTTCAGATTGTCATACATTTCACTGTATTTACCCAAAATTTTTAGCTAGTTTAATACTCGGAAATAAACAGTAACATACTTTGACACTGGCAGTAGTGAAAAGGTTGCCATAAATAAGAGAAGATAAGATAAGAAATTACGATTAAATCTCGAAGAATAGTACGCATGCGCACAATTAAATTTAGCGCAATTATATTAAGGTCAATTTAGCTACAATATAAAAAAGACCATGTGCAACAGGCGTCGCCGGCGGCGCCGACGACGACGATTAAGGATAGGTCCGTCAACTGTCGTTTAAATAAGTTTCACTCCGACGCAGCCTTGAGTTTCTTTCGGCGTTTCTTCTCAAGGTAGTCGCTTCCGAAACGCTGATAGATCACCGTTAGGTTCATTTTTCAACTGGCCGGCCGCCCAAGTCAAGGTCCGTACCCACAGGGGTGCCCTTGCGTAGCCGCCCAACCCATAAATTTCGCTGGCTGTGCGCCCTCTGCGTTCGCCCACCAAGCCCGGTTTTGTTGTAAAGGTCTTTCCAAGGCCACCAAAGTAGGACATGACGAAAAAAAAAAACATGTGCAACAATAATAATATTTTTATCTATACAAGTTTAAAGAAATTCATAGGAAAAATAAATATACTGCGGGCGACGCCCTTCATATTCGATGTTAGTACAGAAAATCTTGACGGGCGAGGCCCGTCATTTCCACTCAAGAGGTTAAGCTACATTCTGTAAATCTTTAACTCAAAGCCGCTAGATATTGATATTGATAGTAAAATAATATACATATATGTAGGGGCTACTGATCAAGTTCAGTAAACAAAATGGCTGTTGTATAGATACTATTATTAATATATCGCAAGTAAGAAATACTAATATCAAAAATTCAAGATCAAAGTTTCAGGTATCTTAGGTACCTGCATTATAGCTGGTGTAACAATTTCTCACTACAGTCTCGTCGGGTTAAACAGCCTTATGGCTACAGCCATATGCTCAACACATTTTACATTAAAAAAAACATATAAATAGTGTTAAGAAGTATATCATGTCGGAGAATAAAATAATTATGGCGACAGTGTATTGCTATCACCACCGCAGTTAAGTGACTGTATTTAAATATTTACTATAGGCGGAGTTGGTACTGCTAAAACAATATTTTTATCCAAAACTAGTTTTCACATATGTCCATGTTTCAAGAAGGTTATAAATAACTTGTTTATATCACATAACCCTGAATACAAAATTAAATAGACGACTTTATTGTTCCAGTATATGAATTATCGACTTTTGGTACGGGCCAAGAGTTTCATCGTAACACCGTTCAAATAGTTATGTATCTTATTTGATATGAGTTTGGATGTCAGTCAGCACATATGGAATATCTGTTTTTAATTTGAAGATACGATATCTGAGTATTACCTTATCCTAATACGAGATAAAGCTTCTTCAAGGATAAAAATGCTTTTTTTCTACTACTTCAAGCAATAATACAAATATCAAGATTTCACATAGGTATTGCAAATCTCCCTTTGAGAGATTATATCATATACAGTATATCAAAATACGCAAAGTACCGATTATATACTCGTAATAACAAATATTTTCGCTGTAAATATTTTAAAGTTACATTACGTATTTTTATACATCACATGTGCACAAACAAAAATTTACTTAGTTTAGGATTTTGAGTGAGAACAATAATGGTACATTGTGTAGTAACTAATGCCTTTTACAATGTTCCCTTTTTAAAGTAACAATAAATATTACAAAAAAAATGTTCTGTATTCAGTATTCACTTACGTATCTAAATGTATAATATAATAAGTTATATCAAAGTAAAATTGTAATCAATACCGCAACCATTACAAAAATAAAATCATTGATAAATTTCTAAATAGTTTGCGAAACACAAAGCCTATAAAAGTATGGTGTGGGCAGCCTTGCAATCGGTTGGCAGCTGCTTCATTCAGTTCAAAAAAACCCATCCAAAACGCCATAAATCCAACTATCTTTATCTAGCAATCTGCTCTGTATTTCTAAAGCAATAAAGTTGATTATTTATGTGTATATTAATTGTTTATTGTAACAGATGCGACTTACCAATGTAAGTTCCGTTAAAAAGATCGCGCTCCTACCTCCGCAGAGCTGTTTCATTAATAAAGTGTATCGAAGTAAATTAGTTTCGTGTCTTCATACACTAGATGTGGCACACGCGAAGGTTGCCTGGCCACGCAACAGTCTCATTTAACTTTTACGACAAGCTTAAAGCACTAATCTGTTAATTTAATTATTGAACTACCTGCTTAACGACGTAGGTAACTAACTAGATATGTACATTTTAAGTTTACAATTGGGTCTGTAATTTACGATATTACGTTATTAATATCCATAGTTATATAATTTTATGATTGTATTTATGAAGACAATTTATTTTATTAACTCTTGCTTGCAAGAATGAGCGGTTTTTTTACGTATTAAATACACCCTGTTAGAGGAGAAAGATGCTTCGTTACAGTCAATCAATCCATGTCAAAGAAGAACTTTGGCAAAATATTAACGTATTAGTATTGTACGAATACGCTATGACTACCGGTGAAGAAAACATCGTGAGGAAGCCCGCATGACATCTAATAGAAGTGTCATGTGTAAGTGCCCTGAGAACGGCGATTATCTGCGCTACTGGTCACGTTAGTCACGACATATACGCGCGCAAAGTGGATACAGCCACTAATGTATCTCTGCTCACCCTGTAAGGGATATAGCGTAACAATATGTTATTATTATAGTATTGTACAGTGCGCTGGTGATATCTGCGATACTTGATACAATTAAACAACAGTAAGAATCAGTCAGCACGATACGTCCTCTCATCCTGGCGTTCACCATCGTATTGTTAACGTGACTTGTCGTGGCTTGACATTTACACACAGATAAATTAATTTTGTATCTGTATGCTACAAGTATGTTTCTGTGATTTACAATATTCATTCAAAAACAAAAGTTCCCGAATGTGACAAAATTACTTAATGGTCTACATTTTTTTAGCACACGGGCTGTTTTTTGTTTGAAATATACACTTTTATTCCCTTTAACGTTAACTGTTATAGACGTTAAAAACCGTAATAATATAGTATATCCGTTTTAATATTTATTTAATGAAAAAAGTTGATTGGAAAAAATTCAATTTAAGTATAGATTATTCTGTAATGGCTTTCTATTGCTCGTAATTCGTAATTACTTTTAAAAACAACTACTCTGTAATCAATTTCTAACAGGCTTTTCCTATGATCCGGTTGTCTGCAATTAGCCAACTAGTTTGAAGTTATTCTTCAAGAAATATAATTATAAATCACTTGATTACACTCCTGTGTGAGAAAATATAACTTGATAGTTATAGCTAAGTGGATAAAGATCATGCGCTCATGCGAAACACAAATGGTCGTAGATTTAAATTCTTATACGTATCTCTGGATTTTTAAGCTTAAGTCTTATCACTTGTTTGGCAATGGAGAAAATCATCGCGAATAAATCTACAAGCTAAATATTAAAAATTGCGATTTTAGTACCTTTACGCCAAGTTCCAGAAAGACTTTTTAAATCTTAATACCTTTCTTAAACTCTAATGAAACATTAATTGTATACTTTATGATTATATAGCGTTTAAAAGCGTTTTAAAACTTAAGGTGCTTTTCTAAAACTAGGCGTAAAAAAGGAATTAACGCTACTCTGGTCACATTAGTCACGAAATGTAAAAACGAAGTGAAAAGTGGATATATATATATATATATATATATATATATATATATATATATATATATATATGTATATTTGTTTTATACCAAATGGTGGTAAACAGGCTAACAGTGAATTTGAAAGAAAGTAATCACTATCTCGTATCATCCAGTGTAACATTATTATATGGTCATAAGCGGCCAACCTTGAAGAAGAAAATTAAACTGGACAACAATAACAAGTGCACAAATTGGTAAGTGAACAACTTTTTAAAAAAAATTATAATACAATATATCCAGAGTCTTTATTCCTTTATAAACAAAGCGATTGACTTTTTCAGTCATAGTAAGGGGTGTCTCAGAATGTTTTTCGTTTTTGAATTGACCAATACGCGCCGATCGCTGGTAGCAGGGTGAGGGGAGTGGTCTCAAACGCTTGGCTGGCTTGTTAAGTTTAGTAGCCATGAATCGTTTCACGGGACCGCAGCGCGCGTTTTGCGTGCGAGCGTTTTATAAAAACAACGGTTCCTACACTATTGTTCGTCGTCTCTACAGGACACATTTTAATTTAACAAGCTTAAAACATGTGCCAAGTGCCAATTTAATTAAACATTGGGTGTGCAAGTTTGAAGAGACTGGGAATACAATGCCGGATAAATCATCTGGGCGCAAAAGGACATCAAGGGCGAGCACGAACGTCGACCGCGTTCGCCAGTCTGTTATGGACGACCCACGACAGTCGTTGAGATTGCGCGCAGCTTCTCTGAATTTGAACAATTCTACGGTTTATCGCATTATTTCGAAAGATTTGCATTTTCACCCATATAAAATTGTTATTGTTCAAGAAATGAAGCCTGATGATCCTGATAAACGAGTCGAATTCTGCAGGACAATGAAAAACCGTTTTAGGAGTTTCAATAACATCTGGTTCTCCGACGAATCGAATTTTCACATCAACGGTCACGTGAATAAACAAAATTGCAGATACTGGGCTACCGAGAATCCGCTAGAACTGCACCAGAAGCCCTTGTACTCACCAAAAGTGGTTGTTTGGGCTGCCATATCAAGTCAAGGAATTATCGGTCCTTATTTTTTTGAGGATAACCGAGGTCGAACTCAGACCGTTAATTTTGATCGATATTGCCATATGATCCGGACTTTTTTGGCTACAGAAATGCAAAACCAGTCTGGCTACAACCGCAACACCTTTTTCCAGCAAGATGGGGCCACTTCTCATGTAACAAATGACTCATTAGCTGCTCTTCACGATTTATTCCCCGGAAGAGTGATAAGCCGCCGAGGAGACATAAACTGGGCACCGAGGAGTCTTGATTTAACGCCTGCTGATTTTTTCTTATGGGGCTACCTAAAAAGTAAAGTTTACAATCCATTGCCACCAAACCTGAACGTTTTGAAGCAAAGAATCACTGAAAAAATCAACGCTATTCCAAGAGCAATGCTCCAGCGAGTGATTGAAAATTTTAGCTCCAGGCTAAATGAGTGTGAACAAGTAAATGGTAAACATTTGCAAACGGTTGTTTTTCATAAATAAACTTCAAGATCTGCTCTTTAATTTAACAATAAATAAAACAAGTTTTAATGGATAATGTTGTTTTTTATTTAACATCAAAAAATGAAAAACATTCTGAGACACCCTTTATGAAAATAAATGTATTTTCTAATATACCTACTTTTCTACATACATATTTGTGAAACTAAGTTCTTGCCCAGCATCTATAGGTTTCTCGGCTTCGTCGCCTACATGAATATACCTAGTTATTATAGAGAAAAAAGTTAATCCGTTACTTAAACGTTTCATGATCGTCTTCACTTTCCGGCAGATGTGTTTAAAGTATATCATCGTGTAAAATGTCCGTGTAAGTAACTTAATTTTAAGCAAAGCAGAACTCAAAAATGTTAATGTAGTATCCCATGTAGGATGAATAAAAATACCACGGTGAATGGAGTGTGGAGCGATTGATAAAATTCAAGTTGGAATGAATAGTGCGTGCATCTGGCGCACCGCACATCAGTCGCCAGGTGCCGCCTCACATCTTGACGATTACGTCTCGGACGGATGCGGGCAAAGGGTAACTCGTTCCTGCGAAAATCGCTTAAAAATAATTCAGCTAGTTCCTAAATAACAATTTCAGTTAATTTAGTATAGTGTATTAATTATTATTTAAGAACTAGCTGTCCCGGCAGACCTTGTTCTGCCTTATTTCTCTAAAACAAAGTCACATTGTTTTTTTTAATGTTAATAGCTTCCCCGACAGATTTTTTAGAAATTGTTTGAAGGAACCTGGCCTTAATGCTATATGTATAAAAATTGACAAATATTGACATTAATATTTAAACGTCACTGATTAATTGTTTTGCCTTCCCGGAACCCGTCCACTAACATTTAAACTTAATAGTGTGGTATTAAAATTCAAAATGACTTATAACGAATTTTTTGTATGAGAATACAGAAAAGTGTTATTTTTAGACAGTTGCAGGGAATTTTTAAAATTTTTCTCTCCATAATAACCTTCCCCAAAATTCATCAAACACAACAAAAAAAAATCAGCCAAATCGGTTCAGCCGTTCTCGAGTTTCTCGCTTATCAAGACATTTTGCGATTCTTTTTTATATTATAGAAGATAACTATTAAGTCTAGACTACACTGCGAATTTTTCATCGAAGTCCGTAATACTTGATACTATATAGAAAAATTCATGGTGAAACAAACTCGCTAACAAGATTGATCAAATTTTAAATAGTTTAGATGCGCCGCAGAATATATTTACACAGGGAAAATTCACAGCCTTAGGCTTTATTATTTATTTAGCTCGTTTATGCTCAATTCTTTGTTGTCTGCTTCTGCTTTAAGGTTGGCAGTGCTATGACAAGACTTCTGGTATTACACTCAGTTTAAGACAATAGCGGCAACATAATAACATCAGGTACACTGTCAGCTTTTTTACCACATTTTGGTATAAAAAGGAGTTTCCAAAGCAACAAGAAACTATAGCCAACATTTTTATATATTTTTTTGTTTTTACTAATTTGTTTTTAGGGTACACTGTGCTTTATTTTTTGGAGTAAAACACCAAATAAACGGTATTAAAACCTGCTGTGGAGTGTAGTTTCTTATCCACACAGTGCGGTTTTACCCTTACACACTTCCAGTGTCATCGATATAATACCATAGAGCAGTGAGGCCATTACAATTCAACTACCTCGTAAAAAGTTTTAATCTGAACAATGAGCCCGGAACTCTATTTTCGCTTAAATTAATTAGTGGCTGTCATTTAATCCGAGGAGTGTTTCTTGTAGGTAGGTGCTACGTTCCCACGCTGCGCCTGCGCCGCCGGAAACGGTACCGCTCCCCCACACCCGGACTCCCGCGCACTGCTGCTAAGCCCCGAATCGAACCATTGCTCACGCTTTCGTATCCCTTCGTAACTAAAAACCGTCTTAGTTACTTAGCCGCGAAACCGTGGCGCGGACACGCATGTGAAATACTCATTCATAATTACCCTCCGTAGCTTTTACGGTTCAATGGCGCTTCCTTCCGTTTTAACTGATTTAAATATTTCGCAACGTATGTAGTAGTTGTTAATGATGATGTCTCAGCTACAACAAAAAATATATATTTTTGTTTAAACATTCTTTTGATATCAAATGCATTCTTTGAAAAATATAAATATACATATGTTAATATTACATGCAAGATTTTTTTCTAAAATAAATTAAATATGTTTGATCTATCAATTTTTTTGTAATTTCTGAATAATCTTAGTATAGGATCCTGGAAATATTAATGAATAAACTATTATAAACTTATAGCTTCAAAAAACAATTACATTTCAAAACAGAAATGATTTCAATGCTTTAGATAACAGAACATAAAATGCTAAAAATAGTGAAACTGAAATAGTATTTCAACATACAATTTCCTAACATTTCTGCACAATTAGATCATTTCACATTTATGTCCATCTCTGAAGTATACATTTATAACTACGAAACTTTACAGATAATAAGTATGTAAATTTATAATAACATAATTTTGTACATACACCAATAACAATATACAGAACTACATATATAAAAACAAATTAAAGTAATTGCTTAGGTACCTAAGCCTATATTATGTTTCGAAATACACACCGTTGTGGTTTCTTGTAACTTGAAATGAACGGTAACTTGTCACCAGCTATGTATGATAAGTGAAGCGTGAAGTCTTAAGCTGAGATTTATAGACGCTATTTTGACTTTTCTTAGCAAAGTTCTCTAGAAATAAATTCGTTTTGACAAAACACTGGATATATAATAGTAACTTATAGTTTTTGGAGAGCCCAGTCCATGTTGACAAAAAACGGTGAATTACCAAATCTTATGACATTCATTGAGTAATATAAATTGTTATGTTTTAGTAAAATCTAAGGAAACTTAAAGTTAAGTCTATAAATCTCAGCCTCAGACTGTTTATTATACTTCAAACGTATCTCTTCTCTATCAATTGTCGAGGGTTCTATTATTTGGAAAAAAACCTAAGTGCGATTGTCTGTTTAGAGATTTTCAAGTACAAATATATCGATTTTAGACAGTGTGTTTGTATGTTTCTCCGTTTATATCACTTATAAATTGCTAAATCAAATTGGAAGGGATTTTCGCGAGATAATACATAAAAAATGTAAGATATTTCACCATTATATAATATGAACTTTTTGTTAACTTATAATTTAATCACGTTCCTTTTTATGAAAATAAGTTTTATTGTTGTCAGCATTTTGTATTGTATTGAATACATTCAGACAATAGAGAATAGCCAGAATACTTTTGGTTTTAAAGGAAGCCGGTTTCTGGGTACCTGATCAGTTTTTGTCAAATAAATTTACACAAAGCACCTTTAGCATGGGTTCGGAAGGAAGTGGACAGATATAAATCAGAATTTTAAGGTCTGGCTAGCGGTTTAAAAATACTTCCGCATTTTTCATTGTATCTTATTTAGGTAGCTTGTATAACTTCTTAAATAAAATCTTTAAAGAATTTCGACCTGGAATGAAAGACTCAGGACTAGAATATTCAAAATTATATTTAAGAAAAAGCGATATATATATTTATTTTATTACAGGCGAAAAAAGATTCGTTCGTTTTGCAGATGTTTAAAGATAGTCTAAAAGTAAAAAATATGTTTAAACTTTACATTTCTTTAGAGTCACATATATGCTGATTCGCCACACTTAATTTTTTCGTTTCTATTTTAATTACTAAATTAGGCAACACATTCTCACTGGTGAAGAAAAAGATCATGAGGAAACCTGCACGGCATCTAATAGAAATGTCATGTGTAAGTGCTCTGAGCACGGCGATCAGTTGCGCTACTGGTCACTTTAGGCACGACATATAAGCGCAAAGTATATATAGCCACTAATATAATATATCTCTGCTCACCCCGAAAGTAATATAGCGTGACGATATTCTTTTTTTATTTTTCCTTTCAATCACCTTTTCATTGATTCTTTACTTGTTTACCTTGTTCCACCCTCTCCCTTCCTTTAAAGAACTACGCGCGCGGGTTTGCGGAGCCACAGCTTTACGGTATGACACATGCCGGCTAGGACTAAGAAGTTCTCTAACTCCTTTTTTTGCCGTGTCGTTGAGCTGTGGAATGGACTTCCGGCAAGCGTGTTCCCACCTTCCTAGGATATGGGACCCTTTAAGCGTAACGTGAAGAAATATTTATGCAGGCCGGCATGATCGCTGTGACTACCGATGGGTTTTTCTTACCTGTCGATAATCGTTGGTGTTTTTTGGATGGCACCAAGCTTAGCATCAGGTGCGGTGCAATCACTGTGTCGTGTCGGAATAAAAAAAACCTAGCATGCTTTTTCTGCTCAGAGTAATTTAATCCAAAAGTCGCCATGATGTTCATATTGAGGGGTGAAAGGCTATTTGGTTTAAGCGACATTTTTTGGTGATATGGTAATATATATATATACATTTTCGGAATCGTTAAAAACGCTGATTCCGAAAATATACTATATCACCAAAAAATGTCGCTTAAACCAAGTAGCCTTTCAGCCCTCGACATAGTCCTATAAAAATATGGACAATAAATTTTCTCGTATTTATAGAAAACATCAGATGAGATAAAATATAATAGTAGGGGAATAATAGACACATGGAATATGTAGTAGTCAATACATCAGAGGTATTCTATTCCTGCAAGCCATGTTACCAATATTTAAAAAACCTTAACTCCAATAGAAAGTATTTTTAATCACATTAAGAACATTAACCTGTCAGTAGAAAATAACAATTTAAAATGACGTCATAAACATTCGATGAGGGTATTTATTACTACAGGCTTTCGCTATGCGGGTGATCACTGATTATTATGCAAGCCTTGGAATTGAATGTTTTAATCAGTGGGTCTCTCTAGTAGTTAGGAAATGGGAACCTCGTAATTATGAAGGGATAGCCGGTAATTTTTATGGTTCATTTAACAACTTCTCGCTACCTTACCTCGTCTAGGTATAAAAGTGTACAGCGGTATTTTAACTCAGAATAAAGGCGCAATAAACGATTTATTCGCAACAATTTTCCTTCGTGTAATAATTAATTATTTCATACGCGACCTGTTGCGTGTTTTATTAGTCCTGACCCAAATATCGAATTTAAATCACGCTGTTTTTTTATAATTCTGGAATATTTGGAATAATATATATTAATATCATATACTAACCATTTTATCGATTACGCGCATCGTATACGTAATTATAACGTTCTTGCGCGAGACTCATAATTTTGTTTCCTTGTGTGTAGAAGTATTAATGTAAGGGAGAGAAGCAAAATTAAAGACATAATTGTATGAAAATCAAACCATCTATATAAACTTTTACAATTAAGATTAATATTAATGAGAATAACGTTCAAAATTTTGAATAACAATTTTTTTTATTATTACATAAATTGTCAAAAAACGAAATTTACCTTTGAGATAATTTACGTCAGTCTTCCAGCTGGACGATCAATTAAGTTAATACTTAAAAGGATATGAGGGATAGGCAGTACGAGTACCTGATAAATGAATTAATACCTATTTTGTCGAATTTTGACCTATATTCTAATAGAAAATCGTTTCATATATTATAATGTAAAGTTTCATATCAATAATATGGGAATTATCAGCCAAATAGCTAATAGGTGTTTATTGGACAAGAGCGTTCCACCATCAGCCTCCATCATCGCTTTACATAACGAGTGGTTGAGGTCAAGTGTATGTAGTAAATATATTATTTTTTAATATTGAAACGACATGGAATATTAATTTTGATATAAAAATGAAAATCAGAATTTAAAGGTGTTATAGATTAAATATTTATTCGTTTTTGCTAAATATACTAGCGAACTCAGCATAACTTCACCCAGATACGATTTACATTCAAAACTGACGGATTTTCAAAAAAACTTTTAAGCCCTATTTTACCCTCTTAGCGGTGGAACATTAAAAAGCCCGACCTCAATTGATGCCTACATTCAAAAAGAACCCAATATAAACCTTTTTGTTTCTAGCTTCAGTAGTAGGAGCTTCACGATGATATGTCAGTAGATGAGTTCAGGACACGTCTTTTTATTGTATAGATGTTATATAGATATTGGTTACTAGCCAAACCTTCCAAATAACCAGCGTAATCGGTAATGGCTCATTTCACTTCTCCACGACACCCTTGTGAGCCGTGACGCCTGTACGTGTAAATGCAGGGCTGGAGGCCGCTCGGGCGACCTTAAAGGTTGTAGTGCGCTATGCGGCCGACGAACTTCGTAACTCGTTATATAAAGTGAAACGCAAACCGACGCACACCGACACATGTTTATGACCACCGGTACTGAAATTTTGGAAAGTCCTCGTTTAAGTATCATATTACGGTTAACTTAAACTAAAAAAACTTAAAACTAAACTTAAACTTAAAAACTTTTTACAAGGACTTGGAGCAGGCTCATGCAATGCAAGTAATAGCGACTAATAGTTATGGGTGATTTCAACGCAAAGATAGACCAAGATAAATAGTATGGATCAGAGGAGGTTCTTACCCGAAAGGGATCCATTAAATAAAAGTGCGAAATGAAAAAGAAAAAAAAAATGTATTTTTTGTATGTATTATTTTTAATGGAATAAAGAGCTATTATTACGGTTGACGATCCTTCTCAAAAAAGAAGGATTTTAAGTTGATTGGAATCACAGTCTTATTAATCGATTTAAAAGAATCATGGTTTAAAAATAGATTATTTTAAAGATTTTTTTTTTTTCGCATTTGTATTTACATCATAAATATAATGCCATTTTATAGAAAAAAGAAAGATACCATAATAACCGATCTGTAATATTTAAAACAAGGTATTATTTAGATAAAGGAACTTAATATTTACCACTATTTTAAAACCGTACCAAACTGTAATATAAATATAGAGATAAATAAATAAAGAAAACATTTATTTCTTAAATTTATTTGTTACTTTAAACAGTTTATAAAAGATATAGATTATGTTCCTAATGCTTATTGGAATGATGTTTTTTTTGTGTAAAGTAAGGTTTCATAACTATATGTGGATTGTAAATATCGATTTTGATTTTGAAAAATCAAATTTTCCATAAATCGTTTTCAGAGCGCCATCCTTACATCATATTTTATTCACACACAGCTTCAGAAATACTCCATAAATAAAAAAAAAGATAATAAATCAAATATTAAAAATTATTTTACGTTTATTTGCGACACAAACTAAGTAAAAAAATAAATAAATAAAGAGGTAAAAAATAAAGAAATAGAAAATACTAAAAGGAAGAATGTATAAGAAATGCGAATTGGGACGTTCGTAAGCTTAATGCCAAAGAGGAAATTTTTGGCGCTGGTTTTGATGAAGGGCATTTTAACACTATTGCGCCAATCGTCACTTGTTTTAGATAATCCAAGATAATCGACATTTTTAATTACGATTCAGCAAGCCTGACCAACACTCGACAATTCCACTGCGACTATATGATTTCGGAGCCTTTGAGCGTAAAAAGGTATGTTGAGCTAGCGCGTTCCATTATTGGCCTCAACTTCAGATTCCATCAGGTTTGGCTGAGGTCAAACATTTGCTTGTAGATAGTTAAAAAAAAGTCGAGTCGTAACAAACAGTCGTGCATTGTCAGAAGGCTTAACACCACTTTTAAACAATTATGTTTCAATGCCACTTTCATTATTCGCACTATGATTTTCTAAAAGTTATTTTACTTGTGTTCTGACTAACAAAGGGATTATAATAAAATAGTATGTACACTTAATTTTACATCAACCGGACTAGATGTAAAAGGACAGCGCTATAAAAAAACACATCTATAATCAATATCTTTCGTCCAAACAAAATAGGAAACGCGAAAATGAATTATGATACAATATTGTTTGATTATGTCGTAGTACGGAATAAGGAAATGTAACATTGAAAAAATATATGCCAATGCGTTTAGATCATTAATTAGGAATAATTTTTTGACTGATACATTCATGTTTTAAATTTATTTATCTATACCTCAAGTCTATAGATAGCTTTTGATTATTTAAGCTGGTAGAAGATTGACTATAATAATTGATCTAGAAATCAGGTACATTCCTGCAACTTTACAACGCGGTATTATTGTACTGTGATCGCGGTCTAGCCGGCTATGATGTTTTAGCACTTAAAAGAAAACGAATAAACGAATATTATTATTATAATAAAACTCACTGAAAGATTGGTCAACCTACGCGCGGGTGCTACGGACCTTGTATGTTAGCGCGCGCGTGTCCGCAAACAAAGCTCGCTCTCAAGTCTCTCCCCCCTCTCACCCTTTCTTTCCCCGGCCGTCTTCAACCCTAGCCAGCCTTCACAAATAATAAGCAAATACACTTTGTTCCCTTAGAATTTTGTTTTGTTTTGTACCACTACCGTCAGAATGTAACCGAAACTTTGACTTGTTTCTCGGCGCACCTGATCGGACGTTGGTTTCCACATTTTTTAATTGAATGTTTGCTCGGTTTTAGAATGTCAACTTCTCATTAGAAGCCCTAAAGTTGATTGTTTTAAAAGTATCATTACAAAATATATAATTACATTGGTATTTTTATATTTAAACAACTATAGTCGTTGAATCTAAATTTGTGGATAAAGAAAAGTATTAATTTTGTCCTGAAAAAGCTCGTATTTATTAATAAAAAATAAGAAAATATTAAAATAATAATTTACACTCATAATAAATTATTGAAATTATTTATTGTATACATACATACAATAAATAATATTTCAAATCTCTATAATAACAACTCAGTCGCACAAAACGTAAATAAAAGTCATAATTTGTTTTGAATAGAAAATTACAACTAATTTTTACAATTCTATATAGTATATTGATTCGAATAAATCTTTCAAAGGGACGAATGATTACAAAAGTTGATAATATTTACAGAGTCCTAACTGTGATGAACTACAAAATTATAGCATATGGTCCAACAAAAAATTATAATAGAACAGGATCACGGTTTTGTCGAATAAAAATTTGATTTTTATTTCATTGAGTGCGGTTCGAATGGGGCTCTAGTAAATCTGGTGGTACGTTGGTGGACCGAAGCCCCGTCGAGGGCAGAATGTGCCCGCAGGTGCTCATATCTAACGTATTGCATAACCTGGACATTATATTTTTTCGAAACTAATTTTTAAACAATATTTAATACCAATTACAAACCTGCTGTTTTGTAGTATATATATGTTTATACGTCGATATAAATATTAATAGAGACTTTCTGTTAAGTTAGGCTGGAATATCGATAGCGACTGTCGACATATGCTCGTTTGTTGGTCTCGCTCTCGCTATTTTCGGACTGTACTGTACTTACCAACAGGAAAGTCCAGTTATTTTGCTGTGACATTGTAAATAAAGATTAGAAAAAAGCAACAAGAATTCTATAGAGGTATCAAATAATGTCAGAAAAATAAACTGAAAATAAAAATATCTTTCAAGTTCATTATATATTAAATTGTTTAAGCGCCTTTTTTATATAAAGTTTTATTATATTACAATAATGGTTTCTAACATTTTTCCAGTATTGACATGTTTTTTTAACATTAATATAACCAGAGATGGGCAAAATGTAATCTGATTAATGATTATAATTACAAAATGTAGTCGTAATTTTAATTTTGTTGCACTGTAATCATGATTAAATCCCTTCAAAACATTTAAGAGTCATAAATGTGTATGTAACTGAATATCTCGTAGTGTTTAAAACATTGATTGCAAACAAAATGCAGTCGTATTAATGATGAATAACGCAAAATGTAATCGTAATCGTTTTTCCATAATATATAGCTTAACTAATTCTTGTATCTTTTACAGTTTCTATTGATCTCTTATTTCGATAAAGTACGTATAGAGTACTTTGTATTTTAACGAGCATAGGCTAATGGATTAACTCCTAAAATGTTTTGCTGTTTTCATTTGAAGCTGTTACTAATCGAAGACGGTGAAATATGAATACACACATAAACATGAATCCACGTTGCCACAGATTCTAAAAGCGATTATTGAATTGGCAGTTTACGTAATAACAGTCTTTTTTTTATTATAAAATTAGGAATTTTCATACAGTTTAAGAACAAAATAATATGAAAACCTTAAATAAATATCATTTAACTTACGCGTATATATTTGTGTATATCTTTAATGGCTCGCTAGTTTAGTTGATATTTACTCTGCTTGTAAATTTGAAAGACATGAGTAGGAATCCTAATATTTATAGTATGTTTGTTCTGTGCCATAAACATGTATGTAGTTAAATAGATATCTACAACATAATTTATCCACATCTAATACTCCATATTACTCTTACGAATCTTAATTTGGAACTCAGATAAAGGAAATGCCCATAAACAAGTATTACATTAAGTTGAAATAAAGCAAAACGAAAGAAAATTGTTATTGCTGTTAAGTGTTAGCCTATTTATTATTGGCTGTACGTAATCACGACCTTTGCTTATTATTTACAGCATTTTTAACATATAATATATATTGTTTAATTAATAATGTCAATCACACAATTAAATTCATAGGCATATCCATGATATACTTTCGTAAGCAGATTTCGGGAACCACATGTCATTTCCTTTATAACCCCATGCGGGGCGGGAGAAGCGCACACATTGATCGATTTTAATTTAAAAAAACACAAGTTTATTCATAAACGAGGACTATTCTGCAGTGTATAGAGCCATTTAATATGAAAACTATAAATAATTTTGTGCATTCTGTCCTGTCAGAAAATGAAAACTGTTCTACTACACGTAAGCGTAAAATACAGCCACTAATGTATTCCTGCTTACCCCGAAAGTGATATAATCGTGAAAATAGATTATTAATATTAGTAACTAGCTATGCCCTCGACTTAAATCATGCTGAAGTAGTACTATAATAATAATTATTTCAAGCTGAAATCTTTGTATAAATGATATAAATACTTTTAATTGTTTCTTATGTAACAACTTACAACAACTAAATATAAAACTCAATTAAATTTAAATTAGTATTAATCATTTCAATTAGTACTAAAGGCTTATTATAATACTCGACAATAGATGCCATTAGTGCTTTTATACAGTTCTTTAAAAAATATATAGAAACCATCCCATCGGCCCCATACAGCCGGACTCAGTGCCGAATTCAGTCGGCTCAGACGGAGATGGAGGGACGAGTTGGACACTTTTATTGAATGATTATTCTACGACCAAAATATACAACATTCATTCAAAAACTGAAATAAGTGGAAAAAGGAAAGGGTGGCTTTTGACTTATAGACGGACAATGCAGGCCAATAATATAAAAAAAAAAATAAGCCAGAATAGCCCATTTTTTACCCACGACGCAAGACACCCCTTGTATTTAATTTGTGTATTTTCTGTGTATCTGTAGTCCTATGGATTATGTATTTTTATGTCTGTCTACGCCATTCGTAAGTCTTAAATTGATGAATTAATTTTGTTTTTTTTTTTGTATGAAAGGCGAGTTGATCGAGAATATTCTTAGTTATGATTGAAGAAAATTTGCTCAGTTGTATGAAGATATAGTAGTCAGGTCTTTTCTAGTTGTGGAAGGGACGTAAACAACTTCTACTAGTCTGGTTAATTCAAAATGTATTTTCTTTTGACCTCAATGGCAATATGATAACGTGGTGGTAACCTTGGTCTAACAACCTGGCTCTTTTTTTTTTGTTAACCCGATATAAATCTCTTTGGACCATAAGGGGAGTGGTGAGGGCCACTCCCCCGGTCTGTCGGACTTGCGCCGACTATAATCACCGGGGTGCCAGCACTGCCTACTCTTCGCTTTCACCGGGCCTGGGAATCCAGATACTTCCGAGGGAACATCCTGGCTCTAGCATCATCTGGAATTGATAGAATAGACAAACCTTAATTAAATTACAGCAGAAGTATCGTGTTTGAGATAATAGGCCTTGTCTTAACAAATAGGTTAGAGATATCGATAGAATCGAGTTGAAGGGTTTTTTTAACAGTTTTTTTTATTATTTACAGGCAGACGCTTGGTGAAAGATGACGATGAGTCTGTCGATATACCACGTCTGCCCAACAAATGCCTGTTCACTCTTTTCTTAAAAGCTCCCATACCATTCAAGCATCGAAATATGATCGCTTACTTTCACTTCTTGTTGTCCACATGATGAATGTAGAAGCAAATTTTTAATTTATTTTGCGACATTATCTTTTTGATTGTAACTTTTGAGCCACTCTGTTTCTTGTGACCTGACAAAACATAACTGAAATAAATCGCCATATAAATCAATAAACAGTTGTCGTTTAAATCATATTGATGTTATTATCGAGTTCTGTCAATTTATATAAAGTAGTATAGCAAAAATAAGCTTTTAGTGATGAATGAGTGCGTATTATCTACAGTCGACAGTGTGAGTTATGGGTTTAGTGCATTGGCCGCGATGCTGCCGAGCTGTCTCACATATACTTTGTTCGTGACGAGAATATAGACTATGTACGTAACACCTACGACCGTGTTTGACACAGAACCGTTGTTCAAAGCTCTTACTCAACAAGTTAGATTTACGCACCAATCGTTTTTAAAAAGTTAAATTTCGTTTGACTATTCATTTAAGGGCGGCTTGCACTAACAAATTAAATCTAGATTAAGCCTATATAAAACGCTAATCTGTGAAGCGGTTTCATTCAATCTTAATGATGATTTCAGTTTAAGAGTTGTTACAAGATGTGCATCACTTGCTGATGGAGTGTGCCCGGAACGAGACACAAAGGGAGTCGCTGATGAGCAAGTTGAAAATTAACAGACAAAATATTGGAGCATGGCACGGCATTTTGGCCAATCCTTTGTCCAGTGAAGTCAGAATGCTGTGCCAGATGGTGACGCTTGCTCATCCGCGACTCCCCTAGGATGTAAGGATATAGGTTAGGGTACAATGGGGCTGATATATTCGCGTGAATAAAAGCCCCTAAATAAAAATAAATTAAAAAAAAAAAAAGTTGTTACAACTGGATTTTGATTCTTTGCAAGATAATAAGTACAGTTCAGCGCTAAATAGCATTTTATATAAGTCTAAACTAGATTTAATTTGCTAGTGCAAGCCTAAATGCCATTAATGTAATCATTTTTGAAACTTGAGGCCGCACTATTCGGTCAAGCAATACTGGAAAACATTCATTATCAAATAATTTAACCAATAAAGCTGTACAGGTTATTTCTCTGATCAATTTACTATAATAATTATAATTTTAGAAATGTATTCTTACCAATCAATATTTTTCATATGATATTTAATCATGAACCCATTCAAGTTAAGAAAAAGTGTGAACACATACTACGTATTTTTTTTCTTTTAATTTTATAATTATTCCAAGACAATTTCAAACTCTATTTCACCTTCTTTAAGGATGTCATAAAAAAAATCTGCTCTTAGTGGGTCTATGTCATAAAACGAACGCAGTTTAAAATTTTCATGTTTCTAGCTTGAGTAGTTTAAATTCTTCAATGATATGTCAAACAGGACACATTTTATAAAATTAAATATAGATAATATATCAACAAGCTATATCCCTTTCAGGGTGAGTAAGGTTGCATTAGTGACTGTATACACGTTGTGCTCCACTCAGACACAGCCTTTAGTTTCTTTCGGCGTTTCTTCTTAAGGTAGTTGCTTCCAAAACTCTTGTAGATAACCGTTGGGTTTCGAATTTTGGCTAGCAGCCCAAGTTGAGGTCTTAGCCACAGGGGTGATCTTGCGATGCCACCCAACCCATAAACTCGCTGGCTCAGTACTTTATATATCCGCCTTCTAAGCCCGGTTCAAATGTGAAGGTCTCTCCCGGCCATAGCATATTGTCCTGTCGAAAAAAAACAACCACTTTGTGCTTATAGATCTCGGTTGGTAAGCACGCCCAACCTGACCAATAAGGGAGATGATGGACGTTCTCACTTCTCAGGACTCTACACATGACATGAAGGTACATCGCAATGTTGTCTTTCTCTGTCGTGCAAGTGATATACATGTCCGTACCTAATTCGGAAATACCTAGAAGTAAGGTAAGCCTAGTAAAGATTATAAAGGTAATTATGAATTTAAAAAAAATCAAACGTAGTGTTGATAGATTTTCTACGACCATCAACTATTGATGAAAAGACGACGAAGTGGAACGCACATGCAATGCAGTGTAGCTAGCTCCTGCTAAAAAATTACCCCTGACTATTTTAAACTGTCTATATAAATGCAGAAAACGTTTTTTTAAGTATATACGAAAATTACTTTTTTATTGTCTAAATCGTATACAAAATCAAGTATCTATTGAATGAATATGTTATAGAAAAATGTTAGTTATTAAACATATTTTCAACTTTCGGGTTTTGTAACAATTACAAATAATTTTACACGTCTTATGCAGGAATGAATTTACTTTTAATTATGGATCGATATTTTGCTTGATTACATTGGCCATGGTCACGAGAATACTGTAACGTCGCGGAGTAGCTTTCCCCCCCTGGCGCAAACTCAGCAGCGGCGCTTTGTTAAAGACCCGTTAAAGTATTTTTTAAAGTTATTAAAAAAATATTGAAAAATTATTGAAATTATTAATAAAATATAATCAAAATTAATGTAATATATTGTTTATCATTTCAAAAACATCCTCATCATGTCAGTAGTGTTACGATTTGACATATGTATGTTATCGTTCATTCTCTTGTTAATTTTGTCTCATGTATTTGATTAGAGTAATAGTTTTTAATAGTAATAAATCGTCATGCTATATCCCTTTCGCGGTAAGCGGAGGTACGTACATTAGTGACTATATTCATATTACATTTGATGTCGTGAACAACGTGACTAGTAGCGCAACTGATCGCCGTTCTCAACGCATTTAACCCTTTCGTTACCGCAGTCCATTCCGCCGAAGTGGTGCTACTGAACCGGGCAGCACGCCGCGAAGTGTGCACATTGCATGATGGCAAGTTGATGTTCGAGTTTATATTTGTGTTTCAATTGTTTTGTGCTTCAGTAATGAAGCGGAAGAAGGTGTTGGTACACACACAACGGAAAATGAATGCAGACTAAAGCCGGCGCTTGTGCACACGGGGTGTTTTGTGAATGCCGACTGAAGCCGGAGCTGGTAACAAAAGGGTTAACAACAGCTTAATAAGGTAACAAATTTAGGTCCCAAAAACAATACATTCATTTCGGATCAGCAGATGTAATATTAGTTGCTGTGTTGTATCAACTTTGTGCTTGTATGTCGTAACCAGTAGCACAACCACAAGATAAATGAAACAATATTGCTGATAGGATTTAATTGAATGACAGGGATAGAGTATATAATTTTTATATAGCAGTGTCACTTTTAGGTCTCGTAAACTAAACTACTGTCGAATATGAATGTATAATGGGAACAAAATTACCACAAAAATCTGTGATATAGGCACTATTCAGTGCAATCGATCACTGTTCTCTGGCATAACAATTGACATAAAAAAAAGGTTTATATTTTTTTCCTTGGCAGGTATGAATTCCCTAAATACAGGGTCGAAATCCTCAGGCTGACATTACTGTGTGTCGAACAGGACACGGGGAACATTAGCATGCTGCAGCACGCGTTCGCCGGAAGCCGCGTTCTGAAACATGGCCGTGCAGCGCGCATTTACATCCAAGATGGCGTCGCACTTACGATGAATCGATAATTAACGACGATAACCGATTTCATATTTCGAATCCGTCGGACCTTATTAGACGAGATGTGATGTAACCTGGACCCTAGTAGGAAGGGCCGATCAGAATGCGCACCGCGCGAAATCCTTCACAATCCCCTTACGGGCCGAACGAAACTGTCTAGTTGAATCATTAAACACTTGTTTTGTTTTATGGGAGGTCGTTTGAAGTACACGTGTACGTTTTTATTATTTAATTGTCTTAGTTTTCATAATAGGCAATCGACGGCTGCTCGTCTCAATCGAATATGGTTAGTTAATGGACGATAAAAACTTTATTGTAGGAAATCCGACACGGCTGCCCGGTTTAACCTGCAAAAAACGTGAAGTTATGTGTTAAAGGAAATATTTCTTAACAACTTTAATTCAACGTCCGGCTACAAAGGTGGCTAGTTTTTTTTAAGATTCCCGTCATATATCTGAAAACTTCCACACAAATGAACAAATTGTCATCACAAATATAAATTTTGTACGCGGTATAAATTACAAAAGTGGAGTCGTTATGTAATGCAACTTAAAAATTAGTTCCGCTTTGATCGACGAGTACGTAAAGATATCTTCTGTTCAACCGATCTTTGATTTAATCATGACAAACGTAACTGAAAACATTGTCTATCGATTTTATTTATATAACATTATAGTTTATATTAAAATATTGAAGATGTTATATAGTCTCCAGGAATAATAGAAATAATAATAAAAAATAATATTATGACCCAAAATAAAGTAGGTGAAAAAGTGTAAAACATGCAGGTATTTTAAATACTTTTTCTTTCTTTTTAACACTTTTTACTTGATCTTTGATTTTATTTTTTACTTTTATTACACTCGTCCCATGGCGCTTGTTACTGATCCTTAACTAACATTGTTATTTCAATTAGGTGGTGTAGTAAATCTGTCGAGCCTAATGTACAAAAAAAAAAACGAAAGAAAACTGAAATCGTTGTAATTTTTGGTCAAGTATGATTATAGCGTACAACAGTTTCTATCGTTTTTGTCGCAAAAGTTCACCAAAACAACCGAAGAAAGTTTCAAGATTGGATTAGAGGCAGCTTGTCATAGTCGAGTGCACATAGTTTTTACAGCTACCCTCGATCGGCGATGCTTCACTGCTCTTAGCTCCGGGAGAGTTGTCACGACGACCGCAAACGAAACCTAAAGCCAGTTTCAAAGCCACACTCAGTATCATCTTTATTCGACTAATTAATATTTATTACCTACTTTTAATGTTACTTATTCTCGTAAATTAGAATATTGGTTTCTCAATCGACTTGGCAAATTGTCCTGTAGATAAATCCTCCTTACTATTGACATTTTCAACTTTAAAAGACGTTTGTTAGTAAGCCACCGGCTCTTCTACTAGTTAAATGAAACAATATAACGGGTCAGAATTTGTTTGAATGATAGAGACACAGAATAATTTTTATATAGCGTTAACGATTTTACCCCTTGACAAGTTATGTATGATGAGAACAAGTTGCAACAAAAGTCTGTACGGTCACAGATTTCCGACGCAAAATAGTAAAATTAATTATTGTAAAATACACATTGTATGTATGCCCACGAATCACTTTCAGCAACTAAATTAATTAGACGGGAATTTTACAATTATCATACATACTTTCCTAACTTAAAGCTGACGTTATGCTTGGGAAGTTTTGTTGGGCAGAATCCGTAATATACCTTGATATTTTTATAGTACTCGCCTCCCGACATAAAAGATGCAGGGTATGAAGATTACCTGTTACTCCATATTTTTAAATTAATTCGGTGAATGTATTCGGTACTTATTAAGCTACTATAATAATTGAATGCAGCTGATTTTACTAACTGCTGGAGAAGCACCTACCAACGCATATAAAAAAATGTATTTTTGACGATTATCTTTGTTTAGTTTATTAGTAAAGTAATAAACAGTTTAACCAAGTTTATAGAGTGTTTATTTTTGTAATATACTGTAATGTATCTCCCTAATCAAACAAATCAATACTAACTACTACTTCATCGTTTTTAAATAAATAATACAAAACAGTCCTAGTGATTCGAACGAGTTTAAAAAATCAGAGCTTACTGAATATTTTTTTATGAATAGAATTACTTAATTATATCACACAGGCTCATTTATCAGACTTAAATAGTCTTAATTGAGTACGATCCATACCAAACGACCCGTCAAAGTGTTTGAACATAGCCTTATAATGTTTCCGAGTAACTGATAACGGTTCATGGCAATGATTGCTTTAATTATCGGCTGCTCCCAAGAATCATAATGATACGTGGAAGCGTCAAATTAAAATCATAGCTTTATTTATAGACTTGTGCTAAAAGGAGATTATATATTCAAATAATTATTAGGTTATCACGATAAATCATTTGTAATTTTTGGTTATAATTTAAAACTTACTTCCTGTTCCCAGCGTAACGATTATTAAATGTTTTTTTTTTCGCTAGCTCGACATAGTGACTTCAGTGCCCCTGATGGTAAGTACAGTGTAGCCCAAAAACGAAAGCGACCATCAAAGGATGAATCCATTGATAGTGTCCGTCGTCATGTCGGCCCACATATACCACGACTGACGGTCTCTAGGTATATGAGTTACTGGATACATACAAGCTGAGCGCGAAACGCTACAGGCCAAAGCGTCTCATTATGACTGTCTATACACTTGTGTACTGGGGTCATGACCCAGTTCGGGCAATAGCCCTACCACCAAAAACAGTAAAATGTAAGAGACATAAATTTGCAATTTACTATTCAGCATCGCGATATTCCTAGATTTTTGACCAGGGTAACATGGGCACTGTATATATAGAAAAACTATCGGATAATCTGAAATAAAAAAACATATCCGTAACTATATCTATTCTAGGGTATTTATTCCTCCGATGTAGGCGATACAATTGAATTAACAATTCAAATACACTGACTCAATCAAAAGCAAATATCAATACCAGTAGACAAATGGGCTATTAATATTTGTGTTTTGAGTTTATGTCCATAATCTTAAAAGTTTCACTTAGTTTTTGTTTTTTAAATATATAATAATATATTTACGGTTATAACATATATGCTATATTTTATTTTCAAATCAATACAAATACCCAAGATGTTTTAATAAATGTAACTTTTGAAATTGACTGAAAAGTCACAACACAGAATCATTATTGAACATCGATGTGCAAAGACAATTGTATTAAATAAATTTTTATGCCGTGATTTACTAGAAAAGGCAGCAACAATAATTTTCCCTTAAAAACCCTGTTCACTGGAAGTTAATGCACTCATTGGTGCCGAGATCTTTTGTCTTTACACTCTCTAAGATCTGTTATTACTTAGTGCGTAATGCTCTTTTGGGCTTACGTTCACAATTCTGAACCATTATATCATTACTCATATGCTCTGTAAGTCTGTGAAAATTAGACTTGACCATAATAGCCGGGACACACGATGCGTTGCGACGACGGCGCGGCGCTGGAGCGCTCTCGCTCCGTCGTTTTATATACAAATACTCATATTGCATAGCGGCGCCGGTCTACATGCGTATCAGACGTGCGCTTCGTAAGATAAGGCGGAGGGACTGAAGGTGTTGCGATGATGGATCGGATACTCTTTTCCGATACATTTGTATTTGGCATCGCTACGCATCGTGTGCCCGCCAATGTAAATCTTTGCGTTGCGGCGCCGTAACGCCGCCACAAAGCATCATGTGAATCGGCTTTTACAACAGTTATGACAACTTTAATTTATGTTGTGTCATTTGGTAACATCATTACATTCATTTGCTCATCTTATTGTTACATTGGGTTTGAAATACTATTTATAGGATTTGTTATTGTCAGTAGTGCATGTTTAGGATACGATGGGGCTGGCATGTGCCAAGGCACAAAAGTCCCTTAAATAAATACAAAAAAAAAGGATTTGTTATATCGATACCTTATCTTAATAAATACTATATTATAAAATTATGACGGAATCAAATTCTCTTTTTCGAGTTGTTATTAAAAATAGGAGTAGGATCAACTGTTTAGAATCTTTGAAACACGAATCCATGATTTAGTATATTAAATACCAATGACGTGCATAGGGTATTTAGACACGGTAAGCAGATTCACATAATTCATGTGAATATTATATGATGATAATAAATATTATATTACTTTCATAAGAAAAATAGATGTCGTGAAAATATGATAGATATGTAAATAAAAAGGGTTTATTTTTTGTTTAAATTAATGCAATTTAATCTTGACTTATTTATCGTAAGGCCATGCAGTGTTTTCATGCATCTATGGAACGAACGCTACTGTTAATTACATGCTATGATATAACAACTACTGGACCGACGATCTTGCCCGAAATTTTACAGTTTTAATAGAATTTTTGCTAACTTAATGTATGGAATGGTTCAGATCACAATGGGTGAACCATAATCGGAGATGTAGTTTGCCCAATATATAACACTATTCGTAGTTCCTTACGGTAATCTTTTTATGAATGAGGATATATTTCTTTATAACCTATTCAATGTTTTGTATAAATATTTTGAATAGTAGTAGAGATATAGCTTAACTTCTCCGTAGTAGACACCCTCCTACACTAAATGAAATGTATTTATTTCGCCACAAACTAACAAAAAACTAGAAATTTAAATGCAGTAACACAAACAACATACAGAAACAAAAGAAAATACAATAACATGGCGAAAATGGGACCTTCATCAGCTTAAAGCCACAGAAGAAGTCTGCAGCGCTGATATTCGTGAAGAGCCCCGGTCGTGTTACATCTTATTAGAAATATCTATAAGCAATAAAAACACAATAAATAATAAAATAAATACCATATAGCTTAAATAATCTTAACTATAAGTATAATAATAAGTTACTAGAGAGGTTAATAAAAATAGCTTTATTAAACTGGTATGTATCACTATGTATCTAATTTGACTTGCATCGGTGTACTTCAATACTGTAATAAACTATAATAATAAACTTAAATGTTTTTTTTTATTTTGTTTATAATTGTGCTGTATATAGTTAGGTATACCTGTAAAGATATAACACGCGGTCTTAGAACTTCTAGTAGATCAATGCTTCATACTTGCTGTGCGAGTGACGTTGCAACGTGACGTAGTTTGACGTCATAAAGCTAAAAGGGCGTGGCTGAGTACAGTGACCTCAGGTTGACCTACTTTGACCTCAGGTATCAATTTAAAATTTGCGATGAACATTAATACAGAAAGAAAGAAATATATTTTTAAGCTCAGTTGGTGGTGCCCCTGGCTGTATAGTTAAAGGTCCTATATTCGAAACCCGGTAGCACCAAACATCGGTGAAGAACAGTTGCCGAAAAAAACTTAGTTAACTTAGAAAAATCGTAAAAATAAATGATTGATTCACTTACAACCAGTTTTAGAAAGCTTTAAGAGAAAATCCACTGTATTTAATAAATAATTAAGTATTATATAGACCAAAAATGGTAATAAGCATCAATATAAATATATATTGGTAGTTGCTGTCTTACTAATACACTTTTAGATAGGCTGTATGCTATATCGAAAGGGGAAGCGGTTACCATCAAATATATACTCTACGTATGTGCAGTCGATATCCTTGGTCCAGAATTTATAGCTAAAAAATATATAAGGACGGTAATAGTACCGTCCTTATATACAGGCACAGGCTTATATACGTCCTATAGGCAGGCTTACCCAATACTACATTCCAACAGGACACAATTATTAAAAAATATATTTAGAAAAAAAAAGGATAAGCATCGGTTGTTATATTGAATGGAATGAACCACACGCCATTAATTAACAGTTTAAAATTATAATAAAATAAATTATTACATTTGATAAAGATTTAAAATCAAAACGGCCACAATTGCTTTTTCCCGGATAAGAAACGAACAATCTATTATTTAAACTTTATATCACGACGATACTTGATGATTCGTTCCCACAATTTGTATGTTTACGATCAAACATTGGTACAGTAGCTAGTGACCCAAGACATTAATTTTTATTAACTAATTAAACACAGGACTTGTTAGATGGTTCAAACTTGTAATTAAGAAAACGTTTATATGTTTTATTAGCGACGAAATTAAAATTATTAGATTTGAATATATCAAATCGAACACATCCGAGTAATTTGTGTTTCGACAGACTCGCTCTATTAATTATTCATCACTAATTAGCAGTTCTGTATCGGAGTGGGTCGGCAGATCAGAGCGGCTCGTTCATGCCGGAAACAGGAAGAGAGCAATCAAAATTCCTAAAAATATCACACATTTGGTGTTCATCCGGCGAACGATGCGCCGCGCGCCTCTGCTCCGGCGTCACATCGGCGCAGTGGTTACTATGAAAACGGCATAATACTACCGCGGTTCATACTAGAGATGTCATAGATATTCCCATTATAAACGTTCGATATTCGGATTTATTTTATATCTGCAACGGAGGTGGAATTCTCTTGGGGCCTAGACAAATATTTTTTCTGCTAGCGTTCACGACAAATGGTATCTCCAAAATGTATATAAATGTTATAAGTTTCACATCAACACGTTATGCCAATTCCTTTCCATTTTGAACATTTCTACTAGCGGTATCGTTGATCGAGGATCATTTGTCTAGGCCCTATGTTTTGTTTTAATATTTTGGAATAATTTTATACCAATACTTCATATATTTTGTAAAAAACGTCATAAGAACATCAAAGCATTAACTAATTTGAGAAATAAACTTAGCAATTGGGATTTATACCTGTATCATTTATAAATGAACCAAATTTTGTCATAAATCGCTAAGAAATATACCAAAATACCTCTTAAAAACTTTACTTCATTTGAATAATAAAATCATTTTTCATACAAAAAGGTATCCATATCTAGAAATATTGCATATTATATAGATATCAGAAGAAAATTGCAATCCGAATGCATAATTTAATTTGTTTTCTCTATCCGTATCGATATCCGAAATTTTATATTGTTATCAGCCCTAGTTCATACCAACAGTGCGTAAAAATAACATTCATAAACTCACGCATATCTCCTTTAACACTAAATAAAAATACTTGATTATTTCAATTAATAAAGACTTGACTACATAATAATATTTATACAAGTTTTAAGAAAGTTATCATTGTAGTTCGTGTTAAATATTATTTAAAAAGTCAATATATTGACGATTAAATGGAAAATCCTAAATTACAAGAACATTAATACTTTATAATATAATATATGACAAAATGTAGTTAATGAAATTATAATTTTATACAGCTCTCATCTGACCAAAAAGATAACCTACAGTACAATTGAAAATAATGACCGGATACGAATAATACAAAATAACTCGTTATACATGGAATTCTATAAAGTAATTATGAGATTTAATCAACTGTTTAATCATACACGTTATTAATTAACCGCTGTCAATGTATGAAATAGATTCAGATAGTATCGTTTGACGAAAATAACCCACGCACGATCACCTATATCAAAAGTGTACAAATTTAGGTAGCTTATCTTAAAATTACAATGTGTAATAGCTGTAACCGATAGCATCGACCTTAGTATAGAAAAAACGCTCAATATTTATCGATATGTCATCGTTATTATTTATTGTTCGGTCAACTCAGCGCTGATATTACAATTCCTGACAAGTCCACGTCTAGTACTCGTCGGCACATAATTAGATAATTTCTATTATTTATATGCGAAGTGGTGTGTGTGATGTGCATCGAAACAATGCTACTTCCTTCGCTGTCGGCGTACGAAGAAATCCGTCGACGGGTTCTGGCTAAAGAGGATGTATGCTTAGGGTTGCCAACAAAAAGGACTGATCGGAAAATAAAAAAATAGACTTGTACTTTTTAGTAAAATATCACGTCACGTTTTCCGCCTTGGGGTATTCCTCTCTTATTTTTCGAATAAAATGCGAATTTTGACACTTTATACTTACTAGAGATGTAAAACATAGCGAGGCAGCCCGCATGATATTTTACAAAAATGAGAACGGCTATCAGCTGTATTAGATCACATTCGATACGACAAACAAGTGCAAGGTGGACTACTAATGTATCTCTATTCACCTTGAAAGGGATATAGCGTGACGGTATACTGTTATTAATATCTAACTTCTGCTTTTAAAAATTCAACGTTACAGGATGTATAAAACACCCGGGCTAAAAGATTAATCCACAATTAGATGATACGAAAGAGGAATTAGAGAACTTTTTTTAGAATATATGGGAATAGAAGTTACTTAGTGACAATTTACCCTGTGGCTACATAACGCGCTCGTAAAGGTTTAGGAGGTGGAATAGGGTTATAGATACAGTACAGAGCATAACTGTAAGTTGTAACGCAAACAATTTGAAAGTCCTGTGCAAATGCAACGGATCAGTTTTTAAAATTTGATTAATACATTGGCGTTCACAGCGTTGAAGGCGTCATTTGGGATAAGATCAAGATGTTATTAATTATTATCCACTAATTTTATTTTATGAAGAGGCCGAGAAACGGTTTTTGGGTGCTGAGAGTCGGGATTTCGATCCTTACTACGTACAAATAATTTATTTTACTCGGCGTACAATAACTTGTTTCGGATCTAGGTACATGTGGAATTTATAATTACAAAGTATCTTCGTAAGGAGTCAGGAGTCAATGTTAAAGTGTACGGCTTTAACACTAGATCTACCAGCGAACAATTTATATCTATTTTAAAAATAGTTATAACATGGTTTATTTTGCTTTGTTATAAATAAAATTTATTCCATTATATCTATCAATATCTTGTATTAATAAAAGACATGCTAATTTTCAGAACAAAAAATTTTAGAGAAGAAAAAATTCTAAAAAATATATAAACACTAGTCATTTTGACTGGTGTTGGTAAATCTAGTGTTAAAAACAATAATTGGAATATATAACAACGAGGAGACAACTGGCCCCGCGTTGGGCACCAATTACAATACTATCCCGTAAATCAGATATGCTCTAGGCGTTTAAACACAAGTTAAATGTAGAGGGTTGACAACCCTATATACGCTCTACAACAGCAATGACAATTTAATTTACAAAAAGTTCCTGTCGTGAGAGCTGAACGCTTTTCCTGCAGTGACGCCCCTCGTAAAGAGCTTTCAATTTCCTCTTATATTGTTAAACTTGTCATTTGATTTATCGATAAGACTTCAATGAATTATTAATAATTTAATATATTTATAATAATATTCCAAACTGAATTTGTAGGGCCGACACAAGCAATGTTGACTAGGCAAACAGGGTATGGAAATTGAAGGTATGTGGATTTCTTTTGCAAGGACGTTATGTTCCAGAAGGAGATCGCTGAGTGGTATCGAAAAAAGGTCAAAAAATTTCGGGGCATTGGCAACCGCCCCAGTGTATCAGTCCCAGCCGACCCTGACATGACAGTTTGACTGATCCCTTTGGGGTCGTAAGCTGTGGTTGCTTACGATGGAGGCCTTGAGCGACTTGTTAACGACCCTCAAAAAATTGATGGAGCGGGGTGAGGGGCTCTGCCTGAAAACAGTAGAATATATGGGAAGGAAGCACTTACTTCACAAACTCCCACAAGGGCGCTGCACGGCTAGGCTGTGGAGCGTTAATGACAGTACCCACATTGTTCGTCGTAGTGCAGAAGTCAGCTTGCGGTTTTTAGGCAATACATATCCGTGACACCTCGCCCGCCAACCCCTTGTGCGGCCGAGACGGTTCTATGAAGATTTTCCGCAAATACAAAAGGCAAATTCTACGAAAGGAAGAAGTCAAAACTACTTCCCTTCGTCGAAGAACCACAAAGGAACTGATGAATTTACAAAACGAAAGATGTTTAAGATGCTAAATAACACATGTATAAAAAGAATAAACACAGATTTAAATTAAATAGACACCAATATAGATAAAAAATTCCATCGTTATAATTAAATATTTTGTATCATTAACCACACATACATATTGTATGAGTAAACCAGTCATAAATTAAAAATCGGTATTGCAACTGCATAACTGGAATAAGAATTTACAAACGCATAATTTGAATGTAAAATGACATTAGTACCGCCATCTATCGAGAGCGTAACTAGCTCCACATTACTGCCCTCTACTGGTAATAGCTGTTTACTTTTTGACTTAAGACATGGAATTTGTTTTTTAAACTCAAAAGTAAACAGCTACTTGCAATAGAGGGCAGTAGTATAGAAGTGTTATTGATTGAAGCGTTACTTTTTAAATACTACCTACCCTAATAATTTATATTTCAAAAATTTCACTCAAAATGTAAAATTAACCGAACAATTGCATATTTTATTACAAAAGTTTTAGTTCCAGGTATGGGTACAATTAAAATAAGTCTAATGTGGTTACAATTTTCTAGTCGAGATAACTTACATGAGGGTTTTTTTTTTTATCGTGACACACCATAGTGACCATACCACGTCAGTGGTAGCATGGTGCAGTTCAAAACACGACTACGACCATCAAAAGTAAAAAAACCTATCGCTCGTCGTAGTAATCATGTCGGTTTGCACAAATATCTTTTTACGCTTTTATTGGAAAGACCCCATATCATATGACGGTGGGAACACGCTGACCAGAAGACCATTTCAGTTTAACGTTTCGGTAAAAGTAAGCGTCAGAAAACTTTCTAGTCTTAGCCAGGATATGAGTTTAGCCATGACTCCGTAATACTAAAGCGTGGTTCTTTTATGGAAGAGAGAGAGTGGAACAAGGTTAAATAACTCTTCAGAACACTCGCCGTGATACAGACGACAGAAAACACATAGTGAGGCGTAACGATGTTACGAAAAATGTTACCTTTTGTTACCACTAATTTGAACTAGTCTACCTACATTGTTGAAAGGTTGTTTTGCTGTTCTTTCCTGTTATGTACTTCGACTTGATGTAGTTTGTGTCACCATTATTATAATAACAATAAAAAACAATTATTTATGTAAGTGTATTTATTAAACAAAATTTCATTAATTCCTATAAAGTACGTGATATTATTATATTAAATATGTAAATTCTACTGCCAGATTTTTTGCATAAAAAAGGACATAGTGTATTATTACCTACAGTTTTGAACATTGTAACTAAAAGCGTGAGTCGGTGTGAATCTGTAGTATGTATCCCATATAAAGCATTATCTTTTTATACTTGGACGTTTAATAAACATATTAACTTAAAATCTGGTTTTTATCAAAATAGCAGTTTGAGAGTCCAAATTAGATGAAATTTTAAGTATGTATTTACACATCTATATATGTTAAATGTCCAAGTATAAGGAGATAATGCTTTGTATAAGATGCACGCCACTGGACTGTGAGCTAAAATTATTTACAATCTTGTAGACAAAGACTAAATATTTTAATGTATAATAGGAGCAACTTTTAAAGTTCTATATAATTGATTTATTTTATCAGAGTAAATTATTAAATTATATTTATTGTTTACAATAATGTTTCTAGTGTAGATGGAATTGTATAATGCATTGTGAATAAATAGAAAATTTGAAAACAATATTACTAATATCATTAGTAATCTGTGAAAAAGTATTATGTGCTCAAATACTTAAAAGTACAAACACGAATTTTAATCAACCACCTACATTTACACAAAAATAACGAACAGTTTAAATGTTAAGCTTACTCAGGAGAATTAAGTGGGTCATATTATGCAAATGTTACACTCAATTACTCACCAAAACATAAATAACAGTTACTACGATTTTAACAACCCTCTTCATAGATATTTTAAGAGTAACCAATCCTAAACAGATGTCTATTTTTTAAATAACTGAACATGGTGAGTCTTTGACATATTTCCAAAGTTGACGAATTTAAAAAAAATGGTAAAAATTCTCAGTGAATCATTAAACTTAAAATTGACAGTTTCAAAGGAATGCTTATAAAATTGTAATCATACAAACTAGTAAATACTTTGTATTACTTAAGCAATAAATTAATTTAGACATAGAATAATCTGACCCGCGATGTTGTTATCAAGAGATCACCATCAAAGAATTTAGTTTCGATAACTACATTCCCACTGGAAACAAAAAAAAACATTATTAGTCAATATAAAAATGATTATAGAAGTTTACATAATTTATATAACATAATATAATAATATAACATAATATAAATAAACAGAAATTGATACCACTATAACTTTTATAGCATGCATTTCAGGCATTGCCCATCAATTCATATAATATTCTGTTAATTTTTTTCATCTTATTAGTCTGTATCAATTGTATTCCAGCATTTTTTAAAAATTAATTGATTTAAATCTATCTTCTGTGTATTGTTTTAAATGCGTTATCCTGTTTATTTTCCAGTTAATAAATAAGACAATTATTTTATATCTATGTTGATGCAGTGGTCAAGTGTTCAACCTTTTATCTGTCTTATAGATTTAATCTCCCTACAGATAAAAAATATTTGCAAGGCTCACAAGTAGTTATTCTGGGTTTTGCTGTTTATTCTTTATGTAATTCAAGTCTGTAAACACACCCACAGTGTGGTGCTAGTATAAAATAAGAACACTTACTTAAGAACATTTGCAGGCATCATTTGAGATTCTGGTGCAGATTCAATAACAGATTGCCAAGTGTTGGTTGAGTTCGGGATCACATAACCAAATTCAAAGAACCATTCTTCTAAGCAGCGACCTTTGAATAATACTTTCTGGAAGAAAGTAACTTGAATTCAGTACTACAACAATTTCAGAGCATACAAGCATTTATAAAAAAATAATGGGTATATTATATAAAAAGAAAAAATGTCACATCAACCTGAATAATAATAATAATATCATATATGGACATAAGGGCACAACTAAAATATAATAGTTAATGCACAAACCTAATGGGCAATAATTAATTAGTAAAAATGTAATCAATTGTAAAAAATTAATAATAAAACAATAATAAAAGTTACAAAATAATAAAATGTTAATAAATGTTATAATTAATTATATAAATATTTTGATGAAAGTAAAATAAAATAACAACAGTTTTTCACAGGACTGTACCTGTTCCAATCGAAATCTCTCCATTGACTCTATAGAACTGAAATTCATCTCACGAGATACAACTCGACATTTCAAAATGCGTTTTGGTACTCGAGCTTCATGTTCCACTTCAGGGCTGGACATATCTTCATTATGCTGCCAAAGGATTTTGCCTAACAATTAAAAACAAATATTGCAATTTATAAGAAAAAAGAGTACAGTTTCTATTTGCCTTAAATTAAAAAAAAGTGATACATTTAATAAGAAAATGATGAGAAGGTGAAATTAATATTGTACACTGTGAGTTACTGGAACAATCTAGTAAGAATAAATCACTAATACCTAAAGTAAGTGTCTCTCTCTCCATTATGTGCTAATGAAAAATGACATACTACAATTGCAATGTCAAGATATATATTAATAACATATTGTCACCCTATATTCATTTCAAGATGAGCAGAGACACATTAGTGACTGATCCACTTTGGCCTTATATGTCATGCCCAACACGACCAGCCCCACAGCTAATCACAGTTCTTAGGGCACACATACATGATACTCCTATTAAATGTCAAAACGAAAGAAATAACGATGTCAGATATGGTAATATATGCCTGCAGTATGCCTAAATTGTCTCAGAACATTGTTGACACACCATCAACAATGAGTTTTAATGTATGGTCAAAGCAGTGCTAAACAATATAGTGATAGTTGAACACACCAGCTAAGACATAAACAGAGATGAGCAAAATGTAATCTGATTAATAATGAAGGATTACAAAATGTAGTCATAATTATTTTCTTGCTCTTTAATCATGGTTAAATCCATTTAAAACATTAAGAAATCATAAATGTGTATACAATGTGGGATTTTGTAGTGTTTAAAACATAAATGAGCAAAATGCAGTCATATTAATGGCAAAAAACGTAAAATGTAATTGTTAATCATTTTCATTAATCTGATTACATTTTTCCCATCTATGGACATAAGCATGTCAGCTAATAGCTGCTCGCCTATTATTTGATAATAATAAGTACATACTTTAAAAAATATATATACCTGTATCTGCATCACGAAGATTCATCCAATTTCTGTTTAATAAGTGGTTCAGATAATTATTACAATTTTTTAGGCTTGATTTAAAGCTTCTTACATATGTAGGTTTTAAAATCAATAGCTTAGATTTAATTATTTAATGTTCTTATGTGTATGTTGTTGAAAGTCAGTTGTATAGTGGATCACAGCCACAGCAAATGAATGTTGACTGTTATAGTGACTTGCCTAGGTCAGTTATGCTTTGGAACCATACCTATATGAGCAAATTACATTCCCACTTATTTTTATTATTTCTAATATGTGGACATACATTTGAGATAAAGTAATGCAAGTTTATAAGTTATTGAATTAATATATATCTGTTTGCAGATTATTTAAGTGAACAAGGGTTTGAAGGATATTTTATACCAAGAACTAAATTGAAAATATTTTATATAAAAAACAAACCACCTGATTAACGAAAGAACACAAAACTTATTATAATATCCAACTACCCATATTATTATTAAGATTATACATTATCTTTCGTTTACTAACGACAAACTAAAATTAAATATAAGTTTAAAAAATGTAATCAATAAAAGGATACATCTGGAATCCTCTGAGAATGGTTTCCACATGGTCTTGTCTTGCTTCTTCGACTGGTAAAACTTCCGTCATGTTTACTTTGATATCACTGGTGTCGCGATTTAAAACTAAAATTTTCAATACCCAAAATAATTAATAGGTACGGTACAAATAAATCACAATCACAAACTCACAATCTTGGTTTTTTTGAGAAAAAATAACATTTCTGACAGCTAAGTGTTGAAGTCGTAGAAAACAAATCTGCCTAAAAATATTTTTAAATCGAACAATATATAGATTTTTTAATATCAGCTTTTTTATTGTTTAAATCACAAACTCGAATGTTGATAGACTTACTATCAAATTTTTTGCTTAAACATATAGTAAAAAAGATTAAAAAAAGATTAAAGATTATTCCTACATCTCAATTAAACTGTATTGAAAACATTATTTACTATCTCATAAATGTACATACATGTGTATTTTGTGCTTATCTAGTAAGGATCATAACTTGCAAGATATTAATTTTTCAAGGGGTAATTTTTTGGTAGCCTTAGCAATACTGCCTAAGTCTTCTTTCTTTCATCTTTGCTTTGACAGAACGTAGAAGAGAATAGAAATGAATAGAACGTTTGGTTTAATGATTTATTCTTTACCGACAGTTAATTTTCGTAAATAATTTTCTAAATTTGCTATCTAATTAATGGAATAGTTCTTCTAATTGTATTTATGTATTTAAAGGCTTGAGATTGATTTTGATATCGGTAGATATTTCTATGAACTCTAAAAGCGATACTGACGAGGCTTCAAGGTAATTTTTACTATTCATTCTTTGTAGTAACAAATAATAATCATTGTTTTTCGATAATCTTGTTTGTTTTAATTCATTTTGTGCCTATTTTTGTCTGATGCGTAGAACAATACGGTAACACAGCGTTACTTGCTTTTTTGGTTATTGTTTTATTGTACAGTGACTATGCAAAAAATAAAAGTAATGAAAGTTATTACGATCTTCAATTTTAGGGGGAGTGGAGCATCCTCGTCAACGGATCAGGCTCCAAACATCATTGAAGAACAGACCACATCACATTTATGTTCAGAAACAGTCACAGATAAGACCGAAGACATTATGAAACGGGCTGCTGCTAAACAATTGATTGAAAGATATTTTTACCAGTTGCTGGACGGTTGTGGTAATCCTGGCTGTGATAATAAGTTTTGTGCATCTAGTGGAGAGGTATGAAATTGATTGTTTTAATTTAAATTAAAAATATATACAACATGAAAATAAGGTTTATTTTCTAAAACTGTGTTCTGTTTAGCTTTCTATCAGGTGTAGTGTTGTCACCTTATACATATAAAATAATAGAGATATTAAAAGCTATCTACATTATGACAGTGGGCTTAAAAAATAAGCCAAATTGGCCCACTTGTAGTAGTGTTTATAAATAGGAAATGTTAAATATGTACAAATTCATTATGTCAGAGGAACTACCCCTTGAGAATTTCCTTTTGCATTCTACATTACCTAATAATTTTCAAGGAAATGTAATGACTGTCATAATTATTAACTTCAGCCTGCTGTGTTCTGGGATCAGTTTGTGTATAGCCAGTTGTTCCTATACCTAGAGACCTTCAGTTGTGATATATGTGGGCCGATATGAGGACGGAGACAGTCAGTGGATTTACATCCTTTAATAGTTGCTGTAGTTTATAGTCTATTTTTACTTATAAATGTTACATTGTGACTGTTGTCACTTTGTCAACCCAGTGTAAAAAAATTAAAATAAAGGAGCAGTTATTATTTTTATATAATTTTATACAAATAGGCAAGGAACTTATCACCAAATGAAGCTGCAGCAGAAGCAATAAAGTTATTTTATAAGGAGGCACGCTTATGTGAAACTCTACCAAATAAAGTACCCCGAACGGAACCTACCCAATGTGAATCTAGTGACAGGTAAGTAATATAATAATTTGTGATTATTACACACCATATTATGTGATTTTATTATTCTGTTTGGGAATTGTGATTACATTATACTGGTGACAAAAATTCTGAATTCCAATTATGAATATTGTAAATAAAAACTTTTTAAAAGCCCTGTTGTCATGAGAGCCTATATAAATATCCTCTTACTCTTAATTTTGAATACTCAATATCATACAACTAAGGAATCAAGGAATCCATGTTTTTGTAAAATTATGATTCAATCTTTCAGGTAAACAAAATTCAATAACAATTATAATGAATGCTTACACACTGTTATTTGCATATTTTACTATATGCTACTGTAGTATAATCAGACAATTTTCATCTAGATCTAGAATGTAATATTATTATGTGTGTAACCAGTTTAAATATTTGTAGCAATTTTTTTTTGTATGTCTACTATAATTATATGACTATTAGTCTTTTCATTAATAAAAAAATAATATTTACAGTACCACTGTGGCAGATAAAACAGAAAACAAAGAAAATGTGGATTTACCGACAACAAGCACAACACCACAGAACGAAAGTACTTCTAAGGAACAGCCTCATGCTAGTCATACCTCTTCAGAGCACTCTTCCCCAGTAAAATCTCTTTCAGAAAATATTACTTCAGAAAATTCAACATCAGAAAAGTCTCCAGTAAAGTCATCTAAATCCTACAGTCATAACAGTAAGTAACCTATATTTTATATAAACTATAGGCAAATGTTTGACCTTAATTATGTAATAATATATATATTTTTTTAAGGGATGTTTGTTCTTTTGAACATGCCAGCCCCATCATACCTTAACCTAAAAATACAAAAAAGCATTAAAACTAACAAAAAGAATTATTAACTATTTGTAAATGTCCCACAACATTCCAGTGACACCAGAGTCTGGTTTCTTTAGAATGCTGTGAAACATGCCTACATTATATAAATGAAGCTTCAAACAATTTACAAGGACAGATCTGTTATAATATCTTATTACTAATCTAATTGTAACAATACTTACTTTGTATGTTTGTAACTAGCATATAAGAATTTGTTTTATAGTAGGAAAAATGCCATTATGATTTTTACCTTCATTATTTAATTTTTACTTTCTTAAATGTTAAAAGAAGAATGGCTAGATCACCATTTGACTTGAGAAGAAATGTTGCATGCTGTGGGTATGTTCGAAACTGAGGGTTCACAGTGTGAAATCGATGCAACCAGACATTCTAACCAATTGGTTATTTAATGATCATGGGGATGTTACCGGGTTACTGGAAGCAGGGCTGAACAGCATCTTGGAATATATCTTATGACAACTCAGCATCAAGACTGTTTTTTTTACAAATCACTACCTGAAATGAGTGTCAGACTACGGCTTGGCAATTCATAGAAAAGCTGAGGTCCGAACACTAGGTGTTTGTAAGCACCCAAATTTAGGAGATGGTATGAGATCAGTTTCTGAACTTGTAGGCTGCTGCAGGTACCAATTATTCGGTCAATAAAGTTAGTAATAAATGTTTCAGATGGACAACCTTTAACTGAAGAACGTCTTTGCGAATTATGCCGTGAATGTATAAAGACTAAGGTTAAAGAACCTCTTATCAGAGCTTTAGGTGAAGCATTTACACAGCCCGCAGTTCTAGCCAGAAGTTTTCCAACCAAACAAACTGAAAATTACAATAATGGTGCAAAAACAACAGGTACTTTGTTTTTTATTTGTTATTGAGTGTTAAATTGGCATTAAGGTTAAAATTATACATTTTAATTTGTCTTCAGTTCAATTACACTTTAAAAATTAAACTTCCAAAAGTTTGTTTTTTTATACAATGATGTATGAAAGTTTTTTTGTAACCCGGTTGGAAATCTAAAATAGGACCGTAAGAGCAGTGTTCAGGGTGGTGGCTGCAGCATATCAAACTCCTATTGACTCCGGGTATCCCTCTACTCGCTGCCACATGAGTCAGGGGATCTATATTCTTCCTATTACCAGGCGGGCAAATAGCCTTTCTCAGGCTCCACCTTTGGGAGGGGAGGGTTTAAAGAACTCGCCCCTTAAAACCTCTTGATAAAGCGACGCCAAGGACATGTACGCCGTTGTCTACCACCTCCTGCCTCATTCAGGCAGCATTTTCTCATGTCTACTGCCTGACGATAGTCCTAGCAAAGACATCTTTGTCCAAGTACACTTTTTTTCGAGCCCCCTATGCTTTCTTATTCTGATACCCTCGTATCTGAACTATAATATTTAAATTATAGTATACTATAATATAAAAAATTATTTACTGGTCTTTCGATTTTAGATAAAGAAATAAAGGAAAAACAAACACCAAATGATCCCGATAAAGATATGAATAGTGCAAGTGACCCGGAATTGGATATACCTGCTTGTAGCAGAGCGTTTTACTTTCTTACCAAAGTAAGTGTAACTTTTTAATCATTCAAAATCTAGATTTCACGAAGATGATCATTATATTTACGATATTTCACAAGTTACCTAATCAAATCTTTTTAACGTGAAAGGAATACGCAGTATTCATACATATATGTATGGATCAGTCTGCCTTTTTGCGTATATTTAGTCAGTGTATAAAATATATAATAATTTTCAGGTACCCACACATTATTATAGCTCAGCATTAGTGACAGCTATTCAAACCTTAGCAGACAATATGGATATAAATCTAAGGTTGACCAAAAACATGAGCGTAAAAGATTCAGTCAATTGCTTTGTTATTGCATTCGAGGTGCCAGATTTAGCGTTCAGCGATTATTTGGAATCAGCAGTGCCTGCATTATGCCGGGCCATTGATCATTTGCCCCTTAGAGGTAAATCTATTACTTGTTAAATAAACTAGAGGACCCATCCCGCTTTGCCTAGGTACGATTCACGCTGAAAACTGGCGAATTTTCAAAATTTCATACCTCACTTTACCTCCTTGCTGTTAATTAACCCTAAACATCGAAACGCGTATTTTTTATAACTCATCAAGAAGTAAATACCTGATTTTATAATGCTTACTTCAAAATTTACGCATTTTCATAGAAAATTTTAACTCCTGTTTAAGCTCTAGCCTTTTAGGGGTTAATAGGCGTTATAAACAGTAAGGTTATAAACGTACGTTATAAAAAGAACCCAATTCAAGAATTTCAAGTTTATAGCTTCACTAATTTAAGCTCTAAAACGAAACGCCTGTCAGTCAGGACAAGTCGTTTTATATAGTATGTATTAAAAATCCTGACCGATACGTAAAGGCGTTACTCGATATCGATAGATTAGATAGATCGTTAGATTCTATTTACATTGTCATTTTTAGTTTTGAGGTCTACCCTAATTAGACGCGCAAAAAAAAATATTATCACGAACTTATTTGATAGATTTAAATATAAATATCGATATGTAGACTGTTAGACCTAATAAATATACTTTTACAATACAATAAAAAATGTTATTAACCCATTACCGCCCTCTGTACCTGCACAGGTACAATTACTTAATCGATAAATTTTTTTGGGCGTTAATGGGTTAAGTAAGTTTTAGAAAAATACGGGGTAAAAGGTCAAGAAAAAGATGGGAATGTGCGCTATTGATGAAATCATTGGAGTGGATGATCTTGAGAAAAAAGTAGATTTAGATTCAATAGGGTAAAAGCTATAGCGCATACTAAAGCCAGGATAATCTTAACACTTATGCCTTTACAAAAGCACTTTCGTAGGCGGGATAAATTTATTATAACGTTTTGACACAATCAAGATTTTATATGTGAACATGACTTCCCAATTGGCAGCAGCAAGTCAAGATGCATTCACAAATCACTCACTATGTGTGTCAATGTATATGTATTTATAAAGTATGATGTGATTGTGGATTTGTGATGTTAGTATTAATTTCAAAATTATTTTAACTGACCATTGACATAGCTGTATGGCGAAAGCCTTCGCCTGCCCCACAGAGAAGAATATAGATCCAAAATAAAAACTAACCAAATAACCAAACAACCAAATAAATGTTTGTGACGCAAGATATGCGATGCAGTTGTTGAAATTTTCAAAGCGAGAAGTTTTAACTGTCCTACTCCAGATGGCGCTGTAACTTGAATACATTCCTACGTTTATTATTGTAATAGTTCTAGGGTTGTGCTTATTGGCGCGACTAGCCCGTATTATATGATTTTTGAGAGAAAGGGAGTTGACGAGGAGTAGTTTAGCTAAAAGTTACCAGCAATCATTGACAACTAGGCGTAGGCGTAGGTTATGAAGTTCAGGTCAGACAGTGAATGAATAAGTCATGTTCCTAGGTAAAGTGAAGCTGGCAAAAATCTGGTCAACGCACTGCAAAGAGAGCATACTGCGTATAGTGGAGATATTACAACAACTCATTACTTTGAGGATCATATCAACTACATACACAAGGCAATTTCAAATTCAAGACGATGATCACGTCACAGCGGCGACGAAGGTACTCAAGGTGTGTAAATTTTCTATTTATCTTTATAGTCAAAAAGAGTCAAATACCCGTATTTGAAAATACTAAATAATTATAGAGTGTGATAGCTATTTAAAAAATTCTGAACATGAAATTACCTTTTTAGAATTTTTCTATGTGCCCAGGAAAGTAACTCTGAAATTTTTTGGTTTATATTTGAAGACTTTCATAATTGTAATATACGTTTTCCAAATACTTTTAAGGGGTCTTATGCGCGAAAAAATCTTTTAATTATGGCTCGATTTTTCGACCTAGTTACACTAGGCCCCGTAGCGCTCAAGTCGAAATGTTAAGTCCTAAATAAGTTTCTTCGCATATAAGACTCGTTAAAGTATTTATAATGAGTACCAAATGCAAAAGTTGAAAAAGTGTTATATTCTCCTACATAAAACAGTTTATATTGGGTTGCTGATTAGTTAGACAGAAACAGAGATATAATTTGGTCAAAATGTATTAGGTACTTACATATGAAATTGGCGTTTTTCGTACTGGCCACTTTAATCACAAATTTCTCCTCTTTGGTAAGGAATTTCAAATTCAAATTTGTACAGCTATAGACTCATGTATTTGTGCTTCGATGATCGTCATTCATTTGTTTTTTTCTTCTGTTTTTTTCTGTTTGCGTCACTCATTTTACAAAATGGAAAACTTAAAATATCGCATTATTTACGAGTACGAGTTCCGCCGTGGCACTAGTGCTGCGGAAACAACTCGAAGGGTGAATGATGTGTATGGCGGTCGTGTTGCAAAAGAAAACACAGTTCGTTTTTGGTTCCAACGTTTTCGTTCTGGAAATTTCGACCTGCAGAACAAGCCCCGTGGACGGCCTGAGACTCAAGTTGATAATGAAGAGTTGAAGGCTATTGTGGAAGCGGATCCATCGCAAACCACGTCCGAGTTAGCTGCAGGCTGCGATGTTAGTGATAAAACTGTTTTAATTCACTTGAAGCAAATTGGGAAGATTAAAAAGCTTGAAAGGTGGGTACCTCACGAATTGACTGAAGCAAACCGGCAAACGCGCGTCGACTGCTGCGTTACATTACTAAACCGGCACAATAATGAAGGTATTTTAAACCGAATCATTACCTGTGATGAAAAATGGGTTCTTTACGATAATCGGAAGCGCTCAGCGCAATGGTTGGATCTTGGCCAGCCAGCCAAATCCTGCCCCAAGCGAAAATTAACCCCAAAAAGGTTACTTGTAAGCGTTTGGTGAACTAGTGCCGGTATTGTTCATTACAGTTTTCTCAAATCTGGCCAGACTATTACGGCTGATGTCTATTGTCAGCAATTGCAAACCATGATGGAAAAGCTAGCGGCTAAACAACCTAGGCTGGTCAATCGCTCCACGCCACTGCTGCTTCACGACAACGCTAGACCACACACTGCGCAACAGACGGCTACTAAATTAGAAGAGCTTCAATTGGAAAGTCTAAGACATCCTCCGTACTCCCCGGACCTTGCTCCAACAGATTACCATTTTTTTCGAAATTTGGATAACTTCTTGCAAGGGAAAAAATTCAACTCCGATGGGGCAGTCCAAATCGCCTTCAAAGATTTTATTGATTCCCGTCCGACTGGTTTTTTTAGTAAAGGGATCAATGAACTACCTATGAGATGGCAAAAGTGCATAGAAAATAATGGTTCATACTTTGATTAATTAAATATATTATATTAAAAAATATTCGACTTTTTGTTCCTCCCATACAAAACGCCAATTTCATATGTAAGGACCTAATATTATGAATTAATTACAAATTCTATAAAAATAAGGAATAATTTATAGTCTTTATAATTTAGTTCGGTTAAATCTGAGATATAGCAAGCTATATCTACAATTCAAGAACTGTTTGTAGCTATTATACTTATCTCTAATATACATGGAAAGTCAAGTGAAATTATAATTTCCACCATATTTCAATAGTTTTAAATACTATGTTTTATTATTTTAAATTTGGACGATACCCCAAGGCGAATGTTATAATAAATTAAAATCTTCAAGATGTACTAAACAATGATATTTTTGTAGATAGCATATTACGCAAACATGTTAGCCGGTGTAATGGAACCGAGAACGCTGCGAGAGGAGCCAGTACTAATCTCGAACCAAGAAGATCCTCTTGAGAATGTCCTCGGCCATTTGTATCCGCCACCTGCTATAAAAAACGCAAAGAATCCTTTAAATGATGATCCCTTGGGTAAGATATCAATGTTTTTTTTTTTACACTAGCTGACTGGTACAAATGATGAAAATCCACTGATAGTCTCCATCGTCATGTCGGCCCACATATATCACGACTGAAGGTCTCTAGGTATATGAGCTACAGGATATACTATATCTATATATATATATATAGGTCACTATGACGGGCTTTACACCCTGTACTGTGGTCGCGACCCAGACGGGCACCGACGCCCTACCACCTCGCTGCTGCTCGTTTAGCACCACCCAGGAGTCACGTGTAGGGAAACTAGGGTAAAGACTACGGACGCGAGCAGCTTCGACTCCCAAAGTAAATATAATCTAAATGTTTATAGCTATCGCAATACGAACACGAACTTACGTAGTATAAATTGAAGATGCTTCCGCTGTCTGTTCGCTTAGACCTTTTAAACTATTCAACGGATTTTAATGCAGTTTACGGCAATAGAAGATTGATTCATGAGGAAGATTTATATCGAGGGGTGAAAGCCTATTTGGTTTGAGCGACACTTTTTGGTGGTATAGTAATATATATATTTTCTGAATCAGGGTTTTTTTACCGATTCCAACCCCTCGATATGTATAATACAGATGTGTTTATATTGTAGTATGTAAAAGCTGAAAAATTCAAACATTCGTAATGGGATATCGTAACGAATATATTTTTGTGCGTTTAAATCGCAAAGGCTGGATAAACCTTTCGAGATAGATCAAGTTAATGTATAAAAACGTATTGTATGTAAAGGATAATCCTTTTTTTGTGTAAACCGGGGGAAATCCTTACGGTCCTCAGGGGGTGGTGAAGGCCATCCCCCGGTATGTCGGACTTGCACCGACTAATACTCCCGGGGAGTTCCACATTCCACCTACCTGGATCGAGGGTAGGGCTGAGGTCTCATCCTCGATACCCGGCTAGGCGTGCAGTCTTGGTCAGGCCTCTACTCGCTTGAGGAGGGTGATGTGAAGAGCCACGCTTCTCTTACCTCTGCGATTTTTAAAGACTATATTTCTATAATTAAATATGTGTGTAAAACAACTGTTATGAAAATGATATGTAGTCACGCTATATCCTTGTCGGGGCAAGCAGAAATGCATTAGTGGTTGTATCCACTTTGGTATCTAGTGGTATCAACGTGACCAATAGCGCAGCTGGTCGCAGTCCTCAGGGCACTACGCATGACGTTTCTATTAACCCTTGGAGCCGCGCCACAAAATAACCACTTATAATTGACACTCAGAAACAACACAGCACCGGTCGCGATCGCGCCAAAGAAAGTGTCAAAAACTTTTTTTATTCTTCTAAGCCGAGTGAAGAGAAATTCTATAGAGCCACTTGATTCTTTAAAGCATACATTGGTAAAGTTACCATTGCCAAAAATAATCCATAAAGGTATAAAAATGACTAAATTATGAATAACGTGAATTCACACCCGCGGGCCGCAACGGTACAATTGTTGGGCGTGAATTCACGTCCGCGGGCGTCAAAGGGTTAAATCTCATGTGTGTCTCCTCGCAACATTTTCCTTCGCCGGTGAGGAAGTATAAATATAGTTTTACTGTACATACGATTTAATAATTTTGTTTCAGCTATTGCATTAGGTATAAACGTGTTAGACGCTAGGAAGCCGTATATACCATTTGATGAATTCTACAACGAAACAATTAACGAGTCTATAGAAATGGATATAGATTTTAGCAATTATAGAGCAGAGGTGAGCAAAGGTGAGTAAAGCAAATTGAATTTTAGATGTTATTTCAATAATACAACATTCATTGTACAATTTGGCGTGTATTTAATTGTTTTTCTTTTGGATTTTGGTTGGGACACCATTGAGCGTAGACTCGATATGCACGTATTGGTAGATCAATACGTATTACAATAAACGTTTATAGTAACACCAATCTACGTTAATTTACAGAGAAGAAGTTCGCGTTCCTCAATTACCCGTTTATATTGACGCCTTCGACGAAATCCCTCGGACTGTACTATGAGAATCGCATCAGAATGTTTTCTGAGCGACGCGTCTCGCTTCTGCACGCCGTGGTCGGCGTGTCGCCCCCCATGCCCTTCCTAAAGCTTAAAGTCCGTCGCTCGCACATCATTGACGACGCACTTGTCGAGGTAATTGTTAATGTAATAGATTAAGTACTGTAGTGATTGTATCAATGGATCATAAAATAAAGTAGGTTTGTTATCTATGGCACTTTTATCAGAGTTGGTCATTAAATAAAAAATAAGTTTTATTTAAAAGGTTAGAACATCCCATTTTAAAAGATGAAGTTCATTGATATTTTCAATTATTATAGAGAGATTGGATCTGAAGTTCAAAAGGGAAAGTCGCATATTAAAAATTATAATATAAAAATAAGATAGTTGTGATTATTAAATAGAAAAGTGCAATATAAATATTGAAATTATCAACAGTGTATCATTTCAAGCGAGTGAGCGACCATTCATAAGGAAATATAACACGACTTGCTAAAAGCGTGTTATAGTACACACTATTACACTCACTATACATTCACGCATGTATACACGATTACACGCAAACGTATGCGTGTGTACACACCGCTTGTGTACGCTGTCGTGTTTGTGGCTCTATCAATGTCCTGTCAGAGTCAATATTTATTAGACTGAAGACACTAGCTTAGCTAAAGCAGAGAACATTCACGAACGCATACTTAATAACACAACCAAATAAACATAAGCACACGTTCGTGTACTTTCATACTCACTGACACACACGCATTCATTCGCCCTATATATTCTTTTGACATAGTAATATTAATTACTGTAAATGAGAATATTAACATAGCTCAGTTTTTTCGTGTTTGTCGTAGCACTCGGAATCGATAATAATTTGTTTCGTACGGGAATCGAATTGAGAATGACGCTATAAACCTTCGAGCAGTCATTACGCGAATTCTCATTTATAGTGCCTTTGATAAGATATGATATGTTTTGTAATAAGGCCAATAGAGTTGTCCTTTCTAAGACCTCTTGATGACAATGACAATGATAAACAATTTATTTTGATTAAAATGATTGAATGTAGCCACCTAGTGTATAAAGTAATTTCGAGTTCCCGGCATGTATCTCTGTATTTTGCAGATTAAGTATGAGTTTAGTTACCACATGCTCACCTATCTAATAAAAATGCTATGTGTAAATGTTCTAAAAACAGCGCTCTGCTGCGTTACTGAGTACGTTGGGCACGACTAGAGATGAAAATGTCCGGGAATTTTCCCAAAGTGCCCAAAACTTACTAAAACATTTCGTAAATTCCCGGGAATATTCCCAAGGAAGTTTTTGGGCACTTTGGGAAAATTCCCGGGCATTTTCATCACTAGGCACGATACATAAGCGCAAAGTGGATGCAGTCACTAATATATCTCTGCTCATCCGGAACAGGACGTAGCGTGGCGATATAATATTATTATTGTTTCCAGTTAGAGATGATAGCGATGGAACGAGCGCTTGATTTGAAGAAGCAATTAGTTGTGGAGTTTGAAGGGGAACAGGGTGTCGATGAGGGTGGGCTTAGTAAAGAATTCTTTCAACTGATTATCGAAGAAATATTTAACCCGGATTACGGCATGTTTACGCAGCAGCCAGACTCTCTAACTGTTTGGTAAGATCATTTTGTTTTATCACTATACTACTATAGCACACTCGGTCAATTTCGCGGGATTTGATTTTTCTACATTTTTTTAATGTATATTATTACTATATCACCAAAAAATGTTGTTTAAACCAAATAGCCTTTCACCCCTCGATATAGTTCTTACCTTAGTATCGTTGGCTTTATTTAAGCTATAGTGATACTAGTGGCGTGCATCCTATATAAAGCATAAAAAGCATCTTGTTATACTTGGATATTTAACATATATATGTGCTTAAAATTTGGTCCAATGTGAACTCCCATACTGCTATTTTGGTAAACACCAGATTTCAATTAATATATTTATTACATATCCAAGTAGAACAAGATAATGCTTTATATGGGATGCACGCCACTGAGTGACAAACATAATTACTCACAGTAGACATCTACTCATTGCATCTTAAACCTAGTTTTTTTTGACAAAAACGGACTAATTTTCTAATTAAAGTTCAAAGTAGCTATGTTAAAACAAAATTCCGTCAAAATCGATTCAATACTTTCTTTGTGATGCTCATATAAACTTTAAAAAAACTATTAGTGTTTTTTTTTGTTCTATTTATGTAAGGAACTTTTACGTGTGTACCCATGTCAGCCCCATCGTACCCTAATACAGAAATACCTAACATATTACATATGGTGCCATTGATCTGAACAGGCCAGACGCCTCATCAGATAATAGTTCTGTTAAGATTTTGTTAAACATCCCGATGTCAAGTCTGTTCAGAGCAAAGGCACTTACAAACGCCTCTCTCACAGATTCAGATCGGACACATTCTATGATTCCACAATTTACACACAACGATTAGTGTTGAAACATAAAACTATAGAGTGAAAATTATGTCGACTGTATTTATAATTTAAAGGCATATTTTTGGCCATTACAGGTTTAATCCCACATCATTTGAAACTGAAGCTCAGTTCACACTAATCGGAATAGTTTTAGGCTTAGCGATATACAACAACATAATATTACCGGTTAATTTTCCCATGGTATTGTACAGAAAACTGTTGGGAAAGAAAGGTTCCTTTGAAGACCTTGCGGATTGGAATCCCGTAAGTATGTTTTTAAAACAAACAAGGCATTCGTAACTTCCAGTAACTCGTACACCTACAGACCTTCAGTCGTGGTATATGTGGGCCGACATAACGACGGAGACTTAACGGATTTTCGTCCTTTGATGATCGCTTTCGTTTTTGGACTACACTGTACACCTATCCCCCGATTTCCACGGTACTTGTTTTACACGTTTTCGCTTTTACACGGTTTTCCAAATAAGTTTTTTTTTTGTTTTTATCGCACTCTACTAAATGCTACTGTGTTTGAACACATGCGCTGTGTACACATCTTACGGGGAATCCCGAGCTTATGTGCTGACTTGATGAAGAATAATAAAACACCTTTGGTTTTATTTTTTGTTCTTCTGTTTAATGTATTGTAATTAAATAAAAAAACAGTGTTTCCGTAATATATTACATATTTCAACCTGTCAATGCATTTTATTTTTATTTCTGTGTATACCTAAAAATATTGAAAAAAATCACAACTGTTAAATAGCAAAATTATGCATTTTCTTCAAGCCTTTCGATTTACACGGTTTTGACTTGAAAATTTTTAATTTTCGATTTACACGTTTTTCTCAGGAACGTATCTACCGTGTAAATCGGGGGATAGGTGTACTTACCATCAAGTGCACTGTAATCTCTTTGTTAAGTTAGTTTAAAAAAAAATAGAAAGTTGCGATATCCCAGTAATTATTTTTTCCTCTTCATTATTATTCATAAATCATTATTAATTCTTTTTTTTTCTAACAGGGATTAACCTAATAAGTTTATAATCTATTTAGGAATCCTCTCGATACCTTATCCTTACCGTACCTCTGGTTTTTTTCTAGATTACGTACGGATTTAGGGAATAATTTCTCACCGGTGAAAGAAAACCTCGTGAGGAAACCAGCAATTCATAGAAATGTCATATGTAAGTGCCTTGAGAACGGCGATTAGTTGGTCACGTTGTTTTTTAATTTTTATTTTTCGACTGTCGATACGTTGGTGTCCGGGAAAGACTTTCACAACATAACCGGGCGGGTGGTCACGTTGCGTTGAGGTCACCTTGGGCATAACATATAAGCGCAAAGTGTATACAGTCACTAATGTATTTCTGCTCACCCCGTAAGGGATATAGCGTGACGAGATGTTGTAATTATCATTTTAAATTCGGCGATCAGCTGTGCTACTGGCCGCGTTAGACACGACATATAAGCGCTAAGTGGGTGCAACCACTAATGTATCTCTGCCAACCATGAAAAGGAAATAGCGTGACGACATATCATTATTTATTATTATTAATTTAAATTTCAGACCCTTTATAACGGCTTAAAAGACATGATTGAGTACACCGGCGACGATTTAGAGAGCGTATACTATCAAACATTTAGGATAGGCTACCAGGATGTGTTCGGAAATTCCATATTTTATAACTTGAAAGAAAATGGAGACAGCATATTTGTGACGCAACAGAACAAGAGGGTGAGTCGAGTGTAATCTGTGCTCTTTTTTATACACAATTGTTTTTATGATTTTTTTTTATGGCATGTCCTACTTTGGTGGCCTAGGAAAGACCTTCACTTGCTTGGTGGGCGAACGCAGAGGGCGCTCAGTCAGCGAAATTTATGGGTTGGGCGGCTACGTAAGGGCACCACTGTGGGTACGGACCTCGACTTGGGCGGCCGGCCAGTTGAAAAACGAACCTAACGGTGATCTACCAGCGATTCGGAAGCGACTTCCTTGAGAAGAAACGCCGAAAGATACTCAAGACTGCGTCGAAGTGAAACGGCGTTATTTAAACCACAGTTGACGGACCTATCCTTAATCGTGGTCGTCGGCGACGCCGGTGTCTCGGAAAGTAACGGGTTCTTGTGTGTACCTCGTTGTTGATAGGATCGGCGGCCGCAATGGCCGCGGTAATTGAATCGACGGGATCCAATAGGACATGACGCGGGCGGCGAAGTTTGCGCGCGATGCCGCTTTTCGGTGTGTTTTAGAATCTCATTTAGTTTTTGCTAGAACTTTCAGTCCTAGCAATTAAATTCCTTGACGAAATAAAACATTATAAGAGAAATTGTGTAATTTTGACAACTGCGCTGAGTAGTGCCCTGAGAACAATGATCAGTTGCGTTTGTGATGACGATGGGCACGACATCTGAGGCTATAAGGCTGAGATTTATAGATGCAACTTGAAATTTGCGTAGAATTGCCTAAAGTCTTGCTTTTTATGCTTTCAATAGGCTCGTGAAGTTTCATGTCTAACTTACAGATATTGAAACAGCTTGATTAGTTTATTTTAGTTATGTTCACAGCGTTATGTCTTATGGTATTTTACTATGAGGTAATGCTGCTGATTTGCAAACTATTTTCATTTTGCAACAAAGGGCTGTTCGTGCTATTTATAATTTAAACAGTAGAGTTTCGCTTAGATAACGTTTTAATGACTTCAGTAATTTAACAGTTCCATCATAATATACGCCTGAGTTATACACACACGACAAAATCTGCTTCAATGTTTGACGAGTAGTGATGGTTATAGTGTTAATATCAGAAATAACCACAAATAAGTCTTACCTAATTACCGGCTTAGAAAAGTTTATGATTCTTACATGGGGCTTGGTATTCACCTATACATTACAATACAATACCTAAAGACATCCTAGAGTTATAACCAATTAAATAAAAAAAACCTATTAAAACTAAATTGCTAAAAAATGGATATTAAATGGAAACGATTGCTTAACACGTCAAACGCCGTGGGGGTCACCGGTGACCTTACCCTTCCTCTATCATAGCGCCATGGGGGACACCGGCCATACTGACTGTTACTTTATTCGTACTCCGTGACCGGCACGGCGCTGTAGAACTATACTGCGCAGTGAGACAAACATACCTTGTAAGGAATTAAAAAAATTGAAAGATAGCGAAAAAAGTAACCAAAATAAAAATTCAGGATATAGTATTTGTGCGCCATGGGGTGCACCGGTGACCTCAGCTATGTATTTGACTGTAGTTACAGTAACCCATGTACAGAATTGAATAAAACTTATTGTACGGTACTTCGATAGCTCCGCAAGTGGCACGGGCTGCCTAAAGAATTTCACTTACCGTGATCACCAGTGTGCCAACTCCTCAGGGGCCCCTGCTTCTCCTCCAGGATACTGGTGTCTTTGAGGATCTTCCAAGTACACTTATACACTTTGGAATCGGATAATTTCGTTGTATTTAGGAATCTTGTATGTTTTATGTCGTTACTCGGCGGATCGGTTCGAGCGAGAGCAAAACTCAATTGACAACCCGTACGGTGTTGCCAGAGCAGTCGAAAGTTACCCGCACATAAATACGAATACGGAACATGCCGCCGACCTTAAAATACGTAGGATTTTAACTAGACAAGGACAAGTATCCTAGTCTGGACGGATAAGTTAAGACGATGTCCTAACTTGGAAATGATTGAAGCAGAGACAGTACTCATGCTTCGGAAAAGAATGTTGTTTGTAAATGTAAATGATTCACCTACGTATAGTGCGAGTGGAAAGTAGTTACATATTATAGTATAGTAGTAGTAGTTATATAGTAGTAGTAGTTATGTTAGTAGTATAATGTTATGTGTATTAGACTAAATAAAGAATAAATAAGAATGATTATGTGAACTTAAAACTAAAGTTATACCAACACGTAGTGAAGGTGGAAATATTGTTTAATTGTTGATAGGAAGTGGAAATACCTTAACGACAGGCCGTTTGGTGTAGGAATTGCCCACGCGCAGTGTTACGACGCGGGCAATGCCGTCGTGGCCAGGGTGTACCTGGTGTACACGAGCTAGTTGCCACTGCATCGGTGGCAATGCATCGTTATGTAATAGTACGATAGCGCCCTCGGTAATAGCAGGCGTTTTGTTGTGGTACCATTTACCTCGCTGCTGGAGTTGTTGGAGGTATTCGCGACTCCATCGTATGAAATGATGTTGTAACATTTGCTGAAGCATTTCCCATCTCAGCAAGATGTTGGTTTGCGAGTTGGACCAGTCATACTCGGGCAACGAGGTGAATGGACCGCCCATCGAGAAGTGCGCTGAAGTTGCAGGCAAAGGATCTGATGGATCATTGCTAAAAACACATATCGGTCGGAAGTTAAAGACTGCTTCGATCTGATATATTATAGTGTTAAACTCGTCGTAAGTTAGGATTCGAAAACCTACAACGCGGAATAAATGTTGCTTGTAACTTTTCACTACGGCCTCCCATATACCACCAAAGTGACTAGCGTGAGCAGGTTGAAAATGCCAATAAATTTTTAAATTGATAGAATGTTGTTCGATATTTGACTTATAAGTTTTCAAGAAAGCGTACATCTTTCTTAAGTACGAGTTACACCCCATAAAATTGCGTCCGTTATCCGAATAAATGTCTGAATAAGCACCGCGTCTTGCCGTGAAGCGGCGAAGAGCTGAAATGCAAGCTTGTGTGATTAAGTCGGGAACCAACTCAAGGTGTATAGCCTTGGTGGACATGTATACGTAAGATTTGAAGGTTTTGGAATAACGAAGGGGAATAGTTTTCATTAGAAAAGGACCGACGTGTAAATTTAATTTAAGAAAATGATTGATTGTTGAAGTGATAAGTAAGTAAGTTAAAATGTTTGACTTAGGTAAGAGAAATTGATATTTTGCTTTGTAATGTAGTTTTGAATTATATATGCGGCCGCCGACCCTGACGACACCAGCATCATCGATGATAGACTTTAATTTTTGTAAATTAATTTTTTGAAGGACCATGACAATATCCTCTTGTAGTTTAGGACTTGTCAGAAGATTGTTGTTTGATGATCGTCCGTTAGTAGTGGGACAGGAATCATCGAATGCAACTCGAGTTTTCGTAGCTGCATCTTGTGTTTTCACCACGTAGTGATGAGGAAGAAAGTACCTTTCAGATACAGATAAGGTCTCTGAAGAAGGTGGAATAAGTAGCATGTGCCCAAGATCTATGTATTCTTGTAAGCACCGATTGTAATCTTGTAGTAAGCAAGAGTTACGGAAAAAACGTTTTTGTAGTATTTTAAAACGAAGTAATGTGGTATCTCGCGATTCGCCGAGCGGTAGTACGTTTGGTTTGAATGGCAACGAAACCGAATATCTGACAGAAGAGTGTCTTGTGTGATGAGTGTTGATGAAGAGCGTTTCACACAAGGCCTCGTCGGGCGAAAGTGTTGTAGTTGCTGGAACAGAGTGTTGAATATTGGCGTCCGTTTGGAAGGAAGTTACACAAACGTTAAGTGTTGTAGAAGGTTTATTTGATATTTTATTCGAAAAAACATACCCAAATATTGTATTTATTGCAACTGGAGCACCGCGATTACCTCTAATGTTGTCATCGAGAAGAATCACATCGCTGTAGTCTGCTCCAAATAACAGCTCGACCGGACGCGCGGAAGAGAATTCCGGATCGGCTAGTGGTAGGTTGCAAATGGGTGCTAAAGTTGTATTTTGAACCTGTGGCGTGCTATTGGTAATTCTAGATATTACTAAGGTGTTTATACCAATAGATGGCTTTAGTGGGTCATGAGGTGTGACATCACAAGAAATGACACCGTGGGGTTGTACGGCTTCTCCTTCTCCTACACCTATAATAGAAATATTTGACCGGGCGCTATGACTTTTCTGTCCCAACCGCTGAGCACAAGCCTCCGTGAATTGAGAAGTTTGAGAACCGGGGTCGATACGCGCTCGAACGGTGTGAGTCGTCATAGAAGTGTTGCCGCGGAGACGGATGTCGTAAGGTGCGGTCGCGAGTAGTACGGAGTATTCTGTGTCGCATAGTTGTCCGTGGTCACCATAAGCGCGTGCGGCTGAGGCGCATCTCACTGCTGCTGACACTGCGATATTCGAATTGGGTTGTTGGTCGTTATACGAATTTGCCGACGTTTCAGTATTAGTATGTAAGGACGTATGATGTCTTTGTTGACATATCTCACAGCTAGAACGCGAATAACATTGCAACACCGTATGTCCATGAATTAAACAATTCGGACAAATATTTTTAGTTGAAATAAAATGTTTACGTTGTAATATAGGCAAGATAAGAAATTCTGAACATTTATTCAATGAATGTGCATTAGATTGACAGTAATAACAGAAAAGTTTGAGTTGAGTAGCAACTTTGTTAAGGTACGGTGATAGTGGTGTGGCCGGAGAACTTTGCGCTATAGTAGCACTGAGCGCGGGCATCGAGCGGCGCGGTGAATACGAACGGCCGGGCCGAGCTGAAGCAGGCGCGCTAGGTTTAACGGACGGATTGACGATGCTCGCGCAGGCGAAGGTATTGCGTTCGAATCCCGTTAGCGACGTCGCGGAAGAGCCTTTTAGTATCACGCTAGTATTACGCTCCTTTTGTTCACACTTAGTTGTGTGGCCGTGAGACCGAAGTAGTGGGAGAGGTGGCAGATTAATTTTCGGACGCATGTTGCAGCAATTTTCTGAATAATTTACCGTTTGATTACTAGTAGGCGTAGATTGTTGTTTTAATTTTTGTTGTAGTTTCAACTTATCAGCGGACAATTTGGCTTTGTAGTATAGATCTTTAAATTTATTTCTGTTGTCAAGTTCCAGTTTTGAATTAAAAGAATCATCTTCAAAATATATTTTTTCCAATTTGGACTGAACACGTGTAAAATTATTTTTTAAATGTGCTAAGTTTTGTGCACGACACATAAATTGATCAGTATCCATACACTCGTCCTGTAGAAACTGTAACATTTCCTCTAAATCACTATAAATGACATTACGTTCGAAAGTTAATTGCTTGATTTCAGTCATTTTAAATAGAATAAGTTGATATTTGGCAGTTGAATAAAAAAGTATAAGTTTCTATCACGTTATTAATAGAAAAGTAGAATTTATTGTTAGTTGAAGGTAGATATGGGTAGTCGTAATGAAAAGGTTCCAAGCAACACAAAGTAGTTAAATAATATATCGTAGATATAGATATGTAGGTATAACGTTTGTAGGATAATAATGTAGTTTACGGATGTAGTTATATGAATGATTGATTCCAAAATGTATTATTTATTTGTTGTTTTGTTGTAGATTGTTGTTAGGATTTGTAAGTAGTTGTAATGAAATTAAATTAGAACATTCGAACTTTTGTAGGATAAATGAAAATAATTGAATGTATAAGCCGACCGAATGAAGGTGACTACACTTTGTAGGTTAGCCAGGGGCCTTCTTTCACGTAGTGAAACTGGACGGGTTATAGCTAGTGCAGCATAACGTTTATAACCGACCAAATAAAGATGACCGCCGGTAGTACAGCAAGTCGTTTCTTTGTTGTAGTAGTAGATTTGGACGGATTATAATTTCAAATACCTTGCACGTTGTGGAATTAAATTTTGAATACGTTATGAATGTTCTGGAATGTAGTAATTAGCACGAAATATGTGGTAATTTCGAAAGATTCGTATCGTAGGAACAAAATTATGAAAGATCCGGCTCGGAGGAACAAAATTATGTACGGTACTTCGATAGCTCCGCAAGTGGCACGGGCTGCCTAAAGAATTTCACTTACCGTGATCACCAGTGTGCCAACTCCTCAGGGGCCCCTGCTTCTCCTCCAGGATACTGGTGTCTTTGAGGATCTTCCAAGTACACTTATACACTTTGGAATCGGATAATTTCGTTGTATTTAGGAATCTTGTATGTTTTATGTCGTTACTCGGCGGATCGGTTCGAGCGAGAGCAAAACTCAATTGACAACCCGTACGGTGTTGCCAGAGCAGTCGAAAGTTACCCGCACATAAATACGAATACGGAACACTTATTTTCTATACGTATCGTAACATAATAAACAAATTACGACCAAAAGTATTTTTACGATTTTTAATCTTTTCTATCGGCGTTTAACGTGTTAAATGATAAAAGTGAGTAGTCTTAATATACGTTACTGGTAACTAACGCAAAACCTCTTAAAGGTAACTTAGGTACATCAAGACTAATAACTTTTGTTCTATGACTTTTACCAAAATATAACACATCCTAAGATGTATATTTTTTTAGTGTTAGTAGGGATTTCTATCAATCGTTAGCTCTATGTTTAAAGTTCAGTCAGCTGATACTACGAAATCGTCTGCCCCAGTTGCATCGCGCCGCCTTTCAGAGTATTAAGAAGATCAGAACTGCAAATTTGATTTATTTGTTTTTTTTTGTATGGGGAAAAAAAGATTGAATTAGAAAAAGTCGTAAAACAAAAGTTGTTAGTATTGATATACCAAAGTCACCCTTAAGAGGTTTTGCGTTAGTTACCTGTATCCCTGTATACAATCTTTCCCACGGGAAAATCTCCCCTTTGTATATTATACCTGTTATTGCACCTCATTATGTTGAAAAGAGCAAGTACCAGAGTTTCTTGCCGGCTCTTCTCGGTAGATTCTGCTTTCCGAATCGGTGGTAGATTAATTTTACTTCTTTTTTTACGATTCTAAAGCGCTTGGAAATAGACCTATTTGAATAAAGTTGTATTTAATTTCATAAACTTTGTAGTTACACTAATGACTTGTGTTTTTTTCATAGGAATTTGTTGAGTTATACGCTGATTATCTATTAAACAAATCAATGGATAATCAATTCCGGGCGTTTCGACGCGGATTCGTGATGGTCACAGACGAGACTCCACTGGCCAGTCTGTTCAGACCGGAGGAAGTGGAATTGTTGGTCTGCGGGAGTAAGGTATGTAGACACTTTCATTGTAACACGAGAATTTTTGCTCGAGACTTTGTTTATAGTAACAATGAGAAAATTACCTCCATTGCAATCGAATTAGATGGAAACTTCTAAGAAAAAAAAACATTTGTCGTGAATATTTATTTGACAGTCAATAGTGAAATTAATCTGTCTCATAATGTGATACCCTTATCGAATTATTTTACATCAAAAATTATAAATGATATGGAATTTTTGGTGTATGCATACAGACCATTTAGAAGGTATCAAAACAATCACAGTTTTTTTTCTACAAACGCATTAACACATTGATTGCCAGACATATTTAGAGTGTCTTGTCCTGGGTGCCAAGGTATTATTTTGAAGAATACATGAAAGTTTACAAAATATAATTATATTAAGTTACTGACATAATACTGTAATATATTCACAGTAAATTTTATTTAAAAAAAAAATACTGATATGGCCATTTGTAATTAATCTAAAATTGCAGCGCGCACTACGAGATATCTCGTAGCTGGCAGTCAATGGGTTAATGAGATCTATATTTATTTAATAAAAATGTCATTAAATGCCCTGAGAACGGTGATATTGTAAACACAAACTAAATACAGCCTCGAATGTGTTTCTGCTCACCTCGAAAAGGGATAAAGCGTATCTATATATTATTATTATTTGTACCAATCGACGCATTATTTTCTGTCATAACCAATACCACTCGAGGGATTTAATATAATTATCACCCTATTTGTTTATACGCCATAGATAATCTGATGTCCACTATATCGAGGGGTGACAGGCTATTTGGTTTAAGCGACATTTTTTGGTGATATAGTAATACATATTTTCATATCAGCGTTTATTACCGATTCTAAAAATACAGTGCAAACTCTATATAGCGACCCTCAAGGGACTGTGCATATTTCGACGTTATAGAGAGTTGTCGTTAAATGGAGAGAAGAAAAATCTGTATTAGAAAAAGAAAAAAGTTTATAGACTAGTGTTAGTAATTACACAAAAAACAATTCTTATTTGATCGCTATTGAGCATAGTCTGTTATTTTTGTCTGACGTCTTATGCTGCACCAGTAATTTTGTTGTATTTTTTAAATTATTTTATTCATATCGTGCGATAATGAGGCATCTTGGTTATAAATAAAATACTTTTCCAGTAATTTAGCTGCTTCCAGAGCTTCTTTAATCTTCGGTGGAGGCTCAGGCTCATCCGTCTCATCTTCATCATCTTGGCAACTTAAAGAGTACTTTATATTGTTAAATTGTTGTCGTTATTGAGAGTGGGTGTAATGCTATATAGAGTGTATCATTGTATGGGAAACAGGCTAAACCAACCAAAGCCGAGTGATATCGACGCTTTAGGGAGTGTGTCGTTAAATGAAGTGACGTTACATGGAGGTTACACTGTATATATTTTATTAAACCAAATAGACTTTTACCCCTCGTTATATCTATGTCCTTATTGGATCACTTGAGAAAATGAACTCAACAGACTTTGCTATTTTCTTTGTAAATTGATTCGAGAAATAATCTTGTGAAACTGATAGTCCGCCTCTCCCCACAGGACTTTGATTTCGAAGAGCTGGAACAAGCCACGGATTACGACGGCGGGTACACCGCAGACACGCAAATAATTAAGGACTTTTGGACCGTCGTCCACGCTATGCCGGTAGCTGACAAGCGCCAGCTGCTTCAGTTCACTACCGGCTCTGATCGCGTACCCGTCGGCGGCCTGAGCAATCTCAAGCTGGTCATAGCCAGAAATGGACCAGACAGTGACCGTCTGCCCACCGCTCACACGTGCTTCAACGTTCTCCTGCTACCGGAGTACGAAACGAAGGAGAAACTTGAAGATAGATTGTTGAAAGCTATCAGCTATTCAAAAGGCTTCGGAATGCTGTAACTATCAACTACAGTTTAGTAAAAATCTTGTGTTAATTTAGGCCTGTTTCAGACTATCGTTTTGTACGCATATATGCTGGTTATAAAACAATTGGCTATGCAGTATAAACAGGCATAGCGTAGCATTTATGTTGGTTTTATACTGACATAGAATCGCATATATGCTGGTTGTTATACTGACATGAAGTCGCATATATACTGGTTGTTATACTATCATGGAGTTGCATATATGCTGGTTATTATTCTGGCATAGAATCGCATATATCCTGGCTTTTATACCGACATAGAATCATATATGCTCATGTACGCGTGGCTGCGCCCACTTCTGATCTTCGATCGGAATTGAATGTTGCTGTAAATACATAATACGCTTTGTGTATGTTACGATGCCATTTAGTATTAAATGTGTTGTTATTATAATATGTACGTATGTGTGGGCCATTTTTGCTGTATAATTGTTTATGACAAACCATCGCCTAACAACCAAAGTCAATCAGATATTAAAAATTTTATGTTGATATTTTAATTATTAAATTGTTTTAATTATTAAAATTTCTTTCGTTAATTAATTTACAATGTCCATGTACTTTTTTATACCGATGCAATTGATCGGGCGACCTGGGCTGTCTTTTACTCCCCACTCCATTTTAATATCACAAAATATTTTACAATATATTGGCACAAAAATAAGAAAACACAATGAGTAATCGTATAAAAATGATAGACTCCAAATTCAAAAGTAGTATTTAGTTTATTTTTGTAACAGTATTTATGGGCAGACCAAGTATTGTTGCCTTGTTCTGTTTCTTATGCAAATTCTTGTTTCGCGTTAGCTGGGCGACCGAGCTTCGCTTGGATGATAATATTTCAAATCAAGCTATTATTATAAATATACATTTGTTTCCTTGAGAAGGGTTCACACGATTCCTACATAAATCGAATGAAATGATAAAAGTAAATCAGAAAAATCTGTTCTTGAATAGCTTACATTGTGTGCATTGATTAAATACCAACTCATTTTTACTTAAAAGATATTACATATATGTATGCATTTTATGTAAAAATATATTATCGCACACATTATGCAATAATCGCTTGTTTAAAATATAATAGAATAATATTAAAATTTAATGAATATAACTAAAATTACAGATCATTTAAAAAAAAACTGAAGACATGCATTTCACTTAGTACGTAAATTCATTAACATTATTGGTTTATACACAATATTTTTTTTACTCTATATACAAACATCTGTTATCTCATATTTCTGCCGCGGTAAGATTACAAGTTGGTTTTCCAGTATCAAATGTGTAATAATTGTTGAGACACATTCTCTTATTTTAAGATATAATAAAAACCAAATGGGATCGACTATTATGATTGGTTGTTAAGGTCTTCTTCTCGTCGGTTGTTAGACAAACTGTGGTTAATATCTGTTTGACATTATCAGTTTGATTTAAAATAAATACAGCCAAAATGGCTCAACTACATCAGTGTGGTTCGCGGCAGCTCTGACCACGCTCACGATTCACGCTCATCGACGGTCACAAGAATCTAAAGCTGGCCATAGGAATGGACTGGATAGTGGTTGTCTACTGCCCTCACGTGCTTTAAACTCCGCACGCTTTCCAAGGACAGTTGCGTACTGCCTTTGATCCGAACACGTGAAAATTCGTTACAAAATACGCACTACATCCGTTATCCGTAAATGTCCCGTTCGAATCGGTATATTTTCAGATTTAAATAGCCAAAGTATTATTTTATACCTAAATACTTGTATACTGCGTCCGACCTGAGTCTGGACTATGCAGAATTTCCTGTCGTGTTAACGTAACGCTTTGCAGAGAATTGTAATGAGCTTCTGAATTCATATTTTCATGCTAAATGCAATATCCGAACTCGATCCGAATTTTCTGGAGTTGTATTTTCACGGATTGAACGCACTGCGTAACCGCCGTGAGTATGACATCAAGAAGAAAACGAGGGCGGGTCAATAAGTACCTGATTTTTTGTATGACACGCGGGTTTTTATATAAAAAGTTATTTTATTTTTAACATAGTCTCCTTTGATTTCTATACAATTAGTCCAACGTTCCTTCAATTTTTTTTATCCCTTCCGATAAATGTGATTTGTTGAGGTCATCAAATAGGCATTTGTTGTTGAGATGACTTCGTCGTTGGAGTCAAATCTCTTTTGGTTGGTTGGAAGTTTGGGAACAAGAAATAGTCACTCGGGGCTAAATCTGGTGAATAGGGCGAATGAGGGAGCAATTCGTAGCCCAATTCATGGTTTTTTGCCAAGGAAACTGCACTTGTGTGCACCTTTACATTGATCTGGTGGAAAATAACTTTTTTCTTGTCCAAATGCTATGTTTTTTTTTTCAATTTCTCATTTAATCGACCCAGTAATTTTGGATAATATTCGCCTGTGATTGTTTCTCCCTTTTGAAGCTAGTCAATGTGGATTATACCGCGTGCATCCCAAAAAACGATCGCCATGATTTTATTGGTTGACAATCCCACCTTTGCCTTTATTGGTACTGATTCATCTCGAGAAACCCACTGTTTTGACTACTGTTTGGACTCTGGTGTGTTGTGGTGGATTCACGTATCGTCAATGGTTACGAAACAGCGCCAAAACTCATCTATATTACGATTGAACAAAGCCAAACGTTCCTGCAAAACTTTCACACGATTGCTTTTGTGGTCGATTGTAACAAATGCGGCAGCCATCTTGCGGAAAGCTTTCTCATATCCAAGTAATCATTCAAAATTGAAACCACTGATCCATGTGAGATAACTATAGCTTCAACAGTCTCACACTTTCAATCTCCAATCGGCTAAAACCATATCGTGAATTTTTTCAATTGTTCCGGTTGTAGAGACCTCAATTGGGCGTCCAGAACGTTCGGCATTTTCCGTACTTGCGCAGCCACATCGAAATTCAGTAAATGACTTCCTTAACATAGAAATGGATGGTATATTTATCATGCATAGAATTTGTTTGAGTGATGGTTTTTTTCCACAAAAAATAATGCTAAATGAGTACACGAAATTCACTTTTCCATTTTCTTCTCAAAACGCGCGGTAGTCTGCTATCAACGGCAGCCAAACACTAAATGACGCAGCTTGTTCCAGTTTAGATAAATCAACTGTCAGCTGCCTGTTGATAGAAGCAGTGTTACCATTTCAATTAAAACGCGGAAAATTCAAAGATTCTCGGACTTATTGACCCGCCCTCGGAGTAGGTCGGTGAAAACAATCAACTATTGAAAAGGTTTCGGAATGTTTCTACAGCTTAGTAGAACTCCATAGCTTAGGGCGGTTTCAGACTACCGTTCGGTTCGTATACGTGCGAGCAGCAAAAGTCTCATCCTTTGCACCCTTTATTCATAAATCAGTAACCAAATATTAACAAACGCATTATAACTATATATTTCGCTTATTTTACAAAGCTATTTGTGTTGACGTTTTTTATTGAAATATAATCACCCTCTGCACTAGTGGATAGTGTATATAGAAATATTAAAACAAAATCCTCTATTGATTCCGAGGTTCGAATGAAAACGCCGCAATGAAGACGCGCAGGCGCGTCCTTTTTCAGTGAAGAGCGTGTAAGCGTTTGTCGTAATAAGCGTAAATCACGCAGTAAAAAAGACAGTCTGAAATCGCCCTTAAGCTGAAACTTCGCTATGCAATAATGAAACTAACTAGTATAACCAAAAGGCAACATAATTTGTCAGGTAACTTAATTGTAGTTTCAATCCCGCACAGCGCGCGTTTCATATATTTGTCATATAAACGGTATTAGGCCGCACTGAATCCCGTAGTTTCGTTTTGCACAGTGCGGTTTTATCCTAAATACTAAATAGTATTATTCGGATTAATCATACCCGCATTGTAAAATTACCTAATTAAATCGAGTTTTATACACACATAATTCAATTATATCCCCCTACAATGAAACCAAAAATAATTATGTTATTGTATATTTATTTGAATATTAGATAAAAATAATAAATTATTTATAATAACTATGAGCTAATAATAAATATTACAATGTTTAGGATATTATGAAGCACTCTGAAAGTGATTTAAGGATGCTTTTGCTGCGGACTGATTCATCACTATGCTCCTGGTTATGAAAACTAGTTATCAGGATGCGATTATGTTGGGTGGTGTTAGTACACCTTTAAGACGCAGATCATGCACGGCGAGGGGGAAGGGGAGGCGGCAGGGCGGGGTGGGGGTCCTCGTTGGCGGATACACATCGGCCGATGCGCGACGATTGTGCTGTTGATGTCGTCTGTACCTGGAAAATATATATTATAAGAGCATACAATCTTTCAAAGCTTTAGTCGTCAGACTGACGGCCCACCTTATGTAAACGGTTACCGTCACTTATATACAATTGTAACACAAGGAGCGTTACTATTGCAGGCCCGGGAGGACATTGTTCGCTTACTTAACATGCTTTAGTATTAAAACTGCGAAAGTATAGTCGAGATCGATTCTTTTCAAGTAGTTTTCTGATCTGAACACATGCTTTTTACAAATTGATTTTATTTTTTTACACTGGCTCGACAGAGTGCCTGATGGTAAGTACAGTATAGTCCAAAAACGAAAGCGACTATCAAAGGATGAAAATCCATTGATAGTCAACATCGTCATGTCGGCCCACATATACCACGACTGAAGGTCTCTAGGTATATGAGCTACTGGACACAAGCACAAGCTGATCCCGAAACGCGACAAGCCGAAACTGGTCACTATGACGGGCTTTACACCCATGCACTGTGGTCGCAATCCAGATGGGCACCGACGCCCTACCACCACGCTGCTGCTCGTTTAGCACCACCCAGGAGTCGCGTGTAGGGAAACTAGTGATAAATATAAAACGTTTTATAACAGCTAATACAAGTCTATAGCTCAACAACTAGCTATTCGATATAGAAGCAATTATGGAGGATGAGTCTCCAGTTGTTTTGTCACTAATTGTGGAGGCAAATGGCACGAGGCTCGCCGCTTGTGGAAGGCTTGTCTTTTTTAAATGGCCGAAATTACAAAACTTATACGTAACATCTGGGCTGTTTATAATCAGAGATGGGAAAAAATGTAATCTGATTAATGATGAACGATTACAAAATGTAGTCGTCATTTTAATTTTCTTGCTCTGTAAACATGATTAAATCCATTTAAAACATTAAGAAACCATACAATCAGGGATTCTGTAGTGTTTAAAACATAAATGAGAAAAATGCAGTCATATTAATGGAAAAAAACGTAAAATGTAATCCCTAATCAATTTCATTAATCTGATTACATTTTGCCCATCTATGTTTATAATTATGTAACATCAAATGCGTACAACGCGCGCATCCGTGCCGCAGTCTTGTTCTATCCCTTAGTCACTTTGTGAATACGTCGTTCTTCTACATCATATCTTTCTACTCTTTAATAAAAAAAATTATACTGGCTCGAAAAAGTGACTATAGTGTACCTGATGGTAAGTACAGTGAAGTCCAAAAATAAAAGCAACTATCAAAGGACAAAAATTCATTGATCACCGTCGTCATGTCGGCCCAAATATACCACGACTGAAGGTTTCTAGGTATATGAGTTACTGGATATACACAAGCTGTTCCCGAAACGCGACAGACTACAGCGAGTCACTATGGCGGTCTTTACACTCGTGTACTGTGGTCAAGACCCAGATCGGGCCATCGCCCTATCATCTCAAAAAACCAAACACGGAAACCCATGTGTCTAAAAGTGACGCGTTCTTAAAATTTTACTCAAATCCTCGCCTACTTATCAATTATTGAATCGCCGAATTGTTTATCTTATACTGATTAAATAAAGTAAATAGTGAAGCGGAATAGTCCGCGCACCTGATGAAAAGCACAATGTAGTCCAACGACGGCAGGCACCCCTAATGGACGATCAATCTATCGGTAATTTCGTCATGGCGGCCTTCATATACCATGAATTAAGGTATGTATATGAACAACTGGAGGAACTAGCTTATCTCGAATCGCGACAGGCTGAAGCGAATTACTAAGACTGCTTAAAAGTAGCCGTTTGATTTGGTAGTCACTGCTCGACAGTGGTGACCAAACAGTAACTGCTAGGTAGTGATGTACCACCCTTTTTGCAAATACGTTCGATGTATGCGACTGCGCAGCATTATTAGCCTTTCGACATTAGGAAGTTACACTTCAAAAAGGACGAGTGACCTGTGTTTAGCGACACAGGAGCATGCGGCAGCGGATAGCGCGGCGGCGGCGGCTTGTCGGCGCACGTGTCTCTCGCACACATGCGTGGAGCACTCGTTCGGCAGGGGCACGGCCGGCTGCAGCCGCCCCGGCGCACTGCCGCGACGCGTGCTGCGCCACAGCGATGCGTATGTTGGCGCTGATACACGCTCGACCTGCTCAAACAAGTTCCTTCAGCCTCGAATCTTAAAATTTTTCCAGGTGGTACAAAAACTTTAGTCTGTCAACAGCCCTCCACTCATTTTACCTTTGTTTCTCAATCACCTGGATGAATCCAATAAAAATCTGTTTACAACAATTTAAGAGATTTTGTACTCTACCACTTTATCATATATCGCATAGGAAGCGAAATATTCACGAAACTCTTGCATAACTTAAGACGTATTAACGATATCTTATGAGACATTTGAGTTATCTTATTAAACGTCAAAATAAAGGTACAAATTTTAAGCTTTTTTTTTCGAAGCGATTGGGTGGTCCACGTTTTTAGATATAAGATTATTCAGCGGATATCCTGGGCGATGTAGACTCGCCGCAGCGCACGTTAGATGAATATTATTTGTATAGATCGTATTTCTATGAAGTAGTAGCACGTGCTGTTAACTTCGGATTTTTAAGCTTCGAGTTTGAGCTGATACCATGCCGTGAATTGAAACGGGAGAAATATGAGAACCATTGTATCCTATGATTTCGAGGGTGCTCTTTCGAATGGTCATAGTCGCTAAAAAGTGTAAAAAAATGGAAAAATTAAAAAAAAAACATTCCAATTCACGGCATGGTATCAGCTCAAACTCCGTCCCGTGGACGTTCAAGGGTTAAAACAGCTTTAGTGTTGCTGCTGGTTTGTCGACATAACGCCTTTAAAATGAGCGTAGGCTTACTTCAAAGCCGACATTGTCCCGCCTCGCGCGATTCCTGTGCGGCGCAGTGGTGTTGTCCGCGCGTCGACGGCGCGGTACTGGAGCCCCGGGCGCGCTCTGTCCAAACAGTCCTCTCTCCTCGGCCATGCGGATCATGTACTTCGCGTCCAGCCGGGTCACCTCCTGCGGTCGGCCTAGCCTGTCTTATCACTCTGTTTACTTACACATACACTAATACACAGCCGCAAAAACACTCGTTAAATTTTAAAGGCAATCTAAACTCTTATACGTGTTTCCTGGACGCTGCTAAAAGAATAGTAATGCGATTCTAGAACATCGGTATTCTACTGGATCATTACCACATTACTCGGCTGCGAAGATGATCATATTAACTTGCTTCAGCCGTTCTCATTTCGAAATCAATACCTGTATCTATATCCAGTTCTTTTCCTTCTCCTTCTTAAAGTTTAGCAGTTCTTATGTTACAGGCGACAGTAGCCATTTTCTATGTATGTCATATTTTGGTTTGGCGATTTTACAAATTTATGATTATTTAGTATTTAATTTAAAGAGCGTTTCTGAAACTTATTGTTCCAGATTTCCCCTTAAAGATATTATACTTTCTAATTCTAAATCGAAATTGATAAAGTTCCATGCGGGTGACGCGGCATCTAAAACCTAGCTCCTATGTAATACTAACCTTCCTCTGGATGAGTCCCAGATAGCAACCGTCTCTGTCTAAAATATAATTGATATCAAGTCCGTTTCCTAAATTTGGCAACGTTTTCACTTCGAATAAATCACAGCTTGGCACCTGTATAGAAATAAAATTTATTTTTTAGGTTTGAATTTGCAGCAATATAAATATTTTTAAAGGCTGAGAATTATAGACGCAACTTTAAGTTTGCTTAGACTTTACTAAATTGATAGAAAGACAGGTTATAATCACTGATCACGAGATTACACATCCAAGTGTATTGCTTGCGTATTGGACAAAATGATGGATTATATCTTATTAGATTAAGATATGACGATTACTTTACTAGATGTAAAAAAAAACACTTACTAAAATGTCTGGATTGTCTTGATCAGGGTCTCCTGGCAAGGTATCGTTGTCAGGCATTTCGGGTATCGGTCTTGATTTATTTGTTCCCGGTCTCGATCCGTATTCAGAACGGTCTGTGGCCTGTTTTTTCAAGACTGTATCTTCATTTTGGGCCTTGGATCTATTGGTACTAGGCAGCGATGCAGATGGAGGTCTTTTCGGAGACTCTTCGTTGAGGGAATCATCAAGGTCCGTTCGAGACAACGTGTGATCCAACGACATCGTAGATTCAGTAATGAATGTTTCAGGACCGTGTTTTTGTGGACTCTAAATATCGGAGAAATATAAAAGAAATTGTTACTAAATTAACAAGAGACTAGAAATATTTTAACTGTCTTATAAAATTAGTCCAAAATTTCCTATGAAAATAGAATGACCTAAATGGACTTGCCCGGTTTAGTTGTGAAGGTATAAACCGGCCATTAACATATTCGAAAAAAAAAGACCTAAATGATGAATTGGGTCGGTAAATATCAGAAATAAATTACGGTTGCTGACTTCATATTTTAGCTCATTTTTAAGCTAATATGGAGAGAAAAAGTATAAATAAATGGCTACTAAATCAATAATACTTAAATGTAGTAGGATGTGACTTATTGTAATTTGATATTTATCGTCACACAACTGTGACCACAATAAGTCTAGAAATTAAACATACATAACAATCACAATGCTATAAAATTTTAATTCGTAAAATTTACAATTGCTACGTACTTTATATAGAGGGATAAATAAATGAAGAATTATTCAAGTTTTAAAAATTTTCGTGAGCATATTTGCTGTAATTAGCATACATTGAATTAACACATGTTTAGCCCACTAATTAAGATAGCCTTGTGTTTATATTAAAGTGATTTCTTACATATTGCCGATGTTTTTTCTTAAGCAGTGAGTGTCGCTCGCGTGCCAGTCTGTTAGCTTCGGCCACTGCACGCGTTACTTGAGCCTGGTTTTCTGCTTCCAGTGCCGAGTGTGTCTCATACAACACTAATTGGATCTGTAAATATAGTCATTTTTTAGCATTGTTTTCTTGAACTGATTTGGAAAAATAGGTACGCTGCCAATATAAAAACTGTTTACCTGAGGCTTAGAAAGTAATGTTTTAAGCGTCTTCTTTTGTTCTTCCAGTATAGATTGCACTCTGGCCTTACCTTTAATGTCTAACTCTGATTCAGTTAAAATCTGTAATAGAACATTCAAGCTGAGATTCATAGATATTAACTTTACACAAATATTATATTATTTCATTAGTATGAAAGTACATGTTACGTCACTGATTTTCTCAACATAGTCTTGGCGCAGAAAGTACTTAGGTTATACTCAAATTTCTATTATGTTCTGATTTTTGTCAAAGACTAATTTATTAACTAAGCAAATTCAAACGGTCCATATACTGATGTGCCTGCTTTCTTTTCACTGTGAAGGCAGCAACCCCGGTGTGTCAGACTCTTAATGACAACAGATCCACGGGGTGTCCCACTAATCGATCCAACCCGGACCTGTGAAATTAAATTTATCCAGACGCCCGGATACTAAAATGAGAAACTAAGGACTGAAAATATGGTTTTAGCTCAACAGAATCCGGCTCAAGGAAACCCACATGGAATCTAACAAAAATCTCTCAATTGGTTACGTGATACGACGCACAAACGTAGGGTGGTTACAGCCACTAATGTCTCTCTGCTTACTCCGAAAGAAATATAGCGTGCCGATACGTTATTATTGGAATCTAGTCGTTAGCATTACCCATAGAACTAGGATAAAACAGAATCACCTCAAGCATTGCTAGATCGCCACCACGCCCGCAAACCAAATCAATCGGATCAGTGACAGCGGAATAAGAGTTCGGAGGTGTTGCGAGAACAGCTACCACTCCGTCCAAAGCGTTGGCGACGGCTGGAGTGTCACAATGCACTGCTTCACTGAGGACGTACACCGGGGCCCCAGATTGTGGTGCCTCAGACGCCTCGATACCGAGTTCTCTCAGAGCAGATACGTAACTTTGAACCCTGTAATAGTACTCAATTTCTTGATAACTGAGGTCGGTTATGGATTACGGATTGTTTAACATCAGGGACGGTGTAGTAACTTTACAAAGCAATTACAAAATAAAACTTCTTAAGAAGTCGTCGAGTGTGAGCGATGATTTTGGTATTATATCAATAGAACAGCGTAATTTTAATGACATTTCTGTAACCGAACACATATCGTTACACTTAGAGTATCTATTTACTCTAAGGTCAACGCACGAACAATTGATGGCTTCTGTTTACGACTTCATCTTTTTATTACATAACATCTACTACAAGTGCATGAATTTTTCAAACCAAAATGGCTTACGTTAGTGATATTCGTACGCAACAAACCTTCTCAGCAGGTCGCCATAGCCGAAATCATCATGGAAGATTTATTATTATTTACTCCAAGTCATTGTCTCATAATAATTGGACTAATCAACCTAGAATTATTTATAAACATAGTCCACTGCATAGTATTTATGTAAGTGCCCTGAAAATGGTGATCAACTGTGCTATTGGTCAGGTTTGGTATGACATATAAGCTCAAAGTGGATACAACCGCTAATGTATCTCTGATCACCACAAAAGGGAAATAGTGTTACGATATATTATTAGTCCAATGCCCATCGTATCATTTGACAGAAGTATCGTGCCGTTTAATTAGACGACATGAGCTGTCTATTGGTTGGCTACGCTGTAATAGGATGATGTTTAACTAATTTTACTTCAAATAAATCTATACTTCATAAAGATTAGTGTAAACAGATTGTTACCGAAGATTATAAATGATACTTTCGAAAGTAATGTCTTTGATTTCAGTCACGGAATGGATTATTTATAGTTTGACGATAATCCGAATAATGACTATTATAAATTCTTATTCTAACGCAATATTTTAAACCATTTATTTTATGGTTTCATTTCTGTTATAATCAATTTCGTTGATAACTTGATTTCTATTTTTCACTGTTGGTGAAACAATGGCGGTGCGACCGCTTCTGTACTGTGGTCGTAGCAGTGACGTGCATGGAGTATTTGAACAAGGTAGGCAGTGTTCGCGTAGTTAATTTGATTATTATAGTAAACATTATATTGTTCTCATTGGAAAGAAACATTACGTAAAAATAGCATAGATATATTTTTTTTTTTTATTGTTCAACTTTAAGTAATTCTTTCCTGGCTTATTTATTGTAAGGGCATGCAACGTTTTATGTACGAGTATCTTTTTTTTTTTTATTTTACTTGGGGAAAATCCTCATAGGACCGTCTCAGCCGCACAGGGGGGTTGCGCGACCGAGGTGTGTCGGACTTATACCGACTAAAAACCCCAAGGTGACTACTTCTGCGCATTGGCGGGGACTGTGGGTCCTGTAATCAATTCGCCACAGCCCCGTCGCGCCGCGCCCGATGGGCACAAACTCGGGGGAAGATGATACGCTTCCCGATACTGCTCGTTGTATTTAGGCAGAGCACGCCACAATGCCCTGCCAAATGTACGAGTATCTATGGTATGAACGCTACTGGGTCGTAGGTTTAGTCCCCACACAGAACCAATATTTGTACGATCTGTAACCTGTACGTAGCTATTCAGTATGGTTGTTTATATATAATATGTAGAACTTAAATATTGATACCAGTGGCTATTCTTGCGAGAAGATTATGTCTAGCAGTGGGCAGATATAGGCTGATGATGATGATAAAGAATTCGTGATTGTAAACGTACTTACGAACAAAATTACTTTGTAAATCCTACCTTCTTGGTAATGGGTAATCCTCCTAGGGGGCAACGTTTCGTTCAAACGATTGGTTCCTCTTTTTGTACAATTTCAAAAAAGGAGAGGAGTGAAACTTTAGAATAGAATTAACCCCAGGATGACGTAATGAGCGTGTTGAATATTGTGCCATACATATGTACAAAAATCATGCTCGTTTGTAGTTATGGTAAGATATTTCTTAATCTTCATCTCAAGCTATATTAACGCTTATTAAATGTTGGATCTTGATCCAACAAATGCGAGTTCTTGACTCACTTGTCACCTACACCAAAAACAAGAAGTTTTCGCAGTTCGGATATTGCGGGCAGGGGGGGGTGTGGTTTGGTTTAACTTTTAGTAAAGCGACTATCTTTATGGCTGAAATTTATAGACGCTAGTTCGATTATGCTTAGCAAAATTCACAAAAAAGAAATTCGTTATGACAAAAAACTGTATATATAATAGGAACTCAAGTATATCCATAGTATTCGCAGAGCCAAGTCCACGTTGACAATATCGGTGACTTACCAAATCCTTTGACATTCATTGAGTAATATAAATTGTAATGTTTTAGTTAAGTTTAAACAAACTTAAAGTTACGTCTATAAATTTCAGCCTATAAGATAGTGTGATAGGTACCGACCAGCACAGCAAAGGGTAGGTCTGCGCCAGTATACCTAGCAGTGGTCTAGCGAGAAAAGTTTGACATGACGTTAATTATAATTAACTCGTATAAATAATAGACTGAAGAACTTACTTGTCGCCTGCACCAAAAACAACGAGTTTCCCCAGTTCGGGTATTGCCGGTGCTGGAGGGGTTTTAGCTTTCAGCACAGAGGCTAACTCTTTAAGCTGAGCTGCAAGGTATGCAGAACAGCGTGGTGAGGACGCGTGGGTCTGCGCCACCACACCTTGCAATGCGTTGGCACGAAGCGCTCGACATAGCGTTGATGCACCTTCGCAAAATTCTCGTTCCTAGACCCATTCAATAATACTCGGTTATTTTTACTATAAATAGATATTACAACGATGCTAAGAAGCAGAACGCTCTAAAGGATATTCGAAATCTTAAAAAAAATCTTTTCGTATGATATGGGATATCTTCCGACAGTGTATAATAGCTTTTTAAAATATAAATACAGCAAAACTGTTAAAATATGTTGTTAAATGCTAATAATAACATATAATTGCTTATAAAATGGAATTCTAAGTTCAATAATATAAGCTATGAATTTACAAGAACAATAACGATAGTTTTTCTCTTTGATGTAAAGTTTTTGATGTTGTAGGTACTCGTTTTTTGGCAACATCGGCAAAATAAATACACACTTTTCAATAGTAACAAGTATCAAACAAGCAGACAGTTCACCTTATGAAAAGTGACTATTGTCACTCATGGCAGAGTACAACAACAGAGTAACACAATCACTTCCACTGCAAGAATCGTGGACTTGTTTTACAGTGACAAATAAAAAACAATTTTAATATATAGTTCTTGCCATTATGCTACTGATTAAGAAGCAGAAAACAAAAGAGCTGGACAAACAGGGGCCTGACTCCGAAACACGACTGACTGAGGCGTGTTACTGATGGTCTTTCCATCCATGTACCTATTAAAGTAGCGATACAGTCGACCCTACACGTTTTACCAACTCTCTGCTGTTCGTTTAGTATACTGCTTACCTGAAGAACAATGATACCATCTCTTACTAATTCCGATTGACCGATGCTCATATTTTGTGGAGGTCGAAGGGTGATAAATCTGCATGAAAAATTTTAGTTGTTTAACAATTTAGTTTTACGATAAAACGCAAATATAATATACAAACATGCCTAGGACAAACTCTATCAAATCTGTATTCGCCAGCGCAGAGTTGCCGAGAATTGCTATAGGAATATCCCAACTCATGTAGCTTTTTAACCAGCAACGCAACTTTCCTGAAAATAAACTATATTTAAAAAAAAATCACTTTTTTATTCGACTTAAATACAAACTTTTAGGTATTTTTTGTCGATTACATATCGAGGGGTAAAGGCTATTTGGTTTAAGCGAAATTTAATTGGTGATATAGTAATACAAAATATATATACATATTTGGAATCGATAAAAAAGCTGATTCCGAAAATATATATACTACTATATTACCAAAAAATATCGCTTATACCAAATAGCCTTTCACCCCTCGATATAATATTAGGACGAATTCTTAGCAATATGAGTTGTATATTATTTAATAAATGTTAAAGTAGATAGTAAGCTTATATGGTGGTAGGGTGATTGCCCGAACTGGGTCGCTCGCTTTGGGCTGTTGCATTTCAGGATTATTTTGTGTATATCCAATTACTCGTATAAAAGACACCTTCAGTCGTGGTATATGTAAGCCGACATAACGACGGAGATTGTCAACGGATTTTCTTCCTGGTCTTCTTCTTGATGGTTGCTTTAGTTTTTGGACTATACTGTACTTACCATCAGGTGCTCTGTAGTCACTTTGTCAAACCAGTGTAAAAAAAAGTCGTCGACTTCTTCAACTTGGACTTGACTCTACGAGTGTTTTTGCAAGACTCAATTTCCTATTATATGTTCTTTTTTTTGTAAGAAACGAGCACGAGTTTATTTTCTGAGCACAGTGTAAGTCCAAGTAACGTTTATAAATCTTAGTTTGAGATACTTGCTTAGCTTTAAATGTGTTCACCCAACCAGTGACGGTATCCTTGTTAACGCACGCCGAAACACGTTCCTCTCTCAGGTGAAGCGGTAATAGTTCAGACAACCTAAAAAATCATAAATACATACTATAAAGAACTGATTTGAAAATAATTTGAAACAAAAAAGTACATGGAAGAAGCGAGACAGCATGATACAAGTCAAAGAAACGAAAAATTTTCGTAATAATAGAGAGAAAATAGGTTCTAACTGTCTAACCTGTTTGCGAAACGTCATCATGATAGATAACTTAAAAATATTTCAGAAAAATATAAATATCATAAATGTGTTTCACAGATATAATATTAAGATATCAGTTCTGTCATAGATGTGGTCAACAAACTAGCTTGTATTTGGTAAAGAATTTAACACCTTGTAAAAATCTATGTTTTATCTGAGACTAGCTGTCCCGGCAGACCTTGTACTGTAGGTTATCTTTTTGGTCAGATGAGAGCTGTATAAAATTATAATTTCACTAGCTGTCCCGGCAGACCTTGTTCTGCCCTATTTCTCTAAAACAAAGTCACATTGTTTTTTTTAATGTTAATAGCTATTGGCCTGTCGGCTGTTTTTTGAAAATTGTTTGAAGGAACCTGGCCTTAATGCTATATGAATAAAATTTGACAAATATTGACATTAATATTTATACGTCACTCAATAATTGTTTTGCCTTCCCGGAACCCGTCCACTAACATTTAAACTTTATGCTATGGTGTTAAAGTTCAAATTGACTTATAACAAATCTTTTGTATGAGAATATAGAAAAGTGTTGTTTTTAGACTTTTTCAGATAATTTTTTAAAATCTTCTCTCTGTTATAACCCTCCCCAGACTTCAACAAACACAACAAAAAAGAAATCAGTCAAATCGGTTCAGCCGTTCTCGAGTTTCGCGGTTATCAAGACACTATAGCTGATCCGGCAAACGTTGTTTTGCTATGTAAGGTTTTGTAATATCTTCTAAGATGTTCATTGAAATTAAGTGATGTCAAAGACAATTTTGTTCACAATTAAATACTCTTAATCAACAACACATTTATTTGGATAAATATTAATATTATTACGTTGATACAACTCTTAACAAATAATGCATTAATTTTGACCAAATTTGTTTACCATAAAAACGGTTCTAGTGACTTAATCTTAAAAGATAGACATATACTGTCGCGGACATTTTTTTAGATCATTTCAAGAGGAATAATTCTTTCCTACATATATTTTTGGTATCTTGAACCGTTTTTGCAGCGCACGCAATGGAAGCCCTCAAGGATGAATAAATTTGCCCGTTTTTTTCATATTTTCCATTATTTCTTCGCTCCTAATGATTGCATCGTGATGTTATATAGCCTAAAGCCTTCCTCGATAAATGGTCTATTCCACTCAAAAATAAATTTTCAATTCGAACCAGTAGTTCCTGAGATTAGCGCGTTCAAACAAACAAACAAACTCTTCAGCTTTATAATATTAGTATAGATTGGTGTCGACGCCAGTATCAGAAAGAATAACAATGTATGAAAAGTTAATGTTAGTCTCACTTTTGTTTAAATCACTTAAAATATCTTTACCTGGAGCTGCACTTGAATTCTTCAACTTGGAGCCATAGAATTTACATAAAAAAAATATATACATTCATTTTTATTTTATTTCTAAAAGAATGTAAACAATTTACAATTAATCGAGAGCTCAAAAGCAGCGCTATGTGAAAAAGGAAAGATATATTAGATATCAATAAAATTAAGCATAAAAACTTACGAGTAAGCTTTATTTTTTATTCGTATTCGAGCGATTGCTGCGGCGAAATGAACCCGCTGTTCCCATATAGTGCTCTCTATTTCTTTGAAAGGTGACCCGGCTTCATTGAGCAACTGTATTGCCCTCTCCATCACTCCTCTGGGGCGGGCTCCCCATCGACGCCGAGCCAACTCCATGAGAAATAGCCAAGATATGTGACGGTACTCTGTGAACTAGTATCATATAAAATATACAAGATTACGGCAATGTTACTTTTAAAGTATATACATAAAATACAGGACTTACTGTCTATACTTATTTTAAGAAAAACCTACAATAGAAACAAACAGAATTTTAACTTTATATTGATGTTTATATAATAGAACCTTGAACTATCTCGCATCCGTGATATGAGCTTGCAAATTGGAAGATTTGTATGTATGATAGCCAAATGCCATAACTTATTTGATGGTTGCTCTATACCCAACATGTTGATACATATTTAGCTTGAAACGTGTCCCTATATAAAACATAGCGTTCTCATAGCAAAGAGTTAAACCACAATTTTGATCAACTTAAAAACCTTAACATGGTTTAACCTTTTTTTAATCATAAAAAACCGAATATTATATTTGATATATCAAAATTCTAGTTAATCTTTTTTTTCCAAATTCTCAATTATGATTCCATTTAACTGCTTGATTTACCTATAATACTTTCAATGAGCTTAGATTTTGTTGTTAACTACACGTAATTGTTTAGGAGCTCTTGCTATGAACTTTGATTATGAAATAAGGTATAATATTATTTAACAGGGGAACAAATTTTTATTTCTAATTACTTTACGCTATTCAATTCATTATATTACTAAAAACTATTTGTCGCACATAATATTTTAATTCACGTAATTATCCACCAGAAAGACAGACTCAAGTACATCAGTTTCAAAAATATAAAATCAATGTCCTTTTTTTTCTTTGGTAGTATATAGCATAAAAGTATATCCATAAACATAAAGCTTATTTTCGTAAGCGTTCTTAGGATTCGTAAAAGAAATCGGCTTGAGTCACGAGAATATCGTAATGCGAATTTGATGGGATCGTACTTTTTACATCTTGTCTAACCTACCCAAACTGGCAGTTATTACGTTATTACGGTTTTTTAATACGCAGACCTTGAATGCATAAAAAATTTGTCAACCTTCGAGTAGGTTCAAGAACGAAATAAAAATGTAAATGATTGCAGAATTGGTTATAAAATATGATTCTTATTACAATACTTTCTTTGGATATTAATGTCGTAGACACAAACATTCGTCCATAACTGTGAGCTTTGTACGGCCTTGCAATATTCTTAGCAGTGAAGGCTAACTTCATCATCGTCATAAGCCCATTTTATACCACTGCTGGGAATAATCCTAAGTAGTATAAGTGCTTTAGAGACCGGTCTCGGTATATCTTTGTCAAAATTTGCTGGCTACCTTTTGCTAGTCGACTCTCATCCTTGTCAGGGAACACACCACGCTAGTTTTGCCGATTTATGATTGCCACTCAAGAACTCACCTGCTTCAGTGAATACCGATTCTTCAGCAAACAATTTGTGGTCAGGCCACTATGACTTTAGCTTGCTAATCTGAATGTCAATAACTCCCAGACTGTCAGATTTTAGGCAATATATGTAAGACATTTGCTTGAGAAAACAGTTACACTATTTTTCACATTTGGAACTATGAAACACGCTTCGCCGTAATATTTATTGGCCTATGTATTGACGACGATTGCCAATGTATTTTCTCATTCTTTTACAGAGTACAGAACAGTAGCGTAATTATGCAATTCAATCACGCAAATATTGATTGATGTACCAGCATTGGCTAACATTAATTATATCACAATGCGCGCGAGCATAAAAACCTATAGCGTAAAAATTGGTGGCGTCTATGATCTACTGTTTAAACATAAGGTATATTTACGTACAGAGGTACGTAATAATAAAATAAACAAAAGGATAGGTTAAAGAAGATAGAAAACAACAAAGCAGGTACCCTATGTTGTGATGGTGCGCCAAAGCGAAGCTTAGCAAATTCTAAAAGATCAGCTGAGCCACTCAGGGTGGATTTTCACCCATGAGGTTGACATTCATTAGATGTGATTTAAATTAACATTGTCTTGTAAATCAATGTATTCATATTTTAATTTAAAAAATAACTGATTTTAAAATCCTGCTTTATGAAGGCAAAATATAGATTCTATGAAAATATAGGTTGTGGTCACAATTTGTATGTAAAGATATGTATAACACTTACTTCCTGATAATCTGTAAGGAAATCGACATCATCAATGGCTTGGTCCAAAACCGATTTATCTGTAAAAAAATCCTGCTTTTGGTTTAAGCAAAAATTACACCAACACATCGCGTGTTGCATAGACGTGTTCTAGTTTTATGGATAGAATCGAAGTGCTGAACAATAAAAAAGGCAAGAACATAAAACAGTATGTGTATACCTGTGAATAGTGTTCCAAAAAGGTCGGGTTTCAGTTATACTTTTTTATATTTTTCATATATAGACTAAGTCCAATAGAAGCCCTAAGTAGAAGACTTTCGGTGAATCTATTTTGAATAGTTTGCGAGATATTAATGTTCTATGAAAACTGGAGAAAAAAACTATTGCAGTGCTTTTCACGTTTACGAATCTACACTTTCTTTATAGAATAATATATTCTGATGAAATTAGAAATATATAAATATAAAAGGAACCAAAATAATTTTACCACTACTACCACTAGTGTTTCTAGAAAACATTTTTTTCTCAGATGTCTTATAATATCTGCACTATAATCATATTGAGGGTCATAAGACTAATTTAAGCGAGATTTTTTGGCAATATTGAGTTATATGTATATACAATATTTGGCAATTGTGTGTTTCACTGATTCCAAATATATGTCAATGTCATCTAAAGCATATAGCCTTCCAGTCCTCGATATATAAAAGAAAATTCAACACAAAAAATAAAAATATATAAAAAAAATATCGAAATAAAATATTTTAAGCGTTTTATTTCATGCTTTTATTAAATATTTTCCTCCGATGTCCTGCAACATACGTATCAGTTTTAATAATCAAAAACATGAAAACAATATCCATAGATTTAAATTTTATTAAGTACTATAGATTGTATGACAAAATTTCAAATTTTATATAATTATGGGCCACTGTATTTTACATAATGTAATATTACAAAGTTAATACAACATTGTAAGGATATCTAATTCGCAATAATTTAGTTGATTTAGTACTGAACTATAATTTATCATCCTATTCGCACAATGAGGTAATAGAGTGAAACTTACTCATAGTGTGGAAACTAGTTAGCTATGATGGCACGCGAGTATTTATCGCGACAATCTTAAGCATGCTGTATGCTAAAGTTAAATAACGCTTTCAAAGAGTTGTGAACTACATTCCCGGTGTTTCAGAATAGGTCTATGTAATTTACAGCTTAGTTTACAGCTACGCTCAACTTTTTCGTTCGTGACACTCGAAAGTTAAACGACTTTTGCTTTTAGTGAGTAAGGCTTTTAAAATGTATTTTATATATGGTTCGGTTATATGCATTTAAAACTTAAACCTATTTAAGTTATAAATGCCTGCCCTATAGGTACGATTGTATACATATAATTTAGTAATTAACTTGCTTTTAATTAATAGTACTCTATTTGGTATTATTTCATTCAGTAATGGTTCCATGTAAGTAAAATTATAGCAATTTGTTTCAACTATTTTAACAGCAAATGCTTTTGGTGTTTTTTTTTTCAAAATTGAGATGGACGGCGGCTCTGTATCTGTGATGGATGGTAATAATAAAGTATAACAGAAAATCTGTTTGCTAAGCTTCCTATAGATATTGATATGTAAAACAGCGGCACCTAAGGCGGATATAATGTTTTTATTTTTCTATTTATTTTTGGAATGGGCTTTGTCGCACAGCGACGATGCCGCCCAGTAAAGTAAACAATTATTACAGACTACACTAATTACGAAAATTCCGATCTATCTTAACTAATTTGGCGATATTATACAAATATTTGGCATCATCGCTGAGTGGCCTGGCCAGTATGGATTGGAGTGCTCCTACATCCATGATGTAATCATAATGTAATATAACAAAATATGACTTACATCGAAATACATCGTATATTAATGAATACACGCAGCGCATGTCCTGTTCGTCTATAAAATCAACTGGTAGAGGTGGTTTGCATAGAAGACGGGCTGCTTTTAGGACCTGTGCAATGGTTAAATATCCATACAGATTTTTAAATATACGATTAACTATAGTATTTATAAAATATATGTATTTAATTATTAACCAGCGTAAACGTTCAAGCATTTGACAAGCAAGAGAAGCGTTAAGGAAATTAAAATTTCGTCGAGCATAGATATCCCATTGTCAAAAAAAAAAATCAAATGAATCCAACTTTTAAATAATCTTTAAAAGTGGTAAAGATGGGATTGTATGATTAACACTGTGTGGTCCAAGTACGGTGGCGTCAGTCAAGGATTAAGAATACACTGAAGATGGCATTGACTGGTCATGACAGAAAGACACTCAAATAATAAGATAGCTCGAATCATGTCGTAGACGAAGAGATTCGAAAAAGCGACTAAAAATAATCGATGACAGATTTTGCACTTATTTTTTCGGACAGTTTTTTGATCCAGTCGGGCACATAAAGAAAGATGTCGGATTCTGGTAACCGCTACTCGGCAACGGCAACCCAGGAGTGGCAGCCAAGTCAAGAAGTACCGCTCCGCAAGCATTATTTATAAAGATATCCGATGTAAGCCGCATGGTGACGAGCTTGATATGCCACCAGCCAATACCCAGCAGTTGCCTATACCAGACGTATTCGAATAACATACTAAGTGGTGCATAGCGACCTGGCAGCCGTTGCACGGTCGAGGCTGCCGAGACGCGATTCCCCGGTCCCGACGCCTGCCTTAAGGTCTAAAACTTCACTGACACTCGTTTAACACCATCCAACGGTCAAGTGTAGGATACTGATGATACATTCAGAAGATCAAAACAATTAAATATCTTTTATCAACACTAATAATGTTTTGATTTACCCAATAAAACTGGTTTTAAAAACTACAACAATTTCATAAATCTGTAATCGTTACAATTGCAATGTATAAGCCTAGTTTATTAGTTTCTATACTGTGCTATATTTATATAGTTTAGTGTGGTTAAGGGTTGTATTCAATTCTGTTTATAGTAGGTATGTTATCGTTTGAACGACAGCGAATCACGTGAGGATACGTGACGATTATTCCAAAATAAATATACATATACATTCTATGCTAATCGTGTGTGTGGTAACAAATTGTCAGTGGGCTTTTGGAATGCCTTTTATACTGCTCTTTCTTCGACGTAGACTGGCTAATGGGGCGCCTTTATTTTCTTGTCAGGTTGGATAAGTTGTACAGGTCCCCTAAAATATCCATTATTGATATAATATATACTATATATAATATGTAGGCATATGTTATATCTCTGGGATATTGATATATCTTTTCATCGCCTACATCGCAAAATAGGAACATGAAAGTTTATAGAAAATGCTTTCTACTTAGAAGGACACATATTGCTGAGACGAGAACTCTACTGTTACGTCTGGGCAATAAATTAATGTTCATTCAATTTGCTACGCTCGATGTTACTTTCAACTTTATTATGGTATTTTAGTCTATAAATATGAAAAAATCGTTTTTTGTCATATTGTAAAAGCTTAAGCATTTAAAAATATGTACTTAAAACGTTTTTACAAAATTAGAGTTATTTTCGGAAATATTTTAGTGACGTGATATATAACTTGATCCGAAATTTAAAATACGTTTGTCTTGAAAATACTTTTTTCGAGACTCTTGACAAGATATCTCTAGTTTTACAGAATCGATTTACTGACAAATGTATGTGAGTCTTCTCTATACATTACCTTATCGTATTAACTAACATAAAACTATGCTGTTTTTTTATTTTTTACTTAAAAAAAATATGAAAGTAAACAAGGATTTACAAGCTTAATTTTCGTACGCTGCCTGTTTTTAGTGAGAATTCAACAAAATTAACTTTGAAAATCTGTCTGCACTGGACAAGTACAGTCAGATTATCTAGGTATAGGTATTTATGCATGTGAGTATCTGAAAATTTACCTGTCCAATATCCCAAGCTGGGCCGGGTGCAGTTTTTACCGCAACTGGTGGTGGTGCATGAGGATTATTGACAGATACCACCAGACTCCATGGAGCCCACTCTTCCAGGGGTTCTTCCAGAGATTTATGGACTTTTTCGTCATCTTCTCTGTGAATATTGTTTAAAAACATTCGATTGATTATAAAAGAATTTGAATGATGATGAATTTAATGATACTCTAGTAAGAATGTAACATTTATTTTTGTCAGATTGAGGTTCAAATCTAATAAAAAGCACTTGTGGTAAAACCTTGGAACTAGATAGTATTTTGGCCTAATTGCCGAAATTTGCCATAAAATAATGATTGGAGTTGAATCTCGAACCAAAATACCCTATTCACCTAATATTTGCGACTATTTACTTTATAATATTGGCGAAAGTAACTACTTACCATCAGGTGGGTCATCAGGTTGTATGACGATTAAAGTTTATAAAAATTGAGGCTTATATGCCATTAATTGTACATTTAAAAAGTCATATCCATCTAATAATTTCCATTCTTTATTAATATTTATTCTATCACATTTCGACATCAACTCGTACAAGTACATCTTTTATAATAATCTATTTATATATTTAAAGACCTTCTAGTAAATCCACTATTGACTGGTATTCTGTGGCGTGCATCCTACAGAAACCCAGAAAAGCATTATCTAGGTAAACGTGGATATTAATTATATATATATTGATTTAAAATGTCACCGCATATTCTAGTAATTATTAGATTTTAAGTCCATATATTTTTTAAATGCCCAATTATAACAATACAATGCTTTATCTGCGTTTATGGGATGCACGCCACTGCTGGTATAGCATGTATTTCGACTAGAATGATATCGGCGACAATCAAAACATTCTTGCTACTTGGCAGTAAAAAAATATATGCTATACATACACAGAACACATTAGAGAATAATATTTAAGGGTTTAGCTAACTCCTGTACCAAATATACAAAAATTTTCGATCATCAAACTTCGGTAACACCAGCAAACCTAATAGACAACGAAAGAATTAAATTACGTACAAGGCAAAAGTAGTTTGGCGTTCAAGGATCGTAGTATCCATTTCTATCGTTTATTTATTTTTTAAATCCATTGTAGACACACACTTTAATTAACTACAACAGTTTCCATACTTTTGTATAATTTAATAATAGCAGATTTGTTTATACCTTTTCGCTTACTAAAATTTTTATATGAAATATTTTGTTACGCTAAGTATAATTGTAAATAATTTTTAAATATTTTAAAAGTTTTTCTCAATCCTATTTTTATAAATACATATCGTGGTTCTGGTTGTCAGAATAAAAATTATAAAAGAAAAATGATGGCCAGTTATCACAAAATTAAATTTTGCACTATGGTGCAATTTTTGTCTATTGACCGTATTACATACAATTGCCGCTAAATTCTGTCCTAAAGATTGTGACATAAAAAAATTGCCAAGTTTCGTATTTGTCATAGTGAATAAATATATATGTATTTTTATAAGTCCGTTTGCTTATTGATTAAATACTATATTGGAATTCTCGGTAGATTGCACCCTATGCTGTGCAAACGTAGTAAACTGTCGCTTAGAAATAAGTTGACTCATTACAAGACCGTAATAAGACCGGTGATGACCTACGCTAGCGTAGTATTCGCCCAGAGCCAGTCCGCTTCTCTGGATTCCCTTCAGGTCATCCAGAATAAATTCTTGCGTAAAGCAGTGGGTGCCCCTCTGTACATGCGCAACATAGATCTCCACGACGACCTCAAGCTGGAAACGCTCGCCAGTTTCATGCAAAATGCATCTCGTCGATATTTCGACAAGGCTCAGCATCACCCAAATCCTTTAGTCCGCAGTGCCTGCGATTACACACCGGAAAGCGGCATCGCGCGCAAACTTCGTCGCCCGCGTCATGTCCTATTGGATCCCGTCGATTCAATTACCGCGGCCCTTGCGACCGCCGATCCTATCAACAACGAGGTACACACAAGCACTCGTCACATTCCGAGACACCGGCGTTGCCGGCGGCGCCGACGACGACGATTAAGGATAGGTCCGTCAACTGTCGTTTAAATAACGCAGTTTCACTCCGATGCAACTTTGAGTTTCTTTCGGCGTTTCTTCTCAAGGCAGTCGCCTCCGAAACGCTGGTAGATCACCGTTAGGTTCGTTTTTCAACTGGCCGGCCGCCCAAGTCGAGTTCCGTACCCACAGTGGTGCCCTTGCGTAGCCGCCCAACCCATAAATTTCGCTAGCTGAGCGCCCTCTGCGTTCGCCCACCAAGCCCGGTTTTGTTGTGAAGGTCTTCCCAGGCCACCAACGTTGGACATGCCAAAAAAAAAACTATATTGGAATCTGTTGTACAATTATATTGGTCGTTTTTGCTAACTAATTAGTTAATAAATTATTGATGGTTAAAGAAGTTGTTAAGTTTTGGTATTCTGAGATAATTAAGGTCTCAATGCTTTAATAAAAAAACTGGCATTATTATTTCAATTATTAAGTTTTGTATAAATTGGTTGTTGACATCTTTTGGGTTATTAAAATCGTAGTAATCGAATATTTATCTAATATAATATTTTATTTATTATAAAACTGTAAAATTATCACTTTTTAACACACACTGAAATCACATATATCTAATTAAAATTGTCAATAATACTTGCAATTCCAAATTCTTCTGCAAAGCAACAAGATTAAAGTACTGTTGAAGTTTCCACTCTTTATCGCTTGGAAGAATTAGTTTTTCAGCCTCACTAGTGTCCCCATCCTGCCTTGCTGCTTCTTCTTGGAGTAGCAATTGAGCCAGCAATTTAGGGTACACTTGAAATATATTGCCGTTTCCATATTGACTTAGGGCGACCCATAAAGCGTTTGAATCCTGTTTACCCGGCATTTCCCATTTCAATACAATATGAATAATTCAATTTGATTCATGACTACGAAATATTTTACTTTCGAAATAACGTTGACATTCTCGTAAAAGTTTTTCAAAGTCGCGCGTAAGTTTTCCGCAAACGGAAAAGCTATTGCGTTGAGTGCCGTCCGCATACTGAAGTTAAAATCTTGATATAGCGTGAACATGTTCGACGTGTGTCGATCCAAACTTGTTGCATAACTATCACACCCTATTTCTTGTAATAAATGATCTACCTAACAAGAACCATACGTATAATCTTATATTTAAAAGTTATATTTACTTTTCTACCATCAAAACAAGTAGAGGATATTTATTTCAATATAACAGAAATCTTATCTTAGTCACTGACTGCCTCATGACCCACAGCTCAAGTCTTTGGACCTGTGTAATAATAGCACAGAGATTCCATTCATGATGAGAACGGATGACGGATTTTTAATAAATTGTAATTTGTAATTGTGAATGTGTCATTATAGTAACCAGGTTATTTTGTCAAGATTTTTCAAAATTCATGTACGAAAAAATTGAAAAAAAAAAGTGATTTAAATTTTATGAAGGTGCAGTATTTTTACTGTTGTCGCTGTAATTTCACGCAGGCAAAACCGGGAACAGTCGCTTATTAATTTTATCCAAATGTATGTCAAATTAAAAATATAATTGTAAACTGTCTAACCAAACAATATCATGGAAAACCAAATAAGTCCGTATTTACATCGAAATTAACACAAGACTAAAATGAAGTAATCAACCAACTATCGCCTCCATAACAATGGACCAATTGATGACTGAGAAGGAAAGCTACGCCGAGCGAAGGGAGCTGTTCAGGAATATTTGGGCCACTGCCATGAAAATCGACGGAAAAGACGCTGATATTATAAACAAGCCTAAAGTTATTAAGTAAATTATAATATTTAGTTGTCTTTATCAGGGTGAAAAAGATACATTAATAGATGTTTTAATTTTGCGCTAAATACGTCGTTCCCAACGTATCTAGTAATGTCTCGCGTTCCTCAGGGCACTACACATGTATTGGTGATAATGATGATGATATTGATGATTGAATGATGATATATACAGTGTGTCGGACATGGACTAGCGATATTCTAAACACTTAAATATAAAATATTTTAAAGTTCAATTACACACTAGGCTTGGGTCCAATACACTTCCCCGCTATGTGGCAGCCATTTTTTTTTAAATTGAAATATGCTCTATGCAAGTAAAAAAAAAATATCTCTCAAAGTTTTAGTTATATTGAGATAAAAATAGGCTTAAGAAATTTTAAGAACTGATTATTGTAAGAACTGATTTTTACCGCTGTTTACCTTTGCTTAGATTAAAACCCGTTTTCTAATAAGGCTGATTACGTGTAATGAGGATACAAATATTTCCATGTATGAACAGAATCGATGACTTTCAAATTTCAGAGCGGAGATCCTGATCGTTAGCAAACTGTTCTAGTCGAGCCACCGCCAGTCGGAAATATTGATTTTAAGATTGTGCACAATATTTATTGTATAAATATCGTTATTCCAAGATTCGCATAGATGATAACGGCTGGAGTCATTTAATGAAAGATAATCAATTACTTGACGAATGTAAACTACGAGTTTGGCTGAATCGGTTTCCTTTTTGGACGTTTACAGCACGACACGACTTTACAGAAAAAAATAAAACATTGTTTTTTAATTAATTCTAAAAAGAACTTTCTTCTTCCAGAACACTGCGATTAGACGAAGTTGACAGATGCATAATAGGGAAGAAGAAAAAACAACGAATCAAGAATTTGAGGACGGTTTGCAACAAAATTCTAGACTTTTGCGATAGGCAAGATGCAGACGATACATTTTATGAACAGGTGTTATATTTACTGATTTTTTAAATAATATATTTTGTAATGATTGTACTGTTTTCAATAGTCTGTTTTATAGTGTGTTTATTTTCGATATGTTATATTTCGTTTATATTATATTTTCGCATAGATATACATAAAAATAACTGTGGGTCTTTTTCTTTGCCATGTATTTATTTTTTCTTTCTCGCGTGCAATTTTGCGAATACATACAAACATTTGCGAGACAAAAGAAAATAATTGTAAATAAATGATAATGAAAGAGATCCACTGATTTTTTGTACTAATTTTTTGTATTGGCGATTGATCCAGCCTTATTTTGTACATTACTCAAAGGTTGATACGATAATTTTTATTTCGGTTACAAATATGAATATTCTTAATATATTGTAGTTTACTGTAGCATTTTCACAGTCTATATACCATTTGAAGTGCTTGTTAGTAGGTAAAAGAAATATTCAAAGAACTTTGTTATCGTCTTTATTAAAGGACAAAAAAAATTCACAGATGGCAGCAAAAGAAACTTTACAATATAAAAATATACATGAGAGTACAAAGAAAGTAAAGCACCTTCGCGTTAGAAAGAAGATTAAAAAAGCAAAAAGTATGTTATCATCGCTAAAAAATTCTACGCAGCCACGAGTGATCGCTTCAGTTAAACATGATGTTCTGTTTACAACTATACCTACTAAAACTTCAAGTAAAACGTCGATAATGAAAATAAAATCAACCACTGTCATGAACAGTGAACTGATTCCAAAAGTAGAAAAAGCAAAACAATGTACCAAGTTCTTAAGAATATCTACGATAAAACAAATATTAGACGATAGAAATGAGATTGCTACTTCTCGAAAAACAGGAAAAAAGAAACTAAGTATCAGAAAAAAAACGAAATAACGCTTAGATCTATCGCCAGATACATTAAATTTAAATTGCCCTGTTGAATAGAGGCGAAAATAAAGTAAAGAATTTTGAAAGGATCACTAATTTTCAGTTATTTATAGATATAAAAAAGTAAGCGGTTCTGGTGACCTAGTGGGTAACGGACCGATATTCATGCGCGGCAACGCGTATGGCCATAGATTCGAGGCCCGGCACCTACCTATGGATTTTTTGAAGAAATCTAAATTCTAATGATTAAAAATGAGTAAAAATGAAACATAAATAAAGAGATCTCCTTCTCAATCATGTAAACAAGGGCAAAATTTTCAACCTAAAAATAAAAAAATATTATTATTCCACTTGCTACCAACCATTAATTCTGGGGCTGAGCAATGAAATGAGGGATGAAGGTACGTCATAAACACACTCGGTTACTAGAACAATGGGAAGCAATAGGATTATTATTTTGAAATAATTTAATTTTTTTTTTGTTTCTTATAAATAAAAGTCGTAACTCACAACTTTTGTTTCTGTAAGTGCGCTTTTTAGGTGTTGCTTATATTAACTCGCCCTAGTGGTTGTATGTTACAGTTGTAACTTGTATTTATAGCACACACAGCTAACGCGAGCGTCATGCTATGTTCCATTCCAATCTAAGGAGGCTTCTGCTTGAACCAGACCGAAAAGCAACTTTAGAAAAAGCTTAATGTTATTATTTTTGTTAATAAATAAAACCAATTTTATTCATAAGTATATATTCAAAGATGTAACTTTTATTTAAAAAAATAATAAAAATTATAAATTATATTATTTAGGTATAAATCGGATTAGCAACACTAGTTTTAAGACTAAATAAAAAGGCACACAAAGTGAAATATAGCATTGGGCTATCTCTTTCTTACTCGTGTTTATATTCAGTGAAACTGTCAAATAATCCTAATAATTTTTTTTTTTTTTAATATTAAGTTTTACGGCTCTGGGTACATGCCCTTTTGAGCCAAATAATCCTAATAGTGGGCTGTGATGCCAACATAAAAGTTTTACCCCACATTCAAAGTTTTCAAATAAAAAGACTTTTCAAAGCTGATTAAATAAAATAAAAAAGGTAAAAAAATTCATAAAAAAATTGTTCAGATTCATATATTTAATTGAAATATTACTGATAACGATGTTAAATATTATTAAAAGTGAAACTTACACATAGAATTTGATTTGAATTTTTATGTAACCCCGTACTATGCAAATAACCAATAAATTAAACTAAATAGATATGAATTAAATAGAAATTTGCAGTCAATATTTGTGATTTATGAGTACGTAGTAATTTGCTAAAACAAAATTATTAGCTTACTTTTAATACATATTTTTATTGAAGTAATACATATTAGATATTTCAACTTTAAATTATTAAGAATAGATGTGCTATGCGGTTGGCTACGGTATATTAGGCCGCAAGAGCCATTACAACGTGGTAACATTATGGCTATATCTATTGTATTTTTTATCTATGGAGCTAAGTAATCAATAAAATTTTCTTGGGCTGTCGAGAGAATTTAAAATACATATAGGGAGTAATTTTGGCAGGAGATGGCAGCATATAACTAACTATTTAATTTAGTCGCATTTTACTCGAATGATACATACGTACGGTTTATATTGGCCCAGTAAAACAAAATAAAATTAGGCCGCAATATGATTAAAACTGTATTATGTAGTAAAATTAACAAATAAAGCTTTATCGAGAAATTTCCTTCGGTAAGGCACGAATCAATATATATTCTCAAACGCATTATGTGGTTAAAATTTGTGTGGTATATGTGAAAATCATTGCTATTGTTTTAATTCCTACGTTTGTAATATTAATGTTTTAGATACGGTAAGGAATTTCCGATAATGTCTGAATACGATCTCCAGTTCCAAGCGGATTTAGAAAAAGCACAGGCGCTGAGTTTAGAAAGTCTGGCATTAGAGCAATTTCGTAGGCAGAGGCTTCTGACTGGTGCAGGTAACTGACGTAACTTTGTTTACTTCCTTAGATAAGTGATGATCCAAGGTCCGGTAATTAAAACATCATTAACAAAATATGTATATACATATATATATCTAAAAGTAACTACAATCTTATAGTCAAACTCTCAGATTGTGCTGTTCAAAAATTATAATTACATAGCAATTTTTTATGCTAATAAGTCAAAAGCTTGTTATTTTCACTTCAATCTATCCATTATTTTAGATGTTAAAAATAATATCCTATGAGCTCTAAAATTCATCAGAAAATAAGATCATATGGAACAATTTTTAAGTACTTACATTTGTTAATTTTACAGTTTATATTGCTCTTTTTATATAAATAAAACCTTGTATCAATTTAGATAAATATGTTTTGAACAAATTGTGAAGCACAAGTCTCCCTCTTCAGGAAATAAACGAGGGAGTTATTTTGAGCTTAAAACTGTTACTGTTGCTTATAATGAAATTGTGAAGACACAGTAAGTGTTACTAAATTTGTAAATCAATTTTAAAGTATAAAGTATATAAATATAGGTTTCTGTTTTTACTTCTGGATCATCAATTACGATAGATTTCCAATTTTGTTTTTTTTATAGGATGTTGGCTGGTAATAGTTGCCTTTACAACTTCACTAGGTGTATTTTTGTGAAAAATTGGGATGTCCTGTATATTAATTGATAACTTGTCATACCTATTCACTTTAGATAGTTACAAAAGTTACTTCTAAAATATGGTTACTTTCCTATGATGATGTTGTCCTAGCCGGATTCGGCTACGGCGACTGTTTCAACGCCGATTAAGAAAATCAAGGCCCAGTTTTCGGAAACAGTCAATTGCGCAGGAGATATTTAAGTGCATAACTGGACGCGCTGCCAGAAAAGCACTCTCTCGTCCGAGCTCCCTCAGACCCGATGGAATGGAGAACCAGTACGATCGGGAGGGAGCAGGATGCAGGTTTGGCCGAGTTTTCCTTCTGTGAACACCTGGTTGAATTGCGGTCTTAAAGGGATACCTTAGTCGCCTTTTACGACACCTCAGTAAGAAGAGGGGGGTGCTATTCTATTCTGCTGGCAGCCACCACAGCATAATATAAACTGCAATCTATACACAACACCACCTGCTATACCAAATGTACCACCACACACTGAACATTCATACCACACTTGGTATACTATACATTAGAAAGTAACTTTATCTTATATTAACAATCATCATTGGCATCATCCATTTGTTAAGGATGTTTCACACAGTTGTAGCAATTTTTTTGGCAGCTCACTAAGATAATTCTGGAACAACAGCAATAGCCACATCTAAAGATGCCACTAGCTGCTTTGAGTACAATACACATTTGTGCTTCTTAAAAAATTCTTTCTTTCTGGGAAAATTCTTCAAATCATCTGTCATCATAAACTTTACTCCCACCAGTAATCACCTTTCACTAAGCAATACTGTCCTCCCTTATATTAGTTATCTGGGACATTGTTGTAAAATATAAACATGTCACACTTAATGCTATTCTTACCAGAACTTTAAAAAATATTTCTGTTTGAGAATTGGTGATAAAAAATCATATAATAAAACCGAAATTGTGTTAATGATATTTTTTTTTAATTTAAATGCCTAATAGCATTTGAAAGTCAAGAATATACTAAAAACAACTGTATATGCATTCAATTCTTAGCAGCTTAGCTTTCTAAAATGTTTGTTATATTACACACACAAAAGTAACATATTAAGCAGTAGCATTCATTCCATAAATGCATGAAAGCATTGCATGCCCTTATGATAAATAAGTCTGCAATAAATTCCTTTAATTTAAACAAAAAAGATCCCTTTATATTCATATCTATTCTATTTTCATGCCATTTATCTCCCCTATGAAAGTAATGTAATAGTTATTATCATTATATGATATTCAAATTTATTGTGTGAATCTGCCTACCCTGTGCAAATACTGTATGCACGTCACTGATATTAAGATATGTTTTTATTGTTACCAAATTGTAATGTATTTTTATATAAACAATAACATTTTATCAAAATAGTAACTTCAAGGTTACAGGCAATTGGTTTAATTTATAAATTCACATGCAATTTCCAGACGTCATGAGTCAGTAATATATTGTGACAATTGGATCCATGAAAACAACAAAAATGAATGTGCTTTATTTTACTCGTCTCAATGTGGGGTATCAATGAGAGGAAGTGTAAGGTCAACAAACTGATGCATCCAAATGGGGCATTGATTAATGTAATCATGATCTGTTTACGGCTTCAATTCAGAGATAAATGTTTAATTGATGTGTGAATGAATACTTTATAGAACCTTGCGTTTTTTTTATTGTTGCATTCAGTATTACATAAATATTTTTATGGTTTTTACATTACTTTAAAAATCACCGCAAAATGTTAATTGTTTTCTGGTTACTAAAAGTTTTTTTTTTAAATAAATGCTTTAAGATGAAACTACTAAGACAATGAGAAACATTAAAATTGTTACTTAAATATTTTTATCAGTTAAAAAATTATAAAAAATCAGTTTTGGACTGGCTCAGTAAAATGACTATATTATACCAAATGGCCTTTACACTTGCATACAAAGTAGCGACAAATTTATAAGAATTAACAGTCGCCGTCGAAAGAACGGCCCTAATATAGCATAACATGAAGGTAGAATTGTAGCCACGTTAACGCTCTAGATACAATAATATCCAAGACTTCCAAGAGATGAGAATATTTCCGAAAGCTGGAGATTTTCGACGTGTATTATTTGGCTAAGTAAACAACTTATTAAAGATAATTGTGTCCACAGTTATCACCACTGAATTATATTCTTTTCATTTCTTACATTGTAAGAAGTCGCTAGATTATCAAAAAATAATTACACAAACAATTAGAACATTAAAACGGTATATTTGATTTAAATTTCTATATAATTTTCCCGAAATCCCCGAAATTCCGAGATTTTTTCTTTAACTTCCGAGATCGAAATTTGATCATACAGGTCCGGCAGTATCAAGGTTTCGAGATTTAACAAATATATACACAGGCATTATTTACCATCACAATGATTTATTGTAGTACAGAAAAAAATATAATTTTCTTTTAATTGGTGTCAGTTCGACATCTCTACAGTGAACCTGTAATACGCTGAACAGTATTTTAAGAAATTTTTGGTCAGTGCTTCTATAGCATCCTATGAAATACATTAAGTATTCTTAGGGTTTGACATTTTTACATACATTATTCAAAAAAATAAATCCTACGAAAAATCGAGAGTCCTATAAAAAATTCACTTAGAAGTATTTAAAGTCTTGAATATCCCGGGAATTTTGAGATCAAACCAAATCTCCTTATTCCAATACTGGGATTCCAATTACGATTAAGATTAGAATCTCTAGTCGGCGCACATCTTATCGATAAATATAATAGTATAAAAACATTAAAAGTGTTTGCTGTAATCATTGGCCAATGTTTATCGCATTGATATCGCGTGTCGCAGATAATTTACGGGACATCGGTGCTGTTAGTGCACATCGCCGCGACGTAGAGGCACCTCTGCCCGCGCTGCCGCCGCCGCCGCGGAATCCGCCTCGAGGACGACCTTCTATTACAGAGACATCCAGGTCAGTTTCACTACAGCAATATTACTCTTCACCTATTTTCGTAAAAGTTATGTCTTGCCGAATTAATTTTTTGAGATGTGAAAGCGTTCCATAATATTTTAAAGACCCATTCTTTTACCAATAAATTTCTGATTTAATTTTTGAGTCGAGCCTGCAGCTTTTGGCAGTATAAGCGCGTTTAGGCCATTTCTAAAAACTTTGAAATTATGAACTATATTTTAAACATTAAATTAATATTCTTAACATTCTTTCTACTAAAAATTTCCCTATCCACATTAAAAACGTAAGGTACATCATATAATCCGGGCAATTATATTGCCTTATTAACTGCTAAGTATAATAAACGAAGATTTTAAATATGCTGAGTTCACAATTGCATCATCTGTTTTAGTAGAAGTTTTAACTAAAGCCCTTGTTCTCCAATGCCTTAGTACAGTTTTTCAGTGTCTACACTTGAAGTGATTCCACGAGAATATGGGGAAAAGTGGCAACAATCTTGTTTCAAAGATTCATATCATAGACTTATTATAATTATCTATTCACAACAATAATAACAAGGCACATGTTATTTTCATTGCATTGAATTCAGAGCATTGTTTATGTGTCACAATTAAAAACACATTCCTATTAAATATGTTTATAAAACTGACAATTTACCGTATTGTTTTAATTTGTGGTCTATGTTGATATTTTAAAACAAGCTATTTATGTATTCATCAAGTTTATATCCGGTATAGAAATGAGTTCTATTACCTACTGATCTACTATTACAGATTATTAATAGAAAGATATTTTTAAATTTTATTTTTACTTATTATAAAACAGTGCTATAGCCAATATTGAGATGCATGTTTCCTTACTTCAAAATAGACATAATTCTATATTTTTATGTTTAGTCATTATAATAGGACACAAATTATGTTATTCTTGAACATGTGACACCACTAAAAATAGTCTTGTACTTCTAAAGCTGATGGAACAAATAATACTAAAGAATTTACTAAAAGACGATATTTGACAATAAATTATTAAAAAATGAATATTATTACTAATAGGGCTATTAGGCTGAGATTTATATGCGCTATTTCGACTTTGCTTAGCAAAGTTCTCAAAAAATAAATTCGTTTTGGCAAAAAACTTAATATATAATAGGAACTGAGTATAGCCATAGTTCCAAATCCTATGACATTCATTGAGTAATATAAATTGTAATGTTTAAGTTAAATCTAAGCAAACTTAAAGTTGCGTCTATAAATCTCAGTCTTAGAATCGTTTTATGAAATTATATCCCTGTAGTTCTAATAGGTAATAAGTTTAACTTTTTCTATGAAATCATAATTATTTATCTGAGAAAAAAATTCAATAACTTATCTCGAGGGCTCCTTTGTTCATGTGCTATTTGAATTAAAATAATTTGGAAAAAAATATAGGTCTTTGCGCTTATTTCTCAGGTCCTCAGCGGCCAGTCCGACTCCAGAGGAGACCAGTGATTTGATATCATTTTCAAGTCCTACTAGCAAAAGTGTACCCAGAGATCCTCATGCATCTCTTAAAGAATATATCGACCAAATCAACAGGTAAGAGTAATTATGATAGCACTTCAGAAACCAACCGTTTATTTTGGGATTTTTGCTTATATTTCATTGCAATGAATTAATGTTTTTGTTGATAAATATCAAATCCTACCACATCACCACAGCACCTCAGTACATTGAAGGTATAATTAACTGTATAGTTTAGTTAGTAAAATGTGTACTACTTTCTCTCCATGTTGTGTACATTTATATAAAAATGAGTTAAAATAATATAAAAGTCCATAATATATTGATTTCTCATGGTCTTTTGTTCTATTGCCTTATTTTACTTAGCATAGACATACAGGTTTTTGATATTTAGTGACACATTTGATATCTACAATGTTGTTCTATATTATTGAATGTTCTTAATAATAAAATAGCAATCGACGCAAATATATTATAGAATATAAAAATGATAAAGGATAACGTTTTGATAAGACAGTGATAAAACGTGTATGCTAAATAACGCTGAAGATAAACAAGGCGCCCTGCCATTTTATAATTTTTTAAATATGAACAAAACATTTCTTGATATATGCATTGCTGTATTAGTAATACTAGACATTCATCACATACTATGTTATGCCTCCTATGATAAGTAGGTTTCCCAAGCTCAAGACTACTTAAATAGAGTAATTTTAATAATCTATTAAATTATTTGGGAAATGTATTTTTTTACAAATAAAGGATACTTTATAGAATACATTTGTGAACAAATAAAGTGAAATATGTTTCAACATATTTTTTAAAGCCTTAAATCGGAATTCACGATAACACAATGTTGATTAGAAGTTAAAGACATTCATCATTCGCGATGTAAGCTTTATTGAGTAAAATTTATATTCCTTCCAGACTAGGTCAGCAGGCCGAAGAATCGACGTTACCTAATCCCGATCAATCACCTCCTAATATGAATAATCAACAATACAATCAAAGGCCGGGGTATCCCTACGCGCCGCAGTATAATTACAATTATCATCAGTCCTATAACCCAATGGCATACCCACCATCTACACCGTACGGCATGCCTACACCAATGCCTAACTATTCTTATTACCCCCCACCGACGGCGAATCCTCAGGATGTTCCTGCACCCCCCACATACGTCCACATGCACCCTCCTTTGTATGCCGGTATACCTTACAGCCAAACTCGAATGGCCATGCCCTTACCATACGCGCTTCCACCCCCAACGTACAACTACAATACGACGAATATGATATCAAGGCCGACGAGGCCGGTGAGTTTGTACCCTCAGTTGAGCCAAGTGCACACTTACCCACCGACTGCATCGACGCCTCAGAATAATGGTAGCTCAAATACAAACCAAAGTACGGAGCCTCAGACGGTAGTGAAGACCGAACCGTCGAGGGACAACGCTGAGAGCAATAGCTCGAGGAAGTTATCCGAAGTCAGTACAGCGGTGAGTTCAAATATATGTATTTCTATTTAAGATGAATATGATAAACATATTCTTATGATGTCTTGCAGGTAAACGGGAGGGGAATACGGTTATTATTCAAAGGGCCTAAACTAAGTAACATGAGATGAGTGAGATTTATGCCCCTCTTCACTAACGTTCCCTAAATTTTAAGAGCCACTTAAAGCATTTTAGGTGGTATCTAGTGATCATTTCATTTTTACCAACATTTAGGTGACACTTACTAGCTTAGGCATCCCTTAAAAGTTAGGGGCTCGAATGTTCACTCCTTAATTAGCCACTAACAAAGTAACGTTTAAAATGGAAGGATATTATGGAGAATATTGATAACATCGGAACTTTAGATTTATTTACTTACACAGGTTGTCCTAGTTTGGGTGTCAGCTGATTTTAATGTGCTGCTTGTAATTGTTTGTCTAATAAAAAACTTTAAACTTTACTTTATTATTATTAACCCTTAACTTGGCAGAATGTTCTTTCTTTCAGTATCAAAATAATATTCATACCGTTTAACCCTTATGTTTCAAGGATGTCAAGAAAATACTAAATATGCGTTCGAAAACTAAGAAATTGTAATACCTAAACATTCATATAAGAATATTAAGTTTCCTAAAAAATAGTGCCACTGGATTTTTTAAATTCTGATGTATCTCCACAGATACGTTATCAAGAAAAGGGTTAACTAGTCGTAGTTTTTTTATCCAAACCGCGAACACATCGCTAAAGGCTAGACTTTTTCAGTATATATGACGACAAAGATTAACAAAAGCTTTAACAAGTGTATTATTGATTACAGTCGAACGAATCTAACGACACAATAGCAAGCTTGACGAACTCCATGAACCTGATCGACTTCGGGTCTAGGAACACGGTCGCCGGCCAAGGTAGCGTAAGAGTCAGTGTGTTAGAAGCGTTTGATCCGCTACTTACTGAACAAAATAATCCTGGTGAGTGGTTTGTGTTTCATTCCCATACCAGTGGACTTAGAATCCATTTACATATGAGTTACTAAATCAATATTGTTTTGTCAATAAAGCCAGGCTTAAAGTATGGACTTTAAATAATGTCTTGCGTCACTATTTGTACCATGAAATTGGGAATGTTATAGGTAAATTGCTATTAATGTGAACCTTCTGATTTGTAATAAATGAAGGGGGCATCTCACCCGCTTTCTGTTTTGGATCATTAACTGACCAAACAGAGCTGTACACATTTTGCATGTGAGCTCATTATATATGCCAGTGGAAATGTCTGATTTATCGGTGAAATCCTCCCTGGCGTTCCGCAGACCATCAGTAGAGTTGCGTTTCTCGTGGTCACTCTATAGTTGACACATTATCTGGTTTAACAAATTAGATTACAATTCAAGAATTATCGTGAAACTAATAAACCTCGCTCAGGTTTCTGTCAAAATAAAAAAACTAATTTCATTTTGTTTTGTTAGGATATCAAACTGAAACGAATACTAAATTCCATGTATTTTTGATTTCGGGGAATATAATTTGTATTTTCTGAGTCCACATTCATTCATCATTTCCATTTCTGACATTTGGTTGTGTAATCAATTATTTAAGTGGTACTTCAATCCTTTATTTTCTTGTAATGTTTTTTTTTCTTTTTTATATTTTCGATGTTAATATTTTATGTGCATCACCTTCGATTCATTTCACGCACAGTCATTGTATGTTCACAATGTTTGTGGCTAATAGTTTTTAATTTGTATCTTCAATTTTCGGTCGATTGTATAAAGTTCGTTTTGTTTTATACGCATGTTATTATAATTTAGTCGAGTCGAAATATCAATTTTTTCACTAAAGTGTAATTGAATCAATGAATACTGCATGAAGTTGTAACATGCAACTTATGCTATTGAAAATTTTACGTGGGATTGCGTGGTTGCTATATTTGTTTTCAAAATAAAGAATTAAATGTCCCCACACTAGTCCGTGTCGTCTCAATTTATATTTAGAATTCCCAATAAAGATCCACAGACTGTTTACTCCGTTTATAAATATACCGTATACCGCATAAACGTTGACAGAATATGCAGTCGTGAGCGAATGCTCAAGCAGCGTGTACGAAGAGTACGACCCGCTCGATTTCTTGTACGGCGAGACAGAGATGCGAGATGCGCCTGTCTACGCGACGATTAGCAGGCGAGAGAACAGTATGTTGCCGTCTCCTCCACCTAAGTCGATACCCTCAGTGCCAGCAGTCACATTAAGATCGACAACAGTAAGTTTTTGCTTATCGATTTTCTTCTATTTTACATTATAGACTATTTTGAGAATTTTGAATTTAGAACAAGTTACATTGTGAATGATATTATATATCCTGGTAGCATGTTTACAAGAAATGAAATGGATGTAGAGAGTCGAATTGCTGTTGGTAACAAAATTAATGGTGCGCTAGGTGCCGTCCTAAAAAGGTAAAAAAGTTAACCAAATAGCACGAGTAGCAGTGCATAGGGCGGTTTCGGAGCTTATTTTGTGGTACGGCAGTGAGACCTGGGTATGTCAGTAGAAGCATGAACGTAGAATTAATGCAATGGAGATGCAATCTTGTTCTGTATGCGGAGTGACGTTTGCAGATGGCATTAAGAACGAGGAAATACACGTAATGATTGGTTTGAAAGATGGTGTTATCAGGCACGTGGAGACGATGAATGGAAAAAGGATGGAAAAAAAGATATACAACATGAATGTGAGTGGGAAGTAAGAGTCCAGGCCGACCAAGACTTACCTACGCAGACTAAATAAAAAGAGTTCTAATGAAGGGGATTCGGTGAGAGCGCACGAAGCGACTAATTAATGTTAAGGAATTGAAAGAGATTTACAAGAATACAGAAGAATGATGTTCAATATCAGCTTAAGAATCAGCTAATAGATCCAAAATTGAATACTGCTACGTTACAGAGCTCCAGTTAACTGCAATAATTTCCAAACCATTATCCCATATTCAGTTTTGATGCCAGTATTTGTATAAAAGAATAAAGTTGTTTCTTTTCAGAACAAATTATACGATAGTATAGTGAAGACTACACAAAGAAACTATGATAGTGAGCATAAAGCGTTCTTAAACATGGTTCTCGATGTACGAAGTAAGTTTTATATTTTAACCCTTTTTCTGTAAACTATTTCATTTGGGCCGTTTTATTTTTTATTTATGGCTTCATTCCAAGACTTGGCCTTTGTGACTTCGCTCATGTCAGTGTGTTGGCTAAAAACGAGGATAGTTGGCCGGTTATGCTGTTTCAGATGTGATTAACATATTGGTCGGCTGTCAACTTGTACCGTTTGTCAAGACAATCTCAAGAGATTGCCCGGTACTTAGAACAAAACACTAACTACAACATCACAAATATATTCATAAATAAATAAAGAATAAGAGACACACATATAGAATTTGAGCCGTTAATTTATAATATTACAATATTTGACAATTGAGGTAAAATGTAATATAAATTTATTTTCCAATTATTTTCTTTAAATACTGTTTTTTAATCCATTCAGTTAGTTAGTTTATGGTTAGAATTATTTGTTTAGATTTTTGATCAAACTTTTTTTTTTTGTTTCCAGAAAAGTTTCTTTACACAGATGAGAAAACTAACCCTGGTCACGTGATAGCGGCTCGGTCAGGCGGCAAGTACCCGCCCAACACGAGCATTAAGATTCTAGTCCACCACGCTCATGCCGATGAGCCGATCACCTTCACATCAGATGGTGAGCTAATTTACCTTTTATTTATAATAAAATTCAATTTTTTTTTTTGAAACATTCGAGTGCATTTTTAAACCAAACGAAAGAGACGTGTTATGAGATACAACACGTGTATCTATTTATTTGCATGTCTATCTGTAGCATTGTAGCTCTTAAAAAAATGAATAAATTTTGATTAAGTAGTTTTTTTTAAAAGGCGACAAAGTCAAAAGTTCATCAGTTCTTTTATGTTATTGAAGGGATGAAAATTACTACTACTAGTGTAATCGATTCAAAATGTACTATCGTGATACTGGAATAACTTGGTAACCCTGACCTTAAGTTGCTGCATTATCTGAATTCAGGTTTCCCAGGCCTGGGTGGAGTGATTAGAGAAACACCCCGGGGGTTTTTAGTCAGTAGGAGTCTGACACACCGGGGTCGCTGCCCTCACAGTGACCCTGATGGTCCAATGTAGGATTTTCCCCCGGGTTACAAAAAAAAAATATCTGAATTCAGCACGATATTTAACTCTTCATTAACTTGCAGCAGAATTGTGAGCTCTTGGGAACTGGTCTTAATGAATTGGTTATATGTTGTTATATGATTGCCTCGGTTGGTGTTCGTTGACCGCGTTGATTTCGACGTTTCAAAAGTGAAAGAAAAAGTCGTGAAGAATCCCGCATGGCATTTAATAGAAATGTCATGTATCATCAGCTACGCAACGGGTCGCGTTTGGCATGACATGTACTAATGTATCTGCTAATCCCGAAAGGGATATAGCGTGACGATATATTTATCGACATCTTCACGCGGACACTGCCCTCCAATTGATTATGACCAGAGATGGGCAAAATGTAATCTGATTAATGTTTAACGATTATAAAATGTTGTTGTAGTTTTAATTTTGTTGCTCGGTAATCATGATTAAATTTCTTCATAACATTAAGGAGTCATAAACGAGTATGCAATTGAGGATTCCGTAGTGTTTAAAATATAGATGAGCAAGATGCAGTCATATTAATGATGAAAAACGCAACATGTAATGATAATCGTTTTTTATTAAACTGATTACAATTATGACCAATATTATTTTGTTCTTTTAAATAATTAAATATGTGACATATCTACTGATGATATAGAATCATTTGTGCCCACCGGTGCCACCTATATAGATCACATAATTTGTGATTTTTGTTTACATGGATCTGTCTGTACTTACTATAAATCAACGGTTGATTCGATATTGTAGAGTACAAAATATGTTGAATGTAGGGTTTTTGTACTTTAGTGAGTTGTTTTTTATTGATCTTTATAATAATTTGGAAATATATCTTACCTTGTTTCAGTTGAGTCGACTGTTGAACATGTGATATTAACTGTAGTCTGTTCACTGGATGAAGACATTAGGGATGATATGTCAGGTTATATGTTAAGGGTGAGATATATATGTTTATGTTGTTTTTTTAAGCTAATTTGTAGTAGGTATAACTCGCGTTGATAGCGAATGAGATTGGGAACAGCGGATCACTGCGCTTCTACCATCAATATAATCATTAACGAATCAGGCATTTATTTATGGGCTCTCAATAGTACCATTGTTTATATTTGTTTTTATTGATAACAATTAAATCGCTATTTGCACTAGTTAAATATCGATAATAGATACGAGTAACCATAGCATTTCCTAAAGTCTTATTTGTAACTAGCTGATCCGGCAAATGTTGTTTTGCTATGTAAGGTTTTGTAATATCTTCTCAGATGTTCATTGAAATAAAGTGATGTCAAAGACAATTTTGTTCACAATTAAATACTCTTAATCAACAACACATTTATTTGGATAAAGATTAATATTATTACGTTGATACAACTCTTAACAAATAATGCATTAATTTCGACCAAATTTGTTTACCATAAAAACGGTTCTAGTGACTTAATCTTAAAAGATAGACATATACTGTCGCGGACATTTTTTTAGATCATTTCAAGAGGAATAATTCTTTCTTACATATATTTTTGGTATCTTGAACCGTTTTTGCAGCGCACGCAATGGAAGCCCTCAAGGATGAATAAATTTGCCCGTTTTTTTCACATTTTCCATTATTTCTTCGCTCCTAATAATTGTATCGTGATGTTATATAGCCTAAAGCCTTCCTCGATAAATGGTCTATTTCACTCAAAAAGAATTTTTCAATTCGAACCAGTAGTTCCTGAGATTAGCGCGTTCAAACAAACAAACAAACAAACTCTTCAGCTTTATAATATTAGTATAGATATAAAAATTACATTTTTTTTTTAATTTATTGTTTATTAGGGGCCTCTGACTTACATCATATCAGCCCCATCGTAGCCTAACATATAGAAATAAAACCTTTCATACCTCACCTTTCATACAGTTTCCATAGCATTTCGGCAGTTGCTTTAGTGGGCACCGCCAAAATGCTATGGAACATACCAACATCCAATCTATTTAATTTCAATTCACATATAACATCCTTTCTTACATTAGCGTTCTGGACACACTCAATCAGGACATACTGAATATCGTCTATAATTCCGCACTCAGGACACATTGGAAAAATTAAAAATGTTAATCGAAATAAACAGTCTTTGATAATGATTCATATAACTTGACATATAAACATTATCAAGAACAATGCCAAGCTCAACACACCTGCTTACTAATTTTCTTCTTGAAGGACGGTAACGAATCTGAAAATATATCTATGTTCTTGTCCCCGGCCACACACACCTTTATATACACGTTGTAATTTATAGAGAAAAAAAAACTATCAAAAATTATTTTTATTTTTAATAATATATCACCTATGTAGTACTTTTCCGCAATTATTCTCCACTGTAAATTATACGTAATAAATGGATGAAAAACTTGAACAATCTAAAATTTCCAAATAATTAATGCCAATCTAAAATTCCAAATAGATTAGTAATAACCGAAATAATTCATAATTAAATACTATTATAAAAAATCATGAGCACAAAGGAGCGGCAGCGGTTTGAAGCTATTATTTGCGACATTTACTCATCATTTACTAACGGGTGTGATAAGGTGGGAATTCCTATTGTCTATAACTTTTAACCCTAATCTTTAACTGCGCGAATTCTACTCAATATGTATATTATCTGTGATATCTTTCAGGTTTGGGGAGCAAAAGAGTATCTAACCCCAGGCAGTTCACTCAGCGAATATGATTACGTACGTGAGTGTGTGCGTTTAGAGAAGGACGTGACTCTGTACTTAAACGAAGGCAAGGACACCATGTTGGCAAGGACAGAACGAGACGACGCTAGGGACTCCCATCTCACTCTAGACGACTTGCTGCCGACACAGGGAGCTACCCCACTGTTGTCTTTCGATAATTTGAACATATTGTTAGGTTAGTATATTTATATTCTACTTTTTTCAATGGTTTTTTTTTTGTTCCCCGGGGTTAAATCTTGCATAGGGTCATCAGGGCCGCTGTGGGGGCAGCGACTCCGATGTGTCGGACTCCTACTGGCTAAAAACCCTGGGGAGTCCCTCTAATCGCTCCACCCGGGCCCGGGAAACCAAATTCATCCAGACGCCCGGGCAGCGAAAAACTTTGTTGAGGCCACCTCTCTGGGAGGGCGAGAGTAAATAGCCCGTCCCTTCAAAATCTCACTCTCAGGCAGTGCGCCAAGCACTGCGCACCGCCTCCTCATCCTTTTAACTTAAAATCATTTTCAAGATTTTGTTGCTTACAATGTTCTAGTACATGCTTGATATTAAAAATTAAATAAAAATGTCAACATGAACATGTTCTTATCAAAATTTTGTTTTACATTCAATAGTCGATGTCCATATACCTTTAACATGATTATGGCGGAATGACGCTTGCTCTGTGCCTCCCCTTCATCACGCTTCTACTTCAGACGGTGCACAGCGGTAGTGCATTATTTATATGAAGGAATAGTATGACCATTATATATATATGTTTATTAAATAATAATATATTTTTTTATAATTTATAGACGAACGCTTGACCTCAATCACACCTGGTGGAAGGTGAAGATGAGTTCGATTATGAAACGCAATCGCCTAGCAAATGCATATTCACTCTTCTCTTTAAGACTCCCAGGTCATAAGATCGCGGAAATATGGCCGCTGGAAGCATATTCCACTCCTTAGCCGTTCGCATGATAAATGTAGAAGCGAATCTTTTCGTGCGAATATAAGGAACATCCACCACATACGGATGGTATCCGACACGATGTCTAGTGGTTTTGTGGTGGAATGGAGCTCGTGAAATCAAAGAATGTAGTTCCTGAGAACACTCTCCACCGTGCAACCGGTAAAAGACCGATTATATTTTGAAATTCGAAATCCTATATCTCGCAACAAATCTAGTCCAGAGTTATCAATTTATCAAGTATTTTTATTTTGTTTGTATTTTAACAGAGACGTTAGAGGGGGAGCTGTCCCGGGCTGTGGGAGTGACCAGCGCAGAAGGCAGTTGTTCCCCCAAAGCCGTATTTCAGGCTGTTAAAGCAATTTGCGCGTTGGCTGGTGGAGTCGAAACCTTACACATCACACACACGCTCAATTCCTTCGCTCAAGCTTGTACAGCGCAGGTATGTAATAACCCATCATTACTCATGTTTTCAGAGTAAAATCGACAACAATAATCATTATATTAGATTAAATTCTGTGTAAAATTGATAATAAACAGCCAATCAATATAATTATCAACTATCTAGTATCAAGTAGATTGATTGATATTATATTAGGTAGAATAAAAATATTTTTATTAAAAAAATCAAACGACTTCAAAAAGTACTCTCTATTTTTACAAACTTCTTTTTTTTTACTGTCTCACTTATAATATTATCCAAAGATGAACCAAAAATTAGCTGAGCAACGCGGTTTCTGGCTGTTGGTTGGTCATCTACAAACAGCCATAATGACCATTAAATAATTTTTAGTTTCATATTCGATCAGTTTTTTTTTATATACTTGGCATATTACGACATTACTCAAAAGTCATCCCCAACTGAATAGTTGTGTCTCAAGTGAATTGGAACAACGCAGTGAGCAGCGGGCAGTTTAACCCTTCAATGGACCATTTTTGTTTCACGTTTGAAAAAAACATTTGTTCATAGACTATATTAACAAAAAAATAAAAGATGGTCAATTTTATCTGTGGTTTTTAGTATGTTGTTTAAAAACAACATTTTGCATTTAAGGGTTAAATTGTGCCCGCCACTCGCTCAATTCACTTTGTCGTAATCCATGCCGGGCATTTCCATCGCAGACGTGGACTGAGTTATTTAGTTTATAATAACTTGGTTTAGAGCAATGGAGGGCCAGGAGTGGGCGTGACGGTGCCGGAGATAGAGCGGGAGGAAGGACCATACTGTCGCGTGGGCATGCGCGCGGGCACACGGCGGGAGGCGGTCGAGCTGCACGCGGCGCGGCTGCGTGACGCGGTGCGGGCGCTGCTCGCTCTGTACGCGCGCACCCGCCTGCTCGACTTCAGCCTCGCGGACACGCACTATGCCTCCCCCTCTAATGCAGCAAGTAATTATCTACTTATAGAACTGCTGTATACCGTGTTTATTCATACGACGAGACGTGTGCTATCTCTCTCTCTCAGTATGTACACTAGCGCCTGTTCTCTCGCTCTGTGCGCGCACAAGCGTTTCCTCGATTTGTACTTGCCGACACGTAATACACTTCCCCTCTAATAATGCAGCAAGTAATTACCTAACATAAAACTACTGTATTCTCCGCTTACTTATGAGATACATGTTGTATCGATATTATTTTTGTAAGCTAGCTGTTATTTCAGCACACATTCAAGCGCTACGCACCGCGCACTGTCCCCACACTTAATTTCTCTGTGACCGCATAAACGTAAAGCATTTAGCATGTTGAGTGAACAAATTGATTATTTTTATTTTTGTAAGTTAGTAACATCCACTAAATTATCAAAGTTATAGAATAAAAGTTGTATAAGGTGTCGGGAATATAGCTCAGCGTGGTTATCGATGTTTTAACAATAACTTTGTATAATTATACAAAGTCGATTGATTAGGAGGATTTAATAATGTTAAATAATTAAAATCCACAGAGGCGGTACCGGCGCATACGATATCAGAAACAACCCTATTTTGTATCGAAGCAGTACACTGTTTGCCGCTGTGTTGGAACCACGATGAATATTTATTCCATGCGCAGCTGTACCACGGCACGAGGCCGCTCAAAACATTGCGTTTGACACAGTCCTCGAAGATCGAAAGTGGTGGATTCTACCCTAGGATCATTTTCGATACTTGGTAAGGATTGAATATTCTTGTGAATTGAAGTAATTTACACTTTGGTATATTTCAATATTCTTGTTCACATTTTAGCTCTTATTACTACGACAGCCATTTTTTTGTTTTAACTATTATTTAAAGTTATGATAACAACACTTCGAGTTGTCATTTTATCTCAGTGTGATAAGGAATATTTTTTTAGTATGCTCTAATAATTTTGTTCAGAATAGCTCCAGATAATAGCTATGAATTTATTTTACAAATATTTGTGCCAATTTTCAATAGTAAGACTTTTTTTACGCTTAAAGGTAAAATGATAGAAAATAAAGAAGATAGGAAAGGATTAACCTAAGCCGATCTTCCTTAAGTGTAAGGTTTTTTTCGAATTAACTTGTATTAATTAGCGTGTAAAATGGAATGTAAAGTCGAAAATCGCACGACACTGCACGGTATAACTAAGACGAGACAGTTTAGTTTCCGCATACAACCATAATGACTAGTTACATTCATCATACAAAAACAAATTAAGCACTACCTGATTACAAGTGGTCGCCCAATGCTTGAAAGTCGACCATTTTTTTTTGTTAACCCGGTTGAAACCCATTGTGGGCTTTCAGGGGGACCGTGAGGGCCGACCCTCCGGTGTGTCAGACTTTCACCGATTAAAACCACCGTGGTGATTCTCCAGTCGCTTGTGTAACGAGCTACGGGATGGAACAGGCTTTGAGCCTTTATTGTGTTATATTTTTATATTCTGGTAACATTATGTTATTTTAGTGATTGCATTCTGGCAACATTATATGTATTAGTTAAGGGCTCAAAAGGGCTAGTACCCAGAGCCGTAAAACTTAATATTTAAAAAAATAGTTAAGGGTACTTAAGCGTAAATCAGAAAAATAAAAGACACATTTCAGAGCGAGCCTCGGAGGAGGATACACCTCGAATGAGCCGAGCAAAAATAAATATAACTGAAGGGCAAATAAAGAGGAGGAGTATTATACGAGGCTGAGTTATACCCGCTCCAGTTCTGACGATATTGTCAACAATTGATTGAGGCGCGCACTTGAAATTCGACCATAATTAATTTAAATTATAAGTTTGAACATTATTAAGGTTTTATTGTTACAATAATAAAAAATAAAAAAAGATCTTTGGACTAGCAAAATATGTAAAAATATGTATTTTACCTATATGATATTGTTAATTCAGATTACTGCCATATAAATTTCTTTTTATATCAAGATTATTTTACTACAATACAGGATGAATTTGGAAGATTTGCCAATAAACACACTGCCGCGTGAATCTCGGCTCGTGCTGACTTTGTTCGGACGCACACAGCGCGCCGTGGACAATCAACATCAGAACAACAATGCCAAAAGCAATGACAACACTCAACAGGAGGGACAGGAATTGGAAGACAATGGTGAAGTGCAGTATGAGCAAGTCGAGCTCGGCTGGGCGGCGGCACAGATGTTCGACTACGATGGGTAAGTGATTTTAACCAACTTTGTATTCGGTTGTATTTATTACCAGTTAAGCGAAGCCTCTAAATCAAGTTATGTATAACATAAAACAAAATGAGATGATGATTTCAAATTAAGCATTGAATTCCACTGGTCGTCACGTTCAGATATGTATCTATTTATTATTTATTTATTTATTTTAAAGGGAAACATACAGCAATATAAAAATGATAATAATATACACAAAAAATGTTACATAAGCCAGCAAAGTTTCCACAAAAATTAGTACAAAAATAAAAATCAAACTAATAAATAACAATAAAAAAATCAATCAAATATACATAGATATATATGTATCTATATATATCTTGTATGTATGTATCTATGTAGATATGTTTGTGAAATTTGTTGTTTCAGATTTGTATCTGTTTGTATCTTATTTTTGTTACCATTAGCCTGCAGTATTAATTTTTGAATACTATGATAATAATGAGAGAATTGTTGAAAGTAGAAATAAAAGTTAACAAAAGCAATGTTGAAAATCCAATTGATTATAGATAATTCTTTTTAGTATTTAGACCAATATGCATTGCACATCGATTAAATTATTGCAGTAGCTAGGTAAATCTTACGATTAGGCTTATTTTTTAGTACTAGTCAGACCAAATCTAATGAAACGTCTCTGTATCTCCTCAATACGGTCAATGTGGACCTGATAGTGTGGAGACCAGATAGTACTGCAGTAATTTATAATTTGTATTAATAATAATTGTTTTTCATGTAAAACAGAGCGATGTGTGAAAATTTTATCACTATAACCAATATGTTGAGACTAAAAAATATGTCTTGACAATCGAAAAATAATGTTTGTGAAGCTAAGAAGCTTTTTTTTTTGTTTGCGTTTAGAATGTTGTCGTCCGGCAATTACGTGCTGCCGCTGTGGCCGGCGACTTGCGACCGGCGCATGGGCCCCGCGCCGCACCCCGTGCACGTGCCGCCGCACCCGCATCCACTCGTTAACATCGGTAATATATTCACATACTCTGGTGGGGGAGCCATACACATTTTTTTTTAAAGCGACTTAAATAGCAAAGTAATATTGCTGTGATGAAATATAAACAAATTAATAATGTTATAGTAAAAGTTATTGTGATGAATGAACATTTATACACGTTTAGGTTTACTCCTTCTTTTGCCGTGTCGTTGGGCTGTGGAATGGTCTTCCGGCGAGCGTGTTCCCTCCATCCTATGATATGGGATCTTTTAAGCGTAGCGTGAAGAGATATTTGTGCAGGCTGGCATGATCGCTGCGACTACCGATGGGTTTTTTCTTACCTTTCGATAGTCGTTGGCGTTTTTTGGACTGCACCATGCTTACCATCAGGTATGGTGCAGTCACTGTGTCGAGTCGGTATATAAAAAAAAACCGAGTGATATTACTTACGTAGGTTATAACCAGAGATGGGCAAAATCTAATCTGGTTGATGACTAACGATTACAGAATGTAGTCATCATTTTAATTTTGTTGGTCTGTAGTCGTGAATTAAGGAGTCATAAATGTATATCCAATTGAGGATTCCGTAGTGTTTAAAACATATATGAGCAAAATACAGTCTTATTAATGATGAAAAACGCAAAATGTAATCGTAATCGTTTTTTAGTAATCTGATTACATTTTGCGCATGTACGGTTATAACATTGTAATAGCCACTTTTCATTTGTGCCGGTTAAAGTTTCTGCCATACACACTCAGGTTTACCTGAACGGTTTTCAGTAAACCCATTCATTGAAGCCTAACATTTATGTAGCCTGGTAGTCAAAATTTGTTCATCTTTCTATACTGGAATTAATTTAGGCTCATTGAAATTTTGCTACAATTTTGACACTTGATTTTGTTTATCCAGAAATTCCACTATACGCCCACACGGGTGTGAAATGGACCAGCGATGTGGAAGATGTAGCTAGGGTCATATCGCAAGAGGACTTACAGGCGTTCGATAGTTTAGATGGGCACACGCAAACGCAGCTCCTACATCTAATTGAACAAGGTGCATACCAAAGAATGCCCACTGAATGTCGTGAGGTGAGTGCAGTCGATTACAAAATCCTTTATCCCTTTTTTATTTAGTATAAATAAGTATTTATATACATACAACGTAGAAAGAGAATATTATAGAAAACTTCGCACTAGAAAATAACATACCTACAGCAACTGTGGTTACAACCACAGGACAGATTATTAACTCCATATTGTAAAATCGTTATTTTTTTTATCCTTTCATAAACACGCTTACCAGTAATCTGTCTATTTATCGTCACGCCGAATCCTTATTTGGGTAGGCAGAGAGAATTGAACGCTACTTCTCTCTATTGTTGCAAACCTCTTTAGCTCCCTTGACTCTTATCCTTTTATTTATTTGTTTGAATTAATCCTTACTTGCGCTCTCGTCGATTCCGCGTACTTTTGTCATTACCTTTTATCAGAGCTTTTGTTATTTGCTCTGTGTAACAGTAATCTATTGATACTATGTTTTTGTTAAGTAATTTAGTAAATTGTGTCACCAGATTTTTTTTTAACAATTATTTTCTGTAATATAATAGTATCTAATAATAACCCCTTTATCTGCGACTAGCTGATCCGGCAAACGTTGTTTTGCTATATAAGTTATTGTAATATCTTCTAAGATGTTCATTGAAATTAAGTGATGTCAAAGACAATTTTGTTCACAATTAAATATTCTTAATCAACAACACATTTATTTGGATAAAGATTAATATTATTACGTTGATACAACTCTAACAAATAATGCATTAATTTCGACCAAATTTGATTACCATAAAAACGGTTCTAAGTGAGTTAATCTTAAAAGATAGACATATACTGTCCTGGACATTAGTTTAGATCATTTCAAGAGGAATAATTCTTTCATACATATATTTTTGGTATCTTGAACCATGTTCGCAGCGCACGCAATGGAAGCCCTCAAGGATGAATAATTTTCCCCGTTTTTTTCACATTTTCCATTATTTCTTCGCTCCTAATAGTTGCATCGTGATGTTATATAGCCTAAAGCCTTCCTCGATAAATGGTCTATTCAACACTAAAAGAATTTTTCAATTCGAACCAGTAGTTCCTGAGATTAGCGCGTTCAAACAAACAAACTCTTCAGCTTTATAATATTAGTATAGATTAATTATATCCACAGCGTTTAGCAAAGTACAGAAATAGACAAATGCAATAGATTTACCTTAAGATAAATTGTTAAATTGTAATTTTTTTTTATAGATAATGTGGGAAAAACGTAAATATCTAGTCCAGCTTCCCGGTGCTCTGCCGTTGGTTCTCTTAGCCGCTACGAATTGGTACGGGGAGCATAGAGAACAACTGATCAGCTTAATTCAAGTGTGGGAGAAACCTTCGCCGCTAAATGCTATGCATCTGCTGCTGCCTTGGTAAGTTTTTTGTATATATCTTACAAATAATTTATAAAATACAAAAGTTATGGATGGAGAGAGCGAGATATACGCACGCACAGATACACAATAATATTGATACGAGCGCGGGGTAATAATACGCTGGTTTCGACGGACAATCGATTTATTGATCGACGAGAGTGTGCATTAATAGAACGCAGTACTCGAATGTTTGCAAAAGTCCTTGATGATCGCTTGAGATATCGCTCTGTATCTATATTATATTATTAAACCGCCGTGGTGGCTGCCGGCAGAATAGAATAGCACCCCCCTCTTCTTGCTGAGGTGTCGTAAAAGGCGACTGAGGTATCTCTTGCACACCGCAATTCAACCAGGTGTTTTAGAGAAGGGAAAACTCGACCAAACCTGCATCCTGCTCCCTCCCGATCGTACTGGTTCTCCTTTCCATCGGGCCTGAGGGAGCTCGGACGAGAGAGTGTTGAAACCGACCGATGACCGGTGTTGAAACAGTCGCCCTGGCCAAAACCGGCTAGGACATCATCATATTATTAAACTGCGCTGAAAATGACCCGGCAACTGGGCTCGAGTGTCCATTTAATGGGCATTTCAGCGCGATCTAACTGTTGAAAAACTTCCACACGTGCTTACAGAAAAGAGATATGTGAAACCTTATACAGTAAATAAATCTTGGATGTTTTCGGCTTCATAATCGCATTCCATCAGTTTAGATTGAGGTTAAGCGTAAGATTGTTTGTAATAAAAAGAAAACAGGAATATATGGGTTGTTTCTTTAGTTTTCCAGACGCATTCGTCCGTGAGACGGCGGTGAGGTTAATAGACGACATGTCAGACGATGACTTGTGCCGGGTGCTGCCTCAGCTGACGCAGGCCCTGCGCCACGAGACTTATGAAGCGAGCCCTTTGGCCGGTTCGTATTTATATCTCACTTTCATGCTTGTGAAGTAGAGTGGACAAAGGTGTGACAGTAGATAAAGGCAGCAAGAGTTAAATGTAATAAGAGGCATTATGAAAAGTAGATACAATTTATTTTATTACTATAATTAAATATCATTGTAGATAATTAATAACAGTTTGTAGATTCGCGAGAAAAGTGATTATAATTAAAAATTCCTTATGTAAAATTGAAAAAAAAAATGTTATATTATTTTTTCTGCTTACCCAAAATTATGTTTTATTAAATATATAATTTATTGTAGTTATAATATATTGAATTGCACACATATTATTGACTGTTGTATACTGCTAAGTACAATATAGTCTGAAATTCGGGGATTATTATGAAGCATATATCTGCTGATAATAATCGTCGCGATAATGCCGGCAACTCTGAAGATCTCTTATAGCTTTTTTTAATAAATCCACTTTCGTAGGACGAAGGGAATACGTGATCCGTAAAGCTGCAAAACAAAACTGCAAAAGTAAGATTTAGTCGACTTATTAGTTCTCGCTGAAATGGCAGTTAATTTTTAACTATAGCTTTGTGACCTTGCATAATTATTTATTTAATTTCTATGTAATTTCTTTATGTAATTTCTATGAGGCCCTTTTCATTGCAGGATTATTGTTGTCCCGAGCGCTCTCCGCACCCGCTGTTGCGCACAAATTGTTTTGGCTGCTAGTCCATTCGTTACCCAACGTGCCGCAAGTAAGTGGAAAATTAATCAATAATAACATAGCGTCACGCTATAACCGTTCCGAGGTCAGCAGAGATATATTCACTGTATTCACTGGCTGTATTCACTCCGCTACTGATGGCCGTTCTCAGGGCCCTTACACAATGTTTCTAGAAGATGCATGCATGTTTCCTCACGATGTTTTCCTTCTCCGGTGAGCATGTGGTATCTAATTATGTACTTAATCTGGAATAACCCAGAGTTATTTGCCGGGGTACGAACCTAAAACCATTCGTGTTACCGTTCGGTTCCTTATCTACTAAGCCCTAATAGCCACAATTAATTTTTATGACAAAATATTGATGTCTTTTTAAATGTTTTTTATTTTTTAATTATTTTATTGGGATTTAATTAAAGGTACCCGATACTAAAGATTTTGCTATTAGAGATGCTCATCAGCAATAACTATGCGAAATTAATTAAGAAAGAACAATAAAATCACTTTTTCATTTATAATATTAACGCCGCGTTTTAAAAACGCTCTTAAAATATTAGGACGCATTTAGTCACTTCGTCCGTTAGGGATTTTCTCCGGGTTACAAAAAAAAGGACGCGTTTAATCACTAACGAATCGCTAATTATTTATGCTTCGTTAGTATATAAAAGTGCTTTAAAATTGAAGTACCGTTTCTGAATTTTTTTTATTATTTTGTATTATTTTTTTGTCAATACGTGATTTTTATATCAGTATAATCGAAATCTATACCAGTATAATAGAAACAAAAGGCTACAGTTGTAGCAACTATTTAATTTTATAAAAATGTAATAAAGGAGAAAATATAATATATTTAACTATTCGCAGGCTCCTACTCAAGAGGTTTTAGGTATATTGCTGGAGGAAAACGCAATGGAGCCCACCGAAGCGGAGACTTCTATCACGGCTACTTGGCGATATCGACTATTATTACGAGCTTTGCTTGCTATCTGCGGAGAGAATCTTAACAAGACGCTCATCAGACAGCAATTACTTGTTAAGGTTAGTCGCGTGATTAAGTTATTCTAAGTTAGTTACCTTAGTTCTTAAATCATAACACATTTTTCACAATTATTCCTATGCAAGTGCACAACTTGGTTATTCTTTTACCAACGGTAGGACTGCTATTGGAGAATTGACAAAGAACCTTTTTTTAGCTTTAGGTCTTTCGTTTGCACCCTTTATATATCGATTGTAGTTTGGAAGAACATTATAGGCTACAAAATCTAGAAAATTATCAGCTTAATCACTATATTATAACTATTCTACCTTTTTTTAAATCGACTTTTGTTCTCTAGAACATGCCAGTCCCATCGTATCTATTTAATCTCATGTAGTTGACAGTTACTAAACTAATCGATTACCAGTTTTACTTTGATTTCATAAAAATATCACAAAAAAAACATAAATACTTTAGAAGTAATAATGGAAAACCCTGGTTGGTAAAAGAGAAAATAGTTGCTTACGATATTTTTCCGGAATATATTCGATAGGTTCCGACAGACGTCCAAGGGGAGCAGGGTCCGGCGCGTCGTCTGAGAGAGGTTTTAGGTTGGAGGTAGGCTCGTTACTCCCACCCATCTCAGAGAGGTAGCCTCAACAAGGTTTCGTTTCCGGGTGTCTGGATGTATTTGATTTCCCAGGCCCGGGTGGTGTGATTAGTGGGACACCACGGGGATTTTTAATCGGAAGCCGTCTGGTCCTACCGAGGTCCCTACCCTCACAGCGGCCCAGATGTTCCTCTGCAGGATTTCTCAAGAGTTACAAAAAAAAAAAAGCGTGGAGCGGACTACAAGTGATATTGGTAACTGCCTCACGCGATTCCCTATTCCGTAACTCCCCCGCGCACCCATCTAACGTCATTAGTTTGGACTCAGTTGTTTGGTTTACCATGTAATTGATTCTGTATTTTTTTTAAAGACGCTGTCAGAAGTGGCTCTGTCAGTGAAATGCGCGAAGGAGGCGGTCCGACAGCGTGCCCTGACGGCGGGCGGGACGACGCTAGCGACCATGCTGCGTCAGCAGCCTGCCGCCCTGCCTCTGGCACTGCACAAATACGTGCACGATGTCGATCTCAAGTACGTATAGTTTGATCACATTTAAAAGCGCCGGTAGTGAAAACTGAGTCTTGCTGAATAAAATTATTTTTTCTGTGGTTGCGCACTGCGTCCGATCCGAATCCCTAAAAATACGAGTCTAAAAAATTCGGATCGAGTTTTGATATTGCATTTTGCATTGCTTTACATTAAGCGTTATTTAAATACATTTTAGGTCAACATAACAGGAAATTTTATTAAAATATTGTATTTTGTGATATTTGATCATTATTATCGTAATTCCCATAATAAACAATAACAGCAAATATATTTATGATAATTTTTGATACTAATGTTTCTATACTCACCACGAAACCAATATACCTTGATATTATTTTTTATCCTTCTATAGATCCTGCTCATACTTCTCCTCGAATACTCTACCTTTGAAGATAAACTTTATTGGTGTGGATAATGCTGTTATACCGGCTATGTTTAAGGTAATATTACGACTCAATACATTTTACTTAATATATCTCTACTACGACAAAAGCAACCTCTTTTAATAGTCAGCCAAAAACAATAATATATTAATTATCAATATTACTAATCGAAATTTACGGATATGACATTATCTAAGAAACTAAGCCGTTTCTTTTTTATCCTGACTTGGAGTAGTGACCTGATCTCATCTGATTGTAACCATGGTGCAGTCCAGCGACTACGGCCATCAACGGTGAAGAAAATCTATCGATAGTTACGATGATAAAGTCGCCCTGTATAAATATCAAATCACGGTTCGTTTAATACGCCCCATATCATAGGACGGCGGGAACACGCTCGCCGCAACACCATTCCACAGTCCGACCAAAAGCGAGAGTTGGAAAACTAAGCCCCAACCTGGGGGTGAGTTACCATATCGAGGGGTGAAAGTTTATTTGATTCAAGCGACATTTTTGAGTGATATAGTAATATATATATATATTTATATATATATATATAATATATATATATATATAGTAATATATATATATATATATATATATATATATAGTAATATATATATATTCGGAATCAGTTTCAGTTTTATATATATATTTATTTATTTATATATTTTATATATCAATATATTACTGTATCATCAAAAATGTAGCTTAAACCAAATAGCCTTTCACCCCTCGATATAGTTGTGATTCTGTAAACCCGCGTGGGTGGTTCTATCAAGGAAGGGAGAGGGTGTAATAAAGTTAAATAACTCTTCAGAACACTTGCCGTGATACAGATGGTAGAAAACTTACTGCCAGAATTAATAACCTCTCTACCTTTAATTCGTAGATCGATGGCTATACCTTTTTTTTATAATTTATAGACGAACGCTTGACCTCAATCACACCTGGTGGAAGGTGAAGATGAGTTCGATGATGAAACGCGATCGCCTAGCAAATGCCTATTCACTCTTCTCTTAAAGGCTCCCAGCCTTTCAAACCTGCATATACGAAAAGAGATGTACTATAGTTGCTATAGTAACAAATCTGAGATAGAGGATAGGATAGGTTATTAATTTAGGCTATTAGTGAGGCAATATCTAGATATGATATGCTTTTACCGACTTAACTGAAATTAGGCCACTTTTTAGACCCTTTAAATATTTTTCCACATCTAGGTTGGTGATGATCTGCGCCAAGATTCTCTCGTGTTGCAAGTGATAAAAATAATGGATAGTCTGTGGCTGAAGGCTGGTTTAGATCTGAGGATGGTGACATTCCAGGCTTTGCCTACAAGTAACAGCAAAGGTGATTTTTTTCATTATCTCTATTTATTACATTTTTAATTTACATCTTCTCATAATTTTTACATTTTAAAATATATAAAAATACATGGACCTATTGGAGTGATGGCTGAGGGTCAAGCCACCGGTAGTTAGGAGCCCTAAGTGAGGAACTTCCTAATAATGCGGGCTATATCCAGTGACGCTGCCTTTTGCAAACGATCCTTTATCCTGCAATTATTGCCAGAGCTTCTTGAGAGAGGGTAATCGAAGCTATTTGCAATCCGTCTATTAGTCGATAAGACAATCGATACAATGATCGTTGAAGCCACATCTCACAGTCAGGTATCTCGTATTCGAGGGCTTAATATATATTACAAAAACTAAGTGTGACACATAATTTAGAATACGATAGACTTCTGAATACAAATCAATCGTTTTTAGAAAATTTGTATTAAGCGAGGGTATCCCATTTTTTATTACTTAAGAAATTCCTCATTGGACCGTTTCGATCGCACATGGGCGGACGAGGTGTGTGTAGGACTTGTACCGGGTAATACCTCTAATATCTACTTCTACTCATGGACGGGTTCTGTGGCTTCTCTAATCAATTCACCACAGTCGCACTGTGCTGCGCTCGTCGGGACTAAACCCTGGAGGAGACGCCGCTTCTCCTGACCTTACTCGGTGTATTTCAGCAGAGCATATCATAATGCTCTGCCGACATTTTAAGGGTTGTTAGCCGGTCGCTCAGGGCCACTATGCTGTGTGGCCACGACCCCAAATACAGCCAACTTATCTTGGATCGATAATAAATGTTCTGACAAGTTACAGTAATAATTGTTCTGACAAGACTGTTCTTTTATATAGTAAACATTTTAGCATGTAAAAGGTACACTGGTCAATTTTATTTTATTTGAACAATTATATTATATTATTATTTAATTTGATGTATTGATAAAAATGTTGAAAAATGCATATGGACTCATAATTGTTAGGCTCCACATAATAAAGATTTTTTTAAAAAGGTATTTTACATCTACCGTCTTTAGTGCGTATAAATCCAGATGCACAACCGCCAGCAAGTAATTCTCTTCCTTCTTTTTGTGTTGTTGTCACATTATTGCTCACTGTCGTTATTGATGGTAATTGAGTAGACGTTTGAAAAGTTTGAGTTCTTGATAAATTATTCTTAACAGCATTTCTTCTTTGATAATATCTGTAATTTTCTTCTGAACTATCTTTGAAGACAATTATAGAGTTATCACGAACTGTAGATAGTGGCTTAGTTATTTTATCAAGAAACTCATTTAAATGTCCATTGATCAAGTTACAAAAATTTAAAACGAGTATTAAAGAGAAGAATAAAAACAATAACTTCATTTTTGCAATTTTCCTTGTTCGTTCGTCCTCTAAGATAATTTCTTACAAACTGATTCTTTAGTAGAATCTCAGCGAAGTGATAACTTTATGAACTTTGAAAGTTTATCAGCGTAATATAAAATATTCATTTCTAACAACGGATAATATCATATTTAAGAACACGCCCGAGTTATGAGACGTATGTTTGTGTAATACTTGAAGAACTAACTTGATTTTACGTTTACGACTCAAAAAATAAGAAACTCGAAAATAAAATGCGAAGTGTTGTACCATATAAGAAACTACATAGATTACTGCATTCTTTTTAAATACCAAGACACCTCAAGTATCATACATTTTTTTAAACTTGAACAGCTTTTAAATTTTAATAAATTTTTAGAATGAGTGTTAATTATAACTCAAAATTTTTGCTTATAGCTTTACTAATACAGTAATTTCAGTGATGAAACGAATTTCCTTATGTTCGTAATTTATTTCAAAACATAATAATAGACAAATACTATCCCAAAACTATGTGAATTTTTAGAAAAGCCTTAAATATAAAGCAAATCCGGATTTCTTAAAGATATTGAATTTTCCATTTATCTCCCAAACTGGCTGGAATAAGAGAATTATATTTACAGTAAGCTATAGAGCAGTAGCGTTCATTCCATAGATGCATGAAAGCATTGCATGCCCTTACTATAAATAAGTCGGGAATAAAGTGCTTTCATTTAAACAAAAATAGGAACCCTTTATTTCATATCTATTCTATTTTCATGCCATCTACTTTCCCTATGAAAGTAATATAATATTTATTATCATTACCTAATATTCAAATTTATTACGTGAATCTGTCTATCCTGTCCAAATACCCACGTGCACGTCACTGCTATAGAGCTACAGTTCCTCTATCAGCCCTTTGCTTTTGAACGTTGACTTACGGGACACTTGTATATTCAGTTTATTATCAAAGACAAACTCATTTTCTGAACAAAGTTAAAGCGTCTATGAATCTCGGCCTTGGACTATGTCATTACTGTTAGTTTTTTAGTACTAGTTTTTTGAAGAAAGTAGATTATAAATAAACTATAAGTAATATAATATTACAGGAATGATAGAAATAGTGACAGAAGCGGAAACCTTACGAGCTATACAGACAGAATGGGGTCTAACGGGATCGTTCAAGGACAAGCCCATAGCGGAATGGCTCGCGAAACACAATCCGTCTGAACTGGAGTACCAAAGGGCTAGAGATAATTTCACGGGTGAGAATACAAATGTTTTTTTTTTATTAAATTGCTTGAAATTGTAGTCAGTATAATCGTATCTTGGGGAATAAGCCTCTAAAAACTTCAATGAATGTACTACTGTAAACGAAATTTCTGAAAATGTGCTGAAGACAGACACGCAGATTATTATTAGATTAGATTACCTCTCGGTACATTTCGAGAATATCTTAGTTCTCTGTATTGCTTTCCACTGGTAAAGCAATGCGGTTGAATTGTCTTTTTTTGAATGTTTATTACTAACGATGGGGGATAAGATTTATATTATTTCAAAGACTCTATGCCGCTGTTAACACAAAACGTGTGTATATATTTACGTTAAGTAAAATAAAGGGAACACATATACAAAATATTTGGACCAATTATATAAAAATAATTATTAAAACATTTATTTGAAACGTTCATTTTTATTCTAGCTTCATGTGCTGGATACAGTGTCGCGACTTACCTTCTCGGTATATGCGATCGACATAACGACAATATTATGTTGAAGACGTCCGGCCATTTGTTTCATATCGATTTTGGCAAATTCCTCGGTGACGCGCAGATGTTTGGGAATTTCAAAAGGTACGAACACTATTATAGTGTGCTGTAGGTAAGTTGAGCTTTATGATGTATTGCACGGTTGTTAATTTTGGGACTGGTATCTTCTGTTTCAACGTGCGTGGAGATGATTCTCACTTTTATAAAGGTAAACTTCTATCGAAATCTACTATGTTAGAAAGTTGCAAGAATGTACCGGGGTCCTCGGCCAATAACAATTGATTCATTTTCTATCTAAATTAGCTGCTTTTGGTATGAGCTAAAGACCAATAAAAATATTTTTTCTCCTTTTATCAGAGATCGTGCACCTTTTGTATTAACACATGATATGGTGTACGTGATAAACGGAGGCGAGCGACCGACTCAGCGCTTCCAACACTTCGTCGAACTGTGCTGTATGGCTTTTAACATCGTTAGGGCCCATCATGATCACATACTGGATTTGTTTGCTTTGGTAAGTTTATATAATGTCAATTATCCCTACATGTCGAAGATTCGAGACAAAATCGACTTCAGATATAATTATGATATCGAGGGGTGAAAAGCTATTTAGTTAATATATATATATATATATATGTTCCTATATCACCAAAAAATGTCGCTTAATCCTAATAGCCTTTTACCTCTCGATATGTATACTAGTAGATAATTGGTAATGTTTAATAGATGGCAGTGTCCGGAGTGCCGGGAGTGACGAGCGCTGCGGTAAGCTACGTGCGCAGTGCGCTCGTGCCCTCGGCGACTAATGCTGAGGCCGCGGCTGCGTTCGCACGGCTCATACACTCTTCACTCAAGAGCAAGTAAGATATTTGTCTAACCTGGAGATGCCAACTTTTCAATGCCGTAGGTCACTATTCGATATTTTCTACTGTGCTTACGCATGATATAGATCAGAATGTCGGGTAGAATAATAAAAAATGTTTGAAAATGATCAATTTAAAAAAAGTATATAACGTCAGTATTAGATGTCGATAATTCAGTATACTATATCAAAATGTTATGGATAGATGTCATCATTGTAACGTTGTGTTCTTTTATTTAAAAAAATAAATAATTTAATGAACTCATTTTTATTACAACAGGTTTACACCGATCAACTTCTTCCTCCACAACTTGGCCCAAATGCGTGCTAGCGGGGATCAAAATAGCAATACATCCGAACTGTTGTCGTTCATGCCTCGCACCTATACGTAAGTGTTATATATGCTGAATGATTACACTACAGAACATTAAAGAATATGTTGATTAGTTTTATATTAAGTTTAATTAGAAAAAAAAGCTTTATTTAGATATCATGTTTTCCAACATAGATTAATGGTGTTTATTTTCCATTAAAATGCCCCAAGGGGTCCTCAAGGAACTTGTATACAAAAAACTAAATTTTTAGAATAACTTCGAATGAGAGTGATGTCAAAAATATATGTCATAAAATTGAGAAAAAAATACAGTAATAGCTGGTCGATTGCTTAGTGCATGCAAAAGTGGCTCATTTTATATCTTATCGACTTTCATACATAACATGATCATGGAGACAGTATCAGCTGGATTAGTCAGTACATCCAATATCGAACATTTAAATACCTTTTCTCTTAGTTTATACTCAAATATTATTGGTCGTACTGAAAAAAGGAACAGATCTTTATATTTTTATCAGTAATATAAAATGATTCATAAAGTTATGAAGAATTTAAAAAATATCGATAAAACGATTGGTTACATTTAAAATTATTTCTTGCCTAGATTTAATCGTTTAACCTACTAGTTTTAATAATTATGATAATTTTTCGTTTGATATTTCTTCAATTCTGACATCTTACTTATTTCGATCTATTAAAATCTTTTTAATGCTGTATTATAAAAGCGAAAACCCTAGTTTGGAGCTAAGTCAACGGGTGTAATTAACTATAAAATATTTTAGTATTTATAGTATTAATAATATTAATGGAATTGTCAATATCAACTAAATGTCGAACATGACGATATTTTGTCAAAATCCGTGTTCTGATAACACGAAGTCTGCGTTAAATGGAAAATATGTAGTGATAAATTTAAAGATAATTTTGATTATTTTATAAGGTAACCAGTGCTAAGAAATAAAGGAAATGACACTGTCATTTCTTTTCTTGACCTGTTAACTATTGTAGAGGAACAAGACATTTTTACTACCATTTTTATTTGTAAGTCATAAAAATAAATATTATTTACACTTCTAAGTTCTTTGTGCTGAACAAAGGTCAATGTGATTTAAAAACATCGACAAATGTTAATTTTTATACAATGTTAGTTCATATAGGATTTGCTTCTGCATCATAGGCGTGAGCAATAAGAACAATAAGCAATTTACAACAAACAACAATTTTACTTGCATAATGCATAAACATCCACATTTGGAACAATTATCTGTTGGTCATACAAATTTTTGTTCTATATGGGAATCAAACACAAAACTCATAGTGTAGAATCCAACTTGGTATATAATTCAAGGCAGATATCTCTGTTAACTTATTAGTGAGATAGATGAAATTAGACAAGAATGTAATGTGAGTCGATTTGTAATCGATCAAATGTAATAAGGAAGTCCAGTTATCAATTAACATTTAAAAGAGTGTGTATCAACAGAATGGCGCAAGAAGGCAGATTGGTTAGTGTGGAGTGTCTCGGTTATGAAAAACGCTACGACCCGGAGAAGCACTATGTGTACGCATTGCGTATATACAGACAGGGACAAACTACACCGTTCGTGCTATACCGCTCCTACAAACATTTCACAGAGCTGTATCAGAAGATATGTTTACACTTCCCACTTGCTAAAGTACACAGGTATTTATATTGTTATCGATCATACTTTAAACGGATTAATGTGTGTGAGACTTGTTGATGGCGTTTGAAAGGATTAACGAATGAGGCGAATGATGTTTACAAAGATACTAAGAAGTGAGTTTTATTCCTTCTGCTTACCCCTATAATTAATGTACATTATGATGGATATATAGTTTTGAATCATTCTTTAATCCTTTGTTCGATAATTTTATTTAAATTGTGATTAGATCATATTTGTTAGTTTACAAACTATATGAGCAGTTGATTGTTGTTTGCTACCGAATGGTTTATGATTAGTAATTATTATATAGTGTTTTTTTTTAACTAGGGCAATATGAGTAAGCTCTAAAGTACTAGAAATGTGATAATATAATAAGGTGTTAGCATGAAACGAATACAAGTTAATTATCAATAAAAATGTGATTAATTGATGAAGTGTGAGTAAAAAATACACTTGAATTAAATAATAAATACATTTAAAATTTATATATTTATTAACCTAAATATAACTTAATTGGATAACAAAAGCAATTAATTAATAAATACGCATCTCAGTCTATTTTAAAATTACTTAATAAAAAGTTATCGTAAGCTTAGTCACGTGCAGTTACAATCTACTATAATTATTCGATTACGTCAAACATATACAAAGAAAATATATTAATTAATTATCACGCTATCAGACTTCACTATTATCTCTCTCCTGTTGTGATACCTTTCCGAAATTATAATTCAAATCCATAACGGTTTGTTTGTTGTTTTTCGTTTCACTGTTCGTAGTCCTGCTTACTTGTTGTCTATGCTCAGATATCATGTCCCAACTGCTCGTCTCTATGGGCTTGCCGAATGTAACGTTGCCCGTTGTGTTGGTTTGATTTGTGCCACTGGCCGGTTGAGGGTCTTCGGAGTAGGGCGGGGGTCCGCTACTTCGGCTTATAGAACTTTCTAGAGTGTTTGTTGAATAGGAGGCGTTAGTTTTGAGTACTACATTTACGGGTTCTGGACGCGAGGCGGATGGTAATTCATGTCGTTCTACCTGGACCTGTTGTGGTGTAGGCGCTTTTCTTTTATCTTTCTTGCCTTTCGCTTGCGTTTCTTTTATAGCTTTTTGTTGCATTTTATCCTGTTTAGCCTTTTCCTTCGCGGCTGCTTTTTCCAATTCTCTCTGCTCGGCTAATCTTTGTTTTTCTTGTTTATCGTGATGTCTTTGCCGGATCATACTGCTGCGAGAGTTTTTCGATGCTTGGTTTGTCGCATCTTGTGATTCATTGGGGGTATTACGCTTGTTTAGTTGAAGTATTGGAGCTGCTTCTAGCTTTGATGGGTTATTTGTGCTATTTGCAGGATTTATTGCATGCAAGTTGTCCTCACGAGGTGGTGTTACCTTTCTGGGTGGATCAGATGAACGACCATGTCCTTAAATGATAATTATAATTATTAAATTTTATTCATGTCTTTTGGGACATGACTTATGTAAATAAGATGGGATGTTGTAATATTTGTTAAGCGTTTGTGGAGTCACTTTTCCTTCATCCGATTTTACCATTGGTAAAACGCATTGCGGCGTTTAATATAAAGTAGCTTCTCCATATTTCATCAATTGTATTACTGTTATCATTAAATTCATTGTAGTCGTAGTCCATCTATCATTTACCATCAAGCATCTTCAACGTAACTACATAGCAGTGTAGGTGTGCATCCAGTCACATGACCAACGCACACCACATAGCTATACATTGTTACTAACTTATTTTAAATATTTTTTTTTACTTTGAGGGGCTGTTCTCAATTTAGACAACGGTGATGAGAAATTGTATAAAGATCCTAATGATATAAGCGAATATGTTACTTGTAGTTTATATATTATAACAAATCAATTTGTAAGTCTTACCAAAGAATTCGTCTCTGTTCGTTCTGTAAGCGCCATTCATAATCAATCCAGTCTCCCGATGTTTGGACTCTTTGTCATTTTTGCCTTTGAATATATTTAATGATGCTTTGAATCCGCCGAATTTGAGTATCAGTGTGATGCATGATATGCAACAGAAAAAGGCTATCGTTGCCACGTAGTTGGTTGCATTACTTACTGCAAAGCAAATGTATATCTAAATTTATGAAACATCGAGTAAAAATACATATTGTTTGGCGATTTTAATATCACATTTGGCTTAAAGGTCTATTTGAGAGTCATTTATTTATTTATTTATCTATAGAGCAGCCAGTGGCCGATACATTATATAAAAATAGAACAATGACAGTTGTCATTGTTCTATTGACAACAAATATTAAAATGCATCAACCGGTGAATGCTAACGCAGCATGCACCAAAATAGACAAATAATATTAATAATAACTATAGGAGAAAACAAATTTAGTTATATTCAATTACTATTATTAGACTAAGCCATTAGAATTATAGTAATTGTAATATTTACACATCTAGCATAGACCTCTATATAAAAATAGGTAATACCAAAGGCACTTACAATCTTCCGGGTTCCTTACAATGGCCATTTGATAGTTAACGGTTTACGCAAAATATTTATATTTTTATTGACATCAGTGCTTCGTGCATTCGTTTATGAATCAATACACAAACTAAACAGATAAGATACGCGAAAGGTTTCAAGCCCGACATACTTTGAGTAATGACCGTAATCTAATCTCGGACTAAAATTATTCGGAGTAATCGGAAATCGTGTGATACTATAAGCTATTAAGTATTATGGGAATTACCTTCAAATGTATATAATCCAATGTAACAATAGAGGTAGGTATACATATTGTTTAACTCCGAAATTAGTTACCTTTGGGTATTTTCCTAAGTTTGAATTATCGATATGAATGAAAATAGTAAATTATTATAAAGCACATTTTAAAGAAGATATACCGTGACATGAGTGATAATTTCAATGGTTCAATGGAAATTTAATTTAAAATTTTGAAAAGTTGCTATAAGTAGTACTAAGGTACTATCTTTTCTCTAGTCCTAGTTAATTTTCCGCGGTGGTAGATTATATTTTTTCTCAATTATAAATGTTTTTAATAGGTTTTTAGGAGACAGCTTCAAATGGAACCCTAGTCACATATTTCCAACAGTCGTGTTTTAAACATTAAATACTTTACCAAATCTATGCGGGAAATACTTACTTTTAATCTGGAGTCGACAATCTAAACTTGTTACACTAGCCGAAATCAGACGCCTTCAGGTGATCATCAGAGGCGAGAAGTTTTTTGCGCATAAATAAGTCCTGTTAAAGTATTATAATGCAATCACGATTCTCAGCATCGCAGGAGTCTCTCTCTCCACAAATTTTATTGCAAATTGTATGCATGCAATTTAGTGGTTCAAAATCTTGTATTAGAGTAAATAATTGAGGATTTGCATCACTCGCGGATGGAGAGTGACCGGAATAAAAGTGCAAGAGATTCGCTGATTAGCCAATATAGGGTCATCCTTTCACAGCATTATATGTGATCCGACTGAGAAATGCCATGACACTGTCGGGTGATATGGTAGCGCTGATTCATCAGCGACTCTCTCAGAATTCAGGTTTATTTAAACGTATTGGACATAATGGCGCTTATATGTCAGAATAGCAAAAACCCTTAAAAAAAGAGTAAATCATTGTATTTTATTCCAGCCTACCTTCCGGCTTGCACGTAGGGCGCTCGAACATACGGCAAGTTGCGGAGCGTCGATTCGGTGATGTTCAAGCATTCCTAACTTCGCTATTCAACCTGGCCGACGAGATCGCGCATTCGGATCTGGTTTATACGTTTTTCCACCCGCTGTTGAGAGATCAGCAAGATGTGGAGCCACAGAGAATGAGACGAGGTTTGTTGATGACCATTGCTTTGACGGATGCCAAGGTGTTCGGACATGTCGTAAGCGTTTACTGCGCATCACTGAGTTGTTTTATTTAACCTAATATTAGTGACAGTTATCAACTTTACCGTGCTCTCGTGCCGTATAAATGTTGTATTTAATACAATCGCCTTCATTGTACAGATCTCTGTTACAACTATATGGCCAGTGGTAGCGCGATACTACTAATTTCAATATCAATTCATTTGCCAATTTTCATTCGAACAGATTTGTATTAACGAATAAATAGTTCATCGATTTAAATTCAATTGTCGATTCCTTTGATTCTTGTCACAACAATCGCTTATCGTTATGCTTTATCTCATATCGAGGGGTTAAAGGCTATTTGGTTTAAGTGAAAGTTTTTGGTGATATAGTAATATATGTATTTTCAAAATCAGTGTTTTTACCGATTCCAAATATATATATATATATATATATATATATATATATATCACCAAAAAATGTCGCTTAAACCAAATAAAATAGCCTTTCACCCCTCGATATGATTTCGATGTAGAAGAAATAAGTGAATGTTTCTCGACAGGCGAATCAAACGAGGGCGAAAGCAGTGGATCGGGTTCACTAAAACTATCAGTACAATACGCGGGCGGAGTGCTCTCAGTGTTGATACTGCACGCGCAGTCGCTCGCCCTCACTCCACAGGGGCTACCTCCCAACCCATACGTCAAGGTATTGTTTCGTAATTTATGTAATATTAAAAAAGTGATGTTTAGACTGCATTATACAAGATGATGGGCACAACGCATTGTAAGAATAACGGCGCTCATCAAGACACAATAACAGCCGCTGTTGTCATGGCGATCTAAATATATCCCTCACTAATTTATGAGGATAACTGGACGTATACGAACTGATCTCGAAACGTTGTAGGGATAAGCAAGTCCATCTATTATTATAGATGGACTGCATTCCTGTACCGTATTATAAAAAAGGGCACTTGACGTAAATGAATAAATCCGTTCCGCAGCCACCTCTTCGTTCCGTAAACACTATAATTTACAATTCCGTGTATATATGCGAGTGGCCAGAAAAACTTCACTTTAGCGATGTAGGTTAGTAAAAATGTATGAGAATCATTAATCGATCTGTACGCGTTTGTACCCTCTATTCTCTGAATCGACATTACCGTTTTGAATGTTGGGTTCGCTATAGTGTTATGGAAAGCTGCCTTTAACTTATAGTGTTAATTTTATATCAATCAGCTTATAACTAAAAAAGTTATGTCACTTTAAAAAACACGTCGATCATTTATTGGAAAAAATGTGTTGAGTAAAATGGAACGCAATTCATCTGTCATTGTCATTAAATCTTCCTGACGTATATATTTTGTATTTATAACTTCGTGAATTACTGTTAACATTAAAAGTATTTTGCAAATATTTCTGTTCGGCGGTAGCTCTAAAATAATTTTTATGTGCATTGATTTGTGTTAGTAGTTATTATTCATTGTAAGGGCATTCTTGGCGTTACGAAATTCGCCGGGTGAGCTAGTTTTAAAATAAAGCTAGTATTATAATAATAAATTAAATTAAGAAAATATTAAAATAATTTCAGGTATACTTGGTACCGGACCCGACTAAAGAGACGAAACGTAAAACGCGCGTACTAAAGCGCAATTCACACCCGTCGTTTATGGAGATGCTTGAATACCGCTTACCCATGGAAGTGGTTGAAACTCGAAGTCTGCAAGCGACAGTATGGAACTATGACTCACTGCAAGAGAACCAGTTCCTGGGCGGTGTCGTGATACCACTTAGTTCCCTGCCCCTGAGACAAGAGACTGTGGCGTGGTACCCCTTAGAATACATACCACGTTAGCTAATAATGGCCCGCTCCGCTATATGGAGCACGACTTTTATACCTTGATTGATTTCTATCGATATTTTAATGTGTCATAATAATCGAGATTTCTCAAGTGCATATATCGATTTTGTTTCGACATTTTTTACGCAAAGTACTGAGAGCCAATTCTCGCAACTTATAAACGTTTTAAATCTGGTTTTGATTTATTTCCAATCTTGTAATTGTAACATGATATTATGAAGTAATCGTGACATTAAAATACGACTGTATATTAGAAATAAGAGAATTACACAATTTTGCAATTCACTTGCACTTTAGTAAATATGCGATAAATCGAAAGTAAACTACCTTTTTTTGGCAACCCGGAGGAAACCCATTATAGGCCGTCAGGGGTGGCGAGGGCCGCCCTCCGGTGTGTCGGACTTTCACCGACTAAAACCCCCGGGGTGTTCTACTTTCCATCTACTAGGATCGAAGGCATCACTGGGGCCTCCTCCTCGATTCCTGGCTAAGCGTGCTGTCTGAATTAGGCTTCTGCCCACTTGAGGAGGGGTGGTGTAATGAGCTACCCCTCTCTTGTCTCTGCGCTCTTGAGCGGCACGCGGGAACACATCGTGTGCCGCACGCACCACTGTTGGACGACACACTCCCTCAAGTGTGCCGCCCGGTGCTGCCGTTAGAGACGCACATTCCTTATTTACGCTGCTCTATGGCGCCTCGTTGTTACGGGTCGGCGGACGGGCTGGTAAGACGCTACTATAGATGTTGAAGCTAGCGCCTCCCGAACCCGCTCCGCCGCCTCCTTCTGTGCTAGTACCTCCTCATTGAAGTGGAGTACTGCTCTCCATGCGCCTTTGCTGCCGATCATAATTTGGACGAGTGTCGGCAGCGAGAGGTCACCCACCTCCCTTGGAAGTAACTATCTGCTAAATTCTTTACAAGGTGATCTAAGTATCGATTTATTGTGTGGAGCAATACTTTTATAACGTGATTTCTATCGATATTTTGTGGTTATAATAATCAATTATTTCAACTGCATCGATTCTATGTTGGTATTTTTTATTCATAGTTCGGATGTAATTATATTGTAACGGTAGTAATTGTGCGATAAATGTGAAGTGACTATTTGCTATATTTTTTTTTGTATGATGATATACAAAGCTTACTACTATCGATATATTAACAACAAAAAGTTCGACACTTATATATATATGTCGGTATATATATTATCTTCAATCGTCTAAACTATAATTATGGTAGCATTTACAATGAATTTATTTGATATAATAAAGAAACGTAGTGATGTATTGTTTTTGAATTTTTATTATATCGAATTAATGATCTTTTAATATGAAGTATACTTAGTTTTCATAGCTTATATTGTATTTTTTTCTACACTAAAAATCTGAAAGCTATCCTAAGGGCCTAAACTTAGTAATATTCGAAAGCTATAATGCTAATAATAATACTTTTTTGGTAACCCGGTGGAAATCCCTCCGGACCGTCAGGGGAGTGGTGAGGGCTACTCCCCCGGTGTGTCGGACTTGCACCGACTGAAACCACCGGGGTTCCAACTATGTCCTCTCTTCGCCTTCGCCGGGCCTGGGTGGCCGTATACTTCCTATGTACCCGGCGAGCTAACAATAAAGCGATGATTTTGAGGTGGTAGGCCAACAGGCAGAACTGGGTCATTACCACAGTACACAAATGTAAATATCGTTACAGTGATTTGCTTCGGCCTTCAGTTGTGGTATATTCGGGCCGACATGATGACGGAGCCTCAATAAATTTTCGTTCTTCGATAACCACTTTCGTTTTTGGACTACTCTGCACTTAACAGTAGACTTAACTGTTGTCACTTTATCGAGCCAAGATAAAAAATATGCTAGTAGAAAAGTAAAAATGAATTAACATTAGCATATATTTTAGACTGTTTTACTAGCGTTATCGATGATCGAATATTACTTTGTCTTAGTCTTCTGTTAGCTGATAATCGGTCTTTAACAAAACGCTTAAAAAAAACAAAAATTACATTTATATAATGTATTTCTTTCTTAAACTTAAGTAATAATATAATGGAAAAATTATGTATTGCAAAAAATGGCTTTAAAATTCATTAGTCATTTATTATTAAAACAATGAATTATAATTGTGTCTATTATATGTCTTAAAAGTAGATATTTTGCATTAGATATTTTTTAAAAATCTTGAGGTCTTAGTGGTAGCTAATTTTCGCTTTTGTATTAGGTGTTACAAAACATGCTTCGCTTGGAAATTAAAAATCTTTTAGTATTTTGTAAATAATTTAGAATGTTTGTCGGAGTGTTGTGTTTCATTATATATCAGTGCCAAAAAGTATACATATATTATTCACGAAGACATGTCTTATTTTTTGTCCTAATCGCTTACAATGGAAGTTTACAAAATTTAAAAACTGTATGTCTATTACGCTGCACCGATAGAGCTCGTCAGCAAGTGCTGCTGCTTCCTTCGAGATATCGCTTTAAACCTATTCTATCTCTATAGTCGATATTTCCTTCTCACACGCAACTTAGATGTAGAAACGTATATGTGTTTATCTACGAGTTAAAGATATCTAAGTTAATAATTTCATCATTTGAAAATATAGTTTACTCGGTGTCTTCTCAATGCTTCAATGAATAATCCGATCGCTTCATGTTTTTAGTAAAATTATATCAGAATCGAGCATTAGAGGCTAAACTCTCCACTCCTCTCGATTTCTCCTCACGATAAACAATAAGGCGTGGCTTCGTGAATTGAACTCATTAGATACACAACAATAAATTTTAGATTGAAATCTAGCACCTACTATTCTTTAACGAATCTTTTACGAGAATAGACTTATTTTTATATATGGCTCGTTTCGATCTGGTTACGAACAGACCATAACACATTTTTAATATAAAATAAAAATTGTTAAAACGAAGCGGTAGGTATGTCGATATATTTTGTTTATCAATTATGCAGCTACCAAACTTTAAAGGGTTTTGAGCCAGTTGCAAAAATACTCTTATATTTAAGGGCATTTAAACCTTGAATCAATCATTTTGTCAAAAGAGATGAATGACCCTCATTGGAAGAATCGTTTTTAAAAATGAATGTAAATCGATTTTATAATATGGAAAAAGCGTACTACATATTCAATTCGTATGTTGTATACATATTGTAAGTAGTTTACAAAGTTTATACACGAAAAACTTACCTTTTTAAAGTTTCGACCTATTTACACAGACTTTGGCTGTGGTACCAAGTATACATTTTTAATACAAATTAGCAAGAAGTGTTCTAGTAAAATAAAATAGTGGTCCCTTGATTTATTGTGATGATACAATATAGATGAATATTCGATATCAATGAAGTAAAAAAACTGATTGTTGTAATATTAGGCTATGCATTTAGAATTGAATCACATTCCAATGTATGTAACACTGTTTCTGTGTTAGGTTTATTCCGGCAAGTTCTATATTGTATTATTTGATGTTGTGGTGCTTTGTACGCGAGAACAATCAATTTAAGACATATCAAGTATTTTACATTAATAATCGTTTATACAATTTATTTGTTTCATGTTAAATAGGTTTTATTTTATGGTTTTGTTTTTAATGATTTCGTATTTAAAGATCTGAATGAATTTAAACAATCGGGTTGGTTTATTATATCCAATTTTACATTTATTTTTGTATAATTTACTTACTATGTTAGTTTTATTTTAAGGAGCTAGATTTATTTTTAGATAAATTGATTAAACATTAATGGAATAATTATGCTGGAATATGTTTTGTATTATATTGGAATGAAATTTATAAAGATAAAACATTTTTAACTACTTTATTCTATTTATTAAATTCGCACACGATCTTAATTGTTTCTTTAAATTGTATGGATATAATACGAAATGTTGTTTTATGAATAAAATGGCTTCCACTACATGCTCAAATGGGTAAAGTTTAAGTAAATACAAAGCTTATTGGACTCGACTAAACGTGACCAGCCCATTGTATATAAAGTAGATAAATTTATAACGAAACATGTCACCGATACAAAGGCTTAATAGCGTTTTTTCACTTGCCGATTCCGATAATAATAAATCTAACTTTACAACATGAAATATTCTTATGTCCTGCCTCTCGGCATATTGCGTCTCTTTTCGTACACGTATGTCTAAGAGAAAAATATACAATTATATAACGTCGTGTAATCGAGCGATAGTTTCACATGAGACATTAATTGTTACCGATATCGGCAAATGAAAAATCGGCCCAAGAATATCATAATAAATACTTGTTAACTGTGTAATGTGTAATAAAATTGAAAAAATTACTTGCATTTTTATTTTCATTCCACTGGACTTATTATTTTAATAGAGAGGGTATTCTATGCTTTGTACTTATTCCAGTAGAAATTCTGCGTGATGATAAATCTATGAATAATGTTGTGAAGTCTAAAAAGACCAATTTGTCAACGTCTCATTATTTGACCAATGATACAGTGCTTTGGGGATTTGTATCATAGTAATCTTAATCAAGTTTCGTACCAGATCACTAGGCCACGAAAGTGGCTTGTGAATCTATCAAACAGTGATGTCGTCATCAGACGTCGTCTTTAGTAAGTATGTATTAACACTGTATTTCATTTTATTCAAGCCCTCATTGCCCAAGTAATAAGGTGCCCTTTCGGCGGTTGGTAGGTAATAAATACCAGGCTTTTTGAAATCTGTTTTCGGTCCCAAAACGTTTGTTGTCTGATTTCTGTTGTAGCAATCGCCATGACGTGCTCTGGACGCTGACTCGCAGCGAACTCCGACGAATTTGTCAGGATTGTCGTATGTTAATAACCAGTATTTGACTGAGCGAATGTGGCTACATAGTGAGAAACAAGGTAGAATAAAATTCCAAATCATAGCCGGTTGATATTCGCCTGAAAATGTTTAAAGTATATTGAAAATAAATGAAGAGGTAATGATCAAATTTAATAAATACCTAGGTACATCTAGAGGTGCGTCCTACTTGTGACATTTCAACATAATAAAACTTCGTGGCCGTGTAGGTATCTGAATTGTGGATGGCAGTTATTTCATAAATATTTGTCACGACGCGATGTACTGTTACTATGATACAGTTGTTAGTTCAGTTACAGTCAAATGTTACTAGTTTGAACGCAGCATAATGGGTTTGAAATGTGGTCAGCTGAAGAACGTTACTCGAGTGGCATATATGAAAATAGAGTGGTACATTCAAAGTGAAAATGATAAATTAATGTCTGTATATAATTTAACAGAAACTGTGTGAATACATTTATGATTGGCTTAAACGAAACATCTACAACAGCAATTTTCTATTACAAACAGGCTAACTTTTGACCTCAATTGTACCTGATGAAAAGCGATGATAAGGCCGCTGATGGAGCGCACTCGCGAAACAAACCGATTTACTCTTTGCTTGAAGACTACCATATTATAGAAAGCTGGAGGAATACGCTAGTAACGAAGTTCACTCTTTGGCGGTACGTAATATAAAGGAGGTAAATCGCTTCGTACGAACTGATATTCTAAACATATCAGTTCAGTTGGGATGAGGAGGTAGTCAACAAATTTACTTCATATAAGTTTAATTAATGATACCCTACACGTAACTCTTGGGTGGTGCTAAAAGAGTTGCAATGAAATGGTAAGCTTCAGAGGCAAAGTGGAATGCGACCATAAACTATAGTTACAAAGTCTATCAAAGTTATTTGCTTTTTTTTACTCTGGCACGACATAGTTACTACAGAGTACCTGATGGTAAGTACAGTGTAGTCCAAAAACGATAGCGACTATCAAAGGATGAAAATCCATTGATAGTCAAGATCGTCATGTCGGCCTACATATACCACGACTGAAGGTCTCTAGGTATATGAGCTACTGGATATACACAAGCTGATCCCGAAACGCGACAAGCCGAAACTGGTCACTATGACGGGCTTTACATCCATGTACTGTGGTCGCGACCCAGACGGACACCGACGCCCTACCACCTCGCTGCTGCTCGTTTAGCACCATCCAGGAGTCACGTGTAGGGAAACTAGGGTAAAGCCTACGGACGCGAGCAGCTTCGACTCCCAAAAATTTGCTTTTGCCTATCTCGTTAAGGATCAGCTCACATATGTCTAGTTATATAACCATAACTTGTTCATTTTGCGGAGTCTCTTCTAACAATTCTTTGAACGTTAATTTCCATATTTAGTATAAATAGGGAAAATAAATATTAATGATTTACTAAAACACTATTAAAATAAGCGAGAATCAAAATCAAACGTTATATAAATGCTTCACAAATAAATCAATCTATTAATAGATTAAGACGGCTCCTATCAATAGGCTTTCATGCGAGTCTCATCACCGCCGCTATAATTCTTAGGTTGAGATTATAGACGCTACTTTGACTTAGCTTACATTTTGTTCAGAAAATATTTCTTCTTTGACAAAAAAAAACTGCATACACAACAATGACTTGATATAACCTAATCATTAGCCGAGCCAAGCTCAAGTATACAAAATCATTGATATATTCTGATATTAATTAAATAGTATAATTTGTAATATTCTTGTAAATTGTAAGCAAACTTTATACTGTTTTGTATTTACCTTCAAGAGCGTTATTAAGTAACCTATACATACATCGGATTGTATTTTTTTTATTGATATCGTATTTAAAGTTAATTGTAAGGTAAATTAAGAAATTTGCAATATACCTCCATTCGCGTAAAAATCGACATGGCCGCTAGGTTCAGCTATGCCAAATCCATCTATGTTAGTATGTAGAACGTCTACTTTTTCGGCAACGTCTGCGTTCAACCGTTCATTGACAGGCAGATTACGGAAACAAGGCCCTGCTGGATCTAATCCTGCAGAATTTAAAATAATGCTATTAAAAAAATATACCTAATGTTATACACAAGCACTATTAATATTTTATCTCATACTTTATTATTAAAGAATCCTGAAATTAAAATATAAAGATTGTATATATATTATGTATAAAATAATTTAATGATTAATAACTCGGTAAAGTAACTAGGTACTTGATACTGAAAAGGCAGGGTCTAAACAAGGACAGACGTCGCCAGTCGAGGAAGATGACCCGGCCTTGCCCTTGGCACTCGGCAGGCGGGAGAAGAAACACCCCGGGGGTTTTAGTCGGTGCAAGTCCGACACACCGGGAGGCAACCCTCATCGCCCTTGAAGTCCTTTAGGGATTTCCCCCGGGTTAAAAAAAGGTACTTAATACTGTCTTTCAAGAAAAATTCGAACTCAGAAAAGTAAACGCATCTAGATTATTATTTTAACATGACGGCAAAGTCCTGGTGAGGCATAAATTATTATGGTAAAGTTTAGTACATTACTTACTACCTACTGTACAAGTGAAGCGCTTATTAATAAATTTTGTTCATTGGCGAGGTAAATTTTTATTTCACCACAAGTAATAAAACCGGATTCTCAGGATGTCGGTACCTACCTACTCAATTGATTAGCAACTGGTTGTAGTTAAGTCAATGTTGCAAAGCTTTACTTACACGTTTAGGACTTCGTGTAAGTACTTATAATGTCATTACTCTTTGCGGTGTTATTTACGATTTACGCCTAGTTTCAGAAATGCTCCTTAGATTTTAAAACGACTTAAAATTTAAGAAGTGTTTCTGAAATTAAACCCTTATTAAACGTATTTCAATATATTGTTTGTTTATTTATTTTCACTATAATAGTTGTACGGATAAAAACGTTAACATAACTCTCAATATATTTATAACTAAATGCACTCCATATTAACATAACACCACGTTCAAAAAAAAAATTAAAAAATCTATTTTAAACGCGTCAATAAAAAGTGACAAAAATACAATTCATATGGAAAAAGAACTAAAAAAATTAAAATTTATGGATAGTGACTTATCTATAATTTTTCTAAACACCATAACTACACGTATCCATGACATTATTTATAATATATTTATTTAGACTTGTATAAATTAAATCCAGTATCTGATACTAGATATATAATTTTTTTACTCAAGCAATAGGAGAATTGGCGCCTAAAATTTTTTTTGAAGGGTTGGAGGAAATGATTCACCTGCTTAAAGTTTTTAGAATATTTTTTAACTTGGATATCTATTATTTATAAATTAATAATAAATTAGATGGATTCCAACCTGTAAGCCTTGATATTTTTCTACCGGTGAGTAAGTAAAAATGTTCACAGGCATAAGCCGCTATATGTGCTCCCAAACTGCCTCCGAGTATTTGTAATTTCCTATGAGATAATCCATATTGTGTAAGATGGGCTATAAATATACCCAAAAGATTTCCTAGTGGTTTGGCTATTCGTGCTGCTCTAGAAATGTAAAATTATATAAAATTTACATAATCAAATAAATCGTTTCATAAATACAAGTACCATATAGTTAAGAAAATATTATCCTATACTAGTATCTGCTTCAGAACCATGGGTGCCATTTTCCAATACTCAGAGCCGGTATAATTATTTATAAGGTAATACTAATCTTCTATAATATAAAAATGAATCGTTAAAAGTATATAAGCGCGAAACTCGAGAACGGCTGAACCGATTTGGAGAGAAAAATTTAAAAAATTGTCTGAAAAGTCTAAAAACAACACTTTTCTATATTCTCATACAAAAAATTCGTAATAATATTTAAAAGTCAATTTGAACTTTAACACCATACCAAAAAGTTTAAATGTTAGCGGACGGGTTCCGGGAAGGCAAAACAATTATTGAGTGACGTATAAATATTAATGTCAGTATTTGTCAATTTTTATACATATAGCATTAAGGCCAGGTTCCTTCAGCAATTTTCAAAAAACAGCCGACAGGCCAATAGGTTTTGGCAGAATAAAATCTGACGGGGAAGCAATGTGACTATGTTTTAGAGAAATAGGGCAGAACAAGGTCTGCCGGCACAGCTAGTATTTAATGAATTTCAAGACTCGTAGCGTAAAAGAAAATCACACAGCCACTGACCAAACTGAATCTACATTTTGTCTCTCGTTACTTACTTTACTACCTTTACTTTACTCGATACTTGCTTTGGTTTGACGCAATATTATATTCAGTTCACAAAAATTATTGACATATCATCATGTTTTATGTATGAGCCGAGATACATTTGTCAGTGTATCCACTTTGCGTTTACATACTATGTGATTTGTAGCAAAGCTGATCGCCGTTCTCAGGGCATTTATACATGATATTATTATTAGATGTCATTTGGGTTTGCTCACGATATTTACCTTCACCGCTGCACATGTGGATAACCAAGCTGATTATATACGTATTTATTTAAAATTTTGATTACTTTAATACATTTTCAAAGAACTTACATTGGGTAAGAGCGTAGTAATATAGGAAAGAGTTCCAGAATTATAACATTTCGTCCTCGAGTAAGGTACATATCTGCCATAGCACGGACTAATGGTAAATACGATGTGTCCATATAGCCACTAATTAATATCTGAAAATATGGAAAACATTGCTTTATTTATTGTATACCAAATTGTGAATACATTTGTACACTCTCTTTATGTAGGTACCGGTAAAATTAGAAGTAGACGTTCCGGTATAATGTTTTACCTTAATTTAATTTTTTTTTTGTATCCCGGGGGAAAATCCTGCATAGGACCATCAGGGACGCTGTGAGGACAGCGACCCCGGTGTGTCAGACTCTTACTGACTAAAAACCCCCGTGGTGTCCCTCCGATTGCCCCACCCAGGCCTGGGAAACCAAGTTTGTCCAGAGGCCCTGGGAACAAAAGGTCTAGTTGAGGCTACCTCTCTGGGAGGTGTAGGAGTAAAAGCCCACCCCTCCAAAATCTCTCTCTCAGGCGGCGCGCCAGACACCGTTCACCGCCTTCCTCTCATCCGGGCAGCAGATTCCCTCAAGTCTACTGGCCGGCACCTTAATTTAACCTTAGTTTAAGGTGTATTTATTTATGTACGTTTTTAAAAACAAATTGAATATTTTCACTATCTTGTAGTTGTTTCTTTTTTAGATGTTAAATATTAAGCCATTTTTAAAATCAACCTTGAGTTTATAAAGCGTTTTTTTTTATTTAGATCGTAGTTTACATATTATTATATACTTTGAGAATAATTTTGTAAACATTATTTTCAAATAACCTACCAACATTTTCAGCTCTTTAAGTTTGCTTACTTTGTGAATGGCTCTATTACAAACCTGTGTTTTTCTTCTTTGCAAGTCCAAATGTTTAGCAACACATGCAGCCCCGTTAGAAGAAAGTTTACACTTCGTTTCTGCGTATCCAAAAATGTTTTGGTTCGGACGAATTACAATGACATGAAGTGAACGTTTGGTTTTTTCAGAAATAATGGTAGTTCTATTCATGCCTGGACCTATATTATGGTATAACAAAATACTCATTAATTCTATTAATGTTTAGCTCAGTTGGCGCAGTGATCAAGTGTCCAGCTTTTGCGCAAATTCATTTGATCGATCCCAGCAAGGAACCAGAATTTCTATAGTTTACAGATAGTCTTTCTGAGTTAAAAATGGTTTTACATGTTGGAATCGTGGCACGGATGTAAACCTTAAAGTGGGGCAAGGTTTAACAAAAAATTAAATGAATTTATGGCAGTATACGATTCATCTTAAATTATGAAATTCTTTTACTATACTTTGAACTTAGATAATGTATCAATAAGTAATAAAATATTAAAATCCCATCCAAAAAGTGGAAAACGAACTTACATTCAGCCATATATCCAGAAGGGTATCCAGTATCCACCTTGCCTAAAACAGAACCACAAAAACATAACAATATTGTAAAGGCTCTCATATCGGGAATAACTGATCGTGTTAGTTAAAGGATTTGCATAATGCAGCCGCAGAGCGTGCTACCGAGAGCCTGGTATTCATTAAACTGCTTACTGGATGCAGTAATTACGATAGATGCTTCAGTATCCTTTGGAAACAAGGTCCCACTTAACGGAGCTACGTCATTATTTTGTGAAGTCAGGTCATTGTTAATACAAATCATTTCTGAGATCAATAGTTAGGTCCATAATTCTCAATATTATTAAATTCCTACCTACTTTACCTTAACACCTATAGAGTGTTATTAATAATGGCACTAATATGTAACGGTACAGTATATAACTAAATTTTTGACAGTTACGTTCATTTTTAAGTTATAGATTATATTAATGATTGATGACTAGCCCGTACAATCTTTTTGTATTAAAAGTCTTTGAAATAAATTGTTTATCAGTTTTAAAATTTGTAATTTGGAATTAAGTATTTAATATAATTTACTATTATAATGTATATACGTACAGTACTTTTCTGGAAATTGGGTTAAGCCGATTGCGTGGCAATAATTAACATTAGGCACTACATTATAATTAGATATATCCTGCGAATGGCTACAAATAATCATTACAAATGTGGCAATAACCTAGAAGTTTTTATTGGAATACTTTGTGGTTTTATTTTACTGCGCCTTTTATACTAATAGTTACCATATTCTGTCCAAGTGTGTATCTGTAAACGACCAAAGCATGATTAAATATTTTATATTTCAGCCTTTCTAAAAGATTAATACGAGTATTTAGTGTTTAGGGAAATATACATACATTGATTTAGTCGAAAATAGCGCTTAAGCCCATGTTACTTATTATAAATTTCTATGTGACTTATTATAAATTTCTATGAGAAACCAAAAATCAAGTTTAATCAGTGAAGAATTTGCCACTACCAATAATCAAACAAAAGACCTTCAGCTTGACAGTTGGAGTATTAATAACTGAGCTAACATACCCTTTTTTTGGGAATATCTTGCATACGAACATCTGAGCCGCTCTAAAGGCAGCGACCCTGTGTGTTAGACTCCCACTGACTAAAAACCCCTGCGTGTCTTTCCAATCACTTCACTCTTGTCTGGGGAACCCAATTCGTCCTGTTGTCCGAGGAACGAATAGCCTATTCGGGCTCCTTCTCTGAGAGGGGTGGGTATAAAGAACCCACCCCTTCAAACCTTTCTCGCGGGCGGCAAAACGGGCACTGCGCGCAACCTCCCTCTCATACAAACAGCAGATTCTCTCAAACCTTCTCCAGGAGCTAGCATACCCTCAAATGGGGAATTATAAGCATTTAAGTTCATAGGGTCGTTTATACTAGTCCTCATGACTTATAGCAATCAATGGAAAAAATAAAAAAATCAAATTTAGGTTTAACTTAAACCTTTAGCTATTCGTATGGCTGTATGTATAATGTTACGAAGTTCACTGATCAAAAACCAATATTATATTATATATTAGTTATAATATAAATTATCATAAACCAATAAATATTTAGAGAATTATTTGATTATTTAATTAATTTTTTTGCATAAACTTAGCAAATTTATTTTGCGCACTCAATTGTTTTAACTAGGTCATGTACATATTTCACCTATGTGAGTGTTATTAGAACAATATATAACCTACATATGTATTAAAAGTAAAATCTACTATAGGAATATCATATGCACTATACCAAGGCAATAAAGATGACAATTGCAGAAATACCTATAATTATTTAATAACGTAACATTGTCCTGCCTACGAAGCGATTGTGTACAGTACACACACCCGACTCTGCACCGGTTTGAAACCGGCAGTACAACTTAACAACGTCTGTCGTCTACACGCACACCTTTCTCAGAAATAAATAAACAAATAATAGGAAATGATCAACGCCGCAACTGAAGTCAATTATCGCGTGTGATTTTTGATTGCTTCAAAGTTATTTGACTTTGTGAAAATGAATGAATCTGTGAGTAATAATACTTGGCAATGGTACAAGGAAGTGGTGATGTCGTGGTTAGAGGACCCAGGAGCAGGAGATCATGAGGGGAGAAATTTGACAGATTTGAAGATGGACCAGGCGTACATGGTGGGAATGGCCAGTAGAAATGTTGGCGTGTACAGCGTCTCAGACGACTGTTTTAGAGTAAGTTTTATTTGACAATAATAAGTTAATAAAATAATAATAGGTGTGAAAACTATATGTGAGTTGTATTTTATCTTGACTCAAATGTATCCTTCATTAAGTATTTTTCAAAACTGAACTATATGAATAAATAGTACAGAAATACCATATGAAATTAAAAATTAATACTATTTTTACATATAATTTATTTTGCACAAAAACTTCGTAAAACATAACTTGCTAAAGCTTTGGCCTCAGTAATTGAATAAAATTGTTTACCAAATTATTTATAAACATCTATATCTAAAATGTTAATATTTCTAAGTTTTGTCTTATAGTGACAAATATATTTGGGAATCTTTGGTTTTATCTCAGATTTTAGTTTTTATCTTTATATAAGGGTCAGTGTTATATTAGGAACTAAACAATAGGAAGCCATCTATATTCGTTACATAAATATTTTGTTTTTCATAGGGTATAGATAAGAACGCAAAAGCTTAAACTGGACCGCAATAATTTTCAAAAATAAGTAATATTTGATATATCGACTTTACAAGTATACAATTAATGCCCTACTGTATAATTTTCACGTTTTTGTCACGTCTTTGTCAATAAATTTTGTCTTCGAGATCACCAGTATTGTCTGCTAAGGCTGGTCAAAATGTTTTTCAATGTAATTTCAAATAGGTACACGTTTACAGCTAACTGAACTACAAGGATATCGTTTATCAATGCAGTGAGTCCGAATGGAGTACTATTCACAAGATTTTCTACATTATTTCGTGATAGAAAAGTAGATTAATTCCACAGAAGTGCATACTTAAAGGATCAGAAATGTTTAACAATTTCTAGGTCCACAATATTCAGTTTCCTTCATAGATTAAGCCAAGGCTAGCACTGAGAAAATATGAATCATTTATCAATATTCAAAGATATAAGATAGATACATAATCAATACGAGTGTTTTATTTGGTACACAAAATGAGTGATTATACCAACACCGTAATAATTATAGACTCGATTTTCATGTAAACGTTGCAATAAGTGCATTTAGGTTTTTTAAGCTAATCCTAGTGACCTTAGTGATTTCAGTACCTTCAGACTTGTCTCAAGTACTTGTACTTTAAAATATGTACTTGTATATTGTAATATGTAATGTACTTTAAAACCATACATGTCGTTTGAACATAATATTATATGAAGTGTTTGCTAGCAACTCTCTTGTTTTTGTTTACATGAATAGTGATGTGTTAATAAATAATTATACAATATATTTCACAATAATGTCTTACCAAAATATAGTATTTACAAAATGTTGGAAATACTCTGTGAAAACTATATTATTCGTGAATTAATATACTTATAGCAAAATATTTGAGTATCAAATATTAAAGATTAAGTATATGCTTTGTTGGAAGGATTACAGCTAAGGAAATACATTTTATTGTTATAAATACAGAGTAATAACTATGCGACGACATTCTAGCAGCTTTCACACTTTTTTACGTTGCTTTGGTCATTTGTCACACAAAAACGACTTATCAGCGCAATTCCAAAGAAAAATAACGCGCACAATAACAGTTCTGCGTAATAATGAAAAGTCTGTGTTGGCAGTTATTATTAGCATCATATGACAACTCTTTAACGTACCGAATTGAATTAATTTAAGGTAATAATTTAACTCCTACCTAAATTACTACTCGGCGGAGTTTGAAGCGCTGTATTGCGAAGGACACATGTTTTAGTCCCGCAAGAACAATTAATTTGGTTGGTCTGGTTTGATTTGGGCATATTAATGGATAGAATATAGGCACTGCACGTAACTTATGATACGCATCCTTTCGTATTAGGTACGAAAATAAGGTACGGTAAGGTAAGGTAATAAGTTCACTTAATTGTAAAAAAGGACAAAAAATAGACAAGGCTATTTATTTCTTGCAATATACTCATCATCACTCTAATAATATGACTAATTAAGAACTTTGATTAAGACTTCATAAATAATTACTGATCTTACAGTTTTCAATTGGATACTAAAAAGTACAATAATAAATTTACGTTTCTAATTTGACTGTCTTGTTACAGAGTTACATACCTACTAAATAAACCGTGTATTTAATTAGATAGGAATTACTAGAAATGACTATAAAAAAGCACTAATAACAATAGTTAAAATGCCCTCCCTTTCGTAGCGGTAATTGAAAACATCGATCAAAAGGACATTGTCATGGGGTTTTCCTCGGGAAATCCTGTGATTTCCTGTGTTAACTATGTAGTTAACAACTGCTTTTAGGTCGCTTTTCAATCTATACAATATACTTTAAAATGAATAAACGTAATACATTTTGGTGGATATTCTGTTAATATATTTTGAAAAAATTAAACCAATATGCATTTAATATATGTACACCCACATTTTTCCAGAATTATTTTATTGTGTAATTTTTTATCTACAAGAAAATCTATTAAAACAAAATATCATTAATACTATCAAAATATATCATCCATTTGAGTTAATCTCAAAAAATATCTGTATACCGAAATAGCTACAGGTCCAATAGTTATTAGTTTTGTTCATAAAAAAGATTGTTTTAAGTTCGTTTTCATTTTTGGTCTATTTAATATTTCGCAATAAATATAAATTGAAAATGTAGCATTCATTAATAAATATGCTTTGCTGAACTATGGCAATAATTTGCCAAACGCTGCTATTTATAAAATTATAAAGAATTAATTTAAGTAAATGTATAACTTGACAAGATAAACGGAACAGAGGGCAAATCTATTAGTTAAATAGGAATTTGTAAATATAGACATTATATGTAATGGAAAACACCTAATGGAAGAAATCAAGCGCTATCGTAAATATTCGAATAAAAAACTGACCTGAAAAGTCGATTTATAAACAATAATTACATATTTCCACAACGGATGCGCACTTCATGAAATTACAGAGACTGTCTAAATGTATTAGCTAAATACGCATAAATCAACTACAGTGTCAAAGAAACAGGATGTAATAGAATTTTAACACCTAACCTCGCCGCTTTACGTGTTACTTAATATTACATTTCCTTCATTACATACAAATTCGTGTCAATTACTATCGTGGTATATATTATTAAGAAGTTAAAGAACCCTATTAGTCTACAAATTCATAGTTCTAACCTATTATGTAGGCACGAGGTAGAGAGAATGTACGCATGTACCAAATATCCAGAATATATTACAAAAAACTCTACTGCTGACTATGCTATCGAATAATTCTCCACAGAATTAATCTAAGAACACAATAAATTGTCCATTATGTTGGACACTAAAGTAAAACTCGTTACATTTTTGGGATAAGCAGAGGTGTATTAGCGGCCATATCCACATAAAATCATAATTAGATACATTTTTTTAAATGTCATTATTTTAACTAATTACTTTGAGGTGAAATTTCAAGTCGCTTAGTGTAAGAATAGTCTTTGAATAGATACGTATTTGTTACGTCTCACTCGAAAATTAGTTTCTGTAATTTATCGGTTGCCCCGTGTTTGATGATCCTAAAGTTAAAAAAGTCTCTAAAACCAACAAATGCACACCGACACGGAGTCTGGTGTAAAAATCGATGCTGTAGAAATCTTTAGTCAATAATTCACTGTGACCAATTGAAAATATTTACAGCTGTATATTGTATGATCAAATTATGCGTATTTATTCTCGTATTCTGTAAGTTGTGATTGATACCTCCACGCCCAATACGGAAAGTCATTCACCTCCATTGTGTGTCAACTTGATGTATCATATCGTTTACTCTGGTCCGTTACTGGAGACAAAAAGCAAATCTGTAAAAAGATATGCTGAATATGAATAATACTGATTTTTATTAGCAGCTTCATATAAATCAAAAAGTTCCATATATGAACCACAATTTTTTTTGGTACTTCGCGTGAATATACTGCACGGAATGGTCAGGGCAGCCCGTAAGAGAAGCGAACCCGTTGCGTTAGAATCATATTGACTAAAACCTCCGGGTTGGGTTGTCCTACTCGCTGCTAGACGCGCCTGAGGATCCACATTTCTCCTAGGACCCGGAAAGCGAATAACCTTGTTCAGGTCCCAACTTTTTTTTCACTTGCTCGACAAAGTGACTACAGTGCACCTAATGGTAAATATAGTGTAGTTAAAAACGACAAAGACAGCGACAATCAAAGTACGAAAATCCATTGAAAGTGTCTGCCGTTATGTTGGTCAACATATACCATAAGTGGAGGTCTCTGGGCATATAAATAAGTGGAATTGCACAAGCTGATCCTTAAACGCGACAGGCTGAAGCGAGTTATTTTGACGGTCTTTACACTCGTGTATTGTCGTCACGATCCAGTTTAGGCAATCGCCCTACCATCTTAAAAAAGGGAAAAGGGAGTGACAGATTCCCTTCCTTTAGGAAAGGTGCTTGCAAAAAGCCTACTTATCAAGAGCTCTCTATCAAAGAGCGCACAGGACACATACACATCAACTAACTCCTATTCATCTGGATATATGTATTTATTATTCACCATATATCGAGATATGTTCAAAAATCATCCAGTACGGAGTGATATTGGCGATTCGCAATAGTTTCTTATTTTTTTTAGATTGTTATTGCAGTTTACATTCCTATAAGCTGTTAACGCAATCGCTTAAATATAATTGTATTTATTTACTTCTATATTTTGTATAAATATGTAAATAACAGCAGCTTTTTTTAAATTACGGGACAAACCAAATTCCTTACATTTTTTTAAAGGTATTGCCTTATTAACTTATTTTGTTTACAACATTACTAATGTGAACATAAGTGATAAAACTAATTTTCTAATATTGGTAACTTACTTTTAAACAAAATGCTAAACAAGTTGCGTCTTAAAAAATTGTGAATTATTAGAAAAGTCTTAAATATAAACGAAATCCAGATTTTTTGAAAAAATAAAAAGGATTTCCATATACTAAATGCGCTGGAATCGGAGGATGCCGGCACTCGCTCGCGCGATGGTCGGTAGTGACAGGGCATGGCAGGCGGTCCTCTCCTTCATGGAGGAGACTATGCAGGGGAAGGAAGCGGCGGAGCGGGATCGAGAGGCTATCGCCACCCCTGATAACCCAATCCGCCGCCCAGCTCGGACAGGACGCCGGAGGAGGGCCTTCGCCAGAGGCCTTCCTCCATAACAGGATAAACACCGGGCGGCGCACTTGAGGGAGCACGTCGTCCAGATCCAGGCGTGAGCGGTGTGTGATGTGTTCCCGCACACCGTTCCAATGACAAACTAAGGAGATGAGGGGAGGGTGACATTTCTTACACCACTCTCCCTGCCAAATGTGTTAGGTGTACGCAGGGGATGGCGACTATTTAGCCATCCCCTGCCAAGAAGGCGGGGCCTGCAGAAGGCTAGACGTCGCCGGGTGCCGAGGAAGATGGCTCAGCCTTGCCCTTGGCATTCGGCAGGCGGGAGATGGAACACCCCGGGGGTTTTAGTCGGTGCAAGTCCGACACACCGGGGGGCAACCCTCATCGCCCCCTGAGGTCCGTTAGGGATTTCCCCCGGGTCACAAAAAAAAAAAAAAAAAAAAAAGGAATCGGAGGATAATACTCACAATTCGCAATAGAGTTACCATTCCTCCAACTATTATTATTACTATTGTTTATTTCCAATTTTTACCTTTTGACTATAATTTACGGTACATCTGTATAAAATAGCAAGTATCTTAAAGAAAATATAATTTTAACATGATAAAATAAACTGTCTTAAAAGCTGCAGCTTTCATTTACAAATGAGAAATTATTTCTCAACTATCATACTTAAATAAATCAAATAATTACTTCAATATATATTTTATTACACATAAATGGAGCTTAAAATTGACATCTACTTTCTCTGTAACTGAAATATCTCATTATATTATGATTGTTAATTTACTCGTTGAATACATGATATTATTAGTTAATACATGTTTCGTTTTGCATTTGAAATGACCGTGTGATGTCTTCCTTAGTTATGTAACACATCGTTGGGTAATATTGAACGTTTAATGTAGCAATGTATATTATGGATAATAATTAAGCCGTAAATCTGTTACTTTCCAGTGCTTATACACAAAAGTTGGTTTATTATATAATTTTATAAATATCTCGACTAGTATAAGTATCATTTTTAATTAACATTATTTGGTTCTGTAAGACCAATAATGGCATTACAGCATCATAGAACAAAGACAGGAAACCAAGATTTTAATTAAAATTACGTATAAATTTACAATCAGCGTTGATCTTTCAACAAGCGTTTTATCCAGCGGTTTTATTTAAAATTTGACCTTGTAAATCAGCTTTATTTTTACAGAAAATTACAAATATAAACATCCAACAGTTTTTTTTTTATTCTGTCTAGACACAGTGTCTGCACCATACCTGTTAGTAAGCATGGTGCAGTCCAAAAAACGCCAATGACAAGTAAGAAAAACTCCATCGGTAGTCGCAGCGATCATGCCGGCCTACACAAACACCTCTTCACGCTACGCTTAAAGGACCCCATTTCATAGGATGGTGGAAACACGCTCGCCGGAAGATCATTCCACAGCCCAACGACACGGCAAAAGAAGGAGTTAGAGAACTTCTTAGTCCCAGCCGGGATGTGAGATATCGTATAGCTGTGACTCCGCAAACTCGCGCGTGTGGTTCTATTTACTATTATTATTCTATTTATTAGTTAGTATATTATGGAATTCTACAAAAAATTGCACCAAACTTACAGTTCTGATAACAATATTATATTAATATTAATTCATAAGTTTATTGAGAATGGTTTGATTTATTCACAATATATTTGCGCCATTATAGCACTTATTATACCAATTACACTTATGAAAAAATGTACATCCGTTTTTGGCGAGTAAGGATCTTCATAGTATTTATACTACAAATAAACACAACTAGTGTTACGTTATTACTGGCTTAAAAGAGTGTAGCTAGGTAGGTATTCATCTATACACAACACCAAAATATAGTTTAGAGTTATTTTGATTAAAAAATCAAAAATATTGCTGAAGGGATATTATTCCAACAGTGACTGTTAGCTTGATAAAAATACATGATCTTAATGTATCTATATAAATTTGCTCTCGGGACATTGATTTCTATGTGTATTAAATATGTAGACCTAATTATATTGCAAAGTACAACTTCTAGAGTTTCTTGCAGGCTCTTCTCGGTAGATTCTGCTTTCCGAACCAGTAGTAGATTCATTTCCTTTTTTCGGCGATTCAGAAGTGCATAGAAGGCCTATTTGAATGAAGCTATATTCCATATAATTTTAATTGAAATAAATTAAAACAATTTTGTAATAATGCTGTGTACTAAGACTACACTATATGTAACAAACGACAGACGTATGTAGACGATGATAGCACGTACGATTACTGATCGAAAAATACAGAATTCATAGGAATCAAGAAATATCGGTTTTTAAATAAAATCCTTTTTTGCAGTGCCCGTTCGAGCTTCAGAAGATGCTCACAGCTGGATCTGAATCCTGGTGGGTCACTGATACAGCTCGGCGGTCGACATGGAGAGTTTACGTTGATAAGACAGATGAATATGTTACAGCTGGAAATACAACGTGAGTTATAAACATATATTATTTATCATCTAGTTGATTTCGAATAATCCGTGATCCTGCGCCATTTTATTACATACGTATCCTATCTTCTCGTAGAAGATGAGAATAAATCTTCTTGTAGAAGATACGCACACTGTCTTAATAATTACTTGAGACTGCCACTGAAACTGGCAACATTATTTTAGTTTTCAAATACATCATTATTTTTTTAAGGCAGACTCTGCTTTTGCGTTTGACACAATCGGAAGCCAATCCTCTACACGAGGTGTTTGTGAGCTAGATTCTCTTTTGGAATGAAAATAATTTGGCCCATAAGTAATTGTTTCAGGTTTAGGGTTTTTATGCATATTTAAGCAATTTATGGTTGTAAACACATCCACTCAGAAGAAAATCTTATGACGCGACAACGTTATAATACTGCATCTTGCCCTTGATGGTCCGGAGAATAGAGTTCAAGAGCGACAAGAGTCAGTCATCAAGTAGTTCCCATCATTATGTCGGCTTATATACAGGATGATTTTATAGACGAGGGAGATATTTCAGAATACAATAATTTGTACCTTCTTATCTATACTAATATTATAAAGCTGAAGAGTTTGTTTGTTTGTTTGTTTGAACGTGCTAATCTCAGGAACTACTGGATCGAATTGAAAAATTCTTTTTGTATTGAATAAACCATTTATCGAGGAAGGCTTTAGGCTATATAACATCACGATGCAACTATTAGGAGCGAATAAATAATGGAAAATGTGAAAAAAACGGGGAAATTATTCATCCTTGAGGGCTTCCATTGCGTGCGCTGCGAAAACGGTTTAAGATACAAAAAATATATGTAAGAAAGAATTATTTCTCTTGAAATTATCTAAAAAAATGTCCGCGACAGTATAAGTCTATCTTTAAAGATTAAGTCACTAGAACCGTTGTTATGGTAATCAAATTTGGTCGAAATGAATGCATTATTTGTTAAGAGTTGTATCATCGTAATAATATTAATCTTTATCCAAATAAATGTGTTTTTGATTAAGAGTATTTAATTGTGAACAAAATTGTCTTTGACATCACTTAATTTCAATGAACATCTTAGAAGATATTACAATTTTAAAATAAATAACTAACTAAAATGCCCAGAATAACTATTCCACGCGGACGAAGTCGCGGACACAGCTAGTAACTAATAAAAATGTAAATAACAATATTCCCCAACAAATTATAAAGAAACATTGAAGAACAAATAAGAATTGATCCGTAAAAAGTTTGAACACCGCACACGATTGAATGGCATGTAGATAAAATTCCATTTACGTAATTTTAGGTAAACAGGTAATTGACTCGGTACCCTTTCGTACTTTATCCTGGGTTACGAGAGACGAAATATCAACTTAATAATTAATTGTTATTTATTCTATCATGTGTGTAATTGCCCCTTAATATGATGACTATAAATTACTTTGTTTTAATGGAAATATAAAGATATCACTATTCCTATATATTCGGAATTAGAATCAAATGCTTAATGTCCTCCTTGAATATCTCCCTCGTCTATAAAATCAGCCTGTACATTACGGTGAAAACTTCTAAAATTACAGCTAACTTTTTTTTCGACGGCACAAACTGTCTGGGATTGCTTTAGCAAATACATAGGAAGGTATTATACGTACAATAGTATAGGACAGTCATCATAAGTTATATCGCAAAAAACTTGCACAAAATATACAGAAAAAAAAAATTAACGGAAGAATTTTCGATTTTACGGTAAATCAGGGTTAATGTCCTTGCGAAAAGTAATGACTAATGACTGCGTAATGTGATGATTTAATTGAATATGTAACTTGCAGGGGCTTATTGTGTCAGCTGAGGCCGGAGATGGGCGAGTTCGGGGTGTATGCGCTGAATGCGACAGACGAAGGCTGTGACATTCGCACTGTTAAAGAACCTGTCGACATTTACATGCGTGAGTTTTAGTTCAAGAAGCGTAATTTTATAGCTTTCATAACGCAGTGTTTGAACGAATTCATTCACTACTGAGATCCTAGCACGAACATGGCAATAAAGTTTTGCGTATATTAAGTTACCATATTTCGAGTGGTTTTAAAATTAACACTATATCCCGAAGTATTTAGAAAAATGAGAATCACATAAAATTTACAAATGTCTTCTTCTTACGTGTCGATGACTAAATGAGGCCTCTAATTTCAAAACCCGCTAAGACGATTTTTCGGACAAAATTACTTAATAGTCCTAATAGTAATTTGAAATGATTTTATCAAAGCAAATATTATATATGAACTTTTCTTTTTCGCTTTTTCACTCTAGAATAATAATTTAAATACCTTATAAGAATGTGATTATTATGTCAAATACTAAATTAGTTTATAAAAATTTATGGGATTTGAAAAAATATGTTATAGTGGGTATTGAAAATAGACTCCTCAAATGATAATGAAAATAATAATAATATTTATTAACAATTACACACATTCACTTAGTCCCAAATTAAGCTTGCGCTTGTACTACGGGTACTGGACAAAGATACATACTTAAATACATATATACAACCATAACTCGTGACCGATTAATCAACTCTTCACAGAAAAACTTACCACTACCGGGACTCGAACCCAGGACCTTAGCTTAGTAAGTAGGGTCGCTACAAACTGCGCTATCAGGCCGTGAAATGATATTATTAACTTGAATAAGTCGCGTTTATAGCGCTGTCGAGGACCTGAAGCATGTCTTCTTACAAGCAGTTGGCAGTTAAAGTGCAGGAGAATAAGCATGAATGGTTTTTTCTTATTTTGAATTCGGATATTAGAGATATATAGTAGATATACACAAATTTTAATATAATGTATAGAAAGAACGATTTTTTAAAGTGGCATACGATTTCTTGTGTAGGAGATGTTGAAATATACAATATATTGTTTCATGAAGGAATCTTACACAAAACCCATAGCGCAGAAGTAATTCTCTCAGCCACTGCACCAATTGAGTTCCACTTCATGATATGTCTTCCATGATGAATTGGTGTAATGTTTGTGCGTGTTCATGTTTTGATTTTTATTGCGTCAAATAAAGACGAATCAATAACTAGACTGACCTTTAGTTTTTTTATTCCTTAACGCTAATATGCATGTAGCTGAGTGATAGACTGACCTTTCTAAAGTGAAGTCAGTTCAAACCTAATGACCTCGTTACCTTATTTGCTGATCTACATACGATCGCTTAAGAATTGATAAATCGTGATATTTATTACTCCAAAAAATGCACCTGGTGTGCCTTCCATATATCATTTATATACTCGTATTTGTCCTTTAGTATGTATAAACATTTATTCATCATTAGCATCAATACATAATTTTATTATTTTAATTCCATACATATTTTTATTTCTTATGTTTTTATAATCTAACGAATGTCATAGTATAATATAATATTATTTTATGTATTTTTAAACAAACCATGTTAGTGTTTATCATCTACTATTCATTATTTCGTACACTTTATTTAACATAATAAATATTTACATATAAATTTTACCTTTTAAAATAAATATTGATACATAAAAAAAAACATATTTTAAAATATAATAACATGTAGAACTATGAGAGCGAGACTTGAGGCCCAAGAAACCGGTAGTTAGGAACATAGAGAGAATAACTTCCCCACAGTGTATGCCATATCGAATAATACTGATTAAATAATTAATTAACACTTTTAATAAAAAAATAGTTAAAATTAAATTATATATTTACCTTTCTCTTTGTTCAATATAACAAAGGTTTCATTTACTTTAGATATCAGTATTCTAAAGTTAATTTAATGTGTTATGTGTGACTTATGAATTAAAAAATTTGATAAATTATATTACAATAAAATTAACATAAAATATTTATTTTTGTTTAAACTAAACCATCCATTTACTAATGTACATTTAAATATACACAATACTATAAAGCTTCTTGCGTTATATATTAATGTTAAGGTTATCTTCCTCAAAAGGCTTTTATTTTGTTGTTACGATTGAGTGTCAACAACATATTCGCAGGAAATCCTTGACACATAAATAAATATGTAATCAGGACGTTCTTGCTTGTTTAAGATGTTGATTATGTCGTTGGACATCGACATTAACTTATTTTATCTTTAGACGCTACTATCATCTCAGTACAATAAATATCTTTGCCCCATTTTTTAAAGGACCTTGGCTGAGATATTATTTATGTTAACGCACTAAGTAGGTACATATTATTTCAGCATTTTTCAGTAAAACGCAGGTGTGTACGTGTTAATTTAAAGGTAAGTTCAGGTAAATTAGGTTAGGTAGATTTAAAGGTAAATCAATATTTTGAATTATCAAATACGATTTATGAGTTTTACTATCCAAACAATTACTAGAGTATGAAACCTATGTCAACTCTTTTTCATTCATCCTTCTATTGGTATTAATATAAACATTACATTGATATAATAGGGATTTGATTTAACTATCTCATGATTGGTTTGGAAAGGATTTTTTAATTTATTCATATGACCTTCACCGTATTGAAGGAAACAATCCATTGCCAAAGTTAGTTAAGAATGCTTATGCTATTTCATATAGATATTTCTATCAAAGAACAATTCTGTCATATTGAAGGTTTTAAGGTATGTCTAAATTTATACAATCAATCTTTTATGGTAAAACAAAACTGTATTGGCCGTTTTATATTCACTAAGGCACAATTTAAAAATAACAATGTCCTTTAAAAGCTACAAAAATAAACACATTTAATATATTTTCGGAAATAAGTATTTATCGTAATTTTTAATTTCCAGACCCAGACTTTCTGTTAGTAGAGCAATCAATAGCCGCATAAAAGTTATGTTTTACTTAGCATAATGACGTCCAATCATTCTATTTCCCTTTATATGTTAATGTCAGATACTACAGTATAGGCAAGTTGTCGATAAAGATATTGGAATATAAAATACCTTGTACGTTACCTAAAGTCTATAGTTTTAATATAATAATCATGCGGATGACTCGATTAAAGTTATTTAAAAAAATGAAACGATGGAAGAGAAGCTCTGGGGAGATATGTCGTGGGGGCAAATACAGGAAGAATGGAATACAAAAATAGTAAAGGGAAAATAAAGGCAGAGAACTATAGAGCAAAGAAGCAATGGGTATCACATGGAAACCATTCGCAGATCTACAATTATTTTATAATCGCCACGATATATCTAAAAAAATATTAAATACTAGTCAAATTTCTGTCTGATATTTTAAATAAGAGTTGCTCCCCGTGTTGCAATAGGATTCTGTTGCATTAATACAGTATTTTCTTCGTAACACGTACAAAATACATATTAAATTTAAATATGCAAATAGAAAAATAGCAAAACACTATAATCTAATTGTCCCGCGTCGTTTTATGAAACGAATATGTAGGTTTTCTTTGCGGTTAAACTTAAAATTATCGTATGTTTATTTGTAATCATTTGTTTCTCTTTATCGAAAGTTGGCTATTGAGTCAACGGTGTTATAAACTGCGAAACATTTTAACACAAATATATAATACTTCATACTAGAAAAATTAAATTACAATAGTTAACGAAGTGGAAGAGTAAATAACTGTTAAATAAGAATAAATAAGATAAATCGAAGTCACGCATCAAATGGCGGTGAAAATTGTGAAAATCTGGCGTAACTAATATTTGCAGCGCTTGTAACAAACTTGGAGAAAGTCGCCATTATAGTGCCAAACCTCATAATAGTTCTTGATTACATTGTTTGTTGTGATAAAGAAAGTCCCCAACACATTAGTCTTTGGGTTCAATGATTGATACCTAGGTGTACGTGTACAAGGCTAGCACTATATTCTCTAAATAAACATAATTGTAAGTAGATTTTAGACATATTTGAATTCGTATAGTGAATTAAAAACTTATACTTTTATTAAAAACTTATAAATAGCATTTCCTAGTAACGTAAATAAACATGAAAACATTTCGGTCTAGACAAAGATAAAAAAAACTTAAATACATCATCATTACCATAATCATCATCATCAGCCTGTCCTAGTCCACTGTTGGGCTCGCTCTGGGCGAACGCGACCCTCCGGCTCATGTTGTTGAATAATCCAATTATCTTTAAGCTGACAATTATTGGTCCGTTATTTAAGTGCCATGAGTTATTAATAATGGCTCCAGAAAGACCTGTGTTTTTTATATATTATAATTAGGGAAATATACAGGAACATGAAAATATTACATAATGAAGTGTGTAAGTGCCCTGAGAACGGCGATCAGCTGCGCTACTGGCCACGTTGGGCACGACGTATACCCGCAAAGTGCATACAGCCAATAATTAATATCTGCTGACCCCGTAAAGGATATAGCGTAACGATATATTATTATTTATTACATGTAGAATATGCATAAACCAGTAAAGTTATATTCGACAGTAATATAATATAAGTAAGTTATATTCGAAGCTGTCTGTGATCTGCAATAATAGGTATTTGTTAATGCAATGCAAGCAGGATGACTTTCAGTGGGCGTCAAGCGTGTGTTCCAAATCCTTTGATCAAGATGGTTTGTCTTGATGAGCCTCATCCGTTCGAGACGCTCCATCCGGCGATCCAATAATACGGGATCGGTGTCTCTAATCTCTATATAGACATATAATGTTTTGCGTATTCTATACAAAGAACGAGTGGTGGATTAGTTACATAGTAAGGGTAGCAATTGCAACGGGGTCCACACACCCTACCTCCGTGTAGACCAACGAGCAAAATGTTTTGAAGTCATCCTTTTTTAGACTTTGCTGGGTTTTACTATTATTATAAATGTGAAAGTTTGGATGGATGTTTGTTATTCCACAATGACAGAACAGCTGAACGGATCTGTATGAAATTTGGCACAGAGGTCATTTATAGTCTGGAATAGTAGATAGGCATTTTTTATCCTGAAAATATCATTGGTTCCCGTGGGAACGCAGACGGTACTACGTCGTAGCCGCTAATTTTGAAAACCATATGATCTAGATCAAACCTATCTACCTGAGCAAAGGCAGATGACCTCAATAGAGTGATGTAGAAAATTTAAGAATCTAAAGCAAACCAAAGGCCTATTTGCTATGGAACTCTCGCTGGCTTAATCCGACACTGCAAGGTACGCACTCGACTTGCAAATTCACGATCGGATCAAATAATGATGAATGCTGCGAATTTGTTTGCGGACAATGGACTCAGATGGTTCCGTTCAAAATTCAATTCAATTGCAACAGCGAAGAAACAGATGCTTCAAAGTTCAAATTGAATTACTGATATCGAATGGCATAAATATAATGTGATGTCTTTTGTAAAGGTTAAATATTGAAACAACCATTCCAAATGAAAGTCCTATGAAGAGAATATTCGTAAAATTTCTTCGTTTCCATAATTTCACAGGAATAAAATAATTTATGTTTTGTGTCATTTAATTAATTGGTATGGAAATATAAAATCATGTCCCTAAAAAAATTGCTGAATTTTATTAAAGATTATACGGATTTTTGTTTTTTTACATAGCTATATTTATTTTTTGTAGTTACAATCAGTTATATTCAATATTGAATTATTATGAGCATAATATCAGATGTAAGGAAAGGCTAGAGTTCACGGTGGGATACAAAATATTGATTAAAAAATTTGAATTTTCATCTTCATCATATGCTGAGAGCTGTAATACCTTACCTTTAATTCCCTTCAGATGCAAATTTTATTGTATTTACGAATATATTGATATTACTATTTTCTCCAAAATATTTGCATTTTGATAAATTTTGTGTGCCCTAGCAACGTTTATTGTATTGTATATTGTTTATTAGTTGCATAATAAAAACGTGATAAATCGAGTAAAAATTCCAATTTTTTATTATCATTTTATCAGTTCATTTCATCACTTGACATATTATTTGCATTGCATCATATAAAACAAATCTTATCAGCTTGATACATTCACTTTGGTATTTAAGATGAAACATTTTATCAGGATCAATTGACAGAATTTAAATTAAAAAATGTTTTATCTTACAACATCCACATTTATACAAATCTTTTTTATTTAATAGTCAATTATAGTACAAGATTCTCGTACAATAGTGTTGTATTTACCATACATCGTATAAAAAAGATCCCAATATGCCATTCTCTGGCGGTCTACCCTGCTGTCTAAGCGTATTTCTGTATCGATGACTAGAGTTGGTCTCGTATCAGTAGTTACGGGATTCCAAATTACAGGTAATAAATCTGTTCTTCGAGGAGTAGGATTTCTGAAAATTAAAAATGAGATGATTGAAAACAAACGTTAAAGGTTAAATAAAGTCTACAAATAAGGACTTCAAATTTAACAAAAACATAAAATATTTTATGTTTATAGTACGCATTTTTCATTGCATTTTTTCATTGATATTTAATAAATTTACAATATTAATTGGTAATTATTATATAAATCCCTAATCATATTCTTTCGTTCCAAAAAGAAGTAGACATTATTCGGTTAGTTTAAAATTTACTTTCACAAAAGATTTTATGTATTTTGTCAAAACTGTCTAAGAAATCAGTATTTTCAATTTCTTTTTCATGTTGTACAGTTGCAATATAAATTTTCAAATTAATGTTTTTTTTCATGTTCAATAGCAATTTTCAAACAACAATAAGCTGTTATTACTTTATACGTTTTTAAAATTTTCCATGTGCGATTCCCGTCATGGAATCATAATCTCACTCTACCGGATATTTCATCTACGTAAATTGCTTACCCAAATTTAATGAAATTCGCCCACAAAGTAGTAATACGATCAATGAGCAATTGATCTTCTTCAGTTCTTTGTGAACTCGCACCAGTCATTTCAAAAAGATAATTTAGTTCAGAGGAGTGTCCTGCTCCCATACTTTGAGAATCGCTGACATAGCTAAACAAGTACTCGTAAATTGCTCCTGCATTTTCTTCAAGCAAACGCGTAATAGTTCTCTGTAGTGGGTGATTGTAAACAAAGTCCGACTCAAAATCTTTTAATTCTGACATAACTGCAGAAGATATAGGTTCATCGCCTATATAAAAGTGCTGAATATTTCTAGCCACTAGTGACAATTGATCTTCATCGAGATAAAAATTATTTCGTATTTTCTGATAAAATGGATTGGTATCGAAGTAATCAGCGCTCAGAGTGTCTAGTTCTTTATTGGTGTTACCGATTAGAATTGCAGTGTTACTAATTTTCTTTTCATTTGACATTGAATAAGGATCGTCTGCTACAATATTGTCAATGCCACTAAATGACCTTTCTCGACACGGTCTCAAACGTAAATTCAATTCTGAAGCCGCTGCTGTGACTAATTCTGGAGAAGAGTTTTTAAGAAATAGTAAAGCTTCTTCTGTGTCAGTTGTATTAAATCCTAAATATTCAGCTATTTTTATAGCAGCTTCAACGTCAGGATTTACAAACATTCCTTCACTTTGTGGTGTGCCACTTTCAATTATGGCTTTATGGAAAACTTTCTCTTTATCCGAATATAAATGTAAAAGAACAGAAGTTGCCCCTGCATCTTGGCCTGATATTGTAACATTGTAGGGGTTACCTCCAAAGGAAGCGATATTCTTTCTAATCCAAAGCAGCGCCTCAAATTGGTCTCTAAGCCCTTGATTGCCAGGAACTGCAGGTATGTCAAGACACATGAATCCATAAGGCCCCAAACGATAATTTACTGTAACTATTATAACTTCATGTCTTACTAAGTTTCGCACTCCATAATCTCCTCCACTTCCAGCGACAAAGTCCCCTCCGTGAATCCAAACTAATACGGGTAATGGATTTCTAGAGCTGGCTATACTTGGTACATAGATGTTTAAACGAAGGCAGTCTAACATTTCTTCGCCAATAGAGGAAATAGACGTTTGAGGACATTTAACTGAATCAATTGCGTTATGAATGATTTCATGAAAAGGTTCAGGCTCTAGAAATGGCTGCAAACAAAATAACAATCACACTTAAAGAGGGACTTTATAATTATTTGTACAACACGTTCTTGATATTATCAGTATTATATCACTATAGACTTAATCTACACTTGAAGTAGTAGAAACAGTTGTTGCAAATAATATCTTTCCGTGAAAATAAGTTCGGTATTCATAAGTGGAAAACTTATTCAATGAATTAATTACATAGCTGTGTTATAACAGTACTTACCCCAAATGGGTTATCAACATCAATCTGAGCGTATGGAATGCCCAAAAATATGGAGTAATCTCCATCGGAAGCTTTATGACCTCTAACTAGGCCTTGATTACTAATCAACACTAAAGGGTCAACTCTCACTTCTGCACCACAAGCATAACTTACTAGTAATAAAAATAACAAAATTTGTTTCATTTTAACAAACTAAGCTATGTTTAAAGGCGAAATGGCAACAAATATGGGAGTTCCAAGATATATATTTATTTTATCTGGACATTTTTGATGGGAATGAGCCAACGTTATCGAGTTTATGAAGTGCATACGTCATAATCTATAGAAAGATCAGGGGTTAAGATGCGTTTAATCTTGAAATCCGTCATGATAAGTATATCTACCTATTTATCTTTATACTTCATGAGTATTAAGAAACTAATTCAATTTTCTACAAAACTGTTAGCTTGCAGAAAATCTTTGAAAAAAAAATTGAAATTTTCTATAGGATTAGCCGTTTTTAGAGTAGGACGGAGAAAAAGGGACTAGAACACATTTATTGTATTACTGTATACCATATACCAAGGAGTAAAGACATTGCTTTTTATTAATAATTCCGAGTATTTCAAAAACTTCGATCTCTGACTCGATTGTTCTCTGATAAATATAATATATTCCTATATTATTATTCGTAGAATATTAATAATATAATAAAAAAATATATATTAGGTCCTTACATATGAAATTGGCGTTTTTCGTACTGGCCACTTTAATCACAAATATCTCCTCTTTGGTAAGGAATTCCAAATTCAAATTTGTACAGCTATAGACTCATGTATTTGTGCTTCGATGATCGTCATTCATATGTTTTTTTCTTCTGTTTTTTTCTGTTTGCGTCACTCATTTTACAAAATGGAAAACTTAAAATATCGCATTATTTACGAGTACGAGTTCCGCCGTGGCACTAGTGCTGCGGAAACAACTCGAAGGGTGAATGATGTGTATGGCGGTCGTGTTGCAAAAGAAAACACAGTTCGTTTTTGGTTCCAACGTTTTCGTTCTGGAAATTTCGACCTGCAGAACAAGCCCCGTGGACGGCCTGAGACTCAAGTTGATAATGAAGAGTTGAAGGCTATTGTGGAAGCGGATCCATCGCAAACCACGTCCGAGTTAGCTGGAGGCTGCGATGTTAGTGATAAAACTGTTTTAATTCACTTGAAGCAAATTGGGAAGATTAAAAAGCTTGAAAGGTGGGTACCTCACGAATTGACTGAAGCAAACCGGCAAACGCGCGTCGACTGCTGCGTTACATTACTAAACCGGCACAATAATGAAGGTATTTTAAACCGAATCATTACCTGTGATGAAAAATGGGTTCTTTACGATAATCGGAAGCGCTCAGCGCAATGGTTGGATCCTGGCCAGCCAGCCAAATCCTGCCCCAAGCTAAAATTAACCCCATAAAAGTTACTTGTAAGCGTTTGGTGGACTAGTGCCGGTATTGTTCATTACAGTTTTCTCAAATCTGGCCAGACTATTACGGCTGATGTCTATTGTCAGCAATTGCAAACCATGATGGAAAAGCTAGCGGCTAAACAACCTAGGCTGGTAAATCGCTCCATGCCACTGCTGCTTCACGACAACGCTAGACCACACACTGCGCAACAGACGGCTACTAAATTAGAAGAGCTTCAATTGGAAAGTCTAAGACATCCTCCGTACTCCCCGGACCTTACAACAGATTACCATTTTTTTCGAAATTTGGATAATTTCTTGCAAGGGAAAAAATTCAACTCCGATGGGGCAGTCCAAATCGCCTTCAAAGATTTTATTGATTCCCGTCCGACTGGTTTTTTTAGTAAAGGGATCAATGAACTACCTATGAGATGGCAAAAGTGCATAGAAAATAATGGTTCATACTTTGATTAATTAAATATATTATATTAAAAAATATTCGACTTTTTGTTCCTCCCATACAAAACGCCAATTTCATATGTAAGGACCTAATATTTTGTAAGATGCAACGCAGTCTATATCTGAACTCGTGAATTCAAGAAAATGTGACATTTGTTAACGACCCTGACATGGAGTGTGTTATTGCTTTCTATTTGCACACCATCTTTTGTATCTTTATAAAAGAAGTAAAAACAGCAAATTGCATATAATAATAATAAGCAAAATAACAGGTAGATATGCGATAAATCGACATTAAATTAAAATTCTATACATATATGGTACTTGTTAATTTAAGTAGTTTAATCTGTGCTTAATGTATAGTATACGTATGTAGGTTAATAGAAATTAAGAAATCGATTACAGTAAATGATCTAGCTTTAAGTGAATATAGGAATGCAACGAAATGGTAAAAACAGCGCCACATATTTTGCGATTACAAAATAAAACCTTTCTTGGGTTGCAAAATGTTGATAAGAGAAGGGGAATATAGGAAATTGTGTGAATTTAATTTGTGATCTTGCGGATAATACTTTTTGATGTGATTGCTCCCTTATAGGCAATTATAATGCAATCCCAGTGGTGACTAATTTACAAATTTTTTTCCGTTTATGATTTACATGCGGATACTTGATCCCAAACACACACACTCAATTCAACAATTAATCACACAATCCACTAGGGAAGGTAAATATGAAAACAATAATGTACCTCGTCGCCCCATCCAATGCCTATTTTATTTACATTAGATTTCCTGGATCAGTCAAATGACTGGTTTTTTGTTTGTCTTAGAATCTTATTCTTTTCTAATATTTTTTAATTCTGAAAAATAACATATAACTTTTACTAATACAATATAGTAATAAATATTATGGGCTTAATTTTAATTAGAACAAAGCAAAATACATCATGTTATATCTATTTTAGAAATAGGTATAACATATTCGCCATGTCAGCGCTAAATCTAGTGTTAAAGACGAGTATGAATGTGGAAATATGGTCGCAAAAAGCTTTTTTCACTCTTTTGCTCTCCTTTGTGTAATTAGATGACTATGTTAAGTTTTCTAAGAATAAGATGATAATTTCTTTATCAGCTTTACTTCTTCTGATGGGATTTTTGGTGACAGTATGGATTCTATATGGGATAATAAAGCTTATAATATCTCGAGTTCGACGTACTGGGAAACTACGCTATGGTGACAAAGAGTTGGCCATACAACAACGATTGCGCGCGCTCGATACGTTTAGAGGGTATGTTTTATTAACGTATCTTCTTTATTTTAGCCTAGCTTTAAGTATTTAATAAACGTCAAATAAATACATAATTTTTTTAGTCCTAATATATCTTACTCATTAATTTTAAATAAAATTACATGATAAGATTAAGAAATTATAAGTAGTTGTGCAGTTTATAACTTAAAATATAAACAAAAGAAGCCATGGTTACAAACTTGAAACTATTATAAATAAATGAAACAAAAATTCAACGAATTAAGAACAAAAATTGAATAATTAAGATTAATGTTTCGTTGCCCGAGTTAAAATGATTTGTACATGTTATGTATTATAATGTCCAAGATCTAAGACTTATACAGCATTCATCCTAATTCCTTAATTAAAATATTAATACTTTTATTCTTAGACACATTGTATTTAAATTTACGTTAAATGCTGCTTAGAATTCAATGGCATCTATCAAGACATTTTTTTTATACTAACTCGGCAAAGTGACCACAGCGGACCAGATATAAAGCATAGTATAGTCCAAAAACGGCAGTGACTAACAAGGGATGAGATCCCTGTGAAAGTTGCCGTCGCTATGCAGGTCCACATATAGTTCAAAAGCCATATTTATATGATCAACTGGATATAAACAAACTGATCCCGGAACGCAATAGGCCAAAGTGTATAGGCCAATATTGGTATTTGCACATTCGTATTTTGGTTACAACATAGTTCAGGTAATCGCCATGCCATCTCAAAAATGTGTTTTTTTACACTGGCTCGACATAGTGATTACACTGCGCCTTAAGATAAGTACAGTGTAGTCCAAAAACGGAAGCGACCGTCAAAGAATGAAAATCCATTGATAGTCTCCGTCGACATGTCGGCCCACATATACCACGACTGAAGGTCTCTAAGTATATGAGTTACTGGATACACAAGCTGATCCCGAAACGTGACAGGCGAAAGTGAGTCAATATGGTCTTTACACTTGTGTACTATGGTCATGACCTATTTGGGGCAACCGCCTTACCTCCAAAAAAATGTTAAATTGTTGTTGTGTATTATTGTAGAATGGCGATTGTGTTCATGATATTCGTAAACGATGGTGCCGGCGGATACTGGTGGCTAGAGCACGCCACTTGGAACGGACTTGTCGCTGGAGATTTGGTCTTCCCAGCTTTCTTATGGATTATGGGTGTTTGCATTCCTTTAGCTGTGAAGAGCGCCTTTGCTAAAGGTGTACCGAGGTGGAAAATAGTTATGCATATCGTACGAGTAAGTATTACTTACGTTATAAGTAATTGTGGTAATAACACAATATTTACGGACACTTTCACACATTGAGCTGACCTCAAACTAAGCTTCCGCTTGTACTATGGGCAATAGACAAAGATATCCTTGACTCGTGACAAACTATTCTGCTTATCACAAAAATGTTGTCAATACTGGGACTCGAATCCTGGAACTTTAGTGCCGTTGCAACGGTCACTACGAACTTCGCTATCAAACCGTCAAATTATGTCCTAATATATATTCAGTTGTAATAAACTATAAAGTATATTCAATTTGCTTCCGTTATGAGTATTTTATGTTGTACGAAATAAATTTCATTAACTATAATCGAGATTTTTTTGTGTCGATTCTGTAATTAATAAAAAAGAATACATGACTTTGTTGTAAATGTTTCTAATAAATTAGAGAGGGTTTGCTGTGCTATAGCATAATCAATGAGAAATGTAATCAAGGCAGATCTATTTAAATCTCGATTATAAATAAATAAAAGATCTTATAGAAACATAAACTTAAATTTAAAGGGTATAAGAGAATTGTGAACGCACTATTCTTTATTATGGACAAATAATATTTAAAATTATGTGTAATATCCTAAGATAATTTTGTTTTTAAGCATACATACACAGAAAGTATCTTATCATACGCAATAGAAGAGCACAAACTTATACTCCAATCCTTTAAAAGGAGTATCTATGAAAATACTTATGGAATACCGGTAGGATTTTGGTAACGAATATACTCGTATTTCTCTTTAGTTACAGTCACTTTATCGAGTCATTTTAAAAATATAAGTTTAGACGCTGTATTTATGTTATGAAACGCGTATGTCGTTAACTGGTTTTTCAAGTTACTCGTCGGGAAAGGGGTGGGTGAGTTAACCTTCTATTATAACCAGTCTCGTTACGCAAAAACTGCGTGACTTCGTAAGATGTACTCATCTAGAAAATCTAGATTAAACAACATAGTTTAAACTTACAAATTCAGAATTATACTGACATTTTTTCGAATAATCAAATACAACATACCACAGTAAAAAAATCTAAGCAGTTTTTTGTAATAATATTAAATATAATATATACTGATATCATTATCAGTAACTGAAACTATTGAATATCTAAAATGAAATACCCACATTTATATTCATCGTATATGATTTAAGTTTTATTAACAATCTCTAAAATGCAGCAAACTTGGCATTCATAATTTTTTTATGCAGGCCGCCTTGATTCAACTGTGTTCATGTATTGTTTTTGTAATGCCGAGAGTAATATTAATTTCTAGTACCTATAAGGTCATAATCCCAAGTTCATTAATTCTATGCAATCCTTGACAAGAACTTGGTATCCACATAGTTGTCAAGTGAGACAATTTGATTCCAACGCACGCCATCCGTTCACTTTCAAGCATTACCTCACTCTAAACTTCCGTATTTCGTATTATTCCAACTTGCACCTCGGTCCAATCTCTCGCGCGCAGATCTGAATCGCTAATGTTTTTGCGGCATTTTTCATTGGAAATTCCGCACGTCTTGCGTGATATCGAAATGCGTGCACGCTCTCTCTGCCCGCAACTGGCGATACGGCTGTAGAATACGTATGTACAGTATTCATGTCAACGTTTACTTTTATAAAACCGCCGAAGGCTGTATCATTTGCGTCAGTGTAAAACGTATGTGTAGTTTAAACAAGCAATGAGTTGTGCCCTGGTTTACTTAAGAATGTATCTAGTGTAATAATAATTGTATGGTTGATCTGTTATAATACAGCATTTGATATGGATATATAACTAATTATGAATTCGTAGGGAGGTACAAATGAGACGAGGACAGATTTCATTTCTTAATTTCATTTTTAACCGGGTCAACAACAATTATTGTCACATGAATAATAGAACCAGTTCGAATGATCTTTTAACTGATGCTATGTTATTTTATCAGTGGGTGGTGCAATTTATAATAAGTAGCTGACTAAGGACTTTCACATAATATTTTAATTATTTGGTAATTATTTAATCAAGTTATAACTGTATATATTTTTATAACTTCCAGTTGTGCTAATATAATTAAGGGGAAAAAAAATCAGATAAGCTCTAGGGACTGTATATTATAATTTGTTACCAGTTATAAAAATAAGTACGTATTTATTTTATCTTTATAATTTTTGTATATGACTATGTAGACTCGCCTATTGTTTGTTTTCATTTAAGAAACTTTCGTCCTAGAAGATACTCATAAAAAGCAAGTCAACTATATGTCGATACATAACTAGTTTTTGTGTTTAGATTTGTAGAAACAAATAATATAGGAAATCAATACGCGGACAATATAAAAATAAGTAAATATTTGTAAACGACTTTGTAAGCTTCTTTTTTTGCAGATTTTGACCTCTTTCATATAATTTACAGCGTTCAGTAATGATGTTTTTGCTGGGCATGTCACTCAATACGATCTACGGTTCAAACAACCTCCAAGAGCTGCGTGTGTTTGGCGTTCTGCAGAGACTGGCAGTTGCATATCTCATCGCTGCCGGGTTTTATGCTCTCACTGCCCCAAAGTACTACACTCCACCTCGGGTAATCTATTTTGCTATTTTTATATTTACTGGGATCTTTACCTCAAAATATAAAAGGGAGTATCATTAGAATCACATCGTTTTCTGTCTATTTGTTATGATCCTTTTTTTAAGGATCGCGTGGAAGTATCAGTTTAAAAATTAATACCACATACTCAAGTCTCTTGTAATTTTGTTAAATCAAACTTCTAAGTCAAAGCAATAAAAATAAGGCTGTTTATATCGCAAAATTTATATACGTTTTTGCGAGGGTTTCAGAAACTTCATTTATGAAATATGGCAAAGTAAATAAAGAAATAAGAAAATAAAAAAAAAATACACCATTAAAAACATTTTTGGGATTTTGGGACCGAGATTTAGGAACTTATATCAACAAGTTTGTACGAAGCCCATGGTACGATCTCGACTAGCAATTAACTGTTTTTTTCAGGGAGCTTGCGGACAGGCCCTGAAGGACGTTCTGTCGTGCGTTTGGTGTTGGATACTAGCCGCCATTTTGGTTGCCGCTCATACTGTCATTACCTTTACTGTTCACCACCCGAACTGCCCAGCGTGAGTATGTTTCGTAAAAATTTAGTTTTAAAACAATATGAAATATATTTTATTATACTTTGGCTTCACCTGGGAGAGATAGGGAAATTAGTGATTGACATCTGGTTATTTAGCGGTGACCAACCGAAATCACACTGACCGTGACAAAGATGTCATTATGACAAAATTACACGTATAAAAGAGATAAACTAATAGGATGTACGCTCCCTGTTACAATTTATCTCATCTGTGGCAATATATCAAGTAATTAATACAAAAATACTCTATTTGTTACTCTTTACCCTGAAGTAAAATGGCAATTGTATTTGGATAAGCATGTATTGAATAAAAGTAAATATTTCCACTAAATAGATTTTTATCTCTTTCTATTTGGTGAGATTGGAATTAAGCCAGTTTATAGTTATAAAAATATTTACTTCACTGCCTAGCCCTTTTAAATATATTCTTCCAATACTTTTCAGTGGTTACCTCGGGCCGGGTGGAAGGCATGACGACTGGGTAGCGTCGGAATGCAGTGGCGGAGCTGCAGGATACATTGATAGACTGCTGCTGGGTTCGTCTCATCTCTTTCAACACAGCGACGCACGGAAAGTGTACGGAGGGCTGCCCACTGATCCTGAAGGCTTATTGGGTAAGAATTAGTGATGCCACGAATAGTGAATTGGCCGAATACCGAATATTCGGCAACGCTGTCGGCCGAAGCGCCGAATATTCGGCATGGGAAACATGCTTATCGGGAGCGCGTTAGCTGGATTAAGGCAAGTTGCAACCTGTTTTCCTCGTTGCGTTGGCGCGGCCAGCAAAGACAATACAATACCCAATACAAACGAAAAAAAAAATACCCAAACCTTTTGAAATTTGCTAAAGTTTATATTTCTTCTCCTGGAAGTAGCGTGTTTAGTGAGAGATTATTTTTTGAGACTGGTAACATTTACGATGAAAAGCGTAATCATTTGCTACCAAAAAATGCTGAAAAGCTTGTTTTTATCCATCACAACTTACCATTGATCAATTTTAATTACTAAAGTGTTATAATTTGGAAATAAATAAATAATTTTGAGTAATATAACGTGTCTTTTTTACATGATTTGGTATTCGGTATTCGGCTGAATAGTACGTACTATTTGGCCGAATACCGAATAGCAAAAAAAGTGGCCGAATAGGCCGAATACCGAATAGTTGCCGAATATTCGTGGTATCTCTAGTAAGAATAACTATTTATCAGGTAATGTCGGAAAACATTTAATTTACCTCAGAAGTAATTGCAAAATATGCTAGAAATGTATACATCGTGTTCTATTTATGACGTAGGCGTCCACTAAAGACTAATATGCATCCGTAGGAGAGTCTTATATTGGTTCAAAGTTTATTTGATAGTACATCAATTTTAAAATAAGCAGTATGAACTGGTATTGGTCCTTATAGGGACAGATAAAGAAAACCTAGTAGGATGAGATATGTTTGCTCTATGCCGATTCACAAGTCTAATCATGCAGAGAAACAATTTTGGATTCTTGGTTCAAGGATTTATAATGAGGTTAACCATGAATTAAATATCTTGAACTTATCTAATTACGAATGTAAGATGAAGTTGAGGGACTGGTTGTCGAATCTGAAATATGATGATACTGAGGAACTGTTGCGGGAATAGATGTACTCGGGGTTTAACATTATTGTGAAATTATTATTTACTTTGATTGTATAGTGTATTTAGTATTATTATTGTATTGTTTTAACTTAAGATTGGAGCAACGCAGCGATTATTAACTGTATGTAACAAATTGTGTGAAATGTGCTGACATCCAAGATACAGGTAGTCCTAGTTTGCGTATCAGCTGACTTTAATGTGCTGCTTTGTAATTGTTTTTCTAATAAATAATTTATTTCTTTATTTAGTTTAATTGACATTTTTGGATAAAAATAAAAATTATCTCTTTTGACGTTTTATGAATTTTCTTAATTCTATTTATTTAGGACACTTTTACGAAAGAAATATATTATTATTATTATATTTACTCTTCACCCAGTTTCTTGCCAGTTTTTCTTATATATTTTCTAGGTGTGGTGTTGTTACTTAGCTAGTTTAGCAGTTTTTTGTTATAAAAATAAATGTATATATTTTTTAATTCCACCAGGTTGCCTGACGTCTGCAGTCCAGGCATTGCTCGGAGTACAAGCCGGTGCTACAGTATTGTTACAGCGGTCACACAAAGCTCGGATATCAAGATGGCTGGCCTGGGCACTAGTATTCGCTATGGCTGGTGCTTTGTTGGCCGGGTTCTCCAGGGAGCACGGTGTTGTGCCCATCAACAAGAATCTTTGGTAAAATATTTCATTTCATTTCTTACAGCCAATAATGTGTCTCTAGTCACCCTGATAGGGATATGGCATTATAGCATGTTATTACTTCTTATTTGCTTTTTTAAATATTACTTATATATGGGTAACTTCATCTGCGTTGGTAAAACTCGCCCATTTAAGTCAAATTAGAAGAATACATATAGATTCACTGGAACTCTCTAGTGTCTATGATTACGCAGAAGTGAAGTAATAATTATATTTCTATTTCTATGTTAATTTTGTTAAAGCTACAAATTCTTAGTCCTAAGGCAAAGTTTTTAATAAAACGACACTATTAGTGATGTCATTATTTTCTTTTTTTATTGTCCATAGAGGCGGTAATCATTTACCATAAGGTGGAAAAATGTTAAAAAAACGTTGTATTGCGTTGATTAATGTTATAATTTCATAAAATTTGAATTTACTCCGGTTACAGGTCCCTGTCATTTGTCCTGGTCACGTCGGCATGTTGTCTGGTTCTGCTTAGCTTTTGCTATACTCTGACCGACGCTTGGAGGTTATGGGCCGGTGGGCCATTTAGAGCGCCGGGACTCAATGCCATAGCTTTGTACGTAGGACACTCTATCTGCGCCCACCTCTTCCCATTCCATTGGAGGATAGGTAGCATGCAAACGCATGCAATTCGACTGGTCGAGGCGGTATGGGGCACTGCTCTATGGGTTGTCATAGCCCATATTATGGCTAAGAAAAAAGTGTTTATAACTCTGTAAACGAATTTCTTTGCTTGTTGTGTAAAGTCCTAAGTTTCGTCTTGATATTATGAAACTAATAAATAAACTAGCATAAAATGGATCTACTTTTCAAGATCCTGTGTTGTGTATATGTGTTGTGTATTTATATACTGTGTGTATGTATATATATAGGATCAATCAAATTTAATATAATTTGATTATAATTATATTTAAAATAGATGGTACATAAAAATAAAATCAATTTTATTATTGTTAAAAAATCCTATACAATATGAAACATAATCGCCATATCTACGACTTAAAAAGTTAAAGACGATTATTTATTATTATTTGTAGAAAAATATAATTAGAAAAAATGATTTTTTGGTGTTTTTGTATTTGATTCTGTTAATTAACACACAGAAAATATTATTCTAAATTATCTGTTTTAAGTGGATAATTAAAACAAGACTGATTCACGCGAATTGATTGACATGAATTTTTATTATCAATATATTATTTGGTGTATTCGTAAATTTCTAGTCTCAATTTCATACCTATTCACTTTTCAATTGCAAAATTGTAAATGAATGAATAAATTAATTAGATATTTCAATATATTGTTTTTCATTTGAAGCCTACACTGTCTAGGTTATGCTGCTAGTAAGTTTTGCAAGTTTAGATAAAAGTTGAAAAAGAAACAATCGATATATATTTGTCGCTTTATTAGCTCAAGGGTGACAGAAAAATCCGCAATGTCATTGAAAAAAATTAATAATAAAACAAACGATTTAACAAATCATGACTCAAGGTAACAGCGAATAGTTTTAACACAATTAAAACTATATCAATAAAATTACACTTCAATGAATAACAAGGTGATTTGGTGGAAGGGCACTTGATAAGAGCTCCCACTCATATAAGTACGACCCATTCGAGATTAAGTCTTTGTAATATTACCATGAAAATACACATTAAATATCTTCAACGCGAACTCTTAACCTCGAATAAATCTCACAATTTATTGTCACCCGATTTATGTGCATACTAACACGTAAAGTATGTTTGGCATTTCATTTACAATAGATATAATATCATAATAATAGTCACTGCGTCATTTTGATGCACAGCAAAATATATAGAATATGTACACTCAAAAGATCCACTCGGTTATAATACCGCATTTTAAATATTTGATAAAACTTTCCTTACATTATATATAATTTCATATTCTAAATATATAAAAAATTTATAAAAAATTCCAACATTGATCATATAAACTTTAAGACATTTAAAATTACTCTAAATGTTCTTTATTCATTTTTAAATATATATTTCATAACTAGATAATATTAGACGATAGGTAACAGTCGGCTTTTTTTTAATTGTAATAAATTCAGTATTAAATTATGCTTTCACAAAACAAAATGTTACAAACACTAAATTATAGTCTTGTAAGTTATGTTTACGCGGTATTACAACTCAATCATCAACATATCAAGTATTCCATAAGTTAAATAGTTTTACCAGTTATATCTACTTTATGTAATTTATATAAATCGCTCTCAATAAAATCACTCTTTTCTGTAGACGGTAAATGCCATATTAGGAATTGAATATTTAATTTTCATTTAAATACTTTTATAATATAATAGTCTCTATAAAAGTAAATGATACTTTTAGATATCTTTATTTACTAATCTAACTTCGACACTTGGTAATATAGCTGACAGGCAGGCACAAATTGCGGTATCATAAATTCTTACATACATATATATTATTTACTTAACCTAAAAAACTAGAGACCTAACTTGCGATTAACACAGAAAACATGTGTCGTATATTACTTAAATTTTATTAGAAAAAATCTCTTAAAATATACCTCAATTCTTTTAAACTTCCTCGACCAGGGATTGCTTAATGATATATTTCATTAATTCACGGATTTAAGTATAATATATAAATATAACATTCTCTTATATATCTAAATAGGAAGAGCATCTAAATGTAAAAAGAGAACATATTAATTGCACACAAAGTAAAAAGTATTAATATGAAAACAAAATTTTAGTAAATATATTTATGTAGAAGTATAATTCAACTTTAAAGATACAAAGTTATTTTTATAACTCCTTAAGCAATATACAAATAGGTTATATCTATATTCAAAAAGAAAACAATGTATATTTTTTCTATTAGAGACGTTTAATAATTTGTACAGACATATTTGATATATTTTTCTTATATATTATTCTATGATTATCGTAGTAAGTACTAGAGCTCACTTTAAGTCACTCATTACTACATAAGAATGGAATGTTTAGTATAACAGAATGTTAAAAAAAATTTAAACGTACGTTTACACCACGCGCTGATTTAAAAGCAAGTTTTGGCAAGACCAAATAAACTATGTATAAAGCAAAATCGAATTTTATTCCGGGTTTTTGTTACCTCTTAACACATTCTTATTAACTCCTATTATCGCAAAGATGTAGAGAGACTTAAAACATTTAGACGTACTGTTCAAGGCGACACCGCTAACAGGTTCAGAAGATAAGCATGGAGATAGTATGAGACCTCAGAAAGAGCATATGTTAGATGTTATCTCGGAAAGGAACCCTTAAGGGATAATATGTGGAAGGAAAATAGGCCCGGTTAACTATAAATACGGCGACGAGTAACTCTGCTAACGGCATCGACTGTTCTCGCCTGGTTTAGTTTTGAAGGAAGGACATCCACCAATATTCCGTAGAAAAAAAGACGTCGACTGGTGTTGTAATACCCGGGTCATTACGAAAAAAAATACATCCAAAGAGTCCATTAGTCCATAGTTTCCTCATTAACAGTTGACTTTATGGTCAAACAATTAATAGATTTAGATACAAATTACAGCTGTGGTGGATAGACAAATATCAGACATAAAATTCATTAATTCATTTATTCCAAATTATAGATATATGATTATTTTTAAGTGGAATAGATCTAACCAAAATTTTGGCACTTTTGAGTAAATTCGGTTTAAATTCATAAGTTGCCAGAAATTATATGAAATCTATTGGTTGGTCATATCACTAGTAACTTTGTCTGGATATTCCGTGTTTAATTACTTGATGTGTAGACTTTTGGGACTAAATTAATTTCATAAAAATTTCCAGTTGTATATTTTGAATTTAATAAAGGTTTTGTGTAAAATGTCATAACACATGTTACGATTAATAGATTGCCGGTTATAATTAAAACAGGTGTAAAAATAATCCGCTCATGTTTGAAAGTTAGTAACGTTAATTTAACGGAAGGCATGCCATTTTGTACATTGACAGGGCGCGGTATGAACGCAGCTGTATTGCAACAAATCTTGAAAGAGTAGATCTCCATTGCGAGACCCATTCACGAGAGACTAGACATAACCGAAAACAATTGTCACACAATCGGTCTTTATACATATCCTCTATCAGATTAAGTAATTCTAATTTTCATCTTAAATACAAGATAAAATCTCTAGGACGATACACATTTCGCTATAAATGCAAATTCATGGAATTCAATGTAAAACTGTAAGACTATATTTCAACTCAACGTCTTACATTATTATGCTACTTAGATTCCTGATAACAGAACGTCGTATCATTCAAAGCAATCTTTATTTTTAATAATTTACTATACATAATATATACCGTCGATTTCAAAGCTCTTAGATGGAATTTACTTTATATTCAAATGGTAATTTAGTGTTGCTAGATTACTATCATAAGGCACATCTCTAGTGATGTCAATTAAAGATGTCCGCCTTTTAGTTTTAAGTGAACTGTCTTAAATGTATCTATAATTGGTTATTAATACAAATATCAAAAACATGCCCTTAGAGATGTACCGCATAGAATCTTTCTAAATGATTAAATCCGTGTTCAGAATAAAATCTGACAGCAAATAAGCGCTATTGTTTGTATAGGAAAACGGTCAAGAGCTTCGAGATCGACTATCATGTAACGCGCAATTCATGCAGCGCTTTACAGTAGCTAAATTATTTAAGTATTTAACTAACAGTTTAGTATCTAAATGTCGATTCTATATCATTAGACCGAATAACATACAAATATTTATTATGAAAAGCGAGAAGAACACACCGATTTATAGTCTGCGGCGTGACGCTTTGGGTAACAATTCAATTCCTTAACCTAATTGCACATTTTAATGAAAACACGCGTAAAATTAATCTTAAAATGTATCGCTATTAAAATATATTACGAGATTTCATACAACACGTGTAAACGATTGTTTCTAATCTTAGAGCCCAGTATATTCCCTGTTAACACCCATCTCGTGTGTCCTGGAAGTCCGGTTCTTCATTGGCCGGTACCGAAAAGTATTATAGTCAACGATAAAAGTTCGCTGCTGAGATTATTAACACGACTAAATAAACTGTTCATCGTATAAAAGCCAATTAAATTATATTAGCACAATTGGTAGAGTCGCCTCTATTTAATTTTTTAACATAGAGAATACCAAGTCTGACAATGTCGGTTCCCATGTAATTTACTCCAAAGGCACTAAGGCATATTGAATAATAGGCATAAAATAATACCATAATTTATTTGTGTGAAACTAATCACTATATTTTAGTTAGAAAATCAACAAGTTAAGAAAAAATTGTTTTCAGGTCGATAGCTATTCTTAGTCACAACGACTACACACTACTTATTACATGAATTAGTAATTGACGGCTCATAAAAATCATCTCTAACCATTTCTTTAACCATCGAACGTTGTTTGTCGTGCCGAAACGAAACAAATTGATGTCATACAATATTGTTCGGAATGGCCTAAATGGAAATATGTCATTTCATTTTGGCGTTTTACGTTTTGAAGTCGTGTTAATATCTATGAGTCAAAATATCGGTATTGGCCAATGAAAAGACGGCTGAGAGTTGTAAAAATAAATATCTAGTGTGGCACTTGACAATTTGTATACCTTTTACCGTAAATCTGGTATAACCAATCCAGCACCACAGAATACCTATCTACTAACATAGTGAGCAACCATTCAAACGCTGATATTTTCTCTACCTCTCTTACTGGTCCGGTGCGTGGTATAGTTGTAAATACATCCAAAATATACATTTAATATACACGTCGAAAGTAGCGTTTATATACAAATTTCTACTGATAGGGTCTTCTGTACCCACATTCTGAATGAAACTCTGTTATATGAACACAGGTTAAACCTTGACAGCCAATAATACTGTTAGGTATTCATTCTGTGATCAAATTTCACGTACCGGTACATTCCAATCGATTTACCTACCGAATCGATTAAAATACAGACGTCGAATTGTATAACTAACAAGTTGACACATTTACGTTTGGTAAATAAATAAAGAAAGATTTTTAATGTACCACGCTTCGTCTAACAGCAAACAAATGAATGACGATATGTGGTGACGTCAAATGCATTTTCGGTAACATTTTCAGCCCGTGCACTGAACATACAATTCAATATACAGAAATTCATTTGTGTCAGGTGCTGAAGTTTTTTAAACTATGACGTCACTGACAGTTCCCCATGGGACCTCACTTTCGGGCGTTGCGCGCCACCATGGCCTGTAGAGAGGCGACTTGGCTTAAAAGACTTGCGTTTTTCTGTTCTAGAGTCTCCACTCTTTTTCTGTAGTCGCTGTTCTCCGATATCAGAATCTCTACCTTCCTTTCTAACTGGTCCATGTATTCTTTCTTTTTACGCCTACTTTCTTGTGCTGATATCTGTGAACAAAAGTTTAGCTTTGATATTTTTGTTTTAATAATCCTGTGTAAAACTATTTAATTTTTAAATACAAGAGCGTTATTGATAATTAATACAAATAGTGTATTTTAAAATTTATTTAGCGAAAGTATTACTTTGTAACGTAAGTTTGTATACATATTGATACAAAACAGATGTTTTTCAAAAACCAATATCTTGTAAATTCAGCATTTTGGAACGTCGAAAACTTGTTATGGACACCTCTTTTTTTTTTTTTTTATAACCCGGGGGAAATCCCTGACGGACCTCAGGGGGCGATGAGGGTCGCCCCCCGGTGTGTCGGACTTGCACCGACTAAAACCCCCGGGGTGTTCCTTCTCTCCGTCTAGCCGGGACCGGAGGTACAGCAGCGTCCACTTCTCCGGCCCGCGACGACGTCTGGCCTATTCGGTAGGCCTCACCTCTGTGTTTACGAGGGGCTAAGTAAAGGGCCACCCATCGCTCTCCTCATAAGTAGTCTTGGAGCGGTGTGCGGGAACACGTCACACACCGCTCTCTCCTGGGTAAGTTGGGCGACACGCTCCCTCAGGCGCGCCGCCCAGGATTTATGGACACCTCAGTTTTTATTATTAAATTGTGTCAAAATAATGAATATTAATAAAAATGATTTATTATTAAATAATACCTTATTTTTAATTTTCCTTCTGATTTTTTTGAGAGATTTCTCCTCAGCTTTAGTAAGAGGTAGGCGCGTTGGAACAGGGTAGCCTTCAGCCAATAATGTGCGTTTCTCTTCTTCTGTAAGCACTAATGTGCCAGTAGAACCTTTCTGTAATTATAAAAAAAAAATATGAATATTTAATTTGGGTAAATGACGCGAATTAGTTGTTATTCATTTAAAAAAAAAGATTAGTGAATTTAGGTCAAATACAGTGCAAAAATACCTATAGTGTGACAAATAACTTGGCAAGTATCATGCTCGAATAATAAGAATATGATGATACATTTATATCATATAATTATTATTAAATGATTTAAAATATTAAAATTCAGTTTCCTTGAAAATGCCAGAAGTTATTTGTACAGCGGAATTTAGTCACAATTTTAGTTTATTAGGATTGGCTTTCGAACAACGAATCACAAATTTGAGGGTTATAAACATGCAAATATTTTATCCTATATTGTAAACTATTTTCTATCGACAACATATTTGGCATCAACATTCCATAATCGATATATTGTTGTGTTTATGATATAATTTCAATGTTCTCAAATTTCCGATTAGAGATGTAATGGACATCTATATGCGTAACCGAAACTAACTGATATCCGAGATCGTTATATCTGTAACATTATTCGATGTAAATGAATCAGACAATTTTGTGCTTTCATTTACAAACTCCTGTAGTACCTTCATTGCGTGTACTTGGCAACCCTTGCTAAATATTTAACGAAAACAAAATCTATAAAAATATCTACAACTGTAAATATTCTGATATAATAAAATGTATGTATTAGTAGATTTTTTGTTTTGTATATTGCCAATAACTTCCATATTTAAATCATCATATCCCTAACGACTCTATTTTTCATATAAACATCCGTTTCGATAAGCAAAACAGAAAATTCCGGTTTTTCTAACGGATATGGGTACCCACAATTTTTTTCCGGATATTATGTAAATTTCAGACAATTCCGTATATATATATTCTTATACGGGTAGAATGTGTTTTATTGAGGCAAGTCTTACCGGTTGACTGCTAATGAGCGGGGTATTGATGGGTTGTCGTGAATGGTGGGAGACATAGAGATGGCTTCGGCGCGAGGGGGCTGCGGGTGCGGCTGGGGGTGCGGCGGAGGCTTCGTGCGCGGGGGACAGCGCCCCCTCGCTGTCTGATGATGACAGGGACGATGGTGGCGTCGGGGGTAGATTAAATCCTAAAAATATCAATTGTCTTCATCAGGTTTCCAAGCCATATTTGTAACGTAAAGCAAACGCATTCCTCTTCTTACTGTTAACGAATTAATTATAAAAAGTTAGTTAATAACATATTATTTGTATATAAACTGGTTCGACAAAGTGACTACAGCGCACCTGATGGAAAGTGTAGCGTAGCCAAAGAACAGCAACGAATATGAAGGCACGACAATCAATTGATAGTCGCCGTCGCAACATCAGCAGACTTCCGAGTACATCGCGACAAAAAGTTTCTAGGTTCTAACAACTGGCGGTACGAAAGATGATCCCGAGACGCGACAGACCTAAGCGTGTTACTATTACGGTCTTTGCACTTGTCCTCGTCAGACCACCTCAAATATGGATATTCTTCTAGATACCTAGGCAAATAGTGGAGATTACAAGTCTCTCGGGATAAGGTAGATTTCTCTTACCTCTAAAGTGACATGGAGAGAGCATTTCAATTAGTTCTTTTTTGGTGGTAGGGCGATTGCCCGAACTGGATCGTAACCTACTGTGGTTACACAAGTGTAAAGACCGTCATAGTGACGTGCTTTGGCCAGTCGCGTTTCGGGATCAGCTTGTGTATATCCAGTAACTCATATACTTAAAGACCTTGAGTCGTGGTATATGTGGGCCGACATGAAGATGGTCTCTATCAACGGGTTTTTATTCTACGATAGTCGCTTTCGTTTTCGGACTATACTTTTGTCAATTTGTACTTACCATGAGTGCACTGTAGTAACTTAGTCGAGCCAGTGTAAAAAAAATACTTTTAAATGAAGAATACAAATGTGGTTTTTTATGTTTATTTTTTACGTAATGAACAGGGTAGAGTAGGTAGGGGGAAGGGAGGAGAGATCAAGGCGAGAGTGAGGAGAAGGGGAAGAATAAGGGAAGGAGGGTTGAAGAGATTGAGTAGGTGTAATTAAAATTTAACACGACTTTCACTGGCTGTTAGGCAGAACGAAGTTCGCCGGGTCAGCTAGTTAGAAATAAAGTTATTCTTGTAACAACGGACTATTGTCACAGTGCAAACCTTTCCTGAAGTTGAAATCCGAACTAAAATAAAGCCGGTACGAGTCACATTATTACAGGCCTTAAAATGTTAATGTCGGTCGTAATAATGTAACAAAAACAAGTCAACGAGATGCAAAATCTTGTGGCTCACCTGAAGGGCCAGAGCTAGATGTGACCTTAATGGATAATTTGTTGGAGTTGAGTGAAGTTGCTAGCCGGGGCGCTGCGCTTAGTAAAAGCTGTGGTACTCCGGCTGCCCCGACTTTTTGCAGCACAGCTTGTGGCATATGGATTGTTCCCGTCTGAAAATAATTTACAATAAAATTATATTCCATACTTTCCGTCATTTAATATATTTTATTTAATCTTCGAGTGGTACTAGCGCAGCTCCCTAAGAAAATAAGTTTGTTTAAAATCGACGCCATGTAACTAAAAAGAGAAAATATAAAGCAGAAATATGAAATAGAATTAATGATGAGAAATATGGAGTGGTTGCGTTCCATTGATGCGTACAACTTTCTTGAACATTCGGCGGCCAAGACACCGTCGCCGGAGGGACATGATCACTCATAATATATGTAGCTCGACAGATAAAACGCGATATCCCTCCGTGACACTAGCTGGGCAATAATGTGGCAGTGAGAGAGCTTGCTGCCCGGATGAGAGGGAGGCGGCGTACAGCATCAGGTGCGCCGCCGGTGAGAAAGATTTGAAGGAATAAGCTCTTTACACCTATCCTTCTCAGAGAGAACGCCTAAAAAAGTTGTTTGCTCTCCGAGCGTCTGGAAGAATCTGGATCTACAGGCCCGGGTAGAGTGATTGTAAGGACACCCCGTGGGATATTAGTCAGTAGGAGTCTGACACACTGGGGTCGCTGCCCCCCTCACAGTGGCCCTGATTGTTTAATGTAGGGGACACCAAGCAAAAGAAAAATGGTTGCATTCAGTTTGCGCTTATATGTCGTGCTGAATGTGACCAGGAGCGCAGCTTTTCGCCGTTCTCAGGGCATTTACACATGACATTCTTATTACATACCATGCCGGTTTATTCAGTATTTTCCTTCACCTGTGAATATGTGGTGCCTACGAATGTGTTTAATCAGAAAAACCTTATACGAGCCGGTTTTCGAACTTGCGATCGCTTTTCCGCGCATGGTTACCAGTTTCTTATTTATAAAGTTACCACAGCTATTTAGGTAAATTTTAAACTCATAATTACTTAATAGTAATTTTATGTTAATAGTACTACAGAAGAACACACTGTTTAACAATATGTTTCACTTGTTTGCAATATTAATTTGGCATAAAAGTTACTTGCAGTATTCCAACAACAGACTTAGAGACATGTGTTTTTCAGGACACAAAGTAATATCAAGATAGATATTTACTAGTGACGTGCATAGGGTATTTGAACAAGGTAGGCAGACTTCGCGTAGTTAATTTGAATATATTTTATTATAGTAAACATTCTATTTTCTCATAGGAAAGATACATGGCGTAGAAATAGAATAAGTATGAATATGAATATTTCCCATTTTTTTGTTTACTTTAAGTAATTTATCTAACACTATTTTTTTTGCAAGGGCATGCATCTATGGAATAAACGTTACTGATATTTACGTAAATATTTCTGTATATTTTTGTTAATTAGACCGAAATAAGTTTATCTCTAGAGGTTTCCAAATGTACATGTTAATTATTACGGTATGTCGATCGAATGCACTTAAAATTAGGGTTGTTTTGTTGTATTTGAGGTGTCGGATATTAAGAAAACTTCAGTTTCGAATATAGGATGTTCATATATGCAACTTGTTTCAGAGAATTCCATGAAAATTTTTAGAAGTATTTTCAGTCGTTTATTATTTAAAAAAGGTTTTTTTTTGTAAATGTTTATTTGTTTGTGGAAGTACTGAAATGAACTAAAAACTATTATAGTTAAATTATATCTTAAACTAATTACAGACTACGCAGTGATAATGAAAAAATCCGATCAATAAAAATGCTTGTCTACAAAAACTTATAAAAGTTTTGATTTTTAACTAAATGCCCGAAATGTTTATTATTTTGGCTGTGGATACGGATATTAAATTATTTCGGATATAGACGTAGATTACATCCCTATTAAAATGCACTTTTCGGTGGTATTTTTCGTCGAAGTCCCCGTCTCTTTGAGCAATCGTAATTACTCGCAATTACAGGTCCTCGCACGCATGTTAAGATAGCTAAGAACTCATAAAGTTTTTAAAGTATTATTACTCGTGAAAGTTGCAAAGCGAGAATCGTAAACGAAATATTTGAACTTCCGTGACCTGTGTTTTTTGTAGCGTTATCAGAGGTCGTACGTACGAAGCGATGATACTGATTGAAATGGGATGAAAGAGACGTGATATTCGTGACTCGTGTAGATAGAGATTAGAGTGAAAACGGATAACAGTTTGTTCAGATACCGGATTACCAACTGTCAGGCTCGAGCACCGGTTAGCCGGCGGATAAATTGATAATTAGTGCGTTCTTGCGACTGACAAAGTATGAGAGATAACGGGCTTCATCGTTAGTTTTAAAGAGCTTCATTGATCCTGTGAAATAATTGCACAAGCAATCGTATTGTTTGACTATTTGTGCCACTGTTTGAAGAGCTTCTAGCCGGCCACTGATAGCCCTGGCTGGTCTAGAAAACTCATCCGCCTCGATGCTCTGTTGGGACGCAGCCGAAGACACCTTATTAAATGGGGCTACATTAAGGGTGAAAAAAAGAAGTGCGTTTGCAGGGTTACTCAAATCAAATTATATTTACTTTCGTGCCCCTCAAGCTAACTTGCTTTTAAAAAGATCTGATAGAAGTGTTCGACACGGCTACTAAGCTGGCTTCCTGCTGGTTAGACCTCAGTATCTGAACTAAACTAAGCATTGATGCGAAAGAAGAGGGAATGATGAAGTGTTACTAATATGAATGTATTGCCACTTACCGTGTGATCAATAACGTAATCGAGGTGTGTGAGCGGTGTGCCTGGCGTGGGGGACGGCGGACAGGAGGACGCTGGCGACTCTGGTTCAGACTTGGGCTCTGCCTTCACCTCCCGCATCGGAGAATCGCTGGATCGCCTCCGACTGCTCCACGCGCTGGCTGGCATTGCCGGGTAGCATTCATCTTCCATATCTGAAATAGAATATAACTCATATATTTTCTATACTTTTTTCAGCTTAAGATATCTTCCAAGATAGTCATTTAAATTATATGTATAGTGTAATGCAAAATTGTGTCGATAACACTGAAAAACTGTTCACCGCTCATGCAAAAAATAGAGAGAAATGGAACAAAATACTCAAATAATTGGCATTAATTATGCATTTTTACATTATAGTACGGCAATTCTCTAAGTCAATGAGCGTAATATGGAAAGAGCGTTGTTTAAACGGTATTTAAGTTATAAAATGAAATATACTTTTGATAAACTGGGATGGAACTTATTTTGTCAACGCAATTTTTATCTATATTAAATATTTCCTAATAATAACAATCATTCTTTATTTTGAATAAGTTTCCTTAGCAAAAATGATTATTAACAATTATGAACACTGTGGATGAGCCTTTTTAACCAAAATTCAATAACCTAATTGAAATTATGTAAATCAAGATTTATCTAGTTAATACTAGTTTATACATTAATGCAAATATAATATAAACACCAAACAGTGACATAAATGTAAAAATATCCCATAGATTTGTCCTTAGATGTCAGCATTAAAATTGATGATAGTTACGTAAAATGTTAATGTAAAAATTTATAATACTGTTCTCACATTATTGTCCATTAAATGTCAAGACTATAGTGAAGCCATTATGGAACTTAACAGTCCCGGAAGCGAAAAGTTTGAGGATAACAGAGCTATTTGTGATTCGTAAGACGTTTTTATCAGAGAATTATTATCATTGCTTTACACAGCAGCTACTGAGTAACGCTAGAGTCCCCATTGTGCATACATTGATTATGATTCTGTTCAGTGACGCGAAACCTAGTGGGAAATTACGCACTATTCTGTGGTCCGTGCAAGGGTAAGATGTTACCATGCAGCAACGAAATTACGTGACCAATATGCGGTCTGATTGGTTAGTAGTCAACTATGTTGTACAGTTTCATACCTGCCTAGTGCAGCATGTTTCATATATTTTCACTAGCGGACCCATCTTGCTTCGCCCAGGTGCAATTTACACTGAAAACTGGCGGGTTTTCAACAAACTTGCAATCTGTATTTTACATCTTAGTGGGAATATAAAAAAATTCGCCCTACGTACGTGCCTACGTTATAAAAAAACGATGTAGAAATTTCATGTTTCTAGTTTCAGTATTCAGCTGATTTTGGCAATTCTGAGCATGAAAACTGGAAAGCTGTGATCTCCTTCAGCGAATAAGTCTTAACTCAGAACCTCTGTTGGGTGGGTTCCCCCGAGACCGTCTTCGTAATAACGTGGTGAGGTTGTGGAGCATTGATTGAACCGCGACACCATTTTTTCGTCATTATAATAATATGTTTGTGAAATTGATGGGAAGTGGTAAGGACATTTAACCTAGTTCGCTTGTCGAATGCGGGTGTACACTATTTGTAGAGAAGGGGTAAAAGGGAAGGAAGGCTGTTGTCCTGTAGTAGGTCGAAACTGGCTTATTATAATAATAACAGACATGTTTTATTTAATGTAATAATAAATGTATAAACTGCTACAATGGCATGAAAGAGTTATGATTGCATTACATGTTTTTCCAAAGGCCCAAGTGTGAATTTCTTTCCGAGTTTACATTTCAAATTAGTATATGTTTTTAAATTTTACAAAGATTTTGATCACACCTACCACCGGATAGCTTGATAAATATTAATTTAATTAAGCAAAATAAATTCGAAGAATTCATACTTAACGCATTTCTTACTAAAATGCGTAATGTCTTTATATTAATACCTTTACCAATATTGATCGACAAAAAGTAAACATCACTACAATATTTATTACTACCATTACTGGCCACATAATTTGATAACAAGTTTAAGTCCCGTACTCAAGGAGTGGCTATATCGTAGCCAGGGCACGGTGTCCTACGGGCTGACGCAGATTCTAACGGGGCACGGATGCTTCGGGAGTTATCTGCACAGGTCAGCCGGTAGTGGACCAACACCGATATGCCACCACTGTGACGGATGCCCTGACGAGGCAGCTGAGCACACGCTCCAGATATGCCCACTCTAGCGGCGACACCGGGTGGCACATTTGAGGGAGTGTGTCATCCAACAAGGGTGCAAGCGGCGCGTGATGTGTTCCCGCGTGCCACTCTACAACACAGAGGCATGATAGAGGTGGCTCTATACACCACCCCTCCCCAAACGAGTAGAGGCCTACTTACGGCCGCACGCCCAGCCGGTCATTGAGGATGAGACCCCAGTCGTGCCCTCGAAGCCGGTAGGCGGAAAGTGGAACACCCCGGGAGTTTTAGTCGGTGCAAGCCCGACACACCGGGGGGTGGCCCTCACCTCTCCCCGAGGTCCGTTAGGGATTTCCCCCGGTTACAAAAAAAAAAAGGAAAACAAATGTTCAATGTCACATCAAGCAAAATAAGTGATATGTTTTTTATGGAGTAGGTTATATTTATTTTATATTAACACAAGTGTTACCGAAGGTTGAATTTTTGTGTTTAACATAAAAATGCTCTTTTATTGTACCTTATTTTGCTCCGCACTACATAATTATAAATTTAAATAATTAGTCAGTCAAGATAACACCTGTTGCTTCATTGTTTAAAAATATAAACTTGCGTTTACATTTTCTTTTAATTGCATATTTTTTTTACATTTGCACGAGTACAACTTAATTTCTCAGGACGTTCCGCTCTTTTTGGTTTATTTCTCATGTTCTGTTCTTTTCTTTTTCACGCTCTGCCATGCTTAACAGGCACGATCACAGGATGAGACGCCGCCTCTCCGGATACAGATATATGGATATCCGGATATATGGTGTATTTCGGCAGAGCATGTCACAACGGCAACTTCTTGGAGGTAACTACACAGTCGGTCAGGGCCCTCCCCCTGAGTGACCACAACCCCGAAGGAAGCCAGTCGTGGAACATCTGATCGGCTGGGACTGATGTATGTCGCACTTCAGCCTAGTATGAAGCTATAACCATTCGCTTTTTGCATATTTGTTGGCTTTTTACCAACTTGGCTGCCATTGCTCACGAATATAAGACCAAAGTTGATTAATAAAAAGTTATTTCGCTTTTCTTTTGTTTATAACCTATTAGTTCTTAATCACCAATAGGAACACGTAAGTACTTAATTAGTTGCTATTTACAAATACATTTACTGAAATCGGTGTTCGTGGTACTTTTTATCGTTTAATTAAAATATGAACAGGAATGCGTGATTAAGTAATTAACTGGTTTTAGCCAATTTGTTGAACGCGATACATTTGACTAGATGGTGCAATGTTTTATATCTTTGTATATTTACCCACCTATTTGTTTATAATTTGAAGATATATGGAAAGAAAAAACGTTTATTGAGAAAAAAGGGGTCAATGCACATAATACAGATTTACATAAACAATTAAAGAATAATACATAATATTAAATCATGTATCCTGTGTGCTGTCACCAATCTCAAAGAGCACTCGGCTCAGCGTTTGCTGAGTGACGCTGTACGTGCTATCCAGTGCTGATTTTTAGCCGACGCTCATAGGAGCTGATTGGCACGGACGCGCCGCAGAGCTAACACAATGTCAGTACCGTTCAAAATATTATAACCAGTAGGTATTACAAAAAATACGTAGATTAATTTTTAGGTATTTTTAGGTTTTTAATTTTTAGAAATCATTTATTCAACACAGTTTTTATACAGATACAGTTTTTAAAATCTATACTAATATTATAAAGCTGAAGAGTTTGTTTGTTTGTTTGAACGCGCTAATCTCAGGAACTACTGGTTCGAATTGAAAAATTCTTTTTGAGTTAAATAGACCATTTATCGGGGAAGGCTTTAGGCTATATAACATGATTAGGCTATATAACAACGATGCAATTATTAGGAGCGAAGAAATAATAGAAAATGTGAAAAAAAAACGGGGAAAATTATTCATCCTTGAGGGCTTCCATTGCGTGCGCTGCAAAAATGGTTCAAGATACCAAAAATATATGTAAGAAAGAATTATTCCTCTTGAAATGATCTAAAAAAATGTCCGCGACAGTATATGTCTATCTTTTAAGATTAAGTCACTAGAACCGTTTTTATGGTAAACAAATTTGGTCGAAATTAATGCATTATCTGTTAAGAGTTGTATCAACGTAATAATATTAATCTTTATCCAAATAAATGTGTTGTTGATTAAGAGTATTTAATTGTGAACAAAATTGTCTTTGCCATCACTTAATTTCAATGAACATCTTAAAAGATATTACAATAACTTATATAGCAAAACAACGTTTGCCGGATCAGCTAGTATATAATAATTCGCCACAGCCCTCACAACTTATTTACTCCGCCATTCAAATCTATCTCTCTCTCTCTCTCTCTCCTATACTTTCTATCCCTTTCACACTCTTACACTGTTCCTTATCATTCTATAGCATTTGCATCATACGTTCTATTCCATTTTATTCTATTCTATCATATGGTATACTCGTACGTACAGGTTTTCCCATACCAATTAATATCACCTAAATACCGGCTTAAAAAGTTCATGGTACTGATATGGCACTCGCTATTAGCCTATACAATACAACACCTAAAGACAATTGAGAGTTATCATCATTGAAATTAAATTGCTAAAGAGGATATTAATCCACCAAATATTGTTAAATTGATAAAAGTGCGTAGTGTTAATTTATACAATTTTTCTTACAAGGAACTTTACTTTCTGAACTGGTGATTAATTCATATTACTTTTTGACGATTCAAAAATTTGAGGAGGCAGGGCTATTTGATTAAAGTTATATGTAATTTAATCTCATGTTAATAAGAGTAATAAAATAGAATAAGTATCCACTCAAACAGCAGAAATGTCAAATGTTGATTTTTTATATAATATTTGAGAATTAAAACGCCTAAGTTAGGATATTTTGTCAATACTGTGTAGATGAAGACATGAGCAGAAGTCAGTTAAATGTAAACACGATGTAAAATACAGAGTACATTAGCATGACATCACCTATTATGAAGATTTCAATGGCACAATCATAAGATGTAATGTATCTTCCTTGCAACGCCTGTATTATTTTGATAGGGGATATTAAGAGTTATTAAGAACAGTCGTGATTTAGTAATTATTACAATACTGTTACTACATATAGTTTTAAAGCCTTTTTTTCGACCCGCTAGAAATGCCCTGTACCATCAGGATCGTCGTGAGGGCGGCGAATCCAGTGTGTCAGATTTTTACTAACTAAAGCTAACGGGATGTTCCTCCTCCTGTTTGCTGAGTGCTGGGAGAAAGGCACAGCCATCTACCTCCACAACTCAGCGACGGTACTAGAGCCTAGGCTTGTATTTCGTTTATATAAACTAACTAGCTGATCCGGCAAACGTTGTTTTGCTATATAAGGTTTTGTAATATCTTCTAAGATGTTCATTGAAATTAAGTGATGTCAAAGACAATTTTGTTCACAATTAAATACTCTTAATCAACAACACATTTATTTGGATAAAGATTAATATTATTACGTTGGTACAACTCTTAACAAATAATGCATTAATTTCGACCAAATTTGTTTACCATAAAAACGGTTCTAGTGACTTAATCTTAAAAGATAGACATATACTGTCGCAGACATTTTTTTAGATCATTTCAAGAGGAATAATTCTTTCTTACATATAATTTTGGTATCTTGAACCGTTTTTGCAGCGCACGCAATGGAAGCCCTCAAGGATGAATAATTTTCCCTGTTTTTTTTTCACATTTTCCATTATTTCTTGGTTCCTAATAATTGAATCGCGATGTTATATAGCCTAAAGCCTTCCTCGATAAATGGTCTATTCCACTCAAAAAGAATTTTTAAATTCGAACCAGTAGTTCCTGAGATTAGCGCGTTTTAACAAACAAACAAACAAACTCTTCAGCTTTATAATATTAGTATAGATCTAATATGTTTTGAAGATTATAAATGAAGAAATATGAAATGTTATTCTGATCTGGTGGATCGCATGCCCGAACTGGGTCGTGATCATGGTAAAAAGTATAATCCGTCATAGTGACTCGCTTCGGTCTGCCGCGTTGCGGGATCACTTTGTGTATTTCCAGTTGTTTATACAACTCTCGACCTTCTGTCGTGATATATGGCTGATTTATTGCGATTTTTGTACTATGGCGGCCGCTACTGTTCTATGTATTCCATCAGGTGCAATGTAGTAAAAAAATAAGAATGTATATTCAATTTTATTTTATGTATTAATGCGCACAGTACAGAGGATAAACATGAAATACAACAACATATTATATAAAACTAAGGTTTAAAGATTAGTCTATCTTGTGATATATATATATATATATATATATATATCGTCACGTTATATCCCTTTCGGGGTGAGCAGAGATTAATGAGAGCATTAGTAGCTGTGTCCATTTAAATAATAATATTTCATATGCCTAACCAATTATATGCAACAGACAACCGACCGGTTATCCAACAGAGAATTAATGTTATTAACATAGCTTCCCGCACAAACAAGCTGAAATGGCAGCGGGCAGGTCATATATGCCGAAGAATCGATGGAAGTTGAAATAGGTGGGTTCTGGAGTGGAGTCGGCGAAGCGGCGGCCGTAACGTGGAGCATCCCTCGGCAAGGTGGAGCGATGTCCTGGAGAAGGTGGCCGGAAAAGATTGAATGAGAAGAACCGAAGATCGGGCTCAATGGCACTTGTTGTGAAGGTCTTTCCCAGGCCACCAAAGTAGGACATGCCGAAAAAAAAGGTCTATACCCAGCGGAGGACTAGGGAGTGCTATTGATGAAAAATGTTGCTATACCATATTTAGAGTTATTTAGTGTCTTAGTTTGTTGATTATACTGCCGTTTGTTCTAGCCCACGACAACATTAAATGGAATTGAGTATAATAGATAATTAATAACTAATTTTCTATTTTAAGTTTTGTTAAAATTATTTCAATTTATTTTTAAGTACATTATTAAATTGAGTTGTTTAAAACCAATTACATATTTTGTTGACAAGTCTATAAACTTTATCATTGACGTAACAACTGTTTCAATTCAATTGTAAACTTTAAATGGTTTCAAATGTTTTATAGGTCACCGTTGCTTCCATTAAGTAAAGGGTTGAAATGTCCCTTTGAAGCGAGGTCACTTTGTAAAATTTTGGTACGCCTTTTCACGACCTTCGCTTGTATATTGCTTCTAAACAACTTTAAAATTGGGTACTATGTTATTCACATTATTATGCTCTTTCGTAATCTCTAATTATCTTGATAAAAACAAGATGTTTTTGTGTATTATTTACTCTCAGAATCTTAAAAAAAATTCATCTATAAGCCAAAGAAACACAACGTAATTTCCATCTTTCACACTCTTCTACACACACGTTTTTAAGATTTAACCTAGACAAAAGCAGTTCTTCATATATGCGGTACTTTGCTTTTATGTATAACTAGCTGTCCCGGCAGACCTTGTTCTGTCCTATTTCTCTAAAACAAAGTCACATTGTTTTTTTTAATGTTAATAGCTTCCCCGTCGGCTGTTTTTTGAAAATTGTTTGAAGGAACCTGGCCTTAATGCTATATGTATAAAAATTGACAAATATTGACATTAATATTTATACGTCACTCAATAATTGTTTTGCCTTCCCGGAACCCGTCCACTAACATTTAAACTTTATGGTATGGTGTTAAAGTTCAAATTGACTTTTAAATATTATTACGATTTTTTTGTATGCGAATACACAAAAGTGGTGTTTTTAGACTTTTTCTGACATTTTTTTAAATTTTTCTCTCCGTAATAACCTTCCCCAGACTTCAACAAACACAACAAAAAAGAAATCAGCCAAATCGGTTCAGCCGTACTCGAGTTTCGCGCTTATCAAGACATTTTGCGATTCATTTTTACATTATAAAAGATATGTGCCAAATAATATCATTTTAATCTGACATTAACCTTTGTCTAGGACTACAAGGGCACGGCGGGGCTGTGGAGAATTAACTACAAGTTACTCGATACCCGTCAATGCGCAAAAGTATACCCCCTACGATTTTTAGCTTGAGTAAGTCAGACACACCTCGGCTGCCATGCCTCCCAATGTGTTGCCGTGACGGTCTTATGAGGATTTTCCCAAATAAACATAACTTGCACCTGGGACGGCGAAGTTACCTTAGCCGCTATAAGGTAAAACTTTAATTTTAAGTCACTTACATACACCCCAAGTATATCAATCAACTCCAGACTACTGGGCTCAAAATACGCGTAAAAGCTACAAATCACCACATATGAAAATAATGCATTTGTATGTAACTAATGGCTGAGTTGGTTATCAGATGTCCTCACACGTGCTCAATAATGGACCAGCGCTATCTCCATACCACAGAGCGTGTTGATAACGTTAGAATTTTGATAAGTTTAATATTAATACGATTGTTTTTTTCCGGGGCTTAGCTGCTTATCGAGTATTATTTTGTTTTTTGTTACCGCACTGTCAAAATTATCAAGGAATGTTCTTGTATGCCCCACTTTTAATAAGCGGGTGGTAATTAAAACAATATTAGTAATTTGTAACATATTTACGAAAAAATGGGAATTTCAAATAATGAATCTAAGCAAAAGAGAACATTAACATTAGGTTTATTTTTAATTACTAACGGTCCCACGGTATACCTTGTTTAACTAAGCGTTAGTGCTATAGGAGCAGGCATTATATTGATTCACACTTAATATTAGAAAAATATGTATAAAATGTAATGTAATAAAATACACATCGAGGGGTGAAAGGCTATTTGGTTTAAGTGACATTTTTTTGTGATATAGTAATATGTATTTTCGGAATCAGTGATTTTTACTGATTCCAAAAATATACATATTACTATATCACCAAAAAATGTCGCTTAAACCAAAGAGCCTTTTACCCCTCGATATATGAATATGCTCAGCTTCCTTTACCTACCCCTACTATTAAAACATAATCATATCCATACCTGCCAACTCACTCACTTATTTTTATCTTAGTATTAGGGGGTTTATACTTGCTTGCATCCGTAAGTTTCTTTCGATATCTTTATATGTGACGCCCGGATGCTACTGCAGTGATATTATAGGATTAAAACCGTTAAATTGACTCCCTTTGGCCTATTGCGTTCCGGGATTTGCTAATATACATTCAGATATCAATATACCTAGAAGTTTTCCATCGTGGTAAATATATTTTTTTATTTATTAGTTCTAAATTACAAAAAAAAAAGTTCACAATATAAAGACTGCGAAGCCATACGTCAGGCTTCTGAGCAACAAGGGAGTTTGAGCAAACAATTATACAAGAATAGATTACTTAATAAAGTTGATACGATTAGTTTAAGTCAATCGTATAGCGTTGTTATAATATATAATCATGATGATTTAGTTTACAATATTATTGTAAATCAAAATATATTTAGTCCGGCATAATGACGATAATAGTCTTTAAACTCTAATCCCTTGGTGGTCATCGCTGTTTTTAGATTGCAATATGCTTACTAGGAAGTGCACTTGACCGTGCTGATATTATTAATCATAGCTATAAACACTATCGATTAAATCATTTTGCAAAAAAAGTAACTAAATCAAAATCGCTTCATCCGTTTAGGAGCTATTATACTTAAGACAGACGTACAAGTATACAGAGTCAAAGAATTACGCGTTAAGTTTATAACACCCCTTATTCTACGTTGGAGATTAAAAAGTTTGAGCAATTAACCTAAATGAAGTGGTTTATTACGGACATTGTCCACATTGTAATATTTTATCAGTGCAGTCTGCAACGTTGAGAGAGCGCATAAAGTCAGAAGTTTATCACATCAGAAGGAGTGTACTTTTAGCGTTTACAATGACACATGCTCACGAAATAACACCGTGCTCGTAATGTAATGAACTTATATGGTATTTATTTTGTGGCTTTGGTTATTTTGTGGTTTGATTTTCGCGGAAACGCGGTGGTTTCACGTTCGAATCATGGCACGTACCAGTGGATTTTTCTAGATTAAGTACGGATTTAGTCACCATATGGTCACTGGTGAAGAAAATCATCGTGACCAAACCCGAATGGCATCAAATAAAACAGTCATGTGGAAGTGACCTGAGAAAGGCGATAAGCTGCGCTATTTTCTTGTCTCGTAGGGCACGATATATAGCGCAAAATGTATCTTTGCACACCCGAAAGAAATAAAGTGCAACAATGTATTATTATATTTATATCTGTGCAACCTCAAAAGCAAAAAAGGAACCTTTACAAGATCACTTATATATCCGTTAATCCAGTGACGTGCATAGTATATTTGGACAGGGTAGGCAGAATTCGCGTAATTAATTTTAATATTATACGAGTATTATGATAGTAATTATTATATTGCTTTCATAGGAAAGATAGAGGGTGTGAATATAAAATAAATATGAATATAAATGGTTTCTTTTTTTTTTGTTTAACTTTAAGATTTCTTACTTTTTAATCAGACTTATTTATCGTCAGGGCATGCAATGCTTTCATGCATCTAGGGAATGAACGCTACTGCGTTGGTCTCTCAAGAACCTTTATCTCATAAATTTCTGGAACTATCAAAGTGAAAGTAAATGTTTAAGCCTGTTGTACCTTGAAGCTGTGAAAAAATCAAATTTCTAAGTCAACGTCATCAAAGGATATGGTCGTTTATAGCGCATGTTGTTTACATTGGCAATACAAGCTATACAGTATATTTTAAAAAACTTGTCCGACCTTTGAAGCCGTTACACGGTATCATAATTAGATTATATCGAGGGGTGAAAGGTATAGGTATAGGTGAGAATATTTATATATTACTATATCACTAAAAAATGTCGCTTAAACCAAATAGCCATTCACCCCTCGACATCTACTTTATCATTTTTGTAATAGCTAGAAAGCAAAAGAAACCCAAATTAAATAGAAATAAATTAAATGAACCAAAAAAACTTACTTGGCACCACTGTGAAAAACGAAAGTAAAGCATTGAGCTAGTAGGTCATGACGTCGTAAGAGATATAATCTCCATAGATTCCAAGTATTATTAATGAAATCGTATTATATCGCCTTTAAAATAATTAATTTTTTTAATATAATTTTCTGATGTATTATGGTAATGTTATTATGAGAACAATATTCCCATTTTGGTTCGGACAGAGTTTTTAATACATACTGTAAGCAATAAAGTCTTTTTGGTTACTGTCAGCCACGTAAACATGCTGCTCCTTATTCCATCGATTATGTGTTTCCATAATGTTAAATCTTATTTGGTAATCTTATGTAAAGCAACTGAATATCATTTAGATTGAATGACGTAATCTTCTAGCTTTGTTTACCATGTGACTTTACATCTGTGAAAATAATACGAAGTTGTTCAAACGTATGACATAACTATGTAATGTATTATAAAATGATTTTTTTTGTAATATTTATCCAGAGTAGGATTTACTTATTTACTTTAAAGTCGCGGATGCCCTGAAACATTAACCTGTAGGCCATAACAATACTGGTTACGTGTAAGGAACGAATCCACAACTTGAAACGCTGAAATCGCATCCACCACTAGTGTGCCAACCGAGTCAATTTTAATTAAAACCGTATCGTAAGTTTGTTTAATCGTGGGTTTTTTTAATAATCACATATGGATCTTTCATGTGGAAGAAATCCAAAATTATGTAGTCGTTTATTTAAAATTGTGCTTGATGAAAACTTTCGCATTGTTAATTCATATACATAAATAATACTATATACTTCCTTATATATTTCCTACACTAGTACGTAACTATTTTTTTTTTGTATTCTAATATTATAAAAGCCGATTTGAGACATCACGTAACATTGGCAGAAGTTTTGTGTTTCTGTAATTGGTACAATATTTTAGAATGGTAAAAGTAGGTCCTGAAAGATCTAGGATCGAGTCTGTGGGTCGGTATTTTTTTCTGAAATAAACAAATTAGTTTGTCGCGAATCATAGATTTGTATTTGTATAATCTCCATAGATTCCAAGTATTATTAATGAAATCGTATTATATCGCCTTTAAAATAATTTAATTTTTTAATATAATTTTCTGATGTATTATGGTAATGTTATTATGACAACAATATGCCCATTTTGGTTCGGACAGAGTTTTTAATACATACTGTAAGCAATATAGTCTTTTTGGTTACTGTCAGCCACGTAAACATGCTGCTCCTTATTCCATCGATTATGTGTTTCCATAATGTTAAATCTTATTTGGTAATCTTATGTAAAGCAACTGAATATCGTTTAGATTGAATGACGTAATCTTCTAGCTTTGTTTACCATGTGACTTTACATCTGTGAAAATAATACGAAGTTGTTCAAACGTATGACATAACTATGTAATGTATTATAAAATGTTTTTTTTTGTAATATTTATCCAGAGTAGGATTTACTTATTTACTTTAAAGTCGCGGATGCCCTGAAACATTTACCTGTAGGCCATAACAATACTGGTTACGTGTAAGGAACGAATCCACATCTTGAAACGCTGAAATCGCATCCACCACTAGTGTGCCAACCGAGTCAATTTTAATTAAAACCGTATCGTAAGTTTGTTTAATCGTGGGTTTTTTTAATAATCACATATGGATCTTTCATGTGGAAGAAATCCAAAATTATGTAGTCGTTTATTTAAAATTGTGCTTGATGAAAACTTTCGCATTGTTAATTCATATACATAAATAATACTATATACTTCCTTATATATTTCCTACACTAGTACGTAACTATTTTTTTTTTGTATTCTAATATTATAAAAGCCGATTTGAGACATCACGTAACATTGGCAGAAGTTTTGTGTTTCTGTAATTGGTACAATATTTTAGAATGGTAAAAGTAGGTCCTGAAAGATCTAGGATCGAGTCTGTGGGTCGGTATTTTTTTCTGAAATAAACAAATTAGTTTGTCGCGAATCATAGATTTGTATTTGTATACCTCAATCTAGTAACATATAAATAGTACAAGCACTTAGTCTTGGGCTAGGTCAATGTTCTCGAGAGAATTGATTATTAAAGGGACTATAGCATGTAGACGTAACCCGATACGCAGTTGTCGCCCCCTAAGGGTCGTTAGGGTGTTACGAGACGTGCGGGGTAAGAGGATGCGCGCGCGCACGGCTCTAGCAAGTCAGTCGACTACCGAGACCCAAGGCGGGAGTACGTTCGTGTACGTCGCAGTTAGGTGTGCCTTAAAGTGCAAATAAACTGTAAAACGCCAAATTCGTGTCTTCCTAAAACCACACCCACGACCACCGGTCATAGGACATAATTATTTTCTGTTAGTGTACACGACAAACGATATCTCAAAAATGTATACGACTGACATTAGCTTTCAAAATTCGACGTTGACATGATATGTCATTTTCATACATTCGCACTTTTCTATTAGCGTTATTAATCAGTGAATGTTACTGTGTCTACGGTCCAGAGTTGCTAAGTTTCCACCAAAGCACAGAAGTAGTAACCTTGGGGTTTTTAGCCGGTATAAGTGCAGCGTACTTCGATTACCATCCTCCCTATGTGCAGCTGAGAATGTACTATGATATTTTTACACAAGTAAAAAAAATCAATGTGCGTAATTGTTCCTAAATGTTATGTTATACACGAAAACATTATTACGACCTCCGACCGACCTTGGTCGAGTAATGTTCGAATGAAACCATTAGTAAGTGTCGACACCGTTGCCATTGTTATGTAAATAATGACGAGTTTAATCATTTTTCATTCACTTTATATTTTGCAACAATGGATGGAATATAAATTTCAGTGAATAAAAAGCTTTAAGTAGCGAATTTTCAACATTTAAGTATATTATAATTTGAAATAGTAAGTAACGCATGTTATTACTTGATTTTGATTGTATCTTAGTTAACAAAAGTGGTTAATCCTTTTAGAATTATGGTAATTGACAATTTCGAACTCTTTGGTACTTTGTGCTTGTTTTTATTGTTGTAATTTTACAATAAAGAGTTGTAGTTGTAAGCTTTTTATAGTAAGATATTGGGGAAATCAGGGCCTTCCCCGAGATAGTGCGAATAAAGGCGCGGAACTGCGTGTCTGTGGAGCATTGATCACAGAGCCCACAGTCCTCACCAAAGTGCAAAAATGGTCACCTTGGGATTTTTAGTCGGCACAAGGCCACCAGCTTGTTCGGCTGAGAATACTTCATATCTTCCCCAAGAAAAAAAGTCATAGACCTTTATGACGCTATTTAAAAGTAAAGAAACTACAGTGTTCTCTAAATTCATTATGAGCACATGGAGATACAATCACTAATGTATCTCTACTCACCCCGAAAGGGGATTAACGTGACGTTATATTATTATTATGTCTTGAAATATTTGTAATAAACATGGGTAAAGCAAACCAGCTATAGAATAAAACACCAAAACCAATTTCGACGTTAAATTTTTTACAAGAATCGATGTCTAGAATCTTAATAATGACCGATATAAAGAACAGTCACCCCGCACAGCGCCAAGTCACCTGTGGTTTAATAAAAAGTAGAAATGACAGTGACAATAAAATTTAATCTTAACAGTGACTCACACATGAGCAATGCTTGCTATTTGTGTGACTGTACCCTTAAAGGTAGGAGTCGAGTTATGTCCTTGTTGTAACGGACAAAGCAAGCCTGGAATGTGGTGCCATTGTCGATGTAAATAGCAGAGAAGCAAATTCTCCTTCCAGCTTCTAGATACTTGAGCATAGATACCATCATAAAAATGTTTTTTCGATGTAATCAATGTTGTTAATACGAATTTACGCGGTCGAGCGCTGAAGGTCTTTAGTCAGTATTTTATGGGTTCCACTGACAACGTCAGGCCTGTCTTGTTGGTACGGACCTTAGATAGTGCGGTTTCCGGAGAAAAGACCGATTTTCTATCATTTCGTAAGCTACCGCCATGAGAAAAACCATGGAAAGAATTTCAAGTTTACAGTGACTATAATCTTTGGAATGGTCTTTAAGCCAGCAAGTTCTTTTCTGTAATAATATGTTTATTTTATTTTATTTTACATAATAGGGTGCCCAACATGGGTAACACTAGACAAGAAAACAAAAGGATCATGGTACTTAAATAGAACATATAAATGCCCCCACAATTATAGGGTACCACAGCATGCACAGTGATTAATATATAAAGCTAGTTTACATTAAAGAATAATAATAAAATTCCAAAAAAAGAAAAAAACATATACATACATACATAGACACAATACAAAAGGATAATATTGTAGAATGTATAAATAACAACCTTAAACGAAACTGTGACTGATTCCAAGTAACACAAAAAAAAAAGAAAAAATAAACACAGTCACTCTCTACGCGCTGTTCTAAATTTTGAATTTTGTTTTAAATTTTGAATGTTCTGGAAAAGACTTCAATATGTAAACCATATATGTGGAGTAGTAATATGAAAATTGTAGAAAATAGGTAAACACAGTACATCGTTATGTTTTAAATGTATTCTTAATTCATTGATCGTCCTATTAAAGATTAAGAGTTAGGTTATTACTATATAACCGAATTCTATGAGGCACTAAAGACAAAAATATATCTTAAAAAGATGTATACGACCTTAACATCTTTGATTGTAAGGTTCAATTCTCATTGATGATTATTTAGGTTTTAGAGATGTAAAACTCACTAATCTGTTAAAAGATATACTTTGCGCAAGTCTGCTGTTTAAAGATTTTAACTTTCGATATTTGTCTTAAAGCTTACCACACTACGAATTTACACCGCGCGTTTTTTATAGCATATTTTGTAATACTGGAAGTGTATGAAAAAGCACGCACGGGCGGTAAATTTCGCTACAAGAAAACACGCGCGACTCAATTACTTCACTTTTATGAAACTAACAACTCTGTGTTGAAAAAATCGCCCGAAGAACTGCTAAGAGAATCTTCTTTCTAAAATAAAATTCGTTATTTTCCCGCGGGGTCAAATGCTGCATGCAGTACGGTATAAGCCTAAAATATATGAATAAGTATTTACCATCGACTTTGGTATGATGTGGCGAGGGAGGTGATGATTCGACATCTGAGTGCAAGCTGTAGGAGTGTTCTGTTTTAATGGGGGCTGCGCCAATGGCTGCGTCTGTCATCAGCCTGTCGTGGAGAACTACTCCTAATTTGTGGTCCCGTTCGATCATCCAATCCGTCATCTCTGTATCCTCGTCCAGTACGTCTTGCATCTCCTGGAAAGAAGAAATCATTTGTAAATTAACCATTTTATTTTCTATTGTGGCAGGTTTCTAATAAAATTCTAATCACTTTATATTTATAGGCGTGACAAGAATACAATATAGCATAGAACTGTGGCTGTGTACCCTGCACAAGTCGAGGTTCGTACCCACAGGGGAACCCATGTGTTACAACCCAAACCATAATTTGCAGTGGCGTGCATCCCATATAAAGCATAAAAAGCATTATTTTGTTATACTTGGACATTTATTAAATATATTGACTTAAAATCTGGTATTTACCAAAATAGCGATCTGTTAGTGCAAATTGTACCAAAATAGAAGTATATATATATGTGTTAAATGTCCACATATAACGAGATAATGCTTTTTATGCTTTATATAGGATGCACGCCACTGATAATTAGCTGGCTGAGCACCTTCAGAGCTCGCCCTCTACGACCGGTGAAGTTGTAGTCACATGTCTCAGACACTTCAAAAAAAGCTGTCCACTGAGGGGCAACTTTCTGTAACATAAAGTATTCCGTATCATGCATTGTTACAAACAATACTAACTAATACAAACTAATACGTTTGATACAAAAAAAAACACCGGCATTATTTTAAAGATTAATTATTAAGTACTTATTCATTATCAATCTTTATTGTCAACTAATCAAACTCTATCTTGAAAAGATATATATTGTGCATAAAACTTTAAAACAAGACAAGAACAATGACAGGCCACGGGAGATATTTGCTCTAATGAGCTTTCTTGGTCTTAGTCTAAGAAAAAAATCATGACAAATATTTTTCTCTTTATGATGAATGCAGTGTTGTACGGGTATATAGGTGTTTATATATCATATATGAGTATAAATATATCGATCAGGCTTTGATAAACTTTCGAATCAATTAAAATGTATTTCGTTGAATTTTTTATGACAAATTTCGTCATTATCTATCTTATGATTAAATGCGAAACGGAGATTTTATTTGAAACGAAACAACTTCCCGGATATTAATGATATATTAGTTTTAATGACTTATTGCGGTGTTTCTATAATTCTAATAACAAACATACCAGTAAACTAAACAAGAGATTAAAAATAACGAAACCATTAAAATTCTCGTTTAAAATCAGGAATTTCATTTTTTTTGTCAGTTATTTCTATAAAAAGACAATTTAAGACAAAAATTATATTGATAATGGATATACGTGATATGTGTAAATGAAACCAAAGATACATTTTGTCCCTATTCTCTGGTTTTTAAACAATACGGACTATATTGGATGACAGGGTATCTAAATTAAATCTTTTTGGCTGTGGTTTTAATTATAACCAAAAAATGCTCGCGGAGGTGTTACATATTTAATATAATTTTGTTTCATAAACTGTTTGATTTCCAACTTACTTAGTTATAAAATAACTTTCAAGGAAATGGTCCTATTATAGAACAGTTAAGTGACATTACTTTCTTGCCAAAAATCTAAATATAGAGGTACAAAATAATAAAAATAATATCTTTCATTCATGAATATCAAAATGCAGCAAGTGCAAATAACAATTCATAAGAATCTAAAAGATTAATTGAGCACGATTCACTCTATTAGGAGCGAGAGAGCATCCTGCATTCTTATGAAACAAGTTTTTATCAATTTTAATAACTGCTCATTTATTTTATTAGAATCTAGTTTGATATTGAGAAATTGGAATTAGAATTTATTTTCCTTTTATGTATATTGCTCCGAAATACAGGTATATTTATATTGCTTATGCATTATTTAGCCTAAACAGAAAATGATAAATGGTACAACTTTATCTACTATAGTAATGTAACTCACAATTAATGAATTGATTTTTTTAGATTACACCTTGATCTTTTAGCATAAGAGTTTATTTATTTATGTATTGGCTATCAACGGTTCCATCGCATTTTACATTCACAATGAGATCACATGCACTAGCTAAATGTCTGCAACTACTAATAAAAGACATCTGCAAATACTAATAAAAGACAGCCACAGCATGGCTCAAAAGCATTATCTAAGTATTAACAATATTAAAAAATTAAAATCAAAACACCAAAAGAAAAAAAAAGCAGACAATAATATCTACAATTGAAATTAAAATTAAAAATTGAAATAAAAAAAGAAATACAAATAAATAAGAGTTGAAATAAAAAACAAATGTAGATATTTATCAAACAATGATACTCTAAGTATTACCAATTCTTGAACTCTTAGCTATAAATATATTTATAGCGACGATGGTGTGATCGATGCCACAATAGTTTATTACATTGAAAGTCATTCTCTTCAGAAAACCTCCCACTGGGAACCAATCAATTTGTTAGCGTCACATACATAGCAACTCTTACAATATCATTATACTGTAGATAGTTATACGTAACTATTAATACTGTTTTATGTGTATCACAGATAACCTTATCTAAATAATTAATTTGGAGCTTGCTAATTATTTTTCTTGGTATAAGAGAAAATACATCCGAAAGAAAATATAATTGTCACTGATCAGAAATCAATTACAATAATTATATTGGTGACAGGTGAAACGATATTTATTAAGCGACATCGATTTAACTGCGTGTTTCACTGATATCGATTATATGAGTACAATGGGAATTTAAATTAGTAAAGGATTTTTTTTTGTTTTTCATAACCCGAGGGAAATCCCTGACGGACCTTCAAGGGTCAGTGAGGGCCGCGGATTTACACCGACTAAAACCCCCGGGGTATTCCTTCTCCCGCCTGCCGAGTGCCAAGGTCAAGGCTGAGCCATCTTCCTCGGTACTCGGCGATGTCTAGCCTTCTGCAGGCCCCACCTAATTAGTTAAGGATCTGAGATACCACAACTAAATTAGTTTTTTTTTATAAGCAATTAATCAAACAACATTTTGCTTAACAATACTTAGTTTTTCGTAGATGGATTCGCGATGGCGTTAATTATTTCAATCAGAATGCGAACTTAATTTGTACGATGTATGATTCAATTTAATATGGTATGAGTAAAGTTTAAAAATACATATTAATGAAAAATATTACCTATATTAAAAATAACTGAAATTGATTCAGATAGCAATTCTAAACAAAGAAGTTTCTGGAACTTAATAATATATAATAATTGCTTTCCACTTTGTATAAATAAAAATTGACGCTTAAATGATGTTTAAGCCATATACAATTTCACTTCTCAATATGAATATCACAATTAAAAACCATTACAATTATTGGTTAATAAATTTGATTATGATATCAATAAATGTGTGTGGATTAATCGATATATCGATTTTCTTTGATTCAGGTCGTACATCCGTATATATTCTTAATAAGAGTGGCCTAATTGAACATAATATCCTGAATTCTATATTTGCTGTAGCAAAATATTGTATTCTAAAAGTAGAGTTATCCATGATTAGTCTTCTCACCAATATAATAGATTTCGCCATTCCTATTGCTGCAACCTTGTATTTTTTTTGCGCATAATTACCAGACAACAATAGCCCATTTCACGGGCCATTATTATTTTGACACCTTTTGAGTTTGTAGGTTCTAGTGCTTTGATAGTATATCACTTAATATGTGAGAGTGTTCCATATCTCTTATGATTTTGAGTGTGTATGTTTGGGGTTATGATAAGTGTGAAAAGACTTAAAATAGACTTCTCTTGATTAGGCTGGCTTGATTCTGGCGATTACTCACATCCATTATTCAGTGTTTTTATTATTATGATCGCTTTTTGAACTGTGACCTTACCACAAGCTAAATGCTTATATTATCAATATGTCTAGGTGTAGTGGGTATTCTGGATGTAATAGTCAGGCTTGGTTGAGGTGAGTGCCCAGGGTACCAGAAAACGTGGCTGTCCTAGACGGATCTGGAGACACACGGACTTGACAAACTCGAGGGACATTGGTTGGACGTGGGGAAAGCGGAAGTGTAATGTGTTGGTAATTCGAAATGTATTTTATTTATTTATTCATTATCATTGATCTGCACATACAATTGTATTACATACGGTACAGTTTTAAAGCTGTGCCAATTACACAATGTTAATATTTAAAAAACTACAAAGGTAAGTAAAATAGAATAACAGATACTCGCTGCAATAAAAAATACGAGTGTGTTTGTGTAACAATTTGAGTGTATGTAAGCTATTATATTATATGTATATTGTATGTATAAACTAGGTAAAATTAGTGCAGTATAATTTGTACTCTCCTGTTGTAAATGTAAATGGATTGTTGACGCCCTTGGCCCCAGACGGGGACGGGGGCTATAGGATATTATATATGGAAAAATAATAATAATATGTTAATTTACACATGAGTAACATTCTTTATAGTGTTGATCAGTCCTTCACCTTGGCCGACGATATACAGGCGCGGATGGAGGCGTTAACGAACGCTCACGGCCGACGCGTTTGCTGAACTCGGTCGACGACCCCAAACGCTTTCTGACTGACTGATGAGCTTCCAAAATCGTTCCCGAATGCCTATGGTTACCATATCGCACTTCTAACATAGATGCGAAAGTTTCGATGGATGTTTTTTACTCAATCACGCCAACACGGCTGAACGGATCTAGATGATATTTGGCATAAGAGATAAATCACAGTATGGAATAGCAGATATGCTTTTTTTGTTTCCCGAAAATATAATAGATTCCTATAGGAAAGCGGATGGGAACACGCAGTAGCTACTAACTTTGAAAACTCCAGGTTATCAGCCCTATGGCCTGACACCTATACCTGACACTAGCTATCTAGTGTAAAAATATGTGGCATTGTCCATTTTTTAACAGACTTCGCAAAAGGAGGAGTTTGTCTATTAATGCGATTGTGGCTTTTTATACCGGCTTAATGAAATTACTACATTTGACCTGATAGGTAAGCAGTGCACAACTTTTTCATACTACTTTAAAAAATATTTACATAATTACGCAATACATTCTAAGGAGCAACTGCGAAAGTTTCTCGCCGACTCTATTTGGTAAATTGTACTTTCCGATCGAGTAGATGCTTTTTCAGATTTCCTTCTCTAGATGATTTAAAAGTGCTTATAAAAAGGTCTACTCACATAAAGTTACATTTCATGTCAGTTAGATGGAAAGCGCATCGCGGTTCAAATACGGCAGCTACTGTCAAGAAATAAAATTGAATCGACAATTACTATTTTCATGCCCGCTAAATATACCACGACGTGTGGTCTCTATGTTGATGGGGCTGATATAACACTGTTGAAAGCGCCTAAAAATCATTTTATTGAAGAATTAATAATGAAATATTAAAAGGCGGGCGCTCATTGAATTCACCAAGGTTATTTCCTAATAACACTAGAATTGTTATGGCCAATAGAGAAATTCAAAATTCATAAAAATTAGAAGTAATTTGATTCCATAATATGTTATACAGTTATGAAAGTTAAGTAATTTTGAAAATCTGATAATCTCTGTTGTCGAATATAGATATCCATAACATCTCTTTTGTTTGCGTTACACGGCAGAGCGCTATGCTTGACTTCGTTCAATTAAAAATACATAATACAGGTACTCGTTTTGTTGATCGTTATCAAAGCCCGAGTTTCAATCACTTTCCGTTTTCGTAGTAATATTTCTCAAATACCTATATAACATGTATGAAGCCTTTTCAGGTAAAAAAAATAAAGGAGAAGTACTTTTTTAATATACTACCGAAAAATAAATTTTTAAAAGATATTAATCAGATTGTTGAATTTCATATGAGGCCACATTTCAATTATAAAATTAGGTAAAATGTTATATAAGAGACACAAAAATGAATAAAAGTTTTAATACCGTGTATTGTTGCTGATCATACTGGGTGGCCCAAATAAGACCCGCTGATGTGAAACACAAATAACTTTTTTATTTTTTAACATAATTTATTTTTTCTTTTTGCAGATTATAACTGAACTCTTGGAAATTTAAAATGAATACGTACAGTCCACAACAACGCATTAAAATTATCGATTTTTATTATTCTTCTCAACGATCAATTGTTCTGACGCAGCGAAATTATCGCCGTTTTTTTAACGTAAGATCAGCGCCCACATCTTCCATGATTACAAGTTTAGTTCGCCGTTTTGAGGAACTGGGTTCAGTTGCCGACCGTCCAGGAAGAGGTGCTCATCGAAATATTCGTACTGTAGACAACGTGGAAGCTGTACAGCAGAGTGTTGCAAATGATCCATATGTCTCAACTCGTCGCCGTTCCGGCCAATTGGGTATACCCAGAACAACATTACAGAGAATTTTAAAGTTGGATCTTAAGATGTATCCATACAAAGTTCAAATTGTGCAACAGCTTCTACCGCAAGACCCCCAACAACGACTACAATACGCTATTCGCTTTACACAATTAGCCACACAAAATGATTTTTTAAATAATCTTTTGATGACGGATGAAGCGCATTTCCATTTAAGTGGTTATGTGAATAAACAAAACTGTAGGTTATGGGGCTCCGAAAATCCAAGGGCAATGCATCAGCATCAGTCACACCCAATCAGATGCACTGTTTGGTGCGGTGTTATGGCCACAAAAATCATCGGCCCATATTTCTTTGAGAATGAGGATGAAACGCCAGAAACAGTCTCCGGGGCTTCTTACAGAACAATGATCGACAACTTTTGCGGACAAAGGTGGAGCAATATCCTAATTTGTGGTTTCAACAAGATGGAGCCACTGCGCATACTGCTAGGCAAACTATGGACATGCTGCGTGAAATTTTTGGTGAACGCATAATTTCATGAAATTCAGATTTCTCTTGGCCTCCTCGTTCACCAGATTTAACTGCGCCCGATTTTTTTTTTTTATGGGGATATTTAAAAGACAAAGTGTATGTTAACAAACCACAGACAATTGGACAGCTCAAGCAGAATATTCGAGACGAAATACGGCGCCTGCAACCAGAAACATTACGCCGTGTAATGCAAAATGCGCTAAAAAGAGCCAATGCCTGTATCGAGCAAAATGGTGATCATTTGTCTGATGTCATATTTCACACATAGTCACGTTAAATTTCCATAAAATGTATTTAACATATAAAAATAAATCATTTAAAAAAAACCGTTATTACAAGAGTTACACGTGTTTAACATCACTAGGTCTCATTTGGGCCACCCTGTAGATGGGCAAAATTTAATCTGATTAATGATTATCGATCACAAAATGTTCTTGTAATTTTAATTTTGTTGCTCGGTAATCATGATTAAATCCTTTTAAAACATTAAGGAGTTAGAAATATGTATACAATTGAGGATTCCGTAGTGTTTAAAACATAGATAATAAGCAAAATGTATTCATACTAATTTTGCAACGCGCCGTATTTTCACCCTCATCTTAACTTTTCGTCCGGTGGAATTAGAGTCAGTAGTGGGCTCGTTGTGGGCTCGTTGTCCATAAAACACCTTTTACAAAATATAATGTTACTATCAGGCTATATTTGTCCACAAATAAACAAGTAACTTTCACAATTAAGTTGTGTAACATCAGTTCTGGGAATTTACTGAGAAATAGTAAAGATTTGGCTTCGTAGTCACCAAAAATAAAAATGTTTATAATTATAAAATAAATTAACTGCGATCTAAAGGTCGCCCAAGAATCAGTCGACCTACATAGTACATAGAATAACTTCTGAAACTCGTACAAACGAAGTAAAAATAAACTTTCAACTGAAGCGGGTTACTTAAAGTTGCTGATACGTTTGTTTCAAACATGAATTTCAAGAGAAAGTATGTTTGTTTATTTTGAGATGTTAAAAAGAAACATAAAAATAATAATAATATTTCATTTTTTAATTAACATAATCAATAAAGTAACTCTGCTCAGTCCGAAATGGATATAGCGTAAATAAATGTTTCTTTATTTAAATATAATTACTTTCAAATAATTCATATTAATAAAAAAAAACTTAAATCACATTGGATGCATTCAGCAAATACCAAAATAAATTACATTATATCAGTTGAATTAATCATTTTTATCTGCAAATTAAGAATAACTGTTTCAAAATATTAAGTAAGTGAAAGTGAAATATGGTTAATATCGCTTTACATAATATTATGATACGGGGTAGGTAACGACTAGGGTTGTGCCTAAATCTAGAGTAAAACTTTAAGTTAATATTTGTTAATTCTTGGCCGCAGGAATTGTGACCTTGTTATACAAAATTAATTTGGGCAAATAAGAATTTATTAATGAATTTAACACTATCTATCGTCTTTATGTATAAATTACGTAAAATATTTGTGATTTAAATAAAAATCACTTAATTACTGCTCTAAATGATTTATGAAATCGTCTTTTGAATTTGTGCGTAAATTTTACATATTGTGGATCGGTTCTTAACACATGCGACACAAGTTTTTATGATGGCGGTTACAGACTTGCCGCCAATATCCGTGAAGATGAGTGAACACGAGTGTTAATAATTTTCATTCATATATTTATATAATAACATTATTTTATTTATTTTTTTGTTTGTTTTTGTTTTATATTTAGTTTAGAGAAAGATTTGGCTGACTAAATTGAAATATCAAATTGTATTCAGTTTTTGTGGTTATTTGTGCTTGCTTGTGTTTTTTTTGTTGTTTTTTTTTTTTTGTTGATGGTTTTCTTTTCTTTGTTTTTATTGTGTAAATAGATCCTAATAACTTATATATATGTATATGTAGAGCTGTTCCGGTGAAGTGGCTCTGTCGTCCGCAAGGCCCTGTCAGAATACCAGCGCTGCAGAGTCTAGTGCTCTGTAGCACAAGCTGAGACAGGGTCCTTATTGGCGGCGGCCTACATTTTCTTGTGTATTGTTTGTGATTTTTTATTTATTTTTATGTTTTTTTTTCTGGATTTTCATGTAATCTATTGTATCATGTTGTCACTTCTGTCTGGCTAATACTAATAAAACGTTTTCTTTCTTTCATTCTATGTTAAAATTATTCAGCGTTCATGTCTGTTCGCGCTTAGCTTTACAGTCCAGGTTAGATATTTTTGTTCTAGTCAAATGATTTGTTGAGTTCTGGTGAATGTGAAACACTAAATATTAAGTTAACGTTACACTAAATTCATGGCGTGAATTTTATCTGCGATTCATTGTGCGTGCCTGAAACTGTACCCATATGGCCCATAACGGGTTTCTCTCGGGTTAAAAAAATCTATTTGGTAGTCAAAGATATCAGATACAAGAACTCGTATGCATTTATTAGTTGACCGATAGCTATTAACAACTTGAAAAATCTTAAGCAAACATTGTGTTTTAATGTTCACATTTGCACGCTCATCTCATAATTATGAGCACTCATCTAAAGGTTAAAATAAATACAAAACACATAAATATTATCTCGGACCATGTACTTTTGGTTTTTAACTAGACATTGTCGTGACTTTATGATTTTTTAGTTTTGCAATATCATTTCAATTGCCAATCAAAGATACTGATCGAAAAATATATTTATCTACATCTATAAAGCCAAAGTTGTAGGTTACAGGGCATATAAATAACTTCAGATGTTGATGGTACAAACCTGTTTAAGCCTCGATAAAACAGTTTTGCTTTTAAATTAATTGCTAAGGTCGCGTAAAACTATTCTACAGAAAATCGATAACTATTATACAAGATATCAATAAAGTGATTGTGGATATTATATAAGCTTTTATCAATATTGATATTAAAAACATAAGAACTGTCTCATAAACGAAGAAATAGTTCAAACATTTAAAATCAACCCCAAAGTTTTGAAAAATGGTTGAAAGTTGGTGTACAAGTTTTTTAGGCTGAGATTTATAGATGCAACTTTAAGTTTGCTTAGGCTTTGCTACAATACAAGCATTACAATTTATATTACTCAATTAATGTCAAAAGATTTGGTTAGTCACCGATTTTATTAACATAGACTTGGCTCTGTGAATACTAAAGCTATAATCAAGTTCCTCGAATACATTGAGTTTTTTTGTTAAAACGAATTTATTTTTTGAGAACTTTGTTAAGCAAAGTCGAAATAGCGTTTACAAATCTCAGCCCTAGAGAAATTGTCAGAATTGTTCGTAAGTATTAGAAAATTACCTCAATAAATTATGGTTGCTGTGAAATAACCTATTTACATTGTCATTTAAACAAATACATTTGTGGTGTGATAAAAATAATTAACTTGTAAAATAATCAAATTATCTTTAAGGTGATCAGACTTTTCTTCTAAAAGATAACGTTTCGCGTGCCATTTCAACAAAAGCTATTACATTAATGCATGACGTCCTTTGGCCGATTGGAGCAAAATAACATCATAGTGTCATTTAGGACAAGGTAAGGTTTTTATAAGAAAATTAAAACTGTTTATAACATATTTTTAGTTTATTAATCGGGGTAAACGAATTGATTTTAAAAATGCTACGAATGATGTTTTAGAGTGCAAAGAAATATTCGCTGAACGAAAACGCTAGTAGAAAGTGAAAAATATAATGTAATATGTAGGATTGAGCGCGCATCATCTATACTTATACTATAAAAAGGTAACTATGCATCCGATTTCACTATTTTTTTATCAATACTTGATATAATGGGTTTTTAAGGAAGACATGGATTATAATTATCCTAGTCTCACGCTAATTTGGAATTTCACAGGGTCCAAGCCATCGGTAGACACTATTAAAATAATCATTGCAAATACAGGTTTTTTCAAACTAGATGGACATGTCAAGGTTCGTCAGCTATGCTATAAAATATTATTTTAAAGTCAACTTATCAGTTATGAATAATTTGAAAGTATATTTTGCTTACAGTCGGTGTAGAAAATGGTAGATGTAGAACTTTGGTAGTTACTTAGATAAACTTTATACGTTTATAGTAACTGTACAACTGATATAAACACTGATGAGATCTATCTCTCTATATAATTACAAACACTTGTTCTGACTGAAAGACAATCGTAGAGCCAAGCTGCGGAAGGTAGAACACATTGGTGTCTGTTTTTTAAGTATGCATCTCCTGAGAGCAAATTTTTTATTATTCTACTCCCAAATAGATAAAAAAATGGATGAAAGTTTGTTTGAAAATCTGCCGATTTTAAATATAAATCACATCTGGGCGAAAAAAGACTGAATCATCTAGTTAATTCTCACCAACATTGGTAAACGAATATACAGTTATTGGTAAACCACAAACATTAAAAGTTAAATAAACATGAATTATAGAAACACATTAGATTAGGTTACGATATAAAAGTATAAATGGACGTATATCGATTCCATTACTGATGGAAAAAGGAGATAATGAAGAATGAGAATTGGAAGTATAAGAACAGTAAGTTTTCGAGTTCTATCAACTGCTAAAAGACTGTTTTATTGTAATGGTTATCTTTGTGACTATACCATCAAAAATGTAGTAAAAGATAATATAGTAATAAATGCCTTTAAAATATCACATATTGTAAGAACTAAGTATTAACATTTACTAATAAAATTAACCTGATAGAATTAAACTTACGGCGATAATTTTATTTTGTTAACAATATAGTGAAGACATTAACGTAGCTAACAATATGAATTACCTCATTAACTACGAAATCCAATCAATAGGTATAGAAAACAGGAACACTGACATTGCGGTAGCGTATTAATAGACCAGTTCGGTTGTTATGAGCACGCACACATCACAAACGTGCAGTGATGCAACTATACCAATAACCGGTCCCAATTCTTAAAGTTGTCCAAGTTTCATAACTATATTTAATGGAAATATCACACGCTGCCAATCTCTTGATACACACCCGGACAATTGTTGAGAACGTATAAGCCTTCGGTGATTGTTCTAAAAAGTATGCTGTTAATTATTTTATACATTGACCTGAGTCTGAAGCGGTTAAAATGAGCCGAGAGTTGGCGGAACAAATTAAAAATATATTGGTGCTAAAGTGAACGAGAAAGTTACATACATTGATGAAAGTAAAGTAATAACACTTGTAAAATAGCAAAGTAACGAACAAGTTGCTTTATATGGTTGATGCGGAGACGGAAAACAAAAATATCATAATCCGCTGATATTGAAATTATATAAACAAAACTGAATAAAAGTCATAGCTATGTTTCAAAAGTAGTTGCAAAGCGAAATGTAGGTATGTCTAAGTTCTAATGATGTCAAATCTTTTTGTCAAATATGTCAACAGTTTAATCTTCTGGAAGTTTTTAACTGTACTCTAAGATACTTATGAACAAGCCTTCTTTTATCTGACACATTTGGTCTCATAATCGGAGCTATTTATCTTTATCCCATTCATCGCACTGCGCGTGAGAGCATCATCACCAAAACAATTGACTAGAGCTATTGTTATCCCTTTCTTACAACATACAGTTAGACAGAAACGAGTGTTTTACAACGCTATAACGTTAGAACCTGAAATTAAACACATTAATCAATTAGCATCGCTGCCATAAACATATTTATCTTTTATTGGATTGGCCTATTGTGGTCAATTAAGTTTGATTCTTTCTGCATGATGAAATATACTATTTTCAGTTAAGACACCTTTATTTGTTATGAGGTCGTCCAGTATTTGTAAAAGTACTACACCGGGTCTAGAAATAGCAAGGATAACAAGAATTTTTTTATGCTCCACGACCACTTGTTTCAAATATTTTTCAGTAATCATCGTCATGCGTTATTTTATCTATAAAATACATTCAGCAAAAGTTATTTTGAAATTTTAGTGTTTGAACTATTTGTAGATAATCTCATTAGTATAACTACAGTTCAACTTTCAAAAATAACAGTATAGTTATTTATTGGATCTACAATAAAGTAAGATGCACTTATATTTATATCTTCGATAAAAGTAAGTTTTATATTTCCAAATTTGGCATGAAAGTAAATTGAATAATTGTATTTTATTTAGTTCCGAATTTATGTGTTGAAATTTTTAGAATTTACTCCGAAATAAGCAAATTAATAAGCGAGTGTTTCTTGAATTCCTAAGTAAGACGCTCATTCTTTTCGTGATTACGAGAGCAAACAAGTTTTTCTACCTGCCACTTATCTACTGAGTCTGAGAACCGCGTGTAATTAATGTCCATAGTGACTACAGAACACTGCGTGTGTATTAGCCTGTTTCTGTGGTATCCATAAACTCGCATATTGCCATCGTTTTGCATTTGTCACAGCGTTTGTCTTGCAACACAGAATTTTATGACTAAACCTAAATACACAAATTCAGGACGCGTTATGAAATTGCTCGTAAACCCATAGTCACGTCTCTTGCACCCTGTATACAATGTACAATGATCCGTAAAACTCGTAGGGTAAAAGTGCTCAGTCATACCATACTCTAATTAAAATATACAATTTAATTACAAAATATGTCTCTCAATTTAAACAACAGCCATACGTTAGTTTGGAGTTACAATCGTAGAATTACGGTTTCCTATATACGAATAGTATTAATAAAACAACTTGACGAAATCACACAGGAAAATGACTTAAAATATTCAATAATTAGGTACAAACTACTTATTTTCCTGTGGATGTCTGAATCTAATTAGGCATGCTAAATTGAACCTAGGTTATGGAATCACCAAGGCCTTATTTCACATTGTTTCCGGATAAAATACCATATAATACTTATCTATTCATACCCGAGACCTGCAGATAAAAAAATATTAGCACACGTAATTTTGTAGTCGTAAATAAATTTTGACATAAATATTTTTATAATAAAGCAGTTTTTATATTTTTTTAAACACACGTATCAGCTTATGATCGACTAGTAATTAAATACAAGACTTGCATGCTGTGAATGAGTTCGCTGGAATATTAAGTGCAGTTGAATAATTGGGACGTTTACCTTACGTACTCTATTTCATACCGGTCTCAAGTGAATGTCTCATGAAATATCAACCGGTGCAAGGAATGGGAGCATTTTTTGTAACATCTACTTTCACCGGCCGATAGTGGATTCGCATCCGGTTCGCTGTACCGTTCTCAAATTAACCATTATCAAGTGTATTGCCTGGATCAAAGTTATACACTCCAGACGTTTATACCCTTCAGATGCTGCTGCTCTAGGATTATATTTATCGGGACGTAAAGCGAGCGCTCAGACAGTTATTTTATTGAGACGGTGGCAACAGAAAGGACCTTTAACAAATATCTTCGGATATCTGTTTGCATGGCCATCGCTAAAACGCAGATAGATTGAAGAGATTTTTTCATAGTCTTATGTGATCGTTTATTTACATTAACTGGCCCCAACACTATTTTATATCTCAAAAATTAGGTTTGAACGCTTCTGAATATATTTTTTTTTACAGGAAAAAATATGATTTACCTGTTTAAATTTTTATGGTTTCTGTATTTTAGGAGTCGAAGCTGCTCGCGTCCGTAGGTTTACCCTAGTTTCCTTACACGTGACTCCTAGGTGGTGCTAAACGAGCAGCAGCGAGGTGGTAGGGCGTCGGTGCCCGTCTGGATCGCGACCACATTGCATGGGTGTAAAGCCCGTCATAGTGACCAGTTCCGGCTTGTCGCGTTTCGGGATCAGCTTGGGTATATCCAGTAGCTCATATACCTAGAGACCTTCAGTCGTGGTATATGTGGGCCGACATGACGATGTAGACTATCAATGGATTTTCATCCTTTGATAGTCGCTTTCGTTTTTGGACTACACCGTATTTACCATCAGGTACTCTGTAGTCACTATGTCGAGACAGTGTTTTCTTCGCTCCTAATAGTTGCATCGTGATGTTATATAGCCTAAAGCCTTCCTCAATAATAAATCTATTCAACACAATAGAATTTTTCAATTCGAACCAGTAAGTAGTTCCTGAGATTAGCGCGTTCAAACAAACAAACTCTTCAGCTTTATAATATTAGTATAGATGTGAATGTATTCATCTATGCGTTAACAATTGGAGGATGATGCCATCAGAGTATTTATCAACAGATTCACTCCTCACAACGGAGTGACGTTGCGTCTCTATGGGACTGTTATTAAGGCGTGAACGCATAGCTGTATGGTAACGTAACGGACATCTGGTGCAACAATTGCACTGAAGTAGGCCAGTGCTAGTCTTGCGATGCGAAATAGGTCAACGCCTACTACCAGTAGCATCGCATGAGAATTTCGTCCACAATTCTAGCAACTTATGAACTACGTCTGTTACAGAGGTATGACAGAAATATCTAAATGTATATAACTCAAAGGTGACTGACTGGCTGACTGAGATAGTGATCTATCAACGCACAGCCGAAACCACTGGACGGATCGGGCTGAAATTTGGCATGCAGGTAGATGTTATGACGTAGGCATCCACTAACAAAATACTTTAGTAAATTCCACCCCCAAGGGGATAAAATAGGGGATGAAAGTTTGTATAAATCTTCTCAGATATTCGACTATAATATAATATAATATAATATAATATAATATAATAGCTTGATAGTTTTAGCGCCTAATGACAGATTAGGCCCTAATTTTTTACACACGCTAAACAAAAGTAAAACCACAAAAACTATATCTAATTAATTATAATACTTCTTAACGCGAGCGAAGCCGCGGGCAAAATCTAGTAGATTTGATAAAATGTTAAGGGTTGAGATTTATTGTCGTTTCACTGCTTAGACTTTACTAAAACATAAGAAATTATAATAATTCATATCACAGTACATAAGTTACTGATTTTCTCAACTAGGATTAGGCTCTGCAAATACTCAAGTTCCTATTAAATATTATATATAACTACGAATATATTTAAGTACCAATTAATATTCAGTTTTTGTCAAACACGATCTAATTTCCTGAGCAAAGTGTAAGCAAATTCAAAAACCATCTATTACAAAGTCACAGCCTTATACGTACAGATTAACTATAGTATTTAATGGCTTGGTATTGACTATTATTTAAAACAAGTGCAAACATTGTTTGAAATTAAAAAAATGTATTACATAAATATTTATTAAAGTAAAAAGATTTTTTTTATGTGACTGCGGTGGCCTAGTGGATAATAGACCGGTTTCCATGTGCAGCAACCTGAATGGTCTTAGGTTAAAATCCTGGCGCATACCTCTGGGTTTTTCTAGATTACGTACGGATCGAGGCACCACATGCTCAGAGAAAAATTTGAATAAAACTTAAGTATTTTACAGCCGAATTAAGTTGACATTAATTAAGTAACATATTTTTTTAATATTCACTCATAATTTCGAACATGAAGCTAATGAAAATGAAAGTTTTAGAAAAGAAAATAATGCCGGGAGATTACTACTAGCCTTCCAAGACACTGGCTACCTGCATAGAATTGGATCTCCTTGTAATAAGGATTAATATAATGCCGGGCAGTAGACTTGAGGGAGTCTGCTGCCCGGATGAGAGAGAGGCGGTGCACGGTGTCCGGCGCGCTGCCTAAGAGATAGGTATTGGAAGGGTGGGCTCTTTACTTCTACCCCTCCCAGAGAGGCAGCCTCGACAAGGCATTTCGCTCTCCGGGCGCCTGGATGAATTTGGTTTTCTATGCTCGGGTGGAGCGATTAGAGGGACTCCCTGGGGGTTTTTAGTCGCTAGAAGTCTGACACACCGGGGTCGCTGCCCTCATAGCGGCCCTGATGGTCCTATGTAGGATATTCCCCCAGGACACCAAAAAAAAAGGATTAATATGATATAATGTGGGCCTTTAATGGATCACTTTAATCGTATGTAATATTTGTCGTTTGCTGTTGTAATATCTGTGTAAGCTACGTCTTTACATCTCAGCCTTAACTCAATAATATAGATACAACAACTTTGTCTAGACGACAGATGAAGATAACATAATTATCTCATCGCGTAAATTGGATTACAATCCATCTCGGCTATATTATCGTCGGGTTAACAAATCTCAAATTAATGTCCACTGAGCATTTCATTACGACATACTACAATAGACGTAAACACCCTTGGCTGGTTTACACTTTCCTGCGGCGAATTGATTACAGGACGCGCATTACCTATTAATTCGCTAAAGTAGCCACCTTGGGGTTTTTAGCTGGTACTACGAGAATTTACCCAAAGTAAAAAATAATAATAATGCGCGACAAGGTTAGGCGTTTTTGTACAAATGTGAAAATTATCACCCTGTATATATTAGATATATTAATTTGTTGTAAACTAAATATTTAATAATATTATTATAATATAACAATCAATGATTAATATAATGTAATTTCTTTTATATATATTACAGTATTCTGAGAAATACATACAAAGAAAGAAACCGTTTTTTTTTGATCGGGCCTATATCTTGATAGCCGGGATAGTCCTTCCCAACTAAACTGGGTGAGCTAAGAAACCGTATAGTCGGCTTTAGTGATTAGTTGGCGACTAGTCAAAACACCATTAGTGTTTACACTAGGAGTTTTGTTTTACTGAGGTTTTCATCATCATAGTTTTAGCCCACTGCTGAACAAAGACCACTCTTAAAGTTCGCCACTTATTTCTGTTCTTGGCTGTGCACATTCAGTAAAATCCAGCTACCTTTCGCAAGTTGTCTATCCATCTAGCCTCTAGGTATCCGACTACGCTACTGTTACACTTGCTAAGACGTGGTCTCTACTGACTGACTGAACCTAAGCCTTGGAATCTGGTCACGATGCCTCCGTATATTACAGGGTTTAGACAAAGTATGATTTGATTCGCGATAAGTTTATTATGTATGTGGAAAATGTATAGAATTGGCATAACGTGAAGATTTGATATTCCGAAAGCTCAATCAATCTCGCTATTGCTTATCGAATGTTACTTTGTCCTCAGTTGTAGAAACTCTCCAAACATCTTTTTAATTTCGTAATGCAACATAAATAATATGTATCACTTAATATTTGTTCTCGAATTTACGAATGACGTTATGAAACGTCGACCCATGTAATTACAACGCCCATTTCACACTCGACAAGTGACATTTTCCATAAAATAATACAAGTAGGCGAGTGTGAGAGTGCGGGGGCGGTGACGTCACTTAGCCCATAAAATTTGTCTAGACGCCTATGACGTCACGGCACACGATTTCATTTATTTTGTACTTATCAATACATATAATAAAATCGTAGCAACGTCACTGTACATGAAATACATCGAATAGACTCTTTAGATTAAAAATAATATTCTAAATTCTATAAAACAACATGATTAGTTTTTTTTATACTTCGTAACCAGGAAAGGATTAATGATGAAATTATCACATAAAAACGTAAAGTTTGAATGTGACTGGAAGTAAGAGGCGAGGCCGACCAAGACTTACCCAAACAAACCAAATAAAAAGAGTTTTGATGGAGGAGAAAGATGTTTGCAAGAATAGAGAGAAGTGATTTTCCTTTCTCTCTGCGAACTTCAATAGGAATTCGGCGTGATGATATATAGATTTTGACAATTTTCGTAAAGTATCCAGGTTGTCATCTAAAGTAATCTAAACTAATGAATGAGTTTAATTGAAACTTGGTATTTGTTTCTACATACCGTTTATTAAAGTTATGGTTGTAAAATATTACGCTATAACTTATCTAGCATGGGTACTAAGCAATTAAAAAACATAGTTTTACATAAACCTGTACATTTCTTGATGAGCTTGCTTTACACATATACTGCCGGTTATGATTAATGTGTATTGTACTCTGTTATAGAGTATAATACTAGCTCGACACGGCTGAGCACCTCAGTGTTCGCACTCTCGCCCCATTTAGTTGTGAAGGTCTATCCCGGCCATTACCGTAATGTCAAGTCCGAAAAAACATCTAGCTCGACAATTGTTCAGTATGCAATGCAACTGTCTTTTTTCACTCACAGCTCTTTTGAAGAAAGTTGCAAGTGCACAATAATTTAAAGTTACACGAGACATTCAAAAAAGTAACGTTTAGATCACAAAAGTAACGCACTGTAATCTCTCTAATTTTTTTCATCGAGTAATTGCTATTTAAACATTAGTAATATGCCTATATTTCTTTTTTTTTTTTTTTTTCTTTATGCCGTGGTGGCTGCCGGCAGAATAGAATAGCACCCCCCTCTTCTTGCTGAGGTGTCGTAAAAGGCGACTAAGGTATCTCTTGAACACCGCAATTCAACCAGGTGTTTAGAGAAGGGAAAACTCGACCAAACCTGCATCCAGCATCCTCCCGATCGTACTGGTTCTCCTTTCCATCGGGCTTGAGGGAGCTCGGACGAGAGAGTGCTTTTCTGGTTGCGCGTCCAGTTATGCATTTAAATATCTCCTGCGCAATTGACTGTTTCCGAAAACTGGACCTCGAATTTCTTAACCGGTGTTGAAACAGTCGCCGTGGCCGAAACCGGCTAGGACATCATCATATATCATATTTCTTTACAAAACTAGATATTGAAAGGATAAAAATAGTTTCCACTTAGAAAAAATATTTTGCAAAACTGTTATGTTTAATAGTATTTAATTTGAGTTTTAAACTAACCTCTTGTCTGAATAATCAAAGAGAAAGTAACGTGAATTTAATTATGAGTAAAATAACATGAAGGTAACGCCACAGGGCTTAAAGTAACACAAAATGTTACGAGATTTACATTCTGGCTACCCTACTCGTGATACTGAATCAGTGAACTCATCCTCAAAAGAAATAGTGATGTGACACTTGCGGTTTTTTAGGTCTTGCCCGACACTAAACTACAAAGATTCATGTTAAAATATAGATTACAAGCAAACTAACGCGTAGTGCTTAGTTGAGAAATGTCCTCATTGACATAATATTAGAGCTTAAACTAGCGAAGCTAAAAACATGAAATTTGGACGTAGGGCTATTTCTACGACATTAGCATCCACTAAGGGCGTTTTTTTTTTACTTTTCCATCCTCGAGAGGATAAAATAAGGGATGAAAACTGCCGATTTTGAGTGCGAATCGGACATGAGCGAAGCAAGCCGTATCCACTAGTACAGATATAAATTATCAATAGTAATCGAAGTGAGCCGTTTCACGTTCTTTAGAATCACGTGCGTGTGCTCTTCCGGATCATGATTGTGAAAGTTTATCATCACGATCGAGTACAAGTCGTAAATTATATCTCCGCACTCGTCACTTTACAATCCTTTCCTCTATAGTATTTATCGTCACGTCCTATCGATTGAGATAAGTAGAAAAAATAGAATACCTATCCATACAAGTTATTGGTCCCTTTAATCTGCACAATACGATTGTAATTATAGTAGGTATTTCAATAAATAGTCATTGCATATATGAATTTCAACGAAATTGCATGCTATTTCGTACAGTTACGACATGCATCTGTTGTTTTTTTTTTAATTCTTATCAAAAATTGTTTGTTTTATGAAGTATTTTGTATTGCTTAAGTTAGACTGAACATTAATAAAAATTCTAATTTGAAGTTAGTTTAGTTCTGTAAAATTTAAACTTATGTATGCTTAGTTGTGGACCGTCTTTTTTTGTTGATATACATAAAAAAATGTGTGATCATAAGTTACAATAGAACCAGAAGTCAAAATCTAAAACAAATGTGTGTTTTATATGGCATTTGTTACTATTTCCAACTAAAATAAGTCCAATTTTTATGTTTTAAAATCCAGTCAACAACATTGTGTGTTTTGTGATAATACTTTAACCTACATAATGTTAATTCTCATCCAATTAAAAATATAAATTTAGAATAACTATATTTTGAACGTTTCCGGATATAATAATATTAGACAATGTGTGAATAGAATACGGACACAATAGTATGTAAGAGACGAGAAAATTTCTAAAGGTCGGTTGGTTTGCTGGTGTGTGACTATGATGTCAAACTATCAAACCGATTCTTATCAAACACGCAATAGTATTACATACAAGAAACGTGGGATGCAGGCGTGAGTGTTTCAATAATCCCATCGATAAAGTCAAAGATACATGAGTAATAGATATAACACCAAAGCATCATAACGTACCAACACAAAACTGTTATGACTCAGATATTCATGTTCCAAAAAAAAAAACAAGTTGATTTTACGATAATCGAATTAAAAAATATATATGTTAATGTATGATTTATAATAATTATTGGAGTTTCGGAAGTAAGCACATTGTAAGTGTTAAAGATGGTAAAACTGTGATTAATTGTTCGGCTTTATTATAAGAAAACCAAAACCCACATTATTATATGGGTTTTAATTTTAACAAAGGTTTAATCAGTGGCAAATGTCCATTGTCACAATAAAACTTAGCTTATTTCTTATATAAAAAACTTGCACTATATCAAATACTTGTTTATTTAAGTCTTTGTATAGTTAAAACCTGTTTTTTTAGGGCTGATTATATTATATTTATTTTAGAAAAACATTATGATATGAAAATTGATATTATTTAAGTAACCGCTTAAAGAAAAATCTAATATGTTTAAGCAAATAATAATTTTACTATGAACTGAAATTAACAGCATTTACAAAAATTAAATTCACTCTCATCGTGTTTTATTAATATTAACACACGAGAATTGTTAATAAAAAGAATAATGTTTACTAAGTAAGCGCGTTCAGTGGCCAGCTTTTGCCACACATTTTCTAGATAAGCCTGGTATAGAATTAGCCAATATTAAAGAAAAAATGTAAGTAATCGTAATGTACATACGTAATTATAATTGCTAATGCCGTTATGTGTATACATAACTTAGAATATTTTAAGGCTTAATGGATCACCGCACGTGTTCCACTTTATTCTAAATGCTTAAATATTATCTATTCGGATTTAAGCATATATTACACATAATAATCTCACGAACATTATAAAGGAACCTTTAAGTTATTAGGTTAGGCTTAGATATTATATATATTGCAACTATTCGTGTATTTATACCGTATCAAAATTGCGTTAAATTTTCTACATTTAAGTTGAAATCAAATTACTCTTCTTTATTATAAAAACGTTCGTAAGTACAAAAAACTGTTATAACTTTCCTTTATTAGAATGTGTTTATTATTATGAAAAGAACGTTTTTATTTTCTTTTAGATATAGAAAATAAAATCTTTTGTAATAATATTTTGAAAACGCCATTGAAGATAGTAATAAATACAATCTTTGTCTTGTAACCCGATCTGCTGATTGTATAGCGCAGGCATTGCTTAGAGACATCTACTTGCTGCGGCGAATTGATTACGGAACCCGCAGTCCGCACTAATTCGCAGAGTTCGCCTTGGGGTTTTTAGCTGGTACGAGTGGCATACCCCGGTTGCTACTCCCCTTGCGCGGCCGGGACAGTCCTATGAGGATTTTTCACAAGTAAAAAAAAGGGATATCTACTTGCGGGAACTTACATACCAAGGGGTGAAAGGCTCTTTGGCTTAAGGGACATTTTTTGGTGATCATGTAATATATATATTTTCGGAATTGGTAAAAACGCTGATTCCGAAAATGTGTATTACAGAATATCACCACAAAATGTCGCTAAATAGCCTTTCACCGCTCGATATAATAACGACAAAAAATATTATTACTAAAATCTTCATTAAATGTCTATTTTCTTTATTAATAGCTCTATGAAGTGACTATTTATAGCCTTCACGTTCCATTAATAAATAATCGTGGTCCATTTTTAACGCCCCAATACAATTTTCCAGCTGTGTGCCTTAGTAACCCGATATGAAGACTACACAAGACTACGCTGGCATAGTAATAAATATATTTATATACATAAAGCCTACGCTAAAACACAGTAACGAGTTCCTGAGCGTAAAATTACTTTTGAAAGTCAATGTACACTTGTCTTCAAAATTATTAAAGTTTATTAATTTTTATTTACGCACATATTTTATACTTATATGCATTTTTTGTACATTTTCAATGAGATTAATTTAAATCAAACATTTAAGTGATTATGCATTTACAAGGCAGCAGCAATTAATAAGCGATAAGGAGTGGAATATGCTTCCAGCGGCCATATTTCCGCGAATTTATAACCTGCGATTCTTTAAGAGAAGATTGAATAGGCATTTCTTGGGCGGACGCAGTTCATCATCGGACTCATTTCATCTTCCACCAGGCGTGATAGAGGACAAGCATTAGCCTATAAATAATTTTAAAAAAAGTAAGGCGCAAACAAATAAAAATTTCAAATAATGGTGATGATAATATTAGAACTGTATTGATATTTTTTATATCTTCTCTGAAATTACGGTATATGTATATATACTTGAAATATCATATTGTTAACGTATGATTTACAACGTGTTATTCTAGAATAATACATTTTAATTGCAGTTAATGATATTTATGCGTTAACCGGTTAACTTGTTTGTTTACAAAATAACCGATATTCGTGTTTAGCGGCAATAATAGTGATTACTTAATTCAAGTTTTTAAATTTATAATAAGGGGTGTCTCAGAATGTTTTTCGTTTTTGAATTGACCAATACGCGCCGATCGCTGGTAGCAGGGGGAGGGGAGTGGTCTCAAACGCTTGGCCGGCTTGTTAAGTTTAGTAGCCATGAATCGTTTCACGGGACCGCAGCGCGCGTTTTGCGTGCGAGCGTTTTATAAAAACAACGATTCCTACACTATTGTTCGTCGTCTCTACAGGACACATTTTAATTTAACAAGCTTAAAACATGTGCCAAGTGCCAATTTAATTAAACATTGGGTGTGCAAGTTTGAAGAGACTGGGAATACAATGCCGGACAAATCATCTGGGCGCAAAAGGACATCAAGGGCGAGCACGAACGTCGACCGCGTTCGCCAGTCTGTTATGGACGACCCACGACAGTCGTTGAGATTGCGCGCAGCTTCTCTGAATTTGAACAAATCTACGGTTTATCGCATTATTTCGAAAGATTTGCATTTTCACCGATATAAAATTATTATTGTTCAAGAAATGAAGCCTGATGATCCTGATAAACGAGTCGAATTCTGCAGGACAATGAAAAACCGTTTTAGGAGTTTCAATAACATCTGGTTCTCCGACGAATCGAATTTTCACATCAACGGTCACGTGAATAAACAAAATTGCAGATACTGGGCTACCGAGAATCCGCTAGAACTGCATCAGAAGCCCTTGTACTCACCAAAAGTGGTTGTTTGGGCTGCCATATCAAGTCAAGGAATTATCGGTCCTTATTTTTTTGAGGATAACCGAGGTCGAACTCAGACCGTTAATTCTGATCGATATTGCCATATGATCTGGACTTTTTTGGCTACAGAAATGCAAAACCAGTCTGGCTACAACCGCAACACCTTTTTCCAGCAAGATGGGGCCACTTCTCATGTAACAAATGACTCATTAGCTGCTCTTCACGATTTATTCCCCGGAAGAGTGATAAGCCGCCGAGGAGACTTAAACTGGCCACCGAGGAGTCCTGATTTAACGCCTGCTGATTTTTTCTTATGGGGCTACCTAAAAAGTAAAGTTTACAATCCATTGCCACCAAACCTGAACGTTTTGAAGCAAAGAATCACTGAAGAAATTAACGCTATTCCAAGAGCAATGCTCCAGCGAGTGATTGAAAATTTTAGCTCCAGGCTAAATGAGTGTGAACAAGTAAATGGTGAACATTTGCAAACGGTTGTTTTTCATAAATAAACTTCAAGATCTGCTCTTTAATTTAACAATAAATAAAACAAGTTTTAATGGATAATGTTGTTTTTTATTTAACATCAAAAAATGAAAAACATTCTGAGACACCCTTTACTTCGATATTAGCTTGATTGAGTATTAAATAAGTTGACTATGTAAGCCCTTTTTTTCTATATCTTAACTGAATCGTGTTAAACTTGTTTGGTGGAAAATGGCATAGCCAGACAACTATACTAATAGTCTACCGATGTATTAAACGTTTTGTGAGATATTTTAAATAAACGTTTAAATCACAGCCAACAAGACTGATATAGAATTATTTTTTCAGAAGAAAATACTTTTACATAGGTGATATGTATCACGTTTGAAGTTATATATTTAAAGATGCTTAGTTATTTTTGAAAAATAAAAAAAAGTTCTAATATTGATGTACATTGATGTGTCAAACTAATTACTTTTTACTATGCATATTGATTTATCGCATAACAATGGAAAGAAAATGCTTTGACACACATCTGTCTAGTTCCGGAAGTAATTTTGTTTATGATTGCATGATTTTACTACAATTACGATAATAATCGTGAAGTATGATATTTTCTGACACATTTGAAAAAAAAAAGTATATTTATAGTTTTTTTTTACACTGACACGGCACAGTGACTGTACCAAACCTGATGGTAAGCATGTTGCAGTCCAAAAAAACGCCAACGACTATCGAAAGGTAAGAAAAAATCCACCGGTAGTCGCAGCGATCATGCCGGCCTGCACAAATATCTCTTCACGTTACGCTTTAAGGATCCCATATCATAGGATGGTGGGAACACGCTCGCCGGAAGACCATTCCACAGCCCAACGACACGGCAAAAGAAGGTGTTAGAGAACCTCCTAGTCTTAGCCGGGATGTGAGATACCGTATAGCTGTGACACCGCAAACCCGCGCGCGTGGTTCTATTCAGGAAAGGAGAGGGTGGAACAAGGTTAAACAACTCTTCAGAACACTCGCCATAATACAGACGGTAGAAAACACTTAATGAGGCAACATCTCTACGCAATTGGAGCGATTCAAGATGTTCAGAAAAGTCTGGATCGTTCACTATGCGGACAGCCCTACGCTGCAACCTATCCAGGGCATCAAGCAAGTACTGGGCAGAACCATCCCAGAGATGCGAACAGTATTTCATACAAGACCTGACCTGGGCCTTATACAATAGAAAGTAATAGTGGGGTATTTCCACTTTTGTTATGAAATACATTTTGTTATAAATGTTCGCAATAATTTTAATGGATATTTATAACCAAAATATTATTTTTTTACATTATCCTATTAGGCACCTTTACGTGCATTACTTTATTTAATATACAACGTTATAGCAAATTGTTAAGAGAAATTATTTCTTGTTTTGTAAAAGACCAAGTAAATTTTAATAGGCTACTTTATAATCTTGTTTATATTATAATGAAAAAGGAAAATTAATTTACCACTGCTACGTAAAGCAAAAGTTACTGAGAAAGCCGGCAATACATTATTATTATTATTTCAAGTTAATTATTCAAACTACTGTTACCACTTGTGCTCGCAAGTATATCTTGTAAAGTGTGACGTCACGGGCGCCATGCCGCTACATCCCAGCCGACCGTGCCTTTCGTCTCCGTTGCTCCCACGCGTACTGTACTCGGTTTACCATTTTTCCAATTTTCCGCATTTCCTACACCGCCTGCGCCCATCTAGATAGGGCGCGTGTGTAACTGGCAAATTGGATTTCACTTCTATTTGTCAGGTCATCCTACTTTTTGTAGTAAAAAGATAAATGTGATAAAAAAAATATTTAAAAAAAAATCATCACTTCTGTGATCATATATCACTCCTGTTGTCATACCTGTTAATAAATGGGGCGATGATCACAGACAAGAAAAATTTATATTTTGCAGTTTTTTTTTAATTCAACTTCAAACTTGTTATTGCATGAGCAACGTTTAACTGACATGAAAATAATTCCACGCTAAATTATTTTACAGTTTTATTGGAACCTTAGCTTAAGCACAGCTTTAACAGAGATAATACACGGCCTTTTACACCGTGAAAATTTAAAGAAATATGTTTGTTATTAAAATCTCAACAATTCTATTTCACTATAACGTCGGTGCGTCAAAGATACTGGTATGTTAATGTTGTATTGGAACGACATAAGCTTTTATGGATCACAAATAATACTTCAAGTTATTTAAAATAAATATATATCCCTGAAAATCAAAATTATAATGTTTATACGTATGTATAATCAAGAATAAATTACTGTACACTTTATTAAATTTAATCTTCTTTGAGTACCAGGAATAACATTCAATTTGAAATAAATATAACATACAAACAACAGTCATATAATAGTCTTTAATCCTGAGAAATTCCACTTTACGTTTCATACAAGGTGTCTCAAAAGAAAGTTCACATTTAAATCTTTTTTTAAAAGAAAAGTCTTGGCTTTATTGAAAAAATGTTTATTTTATATTGAAGTACACTGTTTGGGAATTTATTTTTTAAAAATAACATCGTCCAAATGTAAACCGTTGCGCTCTCGGCATTCATTTAGTCGGGCACTAAAATTGCCTATGACAGCTCGGCAGGTAGTCTCCGTGATGGCTGCCATTTCATGACGGATATTTTCTTTTAATTGTGCCAGGGAAGTCGGTTTATTAGCGTAAACTTTTGATTTGACATAACCCCACAGGAAAAAATCCATAGGCGTTAAATCGGGACTCCGTGGAGGCCAATTTATGTCACCTCGCCTGGAGATTAATTTGTTCGGAAAAATTTCTCGAACTCGAGGCAAAGATCTGTTGGACGTGTGTGAAGTTGCTCCATCCTGCTGGAACCATGTTCTTTGGTTGTAACCAGGAAAGTTTTGCAGTTGGGGTACGAAAAACTCGTCTAACATCTCCACATAACGCTCTGAATTCACTGTGAGTGTGCGTCGCCTTCCATCTTCAAAAAAGTAAGGGCCGATAATTCCACGCGCCGACATCGCTGCCCATACGGTGACTTTGGGTGAATGTAGCGGTTTCTGATGTTTTTGTTTTGGGTTGGTTGCACTCCAGTAACGACAATTTTGCTTGTTTACATGCCCATTCAGGTGAAAATGGGCTTCATCGGAAAACAAGATGTTGGTGAACGTTGGAAAGCGCTCAATCATCTGATTTACAAAGGCAAGCCTCTGACCAGCATCTTGAGGCTTCAGTTCTTGCACTAACTGAATTTTGTACGGGTGCAGCTTTAAATCTTTGTGTAAAATGCGGCATAATGAAGATCTGTGCACATTTAAAGCAACAGCACGCTTCCGAATCGAGAGTTTTGGATCATCTCGAATAGACTGAGTAACACTGTCCACGTTTTCGGCTGTTCTTGATGTTCTTGGCCACCCAGATTTTGGTTTCTCCAGAGTTGACCCAGTCTCTTCAAACTTCTCAACCCATTTTGCAATGAGTCGAGTGCTAGGCGCATCATTTAAGTGACGAATATGTCGAATACTGCAGAATTTTCTACCCGCTACAGTCGCCGAATTACCGTTTTTGTAAAACTCACGTACGCACAACGCACGGTCCGCACCAGAGAAACGCTCCATAGCGACTAAATTCCCAAGAGCCAGACTACCGACTGACATACCCCCCGCGCCCCTCAGAATAGTTGCTTTCGCGTAATAAGATAAGCAAATGTGAACTTACTTTTGAGACACCTTGTATAACAGGACAGAAAAGTTTGGCGATAGTGAGTCGATCTTGGGATATATTGGCCGACATCTTGATCTTGTCAACTACATGATTCATATTTAATTTGACCTTTTTTTTACCACGGGGGAACCTATTATTGGCCGTCAGGGGACGATGAGGGTCACCCCCCGGTGTGTCAGAGTCGCACCGACTAAAACCCCCGGGGTGTTCCTTGTTCCGTTTGCCGGGGCCAAACGCAAGGCTGTGCCAGCATCCTCAGTACCCAGCGATATTTAATTTGATCCTTAATTAACTAGCATAAATACCTTAATAATTTTTTATTTCGAAATAACTAGGGTGAAAGGCAGCATTAGTAACTAAAACTTCAGTTTGTAAAAACCAATAAAAATATTATTTTGGATGTAGGATTTTTCACTAACTTTTTTTTGAGAAGTAGCCTACACTAAACCTGTGATAAATTTACGCCATGATACACCCTAGTCACCAACACTACAAAGCTGTATCATACTTTCTTTTTTTCAATAGGACATTATTCTGTTGGCCTGGTAGAGCCTTTTACTTTACCGGACGATGGGTTATGGGTTTGGTGGCAATGCAACGGCCCCCAGTGGGTACGATGCACGATTTGGGCGCTTAACCAAGGAAATTACCAACGGTGATCTACTAGCATTTTAGAAGCTACTGCTTTGAGTAGAAATGCCAAAAGAAACTCAAAGCTACGCGCAAGTGGGACTGCGCCTTGGAGCGTAAACATACAGCTTAGCGACAGTTGACTGAGCTATCTTTCATCGCCGTTGTTAGCCTCGCCAGTGTCGTGAAATGAATCTAGTGCGAGTATGTATCTCTCTGTTTTTTGAAACTGCGACTGCTAAAGTTGAGCCAATTGTATGATTGGGATCCAACAAGTCAAGATGCAGGCGGTGAGTTGCGCACGTGAGGTTGCCAAACGCTGTGTAATTTCTCACGCTCAATTTACAACTATCCAGTTTATGATGCTCACACATTCAACCCTATTATCATTCATTTACCTACAGATCCAATCCTTTATGGTTTAACAATTTTGATATATGTAGATCGCCCGAAGTTCAAGAGACCACCCTTGATTTAGACAGTCGCCATTGGTATTAAATTTTGCAGTGCTACAATAAAACAATTAAGAAATGGTTTATGAACCTGATGATAAAGCACTTAATGGATTACTTTTACATGTGTTAGTATTTATTTACATAATATGTTTATCTAGTGATTATTATGACGTCATGCAAGCTTGTAACCTATATTGTGGATTATTTTTGGTATAAGTCTCTAGATAATATATTGTTGTTGCACAAAATTCAAACAAAAAATGCTTAGTTAATTGTAACACACTTTTAGCACAATGCACCAAATAATTCTGACGTCGGACGCGCTAGTGATTTTGGGTAAGATTTGCGCATGTGTATGCCTGATGCTTCTATGCTTTCTTTGAGTTGAATAATTTGGGTGACGCGAGCAATTTCAATCTTTTTTCTATAAATATCGTTATGAATTTTTGATCACTGTAATATTACAAGTGAAAAACTATTTTTACCAAAATCAGTTCAAACAGTTTATTCTCATTAAGATACAAATCACTTACATGAGAACATTTTGTTTAAAAACTATCTGGAACAGTAAAATACTAAGAGCTCACTTGACAAATACAGAACCATATTTGTTAGTATTTATCTTTAATATATTGTATTAATTTAGTTCTGTATATGCCAAGCGAGCCCGCGTTTCTAATGCAGAAGGCTAGCGCGTTGTAGAGTTGTGCTCCCTCAAAAGTGATATTCCGTTTTTCATAATTAGTCCGTGGTTTAAGAAGCACAAGCAAACTTGCTCGGCGAGTACTGCGCGCTTTATCAAAAGAGTCTTTTTATAAAAAATAAATTTAGATTGATTTTATTATCAATAATTTTTTAATAATGAAAATACTGCCTACATTGTAATTCAATCAAATAAAACACAAAATTAAACATAATATTAAATTTCGCTCAAATATTCATTTTTCTATTATTTCACTACGTTATTATAGCGTTTTATCTTTTCCACGCTTAACATTTCCATCGTGGTTGGTGTCCATGGTAATATTTAGTGGTGGGTTTCAACACATGTGCCACGTGATTTCACTGTTTCACGTGATTTCACCGTGATGTGTAAAATGTTTCTAGAATATTGTTTATATTACCGCACACGTAGGTACACATTTACAGTAAGCAATTTCTAATAATGCAAAGATAAGCAAAATTATCAACTCGCACGTACTATTTTTATAATATAATTGCATATAAAGCCAGATAAGTATAGCGTTTTGATAATAAAAACGTCTGCCAGGAAGGAAGCGCCGCTATCAACGGAAATTTAGCTCAACATTTATTAAGATAAACTTATTAGAATCATTATGCTAAGACCTTAAAAGAAATTATATTACACGAAGCAATAATAATCTATCTGCATAATGTATCTATTTTGGGGTGAGCAGAGTTATATTAATGGTTGTATTCACTTTGCGCTTGTTTATTGTGCCCAACGTGGCCTGTAGCGCAGCCAATCGCTGTTTTCACACATGATATTTTTAATAGAAGGGTTTCATATATAGATAATTTGTGTCCAAGTCCGTTTTAAAAGAGAAAAAATCCAGAGGTACGTGCTGCTGAGATTTGGACGTACGACTATTCGTTTGAGCGGGCATAAATATAAATTCCCTATCCATTAGAATACCTAAACACCATAGTTTAAATAATCTTGAAACTAGTTTTTGTCCGCGACTGTGTCTGCCTGGAATTAGCATTTTCACTAGCCTATTTTTTGTTCTCTTTTGCTTTCAACTTTCTTAAACTTAAATCGAATTTATTAAATTAGTGTGGACTACATAAAATGCGGTAAAACGAGTAACTGAAATACAATAAAATAAATAAAGTTAAAAACAATTGTTGGTACAAAATTATAGTTAATTTTTATTCCACATGATTTAATATAATAACGGTAGTGCGTACGTTACGTAAGTCGATCGATTGAATGCATAAGTAAATCGAATTATCACATTGAATACAATGATTGAATATATTCGTATCGTTTACAAAGCATATCACGTCCGTAACCAATCGCAGGACATTTATTATTAAATTTTACTGCTGACTTTAAAATATGGACGTTATTTATTATACCCTAAATAAGATTTCATTCTGACTCAGTATTGTGAAAGCATCACATCTGATGGAAAGCATCAATACCGAGAGGCGGGCACCTGTTTCTGGTATTCGCCGTAGTCATGCCAACTTACACAAATATAGTCTTGACGCATCGTGTAAAGAATCCGATATCATAATATAGAGGGGTGAAAGGCTATTTGGTTTAAGCGTCATTTTTTGGTGATATAGTAATATATATGTCGGAGTGAGAGCGTTTAAATTGTTATTAATTGAAACGTCAGGTTTAGTGCCTGGATGGAATCAGAGATGGCGTTGTAATCGTAATCAACTATTCGATTTAATACAAAATTGAATTATGAAATTGGCAGCACTGAATTAAGGAGAGTTGGTCGGGATTAGTCATTTTCGAAGGCATTCATATTTGGACGGTCGCAACGATCGGACGCATCTCAGAGATCGTTTCCTTTCTACATTGAGTGATGAAGACAGGGCACGTGGCGCCCTGACAGGCCGTATTCCGTCATATATATATTCGGAATCAGCGTTTTTACCGATTCCAAATATATATTACTACATCACCAAAAAATGTAGCGTAAACCAAATAGCCTTTCACCCATCGATATGATGGGCAATCGCTGGCCGAAAGGGTATTTCACAATTCAATGACTCGACAATTGTAAGAGGAAACTAATAACGCTGAGATTTATAAACGTTACTTTGACTTTGCTTACATTATACTCACTAAGCGTTTTTGACCGTCTGTATCAGAGCGAGTGTTCTGAAGAGTAATTTAATTTTAAAAATTTCTACCACCCTCTCCCTTCCTTAATAGAACCACGCGCCCGGGTTTATGGTGTCACAGCTGTACGGTGTATCACATCAAGGCTAGGACTAAGAAGTTTTCTAACAGTTACTATTGCCGTGTCGTTGGGGTCGATTAGCATGAAGAGATATTTATGCAGGCCGGCATGATCGCTGCAAATATCTATAGGCTTTTTTTAACTATTGGTAGTGGTTGTCGTTGTCGATGTCAGACGTGGTTTGATCAATAAGGCGAGAGCGGTGCGCGATGTGTTCCCACGCACCGCTTCAAGACAACGAAGGTGAATAAACGTTGTATAGTGGCCTTCCATTAGGCCAGACGTCCCGGGTGCTGAGGAAGCTGACACAGCCTTGCCCTTTGGCCCCAGCAGACGGGAGAAAGAATACCCCGGGGGTTTTAGTCGCTGCGAGTCCGACACACCGGGGGCCGGCCTTCATCGCCCCTTGACGGCCCATAACGGGTTTCTCCCGGGTTACAAAAAAAGGCGTGGTTTGATCACTGAGCCAAATCAGGATAAAAAAAAATTTGAATGACAAAATTACTTACACACATATTAAACCGATTAGCCATTATGATATTTTAAAGAATACTTAGAATAATATTTCTTTTGGTAGCTACCTGTGAGTTTTCTACGATACTTTTTTAATGTAAGCCCTCAGACATACGGATTCAAAGGTAAAGTACAGGAAAAAGTGACGCAAGGAATGTAATTGCTCAATTATCATGTCGGCCCGGTTACTCGATATCTAGTGCAGATAACATGTACTACACACAACGCACTTGTCAGTGTACCCGCTGGCCCAGATTTACTCAGCGCTGTGCCACTGACCGTCTGATCGAAAGCTATGTATACACTGTTGCTTATACGCATAGAGCGGTAAACGCACTGCGTCGATCTGAATCCGAGAAAATACGGACTGAAAACAGTTGTCGCTTTACGCTCTTTCTCCGATCTCAATTCCGTCAAAATATAAATCTAGGAAATCACGTAATTTGAGAACAAAACAATGTATTTGTGAAATATATTATAAAAATATTTTTATAAATTCTTAATTCACTGTATCGATATATAATTACTGATGTAAAAAGACCTATAAAATATTTATTTATATACTAGCTGTCCCGGCAGACCCTGTTCTGCCCTATTTCTCTAAAATAAAGTCACATTGTTTTTTTTAATGTTAATAGCTTCCCCGTCCGATTTTATTCCGCCAAAACCCATTGGCCTGTCGGCTGTTTTTTTTAAATTGTTTAAAAGAACCTGGCCTTAATGCTAAATGTATAAAAATTGACAAATATTGACATTAATATTTATACGTCACTCAATTGTTTTGTCTTCCCGGAACCCGTCCACTGACATTTAGGGCGGCTTGCACTAACGAATTAATCTAGTGTAAGCTTGTATAAAACGCTTATTAGTTTAATTGGTTTGATTCCAATATAATGATGATTTCAGTTTAAGTGTTGTTACAACTAGATTTTGATTTAGTGGAAGAAAATAAGTACAGATCAGCGCTAAATAGCATTTTATATAACTCTAAACTAGATTTAATTTGTTAGTGCAAGCCGCCCTTAAACTTTATGGTATGGTGTTAAAGTCCAAATTGACTTTTAAATATTATTACGAATTTTTTGTATGAGAATATAGAAAAGTGTTGTTTTTAGACTTTTTCTGACAATTTTTTTAATTTTTCTCTCCGTAATAACCTTCCACAGACTTCAATAAACACAACAAGAAAGAAATCAGCCAAATCGGTTCATCCGTTCTCGAGTTTCGCGCTTATACACATTTAACGATTCATTTTTATATTATAGACAATTGTAAGATATTCGCGAAATCGTATGTTTACGTCCAGGACAATTTCAAAGAACCCGATGTTTAAAAACCAAAAAGATACATAAAAAAAGACAGCCACCAATGTATCACTGCTCACACCAAAAGGTATAGCGTGACGATATATTTTAATTTTTACAAATATAAACCTTATAAATAGTTTAAAAAATATTTTTTAGTTTCTTGTCAATATTGAATAGAAATAATTAAGATTTTAAAAGCTTCAGCTTCGGCTATGGCCAAAGGTTGTAGGAATGGCCGATTAATCCGATTTCAGTCGGACATCGATCTTTTATCAGATTCTTGTTAAAAAAGTAAATTGACAATCGCAATCAGATCAACCAGTCTTAGTGTGGTGCTTGTTAGAAACCTTAGGCTATAAGAGGAGCCACAAGAGTCCCCTTCTTTCTTGAGGACCTCTCAGGGAGTGCCAGGCGGACCTTCTGAGGGAACGGCCGCTTAGGCGATACTCCAGTGGTGTGTACGTGTCCCAACGCAGCACTTGGCGGTGAAGAGGTGGTGATTACTCTACAAGGCGTTACCTTCCTCTACGGAGCACCACACGTCGGGCCACGGTAAGGGCACTCCCATAGCCCGGCGTACCTTGAAATTGGAAAAACACCCTAGTACTTTTAGTCGGTAGAAGTCAGGCATACAACTCCCCTGATGGTCCCTGAGGATTTCTACCAGGTTACAAAAAAAAAAGCAGAAACTTTAGGCTATAGCTAAAACATCGGTACATTAAAAAAAATACCAATGTAGTTTTTTGCCCGAAAGTAGCCGGAGCCAAAATTTTTAATTGGACATTAATAGTCGGCTAAGAAATTACTCTACTGGTTACGCCCTATTAACTTATTGTGGGTGAAGTGATAAATCTTTATTCTCCACGTGCCAATATAGTTTTCTACAGAAATATTGTGCGGCTATTTAAATTATAAACCAAACCCTGGGTATTGTTTATTCGCGTCACACGTAGGCCTATTACCGCTACCTGACGTCATTACCTTACCACCTTGTATTAAAGCCCATAATTGGGTGGCGATTTCAAAGATAACATTATTTGTTGTATGTGCATCCAATCGGTATTTCACATTCATTCCGATGTTGTATGTACGTGACCGGCTCGGTACACGAAGGCCGTGAGAAAGCAGAATTCCGTCATGTCTAATGAAAAGAAATGGCCTTTGATGTATTAACAATAACGTTGTTTTCAACACGTTTTAATATTCTAAACTGTACGGCGTCCTTGGAAAAATGCAATAGTCGTGATCTTGCTACAAATAGACTCTATTTAGTTAGTTCATATATTAGGTATAACATTCATGTACACAAAAACTAACTTTGTTCGAATTCTTTATCGAACTCATTCAATTGATAATTTTATTCAAGAAATACCCGATTAGATGTTTTTTATTCTAACTGAACATAGTGACGGCACTGCAGTTGATCATAAGTATACCAATCTACTACTCACATACTTACTTACTAATAGTAAGATTAATCTCAACTTTACGCGGTTTACCGAAAGTCACCGGAATTTGCAATACATATTTTAGAAATTTAAGTGATACATATTGTAAAATTATTATTTTTGATTTGTCTATTTTTATTTTTTGATTCATAATAACGATAAAAAATAACAACTTCAAAACATGAGATAGAAACGTACAATTCATAGATCTTACGCCATGGTGTTTGGTGTTTTGCACGCCAGCATGACAACACTAATTGTTTTTAAAAGCATGTTGTTAATCGGCATGAAAAGATTCGCTTCTTCATTGATTATGCGAACAGCAAAAAAAATGGAATATTCCTCCAGAAAGCGTGTTTCCACGTTCCCATGATTTGAAAGTCTTCAAGGGTCCAATGAATGGGCATTTGTTAGGCAGAGGCGGCCAATCGGCGGCCTAAACTACGCCTTCCACCAGGTATTATTGAGGCCATGCGTCACCTTGTAAAGCATAAAAAAATGTCTTTACTAATTGTCGCCATTCGTAGCTTTTATTGTAATTGTTTTCAGGTGTCACGAAATTGGATACGGATATTAATGTATCTCAACTCAGCCTACATATGTATTTTTTAATTATATTTATATTTAGGATTAATAACCACTTGCAGAACCGTTTATCAAATTTGAAAGGAGGCACAAAAACAAATTAATAATTAATTATTGAACAAAATCACTTTTAATTGTTAAAAAAATAGAATATAAAAAAAAAAACAATAAAAAACTATTCTGTCACAACGTAATTGATAGGGGATTGTAAATTAAATCAAGTAGTCAGTAGAAAGAGTTCAGCGATTGGTTTATGAGTGCAAATAAAGTGATTGTTATTCAAACCTCGTTGCTGTTAATCGGCGCTCATTACGAACACAATGAGTTACTAAACAAGAACAATTATTCGTCTGCATTCATTGAACGCAAATAAAATGTTTTCTCAACGCAGAAAGCACAGAATTTGCCCTAAAATTAAGTACGAGTTCGTGAGAAGTCGTAATTATTCAGAAAATTATGCTTATAATTTGTTAAAATTAAAGATGGTCTTTTTTGGTTTAGTTTAATGGGTTCAGTCACAAATAACATTTCTTATGAATTGAGGCACAGTGTAAACAATTGTGGCTCAATAAAAGATAATTAATTCGTTTTGTTAGATATGTTTTTACTTTCTATAATAATATTATAAAGAGGTAAAGTTTGTAAGCCGGAATATTGAAGGTAATCTTTAAATTATCTGTTACATTACAATTTTTTTTTAACAATATATACAACTAGCTGCAGCAACACGGTATTGCCCTGTGGAAATCTCTCATTTTAACCATTTGGAAGTTAAATTCCAAAAATCTAAAACAGCGGTTTTCTTAGTTTTCTGAAAAAATAACGGATTTTAAAACAAACTTTGAACACCTATGTCAACCCTTTAAAGGTGGAATATATAAAAAAAACCGTCCTTAATGGGTGCCCACGTCTTAAAGAGAACTCAATGTAAAAATTTAACGTCTCTAGCTTCACCAGTTTAGGCTCTTCGATGAAATGCCAGTCAGGAAAAGTTTTTATATATATAGAAGATTGACTTTCGCTGTTTATTCCCTTCTCGCTCGAAACACGAACTCCACGCGGGCGACAACGTCTTAGCGACAACAATATAAAGTGTAATTAATTTCAATGAAGTAATAAAATACACAAACAACATTATTTGTGTCTTCTACACGTATGTTCCAATATTGATTGTTTAAACAGTCGGTAGCGTATGGTAAAGTTATTAGTAAATATCAACCAGAATTCTTTCAAGTATTATAAATAATATTTTCCACTCTGTGAGCGCTGCAAGGTGTTTGATGACATTTATCATCTGCTTTGGGAATGTGGGCGCAATGGAAAGTTGAGGATAAAAATTCTTCCCCATGACTGGCGAAGTATCGGAGGAATTAACGTTGTATTGGGAGAACTGACGTTGGTAAATACAAAAAGATTATAGAGATCTACAATTGTCACTGTCATAATAAAACAGTACTACGAATAAGACGAAAATTGTTGTAACTTCAAAACTACCAGCTTGATTTAATTGAAACAAATCAGGTGTATTGCTTAATATTGAGGCTACACGATGATACAAGTGAATAACATATATTCAAGCGATTTAACATACCCAATAACACATTGCTACGAAAATAAGAATGTTGCTACGTATAATTTAGCGACCAATCGACCTTAAAGCCTATCATTTTAAGGGCCTTTATAAAAACAATATTATTTTGGCAAAACAGGAAGTCTAATAAATCTTTCTGAGTTCATTTATAAACGATACATTAATTTAATGACGAGAAACACGTTAACCTCGTATCAAAACTAGATCAAACATGTTCGTTCAAGCGGAAAAGCCATCCCGAATATTCAGGTGACATATTTAACACAATCGACTGTATGCGGCTTCCCTCGCGAGATATACTACCCAAGGAAGTAAAAATTCAGGTTTATAATTTGAAAGCAATGGCTTTCATCTTACCTCGGTTAAATTTACAAAAAGCTAGCTTCGTAATAACCCACTAACCTACGAAATTATGAGTCTCTAATTATTATAATTACGAAACTAAAGTAACGTTAAAGCGAAAATATTAGGTCCTTACATATGAAATTGGCGTTTTGTATGGGAGGAACAAAAAGTCGAATATTTTTTAATATAATATGTTTAATTAATCAAAGTATGAACCATTATTTTCTATGCACTTTTGCCATCTCATAGGTAGTTCATTGATCCCTTTACTAAAAAAACCAGTCGGACGGGATCAATAAAATCTTTGAAGGCGATTTGGACTGCCCCATCGGAGTTGAATTTTTTCCCTTGCAAGAAGTTATCCAAATTTCGAAAAAAATGGTAATCTGTTGGAGCAAGGTCCGGAGAGTACGGAGGATGTCTTAGACTTTCCAATTGAAGCTCTTCTAATTTAGTAGCCGTCTGTTGCGCAGTGTGTGGTCTAGCGTTGTCGTGAAGCAGCAGTGGCGTGGAGCAATTGACCAGCCTAGGTTGTTTAGCCGCTAGCTTTTCCATCATGGTTTGCAATTGCTGACAATAGACATCAGCCGTAATAGTTTGGCCAGATTTGAGAAAACTGTAATGAACAATACCGGCACTAGTCCACCAAACGCTTACAAGTAACTTTTTTGGGGTTAATTTTCGCTTTGGGCAGGATTTGGCTGGCTGGCCAGGATCCAACCATTGCGCTGAGCGCTTCCGATTATCGTAAAGAACCCATTTTTCATCACAGGTAATGATTCGGTTTAAAATACCTTCATTATTGTTTGTAAACGACAAATACAAATTCTATATTTACACAAACAAACAATCTAAAAAATTCACCTATACAAACTCTGATCAAATATATGAATACATGCGAATAATTATTTGTTACATGTGAAAATAGAAGCTATGGCTCGTACAAAACAGTGACAGCCCCAAACGAGTAAAATAAAAAGTTAACAGATAACAGTAGCTGTGATAGCCTAGTGGATAATAGACCGGTTTTTATGTGCGGCAATGATAACGGCAGTAGGTACGAGTCTTAGGACCTCTGGGTTTTTCCAAGTTACGTATAGATTTAGGCACCACGAACTGACCGGTAAAGGAAAGCAACGTGAGGGAACCTGTATGGCATCTAATAGAAATATCATGTGTAAGTGCCTTAAGAAAGGCTACCAGCTGCACTACTCGACACGTTGACCCGACATATAAGCGGCAAGTCTATACAACCACTAATGTGTCCCTGCTTACACCGTAAGGGGCGTGACTATTATTATAACACATAACTGTAGGATGGATGTTATTGTGTGAAATATTATTATGCATGAAATAGTAAATGCGTTGAATGGAACGTATGTGAGTGAAAGGAAGGAAGGATAGAAAGAGAGGGAGGATAAACGGTTCGTTTTAAACGAGAGCGCTCTGTAATATTAAGACGTAAGAAATAGTGTTAAAAAGTAAAATTAATTTGAAAAAGTGCAATAAAGGAGTTTTTAAAGTTTATTCAGTTTTTATTCTGATCCAGAAATCCCCAAAACTACATAACAATTGTACTAAACACGATAAACTTATATTTTACTACAATGATAATAAATAATACAATGAAAGGGTTACCGTGAACATTTTCTTTTAGAAAGTATAGTAAGCAAGATAAATCAGTTGCAACCTTGTTGTCATTGCGGTGCACTATTACAGTCGTTCGTCTCTTTCTCTCGAAGTATTTGTTTCCAACGGGACGTCAATCAGACGTTCATCTCGTCACCGTTCGTCGCCGCTCACCTTTGCAATACACTACCGTCCAAGGTTTAGCTTTCCTCTGACGTATTTAGGGCTGTCACTATAAATATATATATTCTATTGTATTGTATTGTATTTCTATATTTTTTGGGGTCGTAGGCTTTACCTTAGTTTCCCTACACGTGACTCCTGGGTGGTGCTAAACGAACGAGATGGGAGCGAGTAAAAATAATGTTCGTTGAAATAGCACAATTGATTCAAGTACTGGTTGAGCTTGTCTGTGTTAGACAGTGCGTGTAATGAGAAGATGATTAATGGTATGTTGTCGTCACACAGAAAGTAAGTATTGTATTGTATTCAAATACCTCGACACTGTATTTAGGTGATTTGGTGATCGACTAACATCGCAGCCTTGAGTTTCTGCGTATACGTCAGCTATTTGCTGGTTTTTAATGATGATTTGTGCGGTGGTAAGATGGTGGGTGTCAGTGCCCAATCGGATCACGACCACAGTACTTGAATGTACAATACTCATATACCTAGAGACCTTCAGACGTGGTATATGTGGGCCGACATGACGACGGAGACTATCAATGGATTTTCATCCTTTGATAGTCGCTTTCGTTTTTGGAGTACACTGTACTTACCATCAGGTACTCTGTAGTCACTATGTCGAGCCAGTGTAAAAAAAATAAAATAGATTTTATCTTATCTCATTTTGCGTCGCACACTTGCCGTTCCGTATTCCAAATTATAACTTAAACGGGTAATTTTGATTTAGCCCTAACAACATTGTACGATCTGTCAATAACTTTCGGTTCATTCGCCGTGTACAGCACACCGGCCGACAGTAAAAACCTTAATTATACCGATCCTTCCATCCAATTCTGAAGTGTATCATACGCGTACCACCGGAAAGATCTTTAAAGATACAAGTTTCCTGATGGAGAATCAGGGCCCTGGGAAAGCGCTTCACCAGTTAACGAAGCTTCTTTGTCGGTCGTACAACTGTTATGAGCTTATCGAACTATATCCAACAATCGCCTTTGACTATTCTATGCATAGTGAGTGAATTGCTAGTTCAAAGGTGTAAAATCTGACTTTCTATAAAATAATGTTTATTCTTTAGACTAGTTTAAACTATTTTTAAAACTTTTGTCGGCATACATCTGATGATAAGAGTAAGTGCTTACCGCCGCTGATCGGCAACTAGATAGTTATAAGTTAAAATAAATAAATAAATACATTATTTATTAGAAAAGCGATTACAAAGCAGCACATTAAAGTCAACTGCGATACAAGAAGCATTGTTACTGCGTTGCCGACTAAGAAAGATGTTATTCTTTGCTGTCTAGAAGAATCTCATGTCATAGCCTCGGGGAAAAGCAGTACTTAACAGCCCATCCCAAAGTTCCAAAGGCCACGATAAGAATACTCTAGAAAGCAGCTGCGTTGTCGCGGATCAAAGTAAATAAATTGTGTTTAGAATTCGATGATATTAAAAATAGTATATCTCTTAGACAGAAAGTGAGCTAAATCTAAAATAACGAACTTATTTTAACCCCCAAATAAAATAAAGTTGGTTAACATTGTTTTTTATTTTATTTTATAATAGTATAGTAGTAATCTATAACACTGAGATCCCTATTTTACTTTACAAAAGGTACAAGAAATGTAGAATATTTCTATAAAACTAAGGATACCAGTGACGGTTACTAATAAAGGTGATTAGGAATGTGTCTTTTAATACATTATGCAACACAAGCTTTAAAAACACCAACGTGGACACAAATAATTACGTGAGACCTTATTGTAACAATAATAAACTCTTAGTGCAAGTTTACGAAGCATATTTTTTTGCTTACAACATTTAATTGTTATATACTATTTTTAGTTTAAAAAATATTATGAGTTGTTAATTTCAATATTAACCCATAAACATTAAGAGCGGCTTGCACTAACAAATTAAATATAGTTTAAGCTGTTATAGACGCTAATTAATCGAAGTACATTAATTCCATCTTAATGATGACTTTAGTTTAAGAGTTGTTACAACTGGGTTTTGATTCAGTGCAAGACTATAAGTACAGTTCAGCGCTAAATAGCATTTTAAGTAAGTCTAAACTAGATTTAATTTGCTAGTGCAAGCCGCCCTAATATATTCAAAGTTAAAATATAGGACTTTTCTTGTATTTTTTTTACGATGTTTAACCGCGTTTGGATTTGATATTTGTTTTTAACAAAAAGTACATACTAATATGTTGAGTTCCATTTTTATTTTTTAATATTGGTAGTATTTATTTTATTAACTGTATTTTTTCAATGCTATGTTGTCTTAGAATCTCTTTATAAAAACACATTTTATTATTTCATCTTGTTCATTTATAACAATAGAAATATTTTTTCAATAACCTTACACCTATTTGCTGAATTGCTGTTTAAATTTTGAAGCCGATTCGAAAGAATACTTAATTATTTATTAATTTATCAATGAAACAAATTAATGCTTTATTAATGTTTAAAAGTTAAAGAAAAGTTCTACAACAAATAATTAGTTGGTAACCCTAAGTGGAATAAAACATTAGATTCCTCAACAACAAACGGATATACCTATCCACATACTGTCTTATTGGCAGAGTCATGTCTTTCCCCAGTTTGTGAGCGACATAACTGAGCGGTGAATTAACAAAAAAGAAATTTTTCGTTCCTCATCAACATAAATTAATACGAAATAAGATTCATTGCAATGCAGGCCGTTCAACTCGTGATTTATCGAAACGGCCCTTTCAATTGGCCCCAGTTGTTTAATGGAAAAACTTCGATCAAATATTAAGCAGGTGTGAATTCGTGGGCAATGTACAAAACATGTTTTTTAATATAGTGACTCCGGAACATTACTCGGTTATGATAAACTAGCAAAACAAATTGCCTTTGCTAGGGATCGATTTTTTTTATCAGATTTATCTTCTCTAAGTGATTAGGAAAAACGGCTATTTATTTTTTTAATATTTATTTATTTTAATAAGCTTTCAAATAGAGTATGTACATATTAGTACGAATGAAAATAACAGTGCAACAGTTTAATTGAAAGCACAACATGGACTACAAAGCAAAACAATTACCATTTCCGCAATTAATCAAAGTAAATTTAAATTTCAAAAGAAATATAAGTATACGTTGTAGACTTTAAAAAAAGCTTTAATACACAAACTACACATTTTAAGTAATTTAACATAAAACAATTTTAGAATATTTGATTTGATAGATGTCAAAGAAGTAAAAAAATATATCTTGACTTTAATTATGAACATTATTAAAAATCCATGACAAAGGCCATGAAGGTGCTATTTTAGCTTGCTTTGCTTACCGATAAAGGAAAACACCGTGAAGAAACATGCATGGGATCCAATAGAAGTGTCTTGTATTAGTACAGTGAAGACGGTAATCAGCTGCGGTTCTAAAGGGATATAAATTATGATTTATTAATTAATACATTATTGCGTGTTAAAAACGGTCCAGTACAATACATTAAAAATGTGTGCCGGTACGGTAATGAGACAATATTCCGTACGTTTGGAGTAAGGTTTGCACATGTCAAGTGTCTTATTTGCATGCAGTACTTTGTACAATAGATGAATGTAGTAAAACATTAAAAAAATAGACCTAAAGGAATAGTAAAAGTAAACACTTTGTTTATTGCAGCTAATATTTATCACAATTTTTTCTTTTTTTATTTTGTTTTACTCTCCCCATTTTGGGAAAGGCAAAGACTTTCACACCATACAGCCACATCTGAGGTATCTGTTCCAAATTTTATTAAATTTCCCCTATGTCCTCCCGCCACGCTCCAATAGCTTTGTCGTAGTTTCATTTACATATTCGTTTCCTGTTGTTACACTATTTCTACATGTTTGCATACATAAGAAATGGCGAGGAAGACTATGTAGATTGACGGGAAAACTCAGTGACCCGAAGGACACATCACTTCGCTACCGTCTCGCTAAAAAACCATTGATTCCCCATTGCACACGGTTGGATGAGCACTCTACTGCTGCCCAAGCCCACAACACAAGCTGAGACAAAAATAGAACACAAAACCGACCGCCACAAAAAAAAAAACAACAATTATTCAGCAAGAGTGCAGAAGAGACGCAGCCACTCTGGATTGAAGCTTTGCCGCCAATCTTTTTCTATTGATTCAAATTATAAGTTTTTTTTTTAACAAATAAATTGGACGTGGTTATTATACAAAACCAAGTATACACGAATAAAACTACAAACAAAAAATTAGTGTTATAATAATAAATAAAAGCTTTTATTTACATTAAGAACTATTTATTTAAAAAAAAGAAAGAAAAATCGAGGAGATTTATCAGCTATACCCTTAGATTATTAGCTATACCTAAATAATAATAACAGGCTAATAACATTTAGCTCCACATTCCAAGGTATGGCCGTATACATAAAAGTAAAATCTCAAACGGGAAGTAACACGAACTTTCGACAGTACACAATCGTGATAAGGTTAACAGTAAACTATTGATTGGCTCGTAACAGTGCTTCTAACACCGAGGTTATTGCAGACACCACTTTGTTTATTTGCAACAACCTTTTTTTTCCGCCATTTTATGACGGCTTCAGTCTCACTATATAAATTATATACTTTTAAATTTTAATATCTATTAATGTTGGCTAATCTATTAATGTCTATAAATGTAATCAGATTAATGAAAAATGATTCCGATTACATTTTGCGTATTTCATTATTAGTATGACTGCATTTTGCTCATCTACGTTATAAACACTACAGAATCGTCAATTGTATACACATTTAAGTCTCCTTAATATTTTCAAGGGATTTGATCATAATTACAGAGCAACAAAATTAAAATTACGACCATATTTCTTAATCATTAAACAGATTACATTTTGCCCATCTCTGGTTGAGCTAGTCCACGAGATTAAATTGTTCAGCGTGCGATGGACTGAATCTCTGAAAGATAAATGATAATTCGAAATGAGATTATCCGACACAAAACCAAAGTTATCTATGTCTACATCTCCGCATTAGAACGCTGATTTGGCAGTGGGCAGGCCACGTATGCCGAAGAACCGATGATCGTTGGAGCTGGCGGGTTCCCAAGTAGAGAATGCGAATCGGTAACGTAGCGTGAGATTCCCTTTGCCCCTGCAAGGTGGGGCGACGACCAGCGGATAATGGAAGATAAGGACTGGTTGAGAAGAGCTAAAGACCAGATTTAATAGCGCTTATTAAGAGAGGACCACGTCCATCAGTTGACTAGGGTGTGGAGATAAAGTTGATGATGTGAAAATTTTATTATATTTCAGTTCAATGAGATAAACAGCCTTATAGTTAGTAGTGACCCAACTTGCGTCGCGGAAGGCCCTGAGTCGAAGGCCCAACAACAGCAAAATTTTCTATAACAAATAGATTAGTTTGTCGCGAGTCATAGATGTAGATGTTTTAAAGTATGTTTATCCAGTATTTATAGTATAAGCACAAGCTTAGTTGGGGCTAAGTTTTAAGTTAATTTTGTGACTGTGAGACAAACTTGTCTTTATTTCTAACTTCAATTGGGAAAACCCCAAATTATACATAGTACATCCTAAACGAAAACAAACTTTGTGTAAACATGGAATTATCTTATTACTAATAAAACAAGTAAGTTATAAAGTGTCAACTGGCTATTTTAATTACTGAATTATTAAGAACTGTTATAACACTATACTATAATATATAATACTATAATGAGCTTCTTTTATAATGTCAACAAGTTTGAAAGGTCAATCGTTGTTGTGAAACTATATAATGAACATATTATAGTGGAGTTATATAAACTATGGGCTGTAGTGTCTTAGTGGATAATTTGCGATTTGGGAGCCTATAAATAAAAAGTTAATAGACATTTGTTGGGCTGACGCGGTCCATTATTTGCCTCATCTTCAACTTCCTCCAGGTCTTATTAAGGCTAAGCTTTTGCTTTTAAATTAAAAAAAAAAATACATTTGCATGTATAATTTGTTTTCTATTAATATTTTTACTTTTTAACATTATTACTTTTCTATCTTTGATCTAACTCGTTGGTAATCGACAAAGTATCTATAAGTAATTTGACATTACCTACTAAAAATATAACAAGCAACTCTGGTTGATATCCTGTACAGTGTATTGAACGACATTTTTCCTTTTGTATATCGTTCTAGGATCCGGATTTGTGTAATAATCGATTAGTCACTTTACGAAGAATGACAAATTAGACAGTATTCGAAAGCTGAACGATTTCTTACAATGTATTCGGCACTCTGCACTCAGCGCACGCATTGTGAGACTTACCTGTAAAGAAAAAAACAATGTTATTAAAATATTTTTTACATTTAAACTTTAATTACAACAAGCATTAAAGAAAAATAATTTATAACTGTAACTATAAAACATAGAATTATGAAATATTAAGAAAATATGTACATGGCCTATAATTGAATTTATATGTTCTTAAATATGTAAAACAACATGAAATTTCTTTAACGTAAATATGAAAGAGCTGACGCGAAGTGAGCTCATGATTTTAATGAAATTATGTCGTTCCTGTGTCGATATTTTATCAAGATATGAGAAAAAACACAATAGAATAAAATAAATATAAAGGTTGCTTCATTTTTATTTGCGTGTTTTAATGTAATATACTACATATTATCTTTCCAAGTATTTCGTAATTCCATGCTATAAGGTAACGAAACACACTGTAGTAAGCGGTGTACTAAGATTATACAAGAAATGCACGACAATGGGCATATTTTGGAAGGGAAAGGTAAAGATTCTTAAGCGAAAAATATAGTTGAAAAATAACTAATGGTATCTAAATTTTCTTTCCAGTCGTATTTACAGAATGGGAAAAACTTTTTTGCTTGACAGTCATTTTTAACGGAATCGGCTTTACCTTGTTTATTTTTCGAAGTCTTCAACATAACAATTCTTTGAGCGTACATTTCCATATATTGTATAAATAGTGGAAAATTTATTTAGCGATTGTGGGTGGTACTAAAATACTATTAAAACAAACTAGAATCAAAATAAAATGCGAAATAAGTGTTTTACAAATAAAATTAATCTATTTTTTGTTTGTAATGAGAGACTTTGTAGAATAAACAAGGTATAGTGAAAAAAAAAAAAACGTCTTAATTCAACAACTGTAAACTAGACCTTTAGCGAGCCACTTTCACCGCTACTCGATGTAGTTGAGTTAATCTATTGTTAAAGGACAATAGCGGTATCCACTTTCACACGCCCGCGCCCTCGGCTGCCCATTCATGGCTCGATCAATGCAGATGGTAAGTATTATTGACATTTTAGAATATCAAAGCTTATTACAAGCATTCCATCGGCCTAATCATCTAACTACTGATTGCCGATTTACAATATTTGTGTTTTCTATCACATTGCATGAAACGACATTGTATCAAAATGTATTTATTTTTTCCAGAATACATAATTTTTTAATAACCGCCTTAGTCTAAAAAAGCATTGTAAATTATAAAAGTTTGCCATTGAAATTATTATTACGAAATAAAGTATGTATAGAACAAAAACGGAGCCAAAAATATGAACCATATTTTGTACACTCTCTTTAGTTTTATAAATCTATTTGTAGAATAAATGGTATATCTGTAAATATAATAAACATATAGTAAACATTTTTGTTCATAATTTTTGCCTTCATAACCAATGATTTGATATTGCTGTTAATTTAAAAATATTTTACTAAACTTTTGTTATAATTCAAATATTAAGCAATGATTCTAAGAAAAAGGTTTACAATTTTTAAATATTTAAAAATAAGAAAAGAAAAGAAATCATTTAATAAGCAGCAGCTAAACAAAAGTGACGATATAATACAAATAACTCACACATGAAAAAAAGGTAAAACGGGAATAAACAAAATAAAACCAATACATAATGTACTCTAGTTACTTCTATACTTCTTATTATGAAAACCGTCAGGCTCAACTTACAAATAATCGGTTGTATATTAATTAAAATACATTTATCCATGACGTAGCTGCTTTCCATTCAGTGCACCTAAATAAATATCAGTTTCTTCATAAATTGTAATTTGCATCAACCAAGAATAAATTAATGACTGCAGAGAAGACCCAAAAGAATTTTGTAATATCACTTTACTATATAATTTAATCTTAGGGGGAAAAGGCAACATTCGTCTTGGGAACGACAGAAGTATAATGTTAGTTTTTTTAATTAGTATACTAAATAAAAACTTACGTAATGGCGTTTTTTTGTGGTAGATAAAATATATTAATTTAGTATTGAAGTGTATGTTATTATATCGTTCATATATATATATATATATATTCTTACCTTTACACTTCGTGTAATTGATGTCAAATACGAAAGTATGATGGAAACAAAACTGCTACAAGAGTCTGGGGGTACAGTCACTAAACACAATAGTTACTATAATTATACTATAATATATCCATCTTTAATGATATATACCGTGTTGAAATGACAATTCTTAATTTAAGGAACGAATAAAACATTGCATATTCAATGGTTAGTATAAAATTATACACAACCTGTAACTATAGAATATGAAAACCTGTGTAGCCTTGTCTGTCGGGTGCATACCTGTCTATAGCCACCCTAACCGCATTTTCGTACAAGGACACGTCTGCACGCAGGGTTGTCAATAATATAAAGAAAATAAAACAATAAGCACATTTCAAATAATAAAAGGCACTAGTTCTGCGAACTGGAAAGATGTAGAGACGACTTTCGAATGGTGGCCGACTAAGAATTGATCACATGAACCAAAAACCAATAATGGGGCTTGTTAGGGAGACCTGCTTCTAGCAATGGAGTAAAGTTAATGAAGATGATAAATAAGATTTTTTTACATGACCATTTACACACTGATTTATAACTCAATTCACTTATGGGTTACAAGACAACGATATACATACACACATTCATGATTCGTTAAAATTTGCCGCTTCCGGGACTCGAACTCAGAACCTTCAGCGTTGCCGGCAGAGTCACTATCATTGCGTTATCAGACCGTCAAATTATACGATAAATTAGATGATGTGAAAACCCTAAAATTCACCCGACATAAACGGCCATTTCTTAACGTATTAAAAGTATCAGATTGCACAAACTCGTTTATATATTTTTAAACTAGCATAATTATTAGTCCAGATACTAAGTACCATACAATTGCAGAAACGATCGGGCGCTGCTGTAGTATTTCTTATCTATACTAATATTATAAAGCTGAAGAGTTTGTTTGTTTGTTTGAACGAGCTAATCTCAGGAACTACTGGTTCGAATTGAAAAAATTTGTGTTGAATAGACTATTTATCGAGGAAGGCTTTAGGCTATATAACATCACGATGCAACTATTAGGAGCGAAGAAATAATGGAAAATGTGAAAAAAACGGGGAAAATTATTCATCCTTGAAGGCTTCCATTGCGTGCGCTGCGAAAACGGTTCAAGATACCAAAAATATATGTAGGAAAGAATTATTCCTCTTGAAATGATCTAAAAAATGTCCGCGACAGTATATGTCTATCTTTTAAGATTAAGTCACTAGAACCGTTTTTATGGTAAGCATATTTGGTCGAAATTAATGCATTATTTGTTAAGAATTGTATCAACGTAATAATATTAATCTTTATCCAAATAAATGTGTTGTTGATTAAGAGTATTTAATTGTGAACAAAATTGTCTTTGACATCACTTAATTTGAACATTGAAAATGAACATCTTAGAAGATATTACAATAACTTATACAGCAAAACAACGTTTGCCGGATCAGCTAGTTCCTAATGAGAGTGCAATGAGAAGTGATTTGTATGTTGCTAGCTCCTCTCCATAGATTTATACTTTAAAATAATTGTAAATTAATTTTCTTGTCGATTTAAATGCATACAACAGGCCTAGTTATAGAGTGATAGTTGTATTATTTTTTACGTATTGATAGATCAGAATGCAACGCGAAAAAATCACAACGTATTGTGGTATCGATTCAATCGAGTTATATTTTTTAGCTAGATCTCTGCCAGCGACAGAACGTAAACCACTGTGGTGTTAGTAGAAATCCCATGAAAAGCCTGGGTTAAAGAGAGGGAGGTGTTCATTACCGCATTGGTGAAGACTGCCGGCGGCGTTGAAAACCATGGTCGGCAGTAAAGAGGCCTGGCGAGAAGTCACAGCCTCTTGCGAAGTAATCATGAGGCAGGAAGAGGCCGCCGAAATGGTCAGGGAGCGAACAACTTCTTCGGATATTCGGCAGCCAAGACACCATTAATCATATACATTAGACATATTTAATTAATGCCAAAGTATATAGCAAGTGTCCGATTTCGTCAACTTGGACTTATCTTTACAAATATTATATTTAGGCTACTCAAGCACATATTATATATTAAGTTGTTTATTAAAGAATAATCTATTCTGAGCAAGTCAATGGAAAGTTGAAGTTTGTCTATAAATCTCAGTTAATTCGCTAATTATCATTTTGTAGTTGTAGAGCGACTTAGGATTATTATATTAAAATTGAAAGTGAAATAGGATGTAACATAAATCTTTTTTTTATTTGATACAGCGCATACACTCAAAGCCAACAACTGAAATTCGTTTAAAAGCACCATAAGTTTAAAAAAAAATGTTTCAGGTAAATAAATATTGTATGAATAAAAAACATTTTAATTTAAATGGTCGCAATTTAACCAATAAAATTGCAAAATAATATAGATAATTTTCATTTACGGTTAGCAAATATGATATCAAGTTATTTCAATATTATTAAAAAAAAATTATGACACAAGCTTGTTTATAAAAATCAGTATGCGTTTTTATAACCCACATAATTTATTGCAAAATTGGTAAAAGTCAGTAATAATCAACATTTTTTGAAGTAGATAATTGATGTCAAGATATATTGGAGCAACTTTGGTCAAATGTTTGTAACTCTAATGGAATCAACGTTGATCGAGCATTCAAATTATCAAACAGGCATCGTTTCGTGACTGTATCAATATTTGGTTTCGTTTATTTACTAATTCAAAGCGATGAATAGACCTTTCAGTTGTGTAAATTTCAGTGGTGGTACCTATTTGTGAATCGTTCATTTGACCTTCCATGATTTGTATTGATCATAAAGACCTAAATGTTGAAGTAGGAAACAAATTATTAGTGATCTGAAAAATAATCCAAATGATTTGTTCTATTAAATGGAATTTGAATTAGGTATCTGGTAATTTGATAAGTATATTTTAAGTAAAATATCTATTTTAATAATAAAAAAATTGGTAAATTTTTACAATATATTTAATTTTAAGACGACGTTTTTTGTATAATATATTAATTATAATGAAAACAACGTTTCAGTAATATTTGTGTATACATGATACGAATAATAACAGTTTTATTACCGATTAAATTTGTCATAAATTATACAATTTTAATCAAAATTCCTAGCATTTTTTACAATCTGGACTTTAATCCCTTTTGCAGAACAAAAATATTTTATTATACGACAAAAGATTGTTTATGGCAGCAATCAAACATGTTTAAATGAAAATTTCAATTTAAAAAAATATCATAATTGTGTTAATGAATTTTACAAAAAATAATGTAAACAAATAAGTTTTTTTTATTTGGGGGAGTTTATTCGAGTGAATATATCAGCCCCACTGTGTCCCGCCGAGCCGTCGGAAGTATTCGGATTCCCACGCTCGGCGAAGGCGAAGAGAGGGCAGTGCTGGTACCCCGGTGGTTTTAGTCGGGGCAGGTCCGACACACCGGGGGGAGTGGCCCTCACCACTTCCCCTGACGGTCCGTAGAGATTTCCACCGGGTTAACAAAAAAAAAGCCCCACTGTGTCCTAACCTACGTCCTTACATCCTAGGGGAGTCGCCGATGAGCAAGCGTCACCATCTGGCATAGCATTCTGGCTTCACTGGACAAACTGGATTGGCCAAAATGCCGTGCCATGCTCCAATACTTTGTCTGTTAATTTTCCATTTGCTCATCAGCGACTTCCTTTGTGTCTTGTTCCGGGTACACTCTATCAGCAAGTAATGCATATTTTCAATCTTTCCACATAAACAAACAAGTTACTGTGCTCTCTCACGGATATGACGGGTACAACATTATTGTTTGTAATAATGTAGTTCTATAAGTTTTTAATAGTATTTTATACCGTCAGTGAAGTAATACTTAACAAGTAAGATAATAATTTACGATGTTTTTTACAACATAATATATGGACTATATTTTCCTTAAACTCAGTAGCTTTCACGAGTTTATTTAGCATTACAGTCACGAAACACATGTTTACTGCAAAGTTTTGTTTGATAATATCTACAAAACAAACTGCAATTTGACTTAATAAGGTAAGTATGCGAATACGTTTCGGAAATAACGCGAATATGTGAAATCTATTCACAGAAAGGGTTATATTTATAGATATTTCACCATTGTATATTATGACTGAAAGCCGAAATCCATTTACCCATAATTTCGATCGACTACGGGCTTGCGTGCAACCCGAACCAATTGTTAAATTTATTTGTATAAATAGATTTGAGAAAAAAAAATACATACACTCTCCATCAGTGGCGTGCATCCTATATAAAGCAAAAAAAGCATTATCTTGTTATACTTGGACATTCTATAAATATATTGACTTAAAATCTGGTGTTGTCTCACATTAGCAATATATAGTAGAGTCCGACCGAAACTGGTTTTCCGGCCGAAACCGAAACCGAAACCGAAATTTCGGCCGTTGCTTCAGTTTCGGCCGAAACCGAAACCGAAACCGAAACTCACGTGGTCAAGTATAAAAGTCAACGTGGTCAAGTAAAAAAATGAAACAAAAACTTACATGTAATCAGTACCATCAAAGCATAACCTCTAAAGAATGTTTACGTCGGGTGATAACGCACTGACTAAGTTGTGTTGCTATAGAGCAATGCGAATTAGATCCGTCAACTGTCGTCTAAACGACGCAGTTACTAGAGTCCGACCGAAACTGGTTTTCCGGCCGAAACCGAAACCGAAACCGAAATTTCGGCCGTTGCTTCAGTTTCGGCCGAAACCGAAACTCACGTGGTCAAGTATAAAAGTCAACGTGGTCAAGTAAAAAAATGAAACAAAAACTTACATGTAATCAGTACCATCAAAGCATAACCTCTAAAGAATGTTTACGTCGGGTGATAACGCACTGACTAAGTTGTGTTGCTATAGAGCAATGCGAATTAGATCCGTCAACTGTCGTCTAAACGACGCAGTTACACTCCGACGCAGCCTTGAGTTTCTTTCGGCGTTTTTTCTGAAGGTAGTCGCTTCCAAAACGCTATTAGGTCACCGTTAGGTTACGTATTTCTGGCTGGCGGTCCATGTCGAGGTTCGTACCCACAGGGGTGCCCTAGCATTGCCACCCAACCCATAAATTGCCGGCTGAGCACCCTCAGTGTTCGCCCACCCGCCCGGTTAAGTTGTGAAGACCTTCCCGGTCAACAAACACGAGTAAATTCGAAAAAAAAAAGCAATGCGAACGGCGCACGAATCCCGAACAGGGCCGCCAGCGTCCGTCAAAGCGTTGCCGCTAGAAACGAAGCTAGGCAAGCATGTATGACAACTACCGAAATCAGTTTCGGTTTCGGCAAAAGTTTCGGCCAATTTTGGCCGAAACCGAAACTGCCGCCGAAACTTGATTTTTGGCCGAAACTCGGCCGAAACCGAAACCGAAACCGAACTTTCGGTCGGACACTAGCAGTTACACTCCGACGCAGCCTTGAGTTTCTTTCGGCGTTTTTTCTGAAGGTAGTCGCTTCCAAAACGCTATTAGGTCACCGTTAGGTTACGTATTTCTGGCTGGCGGTCCATGTCGAGGTTCGTACCCACAGGGGTGCCCTTGCATTGCCACCCAACCCATAAATTGCCGGCTGAGCACCCTCAGTGTTCGCCCACCCGCCCGGTTAAGTTGTGAAGACCTTCCCGGTCAACAAACACGAGTAAATTCGAAAAAAAAAAAGCAATGCGAACGGCGCACGAATCCCGAACAGGGCCGCCAGCGTCCGTCAAAGCGTTGCCGCTAGAAACGAAGCTAGGCAAGCATGTATGACAACTACCGAAATCAGTTTCGGTTTCGGCAAAAGTTTCGGCCAATTTTGGCCGAAACCGAAACTGCCGCCGAAACTTGATTTTTGGCCGAAACTCGGCCGAAACCGAAACCGAAACCGAACTTTCGGTCGGACACTAATATATAGTCCAAATCGGACCATATTTTAAGTATATATATGTGTTAAATGTCCAAGTATAACGAGATAATGTTTTTATGCTTTATATGAGATGCACGTCACTGCTTTCCATGAATTAAGCCAAAAATATGTTCTTAAATAGAACTTTTAATTTCAACTATCTTTAGCAAAGTGATACGACGTTATCTCTAGATTTTATTTACATTGTACCGTTTCTGTGTCATAATTGTATGAAGAAATGACACAAGGCATCTTAGGGCAGATAAAAATAAGCGTGTAAGAGTTTACGAAAACAGAAAAGTCCCGGCTAGAACTAAGAGGTTCTTCCCACCGTCCCATTACATTGGATTTTTAAATCAAAGCGGAAGATGTTTGTGCGGGCCGGCGTAATCACTGCGACCATTGTTTTGTTTTTACTGTCGATAAAATTGTGCTGTCGTTTCTGAACTGTACCATATTTACCATCAGATGTGATGTGGTCACTATTTAGAATCATGATTATAAAAATTATGCTTCAATTTTTCCGCATATTATGTACTTGAGTATCTTTCGAGTGTATTTCTTAACTTTATGGGTATATATATCGAGGGTTGAAAGGCTATTTGTTCACGGCAAAAATATTAATTTATGTAATAACTAATAACGAGGGGCGAAAGTCTGTTTGATTTAAGCGATATTTTTCGGTGATATAGTGATATAGTAATATATATATTTTCGGAATTAGCGTTTTAACGGTTCTTAATATCACCGAAAAATGTTGCTTAAATCAAATAGACTTTCGTCCCTCGATATTAGTTATTACATAAATTAATATTTTTGCCGTGAACACTTTCCAATCAGTGGTTTCTTGTGTAGTAATAACTAGTTACCCATAGAAAAACCAGTTACGCTGGTACAGCTTTGTATGAGGGCGCCGTGCGTATGTGCAGATTCAGTACTAATTTTAGCTTCTGCCAAAACACGAGTCGACGATCTCGCGTCAGTCAAGGGCGGTCGTCCGATCAGCTAAATTACAACGTTATAAAGGCCTTTTGATGATACATCTATAATAACCGTCTTTACGAGGAAAAAGAGTATATTAATATCGTTAAGTCCAAAAACTAGTTGCGAGATTAAAAACTTTTATCTGTTTTTGTACACTGTTGGATTTCTTTTACGTTCATTAAATTAGAAAATATACTCATAGTTTATAAAAGTTTCGGCATTAAGTATTTATAAATAAATAATTAATGAATTAGACCATGAATCAAATGAGGGACAACATATCCAAAACAAAATCTAAAGATATTAGCAACATGATATTACTTTTTTTTTCACTTAAATAGAACCCTACTAGGACCCTCCCGACCTCAGTGGGGCTGGCAGCCGAGTTGTGACGGATTTCTATCAGCTAAAAACACCAAGGTAACTATTTCTGCTCTTTAACGAAGACTGTGTGTCCTGTAATCAATGCTCCACAACTGCACCGCGCTGCGCCCTTGCGGGTGTGATCTCAGGACATTACATAAACTATAGCAATCCGTTATTTGTCTTAACCGGACGACATTCTCTAGGTAAAAAAGCAAATGGGTATTATGACCGGTGGTCGTGGGTGTGGTTTTTAGGAAGACACGAATTTGGTGTTTTACAGTTTATTTGCACTTTAAGGCACACCGAACTGCGATGTACACGTACGTACTCCCGCCTTGGGTCTCGGAAGTCGACTAACTTCCAAGCGTCCCGTGCGCGCGTGCATCCTCTTACCCCGCACGTCTCTCAACACCCTAACGACCCCTAGGGCGACAACTGCGTATCGTGTTATGTCTACATGCTATAGTATCTAATAAAAGTGCAGAAGGTAGGGCCCACTTTATTAATTCCAGTCACTGTTTTCAAGACAACATTGACTTTCGATCCTGTGTTCTGAAGTTCTAGTACGAATATTTAGGATAAATTATTCGTTTGATGAACCAGCTTACTCCCAGGAGTCTTGGAATCGTCATTATATTCGGTGGTATATAGAAAAGCGCCAAATATAGGTAATTTACTTACTTTTTCACCGCTAAGGCTCATTGTATAAACTTATGTGGCATATGTAAAAACTTGTTTAATACGGCTAAATACTTGTTCATGTTGCTGTTGAGAGGTTTTTAGAATAATTTAGTGTAGTATTATTATTTATCGTAAATTTATTTCAGCAAACTTTGTTTAGATAAACAGGGCTAGCGTAATCATATCTGTGATTTTAAAGCCCTTATAAAATTATAGATAAAAAAAGAAAAATTGCAAAAACTTTATTGCATATATTCGTGCTTGGGTTTCAGTCATTTCAGTTAAATTTAACTAAAAAATTTAAGGAAAAATAAAATCTGATCCTAATGCTGTGTAAAATGCAGTGTTATATGGGCATATTAATAAAACTGCTTAAAGATATAAATTTATTGGTTTTAAGATATAAATTCTGGGTCCTCAAATGTAGGCGTTTAGTCTAAAAGGGTTAAAACATAAGATGTATCAATAAGACAATGTTTCATTGTAAATTGAAGTTAGGGTTACTAAGTATAGAGCCTCACCTTATGTATGAATATTATCAGTGACTTTACACATTTCCTTAGAAAATAACGTCAAATAGGCCGGGAATTAAAATAATCCGCAGAAATCGAATATTGGAAAACAGAAGAAAGGGATGGAAAGGCAGAAAAGCCTGATTATGTCAGGAGTCTTGAAGCAGCAGTTGCAAAAAAGGAACGAGATGGGAGAGAGTAAAAATAATGTTCGTTGAAATAGCACAATTGATTCAAGTACTGGTTGAGCTTGTCTGTGTTAGACACCGTGTGTAATAAGAAGATGATTAATGGTATGATGTCGTCACACAGAAAGTGAGTATTGTATTGTATTCAAATACCTCGACACTGATAGTTAGGTGATTTTGTGATCGACTGACATCGCAGCCTTGAGTTTCTGCGTATATGTCAGCTATTTGCTGATTTTTAATGACGATTTATGCGACGGTAAGGTGACAGTGCCCAATCGGATCACGACCACAGTACTTAAATGTACAATACTCATATACCTAGAGACCTTCAGTCGTGGTATATGTGGGCCGACATGACGACGGAGACTATCAATGGATTTTCATTATTTGATGGTCGCTTTCGTTTTTTGACTTCTCTGTTCTTACCATCAGGTACTTTGTAGTCACTATGTCGAGCTAGTGTAAAAAATAAATGTAAAAACCATAATAGTGAATTGCCTCGACCAGCTGCATTTGAGGCTCAACAGAGGGTATGCCTGATGGTGATCGTATACCATATAATTTCTGTTATTTTGAAGATCGATTATGTAATTAATGTATGTATTATTGATATAGGCAACAGTGGCAACTTTTCATCAGGTGATCTGTTAGCTTGTTTACCACATTTTACCTTTTTGGTCATAATTTTTTTATTTGTGTCTGTTAGTACCAAATAAATAATTTTTCTTTGGATACAAAGACTTAGCAAATAGCAACCTGGTTTCTCAACCAGATGGTTATAAAAGTATACATTTAAAAAAGGGACATTAAATAATACAAGTACATGTACACAAAATCCTTTTGTTAATTATTTACTCACGTACAACCACGCCATAATAGGTTTTGAAAATTTGGCACAATTTTATTTGAGGTCATGATGATCAAATTTATTTTAAAGTTGACGTTATACTACAACTTTTACTTTTTATATATTAATCAAGGTCGTTTGGATCTGCATTCGTAAAATTGCACTTGATTTAAGAAAATGGGTTGGTCGTAAAATACGCATAAAAGTTAGCCCTCAATTCTTTAGAATGTGATTCTTATTCATTTTGATTATAAAAAATTTATTCATATTAAATTATATTCGTAACTACGAGACCTAGTTACAAATGTATTTTATTGTTTACGATCTTTAAACTGTCCCAATTTCAATAAACACTATTATCACTCAAAAGTCATAACTAAGTACCATTCGAAAAGTCAAATCCTTTGAAAGGTATACCAGCTATTGCCCGCGTTTTCGTCTGTGTGACATAAAGACCTCAAGTAATCATTTTTTTCCCCCCGGCTATCCGTTTCCAACATTAGCCGCTATCTCGCACTCACGTTGACGATATAATGCTGGGTCTGCCAATTCTTCAACCCCTGTTCTTTTATTCCTATGTTTTAAAATATCTAGACATCACAATTTATTATTAGTTTAGCGGTTTAAACGTGAAAAGGTAACAGACCGACAGAGTATGGAGTCTAAATATCCATGATATTTAACTGATGAAGTCAGTTTTGCATGTAGTAACTGAGTCAACTTTTACTTCTCATTGATACATTCTTTAGAGAGTGGTAGTGGTGGTGGTGTTAGGATACTTTTTTATTATGAGTCAACTTCTTTATAAAATCAAAAACAAATTGAGCCAATAATAATATAGTTTTCCTATCGTGTTTTATATAATCAAGGAAATCAAATCTTGGTATTTTGTTACAAATAATTCGTGTACATGCCGCGTGCATTTTCGCGAATTGGCAATGAGTGCAGGCTAGGTTTGCAAGAGATTGGCAAAGGCTTTTGGTGACAATCCAAAAGCCGATGCAATATTTAACTTTAGTATTCTACAAAAGCAGACGTTTGTCGTTCTTTGTATTCTAAAAACGCTCGCCTACAACGGTAAAAGAGACTAATGGAAGCTGGATTTTTATGTAGTGAATAATAAGACTATAAAGAAAAGATTTTTACTGCGTCAACGGTATTTATACCCAAAACGGATGCCATAATATTCTTCCCACAGCTTATTGTTATAAGATTTAAATTTATTTATCAATACCCATATTTATATGAACATTTTTTTTTATTGTTTATCTTGGCGTGTTTACTAAGCAAACCACATGTAGAATCTACGTATAATGGAGACCCAAAATCGACTAAAACTTTTGAGAGTATATATCGTGCTCAAAGCAGCTGATCGCCGTTCACACATTTCTATCAAATGACATGTTGGTTTCCTCGCGATATTTTCCTTCACCGGTGAGCATGTGGCGCCTAAATTTGTACGTAATCTGGATAAATACAGAGGTATGTACCAGGATTCGTATCTACGACCAGTCGGTTTGCCGCGCATGGTATCCGGTCCCCGTTCAACTAAGGCTCTACCGCAGCGTCTAAAAGACACTTAAGGCTATAATTTATCTGTACCCACCTTTATCATGCCGGCCTATACAAATGGCTTTGCATGATTAAGCAAAAGAACTCAAAGACGGAGGCATTGCTATAGTAGGAGGGCTATTTCATAGTTTAAATACATGACGAAGGCGTAAGTAAGGCTGATATTTTTAGGCACTTCTATGACTTTGCTTAGCCTTTCAAAGTAATAGAATAAAGAATGTCAAAGTATATAAATCACCGATTTCGTTGACTAGAATTTATTTTACAAATACTTAAGCTATATTCAATTTCCTATTATGTATTCAGTTTCTTGTTAAAGATGAACCTATTTTCAGAGCAAAACAAAGTCTATGATTCTCAGCATTAGAGTTAACTATGACCGCGCAAGCCTACGCACGTAATGTTATGAAAGGGGGAGGGTAAAATATATTTCCTCTTTAGTTCGAATGTTAACACATCGCTGTAATTTAAAGCATACTGAACGTGATCGTTCCGCCCCTTAAAATACGTAATAATTTATTAGTCTGGGTCAATTTTAAAAGCCCAGACTATTGTGTAACAATATTACTGTTAAAATCCATTGCGTAGTTTGTTCGAGATTGTGTATAAATACGCAAATAGGCGGTTATTATTTTTATGACACATGTGCAAATATTAGAGATCAAAGGGATATTTGGGAATAAAAAACGAAAAATCAGAGAGAGTAAGAAGTTCTCCTAGGGTAGATCATACATGACTGAATCATGGGGAAAACCCTTTTCATTAAGTAGGAAAATGATTGTGTTTAATTATAAATGTCAACTACAGCGGCCATGAAGTCTTTTAATGGTTTTAATGTGAAAAAGATCAGTAAATTTCGGCTCTTATTTCGAATCTCATAAGTATTATATAATTTTTCTAACATTATATTATTATTGGTTCTTTCTATGTATCCAGTACAGCGAAGCATGTATAGGATATATAATATTACATTTACAGATAATTACACAAATTAATCTAGCTCCAAATTAAGTTTGCGCTTGTACTATGGGTATTAGACAAATTATTCTGCACATCACAATGCAAGTTTGCCGGTACTGAGATTCGAACCCAGAACTTTCAGCGTCGCCGATAGAATCAATACTTAATGCGCTATCGGACCGTTATCCAGGTATATGTGAATGATATCGACAACACCATATTTAAATACAATTATATTCTCGATAACTGTTTGTTATTTTTCTTCATACTGGGAAATCCCTTGAAAAAACAAGCTATAAGTGGAAATACTATCTCCAATATATGTTTACGCTTGTGATATCAAGTCCGAATCGGGATTCACTCGCGTTGATAGTTGGTGGAAGATGTGAGGGATATTCATATTTAATAGATGTGAAAAATAGTAATATATCGTCACGCTATATCCCTTACAGGGTGAGCAGAGACAGTTATGTAGACACACACAAGTGGTAGTATTCACTTTGTGCTTATATATGTCATGCCCAACGTGACCAGTAGCACAGCTGATCGCTGTTCTCAAGGCACTTACAGATGAAATTTCTATTAGATGCCATGCGGGGTACTTCACTATAATTTCCTTCATCGGTGAGGATGTGCGGCCTAAGCCCGTACGTAATCTGAAAAACCCAGAGGTACGTGCCGGGGTTCGAACCTACGACCGTTTGCGTGATAATCGATCCATTATACACTACCATTATCTATCTCCATGCCAAGGACGGTTGAAACAGTGATTGGAATCAGTTGATAATTAGATTCTAAGAATAATATGGCACAGTATGACAACATTAATTAGTCTTCGATGTTATCTTGTAATCATTTAGCCTTTTTCAAAGAAGGAAATATTTTATAATACAAATATTTTAATAATTTAACATCGGGATCAATCTGAGTTCTGATTATAACACACATAGCCAAAACTATCTATGCACTCTTTATGAGTCCACAGCTGACACCAGTTAGATTAAAAATATCTATAGTATCAACTATACTCGTTTCAATCACCCCACCCTCACCTTCGAATAATAAACAGTTTATAGTAATAGAGATAATAATAATAACAGTACGCTAAATTTAGTCGCGATAGAAAATTTTGGAAGCGAAGAAAATTAAATCATCAAAACAAACTCTTTATTGCCACTTAAACAGATACTTTAATAATTATAAAAAACGTACCGTCTGTATTATGGCAAGTGTTCTGAAGAGTTGTTTAACCTTGTTCCACCGTCTCCCTTCCTGAATAGAACCACGCGCGCGGGTTTGCGGTGTCACAGCTATACGGTATCTATCCCGGCTAGGACTAAGAGGTTCTCTAACTCCTTCTTTTGCCGCGTCGTTGGGCTGTGGAATGGTCTTCCGGTGAGCGTGTTCCCACCATCCTATGATATGGGATCCTTTAAGCGTAACGTGAAGAAATATTTGTGCAGGCCGGCATGATCGCTGCGACTACCGATGGGTTTTTTCTTACCTTTCGATAGTCGTTGGTGTTTTTTTGGACTGCACCATGCTTACCATCAGGTTTGGTACAGTCACTGTGCCGTGTCAGTGTAAAAAAAAACACAGATAACAAAAACTTCCTTGTGAATATAAAAATTTAAATATGGCCTCCGGTAAACAGATATACATAGCTCGCTGCGAGCGGTGCACTGCTGTTATCTATCCACTTCTTTCAACCTTTGACACCCTTCACACTCCATAGACAATTGGAGCTGTTACGTGTCCATTTCTTTTCGTTATATTTTTAATCTAGTAGTTAAGGATAAAACGTAACTTTTAAAGAAAGAAATGGCGCATCACTGTTTGTCAGTGGATGGACGAATGCGTGACGTATGCAAAAAGGTTTTGAGTGTGTGATGATGCGAAAAGCAACCATACCCAGGCTCACCTATTAGTTGCCTGCATTAGTTCAAAAAATATATTATAATAAAATACAGACCGAGGCCCTTCACGAATACCAGCAAAACGGACTTGTTTGTTTGATTATGATTTCTTTATTTTATTGAGTTTAACTTTATTTTTATTGTTAACAATAAATTTATTTCTAACTACGTATATGTTATTCCCATTTTGTCGTAAATATCGACTCGCGATCATTAACTACCAACGTGATATTATTTAAACGTAATTTAATCAAACTCAATTAAAGTAAGCAAGCATTTTTATCGGTCCACTATCAATTTTCGCAAATTAATTTTTATCCATAACATTCGACAATCTTATCTTTAGAGGTATCTATTAATCAAGATGTTTTTAACAAATTTTTGCTAAATGTAATACTTATACATAATTGTTTACGGAAATATTTTTATCTATAATTTTAGGTGATAAGAGAATTTATTAAAATAGATATTTAATTGGTCTATTTTAATATTCCCTATCTCAAAGAAATATTTATTTGAGTCTTGGCTGAATCATGTTTATTCTTTTTAACTGCTAAATTATTGAATTTATTTAAGGGATATAACGAATTGTTACAAATTGTACACTTTATGACAATTTATAATACCGTTTTTTTTCGAAGGTAACGTACGTTTTATAGAGGATAAACAATGTTTAACATTCAGACTATAACATTTGATGAATAATTTAATAAATTTGTGATAATTCATGTAGATATTTCTTTAATACCTTACTAATATACCGAGGATTTGTTTAGGTCATTTGCTTCAGTACTTAGGAAAATAATTATTCGAATGAGTTTCAGACTGTTTCAAGAGATTGCTTTCTAGGGTTGGCAACTCGCCCGGTTTAGTCGTGAAGGTCTTTCCCGTCCATCAAACCATATCCTGTCGAAAAATATAAGGGTTGACAACTCTATGCAATTACACAGTAAGCATCAGAAAAATTAATTAACTGCTACTTATCATAATAATCATAATACACCGGTAGCAAGGGAGTCTTCACACGAACGTGAAATAACAATAAACCAATTAGCCATTCATAATCTAATTAACTCCAAGCATAACTAGAACAATGGCAAGAAGTAGAGAAATGTGCGATTAGATCGACAAACAAGGTATGCGGCTAAGTAAACACACTATAGAAAATATCAAGAAAAATAATTAGCGAATTATATTTACTATTTAATCTATTTCAACACTTCTCGAAACACATTCATAGAATAACTTTAAATTAAAAAAAACCCCGACTTCTCTACCTACATCGTATTTATTGAGGTCATTCCAATAAGCTTAAATCTGATATCATACTTTTGCTGTAAACATTGAGTATCCTATTGTTTTCCGATGATGCGTAATCTCAGGTCTAGGTAATTATGTTATTATAATATTACTGAAGCCTCAGGATACTATATTTTGAATCGATTAGACCATTACAAGTTTACTTTCCTTCAACAACATTAATAGATCTGATTACCTTCAATTCGCTGGTCAGATTCTCTTCAATCATACCTATGAAAATTCTCGATCAAGTCACTTTTCAAACAGAAAAAACTGCATCATAATCAGTGTATTCATTCGAGAGCGGCGGTGCCACAGACATACATACAGTACTCAGATGCCCCTTTTTTGCGTAAAGATTCAATATGTATTTATTGACTGCAATAAACGCCAAAAGGTAAAAGTTCTTTAGTTCGTGCGTCTGCCGTATTATAAGACTGTGGAATAATGTTCCAACCGGTATATACTCTTCCTTAGGTTATATTGAGTGAATTAAAGAAGTGTAAAGAGACCTTTAAGCAGACCAGCATGAAGAAAGCAGCTATCGATGGATATTATGTACAATAGTTTCTCGTTAGCTGCGGTCAGATTTTCGGACTATGCTGTGCTTCATAAAACTGAGATTTGTAGACGCTACTTGGACTTTGCTCGGTAAATACTTAGGCTATATTCAATTTCTTATTACATATTCAGTTTTTTCTCATTTTCTAAACAAAGTACGAGCAGATTATAAATAAATACCTTCAATAAATCTCAGCCTAAAAGTGTACAGTGATTACTTATCAGATTTTGTTCAAAATATACGCAGCATTTCGCGAATGAAATAGTAAAAATATAGGTAATAACAGCTCAAAGAGTTTATTCTCATTAATATAAAAATCACAACCAAGAAAACCTTGTCTTAAAACCTAACTGGAACTGGAAGGTAGCAAAAGCTCACTTGGCATAAACAAAACTCGTTGATATTTCTCTTTAATAAACTGTTGTAACTTGTTATGTATAAGAGGATAATGTATTGTAGAGATGTGCTCTCTTAAAGTGATATTCCGTTTTTCATAATTTGTCCGTACTATAGGCATCCCAAGTAAACTTGGTCGGCGAGCTTATAAAGTGTTTTTTTTTTTATAAAAGGTAGATTTCAGTATTTTTTTAAACAAAGAATTTTCTCTTTGTAATGACAATGAAAATAATTTCTATTATTTTATTTTTTAAGGTTTGTAATTCATGCAACCAGTGACGTGCAAAGGGGATTTTGACAAGGTAAGAAAAATTCGCGTAATTAATTTGAATGATATGCTATGATAGTAAATATTATATTGCTCTCATAGGGAAGACAGATGGCGTAAAAATAAAATAGATATAAATATAAAGGAATCCTATTTTGTTAAACTTAAAACCATTTATTCCAGACTTATTTATTGTAAGGGCATGCAATGCTTTCATGCATCTATGGAATGAACGCTACTGCATGTAGCTTGGTTTTTGTAGCACTGCCCCTCACTGGAATCAGGTATAATAGATAAGTGTTAACTAAAGAATTATAGATATAACTACGTAGATCGTCCCATGTTAAATAATTGTTTATTCTAAGGCCAAGATATTTTTAGTAGTATTTTGTTCTATAGGGGTTTTCTTAACAACTAGTGGGACATGAAGTGATATTTTTTTAAATTTCCAGCTTTAAATATTATATAGCAGGTTTTATTAGTTTTATTAGGTTTTATTAGTTTGGCGGCCTAGTGGATAAGGAACCGGTACACATGCTTGGCAGCGCGAATGGTCGCAGGTTCATATCCCGCTACGCACCTCTGGATTTTTCCAGATTAAATATGGATTTAGGCATCACATGTTATGTGTACATATGTGCACAGGAAAACATCATGAGGAAATCCGTACGGCATGTAATAGAAATATTACGTGTACTAGCGCCGTGAGAACGGCGATCAGCTGCGCTACAGGTCATGTGCGGCACGACATCTAAGCGCAAAACGGAAGCAGTTACTAATGTCTCTTTACTCACCCCAAAAAGGCTATAGCATGACGATATATCGTTCTTATTAAATTTTTTTAGTGTCTTTTTTTTGGGGGGAAAATTCTCAATAGCACCTTCTCAGCCGCACAGGGGGGTCGCGCGATCGAGGTGTGTCGGACTGATACCGACTAGAATGTGACTACTTCTGCGCATTGGCGGGGACTGCGGGTCCTGTAATTAATTCGCCTCAGCTCCGTCGCGCCGCGCCCACTGGGCACAAACTCGGGGGAAGATGATACGTTCCCCGATACTGCTCGTTGTATTTAAGCAGAGCACGTCACAACGCCCTGCCAACTTCTCGGGGGTCGCTAAACCAGTTGCTCAGGGCCCCCACCCTGAGCAGCCACGACCTCAAAGTTTGGATTTGATGGAGTCAGAATGTCTAAATCTTCTTGTACTTTTGTGATAATGTCATATATGTTAGTGTTGAAATATAAAATATATCCTCTGCATATAATGTTACGTGGGCATCATTTTAAAACATAACGTGCATTTTCCCACGTGTGATATAGACCGCTATCTTATCAGATAGCGCGGGCACGATCTGCTCGCTGAGCCGGTACAACATCCGCGAAACGTATGCAATATTTCATACAATAACATGACAATACACACGTGTTGCACAGATACCATTATTACTCAGTAATAATAATTAGGGCTGTTAGCAAATCACGGTTTCGGATACGGATATCCAAAACAGAACGGAACTGAGAATTATTGTTCCAGTTGCGGATAAGGATGTTAAGTTTTTTCGAATATAAATAATTAATCTCTTTATTGCCAACTTGTTCGCAGATTTGCGCGTGTAGAATATACATTTCTTGGGGGAACAGGGTAATATATACTATCTATGTCAACCCTGAAGGTTTGTGGAAAAGTACATATGTGTTTTTAAAGGGAAAATTAGGAATCATATATTTTTGTGTTTGATCAAGCCACGGATAATTTCGTTTATGGATATTTTATACGCCGAATTTTAATTTATTCATTTAATACAAAAAAATACGTAGCTAAGTAAGGGGTGATATGTAAAATTAATAAGATATATTTTTTAATTCTTCTATAGCATATATTACAAATAGAGATATACGAAAATATACAGTGACGGATACGAATATTAAATAGCTATGGATATTGTTAATAAACTGTAAACATTTGTTTATAAATGCATGCGCACTTTTCACAAGGCTGTTATTTTGTATGGATCACAATAATTCCAGTTGATTAAATGAAATCCAGTTCGGAGGAATTTCTTAAGGTTAATTGAGTACTATTTTTACTATATTACTACTTGAGTCTATCGGTGAGCAGTTCAATAAACAGTTATAGTTTTATCATATAAGTGTTTTTCGATAGCAACAGCGGCACAGCGAATAAACAATCTTTATCAGTTACTTGGACACTGTACAATTTATAAGTGCATAATTGCGATTATTGTTCAGCCGTAAAATAGATTAATACCTAAGGTTTATCGACTTCAATTTCATGAAGGATCAATTTTACTATATATATATATATATATATATATATATATATTATTTCGACTTCGTTAACAGCGCAGAATTTTATTATTTTTATTTTTTCTGAGTAACTATATTGCAAACGCAGAAGGCGCTCAGTCAAGGAATTTTATGGGTTGGGCGGCTACGCAAAAGCATCCCTGTGGGTACGGCCCTCGACTTGGGAAGCCAGCTAGGTAAAACCTAACTCAACGGTGATCTACTAGCGTTACGGAAGCGACTACCTTGTGAAGAAACGCCGAAAGCAGCACAAGGCTCCGTCGGAGTGAATGCAGAAAAATAACGAGTCTACACCTATAACAATCTAAGAAGCACATGTGGACATATATCAAATCAACTTATTTAATTATGTAACTAACTTAATCGGTTACCAATTTAGCCGGTTGTGACGAGAAATCAATATCAAATTAGGTACATTTGTAATCGGTTATATAATATTAAATTTTTTCTTAATGTATAATTTTATTCAGCTTCTATCGCATTACTATAAATATAATCGAAAATATAATATAAAGGTTTATTTAAAATTTAAATCAATCGAACTTATTTGAACTAGTTGTTCTTCTTAGTAAGTACAGGTTTGTTTTTCATAACACTTAAGATATAATTTAATAATGTGTGAATAGTTCAAGAAATATTAATCTTTTGTAACTCCATGACTGAGAAATGAATTATCAATAAATCCATATAATAATACGTTCGTTTATTAAATCGTACATGTCCTGAGTCAGTCACGATAAAGTGTTTTCTATATATATCTCCAAAATACAGAGTACAAATAGGAAAACTTAATTATATTTAAATTTTATATATTAGGTCCTTACATATGAAATTGGCGTTTTTCGTACTGGCCACTATAATCACAAATTTCTCCTCTTTGGTAAGGAATTCCAAATTCAAATTTGTACAGCTATAGACTCATGTATTTGTGCTTCGATGATCGTCATTCATTTGTTTTTTTCTTCTGTTTTTTTCTGTTTGCGTCACTCATTTTACAAAATGGAAAACTTTAAATATCGCATTATTTACGAGTTCCGCCGTGGCACTAGTGCTGCGGAAACAACTCGAAGGGTGAATGATGTGTATGGCGGTCGTGTTGCAAAAGAAAACACAGTTCGTTTTTGGTTCCAACGTTTTCGTTCTGGAAATTTCGACCTGCAGAACAAGCCCCGTGGACGGCCTGAGACTCAAGTTGATAATGAAGAGTTGAAGGCTATTGTGGAAGCGGATCCATCGCAAACCACGTCCGAGTTAGCTGCAGGCTGCGATGTTAGTGATAAAACTGTTTTAATTCACTTGAAGCAAATTGGGAAGATTAAAAAGCTTGAAAGGTGGATACCTCACGAATTGACTGAAGCAAACCGGCAAACGCGCGTCGACTGCTGCGTTACATTACTAAACCGGCACAATAATGAAGGTATTTTAAACCGAATCATTACCTGTGATGAAAAATGGGTTCTTTACGATAATCGGAAGCGCTCAGCGCAATGGTTGGATCCTGGCCAGCCAGCCAAATCCTGCCCCAAGCGAAAATTAACCCCAAAAAAGTTACTTGTAAGCGTTTGGTGGACTAGTGCCGCTATTGTTCATTACAGTTTTCTCAAATCTGGCCAGACTATTACGGCTGATGTCTATTGTCAGCAATTGCAAACCATGATGGAAAAGCTAGCGGCTAAACAACCTAGGCTGGTCAATCGCTCCACGCCACTGCTGCTTCACGACAACGCGTCTAGCGCAACACACTGCGCAACAGACGGCTACTAAATTAGAAGAGCTTCAATTGGAAAGTCTAAGACATCCTCCGTACTCCCCGGACCTTGCTCCAACAGATTACCATTTTTTTCGAAATTTGGATAACTTCTTGCAAGGGAAAAAATTCAACTCCGATGGGGCAGTCCAAATCGCCTTCAAAGATTTTATTGATTCCCGTCCGACTGGTTTTTTTAGTAAAGGGATCAATGAACTACCTATGAGATGGCAAAAGTGCATAGAAAATAATGGTTCATACTTTGATTAATTAAATATATCATATTAAAAAATATTCGACTTTTTGTTCCTCCCATACAAAACGCCAATTTCATATGTAAGGACCTAATATCTAGCACCGAGGATTTTATCATTTCTTACCTTAATAACTAGGAAGCTCGATTTTATCAACACAGAGTTGATTAAAAAGAAAGACTAATTACAATTTAATAAAGTATAAATATAAATAACAGATCATAATTTATTAAATTAAAATAACAGATTATAAATTAATTATGATAATAGATTATAACTTATACAATAATTAAATTTAGAATTAAAGTTAATATAATTATACAAATGATGCGCAGATGGTTTTTTATCATTGTGATGTCACGAACATCGATCAATCGGCACAATCGATTGATATTGAATAGTGTCGGACGTGTTTAAACAGCGAATTAATTTTCCAAGCTGATAATTATCACTGATAATATAACACTTTACTCAAACAGAGTTCTGAGAACCAATCGAAACAATTGAAGTAATTATTTAATAGGAAGATAATGGTTAATTAATTGCGGAAGAACTGATGTTTCATTTCATTTTAATCGGTGAGTAGTTATATATGGACGGATATTTGAGACATATCCGTCTGGCGTCGGAATCCAGTTCCTTTCAGTGTTCACATAATTTTTGTATGATTTTTGCAATACTTCGTTATTATTATTGAACTAAGACTTATTGAATTATTATATTTCTTATTATCTGTAATAGGCTTAAAAAACTTATTGCAAGGTATTGCTTATTAAAATAAATGAAACATTTATGTTTGTACGTAGAGTGTACAAACGCTATGGGATGATTTTTTACAGAAATTTAGCAGTTTTAATGTATAATTTCTAACTTAAAACAAGGTAAAAGTTTGTTTATGATTGGTTGGATTTTAGATATAGGTTGTCCGATGTATAATTATCATTATTATTTATAACGTAGGACAATAGAAATGAAAAAGTATTTTCAGGTTATATATTGTTACAACGTTTGAAGTTTGTGTTAAATCGATTACGCAAACAAAAATACCGCTATCACTCTCCGTAGTATTCGCCACAATGACTTAGGAATGTCAATTTAAATGGTGCATCTGCGAAATGTCAATGCTTTTACTAATTTAATATAAATGCACTTTATATATTATGAATCTATTAAATACCGATTACATCTAAACATAATTAATTATTGCTAAAGTAAATTAATTAACAGGCAGAGTATTGTATATTTCTTATACATATATGTATGTAAAAAAATCGCCATTTTTTTAAAACCTGTATAATTCTGAGTGGCCTAGTGCCAGTGGTCGTAGGTTCAAATCCAGGCACGTATATCTGGGTTTTTACAGATCAATTACAGATTTAGGCCCCATGCTCACCGGTGAAAGAAAACATCAAAGAAGAAGAAGAAGTGTAAGCCCGCATGACACAAATAAAAATATCATGTGTGCATTGAGAAGGGCGATCAACTGCGCTGCTGGTCGCGTTGGGTACGACATATAAGTGCGAAGTAGATAAATCCATTAATGTATCTTTGCTTACCCCGAAAAGGAATCACGTGGCGTTATATTATTATTATAAAATTCTATACGTATAGTATATAGTATGTAAAGTGTCAAAGGCAATAGTGCATATCGGCGCTTAAGAACATTCTAGGCTCCGAGGCCGATACGCTTTCTTACACAAAACTCGCATAATTCCTGCACGAATATTAATCGTCGATAAATAACAAAATCTCGATATATATGAAAAATCAGTTCACAATCACGACCGAAATAAATAACCAACTTTCAGTAAGCAGCGATTTTGAATTTCAAATGCGGACAATTAAGTGAAAGTCAGACGGCTCATGTAACCTTTCGTTTAATAAAACTGTTTTGAAATTGTTAAAAAGCGGGTATTTGTAATAATATTACTTATGTAAATTCGTAGCACCGCATTGTACGGAAGGCAAATATGCTCCCATTTCTCTAAATCGTTATCTATTTCTACGCTCTAATAGCTTTTTGATTATTTAAAAGTATAATATATTTATTACTTCGTAGCAGGCATGACGATGGCAATTGTTATTATATTCTAGTGTATTGACAGTTGATGACATTATTACACTTTTTACCATGCCAGTATAATCACTACCGTTGTATTATAAAAGAAAATGTGTACTTATTATGATTGCCTAATAGTTTAGTTTGTAATGACCGTAACTGCAACGCTGAACGATGTATATTTGTATATAAGAATATATGTCTCTATGTAGTACCCACAGTACAACCGCAAGCTTTGTTCGGGACTAGGTAAATGTGTATAATTGTCCATAAACGTTGTATTATGTTAAAAAAAGTACATTGATATATTTATTATATACTAGCTATCCCGGCAGACCTTGTTCTGCCCTATTTCTCTAAAACAAAGTCACATTGTTTTTTTTTTAATGTTAACAGCTATTGGCCTGTCGGCTGTTTTTTGAAAATTGTTTGAAGGAACCTGGCCTTAATGCTATATGTATAGAAATTGACAAATATTGACATTAATATTTATACGTCACTCAATTGATTTGCCTACCCGGAACCCGTCCACTGACATTTAAACTTTACGATATGGTGTTTAAGTTCAAAATGACTTATAACGATTTTTTTGTGTGAGAATACAGAAAAGTATTATTTTTAGACAGTTGCAGGGAATTTTTAAAATTTTTCTCTCGTAATAACCTTCCTCAGACTACATCGAACATAACAAAAAAAAAATCAGCCAAATCGGTTCAGCCGGTCTCGAGTTTCGCGCTTATCAAGACATTTTGCGATTCATTTTTATATTATAGCTTAGTCATCGTTAAACTTTTGTTGAAAATATATGGATGTAAGAAATGGAATATTTTTTCAACAATCGATTATTTTATATTATCGATTAATATTTTTTCGACAATATGACTAAAACTTTGAGAGATATGATTTTTTTTTGTACGGGCATGGAGCATATTTAAAAAAAAATGGCTGCGACATAGCGGGGAAGTGTATTGGACCCAAGCCTAGAGTGTAATTGAACTTTAAAATAGTTTATTTTTAAGTATTTAGAATATCGCTAGTCCATGTCCGGACACACTGTGTATATATTTTTAATTTTAATATAACTTTCTTCTACATCTACATCGATGGTAAATATTTTTTGGTCGCCTTATTTCGTTGCAAAATATGCAAATTTTTCACTTCCAGAAACACTATCACATGTGTAGAACCTGTTGGTTATCATATTTTTTTTTTTTTATTATATGAAGGAGGAAGTCAGTGTTAAGTAAATACGGTAAATATGAACCATGTTTTAGCTTGCAGCGAATACCACATAAAATCTCCGTGTGTGAGCATTATCATAGAACGTGCTATCGCGACTTCGATATTCTATATTGAAACAAATCTTTGATAACAAAATACTAATTATAGTCGTCTTTAGACACAACTAATGTATGTAATTAGTTGTGTCATTGAAATAAAATAAAAAAGTAATAAGTACCGTAAACAAAATTTGTGGTCACCAGAAGAAAAATGGGTTTTCATTTATTTATTGGAATGCGAAAATTATTTTTTAATTGTTATATATAATTTACATAAATGATACTTTCTGATTCTTATACGTCTTTTTTCCATACAAAACATATTTTAATAGTTACAATAGTTTTTATAAACGTATTTTTTTATTCGGAAGCGACACAATGACAGCTTCGTACCTGATTTAAACACAGTGCAATCTAAAAACTGAGTACTACTATCGAGAGATCGACCTCCCGATCGACCTGCGGATGCCACCGCGATCCTGCCGGCCTGCACAAATATCTCATTACACTTCACTTAGGCTGAGATTTATAGACGCTATTTCGACTTTGCTTAGCAAAGTTCTCAAAAAATTAATTCATTGAGTAATATAAATTGTAATGTTTTAGTCAAGCATAAGCAAACTTAGAGTTGCGTCTATAAATCCAGGCCTTAAAGAACCCAATATCACGGCGCGGCACAAGGTGGGCAGCGACAACTGTGCTGTCGCAAAAAGGCCGCTTAACGCGTTGCGAGGAAGAGGGAAGGCTGCCGCTGATTCAAATAAAACAGTGGAGCCAATGATGGAGGAGCAGTCCCCAGCTGCACAACTGCCTGAGGGACAAACTCGCGGAGCGTCTGGCGGTGTGCCTGAGGGGGCAACCACCTGACACTAAGCTCCAGTGTTGTTGCGCGTCCATCCGTACGCCATTTGGCGATGGGGGGTGGTGATACTCTTCTCCCACCCCCCTACCCACGAGAAGAAGCCCTCTGGGCGTATCACGCGCCGGACCGCGTTGAGACCAATGTCACATTCCCGTAGTCCGGCGCACCCTGTGCTTGGCGATGCGCCCCAGTGGTTTTAGTCGGTGAGAGTCCGACACACCGGGGGGCAGCCCTCACAACCTCCTGACGGTCCATAATGGATTTCCATTTCCACTAGGTAATAAAAAAAGGCCTTAAAGAACCCAATATCATTGGTAGAAGGGAACACACCCGACTCGAGAAAGGTAAGAGTTAGAGAACTTCTCAGTTCTAGCTGAAATAGAAAACATACTCATTTTGGTTAATATTGTACGAAGAATTACCAGTAAAACCTAAGATTTTCAATATTTTCGATTTTACTGTAACAATTATATTATTTGTATTCAAGATATGTGTTTATTTTGTTTAAATGATAATGTAATGTAAAAGGTGAATATTTTAAATAAGTTAGTTATCATGATTATACAAATTAAATGCGTATGGGCGAAATTGATGGCATTACTAACGACAATTCTAAACAGGTTGCCGAAGGGGGTTGTTCACCTCACTTCGTATATTGAACTAGAGGCGCGGTGTAATTCTTTTCAAGGTTTTTTTCTAACATAACAAACATATCTTACGTCATGGTACAGACATAAGAAGCCGGCCGGCCATTAACGTGCGTTGGTTACACATTGTTTGCTTATTTTGATAAAAATAAACAGTTTATTAAAATGTTATTTATAAAACGAATTTTCAATGATTTGAACAAACAAAATAATACGCGAGACTGGGGAATCCCGGCTTGATATCCGCAATAATATATACATAACATATCTTTAAAGGTTCATAGGCATAATATAGAGTCATAAGTAATAGAAAAATCTGGAAAATCTCGAATTGTCTCAAGATTTTAAACTTGAATTCTGTCAAATAAAATATTTAAAAAATTATAAATTTTTTGTATGTAATAAAGAAAGGAATATACTATATACAATTATTACTTTATGATACTATAACTGTGCCTATATCACAGATGGGCAAAATGTAATCAGATTAATCAAAAACGATAACGGTTACATTTTGCGTTTTTCATCATTAATATGACTGCATTTTGCTCATCTATGTTTTAAACACTACGGAATTCTTAATTGCATACACATGTATGACTCCTTAATCTTTTAAAGGGATTTAATCATGATTACAGAGCAACAAAATTAAAATTACGAATACATTTTTTAATCATTAATCTGATTACATTTTGCCCATCTCTGGCCTATATAAGCCAGGCCGCGTAGTTTATAATATTCAATTCTCATTTGGCAAATTAAGTACTCGGTAAAATGTTTTAAACTCGATCCTTACACGTGAGCCACGGGTAGTGTCAAATGAGTAACTGTGACGAGGTATGGCGTATGTGCCAGACCGTAAACACGACCGCAATAAATGAATGATAAGCTGGATTTACCAAATTTTGGGGTGATTTGCACCTTAATCATCCTATATACGTTCAGTAAATACCTAAATACTTATGTATATGTATATCCCTTTTTTACTTGGGGAAAATCGTCATCAGGCTGTCCCAATGGGACATCGAGATTTGCACGACTCACACGGTCAGAGTTTGCCGGCCTTTAACCGGTAAACATTCTTTAGGTGATATCTACATATTGAAGTGAACTGTAGGCCGTATCTGTAGTCAGCGTTGCATAGCCTGGCTGTATGATTTATTATATGTACGATTTATAACAATTATATACTGTCAAGCTATATCCCTTTCAGGGTGAGGCAGAGATACGTATTCACTTTGCGCTTATATATCGTGGCCAACGTGGCCAGTATTGCTGCTGATTGCCGTTATCAGGTTACTAATATACATAACATTTCTATTAGATGTTATGCGGGTTTCCTCACGATGTTTTCCTTCAGCAGTGAGCCTGTGGTACCTAAATCCACATTTAATCTAGATTTGGATCGGCATTGAGGAGGAAAAGAAAAGAGAGAGATTCATGGCGGTGCGAAATTCGACGGGTCAGCTATTGTATATTCACAGGTGACCTCTGATATGATTTATGCAAGTCAGGAAATTTCGATTGACAATGGATTGGATAATAGCTAATAGCCATACTTAGCCCGTACAGTTGATAACATTAAATAATAAAACAAAAATAATAAAGTTTTTTATTAGACAAACAATTACAAGCAGCACATTAAACACACACACATAGCACATTAGGTGTAATGTTATTGTTTTGCCTATCCAATATAAAAAATATAAAGATTGAATGATATGACGTCATAAATAAAATACCAATTTCACACCTTTCTTAAGTTCAGGAGCCTTGGAGTAAAAACTACAGAATATATTTTATAATCTGTAAATATTCTCATCCACCGTATATTCGTTTGATAAACACACATGACTAATTACATTACTAATAAGTATATAACATGTGTATAAAAATAAACACTGCTTAATTAATATTAGAGCTATATTTACATTATTGTAATACCTCGAGAGCTCGGTAAATCGACCTTCCCGCAAATGAGGACGGACGGGTAGACTAGCAAAAACCTGATATAAGTACATAGATAGTGATTTATTACGTTCCCTGAAGAGCACTGCATGCTATTGATGCGGAGATATATAGACGATTCTTAAACTTGTCTTATATCTTACTAAAATATTACAATATATATATTACTCAATTAATTTCATAGGTAATCGCCGAATTTGTCGATTTGGACTTACCTCTGCGAATACTTAGCCTATACTCAAGTTCCTATTATGTATTCAGTTTTTTGTTAAAATGAATTTATTTTTAAAGAACTTTGCTAAGTAAAGTCAAAGTGACGTCTATAAATATCTGCCTGAGCATACGATGCCTTTACACAAGCGTTTTTTCACACGTGATTAGGACTTTCGGGTCGTAAGCGTGCTGAGACGCAAGCTTTTCATTTGTTTAGAACTAAGCTAAAATTTTGGTATTTTTTTAACAATAACTATCAATATTTTTATAATTATATTAATATTTTTTGTCACTGTTACATCACGAAGAAAAAATAACAAACAGTTATTTTTAAGTTCAATTGAAATAAAGCCTAAACGTGTTTAGAACAGAATGAAGTGTTTAGAGATGTTCGATTTCAAAGCCTAAACGTGTTTAGAACAGAATGAAGTGTTTAGAGATGTTCGATTTCCCTCAAATACATTCATTATACTAGCTGTGCCCGCGACTTCGTCCGCGTAGAATAGTGTCTTTGGGTGGCATTTTTAATTATTTAGGCTAATTATTTTACAAATAAGATACAAACCTATAAATGAGTATTCGCATGAGTGCGGCACAGTCGTCTGCCCGTTCGGGTAAGCACACAGGCATATTTCCCCACCAACATTGCGCCAAGCAACGCCGCGTGGCTGCACAGAACTCATTGTGTACGGCTCGGTGATTGGTAAATTTCTTACTCGCGTTAACTTCCGTTTCACATTTTTAAATATTTCCGTAAATGTTATATCAAAATAGATCTAATATTTTGTCTCTTATCGTAAACTTATAAAACATTCACATAAACCTTACATATATCTATACAAAATTTCATCCCATATTTCCTATTGTTATTTTACACCCTTGAGTGTGAAACATTTAGACACTACAACATTACAAGAGTTATACATTAAAATTAATAAACTTTATACTTTAATTAATGGGCTTACTTTGTTTTTTATATAAATAAACATTAACTAAATTGAACAAGATCCGACTTTCGATTTTAAAATATATTTAATCTAAACAAGATTTATATTTATTTTATCTAATTTAAATATGCCAAAAGCCTGTTATTTATCATAATTAGAAGTGCACAGTTACCTCGTATGAAAACTTGTCGATATGCAAATTGCCCGCATGAGCTGTCACCCGTATGCTGTTAAATGTCAACTTTATATTGCGTTTCGCAATGAAGAATGTAAATCAGGACATTCGGCGATTGTTTTGTAATATTCCAAGAAGTCAGTAGATGTTATGCATCGATATGACATTTATTTGTATTTGTTGACCTTACAATTTTTCTTATACAGGGTGTAAAACTTATTCATAAATACACATTGCTTAAATTGTTACATTACTTGTGCCAAAAGAAACTGAACCATGTTCTGTGCATGTTTGGAGCGCATTTTCTTTGAAATAAAAGGATGCAGTTTTAAATAGTTTACGAAAATTTAGACCTGATTAAACAAAAAGTAATATTCGATGATAAACACACACACGAGCACACATACAAATGTACACAAACGTTCACTTATAAAAATGAGGAATTTAGTTGAGATGTTGTAAATCTTGACACCTTGTATAAATACAGAATGATTACGCTCAAGCAAATGTATTAAAATACAACATGAATGGTCCGATATATTACTACAATTCTTCGTGGTATATGTGGGCTGACATGACGACGGCGACAATGAATGGATTCTCGTCCCTTGAGAGTCGCGGCCGTTGTTTGCATACACTGTATTTTTCATTAGACGAAGTGTGGTCACTATTTAGAACTAGGTTAAAGAAATATTTAGTAGTAGATAACATCCTTTTACTTTTTGGACTATTTGATGGTTGATTTACATTTAAAAAACACCTATCAGAAACAGAAACCATAATTTCAAGCTCTAAAGCCCAGTTCAGACTAAGTTAGTATTTAGGTTGAGTGGCGAGAAATTTGACTGATAAACACATGAAGTCATTATGAAGTAATTTTTTTTTTAATGATTTATAGGCGGAAGTTTGACCTCAATAACACATGGTGGAAAGTGAACATGAGTCGACGATGAACCACGTCCGTCCAACAAATGCCTATTCACTCTTCTCTTAAAGACTCCCAGGTCATAAGATCGCAAAAATATGGTCGCTGGGAGCATATTCCACTCCTTAGCTGTTTGCATGATGAAAGTAAAAGCGAATGATTTCGTGCGGATATAAGGAATTGATGATTGCCGTTTAACTAAAATATTAAATTAGATCGAATAAGTTTTAAGCCCATACAACTCTTTATGTTTTATATATGTATACACGAACAGGCTGATCCTGGTAGAATCATTATCATATAGTATGTTATAATAACCCTGTCTGGTCCGTGAAAGCGTTACTCGGTATCATCGACATTAAAGTCTATTTAAGTTATCGTTTTTAATTAATGAGAAAAAAATCTAAATCAAATTAAAAAAAAAATTGAAATATCTTACATGGCAACACTGGGAGCGTGCGTAAATAAAGGAAAAAATTAAACCAAACAACCTTTGTTATGGTGATGACCACCTTTGATGTCAAGTATCGTTTATCAATTAAATTGTTTCATTAGTTTTTAAACTGATTTTTGTAAGTAATCCGAGCATATATCACATGTCATATTTTTCTTTTTTACGTATGTTGGTAATGTTTTCGTGTTACCAATATGCATGCCCCTTTTGAGTCAGACAGTGTTTTCGAAACATACTTTATAGTAGAAAATTATCATACTGTATGTCCTCTCGTTTCTTACATAAGCAGAGATACAAGGAAAACATGTTGCTATTGTAGTTATTTTGCGCGGTGTTATGCAGTACCTAGAAAATGTCATAAGCTGATGACGATTTCATTGTAACCTTGAGGATTTTTTCATTGTGTTGTATTTTTATCATTTTTATAATTTAAAAATACAACAAAATGATGCAGATATAATTTTATGCAAATAATCTGCAAAATTCCCAGTTCTGTGTTGTTAACTATCCGCTGTAAACAAACAGTTCTTAGAACAATTATCGGAATACAGACGCGTGAGCTCCGGCTTTGATGTCGCAGGGAAAGTAAAAAATAGTACTTCCTCAAACATTTCTAAATAAACTCATGCGTTGAAGGGCAAGTGGTTGCAATATATATGTTATTGAATTTAATTAATTCCAAGACGAAAGGCTTACGTAGTAACAAAACGAAAAATATTTATTATTTATCTATTACTATCAATAAAAATGTGATTAAAGTTCGCTTTATTTATTTTCTTGAATTGCTATGACGAATTAAACCGTTGGCGTATAAATCATAGTTTCCAACATTGAAAGATTCAGTATTTGACAAATATTGTCACCTTCAGTATTTGACAAATATTGTCACTGTTGTATTATTAAAAACGATGAGTTTAAACATCGCTTTGCTGCTGAACGCTGAGTAGTTGCAATGTTAGGTATTTCGATACATAAATAGTTTTTAAATCCTGTTTAACAAGACCTGAATCTCTGCCTATATCAAACGAGTTAGGCACTGTATTTGATAAAGATTATTTTCACTAATGTCATTCGATTATGTTGTTAGCCTTGAAACCTGAATCTACTATCGCAGTTGGTTTTTTTTAACGTATTCTTAAACATAATTAGGACCAAATAATACTATTCACGTATGTTAATTTTCAATGAATAATTAAAATATAGACATTAAGATTAAATAACACTCGTTCCGTAAGCAATTTGGTCTATTTCATCGAAAAGGCCGTCGTACAGGTTACGAGGTGAAATACGCCTCGTATACTGAATGTTAATAACGGCAATGGTTATCACAATAGTGTTTAGAACCTTATTTTTAACGTCACATAAAACCTATTTTGTCACCTCTTTTCTCTATATTATGTATTTGTATTTTTTTTAATTTAAAAGATTATTAGTTTAGTTGTCAAATATAATAAAATATGTAAAAAATTGATATAAAACACGTAAAATTATTTTAATCATTGCCTTCAACACAAACAATAATGTAGTGTTTGTGAGTAATAATTATGTGTATTTTGTTCACAATGTGATCGAGCTCATACAATGAATGATAAATGGTTAGTAATTCCCGCCAATGGCCTGACTCCGGCCAGCCTCCAGAACCACTTTAGAAGATTAGGTCTTTGCATCAAGATATTGATGGCGCGTATCCAAAAGGCGGTAGTGATTGATACTGCATGAATCATTGGTAGGTTTCTATTTTTTGGGGTCCTTACCTCTGAGCAGTATGTGTTTATGTTAGACATATACTATCTTTCGCCTATTGCAGAAGTTAGTACGTGAGGAGTATATTATAATAATAGAATAGAATAGAATAGAGGTCGCATTTAGAATACATACAAAAATTATAAGTATTTAAGAAAATGTCTAGACATTTTCTCATGCCTAGGCATACGAAATTTATACTTTAAACGTAACGTAACTAGATTGATATAACTTTGTAAGTACATTTGTAATTCGCTAAGGATATTCCCTGTATAATATTTAATACACGGTTATTTAAGTGTTGCCATTATAAGTTTAATCACAAAGCTACGTGCTTACTTTATTTCAAGGTCGGCCATGGACCGGGTTACGCGAAACTATCTCATTCGCGGATGTATTTACACCCGCACCTATACTATATGTAGTGCAGTTTGATCAATCTTAACACTAGAACTACGAAGATTTACCATATACCTAGTTCAACCAACCGGCCAACCGGTCGGAAAATTAAAAGCGTAAGAACAAAATAATCAATAATATTATTCTATATACAAATTTAATAAAAATCATATCATTATCGTAAAATATTAAATAAGACTTAAAGAGGAAATGATGAAACCGGTCATTTTGACCGGTTTGTAGTTCTAGTGTTAAAATAACCATCAGGACACAGCGTAAAAGTAAAATCTTGTAAAATAAAATTAATTATAAGAGAAAAATAAAATATTTATATATTAATACGTACGCCATTATAAATTAACGGACATGTTCATAATTTAGTTGGAGTTCAATTATAACAACGCCAGACAAATCAGTAAAATGGAATACCCGTACACTTTTTTTTTTATCTGGGGTAATATCCCGCATAGAACCATCAGGGTCGCTGTTCGTGTGTCAAACTCCTACAGACTTAAAACCTCAAGGTGTCCTTCTAATCGCTCCACTCATGCCTGGCTATTCGAACTCGTCCAGGGAGCAATATCAGTACATTAGTGGAACTTAATACCATGGTCATACTGTACTCTATTAGCAAACGAGGAATTTTACGAAAAAATTGAATTTTCCAAATAAGTCCTGAGCGCGCTAAAATTGGAGAATCCTGTTTAGAGTACGTTATAGTGTTGCTGATCCTCTCTCAGCTCTTTATCTTTGGGCCAAGACTTTTGGGACACCTACATACGAACAAGGTCACTACACACTAATCAATTTGTCAAAATAAAGTGAATCCGTACCAGAATTTGAATCCAAAACCTTCAGTGTTTTATCAAGGGTCCCAACTAGTGATGAAAATACCCGGGAATTTTCTCAAAGTGCCCAAGACTTCCGAGAACATTTCGTAAATTCCCGGGAATATTCCCAAGGAAGTTTTGGGCACTTTGGGAAAATTCCCGGGCATTTTCATCACTAGTCCCAACTAAATAAGCTGAAGCCGCCAAACCTATTAATTCAGTGTGTAATTTCTCGTAAATGAATAATGCAATATTGTGTTTCAATCTAAACTTGTACTTGTCAAAAATGGCATTTCCTTTATTATGGAAAGATATAGAATAAAGCGAGATCGAATTATAATTGAACTTTAACCGAAAAAAGAACTGGCCTTAAGATTAATTGTGATTTGTGACATGGTACAAGTACATAAGCAGTTAATGGGATTAATTAAAAGCACGAATGTTCGATAACAATGACTAAGCGACAAATAAAACGTTACTGGAAGACAGAACCTATCAATAGGTTAACTAGTGTAGCAACATGAAACGATATGAATCTCTAGAGACAATGCAATCGCGTGATTGCAAGCAGAAAGATTTTGAACGTGACTACCGCCGCTCCGCTGTGATTGGATGTCACGTTTAGGGCTGTCAAATAACTTTAGGAGTAATAATAGTAACTTGCGCTTATAATCGAATGTCTTATACATGTTTTATGATTGATAAATGTTTCTATGAATGACATTGTGACTATTTTACCGGTCTTATTATATTACTTTTATTTATGTACGGAATAATATTTAACAAAATAAAAATCGAGCTAAAGAAAAGATAACCAAGCTCAAATAGAAAAAACCATAAATAACATAAATTAATTAGAGAATAATATATTACAAATATTATATTTTTGTTAGATTTTCTTTCACAATCTTGAAAATATTTTCAAAACATATAGTATTTACCGAAAAATTTAAAAAGCAGATATAACACATTGTATAAAATAACCAGCAGGAGTGAGAAAAACATTTATTTATTGTTATATTATTATTAAGACTATATTTTGTATTATAGCTTACTACATTCTATAATTGAATTTAGGCTATTTGTATAATAAGGTTTTTAAATGTACCATTGTACATAGAATTATAAAGTTCACCAAATTGAATATAATTTTTTTAACGTGACAATTCGTAACTAGTACACATAAATCATTTGTTTTTGTGCGTTTTTTAATATGTAAGTACAGATTATTTTTTACAGTTTTCTTGTTAATATAGCTGATAATATTTTTACCACACTTTATTGTACAACTGCCCATAGATGAGCGAAATGTGATTAGATTAATGAAAAAGATTACGATTACATTTTGCGTCTTGCATCATTATTATGATTACATTTTATCCATCTATGTTTTAAACATTAAGGAATCGGAGGGTTTTAATCACGATTACAGATTAACAAATTAAAATTATGATTACATTTTATTATCGTTAATCATTAATCTGATTACATTTTGCGAGTGTCAACCCTACCAGGCAGCTGTGATTGGTGCTACGACCCAATTATATCGCCAACCTCGGAAAGATGCCTTGTATATAAACAATTATTATTTTTCTAGTAAGCGAGTTTTACTGTAGCGAAATTAGTAAGCGAGGATCTGTTGAACAGGTGATCCAATTATACCATTATTTTCAGGAGTATTCAATGTAATACTATTAGGTATCCACTCATATTTACAAAAATGCTAAGGAGTAAGAAGTGGAATACGCTCTCAGATTCCATATTCTTTTTTTTGTACCCCGTTTACTACAAATGTGAGCGTGTTTATTAAATAATATTTCCTAAGGAGTTTGTTAAGATGATATTAGTGTAAACTGTAGCGTACTAAGTTTACCTAAATTACATGTTCCGTCAATAATCCATTTACTTGATTTTGTTGTTTAATGTATGTAGTTTATAATATACCATAAGCGACTGTATAAAAATAACAACAACAATAATTTTTAGTTTATAGTTTATACTACGAGTATGTAATTAAGAAGTCTGCATTGGACTTATCAATATGTATTATTTTCACCCAATCAGATTATGTTCTTAAACGTTGTGAATATTAATAATGTGTGGAGTAAAGTAAAACTTATTTAGTTCCATTGTTAAATATAAATATATATATATACATTTTTTCAATGAAAAATTAAAACAAACTGAGCTTAGTTAATCCGTTCATATCGCCTCAATTTGATATAATCGGAAATGTCCTTCAATGGCTCATTAAAGTGTTTATTGATAACGCATTTCTGCCTCAAGGCCAAATTGATTGTAGTTCAGTTTTATTATTTCAACTAGCCAAAATAACAGCTATATACACTAAATTTTTAAATACAAATGTATTAACAAATTCGGATCATATTAATACAGATATATAATTACGAACTGAAATAAGAGACGCGCACTCATCAAAAGTTATAAGAAAAGATTTCATAAAGAATTATAATCATCTTAGGATCGACCAGTGGCCAATGTTAAAATTAAGACGAAAAGAACAAAAAAACAATATTACTTACATGTGTAAAAATATGAATGGTTGTCGTACAGTTAAATCTATACTAATATTATAAAGCTGAAGAGTTTGTTTGTTTGTTTGTTTGAACGCGCTAATCTCAGGAACTACTGGTTCGAATTGAAAAATTATTTTTGTGTTGAAAAGACCATTTATTGAGGAAGGGTTTAGGCTATATAACATCACTATGCAACTATTAGGAGCGAAGAAATATTGGAAAATGTGAAAAAAAACGGAGAAAATTATTCATCCTTGAGTGCTTCTATTGCGTGCGCTGCGAAAACGGTTCAAAATACCAAAAATATATGTATGAAAGAATTAATCCTCTTGAAATATTCTAAAAAAATGTCCAATAACAGTAAACAGTACATGTCTATCTTTTAAGATTAACTCACTAGAACTGTTTTTATGGTAATCAAATTGTTGGAAATTAATGCATTATTTGTTAAGAGTTGTATCAACGTAATAATATTAATTTTTATCCAAATAAATGTGTTGTTGATTAAGAGTATTTAATTGTGAACAAAATTGTCTTTGACATCACTTAATTTCAATGAACATCTTAGAAGATATTACAATAACTTATATAGCAAAACAACGTTTGCCGGATCAGCTAGTGTATAGATAAAACAAACGGACAGTCATTGCAGATACGAATAGGAATGGAATACCTGCCTGGGTCTATTTTTTTAACATTTTTTTTTTACATTGACTAGAAGTGACTACAGTGCACCTGAAGGAATTTATAAAGTAGCCTAAGAACAGGAGCAACTATAAAGGGAGGTGAATATATTGACATTCGCCCCCGTCATATACCACGATTGAAGGTCTCTAAGTATATGACCAATTAACCACAATATGCGACAAGTCGAAGGAAGTCACTATGACGGTTTTTGCACTTGTTCACTGTAGTAACAACTCAGTTTTGGCAATCATTCAACCATCTCACTGTTACGATTTGGGGGCTTTTAATAATAAATAAACAGTTATAGGACAAACACGGTCTTCCATCATTTCATCCCCACCTTTCACCAGGTGTGATTGAGGTCATCAAGATTTTGCTTGAAAATTATGAAAAACCAGTTAATTGAACTTTAAAAAATCATTCGAATGGTTATACAATTTTGTCACAGCACCTGCCTCAACTCGCCGATACATTTATCAGATTTTCTTAAGAAGTGACCGAGTACCGTAATATCTCGTTGATCTTAGCAAAAAAACGTAATGCGATAGTGAAGGCGTAACCTGGCGGTATTTCGGCGGTTCATCGACCTCGCCGCGTGACTTGCCAACTATAGCTTGCCTATTTATTTACACAAGTTAAGCCCACAATTTACAAGTTTACAATAGGAGTTACTATAATTCACATATAAATTTCAGACATTTAATCGATAATGCTAAGACCGCATTTTGTCGCAATGTAACTAAAAATCGCATACACATTACGATAAAATATTGTTTTTATTATATTGTTTTAAAAATATGCTCATCCCGCAATATTTCAGTGATAGGAAACTAAATCGATCCATTGACGATTTTTTTGTACTGTCTCGACATAGTGATTAAACTACACCTGATGATAAAACAACGTAATCCAACTGACAAGTATACAGTCATCAACGTATGTTTGTATGACAGCCAACACATACCACGACTGAAGGTGTCTAGTATAGGAACGACTGGACGCCCATAAACTAATCTCGAAAAGTGACAAGCCGAAGCGAGGCATTATGACGGTCTTTACTCTGTGTTATTTTATCAATAGCGTGCATAAAAATTTTACACCAGGTATGCAAATTTTCGGTTAAGAGCCTGCTAATACAAAATGTTAATATTTTTAGATACATTATATTATTATGATCATACAATTTTAGGTACTATGTGTAAACAAACAAAGAATCATAATTTAGCATCAAATTAGTGCAAATTATTTGTTTACTAACTATAATTATTTACGTTGTTGCTTATATTAAATAACTACGTAATGCGATAACGTGTACACATAATAAGCATTTCACAGGAGTAATAGAAAAGATTTTTTTTTATTGTAATTAATATGACATATCTAATTAAACTCACACATTAAAATACATAAAAGTGCTTTAAATATATGATAATAGAGATTTTCGTAATTTTCGTTTGACGTAAAAATGGAATATATTAATGTTTCCTTTTTTATATTTAACTTTTAGTTATTTAACTAATACTCGTTTATTAGAAGGTATGCTTTACTTTATGCAGGTATGGGATGAACGTCACTGCTGTTTATAACCCAAAAATCGTTACAAGTTATCATCCCAATCACCACCATATATTATTTTTTGGGCCAATAGGCGACTTAAGCTCATCGCCTAATATACCATATCATACCATGCCCGTGCTGTGAACGTATCGGACACGGCACCAAACGATAACTTCTACTTCGCGCAATAGAACCCCTTTATAACGAGTTTGGAAATGTTAGCATCCGCGAATCATCCGCTTGCATTTCGTTTTCTTCACCTGCACGCATCGGTTTGACAACGTTGCGTCATTTGCCATCCTTAAAATGCATTGGAACAGGTAAACGTCGTCCATGCTACGGTCTTGGTCGGTAATAGAACGGTCTAATGGACATAGTACATTACCACATAATTTTTTTTTTTTTTGCCTAATATATTCTTAGTTTGGTCACGGTATAATAGGTCAACTTCTTTAGAAGCTTTACTTCGGAAGAATGCGTGACTAACCCTGCAATAATACACGTAGTTTTAAACTGATTTTTGTTGCTACCGACTCGAAAGAAATATTTCAAAGAATGATTTCAAATTGTCGTTAACTCCGATCTCATATAAAATGTTAAACCATTACTTATGTGTGGCTATAATGCACGTAGGCGATGGAAATATGTGTAACCACTTATCTTTAAGCTTGTGAATGCAATTCTTGATTCATACCAGCACTTACCTGAAAATAAAAACAGAAATTGTTTAAACACACCGTTAGCGTAGGAGGAAACGTGAAAAACAAAAATTTGCATGAAACTGTTATCTTGAATTATCGTCATTTCCGCCACTTGGACAAACGTCTCCAGTACGTGACCGAATTAATTATTCTTTATTATTTGCTACGAGTAATGTGTTTTGAACGTCTGAAATATAAGTTGATATACTCTACAAATTAAGTTATGTATAGTCTCCTTTCATAAAATCGAAATTATTTAAGTATTTTTGTAAACTTTTTTTTTTCAATTTATGACAAGTCAGTTAGTAATATTTGGCAGGCTATTCGCATATTGACTATTTTCCCTATTCTTTAGCTCTTAATAATAGACCAAAGATGCTCAATATAACTAACGAAATCAACTCTACAACCATGGCAATTTTTGTGTAGGCATCAGACGAGAATTTACTATTTAATTTTATATTATTTATCAAGAGATATCTAGGATATCTAGAGATATCTTGTTATAGGTTATGGTTTGTCACATAAAGTGTGTGTTTTGAGTCTCTATTTATGTTTAAATGAATGTAAACTACATACCGTATATATCAAAGTTTATTTCGTATAAATATTTAATGTATTATTTTAAAACCGGCGATTTGGTATTCCTACAGAGTCACTTGTAATTATATTATTATGTAATTGCCATAACGGAAAAAATTGCGTAAAAATGTTTAGGTACTAGAAAGAGACCGAGCGCGAAAACAGTACCGCGAGGTAAAAAATTGCGGTGTTGCCTAGGCTTTAAAATAAAGAATTTAATTTTATTTTGGAACCAAATAAATCAGAATAAATAGAATTGTTTCCTCTTTTTAAAAAAGTTTTTTTTAGATAAGTTTCAACGTTTGATAACAAAGCTAATTTAAATGAAGACATTTTATTATATAATTTTATTTATGGACTTCTAGATGTTTTTTTTTTAAACTGGCTCGACAATGACTTGATTAAGTTTCTAAACTAGTTCTTATTAAAATATATTCTGTTTCCGTAATATACACTAAAAATATGCCGTAAGTATAGGCATTTTTTTAAGCTAAATTTAAAAGATTATTGTCGCCTATGGACTATTGTAAAGCAAGAAGTGTCAAATTGCGCTGCCTAGTTGAGCCTTTTATGTCTCTCGTTTAAAGATCCCCAAACAAAAAGTATTCCTTTTGCTTGCGAGTCATCACCAGTTAAAATGTCCTTTATTAAAACCATTACAAAACAGGTTTAACTGATAAATTCAAAGAAATTAAATTAACGATCGAGTCTTTACTCTTTCCTGCTTTAAAAAGCCGGTAATTATATACTGTACCACGTAAAATATATTTTCTATTTACAGTTGCCTCTACATTTCAACAAATATTTCTTAGTCTTTTGTATCGTGTAATTTGTAATGTGATTGTTTGCGATTCAAAACATTTTAATTCCGGTTTTATCTTTGCGGTCTCTAGGCTTTGTTACGCAATTTTGAAGGAATTGTAACCTTTGTGTCTAGATGTTGTAAACATTGACCTGCATTAGAGAACAACTAGCGAACTTTTTAGTACTTAACAAAAGACTTAATATTGTTAAATTTTCCAAAATATGGACTGTCAAATTTATAAACAATTGTTCGATTTTATTTTAATTGAGTTGGCTTGAGTGAAATTATAGTCAGTTTAGAGCTGAAGGGCTCCAGTTATATCTACATATATGGGTAATGCTATCGATAAAATATATAATTATTGATAAATAATAACTCTATTAGGAATGTTGGAATTTAATGCTATTTACTGATGCCTAATTGAAATTTTTATTCACGTTGTATTATTTATTTTTCTACACTATGACATCATAGTCATTTTGGAACGAAGAAAACTTCAGTTCTGTGTAGGCAAATGATGTTGAATTCCAATGTTATTGTTGTTGTATGTTATTATTTTTCGAAAAGGATATATTTTATTAATGGTATTACAGATATAGCATCGAAACCTTTCAGCTCCAAATCTACTATTATTTCACACGGCATATCATTTTTACTGTTACCAATGGTGTAATAAAATAAATTGAGTAAATTAATCTGCAGACTTTGTGCACAAAGTCTAATAATCTACTACTAGTATCTAAGCAATTAAACTTTTCATTTGTTTATGAATGATATTAAAAGTATCGATACTTAGAAGAATTTATCTCATTGCTCAGAAATGCAAGCCATTGTGACAAAACATTTGTTATTGTTCTCGCTCAGTGCATCGAACTCTTCGTTTTGTAATCACACTTTAGCATTACAACAAATCGTGGGTCGCTGATTTTTCTGCATCTCGTAACATCACATTAAATTATTCCTACTTTAAACAAACCAGTGATTCTTGAACTGTCGAAACTTTGTCATAGCGTCTTGTTCAATACAAACACATGATTTAATTTTTTAACTTTGTATGGTATTTATTTCGACTATTGCAAGTGTCTGAACACAAGATTTGAATTAGACTATATTTGGTCAAAAAACCTACATTCGGTTAAACTTTCAAAAGGACCGTAATTTTAGCTTCAGTATAGGGTTCCTAGTAAGCGTCAAACTAAGATTGATTGTTTAGATTGTGATTGTTAAATTACTTTGAATAAGTATCCGATTATAGGTCGATATCGGGCTTAAAGCCGATTAATTGACTTCTGTCACAACCTTCGCCTAAAGTCAAAGTCAATAGTTTTAAAATCCTAAAAAACTCAGATCTAGATTGGCTAAAAGTGAATAACATATTGATGTTTATAATATTTAATTTTAAGGTTTATCTCACAACAACTCGCTCGCCAAGCTCTCTAAAATGCAACAATATAAACCGCCCCAATTTTGATGGGAATATCTAAAGTGTTCGAGTTATTTTAATTGTAAGGTTTCGTTAGTATATGATTTCTCGACACTAACATCTGAATTGTAAAAAACAACACATTTAAATTGTATATATATAGTATTAAATGTATTTGGATAGCAAACATTTTAATTTAGCTAAATAAACTACAAAACTATATCCAGAATGCTATCAATGCTAAGGTAAACATTTAAAAAATGTTTAAAACGGATCTTGGTAGAATTTACTCAATTAAGGCTTCATTACTATATGAAATTTGTATTATGTAATATTTTCTTCTTTTTTGATCGAAATAACCTAGTAAATTAAGGTCATTGATATTTTTCTAACTTCTACTATATTATTTTTATCTACTTCAGAAGTAAAGTTGCTCTCGTCTGTCTCACACCGTTCCTTTATATGCTCTTGAAGTTATTCTAATAAATTGAAATCGCATAAATCAAGTATTTTATGAAATTGCAGGTGCAAAATTATAATGGCGCAAGGTTAGAACCTTAAGATAGATCTTAACGCAGGCCTTGGGAATTGCAATTATTTTCACATCTAGGACACTATTCTACAGCGGCTGGATGACTCAGACCTAAATAGTTGGTATAAGGCTAACTCGCTATTTCCATGAACTGTATAAAGCTCAAAGCTCACACTATTAACATTTTACATCTGAGTTCTCGTAAAAGACTAGCTTTATGAGCTTCCAGTCCACGTGTCCGGTTTAATTTGAGTACAAAATAAAAACGCCGAACAGAAAAGGAGAGTCATTTTTGATAATCGGATAATGAAATCAAAATATACCCCTCAAAGACACAGAGAACATAGAAACTATATGAAAAACATGATTTGGACCTATATGTATTAGACTCGTATAGTTCCATGTTATACACTAATATCTCTTGTGAGTTTGCTGTCATATCTACTTTTAGACTATTTAAATTTCAAAGCGGAGACTAATTACAGTCGAGTTGATTGTTCTCATAAAGTTTACAGCATCTGACAAATACAGTATAATATAGTTATGAGCATGCTAGCTAATGTACAATATTTACTGCAGGAAACTAATTATTTATTTGCATTAATCGTTAGAGCAATATTAACTAATAACATAATATGTTATTTTCTATACATTTAATCACAATCATTGGGAACGATCTTTGTAATGAAATTTGGAGGTCAATTGAAAGTCTTCGCAATCTCACACAGTGCTATTCAACTAGAAATTTACTAGAATTTTTAAATAATACATGCTTGTTGATAATTTCTGACTCTTCAGCCCAATTTTGTAATATATTTATCATGTGATAATGCACGAAAATTGCAGTTGCATTCGATTGTTGGAATTATTTTCAAGGTGTAATATTTCTTTTTTTTGCAATTTTTATTATAATCTATTAGTTAAAATTTAGTATTTAAGGTATGTAAGCTAAAAACATAAGCAGAGTATCTTATGAAGGACATTTAAAATAGGTTTATTGGTATTATAAGCTGGTAGAGACATTTATTTAATAACAATAAAAAGATAGAATGTAAAAAACTGTGTGCAAGATATGTTACGAAGAATATTGTAAGTAGACCGTTTATGTTAATTTAAAACTAAAATTCTTATATAGTATAAATCGGTAGGTATTATTATTTTAGTGTTATAAAATGATACATTGATAAACAAATAAATTCTTTCCAGGTACAACTCTTGGAATCAGATTCTCAAAGTTACAATAATGAAACTGATACCTAATGATTTAAGAGATTCAATTGACGTCACTAACTTGTTCCCTCACAGCGTCTACAAACTGAGTAAGTACAGGAAAATTATTAAGCGATCCGTAAATAATTCTTGTGGTCATAATCAGGTATATATGACGCATATTGACGGAGAAAACCGTTTTAGGTAATAACTTTTTTATTTTTTTAGTTACCGGTAATGTTTTAAATGGCAACGAGTTGTAATGATTTAGTTTAGAAGTAAATTTAGTAGTTATAAGAAATCGTTACCCTAAATTCTAATATAAATAGAGATAATAAAAACATGTAGTACTAGGAAAAACAAGGTTTTATCTAAAAACGGAGTTTAACGGAAAATATGTTTTAAATGTGTTTAATTTTTATGGAAGTCTTCAAGCAAAGAGTGAATCGGATGCTGTTGGAGGAGTGCACTGCTTTCACTCTCACAATCGCTTTAAATCAGCTTTGATTAAAGGTCAAGTGTAAGTATATTTTTAATAAAAAAATAACTGTGTTCAGATTTTGATTAGAAACTATTTTTTTACGTTGTAACTTTTTTTTTTGTAACGTTGTTATCACTACCGTTTCGTTCGGAATGATTAATACGTAATATAGTTGTACCTTAATGTACCAAATTATAATTATTTACCTAAATATAAGGTCGAATAATTTTTCTTAGGTAATCAGTATTAGATAAACAGTTTATCTGTATAGTATGTGATTAAACCAATATTCAGAAGAATATTTTAAACGTTAATTCATTTTTGAAATGACGAGATTTATGTAGTCAAATTAATTTAGGAATAATATACAGTCTTACTGGAAATATAGACAAATATAACTAGGCTTGTAGACCCGGCAAATGTTGTTGTGCTATATAAATTATTTCTAGTGAATATTTTGGTTGTTAATTAAAAAATAACGACTGTATTGTGTGGGGATGGGATCAGAGGCGGACGCGGCGCCATCTGTCATTCAACAATATTTGAAATACGAACGACGGTTAAATTATTTGGAAATTGTTTATATAAAAATACTAAAATCACGCTTAAAAAAATGGGAGGATGGGGTTAGAGGGTGAATATTTGAGTTTATAGGTATTTTTTGTTGCCGAATCACAAAAAATATAAAATGTTTTACAAAAAAATAGAAAGAAGTCTGAATGGGAAACCCTAATTACCTGGCGGAATGAATTATATTTTATGACTTATTTCCATATCTACCAAATATACATAAAAAATTACATGAAATCGGTAGAGCCGTTACGGAGGAGTGCGACCACAAACACAAAGACATGAGATTTATATATATATATATTATACTTCCTAATATATTAATAACAAAATTATTCATTAATTATAATATATATTTCAATCCAATTATATTTTTCTTCGAAGTTAACTCGCTTTATAAATATTGATAATAGCATTTTCAGTTGTGTCACCTTGATAAAGCAATTAAGTATAGTTATGAGTTTATATTGTTTTAGTTATCATAGCAGTAAATCTTCAACCTCGTGTTCTTATATATTTTAATAATTAAGTTGAAATGACTCATTTTCTTTACTTCCTATAAAAACTTACCACCAAGATATTAGCTTATCAGGAAACTTGGCACCTTCTTTCATAGTAGTTTCATTTCGATTTTACTTGTATATTTCTTACTGCGAATAGTTTTGCAAATATCGCATTTTTGCCCATGAAATGTGGCGCTAAAGGCGCTTGCTGAGGATACAATCGACTGCGCTCCGCACTAACGTTTCCATGCTGAAAGAGCTTCATCAAACAAATACTTTCGTCGATTATGCAAGAAGGAATCCTAAATATGTTTGGCCATATTTGCAACGAAAGGTCCTTAGAACGTTTGATGATGCAATGAAGAATGGATGTTCAACGTTCTCGCGGTCGATCACCCACACGATGGACAGATATAATTAACTCTATGAGGTGTTCTCTCATAGAATACACAATCAGTACCTTTAATAGAGAGAGATGGAGGTGTCTGGGAGAAGCTCCAACCAACCGAGTAGACAAACCATGACTACAAAAACTCGACCATGAGAACACGACTAGAAGAAGAATATTCCTCAAGGTGAACCTTCGGTATGCAATAGTAAAAATTCACCAGCATTATTAAACACAAAAAAAAAATGTCGAATGTGGTGAGGGGGTGTAGTAAGTGAGCTGTGCATAGGGCCGGCAGGGCCGTGTCTTGGTGCAGAAGAGGTCACTTTAGGAATTTTTAGTCAGTTTTAGTTTGGCACTTCAATAGGTGCCAACCCTATTTGTGGCTGAATCGTCTAAAGAGAGTTTCACTCACGTAAGACGTTGAATATAACACAGATATATTATTTGCAGCATATCAATGTGATAGTACAATGTTATAACATGATTGAATTTTTGTTTCAGTATACAAGATACACAGCTTTTATGTGTAATATCGGGCAAAGCAAGATGTATTTATTAGTGACGTGCATAGGGTATCTGGACAGGGTAGGCAGAATTCGCGTAATTAATTTGAATATTATATTATGATAGTAAATATTATATTGCTTTCATAGAAAAGATAAGTGGCGTGAATATAGAATAGATTTTAATAAAATGGTTCCTTTTTTTGTTTAACTTTAAGGAATTTAGTCAAAACTTATTTATCGTCAGGGCATGCAGTGCTTCCATGTATTTATGGAATGAACGCTACTGGTATTTAAATGCCTACATGGCTAGCGTAAATGTGTAAATTGTAATGTAACTTTGCGGACCGCGCCAATGTCAGCGAAGCACAAACTACAAAGTAAATACAATCAAAGCCGGCGGGACAGCGTGGGTTCGCGTGTAACGGTACAAGAAGAATGTAGTCCAATACAGGTGAATCTATCAACCCACCGACTTTCGATATTGGATCTGCAACTATTTTTCCGCCGAGAGTTACACATCCCTATTTATTTTATTTATATAAAAAAAACACGAACTGAAAATTAAAAGAAATGTACATAAAGAAAATACACAAACAAGCAAGGTTTCTACAAAAAATATGAAAATTTAACAAAATAAAACCGAGTTAAAAAATATATTATTAAATACAAATAGAAAACCAAGAATACCAGTTAACTTCAACTGAAATATTTCGCCTCACCAAAAGCTTATTGAACAAGACAGAATGTACATATCACAAAACGTGAAGTATGCATAAGTAAATTGTATAGCTTGAATTGGTCAGCCTGTAATCAATAAGCCTGATAAAGCTGTATAATTTTTCCTAACTTGCATCCTCTATTAAAACTTGTAAAGTAGGAATTGTTTATAATGTTGAAATTCGTATTACAGTTGTATATACATATGTATAAAAGTCAAATAGTATTTTCACATTGCTAATATTAAAAGTAAATGATGATTTACTCAAAGGTTTACCTCTTATTTACTTCAATGTATCATGGTTATTAAAAAAAATAAAAAACATTCATGAAATTCCATCTGCTTTGCCAATTTATAATTTAAAAAATGTACAAGACTAGGGTATTTTTGACAAGGCTGTAAACAATTATGCGAAAAATTACGAAACGCATCTTTGTTAAAGCGTAAAATTTATAATAAGTTACAATGTAATAATACATCCGAAGGCATTAAAGATAAGTTATCACAGTGTCAAAAGTTATACGTATTTTTATTCCGGACATGCTGTTTGTCAGTACAATATCTTAAAACCTACACGAATAACTAAATTTTGTATGCTGAAAAATGTGTATGCTGATTTGTGGATGAATATTGTTTTTTAGAAAACTAGCTGCATTTATACGAGTATCATAGTAAAATATTTTCACATAATTTCCCTTTCGGGACGGGCAAAGATAAATTCACCGCTGTATATCCGTTCAGCGAATTTATCGTGTGCAGCGTGACCAGTTTTGACGATCGCCGTTTTCTGGACACTTTTTTTTTACAAACAGCCTTACCTTTTTCTTCAAATCACACCTAATGGGAAGAGATGATGAAAGTGATGATGGATCGCGCTTGCCTAAAAGATAACGACCCACTCGTTGTTTGAGGATTTCTATGTTAGAAGACGCAAAAAACGAAATCACTCCACACGAATCAAGCCACACAAGATTTTTATATTATAGATATCATGAGGGTTAGCGTGCTATATTTATATAGGATACAAGATACTTTAATTTTAAGATGCGATAAGACAGCTTCTCAACTTATCATTATAGAAGATTTGAAATAAAATGCTTAATTTTCAAATTTTCTGTTCTCTTTAAATAACTAAAAAGTTTGATGAATTTAAAGTTTTGGAAAATATAATAATACACGCACATAGATCACATATTAATGTTTTCAATTTAAACTATACCATATATTCCTCAAACGTTATTCTTGAACTATTCTGGCCAAACAATTTGGACAACATGAATAATATCCACCAACATAATAAAACTCATTTAAACCATTCCTATTTTACATTTAAATTTATAGTTATTATTTTAAAATTAACGTTGCATAAACGGACAGTTAATAACTACTAAGAAAATAAGACGAAAAACATAACAACAAATATAAGTTTCATAGAATATATATAAAGTTAAAAGTCAAGAACACTCGTTAATACGAGTAGTACCTTTTAACGCGGTTCATTGTTCAAGTATCATAGTAAACCGAGAGTGTGAAACATATTATACTATGTAAACAGCATGTACTCTGTGGTAAACAGAAAAAGACATCATTTCGTTGAGTAAGATGTATGTTGATTTATTGCCGAATAAATTCGTTATTTTTACATGAACCAAGAAAATAAATATATCGATAAGAAATGTAAAATGTGGCAACTTAATTAAACTTGTCATAACCAAACTAATATGTATTTTTGGAGTTAATAATAGTAGCAACATATATCGAGAGGTGAAAGGCTATTTGGTTTAAACAATATTTTTTGGTGATATAGTATATACATATATTTAGAATCGGTAAAAAACGTTGATTCCGAAAAGATATATATTATTATATCACCACAACATGTCGCTAAAATCAAATGGCATTTCACACCACGATATATATATATATATATATATATATATATATATATATGTATATATTATCACTGATAGGCCTAATGTTTTTTAATAATAAATGATCGTTACGCTATATTCCTTTAGGGGTGAACAGAGATATATAAGTGGCTGCATCCACTTTGCTCTTATTTGTCGTACCCAACGTGACCTGTAGTGCAGCTGATCGCCGTTCCCAGGGCGCTTACACATAACATTTCCATTAGATGCCGTGCGGGTTTCCTCACGATGTTTTCCTTCACCGGAGAGCATGTGGAGCCTAAATCCGTACGTAATCGGGAAACACCCAGAGGTTCATGCCAGGATTCGAACCTACGACCTACGCGTTGCCGCGTACGGAATTTAACTAATAATCCTGATATCTTGGTACTAGATCTGTTAGCACGCGGGGCAATACTCTTTGTTATCGCTATCCCACATAATGAGAATCTCGTAAAAGCAGAAAATGAAAAGTTTACAAAATATTTAGACAATGCACACGAGATTACCAGCATGTGGGATGTGGATTCCACAATTATTGTCTCGGTAGTTGTTACACCTAATGGGCTGATCGCAAAGAGCCTCGATAACCATCTGAAGAGGTTCTCTTTTAATTGTTGGATCAAGAGCCGGAAACAAAAGACGGTATTACTCGATACGGCACGCGTTGTTAGGAGACACCTCACTCTGAGTTTCAAACTACCGTTCGCTTGGGCCTTAGGCTCCCGTGGGTGTACATGTTATTATATTTTAAAATGCATATATTTTAAAATAAAAAAAAATGGAAATACGATCAATAAAGAGATAATAATAGTATTTCCTAACATTTTTTAGCGTCAGCTCATTGATGATTCGGTTTGGTATCTATACAATCAGATTTAAAGCTGTAATCATTGTACCAATTAATACTGCAATCAGTATTGATATAGTATTTGACTGTAAATAGTTGTATTAAAAAAAATGGTATCAAAAGTTGTGAATTCGACGAATTCTAAATTTGATTGTTCAAATTTAGTTTTTGTGTCAAAGAAAAATTTTGCAACAGAGATAGACATTGCGTTTCAATCTTTTTGCCTGCCCCAAAAGGAAATTGATTCTATCATGGATATACAGATAAATATAATATAATAACAAAATTCATTCTTGTCGAATATTTACCATAACAAATACGACACAAAACATAAATATAATATCTAATTTATATATAGGCACTTTAAACGAATAGTTCTAGCCAATTTTAATTAAATTTGAAATTGATGTAATCCAACATCACGTCATACAAAGCAATACATGATCATGAGTACGTATGATACATTAAATATGTACGTATGTTACATATATTACATTGCTTAAATCAGTTCCATATTTGCATTATATTTGGCTGGAACAGTCTTGGAAAATACCATTGCTATATCACGTAAAAAGCAACGGAAAGTCCAACACTGTAACGGAAACAAGTTAAATAATTATCAATGACCTTATTATTTGCTGCTGATTATAAGTATATACCCTTATATAATCATAATATACATTAATCAACCATAAACATCGCAAAAAGATCGATGTCCTCGAAATGTGGTGCTGAGGATAAAATTGACTGCACTCCGCACTAACGCATTCTGAAAAGGTTTCATCAAGAAAAGACTTTCATCGATTGTGCTAATAGGGATCCTAAAGTTGTTTGGGCATATTATGCAGCGAAAGCTTAGTCTTGTGTAGAGGGTTAAAGACTTAAGTCCTCTATGAGATATTCCCTCATAGAATCGAGATGTAGTGTCTCTAATATAGAGATGAAGGCATCTCGCAAAAGCCGCAACCAACCAAGAAGACAAACCCTAATTACGACCACTCCGCGACCATGTGTCTGATTAAGAAGAAAAATACATCGTTCTCACAAAATATTTACGGCTATATTGATATACACGAATTAATATCAGTCATTGGGAATGTTTCTTCTTACTTTATTTATTAACAATCTGAGAAGATTGATTTTCAAGAGCCACGTTCCCTGTTAAATTGTAGCAATGTCGTGCAGCTGATTGAAGCAAAAAAAAAAACATTATCTTGTTATACTTGGATATTTAATAAATATATAGACAAAAAAATTATTTCATTTGGATTTTATAACTTGAAATCAAGTTACCAGATTTACAAGTCAATATATTTATTAAATATCCGAATAAAACAAGGTAATGTTTCTAAGCTCCTTTGGGAGGCACGCCTTTTATGTACAGATGTAGTAGATTCTTGGAGTTTTTGCTAGTTTATGTCCGGTATGCCCCGGTTGCGCTACCTTCGTGTGCGGCCGGGACGGTTCCGTGAGGATTTCCCCCAATAAAACAAAGTATTAATAAAGTAATGATATTGTAGAGCAAAATAAAACAAGTGTTTCCCAAATTACATCATCATATTATCTGTTTCGTATGTTCATAATCAATGTAGACACACCATTAACAACTGAGGTTAACAAGAAATAAATAATAAAAATAATTTACTATTGAAAATCGTAGTTGTTTTTTGGACTACACCTTGCTTCCTGCATGCATCATGCAGGCGTGCTGTGGTCAATTTACCAAGTCAGGATAAAAATAAGACATTTTTAAAGTTATCACTTAATTCATAAAAATAATAGAAGTAAATGCTATATAATTTACCAAAGTGGCAAAAATTTAAGAAATATAAATATAATTGATAAGCATTATATATTGAATTGAAATTTTATTACAAAAGAGACATTTAAAAAATGTATCCCTTAAGAACATTATCTAGAAAATATATTTTCATATAAAAGGAAAAAAATTAAAACTCATATTTTACATTTGTAAAAACCCATCTGTTATCAAAAATAAATGAAAGAAAATCATCATGGTAATCTATCATTGCGATAAATTAAAACAAATGAAATTGACTGATATTATTAGATAACTATAAAATTTATAGCCGTAATAAAATTAACGTTTCCATATCAGGGATTATATACTTAATAAAAACTGGCACATTCTATTGATTATCAGATATTATTAAAAAGAATAATCCCGATACGTGACTTTCATGTTGGATCATAATTGATTTAACTAAAATTTGTACAACAGATGTTAATCAAGTATTTACAATTAATTTGATTTAAAAATTAAGATTACGCGAACGAAATGATATTACGGATGCTTTACCATTTGATGAGAAAATAATATAATAAAAAAATCTTACGTGTTCTTGCTAATATTACTTTAAAAAAATCAACTGTTGATAAATATTGTTTTTCACACCCAAGCACGAAAATTAATTAAAGTTGTTTGAAAATCAATTAAAGGATTAAAGGTTACATTGCAAAATGTTCAATTCGAATTATTTGGTATAAATTCTTGTGACCAATAGACGATTAAAAAAAAACAAAGAGGTTGACCAGCCAGTTATCGAATATAATATCATTGATATGCGTGATAAAAACTCCAACGTATTTTATAACTTGGTTCTCTGCAATGCATGGATTTCGATAGAAAGCTTACCTGTGTCGGGGATTGGTTCTTCCAGGTATTGCTAGCGTGACGTAATAGAAAGGAATCTTCGTGAACTGCAAACCAGTGATTGGTAACAGACAGAGATAAAAAATGAGGCAATTTTAGAGCTTCATTTTGAGTTGAAGAGTCTACGAAATAATTCACAACCCTAAGTATTAAATGAAATAATTTTTAAGAATACCAGTGTTCGTTTAAGTCAGAGGGTTTCCACGATCTATATGTGGTAATGTCTTGAGGATTACTTTTTAGTTCGTCCCAGTTCTTACCTATCCGTAATCCCTAGAATACGATAAGACTAAGGCAGAAATTTATAGACGCTATGTCGACTTTGCTTGGCAAAGTTCTCTATAAATAAATTCGTTTTGATAAAAAAAACTGAATATATCATAGGAACTTGAGTATAGCCTAAGTATTCCCAGAGGCAATTCTTTGTTGACAAAACCAGTGATTTACAAAATTCTGTGAAATACATCGAGTTATATAAATTGTAATGTTTAAGTAAAGTCTAAGCAAACCTTAATTTGCGTCTATAAATCTCAGCCTAGATTTATCTTGCGCGACACCTTCCTTTCTCTTGATTATAACGCTTAAGTTTAGTGTGTATCCAGGTATGCTTCTAAGGAATTGACATCATCAACGTCAAAAAATTTAGAGAAACCAAAGTTTTAATGTTCTTATATGTAACGTATCCTTATTTAGGTTGGCAAGATTGCTGCTACTATCGATAGGTTTTCTTTGCTGTCCATAGTTGTAGTCCTTTTTTGTACTGCACTGTGTTTACTATCAGGTGTGGTGTACATACTACGCCGAGTAAGGATAAAAAAAACATTAATCCACTTTACGGCGACTGAATGTTATTAATAACTAGTTGACCCGGCAAACTTTGTTCTTTCATACAAATTATTTCTAGTGAATATTTTTTGTATTATAATATATATATAATGTGCATTGTAAAATAGTATCTAATTTAATTAAATTTATGGTTTACAATTTTGGTCATAGTGGCTTCCAAAGTTTAATAGTGGTTTTTAAGGTGAATATATGCTGTCGCGGACTTTTATTCAGAACTCTTCAAGAGAACAATCCTACGGCACCTTTTTTTTTTTTTTTTTTGGTTTCTCGGGGGTGTTCTTGGGTTCCTACGGCACCTACATCATCTTCGTGTAACTACAATGGTTTAGGCAGTGTACGCCAAGATTGCTTTCACAGGCCAGATTTTTTTCCGACTTAATTAACATGTATCGTTATAGTACGACCAAAATTACATAAAATCATTACAAATTGTAGCCTATATATTAATCCGATGTATTATCTATATTAGTGTATAGTTTCATGCAAATCCGTCCAGTAGTTTTATCGTAAGAGAGTAACAAACAAATTCACAAACTCTCGCATTTATAATATTATAGTAGGACTGTGTACAATAAAGCATACACATTATTATGTAACACGGCATATCTCGATACTTACGAATACCTCGCTACCAAAATGTCACAAACGAACCTATATGATATCCTGTTATGTTAATCTAAGTATCGGGTCATGCTAATTTAGATATGGTGCGATCAAGCGTTTTAAATAATTATGTTACATTTATAAAAGGTGCTAAAAATACATTATAATTGTGTATTGCGGAATTATAGTATGAAATTTATGTGTATACCTTTACATAATTAATACCATAGATGGGCAAACTGTAATCAAATTAATTAAAAATAATTACGATTACATTTTGCGTTTTTCATCATTAATATGACTGCATTTTTTTCATCTATGTTTTAAACACTACGGGAATCCTTAATTGCATACACATGACTCCTTTATGTTTTGAAGAAATTTTAATCATAATTACAAAGCAACAAAATTAAAATTACGACTACATTTTGTAATCATTAAACAGATTACATTTTTCCCATCTCTGATTAATAGATATTTCATTTCGGTATAAATATAATATAATACATTTCTATGAACTTCATACTATGGTAGTAAAAAAATTTAAACAGATAATTGCACGATTCGTAGAATATAGAATACAATATGTTTAAAAAAAATCTTAGATAATAAATAAATTTGATCCCATTTATCATTTTTGGAAAGTGGTTCAAGCGAAAAGTTGTGAATATTAATAATGTAGAGACGTAAAAAGTAGAGAAAACCTCTTTTAAATTGTGTTTTTACAGCAAAGCATTTGGACCTTCTTTTTACTTCGCAATCGAGTTTCAGACGATCCATCAACTTTTATTATCTGAAGAGAAATTTTAAACAATTCACAAAGAAATTGCTTAACGTAACACAGCTGTACTATTAGCGCAATGTTTTCGGCTGCATTGAGCGATGACTCGCTTTTTCCTTGAAGAAATCAACCGAAACCGGGCCAGACTATATAAACACGAGCAATAATCATCCCTATTACAACACGTTACAGTTTACATTGCATTTTCACAGTTAAGGCGACTTACAACCGACAATGAGATCGAAACGTGCGGTACCTACTCATTGCTATTTTATTTAATAGAGTATACGAGTGTCGTTGAACCCCATGTATTGGGGAGCGATCGGCTATCGTCTGATATTTTTTTGGCTTTAATACCGCTACAACGCGCAACTTACGCTAAAAAGCGTTGCCAGACCGGTTTCCGATATACGCTCTAATTATAATTACTATAAAAGCGCGAATTACTTTAAAAGGAAGTCAAATTCATCATATCTTATTTGATCTCGTTTACATATTTAGTAACGTTAATAGCAATGTCACAATCACAATTATTTGAGCAGTTTTATGTCACTTGGAAGATCCTTGACTTATCCTTTCACATTTCTTACACACTATAATGATGTATTTATTAATTAATTATATATAAATCGTCATAATTACCTTTTGAACTGCGTGGAAATCTCCATAAGTCACTATATAGTTCTTTTAAGTAATCAATATAAAATTATTATTTTTATGAAAAGTCAATTTAAATAACAACAACCTAACTAACGTATAATTCCGGAATTGCCTGTTTTATAGCCCAACAAACTTACGATAATGAACTGGTAATATTTAGACATTTCCAGCGTGCCTGCCGACTTGAAGCGCGTGTTCCGTCTGCACGCGATCCAAACCGGTTCAAAGAGTATTTGAAACTACAATTTTACAATTTATATAGGACATGAAATCACAGCATATGTAATATACACAGAATGCTTCTATTTTATCATTCTGTTAGGCAAACAAAGGCGAAGAGAACTTTAAATTCTCCATATACAAAATACCCTAAATAAAATTGAAGAAATAATTAGATGAAAACAGGAGTATCATTTTCCAGAAATATTAGTTCTATAGAAGTTCCGTACACATCGTTATTCTACAGTCCGCAAGCGCGGGTATATACACATATAGTGTGTTACGACGACTCTTTCAAATTTCAATGTGGTTGCAACCAAATGTGGTTAAAATATATGTAGAAAGCAGTAGGCTAACTAAAGAGTATATCCAAACTAGAATGAAATGAAGTAGACAGAGAAAAATACATATAAAAGAAGAATAAATAAGAAGCATTAGGGAGCAGCAAGTCGATAGTTATAAGCTTATAAATATATATACAAATCAAGAAATACAATTTATTTAGTTGAACATCTAAGTGTATTTTATACAGTACTTTTTCCATTTCAAAGAATCAACGTGACATACTTTGACCACAAATTAAATAAACACAACAAATCTCGTACCTACGTCCGAAATGGGTTTCATCTAAGTTAACGGGCACTAGCAAATACCGGTTGTTGGTCAAAAAGCGTGGCGAGTAAAGTAACCAAGTTTGAGAGGCAACGGGTACTGCTTCGGTCGGTCAAGGGGGACCAGATCCCCTTCATGTATCATATAAAATCGAAAATTATGCATTCTTGTGTATTTCATAAAAAAAAAGAACGAAACTTACAGTATTCGCTAAGCTACTGAGCCACAAAAAATGTTCAAAGCAAATAAATACATACATGATTTTCATATAAAATAGTTTGCTCATTGGTCAATTTCTAGTCACAATCCATAATAAACAAATATTTTAATAATAATAAAAAAAAACTTAAATTAACTAATAAAATAGCATATATTGTAACTATAAATTAAATAATATTACGTATTCAGCTCGTAAATAGAACTTTAAAATGCTTAATAATCAAATATGGCAGTCAAAATATACAAATACATTGTAGTATTTCTAAATAATGCTCACTAATGCAACAACCTTTTCGTCAATATAGTTTTTATATTAGATATTTGTAAGTCTTCTAAAAAAAAACATTGATTTGTAATCGCGTACTTTGTAAGATAAACATTTATAGATAGACAGTTATATAATCAGAATTGGTAAATAATTCTAACAGGCATATAATTACCAAACGGATTACGCAAAGCATTTAATACACTTTTAGCGGACAACAATCATTTATCGAGTAGAATATTTTCCTGAGTTTCGTAGTGTAATTTATTTATTCCCATAGAAAGTCTGATTTCGACTCTGTGTCCTAAGAAAAACCGCACTGTATTATCTATCCCACGGCTCCGGATAAAAGTTACACTGTTATACGAGATAGAGAACTATTGCCATGGAAGTTGTAACTTTTTAAAAAGGTGATGAATAAGATATGTATTTTAAGAAGCTATAAGCTTACTCTGCTCTACTCTTGCTCTACTCTGCGGAAAATATTATTCATGAACAAAGATTTACCAAGCTCGCACTTCAAAACTGATTTCGTGCAGTTTTTATCATCAAATCAATTGTTAGCTAAATACAAGTAATATATAATATTTAAAAAATATAAAATAATAGATAAGCACGCCATGCGAATTGTATACCACACGTGCATGCGCATTCATACAATTCCTAGTGTTACAAAATTTGCGACAAAAAACTGCGAGGTTAAAGTTGCTTAAATGTTGCTATTGTCTTTTGTCGCGTGTGGTATCTAAAACGATCTTCCTGTTAAAATCATCCTGTTACTGTCATTACTGTCAAAGTACATTGACCATCAATTAAATGGTATCTCTTCACAGTCGCATAATTTTACAATACAAATTACAGTTGCACTAGAAATAAATAACCATAACATTTATACTACAATTTTGATGTATATGCGCCTTGAAGGATTTATCATTGATTTTAAAAACCTCAATTGTTTCAGTAACTAAATTTGAGCAAGTATGTCTTAAACATATTAGCACTGAGCCCTTAGTAAATAAATAAATAAGACGTAATCAAAATGATGTTCCATGCAATTAAGCAAATGCTATGCAGTAAAGCGAATAAAAAGCCCCGGCGAGGTTTATACCGACGAATGTACGCTACACAGACACTTTGCGATCCTGTAATAGTTTTAACATTTTTAATTATTTACTCAGGGTTTAAATGGTATAAAACGGTGTGCAATTTTTGTATTGGTTTTATTTATATTTAAAATTCTCGAGTAATTTCTAAGAACCATTCTCCTTTCTTTTTACACGACATAATTATGTAGCTCATATTGTTTTATAGACACTTAAAATTATCTTATGGTTAAATATAGTAGGACTTTAAAATAGTCAAGATTATTAACTTGCAAAAATTGCTTTTGAAAGTACTTGTATTTCACTTTTAATTAGATAATGTCTGAACTAATATTTATATTATGATATCCTAATAGCGATTTTTTTTTATTATGGGATTAATTTTATTAATCACATTCACTTCTATTATAAAATTAGTTATTTTATTTATTATTAAACTCCTAAAAATATTGTTTGCCTATCTAAATATTTATACAGCAATTTTAAAAAGTATAAAGAAGTAATTGATAGAAATTAAACTTTAGTCGAAATTGTTCCGCCCCTTTACATACAAGCTGATTGGTATCAACTCTACAGGGTTATTTCTAGAATATCACTAACCTGACAATGCTTTAATCCTGACATCAAATATAACAAACAGCTTTTGTTCTTTGACTTTTTTCAAAACATAATTTATGTACAAAAAATTAAGTATCAAGTTCTTGTACTCTCTGATAATTTTTAGATCTGTGTAAACCAGCTGGTAGTTCAACTCGTCTCCAATCCCGCGTACTGCAGTCGCTCCCGCTTAGTCTTTTCAAACGCGTAGACGTAGAATGTTTAACATGTAGAGCGACCAAATTAATGATTTATATTTTTGTATGATAGAAAACCTAATTAATTAACTAAGTTGTTGTATATTATCTAAGGAAAATAATCCTACGGGGTTGTTGTTTTAAAAACACACCTGTATATTATAGATCAAAGTGTAGCACAAGTTTTATTTGTGTGCCTAATAAATTAACGCTTAGCTTGGTCTTAAATACATTTGGCACAAAGTATTTCGAGGTACACGAGTAATCAAGTCAGCATTTCAGAGGCAGCCCAACACAAATAGAGCAAGTGATTGACGGAGCGGACATTTAACTTAGTATCGATCTGCCTTTTACTTAAACACCGGGAAACGAGTCGTCAAATTGTTGAGAATAATGAGGCTTAAATTATAAAAATAAATAACGTATAACATTATACCTCACGCTATATTCCTTTTGGGGCGAGCAGATATACATTAGTAGCTATTTCCACTCTGCGCTTATATGACGTGCTCAACGTGACCAGTAGCGCAGCTGGTCACCGCTCTCAGGAAACTACATTGTCATTTTTGTTAAATGATTTTGTGAAATCATTCAATATTAATCTGCAATCAATGTAAACGCTGTGTAACCCTTTCAATAACAACAACTTTTTCTAAAACACTAGGTCATCAAGATCCATATTTATCTAACGATATAATTAAAGTAGTATAGTGGAAGGATTTTAATTAAAAAAGAAAGTTATAAAGAGAAAGTTGTCTATTGCAAACATGATTTTTATTCGTTATTCAATGAAACAACTTTTCAGGCCTTACTATATATAGCCTTAACTTAATTTTTTTTGTACGAATAATTTGTATTAAATGTACTTTAAGGACTAAGGATAAGTTATAAATTAATAGACAGTCGTTAAACCACAATGAAAATCAAATCTATCTATCAACACATCGATTTACCATTGAAGTAGGCAGAGAGGATGTTTTTTTTTTAAATCTCTTTCGCTTTCTTGAAACTAATTTATCCTTTCATTCACTCCTGTCGAATCTGCATACTCCGCAACTGGCATAGAACATTTTTTTTTTTTTAAATAATTAAAACCATAATCAAAATTTTATTATTTAGTTAATTTTCTTATTTGTTAGAATAAAGGCCTGTTATCTGCAATAGGTACACCCAACAAATCAGAAATGTAGGACACAAATTAATAGAAATTAACTGCATATCTCTGTTATAAAGAAGTAGAAAGAAGCTCTTTGTTACAAGTTTCCTGCGGCTTACCACTTCGCGCAACAAAACGAGTAAACTCGTCTCCCCGTTTTACTATAAAATAGAGTCTGAAGAGTTTGCTCGATTCCTGAGAAGAATGTGTTTCGACAACTATCTTCAGTTGCCTACATTTCAAGTTGGTCGAGTATAACTTACTACTTACATTAATATTTAATACACATATAATAATAAGTTTTGTCCATTGGTATACGATATAACTATAATATAATACATACTATTTACCAGTAGCGTTCATTCCATAAATGTATGAAAGCATTGCATGCCTTTACGTTAAATAAGCCAAGAATAAATTATTTTAATTTAAACAAAAAAAAAACCCTTTATATTCTTATTTTTCTATTTTCATGCCATCTATTTTCCTTATGAAAGTAATATAATATTTATTATCATTATATAATATTCAAATTCATTTGTGAATCTGCCTACCCTATCCAAATACCCTACGCACGTCACTGATATTTACTTATACTAAAGTCAACGTTTTCAATTACATTGTAATATATTGGTCTTATGTATTCAACGTACCTGGACTAGGGAGTAAATCATATTAAATAATTACAATAATTGTAAAATATTTAAACAATATAAGAATAAAATATAATAAAAATGAAAGCGTTTAATTATTAAAACAATAAAATATCACTAAAGTGAAAGTACAATTATCGGTCACAAACATTATTCGACAGAGGTTTATAAAATTTAAATTAAATATTTTTTAAATGATGTAACCACGCATGTACTCGTAATATATTTATATATGTAAAGATGAGAAATCGTTGAGTTGCCGGAATCTAACAGTTTTCAGTATACCGTATCATATTTTAAATCAAATATTCTATAAAGATTGATTACTAGATAAAATAATAAATATTGGAAGTCTGTTAAAATTATACATTTATCTCAAATATAATAAAAATTCGTTAATACAATAATACATGTTTTACTAAAAGAGAGAAATAAATAATATATAGCTTAGCCATAGTGTAAAGCCATAAATATAATGATACTGAGGAACTGTTGCAGGAATAGATGTGTTTGGGCTTTAGCATTAACATTCTTTTGAAATTGTTATTCACTTTTTATTTTTATTTTTGTATAGTCTATTGTTTAGTATGTAATATTATTGTTGTATTGTTTTATAAGATTGGAGCTACGCAGCGGTAATAAACTGTTATAAATTGTGTGAAATATGCTGACATCCAAGATACAGATTGTCCTAGTTTGGGTGTCAGCTGATTTTAATGTACTGCTTGTAATTGTTTGTCTAATAAAAAACTTTTTTTTTTATTTATTTAGTGTTAATCGACTTGCGCCTAGTTTAAATACCCTTTTTATATTTAAAATCGCATTTAAGCACTCATGAATCCCCAATTACATACAAATTTAAAATTAATTAGTGTCAAAAAGCGTTTTCAAATTAAAGGATCATTTCTGACTCTGGGTGTGTATTTTAAATAGTAAGTTTAAACAAACGCACATAGACTTAATTACAAAGTTCAGATTTAATAATACACCGAGATAAGCGAAATTTTCGAGTCAAGTTGGAAGCTTAGGTACTTTGAACGGCTGTCTGTCAGAGGCTTATGTTAAAAGCCAGTAAAATAACAATTTGAAGTTAGGATATATTATGTAAACCTTTAACACAAAGCCAATAAAGATGTTTCATGTAATAAAAAATCAAATTCTAAGAGGACCTATACATTGAAATGGGTGCAATATTGTACGTAATTCACAATTTGGTATGCCAAAAAAAAGGTTGTTTTAAGATCTATTTTGTCTATAGGTCTGTCACAAAAATTATTTATTATATTCAGTAATGAACTTTAGACAATATTCTGTAATTTAACAACAAATACTAAAAACAATCGAAAGAATATAAGAAAAAAAAATTATAAGCAATACAAGTGGACAAATTTTCTCAGTAAATATTTCAACCATAGCTTTACTTTGAAAGTCGTTGTTTTTATATATAATGTCATTGATATTTTATATTGAAATACTTACTTTCATAACGAAGGTAATTACTAACATATAATTTTTAGAAATATCAGTTCCCTTATGAATTCGTAATATGTTACAAATCTAATCTTAAACGTACAACATACGTATTTTACTTTTAAAAGTCCTATTAATAATGAGGCTTTGAAAAATCATTTTTGTCGTTACTGCTTATAAATGCCTCGACGTCTCCGTTTACCACAAAGAAATAGTTAAGCTATTATAATAAATTTGTAAAATAGATATACACTATTTAGATGAAAAAAAGATAGCTACTTGAAAATTTTTAACTAATCACCGTTCTATTTGGTTAGATGAAACATGTTTTTTTACTGAGTCTTTGAATTTGTATTTAACTTCAAGTACCCAAAAGTATACCGCCGATTGCAGCAAATGTGGGACAGCTAAAAAGTATAATTAATAATAATTCTTAAGCAAGGCGCGTGTTTCATTAGACAGAAAATGTTTTTTCTTAATCTTCAAGTTTCTCAAGTATTTAACCTCAAGAGCCTAGAGGTATCGCGCCGTTTGCATTGAACAAGAGCCAGCTATGCTTTTAGCTTCCGTAGTTTTGTATATAAATATTTATTGAAGAGAAACTTCCAATAAATTTAGAAACATTTGAAACGATGAAAGATTGTTAGTGACCATTATGTGGTAAAGAGTACTGACCTGTTGAATTCATCAAACAAAATGCAAATGTTTAAAAGTCAACGCTCGTTTAGCCTCGATTTTTACAGCTTATGAACAAGCTATGTAAAGTTATTAATTGTCGGCACTAATCAAAAAGGCATGCCTTTTTCATTTCGTGTGAATTTCTCTGCGTGTTTTTGGCGTACCTATAACAGTATGGCTGATAATGTATAATTAAATTTTGATCTACGAGTCAGCCTGTTCTTTCATATTGAGTTGTTAAGAGTTAGACCGAAACTTCGGCCGCGGCTTTGTCATTATCGTCATAAGAAGTGGTGTAGAAATTGTGTCGATTCAGAATTAAAACACCATATTAGTTTAATCAGTTTTAATTTGACGTTTCCTTTCTAGCAAGTTAAGGTTTCTATCTTAGGTCTTAGCTAAAATGGCGGTCCATTTAAAAGTTTTACCTTATATAGTTTTTTAAGCCAAAGCTGACCAAAATCGGTGCCTTAGGTGCTGGACGGTCACTAAAAAAATAAGAAATATATTGGAAGGCGCAAGGAATTTTAGTTAAAATGAGCATCTGGAGTCCGTTTAAGATTATTTTCAGCGGCCTACAAGACGCAAAGTATAACTAATGTTCCTTGTTCTTAAACACTTTTCACTTTTATCTACTTGTACTTTTTAACTGAAGTGTTTCCGATGTTGAACGAAGGTAGAGGGATTTCAGAACAACAATAGACACATAAAAACTGTAATTTTTTAATTTTCCATTTATATACGAAAACATTGTATGTAAAATGACCTAGGCAATAGTTGCTTCTACAAAGTCGTGGCATTGATTATAACATTGCATAGGAACAATGAGGAATTAATAATTTTGTTATCAAGAGGATTTTTCCTTGACTAAGCTCATAATAAGACTTTTGTAACGTCATTTCAACTTCCACTAGATTATAATACTTTATTACTCAGATAAACAAATTTACAAGTTTAATCATACCCGCTTAATTGACTTGCTTCAGCCCATAAAGATTCCGGAGTAGCTCTCGTATATCTGAATCCTTTCTCTTTTCTTCTTCACGAAACAGTCAAAGATATATAAATATATTTATAGATACAATATATCCACGTTCTTATGACTTGAGGGGCTTTAAAAGAAGAGTGAATAGGCATTGGTTGAGCGGACGCAGGCTATCGTCAATCCTATCTCCACATTCCTCCAGGTGTTATTGAGGTCATGCGTCCGCCTCTTAATAAAAAACAATTAACAGCATGATGGCTACATCGCAGTCGTTTTACTCGGTTGCAAGTAACAACCGCCAATTCCCGTCAGGTGGACTGTTCGTCTATTTTCCGTCTATTGGTATTATAAAAATATACGAACCTTGTCTAAGATGATTCTCCCATCCTACCGTTACCTTCACCAAAAATAAGGGTTGGTCATGATGAGATTTCAACAAAACTATTGAACCCATCTGCCTTGGCACCAGAGAGATTACTCTACTATTTCTAAATTTAATACAAATACGTTAGATATACATCTGAAATTGTCAGGAAAAATAAAACAAGAAGTTATAGTCAAAGTACCGGTTTAAGTTACTGGTATATATCTGCATATTTTACACTAACAAACTATTTAACACCACTCGTTCAACTGAAAAATTGTTAAACGATTTTTAGTCTTTTTTAAATTATACTAAACTAGAATGTCATATTTTGTTATAGCCACAGCCGTGTAGAAATATAATATTAAGTTGTTGAAGTTTACTACAACAATACTGAAGTGAGCTTTGTAATTTTAAAATATTAACTTGTTAATTCTACGTTACATTCTAGGTTATTGTAAACATTTAAATGTCAATCCGCGTTATTCCTCCATCCTTTATATACACCATTCGTAATACTTTTGCTAAATAAGGAAGAAAATTCAATTGACATCCGTTGAATAGTTTGAAAATATAATATAACACAGATAGAAATAGCGACTACAAGTTATACACGTAAATAAAGATTTTATTTTTTCAATAAGGCAAAATGTTGTAATCGTAAGGTTTACGTATTGGTGGCAACGCAAGGAAACCCTGTTGGAATAGTCCTAAGCTTGGGCAGTCGCCAAGGAAGAACTACTTATAGTAAACTAAGAGCGTATCGGAAATGACTACGCTGAGAAAAAACTCCTGAAGAAAGTCAAGGCTGTGTTGAAGTGTAACAAAGATAGCAATGACATGTTCCAGCAATCTCCCTAGATAAATACTATATATTTACGCTATATTCATTTCGGGGTGAGTAGAGATACATTATTGGCTGTATCGACTTTTCGAGTAAAAATCGTGCCCAATGTGATCAGTGGCGTAACCGATTGCTTTTCTTAGAACCATGTCATGTGGGTTAGCTCAAGATGCTTTCTTTCACCGGTGAGCATATGGTGCATAAATCCGTTCTTAATCTGGAAAAACCCAGATGTACGTGCTGAGGTTTAAACCTATGACCATTTGTGTCGCCGCGTGTGGACACCAACTCTTTATCCACTAGCCACCACAGCCACAGACCCTAGATAAATTATAATTCGTCAATCAATAACGCTAGTGGAAACCACAAAATGTATGACATTACTATAACGTATGTGTTATTTGGAAAACTTATGTTAAAGTAGTACATTTTGCGCTTTCCACTAGCGTTGTCGTTTATCGAATTCTACTTTCTCTAAGCCCCGTGGACATGTGCAGCTGTAGTATTCATCAATTTTTCTTTATCAGGCCACGAAAACTTCACTGAAGGTTGACTACTACGTAGAAGTGCCTTCTTAAACAAGGAGATAGTATATATAATTTATATCTTTTTTTTTACTTGGGGAAAATTCTCATAGGACCGTCTCAGCCGCACCGGGGGGTTGCGCGACCGAGGTGTGTCGGACTTATACCGACTAAAAACCCCAAGGTGACTACTTCTGCACATTGGCGGAGACTGTGGGTCCTGTAATCAATTTGCCAATATAATTTATATCATAAACTAAGTTGAAGCCATATTATTAAAAGTATTCGTGCTTATATGACAAAGATGTTCATACAAGTAGCACTGAACAAGGCTACAGGAAGCAGCAAAGTTTAATCACAGTTATCTTGAAGCCTCGATCACGATTTTACAGGGTGCAAATGTCATGGTAAACGTCATGTGTCCTTTGATAGGTTAAGGCAAAGAATACACCTTTGGCTTAAAGCATAATATAGCAAAGTTTAAAAAATATACTTTCAGTATGTACCGCTAAGGAATGAAGTTTTCTTCCTATGTGTATATTTCCAGCAATAAATATATGATTTCTTTAACATGGGAATTCTTTAATAATAAATCCATGAATGGGTTAATATATTACAATATTATGCTATTTCATTATAAATCCTTAACATTTATAGATGGTCATTTTATTGTAATTATATAAAAAATCTGTTGTAAACTTATGGTAATTATTTTTAAAAACTATTTTATATAAGACCTCTAGACTGACATTTATAAGGAGTACTTTAAATTTGCTCAGACTTTACTCAAATATTACACCCTATATTATTTAAACAATATCAAAGTATTATGGTAAGTTACCGATTTTCTCAAGTTGAACTTGGCTTTGAGAATACTTAAACCATATAAAGGTTAAAAATCAGTTAAACGTTGTCATTCCGTCAAAAACAAACACATTTCCTGAGCAAAGCAAAGTCACGTAGCGTAGGCTTAGCCTAAGCAATGTCAAAAAAGAGTATAAATATCAGCCTTAGAAAAAAAGTTGAACGGTAACAAACGTGTTTTACAGAAAAACGTATAGCAAACTAGAAGTTAAGGAAAATCTCATCTAAATTGTTTATTACAACAGTCACCAGAAAACAACTATTTATTTTCAATACAAAATGCACTATCGGCGTTAAGCCACTAATGCATCTCTACTCATTAAAAAACATATATAGCGTAATAATAGTTTATCAGTATAAAAAAAAAAGTTTATTTTATTCAGCATAGCGGCAACACCATATCTAATTGGAAGCATTTCGCAATCCAGAAAACTGGCTACGACAATCTAGAGTGACAAAATCAATAGTCGAAGTGATTTTACCGCCCTACACAAATACCTCTTCATGCAAATGAACAACCACTGAACTCTTATTCAGTTATTAATATAAGTATATGCCAAAAAAGATAAATCCTCGTACTAAATCGCTTTGTAAAAATGCTAATACTGCGAGTGTAGTGTCGTGACTATAAAAATTATCAAGAACAAAAGGTAGAAGTAACTTCCCGTCCCCAAAAAAAATAACTTCGTAGCGCGTCAATCTGCTCGTAACCATGACCTGTGGGAGATATGTCGAGTCATAAAAAAAGTAAGTTAATTCTCGCTTAAGACCCGTTAATTTATTCACATTGACGGACAAATGATTATTCTTGAATCACAATTTCCATCACGAGTTTCCATTTGCATTCTCAACAATATTTCATATTAGATTTCATTTACAGCTTTGAAGGTTACGATTTCAAGGTTTAAAACTAATTTGATGTGTATGTTATCTCTTCAATACATGAAAAATGCATTAGTTTTTATTCAATAATCTTAGTTTCGGTCTAAGAACAAAGTCCTTAACAATAACCCAAGCGATCGCTAGCGGTCAGCAGTTCTAGCTAGTTCGAAACATACTTCCTAGGTCGTGAATGCCGATTGAGTACTTATATAAACACTAATATTGCTAGCTGACTATTTTCTAGCTCGACAACGATTACAAACCTTTAAACAATAGTAAAATACAAATAATTTTAAATATAACTTTACAAGTCAAATATTGTCAGTTGAACTAGCGTTTTTAAGATTGGATGACTTCGAGTAAGGTGTTGGTGGATTGAAGAGTGAGGGGTGGCATTATAACGCCTCAAATTAGCATACGTCTGGGAAAGGACAAGCGTCCCCGAAGCCCAGGAAGTTAGCGTGGCCGTGTTCTTGGCCCCGACAGACGGGTAGGAGGAATACCCCGCGAATTATAGCCGATAAGAATCCGGCATCCTCACGGCACCCTGACAATCAGTGAGGGATTACAAAAAAGGGGGTTGTTGGAATTTACCGAATAGAAAAGATTAAAGATAATATGTAGTATGACTTTGTTGGGTTTTGGTGATGAACAGGCTTCTTACGGTAACGGGACTAGCTAAGCCAAGTTTTTGGTCGGCCGATATTTAGATGCCACTCTTTTGCAATTCAGCATGAATAGCCTGGGTAACTTATCCTAGTTAGGCAGACATTTATAGACGCTTCTTTGACTTTGCTTAGACTTCACTCAAAAATTAAAATTTATATTATGATACTCTATTAATATCGATTCATTAAACTGGACTTTACTATGCGTACACTTAGGCTATAATAAAGTTTATGTTATACATATATTCAGTTTTTTGTCAAAGACGAATTTGTTTTCTTCGCATTTTGCTGAACAAAGTCAAAGTAGTGTCTATAAATCTTAACCTCAGATAGACTATTATAGGCTATTGAAATAAATAGACAATTAATATTCTCAGTTTTAATCAAATATTTTATTGTTGGTTTTTGAGTATTTTGTCAAATAAATTTGCCGATCACTGGCATTGACAACAAGAACTAGAGATGATTTAATGCATTTTAAATTTACTACAATAATTCCCTTTTGGTTTGCATGCTGATGGAGATCTTTATCGAATTGTATACCATCATCTTATATCAGCGTGTATTTTATACCGAAATCAAAGCATTTACTGGTCTATCCGATTAATTACATTATCCTTAACCCAAAAATATTGTACATACAGAAAAACAGTTGTTTTTACCGCAGGCAAACAGGCTTGAAACCTCCGTCGTACATGGCGCTGTTTTCGAACAACATACCGCTCGACCTTGCCCTTTCTTAGGGCTTAATTCCGTTTTGATTAGGCATGTCATGAATATTTATATCCGTATCCGAAACTACATGATATTCGAAACTTTTTAATGATAATATATCGGCACACTATGTCCCTTTCGGGGTGAGCAGAAATACATTAGTGGCTGTATCTACTTTGCGCTTATATGTCGCGCCCAACGTAACCAGAAGCGCAACTGGTCACTGTTATCAAGGCATTTAATCCTACATCTGCCTGCCCATACGTAATCTAGAAAAACCAGATTTCACGGATTCGAGCCTACGTCCATTCGCTTTGGCGCGTATGGAAACCGGTTCATTGTCTACTAAGCTACCACATCCACTATTACATACACACACACACACACACACACACACACACACTATTTAATATCTATAAACATATCGAAATAATAAGCGAAACAAACATATAGGATAAATTCCACTAATATGCCATGTAATAAGTTATAATCTTGATTCAGATAACCGAAGTTTTGGCCGCGGCTTTAGTCCCTTTTTGACAAGTTGTGAGGAAATTTAAACTATCTCTAGACGTTGTATAAAAATCATTATACTTCCTTATATCTCATCAACTTGTCTTAGCTTTGTGAACACTTGGCTGTACTCCAAGTTTTATTATATATTCAATCTTTTGATAAAGACGACCTTATTTTCTAAACAAGTCTACGCATAGTTAAAGGAAGTATCATCTATAAGTATCAGCCTAAAGCTACAAAATCCGCAACCGAAACATCTGTTTTGGATATCAATATTCCTAAATACAACACTAGTGCTGATGTACCAGAGCGGTCACACCGGATATAAGCAATAAACGACAATGAATACAGACGTGTACGGCGATTGTACGGGTACGTAATGTGTGTCTTTAACGAATGACATCTCAGAAGATACCATCAGGTTATAACGTGCTATCAAATACAATTGTTCATGAGAACATCTTTAAATGTATGATTGCTTTAACTACAAAAAGACTCATTTTTAATTTCGTTCGGTAGAAGCGATGAGCAATCAATGGAAGCATATATTAAACTTTCGAGTTATGTACTCCTTATAAATACTTTAACGGGTCTTATGCGTGAATTTACCTAACTGTAACTAAGGTTTGACGTAAACAATAGTCGATTCGTTATAAGATTAGAAAATATAAAGGTTTGGACAGTTCTGTCGCATTGCTAAAAGTCATGACTCATGCGTCCGTTTGTCTGGCCAACTACGAATAGAATACAAACACAGACATTCCAGTTACTTCAACATTTATCCTTAACACGAAGATTGCTTTTAATTACCTGTATATTGTGTTATTATTAATAGTATTTACCCTTCGGATTATACGTTTAGCTGCAATAGTTATTTTTGGAGTCCAATACACACAAATAACACATCTATTTTAATAGAGGCCAGCAGCAATTTATAATTATATCTTTAAAGGGCAATTGAAAATACAGGAGCAAATCATTGATCTACCGATGGTGTATGTTATAGTGCAATATATTTTTAGATCAACGCAGCCAAATCACAACCCATTATCATAATTCACTGTAATATATTATGTTCATAAATAGGCAATATCAAGTTATTTTTATTATTGTTAATTGCTGTCACTATTATGAGGCAATCGCTGTCCTGAAACTAGATTGCATATATTGTGGCGGAAGGCTTATAGTCAACCCATTATACATATAAGTACAATACAACACACACACAAACTCTCACGCATATTTATAAACTTATCTCATATATAAAAAACATACATCTTTGATTTTACTTTCCATAAATCAGAACGGAAGTGCGATTCGCACCACAGACAAGTTTTACTTAATTGGTGAGACTTAAAATCTTGTTGTGTGTATATAATTAAGTTTCGTGTTGAAATAAAAATTACTATTATATACTGCTAGCTGTCCCGGCAGACCTTATTCTGCCCTATTTCTCTAAAACAAAGTCACATTGTTTTTTTTTAATGTTAATAGCTACTGGCCTGTCGGCTGTTTTTTGAAAATTGTTTGAAGGAACCTAGCCTTAATGCTATATGTATAAAAATTGACAAATATTGACATTAATATTTATACGTCACTCAATAATTGTTTTGCCTTCCCGGAACCTGCCTTTCCAGTGTACGGGACACTGACATTTAAACTTTATGGTATGGTGTTAAAGTTCAAATTGACTTTTAAATATTATTACGAATTTTTTGTATGAGAATATAGAAAAGTGGTGTTTTTAGACTTTTTCAGACAATTTTTTAAATTTTTCTCTCCGTAACAACCTTCCCCAGACTTCAACAAACACAACAAAAAAGAAATCAGCCCAATCGGTTCAGCCGTTCTCGACTTTCGCGCTTATACACATTTAACGATTCATTTTTATATTATAGATGAAATGTTACTAAATACAAGGACTGATTCCAAAACTCGATGAGGCGAATCAAGCCATGATTATCAACCCAAAGTACGCTACATGCGTTGTTTTAATTGACAGTCATAATTGAACAAGTAACCAATATAGTTAATCCGTAATAATAAGTTTCTTATAATATACACAAGCAAACTTAATAATGAGTTTTTTTTTTATACTGGCTCAACAAAGTAAGTAAGGCATGAATGCAGGGTACAAGTATATGGACAACTGCCACTTATATTGTTCTATGCTAGACTAAATGTGGACTTAGATTTTAAGAAAACTGAATTAATTACTAATCTGATTATTTTTTACTAAATTTATGTATATTTAAAAATTATACAACTAAAGCTAGATGTGATCTAATTAATAAGACACCGGTATCAACGCGCGGCAACGCAATGGGCATAGCTTCGAATCCCAGCAAGTACCTTTGGGTTTTTCTAGATTTAGTACGGATTTTCGGGGGAGGCGGCGTCTCCCTCTCATGATTGTGCCTTTCAGGCGTGGCGTAGTGGGGCTGCGGCGCATTGATTACAGGACCCGCATTGCCCACTAATACGCAGAAGTAGCCACCTTAGGGTTTTTAGCTGGTAAAAGTCCGGCACACCCTGGCTGCTACCCCCTTGTGCGGTCGAGACGATCCTAGGAGGATTTTCTCCAAATAAAATAAATAAATAATAAGTGCGGATTTACCGGTAAATTAAAACATCGTGAAAAAACCCACATGGCATATAATAGAAATATTATGAGCGAGTGTACTGTGAACAGCGAGCAATTACGCTACTGATCTTATTAGATACGACATATAAACTGGGTGCAGCAACTTATGTATCTCTGCTAACCCCGAAATGAATACAGCGTCCTATATATGATTAAAGACATCATGTAAAATTGATGATTATGGAAATATTAGCATTCAATCGTACTTAAATTGATTTTCAGTATTGAAATCAACTCTCGCTGTCCTCGGTTGCAAGTTGCGAGCCTGTGAAATCGCATTCCGTCGATTCGCTACAGAGTTTTATATGAAATTTTTACTGCGAAGTGTCGAAGCAGTCACACGGCTGCTGCGATAAGGACCACGTGGTAGCAATACTAACATTCTTTTTGTTACAACGAAAATGCATAATTTCCTTTGTTTATTCTTCTGGTCTTCCATAGTTTTTGTACCAATAACTAGCATGCAAGCTGAACTCCGCTTGACGGCAAGTGGCTTGTTGCTGATTATCTATCTATCTATACATATAAAAGGTCTTAAACTAATTAACATATCATACTACAGAAGCTAGTATGAAATTTTTACATTATCTTTGTTTTATGACGTAGGCACACATAAAGATTTTCTTATATACACTCTCAAGAAGGTAAAGAGGGGTTGAATACTTCTTCAAAAAACCTTCAGTTTGAAGATATGCAACTGGGTGAAGCAAGTCGGCAAAAAGACGAAAATCACGCGTAATTCTATTTCCAATGCGTAAAATTTTAATGTTATTTCTAGGATGGGCAAATACATTAAAATTAGTACAATGTAGGAACCTAATTGAATAATAAATATCCGATGTTCGTATATTATTTACAATGACCCTTTGCCCGAAACCTGCCGAATGCTCTAAAAACAGATTAGTGCGTCGCTAACGAAATTAGGACAATTACGGTATCCTCAAATTCTTAACCTAAATACGAATAGCCAAGGAACGGAAACAAATTACATTAATTTTCGGTCCTACCGAATGACCACCACTTGTATAACATGCTTTACAACTATTTAACTTTTGCTTTAACCCGTAACTTGGCAGAATGTTCTTTCTTTCAATATCAAAATAATATTCATACCATATAACCCTTATGTTCCAAGGATGTCTATATAATATTTAATAGAAACTAACCGTGAGTTCAAAAACTGAGAAATTACCTAAATACGAGTATTCATATAAAAATATTAAGTTTGCGCTAAAAACTTATGGCAATAGGTTTTGTAAATTCTTATGTATCTCCACAGATACACTATCAAGAAAAGGGTTAATTATTTATACTCATCCACTCGGGTATTTACGTTAGGAATTAATATTAAGTATACAATTTTATATTTTTGTGTTTTCTAATTTAGAGTAATCTGAAATAAAGTTATTATTATTATTATACAACTATTTTATTCATTACCCCATTTAATTTTAATACTTTGAAAGGCTATTTGGTTTAAGGAGGTATTCTACTCTAGAGGCCTGAATTTTGAGCGTTTTTTGGCAATTGATAAAAAAAAGCAATTGATATTTTTAGTATCAATTTTTTTATAATTTGTTTATTTATTTATTTGTTCATTATCATAGGCAATACGCATTGATCAAAAACTTAAATTTTCAAGCACTGGGATATTTTGGATAAGACATTTTTGCGTAATTTTCCGAACGCTGCCCAGCCGAGTTTGATTCGACAATTCTCTTTCGATTTTAAACTTATCTAATCGGACAATGAATCCCAGGTATATTGAATTATAATCTAGGATTCAAGAAACCATCTGAAGTTTTAGAATGTAGAAAACTAGTTCAATATTCACATCGCCTAAATCGGACTTTGTAATTTTTATTATATGTATCTGCTTTTATTTCTCATAAAAAAGTGGTGCTATATCAATAAGTGTAGTTTCTAAGCATTTGGTTTGTACTCCACAATAATCTGGCCTAAAAGTAGTTAAGTTTTTTTTTCATCGTAACATTATGATGTTGGCCCAGGAGGGCCTTTACATAATAACTTTAAAGGGCGAAGTGAGCACTTAGGACGCTCAACCAGCAAGTTAAATATAACACGTTTGTATGTTTATTCATGGTAAATTTGTAATTTTAGTTTACTTCGAAAAACAATAAACAAACATATAAATCGTAGGTAAGTAGGTAGGTAGGTTTAAGTTTTAATATATGTATATTCCAAAACTGTTACAAAACAAAGTCTAGACAGCAATGTCATTGTATTAGTTTTACCTTTACAGTCAGACTTTGCATGTCTCTGCAATATACCTACACATGTCATGTAAAAGTAAACATTAAGAAGCCTTTAGGGATAGAATCTTCTGTTGTTATATACATACTTGTGTACATAGCATAACTTGTGTAAAATATATTACCACTTACTGTTTTTGAATTACACTGTAATTATAATCAGGTGCGGAGTATTCATTTTATGAAGCCCGTATAAAAATTAATACAAAGTAAAATTTAAAACAATTTTAATATATAAATAGACTTTACTTTCTTGCGCATATAAAAATGAAGCGTGAAAAAAGCCTAACCATACCAATAAAGTTATTTCGTTTACCTTATTGCAACTACGAAAGAGGTGATTGATAAGCACTTCACGATTATTAAATGTGAATATTATTTTACGTGCGTAGTAATGTTTCGTTATCAACACTGAATAAGTCGATTATTCGACCGTGAGCGAATAGAATTTATCGCCTGATAACCGAACGGTTCGCATTGGATAGTGTTCGGTTATGTAACAAGCTTTCGCCATAAGCAGTGTGGCTTGGTGACACGCTACGATCCGGTTGCACTTTTGAAACGCAATTCGATCCTTTTAAATGTTGAGGTCGTTTTGCGGGATTTCTGCTTTGAAGCTGGAGCTAGGGATGTTTTAAATGCGTCTAAACGAAACTATCGGATATTTGATTATTAATAATCGGAAAATATTATTGCATTCATTTAGCTCAAAATTATATTATTCTTTAATACTATACTATAGATAATTTTCAATACATTTTTTTTAACAATATCTTTAATCGGAATAAATAAGGCAATCCGACTAAATGGTAATATCCATAACCGAAAGTGAAAATTTCTGTTTTGTGTGTCCATAAGGCTGAGATTAATAGATGCTATTTCGATTTAGCTTAGCAAAGTTTAAAAAAAAATCATTTATTATATATAATAGGAACTTGAGTAAAGCCATAGTATTCGCAGAGCCAAGTCCATGTTGCCAAAATCGATGACTTACCAAATCCTTTGACATTCATTGAGTAATATTAATTGTAATGTTTTAGTAAAGTCTAAGCAAACTTAAAGTTGCGTCAATAATTCTCAGCCTTAGTCTCTGACCGAAGGATTCGTCTTTGGGGCAAAAAACTACATTTGGCAATACTTTCAAAAGGGCCGAAATTTTAGCTACAATCTAGGGTTTCTAGCAAGCGTCAAACTTAGACTGATTAAGTATATTGTGTTTATTAAATTACTTTTAATAAATATCTTATTATAAGTTACATCCGGCCGAAGCCGAAACCGAAGGTTCTGAAATAAAATTTTTAGGAAAATTATTTCCTAAGAAGAAAGATTATATCGACTAAAAGTGAAGAAAATAATTATACTTAATACTTCACAACTTGTCAAATTAGGCTAAAGCCGAATTCGCAGCCGAAGTTTCGCCCGGATTTAAATATTCATATACTCCCTAGCTGACACCACACTATGCAGAACGACACGACACGATTTTATATGCAGTTTTATTTTCGCGTATTCTAACATAAAATGACAACAATTATTACTAAAAATTTGTTTTAACAGCCGACTTTTTTTTGACGGGGTGATATTTTTAGCCAGGACAGTCTTTTAAATTTACCGGACTCAGGGGGCGAGCACAGAAGGTACTCACCCAGCTTGTACTATCCGAATGTTACGCATTCTATTTATATTCTTTTAGGGATGTGTGTGTATGTGGTGCGGTGTGGATGTGATTATTTATTCTAATTCTACCAATGAAGTGTGCGCTGTAAAATGTAAACGAAGTCAACATATCATAAACTGTAATAAACATGTGTATCGTAAGGTAAAGGTGACTCCTGCATTGCCTTTGTGTGTCACACTGACCTTGACAATGTTATCTTTACCGATCGATTATGCGAGAAATTTACGCTAACTTGAATTCCCGCGTGTAACCTACCATGATTACTTTGTACTAGGGTTAAAAGGAGATTTTAGATATGATTAACAATATTATTATTATTAAAAACAAAAATTACGGATTAGGTTATGAATATTATTTTTCAGATTCGATTACGGTTTTTTTTATATAGAAAGTACAATATTTTCAAATTGTTTACGTGAAGTAACAGCTTTTTAAGAAATATTCAGATTTTATAGTTTATTTAGTTTTTATAGTTTATTTAGTTTTTATAGATTTTTAAGATTAATAGAAAGATATCTATCATACATTATTATCCGAGAAACTTACGAATATAATGATACATCATTTACGAAATCCGATTATATGGATTATGGGTACAGATGCCCATAAGATTTCTATTTTGTACAATTAAGTACAAAATAAAACAGCGTATGATTTTGAATTTTATTTACTATTATAGAATAAAGGAATAGAAGTTTTTTGTTAATCATGGTGCAGAAATTACTGAACCAATTTCGATGGGACTTTAGCAGTTTTAATACATATTTTCTGAATTTAAAGATACGACATTTATTCATAATTGGCTATATGGAACGGGAGATAAAGCTTGACCTCTCTGTAGTAATCGCTGTCATACACTTGAAAGGTCAATTGACATTACTGTGGGTGTTGATTATCAATAATACTGCTTTAATCAATTGTTTTACAAAAAGTAACGAAGTCAGTTTAATTTGGCTGGGTCTGCAAAGAGATTATCATTCGAGGTATGGAGAGTGACGTGATGAAATCTAGTACAGTTTCTATCAATAAAAGCGCTTTTAATTTTGTCCCACTAAAGTAATTTTAGTTGATGTGTCTTATCATAATAATAACTTAACGGGAACGCAAATAAGTGGCTATTTAATTACAAAACTGTTCGAGGAAAACAGTTTTCCTGATGCAGATTTTATATTACATAGCGTCCTGTTTGTATGTTCGTTCTTATACCAATTTACCTTTATTTTTAATTTTAGCTTTGCTTAGTTACGTCAAAGTGCAAATTAAAAAAAAAACAGTACTGTTTCATTTTTAGAATTCATAAAATCGGATATTTTTTATGATTTACAGGCAAACGATGGAATTCGTTCTCACTTTGTGGAAGGTGAAAATGAAACTAATGATGGGCTGCATCTCGTCAACAAATATCTATTCATAATTATTCTCTCAAATCCCTTGTGCCCAAATCGTAAGAACGTGGAAAAATAGACGCTGGGAGCGTATTCCACTCCTTTGCTGTTCCCTTCATGAATGAAGAGGGGAATTTTTAAGTGTTAATATAGGGAATTTCCAACATGTAAGGTTGGTATAAATCTCGGTGCTCAGTAGTTTAGTGGTGAAAAGGTAAAGCCCTAGAATACACTCTCCAGATGAAGCCGATGAAAGACAGCGATCTTATATATTTTTGGCAGAAAAGACCGAGAGTATGCTAAATTTTTACATGAAAATGCTTTTGATGAGATTATATCACAGATAATCATCAGCTCCCTCACACCTTTTAGCGAATTTCGTGAGCAACTGCAATGAAGCTAAACTGCGACTGTACTATGACCGATGCGTGATACAAGTCTCGTGGCTTCGTATCCTGTGATATAACGATATTTTAACAATAGTTTATTAATAGCTACGTACGTTAAGGACAACATTGGAAATACTAATAGTCCGTCTAATTTAAATGATTTGATTCTATTTCCATAAATGTCACTTACCGCACATTTAATGAAGTGTTTTAAAGTCTATGAATAAAACACTATAATGAAGCATTTATAAAAATGTTGAGGTTAGGCTATTATGAATTTCCACAACTTGTTACAGCTATTCTTGATTTCCATATAGCGTCGTAAATGTCACGCTAATAATTTTAAAATCAATGCATTAATTTATCGAATACATATATTTCTCTGTTACAGTCGTTTTTTTATTACATTAAGAATTTTTTTTAGAAGTAGCGACTGATGTGTTACGTTGTACCATGATCTTAGAATCGCCATATCGACCTACAAGCGTTATGACCGATAGTAATAATTAGATACTTATGTTGTTGACGCCGTTTATATCATGTTATTTTTTTTATTGTAACATCCTACATATGCCCATCAGAACTGCTGTGAGATCAGCGACCATGGTGTGTCAGACTCCTACTGACTAAAAACCCTCGAAGTATCCCTCTAATCGCTTCAAGCGTACCTGGGAACCGAATTCATCCAGAAGCCCGCAGAGCGAACAGCCTTATTTTAGCTTCCTGGCTGGGAAGATGTGGGTGTAAAGAACCTACCCATTCGGATTTTTTTTTACAATATTTTTTAAAAAATAAGATACATTTCTGAAATATAAAAACATGTAGACCTACGGGAACGAGACCTAAGGCCTACTACCGGTGGGTAGTGAGGAGAGCAGATCGGAAAGCCTCCTCAGAGTGCGTGCCGTATCAAGTAATACGGCCTTTTGTTTTCGGCTCTTTTGATCCAACATCCTAGGGAGAGCTTCTTAAGATGACAATCGAGGCTCTTTGCGATCAGCCCATTAGTCGATACGATTATCGGGACAATAATCGTAGAATCCGCGTACAACATGCTGGTAATCTCGTGTGCAAGGTCTAAATATTTTATTAATTTTTCATTTCCCGCTTTCACGAGATTCTCAAGATGTGGTATGGTGGTATCAATAAGTATTGTCCAGCGCATCGACCGATCTACTACCACAATGTCAGGTCTAACAGCAAAAATAGTCCTATCAGTGACAATGGACCGATACCAGTATAGCATTGCAAGACCATTTTTGATAATTGATTGAGGTACATATTGTTAATATGGGACCTGAGTGTCTACAAGGTCATATGCAAGAGCAAGTTGCTGGTGTGTGATCAAGGCAACTTGATTATGTCTGTGCAAGTACTCGCCGCTAGCAAGAAACGAACAACCAGAAACCACATGCCTCAAAGATTCTCCAGGACGGTGGCATGCCCGACATATGCCGACCGTACTGTCCTTGATTATTATTATAATACAAGTACTAAAGGTAAACTTTTAATATAATAGCATTTATTGGCAGTTGCTCTCAGACTTACACAATCACATCGAACAAAAGTAATTCTTCTCAAATGTATATGGCCGGATTACATAAACTAAGTGATAATGTCATTGTTGCAAATTGACCCGGTTTTTAATTGTTATCATTGCGTTTATTATTTTAACGTTCAAGAAACGTGATACTGATGTCAACTATTATATACAACTTTGTTACTTTCCTTTATCATTATTTTATAAAGATTTACGGTGAACTGATTTATATAATTAGCATGGCTTTGTAAGCGATGTACTACATTATATTTTGCATAGAAAAGGTCACTAGCGGACGTCAGTTTAATGAATTCTTTTAATATAACTTTCGGTCATAAATTCCATTTGAAATTTACCCTTATTAGCAAAAATATCATTGCTATAATGTATTACAAGATATTACATTTTTATAAAAATCAACAGATATAATTTCTATCTAAAGTAAAATAGGGTTTTCTCGCATTATTTTCCTTCACCAGTGAGCATGTGATGCCTAAATAGATACTTAACACGGAAAAATGCAGAGGTGCGAGCAGGGATTCGAACCTATGACCATTCACGTTGTCACGCATGGAAACCAGTGTATTATACGTTAGGCCACCGCTACTTCATATTTTGATAATATAAAATTCGTTCATAACTATACAACTATCGATGTTTTTATCTATTTATTACGTCGTACATTTAAATCAAAATACCCCATCTAAAAAACCCACCTGTACATAGAAACGTAATAAATACGAATACTTAGCAAGTGGCTGGAGAATTCAAGCAGATAAAACCAATTGCGCGTAGCCACATTACGAGAAACATGATCGCCCCGATATATCGGAACGTGAAGTAGAGAGTTGTGTGAAAGTTCCGCTATTTCATTGAATTTCGTTTGAATCTTGATATCGAGTTGATTTTTGATATGTGAATTTATGAAATTTTTTGCGTATACTTTGCGATGGTGAGTCATTTAAATTTCGATGTTTACATACAATATGAGGATTTTAGGACACAAGATGAGATATGAAATAGAGATTTTAATGATATTTAAATACAGTCAATTTAAACAAAAAAAAACAGTTAAATTTCATATTTAGGTTCTAGTTTTAATTAAATGTCTATAATTATAAAAAAATATATATGTAATAAGCATAAGCTAACAGAGTAAATAATAATGGCTGTAGAGAGAAAAATAAATTCAAATAGATGCTTATTTCGTCATTACATACAAACCATATGTTTCTATGTGGGAATATGTTACAATATTAAGTCCCATGCAACTTTGTAATACGTGGAAACTACGAAGGTCAATCGTTAAAGCGAATTTTAGTAAAACTTTAAATGCCACAATACCCCATTTCAATATCGAAGCGAAGGTAAGCGATGAAATCGTATAAATTGAAACACAAATAGCGGCAGTGATGTAAGAAAGTTAATTACATAACGTTAATTAAAGTAAAAACTAAAAGTCATTAAGGTCACCTAACGTAAAGTAACCGGTATCAGGGTTCCGTTATCAGATGTCAAACTTGACACAATGCATCTTGAGTTAGGTACAAGTAGGATTAGAGTTAATTATGCCATTTTCTAGGAAAGATAAGCACTGTTTAGCGTTGTTTTGTTGTGTAAATGCATGAGAAATGTAATGAAAATAATGTGAATACCGAATACACGTGTATAGTTGACGTGATTCTTTTTTGTGGAAAATGTTGTAGGCTTCTTTATCATTTTTTGTATATTTTTTTATCCTTTGTATATTGCTGTATGTATCACTTTAAAAATAAAGAAAATAAAAAATAAAATGATACTATGTTGGAAAAACTGTGGTTTCCTGGGGATTTGGAACAATCAGTAGTCTGAAAAAACATTTTAGTTATTTATTGAAGTATGTGTTATTGATAAATATAGATATAGGCAAGAATACGAACATCAGTAGACCGAAATGTGAGTTTTTACGAGATTTGAGTTAAGAATTCATAAAGTATATGTTTTAAAAACATACAATCGAGACTTAGTTAAGAGGGGTGGCATCTTTACTGCCTTCTGCACAGTAGACGGTCTCTAGAAGGCCAGACGTAGCGCGGTGCCGAGGAAGTGGGCTCAGCCGTACCATTGGCCCTGGCAGACGGAGGACACGCTGGGGGTTTTAGCCGGTAAGACTCCAGCACATCCGGGTGCTGCTTTCACAGTGCCCTAACGGTCCATGAAGATTTTCCCTGGGTTACAAAATTAAAAACATCTTAGACAAGGAAACTTGATGAAATGCTTAAAATGTCGGCTTACATTAAAGTAAGCCAAAAAGCCTATTAATATATTCGTATAAAGATATTTTGTTACTTGCAAATACACAAAAGATTTAATGTTAAATCAAATATTGTACATACAAGCAAAGTAAAAAATATAATGCCGTTTTTTTTTTTATATTTTGTTACCCTGTACAATTTTCTAATATCGTTTAATAATGGTTTTACTTTAAAACTGCTAAGTGCAGAGTATTATGGACAATATTTCGAAAAACTCCTTTTCCTTGTCGTTTCAATCTAATATTTCCACGAGGTATTCGTTTACCATAAACCACTAGTAAATATTACTATCTGCGACTTTCTTCGTTTATTTAATTGTAAGTACTTTTATTTTGTTGAACATCTTGATCTTTAAGAAATGCCGTGACATTTAAAATGCGTAGTATCCGTAATAAACTCAGAAATGACTAAGCAAGATAATAATTGTTTCTCTCCGTAATCTTGTACAGAACATCCAATCTTAACAAAGATTAACGGTTTCAGAGTTATTATTCCAGGCGGAACAAAAGCCATAATAACATATTAATTTACACTAGCAATACAGCCAGTTATTAAAAGAACATACTTTAAAATATACAGTATGTAATAAAAACTCTGTCCGACATGTGAAGGCGTTGTCGGTATCGATATTAAGCTCTATTAACCTTATCATTTTTAGTTAAAGAGCAAAATAGAATATAATAAAATAAAAATCAATTTTATAGGGAAAGCTACATGGCAACGCTAGAAATGTGTACACCTCGTGACTAGATAAAAAAAAGGAAAGCAAAGGCTCGTGCTAGTAAGTCGGGATCTCATAGAGGTCATGACCGCCGTAGATCCCGAACACTATTTATCAGTTAAATCGTTTAATTAGTCTTTACACTGATTTTATAAGTAATCAGAGTTTAGATCGCATGTAAGGTAATTTAATTCCTTCAATTTTATATAACAATAACTTTTTAATGTTTATGGATAATATATACTAATATTCTGATCCATTTTGGTAATTTTATCATGAACCAAATATGCCCCTTTTGGTTCAGACAAGACATTTATAACTCTCTGTATATTAACTCATATTATAAGAAATTATCCTAAGGAGATTCAAGTCCCTCTTTTTTGTTGAATACGACATGAGGAAGGAGTCATATTGAATTAACAGTAGAAGAAAATATACAAAAATTAAAACCCTTTGTTAGTTTATTTGATTACAATTAGATGCGTTATGTACAAACTACCTAAAAGATTTTTATATCATAACTAAAAAAAAAAAATATTTTTCACTGGATCGACATAGTGACTACAATACACCTGGTGATAAGTACAGTGTAGTCCAACAACGAAAGCGAACATCAAAAGATCAAAATCTATTGATAGTCTCCGTCGTCATGTCGGCCCACATATACCGCGACTGAAGGTCTCTAGGTATATGAGCTACTGGATATACACATGCTCATCCCGAAACGCGACAGGCCAGAGCGAGTCATTATTTTAGTTCTAGACATCAGAAGTTGTATGATCGAGGTCACTAAGCATAAACTTTATTTCTTGTAGAGTTTAAGAAAATATAAAAAATACAGTGATAATATACATATGTTCCTTCTTATATCTATCGTTGTAGAATATCGTAAAATATCGCGACGTTAATATAAATAACTGTACATAAAATCCAGAACGTGATAATGTAATACTTTTAAATGGCTTGCAACTTCTTTATTGTATTTTAATGCATTAAATAAAATTATACGGTTAGTAAATTATAATAAAATATTTCTAAGACAGCATTCAAAATATATAAAAGCGAAAAATTTGTGAGGATCATCAATTTCAGTTACAGCGACTTTAAATCTTTGCAACTGGTTTGGTGCATTATAAATTGATATTTTAACCAAATTAGCTTTAGAACATACAATGCATATTGCTTTAATTATAATTATTAAACACTATTAGAAAGTAGTTAATTCTTTTACTATAGATATTTTAGCTCAGTAAGTAAAATATGTTATGTTTTTAAACTAAGTAAGCACAGGTATGTTACAAATTGGATGTACAGTGTGCATGTTCATTATTCTCTATGACAAATACTATTTGTATTCTACTTGGATGTACACACACACACATTTTTTTTACACTGGCTCGACATAGTGTCTACAATACAACTGATGGTAAGTACAATGTAGTCTAAAAACGAAAGCGACAAAAGGATGAAAATCCATTGATAGTCTCCGTCGTCATATCGGCCCACATATACCATGACTGAAGGTCTCTAAGTATATATGTTACTGAATATATACAATCTAATCCTGAAACGCGACAGGCAAAAGCGAGTCACTATGACGGTCTTTACACTTGTGTACTATGGTCATGACATAGTTTGGGCAACCGCCCTACCACCAAAAAAATATATGTACAACACACACGCATATACAACAATTTAAATCATACCGCCTTTGTGAGATGAAATATCTATTGTACTTATATTGTTCTGTCGGAAACAGGAAACGAGTCGGAAAAGCTATATCCCTTTCGGGGGTAAGAAGAGATATTTTAAAGGCTGTTTGGTATAGAATAATAAGTAATACCATACATTAATACCCGAATATTGTAAGTACTTTTAATAAATCTATGAATGAATTTAGCTAAAACAATTGCGAATTAATTGAATCTCCAAATTATATTTCATAATTTGAGAAGTATTTGAATAATATAGTTTTTACGTTCGTGGAATCGCTGAATAACTGGAAACAACATTGTTACCATTATAAACGTATATAGCTTCGCCGTGATAAGGGTCTAAGTATGTCCCTTGAGATAACAGATACAGAATTAATACTGCGGTTGGTTTTTCTTTTACCTTGTGCATGATAAAATAGAGATCTCATTTTATGAGGAAAGTGTCATAACTAATAAATATGTAGTTGAAATAAAGTGACAGACAATTGTAAACTTATAATGATTTTTGAAAAGTCGCATAAACGAGTGTATAAAACAATTTGGAATAATTTTACTGATATTTCTATCGTTTCTAAGAAACTTGAATTTACATTATATATATACTTGTGTGTATGGGATAAGCAAGTGTATATATATATTTTAAATATTTTTAGGACAACAGGCGGTAACAAATAACCAATAAATAATACAAAAAAAATATAAAATCTAATAAAGATACCGCAAAACTCAAACTACAATAACAGAATACTAACCAGCTCATTATATAAAGAAAAACATATACAAATCATAAAATTAAATTTAAACAATTTTTTTCCTAATAAGAGTTTTAAAGAAGCCAAATATTCGAGATCCACAACAAAGTAAGAAAAACAATATTACAAAAACGTTTGCTATGCATATCAAAGGCGCAATAAATTTATTATTAACTTGGTTTGATTTGTTTATAATATAGTTTAGGTTTACATAAAATATGTATTTGAAATTAAAGAAATTGTATTATAGTTGTTCTGATTATCAAACAAGTAAGTAGCAGATATTTCCTCTTATTATTTAATTTTAAATCGAAAAATGAATATCAAATTAAACAAATATTTATTACGAAGAGTTGGAATAAGACTGATCTTGAAGAAATTGTTTTGCATTGATTTGATACACAAAGAAAGCACCTTACAGCGCCATATGTGTGGCATCGGTTCAAATATATTTTATTTAATAAATATTCTTACACATGATAATTAATTAATATTTATAACAATTCAACTTTAATGCATTACAATTAATCAGTGGCGAGCATAACAAATTAACCCCGGGCATGCAAATGATATGAATGTTTTTTTGTTTGTATTTAACTTTTAGTATATTAATCCAATACTTATTTATTGCAAGGTATGCATTGCTTTTATGCATATATTGGACGAACGCCACTGTAATTAATATTAGTAGTTTATAAAAATTAGAGATTTTTTTTTATAATCCGGCTAAAACATATTTATATTTTTATTATAAAATATCAAACAGTTAAACGAAGATGTTACTTAAGTTGACAAGTGATAGATAAGTTCTCTATGTGTACTTTTATTATCTTGAGTAGGTCTCCATGTCAATAAACATGTAAATACACAAATGAATTATATAAACTACGTCAGTTAAGTATTACGATTAGCGGCGCTGCTGGTCACGTTGGGTGCGACGTATGTATAAGCGCAAAGTTGATACGGCCACTAAAATATCTCTGCTCACCTCTTAAGAGATATCGTGATGATATATTATTGTAGAGGTGGAGTTCACAGTACACAGGAGGAGATGGTCCGTACAGTTAGAATTAGAAGATTTTAGATGATAATTATAAATATATTAAAATCGCAACTGTTTTTCTTATTCTCTACATAGCGCACCGTTAAACGTCACAAATTCAATTCTATTCTCTTTTTACATATGACAGATTGTTATAAAAAGTATAATTGAAATATAAAAAAGTTGTTAGTGAAAAGGTAGCCTACATTATTATTAATTAAATCTTATTACATTTATTATTCACTTTTAATATTTTAACGCAATCAACTACAAACATCCTTTAGTTACTGCGATATCTGATATCACATTTACAGAGGAGACATCATATATCTTGATAAGATTGTATGTAATTTGAAAATTATTCTAATGGATAAAATCTTAAAAAAAAAAATTCCCTAATAAAGTATTGTCGTATATAAAAGAACGAATAACATATTACATTTAAAAATATCACTTATTACGCAAATCATATGAACATATTTTGAAATAGTTTTACATTGTTACGTGTTGTTTTCATAGTTTCAGTTTGTTTCATTATTATTATATAAGAGTATATTACGTAGCCTCGTGAAATGAAATAAAATTAATTTTAATATTAACAGTTTTTAAATTATAATAACAGATCATAACTGCCGATAGAATTGTATGAACTCTTTACTATTTGTTCAGATGCCAATGTGTTTTACAAATCTTAATATGGTACCTATTAAGCTGGCATTATCTTTTTTATTATTAATTTTGCATTAATATGTACCCAATATGTGTGATACTTAAATAGAACATAAGGAGGCAAGGGACATAAAATAGAATTGTATATAAATGCCTCCACAATTATAGGGTACAAAAGCATACAAAGTTCACTAAAGTAATAAAAGCTACTTCCCTTGATTTTCCTTAAAATGTAGTTCTAATTTTTTTTTATTTAATTATCTTCTAAAAGAAAATAATAATCATATATCTATAAATCCAATTTTCTCATTTTGAAATTCAGTGTCTAGTTACACAATATATTGCATAGCACTGACTTCAAAAATCACGAAGCCTGATAGAAATATTTCGTATTATTATATACTTTTTGAAATTGGTTTAATATTTTTATATCTTCATTTTTTTTGTATGTCATTAAATTCAGTTTATTCAACGTGTTCGTAGCGTAGCGTAAAATCCTGATTAAAATGAACCTTCACACGATCATTTTGCTATATCAAACAAAATCTTCATCAGAACCTAACCATTTTATACCTAAAGTAACCTTGGTGTTAATAATCATGAATATAGGTCTACATAAAACTGAGATACAGAGAGAAAATGATAGATTTTGCTGCTGTCAATTGAAGAATTCTAGCCTATATCTCCAAAGATCTTCATCAGACCTGCACCATATTAAAACCCAACTTCGCCAAACAACTTCATGAATTGAAAAAATATCAAATCGGCAAAAATAGCTAATGGCGGAGTTATGGGTAAACGTATATTAAAGATACATATAAAGCCGAATACAAAGCCTCCTTATTTTTTAAGTTGGTCAAAAATCGACTGTAATTATCGATTTCTTGGATCCGTTCCTTGGAACCTTCATCGTACGAATATTTTCAAGTCTTAAATTTTTTCCTTGTAGAACTCAATATTATAGGAGAGAGAAGACTGGAAGCGTAATAAACAACCTGATAAAACGACAGGTGTAAGTATTTTATATTTCATAACGCACGTCGAGACACGTTCTTGTAAGTGATTGTATATTTTGAAACGCGTAGTTTCACGCGTAAACCTAATGTGCTACTGTCTCAAAAGAGGGTACAGGTATTGTAAATAGAATGTAATCATAGTGGGTATGTATAAAGCACAGTGGAGTGCATTCCATAGGAGCGTAAAAATGCATTATTTACTCTTACTTAAATTTTGAAGCTCGTCATCTGGTAATTACCAAATTCTAAGTCAATATGCTTATTAAATATCCACAAATAACAAGGTAATGCTTTTTATGCTTTTATAGGATGCACGACATTGATAAATTAAATGGAAGTATTGACTTTGGGGTGAAAGTATAAGGACGCTGGGTATCACTACAAAAATTCTTATAACTTCAATTCTCAGTTTAGTTTTTAACTTTATTTGAAGTAAAAAAGGAGCTATAAAGTATAGTGTAGAATATATGATATATATATTTAAGTTTCAAGTGCTCTAGAATTCTCATAACATCCACCAGAATTGCATTTTAATATGTCAATTTTGATTTAATCACGAGAAAACTCAAATTTGCGGCTAACCTCTCAATTTGCAACTAGGAATGAGGTGTCAAAATTGACTTCCTTATTAGTGGCAGCATCTTTCGCGATAATTTCTTTAATTAGATCATTTACTATTCAAATTGCTTTTAAACTTGGCGTCTGATTTGCTTTAATGTTCGTATTTTCATTTCGTTTGAGGGTAATTAAGATGTATCATAATACAATTAGTTAGGTAACATTAAACACAATTCTCTTTAACTTCTAAAGAAAGAGATGTCAATTTCAGTTTAACTGGAAGAATTTAAGATTCTTATTTGTAGTTAACATGTATTGAACTGATGCTCTAGTATCTATTATCGAAAATATCATTATCATTTGGTCATTATAATAGATTTCACGTGCCTTACTTAAGAAATTCGAAATTCTTAAGGAATTCATTCAATAAAGGAAAAATTTTTAATTCAAATGTTTCCGTTTTTAAACAAAGCAAAAATAACACAAACAATAGTGAAGAGCAGAATAAAATAATGCGATTGAGGATCTTAGAAACATTTGGCTTTAGCAGTAAATATCACTCAATGAGTTGAACAATACATGCCGTTTTAACATTAATCGAACCAATAGGCTATTCAGTCGATCATTGTTAACGAAGCCCCATATTTCTAGATAAGGATGTTCATTTACGGAGTGGCAACAAGCGGAGTAGTAAATGTGCCGCTAGACAGCGCTAATGGGGAATGACAATTGTTTTAGGCCACTGTTGACTCTCTAAATTCGCCGTGCGCCCGTTGCTGGTGAGAGGAATGCAAACGAGCTCGCTCGCCTTTCACACGCCAACTCTTTCGTGTGCGTCTTGATTTTTATAAATAAAATGGCGAATAAGATAGCTTGCTGTTTTATTGAAGTTGCTACTTGAGATACCTTAAATTGTTTCATTTATATTTCTGTAGATATACTGTTTCATTCCAAAAGCGGTTACGGAATCCGTGAAAATACGTATCAATATGGCCGTAGATCTATTTGTCTGGTAATTTACGCATTGGAGCCAATTTACGTGTTTCGGGTCACCACGGGCCACGATTTTCATAAATTTTCTTTTAGATTTATGTCAACTTCTATGTAAGTGGATAATTTTAATATAATATTCTTACAACTCGATACACCCATCACTTAATATTAACTAAAATAAGTATAAATTAATGGGCAAACAAAATTTAAAATGGCTTTCAGAAAATGATTAATGTCCAATAATTTTATCGTATTTTTCTTACAGAGCTAGTGAGAATGTTTTGCTACGGAATACGTAAATGCCGAGTTACAATGTCAAGTTAAAACACTTGTGCAAATACGAGTGTTTTCAAAATAATACCATACTTTAATATATCGCTGTAGTAGTGACTAGGGCTTTCAGTTGTAATTGCAAATCGAGACCCGAAATCAGTTTCGAGATTTTATATAACCTCTAAATTACTTTTAATTGGATTTCAAGACTATTAAAATCTTAAATTACAATTATTTTATATGGTAAACATATCATGAATTCCAACAATTCAAAAAGGACAAAACTCAAATGCAACCATTTTTTTCTAATATTGCCATTATTTAAGCAATTACGTTATTATGATGGGTGCTGGCATGATAACATAATTATAAATAATCAATGATAATTTTACCGAATTTCAAAAGTCACGATAGTTTCACAACTAAAGAATTAAGTTTCGGTCTTAAAATAGAGGGGAATCCTTGAGACTCGAAATTTCGATATTCGAGATATTCACGATGGAAGCTCTAGGAGTGACGCAACTGTGAAGATATCTATCCACTCATATTAACGCAATAGTTATTGTTTTTCATGTACAAACAAGACATTAAGTAATTTCATAAATCGTAGTAAGAAACTCTGTTTTTCTTCATGCGGATTTAAATTATCCTCATCAATTATGTTTATGATTGTTGAATCATAGATATACACGTATACTCCTATATTATAGACTCCTCAATTCTTATGCCGTATAATGAAAAGATTTAAGATTCTGTCAAATTAACATCTTAATACCTCTGTTTTATGGGCTTATGCAAGTTTGCTTTAAGCCCGTCATTTTAGTACGCTCTCCAATCCTTTGAAACTAATATTGAGACATAAATAACGTAATGCCACCAAATATGGGTGACTTATTTTTAAAACGTTTCAGTACGGAGCCAATCTTTTTCGATTTAGCCATATTTAGTATAAAAGACTATTACTTGTAGATATTAATTTACATGACGTGAATTTCCACACAGTTGCTATTTACTAATTATCACTGTTTAATTTTTATATTTAATTTCTACATCTTGAGAAAACCTGTACGTTTCGTTGTCTAACATAAATGTCATGTGTACGCTAAAACAGGCGATCAGCTGCCCCACTGGTTACGTTGGACACGACTTATAAGCACAAAGTGAATAACCAATAATATATCTCTGCTCACCCCAGAAGAAATATAGCATTACCGTGTATTATTATTTAATTTCTACATTTAAAAAGTATGGAATTGATCCGTGTTTTTTAATGAAAATATAAATATATTTAGGAAAACAAAGTGTATAGTTTCAGAAAAGAGTGATAATCGCACATTAAGTACCCTTACGTATAAACAATCCGAGGCCGTTTGGAAAATTGCATAGAGGTACACATACTTATATAAATACGTTGACCTAGATAGTAGCGATTTTATTCTAGATAATATTCTATTTATTCACAATTATCGACGTACCGTATTACACACGCGCACGACAATATCTTTTAAGCTTTGGTATACAATGCATGTATTATATATATTTTTCCGTCTGTATCATTGCGAGTGTTTCGAAGAGTTATTTAACCTTGTCCCACCCTCTCCCTTCCTGCATATAATCTCACGCGCTGGGTTAAGGAGTCACAGCGATACGGTATCTCACATCCCGGCTAGGACTAAGAAGTTCTCTAATTCTTACTTTTGCCGTATTACTGGGCTGTGTAATGGTCTTTCGGCGAACGTGTTTCCACCATCCTATGATATGGGATCCTTTAAGCGTAGCGTGAAGAGATATTTGTCCAGGCTGGCATGATCGCTGCGACTACCGATGGGTTTTTCTTAACTGTCGATAATCGTTGTCATTTTTTGAACTTCACCATGTTTACCATCTGGTGGGGTGTGATCATTGTCTACAGTCAGGATAAAAAGCACTCTTCGCTTGTTCAAAATGTCCGCTTATTTTGTTATATTATGGTATTGCGTATAAAGAGTATGTTTACCGCAAAATAAGGTGCGATTCGGGTTCCTGAGCGCGGCGACCCATAAGCAACTGTCACAATGCGAATCGTACTGTTACTACAAACCATGGAATTACGAAATACATGGAAAGAATGAATAAAGAATTCAATCTAATACAAAAGGTGCGAATAACAGTGAAACAACAATTAATTTTTATTTTCGTAATGCCATTAATGTTTTATTCTGTTCTTCCGTGTTTTTTATTAAGCTCTGTACTATTTTTTTTATATAAGTATGACATAGTATAATCAGATCACGATACGACCAACGAGCATATTTTTATTTTTTTAGCGCGTCTTTAGTCTTTATATGTCCTAATTCTGTGCTATTAAGAAACGTATAGTAGTTATATATTATATATAGTATAGTAGTTATAACTTATAGTATAAGACAAAAAACGGGCGCCCAACATGTAGATATTAGATTTTATCACAGAAAGTTTTTACTGTATTACTTGAATAATTTTATTTTAAAAATATTTATTTTATCACCTTTAAATCCTTCCTTCCTTTGTCCTTTTTATTTATTAAATAATTACTCCCACGGCATAACCGAGTGAGTGAAAACAAGTTACCATTAGCAATAAAAAAAAACAAATGTAAAAAAATTACAAAGACAATCATAATAGAATGTTATTTAAAATAATATTGAGAAAGAAAATATATATATATATATATATATGTTTACTATTTTAAGGTTTTAGACATAGTACAATAATTTCATTTTTCGTTTATAAAATTTATGACATTTACGAAAAGTTACTCGTAATCAGGTTATACACACTTACTTGGTATACTTATTTAGTTTAGGTGGTATATGTATATAATACATTATAGTATATTATTATGGTTGTATTAAATTCTTGGTACAAATATTGCTACATAATTTTTATGTATTTTCGTCACAGTCTTCCTAGAAATGCATCGTTGTTTAGCAAGCAGTTCTGAAAACTAGTTTCAATTGCAATTTAGTTCAATCTATTAGTCTAAACGATATTCTTGAATAAATGTATCTAATATAATTAATTGATAAAAATTAGATACTAAACTTTAATTGCAATGATATAAAGTCTGATATAAATTGACTGGTGACAAGTTAGAATAAAATAATTACTTTTGTGACCTACTTATAGGCATAACGTTTTTATTTCTATTTCTAGAAGACTCCACAAGCAAATAAAATAATTAGATGAAAATAAATTAAAATATGCAAATCAATTATACACTTTGCCTTGAAATTAATTAATAATGCAACTGGAATGGGTATATTTAAAATCGAAATAAGAATATACTATGCGACCCGTTATAAAAAAACACATTTTGTGAGAGACATGTAAACCTTTTACACACACTTGATATAACGCTTTATTATAATTATAAACGGAATGTTTTTTTTTAATTCTTGCCAAATTAAATTATTTCGTAAAATGTGATATTTTTTACGTTCATGAGAATTTTAATGTTATGTTACGACGTAATGTTATGGTATAACATGCGAAAATTTGGTTAGATTGTCACTTAATCACACTATAATAGCTAAATGGATCTAAATGTTTACTAGAGGGTTAGATTATAGAGTAGAATACATATATATGGTATATAATTATTATAGGCTACTTAGAATAACACATATAACTTTTAATCTCGAAAATATACATACTTTGGTAGTTATTAGCAAAACTCTAAGATGTGTCCGCGAGAATCTTGTGGGTGGGTTGGTAGTCGAGAGTTAAGAAAGAAACCGGACACAGTCGTATGTCGAGATAAAGAAAATGAAGAAAAATAATTAAAAGACACGATGTCTTTATCGTTTTCATACAATCAGATATGAATAGGTACAAACTCTTACGTACTTATTAATAATATATATTATTAAATAGTACAAACCTCATTTTCTTTAAAAATATATGTTGTTGTCGATTATTTTTATAAACGATGCATAAGTAAGGCTTTCATAAAAGTAACGTTAAGTATATAAATACATTTAGGGCTGAGTGAGCCCTGATAGTGGTCTACTGATGACTGCGACCCCGGAAACGAAATACAATTGCTATTTTATTATATCTTGCCACCGATAGTGTAGTAACGGGATATATTAGGGTCGCTGCGGCGAATTGATTACAGGACCCGCAGTCCCCACTTATTCGCAGAAGTAGTCACCTTGGGGTTTTTAGCTGGTAAAAGTCCGGCACATCCCGGCTGCCACCCCCTTCGTGGCCTGGACGGTCTTATGAGGATTTTCCCCAAGTAAAAAAAATGGTTGATTTTCGTGAGACATTATGGTCAAGAACTTTTTTAAATAAAAGATTTTTAATTTTGCTTTAAATTATTAATAATACTTAGTAGCATCTTCAAGCGATGGCACTAACACTTTTTAAATTAATTTATAAGACCTAATGTTAACAAAAAAGGTCAAGGTAGTTCCAGAGTAATAAGTACACTTGTATAGTGTGATAAATAATATTAATTACGCTTACTCGTAACGAGTATATTATACCTTCGCTTTTAGGCTCTTCATTAGTTACATTACCGCACTAGTGCTTTAATAACTTTACTGCACAACTTAATAACATAAGTCGTCTTATTCATGCTAGTGTAATAAAATATGTCATATGAAATACGTGTGCATTTTGACCATTACATACTCGGGTACTCTATAACCAACTTATCAACTGCTAATTATAGCGTATTTTAGGTATTCCAACAGGGTAATCTTAGTGTAATTTAAATTTCTAGTCAATACCGGTCAACCTTCCTTGAATACCAAAGTCAAAATCAAAGCACAAGTGGCAATATCCCATTAGCCATACTCCAGTGGAAGGGACATAAGGACAGGAAAAATAACGTATTAAATATTATTCAATTTATATGCAGTTTGATTTATAAGTAGTACTAAACACAAGTGGCAGGTAACGCCCATCTACCCACAATTTAACTTTCCAATTACTAAGAAACGCTACATCCAAATCCATTTTAATGAAATTCACGTCAGATTTTATTATCTTGTGTATGCCTTTGAATGTATATTAACTCTAAACAGCTATACTGCAAGTAATAAAAGACATTCGAATGTCAGAAAGACAATTCAAGGATTGAGTTATTCAATTGTTCCTTTGTAGTGTGAAATAAAGAAAACAGTAGGTACTAAAACAACTAGAATAAGTGGATGCTATAGGTTAGTAATCCGTTTTAGCTATTACGTCTAAAGGAAAATGTGTTGTATTAATATTTTTGAAAAGCAGCCATCTTATGGAACTTTAGTTGATAAAGTTACTTTTAATGCTCAATAGAGAATGACCTATATTCAGCAGAGGTTAAGTCATATCTATGAACATAATCAACTTATTGCGATATATCTCTTAGTTATTAGTTCCAGACTCCCTAAGGGATTGGTCTAGAAATACAGAGAGCTTTAAGGTCAAAGCGGGCGATGAAGTATTTAAAATTACATAATTGTTATTTTGTAAATTTTATTTAAAATATTATAATATTAAATAATTTATAATACAAAACTGCCGCTTATGACCCTTGACTTTAAATTCTGATCTGGAAATCAATCAAATACAATCATAATTCCAGATTATACAATGGAAATTAAAATTGGAATGAATTAATTTACTTGCGTAAGGACTGTTACGGGGAATTTAGGACTTGTGTGGAAATATTTAAGATTAATAGACCTTTTTTTTTAGACTGGCACGACATAGTGACTGCAGAGTACCTGATGGTAAGTACAGTGTAGTCCAAAAACTAAAGCGACTATCAAAGGATGCAAATCAATTGATAGTCTACATCGTCATGTCGGCCCACATATACTACGACTGAAGGTTTCTAGGTATATGAGCTACTGGATATACACAAACTGATCCCGAAACGCGACAAGCCGACACTGGTCACTATGACGGGCTTTACACCCATGTATTGTGGTCGCGATCCAGACGGGGACCGACGCCCTACCACCTCGCTGCTGCTCGTTTAGCACCACCCAGGAGTCACGTGTAGGGAAACTAGGGTAAAGCCTACGGACGCGAGCAGCTTCGACTCCCTAACACATAATAAAATAAGTTTGTTTTATATTATAAATATTTTTATAAGCCACATATATATATCTTAGGGTAAGTGTATAAATTTATTTGCGCAAGTAAACTGTTCAGGTAAGTCGGTGTATGTACGGCGGAAATTAGATCTGCAAAACCGAACAATTCCTTATACGGCATATCACCTTTGCTTACGCAGGTATGATGATAGGGTTTATACATGTTGTAAGTCCTATAGTGTACGTCCTGCATAACAGTTAACCCATTCTTATCTGATAAAAAGTAATAATGAGGCTTACTATAGAACGCATACGCTCTAACATTAATTCACATAATCGATACATCGATTCTTCTTTGCTTGAAGACCCTTGCGTTATATGACGCTGAGAAAATAGTTGCAGAATTTTTTATTAATATTAAAATATTGTTTTAAACCAAGGCTAATAGTTGACAACCCTATGTTATATGGACTAGTTGAAGTAACCAGAGTGACGCATAACCGGACGCCGGATGAACGGTGGCTTTTTTAGGGAAGGGAAATACATAGACACAGCTACTTTTCTATTTAAATGTCACACAAGTTTCTACCTATTCATTCATATTGAATTTAATGTCCGCGGCGATATAAATACAACACGTGCTCGTGATTTGCGTAATATATTTAATAATAATGTATTATTACGCTATATCCCTTTCGGGGCGAGCAAAGATACATTAGTAGCCGTATTTATTCTGCGCTTATATGTCGTGTCCAACGAGACCAATACTTCAGGTCACCGCCGTTTTCAGGGCACTTATTCAAGAAATTTCTATTAGATACCATGCTGTGTTTCTCTCGTTATTTTGTTTCACCGGTGAGCACACCACGATACCATACCAAACATACTTATCTATACTAATATTATAAAGCTGAAGAGTTTGTTTGTTTGTTTGAACGCGCTAATCTCTGGAACTACTGGTTCGAATTGAAAAATTCTTTTTGTGTTGAATAGACTATTTATAGAGGAAGGCTTTAGGCCTATATAACATCACGATGCAACAATTAGGAGCGAAGAAATAATGGAAAATGTGAAAAAAAAACGGGGAAAATTATTCGTCCTTGAGTGCTTCCATTGCGTGCGCTGCGAAAACGGTTCAAGATACCAAAAATATATGTATGACAGAGTTATTCCTCTTAAAATGATCTAAAAAAATGTCCGCGACAGTATATGTCTATCTTTTAAGATTAACTTACTAGAACCGTTTTATGGTAATCAAATTTGGTCGAAATTAATGCATTATTTGTTAAGAGTTGTATCAACGTAATAATATTAATCTTTATCCAAATAAATCTGTTGTTGATTAAGAGTATTTAATTGTGAACAAAATTGTCTTTGACATCACTTAATTTCAATGAACATCTTAGAAGATATTACAAAACCTTATATAGCAAAACAACGTTTGGCGGATCAGCTAGTAATAAAATAAGCGCCATGGAATCAAACACCCGAGAGATTAGGAAAACGTAATTACGTGCCATCGAAGTTTTCCATCGACATTAACACACGTAAAATAAAAGTTAAACATTGTATAGGCAATTAGAGGATTTGCAAATAGTTCACAGAAACCCCATTTCCAAGATATTTGTGAAAGTTATCAACGCAACAATGTAAAAGTAATATGAAAGCGATACATTGCTTTAGAGATGCTAAGTACTTTTCCGTATTTGTAAGATGTGAATACAAATTCTTAATAATTCAAGAAAATCCTTATATAATTTGCCTGTTATGAGATGGATCCATTTACATACATCTTCTCGTAATCATTACATTAGGATAGAGGCTGATTCCGGTATAACTTAGTCCGAGTTAAATAATAATAATATTATGAATATTACACTAGTGCGGAAAGATCGATTCTCCGGGCGGTATAAAACAAATCATCGATTAAAACTTTGTCTACGGTCAAAATGAGCCAAAGTTTTGGTAAAAGCCGAAAGTTACTATCAAGCGTCAAAATTAAAGAAACTGTTAGGAATACGCACATTAAAATGATTTTAACATTGATTTTTAGCCAATCTAGAACATACTTTTATGGTTTATAAACCTAAAGCTGTGCTGATGGCCTATTAATCGGCTTGGCAAGAAATCGGTCAGACTCTAATAATTACTCAAAATCACACAACAGATTGTCTCAGTCTTAAACTGAGATTGCACCGGTTCGGTTTCACAACATCACACACTAAACTATCTTGCATACTTCACGCAATCCACTGAAAAGATTGTGAGGTGCCATTTATTCGTAAAATTACAACTTTATTCTTAACCTAAATTAACAATAAACCTTATAACTAAACGGAAAGAACAACACATAACTATCTTATCAAAGGAAAAACAAATCTTATGTGCTATGTATTGTATATACAAATCTCATAAATTATTTTGAGCCGTTCATAAATAAAAAATTATACCAATATAAAAAATTATTTGGTAAATTTATTGGAAAAAAATGCCATAAAATAACTATTAAATTGATTTGACTAAAACTCAACTAATGTGTGTTTAGCTAATTTGTTATGTTATATTGTTAATTCGCACATGGATGAAGCAGGCCGAGTCCAACAGTCTTTTTATAAGTTTTAATGATTTAAAAAATCAATAGCTGGTGTAAAAAACGCCTCAAGCGCTATAATTCTTAGTTCAACGCACCAGGTCGTCGCACCACGCTGTACCGTACGCTGCCACCATAAGAAATGTACGCCCAGTCAACCTGACCAAAAGCGGATGCTCGCACGCACGTACCAAATCACCGCATGCTAATCGCCTCTGTAACTTAGCCGGGCTATCTACCATTAAACGCTTTACAATGACGTCACCGCATAGTCGAGAAAACAAGTTACAGGTGCCGATATCCTTTTCTGGAGGACTTAGTTGTATCGCCAAATATTTATTTAACGGTGAAAGTATAAATAAACCCCGAATCTAGAAATGTTTCAGGGCTGGGCAAAGGCTACTTACTGTCTGCCGCTCCCACCACCAGTCCTTGACTTTTTTTCCTAAATTATATGGACTAATCCAATGATAAAATATTTAAAACATAGTTTTTGAATACAACGTAGTAAAAATGTATCGTAAACAAACTGAAATATTCGACCTACCTTTGACCTATGGATAACTTAAGACGTCGAACGTTACTTATGAAACTTTTGAGTTAACTTTAAAACATCAAAACAAAGGCTTGCACGAATTATACAAAAAATATTCCTCTAATCAAAAACTAACGAAAAATGTAATAAACGATTACTTGCACATTTATTTCTTAAAACCATTAAAAATATAATTATTGTTACACCACAGCCTTTCGTCATTTAAACAAAGTATAAACAAATTAATATGCGAATTACATTTTTGTCTCATGTGTATAAAAAGTTGTATTTTAGTTAAAATGCCAACTGGATTTTACTAAGAAACAATTATTACATTTCTGTACAGCAAAAAGCTGTCAATGTAACTTAATTCAACAAAGGGTATTTGAACAATTATCACTAATTCAATAACCTTCTTCTAAACCAAATACATTTAATTTTATTTTGTAAAAAATATTAAAAGCAGTTGCTAAATAAATTACGTATGCGATAATACTGCCGATGCAATTGTAATATTAGGTACGACGCTACATAAATAAATGCAAATACTGCAATTTTTTTAGATCAATAACTTTGCTGATTAGCATAAAATTCATTACAGTCGATGCAATACACGGGACGTTTTTATTACACTAAAACTCGTTTTAAATCCGTCAAAGGATCTGACATACCACTTGCACAAGCATTGGGAATTGAATATTCATTAATTTATCAAATATAATTCCACTTTTCGCGTATCTAAGCTATTATGTGATATGGTAGTATAACAATAACAATTTTATCTTTTTAAATAATATAGATAAATATTTTAGTTTTATTTACTTATTTACAACGGAAATCGTTTAACACTTTCATTTAAGAAATGAAAGAAGTATTTATTATTATTATTAGATACTTATATAAAATACTAAGTAACTCTAATATTTATTTATTTTTTTGGAATTTGCGCAACTAAAATTCACCACTTTAATATAAACATTAAATACAAAAAAAATATATCCATATTATTTAATGTCAAATATAATGTTAGTATGGATAAAACATACTCAGGTGATTTTAACTAAATTCTGATACAAAGTCATAAATATGTAAATTAGGAGATTTATGAACACGCCGAAAACTAGACATTTGTAGACGTAGGTGGTAACTTTACATCAAACCTATTAATAGGAGAACACTCGAGTATTGAGGAATCCCGAAAAATGTAAAAGTTTTTGCTATTAGAAATATGCTGTTATTGGAATTTTAAGAACATACACTTGCTTTGAAATTTCGGTAAAAATATCAAGAGACTAACGGCAGATAGGAAGCTTAAATTATTATAATTAAGATAACATTTTCATTAAATAAAAGTGGATCATTTTGATAAGCGATCGAAATTGTAATCTATTATTTTTAATTAATTACTTAGTCTTAATATCTGTCTGTTTTTATGAAACTCATACTTTGACTAGCACGTTAAATCATAAATGTCGTTTTCATTGGATTGTATTATTAAAAACATTAATATAAAGACGTGTAAGATAGCATTTATCAATATTTCTCAAGGAAATTCCGCGAAAGCAATTAACTTTAGATAAACAGGCGGAAATCCCCGGTACTTATCAATATGAAACGACACCTGCAATTATTTAATAATTTATATAGATTTCACCGACATCCTCTGAAGAATTAGTCGTTTCAATTATCGCAAAACGAAAACAGAGTCGTCAAATCGTGAGCCAAGTTCGGTGTTTATTAGTTCGCAAACACCTGTATGTTTGCAGCAGTTTCAAAACAACATTCGATCGCAACGAGTACGCTATCAAACGTTATCAAGACCGAACTCTTATCCAAATATTAATTTATTCCAGCGTCTATTAATGAAAAATGTTCTAGAAGCCTTGAATAAACACACACACGGAAAATTCAATAATTGGACTAACTATGAGTTCCAATAAACATCCTATTAAACGCTTCACCTCAAACTCTTAAAGTGATAACAGATACGAAGCAAGGTCGACTCACCGGGTCGATGTCCGCTTCCCAAACGTCATTCAGGTCGTTGGAGATATCAAAGTAGCCCTCCATGTCGGGGCCAGTGTCGCACTACGGCCTCCGACGCGAAAAACACAAACTCTCGGGAAAAACTCGCACAAAACACAAATGTCACTGTTCAGACCGTATAGCGGGCGGAACTCGAATGTAAACTGTCCCAACTTCGTTTAAGGCGAAACTGAGGCGAACTGAAATTCACAGAACACTGTGCATCATGATAAGTTTACGTTTCACTATGGGCGCTCATTTGTTTTTGCAATAAAATAATATTTTCATAAAGTTTCACTGCACGCGAACGTTTTGTGTACGCTCTATAGAAAACACACGCTCGCGGCAAAGTACGGCCGGCGAATGGTGGAGCGGTAGGTTCCCCTCACTACTCGCCCGTCCCCTCGTTGATAGTGCAGCAACCTCTCATTCATAACGTGATAGGGGGTAAAAACTTCACTTTGGGGTCTACAAATTATCTACTAACTGATTTGGAAGTAAAGCTATATCTTAAATCAAATATTCAAATATAAATTAGGAGATCCCTTATTTCCTATACAGTATTTTGCCTCTCCAAATTACGTATTTTAGTCATTTTTTCTTTAACTTAATATTTTATTTTTTTTACACTGGCTCGACATAGTGGCTACAGAGTACCTGATGGTAAGTACAGTGTAGTCCAAAATCTATTGATAGTCTACATCGTCATGTCGGCCCACATATACCACGACTGAAGGTCTCTAGGTATATGAGCTACTGGATATACACAAGTTGATCCCGAAACGCGACAAGACGAAACTGGTCACTATGACGGGCTTTACACCCATGTACTGTGGTCGCGATCCAGACGGGCACCGACGCCCTACCACCTCGCTGCTGCTCGTTTAGCACCACCCAGGAGTCACGTGTAGGGAAACTAGGGTAAAGCCTACGGACGCGAGCAGCTTCGACTCCCAACTTAATAATATATTCGAGATCAACTTTTATTTTTAACTTTTATTCTTTAATATTGTAGCTCGTTTCAGTTGTGACATATTTAGCTCGGTATAACGTGTTAACATGGCGACTGTCATTGTACTTATCCGTAGACGGTTGCCGTCATTTTGGACTACATTGTACTTACCATCAGATGCGTTGCAGTCACTATAAAAATAAGTTCTATATTGAACTGTCAAAGTGGGTGTCCGGAACGAAGCACAACGTCGGGATATACCGGTTGTCATTTATCTTGTGGGCACTTGCAACTGCATTTTGTCCTCTCCGCTTTCCGAGCAGGCCAAAATGTTAGTTGCACTTTACCTGAAGGTGGCTTAAAGTAAGTGTAAGTGTGTATAAGTGTTTTGCCTGTACGGGGGTGATGTGGTCACTCTGTGACAAAATCCCTTTAAACTAATAAAGAAAAAAAAAACTGTCAAAATAAAATTATTACTAATCAAAAATAAATGATATTTGTAATCCATAAGACACATTTTTTTAAAATCCCAGTTTCCCAGCCACTGTTTTCATTATATTTGTGGAATCCATGGGGAAGGGTGATCATTTAAACCAGTACACTTGTGCACTAAGTGCGTCACAATTTGCGTGCAATTCTGCATTCAGCAAACCTTACTTGGTTCTTACGACACCTTGGCATGATGAAGAGGGAACTATATACGTATGTTGTTATATATGTCAACATATATCTTAAAGTTTCAAAAGTCATTACATTATTCGCTTTTAGGAAACAACAGATTAACAAATGAATGGAATTGCCATAAATTTTCAAAATATCACATTGACACTTTATGTACGTCCATACATTCGTACTTTTTTACTAGCCTTATTAATAAAACCAATGTAATTTTGTCTATGGTACTGAACTGAATTTTTCAAGGTTTTGCAACCTTCGGCCAGATATGTCTATAATCGGATACTCATCAAAAGTAGTTTCACAATCATCACCATCAGATCTTTTAGTTTTAGTTAGATGATTGGTAGAAATCTTAAGATTTCGGCCAATTTGAAAGTTTTGCCGAAGGTAGTTTCTGGCCGAAGCGTTAGGTTAAACATTAACAGTCTGCGGCGAATTGGTTACAGGACCCGCAGTACCCACTAATTCGCAGAAGTAGTCACCTTGGGGTTTTTAGTTGGTAAAAGTCCGGCACACCCCGGCTGCTACCACCTTCGTGGCCGGGAAGGTCGTATGAGGATTTACCCCAAGAAAAAAATAACATTAACAGTATTACTTAAAAGATTTCATTGAAGAGTAAATTTTGTTTACTATGCGTAGAGTAAAAGGAATTGAAACCTCGTTAGAAAATTAATATCAAAACCGCCTCAGCTCTCAACCCACAAAATACTGGTGCTAATCATATGAACATTTCTCTTTGAAGTACCTAATCAGCCGCACCTTTACCAAAGTTATGCGAGCGTAATGAGATATATTTGAGGTTAATAGACCTCAATAAGAGAATAACATAACAATTTCAATGAAAATAAATATCGACTATTCACAAATAAACATAAAGTTTGTTACGAATAGCCTTAAAAACATTCTCATTTAGGATTAGAACTTTATCCTACGACTTCGCTTGCTACAATAATAATAATTCCAAAGGGCTCGCTAAATTTTAAGACATTTTAAACACTAATGAATCACAAAGTGTTAAATTGATGGCTCATTAGAATTTAAATGAGTGTTTATATAAAGTAGGTTTCTAGAATTAGTGGTAAGAAAATAATTTCACTTGACTACTCTAGCGCACCTTGACGTCTACCTTTAGTAATAAAGATTGAGTTTTATTACTATTTCTATTAAACCGAATGATAAAACTTAATGTTAACTTAAAATACGTTCTATTTATATAACTAAACGGACCATTACGTATTTTCCAACTTTGTCGACATATGTGGTCATGAGTTGCTGGGAAAAACCGGAGAAACAAACTATCCAATATATTAACCTTCACAAAGTAGATAAGTCAAGTACAATGGTTTAACCCCCTTGATATTAAGATTCTCTTATAACTAAATATTATAAATTGACTAACCACACAAAATTTCAATTAGCCTACTTCGTAAACACAGAATATCGCTAAATAATCAGAATTTTAGGTACCATCAAACATTTTATTTTAATAGGTTATAATATAAAAACTAGTTATGTCGGCAATACATCTTTATTCAGATTGGATGATAGTTATTAGTTTTACTCTCATGTTGATTTTTTCAAGTGCACCTTAGCAGGTTTCAAGAGACAGGTGAGAGTAGCCTATAATTTTCATAATAAAATTATATTAGTGGCTTGAGTTATATAGCATGTGTTGCCGGCATTGCCTATTTACTCATTTAATATTGTTATTTTTTATATTATGCTCAATGTTTTTATTATCTATTTGTCAGCTTCAATCATATATATAAGTATACTGTGTAAACTTTATATAGTTTAAATGTATTATAATAGTTTTATTTTCTTTTAATAAATAAAATACCACATCGAAGGAATTTTATAACCTGATCGTATTATTTTAATATGGATCGCGGCCTAGTCTCGCTCATAGACTGACGTTTTTTCTTAAGCTTCCGAAACGCTAGCAGTTTAGACAAACTTCCTGATAACTCAAGTGAAGTTCCGTACTCACTACGTGCCGCTGTGCCCACCAAAGTCCATAAATCCTCTTTCGCACTCAATCTTCGCCATGTAAAGGCAATCAAAGGCTAAAAGTACCACTTCGTCAAAAAAAAATACGTGTACATTTCCTGGGGTAGTGCATGTTTGATTCTGGGGTCTTCATTGGCTTACATAGATGAAATCATAAACTTTATATTTAAACAGGATACATATGCAATTTGCAAGTTAAGAAAATAAAATTCGTTTTTTATAATTGTATATTATTTACTTACAAAATCCACATATATTACAAATATGATAACATATTCAAGAATTTCCAGCAATATATTACTATACATTGAATAGATATAGACTTAGACACTATTTTTGTAACATAAAAATAAAAATGCAACAGAATGTCGTAAGTAGGCATGCGTTGGATTCTTATCATTAAAATAGGTTTACCTATTAGGTCTTTCGTATTGCCTTTATTTTATTACGAAGTCATAACGTTATATGAAAACTTATTATATTAATATAATATATGTATATTATTTACAGGCGGATGCTTGACCTCAATCACACCTGGTGAAGGTGAAGATAAGTCCGACGATGTACCGCGTCCGCCCAACAAATAGCTATTCACTCTTCTCTTAAAGGCTCCCAAGTCATAAGAACGTGAAAATATGGTTGCTGGAAGTGTCCATCGGAAGCATTCCACTTCTTAGCTGTTTGCATGATGAATGTAGAAGCGAACCTTTTTGTGTGGATTTAAGGAACGTACGCCACATTCAGATGGTATCCGACACGGTGTTTAGTGATTTTATGAGGAAGTGGGGCTGGTGGAATTAACGATTGCGGCAATTGAAAACGCTCACCATTGTGCAACCGGTAAAAAACTGCAATGCAGACGAATTTCGTCGAAGATTAATACATTTTAGCCTTAGTCAGAGTCATTGCCACAACTATTCTATGAGCCCTACGGTCAATAAAGCCCTAAGCGGCCATCTGATGTTTAGCGGACACGATCTAAAAGTGACAAAAGTATTCCACACCTGACCGCACCTGTGGTTGATACAGGCTAAGTTGCGAAACAGGTAACTTCAAAAAGAACACACGATTTTTTAGCAGCTATTTTCGCTTTAAACTCAATCGACCAGCGAAAGTTCAGATTAGCTGTCAACTCTATACCGAGAAGCGGCTGAGAGACCATCAGTCAGCGACAGGGAAACACCCCGGAAGGTCTAATGTGAAAGAAGCTTAAAAACTAACTTTCAATAATACTTTATGATTCACGTATTATAAATAAATACAATTGCGGTGTAAAATTGGTAGAGCATAATTACGGGAATGATTTCTAGTAAAAATATTAGACATATGAGATTTCGGATAAAAATATCGATAAATGTAATTTCGGTAACGGATATGGATTTTTTCTATTTATTAAGATAATTTATTACACAAAACAATAGTTTAAGGCCAAATAAAAGCATCTAGGTAACTTTAAGGGATATTTCCAGATCTTTCTAGAGTATTTATGAGAAGTAGATAAATCAATAACTATCCGATTTATTTATACTTAATAGAAACGGTTACCTACATTCAATATTAGATATGAATGTTAGATATCTAGAAAATTTACAATTTCTAGCACTCTAAACATATTTTTTGTCCTTGTTTTCGTTGGTAATATTACACTGTATATATAATACGTCACGGAAACGTGTTTAATTTGTTATTTTTTTCCCATCCCAACTGGGCGTGGCGGTGTACTGAACAACGAGGGTACATGTGTCGACACAGCAGGGATACCTCCATGAAGAATGCACACTCTTGGCACTTTGCATTTCACCAAATAGTCGCTAAACTGTAAAATAATAAACATTATCATCATCATCATCATTAGTGTTTCACCATATGTTATATGTTAGGTATTTCTGTATTAGGGTACGATGGGGCTGACATAAGTACACACGTAAAAGTCCCTTAAATAAATAGAATAAAAAAAAATAGCGTTTTTGGTCAGGACTATGTTTAAGCGTGATGTGGTCACTGTCATGAGTCAAGATAAAAATAAACACCGGACAGTAGACTTGAGGGAGTCTGCTGCCCGGATGAGAGGGAGGCGGTGCGAGGTTGGCCCTTTTGGAAGGGCGGGCTCTTTACTTCTACCCCTCCCAGAGAAGCAGCCTCAACAAGGCATTTCGCTCTCCGGGCGTCTGGATGAATTTGGTTGCCCAGGGCTCGGGTGGAGCGATAAGAGGGATACCCCGGGGGTTTTTAGTCAGTAGGAGTCTGACACACCGGGGTCGCTGCCCTGATGGTTCTATGTAGGCTTTCCCCCAGGACACCCAAAAGATAAAAATTATCAAACGTATCAAATGGTAAAGAATCGATGTTATACAATGATTTTTGTGCAATAGCTATGACAAAAATCTGAACATTGGCGTAACCGTACCGTGATAACAGGCCAAAATGATTACGCGAGTAATATTGAAACTTAACTTTTTTAACGTGTCTCGTCATAGTCACCAAAGCACGTCTGATGGTAAGCAAGTTGCAATCCAAACAGGGGCTACGGCTATCAACAGTAAATAAAATCGATAGGCCCAGGGATCATGCCGACCTGTACAAATATCTCTTAACCCTTTATGGCGCAAGGTCGTTAAATTTATTATTTTGTAAAAACTGGCTGGTAAATAGTGTATGATTAACCTGTTAACTGGGTATGACGAAATATTTCGTCATACATAAAAGCCTACTGCAATGGGTATGAGACGACATTTTTCGTCATGGAAATTAATCGTAACATTAAATATTTTATCAAAATAAATAAAAACCATACGTTATAAACGATATTCTTTTATTATTTGAGTTGTGATATTACTTATCACTGCGAACAAAAAGTCCCCATACTGAAACGAGTTGAGCAATAACTAATTCCCCGGTTAACAGGTTAACGAAAATAATGATTAAAAAAAATATTTAAAAAATAATAATTCTTAAACACCTTGCAAGTTGCTGAAAGGTAACATTGCATTAGTACTAAATAATTAAAGTTAAAATAAGAACAGATTGTTAAAATACATCCTCTTACTCTTTACTTACATAAATTTCAACAGTTAAATATTAGTATTGCACCAGGGATTAATTTTTTGTCAATAAAGGTTTAAAAAAAAAGGCTTCGTCTAAAGGACCCAATGTCATAGGACGGTGGGATCACGCTCTACGGAAGACCATTCCACGATTCGGCAAAAGTAAGTGTGTATATTTACCAGTTGCGCTGTTTCGTCTTCAACTGAGGCGACGATGACAGTTTTCTTCTGTTTCATAGCTTCTTGAAGAATCCTTTGAGGTTGTAACCCTAAGGCTCTCAACTCGTGTTGGCCGAGGTGAACTCCGCTGTAAGGCACGTTTATACTGCCCTCTATGCAGCTTTTCTCGTAACTGTTCAACATAAACATGAACTCTATTGAGTTTTTCTTTCGGCGAGACATTTTGTTGGTTTGCGGGAGCGGTCTCTATAACATCACCGTGCTTAAGAGGGCGAACACTTGCGCTATGTCTACACTACTAGTCTCGTAATCAGTTTGTCTCTATTCGTGGTCAACATAGGACATTTTTCAACTGAAGAATTAGCAATAATAGCTATTATTTTGGATGAACAGGATACGAACAAAAAAAAATTACAACATACAGTGAAAAGAAGTATATGGGGGCATCCCATTTAATAAACAAGAAAAGAGAAATGAAATGAAATATATTTATTTTCACCACAAACTAACAAAATACTAGAAATTCAAAAGCAACATTTCTGTTACAAGACATCAACATACAAAAACAAAAGAAAAAACAAAAACATATTAACATGGCGAAAATGGGACCTCCATCAGCTTAAAGCCACAGAGGAAGTCTGCAGCGCTGATTTTCGTGGAGGGCCCCGAAGAGGAAGGCGAATATTACACTTTATATAGTTTTTCGTCAATTTTACCATATGAACTATTTTTGTCGAAAAATACTTACCTTTTTTAGAATCCTACGATTTATTAACAACGAATATTATAAAGAAAAATGTTACACTCGTTATACGACTGATGAAAGATTGGAGTTGTAATAGAAGCGTATTCATACTGTCGGTTCAAGTCATGACAGGTCCAATCTCGCTTCAGTCAAATATTCTTTACGATAAACCAGTGCTGGCGTGATATCGGATCGGATCTATAGCGATACTATAGAAAGAGTATTATGATTTTTAGCTGTTTAAGTATATTTGACCGGACCGTGAACGGATCGAGACTGGAATGCAATCGAGCCGAGAACGGCATCAGAGTGTGAATCGAGTATTAAGTTGCTCAGGATTTTATGGCTTGGGTGGCAATGCAAGGACGCCCCTGTGGAACTTGATTTGACTTGATTTGATTCTACTAGCGTTTCGGAAGCGACTACCTTGAGAAGAAATGCCGAAAGAAACTCAAGGCTGCGTCTGAGTGTACTACTGAGCAGAGATGAGCAAAATGTAATCTAGTTAATGATTAACGATTACGAAATGTAATCGTCATTTTCATTTTCTTGCTCTGTAATCATTATTAACTCCATTTAAAACATTAAGAAATCATAAATGTGTATGCAAGCTGGTATTCTGTAGTGTTTATTATTTATTTATGTATGGGCTATCGACAGTTCCATTACATTTTACATTCACAATGGGATCATATGCACAAGCGAAATGTCTGCAACGGATACTAATAAAAGACAGCCACCGAATGGCTCAAAAGATAAAAACATATATGCAAAATGCAGTCATATGAATGGTAAAAAACGTAAAATGTAATCGTAATCATTTTTACATTTTGCCCATCTAGGCTATTGAGTAATTAAAATGTTTCCTCATGAAATAAATAAATATAAAACGGTCAATACAAAGTTTTATTTAAAAGACTTTTATACTTTTCGTTATACCTACATCAGCGCTTTATGTTTCAAAATGTTTAATATTTATGGATTGATATAAATTAAGACATCATTTTTATTTTTGTAGATTGAGGAAATACACGAAATGGTGGTTTGGACAGATAGACATCGGGTATTGCTATTTCTTAGAAATACGACAAAAATATCAATATACGTATTTTCTAATTAAATTGATGGAATTTTTCTTAACATTTAAATATAGTTTAAAAACATTGAACGATGTATTTACTTACAGCAAGTTAGATCTAATATCGATGACGCAACATTTGTCCTGGCAGATAAGTGAGAAGAAATCAGACAGGTTTATCCTGGGACTGATTTCAGTGAACAGTACTTCCATGGGTATTTCCACGACATCCTAAAATATAATATTAGGCTAGATTTACATCATACGAGCGAATGCTCATTCTATCCCCACTCTATCAAATTCGTTTACTGTAAACAGATACAGAGCATTTTTTCGTTGTTGTTTCTACTTTTACAAAGATGCTATGGAATATTCTAAGAATGCTCGTTCGCTTTATGTAAACAATTCTAGAGCGTGGGAGCAGATTCTTAGAGCGTTCTTGCGTGTTAGAACGTGCTCACCCGCTGGAGCGGTCTTTTCAAACTGACGAATGAGCAATGAGCATTCGTTCGGCTGCTAAACATCTGAATTCTAGTTCTTGGTTCTCATTCTTGCTCATTGATCGTTTAGTGTAAACGCTCAATCGATTTTTCGTTTACACTAAAAGATCGAAAAAGAATGTTCTTATTCTAACTCTAGCACTATGTTCGTTTGATGTAAATTCAGCCTTACAATATAAACGATAGTTGTATATTATCATAAAAAAACTAGGACAGACAATCTAGCCAACCAATAGTCTAGTCAAATTAATCTAGGCAGTTTAGTTTAAACAGACAGTTTAGTCGAGTTAAACAGTTTAGTCTAGTTCGAGAGTTTAGTCTAGTTAGACAGTTTAGTCTAGTTAATCAGTTCAGTCTAGTCAGACAGCCCAGACAGTCGTCAGTCTGTAGTCTTGTCAGTGATAAGATAAAATAATAATTATTTACTCACCATTGGATCTTTAACTATAGCTTCGTTTGTAAATCTCCTATAGCTTATACTGCGCGGTGAACTGCGACACATTTCTATTGATTCCTGAAATTATATGTAAAAAAAAATCACATCTGGGACTAGACACTTTAAAATATATTCGAATAAAATGGATTTTGTTTTAATTCAAAATTGTTTGAAATGCTAACAAGCCTCGTAGCGGTATATGCAGAGAATATTATAAAAAGACGCTCATATTGTTCCAAATTAAAAACATCTTAACATTTTAGAAATAAAGTTTTTTATAAATGGTACAATAGGGCTGACGTGCCAAAAAGGCTAATGCCCTTTAAAATAAATTATCAACTTACTTTAACGCATTCCCCAATATCGATTTCTGGTAAATCGGAAAACAGTAGAATGCACTCGTTAAATCCTGAAGCCAGAAGCGTGTCGCGTAACTGCCTGAGTATACCCACTCCCATAAACAAGGGTAATGATGGTCCTTCTACCAACAATGCGTCCCACAAGTGGACAATCTTGTGTAAAGGAAACACGTCTGAAAAAAAATCGAAGCTCAATAACTATATTACACACCCGAGTTCCTGATGACCAGTTGCAGAAAATCTCTTTAAAAAGATAATTTTAAACTGTAAGAAATCATTCATTAGTTTGTCAAAAGATTGTACCAAGCGTGGTAGCAAAAAGGAAGCCCTCCTTTGGTATCGAAGTACCGCACTGGGATAAATTGCTCATGATCATAAGTTCTAGTGGAAGCGTGTGCACGAGGGTCACAAATCGCGTGATAGCTTAGTTGGGCGTGCTAGCAGATATACGAACTCGGAGTCACGCTCGACGCGAAGGTAGTCCAAAGTCTTTCCGCTCAGGCTTTGACAGTCTTGTGGTCGAGACTGCCATTGGAGAATCGGCTTGTATAGCCATTGGAAAAAATGTAATTTTGACGTTGTTTAAATCGTCTTTCATAAACGTAAATGCTTTAAATATCATTAAAAAAACAATTCATTGTCAATATTCAGTATTGACGTAATCGCCTATTTCGCAGTCTTTTAGCGGCTTCCCTCTGGAGAATGAGTACCCAAGAGCTTCGGTATCTTATACCACCATCCCAATTTCACTACAAATACACTTTTTATGTGCACTCTTAATATACAACAAATTATTAAAAAAGCAAATAATAAAATACTTACGGGAAAACATTGTGAGGAACCAGGGTATAGCGAACAATTCGGGAACAAAATTTATTTCGTGCAAATGCGTCGCCAATTCGGGCTCGTGGAACGCTGCCATTTGCCAGAACTTTGCCAAGTATTCTTTGATCACAGCACTATTATCTTTTAAAAAGAACTTGTGGAGAAACTTTGGCACGAACGCTGACAAGCACGCGAATGCCCTTGCTGTATAAAAAAAGTTCGTTTTTCACACTGGTCCATCAATTCATCATTAGTACGATGAACGAGAAAAAAATTCAGCGAGGAAATGCCCCGAACAGGGACAAGAAAATTTTCTTTGTCCGAGGAGGCTAAATTTAGAAACAAAGTAATTTTTTTACACTGGCTCGACATAGTGACTACATAGTACCTGATGGTAAGTACAGTGTAGTCCAAAAACGAAAGCGACTGTGAAAGGATGAAAATCCATTGATAATCTACATCATCATGTCGGCCCACACACATATACCACGACTGAAGGTCTCTAGTTATATGAGCTACTGGATATACACAAGCTGATCCCGAAGCGCGACAAGTCGAAACTGGTCACTATCACGGGCTTTACACCCATGTACTGTGGTCGCGTTTAGTGATGAAAATGCCCGGGAATTTTCCCAAAGTGCCCAGCACTTCCGCGAACATTTCGTAAATTCCCGGGAATATTCCCAAGCAAGTTTTGGGCACTTTGGGAAAATTCCCGGGCATTTTCATCACTAGTCGCGATCCAGACGGGCACCGACGCCCTACCTAGCACCTAGCTGCTGCTCGTTTAGCACCACCCAGGAGTCACGTGTATGGAAACTAGGGTAAAGCCTACGGACGCGAGCAGCTTCGACTCCCTAAGTATGGTAAATAATGTAAACCTTTTTAATTTTTTTATTTAACATAACCTTCTGAAATTAAAGAATAATACTAAATCTACTAATCAATAAATAAAATAACTCAGAAGTGACTTATATTGGTATAATTTTATTATACCATATTATAATCATTGAAAACATTTATTTTTAACAACGAAAGAGCGTTATGCTTTATGCGCAGTCCTCTATGAGCGAGAAACACGAATTACAGCGCCGGAGTGAACTTGTTACACTTTTAAATATATTTCTATAAAAGGATTCTACTGAACTTTACAGCGGTAAATAGAGAATATATGGGCAAAAATTTCTTAGGCGCTTGAAAGGTTCATATTACATCATATACCTATTTTAAAAAAGTAGATAAATTATAAGCACGTTCTTTCTCTAAAGTTTTCAGTACAATAGACACAAAAAAAAGTATAAAAAATATATTTTATTTAAATATTATGAATTCAATAAGAAACAATTTTCTAAATATAGAGCAAACTATAACCAGCAGCCATGGTTACTGGTAAATGACGAAAGACGTCCAAAGGGTCAAAGGTCATTAAAATAGACTAATCAAATTTGTCAGAACAGTAAGTATTTTTTCTTTTTAAGGATTAGTCTATATAATTGAAAAATAATGGTAAAATAATTGGCAAGGGAGGGCGGCAAACAGTAGACAGACAGCTCAAAAATATCTAGATCCAGAGCTGCAAAGCACAATGGTGTATCTTGATACGGCGGACGATATCCCAGGAAGATTGACAAACACACAACAAAATACATTACTTAAACGGAACATACAATAAAGTGTTATTATAACTTATAACATTAAATTCGGTTCGTTGTGCGACGTGGAAGCATGTAATAGCATTCTTGCCTCTACCCCCGAGCAGTAGGCAGAGCATTGTGACGTGCTCTGCCTAAATACAACGAGCAGTGTCGGGGAAGATATCTTCCTCCGAGTTTGTGCCCAGCGGGCACGGCGCGACGGGGCTGTGGCGAATTGATTACAGGTCCCGCAGTCTCCGTCAATGCGCAGAAGTAGTCACCTTGGGGTTTTTAGTCGGTACAAGTCCGACACACCTCGGTTTCGCGCAACCCCCCAGTGCGACCGAGACGGTCCCATGTAAAAAAAAAATTCCCCAAGTAAAAAAAAAGCATTCTTGCCTCTCCCTTCTGGAAGCAGGCAAGAATTCTTTACAGAACTGTACAGGCAGCAATTCAAAAACGAAAACTGTAGTGGATGTTGATGCAACATTCATAAATGTAATTCATCGAGGTCACACGGTCAAAATGACCAAACAACGAAAATATATAAAAAATACATTTATCAAAACCAACCACTTACCTTCGTTGCAGAAATTTAAATAAAGAAATGGCGCGGTTAATGAGTCCAATCCTTGCCAGTATACATACTGCGGATTCGTCAAAAGCCAAGCTTTGAGCAGTCGTTTCAGAGTTCGATGTCCTGCCGAACCACACAACAGCCAGCAGTATTGGTGACAACGTGGTATGTCTACGTCAATCTATTAAAAAAAAGATTCAAATTGCGATTATCCCGTCATTAAGCGACAAACAAGATTGTAAAAGCTGCAATTAATTATAGACGAAATTGACTTTCGTTGTACGAATATTATTACTTTCAACAAAGATCTCCCTTGCTTTTTTATCAATATTTGTGGAATCCATCAAGGCAAGGCGTTTGTAATCTAATGCGAGTTGGCGAGTGTGTACTATGTGCATAGATGGTGTAGCAGCTTAGATGCTGGCAATATGCGTAGAATTCAGCATGCTGTATACTTTAGTCGGCTGTTACGAAACCTGTGTATGATGAAGGAGGCACCATTCTATTCTGTCGGTAAACTCCACTACTAGTAACGCTCTAGACTAGAGATGCCACGAATATTCGGCAACTATTCGGTATTCGGCCTATTCGGCCAGTTTTTTTGCTATTCGGTATTCAGCCGAATAATACGTACTATTCGGCCGAATACCGAATACCAAATCATGTAAAAAAGACACGTTATATTACTCAAAATTATATATTTATTTCTAAATTTCAACACTTTAGTAATTAAAAACTGATCAGTGGTAAGTTTTGATGGATAAAAACAAGCATTTCAGCATTTTTTGGTAGCAAACGATTACGCTTTTCATCGTAAATGTTACCAGCCTCATAAAATAACCTCTCACTAAACACGCTACTTCCAGGAATATTCGGCGGCCGAATATTCGGCGCTTCGGCCGACAGCGTTGCCGAATATTCGGTATTCGGCCAATTCACTATTCGTGGCATTAGTACTCTAGACGCTAATAATCGTGCATAAATATAAATGATGTATTCAAGTTTCAAAAGTTACGGGATAAATAAATAAACAAATTACCTGTCTATCTGTAGGCGTCGGTGTCTCCTTATCAATTCTCTCGTATTGTTCTTCTATGTTTCCCACTACGCCCAATAAGGCCGCCCACACATCGCCGCGCACTAACGGCGGGATATCTACCTCGGCCTCCGCTCTGATATACGGCGCCGTGTGAGGGTAGCCCTTAAATTAAAAAGAAATATAGGCTGTATCTAGCCATGACGAACTCCGGGTCCGTAGGGAGTATACGGATACCCAGGTCCGGCGATGGCGAAGAGAGGGCAGAGTTAGCACCCCGGTGGTTTTAGTCGGTGGAAGTCCGACACGCCGGGGGAATGGCCCTCACCACTCCCCTGACGGTCCAAAGGGATGTCCACCGGGATAACAAAAAACCATCACGAACTCAGGCGGAATTTTCCTACACAAACCGAAAAAACAGGATTCTGACTATGCTTAGGATACATTTTGCCGATAAATATCAAATACCAGCAAGTCACACCTAAATATATTGAAAGTTTAACTAATTTCCTCCCTTAATTAATAAGATTTATATAATTTTTTCCTATTTTACGTAATCTAATTTATAAAACAGTCAAAAAGTAACATAAAATGTATTACACAATATTTTTTTCTACAGTTCACAAGGCCCATTGTTTTAATTTCGGTTTACACACAGGAGTAAAAACCACTACTGAACAACAAAAAAAAACAGATAATCAAAGCGGCATATATAGATGGCAACTCACGTGCAAAAGTCTCTGAAACCAAAGTAGTCGGTAAAACTGATACTCTGTGTCCCTTTCTCTGATGATCTTGGGCAACGTCACAGCGTCGCAATGCTTTCTTCTCTCGTGCATTAGGGGGTAAAAGTCCTTCCTAGGCACATGGCTCAACCGGGACTTGAGAAGACCTAAGCTGTATTTGGCAATACGTCGATCGAACAGGGCACCAGTTTTACCGCCAATAGTGCAACCGTCCAATAGAATAGCTCTAAAAAAAATCCTCTATTATATTAAGTATAACTACTTTATTATTAATTATATTATTATTAACCTCTTCAGAGGCATTGGCACATATCGCCACGATTTTTTTTAAAATTATTTCAAGAGTTTTTAAGTTGACTTGAAAAATATTGCATAGCTTAAAGCAGTTAAATGTCCCTGTTAATATTTTGTGTCTAAATAAGATCCCTTCGCTGGAGTTGCCCCTGTAGCGATGACAGCCGTAGCATTTTTAATCTCTCCTCATAACTCTTTTTCGTAGCCCTACCGGAATCTCTCCTCTGGACATTTTTAAGTCAAGCTAATTTAAGTCTTCGGTACAGAAATAAGTTTAGATGCTCTTGCAAACAATACTCACATGGGCATGGATAGAATTGGTGGTGTGTTCCTTATCAAGCTATTCTTTTTCAATTCAGCTTGGACATCTCCACCAGCTAGCTGCCACCAGTGGTAAAGGTATTGCAGCTTGCATCCCATCAGACCTCGAGGAGGTTTTACAACCACTGATTGATTAGTATTCATGTTAGATAACTCCTCAACGAGTTCATTAAAGGTAGCTCTTTCACTGGGATTAATTTTTAAACAGCTTTCGATTACTGCTCTTAATTTTTCGGGCAATTGCTGCAAAAAATACTTCTAATTATTACATCGATTTGACCATGTTCAGAGTTTAAATTCGAAGAGGTAAATCAATATTTCTCAACCTAGGTGAACGGTACTTCGATAGCTCCGCAAGTGGCACGGGCTGCCTAAAGAGTTTCACTTACCGCGACCACCAGTGTGCCAACTCCTCAGGGGCCCCTGCTTCTCCTCCAGGATACTGATGTCTTTGAGGATCTTCCAAGCACACTTATACACTTTGGAATCGGATAATTTGTTGAATTTATAAATATTTTTATGTTCTATGTCGTTACTCGGCGGATCGGTTCGAGCGAGAGCGAAACTCAATTGACAACCCGTACGGTGTTGCCAGAGCATAATCGAAGTTGTCCGCACACTTATTCGAATACGGAACACTAGGAAATAAAACAGTGTTATCTATTGGCAATAAAAGTTTTATAGGGGTCAAGAGAACATAGTAAAGTATAAAAAGTCTGTCCTTGAAAAAGTTTGGGAAAAGTTGAGTGAGATTATTGTGCAGTGTACCAGTCTAGAATCAGTCAGTATCTAGAGACCTTCAGTCGTGGTATATGCGGGCCGACGTGATGACGGATACTATCAACGGATTTCCATCCTTTGATGGTCGCTTTCGTTTCTGGCCTACACTGTACTTACCATCAGATACACAGTTGTCACTTTGTCGAGCCAGTGTAAAAAAAAATCCTTAATCACTCACTTTGTAAGCTGCAAAACAATCATGTTCTCTGGCAATTCTCTCCGCAGGATTCGTAGCATGGACTAATGTGAGTATTCTTCTCAATATAGGACCAGGCTTTAAATTAGTCCACAACTTCCCAATGCACAATTCTAAAATAATCATACCAAATGTCCACACGTCTGAAGCAGGTCCGCCTCCCCCTAATATTGTTTCCGGGCTGAGATATCGAGGAAGCCTAAAAAATGTTAACAGGTTTTAAATATAGATAGAGATGTGAAGTGAAAATTAAACCAAGTTTTCATTAAAAGTATCAACCACTTATCAATCATTTAATCTATACTAATATTATAAAGCTGAAGAGTTTGTTTGTTTGTTTGAACGCGCTAATCTCAGGAACTACTGGTTAGAATTGAAAAATTCTTTTTGAGTTGAATAGACCATTTATCGAGGAAGGCTTTAGGCTATATAACATCACGATGCAATTATTAGGAGCGAAGAAATAATGGAAAATGTGAAAAAAACGGGACAAATTATTCATCCATTCAGGGCTTCCATTGCGTGCGCTGCAAAAACGGTTCAAAATACCAAAAATATATGTAAGAAAGAATTATTCCTCTTGAAATGATCTAAAAAAATGTCCGCGACAGTATATGTCTATCTTTTAAGATTAAGTCACTAGAACCGTTTTTATGGTAAACAAATTTGGTCGAAATTAATTCATTATTTGTTAAGAGTTGTATCAACGTAATAATATTAATCTTTATCCAAATAAATGTGTTGTTCATTAAGAGTATTTAATTGCGAACAAAATTGTCATTGACATCACTTAATTTCAATGAACATCTTAGAAGATATTACAAAACCTTATATAGCAAAACAACGTTTGCCGGATCAGCTAGTTATTCATATAAGACTAGCTGACCTGGTAAACAAGGCAAATAACGTTGTTCTGCAATATAAATTATTTCCAATAATTAATAGAATACAATTCGGTAATACATTAATTTGATCTATCTCCTAAGGTTTAGCCAGCATTTGCGATTTGAGTGCACAAAAATATGTTTGATACGACATCAGATTACAAATATTTGAATTTTTCCGCTTTTCTATAATATAATATACACTAGACGCATTAACCCTTTCGTTACCAGCGGCGGCTTTAGCCGGCATTCACAAAACGCCCCGTGTGCACCAGCGCTGGCTTTAGCGGGCATTCATTTTTCAGAAAGCAATTCTTTTGAAGTGAATTTCGTATTTGGAAACTAAAATAGAAAAGTAAAAAAATATATATAATAAGAAATCATTACTGAAGCACAATTCAATTGAAACACAAATTTAAATTCGAACATCAACTTGCCATCATGCAATGTGCACACTTCGCGGCGTGCTGCCCAGTTCAGTAGCACCACTTCGGCGGAATGGACTGCAGTAACGAAAGGGTTAACTAAAGGATATTAAAAAAGTCCCTTATTTTTAGGTGATTTTTCTAGAGGCTGTTATTTTGAGGAAAATGGTCATACAGAAGTTTACACTTCTAAACGTTAAACATAATTTATTTATTTAAATTTGAGTATTCATATGAAAAATACAGGAAGAAAAGTTTCAAAAATTTTCTTCATCTTCAAAATGATCTATAGATTTTAATTTTTCTTTTTATTTAATAGTCTTGTCTTAAAATTCTTTTAGATAATCTAATTCCCTATCATTTGTCACACATACGAGCTTTGTGATTTGATCACAAAGCAAATTTGATTTAATTTGTTCACTGGACAATGTTCACTGGAGGATAACGGTTTCTGATATATCCAACACTTTGTGAACAACAGCTTTTATTTGCCCAAGTTAGGTTGTGTTGTGTTGTGTTGTGTTGTGTTGGGTTGTGTTGGGTTGCCGCCCTCCTGCGGTTCGCCGAGGACGTGCTAGCTAGGAAGGAGGCGGCGGAGCGGGTCCGGGAGGCGCTGGCTACAACATCTTTGGCAGCGCCGTCCCCACCTGCCCGCCGGCCTATAAGAACAGGGCGCCGCAGAGCGGCGTTTCTCAGGAACGTCCGACTCTAGCGGCGACACCGGGCGGCACGCTTGAGGGAGTGTGTCGTCCAACAAGGATACGAGCGGCGCGCGATGTGTTCCCGTGTGCCGCTCTACAACAGAGGCACGAGAGGGGTAGCTCTATACACTACCCCTCCCTAAACGAGTAGAGGCCTATTCACGGCCGCACGCCCAGCCGGTCATTGAGGATGAGACCCCAGTCGTGCCCTCGATGCCGGTAGGCGGAAGGTGGAACACCCCGGTGGTTTTAGTCGGTAAAAGTCCGGCATACCGGGGGAGTGGCCCTCACCACTCCCCTGACGATCCTATGAGGATTTCCCCCGGGTAACAAAAAAAAAAAAAAGGGTTGTGTTGGGTTGTGTTGTGTTGACCCAACTTGATATACGCCGGCGATGCGCTTGAGGGAGAGTGCCGCCCAACTTATCCAGGCGAGAGCGCTGTGTGACCCCGGGGGTTTTAGTCGGTGCAAGTCCGACAACCAAAAAGCTCCCTGAGGTCCGTCAACAATATCCCCCGGGCTATCAAAAAAAACCTGATATACGCTTGGAAGCAGTCTCGATTCGCAACATCTGTCTACACACGAGGGAGATGTAGAGGGAAATGGATTATGCTGTTGTCAATTCAAAAGTTCTGGCTTATACTTTCAAAGACATGTATCAATCCTCCAGCATATTAAAATGGGATCAAATTTAAGATATAATAAATAACATATCTTCACACTATCACGCTATGTGAGCAGACATACAATAGTGGTTTTATCCACTTTGCGCTTAAATGTCGTGGACTACGCGACCAGTAGCTCAGGTAATCGCTTTCTTACAGTACTATGAAAATGTTAATAAGAAACAGCAATTTTTATTGTCTGTGTATTTATAAATTTATCACTTTATAATTAAAAAGGTTCACTGAATAATGTTTTTATTTGTCCCTTAATAAAACTATTTTATTCTGCCGTCACTTGTGACTGACATTGCCTCCGACTCCTATTCCGACTCTGAATCCGATAAATCAAATTTAAAAACTCCGACTCCGGGTCCGATAAAACTGCCTCCATTACATCCCTAGCATATACATAAAAGACGACAGAGCGAGTGACTGCCAATGGATTTTCCTCCTTTGGCATTTGTTGGTTTTCCTGAATCATACTCTACTTTCAATCAGGTGTAATGTAGTCACCAAGTCAAGCCAGTATTAAAAAAATCTTACGCAAGAGGAAATGACACTTCTCTGCCTTCATCTGTCATATAGTTCATTCCATAATTGAATAATTTCACTTTTCCATGACTATCCATCAATATATTTGCATCAGATAATGTTTTATGTGTTATATCTTGATCATGGAGACATTTAAGGCCACTGGCCACTTGACAAGTGATATTAATTACTTCGTCTGTAGAAAACTTCGATTTATAATCAGACAGAGGTTTACCAATCATCTCCGCAACAACAATGATTCTTTCTGTAATGATAAATAACAACAAAATAACATAACATTTACAGACAATTGCATACATTGACCTAATCCTGATCAATGCTTGAATTTATAATAGGTACATATCCTCATGAAAATCAACCAGATGTATCAGGGTATTCATCACAACTTGTGATGTCAGTACTTGTTTAACCCTCAAACTTGTATATAACAGGTGTGGTATAATTGTCAACAGGTGCATTCCTTCATCAGCTCTCAGAATTAGCAGAAGTCTGAGTTTAGATTAATTAATCAATACATTTTATTTGGTCAAATGAAGGATTATATTTAGGAAGTATTTTGATTAGAAGTGGAATTTAATTTAATTGTAATTACGATTAATAATGTAATATGCCTTAAATATGTAATTAAAAATAAAACTTTGTAATAATGATTGAAAAAGATGTTTTTTTTTTCAATAATCCTTAAGCTCATCCTTTTATAAACATATACATACTAATATACAAATAGAAATCCACAACTCAGGATAAACTGTTCTATTCATCACAGAAATGTTTGTAAGTACCAGACTTGATTCCAGAAACTTCTGCAATGCAGGTAGGGCCACTTCAAACTGCATTATAAGGTCCTCAGTAAATATGAGGTTATTTTCATTTATTATTACCAAAAACTAAATACAATCGATAACATATAGCCTTGGCAATAGACAATGGCATGACAACCAGATTGTGCAGTGATAGTGATCCTATCTGTAACACTAAGTGTTCTGAGTTTGAGGCACAGTTCAAGAATTTATTTTTGTAACTAACATTACTTTTTCATGAGTCATGGATGTATATTTGTATTTGAATATGTATATCTTTGTTTGGTAACCATAACACAAAATAAGTTTTTTTTTAAAGACTATGAAAAAGTATGAAATTATTAACAAATATTATGTTATTCATATATTGTTGTATTAATTTATTTTTATTTAGGGGCTTGTATTCCGCTGAATACATCAGCCCCATTGTGCCCTAACCTTACATCCTAGGGGAGTCGCCGAAAATATATTGTATGTGCATTTATTTGCATTTAACTTTTAAACATTTGCACGCGTATTAGATCTTACTTTATAATACCATAATTAGAACAAGGCACAGCATAGAATATTGAAAAGTATTTTTATGTATACTTATACAAACATCTTACCATGTTTACCACGTATAATATCCAAATACGTGCATAAATTAGGGTGTTCTAAAGTAAGCAAGCGTTGAGCCCGACCCAATATTGTAATAGAACTTGGAGTTAGAGGCAGCCCGTTACTCCCACATGTTTCGCCGGGATGATTCTTAGCGAAATAAGTACAGGCTGCGAATCTATAATTCTCCTCGCTTTCTTCGTACATTTTGAATTATATTTTTGTTCCACGCCTGCTTAGACTTACAGTATGATTTAATTTTGAAATAAACTCAATTCATAATTTTGTTTATCTTCCCACAAAAACGTCAAAGTCAGATGTTTATTACTTTTTTTATATTAAATTATAAAGTTTTAATCACTTTGATTTGCGGCAAAACTTTAAGCTGGAGTGCTTGCATCTGTTTTGCACTCTCGTTGAATAATTGTTGTTTTCGAATTGTGCAGCAATGGAATACTCGGCAGACTGTGCGCGATGAGGAATCATTGGTTTTTTGGTGAGACACTAGCAGAATGATGCGTATCTTGGGCCACTGAGCTTTCCCGCCAATTTGCATAATTTTCGTCGCCGTTCATATTGTGTGTAAACTTGTAGAAATAGTGCAACAAACAAACAATGACGATGAATGAGAAATTGAAATTACGTCAAAAAATTAAAGCGCGGAGGGAAGACGTGACAGAAATTTAATAAAATGTGAAAAATATGAAAAGAGCCCAGACATGGCTGTACGGCGTGAAAGCTTTTGCCTTCGTCAATAAAGGGGAATATAAAACAAAAATTTTAAACTTTTACGATATATGCAATATTTCATTCAAATCGAAAATATTTGAAACTCGAATGTCCCAAAAAATAATTTCGACGTAAAACAAAATAAAAATTGCGATTCATATAAAAATGTGGACAAATAGTTTAATAAAAAAACCTAGAGTTCACTGTTGTTGACCTTAATAAGTTCATGTTGGATTAGTGTGAACGTTCCATTACTTATAGGGTCTTTGATTTTTGACAGTGAAGAAATAAAAAGTTAAATATGTCAGTACTACGTCTTGATTTAATTGCTTAGATATCTTTACTTGTTTTTCAGAAACTAGATTAGAAATAAATTCAAAATAATTTCGTTTAGTATGTTCACAAATATCAAAAGTTTGTGATTTTTTATCATTTTATAGTAAGGTACCTTTTATCTATATTTGAAATATTGTCGAATAATAATTTCTTATAGTTTCTACAATTTATGCATGTTCTAGATAAGATAAGAATAAGCTGTTTGATTAGGTTTCCGAAGATCAAAGACATCAGGGCGATCTATTTGCAAAATGTCTGCTAATATAGAATCTGAAATGGAAGAAGGGGAGATTGTGGACGAGTTAGATGATCTATCAGATATATCATCTGAAGAAGAATTTCTGTTGCGTCAAAGGCTGGCAGTTCTCGAGAATTACAACAATGTCCTTGAACGGAAGAAAGCGAAACGTTCTTCTAACATATCAGGTTCTGTATAACAGTATGCTAAATATTAAGAATAAATATTAAAGTTTAATAGTTCTTTAAAGTTATATCAGAAGGGCATAAGTTAGTCATATTAATTTCGATTATCATTCATTCTTTTATTTGTACATATTTTTATGTAAATCAATTTAATATATGTAATAATTTTCAGTATTTTTATCTGATACTGATTTCCTATTAAGCCTGGTACAGAATTAATATATGATTTATATCTGGACTGAATATAACTATTATTACCCTGTACAATGCACATTTTCAGGAATTTACAATTGACACCAAACGAATTTGATCAATGCACTTTGAAATTGCACTTTGTTTGCAAATAGCGCCAATAGGGGCACCTAATGTTTCTTGTACCTGTGAGTTCTGAAAACACCTGTATAAAATGTTGTTTCTCAAATACATAATCTCTGTATGTAAAATAATAAAAAAAAATACAATGGAAATCATCATGAATACATTTTAGTGTTGCTAACTCAAATATAGCTAAATATATTTTTTAACATAACTGAATAATATGTCTTAAACAATCAATAAAATGAAATGTACTGTAAATTGATTCAAATAGCTAAGCACAAATACAATGTGGGTTATTACATTATTGATGCTATGTTATTAATTGATGATTGATTGATATTAGGTTTTATTTAGGTTATCCATTTTAGTTAAAGAGCTAAAAAAATTCAAATAAAATATAAATGTATTAAATGGGAAAACTAACATGGCAACACAACTATATATGTGTGTAGCTCATAAAAAAATGAAGCATAAAAAATGATAGCAAAGGATCACGCTAGTAGATCATTGTCATATCAAAAGGATCATAACTCTCACTGAATCCATGCACCATTTAATAATTTAATTAGTCTTTACACTGATTTTTGTAAATAATAGCTTAGATTACATGTAAGTTAATTCGTTCCTTCAATTTTGTATGACAATATTTTTTAACTTTTATGAATAATAAAAGTTTTTGATGTATGTTGCTAATGTTATTGGGTCACCAATATATCCCTTTCAGGTCAGACAGTGTTTTCAAATTATACTGTATAATAAATTGGATTAGGGAAGTAAATTTGTTTATGTAGGTACTTCCTAATATTTTTATTTTAAGCCCATGCTTATAGAAGACTTAGATGTGGTCTTAGACAAATATTTTGTGTAAATGTTTTGCTAGACATATACAAAGAACCAGACTCTTGTGTCCATAGACAAAAAATGTTTTATATCAGTATTTTCTGCACTCACTAGTACAGAACCACTCACATATAGCTACAACAATTATTCTTAATAGTAATTATTTCCAATTATCTAGAACCCTAATGGATTGTATTAATTTCACAAAAGAAAAAAATGTTTAAATAGTTTGGTGTTCAGTTGTTTAAATTTTGTAATTTAGTATGGAATAGCTTGTGTATTCAAGTAAAACATTCATTAATACTGTTGGAGACAATTCAGACAGTTTCAGCTTTCTAGAAAGTCTTTATTCTACTACAAAAGAAAATAATGTACTACTAGTTTCTTGTGGTATAACACAAATTATCCATGGATGAAAGAGAAATAGTACACATGTTCCTAATGTTTTTATTATGATTAATGATGATAATGTAACTTATGCAACAAAAGTAAATTACATAAATTGAATATTCACAAAAGACCTTGCATGTTTTTTTCTATATATCCTTTTGTAAATATTTGTAGGTACCACACATAAAAATTTACCTATACCCTTGCCAGATTTATCTGAAATCTCTGCAACTGAGTTAGAAGATAACTATTGCTCTAAAAGAAAGTTAAAACAAAGTAAACATAATAAAGTTAATCATAAACAGAGAAAAAAGGATTTAAATTTAAAAAATTCTAAAAGTAAAGAAACCAAGAATAAGCCATCATCTTACAATAAAAAAAGAGCAGAACAGCCATTGAATGCAGAGTCAAGTGATGAATCTGAAGACGAATATAAATATAAAAGGATAAAGTTAGCAAATGCAGTTAATGTTAATGGAGATAAGAATGACAAATCGTCTTTAAGTGCTAGGCTGAAAAAAATGCTTTGCAACTCTATCAGTCACCAACCAGTTCAAACTCTTGATACAAATGATAAAAAAACCTTTTTTGAAAATAACAATATCCATAAAGAAACAGTGCTTTCTCCAATTTTTCCTTATACTCAAAATAATTCTATAATTGATACCGAACAAAAAGATGTAATACCAAGTAAAGAAGTCATAAAAAATTTAACTAATTTAAGTGAATTTATTGATCTTTGTTCTGATGATCAAACGAATAGTAATGATATCAATTACCAAAAGGAAGAGAATACTCCATTATCAGAATTCCATGCAAGTGTACAATCTATTATTGTTGAAGAAATTGACACTGTTGACGCTATTGCAAAAAATGAAAAAGAAAATGTTAACATCACAAAAAGTTCTGATAAAGATTCTGATGAGGACTTAGAATTATTAAGACAAAATGTACTGAAAACAAAAGTTGGCAAGAGCATATTACATAAAAAAGAACAGTCTCAAGAAAATTCACGAAAGACTTTATCAGATGAGGAGGATAGTGATACTGCAGAATTAAGATTAATATGTTTAAGATCTGCTATTTTGAAAAAAGCTATTGAAATGAAACAAAAGCAAAAATTACAAAAGAGGCTTTCACAGTCATCTGCAGCACAAGATGATATTTTAGATGATCCCAATATATACTCAAGTAAAATTGATTCTAAAAATAATACTGATACTGAATCTGTTGATATGGATATAGGGTCTGAAGATGAAAAATTGACGGAAGGACAAAATGGCCTTTCAATGGAAAATAATCACAAAACTGTATTAAATGGACAAGATAAATTGAGTGTTAATCAATCTTCCTCTAAAAATGATGAATTTGAAGAAGATGAAGATTTATTAAGAGCAAAGCTACTAACATCTCTCAGCAAAAATCTTCCTAATCTTATAAATCCTAAAATAATTGAAACTGTTAAAGAAGTAGACACACATAATAATAAAAATCCAACAAATATGCCTAGCAATGTAACAGAAGAAAAGAAATTTATTATTGAACTGAGAGATTCAGAGTCAGAAGGTGAACATGAAGCTACCACAAATTTAACAAAAATGCATATGAAATTATCCGAGCAAATTGATTTTCAACAAAAACTAGATATGTTTTTAAAGTGCACTCGAATGGAAGTGGAGAATTCTAAACTGCATGGTAAAGAACAAGAAACATCAAAGAAGCCTGAAAAGTTTGTGGCAAAGGTACTACCTTTGAAATATTTTTATTTTGATATTACTCATAAAGCATTTATAGTATTTGAAGAAATTTTAGTAGTGTTTTCAAATTAGGTGATCACGTTTTAGGCTGTAAATAGTTTACCGAAATCAGAACAAATTGAATATAAAAATTTAGTGAAAAGAATGGCTGAATTAGAGAAGATAAAGCAATTAAGGCAAAATTCCATGGCTGTTGTAACGAAAGAACCAACACAAAAGAAGCAGTTATTAAAACCTACTATTAATTCCAATAATAACACTTCTATGAATATACATTTGGAACAACAAATAAGTACATCAAGGTAATAAGATTATTATTTAGTCACTTGTTATTGTATGATTTATTTTAGATAATTTCTCCTTTGTATTTTTTCTTAGGAAAAAAATTGCCGAGGAGTCAGCAAAAATGATGAAACTTAAAGAGGAATCAAAAAAATTATCCCAAAAATATAAAATAGTAGCTACAGAACTTCGAAACATTACAACAGCAATTGCATTAAATAAAAAGCAACAGAGATCAGTGCAGAATTACTTAACCAAAATAAGACTACAACATCAAACTCTTTTACAAAGGTATGCCTGTCAATATTATTCTGATATTAGTATGAAATTATTTTTAGAATTTTTATCTACACATCCAAAAATGTCCTTGTTTCGTAAAAAAATATTTTCAGATCAACAATATCAAATCATACACAATTTAAAGGCCAGGTGTTACCATTGAACCAATTGTGTGCTGAGATGGTACCTGTTAACAAATTACAAAAAGAAAATGATGCAATAAAAGATGAAACCAAAAATTCTCAATCGCTTAGGACTGTCAAAGTTAGTGTTTTACATGATGATAAAGAGGAAGCAAATGCGCCTCCTAGACTATCCATTCAAGTTAATTTTTCCAATGATAAAAACGGTAAAAAACCCAAAAACCAAGATAAGCAAGTTAGTATTGAGAGTAACAATCACAGTTTTATAAATATTGAAAAAGAAAATAACAAGGCTGAAGAAAGAATTGTAAAGGAACACATGAAAGATAAAAATAAACTCAACCATGACAGATTTGATAGAAGTGAAGGTAGTCGCAAAGAAATTACGATTTGTAAATTAAGGAATAACAGATCTAGAAGCATAGATGATTACCAATCACCCCTTCAGGCTTTAGGAGATAAGTAAGTTTAAAATTATCGTAAACATATGCTATGCTATGAAAATTGTAACAAATAGTGTAAAATTGTTCTTATTATAGCTTTCTTATATTCATCAAATAATTAGCGTAAATTTGTTTCACATAGTTATAATTCATAATAAATTAATTATAAGTAAATTGATTATTAATATAACTTCATCAATAATGATCATAGATGATTAATTTATTTACCATTCTCATTATCACGTGGTTTGTGCAAATAATATAATGCTTGATACCAGTGTTATTGCTTCAATTCTTACATAGGTTACATAATAGAAACTGAAGGAATTGTGCATGTTACAATAATGAACAATTTAAGCAAAATGTGGATGGCCGTATGCTTATACGCATCGCCGTGCAGCACTGCGGTGTAAGTGTGCATTGAAACTGTCCACGTTATATTTACCGATATATTTAATGTTAATTAATGTTTTCCAGCTGGGAGGCCGACCCCAATGCTATACTCTGCCCCTTTGAGGTCGGCGGCGAATGCAAGGACATGGATTGCAAATATTTACATACAAAGATCAATCAGTGACACACACACTTGTAAGATCAAAAATCACAATACACACACACGTTAACATCCATACAATCTTTTTCTCCCACCCTGAGGCTTTATGGAACTGTCAATTTACATGTAAAGTATGCTTATGTTAATTTTATAACATTTTTCAATTGTCTCCCTATTTAAATATCATGTGAATTATTGTCCCATTAACCTTTGTATGATAAAGTGTATCCAAGTTAATTATTAACGTTTATGTTCTTTGTTTGTATTCCAGACGTTATTTTGTTATTATTATTTACTTTTTGTTTCTATAACTATAACAATGTATATTTTTGTCAAATTATATATGCCCTTGATTTTTGTTATTAATGTAATTCCTAACACAACATACAAAAACGATTGTGTTCATAAAGAAGCAATAATTAAAATATTTTCGTTCATTTAATTTTTATAATATCACTAGTGTTTTATATTATTTGTTTTATTTTATATTATATTTAATACGATTTTAGTTGGAGATGTTCCAGTTACATCGATGCCACCATTTCCAGCAGTGGTAAGTTGTGAGTAACTTTTTTAGTGCAATTAATAATTGAAAAAAAAATAGGATGTTGTCCTCGCTGTGGTAGAAACTGACTGCAATTATGGTAAACTAAAGTGTGATGTGTTAAAAAAACTATTTTATTATAATATATTTAAAAAAATATTGTATATAATGTAAAAAAGTACACTTAAATAAACATTGAAAATGTAATTTGAGTTTTATTTGTTACCTAAAAGTGTTGGCTGAGGTATATTGTATTAAAATGAAATTACCATTTTACACTTATATATAGATACTTTATTAAGACCATTGTAAAGAAAATACAAAGTAAAATATTCTTCGCTACCTTTTACGAACACTTAGATACAAACATGTTTTTATTATATTTATACATATAACTGGAATAAAATTCGTTATAATTCATAATACCTCGAAAAGGCTTTCTCATTAAGATTTGCTAATAGTTTAAATATAACAATTTTCTATTTAATACAAGAACCGTGGGCACAATATTTAAGTAATTTGAAAGACCAAGAACATGTTTGTAGATATTAAAATACATTTAAAAGAAAACAGAATTTCCTAAAATTATTTCTTATAAAAATTCTCTAATTTCATAAGATTTATTGGTGTTATCAAAGCTCAGTGTAAGTATAGATATTCAATAGGATCGAATAACAATGAAATATGTTTATAATTTTCTAGATTAAAAATGCCCACAGTTAGAAAAAACCGTACACAGGAAGTTGGAATGTGATATTTGTAGATAGTCTTAAAACGAATATTAAAATGTAAGTTTAGTGAATATATTAGTTGGTGAATATTAAAATACATTATTTACATAATAAAGAAGTAATATAAACGGTGAAACAACTCCCTAAAGTTATTATTTGGTTTTATTTATCTAAAGTAGACACTTGGTGTGATTTGAAGTAAATATTTGTTATCACCTATTATTGTTTATTTGATATTAATTTCTATAAATAATATCAATGGGGTTTGTAAATATGTCTTATTGTTCCCTATTATAAAAATTAGGTCGTAATGTTTTTCCACAATTTTTAAACTACGGTATTACCAATTAATTTACAGTAAACTTGAATCCACTTTTTATATTCAATCTATTTCATTAAAACATATAAACTTGAAGAATAAATGTGATACAAGATATGGGCAAAATGGAAAATGATTACATATTGCCCATTTTTGATTTAAACACTAAAGAATCCTCAATTGCATACAAATTGATGTCTCATTAATGTTTGGAAGGGCTTGAATCATGATCACAGATTAACGAAATTAAAATTACGATTAAATGTTGTAACAATTAATCCGATTACATTTTGCCTATCTCTGAATATAGGTACATGACAAATTGATACTCATAGTAAAGAGTATGTGAAATACGTATGATGCTAGTTTTAGCAAGAAAATATTTCACGCTACCAGAATCAAAATGATTCAATTGTTGGTAAAATAATAAACCCAATAAAAATTGGCTATTGTCGTCTATGAATTTTTATACATATTATATAATACTGTAACAATACAAATAGCGAAATAAATTATATTGGTGGGAAAAATAATCACTTTTTTTTTGTAGGAATTTTAAGGGGGTCGTCTAGTGTGTCAGAGGAAAAAAAATCGATTTCTTTAATTTCTTAATTCACGTCTACAACATGCATACAATACATGGGTAAAATGATTTTTCGAAATTTGAAGCCGTGGCATTACAGCCGTAAACCAAGCGAGTATACGAAGCGCGCGGGCCACGTATTATAATTTAACACGATTTTCTCAAACTGCTGTCATGATATCTCAAAAACTATTCCATCAATTCTGTTCAAATTCATACAGCATCTTCAGTACACATACACAAGTTGAATTAGAATAATTAATATTGCATCGTTAGTTTTATTTTATCAGCCAAATAGACCTCGAAAAAAGTACGAAAAATCATTTTTTTTTTCTAAAGCATATAAAAGCGCCATTTTTTTAAATTCAAACTTAATTTTAGTTCAACTTGGAACCTCAAGTCTCACGGTTGAAATTACGTTTGGTTTTTGATCTCACATAAGCAGAACGATTCCAGCCACAATGCAGCACCACTTTTTATATATGTGTTCGTGTTGGGCGTTGTATCTTCGACTATATGCGATATAATGACTTCAAAAAATTCATAAAGATTGTTGAAATATTGATGAAATTGATATACAATTTACAAGTAATTTTATTTAAATAGTATGAAAAAAAAATCCTCAAAAACCCATTGAAAAACGGCGATCACATTAGACGACCCCCTTAATTTAAACAAATTTCATTTCGGCTACTCTTGCTCTGAAGGCTTTGTAATATGGATTTATCCTATTTTGTGCTGACACTGTACATGTATATTATTTAAAAGCCTTGGGGTCGATGCGTTTATACAAGTGATAATATTTTTAGTGTATTATGTTTATTTCTTGCACTTCGATAACAAAAAATAATACTGCTCACTTCAACTACACAACCACTCCAAGGTCAAATCTGTGCATAAGTTGTCATCTTAATTCAACAGTGGCATAATACATGTATTTATTTCAATCGTTTAATTCTCTCGTCACGTGGCTTTCATGAAACTGAGCTTAGATGAAAGAAAGTACAATTATTTTATCTCAATAAAAAGCAAAAATTCAGAAACATAAACAATATACAGAAAAGAAGAAAATACATTAGATAAAAACATATAAACATAGCAAAATGGACCCTCTATCAGCTTAATGCCACAGAGGAAGGCTGCGGCGCTGGTTTTCATGAAGGGTCCGGTCGTTCTACATCTTATCAAAATAATTAATAAACAATAAAAAAAAGAAAAATATGTAATTTAATATCAAATAATACACTAAATAAGCGGTTACAAATTTATTAATGATACTATAATAAGAATATATACCTAAAACAAGATTAAAAGAATAGATTTTGAAAGCTTTGAAGTTACGATAATTTTCTGTCTAGTGATATCTACGACATATATATCTACAAATTACTTGTAATACACACAATGAAATAGCACATATGATCATCGCTTTCGTAGCCAACCCCTTAATGTCGCCTTATACATAGATAATAAAATTAATACATTTATTTTTCTATCAATACGAAAGCTTAAGCCACGAAACATTTTAAAAAAATATAACCGCCCTGTTTGATTATGAAACATGGTCAGTCTATTGTATATATCTCGTAAACTGTAATATTTTGTCTGACCCGAAAAGGGGGGTATATTAGTGTCACAATAACATTATCAAAATACATCAGAAAATTATTATTTCTGAACATTAAAAAATTATTGTCATATAAAATTAAAGAAATTTAATTATCATATATGCGATTTAAGATTTGCTTACTTACAAAAATTAGGATAAAGACTAATTAAACGATTTAATTGATAAACGGTGCTTGGGACCTTCGAGGGGTCATGACCTCTATGACGTCATGACTGAACAGCACGATTCTTTGCTTTTCTTTTTTCCTTTGTTCACAAGCTATGCGCGATCCCGATATTTTCATGTAAGATCCCCATGTAATTTATTTTTATATTATTAGGGTATATTTTGCTCTTTGACTAAAAACGATAACTTAAAGAATATCGATATCGAGTATCGTTTTCACGGATCGAAAAGGGATTTTATTTTATATAGTATAAGTGCCATTATTGAATTAAGTCAGCGATGTGAAAAAGGGAATACTGAATCTATCGAAGCGTGTGCCACATGGCGACAGCCTTGCGGTGTTCGTGAGCCATTTGAGCCCAATGGCGACCCTCGGCGGCTGGCTCGGCTGCCCCTACACAGCACCACCCTACCACCAATCCGTTACCACCGCCACTGACCACGCATACCTGTAAAAAATTGGTATAACAAAGTGATAGTAATTAAGAAACATTTGGGTTTTAAAAATAAAACCTATACTTACAAATATGTATACAATTAGCTGACCTGGCGTACTTAAATTGGAAGCAAAATTAGATTGCGTAAAAACGAAAATGTCCCTAACAAAAACCATTATATTGCAAACCAGTGTTATTCAAAATTTACAAAACGTCAATAATCGTCGTTAATTTCGGGAGTCGAAGCTGCTCGGGTCCGTAGGCTTTACCCTAGTTTCCCTACACGTGACTCCTGGGTGGTGCTAAACGAGCAGCAGCGAGGTGGTAGGGCGTCGGTGCCCGTCTGGATCGCGACCACATTACATGGGTGTAAAGCTCGTCATAGTGACCAGTTTCGGCTTGTCGCGTTTCGGGATCAGCTTGTGTATATCTAGTAGCTCATATACCTAGAGACCTTCAGTCGTGGTATATGTGCGCAGACATGACGATGTAGACTATCAATGGATTTTCATCCTTTGATAGTCGCTTTCGTTTTTGGACTACACTGTACTTACCATCAGGTACTCTGTAGTCACTATGTCGTGCCAGTGTAAAAAAAAAAATATTTTAAATACCAGACTCGATTCAGAATTTTCGAAAACTGGGGACTAAATAGCATAGAAAACCACAAAGTTTATGAGGGCAAAAGTTATTTCTTTTATAACTAAATCTAATTACCTCAATAGAAGCTTCTTGAAGGCTAGCAGACGGCAGACTGAAGGACAGGGCCTCGTTCCACACCGGATTATTTATCTCTTTTCTATTGGTCTTCTTCTTTTTAACACGTTTCCCATTCACCAACAGGTATACTTTCACGTGGACGTCTAAAAAAAGAATAAATACGGACGATTAGATATATTGGACCTAATACAAAATTAGGTTTGCATTTGTACTGTGAGTAGGTACTAGATAAAGATTTACAAATATATTTCCCCAGCGACAAAATGCTGTTTAGAATTCTAAGACGTCTCATCAGTCATCTATCAAGACATTTTTTTCTTATTTTAACTCGCCAAAGTGGCTCCACCGCATTTTATGAAAAATAAAATGTAGTCCAAAAGCTGCAACGACTACAAAAGACTAGAACCTATTGCCATTGTCATGCCGACCCATATATACTATGACTAAAGATCTCTAGGTGTAGGAATAGTGGAGGTACATAACAGACTCGAAACGTGATATGCCGAAGCAAGTCAATATGGCAATCTCTGTATTTGTGTATTGTAGTCACGACACAGTTCGATGAATAACCGTATCACGTTCAAAAAACAATCCAGAACAGCGTCGAAGGCAAACACAAAAAATATAACGAAATAAATTACAAAGAACAAATGTACCCAAAGCATCTTTCCCTTCCTGTGGTGGCAGTAAATTTCTAGCCTTCAGCACAACGACTGTCAGCCTTTCAGCTGATGGAAGGTACGATAGAGACAACAACAGCTCTTGCAGCTCCTCTGGCGGGCGCCGCTCGCGTGACAACTCTGCCCATATTTCAGCACCACCAGCCACTTCGACGCGAGATAATGGTACCTTGGCCGAACCCATCACTTCGTTACGGGAGAATCTGTAAATTAAATTTATTTTGTGTACAAATATCAGAAACTAAATACCAATTCGATTTTATATATTTATCGAATCGTTTGGAGCAGTGTTTATGTGTGAGACTTCAGCGCGACGAATTGTGAGTTTGATCACCACACGGAACAAATATTTGTATGTAGTAGTTGTGTGTATGAGATGTTAATGTTTGTAAATGTATCCACGACACCCAGAATGCTGTGCCCCAAGGATGTAAGGACGTAGGCACAATGGGGCTGATATATTCACTGGAATAAGACCCCCAAAATAAAAAATAAATAAAAATCAACGACACAGGAGTAAATACTACTGTGGAGCAACGTTTAAAAATGATGTATATAGATACAATAATATCAATTTTATAAATATGGTAAATACCAGTGACGTGCATAGGGTGTTTGAACAGGGTAAGCAGATTCACATAGTTAATGTGAATATTATATAATGATAATCAATATTATATGATCTCGTAGGGAACATATATGGCGTGAAAATAGAATAGATATGAATATAAAGCGTTCCTTATTTTGTTTAAACTAAAGAAATGTATTCCAGGCTTATTTATCGTAAGGGCATGCAATGCTTTTATGCATCTATGGAATGAACGCCCATGGTAAATACCACTATGATGAACATTAAAGAAGTGATACCACTTACAATGGCGGAATGGCATTTACGAGATAAAATTATCTATAGATATACTTTGATTATTACTATTTTATTGTTACATAAATATTTATTTCAGAAGGAAATTTTAAAAAATCAAGCACTTAATATGAAAAGTTAGTGTGTAGAAAGATCTATGTAACAATTTTCTGAGAGCAAAAAAAAAAGAAATTCACACGAATCAAAAATATCTCCTTTTTAAAGTTGTAAGTAAATCACGATACTCTGTGTGACAAAAGTAAACTGGAACTCTGAATTCGTTGGGTGTGTGTTTAATCTCTATAATATAAAAATGAATCGTTAAGTGTGTATATGCGCGAAACTCGAGAACGGCTGAACCGATTTGGCTGATTTCTTTTTTGTTGTGTTTGTTGAAGTCTGGGGAAGGTAGGTTGGTTGGGTCTGGTACGGAGAGAAAAATTAAAAAATTGTCTGAAAAAGTCTAAAAACACCACTTTTCTATATTCTCATACAAAAAATTCGTAATAATATTTAAAAGTCAATTTGAACTTTAACACCATACCATAAAATTTAAATGTTAGTGGACGGGTTCCGGGAAGGCAAAACAATTATTGAGTGACGTATAAATATTAATGTCAATATTTGTCAATTTTTATACATATAGCATTAAGGCCAGGTTCCTTCAAACAATTTTCAAAAAACAGCGGCAGGCCAATAGGTTTTGGCAGAATAAAATCTGACGGGGAAGCTATTACATTAAAAAAAACAATATGACTTTGTTTTAGAGAAATAGGGCAAAACAAGGTCTGCCGGGACAGCTAGTTAATTATAATTATTTAAAACCGCCTATGAGACATAATGACGCGTAAAGTTTATGTGAACTATGCTTGTTTCATCACAAAGACGTTAACAGCTTGACACCATATTATAAACCTCATCTATGTGACAGTAGTAAATGTTCCCTATATCACTTTTTAAAGAAAAATAATACACATACTGCACCCCTTTTTCCACATTCTTTAAATTTAATAATATTTATAAACTTTAAAAAAAATTACAGGTAGGTATTTTCTAGATTAAAGGCGTTTCAAAATCGACTTCTCCTTAAAACAAAGTGTTTGATAATAATAATATAGACACGTTACGCTATACACCTTTCAAGGTAAACAGAGAGCATTAATAGCTATATCCACATTACGCTTATATGTCGTGAACAGTAGCGCTGTTGGTAGCCGTTATTAGTACACCGTATATTTCAAATTTACATGATAGCTACGTGTTTTTTCTTCTTTGTTATTCTCTTTCAACATTTGAAGCAACGATAATTTTATTAACATTTCTAGATCTAGAAAAAGGAATAAATTAGTAATAACGCACCGGTCATAATCAAACACCTGCAGGAGCAAAGTCTTGTCCGTGAGCTCGTCATGGGAGACTGGGAACTTGAAATGTTGATCGAAGAATGGATTGGCTTCATTCCGATGAACTGGGGTTTGCCGAACCCGTGTGTCCACTTCAGGTAGCAGAGTGACACGCACGTAAGGATCATTGAAGCCACCTGCTTCGTATCCTGCTAAGTCGTGTGCTGGAAGTAGCAAAAAAATGTTACTCAGTAATATATTACAGTGGATCTAAATAGCATACAAGTTATATAATTACTTATGTACTAAAATATCAATTCTATATGCGAATTTGATAGCAGAAGTGGGTTTAATTTTGTTTTTGTGAAAAAATATATTTAACGGACCTTGGTTATTATAATGTGAAGTGATAATTTACAAAAGTTTGCTTAAAAGTAATATTTTCTTTTAACCAAGTGATCAATTTGTATATTGTTTTTTTTGCCAGTGTACCCGCTTCTTGTTAAAATATAAAAATATTTACATTTCATAAGCAGTGGGAATATACATTTAAATTTCTTTATGTATTCAGGCGGACCAACATTATCACGGCGCCTATTATCTTATCCGTTATCAGAACTCTCGATATTTTCGGTTGAGTTTTGGATTGCGTTGTACTAAGGCTGAGATTTATACACGCTATTTCGACTTTACTTAGCGAAGTTCTCAAAAAATACTTTCGTTTTGACAAAAACTGAATATTAATAGGAACTTGAGTATAGCCATAGTATACGAAGAGCCAAGTCCATGTTAACAAAATCCTTTGACATTCATTGAGGAATATAAATTGAAAAGTTTAAGCAAACTTAAAGTTGCCTCTATAAATCTCAAACTAAGACATAAGACGTCCTTATAGAAGGCAATGCATGTCTTGAATATGTCTTTGGCTATATTAGCTTGTGTGCCATATTTTTGTGTATGATTGGGCTTCCTAGGGATAACATTTGTAATTGTTAACATTTACCAAATACCTGTTGTTTATTTTCTATTGACATCTACAGAAAAATATAAGTGAAGGAGATTCGCAATCTACAGGAAGGACAGTCGCCATACATAAAGTTATTTAGTCAATGTATAAAGTGTTTTAATATTTAAGGAGTCTTTCTGAAAATTGGGCTTTATTGTTTTATTCATAGTAAAAGCAGTGTTGTATAAATAATTATGACAACATTCTTATACACAAGTACTATCTTTTCACTGTATATCTTCAAAAATATTCCTCTATGGCAGGGGTCGGCAACCTGCGGCCCGCGCAAGTAAGAGCCGTTCCACAGAAAGCCGCACCGTAGGCAATAAATTAATAACACTTATAAAAATAAGTTTCTATTTCATTGTTTTGTGTGGGCGGAAGCCGGAAATTCAGTTCAAGCGATCACAGTCAGTAAAATGTATAGATAGTAACAAATGTACAGATAGTAACAATAAATATGGTTCAAAATGCAAAAAATCGTTTAATCAAAAAAATTGTGTTTATTAGATAAAATAATAATAATAATAATAAAATCATTTATTTGGCACAAAACATACAACACTTCAGAATAGGTAAAAAAAAACAGAAAACAACAAAAGCATATACCCTGTGTTGTGATGATGCGCCAAAAGGGAAGTCAGTTCAGTAAATGCTAAGTGACCAGCCGAGCCACCCAGCGCTGATTTTCAGCTGACACCTGTTTATTGTGTCGACGCGCAGAAAACAGCAAGGAAGGGATCAATATAAGACAGATACACAGCATTAGAGACTAAAATTCAAAGTATCATAGATGGATATATATCATAGATGCAAATACACATATACAAGAACACAAATATATAAGTACATTAAATACACATGTCATATACATTATTATCATTAATATACAGATACAAACAAAATAAATGCAAATTGAATAATAAATAAATTTAAACAACTATAAACAATTAAATAAAAGAGGCATCCGGTTGTTGCACGGTATGCTGCTCATTCAGTAAGAATGTTTTTAATTTATTTTTGAAACTATTTATCCTTAAGATGAAATGTGGCCCGCACCAATATACTCACTGACTCATAATATTTGTGGCCCTTATTTATATAAGGTTGAAAAGATTGCCGACCCATGCCATGCCATGCTCTATTAGATTAAAATGGGAGTCCATGTATTACTTTTATCAAAGTGGAATTAGGGAAATATTAATTTTGTAAGTTCAAATTAAAAATCGTACCTTCAATGAGATGAACTTCCAAGTCAGATCTGTCAAAATCATACTTCAAGCGAAGATGGATTCTTCCAAGCGATGGCCCAGCGCCTTCGAGCTCTATCACTAATGGCGCTTCTCTTTTAGTGTATAGATCTGGTTGTAGAGCTCCTAGAGCACTTATCGTTGCTCCAGCACCAGGACTTAAAGGCCCTAGCCCGCTGCTGTTTTCTACCAGGGAATTGCTTCGGTCAATGCGTCTGAAAATTCAATATTTTTTTTATAATTTACGAGCAGACAGTTGACCTTAATCACATCTGGTGGAAAGTGAAGGTGAGGCCGACTCGTATCATAAGAACGTAGAAATACGCTTGCTGGAAGCATATTTCGCACTTTTGCTGTTCGAATGTTTTCGTGCACATATTAGGAATATCCACCACATACGGATGTAATTCGAAACAGCACTGGTGTCTTATGGTTTTGTGGTGAACATTATTTTTAACTATCAGTGTAATCAGATTTAGCAAGACTCGGGGACCTCAGTATGACATTTTATATTTGAGGTGTCTAGTTACAAAACCCGCTAAAACGATTTTTCGTACAAAATTACTTATTAGTTCTAATAGTAATTTGAAATGTTTTTATCAAAGCAAATATTATATATGATTTTTTTCTCTTTTGCTTTTTTACTCTAGAATAATAATTTAAATACCTTATAAGAATGTGATTGTAAATCAAAGATTAATTATAAGTTTCTATAAATAATTGGGATTTGAAAAAAATATGTTATAGCGGGTTTTGAAACTAGACGCCTCATTTCCTTGTAATATGAACTATAATGAAAACAGTTAACCGATAGTATTCAAATTAGGAGCTTTGCCTTACCTCAACTAAAGAATATTGCCATAGCTGGTTATGTAATTCACTGAACGTGGATTGAGTTACTTTTTACGCGTCCATGTTATTATATTTCTCGCTCAGTGAAGTAGTAAAGGTCATTTAAAACCAAAGCATTTTGGTCCGTTTGAAAAAAAAAACTTATATTTATTTCCACATCATAAGTGCATTTATAAATATGAAATTCACATGTACTAATATCTAGGATTAAAAACCAATGAACCAAAAACTAAATCAATAGAATACATTGGAAATTTAACCTATATCACTAACGTTTATAAAAGAAAACAAGGGCTAAACATAATAATAAAAGTGTAATTGAATTGTAGGTTATTGAAATATTACTACACACTGGCTTACACTGAATCAGATTTTACTAAATACTTGTATAGATATTTCTGTATCAACTATAAAACTAAGTTTGGACTAGATGTTTATGTTCAAAACCACTGAATTTCAGTTAAGCCATAATCTCTTGAGAGCCTGACGTCGACCGATACTCGAAATATGGACATTAAGCGAGCATACAGATTATAGCAAATCCTATTTACCCTTCCCTATATCACCCTGAAATCTTATTTAAACAGAATCAACCCTTTTTTGTTATTATTTAGATTTTTGCCTTCAATTGGTTTCATACATAATCTTAAAAGAGAACAGCTTACGTGCGCTACATAAAGCATTAATAAAGGCTAAACAAAATAAGGCTGAAATATTTTTAGATCTCATGAAAAATAAACGTAGCAATTAAAACGGGTTTGAAAGGGAAGAGATCGTATTGAAAAATTGATTGTTTGAAGTAGTATTTGCTTGTTTAATAAGAACATTCATTAATTTAAAAATATTACGGTAGCATGATAACCTTGACCTGATGTTACAGAATCATCTGGAAATAACAAAATACATAACACTTCAGTAACTTAGAAGTATCGTGTTTAAGGCCTTTGGAACAAACTCAATGAATATATTAAAGATAGATAGCTAGGCCTGGGGGGGGGTTCCTTTAATTTAATGTTTCTGTTTATATACGAGATATATCTACAAAAAAATCTCAGACGTGTATTTAATCGACCTAAATAGAAACATATGAAAAAAAATTATTTTGATTTCTGGATTCTGGCTTTATTTGGACAAATGAGACGGCAAGTCATCGATTTACCTCACCGAATTAATTCAAAACCCTCTGTAATAAGTATTAATAAGTTATCTTACCTCGGTGGCATTAACAGGGGTGACAGACACCTCGGTGGCCCGTGTCTGGGGCTGGAGGGGGTAGGGCAGTCTGCCAGTGAAGCGAGGGAGCCATGAGCGAGTGATCCGTGAACCAGTGGAGCGGCACGCACGTCTAAAGAAGCAGCCCTCAGCGGAGAAGGCGATCGAGGCACACCCGTCATCCCAGCTTCCAAAGTTCGCCCGTCGGGAGCAAAGGTGCGGATTGCGGGCGATGAACCGCGATGACTCTAATTTAAAATATTATTTTTATTTTACAAATCAAGTGCTGTAGACATTGACTTAACAATTAAAAGATAAATGTATCTTAGAACAAATTCTGGGGCAATTACATCACTTTATTAAAGGGCACAAGATATATTAAATATAAAGTGTATTTCATAGGCAAATTAAAAAACATGTAAAAATACTAAATCCAAAGACAAAGGAACAATAATTAAAAAAGATAATCATATTATTATGAAATTTTTCTCCTTCTTGAGGGTTTTTTAAAACAAAGCGTCAAAAGATATTTGTCTAGGTCTGTAGTCTGACTTGATCATAGCGACTAACGATATATGTGTGGCTCCTGATAGTAGTGCTTCGTATTTGGACAATATTAAAACATTTACTTTGGTTCATATGTGGTGTAGTATAACATCTCCAAGTGGAAAATCGACGTAAACAAAATACAAAGAAACCTATTTTGGTATTTTAACGCCCAACTTCAGAATGGTACATTTTAATGTTTTTAAAAACTAATTCTACATCGATTACATAAAAATATGTTTCCTTAGTGTTTCAAAGTGTTTTAAAAAAGGATCTTTTCCGAAACTGTGCGTAAGATATGAAATAACCGAATAATGTCGACTACGTCGGGTGGAACTGGAATGTAATTTTGCTTATGTTGATTGCGCTTTAGACTAAAACTGGAGTCGATTATATTGGTGCGTCTGCAATATTAATGCATATTTTTGTACTAAAAATGCCTTTTACATAGACAGCAGTATTTAAAAATATTTCTATAATATTTATACGTACTTAGATATTGTATAATAGGTATAGACATTATACATATAAAAATTCGATTACGTATAATATAATGTCAGAAGATTGTTATAAAACTAAATTAACTGTTCAAAAAAATAATACCATACAATCTTTTTTAAATGGAAATCTAAATCGCTTACCGGTTACGTGATCACTAAAGTAATACATTTTGCCTAGATTTTATTGTGCCACGAGCTATTCCGAAGTGGAATTTAATGTCAGATGTGAGGCACGTCAGATATCAATTTAAGTTTCTGTATAGACGGTAGCGTGAGCGGGCACAATTGAATTTCTTTGACACGTCAGAGTAATCCTTTATCTATAAATGTGATCTGGACATCGTCTGGTAGATTATTACGTTTAATTTCATATCATTCATGTAAATATTAATATTCCCATTTGTGAAAGATAATTTTCAGTACCTTCCTAATATCATAGATGGGCAAAATGTAATCAGATTAATGAAAATGATTAACGATTACATTTTACGTTTTTTACCATTAATATGACTGCATTTTGCAAATTTATGTTTTAAATACTACAAAATCCCAGATTATATACGCATTTATGATTTCGTAATGTTTTAAATGGATTTAATCATGATTTTAGAGCAAGAAAATTAAAATTACGACTACATTTTGTAATCGTGCATCATTAATCAGATTACATTTTGCCCATCTCTGCCTAATATCATTTTCATAGCTGATTTTCGAATGCGAGAATAGTAGCACCGTGACGGCCGTAGAGTTTGTACTTGTACCTGACTAGGTATCCTAGAATCAGTATAAAGTCATCTCTAAATCCTTAACAAAAATGTTAAACTGCAGTGTTTCTGAATAAAATTAAGTTCTATTTTCTCACACTACATCTGTACCAGGGATGTTACGTAGCTTCAACTCCGACTTCGATAAGTCGGAACTTCCGATCGTTATTACACCTTTGGTTCCGACTTCGGTTCCGAAACTTTTTATTCGGAGGTATTCATCGGAGGTCACCACCACTGTTGCAGTCAATTCATTTGATTTTACTTTATATGTTGTTGAAACATAATATCAATTAATCAAACAATCAGTGCTACTTAATTTGTAGAAGACATTTTTTAAAATTTAGATTAAAAAAATATGATTAAATTGTTAAATTTAAAACTAAATGTACATTTAAATTTATTACTAAAAGGTTTTTTTATTTTACGTTTACATTAAATTAAGTAAAATAGAAATTAACACAAAAACAACCCTGCAGCAAATTTGATTTAATTTGTTCACTGGACAATGTTCACTGGAGGATAACGGTTTCTGATATATCCAACACTTTGTGAACAACAGCTTTTATTTGCCCAAGTTAGGTTGTGTTGTGTGGTTCTGTTTGGTTGTGTTCGGTTCTGTTCGGTTCTGTTCGGTCCTGTTCGGTTGTGTTTGGTTTTGTTCGGTTCTGTTCGATTCTGTTCGGTTGTGTCCGGCTATGTCCGGCTGTGTTCGGCTGTGTTCGGCTGTGTTCAGCTGTGTTCGGTTGTGTTCGGTTGTGTTTGGTTCTGTTCGGTTGTGTTTGGTTTTGTTCGGTTCTGTTCGATTCTGTTCGGTTGTGTCCGGCTGTGTTCGGCTGTGTTCGGTTGTGTTCGGTTGTGTTCGGTTATGTCGGTTGTGTTCGGTTGTGTTGGGTTTGTTCGGTTCTGTTTGGTTGTGTTCGGTTGTGTTCGGTTGTGTTCGGTTGTGTTCGGTTGTGTTCGGTTATGTCGGTTGTGTTCGGTTGTGTTCGGTTGTGTTCGGTTATGTCGGTTGTGTTCGTCTGTGTTCGGCTGTGTTCGGTTGTGTTCGGATGTGTTCAGTTATGTCGGTTGTGTTCGGTTGTGTTCGGTTCTGTTCGGTTGTGTTCGGTTCTGTTCGGTTGTGTTCGGTTGTGTTCGGCTGTGTTCGGTTATGTCGGTTGTGTTCGGTTGTGTTCGGTTATGTCGGTTGTGTTCGGTTGTGTTCGGTTGTGTTCGGTTGTGTTCGGTTGTGTTCGGTTGTGTTCGGTTGTGTCGGTTTTGTTCGGTTCTGTTCGATTCTGTTCGGTTGTGTCCGGCTGTGTTCGGCTGTGTTCGGTTTTGTTCGGTTGTGTTCGGTTATGTCGGTTGTGTTCGGTTGTGTTCGGTTGTGTTCGGTTATGTCGGTTGTGTTCGGTTGTGTTCGGTTGTGTTCGGTTATGTCGGTTGTGTTCGTCTGTGTTCGGCTGTGTTCGGTTGTGTTCGGATGTGTTCAGTTATGTCGGTTGTGTTCGGTTGTGTTCGGTTATGTCGGTTGTGTTCGGTTCTGTTCGGTTGTGTCCGGCTGTGTTCGGTTATGTTCGGTTGTGTCGGTTGTGTTCGGTTCTGTTCTGTTCAGTTGTGTTTGGCTGTGTTCGGTTGTGTTCGGTTATGTCGGTTGTGTTCGGTTATGTCGGTTGTGTTCGGTTGTGTTGGGTTTGTTCGGTTCTGTTTGGTTGTGTTCGGTTGTGTTCGGTTATGTCGGTTGTGTTCGGTTGTGTTTGGTTGTGTTCGGTTCTGTTTGGTTGTGTTCGGTTGTGTCGGTTGTGTTCGGTTGTGTTCGGTTCTGTTCGGTTGTGTTTGGCTGTGTTCGGTTCTGTTCGGTTGTGTCCGGCTGTGTTCGGTTATGTTTGGTTGTGTCGGTTGTGTTCGGTTGTGTTCGGTTGTGTTCGGTTATGTCGGTTGTGTTCGGTTGTGTTCGGCTGTGTTCGGCTGTGTTCGGTTCTGTTCGGTTGTGTTCGGCTGTGTTCGGCTGTGTTCGGTTCTGTTCGGTTGTGTCCGGCTGTGTTCGGTTATGTTTGGTTGTGTTCGGTTGTATTCGGTTCTGTTTGGTTGTGTTCGGTTGTGTCGGTTGTGTTCGGCTGTGTTCGGTTGTGTTCGGTTGTGTCGGTTGTGGCGGTTGTGTTCGGTTCTGTTCGGTTTTGTTTGGTTCTGTTCGGTTCTGTTCGGTTGTGTTCGGTTCTGTTCGGTTGTGTCCGGCTGTGTTCGGTTATGTTCGGTTGTGTCGGTTGTGTTCGGTTCTGTTCTGTTCAGTTCTGTTCTGTTCGGTTCTGTTCGGTTGTGTTCGGTTGTGTTCGGTTGTGTTCGGTTATGTCGGTTGCGTCGGTTGTGTTCGGTTGTGTCGGTTGTGTTTATGTTGTGTTCGGTTCTGTTCGGTTGTGTTCGGTTGTGTTCGGTTATGTCGGTTGTGTTCGGTTGTGTTCGGTTGTGTTCGGTTGTGTTCGGGTTTGTACGGTTCTGTTCGGTTGTGTCCGGCTGTGTTCGGTTGTGTTCGGTTGTGTTCGGTTATGTCGGTTGTGTTCGGTTGTGTTCGGCTGTGTTCGGCTGTGTTCGGTTCTGTTCGGTTGTGTTCGGCTGTGTTCGGCTGTGTTCGGTTCTGTTCGGTTGTGTCCGGCTGTGTTCGGTTATGTTTGGTTGTGTTCGGTTGTATTCGGTTCTGTTTGGTTGTGTTCGGCTGTGTTCGGTTGTGTTCGGTTGTGTCGGTTGTGGCGGTTGTGTTCGGTTCTGTTCGGTTTTGTTTGGTTGTGTTCGGTTCTGTTCGGTTGTGTTCGGTTCTGTTCGGTTGTGTTCGGTTGTGTTCGGTTGTGTTCGGTTATGTCGGTTGTGTTCGGTTGTGTTCGGTTATGTCGGTTGTGTTCGGTTGTGTTCGGTTGTGTTCGGTTGTGTTCGGTTGTGTTCGGTTGTGTCGGTTGTGTTCGGTTGTGTTCGGTTATGTCGGTTGTGTTCGGTTGTGTTCGGCTGTGTTCGGCTGTGTTCGGTTCTGTTCGGTTGTGTTCGGCTGTGTTCGGCTGTGTTCGGTTCTGTTCGGTTGTGTCCGGCTGTGTTCGGTTATGTTTGGTTGTGTTCGGTTGTATTCGGTTCTGTTTGGTTGTGTTCGGTTGTGTCGGTTGTGTTCGGTTCTGTTCGGTTGTGTCCGGCTGTGTTCGGTTATGTTCGGTTGTGTCGGTTGTGTTCGGTTCTGTTTGGTTGTGTTCGGTTGTGTCGGTTGTGTTCGGTTCTGTTCGGTTGTGTCCGGCTGTGTTCGGTTATGTTCGGTTGTGTCGGTTGTGTTCGGTTCTGTTCTGTTCAGTTCTGTTCTGTTCGGTTCTGTTCGGTTCTGTTCGGTTGTGTTCGGTTCTGTTCGGTTGTGTCCGGCTGTGTTCGGTTGTGTTCGGTTGTGTTGGGTTTGTTCGGTTCTGTTTGGTTCTGTTTGGTTGTGTTCGGTTGTGTCGGTTGTGTTCGGTTCTGTTCTGTTCAGTTGTGTTTGGCTGTGTTCGGTTGTCTTCGGTTATGTCGGTTGTGTTCGGTTGTGTTTGGTTGTGTTCGGTTCTGTTTGGTTGTGTTCGGTTGTGTCGGTTGTGGCGGTTGTGTTCGGTTCTGTTCGGTTTTGTTTGGTTCTGTTCGGTTCTGTTCGGTTGTGTTCGGTTCTGTTCGGTTGTGTCCGGCTGTGTTCGGTTATGTTCGGTTGTGTCGGTTGTGTTCGGTTCTGTTCTGTTCAGTTCTGTTCTGTTCGGTTCTGTTAGGTTCTGTTCGGTTGTGTTCGGTTGTGTTCGGTTGTGTTCGGTTGTGTTCGGTTATGTCGGTTGCGTCGGTTGTGTTCGGTTGTGTCGGTTGTGTTTATGTTGTGTTCGGTTCTGTTCGGTTGTGTTCGGTTGTGTTCGGTTATGTCGGTTGTGTTCGGTTGTGTTCGGTTGTGTTCGGTTGTGTTCGGGTTTGTTCGGTTCTGTTCGGTTGTGTCCGGCTGTGTTCGGTTGTGTTCGGTTGTGTTCGGTTATGTCGGTTGTGTTCGGTTGTGTTCGGCTGTGTTCGGCTGTGTTCGGTTCTGTTCGGTTGTGTTCGGCTGTGTTCGGCTGTGTTCGGTTCTGTTCGGTTGTGTCCGGCTGTGTTCGGTTATGTTTGGTTGTGTTCGGTTGTATTCGGTTCTGTTTGGTTGTGTTCGGCTGTGTTCGGTTGTGTTCGGTTGTGTCGGTTGTGGCGGTTGTGTTCGGTTCTGTTCGGTTTTGTTTGGTTGTGTTCGGTTCTGTTCGGTTGTGTTCGGTTCTGTTCGGTTGTGTTCGGTTGTGTTCGGTTATGTCGGTTGTGTTCGGTTGTGTTCGGTTATGTCGGTTGTGTTCGGTTGTGTTCGGTTGTGTTCGGTTGTGTTCGGTTGTGTTCGGTTGTGTTCGGTTGTGTTCGGTTGTGTTCGGTTGTGTTCGGTTGTGTTCGGTTGTGTTCGGTTGTGTTCGGTTGTGTTCGGTTGTGTTCGGTTGTGTCGGTTGTGTCGGTTGTGTTCGGTTATGTCGGTTGTGTTCGGTTGTGTTCGGCTGTGTTCGGCTGTGTTCGGTTCTGTTCGGTTGTGTTCGGCTATGTTCGGCTGTGTTCGGTTCTGTTCGGTTGTGTCCGGCTGTGTTCGGTTATGTTTGGTTGTGTTCGGTTGTATTCGGTTCTGTTTGGTTGTGTTCGGTTGTGTCGGTTGTGTTCGGTTCTGTTCGGTTGTGTCCGGCTGTGTTCGGTTATGTTCGGTTGTGTCGGTTGTGTTCGGTTCTGTTTGGTTGTGTTCGGTTCTGTTTGGTTCTGTTTGGTTGTGTTCGGTTGTGTTCGGTTGTGTTCGGTTGTGTTCGGTTGTGTCGGTTGTGTTCGGTTCTGTTCTGTTCTGTTCGGTTGTGTTCGGCTGTGTTCGGCTGTGTTCGGTTCTGTTCGGTTGTGTTCGGTTGTGTTCGGTTATGTCGGTTGTGTTCGGATGTGTTTGGCTGTGTTCGGTTGTGTTCGCTTGTGTTCGGTTATGTCGGTTGTGTTCGGTTCTGTTCTGTTCAGTTCTGTTCTGTTCGGTTCTGTTCGGTTCTGTTCGGTTGTGTCCGGCTGTGTTCGGTTGTGTTCGGTTATGTCGGTTGTGTTCGGATGTGTTTGGCTGTGTTCGGTTGTGTTCGCTTGTGTTCGGTTATGTCGGTTGTGTTCGGTTATGTCGGTTGTGTTCGGTTGTGTTCGGTTATGTTTGGTTGTGTTCGGTTGTATTCGGTTCTGTTTGGTTGTGTTCGGCTGTGTTCGGTTGTGTTCGGCTGTGTTCGGTTGTGTTCGGTTGTGTCGGTTGTGGCGGTTGTGTTCGGTTTTGTTTGGTTGTGTTCGGTTCTGTTCGGTTGTGTTCGGTTCTGTTCGGTTGTGTTCGGTTGTGTTCGGTTATGTTCGGTTGTGTTCGGTTGTGTTCGGTTGTGTTCGGTTATGTCGGTTGTGTTCGGTTGTGTTCGGTTGTGTTCGGTTATGTCGGTTGTGTTCGTCTGTGTTCGGCTGTGTTCGGTTGTGTTCGGATGTGTTCAGTTATGTCGGTTGTGTTCGGTTGTGTTCGGTTGTGTTCGGTTGTGTTCGGTTGTGTTCGGTTGTGTTCGGTTGTGTTCGGTTGTGTTCGGTTCTGTTCGGTTGTGTTCGGTTCTGTTCGGTTATGTCGGTTCTGTTCTGTTCTGTTCGGTTGTGTTCGGCTGTGTTCGGCTGTGTTCGGTTCTGTTCGGTTGTGTTCGGTTGTGTTCGGTTATGTCGGTTGTGTTCGGATGTGTTTGGCTGTGTTCGGTTGTGTTCGCTTGTGTTCGGTTATGTCGGTTGTGTTCGGTTGTGTTCGGTTGTGTCCGGCTGTGTTCGGTTATGTTTGGTTGTGTTCGGTTGTATTCGGTTCTGTTTGGTTGTGTTCGGTTGTGTCGGTTGTGTTCGGTTCTGTTCGGTTGTGTCCGGCTGTGTTCGGTTATGTTCGGTTGTGTCGGTTGTGTTCGGTTCTGTTCTGTTCAGTTCTGTTCTGTTCGGTTCTGTTCGGTTCTGTTCGGTTGTGTTCGGTTCTGTTCGGTTGTGTCCGGCTGTGTTCGGTTGTGTTCGGTTGTGTTCGGTTGTGTTCGGTTGTGTTCGGTTGTGTCGGTTGTGTTCGGTTGTGTTCGGTTATGTCGGTTGTGTTCGGTTGTGTTCGGCTGTGTTCGGCTGTGTTCGGTTCTGTTCGGTTGTGTTCGGCTGTGTTCGGCTGTGTTCGGTTCTGTTCGGTTGTGTCCGGCTGTGTTCGGTTATGTTTGGTTGTGTTCGGTTGTATTCGGTTCTGTTTGGTTGTGTTCGGTTGTGTCGGTTGTGTTCGGTTCTGTTCGGTTGTGTCCGGCTGTGTTCGGTTATGTTCGGTTGTGTCGGTTGTGTTCGGTTCTGTTTGGTTGTGTTCGGTTGTGTCGGTTGTGTTCGGTTCTGTTCGGTTGTGTCCGGCTGTGTTCGGTTATGTTCGGTTGTGTCGGTTGTGTTCGGTTCTGTTCTGTTCAGTTCTGTTCTGTTCGGTTCTGTTCGGTTCTGTTCGGTTGTGTTCGGTTCTGTTCGGTTGTGTCCGGCTGTGTTCGGTTGTGTTCGGTTGTGTTGGGTTTGTTCGGTTCTGTTTGGTTCTGTTTGGTTGTGTTCGGTTGTGTCGGTTGTGTTCGGTTCTGTTCTGTTCAGTTGTGTTTGGCTGTGTTCGGTTGTGTTCGGTTATGTCGGTTGTGTTCGGTTGTGTTCGGTTATGTCGGTTGTGTTCGGTTGTGTTGGGTTTGTTCGGTTCTGTTTGGTTGTGTTCGGTTGTGTTCGGTTATGTCGGTTGTGTTCGGTTGTGTTTGGTTGTGTTCGGTTCTGTTTGGTTGTGTTCGGTTGTGTCGGTTGTGGCGGTTGTGTTCGGTTCTGTTCGGTTTTGTTTGGTTCTGTTCGGTTCTGTTCGGTTGTGTTCGGTTCTGTTCGGTTGTGTCCGGCTGTGTTCGGTTGTGTTGGGTTTGTTCGGTTCTGTTTGGTTCTGTTTGGTTGTGTTCGGTTGTGTTCGGTTGTGTTCGGTTGTGTTCGGTTGTGTCGGTTGTGTTCGGTTCTGTTCTGTTCTGTTCGGTTGTGTTCGGCTGTGTTCGGCTGTGTTCGGTTCTGTTCGGTTTTGTTCGGTTGTGTTCGGTTATGTCGGTTGTGTTCGGATGTGTTTGGCTGTGTTCGGTTGTGTTCGCTTGTGTTCGGTTATGTCGGTTGTGTTCGGTTGTGTTCGGTTATGTCGGTTGTGTTCGGTTGTGTTCGGTTATGTTTGGTTGTGTTCGGTTGTATTCGGTTCTGTTTGGTTGTGTTCGGCTGTGTTCGGTTGTGTTCGGTTGTGTCGGTTGTGGCGGTTGTGTTCGGTTCTGTTCGGTTTTGTTTGGTTGTGTTCGGTTCTGTTCGGTTGTGTTCGGTTCTGTTCGGTTGTGTTCGGTTGTGTTCGGTTGTGTTCGGTTATGTTCGGTTATGTTCGGTTGTGTTCGGTTGTGTTCGGTTATGTCGGTTGTGTTCGGTTGTGTTCGGTTGTGTTCGGTTATGTCGGTTGTGTTCGTCTGTGTTCGGCTGTGTTCGGTTGTGTTCGGATGTGTTCAGTTATGTCGGTTGTGTTCGGTTGTGTTCGGTTATGTCGGTTGTGTTCGGTTGTGTTCGGTTATGTCGGTTGTGTTCGGTTGTGTTCGGTTCTGTTCGGTTGTGTCCGGCTGTGTTCGGTTCTGTTCGGTTGTGTTCGGTTCTGTTCGGTTGTGTCCGGCTGTGTTCGGTTATGTTCGGTTGTGTCGGTTGTGTTCGGTTCTGTTCTGTTCAGTTCTGTTCTGTTCGGTTCTGTTCGGTTCTGTTCGGTTGTGTTCGGTTGTGTTCGGTTGTGTTCGGTTGTGTTCGGTTATGTCGGTTGCGTCGGTTGTGTTCGGTTGTGTCGGTTGTGTTTATGTTGTGTTCGGTTCTGTTCGGTTGTGTTCGGTTGTGTTCGGTTATGTCGGTTGTGTTCGGTTGTGTTCGGTTGTGTTCGGTTGTGTTCGGGTTTGTTCGGTTCTGTTCGGTTGTGTCCGGCTGTGTTCGGTTGTGTTCGGTTGTGTTCGGTTATGTCGGTTGTGTTCGGTTGTGTTCGGCTGTGTTCGGCTGTGTTCGGTTCTGTTCGGTTGTGTTCGGCTGTGTTCGGCTGTGTTCGGTTCTGTTCGGTTGTGTCCGGCTGTGTTCGGTTATGTTTGGTTGTGTTCGGTTGTATTCGGTTCTGTTTGGTTGTGTTGGGTTGTGTCGGTTGTGTTCGGCTGTGTTCGGTTGTGTTCGGTTGTGTCGGTTGTGGCGGTTGTGTTCGGTTCTGTTCGGTTTTGTTTGGTTCTGTTCGGTTCTGTTCGGTTGTGTTCGGTTCTGTTCGGTTATGTCCGGCTGTGTTCGGTTATGTTCGGTTGTGTCGGTTGTGTTCGGTTCTGTTCTGTTCAGTTCTGTTCTGTTCGGTTCTGTTCGGTTCTGTTCGGTTGTGTTCGGTTGTGTTCGGTTGTGTTCGGTTATGTAGGTTGCGTCGGTTGTGTTCGGTTGTGTCGGTTGTGTTTATGTTGTGTTCGGTTATGTCGGTTGTGTTCGGTTGTGTTCGGTTGTGTTCGGTTGTGTTCGGGTTTGTTCGGTTCTGTTCGGTTGTGTCCGGCTGTGTTCGGTTGTGTTCGGTTGTGTTCGGTTATGTCGGTTGTGTTCGGTTGTGTTCGGCTGTGTTCGGCTGTGTTCGGTTCTGTTCGGTTGTGTTCGGCTGTGTTCGGCTGTGTTCGGTTCTGTTCGGTTGTGTCCGGCTGTGTTCGGTTATGTTTGGTTGTGTTCGGTTGTATTCGGTTCTGTTTGGTTGTGTTCGGCTGTGTTCGGTTCTGTTCGGTTTTGTTTGGTTGTGTTCGGTTCTGTTCGGTTGTGTTCGGTTCTGTTCGGTTGTGTTGGTTGTGTTCGGTTATGTCGGTTGTGTTCGGTTGTGTTCGGTTATGTCGGTTGTGTTCGGTTGTGTTCGGTTGTGTTCGGTTGTGTTCGGTTGTGTTCGGTTGTGTTCGGTTGTGTTCGGTTGTGTTCGGTTGTGTTCGGTTGTGTCGGTTGTGTTCGGTTGTGTTCGGTTATGTCGGTTGTGTTCGGTTGTGTTCGGTTATGTCGGTTGTGTTCGGTTGTGTTCGGTTGTGTTTGGCTGTGTTCGCTTGTGTTTGGCTGTGTTCGGTTGAGTTCGGTTGTGTTCGGTTATGTCGGTTATATTCGGTTGTGTTCGGTTGTGTCAGTTGTGTTCGGTTCTGTTCTGTTGTGTCAGTTGTGTTCGGTTCTGTTCTGTTCTGTTCGGTTGTGTTCGGCTGTGTTCGGCTGTGTTCGGTTCTGTTCGGTTGTGTCCGGCTGTGTTCGGTTCTGTTCGGTTGTGTTCGGTTGTGTTCGGTTGTGTTCGGTTATGTCGGTTGTGTTCGGTTGTGTTCGGTTATGTCGGTTGTGTTCGGTTGTGTTCGGTTATGTTCGGTTATGTCGGTTGTGTTCGGTTATGTCGGTTGTGTTCGGTTCTGTTCGGTTGTGTTCGGCTGTGTTCGGCTGTGTTCGGTTGTGTCGGTTGTGGCGGTTGTGTTCGGTTCTGTTCGGTTTTGTTTGGTTGTGTTCGGTTATGTCGGTTGTGTTCGGTTCTGTTCGGTTGTGTTCGGCTGTGTTCGGCTGTGTTCGGTTGTGTCGGTTGTGGCGGTTGTGTTCGGTTCTGTTCGGTTTTGTTTGGTTGTGTTCGGTTCTGTTCGGTTGTGTTCGGTTATGTTCGGTTGTGTTCGGTTGTGTTCGGTTATGTTCGGTTGTGTTCGGTTGTGTTCGGCTGTGTTCGGCTGTGTTCGGTTCTGTTCGGTTGTGTCCGGCTGTGTTCGGTTATGTTTGGTTGTGTCGGTTGTGTTCGGTTGTGTTCGGTTGTGTCCGGCTGTGTTCGGCTGTGTTCGGCTGTGTTCGGTTCTGTTCGGTTGTGTCCGGCTGTGTTCGGTTATGTTCGGTTGTGTCGGTTGTGTTCGGTTCTGTTCGGTTGTGTTCGGCTGTGTTCGGCTGTGTTCGGTTGTGTTCGGTTCTGTCGGTTGTGGCGGTTGTGTTCGGTTCTGTTCGGTTTTGTTTGGTTGTGTTCGGTTCTGTTCGGTTGTGTTCGGTTGTGTTCGGTTGTGTTCGGTTGTGTTCGGTTATGTTCGGTTGTGTTCGGTTGTGTTCGGTTGTGTCGGGTTGTGTCGGGTTGGGTCGGGTTGTGTCGGCTCAGGGTGGTGGGTGGTGACCTGTCGCTGCCGGCGCTCGTTCGCACGATGGTCGGCAGCGACAGGGCGTGGCAGGCGGTCCTCAAATACTGTGAGGAAATTATGAAGACGAAAGAGGCGGCGGAGAGGGATCGGGAGGCACTTTCCACCCCCGACAACCCCATCCGTCGTCCACGCAGGATTGGACAAAGGAGGAGGGCCTTCGCCAGAGGCCTTCCTACCTGAACCGGATTCGACGCCCGGGCGGCCGCTTGGGGGAGCGCGCCGCCCAACATTCCAAGGTGAGAGCGGTGCTGCGATGTGTTCCCGCACACCGCTCCAAGACATCAACTTTTAAGGTGAGCGAGGGGTGGTTCTTTACATCACCCCTTGCAATTAGGAAAGATAGAGGCCTATCTTAAAGGCCGGACGTCGCTGCGGGTGGGTGAGGCGGACTCTACTGTACCTCCGACCCCAGCTCATGACGGGAAGAGGAACACCCCGGTGGTTTTAGTCGGGGCAGGTCCGACACACCGGGGGAGCGGCCCCCCACTGCTCCCCTGACGGTCCGTAGGGATTTCCACCGGGTTAACAAAAAAAAAAAAAAAAAAAGGGTTGTGTCGGCTAGTGTCGGGTTATGTCGGGTTGTGTCGGGTTGTGTCGAGTTGTGTTGGGTTCTGTTGTGTTGACCCAACTTGATATACGCCGGCGATGCGCTTGAGGGAGCGTGCCGCCCAACTAATCCAGGCGAGAGCGCTGTGTGACCCCGGGGTTTTTAGCCGGTGCAAGTCCGACAACCAAAAAGCTCCCTGAGGTCCGTCAACAATATCCCCCGGGCTATCAAAAAAAAACCCTGATATACGCTTGGAAACAGTCTTGATTCTCAACATCTGTCTACACACGAGGGAGATGTAGAGGGAAATGGATTATGCTGTTGTCAATTCAAAAGTTCTGGCTTATACTTTCCAAGACATGTATCAATCCTGCGCCATATTAAATGGGATCAAATTTAAGATATAATAAATAACATATCTTCACGCTATCACGCTATGTGAGCAGACATACAATAGTGGTTTTATCCACTTTGCGCTTAAATGTCGTGGACTACGCGACCAGTAGCTCAGGTAATCGCTTTCTCACAGTACTATGAAAATGTTAATAAGAAACAGCAATTTTTATTGTCTGTGTATTTGTAAATTTATCACTTTCTAATTAAAAAGGTTCACTGAATAATGTTTTTATTTGTCCCTTAACAAAACTATTTTATTCTGCCGTCACTTGTGACTGACGTTGCCTCCGACTCCGATTCCGACTCCGATAAATCAAATTTAAAAACTTCGACTTCGGTTCCGATAAAACTGCCTCCGTTACATCGCTAATCTGTACACTGTGGTGAAGTGGGTATAGCAGGACAAATGCATTTCTTCTCTCAGGAAAGTATTTCCATTGCGCTCATTTGATCGGACAAGACAGTTTGTCGAGACTGCGAAGCGGGAAGGATAGGTATGCGGTGAGTGTTAAGGACGCCTTATGCTATAATGTCCGGATGAAATAAGGTAACAGTCCCAAAGGGGCAAAGGAGTAAATGCGCAATAGTGTAACTCAGCATTTGTACACGTATCATAAGCTAACACAGCATTACCCCTCTTGCTCAGGATACTTCGATAGTATAAAACCAGAGTACAGACCCTGCTGCTCTAGACTTGCCAAGACTGTTCGTGATCAACTAGAAGAGGTAGGAACAAAGTCGAATGGTGGGTACAAATAAATATTCACAGTTAGTAATCACGCAACAGATATATGTACGTCGGTATGAGAAAAGTTGTTATAAGTACTTGGAATGTAATTCACACCCTTTATCTAAAAAGACGTAAGTTCAAAATATACAATTTTTAGAAGCTTCAAAAACTTTGCAGTCAAATAAAAACTTTCCAAGAAGAGTTAATGGCTAAAAAATGCAGCTGCAAGTGCAAGATAACTCAACTTTTAATCAAATTTAGTCCTGTATGAGAAAATGTATGTAATTTCAGAATGTAATTTTTGAATACAGCTTTTTCGTAGAGTATTATTAATTTATACAAGATTCCGTTATTCATTCAAATTTTTCTTGAAATAACGGGAGAATATGTGTCAGTTTGCTTGCTGTCTAGTGGTGAAATAAAAAAAAGATGTAGTCAAACTGCGTAATATTTCGTATTAGGGACGCGTTGATAAAGGATTTTTTTGTAAATAAATGAAAACAGCAGATTTCACCAAACAGTATTAAACAAATCTAATTCGAATTTAACACATTTTCCTTCTTTCAAAATTAAACTGCTTTGCAATGAGGGTGAAATACCTATTTGTCGGCAGTGTTTCCACGCGCCTGAGTCCTATTATTAATTCTGTTTATTCTGTTTACTTAGCAATGCTGTTTGACTTGGAACAAATCCACTCACTTACTATTCTTTTTGTATTCTTGTTTATTATACCAGCTTGGTAGAGTAAATGACACTTGATGTGCAAAATGTATTTTTAAAATCAATTGCAAGTATTGAAAAACAATATATGCTTCGTCGATTATCGATGTTATCATATGACTCAAAATATTATACGAGTAAATAGCCATAGCACCCAAGAGCAGACTTGCACAGTGACTCAATTCGGCTTGTCGCGTTTCAAGATCACAAGGACGGTCTTTCCATCCATATATTGCAATCGTGATATTGTCAGTCTCTCAAATAATAATATCATCACGCTATATCCATTTCGTGGTGAGCAGAGATATATTTATGGGTGTATCATCGCGCTTATATGTCGTGCCTAAAGTGACCAGTAGTGCCACTGATCGCCGTTCTTAGGGCACTTAGACATGACATTTCTATTAGTTGCCATGCGGTAGTCCTCACTATGTTTTCTTTTGCCAGTGAGCCTAAATCCGTACTTAATCTGTAAAAATTCATATGTACATGCCAGGAATAGAACTTACGAGCTATTCCGTATTCGAATTTGTGTGCGGGTAACTTTCGACAGCTCTGGCAACACCGTACGGGTTGTCAATTGAGTTTTGCTCTTGCTCGACCCATCCGCCGAGTAACGGAGTAAAAGGATACAAATATTCATTTTTCCAACATAATCCGATTCCAAAGTGTACAGGTGTGCTAGAAAGATCCTCAAAGACACCAGTTTCCTGAAGGAGAAGCAGGCCCCTGAAGAGTTGGTGAACTGGTGGTCGCGGTAAGTGAAACTTTAGGCAGCCCGTGCTACTGTTGCGGAGCTATCGAAATACCGTCCATAATTTTGTACAAGAGCATTGGCAAGAATGTCAGTAATAAACTTGAAATTATGTTAAAACTATGTATTATAGATTTTAGTGAAGGAGTAGACATGTGTACTCACTGTCGCTCTTGAAGTTCCGCTATCAAGGCTGCTCTGCGATGATATAGAAGGCGTCCGAGTGAGTCTCGCGTGCGGTAACGAAGTGGCAACCCTGCCTTCTGCGTTAAGTGGTTGCACTCGACATTGCTCCTTCGGGATAAGCATCTCCTGTAAAATGGAATATCTAAATATTTTTCTATTAAATCAATGACACTATTAATTATCCATATAACTATTTTGTATTAACACATTTGTAGATATCACCAAGGGAGATAAAGGTACCTAAATAAGTGTTAAATCTACCTACCTACCTATACCTACCTAGTCACTTTTTTAATGGTGCTGATAAACTCGCTCTGTGATTTTCATATTCAATTTTATATTTCGCAAAGTTTTCAATGAATTTAACAATTTATAAACTTTTATCATTCGAGCGGTTATGGCTTAAAATTGGTGCGAACACATATGTTTGTATCTACAATAGCCGTTCTTTTAAACTTTTAAAAACATTTTATATTTAATTATGTTTATCATCATAATTTAATTTTATTGTTCAAGTCATTTATAGGTACTTATGTATATAATATTATTATTACGTAAACTACAACTAAAACCGTATTGGATATATATTTGTTGATTTCGGCGGTAGACCAGTTTAGTTCAAATAAATGAAGAGCCAAAGACAGATGATACTTAACAAATATATTGTGCTATTAACAGAATCCTATTTATCATCCCACTTATATTTGCATTAGAATGTACCAAAGAATGCGTAATAATAAGGTTTTAGAATACATCGAGGGGTGAAAAGCTATTTGGTTTAAGCGACATTTTTTGGTGATATAGTACTATTTTTGGAATCGGTAAAAAACGCGGATTCTGAAAATATACATATTACTATATCACCAAAAAATGTTGCTCAAACCTAATAGCCTTTCACCCCTCGATATGATTATTATTTTTCTATGAAATCATGTCAGTGGCCTGATTTATAATCAAAGGTATGTAAGGTATCACGTAACCGTTGGAGGAATATGGATACCCAGACCTGGATGGCAGCGAGATGAGAGATATCTCAGGAGTTTTTATTCAGTAGACGTCTAACTCACCGGGTCTCCACCCTCACATAGCTACTCTGTCAGCCCTATGCAACAATTTCCTCCGGAATACAAAAAAGGTACCACAGAATACGTAATAAGAACAAGACTTAAAAATATATATTAGTTGTTTGTACACTAGTATATAATACTGACAACTAAAGATTCTTAGAGAAGACTGCAGGGAAAGAAGCTGGTTGAATAAAAGTTTAAATAAACATAACAATAAGCGAGTAAGCCGCTTAGCGTCGTCTCATAGTGCACTGTAGTGGCCTCGAAAGCCCTGGATGCGGTTGGAATATTCTTGGAATTTCATAGTATATTTTGCTGCTATAGTCGCCCTATTATCCACTTTTCAATTTCATAAAACGTTTAAAGTGGTAATAAAATATTCATATTTTGTTTAAAGAACTTTAATACTATAAAACATCGTGAACGTCTCTTTTCTTGCATTTATTACTATATTTAAGTGGTAGAAATATGAGGTTTATATCTATTCACAGTTCTTTATAACAATTTAACTTAAAATCAGTTACTGAATTGAAATTTTTAATTAGAATATCTAAGATATTTTTACTAGCATTTTCACAGAACAGAACTAAAAATAGGGTAGATGTGGGATTATTAAATAAATTTGATTATTATTTATAGGAAGAAATATGACACTTGATTTCATTAATAATAATAAATTATGGATCTCTTTTAATTTTCTTACAGTTAAAAGAAGTCTTCTGAGGTAACAATGAAGCAGAAGGAGGCCGCTGAAAGGGACAGGGAACGTACAAATATCCTGGACATTCGGTGGCCAAGGCATGGTCGTAGGAGAGACGCTTTCGAGCGCGACCAGTGCGACATCCTTCCGTGACACTAGCCGGCTTTAGGAAGTCTGCTGTGGCAGATGAGAGAAAGGCGGCACTCAGTGTCCCGCGCGCCGACTATGAGATAGGTTTAGAAGGGTGGGCTCTTAACACCCGTCCCAGAGATGAAACCTGAAAAGGCTGTTCGGTCTTCGGTCGTCTAGAAGAATCTAGATTCCCAGGCCAGAGTGGAGCGATTAGAAAGACACCCCGGGGATTTAAATCAATAAGAGTTTGACACACAGCTGCTTTGTTGGTCCTATACGGAAAAAAGGAAAGGACAAAATAGGCCAAAGAAGCAATATTATTTAAACTCTTTATAAATTATATGCTCACGTTTATTATATTCACAGAAAGATACCATACTCGGAATATAAACTACCTTATAACTCAGTAGAATCGTCCCTTAGCTTGGGTTTCAGTAGTTTTATAGGCATCTCAAGACAATAAAGGTCTACGAACGGCCGATATCAAGTTTCACGGAGTCACGAAACACTAAAGGCAAATCATAAAAATACAATATAACTCTGTTATATGTTAATATACTCTGTGGACGTTTTGAACGACATAAAATATTATTTCGATTCTTCCGAAAAAATTTGACTTGCTTTAATTGAGCTTGCAAAAAAGATAAGGATGAGGGATGACGGAAGACCACAAAACTACATAAATATGCTCTATTTCTTAGGTTAAAATCCGAAAACAACAAATCTTATATATAATAGTAATCAAGAATTTAAAAAAGGTAACAAAAATAATATAGTATTATATATAAAACCGAATATAAGTAAACTTATTACCAAAACAAAAACTGAAAAGAAATAAGTACAACAATGTGGGGAATTAAAAGAAACGTGACTATTGTATTTTTTTTTTCTACCAGAAATTTATGTCAGACTACAAGAGCAACAAAAAAGGCAGAAAACTAGGAAAGCATAGTAAAATACTGTCGTAAAAACGTACACTGGGACTTCCATGGGACTTGTCATCTCCGAAGCTATCTGTAGAGTTGTGGCTTTGTCCGCTACTTGCGCTCGAAGTTCTTTCCCTGGCTGCCCTTGCCCAAGATTCGAGCCTTTTATGTGCCGCCCAGACTCCGGGAGGGCCGAGTCCACTCATCGTGTCTACAGTCTTTACATTACTTCGTTAACAGCACAGATTCAATCGAATTTGCCGTCTTATTCGCTTTACACATTCATTCAAAAGTTCGAAGGTCTGTGCTATTCTTATGCAATAATTCGATGTTTATAACGTGAAATAGTACAATATAATACTGATGATGATAATGATGTCCTAGCCGCATTCGGCCACGGCGACTGTTTCAACACCGATTAAGAAAATCGAGGTCCAGCTTTAGGAAACAGTCAATAGCGCAGGAGATATTTAAGTGCATAACTGGACGCGCTGCCAGAAAAGCACTCTCTCGTCCGTACTCCCTCAGGCTCGATGGAATGGAGAACCAGTACGATCGGGAGGGAGCAGGATGCAGATTTGGTCGAGTTTTCCTTTTCTGAACACCTGGTTGAATTGCGTTGTTAAAGAGATACCTTAGTCGCCTTTTACGACGCCTCAGCAAGAAGAGGGGGGTGCTATTCTATTCTGGCGGCAGCCACTACGGCTAAACACATACACACACACACACACACTATACTACTATACACTATAAAAGTAAACAGCTAAATAATACAGAAAGAGTTTAAGTATGAGTTTTTTTTAGCAGGACAAAATGATTTTGTCTGGGAAACAGGAGCACTTAAGATGCTCCGCCAACGAGTTATGAGTTGGGTAGTAACGCAAGGGCACGTCTGTGGTTGCGGACTACGACTTGAAAAGCCAGCCAACTAGAACCTAAGTTGATCTACTAGTATTTCGGAAGCGACTACCCCGAGAAAAAACACTGAAAGGAGCTAAAAGCTACATCAGAATGGAACTGCTTCGTGTAAACGCACCGGATAGCGACAGTTAACTGAAATGTCAATTTTCGCCGGTACTCGTGAAACCGATGCCGTGGTATGAATCTAGTGCATGTATGTATACTACTCTTTTTCGGAGGTGCAGATGTGGGGTGTAGCAACTTAGCCCGTAGTAATTGGATCATCGGGATCAAACAGGACATGACGCTTGCGTCATTTTGCGTGCACAAATCCGGTGGACGCTGTATATTGACACAGGTGTCTTGCTAGTTGATACGGACGATGCGGCGCCTTTACAAAGTAACGACGAGATGTTGTACGCATGAAATTGGTCTAGTCTAGTCCTTGTCTAGTTCGAGGTCGTCATGTAGATCTACGTTATACAAAAGGGCAACTACTGCATTGCGCAAGAATTTTTTTAATCACCTGAAACAGGTGAAGAAAAAGTTTGGAGTAGGTGAATACTACGCTGGCGTAGATTATCACCGGTATGATAACGGTTTTATAAACTGTCAATATATTCTTAAGCGACATTTTACTACTTTTGCACACTAAAGGGTGTAATAAACCGACAGTAAAGGATGCTGTATCGCGTACGACCTTGGCATGAGAATTAAAATACAATCTCTTATCAAGAATGACTCCTAGGTAATAGACCTTATCAACCAAAATGATCGTTCTGTCGAAAAGTGTTAAATTGACAGTGAGGTTGTGGTGATTATTCGAGTACTTTTTATAGTATTGCTACACTTTTCTCGAGGTTGAGCTCTATCCTCCATATGCGGAACCACTCACTGATTTCAGTAGATACAACCTGTAGTACTTGAGACTTTATATTTCAGTTAGAGGTGTAAAATGCGTTGTCATCCGAAAAAGAGTTAACTCTACGCCCGGAGTTTTGAAATATCATTTGTATAGAGTCTAAACAGAAGCGGTCGAGTATTGAGCCTTGTGGCATTGCTTTTCGAATCGGACGTAGAGTAAGAGTAAAAGGCTCATTAAAGATAATTTAATTCAAAACTATGGTCTCAAAACTTACTTTAATTATAATTTAAAGATCAGTTGAAGAAAAAGATTCTCTATAGGACATACGTTGTACGTGAAGGTTGCTAAATTAGATCATGTTATTAAACATTCTCTATGATTAATACTGCTTGTAACTAAATGGTAAAAAAATTACAATTTAGATTAATCTTGAAATTCTATCAATGCTATTCTAATGTGAGCTAAGTGCGTTGAAAAACTATTAGTGTATCTTGTATTCGATGGTCGTTTTACTAAAATTATAGTCATTGATAATGGTGAGAAGGATTATATTTTAGGCACTAAAGGTATTTTGAATCTGAATGTGTAAATAGGCTATAGAATACAAGATATTTTGGGTCTGATTGCCATACGGAATAAATATTTATATGGTTTGCAAGTTGTTGTTTCGAGTCTTGACGTTTGTGGATATGGAATTTGTCTTTAAATACATAACAATGCATCAAAGGAATGCATTATACATTACAGGTAAGGTTTAAAATAAATAAATACCACGAATGATTGGGTAACAAACGACAGAATACAGCTGTGGAGTCACAGACCGAACTTGTTCTGCGTGGGCGCCTTAGCAGTCGAGTACTACGTATTACGTACTACGATATAGACATGTGGGTGTTTGTTTACACTGCTTGTATTTTGATAATGATGACTGTATTATTCCGCAGGTACACGAAAAATCTATAACACGCGACCCAGTTACGATCAAGTCCAAATATGACGTATAAAATCGAGAGGATTTAAATTGACGAATCCACTGGCTTTTAGAAAATATCTTTTACTGCTACCGACACAGAAAATATTTTACAACGGTTTATAAATTGTATATTTCACGGAAGTAAATCAAGGTTCGTTTGTCATTAAGGACGGTATCAGATATTTAATATCCCAGTCGATTTAGTATATAAATTCACCAATGAAATATCTAAACTTAGCATTTTGATTTAAAGTAACTTTGTTTCGAATGAAATTAGTACTTAATTATTATGATTTATAATGTAGGAATTGCGTTATAAATACTTTTTTTTTTTTTTACTTTAGTTGATACCATAATTTACCACCCAAAACCATAATATTATTTACAAGAAATCAAACCGAAAACTACGTCCTAAAATGTCTATAATGTTATATGTTTTCCGTATTTATATTGTATCTGCGAGTAATTTATTTACGTCTTTCATAAGTGCCCTCAAACCCAATCAATAATCATTCTAGTGCCGTCTTTCAAAGTAAAGGAAAGTAATTAAAACACTGCCTGATCGAATCATTAGATTAACTGGGTTAGTTCCTCGGATAAAATTAAAACTGGGTGAAAGTAAAAGGAACGCTTGCAGATGTCTTCGGAGAGCATCATAAATCCAATTATGTCATGACGGCATTTTAATTACGCAGAGCACTATGTTCGCATCTATAGGTACTTTTATATCTTTATATCACACCTATAGCTTATTCTAGTAGGCAGAAATAATGAAACTCTAGCAAAACATCACTCCTCTTTTTAATAATAATTGTGGCGTCTAATTTCAAAACCCGCTAAAACGATTTTTCGTACAAAATTACTTAATAGCCCTGATAGTAATTTGAAATGTTTTTATCAAATCAAATATTAAATATGATTTTTTTCTTTTTTGCTTTTTCTCTCTAGAATAATAATTTAAATACCTTATAAGAATGTGATTGTTAAGTCAAAGATTAATTATAAGTTTTTATAAATTTATGGGATTTGAAATAAATATGTTATAGTGTGTTTTTAAAATTAGACTTCTCAATTAATCTCCTTGTGAATTCTCGATGTCTGTGAATACTTTTAACATTAATCTCCATATAAGGATACTATTAGAAAATAATAGAATATACGAATATCCTTTAAATAATGAGTAGTAATTACAAAAAACCGACAATTGTCGATGAAGCATTGTCCTTTCTAAAGCTCATTGAAATCAAAAAGTGTTTCGAATCTATCAAATTTGGCAAAAATATTGGGAAAATTAAACAGCTTACTTCAACAGCCAACATAAACATAAGCGTTAATAATGTATATATCATTTTGGTACATATTCTAAGCGTGATGCCACCTTGGTAGAGATTTCGCTCAGTATAGAAAATATTATATAAATTTTGCATATAATATAATTAGAGAGAGCTCGTACGAACACAGTCTGCTCTAACAACCCTCACGTAGATTTAATATGCTCTATCTATGGAAGCTATGGTGCTTCTTACAGATTGTTTTTAGACTAATTTACCTGTTACTATACTGTTCACATCGATTCAATTTTATAGTAACAATATAGCGCCACTCTATATTCTTTTCGGGGTAATCAAAATCTACTTCTAATATATTAATTTTAATATAGTTTTAACTAGGCCACTATTAGAAATATCTTGTCAATAAGATGACATTAAATATAAATACGTTAAATTGTCTAAATTTAAACTTTATACATACTTCCAACAATTACTGCCAGATATTAAAAATCTAATAACTCCAGTAAATAAGTTTATATTGATGTTTATTTCAGTGTTATATAAAGCATTCATTTTCTACATTAATCTATGATGTTACATCTAAAAGTGCTATAATTCATATCCCATATAGCTTTGCAGGGGAGTTTGTGCAGCGAAACTTAAAATATGTAAATTTTCATTAATAATTTAAGTCTTGACTGGCGCTACAAGTCCCGAATGTTTCTATAAGCATAACAAGTATATCACTACACAAACTACGTATCTCACACGCCAAGTAGACATCAAATTAGAGTTGTTGTAAATAAAATTGATACTACACACAGACTAGAAAGTGCTTATACAAATAATCGTAAAGTTGACAAAATTGCTGAACTGATATTTAGTTAATATGATGAAGTATAAGGTGATGAAGACAGACTTGTATTATAAACACGTATATTGTGGGTGTTTTATGATACAATTTTCACTGATATCACTGGTCTTACTAAGGGCGGGCGGTGTGCCCAAAAGCTCGCGCAAACTGCCGTAGCCCGGGCGCGCAATGTTGCTAGAGAATCTCAGAACGTTACCCCTTCGTAGCGTAGTTTCGAACGTATCCACTCGTGTAATCACACTTCGGGTCACCGCTAATATATCTGAGATTCAGTATAATTACCCATCATTATCTGTACGGCGGAATCCGTTTCCATTATTTAGATACTTACAAAGCTTCGCTGGTGAACTAAATATTGCAGTGAATAATGGAATAAAACGAATGGGAATGTATAAAAAAAATGTTTTTCAAAACACAAATTATAATTAGCGTATTTTCTATGTATTTATCATTACGCGGAATTCCTATTAGGGTAGGCAGAAATAATGGATCATCACTTCTATCTTTTAAAAAAAAAAAAATTCGCCCCTTAAAATTTTATTAAACACTAGCTGACCCGGCGAACTTCGTACCGCATAAAAGTAGATTCTTTAAAAAAAAAAATTTAATACTTATTCTGCTATTCGAGACACCGGGTCAGCTAGTAAGATAATAAAAGCCATACTGGAAACTGTAGTCGCAACTCGAATGGTACATCAGTCGGAATCATTGGGATACGGGGTATCAAAACGTCTTCTCCTTTAATGTTATATATACAAAAATTGACAAATATTGACATTAATATTTATACGTCACTCAATTGTTTTGCCTTCCCGGAACCCGTCCACTAACACTTGAACTTTATGGTATAGTATTAAAGTATTACTTTTAAGTATTATTACGAATATTTTGTATGAGAATATAGAAATCAGTTGTTTTTAGACTTTTTCAGGCAATTAAAAAAAAATCTGTCCGTAATAACCTTCCTCAGACTTAATCAAATACAGCAAAAAAGAAATCAGCCAAATCGGTTCAGCCGTTCTCGAGTTTCGCGCTTATCAACACATTTAGCGATTCATTTTTATATTATAGACTAGCTGTCCCGGCAAACCTTGTTCTGCCCTATTTCTCTAAAACAAAGTCACATTGTTTTTTTAATGTTAATAGCTTCCCGTCGGCTGTTTTTTGAAAATTGTTTGAAGCAACCTGGCCTTAATGCTATATGTATAATAATTGACAAATATTGACATTAATATTTATACGTCACTCCATTGTTTTGCCTTCCCGGAACCCGTCCACTAACATTTAAACTTTATGGTGTGGTGTTAAAGTTCAAAATGACTTATAACGAATTTTTTGTATGAGAATATAGAAAAGTGGTGTTTTTAGACTTTTCCAGACAATTTTTTTAATTTTTCTCTCCGTAATAACCTTCCCCAGACTTCAACAAACACAACAAAAAAAAAATCAGCCAAATCAGTTCAGCCGTTCTCGAGTTTCGCGCTTATCAAGACATTTAGCGATTCATTTTTATATATAAGATTTTATATAATTACTCTCGCATCACCGTTAAAAATTTTTTAAAGTGCATGAATAATTCTTGAACAGCTAAGCCTTTACTTTGACTCACAATATATTACTTATTTATCGTATTCACTATTTCTTTATTTTAAAATATTTTATTTAGTCAATTATAAAGCTTTACCTAAGTGTTTAAGTTTATCTTAATCTTAAAACTCTAGGTCGGTACCACCGGGACTAGCAAAAATTTTCGTTATTTCAAGAAAGAACGATATCAAAATAAATGTTTGTAAAGAAGAGATTCTTTTGGGTATTTTATATTAAATCAAAGTTGTTGTATTACTTCTTTCTATTGAACAAAATGTAATTAATAATACTAGATACCACTTTATACGAAACTACATTCAGGCTGAGATTTATAGATGCCACTTTAAGTTTATTTAGACTTTATTAAGATATTACTAAATGAATGTCAAAGAATTTGGTAAGTCAACGATTTTGTTAACAGGGATTTGGCTCTGCGAATATTATGCCTATGCTCAAGTTGTTATGATATATTAAGTTTTTTGTCAAAACAAATTAATTTTTTAAGAACTTTGCTAAGCAATGTTGAAACTGCATCTACAAAGCCTTGGAGCTACAAACTGCTGCTAGACTCGAAAATACTTTTATCAATCGAAATAAAATAGTCTCACGAGCCTATTAGATTCGCTCGTATTCCATATTCGATTTTTTCGATGTGGGTTTTATCACAATGTTTTCCTTCACAGGTGAGCATGTGGTGCTTGAATTCGTAAGTTATCTGAAAAAACCCAGATGTACGTGATGGGATACGACATACTTACGACTTTTCATGTCCATGCGGGACACTACATATAATATATATACACTATAATAAAACGTGGGTGTAAGGCTATTTGGTGTAAGTGACATTTTTTCGTGATATAGCAATATATATTTTTGGAATCGGTAAGAAACGCTGATTCAGAATATATATATTACTATATCACCAAAAAATGTCACTTAAGCCAAATAGCCTTTCACCCCTCGATATAATATTATGTTTATCATATGGATCACCAGTAAACGACTTTTCTTTGAATTAAAGTAATTTTTTAAATTTCGTTTTACTATTCTAATGTTACAACCAAAAAGGTACTTAATCTTCGATATTTTGTATGACAGGTCAATTTTTTAGTGATAGTAAACTAATAGACTCTGCTCTTTCCATATAGTCGTGACGAATATCACGGAGAAGTGAAAACTACTTTAGAATGTAGAAAGAGAATACTATTCTTACAAGGTTGTGAGAAATTTGCTGCATTCTCGCAAGGAAAAGACACATTTATACTGGCATCTACGCATCTACCGGAGTGTCTCTCAGTTCTCTTATTTGCTTTTATTGTTCTTATATTATTAAATCATATATGTAGTAATAAGGGGATGTGTAAAAATCAAAAGAAGTTATTTCTTGTCCCATTCATCTACACGCAGAGATGGGCAAAATGTAATCTGATTAATGATTAACGATTTCAAAATATAGTCAATTTAATCTTATTGCTCTGTACTCATGATTAAATCCCATTAAAACATTAAGGAGACATAAATGTGTATGCGATTGAGGATTCCGTAGTGTTTAAAACATGCAAACAAGCAAAATGCTGTTATATTAATGACTAGCTGTCCCGGTAGACCTTGTTCTGCCCTATTTCTCTAAAACAAAACTTATTGGCCTGTCGGCTGTTTTTTGAAAATTGTTTGAAGGAACCTGGCCTTAATGTTATATGTATAAAAATTGACATTAATATTTATACGTCACTCAATTGTTTTGCCTTCCCGGAACCCGTCCACTAATACTTGAACTTTACAGTGTGGTATTAAAGTTCAAAATGACTTATAACGAATGTTTTGTATGAGAATACAGAAAAGTGTTATTTTTAGACAGTTGCAGGGAGTTTTTAAAATTTTGCTCTCCGTAATAACCTTCCTCAGACTTCATCAAACACAACTAAAAAAAAATCAGCCAAATCGGTTCTGCCGTTCTCGAGTTTCACGCTTATCAAGACATTTTGCGTTTCATTTTTATATTATAGAAGATGAAAACACAAAACATAATCTCAATCGTTTTTCGTTAATCTCATTACATTTTGCCCATCTATGTCTACACGCCTACCAGCACTCTACTGAGATAATCGTCTTGGCTCAAAACTTAACTCCGCTGATTGGGAAAATAAAGAAATACGATAGCAACCCAAGGGCGACGGCGCATTTTGGGCGCGTTTCTTTTTCCAGGCGTGTGCAACAGGTAAGGAAGGTCACGGGGACGTCTTAGAAACTACATGTCGTATTTTTTTAAACTTAATTTTAATGAAATTGAAGTTATTAAAATAGGTTAAAAAATATTTAAAATAAGCAGGAAAAACCATTTTCACAGTTCTGATTTATATAGGCTCTTCTATCCAGTGACGTGCATGGGTATTTGGATAGGGTAGGTAGAATTCACGTAATTAATTTAAATATTATGATAATAAATATTATATTGATTTCATAGGAAAGATAAATGACTTGAATATAGAATAGATATGATTATAAATGGTTCATTTTTTTGTTTAACTTTGAGCGATGTATTCCAGACTTATTTATCAAAAGGGCATGCAATGATTTCATGCATCTATGGAATGAACGCTACTGCTTCTATTTATACAATACTACAATATCCTATACTATTATACAATAATGTACATGTTTGTTTTTGGTTGTAATAAAGTTATATTCTGTTGTAATTATTTATTTATACTTAAACAATTTTAATATCTTTCAATTAAAAATAATATCCAATAAAATCTTGAATACCCCTTTTGAAATTCTTTCTTAGTAAAAATCGAAAAAAACACTAAGCAAACAAAAGCTTTACGTTTATTTCCCTTATAAAGACATTAATCTTCTAAATTATGGATTTATATTGCTATTGTAGGTCAGTTTACGAAGTCCTTGATATAAAGCCTTTAATTAAATTTGGCATAAAATAGTGGCTCAAAGTCTTGGACACAATGCGAGTTGTTTGGACTCAAGGCTGAATCGACCGAGACCAAATTTTTAATTATTAAAACGTATACAGACTTTAATACAATATCAAAACTTGCGGGTACCGTAAGCGCTTATGTATATTTTATAGGATAATAAAAACTTAGGGTCGATTATAAAGTTCCAAGGTTTGTTGGGACTGTTTTTTTAATGTAGCCTCTTTGTAAGTTTACAAATACTTTTTAGGTTCATATTTTCGCTGAATTTTAATACTTTTGCTAGAAAACATGTTAGCTATTAAATCTGCAAAATTCCTTGAGTAATGCTGCTATTACATATTAAGTATAAAATTACAAGGAAACTAATTAAAACAAAATTAACAATAAAAATTTACAGTTAACCCACATCTCTTTCAGGTTGTGCAGAAATACAGTAGTGTTGACCAGAGATGGGCAAAATGTAATCTGATTAATAATTAGAAAATGTCGTCGTAATTTTAATTTTTTTTGCTCTGTGATCATGATTAAATCAATTTAGAACATTAAAAAATCATAAATATGTATGCAATCTGGGATTTTGTAGTGTTTAAAACATAGATGAGCAAAATGCAGTCATATCAATGGTAAAAAACATAAAATATAATCGTAATAATTTTTATTGATCTGGTTACATTTTCCCCATCTATGTATGAAAGGATGATTAATAGCGTTCGCCCAACAAAAACCTTTTCATCACGTCACCGAAATAGACCCACTTTAGTCCAGTGTTGGATAGTGAGGCCTATACCTCACCTAATAAGTACCATTCAACACAAGATTTGGCTTTTCCTATTCATCTATGGCCAGCTGAAGCAGCCGTATTTTGTTAATAATGATAAACATCGAGAACAATATAACTGATAAACATTGAACCAACTATTTATAATCTATTTAAAATCCAACGAGGCGAGAAATTGCGTCGTCAACCTTTCTAATCAAAACTTTAGAACTAGACAAAGAACTGAACGAAAATGATTAAATACATAATAATAATATCGCTTAAAATCTAAAACTTCGCATTGAAACTGTTTTACTGGAATTAGGTAAGTTATTTTAACAATCCATTTATAAGTTTACAAACAAATTACAATTTTAATCCATATTTAATATCTCCAGCATGACTTTTTAAAAACAATACTTTTGTCATTTCATTTATTATATTTATACAATATTAGGAATAATGGTATTATAATTTCCTTTAAAGAAAAAGTTGATCTACTCTTCAATTTTCTTGTATGTCGTGGGTGTGGTTACAAACACAATTTCTACATACGCAAATACCCAGTCTGAGTGCAAATTCAATGACCTTTTAAATATTTGTATCATGTTCTGCGTTTATGGATCATAATATACTTTTTAAATCATTTATGTAATATAATTACAAAACAATTGTGTAGTATTTTTCTATAACATACAATACATTCAAAATAAAAGCGGCAGCATGAACAATAGTGAGGAGAATATACCAGACTAACAATGGCTCGGAAATGACAAGCTGCTACCGGAAGGCGCAATTGAATCCGACAGACTACGTCGCTGGGTAAATCGGAGTTCCGGTCGAGTGAAACACTATCAATTGTAAATAATTTTGATCGATTCGCGGCAAACAAGGCTGACGTAGTAGTAAATAACTGAGAACTTGACTCCCGCGAGCCTGTCGGTCTTGATTATATTTACTAAAGAAATTATTTACGTTTCTCCGTCAAACTGAAAGGCGCTGGGGTTATTTAATAAATATCGATGTGGACAAACTATAGATTATATTCTTCATCTTCATCATCATTCTCTACATCGCCATAATTTGCAGCCTGATTCTACCTACTGCTAGGTATATATTACATATATGTATATGTATGTATGTATGTATATATGTGTGTAAGGTATCTCTTTAACAACGCAATTCAACCAGGTGTTCAGAGAAGGAAAACTCGACCAAACCTGCATTCTACTCCCTGCCGATCGTACTGGTTCTCCATTCCATCGGGCCTGAGGGAGTACGGACGAGAGAGTGCTTTTCTAGCAGCGCGTCCAGTTATCCACTTAAATATCTCCTGCGCAATTGACTGTTTCCGAAAACTGGACCTCGATTTTCTTAATCGGTGTTGAAACAGTCGCCGTGGCCGAATGCTGCTAGGACATCATCATCATCATCATCATCATCATCATCATCATCATCATATGTATATATTCTCCATCATGGTACGCCATACTTCCACTAATATTTATCTGCTTACTTCAAAAATAATATAGTATGACCGGTGGTCGTGGGTGTGGTTATAGTAAGATACGAATTTGGCGTTTTACAGTTTATTTGCACTTTAAGGCACACCGAACTGCGACGTACACGCACGTACTCCCGCCTTGGGTCTCGGTAGTCGACTGACTTCTAAGCGTCCCGTGCGCGCGCGCATTCTCCTACCCCGCACGTCTCGTAACACCCTAACGACCCTTAGGGCGACAAGAGCGTATCGGGTTACGCCTACATGCTATAATAGTATGATATATAATTATTATATTATGTCTTCATCTTCGATCCCGCTTCAAGATGACCTGGTTATGGCCCGCACTCCTGAACACATCGTCTTCCCATCTAGTATCCGAACGTCCCACGCTTCGTTTTATAAATTTGAGCCACTACACCCTGATTTCAAAGCTCCGTCTATCAACACCTCGTCTAGGCAGATCTACTGCCAGTTCCACTTTAGAGGCGTTCCGATCCAATATCTGGTACCGTGGATCTTAGCACTACGAGTATATCAGATTTCAAAGGCACACGATCTTGTAATTTAATTCCGAACAATGTAGACCGCGTTGCTCTCTGTAGCACTTATATTCGGTGTTCGGCTATTTCGGTGATAAACGTGAGGACGTGCAAACAAAATTTAACTTAAGATCCCAAAATAAGCGCAACCTCCCATATTCGAAGCTAAACAGGTATTGTGGTAGTTCCTACGAAATGGCAATAAAGAGAAACAAATTGAAGCAGATGCTTATTGACAAATGTTATTAAACAGTAGATGACTATCTAAAATATAAACTATAAATGATATTACACGCATGAATATAAATAAAAAATATATAAAACAGGGGTATGGTGTCCTACGAATATTGAAGCCCTCTTGCCTACATTGATTCCATGACCAACAGGGTCCATAGTTGTTACTAAAAAAAAACCTATGTTTATACACTGTGGAGTGCAATAAATTATTTAATTTGATTTGGTGATACTCCAAGTTTCCACATAATAGGTCATAGCAGGCAGAACATACTGGTGAGATATCTAATTAACTCTTATGAATATCTGGTATTTTATTATGTTGACCCGCAACATGAAAACTAGAATTATAAAGCTTTAACTTGCTATTTTTACAATTGCTGTACGACGATTTTGAGTGAGTGATTGATTTAGCGCTTTGAGAACGACAATAAGCTGCGCTGCTGGTTACGTTGGGCACGATATATAAGCGCAAAGTGTATTGAGTGCCTAATTTATCGCTGCTTACCCAAAAGGGAGATCAAGTGGCGCTATATTATTATTATCATTTCCTATATTCAAACTATAACAATATTTTTACTTTTTAAAATATATTAAATACACATAAAAAAAATAACATATACATTTTTAAATATAAAAACACGTAGACCTGCTAGGGCGACGCATAAGGCCCAAAACCGCTGGTAATTAGGAGATCAGTGTGAAAAACGTGCGAATAATTCGTGCAGTATTAAGTAGTACTGCCTTCTATATCTGGCCCTTGATCTAACAACCAAGCAAGAGCCTCTTAAGATGGTAATCGAGTTTTTTTGCGATCAGCCCATTAGTCGATACGACACTATCGGGACAAAAATCGTTGAATCCACAACCCACATGCTGGTAAACTTGTGTGCCAGGTTTTTATTATTATTAACGTTTTTATAAGGAAATACAGTTTATTGAAAATTACTTAATTTTTTTTTTTTTATCCTTTATTTTATAAAGGTAATGTATAAGATAGGAAGTAATGTAGCTCAAAACTAGCTTCGGTTTATGGAGTTTCATGATAAATCCTTGTTCATCCTTAGGACCTTCACTCGCGATATATTGATGCTATTATGACGACGACTTCTGTCATAAAATTTCTATTCTTGTTGAAGACAGTTACCCTTCACTTAAAATCTGATACCATTAAGTCAATGTTATTAATACCGTATAAAAAACGACTTTGTGTTAACATGACTATTCACATTACAATATCTATCAATAAACCAATCATAAATAATTCCATGTGAGTGAAATTGATCAAATACACGCACGTATTGGGAACAACAAATCCACAATTGTTTCAGTAGGTGCTGAATTTTTTACTATCCACTATAAGGGCAAGGCCGAACCTATGTATTGACGAAATCATATGACATAACACTGCAGAGTACGGTCAAATATCACACTGTGTATCACACTATTAACCCTTTAAAGTCCACGGGACGGATTTTCAAGCTTCGAGTTTGAGCTGATACCATGCCGTGAATTGGAACGAGATATGAGAACCATTGTGTCCTATGTTTTCGAGGATGCTTTTTCAAATGGTCATAGTTAAAAAGCTAGCCGCTAAAAAGTGTCAAACTATGGAAAATTAGAAAAAAAAGAAAAAAAACCAGAGATTTTGAAAAACCATTTTTTTGTTTATCATTCTTCGTTCTCTATACATTTTTTACATTTCTAAAATTGAATTAGAAGGCGTCCATGGTACCTAAACTATCAATAAAAATTGCTACACTAAAAAATATGTTCTTAAATAAAGAATTAGGAGCTTTCAACATCTCTCTCGCATCTTTATCTCTCGCAAATTCACGCGTTCTAATCCCATGATTTTAATTTGATTAAACCGTTTGTGTTGTTCTTGTGACAAGAAATATTACAGAGTTAAAGATAAAACTAGAACAAAATGAGCATTAATGAATGTAGAAACAACATAAAAAAAATTCTTTCACTTTTTTACGGGAGTTATGTACTAGATTATCCTTTTTTTTAACACAGGCTCGACAAAGTGACTACAGGGCACCTGATGGTAAGCGTAGTTTAGTTCAAAAACGAAAGCGACCATCGAATGTTGATAGTCTCCGTCGTCATGTCGGCACACAAATACCACGACGTAACTGGATATACATACACAAGCTGATTCCGAAACTTTACACTTGTGTATTGTGGTCATAACCCAGTTGGGACAATCGCCCTACCAGTGCCGTGCATCCCATATAAAGCATATAAAACACATATATATATATATATATATATATATATATATATATATATATATATATATATATATATATACATTCTTAAAATTTAGTCTAATTTGGATTCTCAGACTGCTATTTTGGTAAACACCAGTTTTTAAGTCAATATATTAATTAAATGTGTAATTTAATTAGATAATGCTTTTTATGCTTTGTATGGGATGCACGCCACTTCGCCCTACCACCGTATACATGTATATATATAGATGTTTTACGTATTTCTTTATTCCATGTACTTAGCATTAGGTGCGATGTAGTCACTTTATCGAGGTATAAAAAATCATTGGAAAGTAAGTAAGTATAAGGAACGTTTTTTTCCGTACTCTGATCATTCTAGGAATTCAAGTTACCAGGAGAGCAGAAACACAAAGAGTTTGATCGTTTCGTTGCGTTGTATTTAGGTATTTGCCTGTTGAACGCGGCAACAAGTGCTGCATCGATCAGAGTGACGCAAGTAGTCCTCACCCCCCGCGCGCCCCTTTCTTCTAAACCCCGCCCCGCCCTGACGAGCCCCAAAACTGACTTACTACGGTATTAATTTTTTAATCATCATACCTTGATATATCGATTAGGACCAAAAAAAGAACTGATTATGAAGTTTATAAAAAGCAATAAATATCAGTGATATTTTTTTCATAATTCAGTAATTTCAAAACGTAAATACCTGGAGGAAACCTGCGTAGTAACTAATAAAAAAGCTATGCGTAACCCTATACTCTGATAACAGAGATCAGCTGCCCTACCTATCACATTGAGCACGTCATATAAGCGTAATGTTGATACAGCTGTTAATGTAACTCTTTCCACTCCGAGTGGAATTTATTTATTTATAAGTACACTTACACAGTCTACATTAACACATAAAACTATATAAGACATGAACAGGATACATTACAAATGCGACTATATTTAAAAGTGTAGACTACATGCACAGAAGAAAAGAAAAATAAAAATCCGAGTAACACAAAAAGAAATATTCTAATCTAGTTTGCAAAAAGAAATAAAAACAAAAAAGCAAAAAAAAAAAACAATAATCTATTCAACAATCTTCTCGAATAACATTCTTTTTTTAATTTATAAATACTTTCGTTAAATATGTCAAGAGTTATTGATCTCGACATATACATAATCGTATGATTTTGTCATTCTGCATAGGGGTGAATTTTGACCTATATTGGTTGAATAACTTGGAATTTAGCGTGATAGTAAGATAGGTAGCATGATGATATACTCGTATTATTATAAACTAATTTGAGAAGTAAATCTTGTAAAACTCGAGTTTATGTTCTAAATGATCATATTAGCTGTGTCAGGTCTTGTTCTAGCGATTTTTTTTCAACTTTATTTGTATTTATAGAATAGATTGAATATAATTTTTATAAACCGCTGTCACTTTTGCACAGATGTTAAAATTGATTGATATTTATTCAAGCGTTTTTGTAAGCAACCATGGAAGCAAGCTTACTTTTAAAACATCATAGTAGGAAATATTAGAGTAAAATTGAAGTTATTCTTTCAAAGTTTACGCTCCCGTACGTTCACGTATTTGTATATTTACTTTTTCCATGTATGAGTAATAATTATGAATATTAATTAAATGACAATAATAAAGAATTAATCTTAACTTTGTAATTATTTTGTAGAAATTGCTCCGAGTAACACAAATTGTAGGTTTACTAAAAATAATTTTATTATCAAAAGGCTGTTCTGAAATTAGATTTTCTTTAATTAGTTTTAGGGTGTGTCGTGTGAAATTTTGTCCCCGAGGTACCGTGAGTGACGCAACCACCGGCCATGCTGTGCGAATAACTTTATGTGGTTCCAATAAAACCTTTGTAGACACTTTAATATTGACGGAATTTATGTGGCTTTGTGGTAGCCCAGTTCGACCATTTGGTCAAACGCTGGAAATATACCTAGTCGATTCACGCTCCTTAAGGACTATGGTCGTATACCCAAACAGGCTCTAGACTGGAGTGTCCAGGGTACCAGAAAACGTGGCTATGTCAGACATATTTAGAGGTGCACGGTTCTGGCGGAGCGGAGGGTCATTGGTAGGTTGTAAAGCTAGCTGAAATGCGAAGAGTGGTCGGATAGTAATGGAGATATATTGTTAAATATCAAATAGCAAAGGGTGTCATCCTTTGCCGCAGGCGGGAGCTATAGGCAAGTTAGTATGTCGACGAAGTATCAACAGCACCAATATGCCCCATACGAATCTATATAAACTAGTAATATTACTGCTGCCTTACTGCCTAATAATATATCATCACGCTATATACTTTTCAGGAAGAGCAGAGAAACATTAGTGGCTGTAATCAATTTGCACTTAAATGTCGTGCCTAATGACCATTAACGCAGCTGATCGCCTTTCTCGGGGAGATTACACATGACATTTCTATTAGATGCCATCCGGCTTTCCTCACGAGGTCTTCCTTCACCGGGGAGCATGTGGTGCCTAAATTCGTTCTTAATCTATAGAACTCCAGAGGTATGTGCTGGGATACGAACTTACGACCCCTATCTAATTTCCTACAAGCTACAACTATGCATATAAAAAAAACAATGTCCGCACTAGAAATTACTCCTGTGTCGTGTTTTTAAAAACACTGATTTCATAAGCACATAATGACAGATACAGAAAAAAAGAACTATCGGGCACATAATTATAAAATAAAACAAACCATATACGGCAAAAGTAAAGACACAAATATGTACTTAAAATAGAACAGTGAAATTTTAACGAGCTCTAGCGAGTTGACGCTTGATGACCTCCTGGTTGTAATTACATTATAACGGCTCTGTTTTGTACTTGTATCAAGAAATACTATAGAGTGAAAGATAAAACACGATAGAACAATATTAATATTTATATATAAGCTCACAAAAATAGGAAATATTTTGGTTCACTACTTTGCGCGCGTTTTGTATGAAATTATGCTTCCATTTTTTTTTATCCTAACTGCATAGTAAGCACACAACGTCCTATGGTAAGCCGGGAGTAGTCCAAAGAACGACTACAACTGTCATCAGTAAAGAAAAACAATCAATAGTCGCAGTAATGATGCCGGCTTGCACAAAGATCTCTTTACGCTGCGTTTAAAGGATCCAATATTATAGGACGGTGGAAAAACGCCCACCAAAAGACCATTCCTCAGTTCAATGAGTCGCCAGAAGAAAGATTTAAAGAACTTCTTAGTCCTGGCCGGTTTTTTCTTAATTTCTTGCTGGAGGCAACACAAATACTTGTTTCGGTTAACCCTTTCGCAACGGCAGGCCTCGCTGCCAAGTATTTCGTATAAAACGGAGCTCCGTGCTGAAAGTGCGCACATCAAACGCGCGCAATCTGCAGCATTCAGGGCCAAAATTAGGCTCACATTGATTTTAATTAGTAGTTAGTAGAAAAATAATACGGAGGAATAAAATAATAAAATAAAGTCACCCAGCATGTACAGACAGCGGTTTTTAGCTGATGACTATCACCGTTAGAAGCGAAAAAGTTAAGAATCGACTTGCCAGGCAGTAAACTTGAAGGACTCTGATGCCCGGATGAGAGGGAGGCGGTGTATAGTGTCGGGCGCGCCGCCCGTGAGAAAGTTTGGAGGTGTAGAGTCTTTACATCCACCCCTCCCAGAGATGAAGCCTAAACAAGCTGTTCGCTCCCCGGGCGTCTGGAAGAATTTGGATCCCCTGGCCCCGGTTGGAGTGATTGAAAGAACAACCCAAGGGTTCTTAGTCAGTAGTAGTCTGACACACCGGGATCACTGGCCTCACAGTGGCTCTGACGTTGCGATGCAGGATTTTCCCCTGATTAAAAAAAAAATGTTTGATTTTTTTACTAAAGCATAACTTAAGGCCGTTTTTCCTTACGCCGATTGTGAGGATAATAAGGCATCGTTTTTTAAAGAAAAAAGATTGCTTGGTCGACATAGTCACATACCTAATTAATATTTCTACGTAGCGACGATATATTTCGCAGAAAATATCCGACATCGTTCAGAGGCTTCGTTAAAAGGTCTTAATGTAATTCATTGCCTATATTGAGCGTTAATATGTAACATCGTGTATCTAATAAGGCGAGCTTGTTTCATTTTAGTATCTTCTTCGGTGTATACTTAATACAAAGGTCGTAACAATATGCTTAAGTATGTCTTGGTAAAAATAGTACATAAATATGCTTAATAAAAAAATGTCCAGTTAAATTTTATTTTATTTTTTCTTTGTTTTATTGGTTTATCTCTATATAACTATTTAGTAAGTAGTCAGATCCGGGAGACATCAGTTAATCCTTCTTAATTTTAATAACTTTATTTCAAGTCTACAATTGTTTGAGGCTAAGTTAAGATTGATTCTAAAAACTAAAATCTTCAAGCATCTCTAAGCATTATTGCCCCGGTGGTCTCGCCTTATCTAGTGCGAACTTAGCACAATCTGTTTATCGTGTAAGGGCAGAAAATCTACGCCACTGCTTGATGGGAGCAAGCTGGAAAGTATAATCAAGTTTTCTCTTATCGTTTTGTGTCCTCTAGCTTGATTTTTGCTTTATATTATGTTGGTGGGAGCTTTGGTGTGTTTGTTTTTTAGTGTTGCGTCTTATTCGATTGAAAGTTTTTGTGTAGATTTTTTTACCACTGCGTACGCGTATGATTTCTAGTAGTACAGAATCTGCCAAAAAATTCTTAATGGTAAAAAATTCGCAGTGTGGCCTAAATTTATGACTCAATTTCAAATATTATAAGTTACTTTTTAGTTATGTATATATTTAATGAAATACTGGATGTGTATTGGTACTTACAAGTTATACTTTTTAAAAATTATAACTCATAACTGTTCATTTTATTTAAACATATGAACAATTACGGATTATTTTATATGTAAAATTACATATACAAGAAAACAGTAAATAAAATTTGTTTGAATTGAATACTGATTATGATAAAGATAACGCCATCTATGTGCTGTTTACATAAACACGGGTACAACGCATGGGCGAAGAGGCAAGATCATAAATGACACAGTACTGAAATATGGTATTGTAAGAACACACAAGTTTTATTATAGTAAGGAAGATGGAGCTCACGTATATGAATATACATGGATCTAATAAAGATAATAAATAAAGTTATAATACATCATCATGCTATATCCTTTCCAAGGTGAGCAGAGATACTTTAGAGGCACATTTGTGAAAGAGAGGATAAGAATTATAATAAAGAAATAAGGCTTCATTACGAATATAGGTCTATTAATTTATTAATCTAATTATTTATGATAAAGGAGAAACATCATTTTATTTTTTCTAATACTGAATATCTGTGTTTTGCTAATTTATTGTAGAAGCTTTACTGGCCCGTACATTTTCTTTGTATACTGCATTTTGTTGTTTTTCTTTTTCTATCTTTTTGTGAGGCATTTTTATTGTTGCTGTATGTTGTCCTATTCTAAATAATATAAAGAAATACTAGGTTAGATTGTGACCACTGTATACGTCTGCAAATCTGGACATAGTGATTAGTGACTTGCTTCGAACTGCCACGTTCTACTACTGCCACTATATCCAATCTGAATCCGTCAAAATGCAGATTAAGCGAATAAATCATTTTGGAAACAACAAAAATATTAATTAATTTAAATAATTAAACATTCTTAAATATATTATGAAAATAATTAAAACAAATCTTAAAGCTAATATGGCGCGCCGCGGGCTTTAACGGCACAGCATATTGATGCAATTGTATTTAATGTGATATGTGTGTATGATGTCTGAAACGTATGATTGTGTAATGATTTGCCAATGGCTGCCCTTTATTTGAATAAAATAAATACTGTAAAATGAAGGAGACTCATTCCCTGAAATGGATGGACACGAGTTGAATAAAATGCTGCATCAATATATTTACTATTTTATCTTTATATATGTATATATTTTTGTTCTCCCAGTATCAATAAAAAAACTAGTACAAAGCAGCACATTAAAGTCAGCTGACACACAAACCAGGACTACCTGTATCTTGGGTGCCAGCATATAATAATACATTTCATACAGTATGTTACATCCAGTTTATATCCGCTACGTAACTTCAATCTTAACTCTAAACAATATTTAGATTACAGTCAACAAACGATTTCAAAAGTAAAAAAAAAACACTGCTTTGTTTGTCTGACATAAAAATATTATGATATTTTTAGGTATGCCTAACTATATATATTTATATATATATATATAATGTACTGTTATTATATAATCATGTTAATACAATGTTATTGCTGAATATTTTCTAATATCAAATGTCACGGCCGCGGCCGTACGTTGGCAATGGCCGAACAGCTTCGAGAGTGCGATAAACCCAATACCTAACGTAATTGAGTCCATAAAACCCAACAAAACTCAACGACATATTTACTAAGTTAATGTCAAAGGTTATTAGTATCTTCGGAGACGAGGGTTTGACGCTACCCTAATTACGAGGCTATTAAATTTAACGTCTTGTCAATTGTTGTGAGATATAGTGTTTGTATTAAAAGTATCGGAAATACTTTTCAGAATAACATTTGTTACATTTTACTAATGCTTTTAAGTGAAAATTTCTGTTGGCACTTCAAGCACCTTTGGGATAGCAGATAACGCTAAACTCGCGCATCCGTCCTCCTCAGGTACATATAAACAGATGTGCAAAAAAGAGCTAATAAAAGAAGTAAGAGACATTTAATCAAATTTATAATAAATACTAATACAAAATATTTTTAAGAAATATTAACAATCCTAAAATAATAATAGCAAGTTCGTGAATCTGAAAGACTCGAATAGTGGTAGCAACTGTGCAACACTGTCAGGTGTCGCGATCCCCAGTGCGAAACTGAATACATAATAGGAATTTGAATGTAGCCATAGTAGTCAACAAGTCTATGTTGACAAAATCGGTGTCTTACAAAATCCTTTGACATCCATTGAGTAATATAAATATAAATTGTAATGTTTTAGTAAAGTCTAAGCAAATTTAAATTTGCCTCTATAAATCTCAGGTTCAGACGACGAATTATTACGAATACCTCTACGAGTGACAGTTTTACAAACGCATCATCAAAACCTCGCCAGGTAGAAGGTGAGGTTGCTGATGCAATGCGTTTGCCTAGTACATTTCTAATTACTTTTCTTTTAAAAATTCATAAATCGTAAGTAGATAAATCAACGCAGCAAGCGTATTTCTCTCCGCTTTGTTTACATTCTGAATGCAAAAGAAAATCTTTTATAGAGCGGATATAAGAAACATAACTATGGTACGGCGTAGTTCTATTTCCTGGCTTTATTATATCGCTAGATGAACATCGGAAAATAGCTACAAACCGATTTTTAAAAGCTATATTATAAAACGAAAAAAAAAACGATAAAGCTACATATAATATATAAGTATTATTTTTATTTTGTGAATTACTGTTAATAGACGTTTTTGTTTATTTATGAAGGGAGAGAAGGTTGATACGGTTGGTGCATCGTTGCTTAGCCACCATACAAAGACAGATAGCCTGTCATACTACATCACTTGCAATAATTACGAAGTTTGATATTACCATTATCTTCTGGGCTATATTTATTATAGCAGGGGTGCTCAGACTTGATCTACTGGCGGTCTACCTTCAGATTGTTAGACTACAAGTAATCGACTTTGTGAGTGTAGGGAGATAGATGTCGCAAGAATGTGTTATATAGGAAAGTAATGTAGGTTTGTATGGCCTATCATAACGTAAGTAGATCACAAATTTAGCATACCTATGTCACTAGCTTACAAAAGTTAATAAAAACCCTAGTTTTTACATGTTACTAAAACGACCTTTCGCTGTTAACAGTTGATTATTATTTATTACGATATTAAAAGTAATAAGGGATCAATGTGAATAAAAATTAAATCTGAATCATGAAGTCAACAAACAAAAATAATGAACCGACATAAATCGGCCAATATTTTCCGAGAACGACTCAAAAAGTTTCTCCCCACAAATCAATCGCGATCGATAGATTGAGCACCCCTGTCTTATAGGATTCTATAGGGATTTAATTATTTTCCTTACTAATATTATTGCGACACGGATAGATTTTAATATCCACTAGTAGATATTTGGGGGTCGAAGCTGCTCGCGTCCGTAGGCTTTACCCTAGTTTCCCTACACGTGACTCCTGGGTGGTGCTAAACGAGCAGCAGCGAGGTGGTAGGGCGTCGGTGCCCGTCTAGATCGCGACCACAGTACATGAGTGTAAAGCCTGTCATAGTGACCAGTTTCGGCTTGTCGCGTTTCGGGATCAGCTTGTGTATATCCAGTAGCTCATATACCTAGAGACCTTCAGTCGTGGTATATGTGGGCCGACATGACAATGTTGACTATCAATGGATTTTCATCCTTTGATAGTCGCTTTCGTTTTATGACTACACTGTACTTACCATCAGGCACTCTGTAGTCACTATGTCGAGCCAGTGTAAAAAGAAAAAAAAGATATAGGCACTATAATATTACAAAGTCGTTCAAAGAGGCGTTCGTTTTATGGCCGATACATTATAAAAACTTTCAGGTGGATGGTGTAAATGAAATGGACTCAAGTAATATATGTGAGTGGTGCCACCTACGTGACGTCTATGAATATCTTACTTATATTTTGTATCTACATATTATATGAAGATGAAATGAAATGGATTGAAGTTTTTTTTGATAAAACTTACCGTTTTCAAGCAAAATTCAAAAGACCTCAAATTTTGACCTTTGACCTCGAATAACTTTTTAAGCACACATAGGATCGATGGGGATTTTTAAATCTTTATTTGTAATGGCAAACTACAGCTCTCCACCAATATTTGGTTTTCCGGCAATTTTTGTTATTTGACCACTTTTTTATGTCTAAATTGACCGGAATATATATCCGACAGAGAACCAAAGTTGTCGACATAGCTCTTCGTATTAGCAGGCTGCAATGGCAGTGGGCAGGTCATATATACCGAAGAACCGGTGGTCATTGGAGCAGGCGGGTTGTTGAGTGGAGACCATGGATCGGCAGACGAAGCGTGGGGCGTCCCCCGGCAAGGTGGAGCGACGAGCTGCGAAAGTTGGCCGGAAAGGATTGGATGAGAAAAGCCGAGGACCGGGCTCAATGGCATTTGTTAGTAGAGGCCTATGTCCAGCAGTGGACTAGGATAGGCTGATGATGATGATGATGATACACATATGAAGTTGTTACGTAAGTACTTACCTATATTATAGGTATGATCACTTGTTACATTGATTAGAAATTGTATGCTGTAGCATTTAGCTTGCAGATGGTTGCACTTCTCTACATTGTATACTTATTATAGTAGATATTTTAAATTATAATAATAATATATCACCACGCTATTTTCATTTCGGGGTGAGCAGCAATATAATAGTGGCTGTATCTACCTTGCAATTATATGTCGAGCTCAATTTGACCAGTAGATCACAGTTGATCGCCGATCCCAGGGCACTTACACATGACATTATCAGATGCTATGCGTGTTACCTCACAATATTTTCTTTTACAAGTGAGTATTTTTATTTAATTTATTTAAGGGACTTTTACGTGTGTACGTATGTCAGCCCCATCGTACCCTAATACAGAAATACCTAACATATGGCATATGGGGCCATTGATCTAAACAGTCCAGACGCCTCATCAGATAATACTTCTGTTAAGATTTTGTTAAACATCCCGATGTCAAGTCTGTACAAGTGATTATGTGGCTCCTAGATAAGTACTTGATCTAGAAAAAACCCAGTGGTACGTGCCGGGATGCAAACTTACGATCATACGTGATGCCTTGCATGGCTACCGGAGCCTTATCCCCAAGGCTATCACAAAAAAAAAATACAAAGTTTTTTGATCGAAAAATAAACGATTATATATATAAACATCGCTTAAAAACTATAAATTTGTTTAAATAATTTACAGATTACTGCTGGAGATGTGCATAAAAAATAAATATTAGAGACACTTTTAAATGCTGGCAACGGCAAAAACTAAATTAAGTTTAATAGGAAGCTAGCAGCTCATTTACGTCTCAATCTTGCTGTAATTTATGAAAATATTCATCCCAACCTGTTATTTTTAAAGTAAAATGTATGCCAAGCTAAGTAAGCTTGCCTATAATCCGATTAAATTTTATCTAACCTTATAGAGCCTATGCCATCTAGATGCGAGGAGGTTTTGAAAAATAATGGATACGCAACAAAATATTAGCTACATTTTTATTTCAATTGATTAACACAAAAATGTGCGTATGTTTTGTCGCAGAAAAAAAGTATTGTTAATTAGGAGATATAGTTTTTTTATTTTTCTTAAAAGTTTTGTAAGTTTTTTCTTAGTTTTAATAAATTTAGATAGTTAATTTCATAAATAAATAAAAAAAATCTGAAAAGTAAAGTGTTTTTTTTCTTGTTATTACGACATATTTAGATATCCACAATTTCGTGCATATGTTTTGAGGGACACTGTATATTAGGGCTCCATACCTCAAAAGGAAAAACGGTTCCCAAACAAAGTGATCGTTTATACGATCTATCTGTCTGTCTGTTTATCAAGACACTTTTTCTCCAGAACGCGTATTAACTCGAAATTAATATCCGATATTGAGGTCTACGGTCACCCTGAAATAATTATACTTCTAAGTAAAATATTAACAAAAGAATGCCCTTTATGTCGTATTGTTAATCGTTTTTCCGTTTTCGTATGGAAATCAAAATGTGCTTCCTGAGGAATCACAAAATTTTTCGAAACAAGTAATGTCTTACATCAAAGATAGAAAGAAAGTCCAAAAACCTTAAATGTTAAGTAACATCATAAAAATAATATATGTTTACTTTTAGGAGCGTAGTAAGAAAAATCCTAAACTATTAAACAAATAATAGTGTTATGAAACATCAGTGCTTTCTGTCTAAAAACAGAATTGATAAAATAAAAATTTTAAACAAGCGCGAACTTTTTTCACACTTTTTATGCTTACACGGAAACTTCGGTGCGCGAATCTGGCTCGCACTATTTCGACTTTTTAAAATAAATACATATCGAGGGGTGAAAGACTATTTGGTTTAAGCGACACTTTTTGGTGATATAGTAATATATATATTTCTGGAATCAGGATTTTTTACTGATTCCAATATATATTCCAATATTATAGCATATAAAATAAAATATGTCGCTTAAACCAAATAGCCTTTATCCCTCGATATGTAAGTTTTCTAACGTTGTTTTTCTTCTCCGGCCAGAATTATGGTATTCTGTACTGAGACTGAGGACTCATAAATACGGGATAGGCAATTAAACTTTTACCATTTCTCATTTATTCATTTATTTCATTTTTCATTTTATTAAGTTCTTTTACTTTAATCGGGTCGTAGGATTATGGAATGGTCTCTGAATGAGCGCTTTCTCTTTGTCCTATGATACTGGGTTCTTAAAACGTAGCAGGAAGATATATTTGTATAGGTTGGCTTGATTACAGCGATCGGATAGCTGTCTCGCAACGGTCGTACTCAGTTTATGGATTGCGCTCTACTTTCCATAAGGCGCAGCACAGTGGGTCTGTTGCGACTCGAAATAAAAAATAATACATGAAAGTGGTGTGTTATTTAAATAGAATCACTTGTGGTCCAAATTCGACAAACGATCGATGACTTTGTGGGAAGAAAATCACGTGAGGTTGTTCCATTTTTTATTTAGTACAAATATGATTTATATGCATATTTGCGGCGCCTTTCGAATGATATCTCTTTATTATTCTCTTGACAATAACTAAAAAGCACTTCAGATGGGTTACGGGTCGCGTATATTGGTTTCTCACATGATACAAATATTTGTAGAGTTTTTTGTTTCTTATTTTTTTTGGTATCCAGTCGGAAAATCCCACATAGGATCATTAGGTGACCCCGGTGTGTCAGACTCCTACTGACTAAAAACCTCCGGGATGTCCCTCTAATCGCTCCACTCGGACCTGGGAAACCAAATTCATTCAGAAGCCCGGGGAGCGAAAAGCCTTGCTGAGGCTGCCTCTCTGGGAGGAATTCATGTAAAGAGCCCACGCTTCCAACCCATTCTCACAGGTGGCGGGCCGGACCTCCCTCTCCTCCGGGCAGCAGACTCCTCAAGTCTTTTACCCAGTAAATCTTCTATACTAACTTTAGCACAAGTTAATCCCATAAATTATGTTCATCCATAAATTCATATCATCCATAAATTATAAAGAAAAATAACTCTATCAGAATTATTTTTCTATTTTTCTAATTATTTGACTAAAAGAACTTAACTCACATTATGAACAACATCCATAGGCGCCAGCAATGGTAATTCTCGTCTCCTAGGCTTTCTCCACATCAAGACCACTCCGGCTATCAACAACACCGTCCCAGCACCACCGATGGCTCCGAGCACGGCGCTCCACAGATTGCCGTGGTATTGCCAATCGTTGGCAATACTTGCAACGCGAGCGGCCGGGTACGATATACCCTCATACTTTGTAGACGTTTCCAGGGACCCCGCATCAGTGTTGTAGTATTCCCGCGACACCCCGTCCGACGCGAGTCGATCTGCCCACGGCTTATCTGCCAGATAACAGAATTACTTACGTATAATAGTTACATCGATCGGGCTTCGTGTATATGGTGTGAATTAGATATTGTTTGCTATAATGGAAAACTTTTATTAGCATTATTACATTCGAATTAATCTTGATAAGCGTTACCGATAGCGTTGATACCTATATTTATAACAATACACCATAAAATAGCTATAACATCAGGTTTTACAAAAATCTTTTTACAGAGTTATAAATAGTGAAAGGTATAACAATCGCTATACATAAACTATTTACACATTCTACTTATTTATTATGGAACCTTCACCCGCTCAAATATAACTGTATATTCAAGTTAAATATATTATAATACAATAGTTAAATATATTACAATAAAAAGTTTCTACACTTAGATAAATACACACTGTTTCTATAATTGCAGCCTCGGTAGAAAATTAGTGCCAACACCGCTATTGTATTAGGATCAAATGATAAACAAAACTTTTATGACAGTCTTTTAAGTATCATGGGTGATCTAGTCAAGCAAAGAAATCAAGCTATCTCAAACAAATTATTAAAATATTCTACATATACATATATATTTATAATACATATACGAGTATGTGTCTTTCAACCAGTCATATGCTATTATTTGTTATTGTAATTTATATTATAAATTTCTTATTATTAATATTAGTTAATATCTAAGTAAATTATACGCTAATTTATATTACAAGAAACATATTTACTGAATACATTAGCACGTTGTGCATAGATGCCTTTCTAAAGGCATGGACACTTATCGCCGCAAAATCTCAAAGTAGGGTAGACTGGGTACAGTTGTAACAGGGTACGGTTGTAACAGAGTGAATATCTCTCGAATTATGGGTGGAATGAAGAGGAGTTCAAGGGGAGAAAGGAGCAGTTTACGTGTCCGAGCGTGTTTGTCAGTCTTTCGCGGCTGGCCGCGTGCTTCAGTTTGTTGTAAAAGGTCCTATTGTGTTTGATCGCGACAAAGTAAGTATTTTCGATCGAAGATTGTTTCTAATTACGTAGCTAATATCAAATATAGAATGATAAGTATTTTTTTGCTTGGAGCTTAGACCTTCGAGAATATGGAGTTGTAATTATTTTTGTGTAGGATAGTTTGCTTCGTCACTGTGATTTTTTTATTTATAAAGAATATAGATGGGTACAGTTGTAACAATTTTTGTGGGTACGGTTGTAACATTATTAATCCCTTCGTTCCTCGTTGTAGATGCCTAGGACACGCATAAGAAAGACTACAAAAAGACGAAATGACATATCGCAGTACAAGGACGCATATGAAGAAGTGAAAAATAGTAAATCTCTTAGAAGTGCCGCAGAAGCGCACGGAGTTAACTATGTTTCTCTACTTCGATACATGAAAAAAGGGATCAGGTCGAGAGCGATGAGGCAGAAAATGCCGTTATGGGGTTATGTGGCACCTAACAAAGTTTTCACTCACAAACAAGAATGTGCACTTTCCAAGTATCTTACTCGCTGTTCGGACATATACTTCGGACTCTCTAGAAAAGAGGTGAGGAAGATGTCGTTCGAATTAACCGTTAAATATGGTTTGAAGAAACCGAGTTTTTGGATTAAGAATAAGATGGCTGGAGAAAATGGTTTCGTTCTTTCATGAAAAGGAACCCTGAACTGTCTTTACGCGCAGCCCAGGCTACAAGCCTCTCTAGAGTAACAAGCTTCAACAGGACTAACGTCGGCAGTTTTTCCGACGACTTACAAGTTGTTCTGGATCGTCATCACTTTGAGCCACTTAACATATATAACGTTGATGAAACTGGCGTCACTACGGTTCAGAAGCCAGACAGAATAGTAACACGATGCTTTAAAATGTCAAAATCAACAGATCCTATCGCTTTTATCAATCTATTAAGATTTTTGAGAACAGATGCTTCATTTTATGTAGATTTTGTTTTAATTATAGTTATTTTGAAGTCAAGGTACTGATAATTGAAGTTACTAATGCTGTTTTGTTGACTGATTATAAGAGACTGACAACAAGAAGATATTTTAGATACTTGATAATAAATACTCCATTTCTCACTTAAATAACTATAAAAGTTGTGTCTTATCAGCGTTATACACTCTAATTTATTACTCTTCTGTGATTTGATTGTAATAAATCTATTTAGAACACATTAATAGTGCCTCATTTCCATGTGTTACAACTAACCCCAACCACTGTTACAACTGACCCTGGTATGGGGGTAAGTTGTAACAAACGAATGTGTTTTTTCAAAATGCTCCTGTAGCCTAATTATTGAATTAGGCGCTTAAATTTTATGAATATTTTGTAGACTAAAGAACACTATTTTACTTCGCGTGCTTAGTGCTAGAATTGTTGGTGTCATTACGATTTTATGAGCGATTAATGCAAAATTGTTACAACCGTACCCAGTCTACCCTAAATATTAAACACTATTTATTCTATTATAAAACTGTAATAAATAAAAGCATGCACTTGTCGTAAAATAGCTTAAAATAGTTGCTTACTTACTCATAGTACTTTTGCGTAGTTAAACTTTTTTGTTAAGTTCTTATTTGTTGTTTTTACCGGACACGTATGTTGGGCGGGCGGGCGCGCGCGACTGGGCGGCGCGGCGCGGCGGCAGAGTTCTTCTTATCATTAACGTAACTTGTTTACTCCGACGTTACTTCGTGATCTGTGTTGCAAACGCTAAGTTGCTGATTAAGACAAAACTATGTCATTTTTATATTTGTCTAGTTTTAATAAAAGCGTAAAGTAAGAGATTAATTAAATAAATAGTAGTTTTATCGACGCCTTATGTATATATTTTATACTTAATAAAAAAAAACGCCAAAACAAGTTGATTCCGAAACGCCATAGGGCGAAGAGAGCCAAAATGACGCTCTTCATACATGTGTGTTGTGGTCACCACCCAGTTGGAGTAATCGCCTTACCACCTAAATACCTATCTAATTCTTTTGCACATATTGCTGGAAAGTCTTTATCGTACATAATTTTTGTTAGAAGTAGGAATTAAATAGAAAAACGAATTCATTGATAACCCAGCAACGTTTTCATGTCTTTATTGCGTCGAATAATCGCGTGCAAGCCACTCACTGTTATACCCATTACTTAATGTTAGGGAATGTGACACGTCACAATAGGCCTGAAAGCTGATATTAATGTGGATTTGATAAACGAAGGAGTGATTTTATTTTCTTTTTCCTGTCAAGTTTTTTATATCATTTCTACATTTCTTTCACTGCTGTTTCAATCTATTTATTTGTGTGTAACAATGTTTCTCAACCTTATACATTTTATTTTATTAATTACTTAATATAAATATTAGTTGCCGATTATTTGCCTTAAATGAAATATGAATGACGATCAACACAGATAACTAAACTAATATTATAATGTTTTTATTGAAACAGCAGTTAATTGCGCTTAGGTACAAAATTGTTTGAAAGTAAGACACTAGACATACGTAAGCTTAAAGAAATTCTTTTTTTTTTAAATAAAATCTGATAGTGGAAATGTTTGTTTTTTTATTCATACATTATAACTTGAAGACTTTTAACACATATATAGTAATTACCTATCATCCTCATCTTAGGCACCAGACTCCTATTGATTTTGTCTTTATCATATATTTATTACGTCTGAAAATATAAATAAATATTTTAATCTATACTAATATTATAAAGCTGAAGAGTTTGTTTGTTTGTTTGTTTGTTTGTTTGAACGCGCTAATCTCAGGAAGTACTGGTTCGAATTGAAAAATTCTTTTTGAGTTGAATAGACCATTTATCGAGGAAGGCTTTAGGCTATATAACATCACGATGCAATTATTAGGACTGAAGAAATAATGGAAAATGTGAAAAAAACGGGGAAAATTATTCATCCTTGAGGGCTTCCATTGCGTGCGCTGCAAAAACGGTTCAAGATACCAAAAATATATGTAAGAAAGAATTATTTCTCTTGAAATGATCTAAAAAAATGTCCGCGACAGTATATGTCTATCTTTTAAGATTAAGTCACTAGAACCGTTTTTATGGTAAACAAATTTGGTCGAAATTAATGCATTATTTGTTAAGAGTTGTATCAACGTAATAATATTAATCTTTATCCAAATAAATGTGTTGTTGATTAAGAGTATTTAATTGTGAACAAAATTGTCTTTGACATCACTTACTTTCAATGAACATCTTAGAAGATATTACAAAACCTTATATAGCAAAACAATGTTTGCCGGATCAGCTAGTTTTCTGATATAAAGTCTCTGCCAGTGGATCGGACATTAAGTCTTTGCCAAGGTTTTTAATGGTAGCTCTACCTAGGCGCAGAACGTCCTAAATCATGACTGCTAAGTCCTGATTTTCACTCAAGAACATCTATGTTCTTACGTGTGTTTAATACATATCGAGGGGTGAAAGGCTATTTGGCTTAAGGGACATTTTTTGGTGATATAGTAATATATATTTTAGAATCAGCGTTTGCTGATATCCTCGATATGATCACTCTATTGGCACTTACAGTAGCTAATCTTGTGCGTTATACCGATGTCATTAATTATCTGTCAAAAATCCCTCGTCTCTGGTTAAATCCTTTAGAGAGATATTGCAGAAGTATTAGAATTTTCTCATATAGTCCTTAGAAAAGTCAATGAGTCGTGGTAAGAAAAAACCAAATAAAATGTTGAACAAATGATTTGAAACCTCAGTAGTTGTGGTTTTTGTAGTTTGATTAATTAAGAGCTTGGAAGACTTACACAGCCTGTTATTACTTTCTCAATTGTAGTACTATGATACATAACTATCTACATTTTTTTTTGATGGTATTCATTATTTAGCTCCGATTTAAGATAAAGCTATAGGTATACTGTTCCACCTGGTACCTTGAGAGCCATTTTAAGTGCGCACCTTTGCCATTGATCGTGACGTGTACCCACACTCGAAGGCCTAATTACAGTGACAGAACTGTCTTTTCGCGAAGCGATAAATCGTTGCGTTGCAGCGCTGCACTCTAGCCACAACGCATCGTATGCATAGGCTGTAAATCATTGAAGAAGCTGAGAAGAATTTCTAGGGTAACAGGGATTTTAGGAGCACCATAAAAACACGGCATGAAAGAATATGTTTGTCGAAGGAAGAATTACAAATACCCACATACAATGCTGTTTCCCGGTTTACTTGTGAAGGTTTCTCCCGACCACCAATAATTGCCCTGCCGAATAAAAAAAAAACAATGCTGTTATCTAAAAACTATCTTACATATATTACAAAAGCATTGCTTTTTGGAGCAAGAGTTGTATGTTTGCTTATTTCAGTATTGGTGGCAAATATTGAATTTATAGCCATCTATATGATGAAATGTAAACTATTGCAATAAAATGTATTTTGAGTGGACACAAAATACACAAACTTTCCGATAGATGGCATTATTTCAAAAACAAATAAATTTTTACTATACCAATAATTTATATTGGAATATGATTGCCGTATATTCTCTAAAATGTAATTAAAATAAAATACGACCTTTCAGTTAAATCTATTTATTTACACATTTACATTTTCGTACTAAACTTACATTACTATGCACAAGCATTTTTATATTTTTTCCTTTTGTTTTTTATCAAATGGATATGTTTGCTTATATCTTGCTATACCCAAACATATAGACGCTGAAACAAATAATAGGATCATATAATGATAGAAATATAAAATAATGACAAATTCTTATACTGTCTATAATAATAAAATAGAATTTACAATCATTTAGGTCAAATATTATTATGTATATTTACACTAATGACTAATATGAACATAATATTACTATGATTATTTATATATATATCAATAGGTGGGTACAGCTACTAATACATTTCCACGCACCCTGCAAGGGATATAGCATGCCAATATTTTATTTATACAAAACTCTTTCACTTCAAAATATTTTTTTTATATGTCTTATAAATTATTAATATATTATATGTATGGTATATATAAACTGCATCTAGAATTTCAGATTAAGTATGAAGAATTAGTAAGAATTCTAACTGTTTAGGCATAAAATTGTAATCCAACAACATTGCAAATTGTCTAATTTGTAAGATTTGATTAAAAGGTCTGGAGACAAGTTTAATTTGATTTAATTTGATGTACATCAAAAACAGATTTTTTTAAACTTAATAGTAATTTTTATAATTATAGTATAGAAGTAACTAAAAATGTTTGTTCTCGTTTCTTGGTCTGTTTCAATTTGGTTAATATATTTGCCAGGGATATCATGAAGAGGAATTCATAAGTTGAGTAGATTGTTATACTTAATAATATAACTGAGAATATAGATTCTGTCACAAGAGTGTGAGATATGGGGTAATTAATATTTTAAAATCTATATTTGGGATCCATAAACAATAAAATACTATATTTGTTTACAGAATACCAGTTAGGTACAATTTATTATCTTAGTTCTTTTCTCTTAAAATCTACTAGAGTAAATAATATTTAATAACACTATTATATCTGATAATGTTACTAAACTTGCTATGAGATAAACTATAATAAAACAATAAAATTAAACAATAATTTCAAATTACTCAAATAAATAATAATCAATTTTAATATTCTCACCAAATGATAATATCGACAGGGTATATTTTCCTGGTAATGTTTTATTTTTCCAAGAGCAATTTGCGAGATAACCCCCAATGCCTATGAGACCGGCTGAACCAACAAGTCTGCAGGCCAAGCAATCTTTAGGAGACGCCTGTACCTTTGTAGACATATTATGTAATAATCATACACAATATTTGAAATATAATTATCTTAAAATAGTAATATAAGGGCAATAAACATATGTTTATTTTCACTTATTTATTCCTCTTTTCAATTTAATCTCTCTGACATTTATGACATTTACTGAAGTTTTCGAAACTGCTTTTGTACAAAGGCTACTGATGCATACTGCCATTTTGTGACAATAATGTAATAGGTAATAATTATAGGATTTTTTTAAAATAAGAAAGTGATTATAGTTATTTACTTTAATGTGAGTTTTATATCTTGAAGAAAGTAATCCAACTTTAAAGCTTTATGTCTGAAGTGCTTTTGACTTTGTACCATTCACATAAATTAGTTTATTTTCAAGAATGCAAATTCTCTTTAACTTTCCGTTGTTTGATATTTTTTCTCCCTTTATGTATCTTGTGCGGCTATTTAAATTAACACTTACTTGAATAAGTTAGTTAGAATAATTACTTTAATGTTTACTTGAATAAGTTTTGTTTATTTTTCCTATATTTAACTTTTATACTCAAAATACGGTTTACCGTATATTTAGAATTTTTCTTGAAACCAAATAATAAATTTGGAAATAAGAAACAATACACTCATATACTCGTATAAAGTACAAGATTTAGAGCTTGGACTATAACTTTCGATGTGCCTAGGATACAATATTATAATTTTATATTACATAATGTTAAAAAGATATCGACAAAAAGTGAGACTTTCTAAAAACGTGTTTTCCTCATTCGGTTGTTATTAATTTCGAATAAATACTATATTAATATAAAAATTCTATAATATAATCGTAGACAATAGAAGATGACACCTGTTGCTTAAAAGGCTTATCCAGGTTTTTCCTCAAAGTAGGTCAAGGGGACTATTGTTGTAGAGAGAATGCTTTGTTCTACATCCACGCTTACAGTCTTGTCAGGCGCATAAAAGCTACGAGTATCCGGAATATGAATATTTTTTAATATGTATTTTTTTCCTATAACGTTGTTATTTCTTGCCAATCCAATAAAGAATATGAAAGTTGATTTTTTTAATTTATTTTTACTTTTGTGGCAAAAAGGCAAGTATTTTTTGTGCCAAAAAGTGACAAACAAGCTGACGACCCATCTGATGGTAAATATTTGTTGCTACTTGAACGTTGATTAAATGTTTGTACCACCAGTAGCGTTACCAACGCGTCAATAACCTTGAAAAATAAGAAGAGACAATATAGCTAAGCATCCAGTCTGTACCAAACACAACAGGTCGAAGTGAGTAACTATGACAATCTATACATTTACACCTGATGGTAAATGAAGTAGAATAAAAAAAACAACCAGATATATCCATCTGCCGATAATCTCAGCGTTTACCCCCAATATGTTAGAAATGTGCTCAAATATGGTAGAAATGTGCTCGATGGAAGAATATGTCAGCATTTCATGACAGGTCAAAATTGTGTGTTGGATACTAACAAATCTAGTCGGAATAGAAGTCACCGTAAAAATGTACCTTACTACGTAGCATATGTCATTTTGTTATGAAATGGAGACGGTAGAATAAGGTAAAGCTCTTCAGATCCCTCTTTTTGATATAAACAATAGTAAGCGCTCAGTGAAGGTACTTCCTTAGTTGAGAAAATGGAGAGACTTTGGAGCTTAGTAAAAAATGCAAAATATGTCGTGTAGATGGATAAATTAAGAGTTTCCGACGTAACATAGGATGACCTAATAAGCATGTACCCATGTTCGGTTGCAAGTGAAAGTTGGATAGATGGCTGATACGTAACATAGTGTTCGTGACATGCCTCTTAAATGGTCTCTTTACAGTTTTGCTATATCACCTTTGGTTCATACTAAAAAACTAATTATAAAAACAATTGAGACAGTTTAAAATTTGACACAAAAGAAAGTTAAAAGTCTTTTTTAGAAGACTTTTAAGTCCTCATATATGGAGATAGTTGACCCTGAGACAAATGAAGTTGTGTTTTATTGATGAGACTTTCGGAATATGTGCGTAAAAGCCGCAATCTTTAATCCTATGATCATCATTTCACAGACATATTCTGGAGGGTTGGTACAACACGCATACCTAGAATTAATTACTATTAATTTCCTCCGGCCGGTCTTAAACGAGCACCAGTAAGGAATACTCGTGAATTCATGTTAAAGTATAGTTAGTTCTAGTTATACAGTTCCATCGATGAATCTTATCACTCAGACAATTTGTGCAGCATTGTAACATTTACATCCAATTTCAGAGGAGTTTTTTTAAATTTAAAAATGCTTTTACACTCTACTGAATTATCAAGTGAATAGAAAATGGTACATTAGTGTGCTATTGGCGCTTTACAATTTAACGAGCGTTTTTGATCCATCAATGGCACGTTTTTTTAAGCAATACTTGATTTTTACTAGATTTAAGTTTAGCATACTGGCACACTTCATCCTGTGAAGTTTCAGGAATACTCCCTACTTGTCTATTATGCATATATACAGAGACTTTCAGTCATGGCATCTTTAATCTGGCATAATGATGGCTACTGTCATCGAACTTTCAACCCTTGGCTCTCGCTTGTGATACACTTTACTTGCTATTAGTGTGTTGTAATATTTTTGACGTGTGAATTAATAATAGGAACAAATTGGAATGAAATATGGAACTTCCAAAGAAAGTTAGGGACTGTACACACTATGAGTCAAGTTGAGACGGCCCGTTAACCCAGAATGCGCGGCAGTCTTGTTCAGGCACCCGCACTAAGTACACTTTATCACTTAAAAGTAACTGGGATCGCGCGCGTCTATACGATGGCCGTTTGTTTACAAAACAAATTCGTAAATAGTGTTTTATTTCAATAATTAATATTGAATAAACTATTAATTCTACAACTATAATTACTATAATTCTTCAATTGTATTGTGTAAAAATGTAAAAGCGACGATTTTCATTTAAACTCGTTTATATTTAAATGATTGCTTAAATATCATGCTGAAAAAGGAAAAACCATGAGAACTGAAGTTTCAGTGTTATTGCATTGACGTTATTGTGGCATTGGTGTAAGACTATGTATTAATGTAATTAATAAGGTAAGTCTTAAAAATATTTCCTTAATAATAAATATTTATAATTATTGGCGACTCTTTTCTTAATTAAGTGAAAAATAACATAATCTGCGTATTATTGTAAAAAAAATGTCCAACTTACGTTTTATTATTTTATACTTTTTTCTTTTTTAATAATGAAATACTTATGTTTTTAATTATGAATTTTTATATTAATATTAATATGATTTGAAGAAATGCACGCCGTCAGATATTATTATATGTCAGGTAAACGGTTATACCACTTTTAAATTATAAAGTAAATATTTTATAAATGTAAAATAATTTTATTATAATACTTTAGTTCTTGCGTACATAGTAATTCCCCATGCATTCTAAATATTAAGTATCTACTTACGTTAAATTAAACTCCCGGATGACTAATTATGTATGTTATTACTCATCACAATGTTAAAACTTCAATCATTATAATGTATACTTCGTCGACCTGTGGGTTTCCCCACATTTTAATCGTCTTCGTATGCTACAGATAAATTCAGAAATTACAACAAAACGAATTTCTTATTTTAATGAAAAAAATAATACAATATCTCTTTTAACATTTTTGGACGAAATGATGTATTAATAGGTCGATAATTTCTGCTTGTAGAATGGGAAATAATTTAAATGATTTCGCTTCTACATTCATCATACGAACAGCTAAGGAGTAGAATACGCTTCCAGCGACCATATTCCCACAATCTAAGATTTAGAAGCCTTTAAGCGAAGAGTGAATGGACATTTGTTGGGCGGACGCGGTCCATCGTTGGACTCACCTTCACCTTCCACCAAGTGTGACTGAGGTCAAGCGTAAACCTGTACATCACCGTAAAAAAGTTAAAGCTGTAGGGTCGCCGCTGTTGAGTTGTACTACCAGAATCTCGAGCGTGCCTTAAACAAGAAAAATATGAAAAAACATGGCCTCCAGTGAAGGAAAGAATATTGTATGTATGTATGTTACTAGTACCAGCTGGAGCGGTTACGTTGGGCAGAATGTACAAGCGCAAAGTGGATACAGCTAATAATTTATCTCTGCTTCTCCTCTAAAAAGATATTGCGGGATAATTCTTTATTAATATTATCATTGTAAAAAGTTACACCGTACAAGATTGCTTAAGGGTAAACATGAAGAATTCGTAACAAAAGCTCCATAAATTTTGTAGAAGCAATTAAGCCAAGGAGATTATACATTAACTACTTTGCGAGCCCTTGGGACATGTTAGAAGCTCGTAAGCTAGTACCATATTTAACGTTATTGTAACCATAGATTAGCTTTCTTATAGACTAAAATTATCTTGGTTACTTCATTAAATTATCTCTATATATCATGTGATATTCCCGTAAAAGTGTGTACAGAATTCTTTTTTTTTTTGGATTAATGTTGCTATCGCTATCTACATATATTCTCACATCTGTCTCAAGGCCTCTCTCAAGGCTCGCCACTTATTTCTGTCCTGGGTTACTTGCATTCACAAATGTCCAGCTATCTTTCCATCTCGTCTTTGGGCGTCTCACGCTAGTTTTCCATGCCGCGGTCTCTAATCCAGAACACGTTTACCTTAACGATTGTTAGTTGGGACGGTGCTAAATGTAGTTTAATATCTTTTACCGGACCCTTGGATAAATGCCAACCACCAGGCCCAGCTGGCAGCGGTAAAGCGATGATATTCTGGTAGTTTTTAGCTAATGAGAGGTTCTGGCATACCTTGCAGCAGTCCTCATGATGGTGAAGATGGTCAACGTAGATGTTCCACTAAAACACTTTATAATCAATTTAGTTAGCGCGAGGTTCTTTGACAGAAAATTAAAGTTATAGACATATTTCTGAGAAAGTTTAAAAGAGCAATGTGTTAACTAACCACTTATGCCGAAGCACCGATAAACGCCGAAGCAAGTGAATTCTTGAGTGGAGATTGTAAACGGCCAATGTAGTTTGACTTTTCTTCGGCAAGGTATAGCAGCAACATATGAAAGACGGCTGCCAAAATAGTTTAAGAGAAGAGCCGAGTGCTGAGTTCTATGACGCTTATTAGGAGAGACCTACGCAGAAGTATATTAAAGTAAGCTTATACCGATGATGATAATTAAGTCAGTTAGTTAGTTAGTTTTGGGAGTCGAAGCTGCTCGCGTCCGTAGGCTTTACCCTAGTTTCCCTACACGTGACTCCTGGGTGGTGCTAAACGAGCAGCAGCGAAGCCCGTCATAGTGACTAGTTACGGCTTGTCGTGTTTCGGGATCAGCTTGTGTATATCCAGTAGCTCATATACCTAGAGACCTTCAGTCGCGGTATACGAAGGCCGACATGACGATGTAGACTATCAATGGATTTTCATCCTTTGATAGTCGCTTTCGTATTTGGACTACACTGTACTTACCATCAGGTACTCTGTAGTCATTATGTCGAGCCAGTGTAAAAAATAAAAAATAAAAAAAGGAGACCCTACGAATACATTATTACTTCCGCGTTATGGATTATGGCGAACGAGCGACAGTAAGGTAATATTTATAATGATAAAATGTATCAGTACAAAAAGGATCAATAGAGATACTTGTAATGTACCGATTACTGAGAAGGTTAAGAGATATTAATTATCCCAAAACGGAAGAGAACCGGTAAAGCAAGTCGGGAGTGCTTGCTGTCGACAGTAGATATAATATGAAATAAGAGTGTACTTATTCATTTAAATCTACATAAAGGAAATCAAAATCCTGTTTACAAGTGTGACATTAAGATTATTTAATATATTTATGTAATTCGTTTCCAATTTAGCTTTTTATAGAATATTGATTTTAAGTTAGTCTTGGTTTTATTCACTTGCTTGGATTCACGATTCACAAAGTAATATTTCATAATAGTTATTGATGACTATAGTTATAATGAAATGGAAATATATCGTGTAAAAAATTATTACAAAAATTAAAATATTCATTACTGTAACGCATATTATAGTTATCAAAAATAATTATGTCTTAGTTTTCTTGAAGTTATAACACCTATAACATAAAACATTAGGTATAATATCTCCAATAATTTAAATATAAATTAAATGAAAAGAAGAAAAGTAATTAAAATCAATTATTTGATATTTAAGTAAAATAACTGTAAAATAATAATAAAGGATAACGACATGTAAAATACAAAAAAATTAATAAATTATTAATTTTTTTTTACAATGTTAATGACATTTAAATATAAACGCTAAGTTTTGAAATGTTTTAAGCATTATCTCTATAATATTAAACTATCGCTTTATGAAGTCTTTTCAATTAATTGGTTTGTATAGACCAAATATATTCAGGCGATTATTTACTTTTTTTATATACAGGGTGTTTTTTTTTTACTCCCTAATACTGAAAATATAGAATCGGAACAAGCTTCTGAACACAGTAGGACTGAAATTTTTGAAAAAAAAAAAAAAATTGATTGATGATTATTTTTAATTTTTCGCATGTATTACCACTATACACCATAAATAAAACCTACATAGTCTAAAATCTAAGTTATTTAATAAAATTAGTCAAACAATACGAAAAACAGCAATGTAACGAAAATAAAACAGCTGACGGGTGACCTAATTTTACTCAATATCCGTGAACCTCGCTAACGTGCGCTCGAGTTCAAGGCGATGTTAATGGGCCTGTACACGACACCGTGCAAACGTATTAACATTACATCATTCCCGTTTGTAATAGTTTTGGTGACTGTAGCATTGGTGTTTTATGTTCGTGTAGTTTCCGATTTATCGGTGTAGGTTTTAACAATTCACTTGAATTTTCGCCTGAGATAGTCGCGTCAAAAAGAACAAATTAATATTTTGATTGAGAAATCCCATTCCATAGGATGGTTGATATTTAAATGACCATAAGATAATTAATTTGTAATGATAACCATTTTGACTATCTGACTACATTTGACGTAATTTTCGACGAGAAAGAAAGAGGAAACAATAACATCGGAAGATTAAAACGTTTTCACTGCGTTTAAAAAGCCGTGGATGAAAAGATTCTGGACATTATTTGAACACTTAGTTAATCCGATCCAAATCGAAGAATAAGACTTTGTGATGCTGGCAACCGCTCCGGCATATCAGTCTTAGCAGACCCGTTGGTTCACGATAGGCTGCGACGTCCGAGAAGTCTATGCAACGTGGTGACGCGCTTTGTCGTAAAACCTAGTAAGCTAAGGCCTCTCCAGATCGTGTTTGCAAGGACGCGGCACGGCGAGGCTGTGAAGTATTGATTAAATTGCTACATTACATGAAATTACCATGATAACTTTCAAGCTTAATATTTTATTCAAATAAATTTTAGCTGACATTTTATTCATTCCTTTATTTATTACAGATAAGCTTGCGCTTGACTTTAATTTCACCTGATGCAAAGTGATGATGAGGTTGATGATGGAACGCGTTCACCTAACAAATACCGATTCACTCGTCGTTTGTAGATTCCCATGTTATTAGAAGATAGAAAAATACATACAGGAAGCGAATACTACTTCTTGGTAAATCGTAATAAAAAAGGGGTTATTACTTTCGTGAGAACGGGAGCGCACGACGTCTTGTCAATTTATAGTATGATAAGGAGGAGTGAATTAAATTCAGCCGCACAATCTCCAGGTTATTTCCTCAACTTCAACCCCATAATACTTGGTTTCGATGAGAGCTAGGTTTCTTAATTCATTGTCTGCTATTTGCATTTTGTTATCAAACATTTAAAAAGCTAAACACGTCTTTCACTAACTTAAAAAAAAAAAACTCCGAAACCCCAAATTTTCCTAAATTCCTAAAATGTCTCTAGGCTATACATACTATTAGTTTTTTTCTAAAAAGAGGAAAAAATCTCTAATATTAAAAAAAATACGCAAAATGGCGAACTGTCATTATTTGTTCGACTACGGAACATGCAATGAAATGCTTTTCTTTTTTTGATTAATATTTTACACATAAAATTTAATTGATATTCATTTGTACAAACCATAAAATTACTTTTTTTTTGTTCAAAGCATGCTTGCTTTACCCCTATAAAACCCGCTAGCTACCCGGTAGTTGTGGTTGTAGGTAGCGCTGGTACCTACACATTTTATGCGAATGATTTGTTGTTATACTTTCTCGATGGATCGATAGATATAGTAAAAACAAGTTATTTAAAAAAAACAAAATTAATTTATTATAATTCATAATATTAGAATTAAATACTCTTAGAGCGTGGGACAAGCATTGCTTTTATGTTTGTATGAAATATCCGTCACTGTAATAAAGTATTGTGTGCAGACTTTTTAAAAAAGCGCAACACCACACGACCAATCGGATTTAATTAGAACGACCAATCGGGTGTCTCCGTTTAATCCCTTCAATGCGACCTATTACACTGAAATTACAGCAATTTACTGTAATTTTTAAGAATGTTCTTTAGATAAATAATCATACAAATAAAAATTTTAATAATATTAAAAATGGAATGCTCCGTATTTTAGTAGTATAATTTAATATTGAGGATAACTTTAGCGGTAAGATATTGAGATCTTTTGTAATGTCACTTGTTTTCTATAAGATAGAAGATCAATTATTTTTCTAGGATGTCATGCTCTATACATTATCATACATACATCGTCAACGAAGTAATTGTCATAATTTCAAACGAAAGGAAGCCTTGAATTCAGTAATTTATAAAACGATTACTGCACTAAATAGAAGCGAGTGAGTCAGATTGATAATCATAAACCTTTAAACTAGCATTTTTGTTTACTGTAAAATATACTGTATTTTTAGTAGTCAAAACTGAAATTGTCATTAAAGTTTTAAATAATCTAATTATGTAATTTTGATTATTCTATCTGGTCACTCTGGCAAGTCACAAGGATGACGCAATCATATGGTGACAATCAAATTTCTAGTCCCAAGACCATAATTTAGAGATTATACATATTATTTAAAACTGTGACCTTTTCTGGTTTATAACTATTGCAAATTAAAAACAATCTGAGATATTATATTAATTACGCAATGTTGGCCGGTATACGTAGTTCAAAGAACACAAGCACCTTAAAATAAAAATAAAATCTTTCTTCAAAAGCTGTAATAAACGTTTCAGTAATTTACAAACATAATTATTAGACTTTTAACAAATAGTATTCATAGGCCTACGTCAAAAATGTTCTACGAGTAATACCAGGTAGCAGCTCGTGTCAAATCGTGTGAAATAGTATAAATGATTTTAAATAAATAAATGAAAAATACGCTATTATGTAAGTCATTTGTATTTGTCTACCTAATTTATCATATAAATATTTTATTAAAAAAAACGGTTAAATTCATATTTTCTCTATTTTATTACGACAAAGTCTCTGCACCTGAAATAACTTTTTACTACGTATTGAAAGGGTACAGCATGGCACTGTAAGGTTTTAAGTGTTATTCATGTCACTGTAACGTCTTTATAAGATATAGATGCACTTCTTTTTTTACGTATCTGTCTACGGAAAATGTTTACATCTCTGTGGCATGTCTTTCCAATCGATAGTTTATTTATTTCATTGATAGTTTAGACCAGTGTTTTACGAAATAGTAATGACAAATGCTAATGTACTAGATTTGTAATAAATGAAAATTGCTAAACCTGCCAACTGTATAGTAATGCACACATTTAGCCTTTTCAGATACACGTTGAAATGACGTTTCAGATAAGTGCTATGGGGGCTAGCTTTTTGTCCACAAGAACATTACGTTAGATTTATAATTGAAGTTTTGAGAATAAAATACACTTATGTGAATAGTGAAACATAGGATTTTTAGGCATCCGAGGGTTATGGTTAACTGGTGTTAGAGCTCCGTTCCTGGAAAAGGTTTGGACTGTACAAAATGTTAATAATGTAAACTTTACAAATTTTAGATCCGCTGCAGTTGTATAAAGATAACGCCGCTTATGGCAAATTTTCTATTGAGCAATTTAATATTAATCCTTATTCTTCCTAATACAATAAAATCACGCGAGCAGATTTGTGCAATATTATTTACACCATACTTAATATCTTAACATAGGATGAAAAATTATTATTATCCCTTTTTTGGTAATCCAGAGGAAAATCCTGCATAGGATCATCAGAGCCGCCTCGAAAGCGGTGATAGCGGTGTGTTAAACTCCTACTGACTATAAGCTTCCAGGGTGTCTCTCAAATCGCTGATAGCCGAACTTAGAATCTGTATTCCTCCAACAAACCGGCAAGCGATTATCCTTTTAAGCTCTATCTCTTGGAGAGATGGATGTAAAGAGCCTACTCATCTCGACCTCCATAATGGGTGATGTGCAGAACACGTCGCACCGCCTCTCCCTCACCTTGGCAGCAGATATTTGCAAGTCCTTTACCCGTACAATATTATAACCCCTTCTCAAGGCATGCTGTGCATTTGCGGACTTTGTTGTATTTAATATTGCTTATGTTATTATCACTATACCGTATCAAAATAAAATACAAAATGATATTCAGTTAAAATAAGTAATTTTTATAAGGTTATTTAATTAAAAAAATAATAATTAAATATCGAAACAATCATATTATTCGTTATTAATTTTCTTCTGAATCTAGTTAGTGCCGATAGACCCTGGACCCGAGATATCCCAGCATTTCAAGATCTCAGCATGTTCACCCTATTATTTCCATTTAATAGGTAATCAAAATTTTTATTTGATCAGTGCGCTTTTGGATTTCGTTATGATTTAACGTGCGTCTATTCCGGAACTTATTACGTAATTTGCGAAGGTATAAAACAATAACCGCGTTTTGTTTTTATTTTAGTTTTGTGTTGTGTTTTTTGTGTTGTGTCTTCGTGTATAGCATGATAAGTTACATACTTAACGTAAGCACATGGTGGGTATAAAGTTAAAATGTATTATTACACCTTGCAATTATAGTTAACAGTGATTACTAGAAATTTTCGACAAGTATTTTGGTTTTTCTTTATTCATTTCTTAGTTTCGAGTTTTCATTAAATAATCGAATACGTTAACAGATCTCGACGTGTTTGCACGTCAGTATACATTGCTGGCCGTGCATTAGGACATAAAACTCGTTCATCAATTTACTCAAAAACTACTTGTCGCAAAGATAAAATATTTTTTATTTGTTTATATTTTAGGTTTACTAACATTGTTCTTCAGTATTCGTGAGACGTAGCCCTTACACGCTGTATAAGTTGCATCATCGAAAATACAACAAACATAATTATTTAAGTTCATTTAAGACTAGACTAAAGCTATATTAGTAATATTGCTTTCACATTCTATTCACATCAAGTAGGTTGCTTCTCAAAAAAGTATGTTTTAAAATGTTGTATTTCATAAGTCGTGAGATGTAACCAGTTTTGTGAATTAAATAAAAAAAAATGCTTTTACAGATGTATACAGCATTGTAGAGAAATTACAATAATACATAGTACAGAGAATACCTTTCATGTGATTCGACTGCATGTTTATAAATGTTTGCTTATCTAAATAACATTAAAACTGTCTGTTTCAAGCCACCTGTTTCCACAATAACTTTATTTACAAATAACTGAGTAACAAAAGCGTTGAACTTTTTTTCATCGCAGCATTTTCTCTATTACATTTCGTGCTGTGCTATGAAAAATAATTTTCACGCTCGTTTATCCATCTATACAAAATCACTCGGGTAAATCGTACCATGAAACTCGATTTTCACTTATACTGGAGTAAAGTAAGAAATCAGATGCTAATGGCATTGTTGCACGAATATCCAATAACAATCGTGTAAGGCTGGATTTACATCAAACGAGCGAATGCTCATTCTATCCCCACTCTATCAAATTCGGTTACTGTAAACAGACATCGAGCGTTTTTTCGTTGTTCTTCCTGCGCTCGCAAAGATTCTATAGAATATTCTAAGAATGCTCGTTCGCTTTATGTAAACAATACTAGAGCGTGGGAACAGATTTTTAGAGCGTTCTTGCGTGTTCGAACGCGCTCGCCAGCCGGACCGGTCTCTTCAAAGTGTTCTTGTGTTCGAGCGATCTCGATCACTGATCTGAGTATACTCGTCGATTGAACTATGTATTGATTTTAAGAAAAATGCCTATTTATGATAGAAGCCTACCGAAATTCCAAATGTCTGTGGGATCCGATGTTTGAACACTACAAAAATACATATCGCAAAAAACTGATTGGCTGGAGATTGCAAATATACTAGAATTCAATGCTGAAGAAGTAAAAAAAAGATGGACTCACTTCTCGCATCTTATCGCTGAGAAAGGGTATGGTCACAGAACCACAGAATTAACACGAATGCGCAATGAGCATTCGTTCGGCCGCTAAACACCAGAATTCTAGTTCTTGATTCTCATTCTTGCTCGTTGATCGTTTGGTGTAAACGCTAAGAGCGATATTTCGTTTAGACTAAAAGAGCGAGAAAGAATGCTCTTGTTCTTGCTCTAGCTCTATGTTCGTTTGATGTAAATCCAGCCTAATGTGTATTGTTAAAACAATCATGCAATATTATCATTACGTCATATTAAAAGGAATAATTCCGCAGTTTCAGATCTCAGTTCATGCGTGAGACAGTATTAACAGCAGAGATGGGCAAAATGTAATCTGATTAATGTTGAAAGATTACAAAATGTAGTCTTAATTTTAATTTTCTTGTTCTGTAATCATTATTAAATCCATTTAAAACATTAAGGAATCATAAATGTGTATACAATCTGGGATTTTGTAGTGTTTAAAACATAAATGAGCAAAATGCAGTCATATTAATGGTAAAAAACGTAAAATGTAATAGTTAATCATTACATTTTGCCCATCTATGATTAACAGTACGTTTTCTCAGCCGATATCGATCAAAATGGCTTTAAGCCTTTTAGGAAATCGTTTGTACTTTAAATAAACACGCTATTACGAGTAGCAACAGTCGAAGGATATATGAGGCGTCTAATTTCAAAACCCGCTATAATAAAATGATTTTTCATACAAAATTACTTAATAGCCCTAATAATAATTTGAAATGTTTTTATCAAAGTAAATATTATATATGAATATTTTCTTTTTTGCTTTTTCACTCTAGAATAATAATTTAAATAACTTATAAGAATGTGAGCCTTAAGTCAAAGATAAATTATAAGTTTTTATAAATTTATGGGATTTGAAAAAAATATGTTATTGTGGGTTTTGAAATTAGACTCTTCATATGAAAAACTTTATTAACTTTTAAGACAGTTTAAAAATCATGTTGTGTTATAAATTAAATTAATTTTATTATAACGTTCAACGCAGTAAAAACCCAAAAGTTCATCACAAATACGTAGATAAAATTACATAAAAATAGCAATAATGAGCCAGCGACGTATGCAAGGCGCGGTCGATGCCTCGAACGTCACACGATTTCTCAGTCCTACCGTCCACCGTGGCCGGTGCGCAAGCGATGCGTACAAACATTACGGCGTCCGCGAGAGTGAATTCCCAGAGTACACGCGTCAACATTTAAATTATGTTAACTACTTTTATTTTTGTATTTGTCATATGTATTAAAAATTTTTTTGTGATGTCGATATTCTGTCTTGTACATTTGGCTCCTTTAGACGAATGCTGAGAAAAAGTATATATTTTATTGTTTATATTATATATTGAATTATTGCTGTATGTTTCCTAGAAATGTAAAAAATAAAATAAATATTTTTTTTTAGTTTTTTTAACCTGGCTCGAAAGAAAGATTATACCTTGCTTGTATTGAATGTATAGCATATATTTAACACTAGATTGCCCAAAGCAGTCTATTTCATTGTTTTTAAAGTTTAATTATATAAAAACATATACATTTATAAGGAACCCATTTTTTTTAAATATTATGACTTTTTATATATTATCTTATAGCATTTATTAATAGTTGTACTTACCTCCCCCTCTCTTTATTTTTGGGAATACGTATTCTAGGGGATACGTATGTGCTAAGCCGTGGTGGCTGCCGGCAGAATAGAATAGCACCCCTCTCTTCTTGCTGAGGTGTCGTAAAAGGCGACTAAGGTATCTCTTTAACACCGCAATTCAACCAGGTGTTCAGAGAAAGAAAACTCGACCAAACCTGCATCCTGCTCCCTCCCGATCGTACTGGTTCTCCATTCCATCGGGCCTGAGGGAGTTCGGACGAGAGAGTGCTTTTCTGGCAGCGCGTCCAGTTATGCACTTAAATATCTCCTGCGCAATTGACTGTTTCCGAAAACTGGACCTCGAATTTCTTAATCGGTGTTGAAACAGTCGCCGTGGCCGAAACCGGCCAGGACATCATCATCATCATGTGCTATACCTACGAGTATATTCAGTCTTTCTAGTGTTAAAAATGGCAGCTACTGTCAAGTGACGGGAATCTATAGACAGTTGCCATTTTTTTATTAGCCCAAATACACTTAACAAAAGGTCTCTAGGTATATTAACAATTGGACATACACAATCTAATCCTGAAATGCAACAAGCCGAAGCTGGTTACTGTGACAATTATTATATTTGTATTATTGTGTATTTTGGTCACGACCCAATTCGGGCTATCGCTCTACCTATCATCTTAAATGGACTGGCTAGTATGCTTTTATGATAATAAATTTTGTTAATTATTTAACTACCTTAGTATAAACATAATAGAGGTATTTTCACTTTTATTTATGCAAAGGCATAGTTTTATATAATATTAAATCTTATAGATAAGAAAATGAATTTCCCTTTGTTTTTTGAACAGTAAATATCGAAAAATGCGCATTATTTTTCTATATATAGTATTACAAAAACAGATTTTTAATTCAATCCACATTGCAAAAGAATTATTTAATAGTCCTAGTTATATTTTATATTTAAAAAGGAACAATGTATGTTGTTTTTAATTAAAACTAAATTTAGACTCTGCCCGTGTTGATGTGGTTTAAAATTTTTTTATGACTAATAAAATTGATAAAGAGATAAAGTTAAACCACTTCCACGGCATTATAAACTTACATCTACTAAATTTGTAATCAGATACGCGAGACGAGACTCACTGATTTGTGAATAACTTTATTACCTTAGAGATTGCGAAGAAACTTTGCTAATCCAAATATGGTTAGATACTACAACTTCGTAATATTATTTTAATTTAAAATTCCATCTTTGTTTATTATTCATATGTTAATAAAAACAATATCAGCGGTAATATGATTTAATTCATTTTCACTGTGAATATACCTAACTTTATTGTGTTTATAAGTGTAGTGGTTTGAAATTACTTGGGCCGGGATAAGTTGATGTACTTATGCCGTTGCACAAAGGCACCCTCGTAGGCGGAATAATTTTATAATAAACCATGATTAGAATTCAATTTAATTAAGATTATTCGCACTTAACACGCGAAAATTCTTCGAATTTGAAGATCAGTCGTGATAACTCGTTATAATTGTAACTACTTTGCAGTTCCGAGCTAGATAATACTAACTACTTAGAAACTTGTTTGCCGTTGCTAAGGCTATCGGTGATTTTATCTGTAATTGTTGCTTTCCATAATGGTTGTCTAATACTAAGGGCGGCTTGCACCAACACACTAAATTTAGTTTAAGCCTTTATAAAAAGCTGTGTAGCGTTAAACCATAATTATTATCTTGCTCGAAGACATTATCCTGTTTTAGTTACCGTTAAATTTAAATATCATTGAGGTTAATTTAAGCCGCTTTAAATAAATTGCGTTTATACAAGCTTAAACTACATTTGTAACGTGCACTCTGCCAGCCCACTCTCGCGGCCGCCGTAATGTTGGTACGGATCGCTTGCGCACTGTCCACGGTGGACGGTAGGAGGTAGATTGGTGTGATATCTCTCAATCGAACGCGTGTCTTGCAAACGGAGCTCACTAGATTTATATAGTTTTATCTAGTTTATATTGTTCGTTCTAAGGTTTTCGGCCAATAAACGTGTCAGCGATGGACTTTATGGTGTTTTACTGCCTTTTAAACATTATACATTTAATTTATTAGTGCAAGCCGCCCCATGTTATCTCACTATTTAAAATGGAAAGCTCAATCCATTTAATACAGAAAGGAATACGGCGTTCACTAGATTTTTCCTTTTTTTTCCATCATCCTGCATATTTAATTTGATATCTTGCAGATATTTTCTAAATTATTTAAAAAGTCACCAGTCATAATTCGAGATTATTTTATTTGTATAAGATCAAGACATAGATTTATGTTCAGTTAAAAATCTTTATTTCATTGGGACCAATTATTTTGTACTTTTCAGCTCCATTTAAAAAAAGCCTATTAAAAAGTTTTATTGCAATGTTATTTTGTGTTTATTAAGGCGAAGTATCTGACTGTTTACATATGCAATGTTTTTTACTTTTCAACATTTATGATAAAAATTTAACACCTCCATAAGCTTACTAAAAATAATTATATTCTTTTATCGTTAAATGTGTATATAACTTTTAAAGTTCATAACTTGTTAAGAAAAATCGAAATAGCGTACATATTATAAGGATGTGTGTTTTCCTTATATCTAGTAAGAACGGTCCAACAACGACTTATAAATCCTTGAGTGCTACGTATCGATCGCTTTATTTTTATACTGAAAGATCATAAACAAGTACACAGCCGACCTTATAGAAAGTGGCTATTGTCGGTTATGGACAAATGCAATGATGATGATTATGATGTTCTAGCCGGTTTCGGCCACGGCGACTGTTTCAACACCGGTTAAGAAATTCGAGGTCCAGTTTTCGGAAACAGTCAATTGCGCAGGAGATATTTAAGTGCATAACTGGACGCGCAGCCAGAAAAGCACTCTCTCGTCCGAGCTCCCTCAGGCCCGATGGAAAGGAGAACCAGTACGATCGGGAGGGAGCGGGATGCAGGTTTGGTCGAGTTTTCCCTTCTCTAAATACCTGGTTGAATTGCGGTGTTCAAGAGATACCTTAGTCGCCTTTTACGACACCTCAGCAAGAAGAGGGGGGTGCTATTCTACTCTGCCGGCAGCCACCACGGCAAATGCAATACTAGAAGCATTACTGACCTTTAAGGAAAGAGAAAAAATTGGGTATATATCAGCTGGTCGCGAAATGCTGGCGGGAGTCACCATGACGGATTTCGTATTGTGGTGTGGATCCGGTCTGGCTCAGAACTATCATCTCAATGCTACTGGCTTAGAAAATCACATGTAGGGTTTGCATTAGAAAACATTAAATTTATCATTTTGAGTCTGGATATAGAAAACTAAAACAACCTTCAAAATAAACTTGCCGCTTATAATCTATTATATAAAAATAAGTCCGGTTTTCCTTCCTGACGCTATAACTCCAGAACGCACGAACCGATTTCCACGGTTTTGCATTCGTTGGAAAAGTCTCGAGATCCGTGAGGCTTATAGCAAACAAAATTCAGGAAAAATTTCAACAGAAAAGCAGGAAAACGGAGAAAATCATTTTTCACACACAGCGCCATCTCTGATACATAGCATGTACTACAAACCAATATGGTTTTGCACGGTGCTGGAACAGATCACACCTGTATTTTAAGTAGATGGCGCTGATGCGTTATACATTATTTGACAGCTACTCATTGTACTCTGCTCAGTTAATTTCATGTGACATTTATTATGCGCACGTTCTTTCAAACGCTAACTAAAAACCAAAATGAAACCATCTGGTGGCGAAACGAAGTTCGCCGGGTTTGCTAGTTCTCATTAAAACGTTCCTTACAGCAGTAATAATTGACAATGTAATAATGATCATAGTTTCTTTAGTATTGAGTTGAAATTTCAATGTATGTATTCAAACGGTACTCGTGCACCACGCGACACCTACCTGCCCATAATTGCGATTGTGAGAGTCTTAACAAGTTCACAAAGGACACAAGAAATAAGTAGTTACGGTCGTAGTGTAATTTATTTCTCTTATGCAATTGATTATGGTGAATAAACATCGAGGCCCTTTTTCATAAAACATATTATAATTTATATTACTATTTTTTTCCTTTAAAATATTTTATACAAATAAATTACAGACCATCAAAAAGGCCAGAAAGTAATATGATATTTTAAAAGAAGTTTACTATTGTAAAATGGAACAGAATAATACAATGTGGGTAATAAATCTAAAATTACTCAAAAATATTATGTAATAAATAATTTACATTTTTAAGTATACAAATGTTGTATCCTTGGCCCCGGCAGACGAGTAGGAGGAACACCCCCCGTAGTGGGGCTGCGGCGATTTGATTACAGGACCCGCAGTCCTCACTAATTCGCAGAAGTAGTCACCTTGGGGTTTTTAGCTGGTAAAAGTCCGGCACACCCCGGCTGCCTACCCCTTCGCGGCCGGGACGGTCCTATGAGGATTTTCCCCAAGTAAAAAAAAATAAAATAGGAGGAACACCCCCGGGGTTTTAGTCGGTGCAAGTCCGACACACCGAGGGGCGGCCCTCACCGCCACCTGAGGTCCGTTAGGGATTTCCCCCGAGTTACAAAAAAAGTATACAAATGTTAAGTATAGGTAAAACGTATAATATAGGAAATTGATACTAAGAATGACTACTATATCGTGATTTGGATATTTGTATAGGTATAGCGCAGAAACTACAAAACTGATTTTGAGGAATCTTTTTCGGTAATGGTAAGTATTTTCCGACAAAAACTGTTCATAATTAGTTGAAAAAAAAGGGTAATACAGCACAACTAATGTATATTTTGAATTATTTCTAATTAGAGAAGTCACTAACAATAAAGGCGTATTTTATAGTCTCTCCATTAAAAACAAGTTATATGTACTCATATGTAAGCTTATAACTTTGATTAAAATTTATAAGATGGAAATAAAGATATGGCTTGAATTCTTTGTAGTACTCGGCGTAATAGATTGGATGTCTAATAAAATGATAACATAAAATAGATTAAATGATTAACAAAATGTACATATCTAACTAGATTTAAAAGCGGAGTTCTTAATTTTTGCTGCCATCGACAAAATCGTAGGTAGAAACTTCTAATTTTGTTATAGGGTTAGATTATAATCGCGTTGATTCAATTTGTCCTTTCACTAATGTCGGTACCTACAGTTAATTCAATCAACAAAGGGTATAATCCGAATCCAGGTTGGCAATATTTTATTAAGGCAATTATTGTATTTATAATTTTGGGATAGTCGTGCCTAAATTAATAAAATTTTCTCCAAGTTACCCTGTCTTACATTAGTTAGAAGAGACAGGGAAAATAGAAATAAACGCGTAAAAAAAAACATTTTTTTTGTATTACTTGGACGTTTGATAAATATATTGACTTAAAATCTGATAACAACCAGAATAGGAGTCTCAGAATTAAAATTCGACCAAAACAATATATAAAATGTCTATGTATAACAAGATGTTATTTTTTCTATGAGATGTACGCCACTGACTCCCGGGTACATATGACAATCTACCAATGTGTTCTACGTGCGAAATTATTTATATTACTCTGATTTTTCCTTCTTTCCCTTTATTGTCCAAGAGTGACTTTGAACAGATTACCTTTTAAGTTAAACATACTAAGACGAGGTCTGCCCCACGAACGTTTACCCTCTATCTACTCCAGAATTACCTGTTTCTCTGAACAGTGCTTTAAGGTTCCCATAATGTGTCTAAGAAAGCTGAAGAACCATTTCGAGGACGCCCATATCTGGCGTATTAAGAACAGTTTGTTAGTGATATTTGAATCTTTAAGTATGAATTTTTAAGTGTTAGGAAACAGGAAGCAAGTGTGAAATACTAATGAAAAAGAAATGCCTTTTTTTACTTTTTTTAGTACTTTTTGTTTATAAGCACTTTTCACTCGTCAATGATCATTTTTATCTGTTCAAGAGTAACACTCTTATATCAACAAAGATCGCAATTAACACAATGATTAATATTACAGTACAACATTTCGAAAGTAATTAGTCAACGTAAAAAAAATATATATGGAGCTTATGCATAAGAACATAGATTACAAAATAAACGTTCAGACAAATAGAGTATCTTTCTCTTTTTCTGTTCAAAAGAAAAACGCTTGATCTTTATTTAAAAAAGAGCCTTAATTTTATGCAAAGTAACCTTTTTCGAATAAATGCACGTATATGAATGTCACTGACCTACGTGTTTGTGATATTTATTATTTGTGATATTATTTGAACTACCTGCTCGATTCATTGCAGTTAGTTGCGCAATATAGTTTGCTATACCAATTTGACAAGAAGGTCGCTGCGAATAATTAGGTCAGCTACTCGTTTTCCACTGGTTAATTTTATAGAGCTAATGAGATTTCCTCGTGAGGAGTTTTTTGAATTGTATGAAAATTTACGAGGAAAGTTTGCTAATTTGTTTTAGAGTTGCGCTGGGAATAAAATTACAGTTTTAACTTATTATTTAAGTATAATTAAATACCTACATACTTTATATAATTTATATGAACATCACTAGAAATTTAACGACATATTTACTATGTGATTCTATTAAACATACAGAAACACATCAACAAAGTCTAAGACTCAAACATACTTTTAATTCCTACTAAAAAAATGTATATTGTATTTAACAATCTTAAATGATTTCACGCCTAATTTTATGTTTATTTGTAGTTTAAAATAAAAACTAGCCAAATGGACAAAAAAAAGGTTATTAACAAACAATGAAGACATTATGAATTATTATGAATAAAGAACAAATTTGAGTAAAAATTAAAAAAAAAAAAAAAAAAATACGGAAATTTCAGAGAAAATGTAAATATTTTTGAAAAAAAAAAAAGATGTGCTATTTGTTGCTTTGTTTGTTAAGGTACACTTCGTTGCTCGGCAGCTACTACCCGTATGCGAGTGCCAGAATTCGAAGTATGCCTTAACATTCGATGTAAAACAATGAGACCTTGCACTCAACTATGTAGATATACAAGGTACTCAAGATAGAAAACATCTCAAAGATAAGCCAGCAGACTATAAAAGATCACAACGAGATAAATCCCTAGATAGTCGTAACACGTTCAGTTTCGTTGTGTATTTCTTGTATTGTAATTGTACGAAAGTTTAGTTTATTGTGTTTACAAGGAAAATCGATATATTTTTGCATTTGGATAAGTGTCGTAGAATATTTCAATATGGATAACTATTACAAGGTAAATTAAAATTATTATTTGTAATTAAGGAAACTGGAATTATTATAAAATTTTGTAAATTCATGTTAATTGAATTTTGAAAATTGAAAATTGAAGAACATCCAAGAGGGTTATATAAAGGTTCATAGGTAGTCCATCGTCAGGTAGTCAATTTTTTTGGCCTCTCATGTATAGATAGAAAATAGATCATTAGAATGTGGTAAATACCTCCTTCCTCCCGTTCCTTCTCCCGCCTGTCGAGCGCCAAGAGTAAGGCCGGGCAAGCTTCCTCGGCACCTGGCGACGTCTTGTCTTGTTCAGGCCCCGCCTTCTTAGCGGGGAGTGGTTGAATAGTCGTCACTCCTCGCATCCACCTAAGACATTGGCGAGGAGGGTGGTGCAAAGTGCCACCCTCCCTCATCTCCTTGGGTTGTCACTAGAGCGGTGTGTGGGGACACATCACACACCGCTCACGCCTAGATACAGACCGGGCGGCGCTCTCCCTGAAGCTATATTCGGTTATAGAAGAGGGCCTCTGGCGAAGGCCCTCCTCCGGCGTCCTGTCCGAGCTGGGTGGCGGATTAGGTTATTGAAAGAAAAAAAGAAAGAAAGAAAAAGTTGTTTGGTATTGGGGGTAGCAATAGCCTCCCAATCCCACTCCGCCGCATCTTTCACCTTTATCGTCTCCTCCATGAAGGTGAGGGCCAACTGCCGTGCCCTGTCGCTACCGACAATCGCGCGAGCGAGTGCCACCACTCTGAGTACGTTCTAGCCCTTCACAATACAAAAAAAAATTCTAAGTTACAAAAAGATAATGAAATATCATTAATAAAAATACAGACGTCACGAAATATTTCACAGTATTATTTTTATACTAACTCGGTATTGCGACAACAACACACCTGATGGAAAACATGGTGTAGTCCAAAAAACTACAACGACTATCAACAGTAAAGAAAATAGTGCTTATCAATCCATATCAATTCATAGTTATAATGATTGTCATCTAAAATTAAGTTCTAAGCCTAAAATAATTACGTATATAACTAAAAATATCTCGTAAGAAGAAAAACAAATGATTCAACAGATAAATATAGATAATGAGATAAAAATAAAGATGAGACGAAATAGATAAACAGATTTAATAAATGAAATATCGTTTAGAGACGTTAATAGTAAATAAATGATATTAGTTGTTATGTAGGCACTAATGAACTACAAATTAATTAACGTTATGCTCTTCATTGATACGGTATAAATCATATACTATGATTGTTCAATTCCAAGAAACTTCTCATTCCCCCTTCCTGGAAGTACCCCGAGAACTGTGATCAGCTGCGCTACCGGTCACGTTGAGCCCGACATATAAACGCAACGTGGATGCAGCCACTAATGTATTTCTGATCAACCCGAAGGGGTATAGTGTGACGGTTAATATCGCTTATAAAAAAATAAAAAATATTTACAAATAAAAATACATCTGTCGATACAGGTATTGCAAATTTAGGCTATTATTTAAATAAAACGAAACGATTTGTAAACGTAACACCATTACGCAATATTTATAAACAATTTGGTTAAAATAAAGCAGTAAGATTGTATACGAGTAACTGTTTTGTGTTACAAAATTTACAATAAAAGCGCTAGCTTGTGAATTGGCATGGGAATTTCTGGTTGAAAGTAAACAATTTTCGCTGCAACAATCCTACTTATGAGTACAGAAATTACGATTAAGAAATCGTAACTACCGAATGAATAAGATAAAAAAAGAAGTTATATGAAATGTCTTCGTTTAAAAAAAATTTAGGAGCTTTTTGAATACTCAAGTGAAGGTGTTGAACTAATTTGCCACAAGGTTGGGAATGTAGTCGGGCAGTAGACTTGTGGGAGTCTGCTCTCACAGAGGTTTTGGAGGGGTAGGCTCTTTACTCCTACCCCTTCCAGAGAGGTAGCCTCAGCAAGGCTTTTTGTGCCTTGGGCGTTTGGATGAATTTGGTTTCCCAGGCCCGGGTGGAGCAATTTGAGGGATACCCCGGGGGCAGTGGCGTGCATAGAGTGTTTGGACAGGGTAGGCAGATTCACATAATGAATTTGAATACTATATCATGATAATAAATATTATATTACTTTCATATGGAAAATAGATGGCATCAAAATAGAAAAAATAAGAATATAAAGGGTTCCTTTTTTTTAAATAAAAGGAATTTAGTCCAGACTTATTTATCGTAAGGACATGCAATGCTTTCAGGCATTTATGGAATGAACGCTACTGCCCGGGGGTTTTAGTCAGTAGGAGTCTGACACATAGGAGTCGCTGCCCTCACAGCGACTCTGATGATCCTATGTAGGATTTTATCCCGGGATACAAAAAAAAATGGATAATGTCTCCGAGCCAGACAATAAGTATAGTTGAACGCTAAATAGCGTTTTATACAATCTTAAACTAGATTTAAATTTTAGTAGAAGCCGATATATGGTATGGGGTTAATATATTTTTTTATTTTTGCTGTTTCGACAAACAAATACAAAGTCTAAAAAAATGTATTGAGATTGGAATTGTAATATTAAAGATATATTAAATCTATACTATAATACCAGGTGCGAAGTTGAAAGTTTTTAAGATAATATGGTAAATGGTTAAAACAGTTAACAATTAACACTTTACATTTGTTAGTTAAGTGCGAATGAGGATATATATTTGCGTTTGTAACAACTAGATATCTCTAAAAGATGAATAAACTTAGTCACGAGTAAGGCACACAGCTTTATGAGACTATTAAACATTTTAAGTAAATCTGTAGAAATAATTTTTGTAATCCTAGATTTACAAATTTTACGATGTAATCCAAATAATAATTCATATTATTTGCATAGAATTGAAACAAAGACGTCTACCGATAGTAAGATTTCTTTTCAAAACCTCTTTCTAGATATGGGGTTAACGGTAATCAAACTTAATAACAATTTAGTCACAGAATTACAATGGAACCTCCGATTTCACAATTTATTAGTTGAGTTGCATCCCTTACTTCTAATCTAAGTTTCAGTGCCCTATAAATATTATAGCTTAGAGCTTTCACTTGACTTGAGTTGCCAATGCTCGGGCCGCTGTATGCGTTGACTTTACTAGAATATTTGATATTCATAACACAGGAATGTTCTACTTTCGGTCTTTAGTTCAGAAATTAAATGTTGCAACGAGAATATATATTTTTAAATGGGCCTTTATTGTTAACAGGAAGTGTCAGGTCGCAAACGTAACCATAATTCGTTAAATCTTTGTCAATGTATACTAAATATAAATAAATATGATCTGCAAGGTCATTACCTTAACAGTATTACTTCTAGTCTTGCAGTTAGTACTTTAATCACCTAGAAAACTATCAATATATACTGTGTGCATACAAATTTTTTACTATTTAGTATAGGGACGTTTTTATGCAATAAAAATGTTACTTAGAGGCTTATCGACTCATCACCATTATTGTTATCATCATCTCAGCCTTAGTATATTCACTGCTGAATCTAAATATCCCCTAGTGACTCATTATGATAAAAACATAAATGTGTCTAGAAGACCTGGCGAACTTCGTACCGTATTACAGTCAATTAATGTCATGTTAACTTTTAGCAAAATCAACAACCCCTCTATAACTTTCTCCCCCCACTATTCTAAGATGGATAATGAAAATGGTACATAGAACAGACAAACTTTTGGTTTTATTGGTAAGGATATAAAATATAATAATAGTAAAACGATCGAGCTATTTTGAAAGGAAATAAAATGAAAAGTGCCCTCCGGGTGTGTAAATTTCGATGTAATTCGGTACAGCTTATGAATACTAAGTGCCGAAGACCATTGTATTGGAAATGTGCCGGTAAACGAACATGGTTAAATTCATTTCCCTTCCTAATCCCTTTACAGAGGAAAGCAAATTTAAGAAGCACGTACGCGACTTGGAGTCGTTTTGACGTCGGAAATGGATAACTTGGGATAATCTTATTATTACGGTGTACTCATCCGTATGGTATTGTGGAAATACTTTGAATAACCAATTTTAGTAGAGCTGAAAACAAAATATTAATATATATATGTATATATATATTATCAGATATATATATATATATAATATAATGTATTTAAGATGCATGGTGATCGATAATAAGGACATTGATTTATATTTCCGTGAAATTATGAGGAAAATACATAAATATATATACACATATGTAATACATATATTATGTATTACAATAAATATACTACATGACATACATTATTTGTTATATATATTTATGTATTATACTATATTACATTATTTATTTATAATGTATTTTCCTCATAATTTCACGGAAATATAAATCACTGTCCTTATTACAGATCACCGTGCATGTTAAATACATTTAAATGTAGGATAGCTAAATGTTACTATTGTGTTAATTAAAGTATCAAGCATCGATGTATTGTTTGTGTTAAAATACAATACATCCCTATAATTGAGAAAATCGAATTTTAGTCGTAAAATATACCAAGAAAATTAATTTAAATTAAAAATATATAGAATAGATTAAGCACGGATGTGGGCAACACCTATCTACCGATGAAGGAAAATATTGTAAGGAAACCAGCATGGCATTTAAAAGAAATGTCATGTGAAGTGCGACATATGAGCCCAAATTGGACACAGCTACTAAAATATCTCTGCTCACCTCGAAAAGGATATAGCAGGACGATATATTGTTGTTAAAAATATCAATTTTCTTGCTATCATACTTGATACTTTTTCATTACTTTTGAAATTCATTATTGAATTGGGTTAATTGAATAAGGTACTGTTGTAAATTTCATAATATCGTTACTATCATTTATTTAACATATCTAAATAGCTATTGTATTTATCATTTTATCTTCGGCTCCTTTACTGATTAGAATGTAATTCGTATATCTTTATGCGTTGATAATGATAATCTTATTTTACCATAAACATTTTTAGTGCGGCGCAGAGTCGGCCATAGGCCGGTACTCGATATCATTAAATAGTTATTAATTTTTTAAAGTGGTAAGTTAATTTATTTTCTTAATACTCTATTACCTAAAACTTGCTACCTTTGATGTTAATTTATCGGCTTTTATCTTGGGTATTCTATATCAAGGCGCATAGAAACCTTCTCCGTTACCTAATAATTAATTTGTTTTGATTCTTGGAACTCACACATCCGAATATCGTATATGTCAACTAAATTTACTGGACAATACATATTTCAGTGTATCCTTGGATCAAATACCAAGGGTACGTAAAACAAACATTTGTATTACCTCCATGCAATTGCTTCTTTGTACAAGTGGAATATATATTTATAAAAAAGTAAAGAAAATAAGAAATATTAATTGTGAAAATACTATTATTTTTAATAAGCAATAGTTTTCTTAGATTTGTTTCAATTCATACATTTTTGAGTACGCAAAAAAAGAAATATCAGAAGTGGGATACAAAAAGTAATGAGAAAAATCTATAAGCCTACTTGAAGGGCGTTATATTATTGAACTCCCCTTAGATTCAAAATAACCTACCCTATTTAGCAGCCTATAATTCCCCAGCAAGCTATTATTTCACTAGAATGGCTAAGTTAGAGGCCACAAAGTTAGTCGATGGAGGCCATACTATTGACTTGACTGATTTGATTAAACATTATCGAAGGGCAGTACCTAAAGTTGGATGCAGTGAAGTAATTTCCGGAGTAAATAAGAAAAAAACTTACGGAGTTCAGAAACCGTAGCGGTTTTGTGATTGGATCCGTAAACCCGATAATTGAGTTTCATCCGGGCACATCAAGATCGGGGCCTATTGAAGGATAAAATGTGATCTGCTTGTAATTTGGAGCATACTGTATTTTTCGACGTATCCGAGTATGATAATCCTTACATTGTGTTGTAGATATTATCGAATATTTCATTAACTTATAGGGTGTTCGTATTTTATACTTATTCTAAATACTTTACCGGATCTTATGCGCATAGAAACGTACTTTTAACTACCGGCACCACCAAGTAGCCTACTCGTGACTGCACAATCGAGCCATATTTAAAACGAAGTTTCTTCGCGCATAAGACCCGATTAAATCACAACGATTTCAGGCAATTTCACATTTATTTAAACAACTGTTATTCTTGCACCAGTTTTCAAAAAGATTTTATGAATTTAAGAAAAAGCTAGTAGCGACTTGTAATTTTTAATAGAGGCAAGATTGCACCTGATAGAGAGTACAGTACCGTTCAAGCACGAGCGATATCCGCTAATCTGCGACAGTCCATTAAAGCTGACATCATACCAGGGTAAATATACTATGACTGAGAGGTCTTCGGTATGTTAATAACTGGACGTAAACGAGCTGTTCCCAAAATGGTCAAACCATTACCGATCGAAGTGAGGCAGTATGACGAGTTTTACACCCTTGCACTGTGGATATGTTATATTCTTTGAGTTTTTGTTATGCTCGCTGAAATTATAATAAAATTTGAAGTCCAAAAACTTGCAGAACGGGTTATTAATATACTCTTAACTAACTTGTCGGCAATGATAACTGTCACAGAGTTATTTTTAAACATGAATATATTTCTTTATTGGAATGCATTGATTATTACAAGCAGTTATGTGAACAGAACGGTAGGCGCCTCGCAGCGATAATAGTTGGCTTTTATCAAGCTATAAAATATTTAAGCTTTTTAAAGGCAATGTATTTATCATAACGCGATATATTCTGATGTCAAAAAGATGCACTGTGGTTGAAATTTAAAAGCATTTTAGCCAAATGGCTATGAAGTCCTAGTATATTAGGAATCGGTATCCAGGGGCGGCAAGGCGATTTTTCGTAGGTCCGAATTCCAGCATGTACCTCTGGATTTATCCAGATTAGGTAGGATTTTTGGTAGGGCGATTGCGGGAACTGGATCATGACTACAGTACGCAAGTGTAAAGACCGTCAAATCGACTCTTATACCTAGAGACCTTCAGTCATAGTATATGTGTGCTGACATAACGACGGAAACTATCAATGGATTTTCATTCTTTGATGATCGCTTTTGTTTATGGACTACACTGTACTTACCATCAGGGACTCTGTAGTCACTATGTCGAGTTAATGTAAAGCTAATCGCCGTTCTCAGGGCATTTACACATGTCGTTTTTAATAGATGCCATGCGGGTTTCCTTACGATTTTTTCCTTCACCGGTGAGCTTGTGGTACCTAAATCTGTGTTTAATCTGAAAACTTCCAGATGCATAATATGTGAATACTGGTCCCATGTACACTGGACTACTACAGCCACATAATAATAATATGTTCTTTCTTTTTTTTTAATTTTTAAGTAAATATGAATATTTTTATCAAAACCTTTTTAAAGCTTTTCCACATGTTGTGATGCACACAAATCGCAGGTTTATTTATGTTTCACTATTCTTTATATCGTGTCCTTAAGGATATCGATAATAGATAAACATTTATAAGTATATAATTTTAACCTTGGTGAAACGTTGCACCCTGTACAAAGCTTTTTCCTACAACAAATACCAAAGCAAAGAGTTTGATTTATGTAGAAAATACTCAGGTACTAATTTATTTAAGGCGTTGATGTTAATTCTCAATTGACAGAGACTCCAACAAAATGTATTTTTCGTTTGAATGTAATTAAATTCTTTGATAAATTTTATAGCTCCAATTTCATATTGATAACACGCGTATAGATAAGACAAGTCTCAATAATAAACGAGATTAAACCAATTATTTAATGCTGATATTACTCAGATACCAACTAAACAATTTCTTGGCCACATTTTTTTAGTGTCAATAGGCAATGTGTAAAACAATTATGAAATAGCGGATTGTTTCCACTCGCTCGGACACCCAATGGATCATATTTCAAGATATAAAAAAGGGGTCGTCTATTTAGAGGTGCCTGAACACTAATAAATAATATATTTAAAAAAATCCGTGATGAATATTTTCTAATTTAAAATACTAAATGTTTTTTTGTCATACTTTATTAAACAGAACTGGAGATATAGTTTGATTATTATTTAATGGGTTTCGGTAATCCTAATATAGATCATTATAAAGGAAGACGTGTTTATAGTCTACAATGTTGTTAGTTTTATTATAGGTTAACCTCCAAAAGGGGTCAAGTGAATGGTTTTCACCGTAGCATTAAAATATTTTTACAAACTATGTGCACAACAAATAAGCGCAAAATGGGTACAGCCACTAAAAACGGGAGAAGGAACATTCCGGGGATTTTAACCGGTAATAGTCCGGTACACTGGGGTGCAGTCCTCACGGCGCCTTGGCGGTCCATGAGAATTTTCCCTGTGTTACCAAAAAAAAAGGTGCAGCCTCTAATTTATCTTAGGTCACCTGAAAGGGATATACCGTGACGATATTATTAAAAGTTTGTAAAAAGGTTAATGTACCAATTGAAGCGAAAAGCACACCAGTGGTGTCGCCATCCTACGAACCACTTGGAAGAGAAAAAGAAACTAAATATAAATAGACTGATCACAGAACGAGACTTACCAAAGAACATCACTCTGTTATATGACTGTAATTACTTTAATAGAGGCAATTTTTTTATTGCTAACGGAGAAGTTAGTATGTTTGTTTAAAAATAGTGAATATAATAATAATTATACATGTTGTACGGTACTTCGCCACAGTAGCACGGGTAGCCTAAAGAGTTTCATATATCGCGACCACCAGTTTGCCAACTCTTCAGGGGCTCCTGCTTCTCCTCCAGGAAACTGGTGTATTGAAGGATCTTCTTTAGCATACTTGTACACTTTAGATTCGGATAATGTTTGAAAATGTATAATATAAGTATATAATTTGTATGTTTTCCGTCGTTACTCGGCGGATGGGTCGAGCGAGTGCAAAACTCAATTGACAACCCGTACGGTGTTTCCAGAACTGAATTGAAGTTGCCTGCACACTTATTTGAATACGAAACATATGTATGTAAACAGAAAAAGAGAATTCTTCAAAATATTTAGACCTCGCACACAAGGTTACCAGAGCGTGGGATGTGGATTCAACAATTATTGTCCTGATAGTCGTATCGAACTAATGGGCTGATCGTAAAGAGCCTCGATTACCATCATAAGAGGCTGTTGCTTGGTTGTTGGATCATGGTCCGGTTACAGAAGGCAGTTTTATTCGATACGGCACGCATTGTTAGGAGGTTCTTCACTCTAAGCTCCTAATTACCGGTGGCATGGGACTCAGGCCTCGCAGCCGTGGGTCTACACGTTTAATTTTTTAAAATGTATTTGTTATCTTTTTAAATGTAGTTATTTTAAAATAATAGATATTATAAATATTTAGAATAAATGAAGAAAAAAAGTGAAATAGGGAGGTAACAATGCTTCTATATGCTAACATTTTTAACTGGAAAGTGTTGACAATTATAGACTGTATCTTGTTTCGTAAATTAACAAGCGCCATTTAAAGTTAATACCATAATTGTGGAGTAGAAATAACGAGGTACAGTTAATATCATTTACGAAACAGGTAAATCCACATGTTTGCTTGAAACTCAAATACAATCACTCCCCGAGTTCGTTATTCGTAAACTCGAATAAGCGCTTTAAAGTTTTAAGAGGTTTATATTACAGATTTATTTATTCTCGTACTTAGAATTAATCTTAGATATTTAACCTATGTCGATTTGCCGTATTTAATTTAGAAAAAATGTTGTGATTCACCCATAATAGGTAATACCAATAGGTTTTTTAAGCAACTCAGTCGATCCACAAAATTTATAAATAACACCACTGTTGCTTATGTAAGTACATTTTTTTTTTCGTGAATATAGACTGGCCATATTTCGAAGCGATGTATAATTAATTACCTTTAGTCTTTGCTAATTATAGTCCTATCTTTTTTTGAAGATATACTTTGGCTTTTGTATTTCTATATGGATTTATAATACAATGACATTACAAAACTTTGAGGAGATATAACGATAGCTTAAAAAAAGGACTAAAGATGTATGGAGATGGTATAATAAAATCGAAAGCACTTTGATTGAAGGTGATATTTAAAGTTATTTCGAGGGTTTAGAAAATAGTTCAATTTTCACACAGTCCTTCAAGTGCTGTAAATATTTCCGAGAGTCATGAAAATTTTTCAATCTTTAACCCAATTTGGATATAACACATATATTGCTGCTAAAAAAGATTAAATCGTATGATATAATATAATAGAATTAATATTACTACACAAGTACTTCTGAATCCCATAAAAATGAATATAATTATCGTGAAAAGTAAAATTTACTATGAGAATGTTAAATAATGCTCTTACATTTGAATTTATATCGTCCTTGTTCACAGGTGAAGAAAATACATCACCATGGCGCAAGACAACAGCAATACCACGTTGGAAATGGGCACCAGTGATCAAGTAAGCGGTGAAATAATTTCATTATTATCAACGCTACTTTAATTTACCTTATCCTTTGCTCAGGAAACAAGTTAATCTATGATAAAAACCGAATATATAATAGGAACTTCAGTATAGCCAAATGGTCGAAATTAATAACTATAGTACATCTCTTTAGGCATTAACATATTTGAAAGGGAGAGATATAGCTATCGATCTACGAATTAAAGATAGATTATTAATTTGAGCATTAATAGACCGTGTTAAATCAAATTTGAGATAATCGGTAACTCACAATATAATTTGGGACTAATTAACGAATAAAATTTGCAAGGTTTGAATAAGTCTAAGCAACGTCACTGTAGCGTCTATAAATCTCAACTTCAGTGTCTACATTACCAGTGCTACCAGGTGAGTAATAACTCACCTGGAAGGAAGAGAATAGGAAAATCAACTGCACGTTTATGAACTGATCTTGAAACGCGACTGGTCTTTTTCTGTACTTACGATTATTCGAGCACAAATGCCCTACGACCTTGCTGCCGTTTTTTTTAAAATTAACAGAACATTCATACGAAAATCCATATCCGAAAACGGAATTATTTATTTTTTTCTAGCTGTAGTAACCCGGCGTTGGCCGGGTAGAAAAAATTACTCCGTTGAGAGTTTATTTTCCAAAAACGTCGAAACATATTTTTCTGTATTACTAGCTTTCATAGTTCTTACTTTAAAATTGACGGATTTTCAAACCAACTTTAAACTCTTATTTCATCCTCTTAGGAGTGGAATACCAAAAAATCCACCTATAGTAGATCCGTACATCATACAAAGAACTCAATATCCAAATTTCAAGTTTTTATCTAGCTGTAGTAGTTTAGGCTCCACGATAATATGACAGACAGGACGGGTGTTTTTATATACTTACGAGTATTATATGCCCAAAACGATGAAACGTTTTTGAAGATCAGTGTGAACTCATTCTTCGTCTTGCAGAATTTTTTTCTCACAGGTTTGGGTCTAACTGAGAGGGTCTGTATGGCAGATGTGTTGGCTGCAAACTACACAGCAAGTCACCGTGAAAGTTTGGCTATTGCGTTATTGCTAAAAATGTCTTACACTTTAGAAATTGTTGACTAAGGAATGTAATTAACGAAAGCATTTCTAAAGCGTAGTAAACCCAAATACATTAAGATAAAGGTACATAGACACGTTTTGTGTACCTACACTTGATTTCTAACAAACTATTTGAGCTATACCTTCATACAGGTGTACTAAAATCAATGCGAATCATAGTATTTAATAACTATGATAGTTTACGCTAAACAATAAGAGCGATAACCTTCGATAACTTTGCGTCTGAGAGAAAAAAACGAATCAAGGCCTGAAGTTACGTTATTCTGCTCGGTGAGGCGAATGTGCTCGCCACTATGAGCCATTCATTAGTTCGGTTGTGTTCATTGACCAGATACATATGTATTTGATCGTATAGTAGTGATATGTTTCCAATTTGCATACAGTTTATTTCTAGTGCAATATGTTTTTTATAAGAAAGAATGTGTGAGGATTGTTATGTTGGTATTAATTGTAAAAGGTGCGTAAATAATTATTTGGGTAATAATAATAATACATTATTACACATTTTAAATAATTATTGTTATAACTTAAGGGAGCTTTTAAAAACAAATTATAAGCTAAATTATTTAATTAATTATACTATGAATATGGTTAAAAATTCATAGAAAATTCGTAACACGTAATCATATAAATTCGAGATTTCACACTCCATAAATAACAATAATGGCATAAAATCTATAATGGAGTTTTGTCGAAAGATAAAATTTGGATAGCAAAACGGAATAAATAAATATAAAGATGTAATAATAATATAATAGTTAATAATAATATTATTTAAAGAAGCTCCCTCCCTCTTATAGGTACATATAGTACTTTTATAAATATTTATTGTATATTTTTTTAAACATCACTTGCTGTAGATTGACCTTAAACTAATTTATGTTTATTTATCTATCATTACGCCGAATCCCTATTAGGGTAGGTAGAGAGAATGGAACGCCACCTCTCTCTATTCTTGCAAACCTGTTTCGCTTCCTTAACATTCATTAGTCACTTCACACACTCTCACCGATTCCTGTTTATATTGTTGTTTTATTTTTAAAGTTACAAATATTTGACGTAAAATAATCAATAATTGACGTAATTTAAAAATCCTATTTTTATACTGATTCGTGAAAATGACTACTGTAATTGATGGATAGAATAATGACAGTGGCGTGCATAGAGTATTTAGAAAAGATATACAGAATTCGCATAAATAATTTAAATGTTAAACACTATACTGTTCTTACCGGAAAGATAGATGACAGGAAAATAGATTGTGTATGCATATCAATAATTCCTCTTTTTTAACCGACTTCATTGTATTTAATTTTAAGTAATTTCTTTAAGACTTATTATTGTCGGGGCATGCAATGCTTTTATGCGTCTATGGAATGAACGCTACTCGACGAACATTTATGATTAGTTGCCGTCATCAGGCTACATTTAATATACAATTTGATATTTAAATGCGTCAGATCAAATTGATTCAATATTTATTTGCTTATTTTCATTATAATAGTTGCACTAATTAAAATGTTAGCATCAATTTTAATAAATTTATAACATAGTGGTAACTATATATAATATAATGTGGTGGACTTTACACCCAAGATCTATTGTCACGATCCGGTTGAGCATAAATGCTCTATCATTTGAATGCTGTTTGTTTAGCAGCACCAACAAGCCAGGTATATTACACGAAGGGTACAAGTGTTACTGGCTGAGCACCTTAAGAACCCACTCAAGCCCGGTGAAGTTGTAGCAGCCGTTCCAGGTTAACAATAAAAAGTACCGTCGAAAAAAAAACGTATGATTATTATCACTCCACCAGAGTACTGATGCTGGGGCATTGTCACCAATAAAGTACAAAGGTATTAATATATAAAGATTGAAAATGCAAAAAAGTATGTATTCGGTTGAAACACGCTAGAAGTGAAACTCTATAATGTAATTTATTTCATGATCTCGGAGGCTAAGATTATATATATATATATATATATATATATATAGATTTATGTGTTTTTTTTCTAATTAATGTCGATTTTTCGTTTCATCGAGTTTCTAAACTCAATGATTCTAAAGAAGTTTGACTTCAAGAATATTTTCGATTACAATATGGACGCGGAACAATATTCTTTAATTTCTGTAATAAATACTCAGATGCAGTGTTTTAATTTATCAAATTACACATAGGCAAGCCTCCAAGTGTGTTTCAAAGCTAATGTTAAAAGGCCAATGTTTTTCACTGTTTTGATTAAAACTTATTGAGGTCACGTGTTTGTTTTACCTTGGAGCTAACTGTATTAGTAATTTTTAGAACTAGCTAAGGATACAAGTGTTATAATTATGTTATGTGTGATATACGGTTTCACATTTGTTTCGAATATCTGCATAGTTGCGGTTAAGAATATTTCAATACTGTAGGTATTTTCTTGCGATTATTTTTTATATCTTGTTTGAATAAACATCTAATTGTAAGCGCAGATTATGCACTAATTTTGAAAAAGATTACAATTTTATCATAGTATCCGAAAATACCTGAAAGATATGTATATAGATATAGTTCCGAATATATATCCAAATGCCTAATAATTATTTAGGCAACAATTTATTTAATTATTACGATCTAAATCCCCTTATTTAGAAATTTGAAATGTAAATTTTTCTTTTATTTATGCGTTATTTATTAGAATTAAAAATATTAACGAATACGGGTTGTTCAATTATGTATCAAGTATGATGTCTGCTTTACACTCGCTTTTATATACGCGTGTTTTTATAAATTATATTGAAGCTTTATAGAAGTAACTTTTTAAAATTATTTTGGTCTCAATAAAAGCAATATATACGCTATATACTCCATACAGTCACTATTGGGTACTTTCGTTCAACAGATAAAGTTATTTAAACTAAAAATAAATAATATGAAAGACAGGATGTCATTCTTGATTATGAAAAGTGTATATTACTGTTATAATATCCTTTTAATGCTATCTTGAATTCATATACCGTGACAAATGCTTGAATCATTAAAAATAACTAACATAGTATTACAGTAATTATTTAAACTTACAATTCAAAAAATAAAAAACAATATAACTATATTTCATGATGACATTGAATATAACAATTGCTTTATTAAAACAGTGAATTCTTACGTCGGTATTTAGATATTTATGAATATATATATAAATATAATACTAACAAAGTTTCCCATGGAATAAGTTGATAATCTACTATTCAAGTAAATATAATTAGTGGAAGTTTATAACATTGTAGAATTCGCATTTAGTTTGAATATCAAACAGAAAAATAGTGTAAGTTTTTATGTTCCTTCGCTGAAATCATGCGTGGCATGACGATCAGCTACAGTTCTGGTGATGTTGAATATGACATACAAACCTCCTAGGGATGGAGTTTGAAGGCTAAGGGAGGAAGGCTACTCGCTCGCCTGGTTGTTGGAAGAATATGGACCCACAGGTCCGGCTTGCAGCCAGTTTAGGAACACCTTGGTATTTTTTATGTAATAGAAACCTGGTACTCCAAGACCACCGCCGTCACTGCTGCCGTGATTGTCCTATACAGAATTTTCTTTTGGATTACAAAATCAAGGGTTGACATATAAGCTTAGTCAGTTTTTATATATCTAGAGACCTTCTATCGTTATATGTGAGGGCCGGCATGACACCGGCAACTGTTAAAGGAATCCCAGCCATTAGTGGTCGGTTCTATTCTTGAACTAGGCTTTGCTTTCCATCAGGGACGGTTTGTTGATGATATCCTCCTTGATTTATGACGGCAATACCCTGGGTGTTTTCTGAAGTGCGCCGGAAAGGAACTAGCGAAGCTAAATGGGTTCTTGAAAATCCGGTTACATTCCTCACATAAAAGTTGGCCTTGTGCATTAAAACTATAGCAATACGCTTCAGTCCGAATTTCTTTAGCTGGCTTTTGAAATTCAGGTTCTCCAGGTCTCAAAAAGTTTGAGTCCATCATCCATAATTCTATGCAACTTTGACCGTAGATGAGAAACTGCGCTGCGAAGGTGTGATTCAGTCATGTTGTGGGGTTAGTTAGAAAAAGCGCAAAGTTATTAAAGAATTTTGCTTACCCTGTAAGTGACATAGCGTGTTGTGAGCGTGTATATATTGTGTTGTTGTTACAGGTGCTGGTTCCAAATAAAAGACGGAAGACCTTAATCTATATTATCGGTGCCATTGCAATGTTGGTGGCCATTGCAGTTGTTGTCACCCTCTCGGTGGTGTTAACTGGAAACGATGCCGGCGTGATTGAGCCCATTGGCCCTACGACAGTAGGCCCCACGACGCCCTTCCCTACCTCCACAACTACAACGCCGTCAGTCACAACTGAAGGACAGCCGACAACTACCGATGTATCACCAACAACTCCCGAACCGCCAGTAACCGAGCCGGGTCTAGAACCACTCGACCTTGAAGCCGTCATAAACGGGGCGTACTCTCCAAATTCATTCAACGGTTCCTTCACGTCAGGTATCTTTGATCTAATACATCTATCCATTTCAGCTCGCGGGCCTATTAGGATGGTTACACATTGAGCCACAATCCGTGAAAATACCGTCCGAAGTAACTGTAGAACCATTTGTATAGTAGCTTACATACTTAATCCGTAATCCAATTTTCATCCGACATCCGTTAATCTCTGATCGGTTATCAATATTATCAGGCCAAAATGGCTATAGCAATATTTTAATAAAGCTTGTGTACTGTGTCCGAAATGTATTTGAACTCGTAGAATGCCTTTCGTGTTGACACAACTCTTTGGGTGACTATAATAAGTTCCTAGATTCATATTTTCATTGATTCAAATCAATGGCATTGCGAATTGCGATATACAAACTTGGTTTAAGTTTTTTCGGCTCATTTTTTCAAGCATTCGGATTAACTGCATTGCGTTCCCGCTCTTAAGCTTATATCCAGTTTCTATATTAAGTCGTATGTAAGAAAAAATGTTCAGCTAGCTTTCGTTAGATTTTGTCTCATATGGCTTTAGGGTCCTGCACTATGTAAGCCTAAAAACCAAACCGAATCTCTACTCCAAAACTTACATAACATAGGGAAATATATGTTGTGTATTTTAATTTACCTTTCTTAAGAAACGCATAAATAATAGATATTTAGAAGTCATTAATATTTACGAAAAATATTGATATTGCAAATGGTTTTATAGTACTCAGTTACTGTGGGCAATGCAGTAGTTGCCACTATAGTAGCATTCTACACGTTTCGTCGGTTTGCCTGTTTGCACTTAGTGTAACCATGCGGAACTTATAACAATGTTACCCCACTCCGATTCACTAACACAAATTCGGTAAACTCAATTATCTCTGTAATGTTGTTAAGTGCGTGTTCCGTTACTGTTAAGTGAGAAATATTTATACAATACGATATGTGATATATAAAATACAACGTTCGTAGTTTGTAGATATTATCGTAAGCAAAAAGAGATACTAACTAGAATTTACAAAAGCCTCTATGTATACAACATGACAATAGACTTGTAAAATGATTAAAAGCATAAAAATAAGAAAATTCCTACATATTGAGGTATCGGAAGAGCCGACTAAGGCATACAGCATGCAGAATTTCACGATGGTTGCTAGCATCTAACCTGCTGCATGCACCTTCTGCACATGGGGTTTCCCGCCAACTCGCATTGAACAAGCGTGATGGATTAAATGGCCAAACTCCTTCCCATGTATTTCACAAATATAGTGGAGAAAGAGAAGTGGCTCTCACCCTAGAGTGGGACGTCAGTGCATGATGATAATAATAATAAGAAAATTAAAAAAAAAAACCAACAACGTTCAAGCCCTACTTGCGTACTGAAGGTTTTATATAAACTGGTTGTTATAAGTTTATATCAGTAAATACATATATTGAGTAGGGGATAGCGAGTGTGTGGGCACAAGTTGCCCGTTTGAGAGCAAGTATATTATCCCATACCCCTCCCAGAGTGAAGGCCTGCCTAAGGCCAAGGCAAGGTTTTTTTGCCGAGCTATAATCATCTATCAATCTAAATATTAGATAACAATTTCAACTTGATACCTCCGCGCAGTTAAATAAAAGAAGGTCTTGACAGACAGACAAACAGATAAATAAGTCGTCCTATAAGGATTTTTTTTCTTTGTGATGTACGGAATCCTAATAACATCCTAATTTAACTGTATTATAATTCCAGGAAACGATGTCTTATACCGCAACGCTTACGGCGACTTAGTGATGTATGACATTGACACCGACTCCGTGGATTTAGTTGTCGGCAATACTTCTCAGGTCAGTATAATTTTATTATAGACAGGTTGCGCTTGACTTCAGTCTCGCCTCCTAGAATGTGATGATGGGGCCGACGATGGTGCGTGCTTATTCAGCAATTACTGATTCACTCGATCTTTGAAGATTCCCATGTCATAAGATGTTGGAAAAACAGACGCAGGAAGCTAATTACACTCCTTGACGATGCACAGCAAAAAAAGAGGTGGCAAATCGCCTCGTGCGAGCTGCTAGAACATCACCCACATATAATCCTAACTAGAATATTTTTTTTAGATTCACGAGTATCAATATATAATATTTGTACATCGTCTTTTTAATCATAAAGGCTATTTGGTTATTATATATTTTTGGAATCGGTAAAAAACGCTGATTCCAAATATTTATATATATATTACTATATCATCAAAAATGTCGCTTTAACCAAATAGCCTTTCACCCGACGATAAGAACGTGGGAAAATGGGCGCGAGAAGTGCATTCCAATTCACTACTTCACTGTTAAAATTATTAATAAAGAAACATTGTTTTCTAATATATTAAACCTTGGATATTAACTGTGATAAGGCGATTGCCAGAACTCGCACCTCAGCATTTAGCCAAATTAAGTCTCCATATGCTTACCGGTAAAGCGAAACATCGTGTGGATACCTGCATAGGATGTAATAGAAATGTCATGTGTAAATGCCCTAAAAGTGGCGATCACCTGCGGTACTGGCCACGTTGGGCACTACACATAAGCACAAGTGGATAGAGATACTAATGTATGTATGCTCACCCCGGAAGGGATATAGCATTACTATATATATTATTATTATCATAAAATTAAACTGTTTGCAAAAAGCAGTTCACCTTCTCCCTTATAGTTAGCGTTGTTAAGAAGTGGAATTCGCTGCTAGCATTTGTTTTTCCAGCTTTATATACAATAGTATGAAATTGTTCAAGCAACGAGTGAATCGGTTTTTTTTGGGCGAACGCGTTCTATTGTGCTACTCATCATGGGTTTCCAGTGAGTGTAATCGGGGTCAAGTGTAAGTGGTACGCCTGTTTCATGTTTGTAGTTTTGAAAAGTTTGTGGCAATCTATTATAGTCAAAATATTTCACTTTATTCCATTATTTTATAGTTCCTTCAGTCCATTACAACTACTTTGCTACTGGTACTAAATTATGCATTACTACTGTTTTATGAAATCCTTAGAAATAGATAGAAATTCCCGGTGCAGTCATATTAAAAAATTTACCGAATGAACGAGATCTGTTACCACTAAAATAATACAGGTTGTTTTATGAAAATAGCTGGCAGATCTCTTGAGAGAACATAATTTATTTACACTGAATGTACTGTCTTGTCTATTCCTCCGGCACCTCGTCGGTCTGCTTTATTATTAAAACTCAATAACTTTGTGCAAATATAAAATTCTTGTAGTATCTAGTGTAAAGTAAAATATACCGGAGCAAGTTGATTGAGTTATTACCTTTACACCTAAACGCGGGAAGGTTTTTTTTAAAGACAGTTTTAAACTCAAATGATTTATTAATTTGTTTGTAGAGCAATTTAAAATTCGGTATAACTCGATATAAGACCGAATAAAATCGTATTTTTTGTATTATGTAATAGAAATACATATAATTATTCTTGAAACAACTGAAAAGATATTACTAACTAACTATTGTCGTTTAATATACATATTAGTGGCTAGTCTACTAATCTACTGATCCTGTCCCTAGTTACCTTTGTAATATTACAATATTTATAGCTAATTTATTCAAAATCATAAACAAAATATTTTTTTTCCATACGTAACATATAAAATAATTTGAACCAGAATTGTTAAAACTACATCTGATCAATTATGGTCAGTGTGTATGACAAAAACAGTGGATGTTAAACAATATATTTTTGGAACTACCTACCGAACACGATGAATTAAAAAAAATAGTAATTTGGATATTTATTACAGTATCTCGTAGAAACAATTCAGCTGATTTTGAAGATTTTTCGCAATAATAATAATAAGTTTATCAATATTTATTTTTGATAGTTTAAACACGACTTCTTAGGAAGAATAGGGTTAAATCTTTACATTGTGTTGCCATACTCTGTGGAGGTCAAGAATTAATTTTTGCACTATTTTGGTTTAAGTAGGATCTGTCATCATTGCCAAAGTAGTCGAAGTTGCCGACAGGAGGTACTTATACCACATAATTAAGCCTTTTAACATACAAACATCGCGTTTCAGATCTTGCAACAATCTTCGAGGGTGACGGAGCTGTCTGCAGACCGAACTCATGTTGTCCTAGCGTACAGCGTAGCACCGGTACGTTTCATCACATTAAAGTTTTTATTTGTTCTCAACTCACCAAGGCTTTGAGATTTATAGAGACTATTTCGACTGTGCTTAGCAAAGTTCTCAATAAATAAATGTGTTTCGCCAAAAAACTATGTATATAATAGGAACTTGATTATAGCCATAGTATTCGTAGAGCCAAGTGAATGTTGACAAAATAGGTGATTTATCAAATCCTTTGACATTCATTGAGTAATAAAGTCTAAGTAAACTTAAAGTTGCGTCTGTAAATGTCAGCCTAAAAAAACCTTTTAAGATGTATATCTTACCACCACTTACTTGACTACCATGTTTTGTGTGGCTCTAAGTGATTAAAAATAAAATATTCATAAATTGAATGAACCATGACCAAGGCACTTGACCACGACTACCATTCAATTTATGGATATGTTATTTAGCTACAGAATCGTGATATCTATTATATAAAAATAAGTCCGGTTTTCCTTCCTGACGCTATAACTCCAGAACGCACGAACCGATTTCCACGGTTTTCCATTCGTTGGAAAGGTCTCGGGACTCGTGAGGTTTATAGCAAACAAAATTCAGGAATAATTTCAACAAAAAAGCAGGAAAACGGGAAAAATCATTTTTCACATACAGCGCCATCTCTGATACATAGCATGTACTACAAACCAATATGGTTTTGCATGGTGGTGGAGCAGATCGCACCAGTATTTTAAGTAGATGGCGCCGATGCGTTATACATTGTTTGATAGCTACTCATTGTACTCTGCTCAATTAATTTCATGTGACATTTATTATGCGCACGTTCTTTCAAACGCTAACTAAAAACCAAAACGAAGCCATTTGGTGGCGAAACGAAGTTCGCCGGGTTTGCTAGTACCGTATAATAATTAATTTTTATTACTTGAGAAATCAAGTGACGATCTTTTTTTAGTCGAAAATTCACACATGACATAAAACTGAACTACATATGTTAATTTTATTTACAAATACGAAGATTCCGAAAACGGTAGTCGTATATTTTATTATTAGGATTTCCCCGTGATGTTTAGTAAGAAAAAAATACTCTGCATACTAAGCTTTAAAGAGTTTCCAATGTTTTTTATGATAGAGTTGGTTATCAAATTTATAGCCCACCTGACCCATTTAATTTTTTTAACATTTCACAACCATATAAAACCGATTGAAAACGTGCGCTGTTAAACATATATTACTTATTTTCAATTCAGTGGTTAGCAATAGAACAATAGCGTAATTTGTGTGCCAATGTAACGTATACGCGTACCTTTCTTACTTAAACCAGGCTGTAGTTACTTAAGTATTTGCGAGACAATCGGCTGTTAAGTTCAAAGTGAATAAATTATCATAATAAATGGGTTATAAACACAATTCTTTTCACGAGTCTATACACGGGACTTTGTTAATTCAATTGTTATCGTTGTTATTACATCTGTTGATACAATGCATTTACATTTGGCGCGTTTGGTGTGTTACAAGGAAAAACTTGTGTCGTAGATTGTTTTCAAAGTGATAAATAATTGTATGAAGAATATTTTTGCTAAAATTGAGGAAAAAATCACATATCGAACTTAATAAACTCAAAACTTATAGAAAAATTAGAAAAAAAGCAATTTTAACAAATTGTTTCTATAATGTATTATTTTTACTCTTATGGTTAATTTAATTAACCAATGGATAAATATAGTAACAAAATTTCTTTAAAATAAATAAAACACGGAGTTTTACGTTTATCATTGTGAATAATAAGATTCACCTACTACTATAGCCACGCCTATATAGCCACGAATATATAGACATACTTGTACTATCTTGTTAAAATACGAGTTTTAATTCAAAGAAATATTTAAGTAGTGGCAAAAGTCCTTTCTTACAAAAATTACTCACAATACAATCACAACACAATAAAATAATTGCTTACATCTCTCATTTTTTATTGATCCGGTGGATATCCTTCAGGGTATTGGTGAGGACTGTTGCCCTGGTATGTTAGACTTCTATTGAATAAAACCACCGGGGTGTTCCTTCAACTATAAAGTGCGCCGGGCTACAGTAAGCGCTTGGGCGCACAGAACTGCGGCCCGACGCGTGGTGCCTCCTTGGGGAGGGCAATGGCGTAGTGTTGGAAAGATGGGAGGGAACAGTGGTCACCACCTTTCTACCACCAAAGTTGTATCGCCTAAATGGCCATTATTACTTACATCTCTTCTTGTGTAACAAGAAGGCAAATATTTAAATAGTAGTAAAAGTTTTTTCTTCCAACTTACCTTATATCTTATATAAAAATCTTAGTACTATATCAAACGTTAGTCTATATTTTATTAGGAATATAGTATATTTTTCATGAGAGGGTGATTAATGTCCCTTAGAATACAGAATGTTTCAATTTGATTCCAGGTTTACCGATACAGTTTCCTTGCAAGATACGCGGTGATCGACCTCACCACTGGCACTGAGACAGACATTCTTCCGCCATCTCAGCGTTCTTCTGAAGCGTTCTTGCAGAACTTTGTATGGAGCCCTTCCGGCACTGCCCTTGCATTTGTCTACTTGAACAATATATATTACCAAGCCAACCTTGCGAGCAACCCGCAGCAAATCACCACAAATGGCCAATTAAACGTCATTTACAATGGAATACCTGATTGGGTTTACGAAGGTACGTTTAATTACATTTATTTATATTTAAAAATTTACGCTTGACTACCATCACTATTGACAGATTGTTAGGATACGGTAGACGTAGAAATATATCTACACAATACTATTCAACAATTATTCTTTTAATGACTCAATTTGATAAATTTACTAATTAAATAGATTCTTTGCCAAAAGAGCTGCAGTTGCTATTTTGGAACACGATGGAATTTAGAAAGCTTAAAATGTCATTGCTAAAAAAGGGATATTTATCCAACAACTACTGTTTAATTGATAAAATACGTGGGCTTATGTTCACAATTTTTCCCACGAGACATTCGTTCCTTTGTGTATTTTGTATGTATACCTCATTATTTTGAAAAGAGCAATTATCAGAGTTTGTTGCCTGCTCTTCTCAGTAGATATTGCTTTCCGAACCGGTGTTAAATTTATTTTCTTTTTTGATGTTTCAAAAGTGCTTGGAAGTGGAACTTTTCGAATGAAGTAATATTTCATTTCATTTTTTAATTACTAACGCGTCATACAAACTCATCAGAAAACGTCGTCTTCGGGAATATTCTCGTACTTTCATGCGAGGGAGCTGTAGAGATTTGATTATAAGGTCCAAAGTCTTCCTCAATGCGTAGACGTTACCTCGCGAATATCCAATATCATCATTCGCCTTACATAGTCCACTGCTGGCTTCAGCTAATAAGTGCCGTTGATCTCATCGTAGCTTCTTTGAAATCCGATTTTAGGTTTAATTATTCGTATTTATTATGTTTGCAGAAGAGGTTTTCGGTTCAAACAACGCCTTGTGGTTCTCAGCGGATGGTGCTAAAATAGCATACGCCACATTTGATGATACAAATGTTCGCATCATGAGGGTTCCACATTTTGGTGTACCGGGGTCCGTAGACTATCAGTACACGCAGCATCATGAGATCCGCTATCCAAAGGTAAGATAAAAAACATTCTTCTTTTTTTAGTTTTTAACTATACTCTTCGAAACAAACGCATATTTGGAGGGCCTTGCGAAAACCTATTATTTGAAAGAGATTAGAAAAAAAATTAGAAGAACGTTCAACTAAATCTATTGATAAAGAAATTGTGTTGATAAATAAAACGCTTATTTGCTGAAAATAATATATTCAAATAGTCACGGACTTATTAAACAACCCTCGTATATTTGAATCAAAAATTCTTTAGTTGTGAGGATCAGTATTTTTTTTTTAAATAATATTTACTAGTTTTCTATTATAAAATGCTTTTCGAAAACATATTTTAAATCCAATGTAATACAGAATTACTTTTTGCAACAATATAATAAACGAACTATTGTGTAAAAAGTTTCATTTTCTTGTTTATAATTCAATATCCCATCAATATTCTTTGATACTCAACTCATATTAAAAAAATGCTTTTGTAAATACTACGTAAATATCAAGAGTTGCATTCCCAGATGATTTTGTGCTGTATCCTCCATTCGATTGAAATAAACACGAAGATATGAGTGCATTCTCTCGCTTTTACTATTTATTTAGAAAAATAGACTCACCTTCTTAGGAGACTAATGATGCTTCAATTATATTTCAGCCTGGAACAACAAATCCGACAGTAACAGTTACCCTTAGAGATCTCCAATCGGGGACTAGCTTTGTGTATACCGCGCCAACGGATCTAGATCAGTAAGTAAACTAATCCTATATTCAAATACAGTTTCATCCAACTATTATATCTGGAAGACAATTCTAGAAAATTAAAACATTCCTAATCTAGTTACGATCAAATTCTATACCATAATATAAATTCTTGAAACATATCACAGATAGGAAAAAACAACAAAAATTGATAGCTTTTGTTACCTTTATAGTATGTACATTAATCAATTGCGATATATCGTCGGGTGAAAGGCTATTTGGTTTAAGCGACATTTTTTGGTGATATAGTAATATATATATTAGGTCCTTACATATGAAATTGGCGTTTTGTATGGGAGGAACAAAAAGTCGAATATTTTTTAATATAATATATTTAATTAATCAAAGTATGAACCATTATTTTCTATGCACTTTTGCCATCTCATAGGTAGTTCATTGATCCCTTTACTAAAAAAACCAGTCGGACGGGAATCAATAAAATCTTTGAAGGCGATTTGGACTGCCCCATCGGAGTTGAATTTTTTCCCTTGCAAGAAGTTATCCAAATTTCGAAAAAAATGGTAATCTGTTGGAGCAAGGTCCGGGGAGTACGGAGGATGTCTTAGACTTTCCAATTGAAGCTCTTCTAATTTAGTAGCCGTCTGTTGCGCAGTGTGTGGTCTAGCGTTGTCATGAAGCAGCAGTGGCGTGGAGCGATTGACCAGCCTAGGTTGTTTTCCGCTAGCTTTTCCATCATGGTTTGCAATTGCTGACAATAGACATCAGCCGTAATAGTCTGGCCAGATTTGAGAAAACTGTAATGAACAATACCGGCACTAGTCCACCAAACGCTTACAAGTAACTTTTTTGGGGTTAATTTTCGCTTGGGGCAGGATTTGGCTGGCTGGCCAGGATCCAACCATTGCGCTGAGCGCTTCCGATTATCGTAAAGAACCCATTTTTCATCACAGGTAATGATTCGGTTTAAAATACCTTCATTATTGTGCCGGTTTAGTAATGTAACGCAGCAGTCGACGCGCGTTTGCCGGTTTGCTTCAGTCAATTCGTGAGGTACCCACCTTTCAAGCTTTTTAATCTTCCCAATTTGCTTCAAGTGAATTAAAACAGTTTTATCACTAACATCGCAGCCTGCAGCTAACTCGGACGTGGTTTGCGATGGATCCGCTTCCACAATAGCCTTCAACTCTTCATTATCAACTTGAGTCTCAGGCCGTCCACGGGGCTTGTTCTGCAGGTCGAAATTTCCAGAACGAAAATGTTGGAACCAAAAACGAACTGTGTTTTCTTTTGCAACACGACCGCCATACACATCATTCACCCTTCGAGTTGTTTCCGCAGCACTAGTGCCACGGCGGAACTCGTACTCGTAAATAATGCGATATTTTAAGTTTTCCATTTTGTAAAATGAGTGACGCAAACAGAAAAAACAGAAGAAAAAAACAAATGAATGACGATCATCAAAGCACAAATACATGAGTCTATAGCTGTACAAATTTGAATTTGGAATTCCTTACCAAAGAGGAGAAATTTGTGATTAAAGTGGCCAGTACGAAAAACGCCAATTTCATATGTAAGGACCAAATATATATTTAATATATATTTGGAATCAGTAAAAAACGCTGATTCCAAAAATATATATTACCAAATAACATTTTACCCGACGATATAATGAATTGTTGCTTTAAAAGAATTTAACACATTTTCAGGCCCATTCTTAAAGCAGTAAGCTTTGTGACGAGCAACTCCATAGGTATTATGTGGACCAACAGGGTTCAGACCACCCTTAGAGTGGTGTTATGCACTGAAGGGCAAACTACATGCACACTGGTAAATATTGAAATTAATTGCATCCGTAATAATAATTAACGGAAGTCGGTAGCTTTTTTTTCTGTAATTGTTTATTTCAAAGAGCTTCAACTGCTATTTATATGTGTAATCTAAGTAAGGACTTCAGTTCCTAAAATTCTTCTTTTTAGTTATGATCATGTATTGTCTAATCGATTGGTTACGGCATTTGCGAGACGCCTCAATCTCTTTCTATTAGATGCACTCAATGGACGCTTTATGAGGAAATACCTCATAGAGGATTTAATTGGGTCTGTCCATCTTAGTGATCGACCGTGGAACGTCGACCTTCAACCCCTTTTTCCACAGTCTAATTTCAAAAAGCTTACTTTGCGGATAATATGTCCAAACATCTTTAGGATTCACATTTGAAAAATCAACTAAAGTCTTTATTTAATGCGAAGCTCTTTCCGAAGTCCCTAATGTTCATGCTTTTTAATTAACACGATAATCGTTTAGTTATGTGTAAATGAAATCATAATGATTTTTTGCAATCCGTTAAAAAAGTGTAAGACGAATAGATTTAAAAAGTGCATACACGTAAAGGTAAAAATTTAAGAGTTTATAGTTTTTGTTTTGTTAATTGAGGTTCAATTAAATCGTTAACTGTATGTCCTTTATTTACAGATTTATTCGTATACAGAAAATGATGGATGGATTGACAATATCCCTCTCATCTTTAATCAGGCCGGTAACGCCTTTATTACTATTTTGCCTCAGGTAAGATATAAAAACATATTTCTCAACTTATATTGGTTCCCAAAAACTTTGACAATAACAGCTGTTATATCTATAAACGATCAAAAATAGAAAGGAATAGTTTTGATATTTATACTACTAGGGTACATCTTGAATCACCCAATTGCAGAAAAAAAAATTAGCTTAATCTGACTACTATAATATAGTGCACATTTTTTATTTAACATTTCAGGCTGTTAACGGCGTTCTATACAAACAGATCGTTCAAATATCTTCTGCGGCCGCTAATAATATGTGGGTTAGCCAAAGTCGCACCAATACAGCGCACACAGTTGCCGACATAATGCAGTGGAGTTCTAACGATGTCATGTAAGTTAATAAGAGTATATGTTAAAGGATTTATAAAAAAAAAACTAATAGAAAATGCTCCTGATTAGAATGTCTTCTTTACGTTTACAAAAACATATTACCCACGCTCAAATGCATATAAGACGTGGAAATGTTGTCTCAATGCATATAGCGTAATTTTTACCTAAAATGGCGAATAAGCCCATGGTTTGTTCACACCACTTTTCGATGGATACGTAATGTTAATCTGGAAGTTTTTTTGCGGCTTTACTTCATAAGAAAAGAAATGCTTAAGATGCTAAGTTCGCGAATTTGGAATTTAAAACAAAGAAAGTTTCCTCTAGTAGGTTAGTATGTCATTGCTTGAGCAGTCAACAAAGAATTTTAGTAATTTAATGGCAACACAGAAAATATTTTTTTGAAAATAGACACGTAAAGCAGTTCAAGGTTAGGATCTTTATATCAATGCTATACTAAAGGTACGGTAATTGTGCTGCCGATTTTGAAAAATATTAGAGAGGTAAGACATACAAAAGCTTATCCTGAAATACAAAAGACTGAAGAAAAAAGTGGAGCCACTATCGCAGTCATTGCACTAATTTGTTATTCTCGCGATCCAATCTAGCACAGACGCCTTACAGTCTCATATAGAGGACCTTACGTCGACTAGATGTTGTTTCTTCATGTATTAAGTCTTATATTGTCTTTTGTTGTGGCATTTGTTTTTCAGCTGGTACCGTGCTACTCACGTAGACGATTCCGCCGAACAGCACATCTACTCAGTAGATGCGGGCGGCTCCGTTAACTGTTTCACTTGTAACATCCGCCGGGATGACGGAGGAGAGTGCCTCTACAACGATGGATCTATAAGTAACTCCGGGACCAGAATTACGGTGAATTGTGCCGGACCTAACATCCCACAGACTTACATCTATGATACTGTAAGTATTCGTTACCATCTCTATTAATTAAAAGATTGTGCAATAATTGGTAAGAACTGAAGCATAAATTTTTGTTGTAACTAAAAAACATAAATTTCTTATTTGAGTTCTAACTTATTATACGTATCTGCACTATTCCCATATGATAGCAACCAGTGGCGTGTGTAGATTATTTGGACAGGGTAGGCAGATTCACATAATAAATTTGAATACTATATAATGATAATAAATATTGTATTAATTTCATATGGAAAATATATTACATGAAAATAGAACAGATATGAATGAAAAAGGATTCCTTTTTTTGTTTAAATTAAATGAATTTATTCCACACTTATGTATCGTAAGGGCATGCGATGCTTTCAGGTATATATGGAATGAATGCTACTGATTGTAACCATAATACAGCTTACAATCTCAGTAGTAACGTTAGCCTACACATAATGCGAGGGAATATTTTTGATATTCCCGTGTATGTTTTCTTGGTAACTTTGGACGACCCAAATACGACAGGACGAAGTGAGTCAGTATAAAAGACGTATCACCCATAGGTACTGTGATTGTAGTCTAGTCGGGCAAGGCATTTTTTTACCTAATTACTGCTCGTTTAAAACCAACATAGACGCACTCAGACTTCGAGGCGTAGAAACAAGCCCGTTTAGACCTGACAGTACATTTGATGCCACCACCTGAGTAAAAATATGGAATGGGTATAGAATGTCGAATTTAAATCTTACAGAACTGCAGCGATTATGATTGCCTCAATCCTTCGCCGAGTTAAATATTCACAGACATGTTTCTAATCGTAATACAATTTATTTGTTTTCAGAATGGCACGCGCATAATAACTTGGGATGATAACGAAGAGTTAGCCACCTTGGTGACTAATAGGATATTACCAAGCGTTGTCCGTTTGTCGGTGCCTGTCGCTGCAGGATTACCCGAGGCTGATGTCCAATTGCTGGTACCATCAGATTATCAAAACCGGACTAATGTGCCACTCCTTGTTTACGTGTGAGTATTTTTGAATATGTAGGTATTACTTTCACATTTTAATATATATCAGTTCATTCTTAAACATAAACTTTTCCCATGTGCAGCCAAATGGCAGAAAAACATAGCGCACTCAATATAATAAAATGGATCGTTAACCCCTGGATCGTTGGATCCCTGTTGGGCATATGTGTTAATATCCTTTAGCAAAGCTTTGCTTTTACATAGAAGAACTCAGTAGAATATATTTTAGAATCTTCTTTTCCTAGTGATTGACCTATCTTTTGAAGAGATTCGCTTTCATGCTTTTCCACTATTTACTTTGTCCTATCTCGGACATCCTCTTCTGTAAGTATAGCATCTCTCATTTCATCTTTTCTCTTGTAAGTATAAGACAAATTACAGGGGAGTGCCTGGTATTAGCTTTATCTCAAGTAGTTTTATTATAGAACTCACTTGGTCCGGGCTAGTGAGATTTTCATTTAACACTGTTAAATTAACAACGCTTTCACGTTCCTCATGTCACTTTTAATTACACGTAACCATTGTATCTAGTTCCTTCTCTTCACTATAGTATATTAAATTTGAATTTCGTAATTCTAATTTACTTAGATAATCTCCTAATATAATTTGTTTATCAATACTTTCTCGTGCATATAAGTACAAAGTGGATACAACCACTAATGTAACTCTGCTTACCCCGAAAGGGATATAGCATGACGATATTTTATTATTAATGACTTAATTTTAGTTACGGTGGTCCAGATACTGCTCTTGTAACTAAGCAGTGGAACATCGATTGGGGCAGCTCGCTCGTAAGCCGCTGGGGCATTGCGGTTGCTAGTATTGACGGACGAGGTTCCGGTCTCAAAGGAGTTTCAAACTTGTTTGCCTTGAATAGGCGCCTTGGTACTGTGGAAATTGAAGATCAAATCAGTGTGACCAGGTTAGTAAATTTTACATTGGAACTATTATTTAGAAATGTATTACTTAATTAAGTAGCTATGGTAAAAACTTTAAAATAATTTAAATGCTTTATAAACATGCTTTTATAGCAATTTTTATACAAGCTGTATATTCTGTATAATTAAATAAATAATCACATTTTTTTAATACTAGTTTAATTTATGTTATCAAAATTGACGACAAAGTAGAAAATTAAATTGTAATAAGAAATATTTGTTTATTTAATCAATCACTTTTTTTATTATAATTAAAAGCGGCGACTTTATGATTTCAGTTGCTTTAAAATACCTATTTTTAAAATATGTAACTTACGGTAAATATGTATAACTCAATTGGTATGCTTAAATATTACCAGGAAGAAAATTAAAAAAGGCGATTCCTCATAAAAGCATTTTTTTATGATTTATTAACCTTTCTTGCTTACATTCATTGGTTGTTTTATTTAAAGGCATCTTCAACAAAATCTTCCCTGGCTGGATTCGAATCGCACCTGTATTTGGGGTTGGTCATATGGTGGATACGCTTCTTCGTTGGCGTTGGCTCGTGGACAAGACACATTCCGCTGTGCTGCGGCTGTGGCACCTGTTGTCGACTGGCGTTTCTACGGTATATCCATTTTTTTTTCTCATCGGTAAACACTCTCTACCACCTAATGGTAAGTAGTTACCATCGATTATGGTCGATCGCAACACAGTGAGAATTGTAATTGCGTTGTTAACTAAAAAAGACGTTATTCACTGTCTGTTTGAACAGTCACATGTTATAATTCTAAGGAAAAATGATACCAGCCGGCCCATTCTACAGCTCCATGTATATGACAAAAATGTTCTAGAGAACTGCTGCATTGTCGCAGTTCTATGAGGTTTTAGTGTGTAGGGATGCTAAAATACCCAATGGAGAATGGTGCGGGTTTGAAATGTCGCTGAAGGTACCAAGCGGAACAGTTTTTCAGAGCTTTTCTCATTGTTTAAACTGTAGAACAAACCTATAGACACGACGTATTTGCGTGAACTTAAGGTTTCCAAGCCGTAATATTGATAATTTACGGACAATATCATATACTGACTTAGTCATAAAGTAAGCTTGGGCGTGTAGTTTTGCGACTAGATAAAGGTATGTATAAACTAATGATTACCCAGTATTTTTCCCATTACAAAAAAGTTTGAAGGTACCATTCATTTAGCTAAACAAACAGGTAGTATCATTGTAGACTGGACTGTGAGGCCGTCAATATATTTAGCTACTTTTTGTAGTAATACGGAGAGAATACCACCTGGGAACGTGTTTTTTAGTCCTATGATATTTTTACTTGTATTCTTTACAAGTACTGTGGAAAAACACTTATATAGGCCATCATGGTTGCGATATTTATTGATAGTTTTTATCTCTCGAGCGTCAGTGTCGGATTAATGTGCTCAATATACAGTCGTAATAAAAAAGTGTGGCCGTAATAAACACAGTTTAAATCAACGGTGACTATAATCGCGGAGTTTATCAATAATATTTGCAATAATACTCCTGAATTTTAGTTTAGTAAGAATTTAGTCACCAAATGCTCATCGGTAAAAGCTAGCATCGTGGGGAAACCCGTATGGCATTTGATATAAATGTCATAAGTAAGGATCTGAGAACGTCAATCAGCTGCAATATTGGTCAGTTTTTTCGGTGTGACAGATTTTTATTGGCCGAAGGGCTTTTCCAACTTCACCGAGCAACGATACTGGTCACGTTGGGTATGACATATAAGCGCAAAGTGGATACAGCTACTAACGTATCTTTGCTCACACCGAATGGGATATAGCGGGACGATATATTATTATTATTGGACTAATGCATGGATACTACTTTATTTACAGACACAATTTATACGGAACGTTATATGGACGTACCACAAAGCAATGCCGCGGGATACACCGCGTCTTCGTTACTAACTGACGAAGTGGTAAGTGGAAAAAATCTATTCCCATACATATGATTCATTATATTGCACTTTTGGTGATAAAAATGGATGATATTAACGTGAAATTATAATCCTTTTGAGGTTCTTCATAATTTTATCCACATTGAACCTCGTTTCAAGCAATAAATCCACATGATCTTACAAATCTTTTTTTGCATTTTGAATAAAAGAAAAAATGAGTACATAGATACACTATATTTTATTTCATCACTGGATAGAGAAAGAATTGATTCGTATCCTCTCAATTTTACAAAAAATGACTCCATTAAAAAACGGAACTATGTCTGTGTAAATTAATAAAACCCTACGAACATGGTTTTTTAAACATTTTTTTTTAATAGATTATGGACCTACTCGTTCTTTTTAGATAATAACTCTTCTTAAACAGTTTGTATCCAAGATTTAGCATTCGTACATAAATCTGTTTTTTTACGCTTCTGAAGATATTTTGAAGTTACGTCTCTTTTTCCACGAAGGGTGCGAACTCGCCACTCACAATTATTTTGTTATTAGGTGGCTGCGTACCGTAACAAGAGATATTTCTTAATTCACGGGACAGCTGATGACAACGTACATTACCAACACGCTATGTTAATATCACGTCTTTTGCAAAGGCAGGATGTTTACTTCACTCAGATGGTAAGTCCACAATTTAATATCGTAAGCCCTTATTTTTCATTAATGATATTTAAAATTAAAATATATTTAGTTAACACAATACATCTGTAAATGGATGTGTCACTTGGAATTTATTTATCGTAGATTCTACACATGTAGGGTAGCCATCAGACCGGCTTTACCCGGCCATATTTTTATATAGAATCTTACTGGCTAGATTAGAGCTTGTCTGGTTTTCAGTAAGTATTTGGGTTTCATAAGAATCTGGCAGATTACTAATTGTTTTTAGCTATAATCTGTTAATATTTTAATAAAAATGTGATTAGTAAAGAATAATAATATGTAACTTGTCTAAGCAGATTTTTTTTTTAATTATCAAAGTCCAACTTTAATAACGAAGTTCCGGCTATCAGCGCAAATTGACAAGTCTAATACAGCATTGAGTCCAGCTATTGTAACTTAAAAAAGGCCACCCTATTCACACGCCCTAATCTATCATCCGATCAGACCAGTTCGTGAGCGAATACTTGAAGCCTTAATTTTTTTTTTTTTATAACTTATAGGCGAACGCTTGACCTCAATCACACCTGGTGGAAGGTGAAGATGAGTCCGATGATGAAACGCGTCCGCCTAACAAATGCCAATTCACTCTTCTTTTAAAGACTCCCAATAATTTTATAGTAACCTCAGTTCTAACACATACTAAAAAGTTTTCCTGCTGTTTTTACCCGGCAATAATGCTGCAAAATGATCTCCCATCAACCTTTTTTCTAACATCTTTCATATCAGCTTTTTTATAATAAAGCTGAAGGGCATTCAATGATAGCCAGTATAATGTGGGCGCCTATCAGTCTCTGTCGCATTCGCACTCTATTTTCCAATTATACTGTGCTTAGAATAAAGTGCGGGTAGGCAATGTGTCGCGTAAGAATAAAAAAAAAAAAATGTTGTGACGTTGAGAATACAGACGCCGCGTGCAAATATACGTTATTTGTCAAATAGCGTCAAAGAATGATGAAGAAATTTGCATCGTGGTAATAGAGAGAAGGTCCAGATTCTAAGATTAATCATACATCCCGATTATATATCTTACGACCCGATTTGAACCGAATTTTCCAAGTTTGAACCCGTTTGTCCCGGGCATTCGTCTTAGGCAGTGGAGTTTCGTGATCAGGCAAGTCTGATATTGTGTCACGGATAGCGATCCTGATCCCTCTTTAGTACTTATATGTATTTTTCAGTGTGATATTAACTATTTTACCCATTTTTTAGCGGCTTTGTTGCATATTTCAAGCATTTTCATTTATATAACAATATATTGCGTTCCCTAGTCAGAGATGGGCAAAATGTAATCTGATTAATGATTACAAAATATAGTCGTAATTTTAATTTTGTTTCTCTGTAATCATGAGTAAATCTCTTCAAAACATTAAGGAATAATAAATGTGTACGCAATTGAGGATTCCGTAGTGTTTAAAACATAGATGAGCAAAATGCAGTCCTATTTATTGATGAAAAACGCAAAATGTAATCATAATTGTTTTTTGTTAATCTGATTATATTTTATACATCTATACCTTTAGTGATGTATCGTACCCTTAATTTAGGCGTATCTTTGCAGCCTGGATTTTTGTAATTAATATAATATGCCCAAAATAGTTTTTTATTTTGAATATTCTTGGATCTACTTATTTAATTCTATGAAATAGTAAAAATTTTTTGTTAATATTATAATATCTATATGCCTTTTCGCTCTATCCTGTTTTCCACTACTGTCCCGGTTTAGAGCTTCATGTTTATGGTTAGCCTACAGTCTGTAATACTACGCCCAAAATATATATATATATATATATATATATATATATGTATATTGTGATACGTGATCTTGTGATGAATTGAGAACATACAATTTTGTCATAATTCTTAATTATTTGGCAATCTCATTGAGAATATTCTATGATAGCATTCCCAATAAAAAAGCATACATATTAACTGGTTACAAATATTTTGTTGAAATAAACATTACAAAAAAACGAGTTTTTATTATTCTTATACTCAATAATTTTATCGAAAATATCTCGAAGGTGCTTAGGTGGAAGTCCAGAGCCATTTAAGTAAATTTATAGGCTCTTTGGGATATTAGCGTTCTCAGCGTACAGTCCCTTTAGGGGCTGCGTCGCGTTACTTTGATATATTACAGTCCAAAAATACTAGATATGGAAACATTCCTTAGGTGATTCTCCCTTTCGTAACACAAATTAACGATAATAACAGTTTTTGCAATTAATTCTTTGTACTCTATTGATTTAGTTACCATGTTTTTCTAGATTTAATTAAAGTATAACAGAAATTTGTTTTGTATATTGAATACATTTTAAATGTAATATTAAAAAACTATCAGGACTTAACCCTTGCACTCGAGTCCTTTGCGACTGCAAATCGGCCGGGCGCCGTACCGCTCGCGTACACTCGCATGCGAAGGGTTAATTGTAATATTTGATATATGGATGTTTGAAATATTAATTATTTTTTCAGAGTTACACCGACGAAGATCACGGATTGGTCGGCGTACGGCCTCATCTCTATCACGCTCTTGAGAAATTCCTACAAGAAAATATGTTGTAATTTATAAACAAACAGTGATTACAGTGAAGAAAAACATCACAATTTTATTACAATTATTAATAGACATTATAGTGATTTAAAGAGGCTCTTTACAATATGATATTTTAAAAAATCTAGTTTCTTGATGCATAGTATTATAATCTGAATTAGTGAATAATGACCATCATACATAATTGCGCACGATAACAATTATCGTGTGCTGCAATAGGTGACGACCTTTATCTGTTCTTAAAAATAATATTGATATTTCATACACAGTTACCTGTTTTCTAGTGCAATATTTAAATATAATGAACAATTGTTTATTGTAAATATATTAAAATTTAGTTAAATGAGTATTGTGAAGTTACTTAATGTTGCCAAATGTTTGCAGTATGTGACAGGGTTTTTAATAAAAAAAATACTTAAAATTTTATGTATCGAGTGTTATTTATATTTGTTATTCAATAGTTTACTTAAAAACCTTATTGAGATGTTTCAATACATTCTTAATGTAAATAGTATTTGAAGTACTTTTAGTACAAAAGATAATTAAACGTATTTTATATAAAATATAATTTTATTTCTTATATACTTCTCCTGATAAATCTGATTCGGCGAAGTGTCTACCATGCGGCTAATGAAAAGTAGAGTGTAGGTCAAGAACGGTAGCTACCAACAAGAAACCAGAATCTTATGGCAATTGCAGTCATCATGCCAACCCTGATACACCACGATAAGTCCCTAGGTAAATGAACAATTAGATAGAAAAAGCTAATCTTCAACACAACAGTCCAAAGCGAATTACTATGACCGTGCAGGCAGGTGCGTTAACTGTAAAAACTCAAAGAAATTGTTTTGCACGTAACAATTGGCTACCGTGACAGATTGACTATTACGTTCTTACTAAAAAGTCTTACGCTTTGGAAATCGTTGACAAAAGAACGCAATTAACTACGGTAATCCCAAAGCGTAGTAAATCCAAACGCATTAAAATAAAAGTACAATAGACAAGTTTTGTTTACCTACAGGTTAAATCTTGGCTTAAATTATAACCCGTATCCTAATATATTTAAATAAAAATCAATAAATGTTTAAATAAGTTATATAAAAAGCATAGTGTTAGTGGGGAAAAGGTTCAAACAGTGTCGGACACATTACTCTAGGCTCTTCACAAGTTAAAAGCTTCTGTTGCGACGGGAGCCATTAGCACCAAATATGAAATCACTTACCGTCCATTTTCCGTAATGGTTTTTATTTTTGTCTCAACCCCGAGAATCTTGTCTGTTTTTATTGTCTTGTTTAGAAATAATTGTAAATGGCTTTCATTATACGCTGTAATAAATTCATCGCCTGTTTCACAGCTTTATAATAGAAATAATGAAACATATTAATAATAAATGCTATCTGCAAAATATCTCATTTATTAAGTGCAAAATATAATTAACTTTAATATGTGTTATAACTACTGACATTATTAGGTATATTTAGGAGCCAATTATCGTTAGGAAACCTATATGGTATTTAACAGAAATGCCAAGTGTAAGTGCCCTGAGAACGACGATTAGCTGCGTAACTGGTCCAGTTGGGTACGATATATATTTGCAAAGAAGCTACAGCCACGAATGTATTTCTACTTACCTAGATAGGGATATAATGTGACGATATATTTAATATTGTTATTACTAATATACATATATATTTTTATACCTATTCATATTTATAACATTTACGGACAAATACACAAATTTTCCTAACCCCAAATCAAGCTTGCGCTTGTATTATGGATACTAAACTAACATAATATATACTTGACTTGCGAAACATTATTCAGCTCACCACAGTGTTCTCAAAAGCTTGCCGGTAGGTACCGGTATTCGAACTCCGGACCTTTAGCATCCCAGTGTGGGTCATTAAAAAGTGCCTTCTGAATATCAAATTATATTAATACACCTATCCCCCGATTTACACGGTACTTGTTTTACACGTTTTCGCTTTTACACGGTTAGTTAGTTTTTTTTTTGTTTTTATCGCACTCTACTAAATGCTACTGTGTTTGAACATGTGCGGTGTGTACACATCTCACGGGGAATCCCGAGCTTATGTGCTGACTTGCTGCACATGATGAAGGATAATAAAACATCTTTGGTTTTATTTTTTGTTCTTCTGTTTAATGTATTGTAATTAAATAAAAAAACAGTGTTTCCGTAATATATTACATATTTTAACCTGTCAATGCATTTTATTTTTATTTCTGTATACACTTAAAAATATTGAAAAAAATCACAACTGTTAAATAGCAAAATTATGCATTTTCTGCAAGCTTTTCGATTTACACGGTTTTGACTTAAAAAATTTTAATTTTCAATTTACACGTTTTTCTCAGGAACGTATCTACCGTGTAAATCGGGGGATAGGTGTATAGCTAGTCTGTTATTAATTTTTTCGTACAATATTTCCTCTTTTCAAATATCTTAAACTTTCCCTCTATTTAGTATTTACAGTTAATAGTCTATGTCTGCCTGGGTAAATGTTGATTTTAGTTGCTACTTCAAACCTAAATAAAAGTCCTAAATAATTATCGTAAAAATAAACTTTTAAAAGGTCTTCAAAGTGGGGTAATTCCTGGTGCGCGTAAAAACTAACCTATTTCACTCGACGTTTTACTGCGAGCTCGTAAATTACAAAGCCTGTCGCGGAAGGGTTTGCTTCGTTAATTGGACTTAATTACAGACGTCAATTCAACAGTTGGAATATTTTTCAACTCTTTCGATGAAAAGCGTAATTCGTAGACTTTGAATATATTACCAGCGTGCGTATTATTCCTTTTAAATTCTGTATTTAATTTTATTATTTAGCATTTAACTGTTATTAAAAATATGCCCAGTGCTTACCGAGGCAATATGAAAAAAAAAAGAAAATAAATCTTATAAACATTACAGTCCTCAGGCCATTACCGAAGTTTATAAATTGAATGTAGCCAATTTTTGACGCTAAATAACTGTTTTATATTTGCAATAATTTAACAAAGCATGAAGTGGCTTAATGCGTCAATCTTTTCTTTAACTCAGGGAAAACTTGCATAGGACCGTAAGGTCAGTTATGAGAGCGGTAGCGCTGGAGTGCCAGACCCCTACTGACTAAAAACGCCTCATGGGGTCCCTTAACTTGCTACCAGCCGGACCTGGAGACCCGGAGATCCATATTCCTTCAACGTCCCGATGAAACATAGCCCAACGACTTTCAATTTCAATTTTCACAGCACTCTCATAATACTGCCTATCATTGCAAATATTTCTATGAGCTTTACACGTCAAGTCGCTGGGTAATATGAAAGCACTATTCCAACTGGTATGTGATTAAAGATTTTCAATAAAATTAATATAAAAAACGAAGAAAGTTCAGTCTCGTCATTTTACTAACGAAATTCTAAAAAGCAGGCTACTTTCAATACATGTGAATATTTCCTCTTTTTATAAAATCTAGAGCGTGAGCTAAATATCAAGTATCATATGTTGGATATAAATTAATATCAATAGGGTGCCGTCTGGAAAGTCGAGGTTGTTGAGAAAAAAGTTTCACTCTTTTCCACAGGCCTTCGAATTACTTACATTGTAAGTATACGACTTCCCAAGTTCCCCAGATTGCGTGAATCTGTATAAAACGGTAGCGGCTGCAAATATCTCTGGAGTTGTATAACTGGAAATCTCAGCCTGCTTAACCACTCACACGTCCGTAAAAACTTCAACCTTTGTGCATGTTTCTGCCTCTTAGGGCAGCACCAAACCTGGGCTTTTTATTTTTATATCCATGAAGATACTCGAATGCGAATGGGAATAATCTTTCACTCCTGAGAGCCTAGATAAAATTACATACAATCAGCGATAAAACTACTTGAAAAGTTGCTAGATGTTCACAATTGACATAACGACCTAATATTTCGAAAAGTCATGTCATTGCCATACTTATTGCACTTTTTTACTATTATAGCTTATTGTACTAACACTGCTAGCGGTTAGAAATGTCAAATATCATGGAATTAATTGATCATTAATAACAAATAACGTGAAACTGTTGTGACAATACTACGCATGCACTGGATAGAATAAACAGCATGTTTCCCCCTGTATAACAGTTATTACACCTCTAATAGCAGATATGTATTACAAAACTAATAATCTAGAATTCTTGTTTGCGAGGTTTACATCTGTTAACATCTTGCTTTCCGTTCCGAGTTGGGTTTTTATCTCGAATCTATCGACCTTATTAGAATACAAGCTTTAACTTAAATAAAGGTTTAAACTGTGGAAAAAGTCAATTGTTACAAACAATAACTTATATTTTATATAAAAATCTCGGATCCATATAACTAGGCTATCTAATATAATAATAATAATAATATTTACTAACAATTACACACATTGACCTAGTCCCAAATTAAGCTTGCGATTGTACTATGGGTACTAGACAAAGATATACATACTTAAATACATATTTACAACCATGACTCGTGACAAACTCATCTGCTCATCACAGAATAGTTTACCACTACCGGGACTCGAACCCAGGACCTTTAGCATCGTAAGTAGGGTCGCTACAAATTGCGCTATCAGGCCTTCAAAATAATATATAATAATAATAATAGGCCGTCGTAATATAGTACTGAAAAGTATAGTACATATATTATAATAGTATAGTACTTTAAACAATAAACTATTTTTAACAGGCTTTCGCTACTGTTTCATTTTTTCATTAAAGCTCGATTTCTAATAAGAGTTTTTTTATACCAGTGAGGACACGACTGTAAGCGAAAGTTGTAGAAATTACACCTAGCACAGTGCTCACGTCGCGGATCTTCACCACGATTTTACAAGGCGATTTTAGAGCCACCAGTGAATAGATACTGTTATATCCACGGCTGTTCGAGTGGTCGGACAGTGTGGAGGGATGTTTTCCACATTTTATCTTGACGACTTACGAGAAATATCCATCTATATGATTCTTCTTGCTAGGATAGCGTAACAAGTAACAAATTGGAGCTCAGGTAAAATTTCTTTCCTTTTGCTAAATGCGATTCATTATGCAAATGGAATTCGCAGTATTGTCTTTTAAATCTTATATATTTACGTAATAAAAGTAACATATCAGGCCTTTACCATGAAAACATCGTAAGAGGAATTTTGCATATTTGACCGGCAATACATCTTTTCATTTCTCTGTATTCCATCAAGTGCGCTGTAGTCACTCTGTCGAGCCAAAATAAAAAAAAAACATCAGTTTTTTTATATCTATAAGATTGCCTACATTATATTCTAATATGTATCTCTGCTTACCCCGAAAGAGATATAGCGTGACAATATATTATTATTATAATTTATATATGTGGACTAGAGGGGTCTTATGCTCGGATGAAAGGGAGGCGGTGCACAGTATCCGGTTCGCCGCCTGAGAGAGAGGTATTAGGAGCGTGGACTCTTTACACGCGCCACTCCCAGAAAGGAAGCTTGTATAAGGCTATTCGCTCCCGGGCAACTGGACGGATTTGGTTTCCCAGGCTTGAGTGGAGTGATTGGAAGGACACCACGGGGGTTTTTAATCAGCAGGAGTCTGACACACCGGGGTCGCTGCCATTACAGCAACTCTAATGATTCTGTGTAGGATTTTCCCCCGAGTTACAAAAAAAAAGAAAAAAAAGGGAATGCTAAAAGAAAATTGATTAAAAAAATTATATACGAATTAATCATCTGTAGATTTTTGGCTTTTACTTGTCATTTTAATAGTCCTACATTGATTTTTTTCTTCATAACAATTAAGTATTATAGCATGTAGACGCTGCCTGACACGTATTTGTGTTAAACGCCCTAAAGGTCGTTAGGGTGTTACGGGACGCGCGGGGTAAGGGTTGCGCGCGCGCAATGGATGCTCTAGCTAAAGCAGTCGACTACCGAGATCCAAGGCTAGAGTACGTGCGTCGCAGTTCGGTATTAAAGTGTTAAAGTGCAAATAAACGGTAAAACGCCAAAATCCGTGTCTTCCTACCACCACACCCACGACCACCAGTCATAGTATTTATTATTTTATGTATAATATGTTTTAGAAAGTGTTCCAGGTAAATCAAGTCAAACGCAATAGAATTTCGTTATAATAATAGAGCCCATTTTATACTTGGGATTCAGGGATTTTGTTGAGTCACCTTATATTATTTTCTTTCTCACGTGTCGCATGCCTACAAATAAAATAAACAACCATATCATATAAACGAAGGCCTTGTGGGTACCGGATGAAAATCAACACCGAGGCCAAAACTTCCCTTACTTTACATTCTGAATCAGGTTTCCTTTGTTGCCACGACACACACGGTAAATATAATTATATCTTGTGTTTTTGTTTTCATTTTGTCCTGTTAGAATTTTGAACGAAACGATGAAAAATATGTAACAATATTTTTAATATTAAAAAAAATATCATTGATCTCTACCACTCATCACAAAAGCTTTCATTTACGAGTATTTTATTTAGCATATGGTTAATTATTGATATTTGAAAGAATAATAATAATATATCGTCACGATATACGCCTTTCGAGGCAAGTAGAAGATATTGGGAGTCGAAGCTGCACGCGTCCGTAGGCTTTACCCTAGTTTCCCTACACATGACTCCTGGGTGGTGCTAAACGAGCAGCAGCGAGGTGGTAGGGCGTCGGTGCCCATCTGGATCGCGACCACAGTACGTGGGTGTAAAGCCCGTCATAGTGACCAGTTTCAGCTTGTCGCGTTTCGGGATCAGCTTGTGTATATCCAGTAACTCATATACCTAGAGACCTTCAGTCGTGGTATATGTAGGCCGACATGGCGATGTAGACTATCAATGGAGTTTCATCCTTTGATAGTCGCTTTCGTTTTTGGACTGCACTGTACTTACCATCAGATACTCTGTAGTCACTATGTCGAGCCAGTGTAAAAAAAAACGTAATGATATATTAGTAGCTATATCCAATTTGCGCTTATGTGTTGTGCCCACGTGAACAGTAGTGCAGATGATCACTGTTCTCAGAGCGCTTACATGTAATATTTCTATCTGGTACCGTGTGATGCCATGATGTTTACTTGCGCTCGTGAGCACGTGGTGCCTAAGATCGTACTTAATCTAGAATAATCTAGAGGGACGTGCTGGGTTTCGAACTTACAACCATCCGTGACAACAGTCCCTGATTCGCACGTAAAGTTTAACGTAAAAAGAATTACTAGATATACTCGAGCTGACCAAGAAATACGGTCAACCGAGGTTAGTCAGTATAATGGGTTTTGCAGTCTTTAATTTTATAGCCAAGTAATATTACACAAGAATATAAACATAGCATAAAAAACAAAGTCAGTAAAATTGTAATCAAACAGTTGAATCAAACGAAGTGGGGGACAGAAGCTAGTATATATATATATATATATATATATACTAGTAGTATATGCGCTCCTCTATAAAGCCATAGATAGGGAGCGTGAAAACCCTCAAATGGGATAGGAAATACACAGGCCTAAGTGTGAACAGTGCTATCATATTTCCGGTATCCAACGAGCGCAACCCAAAATATCAAGTTTCGGACACACAAGCATTTTGGTCATGTTTGTCTTTCATTTGTGATCCAAAAACAAATTTTTCTCTTTTCGCTTACGACAATTGCCGCTAACAATTTCTAAACACCCCCTTTATATTCTGGACTTACGAAATAGTCTTTTTAAAAAAAAAAAGTTCTATTTCAATATTTTTTTTGTTTGGTTAGTTTAAACATTCTAAAACTATTTAAGTAATTTTACAACTTCTAGCACTCTTTTCTTTCTATGTTTGCTGAATATTTATAAAATGTAAGATTATTTAAATAGTATTATAATTTAAATTAGCAAAAATTCTTATTCTTACCCGCATGGCATCTTATAGAAATGTCATATCTAAGTGGCCTGAGAACGGCAATCAGCTGCAACGTGACCAGTAGACGTAGGGCACGTCATACAAACGCAAAGTGGTTACAGCCACTAATGTACCTCTGCTCACTCTGAAAGGGTTTGTGGCATACTCACTATCTATTTATTTATTTCTGTCTTTAACATTATCTATTTTCTTATTCTTTTTACTATACTAAACTATAACTAACAACTATTTTAAATAACATTATTATATCTTCACTTATTTATCTAAGTAATTTTATCAACACATTTCGTACTAACACACTTGATATTTATTTCTTAAAATCGTGTCGCGCGATGGAAACGGCGCTAAGCCAGAGAGCCGCGGGATACCGGGCGCGCGCGGGGGGATTGTACATGTGCACACGACGCGAGCGCCCGCGCACCCGGCAAACAGTCTCGATATCTCATTCGACGCACCTCCATGCACCACTCGCTCGCTATTTATAGTTTTCGCCCGCAGTGTTATTTTTGTGTTTGTTATTTGTATTATTGTGTCGTGAACTTTATCTTACTTGAACTATCATACTTGTGCTTCATTATTCCTTCTGGACTTTGTACTGTGCTTCATTAAACGCTATCTACTTGCTGTCTGGACTTCTTCGTTTCATTTCTGCATCATCTCATCTCTATCACGCTATCCTGCGCTTTAGCCTACGGTAGGTCTACTTTCTTCTTCCCGCATACCTACCACGCTAAACTGGTGACCCTCGACGCGAAAGATGAGAGTTTCGGTTGAAACCGTTACTTCAAACCATGACGGTACCGCAACCACACAGCGATCGCGCTCATCATCGCGCGCTTTCACACCTTCCGACATTTCGTCACGACATTTCAAAGTGCAACCTTTCTCATCCGAAGAACCGGAACTATGGTTTGCGCTCTTAGAAGCACAATTTTATGGAAACGACATCACGGACGACACGACAAAATTCACATATGTTATTAGCAACTTGCCTATAGAACATAGCAAGGCTGTGAGGGATATTATTCTTCATCCTCCGGCCTACAACAAGTACGATGTCATTAAAAGCGAGCTCATCAAGAGATTATCAGCATCTCACGAAAGAAAGGTCATGCAACTTTTGACCCAACAGGAGCTAGGCAATCAGAAGCCGTCCCAGTTTCTAAGACACCTACAGGACTTGGCTGGACCTTCCATGCCCGACGACCTCTTGCAAACAATTTGGTGCAGCAGACTCCCACGCGACATCCATGCATTACTTGCATCACAGCCTAAACAGACTTTGGAACAGCTTGCGGACCTGGCTGACCACATCTACGAGATGACATTATCGGCCAGCTTCGCCGCCGCATCCAATAGCAGCACACATACGTCACACGAAGCGGACGAAATCGCGGAGCTGAAAAAAATGGTACAACACCTCACCCTGAAGCTGGAAGAGCTCACTCATACATCTTGCTGTTCTACGGCCTGCAGCTCCCACAACCGCACGAGATCACGTGACCTTCGTCGTTCGCCTTCACGACAGAAGAGCCGGTCACGTTCTAGTTGTCAAAGATACCCCGTTTGCTGGTATCACGCCAAATTCGGGGTACTAGCGCAGAAATGTATCAGACTTTGCGACTTTACGAAAAAGGATAACCCAGAAGATAGTCAGGCAGTAATAACGACAAACAACTGCCCATCCTCTCCGGGACGCCTCTTCGTAACTGACCGCAGAACCAACACACAATTTCTGGTGGACACTGGCAGCGACCTCTGTGTATACCCACATTCTGCACTACGTGAACGCCGAGCCAAGACGGACTTCAAACTCACCGCCGCCAACGGATCTACCATAGACACATACGGCTTTATAGAGCATAATCTAAATTTAGGTTTAAGGCGTAATTATGTCTGGCGTTTTATTGTGGCAAATGTTTCAAAACCAATAATAGGCACAGATTTTTTACGACACTATAATATAACAGTTGATTGCCATAATCATCGACTTATAGATAATACAACTACTCTAACATCAAAAGGTTGTAGTGCTAACGTAGAAATTGTATCAATAAAGGCTGCGTCGTCAGGTGACACGTGTTATATAGAAAGCCCTTCAGGCACACCGGTGTTTCCGAAGCACGACACGGTACATTATATTGTGACTACTTCAGAACTACCAATGTCTTGTACCCTTCGGAGACCGGCCTACACATTGTCCCACCCTACTCCTGATTCTAATCCTACTAACACTACCTCCTCCACTGCTGATCCTAGCCCTCATCCCGGTCCTGTTCCACAACAGAATCACCCAGCTCAGGATGACCCTAGAAGAACACGCTCGGGTCGTAAAGTTCGATTTTCAGATTTTTATCGCCCGTAGTGACGGTCTCTGGAGGGGAGTGATGTGGCATACTCACTATCTATTTATTTATTTCTGTCTTTAACATTATCTATTTTCTTATTCTTTTTACTATACTAAACTATAACTAACAACTATTTTAAATAACATTATTATATCTTCACTTATTTATCTAAGTAATTTTATCAACACATTTCGTACTAACACACTTGATATTTATTTCTTAAAATCGTGTCGCGCGATGGAAACGGCGCTAAGCCAGAGAGCCGCGGGATACCGGGCGCGCGCGGGGGGATTGTACATGTGCACACGACGCGAGCGCCCGCGCACCCGGCAAACAGTCTCGATATCTCATTCGACGCACCTCCACGCACCACTCGCTCGCTATTTATAGTTTTCGCCCGCAGTGTTATTTTTGTGTTTGTTATTTGTATTATTGTGTCGTGAACTTTATCTTACTTGAACTATCATACTTGTGCTTCATTATTCCTTCTGGACTTTGTACTGTGCTTCATTAAACGCTATCTACTTGCTGTCTGGACTTCTTCGTTTCATTTCTGCATCATCTCATCTCTATCACGCTATCCTGCGCTTTAGCCTACGGTATGTCTACTTTCTTCTTCCCGCATACCTACCACGCTAAAGGTTAAAGCGCGACGATATATTATATAAATTATACTTATTCTGTCTGTTTTTTATTTTTAATCCGATTCCAGTCTAGGTAGTAATGCACCAATATATATGATATAATATATATATGTAATAATATGAGAATGGCATACCATTATGGCGTACCATAGTACGGCATGACATGGAATGTTAATGCCTGACATCTCAAGGCATTGTATGAAATGGTATGCGATGGTAATATGTAATATCCTAAATAATTTATATTCTGTATTTTCAATATACCTATCGAGGTGTGAAAGGCTATTTGGCTTAAGCGACATTTTTTGGTGATGTAGTAATATATTCGGAATCGGTAAAAAACGCTGATTCCGAAAATGTGTATTACAAAATATAGCCGTTTTAGCCGTGTTGACTGCCGGCAGAAAAGAATAGCACGCCCCTCTTCTTGCTGAGGTGTCGTAAAAGGCGACTAAGGTATCTCTTTAACACCGCAATTCAACCAGGTGTTTAGAGAAGGGAAAACTCGATCAAACCTGCATCCCGCTCGCTCCCGATCGTACTGGTTCTCCATTCCATCGGGCCTGAGGGAGCTCGGACGAGAGAGTGCTTTTCTGGCAGCTCGTCCAGTTATGCACTTAAATATCTCCTGCGCAATTGACTGTTTCCGAAAACTGGATCTCGATTTTCTTAATCGGTGTTGAAACAGTCGCCGTGGCCGAATCCGGCCAGGACATCATCATCATTATAAAATATGACCAAAAAATATCACGTAAAGCAAATAGCCTTTCACCTCTCGTTATGTAGGTAATACACGTAGCTATCGCTAATACAGGTTAAGTTGGTTTTAATCGTCATTTGTCACGTCCATGTGTATCAAATAGTAACATGATATGTATTTACGTGGAATGTTTCCGAACTATACGGTCACCCATCACTTTTGGAACTATCTTTTATTTTGATGGAAGCAAACGTTGGTTTGGTAGAGTGCCAAATATCGCTTATTATATATTTGCGTTGAAATATTTTCAGTTTCTGTTTTAAAATATTGTATATTGAAGAATATTCACTGGTTTGGTGCTTATCATTCTTGATTAAGAAGTAAAGACATAATCAGATACGGGCAAAATGTAATCTGATTAATGATTAACAGTTACAAAATGTAGTCGTATTTTTAATTTTGTTGCTCTGTAATCATGTTTAAATCCCTTCAAAACATTACGGAGTCTTAAATGAAATGGAATACATTTATTTCGCCCCAAAGTAACTAAAACTAAAAATTTAAATAACAGTAACACAAACAAAATACAAAAAATATGTGAAATGTGTATGCAATTGAGTATTCCGTAGTGTTTAAAATATAGATGAGCAAAATGCAGTCATATTAATCATAAAAAACGCAAATTGTAATCGTAATCGTTTTTCATTATTCTGATTACATTTTGCCCATCCATGGACATAACTGGAAAGAAACTTTGGCTTAGAATAGACATATTTATGTTTTTAACTAAAAAAGTAAGCAATAATTATAATAAAGTAATAATTGAAGTTAATTTTTTTTTACACTGGCTCGACATAGTGACTACAGAGTACCTGATGGTAAGTACAGTGTAGTCCAAATACGAAAGCGACTATCAAAGGATGAAAATCCATTGATAGTCTACATCGTCATGTCGGCCCACATTTACCACGACTGAAGGTCTCTAGGTATATGAGCTACTGGATATACACAAGCTCATCCCGAAACGCGACAAGCCCAAACTGGTCACTATGATGGGCTTTATACCCATGTACTGTGGTCGCGATCCAGACGGGCACCGACGCCCTACCACCTCGCTGCTACTCGTTTAGCACCACCCAGGAGTCACGTGTAGGGAAACTAGGGTAATGCCTACGGACGCGAGCAGCTTCGACTCCCAAAAAAAAAAGAAGTAAATTAAGTAATTTAATTAATATGTTAATTTTATACTTAGATTCAGAAATTATATGACTTAGTAATTATTGTTATCTTTGTTGCATAATTATTTACCTTATCATTGCGAATATATTATAAATATTTGACTTTCAACTGTGACCCATCAGTGTAGGTATTTATGATAAATCTAGGGCCAAAGTACACTTGACGTATCTCAGTGTTCTTTATCATCTCTTGCTGTGAAGATTAATTTCATTAATAAAAACAGTAAAACGGATATGGATATTCAAAGTGAGTGTGTTTTTATTACTTTAATATATTATCGTATTAAAAGGGTTATTATAATATTATATTTTTAACGTTATAAATATGTTTATATAATAATAACCGGATGATTGGATTAAAGCATTTAATGTGTGTCATATAAATTAATAATTGATAATAATTCAGTATAACCGAGTAATCTAGTAAAATAGAATAACCAATTGTTATTGTATTCAAAGTACAACAATCCGCGTTAACTATAATAGCATTTCAGAAGCTTATTTAGCTTTATTTTAGTTTGGGAGTCTTCAAGAGAAGAGTGAATAGGCATTTGTTAGGCGGACACGGTTCATCATCGGACTCATCTTCACCTTCCACCAGGTGTGATTGAAGTCAAGCGTACGCCTATAAATTAATAAAAAAAAAACCATCCGACACACGGAAGTAACGAACACTAGAAAAGTTGTGTCAAATATATTCACCGGGAATGAGAATGTATTTCCTATAAACTTCCTATTTTCTAATCCTATTTATTTATATTAATAAATTATTAATTATAATTTTTACTTTTTTGTGGAAACTTTGCTGGCATATGTATCTCTTTGTGTATTTTTTATTATTTCTTTATTGCGGTATGATTCCCTGAAAATACAAAAAATAAAATAACAAATTTTATGTATTAGGTCCTTACATATGAAATTGGCGTTTTGTATGGGAGGAACAAAAAGTTGAATATTTTTTAATATAATATATTTAATTAATCAAAGTATGAACCATTATTTTCTATGCACTTTTGCCATCTCATAGGTAGTTCATTGATCCCTTTACTAAAAAAACCAGTCGGACGGGAATCAATAAAATCTTTGAAGGCGATTTGGACTGCCCCATCGGAGTTGAATTTTTTCCCTTGCAAGAAGTTATCCAAATTTCGAAAAAAATGGTAATCTGTTGGAGCAAGGTCCGGGGAGTACGGAGGATGTCTTAGACTTTCCAATTGAAGCTCTTCTAATTTAGTAGCCGTCTGTTGCGCAGTGTGTGGTCTAGCGTTGTCGTGAAGCAGCAGTGGCGTGGAGCGATTGACGAGCCTAGGTTGTTTAGCCGCTAGCTTTTCCATCATGGTTTGCAATTGCTGACAATAGACATCAGCCGTAATAGTCTGGCCAGATTTGAGAAAACTGTAATGAACAATACCGGCACTAGTCCACCAAACGCTTACAAGTAACTTTTTTGGGGTTAATTTTCGCTTGGGGCAGGATTTGGCTGGCTGGCCAGGATCCAACCATTGCGCTGAGCGCTTCCGATTATCGTAAAGAACCCATTTTTCATCACAGATAATGATTCGGTTTAAAATACCTTCATTATTGTGCCGGTTTAGTAATGTAACGCAGCAGTCGACGCGCGTTTGCCGGTTTGCTTCAGTCAATTCGTGAGGTACCCACCTTTCAAGCTTTTTAATCTTCCCAATTTGCTTCAAGTGAATTAAAACAGTTTTATCACTAACATCGCAGCCTGCAGCTAACTCGGACGTGGTTTGCGATGGATCCGCTTCCACAATAGCCTTCAACTCTTCATTATCAACTTGAGTCTCAGGCCGTCCACGGGGCTTGTTCTGCAGGTCGAAATTTCCAGAACGAAAACGTTGGAACCAAAAACGAACTGTGTTTTCTTTTGCAACACGACCGCCATACACATCATTCACCCTTCGAGTTGTATCCGCAGCACTAGTGCCACGGCGGAACTCGTACTCGTAAATAATGCGATATTTTAAGTTTTCCATTTTGTAAAATGAGTGACGCAAACAGAAAAAAACAGAAGAAAAAAACAAAGGAATGACGATCATCGAAGCACAAATACATGAGTCTATTGCTGTACAAATTTGAATTTGGAATTCCTTACCAAAGAGGAGAAATTTGTGATTAAAGTGGCCAGTACGAAAAACGCTAATTTCATATGTAAGGACCTAATATATGGTGGCTTCCTAGAGCATGTAAGACCAGCAAGAGCGGCTCGGTGCGTCTTAACTAGTGTCCTGAGTAGGCAGCCTAAGGTTTAATTTACAAAAAAAAAATATTTTTAAATTTCTCGCATTTCATTGTGATTTTTGAGTTTTATAAAATATGAGACTTGGCTATCCTTTAAGATTCAACAATTATTGGTTCTATTCAATATCCATTTAACACTTGAAATTCTCTAGTTAACTTTGTTCTACCCTCTCCCTTCCTGAATAAAACCACGCGCGCGGGTTTGCGGAGTCACAGCGATACGGTATTTCACATCGCGGCTAGGACTAAAAAGTTCTCTAACTTCTTTTGCCGTGTCGTTGGGCTGTGGAATGGTCTTCCGGCGAACGTGTTCTCCTATGATATAGGATCCTTTAAGTGTAGCGTGAAGAGATATTTGTGCAGGCCGGCATGATCGTTGCGACTACCACTGGGTTTTTATACCTGTCGATAGTCGTTGGCGTTTTTTGGAATATACCATGCTTACCATCAGGTATGATGCAGTCACTGTGTCGAGTCGGTTTAAAAAAAAAGTTACCATCATTGTAGCTATTACTGAAAAATTTAACTGCTATTTTTTTTGTGGCAGACATCGACGCCGTTACGGTAGTAGATGACGTCTTGGAAATACATTTTCAAAATGGAAAGAGTATACATTTTTCAAATATTTGGCTCCGAGATCATTGCAGGTATATATTGTAATTTGTTACACTTAACAGTGCAGAAAGATTTATTAATATTTTTCTTATTTTCGAATCTTTTTTTTATATATTATACATATTTTATTTGTAAGTAAAAATTATTTGACTGAATTGTGAATATTTCCTAATTCTACCAAACGAGAAGACGTATTTCAATGTTAAACTATATTTTTTCTTACTTTGTTTCTTTGTTATAATATATCAATCTTTTGAATTTTTACATAATATTATGGTGGTTTTGGTGTTTAATTAAATATTAAAATAAACGTTTTATCTCTGCAGATATTTAGTCCACAAATTTGGGACAGTTAATTATTGTAAATGATATCTAAAGTTAACTTTATTAAAATAATTATTTTCAGGTGTGCCGATTGTTACCACCCAGATACATTCCAGAGAGCTAAGCATATACTGGAGCTGCCAAACGTAAATATAATTCACGTGAACTATGACAAAACAAATGTATATATCAAATGTACGAATATAGTAAATTATATTCCTACTCAATAAATTATGAAGATTAAGTACGTAATTGAGTTTAGGAGAAAAATGTTACCTATGTTAATAAAGTATTTAGGTTTCATATATTTATGTTTATTTAAAACAGATATTTGAAAATACTATTATTGTGATGTTTTAAGTTTGATTTTAGTAAACTGCAAATTAATCATTTAAAGAATACAAAAACTTTTTTATCAAGACGATAAAGAAACGGATGTTTATTGTATCATTCCTAATTATCGAGCCAAAGACATTTTACTAAGCATTATATCTGTTTCAGGGAGCGATGACCACGAATCAACCTTCACAGCTGATTTCTTATCTCAATTCGACTACAAGACATGGAAAAATAATAGGAGATTAAAACCTTTGCTTTGGCGGGGCGAAAAAGTTCGAGATAGAGTCACCCGAATTTATATTGATAAATTCCTCAACTCTATCGAAGGGGCTAAAGATGTCTTCCAATCTCTTCTAAACTACGGTGTAGCTTTCATAGAAGGTGTACGTATTCTGTTCATTTCCGATAGGAGCTTTGAGGCGTGGGGCATGAAATAATCTCAAGGGAAATTTGCAAATGGTTCTTATATACATGTTTTGTAAAATTCCCTAGTCCCTAGAGTACGTTGGAAATAGATGCTTACGATTAAGAAAGAGATTATGTGATCGAATTGAAATTTATCCTGATTATAAGTATAATGATGGTATAATACAAGAATGAGATTAAACTTTTATTCTGCATTTAGACAATGATAATCTTTTGAGTTTTAATAAGCTATGTTTATGAGTATTTCTGGCTGGCACTTACTTTTTTACCCATAGTTCGATGATTATCGTGATTCATCCATTCTAATTTGAATTCGTTATGTCGAAAATTGTACTTAAGCAATTTTTCGGTATGATGAACAGATGTAAACAATATTGATTTTTAGTCATGTTTTAGACTAAATAGGTATAGGTATATATATATATATATATGTCTTTTATATGTGATCAATTGTTGTACAACGATGATGTATCAAATAATATTTTTATACAATTTTCAAGGTTGAACCATCGGTCCAAGCTACTGAAGTAGTGTGCAAAGCTTTAGGCGGAGTGCAACATACGTTGTTCGGAGGAATGTGGCAGTTCACTACCAAGGCAGATCACGCGGACACTGCCTATACCAACTTACCTCTGGCTAATCATAATGATAATACTTATTTCACTGAAGCTGCTGGGTAATTGTTTTATAAAACATCGCTATCTACTTTAATATCCACACTAATTATAATTAGAGAAATATCTTAAAATCTCTTAATTTTGAATTGTAAAAAAGTATACACACTATACAATATCACACCACGACCGAGCTAGAAACGTATCAGGTAGGGCACCTAACTAAACGGTATATCTTGCCCACTAGAATGTAGCAATGGCATTTTATAGGCGTTAGCAACAGATATCATCCGCGGATGAACCGCAAGCATTTCTCTATCGTTGTCTAGTAGCTTGCATACTTCGGTTTCAAACGGTTGCAACCGGTACCTGGTTGATATGCCACGGTCGTGGTCGTAAATAGAACAGCCAAGTAAGTATGATCTCATACGTTTCTTTACAATTTTTTTTTCTGATTTTTTTTTTGGGAGTCGAAGCTGCTCGCGTCCGTAGGCTTTACCCTAGTTTCCCTACACGTGACTCCTGGGTGGTGCTAAACGAGCAGCAGCGAGGTGGTAGGGCGTCGGTGCCCGTCTGGATCGCGACCACAGTACATGGGTGTAAAGCCCGTCATAGTGACCAGTTTGGGCTTGTCGCGTTTCGGGATCAGCTTGTGCATATCCAGTAACTCATATACCTAGAGACCTTCAGTCGTGGTACATGTAGGCCGACATGGCGATGTAGACTATCAATGGAGTTTCATCCTTTGATAGTCGCTTTCGTTTTTGGACTGCACTGTACTTACCATCAGGTACTCTGTAGTCACTATGTCGAGCCAGTGTAAAAAAAAAGGTGCACCTTTATTTACTTGGGGAAATCCTCATTGGACCGTCCCAGCCGCATGCAGGGGGAGGCACAGTCGAGGTGTGCCGGACTTGTACCAGCTAAAGACCCCAAGATGCCTACTGCTGCATATAAACGGGAACTGGGGGTCCTGTAATTAATTCTCCACAGCCGCGTAGCAAGGTGCACTTAACGCGAAACGTCCGGTCATTCTGGCGCTTGTCAGAGCAAATGACACTTGGCGTGCCGTGACTTGACATTTATTAACAAGGTATGAGACCTTTGATTAAGTGTCACGCACACAGATACGTTTAGGTCAATGTACACTCAGGCCCAATAATGTTATTTTAAAATCAGAAAACAACTCAAATTAAAGTAAACATCGACTATTTAAGCACAATAATGATGCTAGTTATTTTTTCAAGAATAATCTCTGTTACTGACCCAATCCGATCGAGATCCTTCCCGTCATTATTATTTCACTGCCTGTTCGGGAAAGTTTTCGCTTGTTGGTCGCATTCAAATTCTGTTTAGCAATTCGTTCACGGCTCCTCAGTCATTCGGCTTCCGTTCTTTGAATACAAGACGAGGGCAAAAATAATGGCGGTCGCAATTGGCCGTCGGATTACGTGGAGTGAAACTAAGCTTTGGGGATTTGCGACGTATGATTTTGCTTTGACTTGTAAATTGTTTGTTCAGCATTCTTTTTTCTTCAATTCCACTTGACCTTTTTGTGAAATATTCATAGAAAAATATACAATTTGTAATGGTTAGAATTCAAATCATACACAATACCAAATTTTAAGAAAATCTGAAAAATATTATTCTTATATTATGATATAATAGCTTAATGACGCTATATTCTCTTCGGAGTGAGCAGAGATATATTAGTTAGTCACTATATCCACTTGGTCTTTTACCATTACGATAGTGCTTATTGTAACATATAAACGTGAATGAATTTCCAGTCGGTGTTATTACTTTCCTCCTAGAGCACAGGGTACCTTTAAAATAAGTGTGAAGATATTTTTGAGCAGGGCAGCATGACAATGACGAGTATTGACAAAGTTTCTTGTTCTTTTCATAGTTACAGTCTGGATTGCACTGTGCTTTCGCTATGTCAGGACTTTTACGAGACAGTTTAAATAAAACCTTAACCCTTGGAAATAAGTATTATAATAGTGCAACCACAGTATTATTGTGCTAGTCTTCAAATAATTGTTTTAGTCTACAGATCCTTCACTGTCTAGAGCATAGTAGAGGAACGGGTGGTGAAACAACTCTGGTGGATGGATTTTACGGTGCATCGTGCTTAAAAGAAGAACATCCCGAAGATTACGAGTTTCTGACCACATTTGACGTCGAAGCAGAGTACATAGAGGAAGGTCATCATCATACTTACTCTGCGCCTGTTATACTGGTTGATAAAAAAACGCAGGATTTGAAACAAATAAGGTATTGTTGTACTATAGTCCCAGATAAACAATAAATATAGAAACAAATGATATTATATATATCAGATCTTTTCAGGTTTAATGTATATGATCGAGCAGCGATGGCTTTCGAACGTCCCGAAGACTGCAAGCTATACTACCGTTCTTTGAAAAACTTGTCTCGCTATTACGAAAACAAAGATATTCAATGGAAATGTAAACTGGAACCAGGTATTTGGTTCATTCATTTTTTAGTCACATTAATTATTACCTAATTATTTGTATAATATTATATTTCTATGGGCGTTAAGACTGCTTGCGTCCATTAGTACTCTACACGTGATACCAAATGCAGCAGTGTCGTAGCTTGCATGACATCCTTGAGTAGCCATTTTCTCGGCTTTGTCGCATTTATATTTTTTAGTCATTCCCGGTCAAATATATATCTTTAAATATATATCTTCTACTAAGCTATTCTAAGGATTGGAAAAAGACAGATTTCTATTATTTTGCTTACTTTTGTAATTATCTTGTTAAAAAAGGATTTATCTTAATAGATTTTCTAGAACAGTTATGTCCAGGTTATGTTTGGCTATGAATCAAGGCTACATACAGCTTTTAGAGTAAAATGTCGTACCTAGTACAGCTCCGCGTCCGTTGCATTTTAGATGACAACCCTAGGTGGGACTTTAGGCCCCGCCTGGATCGCAACTACAGTCTATAGCCGTAAAGCTAGTCATAATGAGCGTCGGTATTGCCTGTAACGTTTCAGGATTACCTCGTATATACCCATTTATTTATAAAGAATTATTTGGAGAATATTAATAATCTTGCAGGAATATATATCTAACATAATATATACAATGACAATGTTTGGTCAACGTGTTTTACAAAATATAGGATATTAATCAAAAATAAATTCCTAAATTTATATTTCTTATGATTTACGGCGAGTATTTTTTAGATCTGTATTATTTATCTGTATCTGTAATTTTGTGGTTGTAAGGCCACACCACAGTACACAAGTGTAAAGACCGTTATACTGACTCGCTTTGGCCTGTCGCGTTTCCTGATCAGCTTATGTATATCCAGTAACTCATATACCTAGAGACCTCCAGTTGTGATATATATGGACCGACAGGACAACAGAGATTATTAATGGATTTTCATCCTTTGACGGTGGTTTTCGTTTTTAGACTACACTGTACTTACCATCAGGTGTACTGTAGGTATTATATCGAACCAGTGTAAAAAAAATGTAGTTAAAATTTAAGAATCACATGCGCGGGTTTTCGGAGTCACGACTATAAGATAACTCATATTTAGAGTAAAACTAAAAAAAAATTTATCTCTTACTTTTACGAAGTCGTTGAGCTGTGAAATTGTTATCCTTTAAGTTAGTTCCCGTTGTCCTGTTATATTGGTTCCTTTAAAAGAAACGTGAAGAGATATTTGTGCAGGCTGGCATGATCACTGCTACTATAGATATATTTTTCTTTATTGTTGATAGTCGTAGTGGTTTTTGTCCTGCGTCATGTTTACCATCAGGTGTCTTGTGGTCACTATTCCGAATTAGAATAAAAGAGAAATAGAATAACGTATCCCATGCCACAAGTATCTGTTCTTTCTATACATAAATCGATTTATCATCATCATTTATTATTATTATTATTTTATTTTTATTTATTTTTGGTTCATCTTGCATCTGCCCCCGCACACTACACCCGCTTTCACCAATACGTAGAGTACTTAACACTTAAGCTGCGATTTATAAACGAAACTTTAAGTTTGCTTAGACTTTACTAAAACATTGCAATTTATATTACTCAATAAATGTCAAAGGATTTGGTAAGTCACCGATTTTGTCAACATGGACTTAGCTCTGCGAATACTATGACTATATTCAAGTTCCTATTATAAATTCAGGCTTATGTGATAATAAATTAATTTTTTCCTAACCTTTCTAAGCCAAGTCGAAATAGCGTCTATAAATCACAGCCTTAAAGCATCGAAATTAATTATATTTATTTTTGTATAAAAGTTAACTTTAATGAAATATCATAACCACTCCGACGCAGTCTTGAGTTTCTTTCAGCGTTTCTTCTCAAGGTAGTCACTTCCGAAACGCTGGTAGATCACCCGTAGGGTTAGTACTTTATTGGCTGGCGGTCCAAGTCGAGGTCCGTACCCACAGGGGTGCCCTTGCGTTGCCACCCAACCCAAAAACTCGCTGCCTGGGCACCGTCTGTGCTCGCCCCCTAAACCCGGTCGAACTGTAAATGCCTTTCCTGGCAATCAGTAGTTAGTCCGCTTCAAAAAAAAAAAAATCATAAACTATAAAACGAAAGTTATTGTATATGATGTCAGTAACAGTAAGTCTAGTCAGATTATTGATCTTTACGAAATAGCCCTGGAATATTGTAGAAGAGATTCGTCATGGTACTTATATTTGACCGGCATTCTGACGGCAACTATCAGATCTCGACCCTTAGCGGTCGCCACTGTTCTTGAATCACAAAATAATTTGGAGCAGGTTGTTAAAAATATAAAGGAATAACATAAAACAAGTACCCTCTCGACTCAAGTATCTGTTGACAGTCCTCGCAAACATAACGACCAGTTCAAATATCTCTTCAAGCGTTTTTTGTTTTTGAGATTCATTATGAAAAAACGCCACTCTCATCCATAGACGGGCAAAATGTAATCAGATTAATAAAAATTATTACGATTACAATTTACGTTTTTTACTATTAATTTGACTGTATTTTGCTCATTTAAACACTACAGAATCCCAGATTGCATACAAATTTATGATTTCTTAATGTTTTAAATGGATTTAATCATGATTGCAGAGCAAGAAAATTAAAATTACGACAACATTTTGTAATCGTTAATCAGATTACATTTTACCCATCTCTGCTCTCATCTATAGTAATAATAATAATAATAAACTGTTACGCTATATCCCTTTTAGGGTGAGCAGAGTTACGTTAGTGGTTTTATCCTTTTTGCGCTTATATATTCTGCCCAACGTGACCAGTAGCGCAGCTGATCACCGTTCTCAGGGAACTTACATAAAACATTTCTATTAGATGCCATGCGGGTAGCCTCACGACGTTTTCCTTCATCGGTGAGCATGTGTGCCTAAATCCGTACATAATCTGGAAAAACCTAGGAGTACGTACCAGGATTCGAACCTATGAACATTTGCGTAGCCACGCCTGGAAACCGGTCCCTTATCCACTAGGCCACCACAGCTGTACCATCAGTATATATCTGGGTAAAATCGATTCAAAATATATTAAAAAAAACTATTCTACCACACACACAAGATAGAAGTGAAACTTCTTAAAGAAAACAATGTATACTTGGTACCTCAGCTATTTATATCTAGCGTTTGAAGCAAACATCTACAACAGGCGATCCATCGTGTCCCATCATTTTGTATTGTCGTCCGCATCGCAACATTTATTTCTTCTCTCTGTTTATTAATGTCTCAGAAGCCACAAAAGGTATTTTATTTCTTTTTTTTTTCAGGTACAGTAATGGCAGTAGACAACTTTAGAGTTCTGCATGGTAGAACTGGATTTACCGGGACGCGAGTATTATGTGGTAGTTATGTGTCGAGATCTGATTGGCTAGATCGAGCTCGGGCTCTCAAATTGATTCATTGATCTATTAAAAAAAACGTCTATAAACATAAAATCTTGGGAATATTTTCAACTAATTCACCATGAATCAAGACTAATATTATATAATTTTCAAACAATACTGTAAGTAAATTGAAATTATCCTTAAAATATAATAAAACACAACATTAAAATGAAATATTTTCAAACCATATAGTTTTTCATCAAGCTTATACTTTGTTTTACAATAATTATTATATATAATATTACAAGAAAAACCACGTAAATTATTCATTGTACACATTTATTTTGTAGCACTTTGATTTCTTTCATAGTTACTTACAGTTATAAAGTATAGCATGTAGACGTAACCCGATACGCAGTTGTCGCCCTAAGGGTCGTTAGGGTGTTACGGGACGTGCGGGGTAAGAGGATGCGCGCGCGCACGGGACGCTTGGAAGTTAGTCGACTACCGAGACCCAAGGCGGGAGTACGTGCATGTACGTCGCAGTTCGGTGTGCCTTAAAGCGCAAATAAACTGTAAAACGCCAAATTCGTGTTTTCCTAAAACCACACCCACGACCACCGGTCATAAAAGTAAATTTTCCTAAATTGTAGTTTTTTTTAATCTCGTTATAATTATACTAAGTCTTTATCAAAGCATATGTTGTAAACTCTGTTGGTCGATAAATGCTTTTACAACTTCAACGAGCGAGAGAGGCGAGCAGTTAAGGTGTTCAGCCTGCGAGTTATAGGTTGGGAGGCAGCGCTAGGGCATCCCTATGGCTATGAATCTCGACTTGTAGGGCCAGCTAAGGATAGAACCTTAAAGTGATCTACCAGCGTTTCGGAAACTATTACCTTGAGAGGAAACGCCAAAAGAAACTCTAGGCTGTGTCCGAGTTGAATATGCTTGCGTTTTATTATCGTTGTAAGAAGTTTTTTTTTGATAGATTGAATTCTACGATAATCAGAAGCTATATAGAATTTGTATCATGCTGTGCCATTTTTATGTAGAATCTGATATAGCTACGGAATTCCTTATACGTAAACTTACAAAGTTAGGCTTGTTACATATGTATTTAGAAAAATTGTTTGCATGGCTATCTAGCATTTCAACCAAACAAGTATCAATTTTACTATTAAAAAAAACAACCTGCTAAACATTCATGTAATTTATTTTCTGATATAAATTATATTTTACGTAGAAGCAGAGATGGGCAATATGTAATCTAATTAAAGATTAACGATTACAAAATGTAGTCATAATTTTAATTTTGTTACTCTGTAATCATGATTAGATCCCTTCAAAGCATTAAGGGGTCATTAATGTGTATACAATTGAGGATTCCGTAGTGTTTAAAATATAGATGAGCAAAACGCAGCCATATTAATGATGCCATATAAAACGCAAAATGTAATTGTAATCATTTTCCATTATTCTTTCCATCGTGTCGGATACCATCCGTATGTGGTGGATGTTCTTTATATCCGCACGAGAAGATTCGCTTCTACATTCATCATGCGAACAGCTAAGGAGTGGAATATGCTACCAGCGGCCATATTTCCGCGATTTTATGACCTGGGAGAATTTAAAAGAAGAGTGAATAGGCATTTGTTAGGCGGACGCGGTTCATCATCGGACTCATCTTCACCTTCCACCAGGTGTGATTGAGACCAAGCGTTCGCCTATAAGTTATAAAAAAAAAAATCTGATTACAATTTGCCCATCTATGCTTTTTACCTACGTATTTAGAACAATAGTTTGCACGGTTATCCACCACCACCACTACCCAACCACCACCAACCACCAACTACCAAACCACTGTGAACTGTGAACCACTGAACCAAAAAAACTGAACTGTTGTACTGGTTGGTACTTGAACCAAAAAAATATCAATTTTACTGTTAAAACGACAACCTACCGACACATTTATAATATATAATTTATTTTTTGACATAAATCATAATTTGCAAAGAAGTTTCCTGTTATGTAGTCTGCTAAGGCTACCATATACGTTCCAGTTACTACTTTTACTTTGTACATGTACCTTGTATCTTCTACTAGATACCTTGGTATTTGTAGCAATTATACCTATTTGAATACAGCTGTCAGAAAAAAAAGGCCTTTAATAAGTAGTACACATTTTAGTATCCTGACATCTATTTTACCAGGCCCTTTTTCCTTTACCTATAAAACTCACGGAAAAGTTGAACCTATAATAAAATTTGTCAAATGTATATTTATGTAATGATATAAATGGCATAGATTTATGACTTAAATTGAAAGACTACATTATACGGATATGACAACAAAGGAAAAGACATGGCTTCAGCCTTTTGAATTGTAAAAAAAATGACATGGCTTCGGCCTTCTGAATTGAGAAAAAAAAGACATGGCTTCGGCCTTCTGAATTGGGAAAAAGAGACATGGCTTCGGCCTTCTGAATTGGGAAATAAAAGACATGGCTTCGGCCTTTTGAATTGGGAAAAAAAAGACATGGCTTCGGCCTTTTGAATTGGAAAAAAAAAGACATGGCTTCGGCCTTCTGAATTGGGAAATAAAAGACATGGCTTCGGCCTTTTGAATTGGGAAAAAAGAAGACATGGCTTCGGCCTTTTGAATAAAAGAAATGGATAAAGAAGACAAAGCTGTATGGCTCGATCCTTTGCCTGCCTTTTGTCGAGTAAATAAACAACATATATGTATGTAACAAAGCCCTTATTCAACTGAACTACAATAGAATTTGAATTGCAGACATACATTATGCGAGAGTGTTGCTTAAATATTTGCATTTTAGAGTCAACTACTTGTATCTTCAGACGACGTTGAACAAATGTTAGTTCATTTGTAGCACGAATTTGATGCCTCAATCAATTTTATATTGAAATTTCATGTTCTATTCAGTACCATACAGCAGTTTAAGACTGATAAGTAATCAAGTAATCGATTTGAAAATAGTAGATAGATAATATTTTCTGTATTAGCGTTACTTTGTATTAAGCCCATAGAATTAAGAAATATGTTAAAAGATCATATTGAGAGATTATTATGTTTGCGATTTGATTATCTTGTACCATCGAGATTTTTTCACTATTTTTTATATTTATAATATTGGCTTTACTTTAAGCTCGTGTGTGATTTCTTTGTTTCGTTTATTCTATTTTGGGAGTAATTCCGAAGAGACTTGAGAATTGAGGACTTGGGAATTGAGACTTGTGAAGTTTAGTGTCGACTCGTTGCTAGCCCAGAACGTACTGTCTTGCAGAGTTTCTCTTTTTATAGGCCTAACTCCACAGGTGTGCACAGGTGCGTTAGCGGCAGACACTCATAGACTTTTAAGTTAAGATAGGATAAGGATAGACTATTAAGTTCTTGCTAAAAGGTCTTACGCTTTAGAAATCGTTGACAAAGGAACGCAATTAACAATGGCAATCTCAAAGCGTAGTAAACCCAAAGACATATGGTAAAAATAAAGGTACAATAGACATGTTACCTACACTATGATTTGGTTACTGTTAATAACAAGGGTGCGAGCGGCACGCGGTGTGTTCCCGCGATCATTGAGGATGAGACCCCAGTCATGCCCTTTACGCCGGTCGGTAGAAGGTGTAACACCCCGGGGGTTTAAGTCGGTGCAAGACCGCCACACCGGGGCGCGGCCCTCAGCGTCCCCCGAGGTCCGTTAAGGATTTCCCCTGGGTTACAAAATTAAAACAAAACTGTTACTGTTAAAAAATAAGGCAGTGACTACATGCATCACTAAACTTATCACATCTAGCTGAACGCAACCAGTGCATTCAGTGCAGTGTATTCTGATACATTCCATCATTGCCGATATTATACCGGGGTCGGCAATGCATATAAATCCGTCGCCAATCAGTGTCGATTCACAATTCGATCTGAAATAAGTTGAATGACATATTACAATGAAATATTACATTATCAAAGTTAGTAATGATCTAAATATGTGTGGATTTATTGACTGATCATTTGTAATATTAGAAGCTCAAATTTCAAGTCCTGCACAAACACTAAAATATCTGAATTAATAAATAATAACGTAATTTGTCCCGTTATAAAAGAAATTCAAATAATGTGTTCTTATAGTAAAAAAAAAGAACAGAACATTATATTATTTTCTACGAAATATCTGAAAATTCAATTCTCATTATAGCAATGAAAATATTGTATTCGAATTTTTAAATCTCGTAGTTTCGCTGCTGCGAGCGTTGAAGCGAGTGTTTGCTGAAGCTTTTTTGTGTTCAAATAAAAATTTACTGGATTAATACTGGAAATAATTACTGGATTAAAACGAAATAAACGGCGATTATATGTTTTATAATATTTGATGTTTATAGCTGAAATGTTTCCTTTGTATAAAAATTTAATTAAATACAGCATGTCAATAGAAATTGGTCTCTATTAAATTTTTGCGTTTATAATTGCCCTATAATAAGATATTATAAGTAATAATAATATAGGTTGTCTACAAAATCTAGGTCAACTTCTTTTGCTTTTCACCGCGCCTTTATTTATTCCATTTTATAACTGTTGACATCAGTGCTCTTTTGCGACAGCCATTGCCTTGGCTTTTGAGGTCAAACTATTTCAGGGACTTATAAACATTATCAGCAAAATCAAATAATGGAGAAATTTGTAAACTCTCGCATGTCGGATAACTCATAATATTCGTCCGGACAAAAAGATATAAAAAGATGCAAACAGCTTTGTTGATAAGAATTTTGTGCACCAAAGGATGCGCAGAAAAAATGGATCAATTGAATTCACCGATGAAGTTGTATCTCTGGTCCTTATATTAATTACATTATTGCGTGTTCCGCAATTTCTCTTGTTTCCACTTTCAAATCGGAGCTTCGTAATTTTCTTGTTCATTAAGCTTGTCACTCTTTCCGCAAACGCCTCTTTTTCACAAATGAAGATAAATGGACCTTCTTACGCGGGCTTCTGGCAAAAACACCGGAATAAATTAACCAAGTTTTTCACGTCTTTGCCACGCCTAAATTAGTTAAAAGCACTATAAAATGGTTACCCCTCTTTGAACGTAATTCGTTTTTGTCATATTTTTATACTGAACAAAGTGACTACATCGCACCTGATGAGAAGTATAGTGTAGTCCAAAAACGTTGACACCTATCAAGGAACGAAAAATCTGTTTCCAATCGCTGTCGTCATCACGTCTTAAATGTCCCACGATAGAAGGTCTCTAGCATAGATGGGCGAAAAGTAATCAGATTCATGATTAACGATTACAAAATGTAGTCCTAATTTTAATTTAGTTACTCTGTAGTCATGATTAAATCCCTTCAAAACTTCGAGGAGTCATAAATTTGCATGCATTTGAGGATTCCGTAGTGCTTAAAACATAGATGAGCAAAATACAGTCATATTAATGATGAAAGACACAAAATGTAATCGTAATCGTTTTTCATTAATCTGATTACATTTTGCCTATCTATGGTTAATTTGTTGTATGTGAGTATGCCTGCTTGAACATAGTGTTTCTGAATGTCATAGCCCAGTGTAAGTAGTTATTATTTGAAGTTCTTTTTGCATGTATACTGTGTCAGTGAGTACAGAAACAGAATCTCATTAATTTTATTGTATATTGTTGTTATATTGTATGTTTACTAGCAAAGTATATAAAAGATAGTTTCATTTTTTATTATTTAAAAATTATTATCATAGTTAGCATGTATTCAAAGTTTGATATTCTAAAAGAATATTCTTGAGTACCGTCAAAAATATAATATGAGATTGTAGGTTGTGGGAAAAGAGCCTGATTGTGTGAAATATTACGTTGATATACATTATTTATGTGCCAATATTGTGATGTATGGGGAACGGTTGTTCTGTCTGACAAAGGGGCGAACCGTGGCGTTGACGTGAATTATACCAGCCTGGTTTCAGAGGAAATCCGACGACGGATGGTGACAGCCGACAACATTTATATCTATAGGCTCTCAATTACATCGCCTCGACTGAACACGGAAGAATTATATTCCACATTAATCAGTCGATAGAGACTGACCGAAGCTTTGGTTGTCGTTTCCTCTCTAGCCTCATTTTGACAAGTTGTGAGGTAATTGTAATAATATCTAGACATTTTTATATAGTATGTTATTAAAACACTGTCCGACCGGAAAGGGGTTATTGGTAACAAAATAATATTAGGTCCTTACAAATGAAATTGGCGTTTTTCGTACCACTTTTGGCCACTTTAATCACAAATTTCTCCTCTTTGGTAAGGAATTCCAAATTCAAATTTGTACAGCTATAGACTCATGTATTTGTGCTTCGATGATCGTCATTCATTTGTTTTTTTCTTCTGTTTTTTTCTGTTTGCGTCACTCATTTTACAAAATGGAAAACTTAAAATATCGCATTATTTACGAGTACGAGTTCCGCCGTGGCACTAGTGCTGCGGAAACAACTCGAAGGGTGAATGATGTGTATGGTGGTCGTGTTGCAAAAGAAAATACAGTTCGTTTTTGGTTCCAACGTTTTCGTTCTGGAAATTTCGACCTGCAGAACAAGCCCCGTGGACGGCCTGAGACTCAAGTTGATAATGAAGAGTTGAAGGCTATTGTGGAAGCGGATCCATCGCAAACCACGTCCGAGTTAGCTGCAGGCTGCGATGTTAGTGATAAAACTGTTTTAATTCACTTGAAGCAAATTGGGAAGATTAAAAAGCTTGAAAGGTGGGTGGGTACCTCACGAATTGACTGAAGCAAACCGGCAAACGCGCGTCGACTGCTGCGTTACATTACTAAACCGGCACAATAATGAAGGTATTTTAAATCGAATCATTACCTGTGATGAAAAATGGGTTCTTTACGATAATCGGAAGCGCTCAGCGCAATGGTTGGATCCTGGCCAGCCATCCAAATCCTGCCACAAGCGAAAATTAACCCCAAAAAACTTACTTGTAAGCGTTTGGTGGACTAGTGCCGGTATTGTTCATTACAGTTTTCTCAAATCTGGCCAGACTATTACGGCTGATGTCTATTGTCAGCAATTGCAAACCATGATGGAAAAGCTAGCGGCTAAACAACCTAGGCTGGTCAATCGCTCCACGCCACTGCTGCTTCACGACAACGCTAGACCACACACTGCGCAACAGACGGCTACTAAATTAGAAGAGCTTCAATTGGAAAGTCTAAGACATCCTGTAACATCAAATCCATACGTATATGGATTGATCTACATAATGTGTAGGGCGTGAGTCTCACAATGTTTTCCTACAAGAAACTCACGACCTGGACCTGCGTTCGAATCTCAGTCTGATGCGAGCATGAGAACAGACATCTATAATATCAGGGCTGGTTCCAGGCCTTGCCGCGAGGTGTAGTGGTTGACAAAATTTATTTAGAGCGCCAGCCAACCAATCACTCAAACGGAGGTAAACCCAAGGACACACACAAATTATAAGTCCGATAAAAGGGAAACTTATTTATTTTATCAAATTTATTTATTTTATCGTTACACAACTTATTCTATTGATTATAGGTAGTAAACTTAAGATCTATTGAGAGGCAAGTTTCCACATTAAAGCATGTTTCTTTGTTTTAACACAAAAAACCCGAGGGTATGCTAATTTATTGATTTTAATATTAAAAGATTATGAACTTAATATCCGATCATTATATATATAACACCGCCCGCTCATGCGACACGGCAATACCTTCGATTGGAACCCATGGAATCGTCCCTGAAGCGATCCAGTGGTCCTGAAGAAAACTTCCTAGGCTGCAGGGGGTTTAAGAGCGCACTTAGTGTTCCCATCAAACTCTACAGCTTCACACGACGAAGGGCTGCCTTATCGACAAACTGCAGTTAAAACGTACATCCTAATTTCTTAAGGACAAACTGAAACCCTGGAACATGAAAATACCCACATTCAGGTCCAGACAAAGAAGAGTTCATGACATGAAATCAATCAGGCCACAAAACACTAATTTTACTAATTTTATATACTTACCACAATGGTGGGCATATTTAATATGATTTGAGAACCAGCGGAACCCAAATTATTATCTAAAAATTAATTTAGCATTGGCCGAGATTGGAACAGCTACGGCTCGAACTCCATCTTTTCCGAAGTGTCAAAAATCATCCAACGGATACTTTCATTGACGACGTCATATCTCAAAAGGCAAAGATACGGCTATCGTTCAGCCATTTAAAAATATCGACTAAGATAGACGTGGTCTCGTGGTTGCATCGTTAGATGGCACTGAAAGTATTGGTGCAACAAAAAAAATCCTGTTACAATCCTCCGTACTCCCCGGACCTTGCTCCAACAGATTACCATTTTTTTCCAAATTTGGATAACTTCTTGCAAGGGAAAAAATTCAACTCCGATGGGGCAGTCCAAATCGCCTTCAAAGATTTTATTGATTCCCGTCCGACTGGTTTTTTTTAATAAAGGGATCAATGAACTACCTATGAGATGGCAAAGGTGCATAGAAAGTAATGGTTCATACTTTGATTAATTAAATATATTATATTAAAAAATATTCGACTTTTTGTTCCTCCCATACAAAACGCCAATTTCATATGTAAGGACCTAATATTACCAAAATACATCATAAAATTGAATTATTCTTGAAAATCATTGAATCTATGCTCATATTACTTAGAAAAATCAGTTTAAAGACTAATAAAATTATTTTAATGATAAACATTGATTGAGATTAGTAGAGGTCATGCATGACCTTGTTAAAGGCGAGAGCGGTGTGCGGGAACACATCGCAGACAATGACATCCAAGACAATGAAGGTGAGCAAATGCTAGGCAGGGGCCTTCCATCAATAGGCCAGTTGTTACCGGGTGCTGAGAAAGCTGCCACAGCTTTGCCTTTGGTCCCTGCATATGGAAGAAGGAACTGTTGTACTATCCCAATGCACCCACCTTTGCTTACCTATCCCTATTCCTGCGACTCAGCATATCTGAGCCTGCCCTGTAGTTCGAGTATCCTACATCCTACAGAGACGGCCCTCTTACTATTTCATAAGTGTTTCATTTCTAAATCTTTTTTTAAAAACCTAAATCTATTAGAACCCATAACAGAACACTCCGGGGGCTTTAGTCGGTGCGACTCCGACACACCGGGGGGCGGCCCTCACCGTCCCCTGACGGCCCATAACGGGTTTCATGCAGCATGATTGTTGTCCTTTTCTCCTTTGTACACGAACTACGCACGCTGCCAGTGTTACTATGTAGGGTGTTCCCCATTTAATGAATTTTTGTTTTATTCGCATTTTTTAGCCTTTAAAGGAAAAAAGTCCGGTATGATAGCTATAGTGGCCCGGTGTTAATCAGGTAGATATAAATTATCACCTTTGAAGATTGATTTTCCTTAAACGTCGAAACAAAAATCAAATAAAAAATCAAAAAGCAGTTTTTTACTGCGTTTCCAAATTGACAGATTATTTAGCTTTCAACCCCTATTTTACCCTCTTGGGGGTATATCTTCCAAAAACGTCGAAGTACGTATTTTCTATTTCTAACAAAAAAAAAACTGAATAGCGGTTATCATAAAACTTACTTCAAAATTGACAGATTTTTAAACAAAATTTCAACACATATTTAATATCCAATAGAGGTGGAATGTCACATAATCCGTCTTTACTTTATGCCTACTTATGATTTATCTACACTTCAACCTATCCTGCAAATCACATTTCAGCTCGCACTACACCTTACCAATTATCCATTAATTCCGATAACACCGTACCTGTGCTGGTTTGTTTGGGGTACCCAACGGGTACTACCCATGTTTTCGCGTTCCCTCGGTACTCCAATGTAAAGCCTGTTTCTATATGTATGGCCAACCCAGATCTATTCTCAGCATATCAATTTTTTTTGACATTAAAAATCAAAAGAACTCAAAGTCCTGGCGTCTATATACAAATATATAAGCAACATCATCAGATTTAGGAATAGACAAAGATACCCAATATTCAGGGCTTGTAGACCTTGTTCACACCAAATGGATACCCGCACCCTTATTGCGAGATCTTGTTTAGATATGATAAAATTAACAATTCAAATAGCGGTCTTGTACAACCGCCATTTGATTACAAATTCGTATGGATAAGATGGTCAAACGTGTAAGGAACAATTGGGTTTAGCTATTTATCTTTAAAAAAATATTAAATGTGATTCAATAATTTTAGGAATTTTTATTTTAATAACAATGAGGTCTTCTATTTTAATTCCTAACTTTCTTTTTCATATTATTACAATATTTGAATTGTGGTTTGATTTAGAGAGTCAGTTGGATGTCTTCATTTAACTGGATTTACATTACATAGAAGAAAAACTCAAATGCAATACTTTGTTATTACTAAATTAAATGATGTTGCTAACTATAGCTAGTATTTAATAAAATTAAATCTCCCAAGGGTAAAGCTTTAGCCATTCAAATTACAAAAATGCAATTTTACTGAAAGGTTTTGCATTTTATGAAACGAATTTCTGATGTAATGAAATTTTTCGGTGGTGTAAATTTTATTCTTACTACGAAATGTCGTCAATATTTTAAACTTGTTTTTTACACAAAAGTAATTACAAAGATGAATCAAGTTCTCTAGTTTACCGGACAGTAGAATTGATGAAGTTTGCCTTCTGGTTGAGGCGGAAGCAGTGCGTATGTGCTCTTAGAGCCAGCTGATAGAGATATCCTGAAGAGTTGGCTCTTTACACTCATCTCTTCAATAGATGGAGTATAAGAAAATTTATACGCTCGCTGGATCAATGGAGAATATTGATCCCCAGGTCTTATTAGAAATAAGTTTAACAGCATCCTTTTTTTTTGGTAACCCGGGGAATTCCCTAACGGACCCTGGGGAGGCAGTGAAGGCCACCCCCCGGTGTGTCGAACTTGCACCGACTAAAACCCCCGGGGTATTCCCTCTCCCGTCAGCCGAGTGCCAAAGGCAAGGCCGAGACATCTTCTTCGTCTCCCGGCGACGTCCGGCCTTCTGCAAGCCCCATCGAAGCTTAGGAGCATCCCGAAGGCTTTTTTTGTAGGAATTTGGCATATCGGGGAAGTTGTTTTCATTGCGGCTTCTGAGATCCTATGCAGGATTTTCCTCTTTATCTAGTTTATCACAAATGATGATAGATATTCAGTCAATATTACATGATTACATACTTGGGATAAATTGTACATTTTCATAATATCAAATTGGTTTGTTCGTTTAAGAAAAAAATCTATTGTTTTATAAAAGCAATCGAAGAAATCAAGTCAATTAAATGAATATTATAATGTAAAGAACGTCTATTATTACAAAAGGAGAATTTTTATTACAGTGAATTTCTACTGCTTCATACAGAAAGACCGTTTTATTAAATTCACCTTTAACGGTTCTTTCATCGAATCTTTTTTGTTTTTCTTACCTCCTTTAAAGCTTTTTTCGTTGCCAAGTCGAATGAGTACGATTCGCATGGATGCACATAATGCCAATTAGAGCTGACTAAATAACATCAGAAGTCAATTTTCTACATGAAGTAGATATTGCGTCTCGTCAAGGGCACAACGTGACGCCTTTGAGTAAGGCTTATTTTAAAGGTGAAGCAAAAGTTTGCGAAGATTCATGGTTGCTATGTTTGATTTCTTAGAACAGTCTATATACTATTGAAACAGTAAGGCCTCCCTGCCCGATTGAAGTACTTTTATATTAAATGGATGCAAAAGGGGTCTGGTATGTGAAAATGGGCAGGGCAATTTTTAAATTATCACAATGATCGCCAATGAGTGTTGGCAACTCAACATTAATTTTTATATTCTTGTAACACTGAAATAAAATGTTAAATCTCTCTTCCGTTTTACCGCCGTTGTGAACAGTTGTTTGTTTTAATCATAAATCCCAGTGACCTATAAAATCCATCTCTACAGTCCGCTATCTTACATTTCCTGCCTCTTACAATAAGTGCATGAAGTTAGTACCCGTGGACGCCATTAACTACGTAGCACCGGTCAAATTAAGGCTATAATCAACGCGTCAATCAATGGAAACGTTTCCCGACGATTAGTTCGGTATAAAAGAAGAGCAGTAGCCCTCTTCATGTCTCGGAAGTATCCGGATTCCCAGGCGCGGCGAAGGCGAGGAGAGACAGTGCTGGTACCCCGGTGGTTTTACTCGGGCCAGGTCCGACACACCGGGGGGAGTGGCCCTCACCACTTCCCCTGACGGTACGTAGGGATTTCCACCGGAATAACAAAAAAAAAAGGCCTCTTCATGTGTAGACTGCTTTGTCAAGGGACTACTAAGAAGACAGTAATTAGTATACCGCTTAAATAGCTTACATTCTAATAAAACTTTCTAACAAAATCCGAAGCTCAAAAGCAGTAGCGTTCATTCCATAGATGCATAAAAGCATTGCATGCCCTTATAATTAATAAGTCTCGAATAAATTACTCAAAGTTAAATAAAAAAAGGAAATATTTATATTTATACCAATCCTATTTTTATATATTTTATATATTTCCTAATAGAACAGTATAAATCTGACTGTAATAATATAATATTCAAATTAATTGCGCGAACTCTGCTTACCTTGTTGCAAATACCCTATGCATGACACTGTTCAAAGGTTGGGCTACCATCACATGTCACTTGTCTTCACGCCTGTTTAAACAGATTCTGGGAACAGCCATTGCTTTCTTGCTAAGAGTAAAAATACGAAGTTTTTGAAGTTGTGACTGTCAGGAACGGAAGAAAGATTAAGAGATGCCTGCAATCTTAACAATAGGCAGTATATAAGTAAACCAGTAAATTTTTAGATTGCATTAACACATTGCAGCCAGTAGGTCCATAGTAGTAACCCATGGTCCTCTTCATAGATCTTTTATAATCGTACCAGGGCGCAGTCGCTGGCTGAGCACCTCAAGTGCTCGCCCTCTCAAGCTCGGTGAAGTTGTAGCGGCCGTCTCCCTGGTCAATAATAAAAAGTCCCTTTTTTTTTGGTAACCCAGGGGAAATCCTCATGGATCGTCAGGGGGCAGTGAGGGCCGCCCCCCGGTATGCCGGACTCCTACCGACTAAAACCCCTGGGGTGCTCCTTAAGTCGCGTGTCCCAGGGTACAACCAGGACTTCCAAAAGGACTGGTGCGCGATCAGTCCTATGGGCTCCTCCACATATCGGGAGAGGCATAGCCTCTCTACCACCGCCTATCGGTGCGTAGGAACACGCACGCCACCACTGGAGCTTTCAAGTCAAGCAACGGCCGAATAATAAAAAGTCCCGCCGTAAAAAAATCGGGGTGCTGTAGGCACCTAAAGTAATTTCTTACGGTGATTTTTTTTTAACAAATAATTATGTAAATATTTCTCCTCAAGGCTCCTCAGTGAGTAACTTGAAATAGACGTTTTATGAACCGCAGTCAGATGAATCTCATGCAACACTGAAATAAACACACCCATGCACACAAATGCACGCACACATACATACACTCACACAACACTCACTCATCTACTCGGATACAGAGAGCGACACACATGTTAACAAAATTTAATGTGTAAGCGTAACTTCGTTACTGCCACTGTAGTTTTTTTTTTTCTATATAATTGACTTTGTAATGTACTGCGAAATTAGAAAATAAATTCAGCAGTTACAAAAATGCGACAAAACATATTCAAGTAAACACAAAATGAGATTATGAAAGAAACTGATCGTGTGACAATGGACGTAGGGCGATCATATATCAAGTGGCACGTGGGCGCAAACACAAGGTGGGAAAGCCATATTGGGATTAGTCGCCACAAATTTCCGCGTGACTTACACCGGCCAGGCAATATGTTCTAGCGAGTGAGAAATATCACCTGTGTTCAACATTCTTGTCCGGCTACGTGAGGGATTAACTGGTCATGCTTAGGGACTATAGATTTTATTCAGTATAGTTAACTTTATTTATAGACTTTTTAAATCTTTGCAACAGGAACCAAAAGCTGTCTAAGTACGCAATTTTAGCCCTTAAAATAAATACAACTTGTTTAAAATTCTACAAGTTTTTTCAAAACTTCAAGGGGTTTTATCCGCGAAGAAACTTACTTTTAATTATAGCTCTACGTTTTGACCGATTTACACACTAAACAAATAAGTTTCTTCGCGTATAAGTTCCGTAAATTGTTTATAATGTATACGAAAAGAGGAAGCTTAAAATATATTATTAGTGGTGGAAGTATTTTTTCTAAACATTTATTATAAAATAAAAAAGTTTTTAATTGCCTTATAACTTCATATATAGCCTATGCAATATACATAATCTTTAGTATTATAATTTTAAATACTTAGGTCACCTTTATATTTATATTAATGTTACAAATCGGTTTAAATTTATTTCTTGTCTAAAAGAAATTATATACTGTTGATTTCTTAGACGAATAATAAATAAATTATTTTGTGAAATTGCCAATCATAAAGCCCTGTCTCAGTTTTCTTATATTACAAAAATACTTCCTGATTCGAACAATTTTTTATAATAAATTACAATCTTTTCCTCTTCTGAGGAACCTTTTTTTAAGTTGTAATAAAAAACGAGAGTTAATTGAATTGTTATTTATTAATTGTCCAATTATTTCTTTACATATTATATGTTGTTATTGTTATTAGGTTTTACAGTTATGGCTACAAGCATAAGTGGGCAAAATGTAATCAGATTAATGAAAATGATTAACGATTACATTTTACGTTTTTTGCCATTAATATGACTATATTTTGCTCATTTATGTTTAAACACTACAAAATCCCAGATTGTATACATATTTATGATTTCTTAATGTTTTAAATGGATTTAATCATGATTACAAAGCAAGAAAATTAAAATTACGACTACATTTTGTAATCGTTTATCATTAATCAGATTAAATTTTGCCCATCTCTGGCTACAAGTCCTTTCGAGCCTGTCATTAATATTAGGTCCTTACATATGAAATTGGCGTTTTGTATGGGAGGAACAAAAAGTCGAATATTTTTTAATATAATATATTTAATTAATCAAAGTATGAACCATTATTTTCTATGCACTTTTGCCATCTCATAGGTAGTTGATTGATCCCTTTACTAAAAAAACCAGTCGGACGGGAATCAATAAAATCTTTGAAGGCGATTTGGACTGCCCCATCGGAGTTGCAAGAATTTTTTCCCTTGCAAGAAGTTATCCAAATTTCGAAAAAAATGGTAATCTGTTGGAGCAAGGTCCGGGGAGTACGGAGGATGTCTTAGACTTTCCAATTGAAGCTCTTCTAATTTAGTAGCCGTCTGTTACGCAGTGTGTGGTCTAGCGTTGTCGTGAAGCAGCAGTGGCGTGGAGCGATTGACCAGCCTAGGTTGTTTAGCCGCTAGCTTTTCCATCATAATTTGCAATTGCTGACAATAGACATCAGCCGTAATAGTCTGGCCAGATTTGAGAAAACTGTAATTAACAATACCGGCACTACCAAACGACAAACCAAACGCTTACAAGTAACTTTTTTGGGGTTAATTTTCGCTTGGGGCAGGATTTGGCTGGCTGGCCAGGATCCAACCATTGCGCTGAGCGCTTCCGATTATCGTAAAGAACCCATTTTTCATCACAGGTAATGATTCGGTTTAAAATACCTTCATTATTGTGCCGGTTTAGTAATGTAACGTAGCAGTCGACGCGCGTTTGCCGGTTTGCTTCAGTCAATTCGTGAGGTACCCACCTTTCAAGCTTTTTAATCTTCCCAATTTGCTTCAAGTGAATTAAAACAGTTTTATCACTAACATCGCAGCCTGCAGCTAACTCGGACGTGGTTTGCGATGGATCCGCTTCCACAATAGCCTTCAACTCTTCATTATCAACTTGAGTATCAGGCCGTCCACGGGGCTTGTTCTGCAGGTCGAAATTTCCAGAACGAAAACGTTGGAACCAAAAACGAACTGTGTTTTCTTTTGCAATACGATCGCCATACACATCATTCACCTTTCGAGTTGTTTCCGCAGCACTAGTGCCACGGCGGAACTCGTACTCGTAAATAATGCGATATTTTAAGTTTTCCATTTTGTAAAATGAGTGACGCAAACAGAAAAAAACAGAAGAAAAAACAAATGAATGACGATCATCGAAGCACAAATACATGAGTCTATAGCTGTACAAATTTGAATTTGGAATGCCTTACCAAAGAGGAGAAATTTGTGATTATAGTGGCCAGTACGCAAAACGCCAATTTCATATGTAAGGACCTAATATAATGAAAATAAAAGGATTTTCTATGTATATTTCCTATTGATTGCTATTTACTATTTAGATAAGCGCTTTGTTCTTTTTAAAAAGAATAAATTTTACTTTAACAGCGATATATATCCTATCCAATAACATAAGATCCTTTAGGAAGCTCTATATACGCCTATGGATAAACCTAATCCCCTTTTCGGAACATTTGTTTGAGAGCTCTTATCGAAGATCAAAATGATGGGGTCGGCTCAGCCCATTGTTTCAATGGAGCCTCGCTTATAATATTGGAGTATCTTATGGTAATACATAAACGCTCACTTCAATTTCATGTGACATGCTCAATTTGCTCCAACAAGGATTTTTGCGCGTCATTTCTTATCTTTATAGACATTTTGTAAACCTTTTTATTTAATAGAAACTAATAGTAGAAAATGTGTTTATATAATAAGTAAAAATAGCTATGTATATATCTGTCTTTTTTTATCTTAGAGGCGGGGGGAAAATCCTGCATAGGACCATCAGGGACGCTGTGAGGGCAGCGACCCCGGTGTGTCAGACTCTTATTGACTAAAAACCCCCGGGGTGTCCCTCCGATTGCTCCACCCGGGCCTGGGAAGCCAAATTCGTCCAGACGCCCAGGGAACGAGAAGCCTTGTTGAGGCTACCTCTCAGGGAGGATGTATATATCTGTCATAATTTAAGAATGCTTTTAACCAGATACGAGCGGAGGTAGAATGTAATATAGAATCAAATTGACGAAATTACAAATAGTTATTTTTAAAAATATTATTTTCTATATATATGCTACGACTGAATATATTCAGAGTACTAATTTCTGTAGAATTCTAATATAAAATAAAATATTAAATTACTACGACACGTTTCAAAAATAAATACATACGTTCTCTATCTTTTGCTTTTTAATAAAGTGTTGCTACCACTTCATTCCTTTGAATTTCTGCAATGATTTCGATTCTATCAAAAAATATTGTTTATTTTCATAATTATTTCCAATAATAATGAATTAATACTTAATATGAGGTATAATCATTACGCCGGTAATCAATAACTGTGAACTACTTTTAACATAATTACTTGATATGTATAAAGTAATAGCATTTACAATTGGTTATGCTAGTTGTGATGGGATTATAGCTGAAAATAATTGCAATTCAAGAAAAAAATTAATATAATCTAATCGGTTACAATAAATATAATTACAAATCGATTTCACGTCTCCATCGTCTAAATTTGTAACCGATTTTCTTAGTTCATAACTGAATAAGTTGATTTGGCATGTGTCCGAATTAACTTATTACGTTATCATAGATATAGGAGATGTTTTTAACATAACTAATTTGCGTTTACATATTCGATTTAGAAGATCGTAGATAATAATAAGTATACATAAATCACTTAAAGTATGCAGTATTCTTAAAAAATATATATAGATTAATTATAATATTATTGTTTTAAGCCACAATTGTATGCCATAAATATGAATTTTGATTTACTATAGTTGTTGATAGCCCTAAGTGAATATAAAATCGAGCTTAGATGGATAATACTTTCACAGTGAGTGCTTTTTATGCCACATACTACATAAATACCCTTAAGTAATAGAACAACAAGTATAAATACATGCTTTTATAACACCGCTGTATTGGATATCTTAGGCGATGTAATTTATACTCAATTGTCGTATAGCCAATGTATACAAACGACACAATACCGATTTTTACTTAAAATAAACGTAACAAAAATCGTTCAATTTACAAAATGGTAATAAAATTTTATCCAGTCACAAAATTAAATATTATTTCTTACTACAAAATCTGCGTTATGGACGAAAAAAATTCATGGAGCAAAGACGTTCTGTAAAGTAAATGTATCTGAAAAGATAAAACTTGGGATTGTTCAGTGGCTCGCAATGATTCGAATGGAGGGTCTCCCGAGACGTGATTGAAATAACAAAACCTCCACACTTCGGCATGAGTTTTGCGAATTAGAAGAAAATGAGCCACGAAACAAAAGTGGAGTATCATCTTCTATAATGTTTCTTTGAAGAGTTTCTTGTATAACAATTATTCCGAATTTTATCAAAATTATTTCTAGCAGAACATTGTAAATCACACGTAATTTGTTTTTATTATATTCAGTATGAATCATGATCTTAACTAAATAAAAAGCGAATCCGAGATCGTCTAGTCTGGGTATGTTTGCATTTAATTTAATTTACGTTGTTATATAAATTTATACATATAAGTGATTTAAAAACGTAATAGATAAAGTACCAGTATACATGCGTGGTAATGCCTTTGGACCTTTTTAGATTAAGAAGGGAATGAGTCCCCACTTGCTCATCGGTGAAGGAAAATATCGTAAGGAAGTCCGCTTGTCATCTAATAGAAATATTATGTCTAAATTCCCTGAGAACGGTGATTGGCTACGGTACTGGTCAAGCTCTGCTCGTCCCGAAAGCGAAATACCGTGACGATATATTATTATTATTATAAAAATTGAATAATTTCGAGAATGAATTATTGACTAGGTATTTACAAGAAGTAACGGTTCAATTGTCATAGGCTAGAATAAATTATAATTTTACAAATCTTATTGTAATATATACTTACTACTTATATATTTGTTATATTTCCGTGCTTGGTATTAAAGTATGTTTTTTTTAAATCATCTATATTTTTTTTTTTGAATATTAATTATTTATTGTAACAGTGAAAACAAGATTTGTTTGTTTGGTTTTCAAAGGCGTTTAATTGTGATCGGTTAAAGAGTTTTGAATTTCGTTTCCATTTACAACACAATGAAATTACGAAAATCTCGACGCCACATTTTATTTCGACGTTAAACCACTACAACACTATAATAGAAGCAGTAAAACAACAGATTATCGTTCCTGTAATTTCGCTTACTCGCAGAGTCATTTGCCTCGGGCCACAATAAAACAGCCGTTAGGGCAAAAATTGTGCCGTGAACTGTGATGCAGCACATTAAATATGAAATCCTGCGAGAGGAATTATTCATTGTTTAGTAGTTGTGTCCCTGTACTTTTTTATGCTCTGAACTTTTGCGTTATAATTTTATTAATAGGTATATAATTATTATTATAATATATACTTTTCTATTGTCCTGTTTTACAAACGTTCCTTAAATATCAAAACGCTTTCAAACATAAATAATAAGTATGTATGCAATTGATATTACATTAATGTTTAAAAACTTTTAAAATTTAATGCGCATTTTTATAACAAAGCGTATTTTATTAAACTAATGAATAAATTACCTAACAAACTATAATCGTAATAATCGTATTACAACTTGCAATAAAAAAAGATAGTCTTGCTATTTGCCAATTAAAATTGCAATCTATTTACAATAAAAGTTTTATATATCTAATGATTCGTAGAAAATCATTTTTTTTTTTATCCTGACGCGATATAGTTTTTACGTCTGATATTAAGCATGGTGTAGTCCAAAAAACGACTGCAAGTATCAACTGGAAAGAAAAACAATCGATAGTCGCAGTGATAATGCCGGCCTGCACAAATATCTCTTCGCGCCTCGCTTGAAGGATCCAACATCAATTAACCTATTTCATTTTGTCAAAGAATAAGTACAGAGTAGATCGTATATAATTTCTTTTATAACGCCTATGTCTTGTTACGATTTGTAAAATTTACAAATTCTCCTGCGGACAATTGAATACAGGACCCGAGTTACTAAACATTCTTAAACTGAATCAACCTTACTAGAAGACAAGCTCTAATTTTAGTAAAGGGTTACCTTGGCGCAAACCTTTATTATTTTTAAAGGTATTTTAAAAATAAAATAAAAAATAGACAAGAAATTGAAATAATATTAAGATTTTCATGTAAGAAATAAGCTAAGTTTTGTAACAAGGGGTTTTTATCATTACTTAAACGTTGGATTAAAATAAAACCTGTATTCTAATAACGTCGATTAGGTTTAAGAATGTTAAATACTTTGGATCCTGTAATCAAGTTTTTTTTTCTTTTTATATATTAATGATACTTTAAAATTGAAGTATGACATACTAAGTCATCCTTAGTCTAGACCAGAGCTTCTTAAACTATGGGTCGCGACCCCTCTTGGGGTCGCGTAGCAAAATTCTGCGGTCGCGACAGATTTTAATGTCAAATATTTATATATACCATTTTATAACATCACTAGAGTTGGCGGAATACAGTAGACTTGCAGCTTCTAGACACGCGCATTTGATGATTGAACACATATTAAATCCCAACATCGTTCAGCGCTAAAAAATGTTGAAGAGGTCTTACGTCCAGCAGTTTCAAACATTCCACCAAGATTTGATTTGTTGTGCAATAAAAAACAATCACATCCATCTCATTAAATATTTTACTTATATTTTAATTTAACACTTACCACGTAACTACTTGAATATATTCGAGCGAATTAAGACGGTCAGGATCCACTTTTAGTTTTGAAACTATAATAAATACAATTTTATAATTTTTTGTGCAATTTTAAATTTTTGTATGTTTAAAACGAATTCTAAAACTATATATTTTCATATGTATATGTATACTGTTACTTAATAAATAATTCATCAAAAAATATTAGTTTCTTTTTCTTTTATATTTGTATGGGGTCGTCAAGAAACTCGCAATCATAAATGGGATCGTGAATGACAAAAGTTTAAGAAGCCCTGTTTTAGACTAAAGTGACATGTAACAACAAACTAAATTCAGTTTAAGAATATCTAAAACGCATTTATTCAAAGTGGTTAAATGAAATCTCTGTGATGATTTAGATTTAACAATGATTCAAACTGGATAATGTTTCCGAGCGAAGCAATAAGTACAGTTTAATACTAAATAGCTTTTTATATAAGTTTAAATTATTATAATACATTTTATTTCTTGGTGCAAAAGCCGCCTTATGTTATGCTTTAGAGTCCAACTAAGTATTATACATATTTTATAACGGTTTAACAATTCATATATTATAAGAATGAACCTTAATTTCTTATGGACCAAAATCTCCTCTTATTGACCCACATCCTTTACTAAAAGGCTTGTTTCAACGTGGTATTTACTTGTTAACATCCTTGAAACTTCATTGAACTTTATTACATCGCTATATGTAGATGCTTGTGGCAGCTGCAAATAGTCTAGACTCGAGAGCGTCGCCGCATTAGATCCAGCTCGTTTGATACAACTCTTTGATGCTTTACGCCGGCTTGGAACGAACGAGGCCATCCTACAATTCTTGGTCAGCTTTGAATGTCTGCGATGTGTTGGCAGAATAAAATTAACGGACAATTGCATACATCGATCAGGCCCCACACTAAACATATATTTGTCCTATAGGTCCTAGGTACAAATATATACCTGTTTATATACAAATACACATCCATAACTCGCGAGCAACCATTCTACTTATCATAGTAAAGTTAGCCACTTCTAGGTCTCGAACCCAAAACCTCAGCGTAGCAGTTAGGTATATCATATGTACATTATATACTTAGTCTTGCCATAAATATACAACATACAAAGAAAAACATTTTTTTTTATTATACGTAATATTTATTACTATTACAGCGCGTTAGCTAAATACATCAATATAAAATCTTTAAAAATGTATATAGCTTATTCGAAGTGGTCTCCATTGACTGCAACACAGTTCTGTAAATATTGAGGCCAGTTATCAATAGCAGTACGCACTCTTTCTATGGGAAAATTCTTCACTGCTAATCGTATGGATTGTTTTAGGGATTCCAAATAATCATGGCGTTTAGAACAAGCCTTACTCTCTAAAACTGACCATAAATCATAATCCAGTGGATTAAGATCAGGATTATCTAGTCCTGATCTGATGGCCAGTCTTCAGCTCTGATGAAGTCCGATACGCTTGTTTTTAACCAAGATAGGGTGGATCGAGCTTTATGACCCGGCGCCGAGTCTTGAGAACCATTCTTGCTTTTGATATTTATCAACATAATTAATGAAGTGAGATGATAATTATATGACTACATATTTCAAATAAGTAAGGTTTTCAATGATTTGAGTGCATACTTCCATTCTCTTTTATTCCAACTCGACAAGGTGATTATAGCACTCCTGATAGAAAGTCCAGTGTCCAGTTTTTGTCATAAATAGGGTTACGTTTGTCCTGCATAGTGATGAAAATGCCCGGGAATTTTCCCAAAGTGCCCAAAACTTGTATGGGGAATATTCCCGGGAATTTACGAAATGTTCGCGGAAGTGCTGGGCACTTTGGGAAAATTCCCGGGCATTTTCATCACTAGTCCTGCATCACATATGATGTAAAATAATTATGAGGACAATCACGGTTTGTGCTTTCCTAACAAATACCGATTGACTCTTTCACACTCGTTGCTTGGAGAATTCCGTCTATATATACAAAAATACTTATCTTATCTGAAATGTTATAGCATAGACTAAACTCCTGAAGCTACAAACATGAAATTTTGATATTGGACTCTTTTTGTGACGTAGAATTTTTTGATATGTCATATCTAATTGGGTTAAATAGGCGTTGAATTTTTTTTAAATAATCTGCCAGTGTTGATAGTAATTCTAATCTGGGCAAAGCTAAATCGGGTCCAGCTAATGATATATAATACTGAAAAAATTGTAGACTGAAGAATCGGGGAGTGAAATATACTTATATACTACATACTTATATTTCTACATAAATCCTGAGTTCTAAACATAATTATCTATATAAAACTCGTTTTACTTGCTTATAGACTAAAGGAAACATCAAAACTTTTGTATAAAACATGAATATTGAAAAGGTAACTCAAAAGGTTTCAAAGTTAATGAGTTTAACAATACATCAATGTATACGCTAAAAAAAAACAAAGAATTACTTTTACGATGAAGCTTCATTTCATCATTTTCCGTAAAATCGAATTATTCTTGTAAAAGTAAGAACATAGGCTTGTTACGTTAGGAAAAGGTTTTTTCGAGCAATATCATCCACGATACTGTATGAAAAGCTCACGGTAATAGAATTCTAAGCTTTTATTTCTCCAATGTCAACAAACGCGATACGAAGATAACAAATATTTTGATTGCGTTTATTCATTTACAGAGTTTACATTTTTTTGTACTACCTATTATGAGATCCGAACCCTTTAAAATGTGTTAGAAGATTAAAGTTTCATTTGTATGTATGTTGTTAAGTCATTATTGTTAGAGTAACGCTTTTGAGCTACACAGAGATATACGAAGAAAATTATTAGCTATCAATCATATTGCTTGCTCCGAATTCACTGGCTACCCATAAGCTTTACATATGGCTTCGCAGACATTAATTTGTGATTTGTTCTCCTTTAATTTAAAAGTAATAAATAAAGAATGACTATTAATCTCATATAAACCATTTTTATCTAAAACTGTTAATGTCCGTTCAAGTAAGGCAGTGAAAATTTCTTAATTTACTTTCTTTTTCTTAGTTGTAAACTCCAGGCGGAGTGATCGTGGTTATGGTTTATTTACTGAGCTGGTTGCGGCTGTTCCGCTTCTCTATCTCTCTTTATTAGAACCACTTTGTGTGTATTCTAGTCTCTTCCTATTTTGTCAATATTTACCAATGTATTTTTTTCCGTATAACCTCAATATATTGGGTCTGGGAAAAGTTCGTGGCGTTTTTTCAGTAAAATTCGACTGGTCTCCTTAAGCGTGTGAATGAATTTATTTGAACCAAATATATTCCATTATTATCGACAATGTTTCGGCATTATTTAGGTAGATCCATGATCCCATTGGTGAAGACCTTCTGTGGTTTCTGGTTAAAGAACTGGATCAAGTAGTTTTCATAGGCTTCTTTTGAAACCAAGTTAATTCCATGAAGAAAGCTCTGCAGAGATCGGAATAGATACATAGTCAAAGGGTGTTATATCAGGACTGTAAGGTAGATGCAACAAAATTTCCTAACCAAACTCTCTAAATTTTTGACGGGCCATCAAAGAAGTGTGTAGTCGGGCGTTGGTACGATTATAGACAATACCTTTCTTATTTATGGATTCGGGCCTTTTCCTCTCAATCGCCAAGCCTAATCTTTCTAGTTAACCACAGTAGAGTTGATAATCAATCGTCTCACCAGTCGCAAGTAGCTCGTGGTGGACGATAACCATCCAGTCCCACCACACACACAACATCACTTCTTTTGGCGTCGATGTTAGTTTAGCAAATGATTGTGAAGGCTCACCATCCTCTATTCACAATATTTTATGCTTTCGGTTATCGTACGTAATCCATTTTTCATCTCCTATTATTAGACATTTTAGAAATGGGTCGATTTCATTCCGTTTCAGCAGCGTATCGCAGATGTTTAATCGGTCCATCATGTTTTTCGCGCTCAACTCACTAGGACTCCATTCGTCAAGCTTTTTTTATAACCAGCTTTTTGTAAATTATTCAAAACATTTTTATGGTCAATGACTAGCTCCATACCAATATTGACACTGCTGATATGTTTATCTTGTTGGACTTTTTCAAGTATTTCATCAGCTTTTGCAGTGATAGGACGACCGCAGCGCGATTCATCTTTCACATTAAAGTTACCGTAATGAAAGTGAGCGAACCATTTCCACACAGCAGAATTTGATAAAGTACCTTCACCGTATATAGCATTTTTTTTTTCGTAAGCCTACGCAGAGTTGTTCCCGTTGTCATGATGATATTGTAGAATATACCGGATTTTTTCATTATTCAGCTCCATGTTCGAGTGCGAAATACTTTCGAACCACTGCACAGATTGCAATGTTTCTTACATTTAACTAACGTTCATAAGGCCACCTTTAAAGGTGCACTCATTGGTGTTGCTGTAATTTATGTTTCTTTAGTTATATGCGACCAACGCCATTCATAGGAAAAAACGCCACGAACTTTTTCCCAGACCTAATATTTTACGTTTTAAATCATCTGAGTTCCCAATTGTGGCAATGTGTCCCATTGGGCACCGTGAGTGACCCTAGGTTCGCAACTTGGCAAGTACCTCTGGCTTTTTCCTGATTAATTACAAATTTAGGTCCTACTACATGCTCACTGATGGCGGAAAACATCGTGAGAAAATCCGTATGACATCTAATAGAAATGTCATATGCAAGAGCCCTGAGAACTGCTGCGCTACTGGTCACGTAGGGCACGACATATAAGCCCAAAGTGGATACGGTCATTAATTTATTTCTACTCACCTCAAAAGAGATATAGCGTGATGATATATATTCTTTATTATGAACAATATTTTTCTCCTTATAAAAAGTATCCACATTTTTCAACAGATAAAAGATAACAAAGTATTTATGTATGTAAGAAGTAGGATACTAAAAAATACGTATCGCTTACATTGTGATAGTATTACGTAATCACTGAAATGCTCAAAGGCATTTACTCGTGAGCCAGTTTGCTTAGTTATTCAATAGCCGTTCATAAGTAAGAGTTCTCTATCGTATTCATTCGAATTGAATACGTCATCCGTGTATACCCTTTGTTGGTGCGTCATATAGCGGAATTGAATTTGTTCTCGAAGTAAGGGTGCGGTTGGGTACCGCCTATGTTTACTCTATACCCCACCTTAGTTGTTGTAAGTTGATTGAATTGCTCATACACACGAGTTATTCTTTACTTTAGGTGGTAAGGTGATTGCCCGAACTGGATCGTGACTACAGAACACAAGTTTGAAGACCGCCATCGTGACTCGCTTCGGACTGTCGCGTTTCGGAATCAGTGTGTGTGTATCTAGTTTTTCATACACTTAGAGGCTTTTCGTCGTAATGTGGGCTGGTATAGCGATGGTGACTGTCAATAGGTTTTCGTCTCTTAGCGGTGGTTGCCGTTCTTGGACTATAGTGTGGTTTCCATAAGATACAATGCAGTCCCTTTGTGAAGCTAGTATAAAAAAATCTGACCAAATCTAGTAAAAGCCGTTATTATTTAAGATTTTTATTGCATACTATAGCATGTAGACGCTGCTCGACACGTATTTGTGCTAAACGCCCTATGGGTCGTTAGGGTGTTACGGGACGCGGGGGGTAAGGGGTGCGCGCGCGCAAGGGATACTCTAGCTAAAGCAGTCAACTACTGAGACCCAAGGCTAGAGTACGTTCGTGTGCGTCGTAGTTCGGTGTGCCTTAAAATGCAAATAAACAGTAAAACGCCAAATTCCGTGTCTTTCTACCAACACACCCACGACCACCGGTCATAATACACTTTTCTAGATACCTAGTAACTCTTCTTATAAATCATGTATAATAGACTAATACATAACTTCAAAATTGAAGGATACTCCCCAGCATCCTAAAAAGGAAGAAATGTCTAAATTACTTTAACTCTCAGTGCTATAAATTGTATGCTACAGTTATTTAAAGACCCTGCTATTTAACAGGTACGTGTTAGATTGAAATGACTCCAATAAATTTCGCCGGACTCACCCAATGATTTATGGTGGGCAGTAAATTACTTTGGCCTAACACTCTCTCGATTTGCGAAAACGTAACGTGTCCAAACATTCCCTTATTCATATGTCGAATAGGAAGATGCTCATAAATCAGTTCAGTAACACCATTGGCCTTTTAGCTTTATAGCCCTGTACTTGTTTACCATCATGCGAGTACGTTCGTATTAAGTAATTGAAACAAATCTACTTTCTCTGTTATAAAATATTTGTTATATAATTATTTAGTTTATACAGCTTACATTGTTCATAGTTTAGTCTTTAGAGCTGTGTATCTATACTCTTTTAATCCCTTCAAATCTGCCTACACGATAGCTGCCAATTGCGCGTGCTATAGTAAATAAGAAAATCGTTCGCGCGCCGTGCCATTCTGCTGTTCAGTTGTATACCCGAACTGGGACAAAATATATACTTATTATGACATGTATATTTCAATGCAATGAAAAGAATCGTTAAATAATAGACAATGTTTAGGTACAAATAGTGATTTTAAGACGTCTGAGGTGTAATAATATTGTTTATGACACAAATTCTCTACCACGAGTCGGTAATGTATAGGGTAGCGGGTGGTGACCTCTCGATGCCGACGCTCGTCCCAATTATGGTCAGCAGCGAGGGTGCATGGAGAGCGGTGCTCAATTTTAGTGACCAGGTGTTTGCAGAGATGGAGGCGGCGGAGCGGGTTCGGGAGGCGCTTGCTTCAGCAGCGTCATCCCAGCCCGCCCGCCGACCCGCAAGAATGGGACGTCGTAGGACGGCGTTTCTATGAAACGTTTGCCTCTAACGACAGCGCTGGGCGGCACACTTGAGGGAGTGTGTCGTCCAACAAGGATGCGAGCGCAGAAGCGAGAGAGAAGGGTGGCTCTTTACACCACCCCTCTCCAAGCGAGTAGAGGCCTATCATGAGGCCGTACGCCTTGCCGGGTATCGAGGATGAGGCCCTAGTCGTGCCCGCGATCCCGGTAGGTGGAAGGTGGAACACCCGGGGGTTTTAGTCGGTGCAAGCTCGACACACCGGGGGGCGGCCCTGGCCACCTTTCGAGGTCCGTTAGGGATTACATCCGGGTTACAAAAAAAAAAATCTAATGTATAACAAAATAAGTTCTTAGCGAGTTTCATTGTGTTCCAAAGTACCATTGAATATTATAAAATAATAAAAATTTTGGACACTGAAATTAATTTTAACCTTTTCACTGTGAGTTATAGCACATTCCTTCCTCTGAAACTCTCATTGTACAGCTAAATGCGAATTTACGGTCTGGTAACATCGGCACAATTTAAGCCCCTTGGGCCACATATCGTATTATATTCATGCCAACTAATTTAATTTTAAATAAAGGCCATATATTTCTCGTGAATTGCGTTAGAACGTACTAAAGCTTTGATATTCTAATAAATCACCGAGCAGAACAACCAATATTGTCTTCAGAGAGTTAATTGAATGTAATTGCTATTTTTGATTTAATGCGTTGGGATACTGGCATAGTTTAAAATTTATTATTAATAAATGACGTAAATGTAATCAAAATTTAATTATGCATATTTCAATTACTAACTTTCAATATAAATTATGGCTTACAAAAGAAATATTAACTTAGTTTAGTTTAACTTATTATAAATACTTTGACGAACTTTATGCGCGTAGAAACTAATTTTTAATTATTACGCGAAATTAATCTAGCTTTATTGTTTACATAACAATGATGTATCAAGAAATGCTTTGCTCGTTCCGATACGTAAAAAGAAAAAGCATTCATTTGTTACACAACATAATACAAAACACAGGAGGATACGTTATGAAGGTAGAAAACAATAAAAAGAAATGCCATGTTTTGTGATGATGTGCCAAAGGGAAGTCAGCTCAGCAAACGCTAAGGATGATTTATGGACGCAAATTTAACTTTGCTTAGACTTTGCTCGAATATTACAATTTATATTACTCAATGAATGTCAAAGGATTTGGTAAGTCAACGATTTTGTCAACATGGACTTGGCTCCGTGAATACTATGGCTATAGTCAAGTCCTTATTATATATTCAGTTTTTTGTCAAAATAAATTTATTTACTACGAACTTTGATAAGCAAAGTCAAAATAGCATCTGTAAATCTTAGCCTTAGTGACCAAATCAGCCAATCTGTGCTGATTTTCAGCTGACACCCATTTATTGTGTCAATACGCAGAAAACAGAGAGGAAGGGATGAATAGAGTATAAAAGGAAGAAATGATGAAAATGACAAAAAAGATGTACTGTATGAATGCGGGTGGAATTAAGAGCAAACGTTGGCCGATACTTATCAATAAAGATAAAAAAAGGATCCTGATGGGGGATATTGTTAGGAATATGGGGAACAGATGTATGAAGGAATTTATCAATGTTAAAGAAGATCATAGCATTGTGAATGATCCTAACGTGACTAAGCATCTAGAACAGCTTCTTTTGCGCAGAAATACTGCCACACTAAGCGTTTTCTACCGTCTGTGTCATGGCGAGTGTCCTGAAGAGTCATTTAACCTTGCTACACCCTCTCCCTTCCTGAATAGAACCACGCGCGCGAGTTTGTGGTGTCACAGATGTACGGTATCTCAGATCCTGGCCAGGACTAAGAAGTTCTCTAACTCTTACTTTTGCCGTGTCGTTGGGCTGTGGAATGGTCTTCCGGCGAGCGTGTTCCCACCATCCTATGATATGAGATCCTTTAAACGAAGCGTGAAGAGATATTTATGCAGGCAAGCATGATTGCTGCGACTATCGATGTGTTTTCTTACCTGCAGATAGTCGTTGGCGTTTTTTGGACAGCACCATGCTTACTATCAGGTACGGTGCAGTCACAGTGTCGAGTCAGGATAAAAAAAAGAAAAAAGAAGAACCAAAGGATAAGGAGTTGTGTGTATTTCGTTTTTTCTGTCTATTCCAACAGAGAATCAGCGTAATAATAGATAATTCTTACAATTTCTTTACTTAAAAATTGGTCGTCAATCAAAGTAAGATGACATTGTGACAATGTTTTAAATCTTCCAATTTTTTAATTAATGAATCGACTGAAACTCATGTATCCTTGGCTTTGACCTTGTATTCCAAGTTTACATCTCTCCCAGACTCGACATGTCGGTTGCGGCTAATTACTTCACATCAATCATCTGGATAGTGGCATTTAATACATGTCACTACTATCAAAGCTGCCTTGCATATGATTTATTGGTTAATATTATATTTGTTAACGAACCTACTTGTTAGTCTACAAGTATATCTACCCTTGAAACCTTGGGTTTCTTATTGTTTACAGCTTTCAATAATTCCATTAAATTTTCATGGCTCTCGTTCTTTTTCATAACTGATCTTTTATTTACAGTGTTTTAATATTTTATACAGATCACTTCACTTGTACGTATTTTTTTATTCTTTATCTTTATTCAAGCTTCCTTTTTTACAATGGCTTGACATAGTGACTACAGAGTATCTGATGGTAAGTGCAGTGTAGTCCAAAAACAAAAGCAGCCATCATAAAATGAAAATCCAATGACAGTGTCCGTCGTCATGTCGGCCCACATATACTACGAGTGAAGATTTCTAGGTATATGAGTTACTGAATATACACAAGCTAATCCCGAAACGCGACAAGCCAAAGCGAGTCACTATGACAGTCTTTACACCTGTGTACTGTGGTCATGACCCAGTTCGGGCAATCGCCATACCACCAACTAAAATCCAGATCCGGTTCTTAGTCCAGATTTAATACATTATTGATAGTTTATAATAATATAATAATAAACAATATATAGTCACGCTATGCCCCTAATGGGATGAACAGAAATACATTAGTGGCTGTGGTGGCATAGCGGATGATGGTCCGGTTTCCATGCGCGAACGCGAATGGTCTTGGGGTTGAAAATCGGCACATACCTTTAGGTTTTTCTAAATTACGTACGGATTAGGCAACACGCGCTCACCGGCGAAGAAAACATCGTGATACAACCCACATGGCATTTAATAGAAATGTCATGTGTTAGTGCCCTGAGAACGGCGATCAGGTGCACTACCACTATGCTGGTCACGTTGGGCACGATATATAAACGCAAAGTGGATACAGCCTCTAATATATCTGGAATAGTTTTTTTAAAATGTTATTTTGCGTTTTAGTTTAGTTTGTTGATCGTCACCGTTCTGGGACCGCAATGTACTTACTGTCAAGTGTGAAGAAAACTGTGTCCTGAAAAAAATTAGGTAATGACAGTTAGATTCATTCACGTCACGTGTTAGCCGTGAAATAAAACTTCGCGGGGAAACAGCTACGCCTGACTGGTTAACTATATCAAAAAGAAGAAGTAAGCGAAATAAGGTTAGATTAAGTAAAGGTCCTTCCAAATACAATTCAAACAAGGTTCTTCAGGTAGATATGATTTATGTATATGTTTTTATATGTATAATTTGTAAAGGTTTAAACCAATAAAAGAAATATAAAATGTAGCTATAAAAGAATAAACTTTATTCTTAATCTCTTCTTCTCTTGTTCTTCTTCTCGAATTTTTCCAGAGAAAGAATGAAATGATCAGAACTATGTTAATATTAACAAGGGATAAGATTAAATAAAGTATGCTGTCACTGAATAAATTGTAATTGTTGTGTTTATATGTACTCGTGAAGGATATAAGAAACGCCCTTAGCACATTAAGACGCCCTTTGGAAAAATTATACCGAAACTCCGCGTTACTTTGGCTGAAACTTGTTCGAACACGCCGCTACTAATCTACGGAACTGTGATCCGAAGGTACATGCCTCGTTAACTTTGGAATAAAGTTGTTGGATACGATACTTGTGTAATGTTCGCGAGACATCTAGTATTGCGTACGTACCTACATGAAATAGCATTAACTTGTGATCGTATTTCGATGAAAGAGATATAAGGTTAAATTACGCAAGTGTAACAATATCAAATAAAATGGCGCATACATTTTTATTATTTAAGATATTTATTATATTTTTATCAGACAATATAGCGACTTGTATAATAAACTGTATCAATAACACGGAATGATTCCTAATATCTAATCAATAAGCGATATTTTGTAAAATGACTCCACTGGTGAGTTCTTACTACAATTTTTGAAAATTTCATGATAATTGAGATTTGTTTTAATATAAGTTGATTCTACCAACATAACAATAATACTCAAAGCATAATATGTTTTAAAACCATGAACCCACAAATTTAAAAAAAAGTATGATTTTGTTATACTTGACCTTCTAAGTCCATAGATGGGCAAAATATAATCAAGTTAATGAAAAACTATTACGATTACATTTAGCGTTTTTCATCATTAATATGACTGCATTTTGCTCGTCTATGTTTTAAACACTACGGAATCCTCAATTGCATACACATTTATGACTCCTTAATATTTTGTAGGGATTTAATCAAGATTACAAAGCAACAAATAATCGTTAATCATTAATCAGATTACATCTCAGACCTTTGCAGATCTTTACTCTGGCTAAGTCTTCTACCTGCAAAATTTTAATTCGACTATATTTTGGAATATCTGTGTCAGTGAGACACAGATCTGCACATTTGAACAGCGAAATAACCACAAAAAAAAACAAGTGTTCTAAATGAAAATTCTATACATTTAACCAATACAGAGCAGGGATAATTAAATGAAAATAATCTTATTTATGAATTCATGTCACACTTACCTTGGCTGACTTTAGTATAACTTTTATACAGTGATATTGATTGCAAGTATTAATGGCGCTACCAGCATGGAGCCTACTGCTCATTGCAATACAAATCACATCACTGATAATATAATAAGTAAAATGCATATCATAAAGTCGTCCATACAACCATTAATTATAAGTCCACGAGTTCTCGCAATTTCCCAAAGTCCCATCACCAAATGTAACCCACATTTCAGTTCTGGAATTTGTTCATATTTGGCATACATTGCTGAATTAGTAGGCCATGTATCACGACATATACTAAAAATTAATGTAACCTATTTGTTACATAGTTACGCTCAAAAACACTAAAGGCGTGCTCCAGAGCCTATTATTTTTTATCCTGACACGGCACAGTTACCACACCAAACCTGATGGTAAGCATGATGCAGTCCAAACACGACAATGACTACCAACAGCAAAATAAAACCATCGATAGCTGCAGCGATCATGCCGGCCTGCACAAATACTTCTTCTTGCTTTGCTTAAAAGACCCGATATCATAGGACGATGGGAACACGCTCGCCAGAAGACTATTCCACAGCCAAACAACTCGGCCAAAGTGAGAGTTAAAGAACTTCTTAATTCTGGCCGAGATGTGAGTTACCGAAAAGCTGTGATCCGTAGACCCATGCGCGTGGTTCTGCTATGGAAGAGAGAGAGAGAGTCTAGCAACCGCTGTTCGGCAACCGCTGTTAGGTCGCGATGTATTGCTCTGTATTTACATGGAAAGCTGTTCGAAGTATTTAACTGACCAGCGCTATCAGGCTGCGTATCAAGCTCACTATCGAGACAGCTGACAATGGGGCGACGTCGTCTAAATCGAATGCCTTTCCGTCAAATGCGCACAGCGATATATCAGACCTGGTAGCAGTTGGGAGTCGAAGCTGCTCGTGTCCGTAGGCTTTACTCTAGTTTCCCTACACGTTACTCCTGGGTGGTGCTAAACGAGCAGCAGCGAGGTGGTAGGGCGTCGGTGCCCGTTTGGATTGCGACCACAGTGCATGGGTGTACAGCCTGTCATAGTGACCAGTTTTAGCTTATCGCGTTTCGGGATCAGCTTGTGCATATCCAGTAGCTCATATACCTAGAGACCTGGTATATGTGGGCCGACATGACGATGTAGACCATCAATGGATTTTATCCTTTGATAGTCGCTTTCGTATTTGGACTACACTGTACTTACCATCAGGTACTCTGTAGTCACTATGTCGAGCCAGTGTAAAAAAAAAGTTGCTGTGCTGTCAGAATTCGAATCACACCTTAAGGAGAACAGATGACATAGGTTTCCTTACAACGTAATAATATAAATCTTACTGTAATAGACTCTGTCATCAAGGAAGATATTTCATTGTTATACTAAACAAAATTTTATAGCTTGTTCGTTTCTTGCTCGAGGTGGCTCGGCCGCATAATTTCCATTAATGCCTGATATTATCACAGTACACAGGGTAGATAATTTTGGGTCGCAATTTTCTTCAAAATTAAATTGTGTTAGGAATTATTACCTTTCATTAAAATTACAATTAAGCTTAAATTGTCAACAACACCTTTTTTGGTGCCCATAATCTTGTTTTATGATATTTATTCCCCAATTTATCATAATTAACAGTAACTTAATAATATTTTTAATTTATAATTCATTTATATACATTCTATCTTTATTTAAACAAATATAATAATAAGCCATTCTGTTCTTAAATTATTTTCAAAAATTATATGTCTTGCCTAATTTGTGTTAATCCCTATCAGAGGTGGGCAAAATGTAATGTGATTAATGATTAACGATTACAAAGTGTAGTCGTAATTTTAGTTTTGTTGATCTCTAATCATGATGAGATCCCTTCAAAACATTAAGGAGTCATAAATGTGTATGCAATTGATGATTCCGTAGTGTTTAAAACCATAGATGAGCAAAATATAGTCATATTAATGATGAAAAACGCAAAATGTAATCGTTTTTCGTTAGATTGATTACATTTTGCCCATCTATGATCCCTATGTAAATAGATTTAATTACACGTACCCCTGCATCGTAACGAAGCATAGAGTCATTATCTCTAAATACCAAAGATCTTAAAATCAATTACACTACAAAGAATATTAAAAAGTAATTGTTCCATTTAATCGATATTCAGATGGAAACTCTATAAAAATAACCTTTTTTGAGCGTAAAGTTGATTTTACCTCAAACTGAATTCAAGTTTTATATTTATTAGAACATACATTGAAAAGTGCAGTGTTCATAAGGAATAATTGCATATTTTATTTATTCAGAATAAACAGAATTTTGCATAAAACTGAAGTTATCAATGACAAGAAAATTATCAATATGTATTCAATGTCGAATCTTCGAGGTCTAGTATTATGATAATAACTACAAAAGAAATATAAGTAGGAGCAAAGAAGTTTCTTAAAAAATATTAAAAAGAATAATAAAACGAAATGATGTCAAAAGTACCCAAAATGTAACAAAGTAGGTAACAACAGTAAAGATAAGGACCATAATAGATGTATTCTGTGCTCGTAAAAATATAATGGTAGATAAAAAGTCGAGTAAGTTTTGTTGTCTAACCGCTTATTCGTAGGAACAAACAATACTCTAAATTACGAACTAAATCATATTTTAAAGTAATTTTCTTATTATTATATTAATTGATATTATATCCAAATAATAATAATTTCTTAAAATTGTTGTACACCAAAGGTAAATCGTTTCAAAAGGAATTCAAAATATCATGTCTAAGGTGTTAATTTATAAAATTGTCTTATGGTCACAAACGGAAATCTTTTGGAATTCCTAATTCAAAACAGACACACAACTCAAATATAATTATAACATAGAAATACATATGTTCTGAATACCAATTTTGTAAGTATATAAATGTTAGCTATATCTCGTAGATATATTATCTCGTAAATATATGTATAGCTAAGATGGAGATTCATAATAAATATATTGATAAGAGATGTTCTATGCACCGAGATTGTACCTTCATAACTTACTAAACTTGTGTAATAATATGTAAGACAGGCATGTAAAAAGTAAAATCCTAACTACATCCTAATTTATTTATGCCGTCAGATCAGTTTAAGCAAAAAATGAAAGCGTCTGCTTAAAAAATAGCATTAAATTTACGTGCAATATCTTGCTTGGCACAATGGATTGCATTTGAGAATGATTGCAGTATTGCAGTAAGGATTATAAACGGTGTTTTCCGTGCCATTCACGATCGCACAATCCATTCCAATCTAGTCCATTGTTGTCCCCATCGCAACCAACCCGTATAAATTCATTCTTTACTGTATTTTAACTCACAATACGTTCCGCACTGACAAGTAGTGACGGGTTTTATAGAAATGTCCAATAACGAATCATACGAAATAATACATGTAGTTAATTTTTTTTTTAATCTATAATTTTGTTAGGGCTTTAATCAAATACACGATTATGCCAGCCCTGATTAATGAGAAGATTATTAAAATAAAGATAACATAAATAATAAAACTACACTACAATATTCTACAAATCTTTCAACAGCAGCATGAACAAGGATCTATAAGCCGCATCACAAGTGGGTGCGGCAAGGATTCCATTGAATATGAAAGGATTTATAGTATGCTTACTCATCATGTCCACTCTCATAGTCTCGCTCCGGTCACATTCGACCAGAAGATGAAAAACATCCTCTAGGGTTCCGCAAATTGAGCAGGAAGAGGATTCAGCCCTCCCTATAAGATGGTTGAAGTTGTTAAGTGACATGTGACCAGAGCGAAGCCCATGCGCTGTCACAATGAGATCTCTCTTCATATTGCTGTTTGCACAACATGGTATTTGAGGAGGATGCAGCTATACTTACATTTGAAAAAGATAAATTATCTGCCTTATTGATTAAATAGGATCCATAAATTAGGGAACTAATTTGTTCCCTTGTGTTGTCGTTTCTGGTAGCATTAAATTTAAAATGGTCTCTATACCTTCCGATCCGATTTGTTCTAATAAGTTAGATCATTTGTAGGGCAGTTAAACGTAAAATATTTAGACTTATTTTTTTTTTTAATGCTAAATCGAATCCTATATCGGAAAGTATCGACCGCACTAAAATAACTTGTATATTATAATAAAATTGAGAGGTCATCGTATGCCATAATGTGATTAAAAAGAATCTCGCATAGGCACGTCTGTAGGCTTTTATAAAGGACTTTAAAAAATTAACAAAAATAAAATTCTATAAAATAAGATTTTAATTTATAATAACAACATTTCTGATCTTTATTCTTATGTTTTTTTAAACTTCCTCGACATAGTGACTATAGTCTACCTCATAGTAAGTGTAGTCCAAAAATGAAAGCGACCATCAAAGGATGAAAATCCGTTGATAGTCTCCGTCTACTAGTCAAAGCGAGTCACTTTTGTACTGTGGTCACGACCCAGTTCGGGCAATCGCCCTACCACCAAATGTAAAACCACCAAATGTGTGTATATGTGTTTTGGGAGTCGAAGCTGCTCGCGTCCGTAGGCTTTACCCTAGTTTCCCTACACGTGACTCCTGGGTGGTGCTAAACGAGCAGCAGCGAGGTGGTAGGGCGTCGGTGCCCGTCTGGATCGCGACCACAGTGCATGGGTGTAAAGCCCGACATAGTGACCAGTTTCGGCTTGTCGCGTTTCGGGATCAGCTTGTGCATATCCAGTAGCTCATATACCTAGAGATCTTCAGTCGTGGTATATGTGGGCCGACATGTCGATGTAGACTATCAACGGATTTTCATCCTTTGATAGTCGCTTTCGTTTTTGGACTACACTGTACTTACCATCAGGTACTCTGTAGTCACTATGTCGGGCCAGTGTAAAAAAATGTACCTACGAGTATGAAGTAACTAAAAATAATACCGATCCATAAAGAGCTTCCTACTAAATGCAAATACCGTAACTGAAGATAGAAAAATCAATAATGTTAATCTGTATTCAATTTATCGAAGCGCTGTATTTAAACAAAATTTTAAGTACGCATCCATTACTTCAACGCAGTAAAACGGTCCATTAATTTACTAATGGTGATTTCGATCGTTATCCGTACTCATTTATTAAATTTCTTGAACACCGTAAGATAGGTACAAATTCTTAAACTGTATACGCTTTGCAAGCTAATATCTAATTATTGGCTTATCTCAATACTTCTAAACAATGAAATGTAAACCAAATGAAGCTAAGTAATTATTAATTTTGTATTAGCATCTGCTGAGTGGTTTCTATCGAACTGGCCATAGAACAAATTGAAATTAGCGAAATTGATTACTACTTTAAAAGCTTGAATCCGTCACCATTTCATCCTATGTTTTAGGGTTTAACTTTGGCTGCATCGGAAAGTTCTAAAATTCTTTTTTAGCTTTATTCATATTAGTTTCTATAAGCTGAGAGTGGCTGTGAAGGCCAGCATAATTGTCCTGATCGCAATAGCTACATTTAGTTGTTACATTTCACTTATAATCAAGTGTATAGTCACGTTTTGAGATAGACTAAAAATTACTGAGTATTATGACCGGTGGTCTTGGGTGTGGTTTTAGGAAGACACGGATTTGGCGTTTTACAGTTTATTTGCACTTTAAGGCACACCGAACTGCGACGTACACGCACGTACTCCCGCCTTGGGTCTCGATAGTCGACTCCCTTCCAAGCGTCCCGTGCGCGCGCGCATCCTCTTACCCCGCACGTCTCGTAACACCCTAACAACCCTTAGGGCGACAACTGCGTATCGGGTTACGTCTACATGCTATAGTATTAATTTAATATAGGCTTGAGAATGTTCCAGAAAAATACTTTAGCTAGCATTTTTAACAGTAAGGCCTTTGTTGGAATTGAGACTCTTTATGCTATTAAGAAGAGAGCTTGCTGGCTGTAAAGATGTTTATGGTGGTAGGGTGATTGCTCAAACTTTGTCGTGACCACAGTACAGAAGTATAAAGTCCGTCATAGTGACTCGCTTTGGCCTGTCGCGTTTCGGGATCAGCTTGTGTATATCCAGTTACTCATATACCTAGAGACCTTCAGTCGTGGTATATGTGGGCCGTCATGATGACGAAAACGATCAACGGATTTTCCCCCTCTGATGGTCGCTTTCATTTTTGGACAACACTGTACTTACTATCAGGTGCACAGTAGTCACTTTGTCCGGCCATCGTAAGAAAATAATAATAATGAAGATGTACTGGAATGAACTATTTATTTATATCTGTTATATTTAACATTCGCAATCATTAATAAAATAGATTTTGAGATATGTAAGATTTATTTAATCATATAAAACAAGGTAACGAAATAATTAAATTAAAAATTTATCAGGACAAAACATATTTCTGATAAAATAATGTTATATCGGAATCGTTTAGTGAAAAGTGAATATGGAGCAATGAATAACGTCCGGTCTTGGAATAGAGAAGAAGCATTACTATATCTTGCTTGATCATATAAAGACGTATAATAATATTACAAAATGAATAAGAACGTATATTTCATTCTCATGTTTTTAATATCCGTAGCACACAGTGCGACGGGAGTGAAAAGTTATTTTCAACTTAAGTCATGCGATATCGGTAGTTTGGCGAAGGAAATTGCCTCTTACGAGACAGTTGTGGGGTTTATAATGGAGTATGTGAGAGGCCCCTTCAAAGGAAAGACTTATGAAGAGTAAGTATTGTCGTTTTCATGTCAAATTGTTTATGTCGTTGTCAACGAAATGGAAAAATGAATCATCACTCGAGTTAATAATCTTTTAAACTAATTCTAATTGCGCCTATAATTCATTTTTGTATATACAGATAACAAATTATCTGTCATGAAGTGCTTATAAGTTGTTAGGCTTATGTAAATGTTTTGATTTAAGAATAACTATTTCCATTATACAAGAGAGATCTATACGAATTATTTATAATTGAAGGGATAGAGTTTCACTTAGAGAACGGTTTAAAAACTTTGGCATTTTAACAGTTCGAACGCAGTATATAATATTTATGCCTCTTTTTTTTTTACTTGGGGAAAATCCTCATAGGACCGTCCCGGCCGCGAAGGGGGTGGCAGCCGGGGTGTGCCGGACTTTTACCAGTTAAAAACCCCAAGGTGACTACTTCTGCGAATTAGTGGGGACTGCGGGTCCTGTATTCAAATCGCCGCAGCCCCACTACGCCGCGCCTGACAGGCACAATCACGGGGGGGAGACGCCGCCTCCCTCGATACCACCTAGTTTACTTCGGCAGAGCGCGTCACAACGCACCGCCGTCTTCTCGGGGGCGCTGACCGGTCGCTCAGAGCCCCCACCCTGAACAGCTACAACCCCTAAGGCATCAGCTGGCCGGTCGTGGTTCGACCGATCCGCTGGGACTGATATGCCGGGGCGGTTGTCGACAGCCCGGCGTCTTCTTCGAGCGGGCTTCTGCCGTTCTCGCTCTGCAGCCTCCTTCTGGGACATGACTTCCTCACAGAAGGAGGCCACGGCCCTCCAGTTGTCATGCCCTGCCAGCATGGCCGACACCACTGCCGGCAGGGAAAGGTCGTGTAATATATATGTCTCTATCTTGTGTATACGGCAAAAACTGTATTAGTTTGTAGCGAGTAATGATGTTCATAGTCTTGTTAATACTAGAAATTACCTAATTACCGACTGAAAAAATTTTCAATTCTTATATGGGTATCTGTAGAATACATATACAATAACATATCTAAAAACATGTAAGAGTTATCTCCAATGAAATTTAAAAGAAGTATAACTGATAAAAAAGAGATAGTCCCTCAACGATTATTTAATTGATAACAATGCGTGGTCGTAATTTATGCAACCTTTTTTTTCTCAGACGACATTCATTCCATTGTATTTTATATATTTGTACTGCATTATGTTAAAAAAAGCAACTACTAGAGTTTCTTTCTGGTTTTTTTTTCGATAGATTCTGCTTTCCAAAGCAGTGGTAGATTTATTTTCTTTTGACGATTCAAAAGTGCTTGGTTGTAGGTCTATTTGAATAAAGTTATATTTTATTTATAAATACTTAAATTTACCTAATGAATATACTCTCTCTCAATATTAATATTTTTAGTAATTTGTCTTTTATTTAACTAATCTCGCCCGATGTCATCGTACTTATATATGCAAATATACATAGAAACATTCAAAATATACAATCTTAAAAAGAACAATGATGAACAATGATCTGGTCATTGCACGTTTAATTTACTTATCATCTCAAAGCTATGTAGATAACACAATGCGTGATCATGTGGAATAATCGGTGGATTGAAATTTCACAGCCGACTTGATAAGATATGATAGAAAGGTACACATAATATCTCCAAGGAAATCCTACAAGCGTTCGGTGTCGATCAAAAACCATTCGAGTAAATGAATATAGACATTTTAGACAGATGAAGGATCTTTTTTCAGATAAGATATTTGATACAAAAAGAGTCTATTGCAATCGCGACGTCTCAATATCTCAACAGAGACGGTGGGAAATGTATTGCTTTATTTCAATATGGACAATTTTACTTATAACCGCGAACGAAGCGAAAGTTCTAAGGGATTCGGATACTTGTCATGAAATCTTGGGGGACAAATTGATTGGAGAGATACGATCGTACGACAATGTTAGGGATGAGATATTGAGTTATGTTTTAGACGGAGAATTCAAAGGAAAAACTTATGATGAGTAAGTGCTTTGTCATATAGGTTAAATATTACTTACATTAAAAAGAAAAATCTTCCAGTTGCCTGAAGTAATTGCATCAGTGTGTATTTGTCTTAAATATATTTATTTGTATTTATGTTAGATAAATTTGACTACATTTATTTAATTATCTAAAAAATTTACCGGTCGCACAGTGGAGAGTGATCTCGGTGTAGCCGCTGTGTGCGCTTGACGCAGCCAAAATAAACAAGAGGTGCACGATTTTATAACACGTATATTGCAAGTAAGGCAGAGTACAAGCACGTCATATTTGTAGGGGCGGTACGCACGCGACACGACCTACCCTATCGGTGACCTTATCCGAACTGATTTTTAAATAACATTGATGCCACAGCGGGTCGCGGTCCGCGGCGCGTACGCTTCGCCTCCTAACACTATATAATATTTGAACACATACATACATTTTTATACTAGGGTTATAATGTCTAACAATAACAGAGCGCGTCGCCAACACCCCCCACCCCGAGTGCTGGTGCAGCACTCATACATCAACCGGTATTCGAGCGACGCGTGCTGCGGAACGCTTCCACACACCCGTGTTGGTCTTAACGTCGACCAGTCTAACTCGACCGTCCTTCCCTGGGTATATGCATTCAATTACACCCCTCGGCCAGGCGTTGCGGGGGTTCTCGGGACCAATAATGAATACGAGATCTCCTACCTTTAAATCCTCAGCTTCTCGTGTCCACTTTCTGCGAGGCAGTAACACCTCAGCCCGAGTCATCGCGTTGTAATCTATCTCATTGGTAAGTCCTTTGCATCTGTCGATGAATTTCAGTACGACCGCCGTTGATCGTCGTAAACGTAACCAGCATGAGAAGCGCTCTTCAGAAGGTACAGGTAAGTCAATAACATTTTCTTGTATTAAAGTGAAGCAATCAATATTTTTTTTTTCATCCTTTTCCAAAATTAAAATGTCTTCAGGCCAAGACTGTTCATTTTGATATAAAAATTCGGGCCCTGTGAACCATTCGCTGACAAACCTTGCGTGGTCAAATTCGTCGCGCGTACCTAGATCAGCTATGTTTAATTTAGTTGACAAGTATCTCCATTCCGATACACGAGTAAGTTCGTCAATTTCTCCCAATCGGTTGGCTTCAAATGCTTTATAATTGCGCATATTATTCCTTATCCAGTGAAGCACTGTGGTGGAATCGCACCAAAAATACCGGCGATTAATCTGCATCCTATGCTCTTTACTAATAGAGTCTGCTAAGCGTGCGGCTAAGAGGGCAGCCTGCAGTTCGGCGCGCGGGATGGTGATAGGCTTCACAGGCATAACGCGGCATTTACTTGCGATAAATGCAACGCGTACTTCATCATTAATATACCATCTCCAGTATGCTACCGCGCACATAGCTTTAGAATACGCATCGCTAAACACATGCAACTGTAAGTGTGTGTAATGAATACTTGCGGTCTCAGGACAGCCAGCGGACGCCGTAGCACCGTAAGCCATAGTGGCCGCTTTAAGTGTGTCGTAACAAGCGCTTGTAGCATTGGCTGTCGATTTACACGGATCGTAGCGGCCGCTCGTAGCACACATCTTAGTCGCGGGGCCTGCAAGGCCTGCGGGGGAAGTGCTAATCCACTCACCGTTGCGAACATTATCTGGAATAGTGTTATAATAACATCTAGGTAAGCGTATTCGGTGTAATTGTTTTAAATATTCCATCCAGATACACCATTTATTATAAACGTCATCTGGTATGACGTCATCCCATCCAACATTTGCTCGCCAGGTATCTTGAAGTATAATTTTACCCTGAACAGTAAAGGGTACTAAAAATCCTAAAACATCAAATATTGACATTATAACTTGCAACATAATTCGTTTTGTAGGTCTATCTCTGCCTTCTAATATACCTTTAGGTATTCGCTTTAGAGATGTATCGAAACCTAGTGCATCTTCCTTAGGAAACCAAAGCAAACCTAAAGTTCGTTCCCCTTGGTACTGCTGATCGACTTTGAACCTTATTGCAGCTGTACCTAAGCTTTCTTTAGGTATGCTGTCTAAAACTGCTGTACTATTACTTGTCCAATTGCAAATTTGGAATCCACCACTTTCGTGGATATACGTAATATCTTTAACCATTTTTATAGCCGTAGCTTCGTCTGGGTGACTGTCGATGTAGTCATCCACGTAGTGCGAGTTACGTATCGCGTTGACTGCGCCGGAGTAAGTAGATTCGAAGCGCTGTGTGTTCCTATTCTTAATATATTGAGCAACAAATGGTGAACAGTTCGCTCCAAATATAAGTGACGTCATGCGGTAAGTTGACACCGGTTCGTCCGGGCTGCTTCGCCAAAGAAACCTAAACGAGTCTCTTTCCGTAGGTTTAATTTTAATACGAAGAAACATGTCCTTGATGTCACCTGTTACTGCAATTTTATGTTCCCTGAAGCGCAGCATAATTCCATACAGTGATGACAACAAATCAGGCCCGGTAAGTAAGTAGTCATTCAAACACTTATCATCGACGGTGGCCGCCGCGTCAAATACTAATCTTAATTTATCTTTATTGGGGTTATCAACCCCGAAGTGAGGTAAGTACCAAGTTCTGCCTATCTGTGAGACATCTGTTAATTTTTCTGCATAATTATTATTTAATAAATGTTCAATTCGTTCCTTGTACCTGATAGCAAAATTATTATCATTTAACATTTTTCTCTCTATTCCTTTAAGCCTTTTTACTGCATTGTAATAACTCTCTGGCATTTTGCAGGTATCACTCTTCCAGGGCAAGCCTACGTACCAGCGGCCGTCAATAAGTTCAGCTAATTTATTTAACTGAGCGATGGCACGGAGGTCATTGACATTCTGCCGCGATTTACATGAAACACCTACTGAGTCTATAGAAAAATAACGACTCACCTGGTCATGTAGCTGGAACAGAGAGCTCTCGCAGCCGTTGCTGGCAGCGAGAGCGGGCGACGACGGTGCCAGCGTATCGGGGTCGCCGGACGCACTCAGCAGCAGCGACGCATGCGGCGCGGCGCTAGAGGGAGTCGCGCGAGCGTTGCGCGGCTGTATAGTACCGTGAACGCACCAGCCCAGGGGTGTAAGCGTGGCAGACGGCTCATTTAATTTACCTACTCTTACTTGTAATGGTAACAATAAATGATAATTATCTTGACCTATTAAAATTTCTGGTACAACATCGTTTGTGCAAATTTCATTTTTAATATCAATTAAATTCCGGTAGTTATCACAATTAATAAATGAATGGAACTGAACAGGCAAACTTAAATTGTTAACACATCGCACTTTAATGTCATTAATCTTATTGTCCATACCTGATATTTTGACATTACAAACTGTCGCACGACAAACCAGTTCGTCGTTAGCCCAGGCGCCCCGTATACGTATAGTCTCTGCTTGTCCTCGCAGTCCTGCACGGTCTGATAGCTCCTTGCTAATAAGCGAGACTGTCGATCCATCGTCGAGCAACGCATTAGTATTGATGACGCCGTTTTCTCCATGAATGCGGACCGGGACGACTTTTAATATTACTTTGAAGTCTCCCGCCTTGATATGAGTCACGGTTTGGTTTGTACCGGCTTCATGTATCGGCGCTGTCGATGTCGGTGCGTCCAGCAGCGGCGCGGGCGTCTCGTGTCTGGCAGTGATACTCCGTCTACTAGTTTCGTGATGCAAGAGCTTGTGGTGCGGATGTCCGCAATTGTCAACGTCGCATACGGGTGCCGTGCAGTTCTCGCGGTTGTGACGCGAAATTAGGCACTTGAAACAAATACCAGAGCGTTTTACAAACTGCCACCTGTCCTTACGCATCGCTGTGTTAAACTTCCTGCAGTCTATTAATTTATGTTTATGCGCACAACAATAGCGGCACTTATCATCGCCACTTGAATCGTGCTGTGCTAAGACTGTATGAGTTTTGTTTACATAAAAGTTACTTTGTTTATGTTTGTAGTTATTTAGATTGTGCGTTTTGTTTGTATAAACGTCACTTTGTATATGTTTGTAGTCGTTAAGATTGTGATTTAAGTTTATCGTTGTTTTTGATATTTTTATTGCCTCCTCAGTCAAAAACTCCGATAACATAACAAGGTTCGACTTGTTTTCAATATTGCTGCGTTGATAACTATAGTCAGACCACTTTGAAACTAATATTGTTGATAATTTCGATAATATAATAGTTACAACATTGTTTCCTCTTAGGTACTCTTCCTGTCCAATAGCGAGTACTGCGGCCACGTAGTTCCTGACCTTAACAGAGAAGGAAACAATATCCTTACAATATTCTTGCGACATAGGTTGCAGCTTTTTTATATCCTGCATTATTCTTGTTATAATAATGCTCGGGTTTCCAAATTGCAGCTCCAAAGTAGACATTACAATATCGGGCGTAGTGGCGCTTATCAGCAATGCTGTCACAGCATCCTTTGCTGCGCCATGCAGACATTTACGTAACCTCCACATATTTTCTTGATCGGTAAAGTTACATATTTTGGTTGACTCTTCATAAGCCTGTTTGAAATGTAACCATTCCATCGGATCTCCAGAAAAATCTGGCAGGGCCTTCGAGGTGCTCATTCTTGATAGGAGGGTGTTTGGTGCACTCGTAGCCAGGTTCTTTACCGCGCAAGCCAGCATTTGAATAGTCGCATTGGCCTCAGCTGATGAGTTACCAGCAAGGTGCTGAGGCTGCGACCCCATCGGCAAATGTGGTTCAATGAGTACCTGGTGTGGTGATATGGGACGTACCTCTGTGTGTGGCGGATGCAGCTCGACCGAAGTTATTCCAGGTTCGGGGCCAGGCTGCTCGTTACCATCATAGCTCCGCTCCAACCACTTTTGTACGTCCTGGTGTGTGCTGTTTTCTCGTGGACTGTATTTCGTTTGTTCCTCCTCCTCGAGTTCGGCGAGGTCCACCTTTAGCTGCTTGTCAATCAGCTCAACTTGGAGCTGTGCCTTTTGTTTTGCTGCATCTAAAAGCAACTGCGCTCGTCGTGCTCTTATTGACGAAGACACGCTCGGTGAGGCTTTCTTTGTGGATGCAGCACCAGCTACGGGTTGTTGTTCTTTCGTTTGTTCGTGCTGTTGGCCGGCGTCAAGGTCACGACGCGCTGTGCTTCGCGTACCCACCATTTTTTTGACCGATTGTGGCGGTGTACGCAACATGGATTCGGCTCGAAGACCAAAATGTAGCCGCTGTGTGCGCTTGACGCAGCCAAAATAAACAAGAGGTGCACGATTTTATAACACGTATATTGCAAGTAAGGCAGAGTACAAGCACGTCATATTTGTAGGGGCGGTACGCACGCGACACGACCTACCCTATCGGTGACCTTATCCGAACTGATTTTTAAATAACATTGATGCCACAGCGGGTCGCGGTCCGCGGCGCGTACGCTTCGCCTCCTAACACTATATAATATTTGAACACATACATACATTTTTATACTAGGGTTATAATGTCTAACAATAACAGAGCGCGTCGCCAACACTCGGGAACTACATTCTTTGATTCCACCAGCCCCATTCCATTATTAAACCACTGGACATCGTGTCGGATACCATCCATATGTTGTGGATGTTCCTTATAACCGTACGAAAAGATTCGTGTCTACATTCATCGCGCGGACAGCTAAGGAATGGAATATGCTTCCAAGGGCCATATTTCCGCGATCTTATGATCTGGGAGTCTTTAACACGTTTGCTGCGGCAAGGAAAGTCATAAACCTTCTCCTGGTGCGGCGGTAGGTCAAAATACACCAACCAACGACTATCCGCCAGTGCGTAGTAGGTCTTTCTCGACCCCCCAGCACTAGGGTTTACTAAAATGCTGTAATTTGGCGAAAACGTAACGTATGTAATTTTTTTTTGTACTGTTAGAACGACCTTAATCCCAACTTCCTTGGTTTAGCTTCGCTCCGGGATCTGTCAAATATTAAACGAAAAATAAAGCAGAGAAAACAGCGGGCTGATATCGACCTGGTCCGCACTAGAAAGTGTTTTTTAGTAGTGATGGGACAGATAAAGAATAAATAAGGGATGTGGAAAATAAAACAGAACTATCGTAATAGAAAAAAAACTTGTTTAATGAAAAACTTAATAATTAATAAAAAAGTTACATTAATGAAAAAACTTATATTGTTAGCATTAGTCTGCCTATGAATGCTTAGTTTTAAAACACGTTTTGCAAAGGTTCTGATTGCATCTCCTGCAAAATGATTTAATTATTTTAACTTTTTTTTTGTTTGGGTAGTATTTAAAGTTCTCCGCAGTCTCTCATAGCACCCTGCACAATTTTTTCGTTTAGCGGTCATCTCTAGAACATGGCCACTGTCCTTCGGATTTTCTTGGTTTTCTGAATTTAAAATATTTTTTGAGTTCTACCACATGGCTCACAGTTATGAACGAAATATTGTATGGGACTTGCGATGGGGAATTGTGTTACTCCAAATTTAACGTAAGCGAAGGATTAAAATCAACTGCGCTGTCATTTCGAAGTATCGCACGAACGACTAGCGTTAATTCGCCTCGATAGCACGCACAACACTAAATGGCGGCGCGCGCGCTCAGTGCTACAACGGGTCGCGGGCGGCCTGCTGGGAGGGTAGGCCCAAATAGACCTGTTGCCGCACTGAGCTGATGTTTTTTACCGTCTGTGTGTGGTAGGTCAAAAAGAGCCTACCGTAATGTTTTGATTGGGAATGCCTACAATTTTGACCACAAGCTGAAATATATATTTGTCTCTGTTGAACTCTTACAAACACCTGAGATACTCGCTCCGCATTGGCGGGAGGGACATAGTTTTGTTCGTCCGCACCAGGCGAAAGTACCGTGGTAGGACGAAATAGGCCTGTTCCGCAGCAAACGTGTTAAGAGAAGAGTGAATAGGCATTTGTTGGGTGGACGCGGTTCATAATCGGGCTCATTGTCACCATCCACCTAGTGTGATGCATGTCCTGATTGAGTGTGTCCAGAACGCCAATGTAAGGAAGGATGTTATGCGTGAAATAAAATTAAATAGATTGGATTTTAGTATGTTCCATATCATTTTGGCGGTGCCTACTAAAGCAATTGCCGAAATGCTATGAAAACTGTATGAAAGGTTTTATTTATATATATGAGGCTACGATGGGGCTGATATGACTAAGTTAAAAGCCCCTAATAAAAAGAAATAAAAAAAACCTAGTGTGATTGAGGTCAAGCGTTCGCTTATAAATAATTAGAAAAAAATGCAATTTAGTACAATATCAGTACGTATCGATATCTAAAATAACTTTTCTTTTTCTATATAGATTGGCCAAATTTGTTGATAAATTCGGCGCTCGTGTCTCTGGTTCAGAAGTTCTAGAACAGTCTATAGACTACATGATACAGCTAACTCGTGATGAAGGTATAAATGAAATTATTACTGAAGAATTAGAGGTAAGTTCAACGTGGTTTGATATCATAATGATAATTAATTAAAACATAGCATATTCATTAATATCTGCAATTGTCATTACATCAATAAATTTCGTCTTTGTACGATAGAAGCAAAATAATATATTAAAATAATTATCATGAAATAAAGGTTAATTTAATTTATAAAAATAAAAGATCTAAATTGATACTTTTTTTTAAATAAATGTATTTGTTGCTAGGTTCCTCATTGGGTTAGAGGTGAAGAAAAAATTACCATGCTGGAACCAAGACAGAAAAATATTGATTTATTAGGCCTAGGACGAAGTGTTTCAACTCCACCAGAAGGTGTTACAGGAGAAGTAATAGTATTCTCTAACTTTTCTGAATTAGAAGCTACTTCCGATGAAGATGTTAGGGGAAAAATTGTTTTGTATGACCCTATATTTACTCAATACGGCGAGACTAACCAATATAGAACTTCAGGGGCCAGTAAAGCAGCTGCGAAGGGTGCTATAGCATCTTTAGTAAGATCTATTACGCCGTTTTCACTATACACCCCTCATACTGGTTCTCAGACATATGCCGACGATGTTAATAAAATCCCAACAGCAGCTATAACTTTGGAAGATGCTGATCTGATTAGGAGAATGTACAATCGCGGTGAAAAAGTCTTACTGAATATTCAGATGTCTTCAACATTTGATACCAAAATTTCACGAAACACCATCATTGATTTAAAAGGTACCACAAAACCTGAAAAACTTGTTATTGTGTCTGGACATATAGATAGTTGGGACGTTGGTCAAGGTGCCATGGATGATGGCGGTGGCCTTTTCATAAGTTGGGCTGCTCCTGTAATACTGAAACGTCTAAAATTAACGCCTAGGAGAACAATTAGGTCCATTTTCTGGACTGCTGAAGAACTGGGACTTGTGGGTGCCTATGCTTATGAAGAACTACATAGAAATGAAAGTCACAACATTAACTTTGTTATGGAATCTGATGAGGGTACTTTTGCTCCCCTGGGATTAATAGTAGCCGGTACTCAGGAAGCTCGTTGTATTGTAGCAGAAGTGTTAAAGCTATTTACTTCTATTAATGCTACTACTTTGGTTGAAGATGACAGTCCAGGTTCTGATATAACTGTAATTATAAAAAAAGGCATTCCAGGGGCAAGTCTTTATAATGCTAATGAGAGATACTTCTGGTATCATCACACCGAAGGCGATACAATGAATGTAGAAAGTCCAGAGGAGCTTGATTTGGGAGCAGCATTTTGGACTGCTGTTGCTTATATTATTGCTGATATATCTGCTGATATTCCACGATAATCTGTTAAACTTTTGTTGGTACAGTAGGCCGCGAAAGTATTTCATTAATTCTGACGAAAACATGAGACTTAAGCAAAATTGTTTAATGCTGAGAATTGTTAAACAAAATATTTACTGTAATCGTTTAATTGTTAAAACTAATCTGTGGTTATACAAATAATAGAAATTATTTTCTGCAAATATGATACTAAGCATAATAAATCTATAATATTGTAATCTTTACTTAAGCAAGAAGATGTAATTATATTTTAGGAGCTAATATTTCAATCCAGTGAACTTATTTTGATAATACATTTCCTTTTGATATTGCATAATCGAATACTTTAATTTTTTTAGTTTTATTAGTTATCACTTCCTTCCTAGTGTAAAATTGACATGTGAGACAATCTCATCGAAACCTCATCAAGTATAAAAAATAAAGAATAAAATTTCAACATTTATATTAGAAGCAAAATTAAATCTTGTATTCCATAGTAATGTGCAGATAAGAAATGGTCTTACATTAATAAAACAATTTTATCGCTTACTATAAATCACCTTTTAATTACACATTGAGCCATAGAACAAAGTAAATACAATTGAGAAGAAGTTAAAATAGGAATTAATCTAAAAAAGGTGCATTCATGATTGAAAAATGTAAAGTGGAAATAAATATCACAAAGAATGGTTTTCCGTTCTTTTAATCATACTACGGTGTATAAGTACTTGTCTATGTATATATTATCTTTACTGTATATACTTATCTTTTTAATATATCTATGGATCTATGGATATATTAAAAAGATCATAAATCAATAGACGTGTATCTCTCATCGATATTTCGTTCTCCCAGCATCGCACCTTGGGGACCGATAAGCGCGGGTGAATATCATACAGATATTTTAAGCGCGATGGCAAAAAGAAAAGAGAATTTTCTTCACCAACTGCGATGTACCTCGCGATAAAGGTCTTAAATTATGTTATCGTCTACTGGCTATTGTAATAAAAATAAAAGTTTAGCTTTCCGGGGAAACGCTCCCCTGAGCACTTGAGATGAAATAAACCTTACTTATGAAAGAGCAAAGCTTTCGCAAACACTTACAATTTGTCGCGGGAGAAAACAAAAATAAAAAGGGTTTAAATTTTTACAACTTTTATAATAGTAACAGTAATCGTAACTCCAGCTAAAGTCGGATTCTTTGTTATTTAAGCCCGAATATTTTCATAGTAAACTGTGTAAATATCACCTTAAAACTTTAAATTTTATTATTGATTCAGATCCAGGTAATAAATGGTTACCATTGCCTCTTCTCAACTGCAACACATGGATCGATGTTTGTGTTACCGACTAACAAAAATATTTAACAAGAAATAATACTAAATATCAGTGTAATTGCTTTACCTCTAGAATTAAACGGAAAAGAATTTCATTACAGATTCAATTCCATAATAAGCACGTAGGTCCCGACACTTTTGAATTAAAACACCTCTGTTCACGGGAAATTTTGAAAATAACTGAAATTACTTTTTTAAATTTTTCGATATTTACATCTATAATTAAGACTTTTTTAAGGTAAATTACCTATATAAGGAAAACAATTTATCATGTTTAGAGGAGTTATGGAATGTTTATTTACAAACACTTCAATTTCCTAGAAGGACTCTCTAGGAATAAAACAATTGACTTTTCAGACCTATTCGTGAAACTGGATGAAAAGCTTCTATAATTGATAAAATATTCTAGGTCCCTTACGATTCTAGTTGCCCAGGTTTCACTGTAGTACCGAAGTCCTACTTAAACTTTAGTAGTTATTATATGAATACACTTGATGGTGTATTTATAATGAAATGGCAACGATGACTGTCAATTAATTCGGATCTCTGTACAGTTGTTGTCAATTTTGACCTGCACATATTGCGGAGTGAATAAAAAATGAAGCTAAAAAAGAAAAATATCTAAACATAGAACAGGTATTACCGTTACATAAATTGAACAAATATTGACAACAAAGGCGCTTTACAAAGGAAATGTTTGACAATGGAAAGTCTAACATTTTTACAGGGCGATTGGTGATATTTTCTTTGTAAGAAAAACGGTAATTATAAGAAAACTCGGCTGGCTTATCTAATGAAGAGTAACAGAAATTCGACGAAAGAAGACCATTAACTTCCTTTCAAGTTCGATATTACTTTTTGTAACACTAGTCTTGTTTCTCGGCCTTTCTTTGTTATATTACATTTACAAATTTTAATTGTTAATAAAAGGAACGGCCACGAAATTTCAAATTTTACTGCTATTGTTTTGATATTATTTTAGAATGTAACCACATTAATAATTTGTATTATAGGAGACTATAGATAAGGTTAAAATAATCACTAACATTTACCATAGAGCAGAGCTTCTTACTTAACCTTTTCAATATCATGGACCACTTCTAACTTTAAGCAATTTGCCGGATCACAGGTTAAGAATTTCTGCCTAGCACAGAGATTTAAAGAGGCAGTTTTAAGTTTGCTCAGACTTAACTAAAACATTACAATTTAAATCTGTCAATTAATGTGAAAGAATTTGGTAAGTCACCGATTTGGTAAACATGGACTTGGCTCTGCGAATACTATGGCTATACTCAAGTTACTGTTATATATTCAGTTTTTTGTCAAAGACGAAATAATTTTTTGAGAACTTTGTTAAGCATAATCGAAATATCATCTATAAATCTCAGCCTTAAAGTATAAGAATTTATTCACATACAATATTTTTCACAAAACTTAAATGTACGCATATAAATTCTGCAATAAATTACAACGTATAACCAGACGACCTTCTCTTAAATATGAGAAAATTCCAGCTATATTTTCAATTAATTTTAAAGCATTTTTGTATGAAAATTATTACACTTATCCAACTAGTAACGGCGTCAGACAGTTATTATAAAGTCGGAGAGGTGCTGAACGAAAAAGACTGGATGTATCCGCAATAAATTTAGTTTGTAAGCTTAAAAATGCTTCAGAAAATAAACCATCTTTTACTATTTTTTCATTCAATTACAACGACTACAAAAAAGGAAAAAAATAATGGGTGACCAGGAATTCACATAACAAAAAATATTTTTCATTATATTGAATAGTAGAAACAATTCGTAATAATTACCGTATTAATAGAAAAAAATAGTTTTTGTTATTACAGACAGCATTATTTGCGACAATAGCCTCCAATCTTAGATAGTGCGAAGAAAGTTATTTCTATACGGCATTGTTCAACTCTCTGACACGACCGTTTAAGTTCTATTAGTTAATTGCACTTACCATAGGCTTTCTTGTAGTTATATATCTTTATTTGCATTGTCTATCAATAGCATAGAAAATATCGAGGAGTGAAAGGCTATCTGGCTTAAGCGGCATTATTTGGTGATTTAGAAATATAAATATATTCGGAATCAGCGTTTTTTACCGGTTCCAAAATTATATATATTACTATAACACCAAAAAATGACGCCTAAACAAAATAGCCTTTCACCCCTCGATATATATGTATATTCGAAATCAGCGTATTTAACGATTCCATATATATATTAGCCGTGGTGGCTGGCGGCAGAATAGAATAGCACCCCCCTCTTCTTGCTGAGGTGTCGTAAAAGGCGACTAAGGTATCTCTTGAACATCGCAATTCAACCAGGTGCTTAGAGAAGGAAAACTCGACCAAACCTGCATCCCGCTCCCTCCCGATCGTACTGGTTCTCCTTTCCATCGGGCCTGAGGGAGTTCGGACGAGATTGTGCTTTTCTGGCTGCGCGTCCAGTTATGCACTTAAATATCTCCTGCGCAATTGACTGTTTCCGAAAACTATACCTCGAATTTCTTAACCGGTGTTGAAACAGTCGCCGTGGCCGAAACCGGCTAGAACATCTTCATATATATACATATATATATATATATATCACCAAAAATGTCAACAGCAAAATAAAACCGTCGATAACCGCAATGATCATGCCGGCCTGGACAAATATCTCTTCACACTTCGCTTAAAAGACCCAATAGGACGATGGAAAAACGCTCGCCGGAAGACCATTCCACAGCCCAACGACTCGGCACAAGTAGCTATTATAAAAATAGTACGCTTTCTTAAGCTTTCGTCTTACTTCTTAATTAACAATTAGCTATACTAAACTATTATACCTTTTTTTTTTTTGTAACCCGGGGTAAATCCCTAACGGACCTCGGGGAGAGCTGAGGGCCACCCCCCGGTGTGTCGGGCTTGCACCGACTAAAACCCCCGGGGTGTTCCACCTTCCGCCTACCGGCATCGAGGGCACGACTGGGGTCTCATCCTCAATGACCGACTGGGCGTGCGGCCGTGAGTAGGCCTCTACTCGTTTAGGGAGGGGTGGTGTATAGAGCTACCCCTCTCGTGCCTCTGTGTTGTAGGGCGGCACGCGGGAACACATCGCGCGCCGCTCGCACCCTTGTTGGACGACACACTCCCTCAAGCGTGCCGCCCAGTGTCGCCGCTAGAGTCGGACGTTCCTGAGAAACGCCGCTCTGCGGCGCCCTGTTCTTTTAGGCCGGCGGGCAGGTGGGGACGGCGCTGCCAAAGATGTTGTAGCCAGCGCCTCCCGGACCCGCTCCGCCGCCTCCTTCCTAGATAGCACGTCCTCGGCGAACCGCAGGACCGCCCGCCATGCATCTTTGCTGCCGACCATTAGTGAAACCAATGTCGGCAGCGAAAGGTCTCCACCCACCACTCTCTCCAGCTCGGCCCGCTCCGAAGCCCAGGCTGGGCATATCTGGAGCGTGTGCTCAGCCGCCTCGTCGGGGCATCCGTCACAGTGGTGGCATATCGGTGTTGGTCCATTACCGGCTGACCTGTGCAGATATCTCCCGAAGCATCCGTGCCCCGTTAGAATCTGCGTCAACCGGTAGGACACCGTGCCATGGCTACGATATAGCCACTCCTTGAGTACGAGACGGATTGCCCCGACGGTTCGCAGGCCGGCGCTTGGTCGCTCCAGCCTGGTCTTCCACGCCTCTACTGATTCGGCGTCCAATAGGCAAACTATTATACCTAAGTAAAAATAATTTTGGCCATAATAATTATTTTATGAATATATCAGTTATTATAGTATTACGTCGATGTAACATCAATGCTGCTAGGCAACAAGAAAAACAATATAGATTTGTGTGAAGCATATTCCGATGAAGCAGGACATCGCTGCATGCTGTGTTGTTTCTGGTTCCTTCTACATAACTTCTTCATACGTAAATACGAAAATATTAAAATCTACAGCCAAAACCGAAATTATGTTATGAACATGCTCATGATATTTAAAATCTCATGCCTATATATTTCTATGGTCAAATTTTGATTATTTATATTTAAATATCAGTTACGATACTTATTTACTCGTAAATAACTAGATTTAAAGAAAAATTATTAGCATTGTGTCATGTATCTTTTCTCCCCCTGACGTGGGGAGTGACGATGTATTTCATTGTTTATTACATACTAATAGTCGAGTTTCAGTAGTAAGGATGAAGGGGTAAGACATAAGACAGCGTTTCTTTTGTTGCCAGAAGCCGGCTGCGAATGATAAGGACTTGTAGTGCTCGTTTAATTGATATCTCCCGAGCGGGGCCAAGAAACTAGGGCCGGGTGTCTAGCGCTGCGCCATTATCCGGGAAAATGTACGGAAAGATCGCTTCACAGCAACTTTCATCTACAACTTTACCAGAGATTATACAGAAAAGAAAGAGTGAAAGGGCATTAAATATTCTATATTTTTTATACTGGTTACTAAAGTGGTATAAACTCGGCTTGATTTTATTATGTTTTACTGGTGGTTTCTTGACATATATCACAGATGGTAGAAGTTTAAGATGAGGTCGATGATGGACCTCTTTTGCTCAACAATTGCTTATTCACTCTTCTCAAAAGATCCCAAACGTTAAGAACGTGAAAATTTTGTAGTGGGAAGCGTATTTCACTGTATATATAATGAATTTAGAAGTGAATCTTTTGGTGTAGATATTATATATGAATCGATTAACTGGATTTTCCTGAGAGAGCTTCGCATCAAACAAATACTTTTATCGATTGTGCAAGTATGGATCTCTTTTTTTTACACTGGCTCGACATAGTGACTACTGAGTACCTGATGGAAAGTACAGTGCAGTCCAAAAACGAAAGCGACTATCAAAGGATGAAAATCCATTGATAGTCTACATCGTCATGTCGGCCCACATATACCACGACTGAAGGTCTCTAGGTATATGAGCTACTGGATATACACAAGCTGATCCAGAAAAGCGACAAGCCGAAACTGGTCACTATGACGGGCTTTACACCCATGTACTGTGGTCGCGATCTAGACGGGCACCGACGCCCAACCACCTCGCAAAAGACCCTGAAAATGTTTGGACATGTCACCACAACGATAACTCTTTAGTACGCTTAATGGTGCCAGATGAGACAAGGTCAACGATATCGCAGTTGATCACCTACTTAAGGGGAGACTTAAATAAAGTCATAATCATTGATGCATACACAAAAGATTTATATTGAGAAAACTATGACATGGTTCAATGAGGTAAAAAAACGCTAAAATATCTATAAAGATGTATTCAAGTAGTAAATATTATTTTCAAAATACATTTATTTCTCATGGATAATCCTTTAGGATTTAAAGGTTTAAAAGATTTGTACAAATATTTATACTAAAAAGATTTATAACTAACTTATCCGTTAAAAGATTTATTTTGCGTATGTCTACAGGCTAGTAAAGGCGACTGACTACACAAGCTGTTTGGAGCTTAAAAACTGACTGGAACAGTAAATGTAGTAATAGCTCACTTGGCATAAACAAAACTATATATTCTATATCTTGTTGGAACTTTTCTCTAATATATTGTGGTAACTTAGTTCTGTATATGCCAAATGAGTCCTCATTTCTCATAGAGAGGAGCAATGTGTTTTAAAATTGTGCTCCTTCAAACGTGGTATTTCGTTTTCCATAGTTTGTCCGCATTTTTGGTAGCACCAGTAAATTAGGTCGTCGAGTACCGCACTTGGAATCTAGTGAGATTTTGTTTAGTAAATACTACTCATAGCTACATAAATACATACTTATATATATATAAAGGATTTTAATGAAGTTACACTCCTTTAGTAGCAGATAATGCAAAAAAGTCTAATATTTAAACTAAACTTTCTGTAAATCTATAACATTTTGTTTGGTTTTAATATTAGTAAAAGCATTCTAGCGTATTCCATATTTCTACGCGAGCTAGAGCAAAGAATGTTTATGGCAGTGCAATATGGTGCGAAACCTATCTCGTATGCTTGTGATTTTCGTGGAGTGGTCTGAAGTGTGGTACCGTTCTGTTTGCTCTCTCGAGTGGTGACTGAATGGACAAATGTGGTGTCATTTGCCAAATGGATATACCAGATATTTGCATTCTCTTTTAGAAAAGCGCATAAATATTGGGAATGAATTTTATTTTCTGTTGTTGAGGGTGATTGCATGCTTAAGTCGTGACCATACTACACTAGTTTTTTTTATTTATTTTTTTATTACTGATAGGCTTGCGCTTGACCTCAATCTCACCTGATGGAAAATGGTGATGAGGCCGACGATGGAGCGCGCTCGTTCAGCAAATACCGATTCACTCGACGTTAGAAAATTCGCATGTCATAAGAAGTTGGAAACACAGACGCGGAAGCGAATTCTACTCCTTAGCGGTTCGCAGCAAAAAGGAGGAGGCGAATCGCTTCGTTCGTCAAAAGTCAAAGTTCGTCAAAGTTCAAAGTCGGTCATAGTGATTCTATTCAGCAAGTCGCATTTCAGCCTTAGCTTATTAAAAACCTGACTCTCCGGACTCCAGTTCTTTATATTAGGTCCTTACATATGAAATTGGCGTTTTGTATGGGAGGAACAAAAAGTCGAATATTTTTTAATATAATATATTTAATTAATCAAAGTATGAACCATTATTTTCTATGCACTTTTGCCATCTCATAGGTAGTTCATTGATCCCTTTACTAAAACATCCAGTCGGACGGGAATCAATAAAATCTTTGAAGGCGATTTTGACTGCCCCATCGGAGTTGAATTTTTTCCCTTGCAAGAAGTTATCCAAATTTCGAAAAAAATAGTAATCTGTTGGAGCAAGGTCCGGGGAGTACGGAGGATGTCTTAGACTTTCCAATTGAAGCTCTTCTAATTTAGTAGCCATCTGTTGCGCAGTGTGTGGTCTAGCGTTGTCGTGAAGCAGCAGTGGCGTGGAGCGATTGACCAGCCTAGGTTGTTTAGCCGCTAGCTTTTCCATCATGGTTTGCAATTGCTGACAATAGACATCAGCCGTAATAGTCTGGCCAGATTTGAGAAAACTGTAATGAACAATACCGGCACTAGTCCACCAAACGCTTACAAGTAACTTTTTTGGGGTTAATTTTCGCTTGGGGCAGGATTTGGCTGGCCGATCCAACCATTGCGCTGAGCGCTTCCGATTATCGTAAAGAACCCATTTTTCATCACAGGTAATGATTCGGTTTAAAATACCTTCATTATTGTGCCGGTTTAGTAATGTAACGCAGCAGTCGACGCGCGTTTGCCGGTTTGCTTCAGTCAATTCGTGAGGTACCCACCTTTCAAGCTTTTTAATCTTCCCAATTTGCTTCAAGTGAATTAAAACAGTTTTATCACTAACATCGCAGCCTGCAGCTAACTCGGACGTGGTTTGCGATGGATCCGCTTCCACAATAGCCTTCAACTCTTCATTATCAACTTGAGTCTCAGGCCGTCCACGGGGCTTGTTCTGCAGGTCGAAATTTCCAGAACGAAAACGTTGGAACCAAAAACGAACTGTGTTTTCTTTTGCAACACGACCGGCATACACATCATTCACCCTTCGAGTTGTTTCCGCAGCACTAGTGCCACGGCGGAACTCGTACTCGTAAATAATGCGATATTTTAAGTTTTCCATTTTGTAAAATGAGTGACGCAAACAGAAAAAAACGGAAGGAAAAAACAAATGAATGACGATCATCGAAGCACAAATACATGAGTCTATAGCTGTACAAATGTGAATTTGGAATTCCTTACCAAAGAGGAGAAATTTGTGATTAAAGTGGCCAGTACGAAAAACGCCAATTTCATATGTAAGGACCTAATATTTTTAAAGGTTTTATATCATAGTATATGAGAACCGAAAGGCGACTAAGGTATCCCTTTAACACCGCATTTCAACCAGATATTCAGAGAAGAAAAACTCGACCAAGCCTGCATCCTGCTCCCTCCCGATCGTACTGGTTCTCCATTCCATCGGGCCTGAGGGAGCTCGGACGAGAGAGTGCTTTTGTGGCAGCGCGTCCAGTTATGCACTTAAATATCTCCTGCGCAATTGACTGTTTCCGAAAACTGGAGCTCGATTTTCTTAATCGGTGTTGAAACAGTCGCCGTGGCCAGATCCGGCTAGGACATCATCATCATCATCATCATCATATGAGAACCGATATGACGGCAGCGGTTGATAATATTTTTTTATAACTTAACGATCGCTATCGTTCTTGGACTGCTCTACTTTTCATCAAGTGCGATGTAATCATTTTGTTGCAATAGTAGAAAAAATAGATACATGCTAAGCAATTATTATGCTTTAAAAGAATTTTCGTCCTTCAAACAATCCATGGTTACTCTTGAAGATATATAAATCAAAATAATAAAACTGGTCATTCGGTATGCAGGATAAAAATTTCATAGGTTGTGTATTCAATTTATCATTTTTATGGATAAAATTGAGCACCACTTGAATTGAGAAAATCTCAATTCATGATTCGTGCTCCTTACAATATTTTCGACTGAGGAAGCCACTTGAATTTTATATCCAGTCTATACAGATTGGTTGAAGAGATATTCTTATTGTAAATTCAGAGAAGGGATAAAATCAGAATGAATATAAATTGGATGAATAAAATTAAATTAATGGTTAAAAAATGACGTTTATGAATAATGTAGATAAGAAAATGTTAGAATGGCTTTAAAAGGCAAGACACGCTTTAATCAAGATATAAATAAATACATATAAATGCAGATTTAGATATAATTATTATAAAAAATATACAATTTTATAATATAATATTATTACATTTTATAAAATATATAATTTATAAAATTATAATAACTATACATTTTGTAAAGCTTAATTCGCCCCTCCCCCTTCAACCATAAATTGACAAGAGGTCGTTCGGGTTTGAACCCTTATGTGCTTGACATTCCAGCTGCTCGCACGAAGCGATTCACCTCCTCCTTTTAGCTGCGAAACGCCAAGGAGTGGAATTGGCTTCCTGCGTCTGTGTTTCCAACATCTTATGACATGGGAATCTTTAAACGTCGAGTGAATCGGTATTTGCTGGGTGAGCGCGCTCCATAGTCGATCTCTTCATTGCTTTCCAGCATGTGAGCCTTAGGTCAAACGCAAGCCTGTCAGTAATAAAAAAATATTATAGAAAGAAATAGCTTATTAAAATTACATACACAATATCAATAATTACACATTTAAAACAATCCCGATTTAATTATGTATACCTATATTTGTAACCTATTGAGAACACACCAACGTACTCAAACATGAAACGTCTGCCATAGATTAGTGAAAAGATGATGCCAAAGCGATAGTCCAACTTAGTATATTATTGAAATCCCAGGATACTTAATTCAAAATCGATTAAACCGAAGACGGTGGCTTACATTCCTTTGAGAAATAGAAAAGAGCTGATTATCGTCAAGCAGCTGATAATATTCTCTTCAATTATAGCTAAAAATACTCTCGATTAAATTATATTTCAAACAAATCATTTAAATTAATCAAAACAAACACACACATGCACACACACATCTATTTCTCATTCTTGCGAGTTTACTGTTATTTCATTTTCCTTTTCTTTGTTAGTTTTTAAATATTATTGTGTAATTGGCACAGCTTGTCAACTGTACCGTATATAAAATGTTTATATGTGGTGTTCAAAGATAGTGAATAAATAAATAAATAAAATCAGATTTACTTTATCCGTATAGAAGATACGATGCCACAGATTGATATTAATATAATGATTATAACATATTTCTATCGGTGTGAGCAAAGATAAATTTGTGTCTGTACTTAGTGTGGCTATTGTGGCGGTATACAAATATAGATTCATAGGTACACGCGTTGAATTCATAGCATTACCCTTTTTGTGTCAGGGCTTAAATATTAATATAAAAAACAAAATATGAATAAACTGAAATAAAAGTAGGTTTTTTTTGCATGTTTAGCCATGACCGTGTTCATTAAAAAAAGAATCTTCTTCATGTAGCTTTACAAATTTTGAGTTTTGTTAATGAACCTTTGTATAGTGCACTAATTTAATCCAGATTACACATACAATATACATATAATACATATACACTCACCTTGTCACAACAAACACACACACACACACACACACAGACACATATTTCTTATATATTGCAAGTTAACTGTTATTTTATTTTACCTTTTCTTTGTTACTTTTTAAATGTTACCATTGTGTAATTGGCACAGCATGTAAATCTGTATCGTATGTAATATATTTATGGATATGCTGTTGAATGATAGAGAATAAATAAATAAATAGGTATGTATATAAGACATGAATCGTTCTAGAGCAAACTGTGTAAGACAGCCTTAGTATTGTTTGTATGCTCATAAAGCAATGTCTAGGCATTATAATTCTCATAGGAATCTCGAAGTGTAGTGAAGCCATGTTTAATCCTCTGCTATTGATATCGTCTAGACAAGCACTTTATTAATCTGTGGACGCTATTCATTTGCATATAATAAAATATTAACCCTGATAAAACCTTTTTAGCTAAACCTTAATGTTATATTTATACAAGCGACTTCGTGCATGTAAACTCTCGCTTTTAGTGCGCATTTATACATTTTTGATTGGTTGTATTTGCGTAGAGTTCATTTAAATTACGAATGTGTTCCAGACCACACAGTCTATGTAACCAAAATAATAGTAATAACTTCAATATCGAGCTCACGAGGTAATCGACATGTGAGGGCTGACGTCCTCTGGAATCATCTCCATTGTAATTTCTACCAATGACTTGGTTACGGATAGCCTCCAAATTAATCTTGAGAGATTAGTTTTAAGGGCCAAAAAGATGTTGGTGCGTATTTAAAAAGGGGTCGTTCTTTATATTGCGCGAAGAGTGCGTAAGTTTCTGTTTTTTGGATCCTAATCTTTAGTAGTTTGTGCTATAATATTAATAGTAATTAAATACAGTCTCTAGTGTACTTACCCCGAAAGAGTTATAGCGTAATGATATATTATTATTTATCTATATAAGAAGTAAACTAATTTTTGTAACAACGCCCTTTTGCCACTCTTTAAACCTTTGCTAAGTTAAATCCCATATACGGCCTTAGCAAGGCCGTATACGTTAAGATGTATGTTTATTAAAATATATCGTGCAGAAATAAAGGTATTTATCTTTTATTACTACCTTTAAGCACAACAAACAGGAACAATAGTATTGTTGGATAGAGATTCTTCACGTGATTTCAGCAAACACAATTTTCGCTTAGAGCAAATACTTTCGCTTCAGTGCTCGACATCAGACAAACTACAAATGGAACAAGACTACTTTTTATTGATCTCTCGTATTAAAGCTATACGATTAACAGATATTGTACTTTACTATATCGTATTTAGCACAAATATAGAATATCTGTTGAAAATCAACGCTAGAGGGCTTATAAAACGTTCAGCATGTACCAAACTGAGTGCTTTTGAAGATTATAGCCATTACAAATATGAAGCTAAGCAGGAATTGTTTCAATTTACTCTTTTTTCTTATTTACCGTTCAGTTTATTATTGTTTATATTTTATATTGTAATACATTCAACAAATACCTATTCATCACAATACACTTCTTTCGATTTATATAGCAGATTATGTAATAAAGAGAGAATATATAATAACTGACGTATGAAGCTTTGTGGATGTTTTTTATCAATTAACACTGACAAATGTTACCCGTGGGTATCGTTATTTTTCGTACTGAAAATATATTTCCGAAACAACAAAATAGCTTTTATAATAACTGAGTTTTGTCACTGTTTCAACCTTTTTAAGTCAAACCCCATCTTCTGATAAGACTGATGATTATGGCGTATGGTTATTTACATTGTTATGTGAATCAGTGTGACTGACGTTTCAGTTAGAGTAGCGCTTAATTCTCTAATACTCCACTTCTAATGATAAGACCGTAAATCCGCGTTTACGAATGTGTTTGCAAGTTTACCCATTAACACGTTGAAACTTGTACATTTGTTCTCTTATTAGACTTGTTTATTTACCCCTACACTAGTATATTTTTATTTATAAACTTTTATCATTATATATCATTAATTCTCTGGTGAATATAAATATTACAACTAAGGAATTTTAACTTTATAGAAAAATAACTGGATAGGCGTTTAGTGGGCAAGTGCATCCCTCAATTGGCCTCATCTTTATCCTTATTTTTGTTGATAATCCGGTGGAAAATCAGGAGAACTTTCAGGGCTTCTATGAGAACGGCGATCCCGATTTTTCTAACTCCTACTGTTTAAAAGAACACCCTGGGGGTGTCTTTTAATCGCTCTACCCGGGCATAGGAAACCAAATTCGTCCAGTTACTGGGTGTAAAGCGCCCAACTCTCCAAACCTTTCTCACGGGCGGCTTACCGAACACAGCACACTGCCTCTCTCTAACCGGAGAAGCAGACTTTCTCACGTCTTCTGCCCGGCCTCACCTTTACCCTATTTTTTTTATATATCCCGGGGGAAAATCCTGCATAGGACTATCAGGGATGCTGTGAGGGCAGTGACCCCAGTATGTTAAACTCCTACTGACTAAAAACCCCCGGAGTATCCGTCTGATTGCTCAACCTGGGCCTGGGAAGCCAAATTCATGCAGACGCCCAGGGACCAAGAAGTCTTGTTGTGGCTACTTCTCTGGAAGGGGAAAGAGTATAGTCCATCCCTCCAAAACCTCTCTTCCAGGTGATGCGCCGGACACCGTGCACTGCCTCCCTTCGCACGCAATATTTATTTGTTTTTGTATAAATAAAAGTCATGATATTTGACGGGATACAAAAAGTTTTTACAAGAAACAAATTCTTAGTTATATATAAAAAGCGGCATTTTGACTGTCCGAATAAATCTAGGTCCGGCAAAATTAGGGGCGGCGTTTTCCTGGAGATCATAACAATAATCGTAACTGAAAATATACAGAAAGATATTTAAAAAGGTAGAGATTAAGCTCGATACGGTACGCATTGTTACGAAGGTCCTCGCTTTATACTCTTGATTACTGGTGGCTTGGGCCGCAGGGCTCGCTTCCGAAGGTCAACATATTTTTATATTTTAAAACGTATTTGCGCTTATATACATATTTTACAGTGTATAAATATTATATGTATAAATCTATTATATAAAAATAAGTTCGGTTTTCCTTCCTGTCGCTATAATTCCAGAACGCACTAACCGATTTCCACGGTGTTGCATTTGTTGGAAAGGTCACGGGCTCCGTGAGGTTTATGGCAAACAAAATTCAGGAAAAAAATCAACAGAAAAGCAGGGAAACGGGGAAAATCTTTTTCACATACAGCGCCATCTCTGATACGTAGCATGTACTACAAACCAATATGATTTTGCATGGTGGCGGAGCAGATCGCACATACATTGTTTGACAGCTACTCATTGTACTCTGCTCAATTAATTTCATGTGACATTTATTATACGCACGTTCTTTCAAACGCTAACTAAAAACCAAAACAAAGCCATCTGGTGGCGAAACAAAGTTCGCCGGGCTTGCTACTAAAATAAATAAATATTTATTAAAAATGTTACAACATTAACTTATAATATATTTTTTTAATATTTTTAGGAATACATGCTTTATTATGCACATTTTGTACAATTAATTCTGATCACAGTGAGCACTATTGTTATATAAACGTAGCCTGGATAAGCCTGGGTAGGAAATGTTCAATGTTCGTTACTGGCTGCAGGATACGATTAAGCTCAAGTATAAGCGTTCCGAAGAAGCTTCTAGATCCGGACGCCATTTGTTACCGTCTGTTGCGAACTCCGCGGGCTAAGGTGACGCTTTTACGACAATACTTTTTCGTTTTGCAAAATTTATTAGATCTCATTTTCCTTTTGTTACTTTCATAATTTATTGTACGGTTGTTATGAATAATTTACAAAGCAATTACAAGTTTATTTTATCTTTTCATTATTTCAAATTATTGTTTGTATGCTGTTTAGTATCGCGCCGAAGATTTCAACTTCGGCTCCAGCCATCTTCGGTTAAAAAACCTCATTCGGTAAAACTTCCAAATGGGCCAAAATTTTATCCAAATTCAATATATTCTGTGTTTGTTATTAATAATAAATAAAAAAAATTGACCAGTTGACGATATATTTAGGGACCTTTCGTGATAACATATTACAAGCGTTATGAGTACAGCGACTGTCTTGTTTATGAGCAAATCCACGACTTTTAAGTAGTGGGTTTGATCCCCATCTGAGACAAATATTAGCATGGTCAACAAGTAATTTTTGTGGTCTGGTTAATTATGTATATAGATTCGTGTTTATAAACGCACTAGTACCAAATAAATCAATTCTATTGTGTGGTAAAGTTTAAAAAAATAATAACATAATCTATAAATATATATCCAGTGGCAATATGACTTCAATATACATATCTAATAGAATTAACTATGTTCTTATTCGATATTATTTTATATAAATGCGTGTATTTACATTCATACCCGTCTTATTTTAAATGCGGATCACACTCAAGTCACTTTGCGGTAAACGTCAGAAAATCTAATTCTCGAAAGGAAATATTAATATTTGTGAGAGGAAGACACGCCAATTCTAGTGGCTTTTAACATCGTGATTTCATTTATTACGTTGTTAGATCGAATACATAATTTTAGAGTTATTTATAAAAATCTTAATAAACTAAACAATCAACGCTAAATTGAAAACTTTACAAAGGAAATGAAAGCTGTAATAACAAAAATATTAACAGGATTTATTTGCTTTCAATAATAATATATCGACATGCTATTTCCTTTTCAGTGTGAGCAGAGATACATTTATAGCTGGAGCCACTCAATGGCATAATATTAAAGAAAATATATTATTATATGTATAAATTTTATTAGACTTATACAATAAAAATTAACAGAAAAAACATAAATTAAACATATTTGTTTAATATTTCATTTTGCCTACACTTTTGATTAGTTATATTTTATTCATCTTCTCTGGAAAATATTACTGAGAAAATAAATTTACTACAGATCAGGGGAAAAAATGTAGCCCCAAAAATTATCCAGAAAGTCTGTTAATTTTTTATTTTCCAAATCACATTTAATTTTGCCCTGTTGGACATATACTTAGAGACTAACAATCGTGGTATATGTAAGCCGGCATGACGACTTAGACTACAATGTACTTCACATCAAGTTTCGTGAAGTAAGTTTGTTGCGGTAAAATAATATCAGTTCAAAGATTTTATTCTCATAAAGGTACCAAATCACATACATGAGAACGTTTTGTTTAAAAAAAACTATCTGGATCAGTAAAGTAGTCATATACAGGTATATCGAGGGGTGAAAGGCTATTTGGTTTAAGCGACATTTTTTGGTGATATGATAATCAGCGTTTTTTACCGATTCCAAATATATATATATATATATATATATATATGTAATATATATATATATATATATATATATTACTATATCACCAATAATTTATAGTAATATATATATTTAGAATCAGTAAAAAACACTGATTACTATATCACCAAAAAATATCGCTAAAACCAAATATCCTTTCACCACTCGATATCTATATAACATAAATACATATACTTCATATATATATATATATATATATAAAGAAAATAAATATAAGGAAAGAAATATAGCGTGATGATATGTTATTATTATATTTTACTTTAGAAACATGAATTCATTAGCCACGATAACAAGAAAATGCAAAATAAAACCATCTTCACTTGCTTATTGCAGTGTATTTGTAAATAAAACAAACGTAGTAGTTACTAAAAAATTAAGGCTTATAAAATGTATCATCTAAATTAACATTTTCTCGATTCTGTTAATTTGCATATTCCTTTTAAGTTTAAATGTTACACGACGGTTGATCAAAATTGTCTTAAGATACATTTTAATATTCAAAATGTAAATTCAAAGGAGTTAAAGGATGAGTTAATGGAGGCCAATATTTTATTCATACGAATTAAAGTTTATAAATTAACAATATCACAATTTCGTAACTCATTTTCTTGATATTATTTAAGAATTTGTAATTGTAAATTTTCTTATAATAAATTGTTGTTATTTAATTCTATATATGCTTAAGTACGCAAAACATTTTTAGAAGAAAATAATGACAAATATATGACAAAAAAGACAACGGGTATTTGGTAAAACACGGAACCTTTAGCTCCGGGTCTCACCATTATTAATTAGTTATATTATTTTATAACAACACAGTATGTATTAAAAAATCTGTCCGACCCGTGAAGGTGTTACTCAGTTTCGATATTGTCTTCTAATTACGTTATCTTTTTTAGTTAAAGATCAATGAAATAAGTAAAATAAATTAAAAATTAATTGAATTGGGAATCTTATAATATATGGCAACACTGGAAGCATGTATAGCTCATGAACAAACGAAAGCAAAGGATCGTACTTGTAAGTCATGATGTCATGTCTGGAAGAATCTGGATTCCCAGGCCTGGGTGGAGTAATTTGAAGGATACCCCGGGGCTTTTTAGTCAATAGGTGTCTGACATACCGGGGTCGCTGCCTTCATAGCTGCCCTGATGGTGCAGAAATGTTCCCTGGATTACCAAAAACAAAGATATCATAATGGTGACCTGCATCTGCAAATCTGTATGTCAACGTTAATTTTTGCAAGTAATCTGAGAATAGATCACATGTAAAATAATTCAATTCCGTCAATATTAATGTTTAAGAATTTTCTGATGTAATTTGGTGATGTTATTGTGATACCAATACTTTCAAGCGGACAGGGTTTTTAATAAGTACTATATGTATAATTACATGAAAAAAATCTATAACACAAATATTAATTACTAAAATTATCAGAAAGTATGTATCTAAAAAAATAAGTTCTATAACAAATTTAAAATATCTAACAATTTCAATATTCTTATCTAAATAATAAACTCGTAGCCCAGCTCGTAGCAAGTCGTAGCGTTTAGATACGACTTTCATAGGCTTCGTAGCCAGTAGCAAACGTTCAAGCTTGTTCTGCTTTCAGACTTCAGTCTTCGCGCGACGTCGCTGTTGTAAGGACGTTGATTATCATCCCGATCTCTAGCTCCGTATTACGATAGTAAACAAATAAAATGTGACAAACTTTGTTATAATGTAATTTTGTTATTGTGGACTGATAACGTTATAATATTAAAAGGTAAATATTAAAATATTTCTCATTATTCTTATTTGAAACCGTTTTAAATTTTTTAAATTAAATATTTACACACTTTTTTTTCTGCTGTTATCAGAAAACATATTTTATTTATTGATGAAAATAAAAGTGAACGACTATAGGTGTTATTAAAAAATCTGGTAACAGGTGCTCATATAGATACATAAAATTATTTTTCGCAATAGATACGCGCTTTCGAGACATATACGAGTACACGATATCCACAAATGCTCAACATTCTGAAAAGAGACACACAGTATGCGTGTTCTCATCGTTCTATACGTGAAGAGACATTTGTGTAGGCCGGCATGATCGCCGTGACTACCGAATGGTTTTTCTTGCCTGTCGATAGTCGTTGGCGTTTCTTGGATTGCACCAGGCTTACCATCAGGTATGCTGCAGTCACTGTGTTGAGTCAGTATAAAAAAAAGGTGCTGTCGTTCTTGAGCCACACTGTAGTTTCTAACTGGTACGGAATAGTCACTTTGTCAAGCAAGTAAAAAAGAATAAACAAAATGTACACTGAAGTGTTTTGTTCACTCTTTCGCAGAACCAGCCATAGTATTATCGACAAAATCCTTACAGTACACCTGATGCTAAGTGTAATCTAAAAACGAAAGCGACCATCAAAGGATGAAAATCCACTGATAGTCTCCGTCAGTCGGCCTTCAAATACCACGACTGAAGGTCTCTAGGTATAAGAATTCCTGGATATACACGAGCTAATCCTGAAACGCGACAGACCAAAACGAGTCACTATGACGGTTTATACACTTGTGTACAGTGGTCACGATCCAGTTCGGGCAATCGCCATACCACTATACGTACACCATAACCATGGGTTATATATATATATATATATATAAATTTTATAATTTATAGACGAACGCTTGACCTCAATCACACCTGGTGGAAGGTGAAGATGAGTTCGATGATGAAACGCGATCGCCTAGCAAATACCTATTCACTCTTCTCTTAAAGAATCCCAGGTCATAAGATCGCGGAAATATGGCCGCCAATATAACCAAATAATATAAATAATATTTATAACCAATTTAAATGTAATTATAAAAATATATTTACTCCGTTCGTAGTTGACGTGGATAGATAACTTCGTTCATTACGCTTCGCATCTTCCCAGTAATGTAATCTGATAATGTAAAAACGAGGAACGCGGGACGAGGTAAAAGGTCGAGGAATATTAAGAAAACACAATCAAACCATGACCTTGTACTAATTTTATGTACATTAATCATAGCATAATACTGGAGTTTGATGAAAAACCGTAGTACATACATATTTTTACCGCAAGGGTTATTCACTCCGAGTTTTATCTAGTAAAACGACTTAAAACATCAATGAATCGTCTGTTGGATACGAAATGATTCATTGGTGTTCAAAAGCGTCTATAATTTATGAAGTGTTTTTCAAACTGGTCGTTAAATTAGTAAGTAATGTATAGCTAGTTTATTCAAAGGGTTCTGAAATCGGCACTATACTTTAGCATACATTGTGGCATTAAGAAGAACACCAATTATATGCAATCCTATTGATATTAATACTAAAGCACACGCACGGCCTACTATACCTGTCCGGTTAGTTTGTGAAGACCCTTCCCGGTCAACAAAACGCGTAAATTCGAAAAAAAAAAAACGGCCTACTATAGTAGACCAGGATAGCTAATTTTGCAATAACTTTTTAGTTTAGCGCGCTAAAATGTTAATTTTTTAATCATTTCTTAATCATTTACTTAATGACTAAGGTTGTAAAACTAAGTAATATAAATACATTTTCTATTCCATTTGTTGTTTTAATCAGACAATTAGGATAAACAAGTTATTGACATTTTAAAATGGCCTACTATAGTATAGGCCACGTGAGTACTCAAGTAAAAAAAGGGGCGTGGGTACTGTAGTGTTAACAAAACGTTGCAATAAAACAAGTTACAAATTTAATGTAACTGGCGTTTTTCTAAATATTTCGGAACATGTGCCCCTTGGAATAATATGTCTTTACTTTATTATCATCCGATATCCTAATAAGCAAAATTTATCATTCTTTTTAACACAATTTTTAGTAACCAACATTAGTAATTTTATACTTATGAGCTCTCTAATTTGAATTTTCTACCTGTGTCAATGTTTTTAATATATTAATGTACAATAAATATCCATTTTTTTTTCTTAACCGAATAACTAAAGAATGTATTTATATGAAAAAATTAAAATTAAAACTCCAGTTTCAAAGCGAGTATATCCCATTAACGTTTTGTACCGCTTATTATAAAATTCAAGTTCGAGCTATTAAATTGCAAGATATACCAATTACAACTATACGGTAACTGACATCCCGGCTAGGACTAAGAAGTTCTCTAATTCTTACTTTTGCCGTATTACTGGGCTGTGTAATGGTCTTCCGGCGAGCGTGTTCCCACCATCCTATGATATGGGTACCTTGAAACGAAGCGTGAAGAGATATTTGTTTAGACTGGCATTCTCGTTGCGACTACCGATAGCTTTTTCTTTACTGTTGATAGTTCTAGTCGTTCTTTGAACTGCACCATCGTTACCAGGATAAAAAAAAAATAAACAAAGACTTCATAAATATAGATTTTATATATCAACACTCCAGAAAAATTAATGCGGAACATATACCAGTGAAGTTCAACCCACAGAAGTTTAAAAACCGTTACCTTGTTATAATTTAATATTTAATAAAAGTATAGATTTAAAATCTGTTTTTACTAGAATCAGAGTCTCAAAATCCAAATTGACTAAATTTTTAAATCAAGATATTTATTAAATGCCCAACTATAACAAGGTAACGTATTTTATACTTTTAAAGGATGCACGCTACTGATTCCTACCAAATAAGGTATTCCTCAATAAGCATCTTATCTATATTCAATGGCTGTTAGAATATTCCTACATCAGCAAAATTGCTACCTTAACCGCCTATATTTTAAATCGGATCCGGTAATAGCCTCTGAATATCGCAGGTGTGAACACTTGAATATCTACTTACTGTTGTATTATGCAGAATTATCGAATGCTTTGCTCACTTCTTTGTATTTTGGGGGTTTCGCTGCGAAGTCGCCCCTACAAGAACATTAATAATGGATACGAAAATATAGCTTATTTACAATACTAATGATTAAGGGCGGCTTGTACTAACAAATTAAGTCTAGTTTAAGCCTGTATAAAATACTAATCTGTGAAGCGGTTTCATTCAATCTTAATGATGATTTCAGTTTAAGAGTTGTTACAACTGGATTTTGATTCTGTGCAAGACAATAAGTACAGTTTAGCGCTAAATAGGATTTTATATAAGTCTAAACTAGATTTAATTTGCTAGCGCCCTTAATTTTATTGTTGATTGAGATAAATTACATCAGCAGCTGTCAATATTATTAAAACTTTGACATTTTCCTATTGTTATACAAGCTAAAACGGGAATGTCTGATAACGCCAGAGTTGAAACACACTGAAACACTCTCACTGTGAGAATGCCTTGGAACTCGTTTACCCAGGAGCGTATAAAAACAAGTCTTATCTTCTGAATTGCAACCCTTGTGCACATATTTTTGTCAGCTATCACAAACAAACTCGGCCCACTGCGTTATTTCGATGCCCAAAGAAGTCATAACATGCTTTTAAACGCGACAAAGATCCTTCAATGCTCCTCTTGGCATATACAACAGCTCCGAACAAAACACGGTGTGGATGTCAGAATATATCCATGTAGTACACATGCCCCAGCCACTAGCCAACGAAGCCAAAATCTTTGACTACAAGTCAATTTATATGCTATGTAAATAGTCAAAACGCTAAAACATTTTTTTTTACACTGGCTCGACATAGTGACTACAGAGTACCTGATGGTAAGTACAATGTAGTCCAAAAACGAAAGCGACTATCAAAGGATAAATATCCATTGATAGTCTACATCGTCATGTCGGCCCACATATACCACGACTGAAGGTCTCTAGGTATATGAGCTACTGGATATACACAAGCTGATCCCGAAACGGGACAAGCCGAAACTGGTCACTATGACGGTCTTTACACCCATGTACTGTGGTCGCGATCCAGACGGGCACCGACGCCCTACCACCTCGCTGCTGCTCGTTTAGTACCACCCTAGAGTCACGTGTAGGGAAACTAGGGTAAAGCTTACGGACGCGAGCAGCTTCGACTCCCAAAAACACCTTAAACAATAAAACCTTTTGCTAGTGATTGTTTCGTAATGTCACCTGTAGAGTTGAAAGTAAACATTAATGTAATTGTGTTTATTCACGCTTTGTCTGTATGTTACATAAGTGTTTATACCGCGAATCGACAAACGTAGCGTGGGGCACCCTCCAGCAAAGTAGAGCGGCGACTTGATAAACGGGGACGTTCAAGATTGGATATCAAGAGCCGAAGACCAGGCTCGGTGGCGCTTATTAGAAGAGAAGAAGAGGCTTATATCTAGCAGTAGGCTGATTGTGATAATTTAAAAATAAGTATATAATAGCGGACTCTAAGACATAACTTTCGATTTTGTCAATGATTGATCGCAAATTTATTTACATATGAGCAAAAACCATTAAAAATACTATAGTATATAATAGTATATATAGTATATTATTATATCTTATTATTTTAAAACTAAAACTCAATTCCTATCTAGTTACTATTTTTTAAAATAATAGATACGGTTATTTAAAAATTACATACATTTTGCGTACTTAAGTCATTGTGGATATTTCACGCTCTGTTCCACTTATACCAAATGTGTGGTATATTGCTTCTTACATTTGGTAATGTGTCTTTATAAAACACTAATTTTTGCATTATTTATCCACATGCCGTTTAAAATAATATCAATAGCACGACGATAGGATACGCTACTGGTCACGTTGGAAACAATACATAATTGCAAAATAGACAGCCACAAGTGTATCCCTGCTTACTTCTAGAAGAATATATTGATGTATTGTTATTATTGCCTTTTTTTTTCAGATGAAAGCGTGGACAGCCCACGAGCAAGATACGACATTGTCCTGTTGCCGAACATTACATGTAAAACACGCAGCTTATGTTAGTGCTTTATACACTTTGGTAAGAACAATACCAGCCTCTTGATAAATCATTTAGAATATACTACGTATAATATTATTAACTAAGGACCTCCAAATAAATTAATCGTTTTTATAACTATATATTTGAGCCGTTCATTTTGAAAGTGACTTATGTCCACTTATCTTTAATTTGAAATATTGCTTTGCGTTTTTTATATTATTTTGAAACAGTACGTGATATAAAATTTTCAAATGTACTAAGTATATTTTTTGACAGTTCAGCATACATTATAAATGTCACAAGTGCCAACTTGATAAAAGATGAAAATGAACTTAAGCCACTTTCAAAATGAACGGTTCATTTATCAAATATAACGTTATACAACGATCGTTTTAAGGCCCGCCAACCTGTGCCAGTTTCCTATAACTACGTGGGTGGTGTTCTGACATGCCCATTATGCCACAGGACATTCCGCGCTAAGGTAGGCTACGCCAGTCATCAGCGAGCTCACCTTCGCCGATTGAAGCTGCATCCAGCGCCACCTTGATGTGATTTGTTAATGTCGCCAAGGCCGAAATCGGCCAGGATTTCTTCATAGTTCAATTTTATTTGGCAAAAGTAATATAACTATTCTAACGAAGATTAATTGAAACGGGTTCTTCTGTTTCGATTATTTATTGGCAAACACAGTCCGAGCGTACACGTAATAAAATCGAGATAAAACAAACAAAGGAAAGGACGCGCGCAACACGAACGGCGGACGGGCTACGATGCTTGCGCGGCGATCTGTGGCGCGGGCCACCGAGAGGTGAGGGGAAAGGGGTATATACCGTAATGCGCGAACGATCTAAGTATACCCCCCCGCGTTACATTATTTAAAATCTTTAATGTAAAATATTACCCATATCAGTTGTAAGGCTTACTAGCAGAATATAATAGTGCCTCCCTTTTCATCATAATTAGGTGTCGTAAAAGCCGTCACAAAGATATACAGTATCCCGAATTGCATGCAGATTTATAGCATCTAAGCTGCTGGACATTCTTTGCACATAGTGTAACCCGCCAACAAGTATCGTGGGTTAAATATACAAACTTCTTCCCATGTATTCCACAAATACAGAGAAAATGGCATGGGATGCTTTTGCCCTGCAGTAGGACAATGCGTGCCAATAATTATAATTACCTATATAAGAATAAATACAATTTATTCAGCAAACGACTTTCAACAAAGGAGTTTCAGGAACTTAGTCAATAATTATTTTACACGTTGTATAAATTTTATTTTAAACCATGTGCTGCTCCCAAAGAGGTAGCCTCAACAAGGCTTCTTGTTCCCTGGGCGTCTGGATGAATTAGGCTTCCCAGGCCCGGGTGGATCAATCAGATGGACACCCCGGGGGCTTAAACCACATGCTGCTAATTTACAAAAAAAAAAACGTGCCATAATTATAAAGTTAACTAAAATACTAAAATGGTATAATCTGTAACAGTACAAAAAAATTGACATTAATATAAGCCCAGGTATAATAAGATATATCATAATATAATACAGAATCCCGGTTATTACATAAGTTTAATCTTATTAGTACAATATATTATATTTTCACTGAGTTTTTTTACATTACAATAATAAAGCTTCTAATCCGTTGTATGACTTTAGCATTTATACCTTTTTCTTTACATGGCTATTGTTACATAATGGAATAGCGACCGGTATCCGAGTGCGACAAAGTGAATTTTCGTAGATTTAAATCGCGGCATATACGTCTGGATTTTTTCAGTTTACGTACGGATTAGATACCTCACGCTTACCGGTAAAGGAAGACATCGTGAAGAGACCCGAATATATATCATGTGTACTTTGAGAATGGCGATCAGTTGCGCCACTGGTCTCATTGGGCACAATATACAAGCGCAAAGTAGATAAAGTCACTAATATATCTCTGCTCACCCCGAGAGGGATATTGGGGAACGATTATGACCGGTGGTCATGGGTGAGTAGAAAGACACGGATTTTGGCGTTTTAGTGTTTATTGCACTTTTTGACACACAGAACTGCGATGCACACGCAAGCACTCTAGCCTCGGGTCTCGGTGGTCGACTGACTTAGCAAGCATCACTTGCGCGCGCGCACCCTCTTACCCCGTGCGTCCCGTAACAGCCTAACGACCCTTACGGCGTTTAACACAAGCACGTATCGGGTGGCGTCTACATGCTATACGATATACTATTAATAACCTTTTATGCTAACTCAGAGAAATACATCTTCGTTACCTTGGCATAAAATATAACTTCGATAACAATGTAATCAAACTTCGATTATATAAAAGTTACATAGCTGCTTACTCGTGAAAATCTAAAAGAAATGATATGACAGATATCGAACATTTTTGGTATCGAAAAACACTTAAAACTTATCTAATTTCGAATGATAATAAATATATTTGCCAGTCAGCTCTAAAACACATTAAATAGGTCAGTCATAAAGAGCTTTCAACGCTTTTTCCGTCGCGTCTCAGGTGTTTGTGACACGGATAAAAGATTATTTGCAGTGTTAACCTAAATAATACAAAATATTTAACCCAAATCGCACACAAAAGACACTCTTATAATTGTTTACTTTAAAAAGTGGATATTATACAAACTTAACTTAGAGTGGCAAAACTAAACTGATCTTGGATTTAGCAGGCTACATTCTGTGATGCGATTTTAGACTACATTTATAGTAATTTCATAAACCTATGAGAAATTAAAATTTCAAGTGGGCAAAGCGGGCGACGCCTACTGGCCTATATTATAAATATTCTCTTCTGATTTTATCTAAAAACTTTCAATGAAACACATAATTAATTATGAAGTTAGAATTCTTGAATAGGAAATATTTATACTATTTCGTATGCATTTCACTACAAAATCACCAGGAATCTTTTTTCATACCACTTCTGGGGTAGATATTCCCTAAAATTGTATAATAAAAAATATATATGCGTCGTCACGCTGTATTCATTTCGAAGTGAGCAGAGATTATATTAAATGCTGTATTTACTTTGCCTTTACATTTTGCTCGCCCAACAAGTACATCGATATTTGTTGGATAAATGCACTCTATCTTCGGCCTCATCGTCACTTTCCATCGGGTGAGATTGAAGCCTGCCTGTAATAAAAAAAGCTACTTAGACTTTCCTCAGACAATATGTTTGCCTACAACAAAAAAACTAAACATAATAGGAACTTTATTAAAGATTGAATATACAGTAGTAGATACAACCGCTAATGTATCTCACTCACTCATTTCCTTCAGTCACTTTAAGCTCACTTCTAAACGGATATAGCGTGATGATATGTTATTATTAACTTAATTATAGTCTAAGTAATCACAAAACATTTTGATACTAATTAAACGATATAATTTGGAATAATTGAGCAAAATCTAAACAAAGACAAAGTGGCGTCTAGAAATCTCAACCTTATCCATTGATGACCCATATAAAGATTAATAAAAGCGAGTATAAATAGAAAGAACACGCTATCATCTTCTAAGCAGAAGGGTTTCCAAGTAATGATAATCCAATCCCTGATAAAGGCTACGTTCATGAATTTAAATTCGACTACACTAGCTGAATCATTATGTGTATTCCCAGCTTCTGCATACATATGAGCATGAATAATTATTCGAAGCCTGTTGCTTGTAGGGCCGCATTATACTGGGTAAAAGAGCATTCCTAATAAGTATATTAAGATACCTAAACTCTCAATAGTTTTATTAAAATTAATTTATAATTGAGAATTACGTGATTTAAATACATTCGAGATTATTATGCGTAGATGTTGCTCTCAATAAAATCTGTATAATGATTGACGATTTCGAAATGTAGTCGTAATATTAGTTTTATTGCTCTGTAATCATGCTTAAATTCCTTCAAAACATTAAGGAATCATAAATATGTATGCAATTGAGGATTCCGTAGCGTTTAAAACGTAGATGAGCGTAGATGTCAAATTTATGAAAAACGCAAAATTAAATCGTTAACAGGAGTACTCAAAACCAGTGGGGCGCATCCCATAAAAGCATAAAAAGCATTACCTTGTTATAATTGAACATTTAATAAATACGAGTATATTGACTTAAAATGTCGTTGTTACTAGATTTAGAGTTTGTGAATTCAAATTTGTCTAAATTTTAGATCAATATAAAAATTTTAAGTATAACAAAGTAATGCTTTTTTATAATTCTGTTGATTGCATACCACTGCTTAGAATGTCGATGGCAACAACGAGCGAACTTGTGAGATTAAATGAAAGGCTCTGAAAACACTCGAAAACTGTAATCACTTAAAATATACTTCTTAATCTCAGGGGTGGGTATATATATATATATATATATATATATATATATATATTTTAATTTCATTGTGATTCTTTCCTATTACTTGTACTATTTTACTTTTTTGTTCAACTACCAGCCCTACAGATAATATAGTTCCTACATGTATATAATGTAGTATGGGTAACAAGACCGATGCGTCACTAAACAAAGCATTCACATAAGCTTCGATAATAGAAACGCCAACGTAGAAACCACAGCGAAGGTCAGCGATAAAGCCTATATAACTCATGAGATTTTGGCGGCTTGGATCACGTCATTAATTAGATTAGCAGAAGCCGAAGATGAGACAAATCGTTTAAGGCGAGATTAAGTGGAACATTTTGGGATACGGGTAATAATTTTGTGAATTGTCATCCACGATGTAACCAAAGCGAACTAAATAACACAGTTCCCAAGCGTAGAAATCGCCATAGTGACTCGCTCCTGCTTATCGCGTATTGGGGATCAGCTTGTGTCAGTTCAGTAACTCATATACCTTAGAGATCTTCAGTAGTAGTAAACGTGGGGCCGACATGACAAACGGACTCTTCTAATAGATTTCGGTCTATTGATAATCGCTGTCGTTTTTTAACTACACTGTACTTACCATCACGTGAACTGTTATCACTTTGTCGAGCTACTGTAATAAAAGGCTAAGTAGTAGTAGTAGATGGTATTATGGAAAAATCGTTCTATATCGTCATCATATCAGCTGTACGACGTTCACTGATGTATAGGTCTTTCCTAATATTTTCTAGTAGAACCAGTCGGAAACAGCTTGCGTCCAGTGTTGTCCTGAGATCTGGATGAGGTCATTTGTTTACCTTGTAAGAGGAGTTTCTACACTGCGTTTCCCAGTACGTGGTCTCCAGTATCTTCCGATACCTTTAATGTCCCATCGGTCATACATTCTGCGAGCTAGTTGCCTTACCCACAGCCACTTTAATATATAGTTTATTACTTCTTATTTAGTTCTGTTCCATACTGGAATTAGATTTATTTGAAGGGATAGTATTAATCTAATTTATCAACTAATCAACTTTTTTCCTTTCATCCTAATGAAAATTGCAGAAAACATTGTTCAGAGACGTATTCGGTAGTTAGGCCAAATTAAAAGAATCGTTTGCGTAACCTTGATTTTCTCATGAAATGAAAAATGGTGACTTCGCTAAAAGAACTTAAAAGTTAATGGTAACGCTTTCGCTGGCTGGCTGAACGTAGAGAGCGCTTCGCCTTCTACGTCCACCGAGTAAATCTGGTTTAGTTGTGAAGGCCTGCCACGGCCAATCAGCAAAGTCCTGTCGAAAGAACGTATCGCTTAGTAATGTTGTCATACATTTATAGAGAAGATATTTTTACCAGTGCGTAAATAAATGAATAAGATTTTCTTTTTTTGTTGATACTTGAACTTTCTGATTTTATTATAGTGACAATCGAGGGCCACGTTTCTGCTGATAATTACCGCGATCATACTGCCTTACAGATATATCTCTTTACGCTTAATTCGTAGAACCCGATAGCATAGGACGATAAAATTGAATGAGAGTTGTTAACTACAACATCGTTAACTCGACATTCAAATCACCATGCTAGGGTCGCTGAACTTTGAATATATTTCCTTATTTTTTATGAGGTTACTTTCAACTTATATAAAATACGCCATACCGTAGTTCATAGACAGGTAGCGGCTCTTTATGACCAATAAAATGTATTCTTGTAATATTAGGCACTAACTTTACCACAGACTGTATATCAAGATAGACTTAGCATTTACAGTTGGAACTGGATTATTTTAAGGTGTAATAAATAGTTCTAAACAAATTTAATTGCGTTCTTTTAAGTAGTTCTCGAATAAATTAAAATAAATTATAACAAAGCCGGCGCTTAAAGCCCCATTAACACGTAAGTGCGTGTTAAATTTAGATTTTTAATCGTAATCTAATTGTGTTTTACTCTTTGTACTAAAAATAAAAGGGCTTTTAAAATGTATTTAAAGTAACAGGTTAAGTATTTTATTGCTTGTTGTGTTACAGTTTAAATGACCATGTTTAATTTGAAGTTATAGTGATTTTAATATAGAGTAGGTATATATGTTATATATTCATTGATAATTACTTTACATTATATTATATATGCTTTATATTAAATTATACATTATAGAAAGTTTAGAATAACCACTAATTACATGACCCGGTTTAACCTTGTACGGGAGCTTTTTCTCTACGATTTTTAATTTTAAAACTTATACATTCTGTGCACAAATTATACGTAGAAAATTTTATAACTTACGATTAAAACTACATTCAATTCTATAACTTACAAAATATAGGCAAACACACGAAAATGGCGAAATATACGACGCACTCCAAATCAACTCTATAACGTGATATTGCTTATTAATATAAATATTTTATTTCCTTTAACTATTATTAAATATCATTTCGTTAACCAAACATTTGTGACGTTATAACTCATGGAACATTTAAGTTCCAGCTAATTGCCTCTAAAGAGTAAATGAAAACACATAACGCGAGCTGAAAGCACAATTCGCGGCAAATTATCGTACCATTTATCACGTTATGAACCAAATTACCATAAATTATTATTGAATGTTGATTGTCTGCGGTTTTCACGCACTAAATACGTCGTTGCGATGTTTATCGTGCCAAAATTTGATGAATAATATGAATGGTTAAAATGATTAATTGTATAAACGTGGTGTTAATAACTTTCGTATAGTATATTCAAATTTTATTAATTACTTTACGTTACATCAATTATTTAATAGCTGCAATGTTCACAAAAAATGTTTTACTATTTTGATTCGTTTATAAAATGTAATTTTCTTTTTTTTTACACTGACACGGCACAGTGACCACACCAAACCTGATGGTAATCATGGTGCAGTCCAAAAAAACGCCAACGACTATCGAAAGGTAAGGAAAAACCCATCGGTAGTCGCAGCGATCATACCGGCCTGCATGAATATCTTCACGCTACGTTTAAAGGATCCCATATCCTATATATACAGTTTGACATAATCTTTGAGTTAATTTTGTTTTGTATAGTTGAAATTACTTCGGAAACCCTAGTAATTGTAAGCATTTTGAGTGATGCGATTTCGAGATGTTTTCACAATCGAATTGAAAAGAAAAATGTTTGTCGCTCTAGAGGCGAAACAATCGAGGTATATTACGACTGGTCAATTCAACGTATAAATTACTGAATTTAGTACTTCATAATTTTTCCGTCTGAACGTAAGTGTAAATACTTTTTATTATAATTTCGGAAATTATGTCAACATAAGCAGTAATATTATTAAATTCATCCAAAGATGTAATTATTCTCTAACTCGCTGTTTTTTGCACGTCGACAAAATAAATGGGTGTCAGCTGAAAATCAGCGCTGGGTAGCTCAGCTGGTCACTAAGCATTAGCTGAGCTATCTTCCCATTGGTGCTTCAAATCACAGGGTACTTGCTTTTGTTGTTTTCTATCTTCATTAAGTGATCCTTTTTTTTTGGTAACCCAGATGTAATCCCTAACGGACCGTCAGGGGAGTGATGAGGGCCATCCACTCGGTATGCCGGACTTCCAGCAGCTAAAACCTCTAGAATGATCCTTCAGTCACGTTTGCGCCAGCCCCCGGGGACACCAAGGACTTCCAAAGGAATTAGCGCGTCATTAATTTATTCTATGTTATATGCTATGATATGTGTCAAATAAATGCTTTTTTTCTTTCTAATTATATTCAAAACTACACCTACTACTACGACCTATAACAATATCGTAATATTATATGATCCTCGATTGTTATCGACTCAAGTAAGTATGATTCGTGACCTGAGTTGCGACTGTGCATCGATATTTACGATTGTTTGTTGGATGCTGATGAACTCCTTACGGCCAAGTAGAACTCAAGATAACAAAAGCGAGTAATCGAGATGTTAGTTAGCATCGATATTAACTTTTCGCTTTTGTGTACCTTTATTTTTTTGCAACAGCGTTTAAGCGCTTACCAACATACGTAGTATGCAAACTCTACTTCAAATCCCTCTTTACACACCGTTTTAATTAATTTTAAAACATTTACTGGTTAAAACTGTTAGTTACGAAAAAAATAAATAAAACCGGCTAGCCGCACGGAGGGAAGTCGTGCCACGGGTTGACAAGTTAAAATTAATATTGCACGAAATTTGTATCGATGATTCAATTGACCTACATTTTGTTTGTTTCAGAATATATCAATACTAGTTGTATTGCTGTACAGTTGGAGGATCGGCGTTAATGCTAAAAGGTATAAAGAACTTGACGACGTTTATTATGGTGAGTTTCTATTAAAGGAGTTATCATAATACGCTTGTGTGGTCAGCCAAGAAATTATTCTCCATCCCAAGGTTGCTTATTTGGACATAACTTAATGGCAGTATCTATTTTTGCTGACAATACCGACTTGATAAGGCCAATCGCCGACTTTCTCATGTCGGAAGAGAAATGCCATCACTACATATCATACTTATTATCATTTTTCCTTTTATTTAACTTATAGCAAATACAATGAAATCTTTAATGAAATTACATTACCTCACGCATACATAACATATTTTTGCATTATTCCCTGTTCTGAAGTGACACTTTGATCATATAGAATATACGGCCGTTGAATGAAAACAAAAAGCTTTTTTTTCTATAAGATATATGTTGATAACCAGGACAGAACTTCTCAACTTCACCAGGCTTGGTGGGCGAGCACGGAAAGTGCTCAGACAGCCATTATATTGGTTGGGCGGTAACGCAAGGACACCCCTGCGGGTACGGACCTCGACTTGGGCCGCCAGCCATAATAAGAAACCTAACGGTGATCTATCAGCGTTTCTGAAGTGACTAACTTCAGAAGAAACGCTGAAAGAAACTCAAGGCTGCGTCAGAGTGGAAAAACTATCTCACGAGAGCGGGTAAAGCGTAATTCGGATTAAGACTTTTAATGTATGTCTCATTGGAGGAATATGGATACCCCGGCCCGGCTCGCAGCAATTTCACGGATATCCAGGCAGTTTTTAATCAGTAGGTGTTTGACACACTGGAGAACCACCCTTACGGTGTCCTTGATTGTCGCATGCGTGCATCCTGGTAAGTAGGATTTTAACCCGGGCTACCAAAAAAAATTGTTACATAAGTGTACTAATTCACAGAAGTGTGTATAAATAAATGTTATAGTGGTAGATTATAGAGGTCGATTCTGCTTGCATCTACAGATGACAGTACTTTATATATAACTTTATGTGGTGCCTAACGAACTGTAAGGTTTTGGTGCAACTATACACAATTGAGCCGTGATTATAGTACTAGGAATATACGTCTAGTTTTTACTTTTCCTGTCCATAGGTAATAGTAACTACATAAAATCTGATGGGCTTTTAGATTGTTTGTTACATTTTAACGCAGAAAAGTATCTTTTTTTTTAATATTGCGCTCATTTCTGTGTATTTTAAACATGGTTTTGATATTGTATAAATAAAAAATATAATTATTAACTTTCTAATATTTCTTCATGAATATATTCCCAGGTTTCATATTTACTCTCGGAATTATATCTTACTCAAAAAATTTATAGATTATTATTTTTCAAATAACAAAACTACTATAAAATATTACACAATAATTTGTACTATAATATAATGAGTAAGAAAATTATTTCCACAAAAAATATTTAAATTAATGTGTTTTTAAAAATTTAGCATTATAATAACATTCAAATAAAATAGCTGTGTTCTAAAGCAAAGTCATATTTACCATCTGTCTAGAATGTTTTTATAAGCTAGAATGTAAATTCAAGAGCGTTGTAACATGGACATTTTTCTTAACTGCTCAATTATCGGTCTGGAAAAATAAATGATTGATGCTTCACAATAAATTCTGTTTGTTTTTACAGTGAAATATAAGTTAAAGACTCACATAAATACTCTCACAATGAATAACATTATCTTTAGTAATTCATTACACACGTTTAATCTTGTAACAAAAGGATCTTTATTAAATGAATTTAGAGGTTTTTAGTCCTATAATTCAAAGCCTAGATTAGCATTATTTCTTATGAAAAGCCATATGTCGACTATATTGCTATACATTTAAGATCTTAGCTTTTTATTTGTGAATGCTAATTACGCGGGCCGGGATAAGTTATGCACTTATGCCGTTGCACAAAGGCACCCTTGAAGGCGGGATAATTTTACAATAAAGATTCAAATAATTGAGACGATTTATGTATCAAAGTGATTACCAGTTGGCAGTTGTAATCAGGCACTTCAATAATCACTCACTGTTTATATATTCGTATATGTATAATGCAAAGTACGGTGTAAGTGAGTATTTGTGATATATGTATGTTAACGAATTAGAAATTATTATAAGCGATTTGACGCGAAAAAGATGCGATGCGACGTTTAAGTTTTAAAGCAAGATTAGTAACGTCAAAAATGTTGTGCTTCAGATGGCGCTTGTGTTTGGATGCGTTTACACTGTTATTGTTTTGACGTTCTAGAGTTGCGACTCTTGGCACGACTACTAAGCATTATATTCGTGATACAAACTCAAAAATATCTTCGTAGAAAAAATATCTTGCAGTAATAGAGATAATTTTAAACCTAAATACGAGATCACTTTCCTGGACCTATAATTTTTTTTAAGTTATCTATATTTTCGAGAACTGTAGTAATATAACATTTTAAAATTTTGCATTTTGTACTAAAACTTCTAAATACTTCACTGGGTCTTATGCAGTTCTTATCCAAGACTAGTTCGAAAAACGATTGAGATTTGATATAAATTTCCAGGACACCACAGTATTTCCAGAGCACAGTAAAAGTCGACCGTACTTGAAAGCATATATGGTATTAATAGAGAGAGAGAGTACATACAAACGATGTCGACATAATAATTTGAAACTGCCCTACATATATTACAAGATTTAGAAGCATAAAACTTTTAATACTTATCATCGGCGTGGAATACGTTTTTTTTTAAATTTTTTTTGCTTTTTTTGTTTTTATTTCTGTTTTAAATTTTAATAAGTTTAATTAGATTAGTTTATTTCTTTTTGTGTTACTCGTATTTTTATTTTTCTTTTCTTCTATGCATGTAGTCTACACTTTTAAATATAGTCGCATTTATAATGTATCTTATTCATGTCTTATATAGTTTTATGTGTTAATATAGACTGTGTAAGTGTACTTATAAATAAATAAATACAGTTATTAGAAAACTAGGACCCGATTTAGTTTCGCCCTATATAAATGCTGATACTGCGAGTGTTGCGACTCCTGAGTATTCAAATTATCAAGAATAAACAACGGGTCGATGAAGTTTTTTTATTCTGAACACACCATGCTTAATGGCAAGTATAGTCCTGTCCAAAAAACGACAATAACTATAAACAGTTAAGAAAAACCATCGGTATTCACAGCTATCATGCCGGCCTGCACCAATATCTCTTTATTGGACATCTGCTCAACGGTAGGAACACGCTTGCCGGAAGACCATTCCACAGCCCAACGACACGGCAAAAGTAAGAGTTAGAGAGTGTTCAAGATCAAATTGTCATTCACAAAAAGTTATGTCAATTTACTAATAGATGTCGCCACAAACGGTTTGTATCGCGCTGACAATATTATCGTTCGAATGCTTAGGTCAATTGATTTTGCTTTTATAATATAAGCACCTCTGGACAGGTGATTGTTTTATTTATTACCCGCATCCGCAAAAAGTGAAAAGTGCAAGCAAAAGTGATTAGTGCAAAGGTGAGCTATCGAAGGTTAGGAGTTCAACAGAGAGCTTCTTAGTCCTGGCTAGTATGTGAGTTACCATGTAGTAATTGTGACTTTGTAATCCCGCGCGAATGGGTCTATTTAGAAAGGGAGAGGGTGGAGCAAAGGATTTACTCGTCCACGACGCGAACTCCGTGATACTTTAGTATGCTTGAGACCATGGCCTGTGTTGCCAAGACGAAATGTCGACACTTATTAAAAGTAAATAAATTCGCGCGTAAGACCTGTTACAGTATTTATAATTTAGTGATATATTTAGGCCGGCATAACAAGGGCGACCTTTGTGATGGTCGCTGACGTTTTTAGACTGGACTATACTTGCCAGCAAGTGTAGTATATATATTTTTTTCAAAGCAGTATAATAAAACTTGCCGTTGTATTTTATTATTTTTTAAGCTAGTAGAGTATAATCCAAAAAAAAAGTTTACATACAAGAATCTTCGCTTCTTCCAGTTTATTCACTCTTTCCCTTTATTTTTCAAGCGAATGAACCGGAAAATTTACAAAGTAGGTAGTTGTAGGTGTTTATTTCTAAACTATATTAAACGGCGCTATATATATAAAACAATGAAGCACTATTTGTGATTATTTGCTTTTTTTTTAAATTTTGTTTCATTATAATGCTTAAAGTATTTTATGATATACATATAAGAACTCCATATTAAAAATGTAATACTTCGCTTAGACATACGAGTAATTCATTTCACGATAAAAGAAATTATTGCTTAATACTTTTAGTGGCATTGCTATCAACAAATAATTAATTAAAATGCATTTTCACAACTTCTGAGATGTTATATTATTGGGATATCTTTGATATATAAATATAACCAACAATTTTGTTGTTCTATCTCATTAAGACGGGTGAACCATATAATCTCTAACCATGACAAAAGACCACTATATTACTTACTGTTCCAATACGTAACAAAAAAATTTAGTACATATAAACCACATCTTATTTATTCGTTTGTAATACAAAAATTGTAGATTAATATTCAACGGTATAATTTACGTTATAATACGAATCCATATTTTATAAAAGTCTGTTAATGAATATTCAAATCAACGAAAAGCTTTTATAAAATTTTCAGGAATTCCTGTGAAAATTTGGATCCTTATAATGATCCCAAAAAGGACAATATCGGTATCATAAAAACCGGTCCTTAATAACGGAGGCGGCAATTCGAAATGATGAATTCAATATGTTGGCTCTAACATTTCTTTGCAAAACTCATCAGACAGCCTATTTGGATTATCTCAAATTACGTTCCGGTAATTCGCTTTATAAGGGTGAAAGTAATTTAAATCCATTTGAATTCTAATGGGGTTGCGCGTTAATATCTTTATTTAATAATGAAATTTAATAGATTATCTGAGATTAACGGATTATACACTAAATTGTTGTGAATATAGCGTCAGTTTAAATCCTCTCTTTTACCGATGAGGTTTATTATAGGCTATGCTACTTCTTCTCTAATCTATTCCTAACCTCCCATTTTAATTAAGTTACTTCTAATAATTGTGAGGGGATAATATAGAGTGAATCGTATGACAAATGAAAATATTTATTTCTGAAAAGTTAATTAATATTTATAGATTAGTGTTACTCAGTTTTTATTAATTCATGAGAGCAGAAGTTTAAAACAATTTCTAAATTAACTGAAAATAGAATATTCTTCTTACCAACGTTTCACAATTTTTGTCAAAATAAACTTCCTTCTATGGCTGATATATACCCAGAAGATATATGGCTTATACTTGTTGGTATTCTGTTTCCTTGCCTTATTCTTACATATACACTACTATATTAACAGGCCGTATTCATATTTTAGCGAAACATAATCGTTTATCTTGCGCAACCTTTAAAGGAATTATTTATCAACGAAATTATTCTTGAAGCCTTAATTCACATACATATGCCCTGTTGTATTTTTAGAAGTTTTAGAATTATGTGCTCTACGAACTGTACAATTATGTCATAACTACAATAGTAGAAAGTGTACAGAGTAGTAAATCCGGCTTACGTTAGAACAGACAGTGGACAAAGTCAGGGCAGTGCAAATCATTCAGCAATTATTTCTATTACACGCTTATATATCAATTTATTATAATTATAGAAGCGTGACATAAGATGTGACTTCAAATATCTCCCAAACATATCTCTTTACGGTCTTCTTTACTATTTTTAATTTTGTAGTGTGCACTCTGCCGATCCACTCTCGCGGACGCCGTAATGTTTATACTGATCGCTTACGCATCGTCCGCGGTGGACGATAGGAGGGAGATTTATATTTTATTTCTTTTTTAAATGGTAGACTGGAAATTTGTTGTAAATTTAATTCTCAAAACCTTTAGTTGTTATTATTTTCATTCAACAATCGATATTTTTAAGTGAAAACCAAACAATGTAGCGTATAATCTATATTCATAATAATTTGTCTCATATTTTAATAATTATAGGGAATAATCGACCTAAGAAAAAGTAGTAGAAGATAATATTTGCTTTATTTTTTTTTACTATTTTTTTTGTATAACTCAAATTCAAATGACAGTTAACTCATGGTGACATTTGGTCATTATTCAAATTTAATTTCTTCATTTTTATTATCAAATTCATTCGTTATCAAATCATTATTCAAATTTAGAAAAAATTAAGAAAATAATATAATTTAGTGAAACACTTGTGGTTTCTTTATAAATCCTGTAATTTACTCAATGATATCTGATTTTTGGACTATTTTTCACTATGTGGCAATACTGTCAATTTTATATATCATAGGACTGTTTCCTTATAGATTATTTTTTTTAAAGTTATAATAGATTTGAAAATTATCATACCACAAATATTAAAAAACATAAATAATACAATATTTAAAGTAAGTAATTTTATAAATAATAATATTTGACATTGATAACTAAGCAGATAAATAAATATTTTGTTTCATTAATCTTGTCCATCGGTGACAACCCTTGTAAATTCAACAGTCGTTTGGCAGCTTTATACTAAGCCAACCTTCTGGGCCGACTGACATGGACGTAAATATTGATTATGTGATAAGCTTATTAGTTGGTTCTAGTACGACTCAAAATTTACATCAATTAGTCAATAGTCAACACGATAATTTTGACAATTTTCCTTTTTTGCGTAGAAAGTCGCTTTTGATGCTGTTCATAAGTAAGGTACTGTTATATTTGGAAATATAAGTAAACATCGGAGTAGAATCAGTGAAACATGTTACGTAATACGCACGTAACATTTTGCAAGATTATTCCGAGCTATTGCCTGATTTGTGGTTGTCACCTGAGATGACATGCGTCACCTTTGTTGCCACAATTGTATTTTGCTTTATGGTTAAATTTTATTTCTGTCATTCTGTTTTATTACAAAATCATATTTTTTATATACATATATAGATCGATTCGATACATTTGAGTCTAGATAAGCGAATGTGAACTATACTGACTTCATGTTATGTATCATGGGTGTCAGCTGAAAATCAGCGATGGGTGGCTCGGCTGGTCACTTAGCATTTGCTGAGCTGACTTCCCTTTGGTGCATCATCACATCACAGGGTATTTGATTTTATTGTTTTCTGTTTTTATTAACCTATTCTGATGTGTTGTGTGGTGTGCCAAATAAATATTTTTATTATTATTTATATCTTTTTACATTGCCCTATTTATAAGATACGAAGTTATGATGAAAAATGTTTTTATATTATCTTAAATATGAATGGTTTTGTTTCTTATGAGATTTTATAAACACTAGTGCTTATTTTTATGTATTTTATACATACCTGTATAATATATATAATACTTCAAAAACAACATTATAAAAAATCTAAATGTAATAAGAGAAAAACGCCCAATTAAAATTCAACACACTGAATGTAATATATATATATATATATATATTACATTATTATATATATATATTTTACATTATATATATATATATATATATATATATATAATAAACTTTAATTAATATTTACTGAATATAAAGATCCATACAAAAAATAATTCATCCTGTCAAAGTATTCACGTATATTAACTCAAAGAATATACATCAAAACAGCAAAAATGATATTTATAAACGACTTGCAAATGTTTCTGGTACAAACATCATGCAGAAAAGAAATTCTTAATAACATCCCGTACATTTGTGCTCCGTCATCCAAGGCATAGTAAGGGCGTATACCCACTGCATCCGAACCGAATCCGTGATGTAAAAGTGATCCGAATTTGTACAGAAAATTTTATTTTTATATTTTCGTGGAAACATACATGAAAATGAGAAATGCACAAAAATCAAACTTACAGGGCAAAATACAAAACTAATTATATAAAGAAAACAAAGAATAAAATATAATCTAAACAGTAATTTTTTTTCTTACCATTCTTTCAAAGAAGCCAAATGTACAAGACAATGTCGACATTATTATCCTGACTCGATACAGTGACCACATCACACAAGATGGTAAGCATGGTGCAGTCCAAAAAACGACAACGACTATCGGCAGTTGCCAGCAGTGTGCCGGCCTGCACAAATATCATAAATAAGCGTTGTTGTACATGTCACAAACACGGAAAATAAAAATATTGTTATTATAACACAGTTTGACTTTACATATGGCGCTTTAAAAAGCGAAAATTGTGTTGCATTGGAATGCAAACATGTAAAACTTATTTGGCTTAACAATAGTATGTTTCTATAAGACCTCTAATAATTTTGAATAAAAAATATTGACAGTTCTACGATTACTCTAAAAAAGGAAGGTTTGTGACTCACAGTTATATTTACTCTTAATCAGAGTTTAATGAATGGTCAATACAGTGTTAAATACTCGTATTATGTGATAGTAGAACACATAAGCTGAGATATAGGCACATCAGCTAATAGCTCGCCTATTATTTGATGGCACTATTTCCTTTTTTTGTTATTTGCGAATGCTGCGTGTCTCTAAATTAGTATTTTGACCATTTAAGATAGGAAGCAGTAAGACAAGCAACTTGGTTTCTAGAACCGTATTTTAGACGATTCGGATCGTACACAGTATGCAAACACCCTAAGAAGTTATTTATTCAATGCTCGCGGAAACAGTTTTGAATATTTAGACGTGTGGTTGGAATGAATTATTTGTACATACACGGCCGTGTCGTGAAGTTATCTTGTTCATTCATATTTCAACAGCAATTCGAGACTCGTATTAAAATTTATTGCCATGTATCCGAGTTTTGGGAATTTTTTAACATAAGGTTCACTTAACCTTTAATATGCTATTCTATATAAAGCTTTACCGTTTTATTTCATTTTCTTTTATGGAATTATGCTTATACTATAACAAAAATTACATAACAGACATACATACATAACATATCGTCAAAGTCCTACAGCCATCGATATATCTCTGTGTATCTCGAAAGGGAAATAGTAGAGAAATAGCGACATCGCTTAGAGTAACATATCGGTTATATTGACCCAGAACAAAGGTAAAGGTTCTGACAAAAAAAATAGGACTTCGTATCTGGAAAACATCACCGGTGGTTGACTATCGATATGTATACGGTATTAATGTATACATGTAAATATGAGTAGTCCCTTCGATGTCGTTATAACAGATTTTGACTGTATATATACATAATATATTGACACACTTTAACAAACTAAGCAGAGATACATTAAGAGTTGTGTAAACAATTTCTACCAGTCTACCTATTTCTTACATTTTTGGTCATTGTTATATTTGGTTTTTCAACTTACATTAATTATAAATTTATCATTTTTACGCTGCGCTTTAAACACGGTATTATTACTACTTAAAAGATGTAGTGTATATTTATATAAATAATTCAATAGCATAAAATATCTTTAAAAATATATTATTAAATTGAATGTTAAACTAAAAATATTAATAATTATCTAACAAAATTAAAGCAAGAAAGCGTAGCAGCTGTTGTAATATATAACATTAGCAGAATTAAATCCGGGATCAAAGTTAGAGTGATGTAATAAATCACTCTTGTACTCTCGTGGTTATGGAATTATGGAAGGCGGTTATGATGGAACGTATCATAATATTAAGATACACGTAATCAACACTCAGTACCTATACGTGATAGAAACTTTTTCGACAAAGTTATATTTAGACATTATTCTATATATTACGAAACCAATAAATTACCACATTAGTATATACTGACTGACTAAGACGATCTTGCTTATTCTTGTGACAGTGCCGTACATAAATTTATGTTTTTGACAGCCTATAAAAATGAAATAAATTAGACACGAATATAAATTCAATAATTCAATCGTAATTTAGTAAATACGACATTGTAGGTAATGACTTTCCAAACTTAAAAGAGTAGTTATTTAGTTTTGTAATATAAACGGATACATTTTTTTACGCAGTTTCAAAATATCTAAATATACTTTATTGAAAATTATTTAAGTCTGACTAAGTAAGTAAGTAAGTAAGTGTATGATTTTGTTAATAAATGTTAAGTGAAAATGCTAGGTATAAAATAAATCGTATGTGTAAGCACACTTCGCTAATTTGGAGTTTTAGATACTAAAAAATTACTTATAAAATAATTACAAAAGAGATATACAAAATGAATGCAACTAGAAGTATCGAGTCAAAATTTACACAGATCAAATAAAAAGCGTTCTAATGAAAGGTTAAGGGAGTATGAAGAATTAGTGAGTGTACATAACGGGATTCATGAATGTTAAAAGGCGAGAGATATTTCAATTATAGATAGAAATGACGTTCTCTTCTTTCTTCCTACCCTAATAAATACTATTTCCGGTGTTTAAGTAATACACGACCAAGATTTCTTATGTTTTACGTTTAATCAACTTTATAAAACCCGGCACGCCTAATACATTCAATCACCATTTTATAAAAGATAACTATAGTGTTGCCATAGACGACTACAAACAAAAGTATTTCCACCTGCACCTTTAAAATTTATTTAATACTCTTAGTCACGCCAAAAGGCGCAACCCCAAAACCTTAAATTAATAACAAGGTAAACGCACCTAATCGCCAACGCCATCTGGCGTATTTCATTATTACTTACTTTCTTAACGTTCTCGCAATTTTTAAACAAAACTCCGCATCGCATCTTTTTAAAACTACACATCGCATCGCATCCTTTTTTCTACATTACAATCGCATTAATAATTACGTCAAACTCGCAACCCACACAAATCCTTCTCAAAACCATACTCAACATTCACAATCATACATACATAGTGAGTGGTTGTAAAGTGCCTGGAATACCGCTGCTCGGTAAGTACTTGATTTGTCTCAATTATCGCAATCATCTTTATTTATAAATCATCCCGCCTACGAGGGTGCATTTTGTGCAACGGCATAAGTCCAAGACTTATCCCGGCCCGCGTAACTCTGATATATGCAATTGTTTTAGGATTTATCTTATATAAAATATAAAAAGGTATCGTTATACAGACAGATAATAAATTCAAGGACTGCGTTGAGCTGGTTTTACTGTCTCAAGGGTATAGGGTGGATCATTATGTAAACGACAGTGATATCTGGAGATGATACCTGTCTATACAAGCTCGTTATCGAACCGATTTTTTGCTAAGGATTATAAAAATAATATTATTCGTCTATGAAAATACCTTGAGATATGAGATTGAAGATAGCTCTTCAAATTAACATTATTCGTAATAAAAATTGACGACCATGAAATTACCAACTAGCCCCCTAGTTTACTACTACTAACTAACTAGCCCAAAAGAAAATTTTGTGAATTCTAAAGGTGTAATAATTGTGCCTAATAGTGGTTTGAAGTAAGACTAGTCAATCGCCGGGCAGTTGACTTGGAGGAGTCTCCTGCTCGGATGAGAAGAAGGCAGTGCGCATCGTCCTGCACACCGTCCGCGAGAGTGATTTTGGAGAGGTGGGCTCTTTACTCCCATCCTCCTAAGAGAGGTAGCATCAACAAAGCTTTTTGCTCCCCGGGCGTCTGGATGAATTTGTTTTCCCAGGCCCGGGTAGAACCTAATAGTGATAGCTTTTCATAACTTCTTCGACTAGTCAGTGTTTTTGGAACCGGCTAGGAAACCACAAATGTCCTATAAGTTACGACAACGGGTACTGTTAATAAATTATCATTTCTTGTCAGTCGCACCTACCCTTGAATTGAACTTACCATTACAATGCAATAGTCTAGCAGAGAGAGTATCATGGTATGTTCATCTTTTAGGCAAATATCAATCTATATAAAATCACGCCGAATCCCTATTGGAGTAGGCAGAGAGAATGAAACGCTTTTCTCTATTCTTGCAAACCTCTCAAATATAAGGTAGAAAGGAAGTCTTTTAGGTTGATAAGGTAATTGCCCGAACTGCATCGTGACCACAGAATGTTGCAAAAACTATTATAGTGACTCATTTTGGTCGTATTTTGGGATCAACTTACAGTACTTTCAGCTATTAATATATCTAGAGAGATCTTTTAGTTGTGTTATATGTAGGCCGAAATGCCGATGGCCACTGTTAACGGTTTCTCGTCCCTTGGTGGTAGCTGACATTTTTGATCTACATTGTACTTTACATTAACCAGTTAACCGCGGAATTAGCTATTGCTCAACTCGTTTCAGAATGGGGAATTTTTGTTCGCAGCGATAAGTATTATCACACCTCAAATAATAAAAGAATATCGTTTTTAACTTATGGTTTTTATTTAGTTTGATAAAATATTTAATATATTACGATGAATTTCCATGACGAAAAATGTCGTCATGCCCATTGCAGTAGGCTTTTATGTATGACGAAATATTTCGTAATAAAAAGGTCGCAAAAAAAATCATGAAATGAATGTTTACCCCGCATACATAGTAATGCAAATATATTCTCCTTAAAGTGTAATATTACGAAAATAATTTAACCGTGGCAATCTCACAGAGGATGATGAGAATTTTGAAATTAACTCGTAAGTCAGTTACCTACAGAAACGTTCACGTGGAACTTGCCACGTTTGCGCGGGTGAGTGAGTGGCTACTGATTAAAAAGGAATGAGAACTAGAGTTTCATAGTAAGGTAATCTTTTAATAAATTTAATTAATAGTACAATTCATTAAGAAATTTATGGATTTTTCTACTTGTTTGCGCCGTTTATTATTAATTTACATTTATTTATAATATTTTAATATATATTCTCTTATATTATCTATTTATACACTAGTAACACTCACTCGACATTTTTATCCCCCTACCTTACTCATCCGTTTGCCTCTCTGGGTTCGAACGCTTAGGAAACTAAAACGCGCTCGCTGTAATAAACTCTTTATAAATATATAAAACGCTACAACGCTGTGTAATACAATTGGTATCAACTCGAACGCTCTGCTTACCCCGAAAACGCGTGAAATTGTGGTGTGGACGCCTGAACCAGCGCCGTGGACCGGGATCTAAACAAGGAAGTTCGTTCCCGGAATTCCTTCTTATTCCTCGTCAACTCTCACGCACCACTACTCATTAATTTATCAAACTTCATGGACAAGTGATGCTCAAACACAAATAGAGAAATAAACAAACATTTAAATAAAATTGACTCGTGTGCAAAAGTCTTCTAATTGATTTCATTTATTTTTTATAATGATACGGTATAGACCACATTTCTCCTGATGGTAAGTATCCAAGTGGCATTGTGACCTTCAAGGAGTAAGGATCTTATGAATTAAATAAACCACGACCGAAAGCATAGTCCTTGAGCTAGTGACTGAAATCGAGTCACTACTACGGAGTAAATACGCAGTGTGTCAAAGACGCCATACCCCTTCATGAAAAAGTTCCATTGATCTTTTATATATGGATACCGGTTACAATTGTATAAAGCAAAGATGAGAAACCTTATGCATTGATATGAAAAAAATTCCATTAATTTCTATATATTTGGGTAAAGATAGGTGATACAATGTATCTCTTGAAAACATTGATGGAAAACAATTAGTTCAAATGTGTGTGGTATCTTTATTTAAATACAATATTAAACTGGTTACTATAATGTATTTATCCTGTTTGACGGAGATTCCGCATAAAAATAATAAGAAATCGAGTTAAAAGAATATATTTGACCTACATGCGACATAATCTCGCATTTACTTCGCTCGAATGTCCCACACAAAGGCATAAGAAAATTGCTCCATTACGTTCTAAGCTTCTCTCTGTGCTAAGGAGGTTATTCCGCTTAAATCGCACACAATATAGCGCTGTGGACGTATTCGCGAAACAATTTCTTCTGAAATGAAGGTACTGCTTCTGTTAAGCTGGGTCATCTGTCTTCTTAAGTAATTTCGCTGGCCATTTAGACGATTATGTCTCGGTTTTTGAGGAAACTTCGGAGATTTACTGCGAAACTCTGTCGGTGAGGTGACTTGAATTTTTAAAGCCAAGTCATTTCAAGCTTACTGGAATATTAAAGCAAATCTTGGATTAAAAGTTCATCACTTGCAGTCAGTATATTATTTATTTACCAAAAAGCACGTCTAAACAAATCAGAAATACATTTTGCAGCAATTACATCTACCACAATATTCTGCTAATAAATAATAACTAAGGTATTTGAATTTTTGTTTTTTTATATAAATTCAGCTCGAAGGACCAAATATAAATAGTTAAACAATTTTGAAAAAATAAAATGAGTTTCTGAGGTAAAGTTAAAGTAAAATCTGATTTTCTTTTTTAAATTTCGAATCACGTTGTCGTTGCATTTTGTTTCGCTTAGTGGCTGTATCCACTTTGCGCTTATATATCGTGCCCAACGTGACCAGTAACGTAGCCATTATTTTATTAGATGCCATGAGGGTTTTCTCACCGTGTTTTCCTTCAGCGTCGAGCATTTGGTGCCTAAGTGTAGAAAAACCCAGAAGTATTTACCATTCTAATTAAAGTAATTGAAATAGGTATCTAATGTAAGGCTCTCATAATATTTTCAAATAAACATCTAAAACTAAGAATTTAGATGCTAATATCTGATAATAAAAAAATGCTATACACAAAAAAACTAATATTTACAAAGAAAAAGCTATATAAGGTACAATAAGTCAGCCCTAGACGTGGATTCCTCTAAATACATTTACACTTTAATATTGCTTGATTACAAGCCTACACTCAATCTTTCCATCAATGACCTCATCTTCGCTTACTATCACATGATATTGAAGACAACCATAAGCTGTTAAACATAAAAAATAAGCAGAACATTAAATACAATGATCCTTGAACAGCTTATTTCTAATGAAACGTGGAGCAATTATTATGAATATCACATATACAATATTAAAGGGAATACAAAATAAACACATTGACCGGCAATTATAAAGGTGAAAGAGAATAAATTATAAAATACGTTGGTTTTAAGTATAATCATAACGTTTAATTAATTTTTTTTAATACTGGTTCGACATAGTGACTACATTGCACCTGACGGTAAGTACAGTGTTGTCTAAAAACGAAAGCGGCCATCAAAGGATGAAAATCCATTGATGGTTAATATACCACAACTGAAGGTCTCTAGGTATTTGAGTTACTGGATATACACAAGCTGATCTCGAAACGCGACAGGCCAAAGCGAATTATTATGACGGTCTTTACACTTGTTTATTGTGGTCATGACCTGATTCTGGCAATCGCCCTACCACCACCAAAAGCCACAGGTTAGCCACACGGACTGTTTAATTATCATTTCATAAAAGACAACCACGAACTAGGGTGAATATTAACAATTTAAATGAAGTCATTAACGTAGACATAAATGTAAATTGCCTGTAGCATCAACCGCTTAGGTCGAATGGCAAAGAATTCTTATTACCAAGTCGCGGCTCCGAGAAGAATTCGAGCCATTGTGTTAATGGGAACGCATATCAGATACCTCTCGAGCTGCTTTATGCGAGAAGTCAAATGTGGAATTCGATTCTCTATGACTTTACTATATAAAGGTATCGATACACAATTTACTTTTTATTAATTATCCATATTGAAATTTAAAAGAGATGTAAAAATTACATGATAGAAAGAGGAATATTATTACGGAATAATTTCCCTTTCTCCTATGTCAATTTTATAGTTCTCTTGAATTTCAATGAAGATAACTCTAAAATGTCTTTACATATTTTATTGTACTGGATATATGGCGATATCGTGCCTCATATAAGAAGTCAAAACTTTTTTAAACTGGTAATTAGGTAACACTAACTTACGAACATCACTATTCGCCGTAAACAAATGCTGATTTTGTCGTATATACAAAATACAGGCTGGAATATATATTGTTGTATCTAAATAATAATAAAATTTTAATATTTAATGTATACAAATGTAATAGATACAATAATTTGTCTTTACAAAATAAATATGATTTTAAGAAAATAAATAAATATTATTATATACATATATATCGCAATTTGGATATAATTATATGTAAGTATATTCGTGCACTTATAGAAATATAAAGATATAAGTAAAGAAATTATTTATTTTTCTTGTAACAGTAAAAAGTATAAACCAATATACAGTGGAATTTAATCGCGTGTAATTTAAAAAAGTGATACCAATGACCTTGTAGTACGCGCCGGCAACTTTGGAAACAATACGTGAAAGTTTACATGAATGCTCGTATACCTTTCTCATCCCCTCGAGCGATCGAGTTTCATCAAGGGACACGACGAGACATGGATATATGACTATATATATTACATTTTTCTATGTTTGTCAAAGAAATACAAAAAAAAAATAAAGCTCGTTTGTCGAATCTATTATTTTGAAAATTCAATGTATTCGGGATAACTTTTTAGTTATCACCAAAGTTTTTTGAGAAAATGATCTCTAAATAAATAAATCAAATAATTATACCAAAAGAAATGTATTATTTAGAGTTAACCTCGTCATTATTCTCAATATTCTCTGATAGAAAATATTTTACCTTCCCTTAAACAATATTTTCTCGTTATCAAATTATCGATCCAACGAAAGACAATACTTCCAAATAATAAATTGTGAAATACATTTTTTATTTTTTTATACCGACTCGGCACAGTGACTGCACCTTACCTGATGGTAACCATGGTGCAGTCCAAAAAACGCCAACGACTATCGAAAGGTAACAAAAAACCCATCGGTAGTCGCAGCGATCATGCCGGCCTGCACTAATATCTCTTCACGCTACGTTTAAAAGATCCCATATCATAGGATGGAGGGAACACGCTCGCCGGAAGACCATTCCACAGCCCAACGACACGGCAAAAGAAGGAGTTAGAGAACTTCTTTGTCCTAGCCGGGATGTGAGACATACTTATATTGTAATCGCTACTATTTCCAAAGTGTCACTTCTGAAACCTGGTTATTAATTATGAATTTAGATTTGGTTTAAGTTATTAATTTAGGTTTTTTTTTGTTTCAGGTGTACAGATAGCATATTTTGCAATTATAGGGACGCAGATGTTCATGATTGTGCTAAGCATATTCCTGTTTTATGGGATTTATAAAGTAAGTAAAATTAACTTTAATTTACAACATTGAACCCATGATTTATTTTTAAGCCATACATTGTAACAACACATTGAAAACAACAATTATGTATTAATATAAAATATAATTATATACGGTTTTATTATATTTATCTGCGTTTATCTCAATCCGTTAGAGCCTTTAGATATAATAATATTATTAATAAATAAATCCAAAACATAATATGTTTTAAATTAAATACTAGAAATTGTAGTTTTGATTCTATGGCCCTTAAACACGAGATAGAGTATATAACATTTAACTTCAATAATTTGATAATATTATAATAAAATCCTCTATTATCAATGTTACATTATATTAATATAGAAAGAATTTGCAATTAAATAGTAGATTAATAAAGAAAAAAATTAAAATTCAAAAGTCTTTGAAATTGTATAGACACAAAGTATCCACTTAAATTGGTTTCAGTGACGAAGTTTTATTTTGTTTAATTTCTGAAGTGGGTACTGAGTGCTGGTTAAGTACCAGATTTCAAGAGACCACTAATAGGCTTCGTTTTTGCGAGAAGTACTCCACGTCAAAGGCCCGTATCCTCGAGAAATATAGCTTCGTATTCCCACTTTGCCGCAAGTATTTGCAATCTTAACCCATCTCAAACCGCGAAGAATCTTGGGATATCTAAACTTTGCACAACAAATAAGCATTACTTAGATGTTGAGTATAGAATTCGCTATCAATATGTTGGTAGCCTTATGTTAAAGTTCTTTTAACTTTATGTATAGAGTTTTAGATTATTTGTGATTAGACTTAATAAAATCCAACTATCATGCAATCAATACATAAATATTATGTATATTTTACTCATCTATTAAATTCAACCTTAAGATATATCCAGAAAAATGTATCTATACCAACGTAGAATACGTATGTTTACATTTATTTTCTTTTTCGACATTTACAGCACACCACTCTCCTACAAACCCATATTATACGTTCATGTAACCATCAATTATTTACTACCAGCTACTGATTATACTGATAGAATGAAATCAACATTACATACCCACTTACATTAATACGCCCAACAGCCGAGAAAAAAAAAAGATGGTTACGTCGGAATAATAACGGAATAATAAACGGAATAATGGCTATAGAGTTTTTTTTTATTCTGACTCGACACAGTGACTGCACCATAACTGATGGTAAGCATGGTGAAGTCCAAAAAACGCTAACGACTATCGACAGGTAAGAAAAACCCAACGGTAGTCGCAGCGATCATGTCGGCCTGCACTAATATCTCTTCACGCTACGCTAGGTAATATCAGTCATAATTTTAGCCGGTAATCCATCAGTTATAGCAGTGACCATGATTTAACTGACATCACAACCTATTATATCTACAACTCTATTATAGTTGTAATAGCTATTAATATAAACTATTAGGTTTACAAAATAACAAAGCGGCGAATATATCCTTTTACAGCGTAACTGTTACATAATCCCATACCTTTCTAACACTGAAACCAAATCCCCAATTAATACGGTACGTAAATTTTAGAATTTAATTATTTATAGTAAAATAGATTTTCGCTAAGCCATATTATGCTCGGGTTTAATTAAATATTAAGCCATGTTTGGAACTTATAATGCATATCTTCAGAAATAAACTAAGTTTGAAGGTTTTCTTTTTATCAATTTATTTTCAATTCTTATTGCTTTAACTTAAGAATCATCTTTATTAAGTTTCGGATAGCTTTATGAGTTATTTTTTGGTATTTTTAAACACATTTCAGTCGATTCATCAGATCAGTTGCATAGGCGATAAAAACCGTTTTCCTTCAGGTGTTATGGTACCTTGTTTATCCCCTTATTGCTTTAAAAAACATCTAACATAATTGATTACATAACATTTTCATTCGTCTGAACCTGACGGAGACACGTGACAGTTTTCTCACACTTCATCCTCATTCATTGTAAACTGATGCCCCGTCGTAAACAGAGCGATATTTCGACAAAATAATTTCTCGCGTTAAATCAACAACTAGCTTTTGCTCGCGTCTTCGCTCGCGTTAAGAAGTATTATTATTAATTAGGTATAGTTTTTGCGGCCTTACTTTTGTTTACCGTGTGTAAAAAATTAGGGCCTACAAAACTTCTTTGTATGCAATATTCTTAACTAATCTGTCATTAGGCGCTAAAACTATCAAGCTATTGGGTGAACTTACTCGTGAGCAAGCAACATAAAACTGTCCCTGAGAGAAGCAATGTTCTTTTAAGTCAATACCCACAAATTTGAGAGTTTGCCCATGAAACTTATTGTCATGGGAAAGTATACTTCACCTACCTACATACCAAATTTCAGCCCGATTCATCCAGTGGTTTGGGCTGTACGTTGATAGATCACTATGTCAGTCAGTCAGTCAGTCAGTCAGTCAGTCACCTTTGAGTTATATATATTTAGATATCAAAATCGTATTGAAGCGGACGTCTTCATCATAGTAGCTCCAATTTTTAATTTCAGTTCAATCAGTCGATAATCTAAGAAGATTTATACAAACTTTCATCCCCCATTTTATCCCCTTGAGGGTAGAATTTATCCCCTTTGGGGTAGAATTGATCAAAATCCTTTCTTAGCGGATGCCTACGTCATAGCATCTACCAGCATGCCAAATTTCAGCCCGATCCACCCAGTGGTTTAGGCTGTGCGTTGATAGATCACTATGTCAGTCAGTCAGTCAACAATGAATTAATTTCTATATATGAGCACACTTGTACAAAGGAAAGTTTTGTAATTATTTAATAGTTCTTGCTTAAAGTATCATTGGAAAAGTGATGTAAGTATTTGAACAGGAACTTATGAATTCCTACAAACATATACTTAAAAAAACGAGCAAGAGATAGTTGAGGTAGGAAATAAAAGACAACTTATTGAGGTATACATATTTCGTATAATTCAGAACTTTCTAGACCCAATAATTATTGTATATGGGTATGTAATAGCTACGACATTTACACAACCCTCCACGTAGAGAGCCTGGACGATTTTATAAGCAACCTCGCTACTAAAATGTTTCACAGAGCGGACTCGTCGGCGCACGTCCACCTCCAGGACATTGCGCCCTTACATTCAAGACCGCCTGATGGTAGCTGAGACAGAGATGGACGTCCACAAACCAAGAAACCCAAAGCGCGTGACCTAGTCCGCTCCTAGCCTGCACCTACAGAGTTGGTGCGCTGGAGAGTGCTAGGCGGACGTGCGATACAGATTCGCTCATCCTTTCGCGGAGAGGCCACCGTCAGAGGCGAAAGCCTGATACGGTTTTCCGACATCCGCGCAACCGTAGCCCTTTTGTACATATTGTATATTATAGTTTTAAGTATTGATGTAAATAAAGGCTTTGCCCGCTTTTTTATTTTAATAGTTAGGACTGTAAATATAGCACGTAAGATTTGTCCGTCCCACTAGAATAAGTTTGTGTTGTAGTATAGTTTAGGTTAGGCGGTGCATTTGTATAGATTTTAAGTTAGTTTATAAGTTGAAATGTATATATTTGTAACCCCCTTTCTCTGAATAAATTACTCACCACAAACCCTTCTCAGTGGATGGATGATTGCGTGACGTATGAAAGGCTCTTCGAAAGGCAGTGGAATGTGTGGTGAGACAAAGATACGACATTTACACAACGATGACATTTTATTTTTAAAAAATCAGCATTTACTCTTGTTTCAGGAAAACGTGGCTTTCCTGGTTCCGTGGGTAGTGGGGTGTATGACCTTCATGGCACTGGAGGCAATGGCTATGGTCTACTCGAATATACTTAGAGATCATGTTAACAAGGTAATGTAATATTTTTTTTAGTTAATTTAATTTATTAATTTAAATTATTTTTAGGGTTCCGTACCTCGAAAGAAAAAAAAACCATTATAGGTTCACTTTGTTGTCCGTTTGTTTGTCTGTCGAGATGTTTTTTTCTTAGAAATGCGTGGAGATATCAAATTGAAATTAATACGATCCCTTGTAATCTTGAAAATCATCTTCTAAGTCAACGCTTTCATAAGACATATGTCTTATGAAGTTTTTTTAACGTTTATAATATTTTTTAAATTTATAGTTACATTATTTTTTTGCAACTGTATAATATTTAAGAAGGACAGTATGGGATAATCCTAAACTACAAGAAATAAAAGATTACAGTATTAGGAAACTTAAGCGTTTTTTATTTGAAAATATAATGAGTATACTCAAAATATTGGAGAAAGTTTAGGAAAATCAACAAAATTTATCAAACATTTTCTTGCATTTTTTTTTTGTGTCCCGGGGGAAAATCCTTCATAGCTCCCCGGGCGTCTGGACGAATTTGGTTTCCCAGGCTCCGGTGAAGCGATTATAGAAACACCCTGGGGGCTTTTAGTCAGTAGAAGTCTGACACACCGGGGTCGTTGCCCTCACAGCGGCAATGATGATTCTATGTAGAATTTTCCCTCAGGTTACAAAAAAAAAGGATACAAGTATGTTTTTTACACTGGATCGACATAGTTACAACAGTGCACCTGATGGTAAGTGCAGTTTAGTCCAAAAATGAAAGTGACCATAAAAGCATCTAAATCCAATGATAATCTACATCGTCATATCGGCCCACATATACCACGACTGAAGGTCTCTAGGTATACGAGTTACTGGATATTCACAAGCTAACCCCGAAACGCGACAAGCCAAAGTGAGTCACTATGACGGTCTTTTATATATCTCACTTACTGTAATATATATAAAACATACTATAATATTTTTCATCATAAATTTACTTTATATAAACCAAAAATCACATGTATAAAAAATATTAATATCAACATATTTTTAACAATAGGTTTTACACTAATGAAAAATAATTCCTCACTCTCAAGAACAAAAGAACTCCGACATTTGATAAATTCTGTAGTTTACTTTAGAAGAAAACCTTTGGGAGGTAATGTTAAGCGATGTTGATTATACAAGAATATAAAGTTACGCATGATATAATGTTCATATTCCAACTCACTGACTTCATAAATGAAATTGTATACGAAATATAAAGTTAAAGAGCCAAATTTATGTTTGCAAACTACATTTACATTAAGTTAATTTTCCATAAGTGAGCTTCTATTACATCAGCTCAGTGAAGGTTTTTGTTTTCAATCTCTTCCCACCTCATCAATTTAATGGCGCAGTCGGTAGTATTTTTGCATTCCGCATCAATAGGTGCGATTAAAATTAAAGGGTCACATTTCACTCCGACGCATTCTTGAGTTTCATTCATCTTTTTTTTTTCTCAATGTAGTCACTTCTAAATGTTCGTAGATCACCGTTAGTTTCTTTGCTTGGCTGACCGCCCAAGACGAGGTCCGTACCCACAGGGGTGCCCTTGCGTTGCCACCCAACCCGTAAATTCGCTTGCTGAGCACCTTCTGTGCTCGCCCCCAAAGCCCGGTTGAGTTGTAAATGTCTGTCTCAACCATCAACATTCGTCCACATCAATAAAGAAAGAGTCACTATTAAGTTAAGTTTAATGTAAACGATAAAAAAGAAATTATTAGTTACTGTAAAAATAAATAGTCACTATTTCATTAAATTTAAATTAATTCATAAAACTAAAGTAATTCATTATAAACACTGTAATGGGTCTTATGCGCGAATTACCCTGGTTACATAAGTCATGGTTACGAGCATACAGGCGCTCCGCAGAGTTTTCGTCAGTTAAAGTATTTACAATGGAGTACAAAACGCGAAAGCCTAACATTTGCTACTAATTGCCTATTACCCAGTGATTGGTATTTATAAAAACCCTCAAAAACTTTAAGATGATAAAATTTATACTAAGCATAAATGTTATAATAAGCTGCAAAGCCCAGCTTAGGCTACAGATGGAGCTTAACTTCAGTTATCATAGTCTACAGCGAATATCTAAAACATTTTCGCTGAATAAAACTTAATTACTTACTCTCATCTGCAATTTGCTGATAGCAAATAAAGCCCAAAATTAAAACCTTAGCAACATGTGTAGTTTCTTTTCTTATTAATAATATATCGTCCCTCTATATCCGTTTTTTGGGTGAGCAGGGATACATTAGTGGCTGTATCCACTTTCCGCTTATATCTCATGCCGTTCTCAGTTTTTTTTTTTATATTACTAAAGAGGGTAAATCACAAATTAACGACTGCGAAGCCATAAGTCAGGTCATAGATAGGCAAAATGTAATCAGCTTAATAAATATGATTAACGATTACATTTTACGTTTTTTACCATTAATATGACTGCATTTTGCTCATTTATGTTTTAAACACAACAAAATCCCAGATTGTATACACATTTATAATTTCTTAATATTTTAAATGTATTTAATCATGATTACAGAGCAAGAAAATTAAAAATAACGACTACATTTTGTAATCGTTCATCATTAATCAGATTACATTTTGCCCGCTCTGATTCAGGCTTATGGGCATAGATGGACAAAATGTAATCAGATTAATGAAAAACTATTACGATTACATTTTGCGTTTTTCATCATTAACATGGCTGCATTCAGTTCATCTATATTTTAAACATTACGGAATCCTCAATTGCACACATATTAAGCACTTTTTAATGTTTTGAAGGGATTTAATCATGATATCAGAGCAACAAAATTAAAATTACAACTACATTTTGTAATCATTAATCAGATTACATTTTGCTGATCTCTGCTTATGGGCAGACAGTGAATTCGGAGCAAACAATTTTACATTATGATCGGTGGTAGTAGGTGTGGTTGTAGAAAGACACGGATTTTGCCGTTTTACTGTTTATTTGCACTTTAAGGCACACCGAACTGCGAAGCACACGCACATACTCTGGCCTTGCGTCTCGGTAGTCAACTGATTTTAGCTAGAGCATCCCTTGCGCGCGCGCACCCCTTACCCCGCACGTCTCGTAACACCCTAACGACCCTTAGGGCGTGTAATACAATTGCGTATCGGGCGGCGTCTACATGCTATAACATATAGATATAATATAACATATATATATATATATATATATATATAATATAACATATAGATATAATATAAAATATAGATATAATATAACATATAGATATTATACACGTTTATAATCTTAAATATGCTTCCAAGACGTTGAGTTGTTGTAGTAATGGCACTAATAGTAAACATATGTATGTTGAATTCAATAGCAAGTAAATCAATAACGTCGTATACACATTCTAGATACACATACAGATATGTGTAGGTAATTATCCACTTGGGTTCTCGGCTGAGTAGCGAAGTAAAGTAACCTTTAATTAATCTAGTGTTGTTATTTAATACGTACGTTTTTTTATTATGTAATTGAATATCAACATTGCTTTTATGATGAAATTGAATGTGTAACATAGCTTATGTTAGTTTTACTAATTAATTTCGCACATTGGGGTGTGTCCTAAAGGTATGGTTCGCATTCTGCCAGTCGCCGCTGAGCCGCGATGTACCACTCTGTATGCAATTATATATGCGCAAGAATCAATCAATGCATCGTGTGCGGATAGTCCTCAGAAATTGTGATGTCATCGCTGGTTTATCCCTGTTATAAAAGGTGTGGCTTAATCGTTAACGGGTAATCAAATTAGTTCGTGATACTTGCATACACAAGCAGAATACCAAATACGCGCCGCTTATTGGTCGCGCGTGTGACGTGTTAACGCATCCGAATAATTCGATTACTGCTGCCTTGAAAGCCGCCGCTTCGACCAACAGTCAAGTACATACACGCACTAGTTTTATTCCACGACACCGTCGGCACCGTAGAACAAAGAAAGTACAGTCAACTGTCAATAACCGGTGCGTTTACACTCCGAGCCGCAATTCTACTCCGACGACTAGACTATACTAGACTTAGACTAGACTAGACTCTAGACTTTCTATTCTACACCAGCCCCATTCCACCACAAAACCACAAGACATCGTGTCGGATACCATCCGTATGTGGTGGATGTTCCTTATATCCGCACGAGAAGATTCGCATCAACATTCATCATGCGAACAGCTAAGGAGCGGAATATGCTACCAGCGGCCATATTTCCGCGATCTTATGACCTGGGAGTCTTTAAAAGAAGAGTGAATAGGCATTTGTTGGGCGGACGCGGTTCATCATCGGACTCATCTTCACCTTCCACCAGGTGTGATTGAGGTCAAGCGTTCGCCTATAAGTTATAAAAAAAAAACGCAGCCTTGAGCTTCTTTCGGTGTTTCTTCTCAAGGTACTCGCTTTTTTTTTGAAGCGGACTAACTACTGATTGCTGGGAAAGGCATTTACAGTTCAACCGAGCATAGGGGGCGAGCACAGAAGGTGCTCAGCCAGCGAGTTTTTGGGTTGGGTGGCAATGCAAGGGCACCCCTGTGGGTACGAACCTCGACTTGGACCGCCAGCCAAAAAGTACTAACCCTACGGGTGTTCTACCAGCGTTTCGGAAGTGACTACCTTGAGAAGAAACGCCGAAAGAAACTTAAGGCTGCGTCGGAGTGGAACGACGCCTCGGAGTGGATGGTACTCGCTTCCGAAATGCTAGTTTTTTTTTACACTGGCTCGACATAGTGACTACAGAGTACCTGATGGTAAGTACAGTGTAGTCCAAAAACGAAAGCGACTATCAAAGGATGAAATCCATTGATAGTCTACATCGTCATGTCGGCCCACATATACCACGACTAAAGGTCTCTAGGTATATGAGCTACTGCTGCACAAGCTGATCCCGAAATGCGACAAGCCGGAACTGGTCACTATGACGAGCTTTACACCCATGTACTGTGGTCGCGATCCAGACGGACACCGACGCCCTATCACATCGTGGCTGCTCGTTTAGCACCACCCAGAAGTCACGTGTAGGGAAACTAGGGTAAAGCCCACGGACGCGAGCAGCTTCGACTCCCAAAACCTAAAAACCTGTAGATAAACCCGTATTTTCTTTCCCTAACTGGTCACCAAAGTTGAGGTCCGTGCCCACAGGAGTGCCCTTGCGTGGCCACCCAACGCATGGCGATCTACCATGAAGCTAAATGGTGCCGGGCACCTGTACCCCAAGCTCCGAAGGTTTTTAAAACCTGACTAGCAAATTATCGATCTAATGCAAAATCATCTCATCTCGGAATATAAATAAAACAGGTTGCAGCAACTTAACTTTAATCGTGAGTACTTATTTTTAACAATGCAGGGGAATCCCCAATATATAAACATAATGCATACATAAAAACACTCATTAAATATCAAGGAAAACAGCGTGAGGAAACCAACATGGCATCTAATAGAAATGTTATGTATAAGCGCCCTGAGTACGGTGATCAGCTGCGCTATGTGGATACAGCCACTAATATCTGCTTACTCCGAAAGGAATATAGCGTAACAATATATTATTATTATTATTACATACACAAAAACTTTTTGATTTAGCTTCTTCTGTTTATGAATGTGAGTGGAAGCAAGAGTCGAAACCGTCCGAGACTTATGTACACATACCAAATAAAAAGAGTTCTGATGGATGGTTACGTCAAAAGTACACGGCATTGGTGAGAGTGCAGTAAGGGACTAATGAATGTTAAGCAAGTGAAAGATGTTTGCAAGAATAGAGTGAAGAGATCTTCTATTCTCTCTGCTTACGCTAATAGGAATTCGGTGTGATGATAGATAGACATTATTAAACCAAGTACCTACCTAATCTCTTCGTAAGTTAGACGTGAGCATGCCTTGCTGTGTGCGATAATGAGCTGATTATAAACTAGCTTTGCACCTTTAAAGTATTTATATAGTATTTTGACTGGAAAAGAACAACAATTTTAAAATATAGTTAAATATTATATTAACTAGAGAACGGTGAAACCGATATAAGTTGGCAAACAACGGCTTGTTTTTTGTACGACCGCAGAATATCACTATTCAATCTCCAATATTGTTTCGCGTTGAATATTTATGAAAGTGAAACAAACACAATTTGCTCGGCTCAAAATATATTTCACGTTTGTTTAGCCACAATCTGATTATATTGAAGGAACCATGCTCTTAAGCGGGTTTTAGTAAACAGTGATATAAAAGTGGAACCTTGATTTTAACTTTTAAACTTGTTTACGTATACCAGCTGTTCAATTCTATTATTAAGAGTTGCTCGCACCAACAAATATAATCTAGCTTAAGCTTGTAAAACGGTATTTAATAAAAGCTAATGAACTCGGTTACAAGTTGTCATAAACTTGAAGGGCCAATAGATATATACAGGGTAGTTTTATAGACGAGGGAGATATTTCAGGATACAATAATTTGTACCTTCTTATAACTAATAAAAATGTTAATAACAATATTCCCTAACAAATCATAAAGAAACATTGATGAAGAAATGAGAATTGATCCGTAAAAAGTTTGGACACCACAGTGCTTGTGACTTCTGAATGAGTGGTAAGTAGATGAAATTCCTTTTACGTGATTGGTACTGAAACAGGTAATTGACTCGTTACCCTTTCGTACTTTAACCTGGCTTAGGAGAGACAAAATACCTACTTAATAATTAATTGTTATTTTTTCTATCACGTGTGTCATTGTTCCTAAATATGTTGACTATTAATTACTTTGTTTTAATGGAAATATTAAGATATCGCTATTTCTATATATTTGGAATTAGAATCGAATGCTGAATATCCTCCTTGAATATATCCCTCGTCTATAAAATCAGCCTGTATATTATTTTTTACCTTTTAAATGTGTTTTGAGTCAGATATATTTACTTTGTTTATTTAATTTTTATAATATATAAAGATTTATAAAAAACTATATCATCTATCCTATTGTTTACCAAATACCTTTGTATGAAGTAAGTACGGAAAAGGTCAATGATATTAACCCTTTAAAATACGTGAGCAAGGTGCAATAGCCCGATAGGCTGAAATTTCGCCGAAAATTAGGCAAACAAAATGTTAGTTTTAATAACCACGTTGTTAACCGAGTCTAAGGGATAACTTTGTTTATTACTTTGGTCTCTCGTTAAACAGAGGTCTTATGTTTTCGGTCCGTAATTATAACAAAGGCACAAATTTACATAAGAAGGGTAACCACAATTTACAAAATGCTAAATATCTATGTAATTTTTTTAAAATAAAAGACACTAGAATTGGAACACTCGAAATATGTTTCTTTACAATTAATTTATTAACATCTTAAGCCCGCGGCTGTGCTAGCGTGGAATTCTCTTTTTCATGAAAACCGGATAATATAAAGCAGCCATAGTCGGAGTGGGCTATGTGAACCTTTTGTAGATCAAAACAAACATTCTTAAAGTTGTTATGTTGTAGCTTTGCCTTTTCTTCCAATAAAATATATTTTTTATCCATATTTTTACATGATTACTACGTATACTTTGAGTCACTGTCATTCTGATGACATTACGTAAGCTGCTCTGGTTCTAAAGGCCTCGTGTATACATATATGTAGCCAATGTCAACTCTTAACGCCCATTCTAAAATTTGGTGATTTTTTTTTTCAATCTGATGGATAAATGCAAACAAGAAAAATGCTTTTTTTACATTAAACATTTACTTCACTTAGGGCCGGTGGACACTATGCATTGTAAAGACTTTGCGGCGCCGCATTCCAAACATTTGTCACATTGGCGAGCACACGAGGCGCTGTGCCACAGTTCGGTGCAATCTGTTATTAAAAATATATCGGATAAAACTACGAAGTGCTGCCGATCCGGCATAGCAACACATGCACCCCCTCTGCGTCTGGCGATGGGCAAATCTGGTGCACGTGTGGTATGACACCTGAAGATACCATTCAACCTACCATGGATGTTTGTGTGTAAATTGCCGGACCAACGGCGCTCCGATGCCGCGTCACCGTGACAATGCATCGTGTGCCTAGGCAGTTTACAGTAAGATAATCCAGGTGTTTAAGATAGTAGGGCGATTGCCCGACCTTGGAGGTGTCTACAGTGCATAAGTCCAAAGATCATCATAGTAACTCGCTTCGGTCTTTCGTATTTCGAGATCAGCTTGTATATGTCGAGTTGTTCACAATAACAATTGGTATTATAACAGTACATAAGCGCTTAATAACACAGTTGATTAAATAATTTGATATACACTTGTATCTTATCTTTATCTTTGTAGTAAATGCTTAAAATCTATAAGGGTTGATTGCACCAAAAATTGAATCTAGTTTTAGTCTGTATAAAGCGAAATTTAATTAAAGCTATTTAACTCAATCTCAACGATAATTAAAATTTGACGATTGTTAAAACTATAATAAATAATGTTTCCGCGCAGGAAATAAATACAGTTTAACGCTAAATATTGTTTTATAAGAGTTTAAATTAGATTGATATTGTTGATTGTAGACCATTTCGTTGGTATGCAAATCTATACGTGTACAAAGTACGTGCACAATGAAATTGTTACTACAGTGGGAAAGTTCTGGACAGAAATTTGTAATTAATGTCAGACTTTATTAGGCTCGTATGTCGTTGTTGCCCACGCTACAGTATGTGCCCACTTAATTGCCCTATTACTTTACAACTTGAAAATAATTATAACAATTAGCTAAAAGTCGAATGTAGCAATTGTTATGAATACAAAATGAGAAACTGTACACATGGATGTGTCGATACGATTAATAATATCGTAAACGAATACTTTTTTTTTTAATTGGGGAAAGTCCTCTTAGGACCGTCTCAGCCAGACAAGAGGGTTGCATGGCCGAGGTGTGTCGGACTTGTACCGACTAAAAACCCCAAGGTGACTACTTCTGCGCATTGGCGGGGACTGCGGGTCCTGTATAGTGATGAAAATGCCCGGGAATTTTTCCAAAGTGCCCAAAAACTTCTTTGGGAATATTTCCGGGAATTTACGAAATGTTCTCGGAAGTTTTGGGCACTTTGGGAAAATTCTCGGGCATTTTCATCACTAGTCCTGTAATCAATTCGCCACAGTTCCGTCGCGCCGCGCCCAATGGGCACAAACTCGGGGGAAGATGATATCTTCCCCGACACTACTGATTGTAATTAGGCAGAGCACGTCACAATGCTCTGCCGACTTCTCGAGGGTCTCTAACCAGTTGCTTAGGGCCCCCACCCTGACCAGCCACGATGACGAGCCAACCGGTCGTGGATCGACTGATCGGCTGGGACTGATGTGCCGGCACCCCGGTGTCTTCTTCGAGCGGCCTTCTGCTGCTCTCGCTCTGTGGCCTCTTTCTGGGACATGACATCGTCACAGAAGGAGACCACGGCCCTCCAGTTGTCATGCCCTGCCAGCATAGCCGACACCACTGCTGGCAGAGAGAATCGTAAACGAATACTGTTTTGCCTTATATTTGCTCGAACACTAAATACCTTAGCACAATTAAGATTACTACTGAGAATGCTAAGGTTCGTTCCCGGTATCGCAAGTCCTAGTTCTATACATGTATTTAACTATCTTTATCTAGTACCCACTGAACAAGCGCAAGCTCAGTTTGGAGCTGGGTCTACGTGTGTAATCGGCCACAAATATTATTATTTCAAATAATGTCTAGAGCTGTGTATCTATAATCTATTACTACCTTCCTCGCTGTTTCCTGCGTATCGACAAATAGAAATGAGTGTCAACTGAAAATCAGTACAGAGTGGCTTTGCTGATCACCTAGCATTTGCTGAGCTGACTTCCTTCTGTGTATCATCACAACATGGGCTATTTGTTTATATTGTTTTTTATTTTAATTAGCCTATCTTTCTGTGTTATATGCTGTCATGTGTCAAACAAATGCTTTTTCTTCTTTTTATTTATTACTAGCTGATCCGGCAAACGTTGCTTTGCTATATAAGGTATTGTAATATCTTCTAAGATGTTCATTGAAATTAAGTGATGTCAAAGACAATTTTGTTCACAATTAAATACTCTTAATCAACAACACATTTATTTGGATAAAGATTAATATTATTTCGTTGATACAACTCTAAACAAATAATGCATTAATTTCGACCAAATTCGATTACCATAGAAACGGTTCTAGTGAGTTAATCTTAAAAGATAGACATATACTGTCGCGGACATTTTTTAGATCATTTCAAGAGGAATAATTCTTTCATACATATATTTTTGGTATCTTGAACCGTTTTCGCAGCGCACGCAATGGAAGCCTTCAAGGATGAATACTTTTCCCCGTTTTTACCACATTTTCCATTATTTCTTCGCTCCTAATAGTTGCATCGTGATGTTATATAGCCTAAAGCCTTCCTCGATAAATGGTCTATTCATCACAAAAAGAATTTTTCAATTCGAACCAGTAGTTCCTGAGATTAGCGCGTTCAAACAAACAAACACACAAACAAACAAACAAACAAACAAACTCTTCAGCTTTATAATATTAGTATAGATTATTTACCCTGAGAACCTAGACAAAGGAATATTCGATCAGTGATAAAGCTAACAGAAAAATTCAAAATGTATGGAATTGACATAACGTGTTTGTATGATATTTCGTAAGATATTTACTTCTTATACTGACTTGACAAAGCAACGCAACCCAGAAATCGGCTACGAAAAATAAGTCTTTATTTGCCCCCTTTTTTGGTAACCCGGGGAACAAGTCTTTATATGTCCCTTTTTTGTAACCCGGGGGAAATCCCTAACGGCCTACGGGGGGAGGTGCCGCCCCCCAATGTGTCAGACTTGCACCGACTAATACCCCCGGAGTGTTCCACCTTCCACTTACCGGCATCGAGGGCACGACTGGGGTCTCATCCCCCGGCCTTCAGTAAGCCTCTACTCGTTTAGAGAGGGGTGGTGTAAAGAGCCACCCCTCTCATACATCTTTGTTGTAGAGCGGCACGCGGGAACACATCGCGCGCCACTCGCACCCTTGTTGGACTACACACTCCCTCAAGTGTGGCGCCCGCTGAAGTCTTTATGTGCCCCCAGATAACTACCGCTAGCAGTATTTAAAATATTTCCCAAATCTCAAAACGTGTATTAAGCTTTTTCATTCATTATGTTTTTTGTTGCAGCAATTCGACTCCATGTGCAAAGCTGAAATATCATTTTTGTTGCCAAGGATTTTTCTTAATGTAAGTATTTTTACAACAACCTTCTCCGGTTAATAGACGTATGTTCGTAGAAATATAAATTCCAATCCGACGTAGCCTTGAGTTTCTTTCGGCGTTTCGTCTCAAGGTATTCGCTTCCGTAACGCAAGTAGATCACCTTACTTTCTTTCCCTTGCTGGCTGCCCAAGTCAAGGTTCGTACCCACAGGTGAGCTCTTGCGTTGCCACCTAACCCATAAATTTCGGTGACTAAGTACTCTAAAGCTGAGATTTACAAATACTACTTTGATTTTTTTTTCACTCCAATTGCTATGTAATTAATATCAAAGTATATAGTATAAGTCACAGATTTTCTCAACTTGGACTAGACTCTGTAAAGACGCTAAATGCAAGCTCCTATTATATAAATATTTAGGATTTGACTAAGACAAACTTATTCCCTGGGCGCAAATCGCAGCTTTAGTGTTCGTCCCCTCGTCCGGTGAACTTGTAAAGACCTTTCTCGGTCAGCAGCATTTTGTCTTGCCAAAAAAAGAAAAAAAATAAAAAGTAAAGAATAAAAATAGAAAAATAGGTAATTTTGTTCTAGTCGGTGGGATAACTTATGTGCTACTATTACTGTCAACCTACGGAAAATCGACAACATTGAGAATTAATGAAAGTTAAGGACGTGAAAAGATTTCCAAAAATGAAAAATTTGGTTTTTCATTCTTACCACTTACACAAAAGCGTACTAACATAAAGATGTATGCAATTTATAATTGTTTTTCTAGTGTCTGAGCATATGGTGCGTACTAAGGCTGTACCATTTATTGCGCGCTGGAGTAACATGGAAGGGTGCGGCTGCCATCGAACTGTGACTGTTACCACCTCTCCAACCTTCGGAGCCGGAAGAAAAATCGCAGCCCTGCGAATCGACCCTCCTCCTCGGTGGAGCTGAAAGCGACACTGACGCCAGTCTACACGAAGTATGACGTTGCATCGTTCAAATAAATCACAGATATATTTTCGTTACCGATTGTCTCGAAATATTTTTTTATTTTAATAAATGACACTATGCAACACTAAATACGTCTCAAACATTTTGATTGGTTCATTTTTAATATACCGAGGACACATAAACCTTTGTTAGACTTACCTTCAATCTTAATCTCACTTGGGCCTAATTTTCTAAGACAATTTAGCGATTCCGTGCTTTGATATCACGTCAATTTCGTAAAAAGTTACGACATTTGCAATAATCGTATTCTCTATGATACTTTGTTGAAATGAATCAGATTCGTTACCGTGACATGATATAGACAAGACACGATGTTAACGTGGTTTTCAAATGTTAGGATTTGAGTGTGAAATCTAAATTGTCATACAGAATTGGGCCCCTGATGGAAAGTGATGACGATGGAGTGCCCTCGATATATAAAGATATATGTTAAAAATAATAAACAAACGGACGCAGTGATCGAATATCTCTTCGTGTTATTTTACTTAGAACATTTATACGTTTCTAGAGCATATTATAATACCGAATTAAATTGTATAATTCTATACATACTTTTTTATTAATAAAAAATCTACCTTCTTTGAACAAAAGTCATAAAAATATTTTGATGAAATATAAAACGACAATAGGCTAAGAGACTGTATTTAGTGTCTTATCAAATTTGATTGGATCTATAGTCAAGTTTGTTTTTATTGTTTGAATATATTATAGAGCTTATTTTAATTATTTCATAAAATTTGAAACTCGATTCGGTAGAATCAATTTATTTATAAACCTCATTCATTACACATAAAAATATTACTTATTAAAAAAAATGTAAGTTGGATAGTGGTATTTATTCATTATATCGAGGGTGAAAGACTATTTGGATTTGGCTTAACCGACATTTATTGGTGATATACTATAATACACATTTTTAGAATTAGCGTTTTTTACCGATTCCGAAAATATATATATATTACTAGATCACCAAAAAATTATCGCTTAAACCAAATAGCCTTTCAGCCCTCGATATGTGTTTACATGAAAACGTTAGCTGTTCAAATAGTGTTACATCGTGGATCTTCCATTAATAAAACAATAATATTCATTACGAAATAATAAGTCAGTTATAGTAGATTATTTTCTACATAAATTCTAGAGTAATGTAATTATGTAAAGTTAATGTTTATAACAGTGTTGCTCTATAAGTTTTAAAATTAGAATATACTGTTAGTCCTTAAATATCTTTTAGTACCCAAAATTTTAATTTACAAAAGAAACCTAAGAAAATGTATTTCCAGGTACTTAACTAAAATATCAAAGCTCCCAGATAAATAATTTCCTTAATTAAATATATTTAATACATTGTTTTATCTAAATCTAAGCATTACTGTTGAATAAACTGTAAATTATTAACGTAATTCTAAAATAAATGTATAAATTGTATATTTTTAGACAATACTAAATATATAGCTTCATTATGCTTGTAAATAACTTAAAAAGTTTTATAGGATGTTTTTAATTGTGCTGCAATAATAAACACGCGTAAAGTCTGGTTTAGACAAACATCCGAATGTGTAATTTATCATGGAACGTAAAACAATTTATGTGTGAAACAGCACTACATGCGTTGCATGTAACGTTACATATGAGGAGTCTAATTTCAAAACCCACAATAACATATTTTTTCAAATCCGATAAATTTATATTAACTTATGATTAATCTTTGAATTAACAATCACATTCTTATAAGGTATTTAAATTATTATTCTAGAGTGAAAAAACAAAAAAGAAAAAATTCATATATAATATTCGCTTTGATAAAAAACATTTCAAATGACTATTAGGTTAATAGCCCTAATAAAATTGTAGGGATAATCGTTTTAGCGGGTTTTAAAATTAGACGCCTCATATGACAACCGTTACGTGTGACACTCGTAATGCCGTCCATACCTAGAAATCACGCGATGGTATGTTACATTATCTTTAACACACGTCTAAACGCAGACTTAAGAACAATGATTCTAAAAATTGTAAAAAAATAAGCACATATATGTGTAATTAAGAATTAAAAAATCAAATATATTCAATACATAAGAAGAATAAATTGAATGTTAAATTTCTCAGCAGTTTTTCTCTATCCCTTTTGCAATAATTCTCATTGCATACTGGTTAAAATATCTGATCTTCTGGTTTGGTTTTTGGTATTTTAAGCATTAACTTTTAAAGAGTTTTAAAAATCCCACGAAGTAACCTAAGAAACAGTTTATATAAGAATATTTCACCAATATATTCAACTTTTCATTATATCATACATGTATATGATATCTGGTCACTACAATGACCGACCTTGTATTGTGATGGTTAATTTAGTTCCACCAGTCAAATTATTCAAACGAAGTTCAATTCATTCATTCAATTCGTTTAAATCTAGCTATTGGTAGTGCTTGACAGTTGTAATAGCCTGCAATGTGGGTAAATCATTAGACAAATTCATGCACCGTTGCCATAGATTAATTGTATGATTTGCGACATCTACTGTATATTATATCTTTGGTAATTAAGGTACTAACTTTAACACCACCTATATACATATACAGTGTAAACTCTATATAACGATCCTCAAGGGACTGTGCATATTTTGACGTTATAGAGAGTTGTCGTTATATGGAGAGAAGAAAAATCTGTATTAGAAAAAGAAAAGTTTTATACTCTTACTTGCCATGATTACCGTTTGAAAGTTTGTGAGTAACTAAGAATATGATAACGTATAGATAATCCATGACTCCTACTAACAACATTCAACACGTGCAAGCAATCCCAATTTATAAACAAAAGAACGAATTTCTTAGAAAGTTCGGTATGTGTAATGCCGTCAGTCGAGTTTATTACGGGCTAGGATAATAAAGCGACAAAAGAACGTACACAGCTGCGCAGTTTTTACTAATTTTGGCAACTTAAAAGTCATCTTAGCTTAAAAAGTACTTTATATTATTAAATTGCTGTCGTTATAGAGAGTGGGTGTGATGCTATATAGAGTGTATCATTGTATGGGAAACAAACTAAACCAACCAAAGCCGAGTGATATCGATGCTTTAGGGAGTTTGTCGTTAAATCGAGTGACGTTATATGGAGTTAACACTGTATATGATTTGTTAAAGATAATGTTTTGCTACCTTGTAATTCTTAAAATATCAACGTGAAAACTAGCTTCGTAGCAAAGACTCAACTGTGTTTACTGACTGGTAAATTCTATGAAGTACACTTAGGTTCGCCTTTATTTTACTTCATTATTGGGTGTATTTATTTTATCAATTTTCTTTACTACTAAAATACGGCCGTCTGAATATTTGTCTTTGAGATAGAAAGTTAGTAAATAGAAATCCTTAACCACATTTAATATTTGAAAATGTCTAGTTTACGCAATCAATGTATTAATCATACTATCGTCTCCTCCGGTATTAATTTTAGATTACAATAAATAATAATACATTTTTAAGTATTATGGCTCGGCAAAGTTACTACTTGCCTTCTGATGGAAAGTTCAATGCAATTCAAAAGCGATAGCGACCGCCATGGAACTAGAATTCGTAGACAGTCGCCGTAGTTATGCCAGTTCTAATATACCCAGGCTAAGTCTCTAGATATGTGATCATTTGGATGCACAAGAGCTGATCCCGAAACGTGACAGACTGAAGTTTGACCGATACATAGTATATGACTTATATACTCGATAATAGTAATTTTATAAATTACAAATGCTATCGCTTAGTATAATAACTTTAACATTGTAACTTTAACAGTTTATTTAATGGAAATTTATAAAAATGAATTTCTGCTACAAAAGTAATATATTTCGTCTCCTACGTAATTAATAGGACGTCAATAATATGTATAATGAATAGATTAGAATAACCAACATAATAATGGACAAAGGGAGCGTTTATCTTTCTCCACTTGCAAGAGTATCTCGGTAAATAAACGTATTTACCGAAGCATCAAAGGGAAACATCCAAACTAATGGTGTGGACACCGACGCGACGCCCCAATGCGGACGGCTCATTACGACACTTGGCGTGAATTGTCTGCCGTATTCCTGGTCGTCTTATATTTCACAGGTTTCTTTGTAAATACAATTATTTGTGTTTAAGTACACAAAATTGCGTATATAGTAGTTTCACAGAGAAATAACAAGTAGTATTATAATATAATCGTATATTCGTCTAACTCTAACTTCGTTTCAATCAAAAAACTCAATCAAGACAAACTTTTCCCAAGTTTCAACGCAGAAGATTTTTTTTTAATTAAGAAAAATATCATCATAATTGGGCTCCTAGACTCGCTGCGATCATACTCAACTAGAAGATGGAAATCATCTTCTAAAACTTCGCAAAATGAACAGGAACGATTTTCTAAAATTCCGATTTCTGATTTTTTCTCTCTTCCTCATCGGTCCTCCACAGCTGAGCAAAGTGGCTACATTTGCTTTATGAAACTACATGCCTCTATCGGCTTCGTTCAGCCGCCTGGTGGATAACGATGGTAACGGGGAGCTGTGAACGCTCCAGCCGTTCCTAGATTTGGTTCGAACATCGTTTAAGACGTAGGCCTCTGGGTCTCCCTAGCTATCCCTATGTACTCGTATAGTATGGTAGATATAATATCCAGTATCTGCTTTTATTAAATAATAAAATATCGTCACGGTATATGCTTTTAAAGATGAGCAGAAATACATTAGTGGTTGTGTCCACGTTGTACTTATATGTCGTACCCTATACGAGTATGACCAGTAGCGCAGCTGATCGCTCTTCTCAGAGCACTTATATATGTCATCTCTACGAGATGCTATGCGGGTTCTCTCAAAGTATTTTCTTTCAACGGTGAGCATGTGGTAACATACATAAATCCGTACTTAGTCTGAAAAACCCAAATGTACGTGCTGAGATTCGAGCTGGCCATACGGAAATACATGCATACGGTATGCATGGAAACGGGTCCCTTATCTACTAGGTCACATTTTAAAAATACAGATAAAAAAATAGACTTCGATCAATTTTGTAACATTAGAAATGTTAGTATACGAAATAATATTCATGTAAGAACTTGTCTTACAACTTATCTTAATTCAACTTGCAACCAGCTCCGCCAAAGTTGCAGCATTGAATAGTAGCAACATTGAAGTTATTTTAAGTGCCTACCTTACTCCGAGAGTCGCACTCTAGACCAACTTTATGATTTATCGTATCAAGTTCGGAAATACTTTGCTGCTGAGGCAAGACGTCTTCCTACATCTTGTTACCAAATCGGCAATTGATGAAGTGGTTATTAACATTTCTATCTATTTTATTCCTTTTATTCTATCTTTTTCCAATGATTAATGGTCCAGTTTGAAATATCTTAAACGTGTTTCCACGTAGTGAAACAGGTTTCATATATTATAAGTGTATATATCTAGTCACATCATGAGAAAGAGACTTTGGCTTTTTAAAAATACACAATTTATTCTTAAAATATTATAATGGCCGATTTTTAGGCAGTACAACTTAAATCTAACTTTAATTTGACCTGGTATAGAGGCTCCTATTCTAATGGCTGCTCCCGATGCAATTCCGTAGCGTGCAGCGCCGCGCTCATATTTATAGGTTGGCTTTTGGTAAACAGGATCTTACTGAGCCCTCTTCGTACCTGCTGAATAAACCCCTGCCTCAGCCCAATATGCCTGGGTGAGGGGGATGCATAACTATCTCTAGTACCCATAGTATAAGCGCAATCTTACTTTTTTTTATCCTGCCATTACAGACACGTAAAGTCACTGGAGCTATAACAGGACACGGTTATTTTAATAGATATCTTTTCCATTTAGGTGTCACAGAAACTTCTCTGTGTAGAGTATGCATGAGAGAAGAAGAGACAGCTAGACACATGCTCCTCGAGTGCAGTGAACTGGCAGTATACCGGGCACAACACCTCGGCACACCGAGGAACCTTCCGGAAGCAACCAGCAATATCAGGCGGCTAGCTGATTTCCTGAAGGAGCTGGGCTGGGATGATTGAAATCATCCTGGCCCGCTTTTCACGCAAAATAGGCGCACTCAGACGTCGAGTTGCGGAAAATGAGCCCGTGTAAACCTGATACCTGATCCGGCCAGGGCACTGTAACCACACCACCCCTGGTGGTAAACATGATGCAGTCCAAAAACGACAACCACTATCAACAGTAAAAACCTATCGATGGTCGCAGCGATCATGCCGGCCTGCATAAATATATCTTCAAGCTTCGTTTAAAGTACCTAATATCTTATGACGATGGAAGCACACTTGCCGAAAGACCTGTAAATGTTATACGTATGTTATATTATTACTACGTTGTGTTGCAATTTAGAATAGCTGAAAACTTATTAAGCTTGGAATATGCGAAATCAGCGTCTCGCGTATCTACGAAGAGACTGCCGTCTTCTTTATCACCGTTAACAACTTGACCGTGCAAATCCGTTTGTCTTGTTTCAGCTTTACGATCGACCAATTCTAAGAGATTTTACGGGAGATTGTAAATCTTATTGTTCAAGGCAGGTTGAATTCACCAGGGATTCTGTTGTGAGCGCAAAATATTTATTGTTACAGTGTTTGACTGTATCTCGTTCCTTTGTTAGAATTATAAGGCGATTTTAACAATTCCAATTTAAATAAGGTGTCTCAGAGCAGGCACTTAGTTAGATTTTCATTAAGATTATAATCACCTTTACTTGGATTTAGAAAATGGCTATTCATCCAAAACGAAACAATTTGCGTTGGTACTCATTTAAACCTTTTACAAACGCTTACTTGAAAAATAAACTTATACTTTATTTGATTCGTTCTGTAAAAAGTCCCGTAAAATAAATCTTGATAAAGAAGCTTATAAAAATCCCGCTTTGACAGCAAATGAAATTTCCTACAAAGTAAAATTCTTTTGTATTTAAGTCGTACGATTTCGGTGGCCTGAAATAATAGTAGTGGAAGATAAATTACCTTAGGCTCTTATAAGTAAATCAATAAAGAATAATAATAACACAATTTTGTATACAAAGCAAATTCCTATTTAGCCACGTTTAAATTATATTTGTAACTAGCTGTCCCGGTAGACCTTGTTCTGTCCTATTTCTCTAAAACAAAATCGCGTTGTTTTTTTTTAATGTTAATAGCTTCACCGTCAGATTTTATTCTGCCAAAACCTATTGTCCTGTCGGCTGTATTTTGAAAATTGTTTGAAGGAACCTAGCCTTAATGCTATATGTATAAAAATTGACAAACATTGACATTAATATTTATACGTCACTCAATTGTTTTGCCTTCCCGGAACCCGTCCTCTGACATTTAAACTTTATGGTATGGTATTAAAGTTCAAAATGACTTATAACGAATTTTTTGTATGAGAATACAGAAAAGTGTTATTTTTAGACCGTTACAGGGAATTTTTAAATTTTTTCTCTCCGTAATAACCTTCCTCAGACTTCATCAAACACAACAAAAAAAAAATCAGCCAAATCGGTTCAGCCGTTCTCGAGTTTCGCGCTTATCAAGACATTTTGCGATTCATTTTTATATTATAGATCAATAACTTTAATGAACTACATGTGCAAGTAGTCTACTAGAAAAATAAAAGTATTGAGCTATTTATTATTAAAAAGTTGAATGATGTGCACTTGTTTCGATAAAACAGATCTGCAAAAAATGGGTTGCGATTGTTGGTGACCGATTGAGGATCATTTAAACAGATTTTTTTTTGCGTAGAATCCGAATCCGGCGTCAAAATTGCTCTATCACGTCAGGTTTTCAAAATACCTTAATCTAAATGTGCAAGAAACAACGGTATAGGAGCAAAAGAGATAAAAATATCAACATATACGTTTCCTTCCTTAATGTATTCGATATCAATTATTCCAACAATTTGTTGTTATTTTGCGCTATTTATCCTCAATGTATAATATTAATTTTATAATTGTTATTTCTGTTTGATGTTTTGTTTTAATTACTCATCCATTATTTTATAATAAATATATAAATAATAATGTGTATATGTCGCGAGCACTGCACTATGTTGATGGTTGTTCAATAAAAGACCGTACTGTCGAACCATGATATATTGAAATTTAAAAATATAATTACAATTTTGTACAACGTAACAGTTGTGTGTTGTAATTCTATGTGAGCGCCATCTAGTTGAATACACATATACTAACTGATTAAGTTAACTTATAACTGTTTTAAACATACCGCCCACCAAGAACTCGTTCTTTAAATCTACGTTACAGGAAATTAATTAAACATCAAACTAATTTTATACAATGAAAGATGGCCGCCCACCATGATATACAAAATTGAAAATAACAAAATAATTCTCATACGAATTTGTATTCTTATACATCTCATTCATTCTAATCTTTGGATAATTTCATATCAATACTCTTTGGTTGTATTTTCTCTCTTTTATTCTCCTAGAATTTACTAAAATCGGGTTCCTTTACTTGTCAATGAAGATTGTATTCTTTTTAGCTTACATTTAAGTAATTTCAATCTCCTTATTGCTATGTGCTTCGTTTCACGCTTAAAACAGTCTGGGTCTTCATCCTTAAACGGCAGTCTTACCACATACCGTCCTTCATGTTCTGTAGTTGTTGATCTTTCAACACTCTTCATGTTTCTCTCATCCTTGATTAATTTCTCTTGTATACTATCCGGTTGCCTTTCTATCTCCCAGAATTTACGCAAAAGTTGGTCTTCCTTTACTTGTAAATGAAGATTGATGATTCTGGGATTTGATTGATTGGTCTTTTGGACCCTCCCTGATAATATCCAGCCCAACTGCGTATTCTGTGCAATCGGACCATACTCCGAGGGATGCTTCTTTAGACCGTCTAGTATAATCTCGCTGAGAACGTCCACGCCTAGGATAATGTCAACTCCTTTCGGTATTCCAAATTGCGAATCTGCAGTGATAGCTTCTCAATTTCTGGCCAGTCCGTGATAACAGTTGCATTATTTAGTAAAAAAGATGTCAACGTGCTTACTACAAATGCGTTAACTGGTATTGAAAACGAGTTATAACGAGATTCCAATGTGAATGACACCATACTTTGGGTACGTGTTGTTCCATCGCCTACTCCAGATATAAGGCCATTTACTAAGGTACGTTTGAGGCCTAAGGCTTGCACAGTAGCTTCGTTCACAAATGATGCCTCAGAACCTTGATCAATCAGCGCGCGTACCTCTTGAGAACAACACTTACTTGATTTGATTTTGACCAAAGCTGTAGCCAGTAATACTTCACTCTGTATCTCCTGTGCAAAATGAGTTGATATCTTAGTTTCCCTTTCATGTCTGACTTGCTCTATATTCTCCATTGACTTTTTTGGAGTTGATTCGAATTTTTGCTCAGGATGCAACAAGGAGTGATGACGCCTTCCACAACGTCGACAGCAGGTTGATTGACGGCAAAACTTTACTGAATGATTATGTGCTAAACAATTGAAACACAGTCTCTTTGATTTCACAAACTCACTTCGTTCTTCGAGTGACTGGTTACCAAATTGCTTGCATTGATATAACATGTGCGGTTTAAAACACATAGTGCAGGCGTTCTTACGCGAATTTATTTCATATTTCTCAATAGTTGAATGAAATGATTTATGTTTGACTACATGCTTAGATAGATTGATCATCTCCAATGTTCTGAAGCGTGTCTCTAGAAACTTGATTAACTCTTTCCACGTGGGTAACGAGTCTGCTTCCTTCTCGCTTACGTGTAATTCCCACTGTTTACGAGATTCTTGATCCAGTTTAGATACAACTAAATAGTTAATAATTACATCCCAATCTGCACACTTTATGCCCAAGTTCTTCAGGGACGTCAAGCAGATAGTAGTTGTATCTAAAAGTTGTTTCAGACCACTCGCTGAGTCTGCTACTACATTTCTTTGATCGAATAACTTCCTCATGATCTCGTTGGTGTTGTATCTTAAATTGTTGTATCGTTTAGTTAACAGTTTCCAAGCTTCATTATAATTTAATTCAGTTGTTGGTAAATATTTAAGAAGATTAGCCGGTTCTCCCGTTAGGGTGCCTTTTAGGTAGTATAGCTTTTGTACAGCACTTAAGCCCTTATTTTCATGGATAAGGGATACGAACATGTCATAAAAGGTTTGCCATTCATCATAATTACCTGAGAATGAAGGCAAATTGATTTGTGGTAATTTAACTTCACATGTTGGTGTGGCTAGCTGAGCAGAAGATTCACTATCCCTTATTGATTGCATTCCTTTAGGCATAAATTGCTTTAGATCTTCCTTCATTCTAACTTTATGTTCGAAATAAGCTTCTTCAAACTTGTCAAACATTTCATTTTTAAAATAAGGTAGTTTTGATTTCTCCTCTTTTGTCACATGCGATATTATATCCGCATGCTGATCACAGAAAACTGCATGTAATTTCTCTAAGTGTTCGAGTCTCGCCTCTATGTAAGTTTGTGTAATTCTTTCTTTTGGTGACTTTTTATAATTTCGGAATGCCTTTTCTAAGTGTTCCAACTGATCTTCCTGTTTCAAATAACTCGACTGCATCTTCAAATTTTATACGACGTTTCCTGTCCAAACTAAGAAACTTAGAAATTTTCTAAGTCCAAGAAACGAGTAAATTTCTAAGTCCAAGAAACACACGAAAATTTTCTAAGTCCAAGATCACGCGTAAATTTTCTAAGTCCAGGAATCACACTAAACTTACTAAGTCCAAATCACGAGTAAATTTTCTAAGTCCAGGATTACTTGTAAATTTCACAAATGTTTATAAGTTTCGACTCACTCACGAATTTTTATAAGTTACTTTTCTGTCTTTAAAACACTTATTATTTCACTGATTGTTCACTTTACTTACAGTTTTCAAAGTCCTTAAAACACTTCGGTCGAGGGTTTCGGCACCAGATGTCGCGAGCACTGCACTATGTTGCTGAATGTTCAATAAAAGACCGTACTGTCGAACCATGATATATTGAAATTTAAAAATATAATTACAATTTTGTACAACGTAACAGTTGTGTGTTATAATTCTATGTGAGCGCCATCTAGTTGAATACACATATACTAACTGATTAAGTTAACTTATAACTGTTTTAAACATACCGCCCACCAAGAACTCGTTCTTTAAATCTACGTTACAGGAAATTAATTAAACATCAAACTAATTTTATACAATGAAAGATGGCCGCCCACCATGATATACAAAATTGAAAATAACAAAATAATTCTCATACGAATTTGTATTCTTATACATCTCATTCATTCTAATCTTTGGATAATTTCATATCAATACTCTTTGGTTGTATTTTCTCTCTTTTATTCTCCTAGAATTTACTAAAATCGGGTTCCTTTACTTGTCAATGAAGATTGTATTCTTTTTAGCTTACATTTAAGTAATTTCAATCTCCTTATTGCTATGTGCTTCGTTTCACGCTTAAAACAGTCTGGGTCTTCATCCTTAAACGGCAGTCTTACCACATACCGTCCTTCATGTTCTGTAGTTGTTGATCTTTCAACACTCTTCATGTTTCTCTCATCCTTGATTAATTTCTCTTGTATACTATCCGGTTGCCTTTCTATCTCCCAGAATTTACGCAAAAGTTGGTCTTCCTTTACTTGTAAATGAAGATTGATGATTCTGGGATTTGATTGATTGGTCTTTTGGACCCTCCCTGATAATATCCAGCCCAACTGCGTATTCTGTGCAATCGGACCATACTCCGAGGGATGCTTCTTTAGACCGTCTAGTATAATCTCGCTGAGAACGTCCACGCCTAGGATAATGTCAACTCCTTTCGGTATTCCAAATTGCGAATCTGCAGTGATAGCTTCTCAATTTCTGGCCAGTCCGTGATAACAGTTGCATTATTTAGTAAAAAAGATGTCAACGTGCTTACTACAAATGCGTTAACTGGTATTGAAAACGAGTTATAACGAGATTCCAATGTGAATGACACCATACTTTGGGTACGTGTTGTTCCATCGCCTACTCCAGATATAAGGCCATTTACTAAGGTACGTTTGAGGCCTAAGGCTTGCACAGTAGCTTCGTTCACAAATGATGCCTCAGAACCTTGATCAATCAGCGCGCGTACCTCTTGAGAACAACACTTACTTGATTTGATTTTGACCAAAGCTGTAGCCAGTAATACTTCACTCTGTATCTCCTGTGCAAAATGAGTTGATATCTTAGTTTCCCTTTCATGTCTGACTTGCTCTATATTCTCCATTGACTTTTTTGGAGTTGATTCGAATTTTTGCTCAGGATGCAACAAGGAGTGATGACGCCTTCCACAACGTCGACAGCAGGTTGATTGACGGCAAAACTTTACTGAATGATTATGTGCTAAACAATTGAAACACAGTCTCTTTGATTTCACAAACTCACTTCGTTCTTCGAGTGACTGGTTACCAAATTGCTTGCATTGATATAACATGTGCGGTTTAAAACACATAGTGCAGGCGTTCTTACGCGAATTTATTTCATATTTCTCAATAGTTGAATGAAATGATTTATGTTTGACTACATGCTTAGATAGATTGATCATCTCCAATGTTCTGAAGCGTGTCTCTAGAAACTTGATTAACTCTTTCCACGTGGGTAACGAGTCTGCTTCCTTCTCGCTTACGTGTAATTCCCACTGTTTACGAGATTCTTGATCCAGTTTAGATACAACTAAATAGTTAATAATTACATCCCAATCTGCACACTTTATGCCCAAGTTCTTCAGGGACGTCAAGCAGATAGTAGTTGTATCTAAAAGTTGTTTCAGACCACTCGCTGAGTCTGCTACTACATTTCTTTGATCGAATAACTTCCTCATGATCTCGTTGGTGTTGTATCTTAAATTGTTGTATCGTTTAGTTAACAGTTTCCAAGCTTCATTATAATTTAATTCAGTTGTTGGTAAATATTTAAGAAGATTAGCCGGTTCTCCCGTTAGGGTGCCTTTTAGGTAGTATAGCTTTTGTACAGCACTTAAGCCCTTATTTTCATGGATAAGGGATACGAACATGTCATAAAAGGTTTGCCATTCATCATAATTACCTGAGAATGAAGGCAAATTGATTTGTGGTAATTTAACTTCACATGTTGGTGTGGCTAGCTGAGCAGAAGATTCACTATCCCTTATTGATTGCATTCCTTTAGGCATAAATTGCTTTAGATCTTCCTTCATTCTAACTTTATGTTCGAAATAAGCTTCTTCAAACTTGTCAAACATTTCATTTTTAAAATAAGGTAGTTTTGATTTCTCCTCTTTTGTCACATGCGATATTATATCCGCATGCTGATCACAGAAAACTGCATGTAATTTCTCTAAGTGTTCGAGTCTCGCCTCTATGTAAGTTTGTGTAATTCTTTCTTTTGGTGACTTTTTATAATTTCGGAATGCCTTTTCTAAGTGTTCCAACTGATCTTCCTGTTTCAAATAACTCGACTGCATCTTCAAATTTTATACGACGTTTCCTGTCCAAACTAAGAAACTTAGAAATTTTCTAAGTCCAAGAAACGAGTAAATTTCTAAGTCCAAGAAACACACGAAAATTTTCTAAGTCCAAGATCACGCGTAAATTTTCTAAGTCCAGGAATCACACTAAACTTACTAAGTCCAAATCACGAGTAAATTTTCTAAGTCCAGGATTACTTGTAAATTTCACAAATGTTTATAAGTTTCGACTCACTCACGAATTTTTATAAGTTACTTTTCTGTCTTTAAAACACTTATTATTTCACTGATTGTTCACTTTACTTACAGTTTTCAAAGTCCTTAAAACACTTCGGTCGAGGGTTTCGGCACCAGATGTCGCGAGCACTGCACTATGTTGCTGAATGTTCAATAAAAGACCGTACTGTCGAACCATGATATATTGAAATTTAAAAATATAATTACAATTTTGTACAACGTAACAGTTGTGTGTTATAATTCTATGTGAGCGCCATCTAGTTGAATACACATATACTAACTGATTAAGTTAACTTATAACTGTTTTAAACATACCGCCCACCAAGAACTCGTTCTTTAAATCTACGTTACAGGAAATTAATTAAACATCAAACTAATTTTATACAATGAAAGATGGCCGCCCACCATGATATACAAAATTGAAAATAACAAAATAATTCTCATACGAATTTGTATTCTTATACATCTCATTCATTCTAATCTTTGGATAATTTCATATCAATACTCTTTGGTTGTATTTTCTCTCTTTTATTCTCCTAGAATTTACTAAAATCGGGTTCCTTTACTTGTCAATGAAGATTGTATTCTTTTTAGCTTACATTTAAGTAATTTCAATCTCCTTATTGCTATGTGCTTCGTTTCACGCTTAAAACAGTCTGGGTCTTCATCCTTAAACGGCAGTCTTACCACATACCGTCCTTCATGTTCTGTAGTTGTTGATCTTTCAACACTCTTCATGTTTCTCTCATCCTTGATTAATTTCTCTTGTATACTATCCGGTTGCCTTTCTATCTCCCAGAATTTACGCAAAAGTTGGTCTTCCTTTACTTGTAAATGAAGATTGATGATTCTGGGATTTGATTGATTGGTCTTTTGGACCCTCCCTGATAATATCCAGCCCAACTGCGTATTCTGTGCAATCGGACCATACTCCGAGGGATGCTTCTTTAGACCGTCTAGTATAATCTCGCTGAGAACGTCCACGCCTAGGATAATGTCAACTCCTTTCGGTATTCCAAATTGCGAATCTGCAGTGATAGCTTCTCAATTTCTGGCCAGTCCGTGATAACAGTTGCATTATTTAGTAAAAAAGATGTCAACGTGCTTACTACAAATGCGTTAACTGGTATTGAAAACGAGTTATAACGAGATTCCAATGTGAATGACACCATACTTTGGGTACGTGTTGTTCCATCGCCTACTCCAGATATAAGGCCATTTACTAAGGTACGTTTGAGGCCTAAGGCTTGCACAGTAGCTTCGTTCACAAATGATGCCTCAGAACCTTGATCAATCAGCGCGCGTACCTCTTGAGAACAACACTTACTTGATTTGATTTTGACCAAAGCTGTAGCCAGTAATACTTCACTCTGTATCTCCTGTGCAAAATGAGTTGATATCTTAGTTTCCCTTTCATGTCTGACTTGCTCTATATTCTCCATTGACTTTTTTGGAGTTGATTCGAATTTTTGCTCAGGATGCAACAAGGAGTGATGACGCCTTCCACAACGTCGACAGCAGGTTGATTGACGGCAAAACTTTACTGAATGATTATGTGCTAAACAATTGAAACACAGTCTCTTTGATTTCACAAACTCACTTCGTTCTTCGAGTGACTGGTTACCAAATTGCTTGCATTGATATAACATGTGCGGTTTAAAACACATAGTGCAGGCGTTCTTACGCGAATTTATTTCATATTTCTCAATAGTTGAATGAAATGATTTATGTTTGACTACATGCTTAGATAGATTGATCATCTCCAATGTTCTGAAGCGTGTCTCTAGAAACTTGATTAACTCTTTCCACGTGGGTAACGAGTCTGCTTCCTTCTCGCTTACGTGTAATTCCCACTGTTTACGAGATTCTTGATCCAGTTTAGATACAACTAAATAGTTAATAATTACATCCCAATCTGCACACTTTATGCCCAAGTTCTTCAGGGACGTCAAGCAGATAGTAGTTGTATCTAAAAGTTGTTTCAGACCACTCGCTGAGTCTGCTACTACATTTCTTTGATCGAATAACTTCCTCATGATCTCGTTGGTGTTGTATCTTAAATTGTTGTATCGTTTAGTTAACAGTTTCCAAGCTTCATTATAATTTAATTCAGTTGTTGGTAAATATTTAAGAAGATTAGCCGGTTCTCCCGTTAGGGTGCCTTTTAGGTAGTATAGCTTTTGTACAGCACTTAAGCCCTTATTTTCATGGATAAGGGATACGAACATGTCATAAAAGGTTTGCCATTCATCATAATTACCTGAGAATGAAGGCAAATTGATTTGTGGTAATTTAACTTCACATGTTGGTGTGGCTAGCTGAGCAGAAGATTCACTATCCCTTATTGATTGCATTCCTTTAGGCATAAATTGCTTTAGATCTTCCTTCATTCTAACTTTATGTTCGAAATAAGCTTCTTCAAACTTGTCAAACATTTCATTTTTAAAATAAGGTAGTTTTGATTTCTCCTCTTTTGTCACATGCGATATTATATCCGCATGCTGATCACAGAAAACTGCATGTAATTTCTCTAAGTGTTCGAGTCTCGCCTCTATGTAAGTTTGTGTAATTCTTTCTTTTGGTGACTTTTTATAATTTCGGAATGCCTTTTCTAAGTGTTCCAACTGATCTTCCTGTTTCAAATAACTCGACTGCATCTTCAAATTTTATACGACGTTTCCTGTCCAAACTAAGAAACTTAGAAATTTTCTAAGTCCAAGAAACGAGTAAATTTCTAAGTCCAAGAAACACACGAAAATTTTCTAAGTCCAAGATCACGCGTAAATTTTCTAAGTCCAGGAATCACACTAAACTTACTAAGTCCAAATCACGAGTAAATTTTCTAAGTCCAGGATTACTTGTAAATTTCACAAATGTTTATAAGTTTCGACTCACTCACGAATTTTTATAAGTTACTTTTCTGTCTTTAAAACACTTATTATTTCACTGATTGTTCACTTTACTTACAGTTTTCAAAGTCCTTAAAACACTTCGGTCGAGGGTTTCGGCACCAGATGTCGCGAGCACTGCACTATGTTGCTGAATGTTCAATAAAAGACCGTACTGTCGAACCATGATATATTGAAATTTAAAAATATAATTACAATTTTGTACAACGTAACAGTTGTGTGTTATAATTCTATGTGAGCGCCATCTAGTTGAATACACATATACTAACTGATTAAGTTAACTTATAACTGTTTTAAACAGTATATGTGTCTGAAATGTCTGAGGATTTACTCTGTAGTATATTTGAATAGTCGTTCTGGCGCCAACTTTTGACAGCTTGACTCAGATTCAGATATCAGACCACATTACTCTATTTTATAATTGCTAAAAAAATCAATGATTAGTAAATTTATCCCATTTTTACTAACTTAATCATTGTCAAAAGCAAGGGTTCTTATTTCATATTTTCTCTAAGGGCGTTTAATTAAATGTAGCATCACATAAAAATTGCTATAAAATATTTCCAGAGTTGTAAAAATATTTACAAGGATTGTTAACCTAACAATAGCAATGACAAAAAAAAATTCATATAGCCCTGCATATTCCCTGTTACAAAAAATGTAGCAATAATTAGTGTTTTTGAATCTCGACTCTAGAGGTCGCTTTAAAAATGAAAGATACTCAATCAGTATTTGCAAAATTACTCATTAACAAAATCTTGACATATTATTTATTAACGGCTTCTATCTGTTTAGTTTTAACTCTAATTGGATATAACTTGTAGCGGCTTGAGTTATATCTCACTTGAAATAGAAAATTATTCGTTTAAAAGGAATCCTGAAGTAATTTATTTGAGTGAAAATACTTTCCAGACGCTTTAATAAATGGTGTTGCTCGCATCGTTCAATTTTCCACCGCAATCGACTTATGAAGTGATAAATTTCGTTTTCTATCCGTTTTGTTGTCAATACTTTTTTTTCTACTTTTAAGGCAATACACAGATCATCAGTAGTAGGGATTCACAGGTTCTGGCTCACCGCCTTTGGCTCTCCCATCGGTTCTAGCTCACTGATCACGGCGGCAACCCTGACCTAAAAAAAAAAAAAAAAAAAAAAAAAAAAAAAAAAAAAAAAAAAAAAAAAGGTTTTCAGGGTCGCTGAATCGAATGCAAGTATTTAAAATTGCGTAGCTTTAACCGTTTCAGAGATAGCATAACATTAACTAGGCTATAATAATACAAAAGCAATGGGGTACAGTTAACAATGGATCATCCGAGCAAGGGTCGTCTATTGTTCGGCTCGAACGCTATTGTTTGAATCGAGTTACGGTCGGGGGGGGGTCTCAGGTACTTTTTCTATGTATAATAAAAAGCCGTCTACATTCCTTCATTAGTCATATTCATTTATTTTAAAACAGTAATTAAACAAATTCCATAATAACATATCATTGTACATGGTATCGATGTCAAATTGATTAATAAAGTAATTCATTGTACAGTTGTGCAACTTGTAGTACAAATACATTAAACAGTATTGACCACATACTGAAGTCCAATTGTTTTGCAATATTTTTTTATTGAAACTCCATCGGTGGCTATTTCTCTTTAAGAATGCATAGTGATATCCAGAAGGTGGTCGTCCATAGGAGTCGAAAAATTCACCAAAACCATTTTTGTCTATATGTAGTGCAACCCAATGTGATCCAGGTTTTGTATCGGGGTCCAAATTACTAATTAAATAAGTAGGAGTTTCCATGTATATCGGTAATCTGTTTGCAGCATACACATTATACCGCAAACTTGGATGTATTTCGTTCAAATATTTCTGTAGTTCTATTGTATTCATATTTATTTAAAAATACAACTTTCCAACCCCAGAGATCGCAAACATGTGTGCGATTGTAATTACAGTAACTTATTATATATCGAAAGGGTGATTATTAAAAATAATACAAAGTAAGTTCATTTTAATTAATTTATTCAAAAATGTACACACAAACAGATACATACAAATATTACAAAGTTAATATTTTTACAATATATATATATTCAACTATTATAATCGACGGATACATTGCGGTTTTTATCTATTTCAATAACATTATCAAATTCGGCGTAAACAATACAGTTAATAGTTTGTACAAGCGTTGACTCAAATCGAACTTCTAATCTTACAGTGCCATGTCTTATAAGATTCCAATGACCTGAAGAGTTGGCTGATAAATCCGGAGTTAAATCAAAAGCTAACAAACAGTAACCGTTCGAATATTGTTCTCTCGAAATTCCATTCCCTTCATTTAAAAAATGTATACCCGTACCCGAAAATAATGTATGATAAGCCGTGGTGAAAATATGGTTTTCAAACGAAGGTTGTAAAGCTTTCGAAGGTATTTGTTGACCATCAATATATAAACAAAATGTGTTAATGTTGTAATTTTCGAAATTAAATGGATTTTTAGTGAGATTACCGTTAAATGCCCCGTTATCAACAAACCCAATAATACATCTTTTTGGGACTTGCCCCAAAAAAATGTTGTCAAGTGTTTTGCCTTGAATCCCAGATGGTATAGTTAAAACTTTCACTTCAGCTCGAGTGACGGGATATTTTGCTGTAGAAAAAGCCAATGCTTTTTGATGTGCAAGTAAAACAGTTGGATTGATTCGTGCTTTACGAACGATAAGTGTTGCATCTGTAATGCATACTTTAAACTTTGAATCACTTGAAGGGGCCATTAAGTTAAATGTTTCTCTAGAGCGAACTAATTTAACTGACATTTCTACACCATTGATCAAGAACTTTTCTTGGTTAAATATATCGCCATGTAAGTGTCCAATCATTTCAATTTCTTGACTTTCAGAAGCTAATTTTTGTCTTTTCACAAATCCTCCATTTTCCTCGCCGGTTTCATTCATTTTGTTGGCTGTATCTTCATACCAAAGGCCACACGTAAGATGAGATTCTTTAGCTGGTTTAGCATAATTCAACAAAGTTTCCATGTAGGCACGATACGCATATGTATTATTTGGAGGTGATATAAGTTTTTGATTTAAATAGACATCAAGTTGACTGAAGATTGAATGCAACCAATTATTAACCGGAGCCACTACCGTTGAGGCAGCTACCTTAGAGGAATCTTGATGCAATATCCTGGCTTTTATATGAATCAAAGTATGAGACAGATCTATATAATCTTCACCAGTTCCTGGTACTTGAAATTCGAGGGGCCCATCATCAGCTAGAGATGATATAGGTTTATAATGTATCCATATTCCATTTTCTATACTAGTTTGTGTTGAGGGTAATGCAAATAAATCTAACTCTGATTTAATGCACTCACATGATTTGTTATGTAGAAATGACATTTTATGAAAATATGTCTTTGATTTTAGTATGACTTGACTTTGATTTTTTGATACCTTTCACCTTGACATTCGGTGCTGAAATGAGAGAATTCAAACGGTTCCTCTTTTTTATATAACCTGAACCGGACATGTTAATTCGATTAATTTTATCTTGAGCTTTTTTGTGTAAATTTGAGCTGGCCTCTTTCAATCTAGTTCTTATTGAATCTTCCATGGGGCGTGCATTAACCATATCCGATAATAGACCCACACCGGCATTTAAAGCCTCTTTACCCACTACTTTAGCACCACTAGAGAGCAATGGTAAAACAGATCTAAATAAGCCTCCTAAAAAACTACCAATTCCATGTCCACGCTGATACGGTGCTCCTCGATAAATCACACCAATACCGTGACCAGCTTGATGTGAATAATAGTGCTCATAAGGACAAATTTCATTATATTCTTTGGAATACATTATAGTTTCATAAAGTGGAGTTTAATACACAATGTCCCAAACTGGAATGGTATTTTTTGTCCTGTGCCTGATCTTATATTTATTTCAATCGTGTCAAACTCCCTGCGCATAACAGGTATGTAGTGAGGTGGTGAGAAAACATGCATTTTATTAGCTCCATATATGTATTTTGAAGGGTCTAGTGGTATTATTCTTAATAATTGTGTCATCACATCCCCAACAATTTGCGGTTCAATAATATCACTATAAACAAATAACTGGGATGGTAGCCCTAGATGTAAATTCGCTGAACATTTTCCAAAACCACCCCTGTGTGCTAAGTTTCTAGTTGGTTCAAATCCTAGTTGAAGACTTAAGCTAGGTGCTAACGTAACTGATCTTATTGATTCATCCATTACAGTTACAGATACAAACTTTGAAATTTCATCATATCGAAATATAACTTTATCATCAATGCTGTTTAATGCTGTTAAAATTTGATTAATATCATCATAGTTGGTGGCTGGTATATAATGTTTGTAGTATATTAGTGAAGGTTTATCCTCATGGGGCATTACAGCCCATTTTGTTATATAAACAATATTTTCATGTTCCTGAACTGTAAACATCGTGCATGGATATTGAAATTCAACGACACCAACAGACCATCTACCTTCAAGTATAATAGGTTTCGGTAATTTGGTTGAAAACTGGGTTGTCGTATTTTCTGGGAAGTATTCCATGGAGCTATTACTCAACAATGTTAAATAAAAACTTTCCTTCATCATATTTTCTTTAAACTAGAAGCCAATATCCAACTATTAAATTTATCCGGATAACCTTTCCACTTGACCAACACTTGCTTTCTGTTACCGGAATAGCGGGAACCGATAATTTTATCTATTTTATAACTTGAAGTAGGATCATAAGATATTTTTTGTAACTCTTTCTCATAAAAAGTTCCTGTTATTGGTTCATTTTGTAAATCTTTTAATGTGTATACTACCCACGGTGATCTATCTATTATAGAAGATATAATAAAAATTTCATCACTCCAATTGCATTCATATCCCTTTTGAAAGATATGTTTGTGTTTGGTGATTCTTACATAGTCACCAATATGAAATTTTGGAAGTGGAATATTTGTAGGTTGACTAACTTTTTCTCTGTCATACAAATTATTCCAAACAGTCATTATATTATCAAAATTTACATCGCAAGGACACATCTTAATACTAGAATGATAGCTATGGTTATATGCGTATATTAAGTTCTGCAGGATATCTATATACCTATGGGTATTTTTGTGAGTGAAATAACGCCACATTCTCATTTTTAGTGTCCTTTGGAATCTTTCTACAATGCTGGCTTTAATATCAGGGTTATTTGTTGTATAATAATTTATATTTTTACTCTTTAAATAACCCTTTACATCTTTTGAAAGGAATTCACTTCCTTTATCAGATTGTATATGTGTTGGTGTGGTATTAGCTTCACTAAAAATACTATCAAAACATGATTTAACTGTTTCAGAATTTTTATTTTTCATAGGTCTAGCATAAGCATATTTAGTAAACACATCAATAACACAAAGTATATAATTAAATCCGTCATTATGTGTAGAATAAGATCTCATATCACTTAAGTCTACCTGCCAAAGTTCATTTAGGTTGGACAAAATATATTTGTTTCGAGGAAATTTCCTATGTACTGGTTTATGCAACGTGTATGTTTCTTGTAACCGTAGCCACTTTTTAACGTCTTCCTTAGTCATTTTACCTTTCATAGCTTTCGACAATTTTTCAATACTACTGTAACCAGCAGGATGTGATGGATCATAATAAATCTTAGTTATCTCTAGTATGGGGTCCATTTTTCCCAACTATTTTTTTTTCTTATAGGTTTTTTTATCTTTTCTAGATTGTTTTTTTTATCATTAAACTCTTCATCTGTAGATACTTGGTCAATATCCTTTAATTGAAGCCGGTGTATGTATTCACTTCTAGCTGGATTCCCAACGTAAGTCAACGGTGCTTTAATATCCTTCAATGCTGTTGCAAACTTTTCCCAACCTATTGGATCACTTTTTTTTAACGGTCTAATTGCATCATTTAACAAATCTACTATATTACTTCCAAGAATTTTTTCGTTATCTATAATGACTGTACCATCATCATTCCAATGAATTTTATTTGTACTTAGAGTTAGCAATTCCAATAAAGACCCACCTCTCTTTACATAGGTTTTTGGTATTAAACTAAGAATTTGATCTTTCGTGTAAGGAAGTTTTTCATAAGATATAGTACTCTCCTGATTTTTATCTTCAGTGTTTGGTGGCAGAGCTGTAACTAAACTCTTGTCGTCGGTATAATTACTTTTATTAGATGTATTTACTTTTACTTCTGGAGTGGTAGTATCAATACTTTTAGTTATTATTGGTATTTCATGAGGTTGACGGTCTTCTCCAGTAAAGTGTAAATATCTTTGTAAAATTTGTAGATATAGAATACATTTTTTCCTATCATCCATATTACTATTCAAAATATTTTTCATCTCAGCATCTAATCTAGAAGTGGGTCTATCAGGAACTTGGTTGTATTTTAGTTTGTCCATCAAACTTGGTTCAATGAGCAACATTTTCTTAGCTTGCTCCATTTTTATTACATAAAATAATTAACCAAGCCACTCAAAATTGAACCCAATATTATTGGTAGAAATGCACCACCTTTTTGAATAATAATATTTTTTCTTATTTTATTAGAACTTTTATGTAACAATTTCCGCAGTATAGATTTATATCGTTTAAGTTTTTTTTTCTCTTTTTCTGGTAGTTCCACTTTACCTTGGAGGACGTTATGTATACATTCACAAATACAGTTAATTTCCTTTTCGTCACACGATTGTAAAAGAGCTTTCTTATATTTAGGTTTAAGCTTATGTAGTGCTCTCAGTAAGTCTTTATGCGTGTTTAGACTTCGCGGCATTATGTGTAAATGACAGGAATTTGTTGATTCTTGCTATATTTAAAGCCTTTGGTGGGGACATAAACAACGCAATGTACATCTGGAGGAAATATTTTTGTTTTAATTCGACACATTTCATCAGTGTTTTGTTTAAGATCTATCATTAAATACCCATGTGCTTCCATAGTTGCATTACGATAGGCATCTTCAAGAAATTTTGGATTTTCTGGAGATACTTGGCGTGCTAAGTATCGTATTTGAGTTTTATCTCGGGGATTTTTAAAATAAACAATATAATTTGAATTTAAAGAAATGTCTCTTTGTCCTTTACCTTGGTGAAATAAATTTTGTGTGATGTAAAATACACTTAAGTTTCTATGGTGGCTTCCTTTGGTAAAAATATCAACAATGCGACCATCAGACTCTCTCATAAGATCATCAATTATTACAAGGTTTGCATTCTTCCCATCAAACATATTAAGATCTGGTATACCTTGATGATAATTTACATTTGGCAAGTTATATAAAGGTTGCATTTCATCAAAGCACCAAATAATTTGTGTAAACTCCCTACTACATATGTCATTAATATATTTAATGAAGTTTGTAACAAAATTTGATTTTCCACAGCCACTTGGACCTGCAACTATTGCAGTAAATGGATGAATAAAGTGAAACATCACGTTGCACGTGTGTAAATGCTTGAGAGTTACAGAGAGAAATAAAACATTTCGTTCAATTGTTGGTTTATATATTCACTTACTACATGCATATTAAAAAATAAACATAAGAAAAAGTATTTACAAATATTAACTATTATTGACAATAATAATTGAATAAAAGATACATCTTAAGACTAGTATACAAATACAGCAGTGTACAGCAACATATTTACAAATATTATATTCATAAACTAATCGAAATACATACATATTTTAGTTAACATTAAGGTACTTAATTAGAACATTGAATAGAAATATATATTAACAAAGAAATATTTACATACAGATTTTTCTATAATCTATTTTAATTTGTAATGACCCCACGCCAGTGTATCCATATTATTGGGTAGAATATAACGCTTTGTGTCGTTATAAGACAAACATCTTTTGTTTATTTGCTGGGTGAAAATTGTGTGTTTAATTGATTTGAATCTGTACATGTTGCAAAATTGGATATTTTTAGTGAAGAGACAAGTCTTATAATTTTCCATGGTCATTTTTTTTGTAACACATTTATTAACACCCTTTGCTTTTGCTGTCAATTTATTTTCGACGTCAAATGCATACATTTTAGATCTTAGACCTACAAACTCTTTTAAAATTTTTCCATTATTTTCATCTTTGAAAAATCCTAGTTTCTTTTTATTGATTTTTGGATAACCATATGTATTATCTGATGGATAATCGGATGTATCAAATCGATAAACGAGGTCGGTTTTAATATCATTGTAAAAGTTGTCTGTAAAAATCTGATATATTAAACTATCTGTGTCAGTATACAATAATTTTAATTTATTATCAAACTTCCTCATCATGTAGTTGTAGTGAAAGTCATACATAAGAGTTTTTGAAATATCCAATATACAAAATCCTAAATAAATGGGTTTATTATGAACCAACTTTGTTTTTCGCAATTGTACTGCAACTAAGTTTTCTGCAAAAATCGATAAACTGTGAAATTCCGGTTTTGCAATCAAATCTTGTACACCTAGAGTTTTACCGTTATTTTCCCAATGCGTTAACAATTTCACATTAACCCTTTTTTCAATGTTTTCCATAGTTTTCCCAAACACGGAATTATTCATTAATTTATAAAAATCCTTTTCAAAATCCGAGACTGCCTCTATTCTACGTTTTGTATTTAAATCAATGTATTTTTGCAGCCATGAGCTCTGTCTAAATTTTAGTATTCTATGAACTTTTGTTATTTTCATTCCCATATTCAGACACTGTTTAAGATTTCTATAATGAATTTTATATCTGATCTTATTATAAAGATTTGGTATTAATTTGGTTTCTTTAGAATCACTACTTATACATATTTTCTCAGGGCAAAGTGGAAAATCAGAGTGTAAATCGTGAAGTTCAACTGGGTACTCTAAATCTACTTCTAAAATAAAACCGAATTCAGACGTGTCGGGTATATCAAAACTTGTATTTGGACTGACCCATTCAAATCCTCCTTCAGGTAAATATTGAGACATAGCCCAACCGTAAAGGTTATTTGCATCGAAATAAGCAAGATATGATGTAGGTTTATTTTCATCATAATTATCTAAAAATTTATTATTAGCTTTAGCATAACGATTGCTGCATTGTGATACTCCCCCTCTAATACCTGCCTTGATGAAAGCAATTTTTTCAAAGTCTGTTAATAATTCTAACTCTATTTTTGTATATTTTAACATAGCATCCCAGCTCAAGCCCGGTGCTGTATAATAATGAGCAGGATCTAATCCATAAGTTGTTATACAAATATTTCTAAAGTTTTCGAATACATCAGTTAACAATATAACATCTGTTTTCAGATATAAGTTAGAGTAATCCAGCATATTTTGACAACCAAAATGTTGCCAAACATTCTGTGCATGATTATAATCATCATTAGATACATTTGAATCAGTTAATGAACTGTAAAATTGATTTTTAGTGGGAATAGATGTTAATTTTAAACAGTCGTATGATGTCATAAATTCATAAGGATAAATACCTTTTCTCCTAACATACCTGAAATCTTCATTTCTTGGAAAACTATTTTTTAAAGTAATAAATTGTTCATCGTTGAGATTTTTAGCTAATTGCTCAAGACTACATGGTAAAAATTTTAGGGAATCAAGAAATCTTAAATTCAAAATTTGGCTATTTATTATTAATGTTTTAGAAAAAGATATGTATCTTTCTTTGTTTTGGGGAATGACATCCACATCACCCTCTACAAAGTTTAATGCATGAACAATGAAATGTGCATCATAGTGGCTGAGATTATGTAGGAATACTGGAACATGACGTGGTATCCTAAATTTATTTATACAAACATCGTGTGCAACACCTCTAAAATTACCTGTATACCAATCAAAATATGAAATCTTTTTATCATCAGAAAATTCTATTTCACATATACAACAGAGTTTAGAATTCACAATTTCCTTTTCATTTTCTGCAGTCAATGGTTTGGGGCATTTTTGAAAACTATTTTTCTTACTTATTATTTTTAAATCATCATATAAACGATTCATAAATATCTGTACACAATCTGGACCGCTATACGTTACATATTTTGACAAACTATTATCATATGAACATTTAATATAATATCCAAAACTATAAACTTCATGTTTGTGAACATTTTTAGTATACGGTTTATTTGGATCGTTAGAACACGTTTTTATTGGATTTAAAAAGGCTTCAAAATCTGCATATATAACGAAGGGTATCTTTAACTTTTTATGAAAATTTTCAAATTTTAATTGAGTATTTGACACTAGTTGTCCAAACCAATTTTTATATCTTTTATCTATATTTGGTAGTTCTACAGTAATATGTGAACAATCATATTGTTGATGGTTATTCAACCTTTCCTTTGTGGGGAAATGCAATAAACATCCATCGCATATATAAACCGCATGATTTTGATTTGAAATTTGTTTACTGACCAATCTTGATAAGTTTTTAATATAACAATAGTGGTAAGTCCTTTCTCTATTTATGAGTAATAAATTAATGTGACTATTTCTACGACATTTTGTTAAATATAGTGGACCCACTACACTATGCCTTTTCATTTCTTTATTAAATTCTAAACCGAATACATTGATACTAATATTATTTAATTTTTCAACTTTTGATATATCATTTAATTTAACGGGAAAAGATACACCATTAAATTTTAGTTTATTTACATGCATGCTATAGGACGATACTCGATTTGCGTTCTTACTCACTGGATATAATGCCGAAAGTAATGCCCATTGAAAACATAAATTGTCAGAGTTTTTTACGTTTATCACAGCTTTTTTATTACTAATATCTTTAGGTAAATCAATATATGACGTACCACGTAGCGGATTAAATTTATTAATATTCATGTCTAAGCAATTAATTTGTTTAAGACTCCACCCACTGTCTTTTTGTTCAAAAGCACTTATTTTATTTGTTATAGCATCACATAATGAAGAAAAGAAAATATTTAAGTCATCACCTCGAAAAATTATATAATTACATGTTTGAAAATCAAATGAATTTAGAATATCTTTAGTTTGTTGTATAAAATCTGCGTGTAGTATAAAATTTACTTTAAAAGCAGTATGTTTCTGCATAGATTCTTCAATCAAAAATAGCACATCATCTTTTATAGAACTTAAAAACAATTCCGGCGTTTCAAAATCTAACATAGATGATAAATCAGATTTATTTTTAATTTTATATGTAATTATTCTATTTCCAAAGGCTGTTTCAGCAATTGATACATTTTTAAGAGATGTGTGAGAAGTTAAAACATTATTATTATGAATTTTGCTTTTCAAATGATTGGTAAAGTATTTTCTAGTTATCAAAATTTTACACGTGTTACATTGCACCTTGTCGACATCGAGGTCTGCTGATATCCCGATCGATGATAATGAAGTTGATGGCCTATCTTCATATCTAGTCTTTTTCTTATTATTGTCATCATCCTTCGTACAACAAAGTTTCTTAGACCCCATCCCGATTTGATATGATTGTTTTGATTGTCTAAAAGAAAGAAGAAACATATTTATAGAAGAAGAACAAAATAATTCTGTAAATTTTGAGATAATTTAAGAAGGCATACTCACGCTATGTTTTCCTCAACTACTGCACAAATATTGTACAATTCTTCATCATATGTGGAGTCTTTCAATCCACTCTCTGGAACTATTCCCCACAAATTATACATTCCATATTAGATTTGCGTTGAAGAAAGGTACAGATATAATTTTAGATTATGTTTCAATAAAATGGAAATATATGACACGAACTTATTTAAAGAAAGTACTAATAAAAATTTGTATTTACAAAAATAGTTTTTTTATATTCTAGCTATAAAATACACATGATTATTATATTCAGAAACTATAAGTAAATAATATATACACGAATATTAATTGAATGGAATGCGTTTATTACTTATTACTAAAGTGAGATTTTTTACAATTTTCAGTCTTAGAAATTTCTTTAGTTATTTCGTAAACAATGTTTCTAACGTTTGCAGAATTTTTGTGTTTATCATTTGTGTAATATTTAACTCTAAAATCTGCGTGCTTCCAATGTTCTGTGGAGGCTATTTTTGCAATCTTTTTCATGTCATATATTTCTATTTTAATAAGTTTACTTGAGCTGGAACCATCATCAACGTTTGTTGATAAACAGACGGTATTACCTTCTTCATCGATTCGAGATACAGTGGATGAAAGTTTTTTTCGTTTTATTATAGGACCTTCAAAGAATTCATCTAAATTCTTGGTAATAATATTTTGCTCCCTCTTTTTCTTTAGTTTTGATTGTAAATTACTAAGTAAATCCTGACTACCTTCATCCGATAGAGGATAGTAGTAATTTTTAAAAGTATTTTCTTCATCAATAATTTCCAGTGAGTTCTGTAAAAATATTTTATAAATTTAAATCTGAATTGATGGATGTTCGTAGTGTAGCGATGGTTTTTTAGTGTATATAAGTGTGGTATAAAGTAATAACAAAATTACTTACATTCATTGTTTTATGAATCTATGTCACTAATACTTTGTAAATTAAATTTATACTTGTATTTCACTTCACTTAGAAATACACGAAATATAACAAACTAAATGTTCACTATAGAAAAGACACTTTCACAATGTAACTTAAACAGTTCCAACCCTATATATATAGAAAATATCGCTCCTACACCATGACTCATGGGTCCAATGCACAAAAGGTTTGTGATAATGAATTCCGGCTTCGATATGAACAAAAGATATGAATAGGTTTATAACATTTTGTAAGGTGTCTTTGTTAGTCATCTTTCCATTAAACTATTGTTAAAAATATTTTGACTCATTGTTTAGAAATTTTTGTAATACTTTGGAACTTTTTTCTGTTATCAGACAATGAAACAAGTTGTAACATGAAACTGTTAGAAATGTTTGAGTCATAACTAACAAATTTTGGAATGCTTTCGTCAAAACGGTAAGAAGATATGAAGATTATATAGATCTGTCTCATACTTTGATTCATATAAAAGCCAGGATATTGCATCAAGATTCCTCTAAGGTAGCTGCCTCAACGGTAGTGGCTCCGGTTAATAATTGGTTGCATTCAATCTTCAGTCAACTTGATGTCTATTTAGATCAAAAACTTATATCACCTCCAAATAATACATATGCGTATCGTGCCTACATGGAAACTTTGTTGAATTATGCTAAACCAGCTAAAGAATCTCATCTTACGTGTGGCCTTTGGTATGAAGATACAGCCAACAAAATGAATGAAACCGGCGAGGAAAATGGAGGATTTGTGAAAAGACAAAAATTAGCTTCTGAAAGTCAAGAAATTGAAATGATTGGACACTTACATGGCGATATATTTAACCAAGAAAAGTTCTTGATCAATGGTGTAGAAATGTCAGTTAAATTAGTTCGCTCTAGAGAAACATTTAACTTAATGGCCCCTTCAAGTGATTCAAAGTTTAAAGTATGCATTACAGATGCAACACTTATCGTTCGTAAAGCACGAATCAATCCAACTGTTTTACTTGCACATCAAAAAGCATTGGCTTTTTCTACAGCAAAATATCCCGTCACTCGAGCTGAAGTGAAAGTTTTAACTATACCATCTGGGATTCAAGGCAAAACACTTGACAACATTTTTTTGGGGCAAGTCCCAAAAAGATGTATTATTGGGTTTGTTGATAACGGGGCATTTAACGGTAATCTCACTAAAAATCCATTTAATTTCGAAAATTACAACATTAACACATTTTGTTTATATATTGATGGTCAACAAATACCTTCGAAAGCTTTACAACCTTCGTTTGAAAACCATATTTTCACCACGGCTTATCATACATTATTTTCGGGTACGGGTATACATTTTTTAAATGAAGGGAATGGAATTTCGAGAGAACAATATTCGAACGGTTACTGTTTGTTAGCTTTTGATTTAACTCCGGATTTATCAGCCAACTCTTCAGGTCATTGGAATCTTATAAGACATGGCACTGTAAGATTAGAAGTTCGATTTGAGTCAACGCTTGTACAAACTATTAACTGTATTGTTTACGCCGAATTTGATAATGTTATTGAAATAGATAAAAACCGCAATGTATCCGTCGATTATAATAGTTGAATATATATATATTGTAAAAATATTAACTTTGTAATATTTGTATGTATCTGTTTGTGTGTACATTTTTGAATAAATTAATTAAAATGAACTTACTTTGTATTATTTTTAATAATCACCCTTTCGATATATAATAAGTTACTGTAATTACAATCGCACACATGTTTGCGATCTCTGGGGTTGGAAAGTTGTATTTTTAAATAAATATGAATACAATAGAACTACAGAAATATTTGAACGAAATACATCCAAGTTTGCGGTATAATGTGTATGCTGCAAACAGATTACCGATATACATGGAAACTCCTACTTATTTAATTAGTAATTTGGACCCCGATACAAAACCTGGATCACATTGGGTTGCACTACATATAGACAAAAATGGTTTTGGTGAATTTTTCGACTCCTATGGACGACCACCTTCTGGATATCACTATGCATTCTTAAAGAGAAATAGCCACCGATGGAGTTTCAATAAAAAAATATTGCAAAACAATTGGACTTCAGTATGTGGTCAATACTGTTTAATGTATTTGTACTACAAGTTGCACAACTGTACAATGAATTACTTTATTAATCAATTTGACATCGATACCATGTACAATGATATGTTATTATGGAATTTGTTTAATTACTGTTTTAAAATAAATGAATATGACTAATGAAGGAATGTAGACGGCTTTTTATTATACATAGAAAAAGTACCTGAGACCCCCCCCCCGACCGTAACTCGATTCAAACAATAGCGTTCGAGCCGAACAATAGACGACCCTTGCTCGGATGATCCATTGTTAACTGTACCCCATTGCTTTTGTATTATTATAGCCTAGTTAATGTTATGCTATCTCTGAAACGGTTAAAGCTACGCAATTTTAAATACTTGCATTCGATTCAGCGACCCTGAAAACCTTTTTTTTTTTTTTTTTTTTTTTTTTTTTTTTTTTTTTTTTTTTTAGGTCAGGGTTGCCGCCGTGATCAGTGAGCTAGAACCGATGGGAGAGCCAAAGGCGGTGAGCCAGAACCTGTGAATCCCTACTACTATCATCGCGCCACCGTGTTTAATGATTTTTTACTGGTTTTTCTAAATCGTGTCTATGATAGAGCAACCTCAACTTTCATTTTCTAGCTATTTAATATTAGAATTAATAGTTTGGCATATGAATCTGAGACGGAATAAAATTGATTTCAGATCGGATATTATTACCTTTATTATAATAAACTGTTTTAATTCAAGAATAATATTGAATAAGAATAATATTTAATATAAGAACATATTTCTCACGAAAAATGGGTCAAGTGCGAGTCAGACTGGCGCGCTGTGGATTTCGTACAAATAATTTATGAAAGCACCGAGTACTTTAAAGAAAAGATAAACAAGATTCAGGGACAAATTTTGTCGTTGGAATACTGTTATCCCCATACATCGATAAAGTTCACTAGTTTGCCAACTGCAAATAAATATATCACTATATATCGTTACACGCTATATCCATTTCGGAGAAATATATTAGTAGCTATACTTTGCGCTTGTATGTCATGCCCAGTAACAAAGCTAATCGCCGTTCTCATAGCACTAACATATTCCATTTTATTAGATACTATATGCTTTTCTTGAAGCCGTGGTGGCTGCCGGCAGAATAGAATAGCACCCCCCTCTTCTTGCTGAGGTGTCGTAAAAGGCGACTAAGGTATCTCTTGAACACCGCAATTCAACCAGGTGCTTAGAGAAGGGAAAACTCGACCAAACCTGCATCCCGCTCCCTCCCGATCGTACTGGTTCTCTTTTCCATCGGGCCTGAGGGAGCTCGGACGAGAGAGTGCTTTTCTGGTAGCGCGTCCAGTTATGCACTTAAATATCTCCTGCGCAATTGACTGTTTCCGAAAACTGGACCTCGAATTTCTTAACCGGTGTTGAAACAGTCGCTGTGGCCGAAACCGGCTAGGACATCATGATCATCATCATCATATGCTTTTCTTCACGTTTTCTTCCACCGATAAGCATGTGATGCCTAAGTCCGTACTTAATCAAGAAAAACCCAGAGGTACTAGACGGAAAATGATCCCACGAACATTCGGTTTGCCACGCTTCTTTATCCAAATGACAACTACAGCCACATATACATATAAAAAAGTCGTAATATACTTTTTTTGTGATATAACTACAAATTTATGGCTTTCAGACTTTAAGCTGTAGGTACTTGTGGCATTGATTCGTGTCAAATTTCATGATCCTGTGTCAACAGGAAGTACTCTATAGGTTTTGATTCCCATGAGAAAACGGAAAATATGTGACACTGGTTACCATATCTTTTGATTGTATTGATTCAGATGTTATTTTAGAATTGTATGCTGAGATGGGCAAAATGTAATCTGATTAATGATTAACGATTACAAAATATAGTCCTAATTTTAATTTTCTTGCTTTGTTATCATGATTAAATCCATTTAAAACATTAAGAAATCATAAATGTGTATGCAATATGGGATTCTGTAGTGTTTAAAATATAAATGAGCAAAATGCAGTCATATTAATGGTAAAAAACGTGAAATGTAATCGTAATCATTTTTACTAATCTGATTACATTTTGCCCTTCTATGGCTCTATGGGACCTTATTATTTGATATTAATTTGTACTTAATAGCTTCACGTATTCCTGAGAAAAAAGATCTGGACAGACAAACAGATAACGAACTGATCCTGTAAGGTTTGTATTGTTCTTTTGAGATACGGATCGCTAAAAATACTTTTTCGTCTTTTATATATGACAGTATGATAAAAGTGGCTATTATTTCACAAAACGTTTTCCTTACTACGCGATAATATCACGGCCGGCGTAAATCATTTCCACCCGTACCGCAGAGTGATGCAAAACGCTTTAGCCTATCATTATCATTACTCATAGTTTCTTTGTTCTAACTGTGATATTTATCGACATCGGGAATATATCCCGCCCAACATAATCAGTACTCTAACTTAACTGAGTTACGCAGAAAATAGATTTACTTTAAAACATGCGCATGGGTCTCTGCTATTGTTTGTGTGGTTGTGACCACAATACATGGGTGCAAAGTCGCTCATATAGACACGGTTTGAGATGTCGCGTTTTGGGATCAATTTCTGTAAGCTTAGTTATTGATGAACAAAGAAGATCAGTATGATTACACTAATGCATATTTGTAAACCATCACAGGAGTAACCTTTCTTTTAGAACGTCATCGAAAGAAACATTAAAGTAAGATTAAAAGCTATACTATCATAAGACAATTTCAAATTTCAAATTTTTGCACCATTCACATTCTATTGCCTTTCATACTTAATTCTTTCATCCGTCCGCTGATAAGGTCTGTGTGAGACATTTATTCAGAGAATTTTTAACAATATAAACTTAAACCTAATCTTAAATCTATATTACAAACATTAACTAAACTATGGCGATACATCAGCCTTAACCTACGTACAGATAAAAATATCCTAAGCCTTAATGATAAACAAAACCAGAGGTACTTATGGACTTTATTTAAAATTAGAACTTTTTTATTTAACTTGGGGAAAATACTCATAGGACCGTCTCAGCCGCACGGGGGGTTGCGCGACCGAGGTGTGTCGGACTTATACTGACTAAAAACTCCAAGGTGACTACTTCTGTGCATTGGCGGGGACTGTGGGTCCTGTAATCAATTTACCACAGCCCCGTCGCGCCGCAGCTGATGGGCAAAAACTCGGGGGAAGATTATACCCTCTCCGATACACTGCTCGTTGTATTTAGGCAGAGAAAGTCACAATGCCCTGCCAACTTCTCGAGGACCGCTAAACCAGTTGCTCAGGGCCCCCACCCTGAGCAGCCACGAACCCAAAGACATCAGCCAACCGGTCGTGGATCGACCGATCGGCTGGGACTGATGTGCCAGGGCGGTTGCCGGTACCCTGGTGTCTCCTTCGAGCGGCCTTCTGCCGTTCTCGCTCTGCGGCCTCCTTCCGGGACTTGACATTCTCACAGAAGGAGACCACGGCCCTCCAGTTGTCATTTAAGATTAGAACTTAGCCTAATTGAACTTATATAAAGGGAATCGTGAACGAGAGGCCGTTCCGAAGCGAACCTCCTAACGGCGGCGTTCTTCTCCGTCTGCGACGGGTCAATTAAAAGAAAAAACAGACCATACTATGGCTCCAGGAACAATAATGGGCGATAGTCGTCGTAAAGTCTTCGAGTCGGTGCACACAGCGACATATAGCAAAGATTTTACAACGTTGGCATCACGCGTGGTGCGACACAGTATCGTTGATACGGCGCAGCGGCACCGTTCAGTGTAATTTGTTATTCAATATGAATAAAAAAAGACTACTAAACGACACCTCTTTGACTGAAATGCTAGTATGGTGGACGTATGGTGCAGTATCAGAACGCACCGTGCTCCATACCATGGATATTTATACATAAAGCGTTGAAGCAATATCACTCTACGCCACAGCACGCCGCCATCGCAAAGTATAGTGTGCTCCAGCTCTTAACAAACTGACGTTGAGTCGAAACATACTTTTGAATAACATTGATTTTATCAAAACATGTCTAATACAATGTTAATTACTTACTAAATTTCTATCAGCACAAGACTGCAAGTTTAGAGATAAGTAAGTTGCTTAACAAAGTTGAGAGGTGTTGCTGAAACTTCTAAAACATTCGTACAAGTTAAAGGTAAAGTAATTAGCTTGAAGTTTCATTACTTTTACCAAGAACTTGCGTAGAAAGTTCGAATCAATGGCGCGTTCAAAATGTTTTAGATCGGCTTTGGTGACATTATGAACACGTATACAAATCGAATGACTAGTTAATGATTAGATTAAGTTTGAAGTCTGCACAAGGTTAAATCTAGCTATATATCGGATGTTACAAAAATATAAAATAATACTTAATTATGTACTATAAGATGAACTCATTGTGAAAGTATTATTGCTCCGAGAGTTCATTGTATTTATTATATTTATTTTAGCTGTGGCAGTCTAATGGATAAGAGACCGGTATCCGTGTGCGGCAACGTGAGTGCTCATAAGTTCGTATCCTAGCACGTACCTCTGGGTTTTTCCAGATTAAGTATAAATTTAGACACCACATTCTCACCGGTGTATCAAAACATCGTGAGGAAACCCGTGTAGCATCTAATAGAAATGTCATAAGTAAGTTCCCTGAGAACAGCGATCAGCTGCGCCAGCTATCCCATCCATGAATAAATATTTTAAAACATACGGCTTTTATGATATTGTATAATAAAGTCTTTAAACGGATGCTTTATATTAGCATATTTACCATTAGTAAAAAGAAGAAATAAGCACTAAGACGCACTTTGAACAAAATATGTTTTTAAATATACGAGTAATGCTTTATTTAAACGGGAGAAGATACGTACTTTATTTTATTCCTCGATCCACCCGAGTACGCAATCGGTCGTGCGCATAAATCGAAGTAGACGTTCATAATTCTCTCCTCGAAACATTAGGTTTAATATGATTGCCTGCCACGGTAAGCATGGATTTAGTGAACGAGAAAATCGCTTTTAACTGGGCCCTTACGTGTAGTACCCTCATTTATTCTTCCAAGTATTCTTTGCTGTACGTCTTATGAATGCGAATTGTTTGTATACTTACACTTAAATAAATATTCTTATTTAGTACTGACGCTCACTTTAAGAAATGTTTGTTTATTTATATATTTAACCTCCGAAACAAAGGTAATAGGAAAGAAAACGATGCAAGGGGCTCGTACACTATGAATAGAGAGTAAACTGTAAATATGTGATTTTAATTGTAAAAATAATATATAAATAGAATTAAAATAGGATTTCTAGTAAAGACGATAATGTAAATCGAACAAAAATTGATAGCAAATAAGATAAATTAAGCGAAAGCAAGTGTAACAAAATTTATGAATGAAAATCTAAACGCAAATTAAAAATAAGAAAATTTAGAAATAAGCAAATGTAGTAAAAGATAAGAAAGCAGAAAGAAAAAGGACTACTAGTAAAAGAGCAAGGACGTTGCATTAAAATACTGCAACGGGAAAACAGAGAATATAACCTCCGACGCAAAATGAAGGGTGTTACAACTTTAATGCGTCTATATTTGTATGACTGTCTGTAGTATTATAGCTCCTAAACGGATGGACCAATTATGATTAAGTTTTTCTTATTTGCAAGGCCACTTGATCAACAGTGTTCTTCGCTATGATTAAAGAAAATCTGAACAGCTTTTTGATGATCATCACTGTTTTTGAAGTTGTTGAAAGGAACTTATTCTTGTTTGATCGATTCAAAATGAATTACTTTATGACTTCAATTATATAAGAATAACGATTACAGTTAACTAGACCTGATGCTGCAGGATGATCTAAAAGCAACAAGATACTCGACTCTTCAGTGTCTTACAGCAGAAGCGTGTTTGAGGTCATAGTAATACACTGTAGTCACGCCAAAAGGCGCAACCCCAGTCCGTCAAATACAATAAAGTGTAAACGCACCCAAACGCAAACGCCATCTGGCAAACATCATCACTTCTTTACATAACTATTCTCGCTTAAAACTTACAAACGTCGCATCACATTCTTTTTCCGTCACAATCGCATCTAATAATTTCAAAGTGCCTGACTACCGCTAACAACTGGTAAGTACTTTGATAATAGACTCAAATTGTCGCAATCATTATTTTAAAATTATCCCACCTACGAGGGTGCCTATGTGCAACGGCATAAGTACATAGACTTATCCCGGCCCGAGTACACCGTGCTTTTTTTTAAACTGAGTCGACACAGTGACTGCTCCATACCTGATGGTAAGTATAGTGCAGTCCAAAAAACGCCAACGACTATCGATAGGTAAGCAAAAACCAATCGGTAGTCGCAGCGATCATGCCGGCCTGCACAAATATCTCTTCACGCTACGCTTAAAGGATTCCATATCATAGGATGGTGGGAACACGCTCGCCGGAAGACCATTACACAGCCCAACGACACGGCAAAAGAAGGAGTTAGAGAAAGTACTCTTCATCAGGTGCAATATAGTCACTTTAGCCGTGGTGGCTGCCGGCAGAATAGAATAGCACCCCCCTCTTCTTGCTGAGGTGTCGTAAAAGGCGACTAAGGTATCTCTTTAACAACGCAATTCAACCAGGTGTTCAGAGAAGCAAAACTCGACCAAATCTGCATCCTGCTCCCTCCCGATCGTACTGGTTCTCCATTCCATCGGGCCCGAGGGAGCTCGGACGAGAGAGTGCTTTTCTGGCTGCGCGTCCAGTTATGCACTTAAATATCTCCTGCGCAATTGACTGTTTCCGAAAACTGGGCCTTGATTTCTTAATCGGCGTTGAAACAGTCGCCGTGGCCGAATCCGGCTAGGACATCATCATAGTCACTTGGTGGAACCAGTAAAAAAATACCATTACAGTCTTGATTTTATTTTATTATTCTATTATGGATGAATTGTGAGCAGAAACGATCCACTTGTAAAGCAGCCATTAAATTTGATTTCCTAAGGGGGCAAGGATACGCCTGACCTTCTTAATCCCAAATTACACTGTATAGAAAATCCAAAACACCGGAAAATTCAAGATTGTTTTTTAATATTCATAGCTAACTTTTGAACGCGACTTTTTCTGCTTCAGGAATAATACAAAACTTAGCAATGGTTGTTTAACTTCCGGCCTAAGGAATTCTACTCAAATCTCTAACTAGTGTAATACGCTTCCAGCGAGTATATTTCCACAATCTTATGACTTATCTTATTGAATCTTATGAGCCAGAAATTGGTAAACGGGCATTTGTTGGCTGGACGCAGGTGTGATAGAGGTCAAGGATCAGCCTGTGAAATATAAAAAATCGAGCCATTCGAATATCTAACCCCCTAAGCCCGGTTGAGCTGAAAACTAAGCCCAGTTGAGCTGAAAACTAAGCCCGGTTGAGCTGAAAATGCCTTTCTCGGCAATCAGTAATTAGCCCGCTTCAAAAAAAAAAAAGAAAAGAATATCTAACCCAAAGAAAACTGATACAAACATAATAATTAATAACAGGCCGAAAACTCAAGTTATAAAATTTTATAACTTAAAGTACCACCACTACTTTTATTCTTTACTACTACTTATTTATTTTATACTTTTTTTTGTTATTTTGGGCATGCAAATGATATGAATATTTTCTTTTTTGTATTTAACTTTTAATAACTTATTCAAGATTTATTTATTGTAAGGTATGCATTAGTTTTATGCATATATGGGATGAACTCCACTGTTACTAAGATACTACTAAATTATTAAAAAGTGAGTGATATTGTGAGTAAACCCACATGATATGGAACATAAATGTAATATTTGTATTAGGATTTCAAAATCCTAATACAAATATTGTCACGTTATGTCAATTCTGTTACGCGGGAGGAGGATTCTAGAGCAGCACCGCTGAATCTAGTGCAAGGGTTCTCCTGCGGAGTGCCAGGTGATTCGACAGAGGGGCCAACCGTCTAGGCGATACTCCGGTGTTACCGTGCGTGGTCCCACGCACCACAAGGCGGCAGGGAAGTGAGCACATTCCATCTCCCCCACACTCACGGTTAAGCCGAGCCGTGTCTCTTCTTCACCCACCTTTTAAGCCGACAAACCTCGGAGTCAACAGTGCTTTATGTAGAAGGTCTCGGGCCTAGAATCTTCTTGGAGATTCGGTTGATTTGTTTGCGGACTCCATGCCGGGATTCAGGAGAAAGGTCTTCGGGTTGTTGAGAGATGCACAAACGAATAATCTTGACATCAATTGACATCAATTACCATTCATATGACATGATACAGTATAGTATGATGTGATAAGATATAATATAATGTAATATGATATAGTGTGATATAATATAATATAGTATAGTATGATTTAGCATAATGTAATATGATACAGTATAATTAAACAGGCCACTCTGACGTATGTTGTGGATGCCTTAATAGGAACTGTACATTTTTTATTGTAAATTTATGTATGTATTGTGTGAATTAGTTATTGTACCGGGCCACTGGCAACCCTGTAAAAGTAAATAAATAAATAAATAAGCCCGTTAAGGGGCGAAGCGAAGTGCCAAGTCCTTGAGGGCGCATGGCGGCGGAATTTGGATTGGCACTAAATGCGCGTTGAGGATCACCCCAGGGGTTTTAGTCAGTAGGAGTCCGGCATACCAGGGTGCGGCTCTCACTGCCCCCTGACGATCTATGATGGATTACCTCTGGGTTACCAAAAAATAAAAAGTTATGTCAATTCTATATATTTTGTACGTTCTCCTAGCGTTTACAATTACCGAATCTTAAACGAATGTTTGATAACAGCGACTGTTAACAAAATCAGTGTCGTCGCTTATCACCATTTTCAAATTGCGTTGTTCGTGTCGTTAAAGTGTAGGCATTTTTCTAGCCTGTATAAAAAATGTATGAATAAAAAGTTTAGCAACACAATTTGAAAAGAAAATTTGTAATTTGTTTGGATAACTCAATAGGGGAGCGTCGAGCGCGAAACTGATGGACTTTTCAATCTTACTAGAATCTTCCGCTTTTCGTTGAAGCAATAAATATTATCAGCGGTGGTTAGAGATTAAAGTACGCGCCGATTTAAAAATAAACGACGACAACGCAACGGCAGAATAGACACTTTTTTTTTTTTGTATCCCGGTTGAAAATCCTGCATAGCACTATCAGGGTCGCTGTGAGGGTAGTAACCCCGGAATGTCAGACTCCTACTAACTAAAAACCCCTAGGGTGTCCCTCTGATTGCTTCACCCGGGCCAGGGTAACCAAATTCATCCAGACACCCAGGGAACAAGAAGCCTTGTTGCTGTGGGATAGAAACATGTTTTATCTATACCTATATAACTTCTTGCTAACTTTCGTTTTCATTGATATTGGTATAGACGTCAATAAAAAAAATCTACAGTATTTATTAACCAAATTAATACCTTCATTGACCTGTTTTATAACACGACATAGTTATAAGCTAAAGATTGTAGCGAGAGTTCTCTAGAACCCTTTTTTCACACACTTTAATGTTGTGCCCCAGTGTGTCTTCAAGATTATATCTGAAATCTTCAAAAAAGGTGTGGAATATGCTTTCTTGGATCGATTCTTTTTGCAGGAGTGGAATTAGCTTCCTGAATCTGCTTTTCCAACATCTTCGACATGGGAATCTTAAAACGACGCGTGAATCAGTATTTATTGAGTAAGCGCACTCCATCATTACTCTCATCATCATTTTCCATCAGGTAAGATTGAGGTCAACTACAAGCCTATCTGTAATTAAAAAAAAAGACCGCAATCAATACTTGTGTTGCAGTTATTGATAGGACATTGGAACTTCTTGCCAACAGATGAGTTGAACACTTGTTCACCTTTCACTTAAAAAAATGCAGATTTCTAAAAATGTGGTACATTTTTTATTTGGGTAAATTGCCCTTAGGTCTTTCCTTGTCGCATAATAGGAGTGGCAGCCGAGGTTTGTCGCACTTGTACCGACTGAAAACCCAGATTGAAAACTCCTGCGGTTTGACGGGGTCTCTGGGCCCTATACTCAATGCTCCAGAGACCCACCGCACTACGCCTACTGGGTACAATCTTGGGAGAAGATGTTGCCTTCTCCCAGTGTGGCACCTTTTTCTTAGAAAACGAAATATCATATATCTGCGGAACAGAATTTAGCTATACTTCAGATTTCAATTCTTGCTGTGTTGGTGGTTTTAGTAAAAAAGTGACGCCGATTTAACGAAGATTATTTATCGGCGGAATAAAAAAACAACATGATCGGCGGCGGCAAAGATACAGTGCACCTCTACTATGGGCTAAACGTTATGATTTATTGCCCGGAATCGGTAACGTTTCCGCAGAAACTCATTTTCAATCCTCTTAGGAAAAATATTTAAGCGATAATTTTAAATCATGCAAATAGGTTGAAGATGATCTAGATATTAAATCAGTTTGTTAATTTAAAATAATTACGAAGAATAGATTAAAAATGTAATTATTGTCACAAAATTAAATTAAAGTTTGTCTGTTTTTTTCTTGTACTGTCTCTATAATGTGACTACATCGCACCTGATACAAAGAATACATTACATTTTTCTACTTGCATTATCGCTGAACGAATTTCACTTTGTCTAGGCCCTTACGCCGTCAATACCAGAGAAGAACAAATAATTTCGACAGAACCATAGTGGTCCAAATTAAATTATAATATATCCACATTATAACCGACAAGAAATACTCGTAACGTTTATTACTAAGTTATCGATCAATGCGGTGGACTTTGAAGTAAGCAGGCGAATTGGCCGTGAAACGCTTGACTGTCCAATCTGATGCGCCACTTTTGAGAGGCATTCGATTTTACTACCTTACCCTCTTATAATAAGGATTAAATTATATAGATCAACTCTTTCTGTAACTATACACCGAGCTGGGAAGCGAGAAATGCAAAGGTCGTATCTCTCTTGGAAAATTGCTTGCAAGGATGCTATAAACCCACGTGACATTGACAAACTGGCTTAAAAGAATTCTCGTTGCAGTAGTAATTTGAATTTACGTTTCGTGGTGGCACCTTCATGATTTCATATTAGTTTACTAACTTTTTACGGCAATTGCAAAACCAGAAGTGCTTTTATCATGCTGCTGACTACAAAAAGAAACATAAAATAATTTTTGTACGTCTTTTCGTTATGTGTCTTTTTTATTAACTTAATTCAAAGGGTACATTCGGAAGATATATTTGTCGACTAGCAGATAGTTGATCTAGGTCAGGCATTTGCTCTTCCCAGGCCACTGGAAGAATAAGGATTTCCGGGGCTGGGCAGAGTGGTTTGAGGGACATCTCTGGGTTTTTAGTCAGTAGAAATCTGACACACCGGGCACGCTGCTCTCATAGCGGCACTCATGGTCCTAAGTACAATTTTCCCCCGAGTCACCAAAAAAAAGGTCAGAAATTTGTATTTTTTTAAATTTGTAAACACACCCGCCATATTGTGTGAATTCTTGGCATAAATTATTTTTTAATGCGAGCAGGACAAGACGCATATAGTCGAACTTACCACACAGAAGAACCATAAATAGATTAAAACTGGCGGCTTTATAACGTGTAGGGCATAACATAGGGAGTACACTTGGTATAGTGATATAGAACACTGAATTTACAGTTTTTATGACCAAGAAAATATATAAACACGAAGAAAAATAAAATCATGAATGTGTTTAAAAAATACAATACATAATTCAAAGAGTCAAATTAGCATAAAATAATTAACTTAAAAATTCCAATAATAATTCGATAAAATCAGTATTTGAAATAAAACTTCATTGAATATTAATTAATTCAAATCATAACTGAATTTCAATTTGCAAGTATAATAAGTTTTTCCCATCTATGGGTGCGCTTCTAACAGAGATGAGCAAGGAAGAATTTCTGTCCACGAGAAAACCATCGCTTTATTTTAGCCCCGCTCAAAACAGCTCAAGAGGAAAAGATTTAGCGGAGCGAGGTATTTGTGCATATAAAAAGCGACAAATGAGTGCAAGGGATGCGAGAGTAGAATGTGTGCGAGGGATATATGAGACAATAAAACAATCTAAAGCTAGCCTACTTATCAATAGATAGAGTTCATACCACACTAACTAGCAACGTAGACTGCGCGTGTTTTTAGAATTTAGTAGCAGTTTCACACAGCAAGGGCATTATGTGTTCTCGGAAGGCAGATACATTGTCCCGCAAATGATCAATTACTGCAGAGACTATTACTGAAATGTCAACCTAAAGGTATATTTGGTATTCTAGAAGTAGTCTCTGTTTGGCAGCCTTCACCGACTACGCTCTGCTCCCTGAGATCGGTAAAATTGAATTAAAAAAAACGTATGAAACTATAATCAAAACATTTTCGCTTAAACAATTGTATGTATAGTTTTTCTTATGTTTTTGTCTCACAGATAAATATGTTTTTGTGAATAATCACAAATAAAAATAAATTGGTGCTGCTCGCGTCCGTAGGCTTTTCCCTAGTTACCCTACACGTGACCCCCGGGTGGTGCTAAACGAGCAGCAGCGTGGTGGTAGGGTGTCGGTGCCCGTCTGGATCGCGACCACAATATGTGGGTGCAGGTCCCGTCATAGTGGCTGGCTTTGGCTTGTCGCGTTTCGGGATTAGCCTATGTATGTCCAGTCACAAATGAGCGGCCTTTGGCTTGGTTGGGGAGACTGGCTCTGTTCCTCATTCCTCGCTTCCTGTGGAGATGTGTTGAATCGTCGGCCAGGGAGACCTGTAGAAACGGTTCATCCGCTGGCCGCCCGCGGTATAGTACAGGGGCCCAATTACGACTAACCATCGTGAGAGGCTGCCCCACCATGCCGCGCATAATCTCGGGTAGGTTCGTCGTGCCGGTTGGTGACCGGATATTGGGTCCTGGCGACCTATTCCGGGGGGGTATGGGGGCCCTTCCGTCCGGCGGTTCAGCTTATGTCTCAGGGGTGTCACAATCTTTACATTTTCTTAGCTTGTTGACCTTCCCTTTGTCAGGGGCCGTTTTTTTCTCTTCGCGTTTTTCCTTCCTTTTATTTTCTCCAATTCATGTCGGTACAAGTTAATTTGGCAGGTATTACAGCGGCATTAAATCCCAATTCTTCCTTTTCGATGGATTTCTGTAATATCCGTGGAATCCACTCCAACATTAACGCCGTCCACCATCATCTGGAGACGGTTCGGCCTGCCTTATTGTTTTTGACGGAAACACAGATTCGCCGTCCGGCCGACACATCGTACTTACATTATCCCGGTTTTCTTCTGGAAGAAAACTTTCAGTCTAAAGCTGGAGTTTGTGTGTATGTTCGGTCGGACGTGTGCTGTCGTCGTTTGTGCGTTTTGGAGGATCCTTCTTTTTCCGTCCTATGGGTTCACGTCGATCTTGGCTCTGTGAGTCGTATTTACGTATGCCTGTACCGTTCCCATAAAGGGGATTTGGAGACAACTCGGCTCTTTGAATATTTGAGTCGGGCGATAGATGATGCTCAAGAGCGGTATCCGGCTGCGGAATTGGTGGTTTTGGGGGACTTCAACGCTCACCACGAATTGTGGCTAGGTTCCCCAAGGACTGATCATGCAGGTAGATCTGCTCACGCATTCGCATTACAGCATGACTTCGCCCAACTGGTAATCCATCCCACCCGGATTCCTGACGTGACGGGTCATGAGCCCTCTTTGCTGGATCTTCTGCTGACGAGCCATCCTACCGGATACTCTGTGTCCGTTCGTACCCCTCTTGGTAACTCTGACCATTGCGTTATTAGCACTTTAGTGCATTGTGATGCTTTTCCACCCCCTGTCGGAGTTACGCGCAAGGTCTGGCACTACTCGTCAGCTGATTGGGATGGTTTGAGGGAGTATTATGCTTCTATTCCCTGGATCCACCGCTGCTTTAATGAGAGTGATCCCTCTGCGATAGCCGGGGCGATTGCCGATGAAATCAAATTAGGTATGGAGTATTATATTCCATCTTCTGTGTTCGTCGGTAATCGTTCAGGACGCTCCTGGTTCAATCGCGAATGCTCTGAGGCTGTCGCTCAGAGGCAGGTTGCATATCGTGCTTGGATCAGAGGCCGCGCAAATTTGGATCCTAGTGTGCACTCTCTTAAAGTAGCCTACAATAAAGCCACTAAGGCTTGCAAGAGGGCTTTTGTTGCTGCGGATGCAGAGCGCATTGCGCGGATTGGCCGGAAATTAATAGGGCACCCAACCAATGGTCGGGCCTATTGGGGACTGGCCAAGGCCGTGCAAGCGAATTTCTGTCGCCCTTCTTTCCCACCGCTGAGATGTTCGGACGGATCACTAGCTTACGAGCCGCAGGAGAAAGCTAATTTGTTTGCTCACATCTTCGCGGCTAATTCCAATCTCGATGACCGTAATTTTCATCCACCCACCATCATTAATAGCGGCGTCACGATGCCAGATATTTCTTTTAGGCAACGTTGTGTGCTGCGTGAGTTGCGGTCACTCGATGTGCGGAAGGCCAGTGGTCCCGATGGTATCCCAGCGATTGTGCTTAGGAATTGTGCCGCCGAGTTGACTTCTCCACTCACGCGCTTATACCGCCTGTCCTATTCCTGTGGAATCGTGCCTCGGGCTTGGAGGGAGGCTAATGTGCAGCCGATCCCCAAAAAGGGGGATCACTCAGACCCTTTCAATTATCGACCCATTGCTGTAACCTCAGTTTTGTGCAAAGTTATGGAGCGTATAATAAATTCTCATCTTATCCGCTACCTAGAAGATCACTCACTATTAAGTGATCGACAATACGGTTTTAGACCGAATCGGTCGACGGGTGATCTTTTAGCGTACGTATTGCACCGCTGGGGTGAGGCAATGGATAAGCACGGTGAGTCTTTGGCTATTAGTCTAGACATAGCCAAGGCTTTTGATAGGGTCTGGCGCCGTGGTCTTCTCTCCAAGCTTCGAGCGTACGGTCTTCCCGACAATCTGTGTTCATGGATCTCTGGCTTTCTGCACGAGCGTAGAATTCGTGTCCTCGTTGATGGGCACAGTTCGCAGTTCGTGTCAGTTAATGCCGGAGTTCCTCAAGGCTCTGTACTTTCTCCCACCCTGTTTCTTCTGCATATCAATGATATGCTGTCTTTGGGCAGTATACATTGTTATGCAGATGATAGCACGGTTCATGGGGGTTATTGCAGTAAGCCCACTTGTTGTCGGGAGGACTCCAACAGGAAACGGGAAGATTTGGTTGTTGGACTCAATCAATCCTTGAGCCTCATTTCTTCTTGGGGCGACAAGAATTTGGTTGAGTTCAATGCCATGAAAACACAGGTGTGTGTATTTTCCAGCAAAAAAACCCCTTTTTCCCCTCTCCCTTCTCTTCAGAATGTGTCGCTTGCAATGCGCGACAGCCTAAATATCTTAGGTATGAATATTCGCTGTGATCTTAATCCTAGGGATCATTTAGGTTCTGTTATCACCACAACATCGCGTAGGCTTGGTGTCCTGAACAGAGTGCGTCGGTTTTTTACGCCTGATCAACTGTTACTTTTGTATAAGGCTCAGGTCAGGCCTTGCATGGAATATTGTTCGCATCTTTGGGACGGTTCTGCTCAGTACTTACTTGACGCCCTGGATAGGTTGCAGCGGAGGGCTGTCCGCATTGTGAATGATCCTGACGTGACTAAGCATCTTGAACCGCTCCAGTTGCGCAGAGATATTGCCTCACTTAGCGTTTTCTACCGTCTGTATCATGGCGAGTGTTCTGAAGAGTTGTTTAACCTTGTTCCACCCTCTCCTTTCCTGAATAGAACCACGCGCGCGGGTTTGCGGAGTCACAGCTTTACGGTTTCTCATATCCCAGCTAGGACTAAGAAGTTCTCTAACTCCTTCTTTTGCCGTGTCGTTGGGGTGTGGAATGGTCTTCCGGCGAGCGTGTTCCCGCCTTCCTATGATATGGGATCCTTTAAGCGTAACGTGAAGAGATATTTGTGCAGGCCGGCATGATCGCTGCGACTACCGTTGGGTTTTTCTTGCCTATCGATAGTCGTTAGCGTTTTTTGACTGCACCATGCTTACCATCAGGTATGGTGCAGTCACTGTGTCGAGTCAGAATAAAAAAAAAAAAAAAAAAAAAAAAATTGACAATAGCTATACTATCTATGTTTAATATAGTTAAAGAGTTCAAATTAATCATTTCCGGTCATTTAGTATCTTTGTGCTAAACTAGATGGCGCTACAACCAAATTATAATTCACAATTGTCTTGTTAGACAAAATTGTAAATATTTTGAGAATTTTAATATATCATGGTTCGACAGTGCGATCTTTTATTTGAATATCCAGCTTAATACAGTGCAGTGCCCGCGACAATCTACATATGCTGACAATAGAGTCCGTTAAATATTCTAACTCCGTTCACCTTCTTTGCACAGTTCTAGTAGAAAAAGTAACAGTTTCACAGTTTCACTACGTATTCTCGCATATCTTTGGTAAAAACTCACCCTTATGTAGATTATCAATTTTTATTCAACGATATACAAAATCGTCGGAACGCAAACATTTGCATGCAATCCCGTGCTTTCATTTCGTATGCGCAGATGGCACCTTATTAATTATTAAATTAATTTTCTGTTTAATATTCACATATTTACTTGCATACAAAAACAAAGGACGCCTTCCTGTTATGGAAGCAAAGATTTATTGAAACAACAATTAACTATGTTTAAATTTATTCATTCTTTTTAAAAGTATTTTAATACTAATAAGTTTTTACTTACAATTGTGGGACAGTTTTTTTTTTTATATGTAAAGGGTGTCATTAATGTATCTACACTAGCACCGACAGGAATATGATGTGTCAATATACTACTGCTATTATTTTAAGACTAATTAAATCTAGATGAACGGGATAACTAAAAGATCAGCTTTGTTAAAATACGAGCTTTAATATAAGTAAAGGTTAAATACAGAGGCAAAAGTCCATTCTTACAAAATTAGATTATTTATTATATAAAAATCTTATTACTATATCAAATGCTACTCTATTTTTATAAATTTTAGTGAGGAAACCAGCATGGCATCTGATAGAAATGTCATGTATACATGCCTTGAGAACGGCAATCAGTTGCGCTACTGATCACGTTGGGCGCGGCATATAAGCTCAAAGGGGATACACCCACTAATATATCTCTGCTCACCCCGTAAAGGATATAGCATGACGATATATTACATAATATTATTTTTTATTAGGAATAAAATATCTTGTAGCGCGCGTTTACTCTATCAGCGGCAAGCCCGGACTACTGGACTCGGTAATGGGAAGCCATTGGCTGTTGCACTCATGCGTCTTCTCAGAGACATGCAATTTTGCTTTCAGCCAATGAAAATTAACAATCCCGATCGGCACCTTTTTGGGTAACCCCGGAGATAATCCTGCATTGGACAGCAGCATCAGGGCGGCTGTGAGAGCAACAACCCCGGTGTCTCAGGCTCCTACTGACTAAAAAGTCCCTCTAACCACTCCATAGTCCAGTCAAATAACTTTTTAAATCAAAATTCGACACTCAAGTTTGCATTTTTGATATTTTGTACTTCTAATAATACAAAAACGACCTGTAAAAGTTTTAGTGTCTGAAACCCCCGGCAAGTGTTAAAAAAAAAATTTAAAAGTATTTTTCCAGAAATACTCGAAAACGGTAATAGTTAAAGAAAAAAAATGTAAGCAAAATAAATAGAGCTTGAAATTATACATAAAAAAGGTAGTATGCCTTTTTTTCCTCCGGCCTAAATTAGCCAAGTTAGGGAGGTTTTTAAGTTTAAGGGTTTTTAAATTCCGCGCCGTTGCATAAAGTCACGAGGCAAAAAGAGAGGGACTATTGCTGTCTCGCTTACTCCCATTGATTTTTAGAAGATTTATTATTAGAAGATTATTATTAGTAGATTGTATTATTAGAAGTACAAAATATCAAAAATGCAAACTTGAGTGTCAAAATTTTGATTTAAAAAGTTATTTGACTGGACTATCCACCCTGGCCTCGGAAACCAAATTCGTCCAGTCGCCCGGGGATCATATAGCCTTATTTAGGCCTTCTCTCTAGGAGGTGTGGTTGTAAATAGCCCACTCTTCCAAACCTTTCTCACGAGCTCCACGCCGAACACTGCATACCACCTTCGTCTTCTCCGGGTAGCAGACTATCTCAAGTCTATTGCACGGCTAATGTCACCGAGGGATAATATCGCGCTCGTTTAGGGCGAACGCAACCCTCCAATGACGATGTCTTGGCCGCTGAATGACCTGGGTGATTGTTCTTTTCCTGTTCCTTTAGTCGGCCTCCTTCGGTAACGATCGGGTTAGCAAAAAGTAAGACCTACAATCTTTTGTATTAACAAAGTTTTACCACTTTGTAAATTGTTAATGCCGTCTTCTAATAACACTCAATGAATTAATTGACCGACCTTAAAAACCTTTTATAATAAATTATAAAACCATTCTTTAAATATTTTTCCATAGATATAAAGTGCCTTTCAGTGTCTTCTAAAGTTGTAAATAATAAAATGCTTTAAAAGTAATTTAGTATCTTGAAAAATCTTTTTGATAACATTAAAAAGCTTTACAAAGAGTGAAAATGGAAAAAATATGTTTTTTAACGAAGTCAAATGGACACTTTGATTACATTTAGAACCGAAAATACAAATAACAAGTATTGAATCTCCGAGAGTATTAATGGTAAAACTTTTTTAATAAAATGTCAGTTGTTTTTTTTGAAAACTCCATTTAAGTAACTTAATTTATTTCGACATTGAACAATCCAAGCAATCTGAGTTGTAATTCTTTAAGTTAAGGAATACGACTGTTTCGTTTATTGGTACAAATATAATTATGTTGAATAATATTTAGAAGAACATTGTACCACTTCGTGAGATCATTTTCCACTTCGGTAGATAGAAACAGTGCAGCATTGTTTCTAAGCATGTTTTTACAGTATATAAAAAAAACTCTGTCCGACCAGTGAACACGTTACTCGTTATCATTGTTGGATTAAAAACACGAATAAAATAAGAATTAATTAAATGATGAAACTTCATGGCAACTCGGGGAGCGTATATAACTTGTGAATAATGCAAAAATGAAAGCAAAGATTCGTACTAATGGATAATGACGTCATAGAAATTATGATCCCGTATGTATCAAACAACTTTTATCTTGTTTTTTTTTTCTTAATTCGTGGGAAATCCGTTATGGGCCGTCAGGGGAGTGGTGAGGGCCGCTCCCCTGGTGTATTGGACTAGCACCGACTAAAACCACCGGGGTGCCAGCACTACCTACTCTTCGCCTTCGCTGGGCCTGGGAATCCAGATACTTCAGAGGACCCGGCGAGCGATTGGCTTTTGGCAGGCCTTTTCTCTGGGAGAGCATCATAAATTACCTCACTACCTCTCATTGGAAGATTGACTTCCTTAACACCAGCCCATTTTATTATAAACAGGCTTGCGTTTAACCTCAATTTCTTCAGTTGAAAGTAATGATAAGGCTGATTATAAGGAGCGCTCGCCTAACAGATACAGATTAACTCGTTGCTTTTTTTTTTACACTGGCTCGACATAGTGACTACAGAGTACCTGTTGGTAAGTACAGTGTAGTCCAAAAACGAAAGCGACTATCAAAGTATGAAAATCCATTGATAGTCTACATCGTCATGTCGGCCCACATATACCACGACTGAAGGTCTTTAGGTATATGAGCTACTGGATATGCACAAGCTGATCCTGAAACGCGACAAGCCGAAACTGGTCACTATGACGGGCTTTACACCCATGCACTGTGGTCGCGATCCAGACGGGCACCGGCGCCCTACTACCTCGCTGCTGCTCGTTTAGCACCACCCAGGAGTCACGTGTAGGGAAACTGGGGTAAAGCCTACGGACGCGAGCAGCTTCGACTCCCAAAAGCTTGAAGATTTTCATGTCATATGATATTCCATCCTCTCTCTTCAGCATACTGAGGATTAATAAGAGCTGACCAAGGCATACAACATGTCGAATTGCACGGATTTTGCTAGCATCTGCTAGTTGCATGCACTTTCTCTGTACATAGTGCTCACCCGCCAATCCGCATTGGACAAGTATGCTGTGTTTATTGTCCAACTCCTTTCCCATGAATTCCACAAATATAGTGGAAAAGAGGGAGGGTGGCCCTTAGCCCCGCAGTGAGACGGAACTGAATAATAATAATAGAATACTGGAAAAACAGACGCAGCAAGTAAATTCCACTTCTTGGCTTGTAACATTAATCCTTTTATACATTCAACTCGTTGCTCGTTATTTCGATCTCACTCGCTTCAAAACTATATCACGACAGAAACATAAACACAATAAATCAATGCTCTGTATATTTTCCATTTGTATAGCATCGCAGTGATGTGAAGTTTGTGCTGAATCGATAGCCGGCTTTATTCCAGATCGTCCAATACCAGTTTCGAAATTGGTTTCAGCGTTACTGTTGCAGTTTTATAGTTCGTTTCGAGTAGAAGCTTACGTGAAACCGATAATTTTGACTTCGATGATTTCTGCATATAAATTTATGGTGACAAATATTTTAAGAACAAACTTTTAGATAAACTAAAAGATGGACATGTTAGTACTAAAGTCACGATGTTTCACCGAAATATGGATCACACTTATGAACTACTAATATTATTGATTTGATATTATTATATTTAAGATTATAAATATAGAAGTATTTGCGAAATTTTGCAGTTATTTTATTTATTATTTTTTTTACACCGGCTCGACATAGTGACTACAGAGTGCCTGATGGTAAGTACAGTGTAGTCCAAAAACGAAAGCGACTATCAAAGGATGAAAATCTATTGATAGTCTACATCGTCATGTCGGCCCACATATACCACGACTGAAGGTCTCTAGGTATATGAGCTACTGGATATACACAAGCTGATCCCGAAACGCGACAAGCCGAAATACATGTAATGCAAACCAGGTATGACAACACAAAAAACGGGAAAACCACAAAATATTTCTTCAAAAACATTCAAGAAAGCCACAAAATATTAAAGGGATTTGATTGGAATAATAAAATAGCTCAAATACTAACAGGTCATGGATGTTTCAATGAATACCTGGAAAAATGCAAAATTTTAACAAACCCAAAATGTTCTTGCGACAACACCAGCAATCATAGCTCGCTGCATGTACTAACGCGTGCAATAAGTACAATTTATTAAGGTATAACATAGAGCAAGTATTGGGGAAAGAAATAAAGGAGGAAAATTTTGAGGAATTAATCAGCAATAAAGAATACAGAGGTAAATTTTTAGAGTATGGCGTAATCTTAATTGAAAGAATAGTTAAACAAAATAAAGTGAAACCAATTTGTATAATCTGATAGGAAATAAGCATATAGTATAAGCAAACTAATTATTGTACACTACAATGTAAGGATGTGACGAAATAAATGGTCACAGGATTCAATTTATAATAAATAAAAAAATAAAAAACCGATCACTATGACGGGCTTTACACCCATGTACTGTGGTCGCGACCCAGGCGAGCACCGACGCCCTACCACCTCGCTGCTGCTCGTTTAGCACCACCCAGGAGTCACGTGTAGGGAAACTAGGGTAAAGCCTACGGATGCGAGCAGCTTCGACCCCCAAAAAAGAAAAAATAAAGTTAAAAGTTAATATCGAATCTAAATAAAACTAGAATAATTAAAAACTTAGAATAACCGTTGTTGTGTGTGTGTAAGGTTTATATATTCTATCTAATTTTAATTTTTGATGACATTTTCATTCATTCTTTACAACATTAATAGAGTCATATCTATAATAGAGGTATATATGTATATTATACTGGCTTGGTGAAGTAAGTACAGCGCATCTGATGGAAAGTAATCTGTAGCTCAAAAACGGCAACAATTATTAAGTGTAGGCTATTTTCTTACTTATACTTTTTTATTTAAATTATACTTTTTACATTATTTATATGTCAAAAAAAGATAAAATGGTGACATTTCGCATTTGACATGGTGCGCTTATAAAAGTAAAATAATTGTAATGTTTTTTTTTTCTAATTATTCCTGATTATTTTCATACACCGTTCTACTCGTGCTGCCCATATTTCGTAGTGTTTTGTGTATTATTTCTTCTTTTTATAGCTCCTTCTTTTAATATTTATGTATGTGGACTAAACAATAAATCTGGAAACTAAGTGTTAATATTCTTTTAATCCATCCTTCATCCTTTCCACCACCTCCACACAAGGAAAATGAATATATATTGATATTCGCTGTCGTTATGCCGACCCTCGTATATCAAGTCTTTATGTATATATCATACACGATACTTTTAATAAGGTATTTTGTACCTTAACTTTTTTACACTGGCTCTACAAAGTGACTACAGTGCACGTGATGGTAAGTACAGTGTAGTCCAAAAACGAAAGCGACCATCAAAAGATGAAAATCCGTTGATAGTCTCTGTAGTCATGTCGGCCCATATATACCACGACTGAATATCTCTAGGTATATAAGTAAATGGATATATACAAGCTGATGCCGAAAGAAGACAGTCTAAAGCGAGTCATTATGACGGTCTTTACACTTGTGTACTGTGCTCACGACCCAGTTCGAGCAATTGTTCTACCACCATAAAAACTAACTTACTTGTGTGAGTTATATTGAAAAAGATTTCGTTTATACATTTCGGAAACGAGTGAAAATTGTCAGAGCCGCACAACATCTGTCGCTAAGTACATTAAAATTATTCACTTCAGGGTCGGGAGTATTCATGCATTATTCAAAGCCGCAAAACGTTTTGTCTCTGCCACTGGAACTCGCTAAGAGCCCTAACTTTTACTTATGAAAACGTACTCAACTTATGCTTCCAAATGAAAAACATTCGTTGTCTCCTCAGTTTGTTATTGAAAGAATATTAATGTCTTTTTCATCAATTTAACGTTCCTATATAAGTTACTATCTGTGTCCGCGACTTCGTCCACGTGGAATAGTTATTCTGGGCATTTTAGTTAGTTATTTATTTTAAAATTGTAATATCTTCTAAGATGTTCATTGAAATTAAGTGATGTCAAAGACAATTTTGTTCACAATTAAATACTCTTAATCAACAACACATTTATTTGGATAAAGATTAATATTATTACGCTGATACAACTCTTAACAAATAATGCATTCATTTCGACCAAATATGATTACCATAAAAATGGTTCTAGTGAGTTAATCTTAAAAGATAGACATATACTGACTCGGTCATTTTTTTAGATAATTTTAAGAGAAATAATTCTTTCATACATATATTTTTGGTAATGGTTTATTCAATACAAAAATAATTTTTCAATTCGAACCAGTAGTTCCTGAGATTAGCGCGTTCAAACAAACAAACAAACTCGTCAGCTTTATAATATAAGTATAGATTTCTTCAAACCAAGTGTGAACCATGTTTACTGATATATATCGAGGGGTGAAAGGCTATTTAGTTTAAGCGACATTTTTTGGTGATATAGTAATATATGTATTTGGAATCGGTAAATAATAATAATAACTTTATTTCAGATTACTCCAAGATTAAAAATACATAAATTTTTATACTTAATATTAAATTATTACATAAATACCTGAGTGGATGAGCTTCTTCACCCAAAACTTAATAAAAGGCCCATCCACTTTATCAGCTAAAATACTCAAAATGCCATCAGTACTGCCCCTCAAACGCTGCAGCATCGAAGCACACCGCCGACGCATGACTGCATGAAAATCATGCAATCCTGCCCCGGCAAACATCTGACGCACTACAGAATCGGGGCAGCCCCAACAGCACTCTGAAAGCATTATTATACTGAATACGTAGGGCATTGTACGCCAGTGCGAGTACCTCACCCACAAGCTGCACGAGTAAAAGGACTGGCAATAAGCCCTAAACAATGTTAATTTAACATCCCTCGTGCAGCGCGCAAACCTGCGAGCAAGCATACTGCAAAGAGCAGCCAACGACCTGCGCTCCCTATCAATATCTTTATCATCAGTAAGCCATTCCGTCCGTAAAAATCGCTGATTCCGAATATATATATAGTATGGTGGTATGGTGTTATAGTAATATATATATATATATATATATATATATATATATATATTACTATAACACCAAAAAATGTCGCTTAAACCAAATAGACTTTCACCCCTCGATATGTATGTATTATATCTGGACTAGAAAGGTTACGTTGATAATGATTAGATCACATATAGTGTGAGAAGTCAACGCAAATCCTTATCTAAAACCTTAGTATCCTTATATTTAGTACAATTTGTTTTTTCATAACTCATGACTAACAGTCAAGAAAACAATTAGTTAAATATATTATCATCTTTTTAGAATATTGATACTTTTACCCCTTAAAATGTCATTAATTTTATTATATCAGATATATTATAGTACATTGAATTATATTTCGAGTACCTATTTAATAGTTTTAGTAACGAGGACCTTCACTATCGGTTAATGCTCTACAAAGTATCCATAATCTCTTTAAGATCTAGTTAAACTTTTTAAATGTATGGTCTATTGCAATAGGTGTAATATCTCAATTGAATAATTAATTATGAAAAAACATTTATCTCTTCTATGTGAAGCAAGGTATCAATAAAAGTCAGTCATGTAAATACAGATTTAAAACAATGACAATGTCTTTTTATGCACTATTGTTTTTTTGTACATTATGTATTAAAAACCCTGTCCGACCCGAAAGGAGCATATTGACATCACTATAACATTACCAAAATATATCAGAAAATAATATAATTCATGACCATTATTAAGTTATTATCATGCAATATTGAAGGAATTAATTTATTTTACGTGTGGTCAAAGTTCAAATTACTTACAAAAAACAGTGTAAAGATTGCGCAAATGATTTAATTCAAAAACAACTCTTTGAATTTACAAGGATAATTACTCTTGTGACTTCATGGTCTACTAGCATAATCCATTGCTTTTCTTTTTCTTTTTAAGTAGTTTACTATGTCAATAATTTTATTTTATTGTGGTAATTTTTTATTCCCTAACTAGAAAAGATAACGTAAATAGAATCTAATATCAATACCGGGTAACGCCTTTACGGATCGGACAGGGTTTTTAACGCAAACTGTATAACGTTAAGCACGTCGCATTATCCGTACTTAAGCTGGAAACCCAGATGCTTATAATGATAATGGTGGCCATTAGAAGTCTGTAATAAAGTTGAATAATGCGTTTAATTCGTGTAAACGTGATTGTCTGGAATTAGTGTCGCTCGGACTAACTGAATCATGAGTACAAGGGCGCGGAGCAGTTCGTATGAATTATTCATTGCATACACCTGCCACCCTGGGCCTTCAGACCACGCCACATAAATAATGCTTGGAAAACACGCCCTTTGTTTACGAGAAAAATGGACTTCCAATGGACATTCATTTTTAGCAAACTGAACTTGTTTTAGACTTTGAGGTGGATTAATAGCTTCTATCTTAGATTTTATAATATCGCGTAAAGGAAATTTCTGTAAATTTATTTATTAAAATAATTACATAGTCTACATAAGCCAAATAGCCTTTAACCCCTCGATATGATATTAATTTCAACTGGGTACTTCTATATACAGGGTTACAGGTAACTAACGCAAAACCTCTTGAGGGTGACTTTAGTATAGCAAGACTGACAACTTTTGTTTTACGACTTTTTCTAATTCAATCTTTTTTTTCCCCATACAAAAATTAAATAAATCAAATTTGCAGTTCTGATCTTCTTAACACTCTGAAAGGCGGCGCGATGCAACTGGGGCAGACGATTTCGTAGCATCAGCTGACTGAACTTTAAACATAGAGCTAACGATTGATAGAAATCCCCACTAAAACTAAAAAAATATATATCTTAGGATGTGTCAAGTTTTGGCAAAAGTCATAGAACAAAAGTTGTTAGTCTTGATGTACCTAAGTTACCTTTAAGAGGTTTTGCGTTAGTTACCAGTAACATTGTATATATATATATATATATATATATATATATGTATCTGAGCAAACAGGTCTTGGCAGACACACAGGCAGACAGCACAGTAACCTTATAAGGGTTCCTCTTTTCCTTTTCAGGTAACTGTAACCCGTAAAAATAAGGCTATGAATAACAATATGGTGACACAATAGACCAGACTATAAATTGTTAACTGTATTAAAATATGTAATCAACTTAACACACCTATGTAAGCACCTAATTACTCTTGTGTATTGTGCCTAATTTCTTGTGATTTTATAATTTACATATTCATAAGCCTCAACAAAAACATAGTTTACCTGTTGGTTATGGAAATATTTGTTCCGTACGGGAAATTAATTAGCATCACTTAACGCAGAAGGAAGTCGTTCAAGCATTGCGCCCCTGAAACTATTGGTAAAACAACATAATTAGAAACGCAATTACCGTAACAAAATAGGTACATATGGTAATCATTCGACTTAGAAATCTTTCCCACCATTTCTATATACAATTAATTATATTTGGCTGTTGTTGGCTTCGTGGATAAAGCCGAGCAGTAGACTCCAGGGAGTCTGCTGCCCGGATGAAAGGGAGGCGGTGCGCAGTGACCGACGCGCCGCCTGAGAGATACGTTTTGGAAGGGTGGGCTCTTTACTCCTACCTCTCCCAGAGAGGCAGTCTCAACAAGGCATTTCGTTCCTCGAGCGTCTGGATGAATTAGGATTCCCAGGCTCGCGTTGAGCCATTAGAGGGACACCCCGGCGGTTTTTAGTCAGTAAGAGTCCGACACACCGGGGTCGCTGCCCTCACAGAGACCTTGATGGTCCTATGTAGAATTTTCCCCCGGGACACCAAAAAAAAAGGCTTAGTAGATAAGGGACCGGTATCCATACGCGCAACGCGACTATTCGTAGGTACGTGTCCCGTCACGAATCTCTGGGTTATTTGAGTTTAAGTACGGATTTATGCATCACATACTTGCCGGAGAAGGAAAACATGATGAGGAAACTCATATAGCATCTAATAGAAATGTCATATGGAAGTACCCTAAGAACGGCGATCAGCTACTAGCGTTATTTAGGCACATTGGTCACATATAAGCGCAAAATGGATACAGCCACTAATGTATCTCTACTCACCTCGAAAGGGATATAGCGTGACAATATATTAGTATTATTAAAATAAAATCTAAAATAATTTCAAAAACTTTTAATCTTGATTTTCAGTTATTTCAAAACTAAGAGAGCTGCCTGATTGTATTATGAAATCCTCTAATACTAATTAGCTGCTATCAATCTTATCCACTTAATAAGTTAATATTTTGTATGCAGTAATTTTAAATATAGATATTAATTTAGAAACTTTTAATTTCATCTATTATATTAAAAGAAAATTTCAAATACAATTTTAAATTTAAAAAGTTTATTTTGTGTACTTTCAGCTGTTCTATTTGTACTCAGAGACCTTCAGTCGCGGTATATGTAATTTGCCATGATGACAGCGGTTATTAATGGCTTCTCTTCTTTTTGTCGTCGTTCATGTCATTCTTGAACTAGACTATTTTCCATCATATGTGCAGCAGTTACTCTGTCGGCTTTGTATAAAAAAAGCGTTCAAAATAGTCAATGATTAAAAAAGATATGAAGAAGAAGAATTATTTCTGTAAGATACTAAAGAAGATTTTTTTTATCAGTTATAGAGGCTTTAGTACATCTTTGATGACTATTCCAGTTATAGACTATATCATGTTGTTTAAACTCACTTCTAGTGAAGTGACAACTGTATGAATGCGTAAATTATTTTTGCATTAACCGACATCGGCTCTCCCAAACGAAGATATAGAAATATGAATAGGAAAACCGGAAGTACCAAAGGACGAATACGATGCGTCGTATTTTATTGAAGTCGTCACACATTATGGAAGTTATAAACCTTGGTTTTTATGTTATAAATATATTTTACTATTTCATAAAAAAAAAAAACAATTTAGTAGAAGTTTTTCACTTTTGTGAAAAGCCACGATAAGAGTAGGTGCGGATGACGTGACATTACTCGTTCTGATAGGTGAATGTTTAGCTTCGAGTCCATGACCTTGTGTGGTGTACACGCGAACTGCTCCCCTGGATCTCCTACCAATGTTATTATTGGTTCATGTTCTCTTATCGTCTAGAATTTTTTCACTTTTTTCTAATAATAATATATCGTCAGGCTATATCCTTTTTAGGGTGAGCAGAGGGAAAATTGTGATTATTCACATTGCGCTGATATCTAGTGGCCAACGTGACCAGTAGCGCAGCTGATCACCGTTCTCAGGATACTTACATATGACATTTGTGTTTAATATCACATTGATATTTTACTTTTTAAAAATGACACTTATTTATTCAGATATTTTAAAATTATAAAGTACTAGCTGTCCCGGCAGACCTTGTTCTGCCCTATTTCTCTAAAACAAAGTCACATTGTTTTTTTTTTAATGTTAATTGTTAATTTTAATTTAAATTGTTTGAAGGAACCTGGCCTTAATGCTATATGTATAAAAATTGAGAAACACTGACATTAATATTTATACGTCACTCGATTGTTTTGCCTTCCCTGAACCCGTCCACTAACATTTAAACTTTATGGTATGGTATTAAAGTTCAAAATGACTTATAACGAATTTTTTGTATGAGAATACAGAAAAGTGTTATTTTTAGACAGTTGCAGGGAATTTTTTAAATTTTTCTCTCCGTAATAACCTTCCTCAGACTTCATCTAACACAACAAAAAAAAATCAGCCAAATCGGTTCAGCCGTTTTCGAGTTTCGCGCTTATCAAGACATTTTGCGATTCATTTTTATATTATACATTACATTTGTTTACGGCTAAAATATAATAAGAATTTTCATATCTTTATATATATTATTTTTAATTATCTACTTAGATCTTTGTTCTTTAGTCGAAGTAACTTTTTATGATAATTTGTGGTTTACAGGCGTGCGCTTGCTCTCAATCACATGGGGTGGAAAATGTAGATGTGTCCAACGATGTACCGCGTCCGCCTAACAAATGCCTAATCACTTTTCTCTTAAAGGCCTCTAAGTCATAGGATCGTGAAAATATGCTCGCTGGAAGCATATTCCACTCCTTAACCGTTCGAATAACAAATGTAAAAGCGAATTTCTTCGTGTAGATATAAGGAACCTCCACGGCATACGAATGGTATCCGACACGGTGTATAGTGTTTTTATGATGAAATGAGTTTTATGATGGTTAATTAACTAATAATAATGAACTCATATAATTTCAAGATATCATTACGGAAGCTTATTAATATATTTATTTAAATAAGAAATATTCAGAATTTATCAATAAATTATTCTCTTAACTAACATCAATTTTACATATTATTTAACTTGTCTTTACTCAGAAACTGTATGCACGTTACAAGCTTTGCAACTATCTTTGTAATTTCCATAAAGACAAATATATAAACAGAAACGGAAATTTAAAATTAACTGACATTTATTTCAAATTTTGAAGTTTGTTAGCTCTTCTCAGACAATAGAATAGTTTAATTCGTAATATTTGGGAATTCAAAGAAGACCCGTGTCTAAAAATTTTAAAGTTCATCTAAATGTTCCCTCCAACAATACCAACATAATTTGAATTAATTACGTTGTTTACCTTACTAAGTTCTTCTCTTTTCATTACCCCAAGTCATTAGCAAAACAATTCGAGAAGCTCTAACTAAAGTCCTTGCGATTTCATTTTATAACTACGTAAATAAATTATCTTTAAGTTGTGTACTTTATGGAACAAAAGAGGTTGACACTACTCGCGTCCATAGACTACATTCAATACTCAACAGATAACCTCGTTTTTTAATGGCTTGACAAAGTATCTACCCGGAGTCTTCTGGAAAGTGCTGTGAAATCCATGATCGGTGGAGACCGCCAAGTGATGATAATCCGTTGCCAGTCACCGACGTCACGTTGCCTATTTATAAATCCGACAGAAAGTATCTAGATATATAAACAACTGGATTTACACAATGTGATTTCAAAACGCGACAGACCGAAGCGAGTCGCAATGATGATGGTCCTCTCGCTTGAATTCCACAGTCTAACCTATCTGACCACAGTTAGATTGGACAATCGCCCTCCACCTTATCGCACTGAGTCCTAATCTGATAAACCAATCGTGGTCTTTTTTTTTGCTAACCCGGTGGAAATCCCTTCGGACCGTCAGTGGTGAGGGCCACTCCCCCGGTGTGTCGGACTTGCACCGACTAAAGCCACCGGGGTGCCAACTCTGTCTTCTCTTCGCCTTCGCTGGGCCTGGGTATTCGTATGCTTCCAACGGACCTGGCGAGCGACTGGCCTTGCGAGGCCTCCTCTCTGGGAGGGGGTCAATTTTTACCCCCTCACTACCACTCAATGAGGCGTCAAGTGGACACACACACAACACCTTGTCCTCTCTGCCGGACAGCGGTCACCCTCAATGTCCACCGCCAGGCCTGTGTTAGGAGGAGAGCGCGCCCCGCAGTTGGAACCCTCTGCACGAACTGCTCTACCAGTCGTGGTCTGTTAGTAGAACGCCTAAATCCCATTGAATACATAAATCACATCTGTCTGAGTACTGTCTTAGCTTGTCGCATTTTTTTTACTTTGACACACCTTATCTTATACGCAGTGCAGTCCATAAAACCGAATACGAATATCGAGAAGAAAGAAAATGCTATGGCTAGTCTTAACGATCATGCCGGCTGGAATACGCTCACCAGGAGGCCATTCAAACATAAACAAAGTTGAATACTTCTTTTGAAATTTTTGGTCCAACCCCTGTATATTAAGTCCCTTTTTCTAAACTTATGTACAGTATCTCACATCTCAGCTAGGACTAAGAAGTTCTCTAACTCCTTCTTTTGCCGTGTCGTAGGGCTGTGGAATGATCTTCCGGCGAGCGTGTTCCCATCGTCCTATGATATGGGATCCTTTAAGCGTAGCGTGAAGAGATATTTGTGCAGGCCAGCATGATCGCTGCGACTACCGATGGGTTTTTTCTTATCTTTCGATAGTTGTTGGCGTTTTTTGGACTGCACCATGCTTACCATCAGGTATGGTGCAGTCACTGTGTCGCGTCAGAATAAAAAAAAAAGAACCTAAGTATCGCAAATTCTGCAACAGTACAGATGAAACACCCTTGTGTGATTGGCCAATGCTCAAAGATATTCGAGTTTGGGATTCCCATCCTGTAGTCATCGCCTTCGTCCTTAAACTACATTGTACTATTCATCAGATGCGGTGTGTCACTTTGTTTGCTCTAGTATACAAAAAACATTAATTTTTTTTTAGAATGCACTGATATAGAGTAAATAAAATTACATAGATCGGTTTAGTATATAATATAAACGATAGTCTCCATTTAATGTTTTTTACCTAGTTTGTCACCATAGGAATAAGGAAAGGAGCTTTTTGTAACTTTTGATGCTAAACAGGTTTTTCATCCCCTATGATATTTGAAATACAAAGAGCGTTTTTATTGGGTCACCGACCAAGAAAGACTTTACTCAGTGCCCTCTTGAAGAACCATGTCATAACTCTGGGGGACAACTGCACCCAACAGCTAATTGCACAAATCTAAAGTGCACGGCAGAAGTGTTCTAGACAACCGCTGCATTATCCGGGTTCCGTAAAGTCTTAGAATATCCGGAATCGCCAACGACGAATACCGCGCATTAGAAATAGAGCAGAACACTCGCCACTGTACAAACGTGAGAACACTCACATAAATGCAACAAATGGTACGGGCTGTGTCCATTAGCGATATTAAAAAGTCAACCTTACCCTTCACTTACGCATCGCTGTTTGAAGCACGATACTGCTCGAATGCCTGCAGGTCACGGACATTTCGATTGTCATGACACGTCAATCCCCTTGACTAATCGTTACAAGAAATCGAAATCTATTCGTTCAGGTTATCTTCATTTGACTTATCGGAGCCAGGAGTAGAAATCATAAACTTTATATTAGGTCCTTACATATGAAATTGGCGTTTTTCGTACTGGCCACTTTAATCACAAATTTCTCCTCTTTGGTAAGGAATTCCAAATTCAAATTTGTACAGCTATAGACTCATGTATTTGTGCTTCGATGATCGTCATTCATTTGTTTTTTTCTTCTGTTTTTTTCTGTCTGCGTCACTCATTTTACAAAATGGAAAACTTAAAATATCGCATTATTTACGAGTACGAGTTCCGCCGTGGCACTAGTGCTGCGGAAACAACTCGAAGGGTGAATGATGTGTATGGGGGTCGTGTTGCAAAAGAAAACACAGTTCGTTTTTGGTTCCAACGTTTTTGTTCTGGAAATTTCGACCTGCAGAACAAGCCCCGTGGACGGCCTGAGACTCAAGTTGATAATGAAGAGTTGAAGGCTATTGTGGAAGCGGATCCATCGCAAACCACGTCCGAGTTAGCTCCAGGCTGCGATGTTAGTGATAAAACTGTTTTAATTCACTTGAAGCAAATTGGGAAGATTAAAAAGCTTGAAAGGTGGGTACCTCACGAATTGATTGAAGCAAACCGGCAAACCCGCGTCGACTGCTGCGTTACATTACTAAACCGGCACAATAGTGAAGGTATTTTAAACCGAATCATTACCTGTGATGAAAAATGGGTTCTTTACGATAATCGGAAGCGCTCAGCGCAATGGTTGGATCCTGGCCAGCCAGCCAAATCCTGCCCCAAGCGAAAATTAACCCCAAAAAAGTTACTTGTAAGCGTTTGGTGGATTAGTGCCGGTATTGTTCATTACAGTTTTCTCAAATCTGGCCAGACTATTACGGCTGATGTCTATTGTCAGCAATTGCAAACCATGATGGAAAAGCTAGCGGCTAAACAACCTAGGCTGGTCAATCGCTCCACGCCACTGCTGCTTCACGACAACGCTAGACCACACACTGCGCAACAGACGGCTACTAAATTAGAAGAGCTTCAATTGGAAAGTCTAAGACATCCTCCGTACTCCCCGGACCTTGCTCCAACAGATTACCATTTTTTTCGAAATTTGGATAACTTCTTGCAAGGGAAAAAATTCAACTCCGATGGGGCAGTCCAAATCGCCTTCAAAGATTTTATTGATTCCCGTCCGACTGGTTTTTTTAGTAAAGGGATCAATGAACTACCTATGAGATGGCAAAAGTGCATAGAAAATAATGGTTCATACTTTGATTAATTAAATATATTATATTAAAAAATATTCGACTTTTTGTTCCTGCCATACAAAACGCCAATTTCATATGTAAGGACCTAATATTATGTCTTGTATAAATTGGCTAATCAAAGTCGTATTTATAAATTTGCAATCGAAGTTTATATATTCCAAAACTATTAAATACGTTGTTGGAAGGGTAATTTCTCGAACTGGGTCATGAGCACAGTACACAAGAGTAAATACCGTTATAGTGACTCGCTTTGGCCTGTCGCGTTTCGGGATCAGCTTGTGTATATCCAGTAACTCATATACCTAGAGAGTCGTGGTATATGTAGGCCGACATGGCGACGGAGAGTATGTTATCAATGTATTTTCATCCTTTGATAGTCGCTTTCGTTTTTGGACTACACTGTACTTACCATCAGGTACACTGTGGTCACTTTGTAGAGCCAGTGTAAAAAAAATGTAAGCAAATTTAAACGGGTTTTAGGAGTCTAATCGTTTCAAGAAATATTTCGTTTGAAGAAGCTGCTTTTTTATACTGGCTCGATAAAAGACTTGATGGGAAGTACAATGTAGTCTGAGTACGTCAACGACTGCCAAAAGACACAAATCTTTTGACAGTCGCCGTTGCTATGTCGGCCCACATATGGTCTCTAAATATACGAACAACTGTATACACAAACTAATCCCGAACAGAGACAGATCGAAGCGAGCTTATGTCTGTTTCATTTTGAAGGGATACAAATCTATACTAATATTATAAAGCTGAAGAGTTTGTTTGTTTGTTTGTTTGTTTGTTTGTTTGTTTGAACGCGCTAATCTCAGGAACTACTGATAATTGAAAAATTCTTTTTGAGTGGAATAGACCATTTATCGAGGAAGGCTTTAGGCTATATAACATCACGATGCAATTATTAGGAGCGAAGAAATAATGGAAAATGTGAAAAAAACGGGCAAAATTATTCATCCTTGAGGGCTTCCATTGCGTGCGCTGCGAAAACGGTTCAAGATACCAAAAATATATGTATGAAAGAATTATTTCTCTTAAAATGATCTAAAAAAATGTCCGCGACAGTATATGTCTATCTTTTAAGATTAAGTCACTAGAACCGTTTTTATGGTAAACAAATTTGGTCGAAATTAATGCATTATTTGTTAAGAGTTGTATCAATGTAATAATATTAATCTTTATCCAAATAAATGTGTTGTTGATTAAGAGTATTTAATTGTGAACAAAATTGTCTTTGACATCACTTAATTTCAATGAACATCTTAGAAGATATTACAAAACCTTACATAGCAAAACAACGTTTGCCGGATCAGCTATTGTGTCTTGATAACCGCGAAACTCGAGAACGGCTGAACCGATTTGACTGATTTCTTTTTTGTTGTGTTTGTTGAAGTCTGGGGAAGGTTATAACAGAGAGAAAATTTTAAAAAATTATCTGAAAAAGTCTAAAAACAACACTTTTCTATATTCTCATACAAAATATTTGTTATAAGTCAATTTGAACTTTAACACCATAGCATAAAGTTTAAATGTTAGTGGACGGGTTCCGGGAAGGCAAAACAATTATTGAGTGACGTATAAATATTAATGTCAATATTTGTCAATTTTTATACATATAGCATTAAGGCCAGGTTCCTTCAAACAATTTTCAAAAAACAAGCCGACAGGCCAATAGTTATTAACATTAAAAAAAACAATGTGACTTTGTTTTAAAGAAATAGGGCAGAACAAGGTCTGCCGGGACAGCTAGTATGTTATATGCCTTGAAGTGGCTTGAGAACAGCGATAAGTTACGCTACTGGTCACGTTGGGCACGACATATAAACGCACAGTGGATACAGCCAATAATGTATCACTGCTGGCTCCATAAGAGATATAGCGTGAAAATATATTATATTATTATTATATTTTATTATTTACAAAAGGCAGGAGGTAAGTAACTAATGTTAGTTTGAATTTTATTTTTTATTTGTTGTATTCGTTTTTATATTATGTATATATAAAATTTTCATATTATATTATACATATAATTAGTAAGTTTTCTTTTGTTTTGTGTCCTATAGCTTGATTTTAGTTTTTTATCTTATGTGTCTTCTTTATGTATTTTTATTGCTTTTATATTGCTCTATGATTTCCTAAAAAGGTGAAAAATAAAAAAAAACTTCTCGGCTGTAATATCACAAAATTTTCAAACGAATGCAGTTAGCCTTTAAACAACGTGAAAACAGTTGGAATACGAAAATTAAGTTATAATGTAAACATCACATTTTTAAGTAACTTTTAATGCCAAAATCAGTATTGAAACAATATTTAGTAATAAAATAAACCTTGTCTCTTCTACCGCAAATTGACAAAACACTATGCAGCTTGCACCCGCGTGTGGTTGACACTCCAGCTGCTCTCTCGAAACGATTCACCTCCCTCTTTTTTGCTGCAAACCGCCAAGGAGTGGAATTCGTTTCCTGCATCTGTTTTTCCAGAATCTCTCATGATGGAAATTTTCAAATTAAGAGTGAATAGATATTTATGGGATGAACGCACTTCATCATCTGAATTGTCAGCAGTTTCCATCAGGTGAAATTAAAGCCAAGCGCAAGCCTGTTTTTAATTTAAAAAAAACTTTATTAGTACTGCTTAGTACTTAAAACCAATTTATTTGTTTTATAATTATTATAGTCACACCGAAAATGTATAATAATTTTCAACGAAAGAATTTATTACACTTTATTTTAACTACTTGTATTAGTTATACTAAAAAAAAACGTTCAAAGAATTCAATGTGACATAAGCCTAGAAGGCGGTATGAATAGCTTGAAAAGATTTATTAACGCTGGAAAAAATCTGTTATGAAATACCTGTAACCCGCACAAAGGAGATAAGTTATACAAGCTTTTCACTTGTTTGCTTTGACACGCGTAGGATGTTAGATGCCAGGTTTTTCATCTACGTACTACCTGCGACATCATAAGAAATACGAATAATATATCTTTTTTATGTTTATATAAATATATGGTACAATTATTTATTGTACTTCTTCTTTCGTTTCAACAACTACTTTTTTTCAAATACTGTGCCCCAACCAGTATGAAACCACTTTAATAATCTTGTTGGACAATCAAATCCTGATAAAAGCAGGATGCAGTGCTTGAGCGGCACGATAGTATATGTGACATGGTCTGGGTAACCTCGCATCCACATATATCACTGTCACCGTAACGTATTTTTTATTCCCTACTCCTAAAGTGCTGTACTTGAGGCTGAAAGTTTGTTTGGAAATCTGTCAATTTTGAAGTAAGCAATGTGAATACCGCTATTTAGATTATACATATTTATTTATATATATATGTACCATATGTACGTATTTTTTAATTATTTATCTATATAGACAACGTTGTCTGGTTTCGACATTTTTCGAGAATCAACCCCCGAAGAGATAAAGTAAATAATTTCTAGCAGATAACACTGGTTCGCTGCAGTTAATATTTTATAAAAACTTAACTTTTTAATAATTGTTATTATCTTTTATGCTATGAAGAAATCCGAAGTGAGTATGTTATTATTAATACGAGATTAATTCGTACTTTACCATGTCCATTTTGCGATGAGTAATTTTCGCCGTGGTGAGTTCTGTGTACAATGCAATCAAAGCGACCTCGCGCCAATCTAATGCGGTCACATTCTGTATTGACACCGGTCGATGAAAAGTTCGCCTTTTGTGCGACCCTCGACTTGTTCGTATGTGACCTTACAACCTCGTTTAATTAAACAGAATTCGGTTTTGCAAAATGCTTATTTCACGCCGATCATGTCGCAGACGCAATCAATATTACACTTGATTAATTTATGCGACTTCTTTTTGCTCGGGGCGATTAATTTTAAAATATTATGCTTAGTTTCAATAATTTTCCTTAAATTTTGAAACGGTTTAAACAAAAATTTCTTTTGTATTTAAAGGCATTTTAAATTTTCACGAGCATTCTTAAATTAGATATAGATACATCTCTTCTGTGTAGCTTTTTATATGGAACGATTTTAAACATTATTCTTTATGTGTGAAAATGTAAAACACGAATGAAAACGATAAAATTAGAAAGTAATTAATTAAATAAACTAATAGAGCGCTCACATTAGAAATAAACGAAGTCATTTCACTTTTCTTTGTAAAATTCCTTTCTATTATAATAAAAGTACATATAATAACCGTAAAATCGTAAATAATGAAAGAGAAGGATTTTCAAAAGAAATAAAAAAGTCATTAAGTAAACACAGAAGTAATACGTTTTCCAAAAAAATTTTAAACAAAGTAGAGAAACTGAAAGTCTTGGATTAAGCATCTGTTCCATTCCATTGGTTCGGCGGGCATAGTTTTTTCACAGCACCTCAGTCCCGATCTGAAACAAAAGTGTTTTATGTACCGTAAAGTGCTTTAAGCCTTTTGACCTCTCGTAAAATATGCAATGTGGCGGACCGGTGTAAAAATGTAAGTCCATTTGTCGTGTACGAAAACGTGGGCATTGACCTGGTGAGGCACTCTTCTACCCTTACCATTTGTTTAAGCCATCACCTAAACACCTTAGAAACACTTTAAGCACTCCACTTGTTTGTCTATCCTTGTTGAAGTAATGCCTAGATAGTTACAAAAGCTTTGAGATACTACATTTGAAAAATCATCATTTTTAATTTAAACTTTTTATAGATAGAATTGATTAAGATTTCTAACTTTAAAAGCCATTATAGGTTAACAATACAGTAAAAATAAATATTATAATCGATTTGACCATTCATATTGTATTGTAATTTTTATATGATGCCTGGCCTGAATTTGTATGATGTTAAAATTGGTTTCAATTAAATTAAACTTCAAAATATTAGGTTATTACGCCAATAAGGGCCTTAACCCACCTAATGCGACTTACCATTTTTAAATAATTATTCATTTGAAGAAGGAAACTATATCCTAGTAGACGTTGAGGTAATAAAATTTGTAAGTTAATTTGTGATTTCTCTGTGTGCGTGCGGATTTCAGAATACCCTCAGATAATGTGGCTTTACCTTAGTATTGTGTTCTTAATTAAATAATTAATAAATGGCACTTATAGTAAGGGTTCTGCTTCAATAAACTTCAGGGACACGACTGTTTTAAGAACATTCTATTACCTACACTCCTTTTTGTAGGATAAAAGCAAATGTACGGTACATTTGCAATAATATATTTTATTAACTAAAGTTTCAAAACGTCTGGAAAAGTAGATAACAAAATGTAAACAAAGGTTTTATTTGAGTTTCTCTAAAACTATTATATTAAAATAAATAAAACATATTTTAATTTTTAAAAGCTTTCACTTAAAAGTTAAATGATTTTGATGCAAGGTGCGTATGAAATAGGTGTTTTTTAAAACATTTAACTGTAAATATGATATTATGGCTGGTTGTGTTAGCGTAGCGGATAAGAGCCCGGTATCATTGGGTGGCGATTATTATAGTTACAAGCTCGAATACCTGCAAGGGCATCTGAATTTTTCCATATTAATTACGGAATTAACATGCTTACCGGTGAAGTAAAACCTTGTGCGGAAACCTGCATGGCATCTAACAAAAATGATACATTTAAATGCCCTGAGAACAGCGATCATCTGCACTACAGTCTCATTAGGCACAAAATATAAGTGCAAATCGGATACTGCCACTACTGTAATCTCTGATCATCCCGAAACGGATATAGCGTAACGGTATATCATTATTGTATAATATTATTTACGGACAATTACACATATTAAACTAGTCCCAGACTAAGTTTGCACTTGTACTATGGCCACTAAATAAAGATACATATTTAAATACATATCGAGGGGTGAAAGGATATTTAGTCTAAGCGACATTTTTTGATGATATATATGTATATTCGGAATCAGCGTTTAAATCGATTCCAAAAATATATGTGTGAATATGCAAAAATCAACGAGAGTTCTATTGCTGAATTGAGATAAACATGACGGAGAATATAAAAACTGCCATTCCGACATATATATATTACTATCACCAAAAAATGTCGCTTAAGCCAAATAGCCTTTCAGCTCTCGATATATACAACCATGACTCGTGACAAACTTTTCTGCTCATCACGAAAAAGTTTACAGCTACAGGGACTCGAAAATCAAGACCTTAGCATCGGAAGTGAAGACACTACAGCTAAGCTATCTAACCGTCAAATATTATTATAATCGATTATTTTATGTATAAAGTTTCAAAATATTGACGCATTTACCAATACAACCAAAATGTATATAAATTTTTCAATAAGCACGAATACTAACTTTCTATTCGTATCGATGAACTCTGCTTACATATCTTGCCATAACGAACTCTGGCGTATTTTACAAGCTCGTTATCACAAATATTGGGAAAGCTTTTTGTATAATTACAAAAGTTTAGTATAAACTCAGAGTATTATGTTTTAAATGTAAATACGTTACTTGAATTACTTTCCAAATACATTACATGGATTTATATTTGTTTTCATAGAGAACAAGCAAAACGGATTAAAAATTATAAAAAAAATACGTTCAAGTTATTACAAAGCTAATTTACTCGTATTATAGAGCAATTTAGCATCTTAAAAGCTCAGTCTATTATAGTTGTACTGAAATAGAAAAAATTTTTCTTTTTTTAAAATTTTACGATATTCTACACTTTACCGTAAACTAACATTATATATTAATTATTGTGCATGCTATGATGCTCTATAATTGTGGAGTATTTAGATAGGCCGATTTTATAGACGAGGGATATATTCAAGGAGGATAAGCAGCATTCGATTCTAATTCCAAATATATAGGAATAGTGATATCTTAATTTTCCATTACAAAAAATTATAGACAACATATTTAGGAGCAATGACACACATGATAGAAAAAATAACAATTAATTATTAAGTAGCTATTTTGTCTCTTCTAAGCCAGGATAAAGTACTAAAAGGAAGCGAGTCAATTACCTGTTTATCTAAAACCACGTAAAAGGAATTTTATCTACTTACCATTCAATCATAAGTTACACGCGCTGCGGTGTTAAAACTTTTTACGGATCAATTCTCATTTGTTCATCAATATTTCTTTATGATTTGTTAGGGAATACAGTTATATACATTTTAATTAGTTATAAGAAGGTATAAATTATTGTATCCTAAAATATCTCCCTTGTCTATAAAATCATTCTGTATATGAAATTGTAGCCAATATTGAAGGGCTCAATCAGAACTTGAGTTAATACGTAGGTTTGACAATGGAAATCGAAGGACAATCAAGATTCAATATTCAGTAATAACAGTGAATGGAACACTCCGGTTGTCAGTCAACACAATACAAAAGTAATTTTTGAATTTCGGTTGCCTTTGTCATGAACAAACTTTGAATTGGTCCTATTTTAATATAAGAGATAAGTTATACCGACAATTATATATGAAGAATAAACGTGATATTAAATATTAAAATCATCTATGTCAGGTGAATATCGGAAAATAAACTAAACATTTAAATAAATGAGTAAATTGTGCATTTTTACAATATATTTTGACCCTTCATAAGTCTGTTTACATAATATGGAGATAGTGTAAATGTCACTAATTAAGCTACAGAATTAGTTATACCTTCGATGTACTGGAATATGATATCTATTGACAAAAGTAATAAAACTATACAGATTTCAATAATATACATTGCATATTTACATCTACAATATTAAAAACCTAGTTAAGTTGACATGAAGACATAGGTGAGCAAAATGTAATCAGTTTAATAAAAAATGATTACGATTATGTTTTACGTATATCCTCATTAATATGACTGCATTTTGCTCATCTATGTTTTAAACACTACGGAATACTCAATTGCACACACATTCATGACTCTTTAATATTTTGAAGCTATTTAATCATGATAACAAATAAACATTTTTTTTCCTTTTTATATTGTGTGCGAGGTTTGGACATTTTGACCATGTCACCTCGATGAATTCTATACCAGTGTTAAAACAGCGTACATTATATAATCCCCTTTTTAAGAGCTGCTTGTGCTGTTTTGAAAAGCATTCTTAGAAACAAAATTAAAATTGCGATTACATTTTGTAATCATATATCAGATTACATTTTGCCCATCTCTGTATAACAACGTTGATTGTCGGTGGACTCATATCGTTCGGCTGTCGTCTTTGTTTTTGGGTTACACTGCAAACACCAACACATTATAGTCAAGTAATCTTGCTATTATCAACCAAGTGCGAGTTACAGTTGCACACCGAGGGTCACACAAACCTGAAATGTTTTTTTATCCTGTCTTGGTATAGTGAGCGCATCACACCTGACGGTAGGCACAGTGCAGCCCAAAAATGACTACAACTACCAATAGTAAAAAGAAAGAATCGATAATCGCAATGATCATAACGGCTTACATAAATATATCTTGTGGCCTTGTTTAATCTTGCTTCTTGCCCAATTTCATGATTTTAGATCAATAGAAAGTATCCTACAAGGTTGATTTCCATGCGAAAACGGCAGAAACAATAAAATAGACGGCATAAACTTCTATTTTTGATTGTGTTGTCTTAGAGTTATGATTTTTTTGCCACAAGAGACCACTTAGTTAAGTATCATATATATAAAAAGGGATATGATGCCCTACTAATATTAATATTGAAGCCCTCTTGCCTATATAAATGGCATGCCCAACAGGGGCCATAGTTGTAACCAGAGATGGGCAAAATTTAATCTGATTAATGATTACCGATTACAAAATGTAGTTGTAATTTTAATTTTATTGCTCTGTAATCATGATTAAATCTCTTTAAAATATTAAGAAATGATAAATGTGTATGCAATCTGGGATTCTGTAGTGTTTAAAACACAGATGAGCAAAATAAAGCCATATTAATGGTAAAAAACTTAAAACGTAATCGTAATCATTTTTACTAATCTGATTAAATTTTGCCCATCTATGGTTATAACTAATAAAAAAAATTAAAAAAATATCTGTATACACTATGGAGTGCAATAAATATTTTCATTTGGTTTGATTTAATTCAACTTGATACCAATACGATGTTGAAAAAGGGTCTTTATTGATAGACGGACAATAAAGTGACCCTATAAGATTCCATTTTCCTTTCTGATGTGCGGAAAAAACAAAAGCTACTGTATTTACTACATAAAAACTTGATTAAAACTAAAGGGCTTACCTAAGCATTAAACGCTCTGACGGTCCGTAACCGTCAAGGGAGCACTTAAAGCTATACAAGGGTGAAAAACTACCCAACTATACGAAGGTTTCGAACTATTAACGACTTGTGTTAACTTTTTAGAAGCAATTTGTTTGACTTTATTTTGTTTTCAATATAAATGTACATATTAAAACACCTAACAAATATTTTAAAGTTGGATAAATTATAACAAGTAAGTTAGTGGGAGTGTTCTCAGGGGCTAGTTCTCTATTTCCACGAGCCCCGTTTCATTATAAAGTCACTAAACTCCGTGTCGGATACCATTAGTATGTGGTGGACGTTTCTTATATCCTCACGAAGAGATTCACTTCTACATTCATCATGCGAACAGCTAAGGAGTGGAATAAGCTTCCACCGAGTATATTTCAACGATCTTATGACTAAGGAGCCTTTAAGAGAAGAATGATTAGGCATTTGTTGGGCAAATGTAGTCCATCGTCGGTCTCATTTTCACCTTCAACGAGGTGTCATTTAGGTCAAGTGCCCGCCTGTAAATAATAAAATAATAATATATCGTCACTCTATGTCTCTTTCGGGGTGAGTAGAGGTCTATTAGTACCTGTATCCACTTTGCACTTGTGTTGTGACTAGCGTCACCATTAACGCAGCTGTTTACCGTTCTCAGGGCATTTACACAAGACATTTCTATTAGATGCCATGCGGGCTTTCTCACGATGTTTTCTTTCACCGGTCAACATATGCCTAAATCTATACTTAATCTGGAAAAACCTAGAGGTACGTGTTAGGATACGAACCAACGACAACTCGCTATGCCGCCCTTGGATATCGATCTCTTATTCACTAAGCCATCAAAGCCACAAAAATAGGATTAATTATGATAAATATTCAAAACTTTGGTTTAATTATAAAACTATGACCGGTGGTCGTGGGTGTGGTTTTGGTAAGACACGAATTTGGCGTTTTACAGTTTATTTGCTCTTTAAGGCACACCGAACTGCGACGTACACGCACGTACTCCCGCCTTGGGTCTCGGTAGTCGACTAACTTACAAGCGTCCCGTGCGTGCGCGCATCCTCTTACCCCGCACGTCTCGTAACACCCTAAAGACCCTTAGGGCGACAACTCCGTATGGGGTTACGTCTACATGCTATAAAACTGTCTTAATTTTTTACGCCATCCAACGATAATAAAATTAATATCTTCAGAAGCAGCGTTGGAAATCTTTCAAGCTTGCACTATCAGATATGCAAGTCACTTGACCCTTTCCTCATTTACTACGGTCAGCATTTTTGTTGTAAGAAAATTTATGCTACAGTAACAATCCTACTTATAATATACGTTTATATCAATATTTTTAAAGTAAATTACTAATTATATAGCAGACGTGTTTATAAAAACACTTATTTATTCTATCGTCGAGTTAAAATTGTACAAAATAATATTTATAATCCCTAATGAAATAATTATTTTACTTCAGTAAAATATTCGGCGAAATTAATTGTGTAGGTTTTGATTAATAATTTTAATTAATTAGTTAGTACCTACACACTCAGCTGACATTATGTTATTCTTGAAATTTATAAAAGCTAGAACTCAGATTAATTTTACTATCCAAATTAGAAGTTCACTTTTGAACTTTACAGCTTAATTTCGATTTATTAGATCGAAATCTTTTAACATAAAATTAATTATTAGTTATTCTATAGCTTTCTGGGTAACAACTTTTATTATTATTTCAGATTAGATTTAAAATAAGAAATACTTTAGAGATTTTAGGGAAGACTTTGATTTGTTGTTTGTTATATGAGAATCTTGGAATATTAACGCAATCTGTACAATATGTAAATATTCTTTAGTCAATTTTTAATCCTGATAGTAAGTATGGTACAGTCCAAAAAAAATACTGCAGCAATCAACAGTAAAGCAAAACAATCGATAGGCGCAGTGCCGGCCTGCACAAATGTCTCTTCACTCTTCAATATCGTAGAACGGTGGAAACACGCTCGCCAGAAGACCATTCTACAGCTCAACGGCTTGGCTAAATTAAGAGTCGGAGAGCCTCTTATTCCTAGCCGGGATATAAGATACCGTATATCTCTGACTCTGTAAACCGGCGTGAGTTGTCGTTTTATAGAAAAGACTAACCATTAGTGCAGCAGAACGCCGTACTCAGGACACTTCTATTAGACGTTTCTATTAGATGCCAGGCAGGTGAGCATGTGGGCTTAAATCCGTGCCTAATCTGGAAAAATCCAGAAGTACATACTGGGAAAGAAACCTGCGATGATTCGCGTTGCATGGGTACCGATCACGTTTACACTAAACAACCACAATAAAGAAATATTTAACCAATGGTGTTTAAGTTAAGAGCTCTGTTCCAACTACATCGCAGAATGTTGCTAAATCTGGTCTCGCTATACAAAACGTATCGATTTCTATAATTTGTATAAATATGTGTATTTGTTAGCTGCTTAATTACTCCGACGCAGCTTTGAGTTTCTTTCGGCGTTTCTTCTCAAGGTAGTCGCTTCCGAAACGCTGGAGATCACTTGTAGGTTTTTGTATTTTTGGCTGGCGGCCCAAGTCGAAGTCGTACCCACAGAGATGCCTTTGCGTTGTCACCCAACCCATCAATACGCTGCCTGAGCACCTTCTGTGCTCGCCCCCTAAGCCCGGTTAAGTTATATATGCTTGTCCTGGCCCTGAGTAGTTAGTCCGTCATAAAAAAGCTCCTTAATTATTCATCAAACAACGTGACCTTAGTGTGATTGAGGTCGTGTTTGCTTGTAGCTTATAAAAAATCTTATCACCGAACCAAAAGAAAACAGACAAAAGAAGCGTGCAAACAGTACTTTTTAAACAAACAAAAAATACGACGCTTCGTCACTTTATTTTTCTTTTATCAGTAGAAAGGTTAGAACCGAATGTCCTAGGGCGAGGTACACAAACCCTTGTCTGCTTTAAATAAAACGAGGAGAATCGATATCATCTCGAATTTCACTAACGGCGAATAGTGCCTCGGGCTGGTGGGAAGGCGGGCTGTTTAAATTGGCTTAAGTGCCTGTCAGAAGCACGATACGTCACTAATAAAAGGATATTGATACATGTCAAGCTTTAAAACTATTATGAACTAATTGTGCTAACTTGACGTTGCCAGGATAAAAATATACATAGATATATGACTTCAATAATAACTCAATAAGGACGAAAAAGTTTGATACTTAATTTAATTTTTGTGTCCGACGATGAATCGCGTCGGCCCAAGAAATACCTATTCACACTTCTCTTAAAGGCTTCCGAATCATAAGAACGTAGAAATATGGTTGCTAGTAACATATTCCACTCCTTAACAAACGTCCATCACATACGGATGGTATCTGATACCGCGTCTAGTGGTTTTCTGACGAAATGAAGCTGGTGGATTTAGAGAATGTAGCTTCTGAAAATACTGTCTATTGCACAGCTGCCAAAAGACTACGAGGCAGGTGCCATTACGTCAATTTTGCATTCGCAGCATTTCAGTTTAAAACTGTCGCTTTTCAAAATCAAATCGTGGACATTCATTTGCCAAATATCTATACCTTTCGTCATGATATATCAAATCGTCTGCGCACTGTTCACACTTCTTGTTTTGAAAACTGACTGTAGCTGACTGCATCTGCTTACTGTCAGTCACACTATAAGCTTGTGTACTATCCTTAGGTATAAGTTAACCTTTTCATTTGCATAAAATGTTATAATTTCAAATAAAAACATTTACAAACATCATCGCGAATGAATAAACCGAAACTTCAAGCAAAGAAATAACGAAACTATTTAGAAAGCACCGACCTTTCAATGCGCCGCTTTAAGTTTTAATTCAAACGATTCTAAGTGCTTAGATGAAAGAAAAAATATAAAAATTTGTAAAGTCACTATCATAAAAGCAGATTACATTCATTCACAAGATTGATTAAACGTTCAAGTTATACAAAGTTTACTCATTTAGTAGCGAAACAGAATTTTTAAGCATTTAAAATGTGACAGGTTTATAAATACTATAATTTTGATCTCTAATAAATTGAATAAAATGTTTATGTAATGATAAATATCTTAGAAATTTTCTTAGATTTAAACAGTACGTGCCGGTTGTTAGATACCTTTGATCGTTTAAGCAGTATTTGTTTTTTCATGAAATATATATTTTTAATGTTACTCTTTTGTTTCATTTTCGTTGTTATAAAATTGTATAACATTAACTAAATTATTAGGTAATGTTAACTAATTCCACAATCAATTGAAAGTAAACGTTTTTTGTTATGTTATTATTAAATTAGGTTAGCAAATTGAAGTAACACATACCAACTTAAAGTGAAATTGTGTATTCGTGAAGTGTCTCTATATATCAATTCAAGTTTGAAGGCCTTGATTTAATCCTTTGTATATTATAGCTGTCATTGTTCCTCATTATGTTAAAAAGACCAATAACCAGAGTTTCTTGCCGGCTCTTCTTGGTAGATTCTGATTTCTGAACCGGTGGTAGATTCACTTTACTTTTTTTTGACGATTCAAAAGTGCTTGGAAGTAGGCGCATTTGAATAAAGTTATAGTTCATTTCATTTCGACACATCGATTAATTATGACGTAAATAATAGAACTACACACACACAGTTGCACACATTTTTTTTTCTAACTGGCGATTCATTGGTGCCCGGGAAAGACCTTCACAACAGAATCGGGCGGGAAGACGAACATTTAAGACGCTCAGCCGGCTATTTATGGGGGAGTGGCAATGCAAGGGCAACCCTGTAGGTACCTAGGAGGCAGCCTCAACAAGGCATTTCGCTCTCCGGGCGTCTGGGTGAATTTGGTTTCCCGGGCTCGGGTGGAGCGATTAGAGGGATACCCCGGGGGTTTTTAGTCAGTAGGAGTCTGACACACCAGGGTTGCTGCCCTCACAGCGACCCTGATGATCCTATGCAGGATTTTCGCCCGAGACACCAAAAAAAACCCTGTAGGTAGAAACATCGACTTGGGCGGCCAACCATTGGGATCGAAACCTAACGGTGATCTACTAGCGTTTCGGAAGCAACTAGCTTGAGAAGAAACGCCGAAAGAAACTCAAGGCTGCATCAGAATGGACACAGACGCATACAGTTTGATAAAACGGTACGAAACATATATGTATATTTATCGTCATATGGAGCGCTGCAAATGCTTAATTTTATATTTAAATTTATATACTGTATATTTAAATTTGTCAGTGATCATCTCTCCGTTAATTAATTTAACATCATAGTATTATAATAATATATTGCAAGTAAGTGTCATTAAACCTATGTTCCTTGAGAAATTCAACATACATTAATAAATATTGCCGCGAATATAACGTTTATTAAAAAGACTTGTCACATCAAAGAGGCGAAATTTATTTCATACCCCGACCGCTCACCTTACTTAGCGTTGTATCTATATTTCATGTATAAACATAAATTTTCACGTATTGACACATAACCGAACCCTTACATCGGATACCCGCGTATCTTTTGTTAAAACCTTTCTACAAATATAACGAAAATTCTCGAAATACCGCCGCTAGATCCAATATCCAAGGCGAAAGGGTCACTCTGAGTACGCATTGTACATAAGAATAATGTCCTTTATTGATTTGCCCACATTCATCTTGACCTTTTTTGGCTTTTCCATTTCATCCGGGATAATCTCGATCACGTTTAAATAATAATATATCATTGTAACATAACTCCTCAGGATTATACAGACAGATATACTCGTATTTATCTACTATAATAGGTATGTGAATAAGGAGATCGATATATAATTTTAATTTGTTAATTAGTTGTGAATGATTTTAAAAACTGACTGTAATGTATCTGGCTTGTTAGATTTTTGATCGTAGAATGGCAAAAACAAAAAATTGTAAAGCGTGGGTTTGCTAGAAGGATTTTATTTATTCGGCATGCTGATGATATAAATGTTTTAGTATTAATTTAAAATAATGTTCTCAACAGTAAAATGAGTACCTAATAAAAGGGGAAAAAGTGTTTATTTACAAGTAGTCAAAGTGTGATAACTACAATTGTCCCGAGGAAGATGGCTCAGCCTTGCCCTTGGCACTCGGCAGACGGGAGAAGGAACACCCCGGGGGTTTTCGTCGGTGCAAGTCCAACACACCGGGGGGCGGCCCTCACTGCCCCCTGAAGGTCCGTTAAGAGTTATCCCCGGGTTACCAAAACAAAACACTACAATTGGGAAAAGAATCGTTACAATTAGTGGAATAGACGTCATAATATTACATTATATACAAATATCGTATCCATTTTTTTATTACATATAGGCATGGGTTTGACCTCAATTTCACCTGATGGAAAGTGATAATGAAGTCAATGAAGGAGCGCGCTCACCCAAAAAAATATCGATTCACTCGTTGCTTGAAGATTCCTATGTCATATGATATTGGAAAAACAGATGAAGACAGCAAATACCATTCCTTTAAAATCCTTACATTTGCTGTTCACGTAATTAGTAGAATAATGAGATATTTATTCGAGAATATAATGTATCTACGAGGCTGGCATAGTCATTAAGGATGCGCTAAAGCCTCATTAATATATTTGATTAAAAAAAAAGTATTATGGAATAAGATATTTTTTGTTTGTTTTTATTTTTCTTATCTTCTTCTGCTTTTCTTTTTCAAATTAGTTTTTTTTTTTTTACTGTTCCAGGCCGTGTGTTGCTCGTATTTTCATTTTTCTACACTTCCGTGCAAGTAGTCTACATTTTTAAATATATTACGTAGTATATATAATTTGTAATGAATCTTGTTCATATGTTAATTATTTTTGTATGTGTTAATATAGACTATGTAAGTTTTCTTATAAATAAATGAGTCTTTTTTTGGGATCAAATGCGGTCTATTGTTGGCCTCATCTTCACTTTCCACCAGGTGTGATTCTGTATAATCATCCGTTTGTAAATTATATAAAAAAAAATACGAGCAAAGTCTGGAATCTATGACCGTTTGCATGGAATAAAGCTTGAGCTACCCCAGCAAATGAATATTCAATTCAATTAAAACGATTGCTCATACGTATTGGCTCATCAATCCAGTATGTAACTCTCCTAGAGTTTTCCAATCACGTAATTGACATCTGATATCAGGAATCGATAAATTTCTATCAATCACCAAACTGGGGACAGTTTTACAGAAACATGTCTCCAACTTTTTCTAATCCGCGTAGATTGATCACCGAGAGCCTGTCAAAAGGCGATCTGCAATTTATTTTTAAAAAAGATTTTGATATTTGTAATATTTCATCTACAGTAAAAATCGTGGAATGACTCCCATTTAATATAAATCAAATTAGATAAACGTATCTTTAGTTAGATTATAGTAATTAACTCGATTTAATTTGTATCTAAGAAGTACTCTAATGGAAAGAGTGAATACCCGTTTTCTTTTCCGACTCTTCTGGGTAGATTTTCCTTTCCGAACAAGTAGTAGATTCCTTTTTCGATAATTTAGAAGTTATTATTTTGGTTTAGTAACACTATTTTCTTGTTACCATGGAAGCACATTTTACTGGATTTCTCTAGTGTAGAATGACAAGTATTACGAAATAACAAGCTGTACCTCTCTGATCTGTAATTTTATTGAATAAATTAGAGGTTACATGTGTATAAGTCTTGTTTATATTCATCTCTGCTCCGCGTTATTATGGTTAAGATAGTAAAAGTTTTTAAGAAGTAAAATATGTAAGTGCTAAAGTATTTGCTAGCTATTTTTTGTAACATAAAAGCTAGTCCAAATTTTACTGCTACAAAACAGATCGTCTTTCGTAATACAACGACGTGTGGATAGTAAAAAACTGGTTTCGATCAGCTTGTTTTCTTTGTCCTTTGTTTTCCCTAGTAAAGTTATATTGGCTATAACTTAGATACCTACTCTATTTTACCTAAATAACTTTTTTACGTTCTTGAGCCTTAGAAACTCTTTCTATACCTATCTATTATTTTTTGTTTCAGTATTATGGATCAAATAATTAATTACTGCACCGTACAAAATGGCAGACATTAAAAAGGCTACTGACATATTTCACCAAAATACCGTTTAAATAATATAAACAAGAAATATTAGAAAAAAGATGTTTATCCTGTTGGCTTCCCATATTTAAAATCACTGTAGGCCTTCAGCAGTTTGCCTCTACAATACGAAGGTCTCAGTTAGGTCTATAGATGGGAAAAAATGACATTACGGGTGATTTAATAGTGAGACCGTGATAGCAAGATAAAACAACTCTTGCGAAAGAAATAAAAGGAATAGCAGGGTCGCCCCCTGATACAATTTATCCCATACTCTAGATATGGGATAATTTTGAATGTTGATCAACCCATCTAAGCTGTCATGCACCGTACGTACATTAGTTAAGTATTCATTAATTAACATAAACCGTAGTCCAAATAGACCGTTGCTTTAGCAGTCGTAAAGGTAAATAAGGGTAACCGTCAGCTTTACTTAACGTGCCCTAATTAATTATGTACCTCACCGGAATGAATTTAGCTTGTGCAGTCCACACTAAAATGAGGCAAGCTAGAACTATTTTAGTTAATCTAACGAAACGCTTTTCTCCCCTATTTATTCAAATTTATTTAGATTCGGGTTTAACCCCAAATATTATGTTTTTTCTGAAATGAAATATCATTTTATTCAAATAGTCCTACTTCCAAGTTATTACGAATTGTTAAAAAATTACCTAAAAATTAAAATTTAAAATTAAATGAATCTACCACCAATTTGGGAAGCAAAACTTACCGAGAAGAGCTAGCAAGAAATGTTGATAGTTGCTCTTTTTAACATAATGAAGTACAAATTTAACACATAGAGGAATGATTGTCCCGTGAAAAAATATATACATTAAGATCAAGGATTTTTATCAATTAAACAGTCATTGATAGAATAGTATTTCTTCTTTAGCAATGTTATTTTAATAGCCTTTAATTTAAATTTCAGTAGTAATAGCTCTAAAATATTTTAGGTGCTTTATTGTATAGGCGAATACCGAGCCCAATGTAAGGAACCATAACCTTTTTTAAGCCGGTAATTAGGTAAAACTAATTTGTGTTTATTTCTAGTATTAACACTATAAACATCAATGCTTGCCAAAAAGAGATGTAGATTTTGTCGTATGTACATAATACAGGCGTGAATATATTGCGATGAAACTGTTATAAACCGAAGTCTCTAAACCATATCTAACCGTTCTAAGTTAAACTCTAGTCTTTAAATAATAAAAAGCACGAAAAGCCATCATTTGTAAAATGAAAATAGTTTTATAATATATATATATATATATATATATATTAGGTCCTTACATATGAAATTGGCGTTTTGTATGGGAGGAACAAAAAGTCGAATATTTTTTAATATAATATATTTAATTAATCAAAGTATGAACCATTATTTTCTATGCACTTTTGCCATCTCATAGGTAGTTCATTGATCCCTTTACTAAAAAAACCAGTCGGACGGGAATCAATAAAATCTTTGAAGGCGATCTGGACTGCCCCATCGGAGTTGAATTTTTTCCCTTGCAAGAAGTTATCCAAATTTCGAAAAAAATGGTAATCTGTTGGAGCAAGGTCCGGGGAGTACGGAGGATGTCTTAGACTTTCCAATTGAAGCTCTTCTAATTTAGTAGCCGTCTGTTGTGCAGTGTGTGGTCTAGCGTTGTCGTGAAGCAGCAGTGGCGTGGAGCGATTGACCAGCCTAGGTTGTTTAGCCGCTAGCTTTTCCATCATGGTTTGCAATTGCTGATAATAGACATCAGCCGTAATAGTCTGGCCAGATTTGAGAAAACTGTAATGAACAATACCGGCACTAGTCCACCAAACGCTTACAAGTAACTTTTTTGGGGTTAATTTTCGCTTGGGGCAGGATTTGGCTGGCTGGCCAGGATCCAACCATTGCGCTGAGCGCTTCCGATTATCGTAAAGAACCCATTTTTCATCACAGGTAATGATTCGGTTTAAAATACCTTCATTATTGTGCCGGTTTAGTAATGTAACGCAGCAGTCGACGCGCGTTTGCCGGTTTGCTTCAGTCAATTCGTGAGGTACCCACCTTTCAAGCTTTTTAATCTTCCCAATTTGCTTCAAGTGAATTAAAACAGTTTTATCACTAACATCGCAGCCTGCAGCTAACTCGGACGTGGTTTGCGATGGATCCGCTTCCACAATAGCCTTCAACTCTTCATTATCAACTTGAGTCTCAGGCTGTCCACGGGGCTTGTTCTGCAGGTCGAAATTTCCAGAACGAAAACGTTGGAACCAAAAACGAACTGTGCTTTCTTTTGCAACACGACCGCCATACACATCATTCACCCTTCGAGTTGTTTCCGCAGCACTAGTGCCACGGCGGAACTCGTACTCGTAAATAATGCGATATTTTAAGTTTTCCATTTTGTAAAATGAGTGACGCAAACAGAAAAAAACAGAAGAAAAAAACAAATGAATGACGATCATCGAAGCACAAATACATGAGTCTATAGCTGTAAAAATTGGAATTTGGAATTCCTTGCCAAAGAGGAGAAATTTGTGATTAAAGTGGCCAGTACGAAAAACGCCAATTTCATATGTAAGGACCTAATATATATATATATAATGTGTAAATATGATGTTGTTTTTGATATCGTTAATATGTTAACATACATACACACACACATACATACATATCGTTGTTATGTTGTTGGTGTTGTTGTTATGTTGTTGTTGTTTGTTAATATGTGTAATGAAAAAATATTTTTAAATATTTCTTTCATAGTGGTAAGGAGAAAATACTTCACTACAGCGTAGCTTCAGGTAAAAGCTACTTACGGGTGTTGTGAGAAATAGCATTTTCAAAGCATTTAATGTGCCGTTACAACTCGAACTCGAACAGAAAGATCGTAAACTTTAAAGAGGTTAAAATACATAATCGTTAACGGTCCAGCGATAGTTTCATGACCAAGTAGTATAGCTGTAGTATTCTGTGAAAAACAATCGGATCAAAAATATTTTTATGTGAAAGTATCGTAAAGTCTCTGTCCATCCTACCAAAAAATATGTCAGATTTACTAGAACACCAAGTCCTTGTGTTCTAAAACTTAACCAGTACTTATTTCTTTAAAATTTAACACTTTGTATGATTAGACAGTTCTTCTTGTGGAAAGCAACACAAATCTAAGATTGTTTTAATCCTTTCTCTAATATTCTTCAAGTAAGTGTTCTGCTTCGAAACTGCCAAGGTGTCAAAAACTGCAAAGGTTACAAAGACCTGGATGCTTATTACTTTCTGTCCTTTATGTAATAGAATCATTCCATTAAAGTTACACTTAGCTATAAAAGTTCATTCCAATTGCATCCAAATAAGATACTTATTCCAAAAAGTTGATCCGATAAAAAATATTTTAAAAAGATAGTAAGGATATTTAGGATATTTTTTTTTATTCTTTGTTTGTTGATGATTAAAGAAACTGAAAATTAGGATATAGCAAAAATAAATACAAGCCTGTTACAGAATAGGGCCAGCAATCTATCCATCGAGTAACTTATATTTTTATAGCGGTTTTAAGCGGTACTTGCTTAGAACGCAATGGCCTAAATCAATTTTGTTTGATAGTGCTATTACATAGTATCAACATTCATCGATAAAAATAAATTTATAGACCCAACGATTCCAAGCTTTTGAGTGACGAAATATCGAAACATATTGAAATAATATTCATTAACACTTGCTATGCAAAAGAAGTAAGTAATACCTGAAATTACCTAAAAGACAACCACAGAACATAGTCTGGAATAGAATGATCTCATAAAGAATCTAAGTCATCGAATTATAATCTAGATTACCAGACCATAGTGATTGGCTGACCAAATAAGCTAAAGAACTGATGGTCGCTGAAACAAGAAGCTACTTGAGTGAATGCGATGGATCAGCAAACAAAGAGAGACGCCTACTCGTAGGTAACTAGTAAAAGTTATATGAGAAGAGCCAAGTTACATTTATTAGGTCTAATTTAATTAAGATGCCTAGGTTCCGCAGTAAACTAAATTGTACCAATGGCGTTAGAAGCGTAGTCACGATGTATCAATATGTACTGCTGATAAGGATAACAAAGCGAACATATCGTTTTTTGAATAAAATTATTTAAAAATCTGTCTCATTCCGCAGAGTCCATTCAAATCTTATAGTAAAACCATTCAAATCTTATCATTTCGCTCTACTTACCTTACAGTTGGATATTCAGAACTTCATCCCAAGCATCTACGATCTCAATAGCTTCAGCTAACAAGTCTTGGATTGACATTTCGTCATCTTTCTAATCTTGATCAGTCCTTTCTTGGTACTTGGGTAAATTAATATTGCTTGATATTTCGCACTATTAGTTTCTTAAATAATAAAATCTGTAATTCTATTCAAGATCATCAGAATCTCATTCAGCCTTTAAATCCTTCAATTTTATCTAATGTACAGCAAAGCTCATTCTCAATTTATGATGTCGATTAAACTGAAATGTGTTTTGGTTTTATCTGTTCCCGTTGTTTTACGAGGCGCTTTAAATGCTAGAAATAAGATTTAAAATGGCATCAACTAAATCGCAAAATATTTGGCCCTACACGCGAGACCATAAAGTGGAATCTTATCGTTGTTAGATAAACCCATTTGGGCTTTATAACTCTTGTGACTCAAAGCCTTAAGCTAAGCAATATTATTAAAAGTTCTATGCTTTAGCTATTAATATATTAGGATACTATTTCTAATTCTATCAAGCTCTTCTAGTTATAGATCTTGAAAGAATTGAGGCTATGAAAATTTGGATAGGTTTCGTTGCTTATTATTCATGAATATGATTATTTATTAAAACGTTCAAATAATTGAATAGAATCATAGAAAACATATATGATGATAGATTAAATTAAAAATTAAATATATAAAACAATTTGTAAAGATTTATCCATAGACATGTAAAAGTTCAAAAACAATGACATAATTCCCTTTAGGGTGCCCAGCTATATAATACCGTAAAAATGAAAATAAATTTAATCGCCATTGAAATCATCGTCGTTCTGTGTATATCATTAAATGAACGTTTTATTGTCCGGTTTTAATCTAAATAATTCAACTAGGTACTAACGGAGTGTAAAACCGAGTTCCCACTCGAGGCTCATCTTCACTTAAACAGTTATTAGCATTTAGCAGTATTCAGACGCAGCTCACGTATCCCTTAATATGCTTGTCCTCTGGCACACCGTTACGTTACATAAAGCTAAATATACAAAATAATGTTCAGATAACAATTATTAAAATATATACTCACTGAAATAATTATCTCGAGATTAATATAAATATATATTTTTAGATATAAATATTCTAGATTAAAGGTGTGTTTACGGTGCTGTTAAAAGGATACATTTAGCATCGCCTCTTTTAATCATCTACAAACTGTGCGGGGAGCTATAATTGGATATGTTGAAACTACTAAAAATTTACCATCTATGAACAGCTTGACATTTAATAAGAGTGATTACGGATTTTTGTTCCTTATAATTCTGTAATCAAAGTTAGTTAATCCTTAACATATACTTTTAATTAAATTAGGTAAATGAAATACATTACACACTAATGACTCTTTAAATCTGCTGAACTGACTATCACCATTAAATTCCCATCTACGAGGTGGGTTACAGTGGCATTATTTTCGACATCGTTGAAACTCCTTGAACAGCTTGACGTTTATCATTAGTATCATGATCGGCCAGATTGACGACATCATAAACCTCAGGGAATGGTGTTATTTTAGCTACTGGCGAAAATGTGTAGCACCGTGAACACACCTTGATAATATTATAGGGTTTCTTTTGTTCGTTGTTTATTGTTTTATGAGTCGCTTTTTATTTTATTAAGGTAGTTCCATCCATATAACATAAATTATAATTTCAAACAATTATCAATAGTTATACGTAAACAGAATTAAAAATAAATTTTATAATTGTAACAATATTAGTAATTTAAGAAGCATAATAATTATGCCAATTGTTTGAGTGAGTACAGAGAAATCTCACAGAAATATTCAATAAAACGTTGTGTTTGTTTGATATTCTTTAGGATCGAATAATTGAAAACATACCAAAATCTTAATTACCATTATTCTTCTACCCTACATTGTTATAGCAGAAATGTTTAGGATCGCGATCGCTAAAGACCATATTGGAAGACATAAGAATTATATTTATTTTTTGTTGTTAGGAAGATTTATTGTCTGTATCTCATGGGAAATCAACTGTATTTGGAAAAAACCCCGTTTGATTTTGAGAGTGCTTGATACAATTTACTTATATATATTATATATACAGTGTAAACTCCATGTAACGTCACTCGATTTAACGACAAACTCCCTAAAGCGTCGATATCACTCGGCTTTGGTTGGTTTAGCTTGTTTCCCATACAATGATACACTCTATATAGCATTACAATCACTCTCAATAACGACAGAAATTTAATAATATAAAGTACTTTTTAAGCTAAGATGACTTTTTAATTTGCCAAAATTAGTAAAAACTGCGCAGCTGTGTACGTTCTTTTGTCGCTTTATTATCCTAGCTCGTAATAAACTCAATTGTCGGCATTACACAAACCGAACTTTCTAAGAAATTCGTTCTTTTGTTTACAAATTGGGATTGCTTGCACGTGTCGACTGTTGTTAGTAGGAGTCATGGATTATCTATGCGTTATCATATTCTTAGCTACTCACAAACTTCCAAACTGTAAACATGGCAAGTAAGAGTTTAAATTTTTTTCTTTTTCTAATACAGATTTTTCTTCTCTCCATTTAACGACAACTTTCTATAACGTCAAAATATGCACAGTCTCTTGAAGGTCGTTATATAGAGTTTGCACTGTATATATATATATATATATATATATATATATATATATATATACTATTATTCATCTTTGATTTACGTTCGTGTGTTAGGCAAGGTGTACACGTTGCGGTTCACTAACGCATAGTGCATACTAAAACCTACTTACAGTGCTTTTCAATTTTTTTCTCTATTTTTAAAGCTTAGTGACTACATGCGACATGTCGCCGGCATAAAGAACAGTAGGAAATTTAAAACAAATAACGCAGATACATAAACAAGTTAAAACTTAATATTATCCTATTTCGTCGTGCGATAGGGGTTCGCTTAGTATGGAGGTGAATCGTGTAGTGTGGAATGCAACAAACGAACTGAGTCTAGACCTAGCGCCGTCGCTACGGACATTTTCTTGTAACCCAAAGTAAAATCCTGCATAGAACCATCAAGGCCACTGCGAGGACAACGAGCCTGGTGTGACAGATCCCCACTGACTAAAACACCCAGGGTACCCTTTCAATTACTCCACCCGGGCCTAGGAATCCAGATTCTTCTCGACGCCTTGGATGTAAACAATTTGCTTAGGCTTCATCTCTGGGAGTCTTCCATGAAATTCCTATTATATATTCAGTTTTTTTGACAAAACAAAAGTATTTTTTGAGAACTTTCCTAGGCAAAGTCGAAATAGCGTCTATAAATGTCAACCTCAGCAACCCATTGCCAAATAATTTTACACATTGGACCATCCATTTATACTTTCGTGCCGTCTTGATTTTATTATTGCGTATATAGCCGGAGAAGGTTCTCCGTGTTCATATTGTCATTATTCAGACAAACTACATAAAATGATTATAGTTAAAGTTTTAAGTGCAGCCAGAGTACGGAGAAATGGGCAACCTCTAATACTATCATAACAAAACTTGAAAGCACTTAAAACTTGATTCAAAGCTTGTGTGAAACATCTACTTGGAATAATGGAAAGTTACGTGTATTAATCAAGATTTTAGGATTAACTATTATTAATTTACTTAAACAAGCATCGTTTATCAATAAAATAAAATACTGATATACTCGTATATAGTAAGATTCCAAAATATATATTTAAGCTTATTTTCCTTTAGCCCGTTTGCTAAACCCCCTTTTGTAATCCTACATTTAACTCCCGCGAGGTGCTAAAGAGCGATTCTGGTTCTGGTACTTGTTGCAACTAAGCAACCAGGTCGTAATGTACTGCTCTATATATGCATTTATTTTTATTTGAAACTAACGTACAGATTAATTCTCCGGTAAGCCGACTTTCTCGCTTGCATGACGATCTAAGACCTTATCTCGATATTTTTGGAGACTCCTTACCGAAATAAAAAAAGGGCATTGGAAGCACTGAAAGTCACGTGAGGGTAAATTTTTGTGTGTTAATATTTGTGTTTTTGTTTTAATTTTACTGTTTTTTTTATTGTTATTCTTGTGGTTATTGTATGCGAGTATTCTGTTCTTTCTTTCTTTTTGTTTTTGATTCTTAAATTAATTGGTTTCGTTATAAATGTTGCTTTCTAAAATTGTTATTATTATTTTGTTTACTTTTGGTAAATGCTGCGGTAGCCTTCACCGGTTGATACATTTTAATGTTATTTGTTATGGTTGATGTTACGGTTGATACATTTTTTATAATGTGTCGGCCCACTGGCTGCCCTATAAATAAATAAATAAATATTAAGCAGCGTCTCAACTTCGCGATTGTGAAAGCCAATGTCCCTGAAGAGGTTAAATGAGTAGCATGTTAGTGATAAGCGCCGGCTAGATTTTGATAACAGAACATGCATGCAAAGCTCGTAATATTGGCTTTTTATCCTGACATGGCATAGTGACCACACCATACCTGATGGTAACCATGGTGCGGTACAAAAAACGACGACTACCAAGAGCAAAAAAGCCATCGGTAGTCGCTGCGATCATGCCGGCCTGTCCAATATCTCTTCACCCTTTTTACGGGGCTAATGTCCTGGATTCGACTCTTGGTAGCGGTTAACTTTTCTGTGATGAGCATATTGGTTAGTCACGATTGTCAGATGTGTATGTATAGAAGTATTTATCTTTGTTTAGTATCCATAGTACTCAGCGTAAGCTTAGTTTGCGACTAAGTCAATATGTGTAATTGTCCGTAAATATTAATAGTAATATCATGTATTCACACTAAAAACCTCTAGATTTTTTTAATTTGGTTATTTGATACAATGAAAAGGGTAGAGTGTGGAACGGAAGAGGTACACGGCGAAGGGACGGAAGGGCAGGCTGAGAGGGAGGGAGGGTAAGGAAAGGGGGAGTAGAAAGGGAAGGAGAGCGTAAGAGGGAGATAGAGAGTAAGTTTAAGTGAAAGTTAACAGGACGGTTATTGACTGTTAAGCGGTACGAATTTCACCAGGTCAGCTAGCATCTCGTAAGGTGTCAATATCGAGTAATCATTATTGTATGCATTGATGATGTATGTCATAAGACTATATGTAGGATAATCCCAACAAAATATATTCAGTAATTTGACAGGAATGTTTGGGCAAATATTTAATAATAATTCTATAACACTAGTCTAGACTAATTTTAAAACATTTGACGTGTGCTTAGCCGTATTATCACAGCCAAAGTTTGCATCGTTAAAAACATAGATGGGTAAAATGTAATCAGATTAATAAAAATGATTACGATTACATTTTAGGTTTTTTACCATTAATATGACTACATTTTGCTCATCTATGTTTTAAACACTACAGAATCCCAGATTGTATCCACATTTATGATTTCTTAATGTTTAAAATGGATTTAATCATGATTACAGAGCAAGAAAATTAAAATTACGACTACATTTTGTTATCTTTAATCATTAATCAGATTACATTTTGCCCATCTCTGGTTAATAATTATATATACTCGTATACAATTTCGCTGCTCGATTATGTCACCAGCAAAGCGATTCACTTTGAAAATTGTCCGCAAATGTACCAGACGCTGTAAATCTCAAAGTAAATTTTGTATGCGATGTAAAAAAGGCACATAAATGTAACTCCGCCGAAGGAAACTCGAGTAGACGTGACTGTACTAAATCAAGTTAATAAATTTTATATTACATCGTACTATCGAGGGGAATCGCAGCGCCGCCAACGCACTCGGACTTTGAACGGAAAAATCAATTTTTGATTAAATCAAATATTAAAATGAAAGCGACGATCCGTGTGATATTCGTTTATTGAAGTTCACGTGATTTTTTATTGACTTTGAGGTTATTTTTTTCATTCTAGTTTCATTATTGATAAGACTTACCAAAAACCAATGTAAACATGCATTTTTTTTTTACTTAGGGAAAATCCTCATAGGACCCTCCCGGCCGCGAAGGAGGCAGCGGCTGTGGTTTGCTGGACTTTTACCAGCTAAAAACCCCAAGGTAACTACTTCTACGAATTATTGGGTAATCAATTCGCCGCAGCAACATAAACATGCATATATAATACTAACCTTGTTTTGGGAGTGATTAGTTATATCGTTCCGAATTGATTTTGCATTCGATTAAACTTTTGATGAAGTTCAGTGTGAACTCTTTACTAGGCCTGAACGTACTGTCTTGCTTGTGAGAACACAGGCTGGGTCTCACTGCCGTTCTGAACGCAGATGTGTTGGCGGCAAACTACATAGCAATTGTTTACACATAAAAATTGGTCATCGTGAAAGATTGGCTATTGCATTATTGTTGAAAACAACTTTACACTTTAGAAATTGTTGACAAAAGAACACAATTAACGAAGGCATTTCTAAAGCGTAGTAAACCTAAACACATTCAAATGAAGATACAATAGACACTTGCTGTGTACTTACATTTTCATGATTTCTTTAAATAAAATGTAGCCTGTGTGTATTTACAATTTTTTAAATCAAATTCCTTGCATGTACATCGACAGATATAATGCATTTTTGTTTTATTTTCGTCGGCAAACAGTTTGGAAACCTATGTGATAGTGATTACCGTCGCCTATAAGCAAAGAAGCGTTGTTATTGCGTGCTGACCAAGGACATTAACTACACTTTTGTAGACACCCATTACACAACTCCAAAGTGCGCGACGAAAGTATTCTAGAGTACCGGTGCATGGTCGCGGTTCTGTAAGGCTTTCTAGTGGTAGGCATGGGACATTTTACGCATCACCTGATATATAACAGTGACAAAAAATATAAATTTCATATCACCACTGTTATGAGGAAAATAGCAATAATTGCCATTCCTAGAGTGTGTAAACAACAACAGCGAACGGTGCGCGCTTCAAATGGCGCTGGAAGTACCAGGTTAAATAATCCTTCAGAGTACTCGCCATTCTACTAACGTTAGGTATAGAGACTAGTGATGAAAATGCCCGGGAATTTTCCCAAAGTTCCCAAAACTTGCTTGGGAATATTCCCGGGAATTTACGAAATGTTCGCAGAAGTGCTGGGCACTTTGGGAAAATTCCTGGGCATTTTCATCACTAATAGAGACACGACATCTCCGCGATCCAAATCGGTTCTAAGGGCTTAAAATTAGCAAAATCCTCAAACTTTATTTCCTGCACTGAAAAGAGTATTAATTAATTTAAAGATCCTGATTCTGAGAGAGAGAAAGATCCTGAGAACTGATTCGACGGTAACACGTTTATTCCTCTTTATGTTATGAGATAAAGAACTTGATATTACAAACGCCTTGTTTACGCATAAATCTTGTACCACTAACATTACGTTTATAAGAAGTCTTGTACTGAAATAGTATTTATGTTCTTAGCTTTTATACGTGTCAACCTTGACATTTATTTGTTCTGAAACTCTGAGAAACGTATAATAGTGATTTCCACATCTTATGAAAAGTAAATCGTATATTAATTTAAGATTCTGTATTAATTTGATATTATTTATATTTTCTGTCAAAATCGGGAAGGCTAAGTTACTTTACAGGTTAATTTTCTATATCAATCTCAAAAAGTATCTTTAACTTTAATTAGGTCACGTGATAAAAAAAATCAACAAATAACAACAAAAAAATATTTTACTTCTCGTACAGTAGAAATAAAATTATACTACATATATGTAAAACATAGTGCAAAAAATTATTTATAACAATAGTACATATTGCAAGTGAATCAACATATAGTATTACGTTATTTCTATTGACCCATGAGATATCTATTGATTCTTTTTACTACGTGACCTGGAAAAAGATATATTTTTAAATTAAAACAGGAATGTAAACGTAACTTATAATTTATGTCCCTTAGTTCAGTGTAGCTTGGTTGGTCGTTAAGGTTTCATATTTTAAGTTAATTGTTTGATGCTTGAGAATTTTTTTTGTTATGTTGATATCTAAAACATAATCACAACGTTTTAACATGGTTTTATGATGTGACAATATTAAGGGAAAAAAGTAAAACAGTAAACTTATAACAAATATCTAATGAATTAAAGATAATATAACAATGTTACTTTACTGTTCAATCAGTAGCGTTCATTCCATAGATGCATGAAAGCATTGCATGCCCTTATAATAAATAAGTCTCGAATAAATTACTCAAACTTAAATAAAAAAAGAAATATTCATATTTATGTCAATTATATTTTTATACCATACATCTTTCCTATTATACGCAGTATAATTGTAACTGTAATAATATAATATTCCAATTAATTACGCGAACTCTGCTTACCTTGTTCAAATACCATATGCACGTCACTGTGTTCGATATAGATAGATAATATCGAGATGATTTACATACAATACGCAGTATTTAGGTAGCATTCTGATCCTCATTCTGCTAAGTTGACCTTAGGTTAAATAAATTCAATCAACATTTAAATCAATAGTATTGCTGCAGTACCTTCCCAAACGTTAATATGAAAACAATCGTTGTTTTTTCAATATTTTTTGCACATTCTATTAATAGTAGTACAATTATTAATAGACCCAATGATAATTGCGAGTTAGATTCAAAGTTAATCGAAGAAATCGCTTCGTATAAAAATATAACAAAGCATATTATAAATGAAATAAAATTTCATGACTATGGAGCTACGATGTATCGTGAGTAAGTTTCAAATGGCATTAACAATTTATATTTTGAAACATTATTGTATTAGTAAAATAAAAAATAAATAATATGAATGTCCAATTAACCAATCAAAAACAAAAGTTTATGTTGTTCAAAGCAATTTAATAATAGGAAGATATATCCTATTATTAAAAAACGAATAGATTTACGTGAATGTAATAAAAAATATATTATGCATTATCCATATTCATATATAATATTGAACATAACTGAAATAACGTTCCTTGTATTGCATTAGTCTATGGCAAGTCTATAGCAATTTCCATGAGGTGGGCCGTTAGACTGTTTGCTGACGAAAATCTAAAATAAATAAGCACACAAGTTTTACAATTTAACTTTTAATATAAGCATGTTTTGGTAAAAACTAATAGAATTTTAATATTCCTTAATTTAAGATACACAAAATTTATAGACACGTTTGGTGCAAGATATGCAGGTACAAAGAATTTAGAAAACGCTATCGACCATATGATTAATCTTACGATTCAAAATGGACTAAATGATATAACTACCGAAGAATTAAAGGTGAGACATGAATAACAATTCTTGTAAATATGTTTAGTGCTATAATATAACAATTTCATATAAAAAACGATATATTTCTAAATTACAGATACCTCAGTGGGTGCGTGGCCATGAATATGCAGAAATGATAACACCTCATTATAAAAAAATTGCTATTCTTGGTTTCGGTACCAGCGTTAGTACTCCCCCTGAGGGAATCATCGCAGAAGTTATTGTTATAAACAGTTTTGACGAACTTGAAAAAACAGACAGCAGTAAAATTAAAGGAAAAATTGTAGTCTTTGATGCCCATTACGTGACTTATGGAGATACAGTTATATATAGAAGTCAAGGTGCGTCCAAAGCTTCAAAGAAAGGTGCAGTTGCAACACTTGTACGAAGCATTACACCTTTTTCTTTATATACACTTCACACAGGTTCACAATATTACGATGACGATGTAATTAAAATACCAACTGCAGCGATAACACTTGAAGATGCAGATTTATTTAGAAGACTACAAAATGACGGGCATAATATACAAATACACATTAAAATGATAAGTACAATAGTTCAAAGCAAATATACAAGAAATACAATAATAGATCTTAAAGGTACTCAATATCCTGAAAAACATGTTATTGTGTCAGGGCACATCGATAGCTGGGATGTAGGACAAGGGGCTATGGACGATGGAGGAGGAATGTTTATAAGTTGGTTTGCCCCTGTTGTTCTAAATCTTTTGAATTTAAAAGCAAAAAGAACTATTAAGGCTATATTATGGACTGCGGAAGAACCCGGCTTATTAGGCGCAGAGGCGTACCTCAATAAACATTTAACAGAATTGTCTAATATAAACTTCATAATGGAATCAGATGAAGGAACGTTTCAACCCTTAGGTTTAGATGTGGCAGGCTCAAAACAAGCTCGCTGTATAATCGCCGAAATACTAAAACAGTTTACTCCGATTAATAAAATGACGGAAAGTGGCTATCCCGGATCAGATATAATTTTATTTATCCATAAAGGAGTTCCAGGAGCTTCCTTATTGAATAAAAATGAAAAGTATTTTTGGTTTCATCACAGTGAAGGCGATACGATGAATGTGCAAAATATGGACGATGTTATAGAGTGCGCGGCTTTTTGGACTGCGATTTCTTATGTTATAGCAGATCTATCTATAGATATACCGCAAATATGATAGCAGACAATCATCAATAATATGGAATGAATGTAGGATACCTGTATTAAGTTTAAGTCATATAAAAAATAAGACTTGCTATGGGTAAAACAGGTGAATATAATAAGCATGATTATGTAAACGGAATAAGCAATTTAATATACATTAACAAAGCAAATGACTTTTATTAATTAAATTTTACGGACTAAAATTTTCATGAAGTTATGTTTAATCTATGTAGTGAATCAAACTAACCCGCAAAGACTTATCTATCTTATTAATATTCCTTGGAGTACATTCTCTGGCTGGAGCATGCTCAATATTGTTCATATAGGTGGTGTTCACGCGTGCCACAGCATAACATCTGGAAATTAATCTATGAGTATATTCTACACACATCATCTAAAGGTGCATCTCAGAAAATATTCCTTTACTAATACAAGAAATTTTTCAACCATGGACAATTGCAACACAAGAAACGTTATTTGGTTGCCGATTAAGGCAAACTTTTTTTACAGTCTTCTTGAACGATTCCATGTTACAGGTCTAAAGAAAAACGGAACCTACACAACCATTCTACGACTCCAAAGAGGACGACAAAAATGTTCTAGAAAACTGCTACGTTGATAATTGTAACTATTTATATATCATATTGTAAAATTATTAATTTTCTGTGTATTGTTTAATAAAATAATATAACGTCATCCTATATCCTTTTTTAGGTCATCAGAGATAAATTAGAAAGTTTAATTTGGGCTTATTTGACCTCAACGCCAACGTGACCAGAAGGGGAAGTGATCTTCGCACTCTGGGCACTTAAACATGACATTTTTGTTTGATGCCATTGTTTCAACAAATTGGTATAATAATTTAATATTTACAATATGACCTTAAATTTATTCTGTTTAAACAAATCATATACAATAATAGATGACATTAAGTTTTAATATATTCCAGTATGCGTCTTAAGATAGTGTGGGTGTTAAGTACTTTGCCCGTAATATCTCAAGCAATATTACTTCACAGCAGTGCTCGAGATGGCGCGGAGGCGGAAAGGAAAACAAAGGAAGTGGATTTTATTTCAATAGACCACTGGGAAGAAGACGTCTATTATAAAATAAATATTTCTCGTAAAATATCAATGGAATAGCACTAATTTAGTGTCACTTTTAGTCATGAAACTTTTTTTTTTTGATAGCCCGGGGGAAATCCCTAACGAACCTCAGGGGGCGGTGAGGGCTGCCCACCGGTGTGTCGGACTTGCACCGACTAAAACCCCCGGGGTATTTCTTCTTCCCGTCTGACCGGGGCCAGAGGAACAGCGTTATCCTCTTCTTCGACCCTCGGCAACGTTTGGCCTTTTGTAAAGCCGCATCTATGCACTGCGAGGAGTGGTGTAAAGAGCCACCCCTCGCACACCTCAATATCTTGGAGCGGTGTGCGGAAACACGTCACACACCGCTCTAGCCTGGATAAGTTAGGCGGCACTCTGCCTCAAGCGCACCCCCAGGTGTCTTATCCGGTTTTAAGGAGGAAGGCCTCTGGCGAAGGCCCTCCTCCTTTGTCCTGAACTGCGTGGGCGGCGGACCGGATTGTCAGGGCCGGCTATTGCCTTTCTGTTCCTCTCCGCCGCCTCCTGACTCACCATGACTACCTCACAGTACGTGAGGACCGCCTGCCATGCCCCCTCGCTGCCGACCATCGCGCGAACGAGCGCCGGCAATAAACTGTAACTTTAATAACTAACTTTATTGATGTATTGACAAAATTATCAAATAACTTATAGTTTTCAATCAACATTGGCATATAATTATTTAACAGAATCATCGACCTGTTTATTCAATTACTTATAAAACATGGAAAATCTATTGTGTAATGTATATAGATCCTGTCTAGTTTTGTTTCACAGAAACTTATTTGACATGCGATAAGGTAGAAGATGATATAAGTAAATCAAATAATGAAATTCCTTCTTTAAAATGTACAAAAAAGACTTTGCATTTTAAGAAAATATCAAGTAAATTTAGATTAATGAAAATATATAAAATTTATCAAATCAACAGCAATTTAAATCAAAATACTAGAAACTCATTTCAGGAAACCAACATAATTATTTATTTAAGCTCGACCATTCTTCCAATACCAAGATTTTGGAAATGCATGTTTGATTTACTCGAACGAGATATAATTGCAAAAGAGTAATATATATATATAATATAATATATATATATATATATATATATATATATATATATTACTCTTATAATAAATATATCTATATATATATATTTAATATTTAATTATTAACAATAACATTTTTGGATAAATCTCAAAGCAATCCCTGACAAAAAAATACTCGAAGGAAGGAAGGAGGAGGATGTATTTCTAGTAAAAAAGATATTATAATTAATGTAAAAACTTTGAAAAAAAAAAGATAATTCATTAACGGCGATGATGGGCGTAAAAAATGCTTTCAAACTTATTAAAAAGTTGTAATAAAATTTTCACAATTTTTATTTTGTTGAATCCAGATATTTCTGAAGACACATTTTTATCAAATTATGGTTAAATATTCTTTATAAGTTTTAATATCTGAAATTTACACACTTAAAAAGAAAACAAAGACCGTTCTGTTGAATGTGCAAGATACTGTGCGACAACTTTTATTTATTGTTGCTGTGCGGTACTTCGATAGCTCCGCAACAGTGGCAAGGGCTACCTACAGAGTTCCACTTACGGCATCTAGTTCGCCAATTCCTCAGGGGCCCCTGCTTCTCCTTTAGGAAACTGCTGGCTTTAAGGATCTTCCTAAGTACACTTATACACTTTGGAATCGGATGTTATGGTGAAAATGAATATTTGTATTTTTTTATGTCGTTACTCGGCGGATCGGTCGAGCGAAAGCAGAACTCAATTGTCAACCCGTACAGTGTTGCTAGAACGGAATCGGAGTTACCCGCACATACGTTCGAATACGGAACAGTTGCTTTAATTTGTTTTTATCCCATACTAGCTGTCCCGGCAGACCTTGTTCTGCCCTATTTCTCTAAAACAAAGTTGTTTTTTTTAATGTTACTAGCTTCCCCGTCGGCTGTTTTTTGAAAATTGTTTGAAGGAACATGGCCTTAATGTTATATGTATAAAAATTGACAAATATTGACATTAATATTTATACGTCACTCATTTGTTTTGCCTTCCCGGAACCCGTCCACTAACACTTGAACTTTATGGTGTGGTATTAAAGTTCAAAATGACTTATAACGATTTTTTTAAGAGAATACAGAAAAGTGTTATTTTTAGACAGTTGCAGGGAATTTTTAAAAATTTTCTCTCCTTAATAACCTTCCTCAGACTTCATCAAACACAACAAAAAAAAATCAGCCAAATCGGTTCAGCCGTTCTCGAGTTTCGCGCTTATCAAGACATTTTGCAATTCATTTTTATATTATAGATGAATTTACTTGTTTATGTATCATTTTTTTACACTAGCTTGACTAAGTGATTACAATGCACCTGATGGTAAGTAGAGTGTAGTCCAAAAACGAAAGCGATCATCAAAAGATGAAAATCCGTTGATAGTCTACATCGTCATGTCAGCCCACATATACCACGACCGAAGGTCTCAAGATATATGAATAATTGGATATACACAAGCTGATCCCGAAATGCGAAATGCCAAAGCGAGTTACTATGACGGTCTTTACACTTGTTTACTCTGGCCATGACCTAGTTCGGGCAATCTCTCTTCACCCACCATAGTAACCATGAGCTATCACTAGAAATAGTTTATCATCTTTTATCAAAAATATGCCATCGACCTAAGCGCCAGTACGAAAAATGTTTTACGCGACAGTAATAAAAATATCTTCCATCGCAATCGCCCAAAGGAAATGAAGGTTTTAATTAACGCCCAAATGATTACTACGAAATATCTCGTTTTCAGAGAATCTATATTAACATTTGATTTCGTATCTTAATGTATTTCTGATATGTCCAGGGATACTTAATCACAATTTAAGATTATTAGCTAGCTCGCGAAATGAAACTAAGCGTACGACATTACGTTTATTTCACAACTGATTTAAAACTGCCGACGTCATAATTCTATGACGTCCTATATACATTCCACAATAAGAAATATAATACATTACAATACATAAATATGTTCACGTTAACCAAAGCAAAACCGAAACGCCAATACAGTTATTTCTCACTTTTTGAAAGGTAGGTCCTATATAAAATTATATAAACTTTACTTTGACACATAAACCTTTATATACTCGTACTAAAGCGAAATGTTCTGAAAATATCAGCTGTTACCACTAAACACTTCATAATCGAGTTATGAACATATTTTACAACCTTTATTTAATCACCATAAACCGAATAATGACCTATCGATTTCCCATTAAGGCTTTCCGGTCAAGGTTGCCACCAAAACAACAGTTACTACGAAGTGTAATGTGGCTGTCAAAGCGTCCCACGACTTGTAATTTTCGTAATCATCGGAAAATTACGCAACTGTTAGGCACTTTTGACTATATAGCGATAAAATATTTAGATTTTTTTATAGCATAACAACCTTTTGTGAATTATTGAGTTAAATCATAACTCAATATTATAAATATATATTAAAATATCGTGTTGTAATTATAAGTGTGTATTTTTTGGTGGCAGGGCGATTACACGAACTCGGTCATGACCAGAGTACACAAGTGTAAAGACCGTCATAGTGATTCGCTTTGGCCTGTCGCATTTCGTGCTTAGTTTGTGTATTTCAAGTAACTCATATACATAGTGACCTCACTCGTCGTGTATGCAGGCCAACATGACGACGGAAACTATTAACAGATTAACATTCTTTGATGGTCGCTTTCTTTTTTGGATTACACTGTACTTACCATCAGGTGCATTGTAGTCACTTTGTAGAACTAGTTTAAATATATATATATGTATATAGTAACTCTGGCTCCTAAATTAGTAAACACGCTTGCGAAGAAATCATATGAAATGATAGAATTATTCAAATTTAAAATATAAACTCGCACGTGTCCATAATAAAGGCAGGCGACGGATTTGGCACCTGGGACCAAGCCGCAGGAGTAAGGTCTTAATGTACAGATCTGTAGGTATTCATATGCTACGGCGTCCACAGTCGCCTACATCAAACGCCTTTTTCTTAGTTTGCATCAGTTGCCAAGTCGCTTTCCCAGCGATCCAATCCACGGTCATTACAACCGCTAATCCCGAAAACAGTGAGGAACATACATATTAATCAATACCAAACATATTAATCAATAACCATCTGTAGCAACATTTTTACGTTTTAAAATAAATACTTATATAAAGATAACATACATTTTAAAATACAAAAACATTTAAACCTACGGGGGCGAGGCCTAAGGCCCAAGCCATCGGTAGTTAGGAGCTCAGAGTGAGGAACCTCCTAATAATGGGTGCCGTATCGAGTAATACCGCCTTCTGTATACCGTTCTTGATCCAACAACCAAGCGAGAGCCTTTTAATATTGTATTATTATGTATCATAATAGCCGTGGTGGCTGCCGGCAGAATAGAATAGCACCCCCCTCTTCTTGCTGAGGTGTCGTAAAAGGCGACTAAGTATCCCTTTAACACCGCAATTCAACCAGCTGTTCAGAGAAGGAAAACTCGACCAAACCTGCATCCCGCTCCCTCCCGATCGTACTGGTTCTCCATTCCATCGGGCCCAAGGGAGCTCGGACGAGAGAGTGCTTTTCTGGCAGCGCGTCCAGTTATGCACTTAAATATCTCCTGCGCAATTGGCTGTTTCCGAAAACTGGACTTCGATTTTCTTAATCGGTGTTGAAACAGTTGCCGTGGCCGAACCCGGCTAGGACATCATCATGATGTATCATAATATAATATGTCTAGAGGATGTTTTTCATCTTCTGGTCGAGTGCGACCGGAGCGAGACTACGAGAGCGGACATGATGAGTAAGCATGGTATAAATCCTTTCGACGTTGGCATGTTCAATGGAGTCCTTGCCGCACGCACTTGTGATGCGGATAGATCCCTGTTCATGCTACTGTTGAAAATTTTAGCAGAATAATTTAGTGTAGTGTTATTATTTATGTATCTTTATTTTAGTGAACTTCTTTTAGCTAAACAGGGCTGGCGTAATCACATGTGTGATTAAAGCCCTAACCAAATTATAGATTAAAAAATATATATATAATATGTCACTCCTAGTAAATAACAATGTCTAATCGTAGAAGGGTTAAACCAGGCATTTCATGTCGGATGACACAACTTCAATAGCAATATACGAGTATATTTGAGTACGAATTTTTACCTTTTCTCTGTTAACAAGCCCCTTAATCCGTAGAGAGGAAGTCTCGTTAGTGACGCTAACGCTCCACCACGCTTGCCTTCTTTATGTACAATATATCTAACGAATAAGAAAATAAAATAAAATTTAAAGCACAGTTTAGGACATTACCATTTCTATAAGATGAAGCCCATGTAAGCCTGGTACTTTGAAACGCTAACACCTATTAAAATAATTTAATGGAAAAATGGTTAAACATTTAACAAATATAAATTGAATGATTAACACGTTTTCGCCAAGGCGAATATCTATGTTTTTCCGCGTGAGGCGGGACTGTCTTATCTCATTACACGGAACAGTCAAATGTGACCCATGGGTGGGTCACGTCGGCGTGGAAGTGTTAAGTCAATATCAAATCAGGAAGTGAATTCTTACGAGATTCAGCATAACTTACTACATTACTTTCCATTATTTGAAAAGCTCGCTTTAAATCATTACAAGTATTCGTCAAATTCCTTGTTTTGTAAATAGATAAATGTTAAAACAACTCATTTTATTACAATTAATGTTTTGTTGTTTTAATGGTTATATTAAATTAAAATTCAGTATGCGGTATTCGGTAAATGATTTTAAACCAATAGTTAAACAGAAAAAATCAAAATTTTCAGAAAAAATATTCCAAGAAAAACTTATTCTGTAAAACATTATAATTATATTTTGTATCAAAATAATAATTACAGACGCCAACTGAGCTCTAAGTTGGTATGATGGCCCAGTGCGTAAGGGACCGGTTCAACGCGTCAACGCGAATGGCAATAAGTTAAAATCCCGGCACTATTATAAGTTTACGTATTTGTGATACTATACATCAAATATAGCAATCAATCTTACATTGGAGCAGGGTTATAAAAAATATAGACATGTAATTACAAGCTGAAACTTAAACAAACCAGAGATGGGCAAAATGTAATCTGATTAATGATGAACGATTACAAATTGTAGTCGTAATTTTAATTTTCTTGCTCTGTAATCATGATTAAATCCAATTAAAACATTAAGAAATCATAAATGTGGATGCAATCTGGGATTCTGTAGTGTTTAAAACATAGATGAGCAAAATGCAGTCATATTAATGGTAAAAAAAGTAAAATGTTATCGTTAATCATTGTTATTAATCTGATTACATTTTGCCCATCTATGAAACAAACTAATGGTTGGCTTGGTTTAAGAAATGTTATAATTTTATAATCATATTTCTTTAAAAACAAGGTTTAGAAGATGACTAAAAATACAAGAAACTTTGGCAAGAACTAACAATAACAACTTTTATGAACAATGCGAATAGAATACACAAAATTTACAAGCCACAAACATCATTTTCCCTAAGGGTTGTTCTTGAGCTGAATATACAACCACTATCATTTCTCAGAAACAAATTAGCTATGATGAATTTATTAGTGAAATTCTGAGTAATAAAATTTTCTCGTTAACGAAGCGTGCTTGAGGCGAGGCGAACCTACAGAATCAGTCGTATCAAGTTATAAGCGAGTAGGTTTGTATGAAACAAGTCATTAGATGCTCTTTTATAACAGACAAAGTAACAAATTAGTAGATTTATTAGGAAATAGCTTAATTAAGTAGAATATGACTATTTTCTGCTTCAATATCTATATTCTTCTCACTACATATTGTAAAACAAAGTCCTCCACCATGTCTGTCTGTTCGTAATAAACACTAAATTTGCTAAACGGATTTTTATGTAAATTTTATTATTAAAAAGAAAGATTCGTGTAGAAGTTTTAACTGTATAATTTGTTAAAGTTTTGTGTAAATTGATTGAATTATAACTACAATTGTTTAAAATGACGGAAAAAGTCAAGCCGCCTGGGAACTTTAATCGAAAACACTGCATAATCCCTCTGAGATGTAATAAAACAATGTAGAATGTGGTATGTTTCTCTTTTATACGTCTACAGAAAATTAGAGAGGATGAGATCCTTCTCATCATCCTCAGTGGATGAAGAGAAGTAGGGTTATATATATCGTCACATTATATTCATTTCGGGGTGAGCAGAGATACATTTTGCACCAATAGCGCAGCTGCGTCGGAGGACGATTCATTCTCAGGGCATTTACACATGATATTCCTATTAGATGCCATGCTGGTGTCTTCATGAGCATACCGGTGAGCATATAGTGAGTAGGTTTAGCTTAAGGTTTTTTTTTTATATCCCAGGGGACAATCCTACATAGGATTATCAGGGACGCTGTGAGGGCAGCGACCCCGGTGTCTCAGACTCCTACTGCCTAAAAACCCCCGGGGTGTCCCTCTGATTGCTCCACCCAGGCCTGGGAAGCCAAATTCGTCCAGACGCCCATGGAACAAACATCCTTGTTGAGGCTATTTCTCTGGAGGAGGGATGGGAGTAAAAATCAGCCCCTCCAAAACCTCTTTCTCAAGCGGTGCGTCGGACACCGTGCACCGCCTCCCTCTCATCCGGGCAGCAGAATCCCTCAAGTCTACTGCCCGGAGGTTTAGCTTAAGGTAACACAACATCCATGAACTATTAGGCAGTTGAAGTTCGCCTTGTCACGACAAATCAGACATATTTTTTTTTACACTGGCTCTACAAAGTGACTACAGAGTACCTTATGGTAAGTACAGTGTAGTCCAAAAACGAAAGCGACTATCAAAGGATGAAAATCCATTGATAGTCTACATCGTCATGTCGGCCCACATATACCACGACTGAAGGTCTCTAGGTATATGAGCTACTGGATATGCACAAGCTGATCCCGAAACGCGACAAGCCGAAACTGGTCACTATGACGGGCTTTACACCCATGCACTGTGGTTGCGACCCAGACGGGCACCGACGCCCTACCACCTCGCTGCTGCTCGTTTAGCACCACCCAGAGTCACGTGTAGGGAAACTAGGGTAAAGCCTACGGACGCGAGCAGCTACGACTCCCAAAAATAACATAATAATCATGAACTGAAAACTAATTTAAATATTAACTACATTATCAGCATGTTTATGCCGAAAACGAATGTATAAACAGTTTCAAACAATATTTCCATTAATATTGATATATCCGCGTCACCAAAACAACTTTTAAAATGCTCTCTCGCCATCTTGTGCAGTCTTCTTTCCGAATACAGTGACTGTTCACGAATTTACCTTTAAATATACAAAAGATTTTATTTTTCCCGGTTTTAATTGCAAACTTTAAGTCTTAATTTCTTATAATTTATGCACAGAGTTTTAACTCCAATTTCCGCTCCTTGAATTTATCTTAATTATTTTAAATTAAGATTCACTTTGTGTACAATTTTTATATTACAATAGGAGATCTTATCTTTTTCTATATACTGAATAATTTTTAGTTTTACTTTCTTAGCCACGAAATAAAAACACGCGTGTGTTTGTACGGGTGCGTATTGCATTAATAAGGGTCAACAGCAAAACGTAAAATATTAAAACTGTATATGGTTATATGCTGATTGTATCATCGATATTATTTATCTAAAATTGTTATAATAATAGTGTGAAGCCAAGATGCTTTTATTGAAGCTGCGAAATATACACAAGTCTAACTTAAGAACACTACAAAAACAAGATACAAGGTAAGACTGTGATATTTTCTTGTCAGGGTTCCGTACCTTAAAAGGTAAAACGGATCACTTTTAGGATCACTTAGTTTTGTTGTTCTTTTGTCTGTCTTTCAAAACACTTATTCTCAGTAACTTATATGTAGTATCCAGCTTAAATTAATACCAAATACTCAGGTCTGTGGTCCCTCGTGAACCTGGATTCATTCTTCCTTTTTTTGTTTTACTTGGGGAAAATCCTCATAGGACCGTCTCAGCTGCACAGGGGGGTTGCGTTACCAAGGTGTATCGGACTTGTACCGACTAAAAATCCCAAGGTGACTACTTCTGCGCATTGGGGGGACTTGCGGGTCCTGTAATCAATTCGCCACAGCCCCGTCGCTCCGCGCCCGCTGGGCACGAACTCGAAGGGAGATATCTTCCCCGACACTGCTCATTGTATTTAGGCAGATCACGTCACAATGCTCTGCCTACTTCTCGAGGGTCGCTCAGTGCCTCCACCCTGAGCGGCCGAATTCATTCTTCTAAGTCAACTCATTCAAATTATGCCCGTTTATATCATATTTTTATCATTTGTTGTTATTTTTGCAAGAAAATTAAAATCTATAGGGTGCGACATACCGTTGACTTATACTTATGTAATTTAGCAAGAAGCAAAGTCTTATATCATAAGTTTGAGAAAAAATCCGAAAAAAAAGTTTTCTAGTAATTTATATTTAAGAAGGGCAGTATACGGAAAAAAGTACAAAGAATACAATAATATAGTTACGGGTAAGCAACCAATCAAGCAACAAAGCATCTACCGTCAATTTTGTGGTATAAAAATTAAATACACAACAAGTTTTAGGATGGAAGTTATAAACGCTACTTTAACTTTGCTAAGGCTTTACTCTAACATTATAAGTGACTTACAATTATTGGTATATAAATGTAAGGTAAGTATATAGTAGGCTGTCCGTTATTTCAACTTGAACTTGGTTCTCTGAATACTTTAGCTACAGTCAAGTTTCTATTATACTCGTATATTTGGTTTTTTGTCAAAGATAATCTTATTTTCCGATTAATGTCAAAAAAAATTAAAGTAGTTCCTATATATATCTTAGAATTAGTGATTGCTTTGTAAAAATACTTTTATTATATACGTATAACCCAAAGTGTCACATGATTACAGGCACTTGAAATATTTGTATACATATAGGACTGGATATAAAATAATCAGTTTTCTTTGATATTATCGAGTGTGGTGTATTCGCTTAAGTATATCTAAGAAAATTTAATATTATAAAGACCAAACCACTCAAATTTTCAAATAGCTTATTTTTGATAAATCGTTTCGGTCATTATTATGCGCAGGAATTCTTTAAATGTAAATTTGAACAATAGGCAATGAAAACAACAAGGATGCGCAAGTGATGATTAGAATCAGCCTCTGTAATATTTAGTACACGATGAATATCTATCAACATTTGCGTTTAATATCTGTTATATGTTAATTTGCTTTTTATTAATATGGATGTTTTAAAAAAGCAATTGCTTATTTAATTTTATCAAACATAGTAACTGCTAAAGTTTTACTCCTCTGAAAAGTGTTGTATTCATAGACTCAAAATGAAAACGTCGAATATAGAACATAATAATATGTTTTTGGTAACTTATCAATTGATAAAACCAATGAAATGTTAGGATAATAATGACTAGGGTTTCCAACACTGCAATTACGAAATCCCGTGTATTAAGGGATTACCGTCGCTAGATCTTATTTCCTTAAATAAAACGCTAAGACAAAGAAAACATAGGTAGTTAATCTAACTTTGACAGACAGGTCTTTTTAAAACTACCCGGTGGAATAGTGCCCGTGAATTTTAACAATTTGAATATGAATAGAATAAATTACGGCACGAGGTATGGTGACCTTTAACACCAGAACAATAGTACAAGGTATATCAAAATCTGGTTAACCATCCTTTATTGTAATAAAATAATAAGAATAAAAGGCTTTTTTTAATCCTAGGTTACCTATCTTCCTCGCCATGTAGATAGGGCCTGCAGAAGGCCAAACGTCGCCGGGTGCCGAGGAAGATGGCTGAGTCTTGCCTTGGCGCTCGGCAGACGGGTGAAGGAACACACTGGGTGTTTTAGTCGGTGCAAGTCCGACACACCGGGGGGCGGCCCTCACCGCCTCCTTGAGGTCCTTGAGTTTAAAAAAAGGCTACATAGTTTTACATTTAATACATAGTTAAACATCAAAAAGTAACACGTTAATACATGTTTTAAATTCATATAGGGTATGTCATCAGCGCAACATCACGTAGACTTCGTGTCCTGAACAGATTGCGACGGTTATTACACCAGATTTTTTTTTTTTTACACTGGCTCGACATCGTGACTACAGAGTACCTGATGGTAAGTACAGTGTAGTCCAAAAACGAAAGCGACTATCAAAGGATGAAAATCCATTGATAGTCTACAACGTCATGTCGGCCCACATATACCACGACTGAAGGTCTCTAGGTATATGAACTACTGGATATACACAAGCTGATCCCGAAACGCGACATGCCGAAACTGGTCACTATGACGGACTTCACACCCATGTACTGTGGTCGCGATCCAGACGGGCACCGACGCCCTACCACCTCGCAAAACTAATAAACTGATAAACTGTACCTATAATATAAGGTCCAGGTCAGGCCCAGCGTGGGATGCTGTTCATAACTCTGGGATTTCGCGACTTGACAGCTGCTTCTGGGCCGCAAATGCCGAGCAGCGCCTGCCAAAATCCGACAACGACTTTTAGAATGTTCGATGTATACCGTTTACACCAGTCCCCGCCTTCTGATAATGATTCGCAGTCCGAAGAGCTTCTAGCTGCCACCTACAATCTAGGCCGTTCTGAAGAATTCTGATCGGTTCCATGCTTAAGTAGCTGCAATCAAGTAGAGCTCCGATGACAATAGAAGCGACATATTCCGATGTGTGGTCACACAAACTATGTCACACTCACTCTCTTATCCCTCAATCACTGCTGCCTATTCTCTTCAGTATTGGTTTGAGGTCAGTGATAAGACCATAGAGAGATGTCTATTAAACTAACGGAGCCATATAACAATTAATTAGTCTAAATTATTAGTTATATTTTCTACTCGTAATATGTATTTCTTGCAGGAACTCCACAATTACATGCGCAGGTGTAAAGCACAGCGAGGAACCTTCTCAACTGAAATCTTGGAAAGAAATTCCTGGACCATCTTCATTGCCCATTATTGGATTACTTCGACATTTCTTACCTGGAGGTTAATTTACATATATATCTCTCTCTGTGTCTAATATCAAATTTAAAGAAAACCTCAAATTACATCTAAATAAACCTAATTTGGAATTTCTTTTCAAATATCATCCAAATATTATAGAGCTGTTTTTGAACACATGTTTCTAAAAGTAAAATACTATTTATGGTTAATAGTCATGGGATAAAATCGTTGCTAGACCTTACTTGGTAAACCTGTCATAGCGATGAAATTTAGCTTGTCTGGTTTCAGGATCTAACCATGCACGCCTAATTAACTATAGGCCTTCCATCATGGTAAATATTTATATACGAGTACATATGTAGTCTATGTACAGGCATAATTTTAGTTTCCTTCGTATGCAGTACAAAGAAAGTATGTAAATAAATTAAAACTAATAGAAAACTTTGTAGCGTAGATTAAATCAAGATAAAAATTCATGTCTATCCTCTATTAGTTACTAATAATCTACCAAATTTCACACATAATAATCGTATTGACTGAGAAACAAATTCATGCTCAATACTTAGGCTCAATATTAAAAATAATACAAATATACAAAGAAACTATTCTAGGTTCCTTAACGCAACTAAGTGAATTGGATAAATTGACACATTTATACAATACGTATGGACCCATCGTGCGAATGGATGCTACTTTTAACATGCCAACACACATAATCCTTTTCGATCCTGAGAGTGTCGCAAAAGTAAGTACATATGTCAATACTGTAGATTCATAAGAACTGCTTTGAATTAATTATATACAGGAAAGAAGGAACAGAAAAGCTACTGATAAAAAGTGTGTCTATTATTATAAAGATTTCTTAATAACTCCATTAATATGTTTAAAAATCGCTGGTTAAAGTTATGCATATAATGAACTAACACAAAAACATAGAAATGTAATATGTGGCTTGTAAGTATAAATTTTAATGGTAACAATGGATAGAATTAATCGTAACGATTCTATTTCGATAATGTTTTTTCCTTAAGGTAGACTAAGAGAAAACATATCAATCAATTCAGCCGTACAGTAAAGCGAGATGTCATTTTGAAATTACAATCTTTATCCATGTTTCAGGTATTTCGTAGTGAGGTAGTACCTTTTCGTCCACTTTTAGAATCATTTCGGTATTACAGAAACCAACATAAAAAGATAAAGGATACGTCGGTAAAACCAGTTAGCTTAATTACTGAGTAAGAAACCTGTCTTTACTGTTTTTTGTTGACACTGTTATGATTTATGGTAATCCTGTGCAAAAATGAGAATTAATATTGATATAAACTAGATTCGTATTTATTATGTTGTATTTGCTACGACAGAATTGGTATACATTAGCTTTTCTCGTAACCAATGTCACTTTGTTAAATCGTGTTATACTAACTGGCTTCTATATGCACTCTACAGTGACGGTGAATTATGGAAAGAATATCGCTCTATAGTAAATCCTATATTGATGCAACCAAAAACTATTCGCCTCTATAATACTGCGATTGACGAAGTAGCCATGAGCATGGTTAAAAGGTCAGTGGATCATTTTCTCTCAAAAATACAAGGTATAAAATTATACACAATTATAGGAACGGAATATAGGACCTACATTAATATTTCAGAATCCGATTACGTCAAGTTTCGATTACATCAAAAGTATTACTAGTAACATATGAAATTGCATCTTCTAATTTAGCATTAACGCCTAAAAATACCAATAAAATACAGCAAGAATAGTAAAATTTATCATATTGGTTACAAAAGTAATGCTAAATCAATTTGGCTTGATGATACTTTTTTAAGAATATTTTTCTGCAAAACAAAATTTTCACTTGGACCATTCTGATTTTCGTGGTCTCATCTCAAATCATCTAACAATATAATCACTTCGTTTGCTTATCTGTTCTTTTTATTGTCTGCTGTTCTTAATCTAATTATGTGTAAAACTTGTAAAGCGGATAATATAATCGAGTAACATATTTCAGCGCTAGTATTAAATCTACTTGCATCTTTCAGATTGAAGGTCATCAGAGATGAAAGCAATGTATTTCATGGTGATCTTCGCGTAGAAATGAATCTGTGGGCTCTCGAATCTATAGCTGTTATTGCTTTAGGCATTCGATTAAATTGCTTAAATACTAAATTACCCGAAGATTCTCCAGTGCGACGTTTCATACAACGCGAACATGATTTCTTCGACTCAACCAAAATGTTAGAATTGGAATTAAGTTTATGGAAATATTTCCCAACTTCGGCCTTCAAAAGAGCTATGAAAGTATACGAGGAACATGAGAAGTGAGAATTATTAACTAATTTTGATGTTTTCATAATACAATTACTTCGAACTAATTCAACTTCTCAAAATAAAAATAACCTTATCGAGGTCCATAATTACAATTTAATAATGTCATCATCATCATACATACATACCTTAGTCCTCTGCTAGACCATAGATGGGCAAAATGTAATCAGATTAATGAAAATGATTAATGATTACATTTTACGTTTTTTACCATTAATATGACTACATTTTGCTCATTTATGTTTTAAACACTACAAAATCCCAGATAGTATACACATTTATGATTTCTTTATGATTTAAATGGATTTAATCATGATTACAGAGCAAGAAAAAAACAAAAAACAAAAATTAAACATACGACTACATTTTGTAATCGTTACTCATTAATCAGATTAGATTTTGCCCATCTCTGTGCTATACATAGGCCTCTCATAATAAATCTTATTTAATAAGCATGTCACGACATTTTTAATAACACAAAGCGAAGTTATAAACTAAGGTAAGACCGATCTTTACAGCAACGGTTTTACACAGCCAACGCAAAGCGTTGTGCATGAAGCGGTCCAACAGTTTGATAATCCATATGTTCAGTAGCAATACTCTAGTGGTGCTCCACTTCTTTTATTCCCAGTTTACAAAAGAGTTCAAGGCATATAAGTTAAGCTCTATAAGAAAAAGTGGAAAGAGGGAGATTGCGCATTTCAAAACACACGTTAACAGAGCCTAATTTACCTAGAGCCCGCTATATCATCTTGTGTTTCTACATCGGTGTAAACGACTGTGTAGCAATAAACACAATAACAAATCTTTACCGATCCTTTTTTATAACTTCTTAGTCCTAACACTCTTCTATCGAAGGTTCAGCGGCGCCGCAATAACTTCTTAACGCTATACACGTGTATAGTGTATATATCATATGTGTACTGACACGTGCTTCGTTTCAGTACACATATGAGCAAGTATTTTCAGTTATTAACTTTGTCATTCAATTCCGTTCATTCTTAATACGACCTTACTCTTTTAAGTCTATGAAGAAAGATGACAATAATCTTTCGTTACTTTCATTTAACTAAATACTGTTAAGAATATATTAGAATAATAAATATTAGTAGATCTACGTCAAGGTTTATTGAATATGCTACAACTAATAATAAAGACGGAACAATTTTAGCTTAGCTAGGTCTTTTGTCAGAAAAGGCAAAGAAGAACTTGAAAAAAATAAAGCAAAATCTGAAAATGAAAAAACAGTTTTAGAGAAGTTACTTGAAATTAATGAAGAATTTGCTGTTATAACGGCAATTGACTTGGTGATTGCTGGAATTGATACTGTAAGTTAATACATTAAAATGAACAGTAAATAACCTGTGTCATAATAATTAATTAACAGAGGCAATGCACATTATAGTTTAACTACACATGAGAATTGTCCGTAAAGCTCAATTTAAGCAGAGAACATACACGTCACCTACATAAACGTTATAACGATTACTCAAAGTAATCTACGGAGACGTCTACGATCAATTCTGACGATTTAACAATAATCACTTTGTTATTACATTAATTATAATAAAAATATTTATTTCGTTTTCAAATTTCTCTTATTAGTCACGTCTGTCCCGATGAAGCATAGATGATCCCTTAAAGTAAAACATTCTGCCAATATGTCACGCATTAAAATCCTTGAACGTATAACTTATCCCGAACTGTGACATGACGAAACGAGTCCATGTGTTTAACCCGCTTTTTTATGTTTTAAAATGATAGAGTGTCTCCCTTAGCAATTAGCTTTATTTCAGACAGCTAATGGAATGTTGTCAACACTTTACTTGCTGGCAATGAATCCTGCTGAACAAAATAAATTAAGAGAAGAAATTATGTGCAAGCATGAAAAAAAGCCATACTTGAAGGCTTGCATAAAAGAATCCATGAGGATGATACCACCTGTACCATTAAACGCAAGAGTGACCACAAAAGAGTTTAACATATTAGGATATCATATACCAAAAAATGTAAGTTCACTAGTTTTTCAAAAGTATTTTATAAATAATACGAACACAAAAAAAAACTATCAATTTAGTGTTATTGTGACGTTGGCATTAATTCTAGATAGAACGTCAGACGTCATAGTAGATAATATAGTGTAAGCAGTGACGTGCATAGCATATTTGGACAAGGTAGGCAGAATTCGCGAAATTAATTAGAATATTACATTATGATAGTAAATATTATATGGCTTTCATAGGAAAGATATATGGCATGAATATGGAATAGATATGAATATAAATGGTTCCTTTTTTGTTTTACCTTAAGCAATTTATGCCAGACTTATTTATTGTTAGGGCATTCAATGCTTTGATGCATCTATGGAATGGAAGCTACTGCGTGTACGCATATACTCTCTAGCCTCTTTAAATATAATACTAAAATCTTATAAACAAATACAGTTGGCTCAGTTTAACATCGAAGTAAATATGTCCCAACTTATCATCGTTATCAGCTGTCATTAGTCCATTACTAAGCATAGACTTCCAAATAAACTTCATTGAGCCCGTCTTCGGTCCTTTTCATTTACCTAATGCCAGTCCTTACCTAATGCTAATCCTTTCACAAATCATCGCTCCACATTACAGTGACTCGAGAATCTGTTTCCTTCAGCAATTATTTGTCCTTAGCATATAGGGTTAGCCCATTGGCTCTTCGGCTTGCTAATTTGAGATGTTATATCGATAATTTTGGTTCACTGTTGGATAACCTCGAATGTAATATTTATTGTATGAATTATTTATTATATATTCTGTGCTTCAAGAATTCCCAATATAGCTTGTGTACATCGATGTGAATATAACTCTTTCTAACTGCAAATTCATCACACCACAGATAAGGTGATTGAAATTATTATTCATTTCAGAGGGTCTAGATAAAGTAACACCCAATAAACGATAATGATAGTGGAAAAATGTAAAATCTATGGAATTAAAATAACGTAAAGGCGTGATATGCCGAAAGCTTATGTTAATTTCACACATCTTACACTTTCTACTAGTGTTATAGTTTATCAAATATGGTTTTATACGTAAGCTTCAGAACTTCCTGGTCCTTTTATTATAACTCGGAGGAAATCCCTAATAGACCTTCAGGGGGCAGTGAGGGTCGCCTCTCGATGTGTCGGACTTACACAGACTAAGACGCCCGGGGTGTTCCTTCTCCCGCCTGCCGAGTGCCAAGGACAAGGCTAAGCCATCTTCCTCGGCACCCGGCGATGTCTCGCCTTCTGCAAGCCCCGAGAATTTTCTGGTCCTGCCGATCTGTCATACACGTTGTTTATAAGGTTCAGAAGTAATAATTAATTCGTTTGATATGCAATAGTAGAGTTAGAAAATTTTAACTAATCACATTTACGGATCCGGCTATGTTACAGACCATGCTTAATTTTGCTCATTACAAAATGTCATTGATGGAGGAGCATTATCCCAGAGCGAATGAGTTCATTCCAGAGAGATGGTTGGTTGGAAATGATGACCCGCTTTACCCCGGAAACGTACATTCATTCGCGAGCACACCATTTAGTTACGGACCTCGCAGCTGTATAGGTAAGTAATGTTTACTTAATAAACAAATATATAATTAAGACAAACAATATTATAAACTAACTATTCAGGACACAACCGCGTTAGTTACGTAGGATACGAGACGCAAGCGCAAAGTGGCTACAATCGCATATGAGGTAGTTTATAACATGATAATACTGCACCTTTACCCGAATAGAGTAGAAAAGGACATTTATTCAATGTCTTTTGCTATACCTAAAACATCTATAGTGTATAAACTATTCAACAAAAGAATAATAATTGAAATTGGTCTACGTATAAGAGAGATAAAGAGAAAAAAAACTATAGATTTTACTGTTGTCCTTTCAAGCGTTGTGGTCTATATCTCTGAAGACCTTCATCAGAACGGCGCCATATTAAAACGGGCCTAATATTATGCAAAGTCTTATTGAACAAAAACAATATCCAAATCGGTTAATAAATGGAGGAATAATCGGTGAACATACATACAATCGAATACGAAACCCCATTTTTTAAATCGGTTAAAAACTGACAACCATACGACAATAACTAAATCGAATTTTAAGTGTTTTACAAAATGAAAAAATATACTTTGTTTGTGCGTAAATTCTTAGTTAGCGTACTTCTAACGAAATTATAAAAAAGTAACAACTACAAAACGATAATTAACCATAAAATATGATCAAGCTTTTTGCATACGTGAAAACATTATGAATAAAAAATACTGAGGAGCGAAAAAGTTTGTAGTTACTAGTATAATAAAATTAATGATGAATAACATACATTATAGAGAAAAAAATATTATTGTAATTTTTAGTATAAATTGGTGTTAACACGGTGCACGGTGCTCCATCACTTAAGCAGTATTGGACAAAAATATAATTGTATAATATAAGAAAATAAAATTATTTCAGGTCGCCGCATTGCTGAACTGGAGATGGAAACATTGTTAACGCGAATCATTGAAAATTTTCGTATAGAATGGTTTGGAAAACCCGCCAGAATTGGACAAATATTTGTGAACTATGTGGAGGAGCCTCACAATTTCATATTTAAAGACGTATAAAGCGGTTAATTTTCTAGTTATTAATAGACATCATTTCTTGTTAATTCTTGGGTTCTCTTGTTAATTTCAACAATCGGTTATTTAACACAATAAACATGTTATGATTTTTATAATTATTTCTTACTGCAATAGTATTATTTAAGTGAACGTTTCAAATTAGTGAATTACATAACATTACTATTTCGACTAGTAAAATTATCTATATTTTAAATTCACTTTTGACTTAATTACGTGCAAGTCGAATAAAATATTAATATAAAAGTATAATAGTATTTTGAAGATAAACCATTTTACTAAAACTGTTTGGTGAAATATGGTGATGTCTACTAAGAGGTAAAGATGTATTTCTATTTCTATCCAACTGATTTTATTGAAACTTATAAAAATGTAAACAATATGCCTATATGTTTTTATTGACCTCCGTCAAGAATGGATCGAAATTAGTATATATACAATGATACCATGTCACGTTGTAGGCTAACGTGCAGAAATAAAACACTTGATTTTTAGATGAAAAAAAAAAAAAAAAAACAAATTATTGTTACAGTAGTTCTGCGTCGAGATCTCGTATTTTGGAATATACACATCCAAAGTCAGAATCTCGGGTTATTCGTGGCAAATCGCTCCTTTGAACTCAAACTAGAGACCCCAATTCCTTCTCCTTTCACCACTCGCCCCTGGGTGTCAGTCGCCGCAGGCAGATTGCGTGCACTGTGCTACAAGAATCGTGCAAAAGTCCTATGGTAGAAGCTCATCTAATTATTAGTCAAAGGGTAAAAGGTCATCAGATCATAAGTTTGGGGTAGAACCCAATTATTGGGTTTCCTTAGTATTATATTTTGTAAAATAAATCTGATGTTCGCTGTATGTCGATTGATTCAAAATGCACACCCGTATTTTTCTTTTTTTCCTATTTCGCTCGAATGACAGTATTGTGATCTATGCACTTTATGTATTCGCCCGGATGTTCCAGAAACGCTTATCGATCTTTCACGGCCTGAAATTTCACATATAAAACTGTCTAATTAATATTCAGATCACTCACGTCTCGTTTTTTGAAATGAACGGCGCAGGTAAGATGGAATCCCTAATGCTTGCTCACCGTTGGCGATTTGTTTGACAGTTAGTCCATTCGAAAGAGCACTTCGAAACAATCTATGCGTTTTAAAACCATAGCCATGTGATACCTAGATACCTGTATGTTTAGGGTACAAGTTATACTCTAGTTTCGTCATAAAATTATTTAAAATAATCTCATAGTTTTGTATTTAACGATATCAAAAGAATCTACTTAACTGAAAATCTAATACTGATGCGATCATGTACAGATTACCAATATTTTCTTATAATAAACTACATTTTATAGTATTTGATCATGCCTTTATTGAGTAACAAGCATAGAGAAATAGTTTTTTCCTAAAATATGAAGTAAGACGTAATTACGGACAAAAAGAAATGAAATATCAACTTTAATTTTAGTGCATTTGTTCTAAAAAACATTGCACACACACATTCAAACGATTTTCCTATTTATACTTCAACCAGGAAATAATTTACCAGCAATCCTCTACTTGAATACAGTGGCTGCTGCCAAATCTACATTTTAATACCTACAGATGTATGTTAACTTGCATTTAATTCTAAATCTTTAAGTCTATATTTCTTAGACATTCAGCATTTTAACTCCACCGGCAGATAATTTATATTAGTCTTGACTATTTTTAATTAAAACAAGTTTTTTGTTAGTTTTGGCTTTTTTCTACCATCAAGGAATTCTTATTTGTCGTAGCTTAAGGCTAATATAACGTCTGTGAATTTAAGTAAATTTAATACATTTTAAGTAATAAGAAACAATATACCTAATCTTTCAGCAATACATTGTGAAATCAAGATGCAATCATTGAACCTACGAAGTATACTTAAATCTAACTTAAGGACTATTGGAAAACAACTCATAAGGTAAGAAAGCATTGAAATTATTTTTTTTTAAATTTAGAATTTTAATTTTTTACGCCAAATTTAATTTTTTACGCTGAATTCATCTTCAACCTATCCTATGATTGTCGAAAACTCTTGAGTAGACTTCTCCAAATTGTTTTCTATTTTTTTCGTATTTCATTCGTTTTGGCTATTAAAAGAAAATTACTTATTTATTAAAATATTATGTATGCCTATCCAAGAATAAATTCGATAAACAAAATTAAATAAAACAAAGTTCTTTAGCAATATAAAAAAATGGGCACTAAGAGGTGATTATAATTCTAACTGCATAAGAATTACCAGATGATAAAAAAACCTACTTTGAGTCCAATTTAATTGACATTTTTTAAAATAATTACGACAAATTTAACAGTGCAATAAAATTTAATGTAATGTGTATAATGACGACTCGGTTTGTCGTAATGATTGAACATATGATGTTGTTATCATTTTGATTTGTTTTTATTATATAGAACTCTACTATAAACAAAACGCAGAAAACAAAGTAAAGAGGTACAATGCAAATGTATGGATACAATATTATATCTCAGATTATGCCAGTCTCTATAATTTTCTCATAAACTGTAACGAAGGCAGCATTTATGAAGTCCAATAAAGATTTTGAAAAAAAAAAACTATTTAATACCCCTAGTTAATACCATACCTTGTGAACAATTATTTGTGAGAGCACGTGAAGGTGGTTGTCAGATTCTAGCAGTCACAACTCGGCAACTGTGACAGCAATGGCTGCCAGTTCGCCATGTACCGCTGTGTATGTAGAAATGTTAATAACGGTTGTCTTTCAATAGTTAATAATCCTGTTATGTTGTCCACCAATATCACTTTCTATAAACTGTTATATATTCATATAAACCTAATTGATTAAACTCAAAATTGTAATTGATAGTTTTATAACAATGAACAGTAGCGTCAACTTTTAGAAAATTCGGCAACTGTGACATAGCAATGGCTGCCAGTTCGCCATATACCGCTCTACATGTAGAGATGCTTATAACGGTTGTCTTTCAATAGTTAATAATCCAATAATACCAAGACAATATAATAATATATATGAAGCCATAATATAATCGATTATTCTAAATTACTAGTTATATTTTCTACTCCTAACATGTATTACCGGCAGGAACTCCACAATTACATGCGCAGGCGTAAAGCACAGTAAAGAGCCTTCTCAACTGAAATCTTGGAAAGAAATTCCTGGACCATCTTCGTTGCCCATTATTGGATTACTTCGACATTTCTTACCTGGAGGTTAATTTAAATATATATCTCTCTCTGTGTCCAATATAAAAATTAAAAAAACCTCAAGTCATATCTAAAAACCTAATTTGGAAGTTCGTTCAAAAATCAACCAAATATTATTGAGCTGTTTTTGAACACATGTTTCTAAAAGTAAAATACTATTTTTGGTTAATAGTCATTGGATAAACCCGTTGTAATAATCAAATTTTATTAATCATGATCATATTGCTTGAGAAACAAATTGAAGCACAATGTTAAAAATAAGCTTAATATTGAAAGTATAATACATTGAAACTATTTCAGGTTCCTTAGCGCAACTAAATACATTGGATAAATTAACATATTTATACAATACGTATGGACCCATCGTGAGAATGGACGCTACTTTTAACATGCCAACACACATAATCCTATTCGATCCTGAGAGTGTCGCAAAAGTAAGTACATATGTTAAAACTATAGCTTCATAAGAACTGCTTTGAATTAATTATATAAAGGTAAGAACGAACAATTAAGTATTGAGAAAAAGTGTCCCTATTATTATGTGTTACTGTGTTTTTAAAAGATGTTTCCTTTTTATGGTAGTAATAGAAAGAATCAATCGTAAGATTCAATTTACCTAAAACATATTGTATCTTTGCAAGGTATACCAAGAGAAACATAAATGAATTCTGTCGTAATGTAAAGCAACATTTAATTTTTAAATTATAAACTTTATCCACGTTTCAGGTATTACAAAGTGAGGTCGCACCTGTTCGTCTACTTTTTGAATCATTCGGTTATTACAGAAACCAATATAAGAAGATAAAAGATACGTCGGTAAAACGAGCTAGCTTATTAACTGAGTAAGAAATATGTCTTTACTGTTTTTGGTTGACACTGTTTGATCTATGGTAATCCTGTCCAAAAATGAGAATTAACCTTCATATAGAGTCGTATTTATTACTTTGTATTTGTGACGGCAAAATTGATATACGTGTATTGCTTTTCCCTCAATTATCGTCACTTTACTAAATAGTGTTATATTAAATGGTTTCTATATGCCCTCTACAGCCATGGTGAATTATGGAAAGAATATCGCTCTATAGTAAATCCTATATTGATGCAACCAAAAACTATTCGCCTCTATAAAACTGCGATTGACGAAGTAGCCATGGACATGGTGAAAAGGTCAGTGGATCATTTTCTCTCAAAAATACAAGGTATAAAGTTATAAACAATTAGAATAAGGAAATATGGGTCTTCCATCCACACGTGCGCAAGTCATTCAAGACAATAAAAATAGTTTTTTATAGCAGAACAACATCGATCAAATTGGTTAATAATATAATGCTACATCAATTAAGCTTTAAAATATTTTTCTGCAGCAGTCAATTTTCACCTGGGACACTGATTCTGAAGGTCTCATATCATCATACATTATGTTTGCTCATGTAGTTTATTAACTGTCAACTGTTCTTATTTTAAGGATCTAAAACATGTGAAGCTTAATTATTTTAATCGGATAACATATTTCAACTCCAAATAACACTTAATCAACTTGCAACTTTCAGACTTAGAACCATCAGAGATGAACATAACGGGTTTCATAGTGATTTTCGCGTAGAAATGAATCTGTGGGCTCTCGAGTCTATAGCTGTTATTGCTTTAGGCATTCGATTGAATTGCTTCGATACTAATTTACCTGAAGACGCTCCAGTGCGACGTTTCATAAAACTCGAACATGACTTATTCGACTCATCCAAAAAGTTAGATTTGGAATTAAGTTTATGGAAATATTTTCCAACGCCGGCCTTCAAAAGAGCTATGAAAATATACGAGGAACATGACAAGTAAACGTTATTAACTTATTATAATGTTTTTATAAATCAACCAAAGTCTAACCAAGTCATTGTTTTTAAATAGAAAAAAGTCCTATCAAGGTCCATAACTATGATTTAATTATTTCATCATCATTATCGCCCAAACTCTGTTCACTGCTGGAAATAGTCCTCTTCTAATGGTGATGAGTAGCACTGCTCCGCTCTGCTTAATTTGCTCTATGCATATTAGTAGAGTTTTGTTAAAAAAAGTTGGTAGACAGGAGTTCACACACAACAAAACACAGGATACTTGAGTTCAATTTACCTACAGACAACTATACCACATTGTGTTTCTACATCGACTTAGGTTATGGTGTAATAATAAAAAGAATAACAAACATATTTCAATCGATTTTTATAACAGATTTAGGCCGTAACACTCTTCTATCAAAGGCGCTACGGCACCGCAGTTACGTTATAACACGATGGTGGTCTTCGAACGCATTATGTGAACAAGTTATTTGTCAGTTATCAACTTTGTCATCAAGTTTCGTTGATTATTTATACGATCTTACCCTGAACGTCTTTATTTTATAAAGAAAGCTGACTATAAACTTAAATTTATTTAATTTATACATATTGTAAATAGATTAAAAAATATGTTTGAATAGTTAATAGTAGATCTGCATCAAGATATATTTAATATGATACAACTAATAACAAATACGGAAAATTTTTAGCTTAGCTAGGTCTTTTGTCCAAAAAGGCAAGAAAGAACTTGAAAAAAATCAAGCAAAATTTAACAGTGAGGAAACAGTTTTTGAGAAGTTACTTGAAATTAATGAAGAATTTGCTGTTATAATGGCAATAGACTTGTTTATTGCTGGGTCTGATGCGGTAAGTTTGTGGCATACTCACTATCTATTTATTTATTTCTGTCCTTAAAATTATCTATTTTCTAATTCTTTATACTATACTAACCTATAACTAACAACTATTTTAAATAACATTATTATACCTTCACTTATTTATATAAGTAATTTTATCAATACTTTTCATATTAACATACAATGGCTCTATGGTTGAGAGCCACTGTGTACCGGCATGCGCGGGGGGATTGCGCAAGCGCGCGCGACGCAAGCGCTTCAACGTCCGCGCAGCCGTCAAACTAGTCTTGCTATCACACTGAGACTAGCTCCACGCACAACTCGCTCGCTACTTATAGTTTTCATATTGTTGTTATTTTCGTGTTCTTACTTGTATTGTTGTGCTCTGTACTTTATTTCTACTTGAATTATCTTACTTGTGCTTCATTATTTCTACTAGACTTTGTACTGTGCTTCAATATACGTGCTTTATCTACTTGCTGTCTGGACTTCTTCGTTTCTATCACTTCTCATCTATCACGCTATCCTGCGCTATAGTGTAATGTACTACCACCATACCTATCACACTAAAAGTTAATATAGTATAGTAAACAGTAAATTACCTGTGTCACGTTAATTAATTAACAGAGGCAATACACATTAGAGTTTAATTGTAAACGCAAATCGTCTAGAAAAGCCAAGCTACGTACGTAGGGAACGTACATGGACATATTTAAATAAACTCTCCGTTGAAACGATTACTTCGGCGCCTATGGTCATTTCTGAAAATTTAACAATAAACCAGTTTATTAAATGAAAAAAAATGAAAATGTATTTATTTCGCCACAAATCAACAAAAAAACAGAAATTTAAATGCAGCAATACAAACAACACACAAAAACAAAAGGAAATACAAAACACATAACCATAGCGAAAATGGGACCTTCATCAGCCTAAAGCCACAGAGAAAGCCTGCAGCGCTGATTTTCGTGAAAAATACATATAGCTTAAATAATAAATACAAAATAAATACGAGTGATACTAAAATAAACTATTACATACAATAAATAAATCGACTACCAGATGTATTAGTGATAGATACTATAGTAAACATATATCTACATATACTTAGAAAAAGAGCAAAAGTATAAGTAAAAATAAATGAAATAGACTACGTGTAACTAATACATTATTAAATAAATATCATTTTAATTCTATTTTTGAAAGCCAATTTAGATTTGGATATTCTAAGTGAAAGTGATTAGAAAGTAATTGATTCTTTTTAAGAAGTCTAGAAATAGTCGCACACACACCCATGTAGCATATGTAAATAATCCCTTAAAGTAAAAGATTCTGCCAATACATCACGCACCAAATCCCTTGAAGGTACAATTTATCCCGAACTGTGATACGCCGAAGCGACTCAAAATTTTAAGCCCATGCAACAAAGTTCTTTTTGTTTTTTTCTCATCACCAATGACTTAAAATTACATATAGCCTATTTTTTATAATACGCAGCAATATGTATATAAACTATGTCCGAGACCATGATTATCGGTTTAATAGTTGCGTGATGTGCAAACAGACAAATTTTCTAACAAATATTGATTTGCATTATTCTTTAAATAGTCAATCTCATTATTTTTTTTAATATCTTAAATAGCAGCGTATGTCCCGTATCAATTATATTAACATGTAATACAAATAATTAATTTTAGACTGCTAATGGAATATTGTCGACGCTTTACCATCTCTCAACAAATCCAGCTAAACAAGACAAATTAAGAGAAGAAATTATGTCAAAACAAGAGAAAAGGCCCTATTTGAAGGCATGCATAAAAGAATCTATGAGAATGATTCCTCCTATACCATTGCTCACAAGAGTGACTACTAAAGAATTTAACTTATTAGGATATCATATACCAAAAAATGTAAGTTCAGTAAATGTTTAAGTATTTTTATAAATAATATCAACCCAAAAACCAGACTTCCAATATAGTGTAATTGCGACTTATGGAATTGATCTATTTATTCATCGTCCTTATTATATCAGCCTTAAGATGCCCAGTGACGACCATAGGTTTTCCCTAATATTTTCCGGAGCAACCGATCGGAACCGGCTTATACCTAACGTAGTCCTGGGATCTAGCTTAACCCTTTAACGCCCGCGGGCGTTAAATCACCCCCAACAATTGTACCGTTGCGACCCGCGGGCGTGAATTCACTTTATTAATCAATTAGTCATTTTTATACCATTATGGACTACTTTTGGCAATGATAACTTTACCAAGGTATGCTTTATAGAACCAACTGGCTCTATGGAATTTCACTTCACTCCGCTTAGTAGAAGAAAATTTTTATGACATCTCTTTGGCGCGATCGCGACCGGTGCTGTGTGGTTTTCAAGTGTCAACTATAAGTGGTTACTTTATAGCGCGGACGTCAAAGGGTTAAGTTACTTATCCACCTCATAGTTAGACGTCCCACACAGCACTTGCCCGTACGTAGCTTCAACTCGAGTACTTTTCTGCCCCATCCGCCATCCACTCTACGATCTGTGAGCCCTGCCCACTGCCACTTCTATTGATATTATTATTTATTCTATAGCCTCTTTAAATATAATTCAAAAACTCATAAACAAATATAGCCGGTTGACATTGACACCAGTGTGAATATACCCCGCCAGGGTGGTGGGTGATGACATGTCGCTGCCGGCACTCGCTCGTGCGATGGTCAGTAGCGACAAGGCATGGCAGGCGGCCCTCTCCTTCATGGAGATGATGAAGGCGAAAGAGCCCCTATTTAGCCATCCCCTGCCAAGAAGGCGAGGCCTGTAGAAGGCTAGACGTCGCCGGGTGCCGAGGAAGATCGCTTAGCCTTGCGCTTGGCACTCTGCAGGCGGGAGAAGGAACTCTCCGGGGGTTTTAGTCGGTGGAAGTCCGACACACTGGGGGGCAACCCTAATCGCCCCTGAGGTCTGTTAGGGATTTCCCCGGGTTACCAAAAAAAAAGTATGAATATACCCTAACTCATTAGCTGATATGCTGAATTTAGTCCATTTTTAAACATATGCTTCCTACTAAACTTCATCGATCCCGTCTTTGGTTCTTCTCATTCTCTTATTGCTGGCTGCCTTTCACAAATCATCGCTCCACATTGCTACGATTGCTGACTAGTGGTCTCTATAAAAGAACCCAAATGCTCCAGTTATTATCAGTCTTTTGGCAAATGGAGCTAGCGTACTGCTACTTCGGCCTACTAATCTGAGGATTTATATCAATAATTTTGGATCTCTGTTGGATAACCTCGATTGTATCATTCAGTGTATAAACTATTATTATGTATTCTGTGCTTTAGATATTAGCTTGTCCACATCGATATGAATATAATCCATACTGATTGCAAATTGAAAAATTATCACACTACAGATAAATTGATTGAAGTTGAAAAGAATGATGAATTTCTTGGTAAGATAAACAATAAACGCTAGTAAAAATGTCCAAAATCTATGGAAAGGACATAATGTATCAACGTAATATTCCGAAAGCTCACATCAATTCTATACATTTTACACTAACTATCTACTAACGTTATTGTTCATCGAATTTGCCTGTATGTAAGTTTCCAGACCCTTTTAGTCCTACCGATTTATAGTGGATGTACGCCCTATTTATAAGCTTTAAAAGTAATTACCAATTAATTTATTATGCAATGGCAGAGGTGGAAAATTTAATTGAATCGCATTTACGAACCTGGCTATGTTTACAGACCATACTGAATTTTGCTCATTACAAGATGTCATTGATGGAGGAATATTATCCCAGGGCAAATGAGTTTATTCCAGAGAGATGGTTGATTAGAAATGATGATGCGCTTTACCCCGGAAATACGCATTCTTTTGCCAGCACTCCATTTAGTTATGGGCCTCGCAGCTGTATAGGTAAATAACATTAACCTTATAAACATATGCAGAAATAAGATACACATATTATTACTATTTTGGACATATGGGACGGTATACGATGTGATGATATAGTACCTCTGCCCAAATAGAGTAAAAAAAGCCATGATCCAAGGCCAGATAATTTTTTTTCTCGATGCTTTGTTTTTTAACTAACCACAATGTTTGAACGTAGGTACATCATAGGTAGGTAGGTAGTTCATTCATTTTTACATTATATACTTTTTATATCGTTTACTTTTACCTGCAAATTCGCTTACGTTACCAATAACGTAAACATATGTAGTTTCAGGTTTGATTATTTTATCAAATAGTTTGAGTTGACTTCATTCATTCTTTATAATTGCCTTTTCCTTAAACTGTATACAAACCACTTATCTCGACTGACATCTCAGCGTAGATCCTAAGCTACTCAAGTAAGAAACATGACATTTGGACATTAGATGACGTGATTTATTAATAGCGGATTTTTTATATTTCATCCCTAAGGGAGTAAAATAGAATTCGAGAATTTGTTTGAAATTCTGTCAAGTACTATAAAATCGGTATTTAGATTTCTAATAAAAAAAAAAAATACTTCCGCATTTTTGGAAAATTAATCTCCAAAGGGGTCAGTTATTTGTACACGGCATCGTCATGTCATCAGAGCTAACATTGCATAAAAATGCACCGGACAATCATGTGACAATTTTGTTATTAGCAATTCTAGTCATTTTAAATATTTTACAAGAGGAAACAATGTACTTTGATCATGCGTTAGTTCTTAGTTAATGTACTTTTACAAAAATAGAAGTAATTTTAATTAACTAAATAAGCATGAGTATCTATTTGCATTTAAAATGTTGTTAATAGAAAAAAACTGAGAAGCGAAAAGACATCATACTTACGAATATAATAAAATTATAAAGACAAAAATAATATACGAGTATTGTAATAATAAACATTACAAATGAAAAAACAACACTGGGCGTACTTATTCATTCACTATTTTATTCATATCTTGCTATATTGAGGTATCTCGGTGGTAAAAAAAGTACTTTTCCAATAATTTAGCTGCGACAAAAGAACGTACACAGCTGCGCAGCTTTTACTAATTTTGGCAACTTAAGAAGTACTTTATATAATTTTAAATTGCTGTCGTTATTGAGAGTGGGTGTAATGCTATATAGAGTGTATCATTGTATGGGAAACAAGCTAAACCAAACAAAGCCGAGTGATATCGACGCTTTAGGGAGTTTCTCGTTAAATATAGTGACGTTACATGGAGGTTACACTGTGTATATATATATTAATACTGTGAATGATCCGCCGAAATCTTTTAACACGTAAAACTATAGGGGGATCGCCCTTGACCTCATTCGGCTTACTTTATTGCGCCCTAGGGGTCAGCGGTGTCATAAAACGGTTTTTTAATATATTTATGGAAACCCACAGATGATCCTTATAATAAACATGTTGCACACATATCTTGATAAAATACGACAATTTCGAACAAAAATATAATCTTGATAACACCACAAATCAATTTCAGGCCGTCGCATTGCTGACCTGGGAATGGAAACATTGCTAACGCGAATCATAGAAAATTTTCGTTTAGAGTGGTTTGGGGAACCAGCCAGAATTGGACAAATATTTATTAACTTTGTGGAGAAGCCTCATAATTTCATATTTAAAGATGTATCCAGCAGTTGATTTTCATAATTATTAATAAACATTGTTTCTTGTTAACTTTAATTTCTTTGTACTTGTAACAATTGATAATTTTATAAAATAAAAAGTTATAATCGTTGCTGTAATTATTTTTTACTGTAATGGTACTATGCAAGTGTAAGGTTCAAATTGGACTGTTACACTGTCTGTATTAAACTATCTTTTGACTGATTTTTATATATTGTATTTATTAAAAGATACAACTACAAAACATAATTCAAAAATGTATAAATTACATTTGGATATTGGGCGACGGACAAGAAATCAAAAATTTAGGCGAGGCCTGAAGAAAGCAGAACGTCACCGGGAGCTGAGGAAGTTGGCAAGACCACACCCTTGGCCCCGGTAGACAGGAAAAGAAACGCCCCAGTGGCTTTAGTCGATAAGAGTCCTGGGCCATCCCCGCTGCCCTGACGGTTCACGAGAATTTACAACGGGTTACCAAAAAAAAAAAGCTGTGTGTATTATGTAGTGAAGCGTGTATTTATCTATACTTTAAATTTACCTTTACCTTAATTACATAAATACAAAGCAAAGGACATAAATTTAAATTATGTATGTACATAAAAAATGGTGCTTTATATACAGTCCAAGTGACTTGAAATTTACTTATGATAATTGTCGTTTTAAGTGTTTTAAATTATTAAAATGTGTTTCTAGAATTGAAAACCGGCAAGAGAGAGCTAGATTCACGTACCGAGAGTTCCGTAAATAAACTATAAAAGCACCAAGCATAGTTCTAATGAAATGATAAACCATATTTAGGGAAACGTCTTTTTTGGTCTCATTTAAAATATCGATATCTCGGCCATCTTTAAAATAGCACAAATAATTTGTACATACAAATGAGCCGTAATATATGTTCAAAATGATGGTGGAAACCGTATTAAAATCAGACATATAATTTAAAAGATATGAGAGCGAATACAAACTCTATAAAATAGCGATAAAATATTGTATTTAGTAATGTATTTAGTTCCATTTTGTTTTTTATTTTTTATTTTGACAACAGGGTTTAATTGTCTAACGCTCTAAATTTAAATTTTCTAAGCTACTTCATTGAATTAAAAGTTGAGTTAATACGCATGTGTAGTTGTTTTTTCAACTATCAACTCTTCTTAGAAAGTTTTCATCTAAGGCTGAGATTTATAGACTTAACTTTAAGTTTGCTTAGACTTTACTAAAACATTACAATTTATATTATTCAATGAATGTCAAAGAATTTATTAGGTTACCGATTTTGTCAACATGGCATTGGCATGGCATTGGCTCTACGAATACTATGGCTGTACTCAAGTTCTTATTGTATATTCATTTTTTTTGTCAAAAATAATTTATATTTTGAGAACTTTGCTAAGCAAAACCGAAATAGCGTTTATAAATCCCAGCCATAGACTTTGCATTTGTCCGAATTTTTTTTTAATTATTATTTGTAGACGAACGCTTGATCACACCTGGTGGAAGATGAAGATGAGTTCGTTGATGAAACGCGTTCGCCCAGCAAATGCCTATTCACACTTCTCTTAAAGACTCCCAGGTCATAAGCCGCTGGAAGCATATTCCACTCCTTAGCCGTTCGCATGATGAATGTAGAAGCGAATCTTTTCGTGCAGATAAAATGTTTTTTGACGCTATTGAAAAGTTTTACAATTACAGTAGTACCACTCCATACCACTTCCCCACCCTAGTCCACTTCTGTCGGAAAAACCAGTGCAGCCTCAACTGGCGTGCACACAGGATGTGTATATTTTTTTAGTATAAAATAAATATAAAACAAAATTCGTTTACCTCCATGTGTACCTAATAAGGTCGAATATTGATAAATACTACACGAGCTAGCAGATATAAGGAGTGATATAAAATAGCAGTGTTCGTAATTTTTCTAGTATATTTAAAGTGTTACTCTTAAAGGAATAATATTATTTGGTACAGTGGTCTCAAAATATTTACCTAATTAACTGTATACCACATTTGTCGCGAGGTACGCCTAAATTTTTTTTTTATTTTTCTATAAAAATAAATTAACATTAAATATATCAAAATATTATATTCAATCTATATCTTACGTAGAAATAAATTTATGTATATTTTAGTGCTTGCGTAAACACCAGCCTGGGCTTCGCAGCGGGCCGAGCTGGAGAGAGTGGTGGGTGGAGACCTCTCGCTGCCGACATTGGTTTCACTAATGGCCGGCAGCGAAGGTGCATGGAGGGCGGTTCTTCGGTTCGCCGAGGACGTGCTAGCTAGGAAGGAGGCGGCGGAGCGGCACCGGGAGGCGCTGGCTACAACATCTTTGGCAGCGTCGGCCCCGCCTGCCCACCGGCCTAAAAGAACAGGGCGCCGCAGAGCGGCGTTCCTTAGGAACGTCCGACTCTAGCGGCGACACCGGGCGGCACGCTTGAGGGAGTGTGTCGTCCAACAAGGGTGCAAGCGGCGCGCGATGTGTTCCCGCGTGCCGCTCTACAACACAGAGGCACGAGAGGGGTGGCTCTATACACCACCCCTCCCTAAACGAGAAGAGGCCTACTCATGGCCGCACGCCCAGCCAGTCATTGAGGATGAGACCCCAGTCGTGCCCTCGATGCCGGTAGGCGGAAGGTGGAACACCCCGGGGGTTTTAGTCGGTGCAAGCCCCACACACCGGGGGGTGGCCCTCACCTCTCCCCGAGGTCCGTTAGGGATTTCCCCCGGGTTACAAAAAAAAAGGACACACGTTTAATAATATACTCCTCGCATTTCCTAGGATGTCGTATTTCATAACATACTAGCTTTTTTTTTGTTAACCCGGTGGAAATCCCTTCGGACCGCCAGGGGAGTGGTGAGGGCCACTCCCCAGGTGTGTCGGGCTCGCACCGACCAAAACCACCGGGGTGCCAACTATGTCCTCTCTTCGCCTTCCCCGGGCCTGGGTATCCGTATACTTCCTACGGACCCGGCGAGCGACTGGCCTTGACAGGCCTCCTCTCTGGGAGGGGGTCAATTGTTACCCCCTCACTACCACTCAATGAGGCGTCAAGTAGGCACCCACAAGACGCCTTGTCCTCTCTGCCGGACGGTGGACGCTCTCAACGTCCACTGCCCGGCTTGTATAACATACTAGCTGTGGTGAGCTGATGTTGCACAGGTTGAAATAATTTATCCATTGGGGGTTGATACTTCAAAAATGACGAAATTGATTTTTTTTATTTTAATCACAAGACTAAATGCCAGTTTTTATAGTGTTTCCTTCAAAATTGATGAATTACAAAACAATGTTCAACCCTAATTTTACCTCCTCGTGGGGTTGATTGGCCAAGACCGTCAAAGTGCGTAATTTTTTTATTTGCAATCAACAATTTTAATATAAGCTTTCATAGTGCTTACTTTAAAATGTACGGATTTTCAAATAATTCCGGCCTTAGTGAATGCTTAGATCATACAAAAAACCCAATGTCTAAATTCCATGTTTTTAGAATGATATAATAATGATAATGATAATCTCTACGATAATACGTCAGTCAAGACCCACAGGAGGTATACAAGCTTGTCCCGAAGCGCGATTAACCGAAGGGAGTCACTATGACTATTTTTACTATTGGGTATTGTGGTCACCACCCAGCTCGAAATTTAATTGTCCATAGTTAATCCGTGTATAAATAATATTTAATGCGTCATATAGCTCAAGTTACCTATAGCCCGTTATAAATTAATCATACAGTATGCATATACGAGTATGTATATTTCACTTTACATCAGTGGTAAATATGTCTGCCTTTTTTACACGAATTAATTAAAACAAATAACATTAATACAATGCACTTAACTTCTGACCTTTGTACCGAATTGCTTAAAAATTTTGGTTTATATGCATAAGCGATGTAAAACAATTCATTTTATAAGAACTGATCTGAAGAGTATACAACTTAATATATATCATTTGAGAACAACAATTTATTATATGTATGTGTATAAATAATTTCGTACTATTATCATCATTAAAACTTGTTAGGTTTAATAATTTCATAGCATTATATAGACAAATAAATTACGCATTCAATAATAAAATAGAACCAAAAAATATATTCTTTAAATAATTCTATTATAAATTTTAAAATATATTTCCTTATTATTTTTATAACCTCAAATTCATCTGTAATTACAGTCAGTCACAATTAATTATTATTTTTATAATCTATTTGTATCCATAAATCTTAAATAAAGAATTAAAGTACATATTGAAATTCTTTAACAGCAAGAAAAAAAGACATTCGCACTAACATTTAAAAAGTCATGATACAGTCATCGAAGATACGATATGTGTGCAATTTAGTTATAATACAAAAGGAATTTATAAGGTAAGCCATTAAAATATTTATTACTGTATTTTATTATGACCGTCATTTAATTTTTTTATTATTAAACTTTAATATAATGTATTCATTTATATGATTTTTGTTACTGAGTAATAAGCATATTATAAAAAAACACTACTAATACTGTTTTGGTATTTAATGATTTTGTTGCTATAGTATTCTAGAGCATAAGAAGCCAGTACCCAGGAATGCTTGTGGGCGTAGACTAGAACTCCCAGCACGTTTTCTGGAATTTTTCAGATGAACAACAGACTTAAGTACCACATATTCAGCAGCGAAGGAAAACAGCGAAGGAAACCCGCATGGCATTTGATACAAATGTCATGTGTAAGTGCCCTTTTTTTGTAACCCGGGGAAAACCCGTTATGGGCCGTCAGGGGGCTATGAGATCCGCCCCCGGTGTGTCGGTCCCCCTTCGACTAAAACCCCGAGGTGTTCGTTCTCCCGTCTGCCGGTGCGAAAGGGCAAGGCTGTGCCAGCTTCCTCAGCACACGGCGTGTGTCAGTGCCCAGAGAACGGCGATAGGCTATTGGTTACGCTGTGTACGACATATAAGCGTAAAGTAGATATAGTCGCTAATGTACCTCTACTCACTCCGAAAGTGATATAGCGTGACAATATTTTATTATTAATAAAAATATCTATACTCCGTAAAAAACAATGGACAGGTGATTTTTTTGAGATTCACGTGTAAATATTCTTATAAATTACAGGAATTACCATAACAATAGTGACCAACCAACAACATATAATCAACCAACGATACCAAAGATTACCAACAACAGTGGCTTCATTCAAATTAGCGACACAACTGCTCAATTGAAGTCATGGAAAGAAATTCCTGGTCCTTCTTCGCTGCCTATTATCGGAGCACTTCAACATTTCTTACCTGGAGGTCAAATTATACATTCATTTTTTTACATTGGCTCGACATACTGACTACAGTGCACTTGATGGTAATTATAGTGTAGTCCACAAACGAAAGCGACCATCAAAGGATGAAAATCCGTTGACAGTCTCCGTCGTCATGTCGGCCCACATATACCACGACTGAAGGTCTCTAGGTATATGAGTAATTGAATATACACAAGCTGATCCCGAAACGCGACAGGCCAAAGCGAGTTACTGTAACGGATATGACTACATTTACATCGGAATGCAAAATGTTGTGTTTATTTTAGTCGTAATAATAATCGAGTTCCTTTTAAAATTAATGATTTTCAACGAAATTTTAACATTCAAAGGCATTTATTTGAAAATTATTTAAAAGAAATATAACAAAAAAATCGACTTTTTTTTATTTTAAAACAACATTTACCTTACAGGTTCTCTAGTAGGTCTAGATGAATTCGATTTGTTTAATCAATTGTACCATACGTATGGGCCTATCGTAAGGATGGATAGTACTTTAAATAGACCGGCACATATTATTGTGTATGATCCAGAGAGTGTCTCTCAAGTAAGTATAAAATAAATGTCTATGTATGTCTGACTACGCCATGCATAACATCTATACAACAACAATCGTAGAACAATTTGTGTGGTAGCTTACGCAATTCATCCGTCATCCGATTTATATCCGTAATCAATTATTCTCCGATTCGGATCGGAATATTGACGGATTAAAGTAGCGCTGCATTCCGATTTGTATCCAAAAAATGAGGCGGACGGCGTCCTTATTCTTTTTTTTTTCTTTTTTTTAAAGGGACTTTTGTTCTTTTGAACATGCCAGCCCCATCATACCTTAGACTAAATATACAAAAAAAAACAAACAAAAAAGAGAATTAGAAACTATTTGTACATGTCCCACAACATTCCAGCAGCACCAGGGTTTGGTTCCGCTAGAGTACTGTGAAATACTGCGTCCCTATTGGATTTAATAAAATCTTTTAGGTACTTTTGTAAAATATTACACTAATTGATATATTTAATTAATCATTCTTTATTTATGTTCCCGAATGTCGTAGTTTCGTAGATCTGTATTTCGATGCATTTAAATCGTGCAATGTGCATGTAAATGCAATGCGTAAAGCAATATCCGAATTCGGTCCGACTTTTCTAGTTCCTTATTTTTATGTATTTGGTTCGGATGCAGCACCTAACCGGTTTAATCTTGAGCGCAAAAGTCTATATATATTTTTTTAAATAAAAGTTAAAATTAAAGTTAAAATTAAACATACTTATAAAAGCAACAGCTATTTTTTAAATAAATTAACAAGTCATCAAATATGTAATTATATTGCATTGAGACAGCGTCTAGAATTAACAAGTTATTGAGGTTTTTATTAATGATCCAACTTTTCGTTTCAATATACCGTAACTGTCATACTATACGGTACTTTTTATTTGTTAACCCGATGGAAATCCCTTCGGACCATCAGGCAAGTGGTGACTTGCACCGACTAAAATCACCTTTAATGTATCAATTGAATTAACACTAATTTCATGGTTTTTCCCACTTCTAGTCGACTACCCTATTTATAACCATTTTTACATATCAGGTACTCCGAGGAGAGGTGTTGCCTATTCGACCAGGTTTTGGATCACTTTCCTATTATAGAAAGCGGTACAAGCAAAGAACCGAGAAGATCATGATGACTGGCTTAATAACCGAGTAAGATGAGTGTCTGAATACATTATTTGCTTATTAACTTCCGACGTCAAAAAGAGCGCTATTCGTTTAACGGTTATATCTTTGTACTTGTGAACTACAAGTATCTGTGTACTTATGTCTGTATATAGTATCGTAGCTTATAAACAAAGATACTAGGGATCATTTAGGATCTGTCATCTCTACAACATCACGTAGGCTTGGTGTCCTGAATAAGGTGCGACGGTTTTTCACGCCAAATCAACTGTTCCTTTTATATAAGGCTCAGGTCAGGCCTTGCATGGAATATTGTTCGCATCTTTGGGACGGTTCTGCCCAGTACTTACTTGATGCCCTGGACAGGTTGCAGCGGAGGGCTGTTCGCGTTGTGAATGATCCTGAAGTGACTAAACATCTTGAACCGCTTCAGTTGCGCAGAGATGTGGCCTCACTGAGCGTTTTCTACCGTCTGTATCACGGCGAGTGTTCTGAGGAGTTGTTTAACCTTGTTCCACCCTCTCCCTTCCTGAATAGATCCACGCGTGCGGGTTTGCGGTGTCACAGCTATACGGTATCTCACATCCCGGCTAGGACAAAGAAGTTCTCTAACTCCTTCTTTTGCCGTGTCGTTGGGCTGTGGAATGGTCTTCCGGCGAGCGTGTTCCCTCCATCCTATGATATGGGATCTTTTAAACGTAGCGTGAAGAGATATTTGTGCAGGCTGGCATGATCGCTGCGACTACCGATGGGTTCTTTCTTACCTTTCGATAGTCGTTGGCGTTTTTTGGACTGCACCATGCTTACCATCAGGTATGGTGCAGTCACTGTGTCGAGTCGGTATAAAAAAAAAAAAAAATACCAATTTCGATTTAGATTATTTTTATATATTCGTTTGATCAAAATTCTCTTCGAATATTTGATCGAATTGTCATCTTAGTTATGATTGAAGAATATTAACTATTGGAAGATCATCAGCTCCTTTCTAGTTGCTTAAGGGATGTAAACCACTTATATTTTTGTGAACGATTCAAAATGTGTTAGGTGTCTTGTGACCTCAATAGTATTACAATAACATGATAAATAGATATACTAATACACACAGCCACGGAGACACATATGCAATCGTTAAATTGTAAGACCCCTCTTTTTACGTGGTAGATTAGAAAAAAATATAATTGGATGAATGAAAAAAGATTACGATTACATTTTGTCCATCTATATATTAAACATTAAAGAATCTTCAATTAAATACAAATTTGCGACTTATGATATTTAGAAGGGCTTAATCATGATTACGGAGTAATTAAATTAAAATAACGTCTTCACTTTGCAATCGTTAATCATTAATCTGATTACATTTTGCCCATCTCTAATTAGAAAAAATGCATCGAATTTGATCATTTAATTCAGCCACACACACTCCAGAGTATAATAAATCCTATTTAAAATAATAATCTTCAGTCATGGTGAAGTATGGAAAGAATTGCGCTCCGCTGTAAATCCTATATTTATGCAACCGAAAACTATACGTTTATACACAACCGCGATCGATGAGGTGGCAAAGGATATGATCAAAAGGTCAGTAATTGTTAACAAAATTGATTATTATATATTTATCTTTTTACTATGTGCATATAAACGTATAACTATACAGTCTGATTTTATAGACGAGGGAGATATTCAAGGAGGATATTCAGTATTCGATTCTAATTCCAAATATTAGGTCCTTACATATGAAATTGGCGTTTTTCGTACTGGCCACTTTAATCACAAATTTCTCCTCTTTGGTAAGGAATTCCAAATTCAAATTTGTACAGCTATAGACTCATGTATTTGTGCTTCGATGATCGTCATTCATTTGTTTTTTTCTTCTGTTTTTTTCTGTTTGCATCACTCATTTTACAAAATGGAAAACTTAAAATATCGCATTATTTACGAGTACGAGTTCCGCCGTGGCACTAGTGCTGCGGAAACAACTCGAAGGGTGAATGATATGTATGGCGGTCGTGTTGCAAAAGAAAACACAGTTCGTTTTTGGTTCCAACGTTTTCGTTCTGGAAATTTCGACCTGCAGAACAAGCCCCGTGGACGGCCTGAGACTCAAGTTGATAATGAAGAGTTGAAGGCTATTGTGGAAGCGGATCCATCGCAAACCACGTCCGAGTTAGCTGCAGGCTGCTATGTTAGTGATAAAACTGTTTTAATTCACTTGAAGCAAATTGGGAAGATTAAAAAGCTTGAAAGGTGGGTACCTCACGAATTGACTGAAGCAAACCGGCAAACGCCCGTCGACTGCTGCGTTACATTACTAAACCGGCACAATAATGAAGGTATTTTAAACCGAATCATTACCTGTGATGAAAAATGGGTTCTTTACGATAATCGGAAGCGCTCAGCGCAATGATTGGATCCTGGCCAGTCAGCCAAATCCTGCCCCAAGCGAAAATTAACCCCAAAAAAGTTACTTGTAAGCGTTTGGTGGACTAGTGCCGGTATTGTTCATTACAGTTTTCTCAAATCTGGCCAGACTATTACGGCTGATGTCTATTGTCAGCAATTGCAAACCATGATGGAAAAGCTAGCGGCTAAACAACCTAGGCTGGTCAATCGCTCCACGCCACTGCTGCTTCACGACAACGCTAGACCACACACTGCGCAACAGACGGCTACTAAATTAGAAGAGCTTCAATTGGAAAGTCTAAGACATCCTCCGTACTCCCCGGACCTTGCTCCAACAGATTACCATTTTTTTCGAAATTTGGATAACTTCTTGCAAGGGAAAAAATTCAACTCCGATGAGGCAGTCCAAATCGCCTTCAAAGATTTTATTGATTCCCGTCCGACTGGTTTTTTTAGTAAAGGGATCAATGAACTACCTATGAGATGGCAAAAGTGCATACAAAATAATGGTTCATACTTTGATTAATTAAATATATTATATTAAAAAATATTCTACTTTTTGTTCCTCCCATACAAAACGCCAATTTTATATGTAAGGACCTTATATATAGAAATAGTGATATCTTAATATTCCATTAAAACAAAGTAATTTATAGTCATCATATTAAGGGGCAATTACACACATGATAGAATAAATAACAATTAATTATTAAGTAGGTATTTTATCTCTCCTAAGCCAGGATAAAGTACGAAAGGGTAACGAGTCAATTACCTGTTTACCTAAAATTACGTAAAAGGAATTATATCTACATGCCATTCAATCTTGCACCACAAGCGCTGTGGTGTTCTAACTTTTTACGGATCAATTCTCATTTGTTCATCAATGTTTCTTTATGATTTGTTAGAAAATATTGTTATTTACATTTTTGTTAGTTATAAGAAGGTACAATTATTATATTCTGAAATATCTCCCTCGTCTATAAAATCAACCTGTATACAGGTCTAACCTATTACGTAATAAATAAATCTGGTACCTAGGCTATGCACTTATACGAGTATATAATTTAGCAGTTAATCATTGATACTATTAACAAAAGTTGTAGAGCAGAAAATTATCTCTATAAAATGCGCTAAAAATACTATTTACGGGATTAACCCCTTTCGAGATAGAGAGCGAGCAATGCGTATTACCATAAAAATTTAAGCTCCCTATTTCACCGTTATATAGTTCTGTATTCTAAGCCTTCATCCACTACTTGCCACTTAAATTTCAAAAGGTACCTTCATGCCTTATTTAAAGATATTTTAGACTTTATAAAAGTTTTTGAGATTTTGTGACAAATAAGTCTGTAGAATTCCATTTGATTGTATAGAAGGTATCTTGTAAGTTGTTGTCTCAAAATAATGGTGTGGTAGTCAGAGCATAGCTTCATAAATTACTGCAAATACTGTTCTCCAATTCTAGTTTGTTTAAGAGATATTCACAAAATCACTTGTTTTCGAAAACTTTGGATATCCTTATTTTAAAGACTTTTATAAGAAAATACAGTATTTTAAGGTGTTAGTTGTTTTTAAATAAATTCAAAGATAAATAATAATAATATATCGTCACGCTATATGCCTTTTGGGGTGAGTAGAGAAACATTAATGGCTATATCCACTTTGCGCTTATATATCGCGCTCTAAGTGACCAGTAGCACAGCTAATGAACTATTAAATGTACACTAATATAATAGTATATTATATTTGTTTAAAAAATAAATTACTTATTTTGAAAAACTATTGTTATCACTAATATCTTCGGAATAATAAAGTTTAATTAATTGAGTTATCATTTACACTTAAATTTCTTCTGATTCCCTCATTGTGGTAAACAATGTGTTAATGCTAGCATTTTAAAAACCCGAATTAAACAATTGTATCTGAATTTAATTCAACTGGGACAATATAAATCGTTTAATTCTTTATTTCAAAACAAGAAAATAACATCTATCCAATTCTTCTAGGCTAAAGATGATCAGAGATAATAAAAATATGCTTCAAGGGAATATTCAAAGAGAAATGAATACATGGGCATTTGAATCTATAGGTGTCGTGGGGCTAGGGACGAGACTGAATTGTTTCAATGATAATTTACCTAAAGACTCGCCAGAGCGTCGGTTTGTAGAATATGTACATAAGTTTTTCGAAGTAACTGCAAAATTGGATTTGAAGCCCAATATGTGGAAATATTTTTCAACACCAACCTTCCAACAAAGTATGAAGGTTTATGAAGAAGTAGAAAAGTAAGTACTCACATACACTACTGGCACAAAACAGCCACAATTATTAGATCATGTATTAATTAGCTAAGCTGTTTACAATGATAACTAAGGCTGAGATTTATAGATACTATTTCAACCTTGTTTAGCAAAGTTCTCAAAAATTAAATTCAATTTGACAAAAAACTGAATATATAATAGGAACTTGAGTAAAGCCATATCATTCGCAAAGCCACTTGTCCATGTTGACATAATTGGTGACTTACCAAATCCTTTGAAAACCAAATCCTTTTTATTGAAAATTATAAATTGTAATGTTTTAGTAAATTCTAAGCAAACCTAATGTTTCAACTATAAAACTCTGATAAGTCTCAACTCTGTCGTGTTAAAATACTTTAACTAACCAAGGAAGAAGTTTTAAATTTTGGCTTAATGTTCTAATCTGGTCATAAGCAGAATGGAGGATCACAGTTTCTTCGTTGGTGGTAGAAAGTTACTTCCTCTGTCCGTTTTTTGTTCTTGATAATTTCAATAGTCACGACACGATACTCAGACTATCAGCATTATTACAATATGGCATAAAACGAGGTCCAAGTTTTCCAATAACTGTTTTCCACACCAATAATACCTTAAATCCATCAATCCAATAAAATGATTTGTGCTTCTTCATCTCGATCGCTTGTCTAACCAATCATTGATAGAAGGGGTCTCTGGTGAGGTCTTTTGTCTGATGTAATTCTATTCCGTGATTAAGTCACCTATTAAGTTAATCTTCACGCACAACAACCGTTGTATCAGCTAGTTTTTAACTGCAACATACTGAATTTATTATTTGATTCGCTACAAAATAAATCCAACATCGACGTAGTTAAATGTGGAGTTTTAATAAGAACTAAGTTCATCCCGTGTAAGAGCCGTTAAAGTATTTGTTATGACTTATGACTACAAAATGTGAAAGTTTCTAATGTGTCTCCAATTCTTAATAGACAGTATTGAGTAATTAACTAACAGCATGAGTACGAATGAATAAATTTTAGTCTAATTTAGTATGGGCTAAAATAATGACGACAAAAGCACACAACAGGCAGGTTTAATTTGATTTCGTCTTCTATCATTAATAACAATAATCTACATATTTTTCCTTAAAAATGATTTTATTATACCAGGTTTATGTGATACTAGCTGATCCGGCAAACGTTGTTCTGCCATATAAATCATTAATACATATATTTTTGGTATCTTGAACCGTTTTCGCAGCGCACGCAATGGAAGCTCCTAAGGATGAATAATTTTCCCCGTTTTTTTCACATTTTCCATTATTTTTTCGCTCTTAATAGTTGCATCGTGATGTTATATAGCCTAAAGCCTTCCTCAATAATAGGTCTATTTAACACAAAAGGATTTTTCAATTCGAACCAGTAGTTCCTGAGATTAGCGCGTTCAAACAAACAAACAAACTCTTCAGCTTTATAATATTAGTATAGATTACAATAATACCATGATTATATTTACAAATTGTAACAACGTCTACTTAGAAATAATAATTGATAATGTAGCAAATAAATAAATTAACTTATTTTAGCTTAGCTAAATATTTTATTACAAAAAGTAAGAGAGAGCTGGAGGAAAATAAAGGGAAATGCGATGAGGAAAAAGGAATTCTAGAGAAATTACTTGAGATCAATGAAGAATATGCTTATATAATGGCTATTGATTTGGTGATTGCAGGAGTTGACACTGTGAGTAATATTGTTGAAAATAAAAACTATAATTATTTAAAGCATGAAAGTCTAATAACAAATAATTATTTTAGACAGCTAATACAATAATGACAACGCTTTACCTTCTCGCAACAAACCCACATAAACAAGAAAGATTAAGAGAAGAAATTGCTAAAAAGCATGAGAAAATGCCATACTTGTCGGCCTGTATAAAAGAATCTTTAAGACTAATACCCACTGTGCCAAACAACGTAAGGTTAACTACAAAGAACTATAACATACTGGGATATAATATACCAAAGCATGTAAGTTGATTATTTAATTACATTTTTAGCATTTATTTTTAACACAAATTATTACATAATAAAGAAACCATTGGAAATAATTATCACAGTTTTAAATTCATTATATAGTAATGATTTCCATATAATTTTTGGGAGTCGAAGCTGCTCGCGTCCGTAGGCTTTACCCTAGTTTCCCTACACGTGACTCCTGGGTGGTGCTAAACGAGCAGCAGCGAGGTGGTAGGGCGTCGGTGCCCGTCTGGATCGCGACCACAGTACATGGGTGTAAAGCCCGTCATAGTGACCAGTTTCGGCTTGTCGCGTTTCGGGATCAGCTTGTGTATATCCAGTAGCTCATATACCTAGAGACCTTCAGTCGCGGTATATGTGGGCCGACATGACGATGTGGACTATCAATGGATTTTCATCCTTTGATAGTCGCTTTCGTTTTTGGACTACACTGTACTTACCATCAGGTACTCTGTAGTCACTATGTCGAGCCAGTGTAAAAAAAAAACAAAAATAGTAAATTATTACATTTAAAAAATACAAAATATTAGATTTTTGTGCTTCACGGAGTGATATCATAGTATTAATATAGTAAACAGTACGGAAATTGGCTTAGTTGATGAAATAAATACCTACGCTCTATTGAAGCAATAGGGTTGTAACTTTGAAGGTTTTGTCTTCATTCTGTCAATCATTCTTACCTTTCAAAATCAACAGGAAGTTTAAAATACGATAGCTTCGGTTTTGAAGAAGCCAAGTTCAAACAGCTGTATACGCTTGTGGCATTTTTAAAAAGATCGCGGAGATAAATTAATTATTATTATTCTTTTCCTGTGGCTTTTCTATTGGTGTATGACCAATGTGATTTTGCCAAAGTCAGCGTTTTGATTTTGACTTTAATGTTCGAGGAAGGTTGATCGGTGTTAGCTAATTTTAATTATATTTAATTAGATTGTCCGGTAGAGGAACCTAAAAAAAAAACCTACTAACTACAACAAAATACACATCACAAACATAAAAAAGTTATTAATAAGACAGGAACAAGAACAAGGACATAACACAAATCGACGTAAATAATATACACAAACAACCAACACCATTATAGTTATAATCTTATTTTATATTGACTTATATATTTTAATAATATATGTATAAAGGGAGTATCTATAGGAGATAACTTTACACGTGGCCAATCGTCTTGACGCAGCACTAGCTTCTGACAGCACCGCGACAACCGCTTAGGAATCTCGTCGATGCGCATCTTTGTGTGAGTTTGCCGTTTCGTGCGTTTGTTGGTAGTTTTCGTACTGTCTATAATATTTACTATATGATATATTGACAAACCAATGCCGTTACTCTTAATATAGGTATAGGCACAGATATGCGAAATGTAATCTAATTAATAATTAACGATTACAAAATGTAGTCGTAATATTAATTTTCTTGCTCTAGTATCATGAATAAATCCATTTAAAACATTAAGATATCATAAATAAGTATGCAATCTGGGATTCTGTAGTATTTAAAACATAGACGCCTCCACGCCCCTAAACTCTTCACTAAAATAAAACAATATTATTGAAAACGAGGTCGTCATGATTATATATTATAACAATGCTATACGATTGACAACCTTATTAATTAAGTAATCTTTTATTGTAAAATAGTTTGCTCGAACTCACAGGCTGCTCATAAGCTTGATATATGGCTTCGCAGTCTTTATATTGTAAACTGTGGTTTTTGTAATTTAGAAATAATAAATAAATAAAAAAGGAAAATACAATCATATTAATGGTAAAAAACGTAAAATGTAATCGTAATCATTTTTATTAATATGATTACATTTTGCCCATCTATGGGTATAGGCGCTATTCTTATTCTAGCAGGGCTGCCACCATTCGCAGTGTGCCTTTATCGCACCTTAACAGAGAGAGTTTAATTTTCGGAAATTACTAATTAAATAGTGTATGGTAAAAGTCCGTATTATGAGACACATTTTCAGGTTGGTCGTACATTACCGCTATTATATAATCTGTTTAAGTCAAAAATACTATTTAAATCGTATCATACAATTGTCTTATGATTATTTAATTAATATAGCTAGTTTTTATTGAATGTTAATTTGTAAAAATAATATTAATAGCCTTTTATGAGAGGAACCTCTATGTCCCTATTTATGAGACACTTAAAAAGTAGATGGCCCCAATGTCTCATGATGTATGTCCCTATTTTTGAGACAGTTTAGAAATCAATAAGACTGATTTTAAAATAACTATTTATTAATTTTAAATCACAATACTTATAAAATAGATAATAAACTTGAATCTGAAATAACAAATAATTAGTCTTTACTAAATTAAATGAGAAATAAATGAAAATTATAAAAATATTTAATTCACTTTTATTCTTTAATTTTCTTCTGCAGTTCTTTTACTTTGTCCATCAGTTTTTTCTTTTCTTCTTGTAACTTTTTTTTTATTACTTATAGGCGAACGCTTGACCTCAATCACACCTGGTGGAAGGTGAAGATGAGTCCGACGATGAAACGTGTTCGCCCAGCAATTGCCTATTCACTCTTCTCTTAAAGACTCCCAGGTCATAACATCGCGGAAATACTGCCTCTGGAAGCGTATTCCATTCTTTAGCCGTTCGCATGATGAATGTGGAAGCGAATCTTTTCGTGCTGATATAAGGAACATCCACCACATACGGATGTTATCCCACACGATGTCTAGTGGTTTCGCGGTGGAATGGTGATCCTTTTTATGCCAACACGCTCTCTGCTTCAGGACAGAGGAGTAAACATCTTTCATCACAGTTAAAAAAAATTGTAGGAGAAATATTACATACATTTTTACTTTCAAAATATGCTCCAGACTTTTTAAACCACTCTTGCAATTCTACACAAGTGACAGCTGCTCTTATAACACTCAAATGTTGGGGTTTCCTTATAGCTAATTCTGAATGACGTTTTCTAAACCCTTCATACCAGTGGCGACTAGGACGACTCTGTAAACGGAGTTTTTACAGCTAATTTTTGGACATATTTTTGAACACAATCCAATAACTCAGTTTTTGTTACAGTTGCTCCTATTGCAGCCCTGTCTAGCACCCATTTGACAATATCATCTTCTTCCTGAGACGATAAGACTGTTTCTGGTTTAGATTTTTTTTATCTCATCTAGCCCAATACTTTTTTTCTGCCTAGAGTAGCCACAGATACTTCGAAGGCAACAGCTACTCTCCGTAATGATGACCCGGTATCTTTTATTGCTTTTAAAGCATTTTCTACATCTATCGGGTCATATTTAAGTCTTTTATCAAGCACTTTTGAACACAACACTTTCTTTTTTGCTGATTGAGACGACTGTTGTCCCCATTACTCCGATTTTCAATAATTTGTTTTTTGTTGTTCACTGTTGACACGTAACCTAAAATATCGAGAGATATGTCGATGGGGGGAGTCGAAGCTGCTCGCGTCCGTAGGCTTTACCCTAGTTTCCCTACACGTGACTCCTGGGTGGTGCTAAACGAGCAGCAGCGAGGTGGTAGGGCGTCGGTGCCCGCCTGGATCGCGACCACATTACATGGGTGTAAAGCCCGTCATAGTGACCAGTTTCGGCTTGTCGCGTTTCGGGATCAGCTTGTGTATATCCAGTAGCTCATATACCTAGAGACCTTCAGTCGTGGTATATATGGGCCGACATGACGTTGGAGACTATCAATGGATTTTCATCCTTTGATAGTCGCTTTCGTTTTTGGATTACACTGTACTTACCATAAGGTACTCTGTAGTCACTATGTCGAGCCAAAGTAAAAAAAAAAATTCACTAATTAATAAAAGTATAAAAAACATATTTTAAATATTTCAATAATATCAAATAAAAAATTAAGAAAAAAAATAAACTTGCAAAATTAATGTTTTGATTTTAGGTTAAGTTTTGAAATTAACGTAATTAAATTGAAAATACTTACTCAGAAATAACTATTTGAAGTTATGCTGATAAATAATTTGTTATATTTAATCATTTTACTTTTTTAATACTAAAAATTATTGATATTTTAATTAAAAACGCATAACAGTACACTGTCTCATTAATGGGGACAATCATAAGACTTGATGTCCGTATTGAGTGATACGCGGTGTAAAGTGTTCCATATACCGGTACGTCTACGTTAACAAGTGTCGGTATTGTGAGACACTCAAAAATAAAATAATATTGCTATAAATTAACATAAATGCAAATAACATACAATATCTATAATTTATAAGCTTTTAAATTACACTTACATTATGTATATAAATATAATAAAATATATAATTTCATCCAAGTAAAAAACTGTACAGTAGTTATCGTTCAACTCTTTTAAGCCACGGTTTTGAATACCAACAACAAACCTCATGCTTTTATAATTTTTTTTCAAAACATACAAGTAATAATTAACAATTAGACTTGTTAATTTCATTCAAAAATGATAAAATTATGTGTTTATTATATTTTTTAAAAGTATAATTTGGTATTCTTTTTATAAATGATTATATTCACATTGTGTATCATAAATAGGGACAGTGTCCCATAATATGGACTTCTACCATACTTGAAATATCGTTACCAATACGTTTCAGTTAATGTTAAGTATTATTTAGAATGAGGTTGTAAGGTTTGATTATTTGGAATGGATAAAATGGTTATCTCGTTTTCCAATCATATTATTATTTGTTACAGATGATTCTAAAATTTCCACACCACAACATGTCGTTGATGGAGAAACATTATCCTAGTGCAAATGAATTCATTCCAGAGAGATGGTTGGTTGAGAAGGATCACCCGCTCTACCACGGGAACTCAAATTCTTTCACGAGCAGTCCATTTGGCTTTGGGGCCCGCAGTTGTATAGGTAATATATTTAAATTATAATTAATTTTATTTCAATTCAAAATCGAATTAGGTTTTAATTTTTAAATTATATAAAAGTTTAATAGAACTGAAACTGCTTGTCATCTTTATCCGAGCATGTCCTGATCGAGTGTGTCCAGAACGCTAATGTAAGAAAGGATGTTATGTGTGAATTGAAATTAAATAGATTTGATGATGGTATGTTCCATAGCATTTTGGCGGTGCCCACTAAAGCAACTGCCGAAATGCTTTGGAAACTGTATGAAAGGTGAGGTATGAAAGGTTTTATTTCTATATATTAGGCTACGATGGGGCTGATATGACTAAGTTAAAAGCCCCTAATAAAAAATAAATTTAAAAAAAAATCTTTATTCGAACTTGTAGCTAGATATATAATCATTAACTAAGCTGAACAATATCATCATTAGGCAATTTTAACCTGTGAGTTAATTCAACTGGGGCTGAACATAGAACTCTTTCTATAAGTACTTTTGAGCATGGATTTCAGCTTTTTTCATCCATGCATTACCGGCCATATTTCGTTATTCCATCTTGCTTGGGAACACCTCACAATACCTTTACGAATTCGCTGTTTCCACTGAAGAATCCTCTTTCTCTAACGGTTATCTATTCTTTGTCATTGTGGGCAGTCTATTATTATTTCAATTGATTACACTTTAGTGATGTGAGATATACAATAGCTACACTAAGATAAAGCTTTTTCAATCAGTTGTCTTTAGCACTCCAATAATACCAATTTATTGCTTGGCAACCAGTAAGAATCCATTAAGCTGGAAAGGACTACTTTACAGGGCTATTGAAAATAACAACAAAGTTTACAAAATCTGTGTAATTAGATGAAATAGAACCTACTGTTATTATCACAGCCAACACAACAAGTCACCGCTGCTTGTAATTACTAGAGTATACAAGAAAATAATATAAGCTTTCGGTATTAAAGATTAGTGGACGAATTTTTAAAGGCTAGGTTGTTACTGTTACCTTTAATTAAAGTGTCTATGTATTACACATGTAAAACAAATAGCAGTAAGGTAGCATAATATCACCTGGTAACTTTATAGTTCATTTAAAAAAAAAAAAAAAAAAGAAATCGTGATAGGTTGCACTTGCAAACAAGAAAATTCCCGAATAATATAATAATCAAAATCACCTACTCTAGATATCGTAATTTTTGTAATAGTCTCTTGAAATCTATAAAGACAGAGTATGAGAGAAAAGAATTCGAAAAAGCAAAAAATAGTCCTAAAGCTACCTGGAGGGTTATCAAGAATATTACTAACACTAATCGTGATCACTCATCTCCTGTTGAACTGCTAAAAACTAAAGAAAGTCCACTAGCATCGGTGAACGAAGTGAATCGTTTCTTTGCTAATGTTGGTAAAACATTATTTGATAAAATTCCTTATTGCAACTCAGATCGTCCCTCTCGTGTGATGGCGGTTGGTTCCTGTTCTGGTGATTCCTTAGTCATTTTAGAAACTGATACTGATGAAGTTGCGGGAATTATTAGGAGTCTTCGCATAGACTGTGCGGTTGGGTGGGATTCTATATCATCGTCTATCCTAAAGTCATCATGTGAGGTTCTGGCCCCTCTTATCACTCACATTTGTAATGTATCCTTGTCTTCTGGAGTATTTCCTAGGGTTTTCAAAAGAGCTATAGTTTGCCCTGTTTACAAGAGTGGTGAAAGAGATTCCATTAATAATTATAGGCCTATTTCTGTTTTGCCAGCTTTATCTAAAATCCTAGAAAGAATTCTGTACAATAACTTAGTTAAATTCTTAACTTACAATAAAATTATATCTGACAATCAGTATGGGTTCAGAGTTTCAAAATCCACAGAAGATGCTGTAGCAAGCTTTACGGATTTGGTTGTAAGTAAACTTGATGGAAATTATAAGTGCATAGGAATATTTTTAGATATTTCAAAGGCTTTTGATTCAGTTCATGTGCCTACTCTTCTGGCCAAATTAGAAAGCATTGGAGTACGTGGTGTTCCTCTTAGTATTTTTAAAGATTACTTATCTGACCGTACCCAGAGAGTAGTTATAAATAATTATTGCAGCTCTGATGTAGAGATAAAGTTTGGGGTTCCACAAGGCAGTATTTTGGGTCCTATTCTTTTTCAAATTTACATTAATGACATCTGTCAAATTTGCTTTCCTCAGTCTCACTTTTTCACGTATGCAGATGATACAGCAATTCTAGTATATGATCACTCATGGCCTGAAGTTCAGAATAGATCAGAGACTGTTCTAAGACTTGTCTTGAAGTGTCTCGCCCAAAATTCACTTTCTCTTAATATTGGAAATAGCAAATATGTAGCTTTTCATGTTAGCCCATCCTCCCGTCCGACAGATAATTCTATATGCATTAGGGGACATTCATGTCTTTCTGATTTAGAATGCAAATGCTTGCCGCTAACAAGAACTGGTGTGGTGAGATATCTGGGAGTATATTTAGACGAAATGTTAAGTTGGAAGTCTCATATAGATATTTTGATCAATAGAACTCAAAAACTTATCTATGTCTTTAAGAAATTGAGAAATTCTGCTGACATTTATACTCTTAGGACTGTTTATTTCTCTCTGTGTGAATCCTTGATATCTTACTGCATTGCTGTTTGGGGTGGAGCCTCTAAGACCACTTTATTGAAACTTGAGAGGGCTCAAAGAGCTGTCTTAAAAGTCATGCTTAAAGAATCCAGAAGGTTTCCTACTGAGCTGTTATATTCTAGATGTCAAGTTTTAACAGTAAGACAGCTCTTTGTCTTGAAACTTGTCCTCCGCAAACATAGAGTGGTCCTTAAAGGGACAGATAGCAAAAGGAAACCTCGCAGAATGAGATATGTTTGCCATATGCCGATTCACAAGTCTCATTTTGCTGAGAAACAATTTTGGGTTCTTGGTTCAAGGATTTATAATAAGGTTAATCATGTATTAAATATCTTGAACTTATCAAAATTCGAATGTAAGATGAAGCTGAGAGACTGGTTGTTGAATCTAAAATATAATGATACAGAGGAACTGTTGCAGGTGTAGATGTGCTTGGGCTTTAATATTAACATTCTTTTGTAATTGTTATTCACTTTGTTTGTATAGTCTGTTGTTTGGTATATAATGTTTTTTTTGTATTGTTTTGAGTTATGATTGGTGCTACGCAGCAGTAAAAAACTGTAACAAATTTGTGTGAAATATGCTGACATCCAAGATACAGGGTGTCCTAGTTTGGGTGTCAGCTGATTTTTAATGTGCTGCCTTGTAGTTGTTTGTCGAATAAATTATTTATTTATTTTATTTTGCATTCTTTTTTTGATTTCTACTAGGGCTGTCGCTTCTAGACAGTTACTTTGTCTGTGACCTCTGGTTGCTTGTCCAGGTTGTTCCGCTTCAGAATCAGTTTTGTACGTCCAGTTATAAAAAGTTTTCTATCGTGCTATATTTAGACCCTATTACGACAGCGACTATCTATGATTTTTTTCTCTTGGCAGTTGCTCCCTTTGTTTCTAAGGCTGCACTGTATTGACAATAACATATTTTTTATTCATTAGACGAATCCAGTGTACAAAATGAACTATTTTATTTTAATATATTTCAGGTCGTCGTATTGCTGCGCTGGAATTGGAGACATTTTTAACGCGAATAATAGAAAATTTCCATGTCGATTGGTTTGGCGATTACGCTAAAATTGGTCAATCATTTATTAATTACATAAAAGAACCACACAATTTTATATTTAAAGATGTCTAATAAGGTCTATAATCAATTTATTTGTATGGGAATTATATTAGATCACATGCATAAAAATAATAAAACGTATTTATAAAATTTATGTACAATATTATTTTATTCATAACCCAGTATCACTATTTTGGAAATAAAAAAAATCAACTCAAAGCTCAAAAAAATGATAAAAATATAATTTCATTAAATGATACAAAAAGTTTTAAACGCCTGCCGTAAATTTCTGCTTAGATGGTAAAATACTAAATTGCTATTAAAATTGAAGGTAACTGAAACCAAGTGATGATTCTGTGCCACAATAATTTTTAGAACTTGACTTGTCTAATTAACTCTATTATGTTGTGTATTTTAATGGCAAATCTTTCTTTTCTTTTTACTATTGTGATTAAATTGTGAAGGTGCAAAGCTTACAATACCTCATAGTCCGTATTCCAAAACATTCTGTCTACATTCGGAATAACTAAAAACCGGTTGAAAACTAATATTTTATTATGAGATCTTAAAATAATTTTACACTTATAATATTATGTCGGACAGATCAAAAATCAATATAAAATTTGCAATCATTTCCAATAAAATATTTTTATAAAAGCTTTAATAAATTCTGAATGTAATCTCGATTTCTACTATTTTTTAATAAATAGTTTTTGTTCAATTATACAAATATAAATAGTCTCATCTGTAAGGAAATTTTCATATTGATATCCTAATCGATCTTTGACACCAGCTGTTTGTCGATATATCAATTAATCAGGTGAAATATTATCAGTGGTTGTGAATAATTCACGAGTAACAAATACGCCATTTTGCAAAACATAAATTATTACGGAACTATTTTCAAACCGAACCACTTGAATATAGACCTTATTTTTTATTAATAGATCTGACAATCGAGCAATCAAACTCCAGCAATAGTATCAGTCTGCAAAGATTATCTATTATTAGGCTCTTAGACTCACAAGGTCATCACCGTTTAAAAACACAGATTGTTAGTACCTAATGTTTTGCCATGTTTTGACAGTTTATGTTTGGTGACAAAAGAGTACGGTCGGCTTTTAACTCCACATGTAAATCTAATTAAATGTTGTTAGTTTATATCGTGTTGATTTACGATTTTAAATATACCATGTGACCTTATTATCTGTTACGAGACAAGTTTAATCAATTTTTTTTTTGTTGAGATTTTTTTGCTAACAAATCATTTATGTGTGTGTTACGATAGTTTCATTCTTTAACCCATGATAGTCTATTGCTTTGAGTAGTTATTTTCCTTAACGGAAGTTAGAAGCTGTGATCAGGTTTAGTATAATTATTATTACTTAAGAGTACTAGAAGTGAATTTTAATAATCAAGTAACATACAAATATAGGCTGAACGGTTTAATTTGATTGTCCATTAAAATAATAATAATATCCATATTTGTTGTTTTGAAGCAGTCAATATGCAACTGTCGAAGGTGCGAAATATATTTAACTTAGTAACAATTCAAAAAGAATTTATACGGTAAGTTGTTAAAAATATAATCTAACTTATTATGAAATTACAAATTATTTATTTGCTTACAATATGCTAACTATGAGATTACAAAAGATAAGAAACGGTCCATAAAGTGTGCTGATCCCTGTCATAGGATATGATTAAAGTAATTTGTGATGTTATACCGTATACAGTTTGTTATAAAAACCATGTCCGATTCGGTACTCGATTATTCGGTATATTCGATATTAGATTCTGTTTAGGTTATCCTTTTCAGTTAAGAGTAAAAAATTGTGAATAAAAGAAAAATAAAAATTAATTGAATGGGCAACATTTACATGGCGGAACTGCGAGCGCACGTAGCTCAAGGAAAACAAAGGACTATGCTAGTAGATAATGACCTACCTTTTGATATCATGAGGTTAAAGGGCGATGCCCTCATGGATCCCAAACGACATTTTTCAATTGAATCGTTTCATTAATCTTTAAACTGATTTTATAAGTAATCCGAGCGTAGGTCTCACGAAAAATAATTCAATGTCATCAATTTTTTATGAAAATCCAATTTTCTTATTTATATTGGTAATGGTATCGTCTCATCAAGTTGCCTCTTTCGGGTCAGACAGCGTTTTCAAAACATACTGTATAAGACCATAATGTCATTCAAAATTGCTGCATTTGAGTGTTATAACGAACGATTATAATTAACCATCAAAAAAGGCACTAAATGATTTGACCGCAGGTCCGTCCACAGTAATAATAATAAAAATAAAACAAAACTGATTAAGTCAAATTCGATCTAATAATAATAATAAAAATAATTTATCATCACGTTATATCCCTCTCAGGGGTAGCAGTGGTACATTAACGGCTGTATTCACTAATTAGATTGATTTATTACATTCTGTAGTTAGATTTTGTTAGTACAGCTTTTTTATATCACAAGGAAAAATCGTTTTATTTGATAACTCTAGTATGGTATGACGTGTATTATAGATAGATCAGTCTATATCTATATTTCTATCTAACATAAATTTAATGGCAGTTGTAAGAAAATTAAGAATATAAATTAGTTTTTTTTACTGCCACAATTCAATAACTGATATTTTGTATTATATATGTGTCAAGCCACTTTTCCGGATCTGCCTGATCAATCATGACTAATATATCCAACATGTTAAGGTAGCAAATATGTATTAAAACTACGAAAGATTCATTCAGAGATCTAAAGAAATAATCGAATTTTCTCGAAAACTAAAAACCTTGTTCTCAGAAACACGGCAATAAGCAGTGCGTCAATTAAAGTAGGTGGTGATACTGCCCAACTGAAGTCATGGAAAGAGATTCCCGGACCCTCATCTTTGCCTATGATAGGACCACTGGTACATTTCTTACCTGGAGGTGATTATTTGTTACTTTCTATGGTAATCATATACCATTTCTTGGTGGAATGTGTTCGGAGCGTTTCTATGAGAGAAATCATGTATAAACAATTTGGTTTGAACAGGTCTGATGTGGGTCTATTTCAGAGCGTCTTAGCTGAGCAAACATCTTGCGCAGCTGAGATGCTCTGTAGACTCACATATAAATTGTTGAATTAGCATTTACATAGTGTGATTATGGGACTGACATGGTCAGCCTGATCCAAAGTCCCCAAAAAAAACAGAGAATAAAAAAAACAAAAAAAAATGGTAATCATTAAATGGCAGCCAGACTTCTGTTTTCAGATAAATGGTTACTCTATCCATATATTTTACCTTTAACTGTAAAACTATATTAACATAGTGTTGCATTGCTTGAAGAGAATGAAATAACAACAGAATTGGTTATACGCAGGCTGATCCCAAAAATCAAATTATCTGTAGTTTGGTGTTTTTATAGAATTGTGTTATAATAATATTTGTAATATGGTAGGGCGTTGTGGAGACGTAGCGTGGTGCGCCCCCCGGCAAGGTGGAGCGACGACCTGCGAAAGGTGGCCGGAAAGGATTGGATGAGAAAAGCCGAAGACCGGGCTCAATGGCACTTGTTAGGAAAGGCCTATGTTAAGCAGTAGACTAGGATAGACTGATGATGATGATGATTATGAGGGCGATTACCCAAAGTAGTTTGTAATCATAATACACAAATACAAAGACCGTGATAGTGACTCGCTTCCGCCTGTCGTATTTCGGGACCACCTTGGGCACATTTAGTTGTGTATATGTAAATCTAGGGACCTTCTGTCGCACTATAAGTAGGCCGACGGCTACTGTCAATAGACTCCCATCCCTTGACAGTCGCTGCCGATTTTTGACTTCACTGTTCTCCTACTTAATACCCGCACATGGTCACTTAATCAAGTCAGTATAATCTCTATAAGGTTGATATTTATAAACGCAAGTTTGGTTTAGTAAAGTTTGCCTAAGCAAACTTAAAGTTTTAGTAAAGTCTAACACTTTACTAAAACATTACGATTTATATTACTCATTGAATGTCAAAGGATTTGGTAAGTCACCGATTTTGTCAACATGGACTTGGTTCTGTGAATACTATGGCTATACTCAAGTTCCTATTTTATATTCAGTTTTTTTTTTTTTAATTCTTTTTTGAGGACCTTGCTAAGCAAAGTTGAAATAACGTCTATAAATCTCAGCCTTAGTTACCATTGTAAACAGCTTAGCAAATCACAAACATGATCTAATAATCGTGGCTGTTTTGTACCAGTCATTATATAGTGGACAGAATTCTGTAAATGTTTTTGTATCAAAATTACCGTCCACTTATTATTGTGGAAGTTTTCTTGTAGCAAATAATTCTCAGATAATTATTGCCCATGTTTTTTACATCCATTTCCTGTCTGCAAATTATTGAGACAATATTTTTACACTAAATTTCTGTCAGATGGTAAATATAATAAACCTTTACCTTCAGGTAGTAATAACCACTTTAATAATAATAACTAACAATAATCGTCACGATAGATCTCTCTCAGTTCTGTACTGTTCTAAATAAAATGTTTTTTTAGGTTCGTTAAATGATTTAAATGGCATAGAAATGCTGACCAAATTGCACCATTCATACGGTCCTATTATTAAGCTTGAAGCTATGTTTGGCAAGCCACCACTACTTCTACTTTACGATCCTGAGAGTGTTTCACAGGTGAGAATACGTTTAATAAAAATATTATAGCTAGCGATGAAGTAAAACACATAAGGCCGTTTTTAACAACCGAGTAATGCTAAAGCACAATATTACTAAAATATAATAGTATTTTTGTAATCAAATAATAAAAGTTAGAACTTGTTCTTAGTAATAATTATAGATGGTATCTCGACAAAGCAGCGACAATAAGCAAAACAGTTGTTTTGCTTATTATACAGTTGTATAATCTGTAATCTCAACACTATTATCTATGAGATATGAACCAAAGCACACGTCCGATTTTGTCAGTCGCGATTCGTTAGCAGCGACCCAACATCGGCAGCCTGGTCGCGCTATATCTCTATGTATTTTTTATTATTTTATGTACAGGCGATGTATGCCCACAGTCGCCTACATCAGACGCCTTTGCATAAAAATGCATACAGAGTGGTACATTGCGACCTACAGCCGCTGCTAAGTCGCACTTGCGGGGTCGCAACTAGTAGGCTTATCGAATAAATATCGATACATCGATATATCGATATTTTCAATTCAATATATCGATATTTTTGGGCGATATATTTTGTAATGATATATCGATACAAAATATCCAGTATCGAAAATTGTATCAAAAACGATATTTTTTAAATTTTTATAATAGTGAAGTCGCTGAAATCTGAAACTGTAGAAGATAGGACCGAACGAAAAAAAAACCACTGTATTGTCTATGACTGTTGAGTATTAAGTTTTGTTACGTTGCATACATTGTCATCTGAATTTGTTGCATGTATGTTATTTGCCAGCATTTATTTATTTATTATTTATTTTTGTTTGATATCTTAAATAGGTCTTAAAGTTAGAAGATAGCCCTTTAGTTCATGATATTTTTGTAATTTTGTCTAATAAAAAGGAATACAGATAAAATACTTTCATGTTTATTGAGATTTAATCGATATATCGATATTTTTCCTTCGATATATCGACTCCGATATTGATATTTTAATAAATATTGATATATCGATATTTTTTTTTTCATTTTCGACATCCTTAGCAACTACCAGAGTCTAACCTCTACCTTTATAAAGCAACAATGTTCCCGTAGTCCAGTCAAATAACTTTTTAAATCAAAATTTTGACACTCAAGTTTGCATTTTTGATATTTTGTACTTCTAATAATACAAAAACGATCTGTAAAGGTTTTAGTGTCTGAAACCCCCGGCAAGAGTTAAAAAAAAATGATTTAAAGTTTTTTTCCAAAAATACTCGAAAACGGTAATAGTTAGAGAAAAAAAATGTAAGCAAAGTATATAGAGCTTAAAATTATACATAAAAAAGGTAGTATGACTTTTTTTCCTCCGGCCTAAATTAACCAAGTTAGGGAGGTTTTTAAGTTTAAGGGTTTTTAAATTCCGCGCCGTTGCATAAAGTCACGAGGCAAAAAGAGAGGGACTATTGCTGTGTCGCTTACTCCCATTGATACTTGACAATTGAGTATTGCGTAGGCGTTCACTATAAAATGTCCGAGTAAGAGTGAGAAAGCATTATCGGATAATTATTTCTTGTACTCTATTTAAGTATCTGTTCATTCGAATAGATCAGGGTAATAAACGTAGATGGACAAAAAGTAATCTGATTAATGAAAATGATTGACGATTACATTTTATGTTTTTTACCATTAATATCACTGCATTTTGCTCATTTATGTTTTAAACACTTCAAAATCACAGATCGTATACACATTTATCATTTCTTAATGTTTTAAATGGATTTAATCATGATTACAGAGCAAGAAAATTAAAATTACGACTACATTTTGTAATCTTTAATCAGATTACATTTTTTATTTATTACCATCTCTGGTAATAAATATATCGATTGTAAATTTCAAGTTTCGAAAAAATTACTTGACATTCTAAGATACTAGATATAGTACACCAATACCTCGCTTTGGGTCGTTTCGTTTGGCGTTTTTTTCGAAGTTGTGTCGCTGCTTAATTTTTACTGATTTTCACTGTGCGTCGTTAGATTTTCGAAGTTGCGTTGTTTTGGATTCGAGTCTTTAATGTTTTTTTGAATTTCTATTTCCTAAAATATGGCAACACCTTTATTTTTAATTGCACCATGCCATCAAAATTTGGGGATTCCCTTTCTAACTAAAAATCAACGCAAATTTAATACAATTTTATACTTATTTTATACAAACTTAATATCAATTGCTACAAGGAAATTTATTTTACGTTGTGAAAAAAAACTTTTCAACAAACATTGGACCAATTTTTTGTGAAAGAAAGTCTACCTACAACAACAGCCACTATGGACTCATCAGACAGTGATTAATTTTAATTTTACGTTCATAAATTAAATGAATATGTAGTTTATTTTGTTTAATTACGTTAATACGTTTTTTGTATATTATATTTCTTTTATGTATTAATTATATAAATGGTTTTTAATTCAAGACGATTCGAAAGAAAAAATAGTATAATTGACAGAAATTTAGCATTATTCCGTATTGGATTTTTTTTTTACACTGACACGGCATAGTGACTGCACCAAACCTGATGGTAAGCATGGTGCAGTCCAAAAAAACGCCAACGACTATCGAAAGGTAAGAAAAAACCCATCGGTAGTCGCAGCGATCATGCCGGCCCGCACAAATATCTCTTCACGTTACGCTTAAAGGATCCCATATCATAGGATGTTGGGAACACGCTCGCTGAAAGACCATTCCACAGCCCAACGACACGGCAAAAGAAGGAGTTAGAGAACCTCTTAGTCCTAGCCGGGATGTGAGATACCGTGTAGCTGTGACACCGCAAACCCGCGCGCGTGGTTCTATTCAGGAAAGGAGAGGGTGGAACAAGGTTAAACAACTCTTCAGAACACTCACCATAATACAAACGGTAGAAAACACTTAATGAGGCAACATCTGTACGCAATTGGAGCGATTCAAGATGTTCAGAAACGTCTGGATCGTTCACTATGCGGACAGCCCTAAGCTGCAACCTATCCAGGGCATCAAGCAAGTACTGGGCAGAACCATCCCAGAGATGCGAACAATATTCCATACAAGGCCTGACCTGGGCCTTATACAATAGATACAAAAGATCAGGTGTGAAAAACCGACGCACTCTATTCAGGATACCAAGTCTACGGGAAGTCGAGGAGATGACCGTCCCTATGTGATCCCTGAGATTGAGATCACAGCGAATATCCATGCCTAGTACACTAAGGCTGTCACGCACAGCAAGCGGCACATTCTTGAGAGTAGAAAGAGGAGAAAATGGGGATTTTTTGGAGGAAAAAACACACACCTGGGTTTTTTTGGCATTGAACTCAACCAAATTCCTGTCGCCCCAAGAAGAAATGAGGCTTAAGGACCGATTGAGATCAATAACCAGATCTTCTCGATTCCCAATGGTTTCCTCCCGACCATAAGTGGGCCTGCTGCAATATCCCCCGTGAACCGTGCTGTCATCTGCATAGCAATGAATACAGCCCAAAGACAGCATATCATTGATATGCAGAAGAAACAGGGTGGGAGAAAGTACAGAGCCTTGTGGAACTCCGGCATTAACTGACACGAACTGAGAACTGTGACCATCAACAAGGACACGAATTCTACGTTCGTGCAGAAAGCTAGAGATCCACGCACACAGGTTGTCAGGAAGACCGTAGGCTCGAAGCTTGGAGAGAAGACCACGATACCAGACCCTATCAAAGGCTTTGGCTATATCCAGGCTAACAGCCAAAGATTCGCCATGCTTATCCATAGCCTCACCCCAGCGGTGCATGACGTACGCTAGAAGATCACCCGTGGAACGATTCGGTCGAAAACCATATTGACGATCGTTAATAAGAGAGTGATCCTCTAGGTAACGGACAAGTTGAACATTTACAATTCGTTCTAAGATTTTACAGAGCACTGAGGTGACGGCTATGGGGCGGTAGTTGTTTGGGTCGAAACGATCCCCCTTTTTGGGGATCGGTTGAATGTTGGCTTCCCTCCAAGCCTGAGGCACAACACCGGACGAGAAAGGCAGGCGGTACAGGCTTGTAAGAGGAGACGCAAGCTCGGCTGCACAAGCCCTCAGCACCACCGCTGGGATACCATCAGAGTCACTAGCCTTCCGCACATCGAGTGACCTCAACTCACGTAATACAGTACGCTGCCTTATCACAACGTCAGGCATCGTGTAGCCGCAAGAAGGAATTGTGGGCGGCTGGGTGTTGAGATCATCAAGTTTGGAATTAGCCGCGAAGATGTGAGCCAACAGATTGGCTTTCTCCAGCGGCTCATGGGCCAGCGACCCATCAGGAGATCTTAACGGCGGAAAGGATGGGCGACAGAAATTTGTTTGCACGGCCTTGGCCAGTCCCCAATAAGCTCGACTGTTGGTCGGGTGGTTTACTAAGATCTGGCCAATCCGCGAAACACGTTGAGCATCCGCCCCGCGATACGCCCTCCTGCAAGCCTTGGTAGCCTTGTTATAAGCTGCTTTAAGAGCGTTGACATCAGGATCACAAGTTGCGCAACCCTTAATCCAAGCACGATATGCATTCTGCTTCAGACTAACAGCGACAGAGCATTCGCGATTGAACCAAGAGCGTCCAGAGCGATTACCGACGATTACAGAAGATGGAATGTAATAATCCATTCCAAGCCTGATCTCGTCGGCAATCGCATCGGCAGTCGCAGAAGGATCACACTCATTAAAGCAGCGTTGGCGCCACGGGATAGAAGCAAAGTACTCACGCAATCCATCCCAATCTGCTGACGAGTAATGGCATACCTTACGCTTAACCTCACGAGGAGATGTTGAGAGGGCGTGGGGCACCAAAAAACCAATCAGGCAATGGTCAGAATTACCCAAAGGAGCATTGGGTACGCAGATGATAGCACTGTTGTTGATAGATACTTTTCCAGGCCTCAGGCTGGTTCAATCGAAATCTGCAAAGAGAGGGAGGCGATGGTTCGGCGTGTTGATACGGCTTTAAATTTCGTATCCGATTGGGGTGATGCGAACCTGGTCAGATTTAATGCGCTGAAGACGCAGGCCTGTCTCTTCTCCGCCAAACGGAGCCCTTTCGTCTTGGCTCCTACTTTCCAGGGTGTTAGCGTACCATTGGTTGATAGCATCGAGCTTCTAGGCATGGAGCTAACTGCGGACCTTAACTTTGGGCGTACGATTGAAGCTAAGGCTAAAACAGCTGCTCGGAAACTGGGGGTTCTTTTCAAGGTTAGGCGGCATTTTACGCCGACCCAACTTCTTAACCTGTATCAGGCGCAAGTACGGTCGTGTGTGGAGTATTGCTGCCACATCTGGGATGGTTCCGCCAAAACCATCTGGCTGCTTTGGACTCAATTGATCGCCGAGCTCGGCGACTCATTGCCGATGAGGCTCTTACGTCGCGTAAACTACTCAGTTTGGAACACCGGCGTAAAGTGGCTTGCCTTTCGGTTTTCTATAGACTATACTCTGGAGAGTGTGCGGCTGAGTTGTATGATTTAGTTCCACCCTCCCCCTTCTACCATAAATTGACGAGACGCCGTGCTGGTTTGCACCCTTTTGTGGTTGACATTCCTGCTGCTCGCACTAAGCGATTTGCCTCCTCCTTTTTGCTGCGTACCGCGAAGGAGTGGAACTCGCTTCCTGCGTCAGTGTTTCCGGCGTCTTATGACATGGGAATCTTCAAACGTCGAGTGAATCGGTATTTGCTGGGTGAGCGCGCTCCATCGTCGGCCTCATCATCACTTTCCAGCAGGTGTGATTGAGGTCAAGCGCAAGCCTGTATGTAATAAAAAAAAAAAATTACCGACACAAAATTCCCGGAAGGATGGCTCGTCAGCAGAAGGTCCAACAAAGAGGGAGCATGACTCACAACATCTGGAAGCATGGTGGGCTGGACAACCAGTTGAGAGAGGTCATGAAGCAGGGCGAATGCATGAGCAGACCTTCCTGCATGGTCAGTCTTGGAGGATCCCAGCCATAACTCATGGTGCGCGTTAAAATCCCCCAAAACTACCAGTTCTGCTGCAGGGTACTGCTCTTGAACGACATCAGCCGCCTGGCTGAGGTAATCAAACAACCGAGTGGTCTCAGAGTCCCCATTATGAGATCGGTATAGGCACACGTAGACACGACTCAGAGAGCCGACATGCACCCACAGGACAGAAAAAGAGCAAACAAAAAAGGCAACACACGTCCGACCGCACAAACACACAGACCCCGGCCTTTGCATGAAAGTTTTCCTCAAGCTGATAGCCAGGGAAATGCAAATAAAATAAATCAGCCGGACGGTGTATTTGAGTTTCCGTCAAAAAGAGAAGTGCAGGCCGGACTGTCTCAAGATGGTGGTGGACAGCATTTAAGTTAGAATGGAGTCCACGGATGTTAGTGAACTCCATAAAGAAGGTGTTTTCGGGATTAAACACCGCTGAATTACCAGAATTATTATATTGCGCTGACATGAAGCAAAAGTTAAGAAGACGTGAAGAGAATTAACGACCCTCGACACAGCAAAAGGAGAACAGACCAGACTGGGCCAACGCCAAAACCCCCAGAGGACGTAAGCTGAACCAACGGACGGAAGGGCCCCCGTACCCCCCCGGAATAGGTCGCCGGGTCCCGAAAACCGGTCACCATCCGGCACGACGATCCTACCCAAGATTATGCGCGGCATGGTGGAGCAGCCTCTCATAGTGGTTAGCTATGATTGGGCCCCTGTACTATACCGCGGGCGGCCAGCAGTACAACCGTTTCTACGGGTCTCCCTGGCCGGCAGTTCAACGTACCCCCCCATAAGGGAGCAAGCGAAGACGTCAAGTCAGAACCCCAATACTGTGCCAAAGGTCGCCAATCATGTGCTACTGGATATACACAGGCTGTTCCCGAAACGCGATCAGCCAAAACTGGCCTTACACTCATGCACTTTGGTCGCGATCCAGACGGGCACCGACGCCCTACCAACTCGCTGCAGCTCGTTTAGCACCACCCAGGAGCCACGTGTAGGGAAACTAGGGTAAAAGCCTACGGACGCGAGCAGCTTCGACTCCCAAATATATAATTAATTTTAAGGGTACTTAGGGTGAATGTCGCAACTTTATTTCTGGTGGCGCCATCTGCCACAATGCATCTAATAGGCCAAGTCACGTGCAAATTTTATGTCCGACGTACGAGCGGACGCCATCTTTATCTTATTTGACATGTTAGGATTAATTTTGAACTTTTTTATCATAAATATTGGGTTTGCAAATTGAAAACAACTTGTTCATATGACAAGTTATTTTTTTTAAACTGGTACGACATAGATTTTTTTTTTTAATTTACGCGCGTTGATTGACCGAGAAAGGTCTTCACAACTCAACCGGGCGTGTGGTACGACATAGTGATTTGTAGTACACCTGATGATAAGTACAGTGTAGTACAAAAACGAAAGTGACCATCCAAGGATGAAATTCCGTTGATAGTAATATTTTTTCGAATCTAAAAAAATATTTGAAATATAATAATTGAAGGTCTATATTTAATTTAAATTTTACAGTAAAAATTCTATTTCTATTTAAAATCCTTAGTTTCTATGAAAAGCTATATTTTTATTATTTTATTAATTTATCAATTAAAGTAAATTAATAAATACATATGTTTATTTGGAATTTGCAAAATTTCTCCACTTTTATGTGCTTGCTAAAAACATATGCGACATAAAGGATATAGTAAAAACTTAAGTTTGAGACAGAACATCACGTTAATGTTTATTTTTTAATAACTAATTGTAATATATATATAGATAAATATTAATATATTGTGGAAGGGGAACTTGTGTGACCGATATTGTGGAGTTCTTCCTTCTTCAGTCAAACTCTTAATATTACTTTAAACTATAAATTTAGTAAACCATTAATACATTTACATAATATTCTCGTTATTTGTTTATTCTACTTTTTCAACCTTTCATTCTTAAAGCTCAATACACAATCTCTAGAATAATCAAGTCCTTTTTCAAATTCGAATTTCGAATTCAAAACGATCTTCCTATTTTTCAATTCTTTCATACGAAATATTATATTTTTACTAAACTAATATTTATGTCATAGATATGTTACCTAATTTTATGCACTCCTTACATACAATCACAACATTATCCTCCCTTTCCTTTTAAAAATTTTTGATAATCCTATTAAATTTTTTATACAATACAAAACAACTATCCTACCTATGTGGGGAAAAAACATTTTTACAAATTTGTGAATACTCTCTGCTAGAGAGTAACTTAATCTTCAGTTCTATTAAAAAAAAAAGAAATTAAATTAAATTAAACATTTTTGATAAACTATGTTACAAGAAGATTAAGTTTTTTTCAAAACCCACCTAAAAGCCTGAAAATATTCACATCCTAACGCAACATCGTGATCATTTAACTACATTTAAAATAATAAAGCCTATTCATTTAAAAAAAAAAAAACAAGTTGCATCAACCAACTTCTTCCAATGCTTAAATGCAAGCTATTCCAATTAAACTATTATTCAAGAATTATATTAATTAAAATCATCATTAATTTTCCACCAATCCACTTTTCTCGATTACTATTACCAAACTAATTCCTTTTCTATACCTAATAACATTTCCTTTAATCGAACCGACTGCTATGCTAATAATACATTAACTCACACCACCTTATAGTCTAAGTGTGTTTTATATCCATGCTCGGACATTTTATAGTGAACGCCTACGCAATACTCATTGTCAAGAATCAATGGGAGTAAGCGAGACAGCAATAGTCCCTCTCTTTTTGCCTCGTGACAATATGCAACGGCGCGGAATTTAAAAACCCTTAAACTTAAAAACCTCCCTAACTTGGTTAATTTAGGTCGGAGGAAAAAAAGTCATACTATCTTTTTTATGTATAATTTTAAGCTCTATATATTTTGCTCACATTTTTTTTCTCTAACTATTACCGTTTTCGAGTATTTGTGGAAAAAAACTTTAAATCATTTTTTTTTAACTCTTGCCGGAGGTTTCAGACACTAAAACCTTTACGGATCGCTTTTGTATTATTAGAAGTACAAAATATCAAAAATGCAAACTTGAGTGTCAAAATTTTGATTTAAAAAGTTATTTGACTGGACTACCGGTAGCCCGTCGTTCTGTCGGTGTATTGCACCTACCTGTGTCGCTGCTTCGTCGACATACTCTCAATAGCATCATGTTTTATAGTCAAACTATATTTATTTCTGTTATAAATTTTTATTAGTTTAATTAGATTAGTTTATTTCTTTTTGTATTACTCGTATTTTTATTTTTCTTTTCTTCTGTGCATGTAGTCTACACTTTTAAATATAGTCGCATTTATAATGTATCTTATTCATGTCTTATATAGTTTTATGTGTTAATGTAGACTGTGTAAGTGTACTTATAAATAAATAAATAAACTAACATTTAACCCTTAACTTGGCAGAATGTTCTTTCTTTCAATATCAAAATAATATTCATACCGTTTAACCCTTATGTTCCAAGGATGTCTAATAGAAACTAACCGTGCGTTCAAAAACTGAGAAATTACCTAAATATTCATATAAAAATATTAAGTTTGCGCTAAAAACTTATGGCAAAAGGTTTTGTAAATTCTGATGTATCTCCACAGATACACTATCAAGAAAAGGGTTAATTGTATTTTGTTCCAGATACTTCGAGGTGAAAATTGGATGCCTGTTCGCGTAGGTTTCAAGTCTCTGGAATACTTTAGAAAAAACTATAAAACCACATCGGGCCAATCAACGAAAACAACCGGCTTAATAACAGAGTACGGCATTTTTTTATTCGTATTTAAATCTAACGACATTTTTTTATTCGTATTGTATCGTATAGCTAAAATTGACCCAGTTTTGGAAACTGGTGTCTGTTACGGAGTGAGTCGAGCCCTTAGTGGTAGAAAACCTTACATAGTAACTCACTGCAGCTGATCGCAGGGTAAACCAATCTTCGTTTTGATACATATATACTTGGGTTTGGTCTCGGACAGGCATTGAGATTTTGGGGATTACTTTCGGTAACTAATTGGAGAAATCTTATATCTCTACCAGACGTCTATATGTCCAAGTTGTAGGATCTATGGACCTCCACGTTACTCCAGTCTGCACGGACACTTTCCAATCCATTTATAGGCTGTCCACGGGCTTCTGAATTTAAAATATAATACAAGGTGTCTCAAAAGTAAGTTCACATTTGCTTATCTTATTACGCGAAAGCAACTATTCTGAGGGGCGCGGGGGGTATGTCAGTCGGTAGTCTGGCTCTTGGGAATTTAGTCGCTATGGAGCGTTTCTCTGGTGCGGACTGTGCGTTGTGCGTACGTGAGTTTTACAAAAACGGTAATTCGGCGACTGTAGCGCGTAGAAAATTCTGCAGTATTAGTGCATAATGAACTCCTGTCCTGGATAACAGACTTCCTGAGTGAACGGTCTATTCGGGTAGTGGTTGATGGCTGCTCATCTGATCTCATGGCAATTAATGCCGGTGTTCCTCAGGGGTCAGTACTATCAGCAACATTATTCTTGCTTCACATCAACGATCTGCTAAAACCCGGTATCATTGGGTACGCAGATGATAGCACTGTTGTTGATAGATACTTGTCCAGGCCTCAGGCTGCTTCAATCGAAATCTGCAAAGAGAGGGAGGCGATGGTTCGGCGTGTTGATACGGCCTTAAATTTCGTATCCGATTGGGGTGATGCGAACCTGGTCAGGTTTAACGCGCTGAAGACGCAGGCCTGTCTCTTCTCCGCCAAACGAAGCCCTTTCGTCTTGGCTCCTACTTTCCAGGGTGTTAGCGTACCATTGGCTGATAGCCTCGAGCTTCTAGGCATGGAGCTAACTGCGAACCTTAACTTTGGGCGTTCGATTGAAGCTAAGGCTAAAACAGCTGCTCGGAAACTGGGGGTTCTTTTCAAGGTTAGGCGGCATTTTACGCCGACCCAACTTCTTAACCTGTATCAGGCGCAAGTTCGGTCGTGTGTGGAGTATTGCTGCCACCTTTGGGATGGTTCCGCCAAACACTATCTGGCTGCTTTGGACTCAATTGATCGCCGAGCTCGGCGACTCATTGCCGATGAGGCTCTTACGTCGCGTAAACTACTCAGTTTGGAACACCGGCGTAAAGTGGCTTGCCTTTCAGTTTTCTATAGACTATACTCTGGAGAGTGTGCGGCTGAGTTGTATGATTTAGTTCCACCCTCCCCCTTCTACCATAAATTGACGAGACGCCGTGCTGGTTTGCACCCTTTTGTAGTTGACATTCCTGCTGCTCGCACTAAGCGATTTGCCTCCTCCTTTTTGCTGCGTACCGCGAAGGAGTGGAACTTGCTTCCTGCGTCAGTGTTTCCGGCGTCTTATGACATGGGAATCTTCAAACGTCGAGTGAATCGGTATTTGCTGGGTGAGCGCGCTCCATCGTCGGCCTCATCATCACTTTCCAGCAGGTGAGATTGAGGTCAAGCGCAAGCCTGTATGTAATAAAAAAAAAAAAAAAAAAAAAAACATATTCGTCACTTAAATGATGCGCCTAGCACTCGACTCATTGCAAAATGGGTTGAGAAGTTTGAAGAGACTGGGTCAACTCTGGAGAAACCAAAATCTGGGCGGCCAAGAACATCAAGAACAGCCGAAAACGTGGACAGTGTTACTCAGTCTATTCGAGATGATCCAAACCTCTCGATTCGGTAGCGTGCTGTTGCTTTAAATGTGCACAGATCTTCATTATGCCGCATTTTACACAAAGATTTAAAGCTGCACCCGTACAAAATTCAGTTAGTGCAAGAACTGAAGCCTCAAGATGCTGGTCAGAGGCTTGCCTTTGTAAATCAGATGATTGAGCGCTTTCCAACGTTCACCAACATCTTGTTTTCCGATGAAGCCCATTTTCACCTGAATTTTGAAAATTGTCGTTACTGGAGTGCAACCAACCCAAAACAAAAACATCAGAAACCGCTACATTCACCCAAAGTCATCGTATGGGCAGCGATGTCGGCGCGAGGAATTATCGGCCCTTACTTTTTTGAAGATGGAAGGGGACGCACACTCACAGTGAATTCAGAGCGTTATGTGAAGATGTTAGACGAGTTTTTCGTACCCCTACTGCAAAACTTTCCTGGTTACAACCAAAGAACATGGTTCCAGCAGGATGGAACAACTTCACACACGTCCAACAGATCTCTGCCTCGAGTTCGAGAAATTTTTCCGAACAAATTAATCTCCAGGCGAGGTGAAATAAATTGGCCTCCACGGAGTCCCGATTTAACGCCTATGGATTTTTTCCTGTGGGGTTATGTCAAATCAAAAGTTTACGCTAATAAACCGACTTCCCTGGCACAATTAAAAGAAAATATCCGTCATGAAATGGCAGCCATCACGGAGACTACCTGCCGAGCTGTCATAGGCAATTTTAGTGCCCGACTAAATGAATGCCGAGAGCGCAACGGTTTACATTTGGACGGTGTAATTTTTAAAAAAGAAATTCCCAAACAGTTTACTTCAATATAAAATAAACATTTTTTCAATAAAGCTAAGACTTTTCTTTTAAAAAAGATTTAAATGTGAACTTTCTTTTGAGACACCTTGTATATTTGTAGAATGTAAAGCATATAATTGGGGCCTATGTGAAAGGATGTTTTTTTGCGCGCACGTCATAATAGACAGTGACAGGTTCAAAATTGACTACTGCGCAATAATTCACAGAGCCCGACTTAAATCCAGGTTATTTCTGATTAAAGGAAGTACCTGCTTATTTTACACTAGCCGTGATGACCTGGAGTCTCTCGGGTAGAAATAGTTTACCCCTTTGGGGAGGATTTTCCAAAAACATGTATAATACTCGTATATTTTTTATTTCAAACCAAAAAACCAAATATCGGTTTTCGTAGAATTTACTACTACAATATTTAAACTAACTCTCAAACTTTATTTCAACATGTTGGTTACGTAATATAATAAAATTCGCTCTTAGTGTGCAAGTACGGCATAAAAAAACGTAATGTAAAAATTTCTTGTATCAAACTATAGTAGTTTAGGCTTCACGATAATTTGACAACAAGGGCAAGCGTTTTTGTATATATATTGTAGATAAACAAATTTGACGGATATGAAATAGTAGTTAGTAACCACATAATTTTGAAATAATGTTATTCACAGACATGGGGATTTATGGAAGGAATTCCGTTCTGCAGTGAACCCGGTGATGATGCAGCCTAAAACAATTCGTCTGTATAGAACTGTCATAGATGAAGTGGCTAAAGATATGATCGAACGGTAAGTGAGATATACAAGGTCAAATACTTCACTTTTTAAAATATGATTAACTTACTAGTGCTTACTTATAAAATGACCATAAATTGAGTTGACAAACTTCTATTAGACGCCGGGCACGATTTCAGAGTCTAAATGAAAAGTTTATAAAAAGCGTGACTAAAAAATACTTTTTAAAGATTAAAATAAAAAAAAACTAGTTGAGAACTTTGAACTACGAAAATTTATTTAACTACAAGCTTAAAAAACTCGGATATTTTGTGTGTACTTATCAAATAAAAATTTACAGAATGAGGTCTATCAGAGATGAAAAGAATATGCTTCAAGGGAAATTTGATATAGAAATGAACCTATGGGCTCTTGAGTCGATAGCGGCTGTGGCTTTAGGCAATCGACTGAACTGTTTCGATCCTAACTTACCCAAGGATTCGCCAGAGCAACGACTGATACAATGTGTTCATGACATTTTCTCCGTAGCCAACGAGCTAGATTTCAAACCAAGTTTATGGAGATACATTTCAACACCAACTTTTAAAAAAGCTATGAAAAATTATCAAGCTCAAGAAGAGTAAGTGTTCTTTCTTAACCTTAATAAACTTGCATAGTGTGAATCGGACCTGCGTACTAAGGGTTCCGTACAAACTTTAGTGTATAAATTTACAACCACAAAAAAAATTGAGCCTTTTCTAGTTTTTTCTACTTTTCTACTCATAGTGCAAGCGTAACTTAGGTTGGGACTAGATTAATGTGCGTAATTTTATCTTAAAAAAACAAAGTTTTTATTTTCAGTCTAACTAAACATTTTATAAAAAAAGCTATGGAGGACCTGGAGATAAACAAAGGAAAATCTGAGGATGAAAAGGGGATATTAGAAAAGTTACTTGAAATTAATGAAGAATATGCTTATATAATGGCTTCCGACATGTTGATGGCTGGTGTTGATACAGTAAGATGTTTTTACAACTCATTCGTCTTATGCATGTCCCTAAGTATTAATAAATACTTTTGTTACTTTAGGCATCTAATACGATGAGTGCAACGCTTTACCTACTCGCAACAAATTCTGAAAAACAAGAGAAACTGAGAGAAGAATTACGGACAAACCAAGATAAAAGACCATACTTGAGAGCATGTATAAAGGAATCCATGAGAGTAATGCCCGTTGTATCAGGAAATGTACGAACAACTACAAAAGAGTATAATATATTAGGCTATCATATTCCAAAAGATGTAAGTAATATAAAACAATACAATACCCACTTAAAACCAATTACAAATTCTGCAAGTATTATAGTTACCGAGATTTCGTGATTACGAAATCAGGCAGTGAATTCCCCTTATATATATATAAGGTTATGGTTTATTATTATTTTATAAATAATAATAAACTTACTCAGGATTATACGAGACCCTCTGTGTGCGAATCCGGCTCGCTTCTGACCGGTCTTTCCTTTAGTTTCATTCCGTTTTTATTATTCTCATAGATGGAGGTTGCATTCGGACACCAAAGTATGTCCTTGATGGAAAAATACTATCCTAGACCAAAAGAATTCATTCCAGAGAGATGGTTGGTCGGCAAAGATGATCCCCTTTATTATGGAAACGCTCATCCTTTCACAAATGCTCCGTTTGGTTTCGGCGTTCGCAGCTGTATAGGTATTTTTATTTGTTTTTTTTTTTTTTTTACATTAATGGGAGTTGCTAAAACATTGCCGGTCGGGTCGGGAATTTGATGGGCCTAATTCCATGTATTTATATGGAAGATTACACACTGAAGGCTGATGATGACTGATGATGCAGTGTATAGTCATCCACATAAATACAAAGAATTATACCCGCCGAACTCCCGACCCGACCTGCGCCCGCTAGCTGTGTGTTTAAATATACCTAAAACAAGATAATAGTCTAGCTCTGCGATTTATATACACTACTTTGACTGAACTTACATTTGCTCAGAAAATAAGTTTATATTTAACAAAAAAAATTGAACATAATAAGAACTTGAATATAGCATTAGTATTCACAGAGCTAATTCGAAGTTGATGAAATCTGTGACTCATAAAATAACTTATCACTTAAATGAACTATATAGTTTTGAGTAAAATATAAGTTAATTCAGCATCTATAAATATCAGCCTAAGTCTCGCAGTGGCATTAGGGTGCTAAGGGACACAAGATCTTATAGTTCGCGGTTTAAGACCCATAAATGTAGGATGTATAATTAACGCAAAACAGCAGTCTACACAACTGTGCCTTAAAACAATTAGTTTGTCATTCTTTTTTTTTGTCGGTACACAATCCGACAACGTGGCAAAGCTTGTCTAATTTGCTCACAGCGTTCCTTAGCAGCGGATAATATTATCAATTAAAACCAAGCTCACGCTGTAAAACCAAGTGTCAATCACCACTTAAACACTGTATGTAAATCTGAATAAATAATTTGTTATTTTATAATTTTTCAGGTCGTCGCATTGCGGAATTAGAAATAGAAACATTCCTATCGCGAATAATAGAAAACTTCCGTGTGGAGTGGTTCGGTGAACCTCCTAAAGTAGTGGCAGCATCACTTAATTATGTAAAAGGGCCTTTTAATTTCATTTTTAAAGATATTTAATGTATAAGTTAATGTGTTTTTACAAGTGTACAGTATTTGATAATATTTACATATTATGGTTTCACTACGAATAAAAGAGTAAAAACTAGGTATTTTTTATTCTGCCATGTTTTGTCCTAGGTATAATCTATGTTAGTAAAAAAACTGTCAGTATCTTACAACCAAAACTATTTATCTAAAAAAAGCTGCATTGTTGAACAACACACATTCTATAAAAATGCGATTGAATATGATGAATGATTGAATGAAATATCATAGCAAAATATTTTATAAAAAAATTAGGCCTGATTTATATATAGATTGTTTATACGTATTTGTTCAATGAATTATACAAATCAAATTTTAAAGAAAATTAGCTAATGCTATTTTAATTGGATCATTTGATAAAACAAATCAAATGAAGTATTAATTAAGCATAACAATGTGACTTTTTTGACAAAATAAAACAACTGTTTTACATTTTACCGCACAAGTTAGTGATTTCATCTACGTTACAAAGTAGATCAGAGTGCTTCTAATTTTAAATAGCATATTCTACTCAGAAAGAAAGTACCTAACCGCAAACATATTTAACAAGAATAGCCATCACAACGTGTTGGAGTTCTAGTGTATTCACTTTTAAGTGTACAATATGCAGTTGATGAAATTACGAATAATTTTTAACATATCAACAATTCAAAAAGAATATATGAGGTAAGTCGTTAATAATATTATTATAGATACAAGAGCAACGTCCAGATCAAATTTTAAGAAGCTTTTAAACACTAATATATCATTTTATATGCACTTTATAATTACTCATAATTGTAATTGATAATATTAAAATTGAAGGTGGATTTTCAAAGCTCTGCGTTAGTACTCAATAAATTTTATTCGTTTTTCATTGTATCGTAGTGTATCGTAATCACGTTTACTATAGACGAATAATTTTCAATCTGTTATACATTATTTTTAACCTAATTGTTACAAAAGAAAACGTACTATAAAATTATACAAATAAAACACAAATATTATATAAAAACCCAGCACTTGCATCTCAGTTTTTCCAAATAAACCCTTTGCAATCCGTAGGCGCCGGTATTGCGCCAGTGCTATCAACCACTAACTCTATAGGTGCCTTTTTTTTGTAATCCGCGCGAAATCCCTGACGGCCCTCAGAGGGCCGCCCCCCGGTGTGTCGGACTTGCACCGACTAAAACCCTCGGGGTGTTCCTTCTCTCCGTCTAGCCGGGACTGGAGGTACAGCAGCGTTCACTTCTCCGGCCCACGACGACGTCTGGCCTTTTCGGTAGACCTCACCTCTGTGTCTACTGTTGGATCTTATGTAAACCCAAGACTCTTTTTGTTTGTACACCTTTATTACTTACTGATTTTACTTGCACAAGTGACTGACTCAGTAGCTCAAGAAGGACTGCCGAAATTTACTTAAAATGTTTAAAGGAAACCCCCCCACCAAAGTAGGCTGACAGTGTTTACACTTTTTAAAAATAACTTTCAGAAATCGAAATTGAGCCACTGTGACAAATAATCGTTTTTAATAATTATTACACTTTTTAAACAATCCTACATTAATACTTAATTATAATTGATATTTATTTTTTAATACGTCAGGCAAATGTCTAAAAATTTGTGTAAAGTTCATTTTATCATTTGATATATTTTCTGCAAGCTAACACTACGAGGGGTTAATGTAAGGGGCCACCCTTCGCTCTCCTCATAAGTAGTCTTGGAGCGGTGTGCGGGAACACATCACACACCGCTCTCGCCTGGATAAGTTGGGCGACGCGCTCCCTCAAGCGCGCCGCCCAGGCGTCTTTCCAGTTACGGAGGACGGCCTGCGGCAAAGGCCCTCCTCCTTCGTCCTAACTCTATAGGTGCCGCTATTGCGCCACATGCTTCCATTTATTTATTTCAGTTATTTATCGCTTTCGGTGTATTTTTTGAGGCTCCAACGCAAAAATGTCGTGGCGTTGCCGCAGTCTTGAGTAATAAAAACACTCGGAGTGCTAAGGGTTAAGTGCCGATTAAGGCACCACATACTCAACGCTGAAATAAAACATTTTGAGAAAACCTAAATAGTATCAAACAAAAATGTACGAGTACGGTGTCCTTTAAACGGCAATCAGCCGCGCTACTAGTCACACTGGGCACGACATAGTATAAGCGCAAAGTGGCTAAAGTCATTAATGTATCTCGGCTCGCTCTAGAAGGGATATAGCGTTAGGATATGTTATTATAATCAGGTACATATAAATAAAAAAACGCCTAAAAAACAAGAATAATAGGACAGCTGAAGAAAATCTAAAATAATTGAACAATGAATTTACAAATGTAATTTTTCTTCTTCTCGGCTCATCTTGTTACTTTCTTTGATGCGCTGCCTAGTGATATTATAATAAATAACTAACATTGCGGTTTAGCGCATTCTCTATCTCCAGCAAAATTAAGATCACAAAAAAGAATACAAATCCTTCAAATCACTTCAGCCTGTGGTATCCAAAGTTTCAATTTATGTAGGTATTCATCTAAACCTTTTTTTTTCAACTTTCAGCCACCCAATTCTACATGAAAGTCTCCTCCATATAATTCCACTTACAATGGTCTAGCTTTGTCCAAACAGTTTTCCCAGCCACCTTCACCTGATCATCGGTCCATCTGACCGATAACTTAAAATAAATGAGTCAACATACAAACAGATAAAAATATCAACCTTATTTATGATCATGTATATTTTAAATTCATTTTAATTGTAGGAACAGGGCAATGAGCTGTATAACAAATAGGACTTCTGAAGAAACTACTCAACTTAAATCGTGGAAAGAGATTCCTGGGCCACCTTCGCTGCCTATCGTTGGAACTCTTCATCATTTCTTACCTGGAGGTTAGTTTATACCTAATTTCCTATACAATTACTGGTAATAACAATCTACTCTATACACCCTAACGTGTATTCTTTTATAAATATTGAAATGAAAATCAAATGACATTTTCAAATACTAAAGTTATTTTCAACCATATTTTAATCACAGTGCATTTTGTTGTTCATTTTATTTTTCATTCTCAAATTAAAATTTTTGTAAAAGGGTATGAGGAATTCAGAATTATTTTAGGTTTCCTAGTAAATCTAAACGGTTTGGAATTAATGAATAAATTCTACGACACGTACGGACCTATTGTAAAGGTGGAAGGTGGTTTTATCAGACCAGCTATGATTTTTTTATTTGATGCTGAGAGTGCCGCACAAGTAAGTAAACATTTAGAGTACATTATAATGATTGCATAAGAGCATCTGTTACAGCCAATTAATTTCTTGGAGAGATACATAGTATATAACACTGATGAACACGTTATGTAATCATAAAACAAAATATACTACAAATACCACATTTAGTTCATTGTTTAAAGAAAATAGTTCGGAAACTATTTTTATTGCAATTAACTTTAAGCCATTCTATTGCAAAAGATAATCGCTTAATTTGAAATAAATTTATAATGGCGATAATTTTATATAAAAAAATATACTAAAAACAACTTGTTTTAAAAAAAATCATTAAACTGTATTTCAGATTCTTCGAGGTGAAAACTGGATGCCCATTCGTGTTGGTTTCAAATCATTGGAATACTACAGGAAATATTATAAGATGACAAATAATAAAACTGTCAAGACAACTGGCTTGATAACTGAGTAAGACATAAGTTATTAGGCTTATTATCGTCCCGATTATAAAAGCAGTAATTATAGAGTACCTTTAAAGGAGTTCCTTAATTATAACTGAAATTATATTCTTGAGATAATTCCTTGAATTTAGAACAGTATTGTTTTAATTTATTTTGATAAAACTGTAATCATGTTCTTTTATTAGACCACAGGTCTGAAATAAATGGATCCAATTGTTAATTTCCATCCGGCTCAAGTAGATTTTTTTAGATTTAATATAGTTAGTTTGAGTTGTATCTTAGTAAATAAATTACTCGCTTGCATTCCAAAATAAGCTCAAATAACTCACTTAGATACAATTTAGTTTACAGCATAAACAAAAACATGATAAAGTCGGCATAAAGGGTATTTTTTTCTTTTCATCAACCTTACAGTCATGGATGTCAAATTAAATTATAATCAATAGTTTCGCTTACAGGCATGGTGAACTGTGGAAAAATTTTCGTTCCGTAGTGAACCCGATATTGTTACAGCCGAAGATTATCCGCTTGTATACAACTGTGATTGAAGAGGTAGCTTTAAACATGGTCAAAAGGTCAGTTGAGAAAGCAGTAAAACCATACTAATCTTATAATTGGTTACTTATGGCTCTGGTTTGAGAAATGTAGTTCTAATTAACCCATTAGCGCCTGAACGGACACTTATCGACACAAAAGTTCAGAGATTAACTGCACAATCAAATTGGTCAAAAAAAATTTTGAACCACTGTACCCCATGTTTTGAAGGTCACTCTTTCAAATGGTGATGGTAACAAGTCCCTAAAATGAATTTGTTTATTCGAAAATTGCAAGTAAAAAACGTTCTTATGTAAATGATTTGTATTATATCTTTATGAGAATCATTTCTTTAAACTGATTTAATCGCGTAAGCTAGATGTGGCTACATTATCCAGGTGAAAGTTAAGTAAATTAAATAAAATTTAATTTGATTTTCAGAATGAAGTCCGTTAGAGATGGAAGGAATATGATCTGTGAGAACCTTAATGTAGAAATGAACCTATGGGCTCTCGAATCTTTAGCTGTTGTTGCTTTAGGTACCCGATTAAATTGCCTAAATTCCAATCTTGCTCAGGACTCGCTAGAACAGCGTCTGATTCATTGTGTACACGAAGTTTTCATGGCAGCCGACGCATTAGACTTCAAACCAAGTATATGGAAATTTTTCGCAACACCAACCTTTAAAAGAGCCATGAAGAGTTATAAGGAGCAAGAAAAGTAAGTATGATAAATAAATGACCCATATTTGTAAGAACGTGGCTTAAAGTATCAATAATCTCATGACTCCTTCTTTTAACTCCTTCTTTTGCCGTGTCGTTGGGCTGTGGAATGGTCTTCCGGCGAGCGTGTTCCCATCATCCTATGATATGGGATCCTTTAAGCGTAGCGTGAAGAGATATTTGTGCAGGCCGGCATGATCGCTGTGACTACCGATGGGTTTTTTCTTACCTTTCGATAGTCGTTGGCGGTTTTTGGACTGCACCATGCTTACCATCAGGTTTGGTGTAGTCACTGAGCCGTGTCAGTGTAACAAAAAAAAAACATATTATTTTCTTTGTGAAAAAATTTTACGTCTTTGTTTGTTCAAACTTACTGTTAAAGATACTGTAACTTACGGCACTCACATCTAATAATATTACACTTTACTATAAAAATGAGACCTGAGAACAAATATTCGTAGCTACTCCACAATCTTCTGTATAATGCATTATTATATGTATTGTTTTAACAGGATTTTAAACAACTAGATACCACATAACATTAGATTTAAAATTTCGACAATTACATTATAACTTTGAATAAAGCCAAATGTAATATATTATCTGCCCCGGCGAACTTCATACTGCCTAACAGCCAAGGAATGACGTGCTAGCCTTTAGTTAAACCTACTCCACCTATATCACTTATGTTTTCCCTCTCGTTTTACCCTCCCTCTGCACTCTCCTCCTCATCTTGTCACTCTTTCTCGTCTCCCTCTCATCCTACTCTCCACAACCTTCCCTTTCCTACCTTTCTCAATACCTCCCCCTCCTCACTCTACCATTTACATTGAATCAAAGAACCAAATATAAAAAATTCATATTTATGTCGCTAACTTGAAAAATAATAATGTCTCCGTTGTAAATTTCATCCCCTATTTCATTCTCTTCGTTTTATTTTCTCAATGAAATTTGCCTATGTCCAAATGGGCAAAGTCCTATTTAGTTATTAGTTAAATTTATTCAAATCGGTTCGGCCGTTTTGAAACATATAAACATACACACTTTGGAATTTATAATACTAATAAGAAAGCAAGGGTTGAATGAGAAACAAAGTCTAAACTGCAAAAGCGTACAAAATGAATCTACATATAGTATGTATAATAGATTTAGTATTTTTGTATGAAAATTAACTGAACACAATTAATAATAACGTAAACATTCCAATGCTTTTTTAGTCTAGCTAAATATTTTATTACAAAAGCAATAGCAGAACTTAACAAGAATAAAGGAAAATCTGACGATGAAAAAGGAATTTTAGAAAAGTTACTGGAAATTGATGAAGATTATGCTATTGTAATGGCTGTTGATATGCTAATGGCGGGTGTTGATACAGTAAGCTAGTTGTACAATAAATTATAAGAGAGGTGTTTATATTATAAAAACCATTTGTGTTTTAAAAATTAAATGTCTCTAGGTTGCAAATGTGATGACTTCAACACTTTTTCTACTAGCAACAAATCCCAGTAAACAGGAAAATCTAAGAAAAGACATTAAATTAAACAAGGAGAAAAGGCCGTACCTTAAAGCATGTATTAAAGAATCTATGAGAGTGATGCCCGTTGTATCGTCAAACTTAAGAACTACTACCAAGGAGTATAAAATATTAGGATATCATATACCAAGAAACGTATGTTATTATTTATGTAGGCTTAGATATAAATTATATTACACCACTCTCCCCGCCAGTGTGTTAGAAGTACGCGGGTAACGGCAACTATTTAACCACCCCTCGCCAAGTAGATGGCGCCTGTAGAAAACTAGACGTCGCCGGGTGCCGAGCAGACTCGGCAGACGGGAGAAGGAACACCCCGGGGGTGTAAGTCGGTGCAAGTCCGACATACAAAGGGGCGGCCCTCACCCTCCACTAAAGGTCCGTTAGGGATTTCCGCCGGGTTACCAAAAAAATGGATGTAACTTATATATTTGTATAGGGTACGATAGTTTAATAAAATATGATAAGGAATTATATTAAATATTGTAGCGTGCACGCTGCCGATCCACTCTCGCGGACGCCGTGATGGTTATACGAATCGCTTGCGCATCGTTCGCGGTGGACGTTAGGAGGGAGATTATGTGATGTCTCTCGATCGACCGCGCGCCTTGCAATATGTCGCTTAATAATTATTGCTATTTTTATGTTTAATCTAAGTGTTTCGTGCAATATATGTATCAGTGAGTAATTATGGTGTTTTACTGTCTTTCAAACGTTATAATACTCTATTTAAACATTGTAAACTAGTAATACATATAAACTTACATAGAGTAAGAAATTAAATTATGTAACTCTTGATTTCTTTAATTGATAGTTTTTTCAACTTAATATAAAAGCACCTACATAGTTTTTTTTATCTTTAATGATTATTTTTTTCTTGGTTATTTATTCGTTTCATTACTATATTTTCATTACAGGTCAACGTTGTGCTTGTACATCATAAAATGTCACTAATGAAAGAGCACTATACAAGGCCAAAAGAATTCATACCAGAGAGATGGCTAACTAATAAAGATGATCCTCTTTATCACGGAAACGCCCATCCTTTCGCAAATAGCCCATTTGGCTTTGGAGCTCGCAGCTGCATAGGTAATTTCATCAAAAATAATGATACAATTTAATTACTGTTTAAGTTTCGAAACATTTTGAGAGCTGATTACTTTAAAAACGTAGACTATTTTCTTATTTACTTTGACTCGACAAAGTGCATTTGATGGTAAGTACAGTCTAGTACAAAAACGAAAATGACCACCAAAGAATGAAAATCCATTGATAGTTTCCGTCGTCATGTCGGCCCACATATACCACTACTGAATGTATCTAGGTATATGAGTTACAGGATATACTCAAGCTGATCCCGAAACGCGACAGGCCAAAGCAAGTCACTTTGACGGTCTTTACACCTGTGCACTGTGGTCATGACCCAGTTCAGGTAATCGCCCTACCACATAAAAGGAAAAAAGAAAGAGTAATTTTAAACAATTATATTTTGTGTCATCCCTAAAAAAATTGATCTGATGTCTACAAAGAGTTTCAATAAAAATTTCGCATTTTTCTATTGTATGATATTGTGCTTTCTAAAGGGCGTGAAGAAACGTTAATCGACAGATTCTAATGCTTTATACTCGACTTCAAATTTCGGACGATATCCATGTCACTTCAGATTAATTTAAATATCTTTCCATGCTACCGTATTGTAAAATTTATTGAACAATATTTTAATACAAATACACACAACAAAATTGTAACAGGCGCTTTACCAGATCAAAAATATCAATGCTCTTGTATTTAGTAGACCTTAATAGTTAATTCAATTGTAGCAGTGGAACTCTTTAATTTACCATATATTATTCGAATGAGTAACAGATATTTCAACTTTACGACTAAGAAGATGTATTATTACTTTTAATATTAATTTACAACAGACTTCTAGTAAAAGTAAAAACTTAACACACAGTGAATTCTTGACATAGATCACTTAACGGGGGCCCTGAGCAACTGGTTTAGCGGCCCTCGAGAAGTTGGCAGGGCATTGTGGCGTGCTCTGCCTAAATACAACGAGCAGTATCGGGGAGCGTATCATCTTCCCCCGAGTTTGTGCCCATCGGGCGCGGCGCGACGGGGCTGTGGCGAATTGATTACAGGACCCACAGTCCCCGCCAATGCGCAGAAGTAGTCACCTTGGGGTTTTTAGTCGGTATAAGTCCGACACACCTCGGTCGCGCAACCCCCTGTGCGGCTGAGACGGTCCTATGAGGATTTTCCCCAAGTAAAAAAAAAAAAAAGATCTCTTGGTAAAGGAAGGAATCAAAATGCTACTTACAATTATACTATTTTCAGGTCGTCGTATCGCGGAACTGGAAATAGAAACATTCTTGTCACGAGTGGTGGAGAATTTCCGTATAGAGTGGGTTGGTGGACCACCAAAAGTGGTTAAAACATCTCTAAATTATATGAAAGGACCCCTTAACTTTATTTTTAGAGATGTGTAATCTTATTTATGATTACAAGAGTAATTACATTATATTATCAATTATAAGAACAATATAATTCTAGAAATATGTGGGTGCAGTTTACATACGAGCTTTAATATTATGCTAGATAGTTTTACTAATCACGCTACAAAACATGGTAGTAAAGCTATTGTCGAATAACCAACCACAAATATTTATAGAGAAAATAATATTGTAATAATTCACACTAATAGAAAATAAATAGAAAATTGGAATAATTGGTATTATGGATATCAGTTAAGATGTAAGAGCGGCTTACAATATTATTTATGTCAAACCTTTTTTTTTAACCCGGGGGAAACCCATTATGGGCCGTCAGGGGACGATGAGAGTCACCCCCCGGTGTGTCGAAGTCGCACCAACTACAACCCCGGGGTGTTCCTTCTCCCGTTTGCCGGGGCCAAAGGCAAGGCTGTGCCAGCTTCCTCAGCACCCGGCGACGTCTGGCCTATTGATGGAAGGCCCCTGGACACCATTTTCTCACCTTCATTTTCTTTGAGCGGTCAAACCTTTCTAACATTCATCATTATCTGTTATTATGCTTCTATCTTTAAACTATATTTAACCTTGTTTAATATCTTCGAAGTGATTAAAATCTAATTGGGAGCGCCTTGTACTTTCTGTCTCCATTATATAATATCATTAATCCCATCTTTTTCGCGATATTTCTTCAGTTTTAATGGTCCTTACTACATTACTCATCTCCATTTTTCAACAGATACCCTAGGTATTTCTATATCGCTTACCTATTTATATTTATGATCGACTATAAAAATTTGATGTAGAATTAACATTTATGATTACTTTTCATTTAGTATAATGAAATTAGTTTTTATTTACTCTTTAAGCAAAATTATAAGCCATCGTTGCTCACCTGAGGAGCCAATTATGTAGATACGTAAATTATGCGATATTGAAATCACGTATAGAATTATATATCATTTTGTTGTTACATTAATGAAACAAATTATTTACAGAATCTCAAATTAGATAAAAGGACTTTCTCAGAATAAAAAAGTGTATAATCAGCAAATATTAGGTGCTGACACCAGCTGTGAACGTAAATTGTTTTTTCAATAAGCTTACGCTTTCTACAGACAATGACGATTTAATATTTTAATATGCTAAAAATAAACGTTCGTGTCAAGTGTATGCAAATAGAGACCATTTTAGTAAACATTGTGCCAATCAAACTAACTTTGGGTGCCTAAATACGAGATACCTGTAAGAAGCAATGTAATACCTATAAAGTTTAAAATAATAAGCAAAATAGAATTAAACGAACTCTTATAGAAACTTTGTTAGACAAACAATTAACGCACAAACTTTTGATAAAACTTTAACTTTAGAGTCTTTAACTTTTTCTTACCTTCGGCAAAGTAAGCTTAAAGCTTACCCCTAAATAAAGTGAATGTGAAGTAAAATAACTTTTAACAAGGTAAATCTTCAGTCTTTCGTTTGATGTAGTTTTTTTATCTTCTTAGAATAATGTTGACATCGTAGCAGACGTGTGACAAGTGCTTTGTTATAGAAGACATATTGTAATTAAACATTGAAAATCAGATTAAGAACTTATAATATAGTATATAGGGTTAAAACGGAATAGCCATAGTGAAAAAGGCCCCAAAAAGGTATTTATGTTGAATTGTCTTCTGAGATTAAATTTTTTACTACTATATAGATTGATATTGCAGATTTCAAATGTCTACAATGGTTTTATAATAAATTTAAAAGATATAAATTTTAGTTTGTATTGTAAAAATATTTCAAATACATTTTTACTTTCGAAAATATTTAAAAGTACTTTTTCTATTATTATAATCTCCTTGTAAAGCTCACTAATGTTATTTATCATGATAACATATAAGTACCAGCAACTATTTCAAAAATATTTAAATAACAGGTATCTAACCACTAACAAATCTAAGCAAAGTAACATTAGACTAGTACCTACAAACATTAAGATACATTTAAATGTATCAAAATAAACTATCTTAACAAAAAACCAATAACTTACTTGCTTTGAGTCAAAGATTAGATCTATTCTGACGAATGCAGTAATAAAATTAATTATTTTATCATTTATGATAATTATAGATACGATAGTAAATACTACAATTATAAATTACATATATTTTTGTATTTTAATACGTCTTGTTGTTAGCTTACGTCGTTTTCGCGTCTGTGCAACGCAAAACGTTTCGGTTTGTGCTTTCAGGTTCTTAGGTTAAATTTAAATTTTTCAATAATTGAGCCTTTGCTTTAGTACGGTCTCTTGCAACTGCACAAAGAGCCGTATTATTGCATCTAACATGAATAAACATTTTCTTGTAGACAAACTGCTAGCAGTTCCTTAATAAATGCACGGATCCTTTCAAACGGCGCCGATAACAAGAAAAAAGAACATTTAGTATATCTTTGTTTAAAAAAAATTTTTTTTGGTACTACATCAAGAAAGGTTTTTATTATTAGCGCATCTAACAAATAATTTGGAAAACCAATTTCATAAAATTTGACATTTAAAAATAATTCGACAAGTTTTAAAACACACTTGGATTTTTGGTCTATTAATCTAGTTACTAAATAAAGTTATCTGGCATTCTTTATCGTACAGTCGCACTATTGAATACTCGTTAATAAATTAAAATACTTCTAAAAATATTCAGCAAACTTCAAGCAAATTATCAGTTTCATAATTATTCTTAACGAATTCAGGCTTTTCGGAGACCAGTGCTACATCACTGAACTTCCTTAAACTTTATTTAAAAGTATTGTATATTATTTACGTTTTCTTCGATGACAGAGATATAAAAAAGAAAGGAAGCGTACAACACACTTGCATATTTATAATGTATTATAAATTATTATTCTAAAAACACTGGTAAAATCACATTTTATTTTCAAAATAAATATTAAAATCATGAAAAATTGCCTTATAATAGTCGTAATTCTGAAAATCAGAGATAGAACTCTAAGGCTACTAAAGGGTATGGGCAAGATGTAATCAGATTAATGATTAACGATTACAAAATGTAGTCGTAATTTTAATTTTCTTGCTCTGAAATCATGATTAAATCCATTTAAAACATTAAGAAATGATAAATGTGTATACAAGCTGGGATTTTGTACTGTATAAACATAAATGAGCAAAATGCAGTCATATTAATGGTAAAAAACGTAAAATGTAATCGTTAATCATTTTTATTAATCTGATTACATTTTGCCTACCTATGACTAAATGTATGAGCAATGCGATCCATTGTTTGTTCGGTGGGTTCGACTACAATTTTTCACTGCCAGTCACTAGAATTTATCGGTGGCACTAGTTTCGTAATAGCTTTTGTTTTTAATTAAGTTTCAGAGCTGTCGAATTTAAATAGAGTTCCGTATATTCACCTTTTCCATGTATTAATAATATACAATTAATCAATATTCCTATCGCTATGGTAACAGAGCATCTACAGAAGCGATTTTTTTATAAGTTGTCTTATGGTATGTCAGCAAGAAATGAAAATCATTACATCATAAAGTCCAAACTAATTAATTTTAAAATGTCTTCATTAAACATAATTCAAAAGTTACAGATATTGTCTTTTCATATAAACTGATACATAATTTGATTGTTTGCCCTAAACTGTTGAATAAGGTATACTTTTCAGTCCCTAGTCAGGGTAGTAGAGTTTCTATTCGTCAGCCTTTTACTATTCCATTTTACTAAACAAATATTGGTAGACACTCCCCTTTTAATAGAATGTATGATCGGTGGTCGTGGGTGTGTTGGTAGTAAGACACGGATTTTGGCGTTTTACTGTTTATTTGCACTTTAAGGCACATCGACCTGCGACGCACACAAAAGTACTCTAGCATAGGGTCTCGATAGTCGACTGCTTTGGCTAGACCATCCCTTGCGCGCGCGCACCCCTTACCCCGCGCGTCCCGTAACACCCTAACGACCTTTGGGGCGTTTAACACAAACACGTATCGGGCGGCGTCTACATGCTATAAATGTTCTTTAGCTATAATAGTATTTGAAAATCACTTTTTACTCAACCAAACATAAGATTTTACAGGGCGTATAAATGTAACATGTTTTCGCTTTATTTTTTTGTATTATTGCTTTAAGTTTTATTTTTGTTTTGTATGTAGTTGAGTGATGTCGGATTTGTGAACTAAATAAAAAAAAACAAAATGTATTAACCCGATTTGATACACTTTCCTTACAGTATTACGTAAAATGTACTTTTAAGTTAATTAATATCAAATACTCAGTCCCTAGTAGATTTGTTTGTATGAAACAAATTTGTACGGAATCCTCTGTATGTGACTCCGATTTGTACCTGGCAGGCTTTTTTTATTCGATCCTATGTAAAATTTCGTATTTTCGTTTAGTAACGGTTTTACTTTAAAAGTGTTAAGAACAAGGCCCCGAAAAATACTTTTTCCATATTGTTAAAATCTAATAACGCCGCGAGGTCTCCGTTTGCCACAAACAACTAGTAAATAATCCTGACAAGTACGGCCTAGCGTATATGGTAGCCTTTATAACCTTAATAGACGAGGATAAAAGTTATAAAACAATTACTTCTGTCGCTTCGTATCGTGTACACATAGGACGAAAGTATAGGATACGAATCACGCTGCTCCATTACAAGTATTGGACCCTCAGCCACGGCACGTGACTGAAGCCTACGGTCCGGGCTTTTGCCATTATCAACTGTCTATGTTTATTTAGCTGAAAGCATTTTATTCACTGCTTTTTAGAGTCCCCTGTCATGTGATGTGATTTTATTATAATGCCCGCCATAGTTTCGGCTACGGCTGTATTCATCTTTTGAAAAGTTTTGAGTAGTGGCATTCATCCCATATATTCATAAAAGCAATGCATACCTTACAATAAATAAGTCTTGGATAAATTACTAAAAAACTTAAATACAAAAAAAAATCATATCATTATTATAATATATTTCATTTTCATGTCATCTATAACTACAAATTAATTATGCGAACGCAGTGCCACTTACGAAAAGCAGAGTAAATTTTACAGAGCCTGGCGCCATACTAACCGTAGTGATTGGTCCCGCCCAAAACTCTCGGATTTCTTCGCAATTAAAACAGTGCTTTTTGTAAACATAAGACTTGTGAAAATGTTTTTTATTCAATTTAACTATTATTTATATATTTAAAATAACAATATTAAGATAATTTCCTGGATATAAATTGTAATTATAAAAAATTGATAAGTCTTTAAATTTTCCGTTGCGTAAATTTTATTTTAGCGGAGACCTGAAAGTTGGCATACCTGATGTAAAATTATTATGCTCGTCGCTGATAATCGAACACTTACTAAAGGTAATTTAACAGTCACAATCAGATCAATCGATCTTACTTTAATGCTTGCTAAGACCCTTAAGCTTTAGTTAATAAAATTTGAGCTTATTTCAAAGTTTTGCCTAAGGTGGCTAAAACTTTGTTCAGGTCAGGGACTATTTGATTGTAATAAAAATATATGAACATTTAATCTAATGCTGATTATAGAATAAACCTCTCAGATTAACTTTAACCTTTGTCGGGTCATTGGATTGCGGAAGGGTCTTCCAACGAGCGTGTTTCTTTCGTACTATGTTATATTAGATTCTTTAAACGAAGCGTGCAAAGAAATTCGTGCAAAGAAAGAAATATCGGCAGATCTCTCGTTGGTCGTCCTTAGATTTTGAATTGAACTGGACTTTATCAGTGTAACTGTAAGGTTTAAGAAAATCGTACAAAAATGTAAAGTTTTCTCACACGTTACGATTTATCGTTTCAAATAGACAGTACAGTGCGATTGCAACGATTTCTCGCAGCGTGTAGCGGGCCTTAGGTCGTGTGTAGGGCTATTTATAATTAAAAAAATATTAGAAACAGAACCAATTTTTTAGTCTATTAAATTATTTTCAATGTGTTTAATCGATAATAGTATTAACAGACAGTGTATTAAACTTAATCTTGATATTTTTTCTTGATAACTTGCAACAATGAAGTGTGCGAAAATTTTATTGTAAATAATATCGAGGGATGAAACGCTATTTGGTTTAATATATTACTAAATCGCCAAAAAATGGCGCTTAAACCAAATAGCCTTTTACTCCTCAATACATTGTATCTACATTTAATAATATATAGATTAAAAGTAAATTAAATAGAAGCATCTAAACAAATTTATTTTTACTATATATTATATTTTCTGTCTTCCAATAAGATACAAGTTTTTGTGTAGAATTAATTAAGTATGTGAAGTTGGACTTCTCTAAATAAAACTTTAATTTAAAATTAATATTAAATCCATTTCAAAGCGTGAGAGTTAGTTATTGATGCTAGAACGTGATGCTGGATATTATCTTTTTAATATAAAGTCTCGTCTAATAAACTGTTTTAATGACTAAGAAATCTTGTTAAAATATTTTTAACTTTTGAAATATCACGTTGTATGTGTTTGATTAAGTCTGAAATTTATTGTTATTATAATAGCAGATTTGTTACCTTATGCCGTATTCTTATTAAAATAAATGTCCCAGCCAATTTCCTTTCAATAACAGCTCTACCAGGAAATCTGATGGATCTTCTTACGCCGATAGGTTTCAAAGATACAACGCTCTTCGAAGATAATCTCATATTACTAAATCCTCTTAAAAATTTCTGGAAAGTAGCTACACAATATTATAAACTAACTTAGGTAGATATTTAGTATATACTTATAATATATATATATATATACATAAACGGTTCTTTGACTTGGCTCATCGCTTACTCAGAAAGTAAGTTGGTCTTTGACAAAAACAAAATAGATTACCAATTTCAACCTAGCCTAAGTATTAGCAGACCAAAGTCCAAGTTGAAGAATTTAAATATGAATGAAGAATTTAAATATGAATAGAACTTACCATAAACTTTGACATTTATTAAATAAAACAAATTGTAATATTTGAGTAAAATAGTAACTATAAATCTCAGCCTTACAACCATAGATGAGCAAAATGTAATTACATTAATAAAAATGGTTACGATTACATTTTACGTTTTGTACCATAGTTTATCATTATATCATTTCATTTTATCATATTATCGTATTTTTACCATATGACTGGATTTTTGCAGAATCCCAGATTGTATACACATTTACGATTTCTTAATGTTTTAAATTGATTTAATCATAATTATAGAGCAAGTAAATTAAATGTACGACTACATTTTGTAATCGTTAATCATAAATCTGATTACATTTTGTCCATCTCTGCTTACAACATTACATTATGAGATACGCACAATTCATTTATTTCACTAAAAGCAAAAAATCTATGAAACCCTTTATACCAATCCGTGTTACCAAGAACAGTGTCAGTATAAATAGTAATATTATATTGTATCGTCACGCTATATACCTTTCGGGGTGACCAGAGATATATTAGTGATTGTATACACTTTGCGCTTATATAGAGTGATTTTATAGACGAGAGAGATATTTCAGAATACAATAATTTGTACCTTCTTATAATAAAAAAAAAAAAACAATTTTCCCTAACAAATTACAAAGAAACATTGATGAACAAATGAGAATTGATCCGTAAAAAGTTTGGACACCGCAGCGCGTGTGGTGCACGATTGAATGGCATGCAGATAAAATAACATTTACGTAATTTTAGGTAAACAGGTAATTGACTCACTTCCGTTTAGTACTTTATCCTGGCTTAGGAGAGACAAAATAGCTACTTAATAATTAATTGCTATTTATTCTATCACTTGTGTAACTACCCCTTAATATGATGACTTTAAATTACTTTGTTTTAATGGAAAATTAAGATATCACTATTCCTAAAAAAAAAAAGTTTTAAAAATTTTAATTTTAATATTTGTATAAAGGTTTTTTTGTTTCCATATCACTGTGCCATTAGGAATTTTTGTATTCGAAGTTCACTTTTTTTATATGGAAAATTGCTTGTAGTACATGTTGCGCTTTCACGTAATTGGAGTGGTGCATTGTATGTGTATATGGCATGATGTCTATTGTTATTTTTGAAAGCATACACTCTGTTGGAAAGCCTTTTAAAATAAATAAATAAATAAATATTTAGAATTAGAATCGAATGCTGAATATCCTCCTTGAATATCTCCCTCGTCTGTAAAATCAGCCTGTATATCGTGTCCTACGTGACCAGTGGCACAGCTGATAACCGTTCTAACAGCACTAGTACACATGACATTTCTATTAGATGCTATGTGAGTTTCCTCACCATGTTTCCTTCACCGGATCTTACAGTCCGTACTTAATCTGGAAAAACGTAAACGTATTGGCCAGGATTCTAATCTACCACCATTTGCAACGCATTCCCTTATCCACTAGACCAGTGATTCCCAAAGTGGTCTATATCGACCCTAGGGGTCTATGACAACCTGCAAGGGGTCTACGTCAGCGAAAAAAATTTTGGGGGTCCATGAAATGAAAATGGGGGTCCACGATAGTGGATTTCAACATATACACTGATAGTACCTATTTACTTACATCATACTAACTTATAATATAAAACATATAATCTATCTATAATATAAAAATGAATCGTTAAATGTGTATAAGCGCGAAACTCGAGAACGGCTGAACCGATTTGGCTGATTTCTTTTTTGTTGTGTTTGTTGAAGTCTGGGGAAGGTTATTACGGAGAGAAAAATTAAAAAAATTGTCTGAAAAAGTCTAAAAACACCACTTTTCTATATTCTCATACAAAAGATTTGTTATAAGTCAATTTGAACTTTAAGACCATACCATAAAGTTTAAATGTTAGTGGACGGGTTCCGGGAAGGCAAAACAATTATTGAGTGACGTATAAATATTAATGTCAATATTTGTCAATTTTTATACATATAGCATTAAGGCCAGATTCCTTCAAACAATTTTCAAAAAACAGCCGACAGGCCAATAGGTTTTGGCAGAATAAAATCTGACGGGGAAGCTATTAAAAACAACATTAAAAAAAACAATGTGACTTTGTTTTAGTGAAATAGGGCAGAACAAGGCCTGCCGGGACAGCTAGTTATTTATAAAACTACTAACTAAAAATATTGACTTATTGCTTATGTTATTTTATTTATATTAGGTCCTTACATATGAAATTGGCGTTTTGTATGGGAGGAACAAAAAGTCGAATATTTTTTAATATAATATATTTAATTAATCAAAGTATGAACCATTATTTTCTATGCACTTTTGCCATCTCATAGGTAGTTCATTGATCCCTTTACTAAAAAAACCAGTCGGACGGGAATCAATTAAATCTTTGAAGACGATTTGGACTGCCCCATCGGAGTTGAATTTTTTCCCTTGCAAGAAGTTATCCAAATTTCGAAAAAAATGGTAATCTGTTGGAGCAAGGTCCGGGGAGTACGGAGGATGTCTTAGACTTTCCAATTGAAGCTCTTTTAATTTAGTAGCCGTCTGTTGCGCAGTGTGTGGTCTAGCGTTGTCGTGAAGCAGCAGTGGCGTGGAGCGATTGACCAGCCTAGGTTGTTTAGCCGCTAGCTTTTCCATCATGGTTTGCAATTGCTGACAATAGACATCAGCCGTAATAGTCTGGCCAGATTTGAGAAAACTGTAATGAACAATACCGGCACTAGTCCACCAAACGCTTACAAGTAACTTTTTTGGGGTTAATTTTCGCTTGGGGCAGGATTTGGCTGGCTGGCCAGGATCCAACCATTGCGCTGAGCGCTTCCGATTATCGTAAAGAACCCATTTTTCATCACAGGTAATGATTCGGTTTAAAATACCTTCATTATTGTGCCGGTTTAGTAATGTAACGCAGCAGTCGACGCGCGTTTGCCGGTTTGCTTCAGTCAATTCGTGAGGTACCCACCTTTCAAGCTTTTTAATCTTCCCAATTTGCTTCAAGTGAATTAAAACAGTTTTATCACTAACATCGCAGCCTGCAGCTAACTCGGACGTGGTTTGCGATGGATCCGCTTCCACCATAGCCTTCAACTCTTCATTATCAACTTGAGTCTCAGGCCGTCCACGGGGCTTGTTCTGCAGGTCGAAATTTCCAGAACGAAAACGTTGGAACCAAAAACGAACTGTGTTTTCTTTTGCAACACGACCGCCATACACATCATTCACCCTTCGAGTTGTTTCCGCAGCACTAGTGCCACGGCGGAACTCGTACTCGTAAATAATGCGATATTTTAAGTTTTCCATTTTGTAAAATGAGTGACGCAAACAGAAAAAAACAGAAGAAAAAAACAAATGAATGACGATCATCGAAGCACAAATACATGAGTCTATAGCTGTACAAATTTGAATTTGAAATTCCTTACCAAAGAGGAGAAATTTGTGATTAAAGTGGCCAGTACGAAAAACGCCAATTTCATATGTAAGGACCTAATAGTTTATTTTATGTTTATTTAATGTTATGTATATTTTACATAACAGATAGAAAATTTTATTTTGATTAGTTTTAATTTAAATTCAATTAATAAATGTATAAATTAACACGTGTTTTTACTTTAAGTTTTTAACACTAAACTTCGCTACAGTTAGAAATTTACAGGAAATCAATATCAGGTAAGTAGGGGGTCTACCCAACACGAAAAAACATGGCAAGGGTCTACGACACAAAAAAGTTTGGGGAACTCTGCTATAGACCATTACAACCACTATAAACAGCCAGAATAAATAATAAACTTGCCTATCCGTGATTCCATACAGTCTTGGGCAACGTTTAAAATTAAATTTAAAAAATATCTTTTATGCGAACAAAATTAATTCATGGATGTGAGTGGATCTATTTTTATGGTATAATATATAGTATTTATTTTTATAGTTTAGTAAAAGGTTTGGCTGACAAAGATTAAAGGTTTATATTGGTTGTTAAGGATAGTTTTTTCTGTTTTCTTTTGTGCTTATTGTGTTTTGTTGATTGGTTCTCTTTTCTGTATTTTATTATGTAAAATGATCTTATATTTGTATAACTGTATATATAGGGCTGTCCCAGTGAAGTGGCTGTGTCGCCCGCAAGGCCCTGTCAGAGTACCAGCGCTGCAGAGTCTAGTGCTCTGTAGCACAAGCTGAGACAGGGTCCTTATTGGCGGCGGCCTAGACTTTTTTATGTATTGTTTGGTTGATTTTTTTATGTTTTTGGTCTTTTATGTGTGTTCTATTGTACAATGTAGTTACTTTTGTATGACTGCTGTTAATAAAACGTTTTCTTTCTTTCTTTCTTAAGTGCATAAATAAAAGCACTCTCGTTAAGAAACAACAAAATTTACTTCTCTGCCAAACCTTGAGATTTACTCTAATCCGCGTAATTTCTAAGCTTTCTTCAGACCCTATTATGCAAATACACCGTAATAAATTAAAGAAAAGTTGCGAAGTAATTAAACTTGGATTCTCTTAGCAGGTGTAGCTGATATCCCAAATTCCAGTCCAATTTTGGAATCCAACCCACCCATTTCTGATTAGAGAATCTCCGTTACTCCAATTTCTGTATAGTTATTAAATTGTTTACCCTACGGTATTTCTTCATTTTTATTTTATTTTATTAGTCTAATCCAACTTACAATATTATTTATTTAATATTTTATGAAAGCTTTATTGATTCATTTGTATCATAATTGTATAGTTTAAATGTATTGTAAAAACTATTTGTTATCCTATCTATTTATCTACATAAACTGTGTTAGGATTTTAATACAATTCCAATCAATGTAATATTCTGAGAAAACTAAAAGTGTAGCGAGACTACATCGTAGTATTTTGTTATCATTGTCTCTTTGTTTTTGACTCTTTTTTTTTCGGCAGGACTCAGTTTGATGGCCGGGGTAGACCTTCACAACTAAACCGGGCGAGAGGGAGAACACTGAGATGCTCAGCCGGCAAATTTATGGATTGGGTGGTAACACAAGGGCATCCCTGTGGGCACGGACCTCGACTTGGGTCGCCAGCCAAAATATGAAACCTAACGGTGATTTACTAGCGTTTTGGAAGCGATTACCTTGAGAAGAAGCGACAAAAGAAAGTTAAGGTTGCGTCGGGATGGAGTTTTTGACTCAGTTCTAATAATCCTCTTTGTGATATCACACCAGTTGCATGTGAGAAGTTCTTCAGTAGACTACTCAAATATAATATTCCTCGATAGATGGTTTTGAGCTTATGATTAGTAAATTGTACCTAACGCACACGACTGTGCTTATATTTCACATATAAATGTGATTAGAGTCCAAAGGATTTTCTCTATTCAGCCTAACTTATCAAGAAAGGTTGATGAGAAATACATATATATTTTTTCTTTTTTCGAGATAGTAGTATGATTGCCTGAACTGAGTCGTGACCACAGTACATAAGTGGTATCATCACAAGCTCATCATAATGACTTGCATAGGACTGTCGTATTTCGGAATGAGTTTGTATATATAAAATATTTCATCTACCTAGAGACCTTCCGTCGTGATACATGTGAGCCAATATGGCGATGGCGACTGTTAACGCATTTTCGCCCCTTGGCGGTCGTTGCCTATCTTGGACTACACGAAACGTTCCATCAGATGCAATGTAATCACATTGGCGAGAGTTATGGTGGGGAATGTGAGGTTTTGATAAAAAATACAAGTTGTTGGCTTGAGGAGCCTATGACAACTGATGAAACTAAACTCTCTTTATTAAAACAATACAATCGCTTATATACTAATGTTTTACAAGTGGGGATGCATGCACTTGGTAAACAAACCATTAAATAATACTTATAAAGATAATAGTTGATACTTATGACTAATGATTACAATTAACACACTAAGGCTTCCTATTAAGATATGGTATAATGATGTATTCCGATCCTGGTATGTAGGTTGCGAGTGCTTTTTTTTTTTTTACTTGGGGAAAATCCTCATAGGACCGTCTCGGCTGCACAGGGAGGTTGCGCAGCCGAGGTGTGTCGGACTTATACCGACTAAAAACCCCAAGGTAACTACTTCTGCGCATTGGCGGGGACTGCGGGTCCTGTAATCAATTCGCCGCAGCCCCGTCGCGCCGCGCCCAGTGGGCACGAACTCGGGGGAAGTTGTTGCCTTCCCCGATGCTCGTTGTATTTAGGCAGAGTACGTCACAATACTCTGCCTACTTCCCGAGGGTCGCTAACCAGTCGCTCAGGGCCCCCACCCTGAGCGGCCACGACCCCAAACACATCAGCCAACCGGTCGTGGATCGACCGATCGGCTGGGACTGATGCACTAGGGCGGTTGCCGGCACCCTGGCTCCTTCTTCGAGCGGCCTTTTTCCGCTCTCGCTCTGCAGCCTCCTTCTGGGACATAACATCCTCACAGAAGGAGGCCACGGCCCTCCAATTGTCATACCCTGCCAGCATAGCCGACACCACTGCTGGCAGGGAGAGGTTGCGAGTGCTATGCCTACATAACTCGAGCCTGTACAAAAAAACTTAAACGACTAAAATGAAATTCCAAAGTATAACCCATCCGAATTGAGTTACAAACTTTTAAACTTTATACGCTAAAGGATTTTTCGTATAATTTCATCTTCAAAGTAAAATTATATTTTCCTCTTAACTGGAGCTAAGAGTAAATTTCTGAATATTTTCAAATTAACTGTAAGAGCCAACTTCGCAACTCTTAATCGCTAATCTGCTTCTACAAGAAACCTTACTTGGCACGAAGTTTCTTAACTTTGCAGTATCAACGTTTCAAGTCAGGGCTATTAATATTACGAGGCCTTAATTTTCATAGCTGCTATTCCATTTATAACTTGAAAAATTAATTAGATCGCAAAATTGTCTGAAAGCTATCTTATTATAAATATTTACTTAACTACTACTTAATTTTTAACCTAACCTATGCTTGTAAATAAGTTTAGAACAATTATAACAAACATACACCTAGCTTTAGAAAAATAAATTACGAAAGCAATTTTAAAGTCCATATGTATTCAAAATGAAACTAGAAAATAGATTACCATTTAGAAGGGAAAATAATTTTTCTCCTTCTACAGAAATGAAAATAAAATGCAATTTTTCTGCTGTCGACATTTTTCAAGAGTTGAATTCTCGAATAATATCGGATCTGTTTGCATAAATTACTAGACTGCGAGGAATGGCACGAAATATCTAGCAAAGAATTTAAACTGAAATCTGAAATAATTAATGTTACTTCAAAGTGATGCGAATTTAATGTTTAGTTTTTGATGAAGTACCAACGCTGTAATTATTAAAATCACGAGATAATTTGTATATCGTAATATGATAACTACGAGTGTGGTACAAGCAGAGATGGAAAAAATGTAATCTGATTAATAATTAACGATTACAAAATGTAGTCGTAATTTTATTTTTTTTGCTCTGTAATCATGATTAAAACTATTTAAAACATTAAGAAATGATAAATGTGTATACAAGCTGGGATTTTGTAGTGTTTAAAACATAAATGAGCAAAATGCAGTCATATTAATGCTAAAAAACGTAAAATGTAATTGTTAATCATTTTTATTAATCTGATTACATTTTGCCCATGTACACAAGGATACAAGTATTTAAATATTATTTAACCCAGTCTACAACAGCCGACATACGCTAAAAAGCATAACGAATATTACATTGCCTGATAGAAATACCTTATTTTATCACATCGGAAGATTGATTTCAAAAAATATTATTACTATTTCTAAACAAATAGTTACATACTGGTTCTCACAGAGCTTACTTCAAAATTGACGGGTTTTCAACAAAAACTCTAAAGTCCTAGTTCACCCCCTTGAGATGAGAAATATCACAAAATACGCCCTTAAGGAGTGCCTACGACATAAAAGAAATAATATCCAAGAATGTTTCTTGCTTAGGCTCTGGTATGATATGTTAGAAAAGTAAACCTTAAGCTCCGAAGCTTCGGCGGCAGCTTCGCATTTAGTTACCTTTTGGCAAGTTCGGTGAGATCGTTTCAATAATGTCTAAACCTTTTTTCATATGCATCAACTTAAACTGTATATTTAAAACGAAAAATAATTATACTGTTTACTTTTAGCCAACACTAAACTGATTACTTAAGTATTAAAAGCTTTCTCAATAATACGTGACTTGCCTTCGTGTAATTCCGTGAAAAGCAACGGAAAATTATCTTCAAATTGGTCACGTCGACAGTCGCATAATTCGATTGAATCCTAACTAATAGACGCCTTCCTGCCGCTTATGATTGCCCAGAATTCGAAGTCACAACCAACTGATTTTAATATATCTATTGAAAACATTTGGCCTTAGAGAAGTTCACCTTTTCAATATATCTATGTATACGTCTACGTTGTATTATATTCTATTAGACTGAGCGAAGCGTGGTTTCTGAGTCAAATTGGACCCTTCGGCACTGTTTGTCTGTCTTTCTGTCAGATTCCTATAACTTTCAAACCAAATAAGATAACGTTTTGAAATTAGGAAATAATATATAAGCCTTTGACGCAAAGCTTTTTAGATGATATTTAATGTAGAAATAAAACAAATTCGTAAGAGACTCCTATTTAAGCAAATAGGGGGCTTTTTTCACACTTTTATCATTACATGTGTGATATCGTTGCAAAGAACTTTTGAAGCTGACTTCTTTTAATTTTTACATAAATAATTCACATTTTTTTAAACCGAAAAAGTGGTGTGTATCATACCTATCTTGTCCCTAGGGCGGCTTCATCGGATATGGTGAGCTGTTGCTTTTATATATAATTTAGTCTATATGGAACCATGTATATACACATATGTATGTATGTATATATTGTGGTTATATATATATATTTAAAGGGTAAAAATTATAAACATAGGAGCTATATCCGATTCAAAACAAGATAATCAATGTACAAGTGCTACCTACCGCTGAAGTTAGAATTTTTTTTTTACAATAGTTTCCAATAGGCTCGTAGTACGTACTCATAAGTACGTAGTTACTTGCAGGCAATAATTATTAATCAATGTTTTTTTTAAATGATCTCTCCTTATTATTTTTTTTTTTGGTATCCCGGAGAGTAATCCTGAATAGGACCATGAAATTAATTAAATAATCAGTCTCTTGTAGATCTGTTTACATGGAACCCTCTATACGCACATCCGATTCGAACCAGGCCGGCTTTTTTCATTCATTCTTTTCTCGTTCTTTTTTTTCCGGGTTGTAACAATCTGAAAATGTCACAAGATCTCCATTTGACACAAATGAGTAATTTTATTTGCTTTCTTATTATTTTGTTTCTAATTACAATACTTCGAAACTTTATAGTATATGCTTATACAATTGTTTTTAGTTTCTATTTTGTAATATTTTTTCTATTGTTTACAAAATTATTCTGTTTGCATCAATTAAACGTTTTTCCCACTTCTTATACATTACATTAAGCCTCATCGGTGTGACGTATTTACAGGGCCTGTAATTTCCTTGTGCAGATGGAGCCACTTTACACCCACCCCTCCTGAGATAGATCCGAAAAAAAAGCTATTCGCATGTCGAGTCGTTGGTCCTTAAGCCCGACTATGTAGATTATTTTCTCAGGTTACAAAAATAAGATATAAGTTTCTTTGAGATGTTTTTTTTTACACTGGCTCGACATAGTGACTACAGAGTATCTGATGGTAAGTACAGTGTAGTCCAAAAACGAAAGCGACTATCAAAGGATGATAGTCTACATCGTCATGTCGGCTCACATATACCACGACTGAAGGTCTCTAGGTATATGAATTACTGGATATACATACACAAGCTGAACCCGAAACGCGACAAGCTAAAACTGGTCACTATGACAGGCTTTACCCATGTACTGTGGTCGCGATCCAGATGGGCACCGAAACCCTACCACCTCGCTGCTGCTCGTTTAGCACCACCCAGGAGTCACGTGTAGGGAAACTAGGGTAAAGCATACGGACGCGAGCAGCTTCGACTCCCAAAATATATGTGTTTCATGTTATATAAAATTATAAAATGAACTTTACGAAGCAGCGGAAAGATTAAAGTCGTCGGGTGCAGCTATGATAATAACATATTAGAATGCTTGAAGCTAAACAACTTTGTAAGCTAACCTAAATGCGTTTGCATAAAATTATGGCTTGTCGCCAACTACTATGTTGCATTGATAACTAAACTAACTATATCAAAATACATATGATATTTTTTTATTATGATCCTTGCGAGTCGCGTAGGCATTGTGAAAGAATACGAATTGGCGTATCCAGATACTGCGTCCTACCTCTCTTTAATTGTGGCGGTTCCCCTATCCTGTTAGATTAAGAGGGGTATGATTGAAAATGTGCGTTTGAGCAAGCGCTAGCATTCACGCACTAAACGTATCCTGCGCAATCGATTGTTTTTGAATATTTTCATCAGCCAGCCAACATTGCCGAATGGGGCCGCAGGCAGCGCCTACTTGACGTTATCTGGAAACATGGCCTAGGTCGGAATCGGCCAGAATATCACCATCATTATTTACATATCAGTCGTGGTATATGTGGGCCGACATGACGATGAATTTTCATCCTTTGATAGTCGCTTTCGTTTTTGGACCGCACTGTACTTACCATCAGGTGTATTATAGTCACTATGACGAGCAAGTGTAAAAAAAACTTTTTGATTAATAAATTTTTTAATTATATGTGCTACAGAACCATAATAATAAATTCATATTCATATATTTATTATTTTATTTGGTGGTATGCCGATCGCCTGAACTGGATCATGACCACAGTACACAACTGTAAAGACCGTCATAGTGGCTCGCTTTGGCTGTAGCGCTTCGTGATCAGCTTGCGTATATCCAGTTACTCATATAGCTAGAGACCTTCAGTCGTGGTATATTTAGGCCGACAGGACGACGGAGACTATCAACGGATTTTCTTCCTTTGATAGTCGCTTTCGTTTTTGGACTACACTGTACTTACCATCTAATGCACTGTAGTCACTATGTCGAGGTAATGTAAAAAATCTAGTGTTTTCTGAATAACTATATCAACCTTATGTTGCATATTGTTTTAGATGCATTAGCCAATTCAGGAATTCCGCATTTCTCTCAGTAATAATTAACATAAACGTACTATTTGCCAGACTTTAATATCAAAACCAGGGAAAATTTATAAAGTTGGTTCGACCTAACAAAGATAATACTATGTTATTATTATTAAAATTTACACCAGGGCCCATTTAATGAGCTCTGCGGTGGGAACGAACCAGCAAAAGGTTTAATAATTCCCTTGTCAGTAGCGTGTCCCTTGAAATATTATCGCTGAATATTTTACTTGATATGCTTATTCAAAAATTAATAATGCCTATAGCATTAAAATTATGGCCTATTTTTTTTTCTTTTTTTACTTTGGGAAAATACTCATTGGACCGCCCCGGCTACACATGGGGGATGGTAACCGGGGTGTGCCTAACTTTTACCGACTAAAAACCCCAAGTTGACCTCATCCGCATTAAGACGGGAATGTGGGCCCTGTAATCAATTGCTCCACACACTACCCCGCCGTGAAAATTATTATGGCCTAGTGGATAAGGGACTTGTTTCGATGCGTAGCAACACGAATTGTCGTGGGTTCGAATCCTGGTATATATAATACCTCAGGGTTTTTCCAGATTACATACGAATTTTGGCATCTCATGCTCACCGATGAAGGAAAATATTGTGAAGAAATCTGCATGGCATCTTATAGAAACGTCATGTGTAAGCGCTCTGAGAAAAGCGATCAGTTGCGCTACTGGTCACGTTAGTTACGACATATAAGCGCAAAGTGAATACAACCACTAACGTATCTCTGCTCACCCCGTAAGGGATATAGCGTGACTATACATTGTTTGTTATTATTATTATTTGAATAAAAATTTATCTTCTACAAAACACTAGTATTTAGAGGTAGCGCACTGTTGATTCCCGCTTGAACTGGTAATTGTAAATTTATATTGTCATCTATAGTGATGAAAATGCCCGGGAATTTCATCACTAGTCATCTACTAAAAGCCAAAAAAATCGTATTATATCTATTTAAGATTTTTTTAAATCAGTCCCTAAATGGTCGAAAAAGGAATATTTACATTTGCCAAAAAATCCTTTGTCTATGCCATTGTAACATGATATCGAGGGGTGAAAGGCTATTTGGTTTAAGCGACATTTTTTGGTGATATAGTCATATGTATATTTTTGGAACCAGCGTTTTTTTACCGATTCCAAAAACATATATTTTGCTATATCACCAAAAAATGTCGTTTAAACCAAATAGCGTTTCACCCCTCGATATAGCTACTGCAAATTCTATTTTGCGGCAAACCATTAGTTAAATTTAAATTCACTTCAGACATAAAGATTACAGCTCTATTACCTGTTACTTTTCAGTTTACTGTTTCTACGTGACTGTAATACGACATAAAGATATTCAGATACTTTAAACTGTAACGACAGCGCGGTTTACGAATTATGGGTTCGTAAAAGCAGTTATTTTTTACAAAATGTCATAATTGTTAGTAATTTTGTTGATTTCTCATGTTTTTAAATAAAATCTAATTATTAAATTTAATTTTTATTAAATAGTTTTTATTATATTAATATAATAGACAAACATTTCTTCTTATAACAAGAAGAATAGATCTGGTCCTCCTATTTTAAAAATGTATTCGCAAAGCCTCATTACCAGATACCCTTTTTTAGTCATTACCAGATACTCTAATATGCCTTAAAGATGAATGTGTAATTTTCCATTATATTTGTTATAATTCATAGGGTATAGATTAGATATAAAAAAACCTCATCGTTTTATTGCATTAATAAAAGTTCACAGGTCAGTTGAATAATGTATAAATTAATATATTCAACAAATAAAAAATGAGATAATGTGCAGTTTTCCTTTTTTTAAAACTAGCAATAAAAATAACTTATAAAAAATAACCTACTCACATAATTAATTCTTGTTTTGTACAATAATAAAACATAGCTTTGTATGTAAACCGCATTTGTCTTTATGTAGGAATATTATAGCAAATAAAACAATCATAACATTAAAAGAATAGCGTTACGTTTTTATGAACGTCTTTAAAATCGAGCTAAACATCGCAAAATCAAAATTACGACTGACATAACCTTTAAGCGTCTTCTGAGCACCTACTTTGTTATTGCGGGGTAAGTTATATTAATATATTATATTTTTGGAATATTATAATAAATAAATTTCATTATTGGCAGATACATTAGCTTTTCCATTGTGTGCTATACAGGGTCAGGCATAACATTTGGAGAATACACCCAACAACTCGCGAATTATCCCGAAATAATGCTTGACGGGTATTTTCATTGATCGACGCGTTGGCCAAAGCTTTAATTTGGTAGATTCAATGTAGCGGAGACTGTCCACGAGACCTAACTCCGTCTACTTTTCCATGAATAACAAGGCATTTCATGGCATCAATACGGCGCGTCACATGACCAAAGTCACGAAGGATTCTCGTGTTAACTATTTTAGAAGGGCGGGTCTTCATGCTGAATTCATTCAGAAATATAGACGTTTGACCGCCGCTTGGTCCACGATATGAATAACATGCGTGTCCGTCAGTTTTTGTTTCAAAATAAATTTTTTTGGAAAATTAACCCCCACGTAGGTAAAACAAGGTGTCAAAATTTGTTGGAATATCTTCCAATTTTAATGTAAATACTACGAAGCGTAAATTTAGCTTTTTAGTTAGAACTAAAAAATACGTGTTTTAACGTGTTTGTAAAATCAGTTTCCAGAGGGTAAATTATTTCTGCCCGGGCAATGCTATTATAGGGCAAGGGCAAGGGGAAGAAAAGCCGCCCCCCTCCCACTCAAGAGTTAAACGCCGCAGACTGGCCTCCTCTCCCCGCCCCTCTAAACTCTTCTCAACTTGTAGAAGAGAGCTGGGCAGTGGCGGGGAAAGATGGCCGGCCCGTACGGCAAAAGAAGAGAAAGAAAGTGGCCTCACAGCTACCAGAAAAGAAGAAAGAAGGTGAAGAAACCAAGAATAAGGGGAGAAAGAAGAAAGAAGAACAGAAGAAGCGCCAAACTCAGCAGCCTAAGATACGGTCGCCAAAAATGGCGGCTGTCGTCCTCAAGTTGCAGCCTGGTGCCAAAGAAAAAGGAGTGTCCTTTGAAGGAATTATAAATCAGACAAGTGGTGACGTCTCCCGTCTTTGTGAACGGGAGGCCATCACCAAATTGATGGTGCGGGGTACCCTCTCAGACAACAGGAAAATCCTGGTGCCGGGGCCCCCCGCCGAAGCCGCCGCAAAGGCCGATGCCCTGCACAGGCTTCTTAAGGAGACTCTCCCTGCGGAGGATGTGCTTGTCATTAGGCCGGTTAAGCTCGTATCCCTACGACTTTCCGGCCTCGATGACAGCGCTAATCCCAGGGTAATCGAGAATGCGATAAAGTTTGGCGGTCAATGCCCCGCTGAGCACGTAGACCTGATCAAGGTCTCCGCTGTGCGCCACAGCAGATTCGGCCTCGGCATGGCCTGGGTTACTTGTCCAGCCGATGTCGCGGCCAGACTGCTAGAGAGTGGCTTAGAGATCGGTTGGGCGAGACCCCAGGTCCGCCTAATGCCCCCCCGTGTTCCTCGCTGCTACAAGTGCTTGGAGCCGGGACACGTGGGGGCAGTGTGTGGGTCTGCTGTGGACCGCAGCGACCTCTGTGCGAGATGTGCTCAGCCGGGGCATAAAGCCCTAATGTGCAGGGCAGAAGCTAAGTGCGCAGTATGCGCGGCCGCGGGTCTTCCCGCTGGCCACCGAGTCGGCGGCGAAGCCTGCGCTGCCGCGCGACAGCCCATACGGGCTAAAAGGAGAGGCAATGCCAAAGTCGCCACTGCGGAGACCAACACAGAGCCACCGAGGCCTCCCGATCATCCGGGGACCTCGCAGGGAGTGCCGGGTGGATCATCTGAGGGGATGACCACTTAGGCTATACTCCAATGGTGTGTGCGTGTTCCCACGCACCATTTGGCGATGGAGGGGTGATGAACTCCACCCACCTCTCCCATTCCTAGGTGATGCCTGCAAGGGCGCGCGCGCCGTGCCGCGGTTTTGTGCACCCAAGTGTTTCCCGTAGCCCGACGCACCCTGCGAAAGGAGGAACACCCCGGTGGTTTTAGTCAGTAGGAGTCTGACACACCGGGGCAGCGGCCCTCACCGCTGCCCTGAAGGTCCATAAGGATTTCCACCGGGTCAACAAAAAAAAAAAAAAAAAAGGGCAATGCTATTATATATTATAAATGTAAAAAAAATCAACATTAAACATTTTAAAGTACTCCTGTAAATTATTGAATATTATTTGACAACATAAAACACTATAACATATAACTTTTAACATTTTTGTTTAAACTGTTACATTTGGTATGCTATTAGTGCTTCCATATTTATTTAAAATTATGTAATGTATTCATGCTTTTTACACTGACTCAAAAAGTGACCACACCTCACCTAATGGCAAATACAGTATAGTCCAAAAGTGACAGCGATCGTCATTGAACAAGTATCCATTAATAGCAGCCGACATGCCGACTAAAATTCACCCTGACAGAGAGTCTATAGGTGAACAAATAGACGTTAAATACTGATAACGAAATGCAACAAGTCGGAGCGAGTACCTATCTATGTTTAATACAAAGCAACATTTTCTTGTACCGTAATTCGTTTCTAACTAAAACTCGTTTAGGAAATATTTCAAACTTCAGCAAACAAAATCATACAGTCGGTTCCTGAAACTGAAACGACAAAATGCATGAAAACAAAGTGGTATATTTAACGAGAGTCAAAATTTTCGTAATTTTTTTTTTTTTTTTTTATTTGGTTCACATACCGGACATCACACAAAAACATACAAAACATAAACGGATCTTACTAAAATAATACAAAAGGTGTGTCCTTAACAAGTGAACACAACAAGCAAAGTAAATAATGCTATGATAAATAAATCAGACACATAGAATCATCAGAAAACGAAAAAACGCGCTACACCTGCACACACTGCAAAATCTTACGTTTAGCCAAGGGGAAGGAAGAGTGAAAGATATCGAAAGATTTACAGATACCATTATAACCAGAGAACATTCTACTGAAAGGGGAGTGCTTACCAATATTAGTTTTATAAAATGGTACAGAAAAAGGTCTACGTATAGAAAGTCTACTACCTTGACGAGGGACTGCAAAATTTACCTTGCTTAACAGTTCAGGACAGTCAATCAGATTATGTATTAATTTGTACAAAAAGACAATATCCGCCACTTTTCGCCTGACACTCAATGGAGACATTTTAAAGTAAAGGAGTCTGGACTCATATGATGTTAAAGATTTACATTTGTTACTGACATAAGATAGCTTATAAACAAATCGTTTCTGTACACGTTCTATTCTATTGGAGTGGGTAGCATAACCGGGGTTCCATACTTGACTACTATATTCCAATATGCTCCGAACGACGCAGTTATATATAGGAATGATAATACTAGGATCGCCAAAAGATTTAAGTTGTCTAGAAACAAAACCTGACAGCCTATTAGCTTTATGTACTATCATATCAATATGTTGACGGAAATTTAGCTTGTTATCAATCATTACTCCAAGATCCCTGACACTAGAAACTTCACTTACTGGATTATTTTCAATATAATAGGTTGCCCCAGTAGGATCATTCCTATTAGAAAAGTTTACAAAATAACACTTTTCCCCATTAAGTATCATACGGTTACTCTTAGCCCAATCAGAAACAATATTAATTTGGTTTTGAAATTCCATAGTATCCTCCACGCTACTAATAACCTTGTACAGTTTAAGATCATCTGCATACATACTAAAGTTACAAGTTATTGAATTTGCTAAATCATTTATAAAAACCAAAAATAGCAGAGGCCCCATATGTGATCCCTGTGGTACCCCAGATGGAACCATCGAAAGCTTAGACTTAAAACCATGTACCATGACAAGTTGAGATCGATTACGTAGGTAGGATTCACACCATCGCAACAGGGATCCATGGATACCCATCTTTAAAAGCTTTAGTAATAGTAAATCATGATCAATGAGATCAAAGGCCTTACTAAAATCAGTGTATACAGCATGAATTTCACTTCCCTTATCCAAGAACATGGCAACATCATTGGTAAAACATAACAAGTTTGAAACAGTAGACTTTTTTGGTAAAAAACCATGCTGAGAAGTATGAAGCTGTTGTTTAATATGCCAATGGATTTTTTTTACAACTAGTGACTCAAAGACTTTACCAAATACTGAGAGAATCGATACGGGTCGGTAATTAGATATTTCATTAGGGTCACCAGCCTTATAAATAGGGGATATTCGAGCAGACTTCCATTGACTTGGAAAACATCCTGTACACAATGACTCATTGAATAAGTATAGTAGTGGAAACAGCAAAGCCTGAGAGCACTTTTTTAGAAAAATCGGAGGAATATCATCAGATCCTGCACCTTTATAAATACATAACATAGATAATTTTGATGCTACTTCAGATTCACTCAGTGTGATGCTATCCAGTGTTAGACCCTGTGTAAAGGTACTAATTATATTGTTACTAATATTACATGGCTTAACATAAGTATTATAAACAGAATTAAAATGTTCCGAGAACAAATCACAAATTTCTTGGCCCCCCTGAGCTAGTTTTAGTTTAAGTTTCATTTGATTTGGCAAAGAATTGTTATTAGTTTTCAGTCCATTAATATACGTCCAAATATATTTAGGGTTAGTACGAAGAGTTTTACCAGCAGAAATCTTAAAAGTTTTAAAACAATGTTTTAACATTACTTCACTTCGGTCTCTAAGAATATCAAAAGTAAGCTTATCCATTAAGTTCCCATATTTTTTAAATTTTTTGTGATATTTATTTTTTTCCTTTAAACATTTAATCAAAGATTCACTATACCATATAGGATATCGTAAATTCCGCCTCCTCGTACGAGGTGTGTATTTGTTAATTATAACATTTAATGACCTATAAAAGATATTTACTTTAGAGTCGATCCCCACAGCATCCTTCCACAAATTCAACCAGTCAATGCTATTAAGATCATTATTGATTAATTCATAATCACACTTGTAAAAGTTAAGCGTTAAAGTTCGTCTAGGTCTTAAGAAACGATTATTACTAGCAAATGATAACCTAATATCAAGAGCAGGATGATGTGAGTCAAGCTTCGACAATGGTTCAGTCTCAGAAATTGAAATATTTTGACAACAATTTGAGAAAACCAAATCCAGTGTTCGACCGTGTTCATTTTGAATTTGATTACTTTGATCAATGTTTAGGAACGACATTTCGTCAATAAATATATTCTCTGTGGCGCCCACGCAAGGTAATGGTAAACAGGCTTTAGTGGCGGCATCCCACTCCCAGTAATAAAGCCTTTCCCCAAAGTTTGGGAACAGTTATTACCAAATCCTCGGGCACATGTGATACTTTCACTGTTGTAATACGAGTATTATTAAGGCGGGATTCGTGAGGTTCTGAGAGTTGCTTTATCGTTTAATACATAGAGAAGATATACCGTTTATCTAAATATGTGTGTTCATTCAAAATAAAATTCATCTTTTAAACCCTTGATTTATCAATTTCACAGTAGCAATTGCCACTGTTTTGAACAGTACTTTTGAATTTTTTTGACAAATTAGTACCATCAAAATTACAAACTCAAAGTAATTTTATTTAATAAGCTTATTACAAACACTTTTAAAGTTTTAATTCGACAATAACATAAATCTACTACTGGATCGGAAAGCAGGATCTCCCGAGAAGTGGTGTCAAGAAACTCTTGTAGTCGCTATTTCAAAGTTTATTGCTTAGATACAAATTTAATGCGCTATGAGAAAAACAACATATATAGCCACGCATCCTTATCAGCTAAACAATCATTTCTCTAAATAATAAGTTTTCTTTATCAATGATCTTTTTATTAAATTTCGTATGTCAGAGTACCAAAATACTTTTTGGTATTTTATTATACCTAAATCATACATGGAACGAATAGCTCTCTTCTGCAAAATGAATACAACGAACCTGGTAATATTGACACATAACAAAATACTGTATACTATTAAGTAAAGCTATTCAAGCTGTTTTGAAATCGGTCAGTTGTTGGATTTTGCTGACAGCATAAGTAAGTTTTACCGCGATACGTATTATTTGTGCTCCCATTGTAATTTAGAATTCAATGTTCCTTCCAAAAACAATATGGATTCAATTAATTCTACGTTTTCATTATTAAGAATAATCATTGTTCCAAGATTACGTACATTAGACGACTGCAACATTCTTAAAAAGTACTGTTAGTCATTTGATGCAGTGAGATAATTTTGGCATACTATTATAAATATTAAATAAAAATTAAACTTGTTTGTAAGCAATATCGAAATTCTAAAGATAGTTTAGAAAGAGGCCGTTACTAGATACTGGATTGAATCAAACCTAGGTACTGAAAGGCCAGAGAGAGTATCCTCGACCGACCGCAGCCTGAGCAAACTTCGCCGAAATTAGTTTAGCAAGTTACATTGTATGATGGAGGCGCAAACTTTGATTACTTCCTAATAACATTGGCGACCGAACTACCTTATAATAACTCACTGAAAGTGTTTAACGAGTTTTTTGGTCATCCATCAAAATTTGCTCAGCTTTTTTTTTTTGATAGTAGAATTAAAACCTACTTTATCCACACAAATTTGTTAAAATAGATTATTTACAAGGCTTTTATCTTTTCTTTTCATTTATTATATTATAACACTTTCGTTATTCATTAACAATTTTTTTTTCATCTAAAAAGATAGTTCATCTAGTTTGAAAAACAAATATATTTACAATTAGTATAAATTACATATCCTATCCTATCTAATAAAAATATGGACTATATATAAATAATTAGTAAAATAACTTATAAAAATTCGTAATTAAAATAATTTATAGTAGTAACAAAAAGGAGACGAAACGCTTTATAAGTTTTGTAAAAACACTTAAAATCCGTCTGATATACATTTTTTAACAAATAAAAATATTATAGTTGGACATATCAAGAAAACTTAATTAGCTATTAGAAATAAAAACAACATTACCATGGTCCAATTTTATTGCTGAATAAACAATAATAAAACAAAAATGCAATAATAGTTAATAGCTTAAAAAATATCATAATTTACATTACCTATATTTTAAATCCCACTTTTTTATAACAATAAAAATTAGGATTTATGAAAAAACCAATTACACCGCCAAAAGTAAAGGCATACAAATGATCGTAAATAGAACACTACGAAATTTGAAAAATTTGTAAAAAAAAACCGTAATCGCCTTAATTTAATTACATTTTACTGTTTCTATGTAGTGTTATCACAAAAAACGCTACAAAGTTGAAGATAAAATCACGATAGAACAAACTAAGCAGGAAAGAGCTTACGAAAACTTAGACAATATGCTTTAATTTTATCCGCGTGTTAAGCACCATATAATCCTTCTATGGTTATAATGCATATAATATCGGAAGCAAACGATATCATTCTAATGAATTCTCGGTAAAAATTTCACCATCACGCCATTCTTTGATCTAAGAATGAGATCAGAACAGAGGATCGGCTCCACGTCAACTGGGAGCAGTTTCAAATGCCTTATCACGTACGATATTGTTACTTTCATTTCCATCATAGCAAACTTTTGACCTGTAATATCGATTTTTTTTTTAGAAGCAGACAGAGTAACATTCATTTAGCAAAGGTGCTTGTAATAAATTTAAAAATTTGTTGAATTGACGTAACATCAAATTTGCAAAAAAAAGAAATTTTCGCGCTAGTCGTATCTGTTGGGACAGCATGAGTACCGTAGCTCCTAAAAATTTTTGAGCAATAAATCTGAACATATGAAATATCTCAGAGAAAAAAAAATCAAATGAATTACTCACCAATGCAATTCCTCGGTCCTGCGCTAAACGCGAGCCAACTGTATGGGTTTCTTGTCTCCGATATATCAAATCTCTCCGGCCTGAATTCTAATGGATTTTCAAACACATCTGGATGCCGCTGCATATTTATTATGTTTATAATCAAAGATGTGTCCTTTATGAGCTTCAAACATCCAACCTCTGGGAACATTATATATAATATTATAAATACTATAATCCACTTAGAACTATTAAGTCCCCATTATCATCGTAACTTTAAAAGCTAAAACATATTTATAGACAAATATAACGGCTTTATAAACTCATAATATGCAAAAAAAAATTATCTTATTATAAAATCATTTTCGGATGTGTATATGTATGGTATAAAGTTACATTCACACTACTCAAATTAAAAAAAAAAAACTTTTAAAGGCTAATGAATCATCAATTGCATATAAATTAATTGCTCAAAGATTTAAAAAGCGTTTACGAAACTGATTTTGATTCCCAATGTCATGTAGCTATCAGCTTACGTAATAATATTAATCGTAAAGAAAAATCACAAGAATATGCAGACGCTTGATAACACTTAATAACACCTTGTGGAAAATGAAGATTAGGCTAATGATGGGTTACATCTGCCCAATAAATGCCAATGTATTCTTCTTATAAAGGCTCGCAAATCGTAAGAAAATAGAAAGTTATACAACGTTACTGGTAACTAACGCAATATCTCTTAAAGGTAACTTAGGTACATCAAGACTGACAACTTTTGTTCTATGACTTTTGCCAAAACTTAACACATCTTAAGATATATATTTTTTTAGTTTTAGTAGGGATTTCTATCAATCGTTAGCTCTATGTTTAAAGTTCAGTCAGCTGATGCTACGAAATCGTCTGCCCCAGTTGCATCGCGCCGCCTTTCATAGTATTAAGAAGATCAGAACTGCAAATTTGATTTATTTATTTTTTTGTATGGGAAAAAAAGATTGAATTATAAAAAGTCGTAAAACAAAAGTTGTTAGTCTTGTTATACCAAAGTCACCTTTGAGAGGTTTTGCATTAGTTACCTGTAGCCCTGTACGTATATATAATTTTAGATACTGTGGATAAACAAACAAAATCGAAAATTCTTAATTTAATAACAAATAAAGATTATTTGCGAATAATTTTGTCAATGCTTATTTTTATAGAAAGTATTTTAAAATTAATTGTTTACTGTGTAAATCAAAACAGTATAGTTAAGCGCTACATATGCTTAATAGAGACTTTCACATTTTTTATAATATTTGTGATTAATAACGTAACTCAATGTTATCCGATTAATGTATATCGAACACAGTTATGGGTATGTAGATGAAATTTCATATATTCGATAGTACTGGACATATTCATAGCATAAATAAATAAAAAACACTATGAATACCAACTAGATCAAGACCTTCTACTCGTTTCCTTAATACCAGTACAGCGATGACCAATAATGTGTGACTGTAAATATAAACTTTGTAGATATATACCATAAGACCGAACCAGAATAAGTAAGTTGGATAAAGTAATGCGCATATGCTAGCGGAACACCCTATTTATTACACGTCATTGAAAATATAAATAGGCATAATAATCTAAATGTCACAGTAATATATTAACGGCATAATTAATTCTTGGAATGTATTATCAGAACGTGATTTATAATATGTTGCTAAGGGTATATAATACGAACTCATTCTAATAATGCTTTTCTGTGCAGAATAGCAAGACAGATGAGACTTTGGAAATACTAATTGAGTACGAATAAAAGTAGGTACCAAACTCTGAGAATTGTACTCTGACTAATTGAATAATTAATAGTTTATAACATAACATGATACTGTCTTTTTCCTCGCGAATGTAATGAAAAATATTGTATAAAATTCGTGGTGCTACTTCATAATTCTAAGGCCTCGTCTACAACGTTCAACTTAGCACACTTTTAGCATAATGTACAATTAAATAATATACAATTAAATAATATACAATTAAATAATATACAATTAAATAATATACAAGTTGAAACAGAATTAAGAGCAAAATATTAACAGGTACTTGCCTGTGTCTTTTGTCACCTTCCTTTCTATATACGGTACAGAAGGATAGATTCGCAGAGATTCTCTTATCACCATCTCCAGGTATTTCATTTGATGCAATTCGCTAAAATTTTTATAATAGCATATCATATTTATCAACGTGTTTTGAAATATTCAATAATTTATAATCACCTCGATCTTTTATAGGGTAGACAGAAAGAAAGGGATGTCACTTATTAGATCAGAAATTGAGGAAACTAATGTATAGACCGTCATAGCGACTCATCTCAACCAGACGCGTCTCTGTATCAGCCCGTAGAGTACAGTTCATTTCCTTTTCTTCTTCTTTACGAACCAATATGGAATGTAAATAACTGTCAGCTTCTGTTTTCTCAGCTTACTATTATATAATATCAAAATATTTAACCAATGAACAAATGGCTTTTTGTTAGACAAGCTCGCTCCATCATCGGTTTAATAATCGCTATCCATCAGGTGTGAACGAGGTCAAGCGTGAATCTATTTGTAATTAAAAAAATATCGGCTACATTATGCCAATACTTCTGTACTCGATTATAGGCAACAAACAGTATTCAATTTACATAATGTGAGTTGTCACCTTGTTTGTCAACTTTTTAACTAACATCAAAAAGTAAAACGCTATGTATTCAACTGTATGATTTTTTTTATGTATATTCCCATAACTTCGCTATTTATTGTCCAATTTTAATAGTTCTTTTTACAATCTAATTTATTTTACAAAATTAAGAGGAAGTTAACACTAGCAATTACATTCCTCTCACCTGTATGTGGGATCTCTGTCCAGATCACCGTTTAAAACATCAATTTGTTCATCTAGTATCTTTTGTTGTATATCTTCATATTTGGATATACAGAAAAGGCTGTATACAATACCCGAAGTGGTCGTATCGTGCCCCTTCAAATAATAATATAGTTTAACTATACACATAGATCAGACAATAGTAATCAGTACTAAGACTGAAAGAGCATTGAATACGCGGGCTAAATAGCTATTCAGTTCGACTAAAACTTTAGTTAACTTTAACTTTATTCCGTAATACAATGACAATTGAAAGTTAGTAGGAACAAAATAAAATTGAAAAATGGGCACTTTCGAAGATTTGCATTCTTCGAATATTATTTGATCCCGCATCTATATTTACCTTTATAATTAAATTCAGGTTTCTTCTTCTACTTTACAAAGTAGGATATATTCTTATAAAATATTACGTTATATATAAAACATTAAATTGTACTGCAATAACACTCCATAATAAATAATTAAAACGTGTATTGGTATTTCAATAATTTATAATAACCTGTTAGATTCGTAACACTTAGCAGTTTGCTGATTATGTTAAGTAATTTCCGTTTTAGAAGAAATAAAAACAAAAACTTACAATTTTTTACAAATGTACTAACGTGTCTTATTGCAATATTATTTAATCTTAATTGTATTATTTTTGCGAAACATTCACAGTTTAGAAATGAGAGTAACGTTAAAATAAAATTGCATTTAGAAAGGTTGATTTACCCGATGCGACCGTTGTCCCATTCAACACGTTTTTAGTAAATAATAATATACTATCACACTACTTTCTTTTCGGGGTGAGCAGAGACAAATTAGTGGCTGTAGCCATTTTGCGCTCATATGTCGTGTTTTAACGTAACCAGTAGCGCAGCTGATCGCTTTTCTCAAGGTACAGATGACATTTCTAGTAGATCCCATGCAAGCTTCCTCATAATGTTTTTCTTCACCGGTGAACAAATATGTGGTTCTCGTTTATATGGGTCCCTTATCCTCTAGACCACCACAATCACAATTCTTGAAAATTGTTTTGTATTATTTCGAATATAGCATTTAAAATTAACAATACCACCTCTAAATATATTTTTTTAATTCTATTTATTTAGCGGACTTTGACGTGTGTACGTATGTCATCCCCATCATACTCTAATACCGAAATATTCCATACCAGACGCCTCATCGGATAATAGTTCTGTTGCGACTTTGTCAAACATCCGGACGTCTAGTCTGTTCAGACCAAAGGCACTCCTCACAAACGCCTTACCTCGAACATGAAAGTATCCACTTCTTCTCTAATACTTGTATCATCGAAACTTTTTCCGTCTACGTTTGATAACAAAAGCAGGTCTAGAAACGCGTGCTTATTCTTTAAACCTAAAATATTTAAACAAATTTGTTTCACAAATTAATTAAGTTAAAGCCAATTAACTCTGAGAGGTTCTGAGATAAAAAAAAAGATCAATTACATCATAACATCCTATTACTATAAACGGGTTATTGTGGTAAAAAAGTTACAGCTGATATTTGTAGATGCTACTTTGACTTTGTTTAGCCTTCACTCAAGAATTACAAATTGTATTATTTAATTAATAATATTATATGGTCAATTACTATTTTTTTAACTCCGAGTTGGCTCCGAGAATTCTTAGGCCCATCCAAATACTTTTTATTTTATATTTAGGTTTTTGTTAAAAACGAATCTATTATATTTTCTGAGCAAAGTGTAAGCCAAGTTAAAGTAGCGTCTATAAATCTTGACCTTAGTGCGTAAGAGTGCGTTTCCAGCCATTTTACCTTGAAATATAGTGCCTTTGGAGGCATATCGAAACAAAATAGCTAACTTGAAATAAGAAATTGTTTAATTATTATATATATTTTTTTTATTATTATACATTATTATTTATGACAAAATTTTAAAAAACGTTGACGAATTGCCTTGTTTAACAAATTGTACAGTATCTAACAACGCCCGCCTCATGAATAATTATTATATACTTTTAAAAAACTATTAGACAAAAATTAATATATAAGATAAATAATAATAGTATTGTTGACGTTGTGGAAACAATAATGTTTTGAATAAATTTATTTTGTTTTACTATAGTACTTAAGATCACAATTATAATATTTATAACAGATAGGCAGCATATTATGAACAGAGAATAACAACTCATATTTTGACATATCCCACTATTGTTGTATTTATCTTGTAAGCTTTGACTTTTTATAACTTTTTGGTGGTAGGGCGATTTCCCGAACTGGGTCGGGATCACAGTACACAAATGTAAAGACCGTCATAATGACTCGCTTTGACCTTTCGCGATCCCCGATCTGCTTGTTTATATCCAGTAACTCGTATACCTAGAGACCTTCAGTCATGGTATATGTCGGCCGACATGACGACAGCGACTATCAATGGATTTTCATCCTTGGATGGTCACTTTCGTTTTCGGGCTACACTGTACTTACCATCAGGTGCACTGTAGTCACTATGTCAAGCCAGTGTAAAAAACCAATGTATCTACCAAGTGTAAAAACATCATATGAATAACATATTGTATACTCACCGACGTCATCCCCTCCATTAACAGACGTTTTATTCATTTTCACCAATTCTTTTCGACGAGCATTTATAACTTTATTTGTTTGTCCGTGTAAAATGCTAAGAGCTTTATCTTGCCGGGTTTTGTATGAGGTTAAATTAAAAATGCAATCAAGTCCGTAAAATGGGTTTTGCATTCTCAGCGACACGACTTGGGTCATGCTGAAAATTAACTAAAATATAGAATTTATACACCAACTTATATGGATTAGTGTAGTTGTAGATACCCGGTATAAGAGAAACTTCACGGTATCTATACGGTATCTCACATCCCAGCTAGGACTAAGAAGTTCTCTAAGTTTTACTCTTGCCGTGTCCTTGGGCCATGGAATGATCTTCCGGCGAGCGTGTTCCCATCATACTGTGATATGTGATCCCTTAAGCATAGCGTGAAGAGATATTTGTGCAGACCGGCATGATCGCTATGACTATCGAAGGGTTTTTCTTACCTGTCGATAGTCGTTAGAGGTTTTTAGACTACACCATACTTACCATCAGGTATGGATGGAGCAATACTGTGTCGAGACAGAATATTTTTTTTTTAATCCGTAACTTTTCTGGAACCTTTCAAAACCTATCTGGAATAATAAAGTAGTAAGAGCTCACTTGGCATAAAACAAAACTATATTTGGTAGTATTATTCAATAAACGTTTCGTAAATTTAGCATACAACACCAAATGTTTATTATTTATTATCATGATTATAGTAAGACATTTTAAATAATTCATCCCAGCACTAAATCATTTACAAAAACATAAAAAATAGTTATAATCCATTTTTTATCCTTGTGGTGTATAAATAACCAAATGAAAAGGAACTTTCGGGATCTCTGTTTGGGTTAATAAAAGGATTTATAACATAAATATCAGAATGAAAACACTACAATTATTTAAGTACCCTAAAACAGAATTATCCGTATATCCTAAAGAAGTGAAATATTCAAATATAAAACCAAAATAATTCTAAATGAATAATCATATCAGAGAAAGCACATCCCTAGCCATTCTAATATAGGCAAATGAAAAACCTAACCATATTACCGAACCGAGTGCCTCTTCGAATCGCAATAAACAAGAAAATGCAATTAATGTGACAAAGTTCTGAAAATCCTCGTTTAAAATCAGTCTCTTTAGGTATATTTTCCCATACTACGTTGTCGAATTGTCTTTTATTCACTAATTATAGATGTAGATTATTAATAAAGTACTAACAAACCAATACCATTATACATAGACTTTCAACAAATAAATTCTAGAAAATGTGTTTCTATAATAATTAATAAATACATAGATATACCTTAAAAATATTTTTATACGGGCTCGACAAAGTGATTACATTACACCTGATGGAAAGTGCAGTGCAGTCCAAGAACTGCAGTAAATGTCAAGGGACCGGAATCTGTTGACAGACGCTGTTGTCATGCTGCCACACATATATACTACGGTCTCTAGGTATACGAACAGCTGGATATACACCAGCAAACGCGACATGCCAAAACGAGTCACTATGACAATCTTTGCACTTGTGTACTAATGTCTCAACCCCGTTCATGCAATAACCCTACAACCTTAAATGAGGATAAAATTTATACCTGCAAACGTTGTTTTGCCATATAAGTTATTTCTAGGTGATAATTGGTCAGTTATCGAGTGGTATGAAAAATGATTAAATGACTAAAATGGCTATTAAAAAATAGGGGTTGGTGATAAAAGGGTAAAAATTTAGGGTTGTATGTATTTTTAATGCCACATTATAGAAAAATAAAAACAAAAACATTTGTCCAAAAATTTAAAAAAAAGTGTTAAGGGTGAACAATCCTTATCATTTAGGGGTATGAAAAATAGATAGTTGCCGATTCTCAGACCTACTGAATATGCATATAAAATTTGATAAAAATCGGTAAAGCCGTTTCGGAGGAGTAAGGTAACTAACATTGTGACACGATAATTTTATATATAAAAAGATAGTAAAAGAATGGAAAAAAATGATGGTCGTATGTGTAGGTATATGTACATATAAGAAATTCATATTTTTGGTTTCAACCAATTTCTTAACCGATCTTAGACCTTCTGCAATAATAATCATTATAAATTTGCTTTGTTTGCTCTGAATAATCAATTATAGAATTCGGTTTTCATCCGTAAGGCATTTATAGGAATTTATTTATTTATTTATTTATTTAATATACCATCGATATATACACGAAAACATTAAAAAAAAAACATATATACAAGTCCTAAGGCCGCGTGTTATATCATTACAGGTATATCTAAATATACAGCACAATTATAAACAAAATTAAAAAAAAAACATGTAAGTTTATCCCGTTACACTCAAGCGGACTCAGATGAGAACAATGCAATCAAAGCCGACCGAAATCCTGACAGGGAGCAGTGAAAGATGTCAATGTCACTAACTTTGTTATATATCTCTTTCATTTGATCAAAAGGTGAACATATATTAGTTTTGAGCAACCTTTTGTCGAATGTTCTCCTAATAGGGAAACGAGGTAATACTCTGGGAACAAGCAAATTTATATTGTTGATCAGGTCCGGAACAAAAATGATACCATTTACGACTTTATATAGAAACACGAGATCGAACAACTTCCTTCTATTTTCAAGTGATGTCAGTTTATAGTGTTTAAGCCGAGTAGCGTAATCAGCACGGTAGGGGCAGTTTTTGTCTTTACGAGCAAGAAATTTTGTAAAATTACGCTGTATGCGTTCCAAACGATTTATACAGTTTTTGTAATAAGGATTCCAGACACAAGTTCCGTACTCCAAAATGCTGCGAACTAAGGATTTGTAAAGATAAATTAACGATTTGATATCACGAAAATCAATACACATGCGCTTAACAAACCCACACATTTTCCAGGCTTTAGTAATTATGTGGTTTAAATGCTCTTTAAATTTTAATTTGCTATCGATTAAGATCCCCAGATCTTTAGTAACCAGATCAGTTTTTAAAATTTCTGTACCTATTAAATAGTTTGATTCGATCACATTCTTCTTCTTTTTTGTGAATTTAATATGTAAACATTTACTAGCATTCAGGTTCATCCTGTTTTCAGTGCACCAGTCTTGAAGAAATTTTAAATCTTTCTGAAGTAGGTCTGCATCATCTAAGCTCTTAATTATTTTATACATTTTAACATCATCGGCAAAAAGAAGACAATTACTGTTTTGTATACTCTTAGTAATATCATTAATAAATATTAAGAAAAGTGTCGGCCCCAAATGGGAGCCTTGAGGAACACCTGATATCGCAGAAAAAGGACTAGATTTATAACCGTGCACCACTACTCTTTGAACCCGATGTTTTAAATATGACTGAAACCACAATAAAATTGGGCCATGAATCCCATAGTGTTTCATTTTGCGATCAGTATATTATGATCTACCTTGTCAAAAGCGCTACTAAAATCCGTGTACACTGCATCAACTTGTAACCCAGAGTCCAACGTTTCAGATATATCATTAACATAGACAGCGAGATTAGTGACAGTGGAATTATTTTTGCTAAAACCATGTTGATTGTAATCTATAATATTTTTCAAGTATGCCGACAACGGTGAGAGTACTATGCATTCAAAGATTTTGGAGAACACATTTAGAATTGAAACGGGTCTATAATTTTTAATTGAATTCCTATCACCCTTTTTATGAATTGGAACAACGTTGGTTTCTTTCCACAGCGATGGGAAAATGGACGTCTGCAAAGATTTCACAAAAACAAGTTTTAGAGGTAGAGTCAGAAAGCGGGACGTTTTTTTAATAAATAGTGGTGGAATTCCATCGGGACCAGCACCCTTAGCAACATCAACTCTCTTAAGAGTCCTTGATATTACGTTTTCGGTGACTTTAATAGCAGTAAAAGAATATTGCGGTAAAGTATCATCCAGTGCAATTGGCCCAACTCTGCCGCCTACACCAGAATAAACAGAACAAAAATGTGTAGCAAATAAATTACTAATTGACTGACCAGTGTTAACTATTGTATTATCCAATCTCATCTCTGAAGGTATATCTGAAGACCCTTTGCCACGTTCTTTTACAAAAGACCAAAATTTTTTTGGTGAATTACACAGAGATTTTTCAATGAATCCGACGTAGCTATTATAACAACAATTCATAATTTTCTTTATACGTTTGTTTAAAAGTTTAATTTCTATCAGGTCTCTAGGATTTTTGTATCTTATGTATTTAGATCTAATTTTATCTTTTTCTGAAATTAGTAATATCAATGACCGTGTAAACCAACAAGGATATTTACGATTACGTAGTTTTAATTTCGGTACATTATTCTCTATTATGTTGTTTAGAATGTCATAAAATCTTTGAGTCATAACATTGACATCATCACCGCAAAGCTCCATTTCCCAGTTTATTCGACTTAGTTCTAAATTAATTTGATCATAGTCAGCGTTTTTGAAACTGAATGTTGCAAATGTTCTCCTCTGAAGAAAACACAAGCTCACAAAATCAAAATAAATTTCAAGTGCCGGATGATGGGCATCCAGTCTACTTATACAATCGGAAGTTTCTATAACATCCATAGAAACCAAGTTACCTAATATCAAATCCAAAATTTTATGGTTTTGATTTAGAACATCATTAAATTGATTTAAATTATTTCTAGACATAAAATCTACAAAAGTATAACCTATTGAATTTTCAAATTGTGATGGTTTTAATTGAGTAGAATTAATTATTCTTTCCCATTTAACAAAACTTAAATTAAAATCACCTATTATTATAGTTTCCATTGGATTGGCGTCCAGAACATCACATGCATTTTTTAAAAAAGTATCTAAATTAGTAAGCGTAATAGGAGGAGGCAGGTAGACAGAACACATTAAGAGATGTTTTATTGCTCCATTGGCTTTTACTCTTAGTGAAATCCATAAATCTTCACAACTACTCTCATATTGAGTTAGCCGTTTAGACTGGATCTTTTTAGAAACAGCTATCAGGACTCCTCCACCCGTCTTACCACTCAGATAGGAGGTCTCTCTGTCCCTACGATAAATTACGTAGTTATTGTTAAAAAGTTCTTTGTCGTTTATAGATTCGTCCAGCCATGTTTCTGTGCATACTATTATATCATAACTATTCTTTAACGAAGCCAATCTTATATCCTTCAATTTAGTTCGCATACCACGAACGTTCTGGTAATAAATCAAGAATTTTGAATACATAAAATACGGTCTGAGCCAAGTCTAAGCAGTACTAGAATTTAGCTAAGCAATCATGAGATTTTATCATAATAGTCGGACAGTTATCATTCCTACGACTAAATATGCGGCCATTTCTTATCCAGACATATTTGATTCCCTTTTCCCGAGCGAGCCTTCTAGTATCTGCATGCAGCTTTTTAAAATAAGGTGAAAGATGTTCCGACACAAAAATTGGTGACTTATCATTTCCATATCCAAGATGAGTAGAGTTAAGCTTGTCAGTGCTATTACGTCTATTAAATCCGATCACAGCAGCGATAACATTGTCTCGCATGCGTGTGCAGGGCAACTTCACTATTATGGAACGTGGTCTCTTGCTTGAATCATCCAGCTTCCGAACTCTGACACAGCTCAAAATTTCCGTATCTTTTATTGGGCAGGCGATTACTGAACATAGTTGTTTTATAACAGACTGTAAACTCTCAGATTTGTTTTCGGGTACTCCATTTACTTCGAAATTGTTTTCTCGGGAATACTGTTCCATTAATGTTAGTCTTGTAGCCTGATCATTAACAATCTTCGAAAGTTTATCGTTCTCTTTTGTTAGCTGAACTATCCTCTCCTCGTTAGACTTCAAGTCAGATTTAATTCTATCGTAATCCGCACTAAGAAAATCTATAGCTGTTTTAAATTCTTTAAGTATAGAAAGATCACTCTTTATGTCCTGAAATTCTTCTTCAATGAATGATTTTATTGATTTTTTTACAGCTTCGCTGACAGTAGAGCATATTTCGGATTTTATTTCCGGGGTCAAAATTAGTTCTGAATTTGATGACTGAGATGAAGGCTGCTGCTTAATTCCTGTAGGTTGTTTCTTTTTACGCTGAGGAGCGTTCTTAGAGGAACGCAATTCCCTTTCTGGTGATTTTACGAGGTTTGAAACTTGAATTGTAGAACGTACAGGTGTATTAGAATTATCGTTTTTCGGTTTCTGACTGCGGCATCCATCGCATGTCCAAGATGTGTGCTCCTTATTCATAACATAAAATGTTTCCTTCGATACATTAGCGCACATCAAATCATAATACCCATCACAATCGGAACATCGCAAATACTCCTCAGTTTCGATGGCATTTAGGCACCCTCCACATGATATAACGTTTGTAGCCATAATTACAAATAGTATCTAGCGTAAAATGGCCTAAAATTGACAATGAAATATGTTAATTATTGTCAATAATTAATTTTTTCTAGGACGGTAGATAGTATATAACACCACCGAGCTTCAATAAAATGCACAAACTCGAAAACCAATGCAGCGAGAAGAAAGCCGTAAGCGCCGTGCTGACGATGTCACTTACGCGTATCGCCGCGAGACTTAATATTACGCTTGATTCACTTAGGTTCCAAGAAAAATTAGTCTAGATTTCAAATTAGTCGTTGATTAATCACTTAATTTCAACCATGTACACGCGAAACAACTTTATGTAATTGCACTGTATAATTTTCACCACAAAAAATACTCTAAATCAATATTAAAATCAATTTAATTACGGAGACCGTATTCAACCGGCTGTTGCTGTATGACGTTTTTTTCAAAATGTCATGTGGAATCAAAATGATGAAAGAAATTTTTGAAAAACAAAATTAAAACTAAAACAAAAGAAAATCAGTTTTATAGAGATGTGAAAGGAAATATTAGGTCCTTACATATGAAATTGGCGTTTTTCGTACTGGCCACTTTAATCACAAATTTCTCCTCTTTGGTAAGGAATTCCAAATTCAAATTTGTACAGCTATACACTCATGTATTTGTGCTTCGATGATCGTCATTCATTTGTTTTCTTCTTCTGTTTTTTTCTGTTTGCGTCACTCATTTTACAAAATGGAAAACTTAAAATATCGCATTATATACGAGTACGAGTTCCGCCGTGGCACTAGTGCTGCGGAAACAACTCGAAGGGTGAATGATGTGTATGGCGGTCGTGTTGCAAAAGAAAACACAGTTCGTTTTTGGTTCCAACGTTTTCGTTCTGGAAATTTCGACCTGCAGAACAAGCCCCGTGGACGGCCTGAGACTCACGTTGATAATGAAGAGTTGAAGGCTATTGTGGAAGCGGATCCATCGCAAACCACGTCCGAGTTAGCTGCAGGCTGCGATGTTAGTGATAAAGCTGTTTTAATTCACTTGAAGCAAATTGGGAAGATTAAAAAACTTGAAAGGTGGGTACCTCACGAATTGACTGAAGCAAACCGGCAAACGCGTGTCGACTGCTGCGTTACATTACTAAACCGGCACAATAATGAAGGTATTTTAAACCGAATCATTACCTGTGATGAAAAATGGGTTCTTTACGATAATCGGAAGCGCTCAGCGCAATGGTTGGATCCTGGCCAGCCAGCCAAATCCTGCCCCAAGCGAAAATTAACCCCAAAAAATTTACTTGTAAGCGTTTGGTGGACTAGTGCCGGTATTGTTCATTACAGTTTTCTCAAATCTGGCCAGACTATTACGGCTGATGTCTATTGTCAGCAATTGCAAACCATGATGGAAAAGCTAGCGGCTAAACAACCTAGGCTGGTCAATCGCTCCACGCCACTGCTGCTTCACGACAACGCTAGACCACACACTGCGCAACAGACGGCTACTAAATTAGAAGAGCATCAATTGGAAAGTCTAAGACATCCTCCGTACTCCCCGGACCTTGCTCCAACAGATTACCATTTTTTTCGAAATTTGGATAACTTCTTGCAAGGGAAAAAATTCAACTCCGATGGAGCAGTCCAAATCGCCTTCAAAGATTTTATTGATTCCCGTCCGACTGGTTTTTTTAGTAAAGGGATCAATGAACTACCTATGAGATGGCAAAAGTGCATAGAAAATTATGGTTCATACTTTGATTAATTAAATATATTATATTAAAAAATATTCGACTTTTTGTTCCTCCCATACAAAACGCCAATTTCATATGTAAGGACCTAATAGTAAATATTTTTAAATGTGATAATTTTAATATATTATACATGTATATATAAAATTAATCCCTATTGCCATTTGTCACTCCATCAATTGCGAACGACTCTGAGGATTTAATTTTTATTTTATTCAAGATTTCTGTCACTTTTTACATTTTTTTAAATAAAAATTTGCCCCAATGTGTATGTTAATCATGTTTAACAGTTAGAAAGGACAGTGGAGGCGTAGAGTAGAGAAGAGAAAGAAAGTGTATATGGGTGAGAGTAAATAGGTTTAGCTTAAAGTTAAAATGGCGTTCATTGTCTGTTAGGCAGTAAAAAGTTCGCTGGTTCAGCTAGTATTTTCATAATGAATAACAATGAAAAATGGGAGTCGACTGTTATCTATTTCCCACGCTTTTCATATTCTAGTAAATATTACTTGAATAAAGATTATATACCCCTTTTTATTTTCTTGCCTAATAAAACATAATGATTAGTTTCCAAGAATTTAATTGTAAGTTATGACGACACTCGAATCTAGCATTTTATCTGTTACAACGAACTTTAATTATCTATTTTTTTATCGTAAACTGATGATTCTAGCGAGAATACCGGGTCATTGTCACTGAATTGTCACATTAACACCGCTTTTTAAAATGATGATATATGAAATGAAAAATAATATAATTGGAAGCATCCCTGTATTTAAAACTTAAATTAGAATATTTAATTGCGTTAGCTTATATTACATGCTTATATATGAAGTCAATTTCAACACGTTCGCTACCGGCGATGAGAAAAAAATCTTGAACCACAGCCCATGGAATTTTTTCTTATAATGTGACTTTAAATGGCAATGAATTCTTTAATATTATATTTATAAAAAAAAAAAACATAATTATCTCCAGACCAATGTCAGTCTGAATACTTTATGTTCAACCATTATGGCCATTACAACTGTTTCGGAGAAAAATAAGTAAGAATTTGTAATAAACTGAATAAGTAAACACGCCGCTCATTTGCGGCGGCGGGCTCAAATGCAAGAACTGAGATGACGCATATATATATGCGGCGTTGGTAGCGAACGTGTTAAAAATAAAAAAAATAGTAATAATATCTGTAAAGTAAATATTGTAATACATACAACAGTAAATTAGATACTTACCATTCAATAGCCTTCACATATTCAGATTCACTATCCTGTTGTGCATTTACTGATACACCCATAATAGATTCTGCAATAAAGATTTCTTATGATATTCATAATATTGCAGTAAAAACGGTCAAATGAAATTGAACGATTGCATTGAGATTCCAGTACACATATGTAAAAAATTTGTCCATAATAGGAATTGTAACTCGTTATTAACACCAGAAAGACTGAATATAGGTATAGCACATATCTATATAGGGAATAAAGAGAGGGGGAGGTAAGTACAACTATTAATAAATACTACAAGATAATATATAAAAGTCACAATATTTTAAAAACTTGGTTCCTTATAAATATATATTTTTTTTATGTAACTAAAATTTAAAAACAGTCAAAATGACTCCTCTGGGGAATCTAGTGTTAATTGCTAAGCTGTATCTCCTGGCGAGTATCGTTAAATATTGTCTTTTTTGTGGCTCTGGTGGCATAGTGAATAATTGAGCGGTTTCCATGCATGACAACGTAAATGGTCATAGCTTCTAATCGAATGTGGGTTTTTCCAGATTATGCACGGATTTACGCACCATACGCTCACCGTTCAAGGACATCGTGAGGAAACCCGCATGATATCTAATAGCAATGTCATGTGTAAGTGCCCTGAGAAAGGTGATCAGCTGTGCTACTAGTCACGTTGGGCACGACATTTAAGCGTAAAGTTGATACAGACACTAATGAATTTCTTCTCACCCTGTAAGAGATATAGCGTAACGATATATTATTATTATCTTTACCGCGGCAACGCAGCAGTTCTCTATAACATTTATCTCGTACGTTGGAGTTGAGGAACGAACTGCCGGATACACTGTTTCCCCAAAGCTACAACGTGGTGGGCCTCTTTAAGAGGGACATCGACCTACTTGCTGACAGAAGTTTTTTTTTTAATATAAATCTCATCTTTATCACCAATTGCTGTAAATGCCCTAATAAAAATTCGATTTAATACATAAGTTTAACTTCTAATTATTTAGTCATAGCACCCATTTTTATTATCAAATCCACATCTATCACTATGATATTATTACCAAAACTTTACATTTCATTTCTAATCTTAATTTAAATTAAAATATTCTTATAACTTATCTTGATGGTATTTTATTTAACAGCAACCTTTACTTCAGATATAAACAGTATCAAGTCGATGTAGACAACCACGGAAATATAATTAAGTGTAAGTTAAATAATAGCCTCACAAACCGGTTACGTTGTCGAGGGCTGCCAGCGCTGTAATAGGAAACAAGTCGATGGGAGTTCCATCGGCCAATTTCCTTAATTTATCTCTGTATATCTGTCCATTCTTGCAGAAAACTGGCAGGAAATTTTGTAGGATATTAAAGTGGAACGCTGGTGTTAAGAACTTGCGGTGTGACTTCCACCTGTCACCTGATTAATAATTAATATATTATTATTTTGTGTGAAGTATTGTTTTCACCTTTGGGATGGATCAGCAAAATATCAATAAGCCACTTTGAATTCAATCAACCACAGACTTATAGATAACTAGCTGATCCGGCAAACGTTGTTTTGCTATATAAGTTATTGTAATATCTTCTAAGATGTTCATTGAAATTAAGTGATGTCAAAGACAATTTTGTTCACAATTAAATACTCTTAATCAACAACACATTTATTTGGATAAAGATTAATATTATTACGTTAATACAACTCATAACAAATAATGCATTAATTTCGACCAAATTTGATTACCATAAAAACGGTTCTAGTGAGTTAATCTTAAAAGATAGACATATACTGTCGCAAACATTTTTTTAGATCATTTTAAGAGGAATAACTCTGTCATACATATATTATTGGTATCTTGAACCGTTTTCGCAGCGCACGCAATGGAAGCACTCAAGGATGAATAATTTTCCCCGTTTTTTTTCACATTTTCCATTATTTCTTCGCTCCAAATAGTTGCATCGTGATGTTATATAGCCTAAAGCCTTCCTCAATAAATGGTGTATTCAACACAAAAAGAATTTTTCAATTCGAACCAGTAGTTCCAGAGATTAGCGCGCTCAAACAAACAAACAAACAAACTCTTCAGCTTTATAATATTAGTATAGATTACTCTATAACTGAGGCAAAAATACGCTCTATCGAGCCTCACCACGATGTCACCTGTCCCACAGCCTTTTACCGGTTAGACTCTGGAGACTGTGCTCGAAAGCTTTATGCACTGGTTACACCAATTCACCACAAAACTACTAGACGCCGTGAGGGATACCATGCATACTTGGTGGGTATTTTCCACAATTCCGTACCAAAAAGATAGATTCGTCCTCCCTGAGGCAAACAACAAAGTAGATACACTCCCTGCATCTGTTTCCCCACAATCTTACGATATGGGAGATTTTAAAAGAGGAGTGGATAGGCATTTGTTGAGTAAACGAATTTCATTCGGCCTCATCTTCACCTACCACCAGGTGTTAGTGAGGTCAAGCGATAGTTTGTAAATAATAAAAACAAAACAATAAAAATCATCTAAATCTCTTTTACTTTTTCGTAACTACTGTATACAAGTGTAAAGATTGGCATAGTGCCTTACTTTAGCGTGGTGTGTTTCGGGATCAGCTTGTGTATATCCAGTTGGTCATATACCTAGAGACCTTCTGTCGTGGTATATGTGGGCCGACATTGCAAAGGCGACTATAATAAAATTACGTCACTTGGCGGCCATCGCCGTTTTTTGACTACACAGTACTTTTCATCAGATGCAATGTAGTCACTAGGTAGAGCCAGTATAAAAAAGAAGAAAAAATCTACTACGCGACCTGACACCTAATCTAAAATACAGCTCAGTTCATAAATGTACCATAACCATGAGCATGTAATTAATTAACATAAAAATAATTTATATAAAAAACAACAAACAAGACAATAGATATCAAAAACCAAAAGATAAAAAGAAACGTCTCCACTCAAAGATACTTCCCGCATTGTACCCCAATTAGTAGTTATTATATCTTATTATGTGAGTTTTATAGATGAAGTAAAAATTTTGTATCCCTTTATACGAAAATTACGTGGACGGAGGAATATCAAATTTAGTACACTTATAGTTTGTATGGAGAAGGATTGCAGAATGCTTATATTATATTTTTTTTAATAATGCATTTGACACTCACGCATATATACTGTTTTGTTTATTGTTAAAGCCTGTTTAAAAATTGAAAATAGGTAATATTGTTTGTTTTTAATATTATTTGTCTATAGTTTCACTGAATATCAAACATAACCTATAAGAGATATTTATACCTTATACTGTAACGAAATTAATTTATTACAATAAATATATTCCTTGTTAATGAAATACCACTCGCTCAATATAAAAATATAAAAAGAAAGTTGAGTAGTAGTAACATGAATTAACAATATCATATGAGTACAAAAATATACATTTGTTATTGCTGGTTAAAAGATCTTTTTGTATTATTTATTATTTTGTTGGCTACTAAAATCTTTTTCTTTTTTCGATTTCAGTGATTCCATGAAAGTTTTTTCTACTTTAATATGCCTCAACATAGAACATTAACGGATTGACATTGACAATAAAACTTTAATAATGTTCATAATTATGGTCGAATTTCGACCAATGGGCGAGTAAGGAACTAGTAAAGACAAAAACACAAATAGCAAACAATGTAATATTTAAATTATATTATAAATTCCATTTCATTCTATGGAACAGTCTTTTTTTATAACAGCGATGACCACAGTTTCTTACTGACTCTTTGGAAACCGGTGATAAGTTAATTTTATTGATAATTGACAGTACTTGTGATAGGCCTATTTTTAATTAAGTGTTGTTTTAATTTTGAGTTGTTGATTAATTTAAGTTCAGAACTTTAATATCATAAAAAGTGCTCAAAACTGAATGTTCATTCAAACAATTTACTTTATGTTAATACAACTTACCTTCAGCAGTAAGTAGCCCGTTACCTAGCCAGTCTCGTAGGTATGCGTAAGATCTACCCTTCGTGATCAACTCTGAACTCGACATAATTGGCTGAAACGTTATCATTATTTGAATCTTCCACTATAATAATATTATTAATAACATTTCAATAATTGGAATCAATAAAATATTTATATGGCTTAAAGATTGTTATTTCGGATCTAGTTATGTGCGTCACGTGAACGTGGCACAACACAAGAAAATTTCAATACAAAGTAACAATTCTTAAAATGAAACTTCTTAGGCGTCTTTCCAATCGTCTATAACTAGAAGAGAATGGAATGTTAAAATTTAAAAGGTAAACCACTTTAAAATAACACAACGTAACTCTGAATCCGAAGATCGGTTGTGACCGCCAGGAAATTATAGTAGGCAATTATAATCGTGAATAATAATAGACAACACCACAAATAGACATCATTTTCCTGTGTGTAGGCAAGTGTTTAGTCACGTGTCTCATACAATTACTAGATATAGCTAGATACTAATTATATTAATTGGATCTGCATGGAGACGTGATTAAACAAGTCGCCTTCAATCTGTAAAGTTATTATTAACAACCTTCGTTTTTTTTGTTAACCCGGTGGAAATCCCTACGGACCGTCAGGGGAAGTGGTGAGGGCCACTCCCCTCGGTGTGTCGAACCTGCCCCGACTAAAACCACCGGGGTGCCAGCACTGCCCTCTCTTCGCTTTCGTCGAGCCTGGGAACCCGGATACTTCCGAAGATTATTAACAGCCTCAAATATGTTAATAATAACAGTAAATAACATGATATTTTAAAATAAAAATCTAAATCATGATATCTACAAACAATAATAACCCGTGAAGATCGGGTTCAATTAAATAACCAAGACAAATTATAACCGTTCAAACGTTTCACAGATGTTGTAGCCAACCGGTGGAACTATTCGAAGGGTAACCACTCCTAATAACTTTAAACCAGATAGTATATTAAGTAGTAGCGTTCATTCCACAGATGCATGCAAGCATTGCATGCCCTTATGATAAATAAGCCTGGAATAAATTGCTCAAAGTTAAACAAAAAATGGAACCAGTTATATTCATATTTATTCTATATTCACACTGTCTATCTTTCTTATGAAAGCAATATAATATTCCCTATCATAATGCTATATTCTATTCAATTAGGCAAATTCTGCCTACCCTATTCAAATACCCTATGCACGTCACTGATATTTAGTATATTATCTATTTTATTCTGGTATAGATTATGTGATCTGGCCGTATCACTTGAACCCCGTTAGACGCTACTTCAAGAATGTATATGAAACATTTATAACAAAACATTTTTATTATTCTTATTTATACACTCAGACCCGGAAAAGCTACCAGTAGGTCATGCAAGTAATTGTGGAAGCTGCACGCACGACCACTGCGCCTAACGAGTCATCTAATTGGATTATATGTGCAAGTATATTCAATTGAATGAAATTGAGTGATGTACCTATATGTGCCTAAGTAGTAAGTAGGCATGTACCTGTAATAGTTACTCGCTAATACTTATTTCTTTATTAGATGGAATCTTAAAAAAAAATAGACGTATCTGTACACACTAAACCACAATGAATAATGTAATTTCTAATATTTGCTTTCATTATTTTATCCATTGTAACACGTCAACAGAGAATAACATTTTGAAAACTAAGCAATGAACTAATTTAGGATTACCTCAATATATTTAGGGTGACTCAACGCAATGTAAAGATCATGAAATAGGTGAATTCTACAAGCGTCGCCGTGCTCCACACGTAAACGCTCCAAAAGTCCTATAAACTCTGTAACAAAGAAAGAAGAAAATAAAGAAATGTTTGTGTAATAACCTATTATTAAGTCCTAACTTAGTAACTAATTATTATAAATTTTTCTAACGACACCCCATGAAAGTAATAGGGAGGAGGGGGTAAGAACTGTACATACATAATCAACATTTTGTTTTTAGTTTTTACATTAATTCATTATCACATCACTATAGTTGATTGGTGTTACATGATAAATGTTAGCTTTACATAATTAATTTACATACCCATCAAGATTTTTATACATTTAATAAATGTTACTTAACTTATTTTGTAAATAAATACATGTAAAAAACCTATTTAGTAACAATTACACGTCACTTACACTTAGTAGTTTAGTCGACAACAAGTAGAACAGAATACTATTTATCTATCATCACGCTAACTTCTTATTAGGGTAGACAGAAACATTGAACGACACTTCTCTCTACTTTTGCACACCTCTATGGCTTCCATACCGTTCATTAGTCTTTTCATGTACTCTCGCTAATCCCGCGTACTTCGGACCTTAACATCGGAACTCTTTTTATTTGGTCTGTGAAGGTACATCTCGGACCGCCTCGGCTCTTAGGCTCAAATTTATAGTCGTTATTTTGACTTGACTTAGACTTTAATCAGACATTACAAATTAAATTATTTGATTACAATCTAAGTATATTATGATAAGGTACCAAATTCCTCAACTAAAACTTGGCCCTGTAAATACTTAGGTTGTACTTAAGCTCCTATTGTATATTCAGTTTTTTGTCAAAGTAGCATCAATAATTCTTAACGGTTCTTCAACCCACATCCATATTGTATTATATATTTTTGTTATTAATCCAGAACACGTTTCAACGGAATTTATTCTATGTACTTTTCGGGTAATTATGATAACTGGCACGACCCCGTTAGAAAATGAACTTTAGCATAAGTAAAATTTGTTATTATTAAAAATAATTTATTAAATAAATAATATATAAAATAGACTGCCATTCGATATCGTACTAAATTTTTTATATATGAAAATTTACATATGACTTACCAATTCCTACAGAAACTACAGAACTTGTTTAACATGTACAAGGTTATTTAAATCTAATTTTCTAACGAGGCTGACTGAATCAAGTATGGATGTGTATAAACTCATTAACAATAAATATACTTCATATTTCTAAAAAACATTACCAATTTATTACAAGTAAATCTCGCTTTTTTTATAATAAATACCTGATGAGTCTACGACAAATTTATGCCCGTTCCCGAGGAAGGGAACAGGCATGGGGCCAGAGACGTTAATCCTGTTGCAATCCTTCCACAATTTTATCCATGATATTATCAGCAACAACACAAAAGTTACAAATATAAGAAAAATGATCATTTTTCATCAACAAACACCAACAAACGACCGCGGTGACTAGGTACTGCGGACAAACTGTAGTAATTTACAAATGATCAATATTTATTCCATCAGTTTCAAACTCGTGCGCTAATAATTAGTAATGAACGCTTTCAACAAATTAAATCATTATAAATTGTACTAAAAGGATATGTAATAGAGGATCATAGTTAATCTCGCTGTTTATTTGTTATTACCGAATCATATATAAAAGGGTCAGTTAAAAAAATCCGGATATGTTATTTTAAATACATATATATTTTTTATTTTCTGAAAATCTTTATTCCGAGTGATAGCATTTTAATTTGTGGAATCGTTCGCTACATTCACAAAAATTCCTCATATTCATGGAATTCAACTAGCAATGACTCTTTTGTTTTTTTTTATATCCCGGCGAATAATCCTACATAGACCACCAAGGACGCTGTGAGGGCAGCGACCCCGGTGTGTCAGACTCCTACTGACTAAAAACCCCCGTGGTATCCCTTTCATCGTTCCACCCGGGCCTGGGAAGCCAAATTCATCCAGACGCCCAGAGAGCAACTAGCAATGAATCCCACCATCCAGATTTAACACAACTCACCCGAGACGCTAAATATTATAATTAAAATGGTCGTGTTTTAGATGGCGAAACAATTTTTAATTTTTTAAACAGAATCAGGCCTTTGAAAAAAAGCTATCAAAAAAAATAAAGAAGATTATGTTTAAAAAATGTTTCATCAGCTTATTCGCACCCATTGAGTATAAACTTCCTTCCAATTATGCCACAAGGATTTTATCTGTGACGTTCGTGCCCAACTTCTAGTCATGATCTTGTAGATGTCATCGCTCCACTTCGCCACAGACTTACCAAAAAGCCTGTGGTAGCGTCTCAGTTTTCGCTGGCTGAGCGCCCTCTGCGTTCGCCCACCAAGCCCGGTTTTGTTGTGAAGGTCTTTCCCAGGCCACCAACGTAAAACACGCCGAAAAAAAAGCGTCTCAGCCACCATTTCAAGAGAGTTTTACTCTAAAATCCATCAGTACACCTAGCCAAGTGTCCCGTTCATCGCCACTTGAGTAACGTAATTGATTTCCTGACGTCTTATAAAAAACGACGACATTACTTGTTGTTGAAAAAAGTATATGTTTATATAAATAAAACGCAAATAATTTAGTAGTAGCAGCCGGATATATTTTTTATTTACAAGTATTAAAAACCTTTTTATAACTGGTTCTGATTTGTTATCAATTAATACAAGATAAGATCATTTTTGATAGCGTCAAATGCACATGTAACATTTAACGTTTTACTTTCGTATTGATGCACTGAATAAAGGTACAACATCGAAAATAATTTCTCATCGTCTAGCATTTTGAAGGATCTTGTATGCATCTTACTACATCCAATCACTAAGTAGGCATGTGATGCCATACATTTCAATAAAAAAAAAAACAACTTTATTGTTAATATTAATTATTGATTATCAAACACCAATTTAAAAAATGGATTATCGATAAGTCACAAGATTTTAATTTGACACTGCCAACGTTTACAAAATCAGCAACTCAAGAACGAATATTTTCTTTAACATATTCATATACCACCACCAACCATCACCACAATACCAACACTACCTTATTCCGAGAGGTTTTAAAATCGACATTATGTTCCGAGTTATTAACGCTAATCAACATGTAAATTCTTATTGTAACCGCAACATCTCATTGATAGTAATAGGTCGTGTTGCGGTTAACAAATTAGTACATGTACGATATGCCGTTTATCTAAATACTCCAGATTTTAGAACAGTTTAGAACACGTTTAACACACGAATATCTTATCGCAAATAGGAGTTCACGTTAGGGCCTCAGACGCGGTGAAGTAAAAAACAGTGTTGAAATTTCACAGTAATATTGCACGCCGCATACGTGAACACATTTTTTTGTTGTTTTAAACTTGTATAATCATAACCATAAACAAGAATACTAAACTAAATTCCCTGAGGAAACTCCCTGAGGACGTGAGGGAACTGAAGAGGGCAAAGAATGCCGCTACCAGAGCCCATGATAGGTATCCCACTGAGGAAAACAGAGTGAGGCTGCGCTCCTTACGGAGGGAGGTAAAGAAGCGTATCGCCGAGCTGCGAGACACTCAGTGGGACAAATTCCTCTCAGAGATTTTGCCCTCCCACCAGGCATACTGGAACCTGGCGAGATCTCTCAAAATAGACAATGATCGCAGCATGCCTCCTCTCGTAGGATCATACAATTCTGTATCTTTCGACGATGTCGAAAAGGCCGAATGTCTGGCAGATAGTTTAGAGAGCCAATGCTCTCTTAGCACGTTTCCCGTGGACCCAGATCATGTCACTGAAGTCGACTCTGTAGTAGAGATGCCACGAATATTCGGCAACTATTCGGTATTCGGCCACTTTTTTTGCTATTCGGTATTCGGTCGAATAGTACGTATATTCGAATACCAAATCATGTAAAAAAGACACGTTATATTACTCAAAGTTATGTATTTATTTCCAAATTACAGCACTTTAGTCATTAAAATTGATCAGTGGTACGTCGTGGTTGATAAAAACAAGCTTTTCAGCATTTTTTGATAGCAAACGATTACGCTTTTCATCGTAAATGTTACCAGCCTCAGAAAACAACCTCTCTCACACACACACTCTCTCTCTCGCTCACACACACACTCTCTCTCTCGCTCACACACATACTAATAAACTTATACCGTGAATATCCATATAAAAACACAAAACACCCTTGAATAACCCGAACGGAAGTGCGAGTCTCACCAGAGACAAGATTTATTTATTTGGTGAGACTTATCACCCTGTGTATATGCATAAGTTTTGTGTTGAAATAAACATTATTATTATTACTAAACACGCTACTTCCAGGAATATTCGGCGGCCGAATATTCGGCGCTTCGGCCGACAGCGTTGCCGAATATTCGGTATTCGGCCAATTCACTATTCGTGGCATCACTACTCTGTAGTCGACCACTTAGTGTCCCTCCCCGTTTTCGATAGACCGGCGACCGTCACAGTCGAAGAAGTCCAGGATATTATTAAATATATCCCCACAAAGAAAGCTCCAGGCCTAGACGACATCACCAACCGAGTCCTTAAGACTCTGCCGGAGCAAATTATCTTTCTTCTCGTCGTCATCTTCAATGCGGCGTTGAAGAACTGCTTTTTCCAGACGCGTGGAAAAACGCATGTGTCATTGGCATTCCAAAGGCAGGTAAGTCCAAGATCCTCCTGACCAGCTACAGGCCCATCAGTCTCATCAAGACGATAGGCAAGCTTTACGAGCGGTTGCTATTAAACCGACTCCAAGATTTTGTCCACACCAACAACGTCCTTATTGACGAGCAGTTTGGGTTTCGTCCCAAACACTCGTGCGTAAATCAAGTGCACCGCATCACGGAGCACGTCCTCCGAGGCTTAACTCGCAAGCGAGGCTTTCCGACGGGGGCTCTATTCTTCGATGTGTCAAAAGCGTTCGATAAAGTCTAACACAACGGCTTGTTATACAAGCTATACGCAATCGGCGTGCCAGACAGTCTCGTGCTCATCTTGCGAGACTACTTATCGAATCGTCACTTTCGATACCGCGTAGAGGGAGCCCTCTCCTCCCCACGTCCTATCCGAGCGGGAGTGCCGCAAGGCTCTATCTCGCTCCAATTCTCTATAGTCTGTACACGAACGACTTGCCAAAATTCTCAGGCGTAGAGCTAGCTCTTTATGCGGATGACACCGCACTCTACGTCTCGAGTTGCAATTTAGATCGCATCCACCGGCGTTTGCAAGCCGCTGCTTCTCAGTTAGGCGAGTGGTTTCGCAAGTGGAGGATCGAGGTGAACCCCGAGAAAAGCGTAGCAATACTCTTTACTCGGAATAATCTAAGCTCCTACCACATGCAGCCACTCTCACTTTTCGACCGAGAGATCCCCTGGGTCCTGCAGGTCAAATACTTAGGCGTCATTCTCGACAGGAGAATGTCTTTCCGTCCTCACGTTAAGGCTGTGCGCGATCGTGCTGCCTTTATTCTCAGTAGATTACACCCGATAGTAGGTAGGAGAAGTAAAATGTCACTTAGAAATAAGTTGACACTTTACAAGTCAGTGGTAAGACCGCTCATGACCTACGCCAGCGTAGTGTTCGCCCACTCCTCCAAATGGTCCCTAAAACGCTTACAGCGTATTCAAAACAAGTTCTTGCGCAATGCCGTGGGTGCACCGTGGTATGTGCGCAACGTAGACCTCCACGATGATCTTCGACTGTAGACGGTCGCTAGTTTCATGCAGACGGCGTCTCGTCGGTACTTCGACAAGGCGTCGCACAGTTCGAACCCTCTTATTAGGAAAGCTTGTCAATATAATGCACAAGACGATGTCGCGCGCTAAACGTCGTCCGCGTCATGTCCTGTTGGATCCCGTCGATCCGATTACCGCGGAACTGTTTTCCGCCGATCCTCAGCACAGTCAGGTACACACATGCACCAGATACATTCCTCGACAACGGCGCCGCCGGCGGCGCCGCACTAGAAGGATAGCTCATTCGACTGTCGATAACCGGGCCGCCATCGGCCCGAGACGCAGTATCTCTCCGACGCAGCCTTGAGTTTCTTTCGGCGTTTCTTCTCAAGGTAGTCGCTTCCGAAACGCTAGAAGATAACCTTAGGTTTAGGTATTAATCTAAATAGGCTGGCCGCCCATGTCGAGGTTCGTACCCACAGGGGTCCCCTTGCGTAGCCACCCACCCATAAATTGCTGGCTGAGCACCTTCAGTGCGCGCCCACTCAAGTCCGGTGTAGCTTTAGAGGCCCTTACCCGGGTCACAACTAAACGTCACTTAGAAGAAAAAAAAACCTAATCTAGATAAACCTAGAGACTGGTCCTGGGATTTGAATCTACGGCCATTCACGTCGCCGCGCGTGTAAACCGGTCATTATCCACTAGGCCACCACAAACAACCACAGCTATTTTGTTATTAAAAAATAATTAGTATTCATATTTAAAATTAATTCTTTAACATCTATTCATAAAGATAAAGGCGAGTTGACGTTAGTAATGACGTAATAACTTGTTTTTGATTATATCAAAAGATGCCAAACAGACTAACAATTCCGTGATCCATCAACCCCGTTTTCATTCCCATTCGTCCCCATCTGAAATTGTTTTGAAAGCGGTATACGGCCTTCAACACAATTTATGACAATTTTAATTTTCATTAACATTATTCATCATCATTAATGTCATTTAATTTTCAACACAATTTACAATTAAGACATATAAGTCGATAGGAGCAGTAGCATGCTGCTACGTCGACATACTATCTTAACACTAAACCTACTGACATTTCATATATACGAGTACCTAATCGTACCAAGAGTGGTCATTTGACCTTTTAATTAATTCGTGTTATTTACGACTACATCTTTAAGCGTGTTATAAATTTTGTGCGGAAATTAAATAATTTAAAAAAGTATGAATATGTAAAAATGGGATAGGGAGTATTGAAAAGTCAAAAAGTTACATAGAAATACAGTTAATAATGTAGTTAGAATAACGTTGTATATAGCGCGCTGTTTTAGGTTTACTATTAAAGGGTAGAAAGAAAAGAGATTCACCTTAAGTTAAATGATTACACCAAATTTATTTATAAGTCCTGCTTAAGTAATGAGTTACTGACATATTATTCAATGAATAATAAAACTCTATAGACAATACGGTCAATACCTAATTTAAATTCTTAGCTTAATAACTTTTAATGTTCTTTATTTCTTATTATGGGTTACTAAATTCTTCGTATTAATAATTGTTTATTAAAAAACAAAGTACCTATCGTATGAGCCTGTAGCAAAGTTATAATTCTCAAATCTAGTACCTATTTATTTTACCGGGATAGCGTTCTGGTAAAACTCAATGCCTTTACCACGATTGTACTTAAATTTTTTCTTCTTTTTCCACTCGCTGTGTCTGTTAATCGATTTCCGTGTTTTATCATTTCTTTTTTCATAATCTTTCGTGATATCAAAACTCTTTTTTATATTGAAGTCCAAGAACGGCAGCGACTATCAGGGGACGGGAATTCATTGACAATCGCCGTCACTATATCGACCTACATGTACCAAGATTTACGATATAATATATACAGCCTGATTTTATAGACGAGGGAGATATTCAAGGAGGATATTCAGCATTCGATTCTAATTCCAAATATATAGGAATAGCGATATCTTAATATTTCCATTGAAAACAAAGTAATTTATAGTCATCATATTAAGAGGCAATTACACACATGATAGAATAAATAATAATTAATTATTAAGTTGATATTTGGTCTCACCTAAGCTAGGATAAAGTACTAAAGGGTAACGATCCACAACCTGTTTACCTAAAATTACGTAAAAGTTATTTTAATCTGCATGACCTTCAATCGTGCAGCACACGCGCTGCGGTGTCCAAACTTTTTACGGATCAATTCTCATTTGTTCATCAATGTATCTATATGATTTGTTGAAAACGCGACAGATCGAAGCAGCGATCAGTCCCTATGAAACATATAATATTTCTAAACTTGACACAAAAATCATATAGTCGACATATAGGAAGTATATTATTTATTACATATTCTTTAAATAAATACCTCGGGTAATCTACAAAAACACAAAAATGATTTGTGACGAAGTCTCAAAAAAATATTGTAAGGTTTTTTTAAGATGTTTTATTTTATGTAACATATTATTGAAACTAGAATGCCTTGGAGACAGTAAAGCTCATCGGTGGGTGGCTATGGTCATAATAGCAGACAATCAGCATGACTATGATGTGGGTTTAAAGCTATCAGAAATAGTAATTTTTTGTTTGTTAACTTTTGTAATCTTACACCAAAGATTAAAACAAATAATTGCTATTTTTGATATATTTTAGACTCAAAATGATGTAATTAATTATTTTATACGTAAACTTTATAGTAGGTTAGATACAACAAGGTTTGGTTTCAATTATCTCTTAGAGACCACATTACACCCTCAATGTTACAGAACAACTTAATTATAATAAAATGTAAATAATGAAATTAAATCTGAAATAAAAACATATTCTAAGAATTTCCTTAATTTAAAACTATTATTTTAATCAGTTTTTTTTTTTCATTTGCAATTTTAATTAGGAGCCTGATAGCACTTTGATGGAGAACATTCCCAAGAGCAATTGTTCTAATTCCATCAACTGTATTTCATCACAAAACCACCAAACGCCGTGGATCCACCTCCACAACATCCGTATGTAGTGGATATTCCTTGCATTCGCACGAAAAGATTCACTTCTACGTTCATCGTGGGAAAAGCTAAGGAGTGAAATATAGTTCTAGCGATCATATTTCCACGTTGTTATATTTTGAGCGTCTAACACTATATTATTATTAACACTTTTTTTTTTGTTAACCCGGTGGAAATCCCTACGGACCGTCAGGGGAAGTGGTGAGGGCCACTCCTCCCGGTGTGTCGGACCTGCCCCGACTAAAACCACCGGGGTGCCAGCACGGCCCTCTCTTCGCATTCGCCGAGCCTGGGAACCCAAATACTTCCGACGGCACGGCGGGCTTATTATTAACACTAGATTTACCGAACCAAGTAAAATGACTGGATATTTGTCTTCCATTTTTTTATTTTGTAACATTTTTTAGTTCTGAAATATAACATGTCCTTCACAAAATCACAATTTGTTGATTAATATTTTGGATTTAATTTGATTTATAACAAAACAAACCATGTTATTATACCAATTTCTTAAAATAAATAAATTGTTCGTCGGTAGATCTAGAGGTAAGAGAAGAATGAACAGATATATGCTGGGCGGTAGCATTCCATCATCGAGCTCATCTTCAGTTTCCACCAGATATGACTGAGGTCAAAAATCTGCTTGTAAATCATTAAAAATTTGACACGCAATAATTACTATTGTTCAGTTGATTTAGTTAACATTGATATAGCTTTAGTCGCATTAAAGCGAATACCCGAGAGGCGTTTAGCTATTACCGGAAAAGATAGGCATTAATACAAAAGCAGAGACGACAATCCTCTTTGTGCCATCCTGATCCGTTTAGCTTCAAATAAAAATGCAACAAGATCTGATATCTAGTAACAATAGAGTCCGACCGAAACTGGTTTTCCGGCCGAAACCGAAACCGAAACTCACGTGGTCAAGTATAAAAGTCAACGTGGTCAAGTAAAAAAATGGAACAAAAACTTACATGTAATCAGCTCCACCAAAAAACGACCTCTAAAGAATGCTTACGTCGGGTGATAACGCACTGACTAAGTTGTGTTGCTATAGAGCAATGCGAATTAGATCCGTCAACTGTCGTCTAAACGACGCAGTTACACTCCGACGCAGCCTTGAGTTTCTTTCGGCGTTTCTTCTCAAGGTAGTCGCTTCCGAAACGCTAATAGATCACCGTTAGGTTTCGTATTTTTGGCTGGCGGTCCAAGTTGAGGTTCGTACCCATAGGGGTGCATCGCCCCCCAACCCATAAATTGCCGGCTGAGCACCCTCAGTGTTCGCCCACCCGCCCGGTTAAGTTGTGAAGACCTTTCCCGGTCAACAAAAACGCGTAAAATCGAAAAAAAAAAAGCATTTGAAGTTAGGCAAGCATGTACGACAACTACCGAAATCAGTTTCGGTTTCGGCAAAAGTTTCGGCCAATTTTGGCCGCAACCGAAACTGCCGCCGAAACTTGATTTTTGGCCGAAACTCGGCCGAAACCGAACTTTCGGTCGGACACTAAGTAACAAATCTATTCATTTATATTGAATGGTAATAAGTATCAATTTCAAAACAAGATGTGTGAATAACATTTACCTTTATTTTAAATATGATTTATCTATTCAGCGAAGAAAAAGAATCGTGTCGAAAAGCGAATGGCATCTTATATAATTGTCATGTGTAAGTGCCCTGAAAACGGCAATCAGCGGCGCTACTGGTCACTTTGGCCGTGGCCAAATATATACTAGTTATATACCATGCTATATAAGCGCAAAGTGGATACAACCACTAATGTATCTCAGCTCACCCCGAAAGGAACATAGCGTGACGAGATATTATTATCATCATCTATCCGTCATCGCGCCGATACCGTAGTTAGTGAGCTATTATATAAATATATATGTATGTTTGCTCATTCTTCGCTCGGTAAAATCAGGCTTACGTATTTATTAAAATAAGGGAATAGTTCTAATATTCTCTTTATTTTATCGCTTTCAAATAAAAATCAATAATATATGACAATTTTCGATTAAACCAAGTAGAGTTTGAATTTAGGTTAAGTTGTGTGCGAAAGATTGTTATTATTTTTGTATTAATTTAAATAAAACAGAATAAAGAGGTCACTACTGCACCATATGTCACATAGCTCAACTTACCAGCTATACTGACACGCTACGAATTTCAGTATTGTTTGTAGTAATTTTCTTTCTTATAATTAAGAAAATTAAAGAAATTATATTGATTCATGTCAATAAAAAGACAATGCCTAACTAATTGCTTTATAGCCAATCGTTCCATTGTGGATTAATTCCTTTTTTATTTCGGAACTAGTTTTGCCCGCGGCTTCGCTCGCGTTAAGAAGTAATATTATTAATTAGGTATCAGGTAGGTAGGTAAGTTTTGGTGGTTTTAAGTTTCGGAACAACATAATTGGAGTGCCCACACGCAGAATAAGCTTATGATAAGGCAAACACGGCAGTTTCAATGAATTTAAAAATTCTACAGAGTAATTAGTAGAGTCATCTGTATTAACCACAGTATCAATCGAGGTATAGACCTTTTCTTTGCCCTCAAATGACAGGAGCAGGATATACGTTGATAGCTGCTGCTTGATCCCTCTTTGCAGTAAGTATGGCACGCTCACATAACCATTCAATAGGCTTGTCATGTATATGAATAATGTATGGATAAACTTTAGACAGCAATTCTTAAAAATCTAAGAAGATCTATACAATCTTTCACCGCCTATTTTATCCCCTTGAGGGTGGAATTCATCAAAATCCTTAGCAAAATTCTTAGCGGATGCCTACATCATAACATCTACCTGCATGCCAAATTTCAGCCCAATCCGTCCAGTGGTTTGGGCTGTGCGTTGATAGATCACTATGTCAGTCAGTCACCTTATATATATTTAGATTATCGTGCATTTTACTTTTATTCTCCGGCATACAAGTTTTAACTACATACAGCTATGTGCTGTAAGCTATGTTTAAGTACTTGCATTGATAGATCTAAATTTTCATCTCAAAACTCCTTTTGCTCTAAAACCAACATCATTTTCATCGTCAGATCTGTTTGTTTTCGCGTATACGTTTGGAGCGCTCTTAATTAAGCGAAACAGTAAGCTCCCAAATGGAGCTCACACATGGCGTATATTGTTTGTATTGCGAACTCGACGTGACACCCGCCGAATAATGGGCACCGGGACCCGCAAAGTTTAATTTACGCTAAGAAAGATCGTGAAGCTCCCTCGCTACGTTATTATGAGATAAATTCCACTAGATACCTGAGACAAAGGTTATAAAGGGAAATTACTTGGCATTATGAGCACTTCATTAAACTGAAACCACAATCTATTTCGCACCTGTGCTTGTTAACAGCCAGAAGTCATGTTGTGAAATTAATACGACACAGTACTCAAAATTAATTAATTTATATTTTACGTGTCAAATGAATAATAAAAATCTCGGAATATAGCCCCTGTTGAGTTTACACATAATACTATGTATATAATTAGGTAATTAGTAATAATAATTAATGAAATTTTAAGTAGCATAATGGTCATTTACAGCCAATAAAAACTGTGCCTTACAAATATAAAAAATATGTTATGATTATTCTTGACGCAATTGTTAGCTTTTTCGACGGAAACCAGTCTTGATCTTTAATTATAATAGATACAAATTAATCAAACTAAATATTAAAAAAAAAAAAAGAATTTGATTTAATAGGTTTGAAGGGACTAATGAATGTTACGGAAGCGAAGGTTTTACAAGAATAGAGAGAAGTGGCGTTCAATTCCCTCTGCCTACCCCAATAAAGATTCAGCATGATGATCTATATATAAAATTAATACGCACGTACCATGTTCTGTTATCTGTATATTTCGCATATTATTACCTTTAGACGGCAACATTAATTGGAATTACAACGAAAACAGTATGTAATATTTATTAATTTCACATTGAATGTCATTAATGCTACATTACAAAGCAATCATCATTTCGGTTATCAATATAAATTTAAAAAAAAACTAATAACAATATTGCAGGTCCAAAGAAGTTTATGTCGTTGCAATACAACAACACCTATACCGGTATCGTTAACACACCGGCATTGTAATGAAATATAATTAAGATTTAAAAAAATAAATATTGTTCCCTGTAATTCTCACGGAGTTAAAGCATGTGCATCACTTCTTTTAAAGAAGCGTTTAAGCTATGATTGTTAAATAGAAATGTAAAATCGTTTAGCTTGGAATTATTCTCTTATTAGTTAACTGAGATGATTAATACTCTTAGTTAAACGTTTCCCGGGAATGCAGTAACAAGTTTTTTTTTTTTTTAATTTATTCTTTATTAGGGTCTTTTAACTTACGTCATATCAGCTCCATCGTAGCCTAACATATAGAAATAAAACCTTTCATACCTCACCTTTCATACAGTTTCCATAGCATTTCGGCAGTTGCTTTAGTGGGCACCACCAAAATGCTATGGAACATACCAACATCCAATCTATTTAATTTCAATTCACATATAACATCCTTTCTTACATTAGCGTTCTGGACACACTCAATCAGGACATGCTGAATATCGTCTATAATTCCGCAAGTAACAAGTTTGAACTTCAATTACAAAGAACTACAATTGCACAACATTAATATTTTTATATCTGTGGTCATAACTAGTGATGCCACGAATAGTGAATTGGCCGAATACCGAATACCGAATATTCGGCAACGCTGTCGGCCGAAGCGCCGAATATTCGGCCGCCGAATATTCCTGGAAGTAGCGTGTTTAGTAATAATAATAATCTTTATTTCAACACAAAACTTATACATATACACAGGGTGATAAGTCTCACCAATTAAGTAAATCTTGTCTCTGGTGAGACTCGCACTTCCGTTCGGGTTATTCAAGGGTGTTTTGTGTTTTTATATGGATATTAACGGTATAGGTTTATTAGTATGCGTGTGAGAGAGAGAGAGAGAGAGAGTGTGTGTGTGTTGTGTGTGTGAGAGAGAGAGTGTGTGTGTGAGAGGTTATTTTCTGAGGCTGGTAACATTTACGATGAAAAGCGTAATCGTTTGCTACCAAAAAATGCTGAAAAGCTTGTTTTTATCCATCACAACTTGCCACTGATCAATTTTAATTACTAAAGTGTTGTAATTTGGAAATAAATACATAACTTTGAGTAATATAACGTGTCTTTTTTACATGATTTGGTATTCGGTATTCAGCCGAATAGTACGTATTATTCGGCCGAATACCGAATAGCAAAAAAAGTGGCCGAATAGGCCGAATACCGAATAGTTGCCGAATATTCGTGGCATCTCTAGTCATAACCTCTGTTATCAAATATGATATGTCATGACTGAAAGAATAAAAATTGTAATTTGCTTTTTTTAATTATAATACAATAATTGTAAAAATATCTTTAAAACTTAGTATAAAATTTGATATTTGAAGCGTCTAATTACAAAACTAAAACCAGCTAAAACGATTTTTCGTACAAAATTACTTAATCTTAATATATATAAATCTCCTGTCACGATGTTTGTCCGCGAATCGCGATGGACTCCTAAACTACTAAACCGATTTTAATGAAATTTACACACCACGTGAAGTTTGATCTAATTTAAAAGATAGGATAGTTTTCATCTCAATTCATAGTCGCAATATTATTTTATTGCAAATTATTTGCTTATTATTTAGCAATCATAACTTACAGTTAGCTCCAACCGATTCTAAAAGATGGCCCTATCCGTTGACTGGATTGAGTAATTATTCAAAAACCAGTCACAGCAAAGCGTGGCTGGTCTGCTATAATTTATATGGCAGAACAACGTTTGCCGAGTCAGCTAGTAGTCCTATATAATAGTAATTTGAAATGTTTTTATCAAAGCAAATATTATATATGAATTTTTTTTTTGCTTATTCATTCTAGAATAATAATTTAAATAGATTATAAGAATGTGATTGTTAAGTCAAAGATTAATTATACGTTTTTATAAATTTATGGGATTTGAAAACAAAATGTTATATTTATGGTTTTGGTTTTGAAATTAAACTCGTCATTTCTACCTATTCCATGGTGCTTCCTACTTAATTGAAAGGTACGTAATACACAATCATATAAGGGATAACGAAATTGAAAAATCGGCAAAAACGCAAAAATTAGAAGTGAAGAACGACCTCTATATTAACCAATTTTGGTGACCATTATTATTTATTAGCACAATAAAAGTTAAATTACTTTAAAAACTCTTTTATTTCTTTTATGTAAAAAATAGACAGAGCCATAAATATTATTTATTTTAAGTTTCGCTTACACCTCCATCCGCTATAAGCCTAGTAACCAAAGATGGGCAAAATCTAATCTTATAAATTATTACAAAATATAGTCGTAATTTAAAGTTTATTGTTCTGTAATCATGACTAAATCCCTTCATAACATTAAGTAGTCATAAATGTGTATGCAATTGAGGATTCCGTAGTGTTCTAAACATAGATGAGCAAAATGCTTTCATATAAATGATGAAAAACACAAAATGTAATCGTATTCGTTTTTCATGATTCTGTTTACATTTTGCCCATCTATGGGCATAACAAATAAGTAACTCCATTCAGAGCGATCCAAAAATTTAACGAAAAATACCTAGGTATCACTTTTTTAACTCAAATTACATACATAGAATTTTTTTTAACTACTACATAATGTGGCAGTATGATTAATAAATCTGTGTCTTGAAAAATTAAAAAAAAGACAGCAGTCACTACGACAGTATAGTGGTGCCACGCTATATATATCGTCCTTTATTTGCGGGAATTTACTGTGAAATAGAGATTTTTAGGAATAACGTGTCCTTCAAAAAAATTAAGTACATTATATAGTTTTATGCCGAGCAAGGCAAGATGTGCATATGACGGTCCTATCATTAAAATTCTTCTCATTTAATTTATGTGGCGCCCAACTTGAATATTTTCACACCAATTCTATCTTTTTAGTTTAATCCAAAATGGTTTGCTGAGTTAAATTAACACACAAATACATACATTACAAAAAAAAAATTACAGGTCCCACAGTCCCCGCCAATGCGCAGAAGTAGTCACCTTGGGGTTTTTAGTCGGTATAAGTCCGACACACCTCGGTCGCGCAACCCCCCTATGCGGCTGAGACGGGCCTATGAGGATTTTCCCCAAGTAAAAAAAAAAGTCTTCCTGTAATGTTCGATGCTGTCAAAAAAGATTTCACTTCAACATGTTCTAAACAACATTGTTATCGATTAAAGATGATAGCCTTTAAGTAGCTTTTCAAGTCGAGATCACCTAATTCGAATATTTCGAAGCATCTTATGCATAACCTATAACAAACAATAACTTCTCTTAACACTGTCAATAAATTTCTTTTGTTAAAAAATAAAATACAGTGACGTAAGAGAACTTTATTAGTTGCCATATGTACACTGTTGCTTCACAGAGAAGACTAATGTGAATCATTTTTATTCTGAATGATAAAAATAAGGAAACACACTTACGTCTAATTAAAATATCGTTACACATCGAATCTTAAAACAAAAAACGGCCAGAACTTTCCAGTGGACATATATGTGTTTAAAATTAATTCGTGAGTTGTCAAATTTTTACGGGGTAATTTTTCTTTACTCATTTTGCAACATAGAATGTTAAGCAAATTTAAGTAACAGTGTGCAGCAAAGTTTGAAAACGTTTGAATTCGAGTATTTGAGTATTTCGTAATTTTAAATTAGGTATTTATATTTTACCTAATTACTGCATTATATCCATTGAAGTTATTTCTATAATAATATTCATTGGTATTCGTTATTTTTGTTTGGGAATAGCGTAATTTAAGAAGTGAAATGAAAATCTCAGAGGTACATTTAATAAACATTAAAATAATTTTTTGTAAAATATTTTTAATTCATTAATAGCAGTGTAGTGACCATAATTTAGTTTTTTTTACAAAGAACTATATTTCGCTCTTAAAAAAACAAGCAACGTGATGTTCTAACCAAAAATATTGTAATTTTTAACATTCCGTAAAAAACGTTAATTACTCACATTCTTCGATTTATTCTTCTTTATATTTATATATATATATATATATACTTCAGTTTTGTTGATTTCTATTCCTCATTTTTATGTGAACGTTATTTTTTGTAATTGATAAATTGGATTTGAAATTTAAAGTATTTAGTATAAAAATTATCTAACCATAAACATTTCTCAACCTTTATTTACAATACAATATAACTTATTCCGAATGTATGATCAGAGCAGTATAAACCTATTTTAGTTACCTGGTGGTGAAGATTCCGGACCAACATGCAGAACTTATGTCTTCCAAAATGAAAGTCATACTTTGGGTAATGCTTTGAAGTGTATAATTAATCGATAGTAAGTATAATGAATATTTAGATCTATACCTACATTTTTACAAATAAATTAACTATTTTGTAATCTAATAATTATTAGTTTTTTGTCATAATCATTAAAGGCTATTTAAATATTATTTAAAGCAAGCAATACAAGTCTTTTTTAGAAAATTGAGTGAACATATAAGTTATTGTCCTTCAATTACTCTTGTAGGTATCAAACTTGTTTAAATATCTAAAATACTAAACTAATCTACTTAAAGCTTTATTATAGCACATTTTACTTTGTGGGAATCATAATAAATTCCAGGTTTACTTTTGCTGGACCTTAAAAACAAACCAATTCATTTATTATCCATAGCTATATAATGTGATTGTTGAAGTTGAAGTCAAAATATTCTACTATCAGTAATTATGGAAAAATCTTTATATTATTTATTTTGTAATGAGAAAGTATAACTTTTTTTTATATCCTGGGAAACATTTTGCATAGGACCATTAGGGACGCTGTGAGGACTGCGACCCTGGTGTGTCAGACTCTTCCTGACTAAAAACCCCAGGAAGTCCCTCTGATTGCTACACCTAGGCCTGTGAGTCCAAATACATCTAGAAGCCCAGGGAACAAAAGGCAATTTTGAGGCTACCTCTCTAGGAGGGGTAGGAGTAAAAGCCCACCCCTCCAAAACCTTTCTCAGCTGGTACGCGAGACACTGTACGACACCTCCCTCTCGATAAACTATAACTAGTCTATGACATTTAATTGATTAGTCTCACTTTTGTTGCTAACCATTTAGAAATCTTTTATGTAGATAATAAAGTAATTGTAAAATTTTATTTTTCAGTGAAGATGTAGAATTCTGTGGATACACAGTTCCACACCCAGCAGAATCTAAAATGCATTTTAGAATCCAATCAAGAGAAACACCAGCTCTGGAGATATTGAAAAGAGGCTTAAAAGATTTAGAAAAAGTATGCATTCATACAATGGAATTATTTGAAAAGGAAGTAAAAGATTTTTCAAAAACATAAATAGTGTTTTAATTATATGTTATGTATTAGGTGTTGGAATTAATTTGTAGCATTTTTATTACTAAAAAATAAGGATTTATTTGAAATGAAAATAAAAAATTAAATTATTGAAAATACTGCCCAACGCTTGCCACTACTTTTTCCCATCTTTCAGGTAGTAATTTAATATATTCATTTTTCATCACCAGTAACAATACAATGTTAAAAATGTTTTTTTTTGTACCATTCAAGCAGTAGTTCACAGGTCATAAAACATCTTTCTCCTGAGTATCAGCTGAAAATCAGCGCTGGATGGGGCATACAGTGTCGGCCAGCATACACTGAGCTAAGTGCTCTTTAGGTAACAGCTCAGAGATACATGATGTAATGTTATGTATTATTCTTTCATTGTTTTTTTTATATAAATGTGTTTCTTTTGTCTCAGTAATTTTTTTCTTTCTATCAATGTCTGTTTTAATTCATATCGGACCCGATTTCCTTCCTTTTGGACCATTCCCAAAGCTTTAAGGCGTTTTCTTATCGTTGATGAATCAACCCTCAACGATGTTGACAACTCTTTAAGTGTTTGGCATGAATTTCCTTTAAGTAAATCCTCCAATTCATTATCTTCAAATTTTTTTGGCTGTCCAGATCTTTCCTTGTCGTCTAAATCAAAATCACCACTTTTAAAACGCGCAAACCATTTCCGACACGTTTGATTAGCTAAAGCATGTTTACCGTAAACTTCCACTAAAATCCGATGACTTTCCGCAGCACTTTTATTCATATTAAAATAATGTAATAAAACTCCCCGCAAAAACACTTTATTTGGAATAAATTTCGACATAATGAAATATGTAGCTGCCACTTTTTGGTATTAAGAATAAGATGCGTCGTAAAAATAACCCCTAATACAGCTGATTTACGATCAATTTGTTTCTGAAGGTAAAAACAGACCACTGCATATATAATAACCGCGCCATCTCTCATGAAACGCTACGAATTAATTCAAACACCTAACAATAGTAGGTACGTTCACATCCTTTGTGATATTGGCTATTGGGCCCTTTAAATGAAGATATTTGTACAACTGCTGCCACTAACTTTTTTAAAATTTCGAGTGTCATTTTTAGACTGCAGTACTATTCTGTAATCACAATTTCATAACAATCTGCAGATGTATCCATATCAAAAATACTATTATGTACTAGGACAAAATATAATACTAAAGGCAAAATTGCGAATATAGTAAGATGTTAATTAAGCCTTAGTGATGTAGGGTTTTAATATAGAGTTTAACATTAAAATGTTACTTTCCGATAAACCTCATTGTAAGATCAGGCATTTGTAGCTTAAATATTAGGGTATTTGACTTCAATAGTTTTTAATAAAAATATATTAGCTTATAGGTAGTCCCATAAGAATAGCAATGTAAAAATAAATAATAGACAATATCAGTATTTAAAATGTATTTATTTCATATTTTCTAACCATCCGTTTAGACTTTGAAATCAGAGTAAGGGGACTTAGTAAGAGGGATGTCCCTCCATAAATCAGGTGTCAAGTAAGCATAGGTCTTGGCAATAGCTGCATATGTAGCCTTTGCAAAGTTGCCAAGAGTGCCGGTGGAGCCACGAGCAGAAGTGTAGCAATCCTGGACACCAGCCATCTGAAGCAGCTTCTTTGGAACAGGGGCAGAGACAATACCAGTACCACGAGGAGCAGGAATCAATCTCACTGTGACTGAACCACACTTGCCGGTGACCTGTAAATAGAGTAACAATATATATAGCATATTTTTATACATACATGATAATCATTGGTTACAGGAAAAAATCAGACGTTCGATAAGCTTCATAGGATTTACCTCAAGTGGATACCACGAATGAAATAATTTAGGTTTTCATCATTTTTATATCAGCTTTAAAAATATCGAATTATTAAAAAGGTTCATTATTAAAAATAGTGCAGCTAGAAAATGTTATTACTGGGTTTCCTCTTAGTAAACCCAATATAAAAAAATATATATATAAAAATTACATGATTAGGTTACCTTGCAAGGTACTGTGTGCGGCTTTCCAATCTTGTTACCCCAGTAGCCTCTGCGAACCGGTAGGACAGACAGCTTAGCAAGGATGATAGCGCCACGAATAGCAGTGGCCACTTCCTTGCTGCATTTTACACCCAGACCAATATGTCCGTTGTTATCACCAATGGCAACAAACGCCTTGAAACGCGTGCGCTGTCCGGCACGAGTCTGCTTCTGCACGGGCATAATCTTGAGTACTTCATCGGTCAAGGACGGGCCAAGGAAGAAATCGATGATTTCAAACTCTTTGATCGGCAGAGAGAATAGATAGATGCTCTCGAGTTTGTCGATTTTCCCTTCGCGTACAAGACGACCAAGTTTGGTGACCGGTACCCATTCTTTTTGGTCTTCCTTGCCACGGCCACGACCGCGCCCGCGTCCTCTACCGCGGCCACGTGGACCTCCACGCCCCCTGTCACCACCACGAGCTCCAAAACCTCCGCGGAATCCGCCCCGTCCACCGGCTGGAGCTGCGTCCGCCATTCTAGATCACATTATTTCAACATTAATAATAACATCTTAAGCTATATATGATCTATACGATACTTCGTAAAGTCAGACGCATTAAGGCCATCACTGTGCCAAGCACTATGGAGGATACCACGAATGAATTGATTTTAATTTCTCATCATAAAAAGCCACGTGGTTGTGTAACACACAAAATATGTAATAAATATGTAACCAGCAAAACTTAAACTTATCTCCTTTAAAATAAAACGGTAATATTGAATAATATTCTAAAATAAAAACTGATAAACTAATATTGCTTTTAAAACAAAAATTAACTTACGTTGAACGATGAGCGCAGAAGGATAGTCAATTACAAAATGGTCGAATCTTGGGCTTGGGCTAGGGATGATGATAAAAACTGCTGTTTTTCAATAATGAATTACGCTGTTATGTTATTTTCACATAACAGTTTATGCAAGCTGTTATTCATTATCCTACTATTTTAGTAATCATTTTTTTATTATAAAGTATGTCTTATTTTGTTATATAATTATTCTGATGTATGTATTTAAAAGAAAAACAATTATACTCATATTTTAATTTACACAATCGGACCCTGCAGAATTTGTCTCGCACAGAGGATCCTGAAACATTGTAAATATAATTTTTCACAGATCTTACAAACATTATGTGCATCCAAAGAAATTGTACTTAAATAAGGTAATGACTTCACATATTCATATAATATCTAATACTACGGATAAAAACTTCATAAAATATCGTAATTAAATTTAATGAAGCAATATTCAACAAACACAAACAGGAAATATAAAATCTGTTGTATATATGTAAATAGGGTTAAAATATTTAAGTCGGTTTAAACGGCGAATTTTATTTGACAGATAATAAAATTTACCAGAAAAATTATTCTATATTATCTGTTGTGAAATGGCATGCTATTTTACATCTCTAGCTATTATACATTCATATCACTTGTTGGGATTGCATTTTCGCCAGCGTACCAGGATTAAAATATCTTTATGCTTTTTTTTAATATGTATGTGTATACTAAGTGTGTATATTGTGAATATAATAATTAAATCCTTTCTTTAAATACATAATTATGCAAACTTTAATTAAAACTTCGTGACAGCTAAAAAGTTTCAACTGGCTTAAAAATTCTAATTAGATCTGTGTCACAAAATAAGAATTGTCTTATTTATTAGTTTGGTACCTAACATGTGAAAAATGAAATGAATTAAAAATAATATATAAGTATGGTTCTCCATAGTTCCACCTTATAGCATGTCCGCAGCTAATGTTTCTTGTACCTGCGAGTACTGAACAACAAAACATGTTTAACATATTATATTCACACATTTTGTTGCATAGGTAGAATATTGGATTTTATATACCAGTCTAATCGTACCTTAATAATGAATATTTTATCAATACAAGATGAAAGTCAAATTGGTCTAGCACATAAATAATTGTGCTTAGGAATGAAGTAATACATTTACAGACATAAAGTGTGATATAATTTTAAACGAAAATTTACAAATAACAAGTAGTGAGGCATATGCGTATATCTAATTAATTATGAGTAACTGCTTATTTATGATTTAGATGAATTGTTCCAAATATTTTAAAACCACAATGTCCCAATATTAACTTATCCCCACGTCACGAATTTAGTATTTTAAACATAAACACTGAAGTTGCAATAAAGCTTTTCCTCAGCATGACTGAAAATTAAAGATATTAGAAATTTTGCAGGCCATATCTTTGGATTTATAAGGATAGAACTAAGGGATAGAATAACGTTTTTAAGATGGGTAAAAATGACTCATTAAATTATGAAAATTTTTGAAATAAGCAGATTTTGGTTCGAACCTCATATCTAACCTTACAGATCTCGCGTCGAGAATAAAAAAAAAAGCTTAACATTTTTACCTAAAAATTCAGGATTTTCAAGTTCTCGCGAACATGACTCAAGCCATCAGTACTCGCAAGTGGTAGTTTTTCCAAATTTTGAAATTTCACAATTAGTCACACCCTTTACTTACAATTTTTATGAACTCTGGCTAGGCGTGGCTTTTGTCTTTATTTTAATCATAAATTTGATGATTTAAGCTATTGTATGATAATATGAAGTTCCCAGAAAGAAAAAAAAATTCAGTAATCATATTATAGTTTAGGTAGTCGACCATACTCCCGTACAACAATTCGGCCTACGAAAAAATCAAATCAAATTTAGATAGTTTATTGAAATATCTAAAAACTATTTTTACACTAGACTATACAAGTAACAGTAACAATTTTAAATGTATTTTGAGTTTTGTCTTGCACCACATAAGGAAAAGTCTCTATACCATGGCAAGCCGCACCATAATTTCCATCTTTGGTGAGTGCCACAACAGCACCCATAAATGCAGGATAATGCTTAGATATTCTTGTAATTGCTGTTCGAGATGCTTCAGATGGAGACGCACCACGCCGCATTTCTTCTACTGCCAAGAAACTAAAATTTGAAAATAAGAACATTTAAAACTCTCATTTGGCTTAGTAATAACATCCCGACATTTCCCTTATGAGGATGTATTTTCATTGGGTTTATATGCCACGCCCGACGTGATTAGTAGCGCAACTAACCGTTTTTCTCAGTACACAATTTATAACAATAATTATGTTAACAAATGACATGCTGGTTTTCTTAACCGTATGCCGTCCGGCGACACCACAGTGGTGACGTGCGCGAACTTTCGGTCTTCGACATTTCATGAAGATAGGGGGGAACAGAGTTGAGAACTTATGAGAACTAACGATGAGATTAATAAAACTTAACAATTTATAATCTCCCGACAATGTCAAAAACAACCGGTGACAAGTGTGATCAGAATTAGCGCTGCTGGCGCAAAGCGAATAAATATTTACGAATCGTGCGGACGCCAAAGTGTTATTATTTTCCTATACCCTCTAATATGCAGCATTAAAGTAAACTTCAAATGTTGCAAAATAAGTAACTAGGCAAATTAACTCGACTAAACTGCGAACACAGTACATGCCTGCAAAATTCATCGTAATAACATGCATCTCAATATAACTTTTAAGGCTTTATTTCGTGGCATTGTATGCCGATATAAACAATGGTGTCTACTAATATACATTTGTCTTTTTCGTTGTGATTCTTGTACTTTCTTGTATTTAAGATCATAGTATAAAAAAATGTGATAAGTCAATATATTTTTTTGATGTGTTGTCTGGCACCCACTGCTCTATGCATGCATAACATGTTTTTTCTCTTCACATATTTTAAACTCTCACATTTTGTATAGATTACGAATACTTTAATTTTAACTGACCTGACGACCGAAAAGTGTATATTAATTTACAAGATTGAAATGCCTACCCAAAATTAAAACACGTTTTTAACCTTTTCATTTTGTTTCCTGTGCATAGCAAAAAGATAGCGTAGTTTGTCTAGAGTAGGCTAGATAAACAGAGCTAACGCTATAGCCAATGAAGGCTAGTTACATGATTACTCTACCTGCTTATTAGCTTAGTACTCTACCTGGGCAAAAATCTCATCATGACGTCACCATCACCGGTGGCCGCTGCTCCACCTACATAATTGTCAGCATAAGCACCAGCTCCTGGTATTGGTGAGTCACCGATACGTCTGAAAATTGTGAAAATATTCGCTACTGAAATGTCGTAATTTCGTTAAAAATAGACAATTATGACGGAATTTCTTTATCATTTATTATTTCTGCTGCTGTATTCAATTTATACACACTAGAATAATAACTTACTGTACTCCACGTAAAATTAGGGTAGAAACTATTAATATTAATCAACTACAAAAAATTAAAATAGAAACCATGTCCCAGTGCAATTTAAAAAATAATTTACCCTGGAATTTTGAATTTTGCTCCATTGGTTGATGTGCCTGCAGCTATGTTTCCATTGTTATCTATAGCCACCATTCCAATCGTATCATGGTTGTATCTATCCACTTTAACTGATCTACTTTGATCTTGATGCATATATTCTAGAGTATTGTAAGGGCCGCAATATTTAGTTGGATCAGGTTTGACATTCTGAAGATTAGATAAAATTGTTTACTATTATCATGACATTTATTTATCATATATACTTCAGAACAATTGATATAACATAAGGTTTATGCAAAACATAAACTTAAAAAATAAGGAAAGTTTCCATTTCACATTAACATTATCAATTTGATAAATTAAGTATAAGATAAATTTATAAATGGTAGTGCCATGCGTTAAAATCAATTCAGATATATAGATATTTAGATAATTGTATACTAAACTATTGCATTGCAAACTCAATGTTTTGGTTATATATTTGTAAACTTGAAATATATTTTTTCTAACGTTACTTTCTTAATGTGCCACACCTAATACAACCAACAGAGACAGATTTATAATAAATCTCTACAGTCTTATCTATCCTCTATCTCCAGATTAACACATGATAAAAATTGTCTTTAAGAATATCTTAACTCTCATGTCTTAATTTGAAAATATTTGTTATTAAATATTTTATAAACATAGAGAAATTGTATCTGAATTAATCCAAAAAATATATAATTACCATCCAGAAATTAGGTTGACAATAATCATCATTATGCCACTTCATCCACATTTTCTTTGAGTTCTGAGTAGTAAGAGATTCTTCTTTAAAACCCATCTGTACAGCAAACTGTGTGGCGAGCTCACCAACCAGAAATGAGTGTTTTGTTCTCTCTAAAACATGTCGGGCTACTGATATAGCATGCTTAACTCTCCGTAATCCACCCACAGCCCCAACATTCATAGTTCTTCTGAAAATAACAGTAAAATACCATGCCATTATCATCAGCGCAACTAAATCTACAAAGTAGTGTAAAAACTAGGATAAACAGCTCCATTGTTGCATAATTGTTGTGACCCTTGCCTTCATTTAAGATTGACCTTTTTAACTACTAGTTCAACAAAATGACTAACAACATACAAAATACTGTACACAAAAAATAAAGAATCTACATTTAGAAGTATGCTTACCCATCCATTATTAAAGCATCCAATGTAGTCTCTCCATCCTCATCAGGGCTTCCACCATACCCAACAGTCCCATCACACTGTTCTACTTCACAAACTGATGCTCCTTGTTCTACCGCATCAAGGGCTGTACCACCACTTTCTAGGACTTCCCAAGCTGCGTAAAATGCAAAAATAATGTACAATTATTATTGCTGCCTACAAGTGATTAAAATTCTTTCGTCAAGAATACCAAAAATAGTCTAACCGAATCCAGCGCAGTTTTTGAAAACACTATAATATCAATGTATTTATTCAGTACATCGAATTAAAAAAATATTTTAGTGTATATAAATCGTATTTATCTAATGGTTATTCGTACCTCTATGAGCTGAATTCGTAAATGACCACGTAGTTATCACTATTGGAATATTATTTTCATTGTATACCAAAGGAATTAATAAAAATAAACAAATAATTATCATTTCCATAAAAATAACAACAGGTAAACGACACATTAATTGACAGGGCACGGTGTCAGTAGCGCAATGGTAAACTGTCAAGTCCTGATAACAAGTTCATTCTATAGGTTTTTTTTTAAATACCTATAGCACAATAATGTAATGATAATATATTATTTTTTCATGAAAAACATTTAATGCATAATACCCAATTTGAGTAAGCACTATTTTTTCTATACTTATTAGACAGCAAGATTTGTATATATGTTAAACTTAAAAAGATAGTTGTTTAATATAAATTTCTAAGCTCAAATCTGAAATCTAAAAACTTGAGAGCGCTAGACAGCACTAGACTACAGAACAAAAATGATATTTGATTGGCTTCTACACTACCAATAACTCTATAAACTTTGCTATGTGACCAATAGACATCGTGATTGATAAGATCCTGCGATTTGATTTGACTAAAACTTTTAACATGGCTCTTTTATTTGAAGCGATAACTTTTTAATTCTGTATTGTTTATTTTGATAGAAAATTTGCGTTTGTCATCAAATCCCTTTAGCTTCTTTTAGTTGCAACGTTTATTATATAATATTTTAGTGCAGATTTAGTGTAGTATTTTTATAATTTAGGTTGTAGTATTATTATATGTCGAACAATGGACTTTAATACATTCTGTCGCGACCTTCCTAAAATTGTAAGTAAAATACTCGTTAACACAAAGACACCTGTATTATAAAAACATTATATATTCTGCTTTAATTTATTAAGCCATTTGATCCTTGATCATGAGCTTTTCGATATATTTGTTTAGCAAGATATTATTTTCAGTTACAGTTAAATTAATTTCTACCTATGTTATATTTATGCTTACAAAAAATACTTATTGAATCATTTGTGAATAAAAACTTAAAAAGTCTTTTACAATTTAGCTCTACAATTATGTTTTATTTATTTTTAATTAAATATACTTTTTAAATTATTATTACTATAATACTATTTTTATTGATAATTTTTATACAAGAAAAAGTGTAAAACACCCGTCACTTACAATAATGCCTTATTCAATTCACAAATATATAATGCCTTAATTCAGTCTTATTCTTTTACCAATTTTTAGGAACTACATGCACATCTTAATGGTTCCCTAAGTCAAATGACTATGCTACAGCTAAAAAGATACCATGCTGATTCAGGATTAGTGGACAAAACTGATGCTTACTTTGATGAATTCCAAATAGGTTCAGGTGACACAAGGAATTTGGGAGAGTAAGTTTTTTATTAATATTTTAAATTGATAAAACTAAACTAAAATAACAGGTTCCTTAAAAAAAAGAACAATAAAAAAAGGAATAAGATTATTTTGGTACACAAAGTAAATCAAACAACAAATAAGCAAATAAATAGGTAAAAGAAATATAAATACAAAAAGACAGAAAATATAAGAAATAAAAATAAACATGGCAAAATGGACCCTTTTTCAGATTATCAAAAAAGGTGTTTTTAAAACTTCTTGAACTCCATCATCGTTCATCATCATTGCTGGGCTATATAATTATTATTAACTTAACAATACTTGAACTTAAGGACATTATTCATTTACCCAAGAAAGTACTAACTTTTACTCACCATGAATATTACCTGCTCTAAAAAGGTTGTAGGTTTTTGTAAATCCTAAAAGAGTGTAATACAATGAAAGATCCTTGCAATTGGATTATTTTGGAAAATATATAATACAAACTTTCATTTTTATAGACATGTATGTCTAGTAAAAATTATCAATATTTAATAACTTTCAGTTGTTTTCAAGTATTTGGCATAGCTCACGCCTTGACCAGTACCCCGGAAACTCTGACAATGGCTACAACCATGACTCTTCAAGAGTTTCAAGATGATGGTTGTTGCTATTTAGAATTAAGGAGTACTCCACGGGATACACCACATATGGACAAAATGCAGTACATTGCCACAATAATTCAGGCAATACAGTAAGAACTTTGTTTACACAAATAATTATAAGTAATTAACTTCAAAATTAAATGTAAGAAATAAAATGATAAAAACTTATAATGAGATCAAAGTTTTGCCCTTGTTTATTAGTTTTGTTATATGTACTGATAGCTCAGTTAGTAATGATCCTACTTGCAATACAAAAAGTCCAGGTATCAAATTTTAAATCCTACAATGTATTGCTAATGTATTTAAATACATTTTTATTACTATTTTTTATTATATTTATTAATTTTATGTACCTTAAGGTAAATCAAATATTTTATTAGCCTTGTGACAATAAACCAGGTTTAATTATTAGATAATGAAAACAAAAATCAAATACAGTGCATTGTTTTATAACAACAATTTTCTAGATAAGATAAAACATTTAAGTTTATTTTTATGGTGGTATGTCGACTCTACCACTCAAGCATAAGGCTTGTAGATAGCGTCAAAATAATACTAATAGATCTGATTGTGATTGTTAAATTACTTGTAATATGTATACAAATATAGGTTGATATCTAACTGAAGGGGATTAATCCGCTTGTTTGGTGTGCCACAACCTACTAAAGCCGAAGGTTTAAAAATTGGCTAAGAGTGAATGAGATAATGCGTTTTAAAACATTTATAAATTTATCTTAATCACCAGCTGTGCCTGCGACTTCGCGTGGAAGTAATACTCGTGGTCCGCGTTACGCTGTATACAGACGTAGCTCCGACCTGTGTACACACGTACAACCTGAGTTGAACTCTATTTTTTATGATTCACAATATAGATGTGAGCTTAACTGATATTGGAAGAATGCAGATCTCCGAAAATGTCCTTTTTTATTTTGTTCATACAAACTTTTAATTGTCATTGTATTTCCGACTAAAGTTAATGTTAACTAAAGTAAGGCCAAATGAAATGAACAGTCATTTTATACAATTTTTTTTTTTTATAAATAATCGACGTGTTTTTAAACCGGCATAACTTTTTTATTTAAGAACGGATTGAAATAAAATTAACACTAAAGTTAAAGGCAGCTTTTCACAATACATTTGTGAAACCTGCATGTAAATCAGTGAAAATGTGTCTGTGAATAGCGGACACAAACGTAGACAGATATTTCTATATCTGTACTATCACGATAAATAATTACTAACCTACATAGCGCAAGCGAAATTTTTCTGGCTATTCACATACATATAGGTATATACAAGTGATTTTATAGACGAGGGAGATATTTCAGAATACAATAATTTGTACCTTCTTATAACTAATAAAAACGTAAATAAATATATTCCCTAACAAATCATAAAGAAACATTGATGAACAAATGAGAATTGATCCGTAAAAAGTTTGGACACCGCAGCGCGTGTGGTGCACGATTGAATGGCATGTAGATAAAATTCCTTTTACGTAATTTTAGGTAAACAGGTAATTGACTCGTTACCCTTTCGTACTTTATCCTGGCTTAGGAGAAACAAAATACCTACTTAATAATTAATTGTTATTTATTCTATCATGTGTGTATTGCCCCTTAATATGGTGACTATAAATTACTTTGTTTTAATGGAAATATTAAGATATCGCTATTCCTATATATTTGGAATTAGAATCGAATGTTGAATATCCTCCTTGAATATCTCCCTCGTCTATAAAATCAGCCTGTATATATAAATCACCGTAGCTACGGAATATTAGAGAGATGGTTGAGAATAAGATTTATTATATGTATTGATACCATTTAATTTGTATGGGCCATATTCCGACGAAATAGCAATGCTACTGTGCCGTCAACATACCACCTTAATACTTGCATACTTAACGTTGAAAATATTTACATTATACTTTACTATATATAGGGCAAGAATGCGAAAATGATAACGCTAATCTATTGAGGTCACGCGTTAAGCCAATCCTATTAATATTGGAATACAAGTTTTGATTACTGGCACTGCCTGTACAGTAGTAAACAGGACCCAATCTTGAAAAAAAGCATGTTTTATATTCTAGATTAGTTAGGTACCTTTGCATCTGATGGTAAGTACAGTTCAGTTGAAATCCGATGACGACCAGGCGAATAGCCTTTCTCAGGCTCCATTTCTAGAGATGTGGGTGTATAAGTACGCCTCTCAAGAGACCTTGAGGATTCATGCGCGCCGCCTTCGTCTCATCCGATCTGTACCCACCATAAGTCAAATTGAACTTTTTCTTTTATATATCTTTGGACAATCAATCTTATGTTTAATACAATATGTCAGAGTCCAGGTTTTGATATTGCATCAGGTAGTTGATTGCTAAGAACCAAAATCTATTAATCTAGATGGAGTTTACCTGTATAAATATCCTATACTAGCTGATCCGGCGAACGTTGTTTTGCTATATAAGTTATTGTAATATCTTCTAAGATGTTCATTGAAATTAAGTGATGTCAAAGACAATTTTGTTCACAATTAAATACTCTTAATCAACAACACATTTATTTAGATGAAGATTAATATTATTACGTTGATACAACTCTTAACAAATAATGCATTAATTTCGACCAAATTTGATTACCATAAAAATGGTTCTAGTTAGTTAATCTTAAAAGATAGATATATACTGTCGCGGACATTTTTTTAGATCATTTTAAGCGGAATAATTCTTTCATACATATATTTTTGGTATCTTGAACCGTTTTCGCAGCGCACGCAATGGAAGCCCTCAAGGATGAATAACTTTCCCCGTTTTTTTCACATTTGCCATTATTTCTTCGCTCCTAATAGTTGCCTCGTGATGTTATATAGTCTAAAGCCTTCCTCGATAAATGGTCTATTCAACACAAAAATATTTTTTCAATTCGAACCAGTAGTTCCTGAGATTAGCGTGTTCAAACAAACAAACAAACTCTTCAGCTTTATAATATTAGTATAGACTAGCTGTCCCGGCAGACCTTGTTCTGCCCTATTTCTCTAAAACAAAGTCACATTGTTTTTTTTAATGTTAATAGCTATTGGCCTGTCGGCTGTTTTTTGAAAATTGTTTGAAGGAACCTGGCCTTAATGCTATATGTATAAAAATTGACAAATATTGACATTAATATTTATACGTCACTCAATAATTGTTTTGCCTTCCCGGAACCCGTCCACTAACATTTAAACTTTATGCTATGGTGTTAAACTTCAAATTGACTTATAACAAATCTTTTGTATGAGAATATAGAAAAGTGTTGTTTTTAGACTTTTTCAGATAATTTTTTAAAATCTTCTCTCTGTTATAACCTTCCCCAGACTTCTACAAACACAACAAAAAAGAAATCAGTCAAATCTGTTCAGCCGTTCTCGAGTTTCGCGCTTATCAAGACATAGCTGATCCGGCAAACGTAGTTTTGCTATATAAGTTATTGTAATATCTTCTATGATGTTCATTGAAATTAAGTGATTTCAAAGACAATTTTGTTCATAATTAAATACTCTTAATCAACAAAACATTTATTTGGATAAAGATTAATATTATTACGTTGATACAACTCTTAACAAATAATGCATTAATTTCGACCAAATTTGTTTACCATAAAAACGGTTCTAGTGACTTAATCTTAAAAGATAAACATATACTGTCGCGGACATTTTTTTAGATCATCTCAAGAGAAATAATTCTTTCATACATATATTTTTGGTATCTTGAACCGTTTTCGCAGCGCACGCAATGGAAGCCCTCAAGGATGAAAAATTTTGCCCGTTTTTTTCACATTTTCCATTATTTCTTCGCTTCTAATAATTGCATCGTGATGTTATATAGCCTATAGCCTTCCTCGATAAATGGTCTATTCAACTCAAAAAGAATTTTTCAATTCGAACCAGTAGTTCCAGAGATTAGCGCGTTCAAACAAACAAACAAACAAACAAACAAACAAACAAACTCTTCAGCTTTATAATATTAGTATAGATTTGTGGATTACAAATAATGTAAAAAAAATCATTACACATTATTTATATATAAATAATTTTAGAAATCCAAATTATTTTTTGAACGGACAGAATTATTATATAGTATTTTATATCAGATTATTTATTTTACTTAAAAATTGACAAGTTCAATGATATCCGATGGGGCTATCAACGAAAATCGTCGACATACACTATTTATTATTGACTAAAAGGGTGTGCTCGTAATTTATTTCAAGTACATAAGTAATACTTGTAAAAAGAGACATTAGTGACAGTTCTAAAATTTTTTTTCCAGCTATCTTTCCATACTCGACAATATAATTTAAAAAAAAAAATAACGTTATCTCGATAGTCGTGCTCGTTTTTGGATTGTTCTTTCCATTAGGCACGATGCAGTTACTGTACAGAATCAGAATAAAAAAAAAACATTTTTACCGTGTTTTAGCCTGATTTCACCAAATACTTAAATACAATAATGTTTAACGTCCACTAGAGCGCCTTAGCATCCGACCATCAGTCTTGCCTTACAATCTCTTTTATTCTTTATATCTCTCATATTAAATAGTCAATCAATGGCAAGTATACCACACGGCACCGCGCGCAGTCTTCTCCATACAGTTTTACGAAAATATACTGTCTTAGCGTACAGTTTAAAGTTTATTTCTAACTAAAAATTGTAAGGCGAGCCAGCACTGAGGCGCTCTTTAGACCGAAATCCATAAATCGGTGGAGCAATGATGATATAAGCTAACGTTTCAAAATATTCACATTTCAGAAAGTCCTCAGTACATCTGACAATGATTACCAAGCTTATAATATCGATAAATAGGAATTCGTCTCATAAGGAGGCCGATGATATTGCTGATATTGCAATCGAATATCGAAAATCTCACCCAGATGTGGTCGTCGGTATAGAACTAAGCGGAAATCCGATGGGTGGGAATTTCGCCGATTTCATTCCCGCATTAAATAGGGCTAGAAAAGCAGGCTTGAAGGTGACAATTTAAATTCTAACATAACTATTAACAGAACACTAATCCACTGTTGGATAAAAACTTCTTTTACCTCTTCTGATTTCTCCTCTTTTCATCCAGTCTACCGGCAGCTTTTCACAAGTAGTCGATACACCTTTCTAGATGGTGCTTCATTCTACACTACGGGAAATTCTAAAGTTTTGTCCATAACATGGGAGTCGATAATCGACAAATGTATCGTCACTTCCCATCAAGAGAGTTTGAAGTCAAGCGCAAACCTGTTTAGAATAGTAAAAAAAATGTGATGGCTAAGTGCCATTCACTTTATGTAGTTTTTGTATATATTAATGCACAAAACGCATATAATCGAGAATTTAAATCCCGGTACACGCCTCTCTTGTTGAAAATCGTAATATTTTGTTTATTTTAATCCGCAGGTGTCCCTCCATTGCGGTGAGGTATGCAATCCCAAAGAAGTAGCTGAGATGTTACAGTTCAAACCGGACCGAATCGGCCACGGGACCTGCATACATCCTAAGTATGGAGGCACGGATAAGACTTGGAAGTTATTGTGTGATATGAAAACACCTGTGGGTAAGTTTTTAGTAAAATATTTTAGAGTAGGCCAACATTATTTATTTATAAGTACACTTACATAGACCACATTAACACATAAAAACTATATAAGAACATGAAGAGGATACATTATAAATGCGACTATATTTAAAAGTGTAGACTACATGCACAGAAGAAAAGAAAAATAAAAATACGAGTAACACAAAAAGATATAAACTACTGTAATCAGAAAATTTTTATAACAGAAATAAAAATAAAACAATAATCTATGGAACAATCTTCTCAAATAACATCCTTTTTTTTATTTGTATATAGTTTCGTTATCACTGCAGCTATGCACTAGCAGAGTTGGTATATTTTGTTCTAAATATCGATACTTGTTAGCGATATGACCAAAGCACGATACTACTGAATCTCGATTGGACTATATAATTATACATTTGCATGACTAAAAAAATAAATAATCCAACATTTTAATACAAATAGCAGACATGAAAAATCAAAAACTATGTTGAAAGATCCAGGAAATTTAGTGTTAATAGCGAGCAACTAAGAGAGAACTGAATATATCTAATGTCATTTTACAGAAGTGTGTCTGACTAGTAATGTGAATACAAAATCAACAGCGGACTACGAATCGCATCACTTTAAAGAGCTCTACGAAGCCGAAATCCCAGTTATTATTTGCGTAAGTAACTTATCAGTAGCCTAAGGTTGAGATTTTAGACTACTTTAAGGCTACATTGACTTAGCTTACAAAATAAGCAAGCTAAGCCAAGTTCATTTTTGACAAAAAACCGTATCTATAACAGGAAAATGGGCAGTGACGAGCATAGCAAATATAATCCGGGCATGCAAATTTTCAGTTAGAAGTCCGCTAAAACAAATTGTTTATATTTTTAGATACATTATATTACGATCTCAACAGTTTGTTACGCTCTGTGAGTACACTTATTTTAGTAACGAATTAAATTTAAATTGTTTGTTCACTAAACAATTATTTACGTTGTTGCTTATTTGAAATAAGCACGTAATACATTAATTTACACATAATAATTCACAGGAATAAAAATACGTTTTTATATTAAAAAAAAAAAAACATTTTATTTATGAATAATATGACATATTTTATTATATTATTATTTATACATTAGAATACATAAACAAACTTAAAATAAATACGGTGATATAGACTCAGACATAATTCATGGTACGGCGTCGGGAGTTGATGGCCCCATCGCCCACCGGATTCATCCGGTGCAGTCAGTCCGAGTCGCTGGTCAAAGTCCGGGCCAGTAACTCGTCCTTGTCCTCTGACTCCCACCTTTCCTCTTCCCTGTACTCCGGTCTTATCTCTTGCATCCCTCCTTAATTATTCCTGTCACTCACATTCTCACACGCCTAATTTCCCTGTCCCGCTCTCCATTATTCCCGTGTTCCCAATTCCCGGATATGTATGCTAGGCTCGATGAATGTTCTCTTTTGTATTCCCCCTTCTTTTTCTTTAATCCTTATCTTCTTCTCCTCCCTGATGTCCCTTGTCCCCTTCTCCTCTTCCTTCAATACCTGTGGATGGACGAAAATTCGACGAATGTTAAAGTAATATGGAAGTACAATTTCAAGAAGAATTACCCCAGGAGGGTACCACCTGCCCTGCAGGTGGAGAATCCCTTCACACGTCCACTTCGGACATGTGCTGCCCCACGTTTTCTGGGGGGGGCAAAATTGTGCTTCGCAGTGATGGCTCTGACCCCATCACTGCTCCAACGACTAAGGCTGTGGAAAAGGACACTGATCTTACCGCGGGTGGGAGAGAACCGATAGCCTCCCTAGAGCGGTTCGAGGATTCTGACAACTCCGATGTCAGCATTGCCTCTGTAGGATCTTGTACTGGACAGAAGCGGAGTTACCGGCGCATTGCCAGCGACACGGATGGAGATGTGCCAGTTAAAATCTTGGCAACCCCTGAAGGGTCTAAAAGAGGGCGTGGTCGTCCACCAACCCACGGCCGGTATGTCGGCCTGTGGGACGCCAAAAAGGAGCTGGCTGCCCGTGAAAAGGCGGAGCAAGAGCTGCAAGCAGCGAAGGAGATATCGGAGACCTCGCGCAGCAAAAGATCACGCGATGTCTCCCGTCCATCTGAGGCCACCTCCGAGGATGAAGACCCCACATCTTACTCTCTCCTGGAGAAGGCCAAGAAGAACACGAGAGTTATAACCGAGGCCGTCACCAAGTCTAAGAATATCAAGGGAACCTTGATTCGTGACGTAAAGGTGGCGGTCAAGGAGCTTACGGAAGTTGTCGAAAGTCTCCACAGTAGTAACGATACTGAGGAAAATAGGAAGCTTCACCTCGAGGTCAAAAGGTACAAGAGGAAGGTACAGGACCTCGAGGAGGATCTGGCTTCCTTATGGGTGGAAGTGCGTGAGCTAAGGAAGCGAGGTCTAGAGTCTACCTCAGTGTCGAACGCCGCCACGCCCTTCGCGGCTCCGCCCACAAATCTAGCGGAGATGCAACGGTCCATCATGCTAGCGATGGGCAATATGATGGACGCTAAGCTGGCTGGCGTTAAGGAGCTTTTGCCCCAGCCTGAACGTCTTCGCCCACCGCTAGCAGCGGACAAAAAGAAGAAGGAAGCTGCGCCCAAAATGGTCCCCAATCCAGATATGGGCCATTCCTCTTCACAACCAGATGAGCTCAGTCCCGTACCCAAGGCTAAAGGGAAGGGTAAGGGGAAAAAATCAAAGCCCACTCTGACTGCCCCCCCACCGGACTTACCAGCCCCGGAGGCGCCTCGCCCGCCTCCGACGAGGGAAGAAAACACGGACGAGACGTGGACCAAAGTGGCTAGCAGAAAGGCCAAACGCAAGGCCACAAGGGCAGAGCAACCGGCTCCCCGGTCGGCTCCTCCGACCCCCCACAAGAAGGAAAAGCGCCAGCCCACTGCTCCGAAGCTGCGCATACCGAAGACGGCCGCAGTCATTTTAAAGCTGCCGCATAATGCTGAGAGCGAGGACCTCACTTATGGCCAGGCCATAACGGAGGCCAAGCAAAAAGTTGATCTGGCCGAGCTTGGGATAAGCGGGGGCTTTCGGGTCAAGCTGGCTCTCTCGGGGGCCCGCATTTTACAGGTTTCAGGATCAGTGAGCCAGGAAGCGGTCACCGCACTGGCCTCAAAGATCCAAGAGGTGCTTCCGAGGGTCTTGGTCTCTCAGCCGACCAAGATGGCGGACTTCCGAGTCAGCGGACTGGATGACTCCGTAACGCAGGAGGAGGTAGCTGATGCTATCGCTAGGGTAGGCGAATGCCGGGTCGAGTTAATTAAGGTCGGCATAATTCGGCAGGACCGCACCGGGATCGGCTCGGTATTTGTAAAGTGTCCTGTAGGGGCTGCCAAGAAGGTGATGGATGCTGGCCGACTCCTAGTCGGCTGGTCCTCGGCTCAAGTAAAGTTGTTGCAGCCAAGGGTGTTGCGCTGCTTCCGCTGCCTTGAACCGGGACACGTTAGAGAGCAGTGCAAAGCCGACGTTGATAGGAGTCAGCAGTGCTATCGTTGCGGGCAGCTAGATCACCTTGCACGTGACTGCTCTTCGGCAGCCCCGTACTGTCCAGTATGCGGGGTGGCCGGCAAACCGGCGAAACACATGGTTGGTGGCAAAGGTTGTGCGGTAGCAACCAAGCCGCTACACACAAGGAAGGAGGCGCCGGCTGCTCAGCCTGAGTCCGAGTCGCCACGCGAAACCCCGAGAACCGAAGGCGTTCCTGACGCCACTAGGTCAGCGGGTGAGATGGTCCCGATGACCATTGCCTCCTAATGGATCATCACACCCAAATGAACTTTCTACAGGTTAATCTAAACCACTGTGCCGCCGCCCAGGACCTCATGTTCCAGAGCATGGCGCAGTGGGGGGTTCATTTAGCGGTGGTGTCCGAACCATATTTTGTGCCACCAACCGGCTCTGACTGGGTGGGGGACATGGAGAACTTGGCGGCCATTGTTACCCGGCCAGCCACAGGGGCCCTCCCCTTCGGCAATATTACGAGGGGGGCGGGCTTCGTAGCGGCTACATTGGGGGAGATAACAGTGATATCTGTCTATTTCTCCCCCTCAAGGACGTTCGCCGAGTTCGAAAGATTCCTCGCTCGGTTGGGTGCCCTGGTGGTTCAGATGCGGCCTCGCCCCGTGCTAGTCGCCGGGGATTTCAATGCCAAATCTACGGCATGGGGATCTCCGGTTACGGACGCTAGGGGAGAGGCATTGGAGGAGTGGTTGTTGGGGGTCGATTTGTCCGTCGCAAATGTCGGCAACGCTAACACGTGCGTGCGTGCACGGGGCGGGTCTATCGTGGACGTTACGTTCGCCTGTCCCGCAATCGCACGTCGTGTCCAGGGGTGGAGAGTGGTAACAGAGGAGACTCTTTCTGACCACCGGTATATCCGCTACAAAATTGTACCAAGCCGGGGGGCCCAGACTAACACGGGCCCCAGGGACACACGGGAAGACCCTCCGATGTGGAAGCTCGGAACCCTCAACGTGGAGCTCCTCAGAGAGGCGGCACTGGTGCAGTCATGGCATCCGGAGCCAAGCAGAGAAGTTGATGCCGAAGAGGAGGCGGCTAAGCTCCGGAGAGCCATGGCTATCATTTGTGACGCTTCCATGAAGCGTGTGAAGAGCGGCCCCCGCCGGCGACGCCGGGTATACTGGTGGTCAGAGGAGATAGCTGGGATGAGGCGCGATTGCGTGGCTGCAAAACGCGCATACACCCGGAGCCGTCGTAGACGACGTCGCGACCTGGACGCAGAAGCCTCCCTCTACTCGACATATAGGGAGAAGTGCGTCGCCCTTAAAGTGGCCATAGCCCAGGCGAAGGATAAGGCTCGCCAGGAGTTGCTGGAGTTGTTGGACAGGGACCCATGGGGGAGGCCATATCTCCTGGTGCGGAATAAGCTCCGCCCGTGGTCTCCTCCGCTGACGCAGACTCTCTGGCCGCTGCTGCTGAGCCGAATAGTTTCCTCTCTATTCCCACAGGGGGCAGATCACCCGCCCCCACCGATGGTACCTTCCTGGGTGCAAGTCACCGAGGATCCAGAGGTGCCACCGGTAACCAGGGAGGAACTAGAAGGGGTTATGGACCGCCTGAGGGGTAAGAAGACGGCTCCGGGTATGGACGGAGTTCATGCAAGGGTCTGGGTCCTTGCCTTCGACACCCTAGAAGAGTGGCTGAGGAGGACCTTTAACGCTTGCCTGTCCCAGTCCGAGATCCCTCGTCTGTGGAAGTGTGGCAAGCTAGTCCTACTCCAAAAGCCGGGGCGTCCGGTCGACTCCCCCTCTGCTTATCGGCCCATCGTTCTTCTCGATGAGGTCGCTAAGATCTTTGAGAGGGTAGTAGTCGGCCGAATCGTCGAACATCTCGAAAGGGAGGGCCCGGACCTGTCCGACAACCAGTTCGGTTTTAGGAGGGGCCGGTCGACTATCGATGCGATTCGACAGGTCAGGACCTTGGCGCAGGAAGCAGTTTCCAGCGGTGGGGTGATGATAGCGGTGTCACTCGACATCGCCAACGCTTTCAACACCCTGCCCTGGAACTGCATACAGGAGGGGCTGCGGCACCACAATGTGCCGCGTTATTTGCGCCGCATCATCAAGGCCTACCTGTCGGATCGCAGCGTCAAGTATCCGACAATGGACGGCTGGGCGGTAAGAGAGATGACGTGCGGTGTTCCACAGGGGTCGGTCCTTGGCCCGCTCCTGTGGAACATCGGCTACGACTGGGTCCTGCGTGGGTCGAACCTTCCGGGTGTCAGCGTCACCTGTTACGCGGATGACACCTTGGTGACGGCCCGCGGGAGGAATTACCGCCTGGCCTCCATGTTGGCCACGGCAGGGACAGCGCATGTCGTACGCCGCATCAGGGCTTTGGGCCTGGAGGTGGCATTGCACAAAACTGAAGTATTATGTTTTCGTGGCCCTCGGTTTTCGCCGCCTCCAGACGCCCATATAACTATCGGTGGGGTCCGTCTTGCCGTCGGGGACACGATGCGCTATCTTGGGCTCATCCTCGACGGCAGATGGAGTTTTCAAGCCCACTTTCGGCACCTCATGCCGAAAGTGATGGGGGTGACGAGTGCGCTCATGCGGCTCATGCCCCACATAGGTGGACCTGGAGCGTCCAGTAGGCGCCTCTATACAAACGTTGTCCGCTCCATGGCACTGTACGGTGCCCCGGTGTGGGCTGATGCCCTCAACGTCGCCAACGTCCGGCTATTGCGCCGCCCCCAGAGGGCGATGGCGGTGGCGATGATACGGGGCTACAGTACAGTGTCATGTGAGGCGGCATGTGTCATTTCAGGGTCGGTCCCCTGGGACCTAGAGGCCCGCGCGCTCGCGTCACTTTATACATGGCGCGTGGAGCAGCGGGCCCGGGGCCAGTGGCCGGCCCTGTCCGAAATAAAAAGGAAACGGTGCCTATTGGATGCCGAATCCGTTGCAGCATGGGAGACCAGGCTGGAGCACCCCAGTGCCGGCCTGCGGACTGTAGAAGCCATCCGTCCGGTGTTACGGGAATGGCTCAACAGGCGCCATGGAATCGTCTCCTACCGGTTGACGCAGGCACTGACCGGACATGGTTGTTTCGGTTGGTACCTTTGCCGAATAACCGGTAGTGAGCCGACCCAACGCTGCCACCACTGCGACGGATGTGCTGAAGAGTCCGCTCAGCACATGTTTGACGGGTGCCCAGCCTGGGCCCCGGAAAGGGATGCTTTAACGCAACAGGTAGGAAATGACCTGTCGCTGCCCACACTTATTCGGACTATGCTCGACAGCGACAGGTCATGGAAGGCGGTCCTCCTTTTCACAGAGGAGGTCCTTAGAGTGAAAGAGGAGGCGGAGCGTGAGCGAAAGAGGCAGGCTTCATCTTCCCTGTCCTTTCCGCCCCTCCGTCGCCCTCACCGTACTGGACGCAGGAGGGAAGCCTACTCAAGGCACTTCCCTCCTTAACGGATTAACACCTGGGCGGCGCACTTGAGGGAGTGCGTCGCCCAACAACATTTTCAAGGCGAGAGCGGTGCGCGATGTGTTCCCGCTCACCGCTCGAAGAAACTGAAGGAGAGCGGAATGGTGCCTAGGGGCCTTCCATCAATAGGCCAGACGTCGCCGGGCGCTGAGGAAGCTGGCACAGCCTTGCCCTTGGCCCCGGCAAACGGGAGAAGGAATACCCCGGGGGTTTTAGTCGGTGCGACTCCGACACACCGGGGGGTGACCCTCATCATCCCCTGACGGCCCATAACGGGTTTCCCCCGAGTTAAAAAAAAAAAAAAAAAAAAAGACATAATTCATGGTATTGAAGCATGTAATGTTGGATAAGTGGAATGTATACGCACAATTTAAATACTTTTATCTAGAATTTGCTATAATTACAATTTACAACCGTGAAATTATATTAATATTGTTATTTTAATATTAAATAATGATTACAAATAGCAATTCAGTTGAATAAACAACATTTTTAAAGTAATTTGTTTATAAAAAGCACTGCTTTTAATTGCGAGGAACCTGAGAGTTTTAGGCGTGGCCAAACAACATTTCTACGACACGAAGTAATGTAACATTAACTCTGCTTTCCGTAAGCGGCGCTGCGTTTGCGTAATTAATTTGTATTAGCAAACGCATTACTTGTGTTATTGGAACGATAGATGGCATAAAAGTTATGTATTATAATGATATGAATGTTTTCTTTTTTTATCTGTGACTTTTAGCAATTTATCCATGAATTATTTATTGTAAGGTATGCATTACTTTCTGCATATATGAGATGAACGCCACTGAACAAGAGTATAGCTTAAGTATTGGCAGAGGCAAGTCCAAGTTGACGAATCACGACTAGTTCAATATGAAATTCCTTAGAAATTATCTGCTGTAGCGGACTTTTGGTACTTTGAATAACTCTTATTTCACCATAACAGTGTAGTGCTCTGAAACCAGAACATTCTACAAATGAAAGACAAGAATGTTGCACGCATTAAAATTGTGGGATAGGCTTTCATGCGCATTATATTCACTGATTTATGACATGGGGCTATTAAAAAAAAAGAGTATAAACGCTCATCAAAGTTGTCAGCGTAGTGTGTGTCCAAAGGCGACAGAAGTTGCTTACCATCAGGTGGGATGATCGCCAGACTGCCTTCCTTTTACATAAAAAAATACAAACTTAACAATTTTTTTAAGTAGTACAGATTTTTTTGTAGTACGCTAACATTGAATCTGACACTTTATCGAGGATAGTGGCACAGTAAGAGGAAGAATTATGCTCAACAGTGGACTAATATTGGCCATGAATGATGACATCTCTACCGTGTAGACCTTTCTGCTCTGTTCTGGCGCCCAATCTTTTCCGGGCTTAGAGATTCATGATTATTATAACAGAAAGAATAAGGAACCATTTTAAACATTCTGATTTAGATTATTTAAAAAAGTCCTTTTCTCAGGCAGAGATGGGAAAATTGTAATCTGATTAGTGATAAACTATTACAAAATGTAGTCGTAATTTTAATTTTCTTGCTCTGTAATCATGATTAAATCCATTTATACCATTAAAAAATAATAAACGTGTATACAGAGATGGGCAAAATGTAATCTGATTAATGATGAACGATTACAAAATATAGTCGTAATTTTAATTCTCTTGCTCTGTAATCATGATTAAATTCATTTAAAACATTAAGAAATCATAAATGTGTATACAATCTGGGATTTAGTAGTGTTTAAAACATAAATGAGCAAAATGCAGTCATATTAATGGTAAAAAACGTAAAATGTAATCGTTAATCATTTTCATTAATCTGATTACATTTTGCCCATCTATGCGTGTATACAATCTGGGATTCTGTAGTGTTTAAAACATAGACGAACAAAATGCAGTCATATAAATGGTAAAAAACGTAAAATGTAATCGTAATTATTTTTATTAATCTGATTACATTTTGCTCATCTATGTTCTCAGGGCACTTACACCATGCAGTATGAATTGCCTCACGATGTTGAATAATTTATCTTTGGTTACCCTAAAAGGGATGTAGCGTGACGATATGTTTTTATTTTATTATATTTTCTTACAGACTGACGACAAAGGTGTATTTGCGACGTCCCTATCTCAAGAATACAGACTATGCGGGGAGACATTCGGCTTAACGCAGTCCCAACTGGCTCGAATAGCCCTTGGAGCGTGTCAGTGCGTGTTTGCCGAAGATTCACTCAAAACTTTAAACGACAAATTACTTAATTTTATTGATAAAAATGCTCTATAACTATGTATGTATTATGTTACCGTTAAATTTAATTGTAATTGATGGACCATAATTTCTAAAATACTATATGTATTTTTAATTGTTTTTTGTGTTTTATTTTTAAGTGAGCTACATTGCTTAATAGTAGATATCTATGAGTAAAAACAAATGGTCATAGGTTTTCTTAGGAATATTGATTAATCTCGCAAAAAGCAGAATTTAACTACTGAAAATTTGTATAAAAGGCCCACAATTTTATAAAGTTTATAACATGTAGTATAATAACTTATTACATAAACTATATTCGTATACATAAATAAAGAAATCTATTATATAAAAATAAGTCCGGTTTTCCTTCCTGACGCTATAACTCCAGAACGCACGAACCGATTTTCACGGTTTTGCATTCGTTGGAAAGGTCTCGGGCTCTGTGAGGTTTATAGCACAAAATTCAGGAAAAATTTCAACAGAAAAGCAGGAAAACGGGGAAAATCATTTTTCACCAACCAATATGGTTTTGTATGGGGGTGGAGGAGATCGCACCAGTATTTTAAGTAGATGGCGCCGATGCGTTATACATTGTTTGACAGCTACTCATTGTACTCTGCTCACTTAATTTCATGTGACATTTATTATGCCCACGTTCTTTCAAACGCTAACTAAAAACCAAAACGAAGCCATCTGGTGGCGAAACGAAGTTCGCCGGGTTTGCTAGTCGTGTATAAATATATGTTTAATTTACTTACTGACAATATAACTTATTTCAAATTAGGATTACAAAAAAAAAACAATATTATATAACAAGGTTTTATTTGTTACGTAAATAGGAACGTCTTATTTATTATAAACGTGTAGACATAGTCTATGGATATTGTGTATCGCCATTTGCATATATACTGTCTTGAACACATAGTCAATGTATGTTATATATATATATATATATATATATATATTTAAGAATTAAATGGTATTGACAGCCTGTCGTGGTTATTTACAAGCTCATACGCATAACAGTAAATCAATTGTCCATTTAACGGGCTATTTTACTGCTACACATTTGTTTTCTAAAAAATGTAGTAATTTATATAAGTATACTGAAGACACGCAGAAGTAATTTAATTTGCCCTTTTAACTACAATAAATTATTTAACTGTTAGCAGCTTAACAATTCATCAAACACTCGGCTTAACAAAATTAAATATAATAATAATTATTATTATACAATGTGGGGCTCTGCAGTCTATTTCAGCCTGTATCATTAAAAATAAACATTTTCTAATAAGACAACAAAACAAAAACAGAGATGATTGGGGAGCTTTAGGAGAAACTTATGTTCAGCAGTGGACAAAAGTGAACTGAAATGATAAAACAAGGTAAGTCCACTTTTAATAAACGATCCATTAATAAGACCGCACTATGCGACAACATAAACTCAGCCACTACCATCCATGTAATTCTGTTGACTTAGCGCATAGTGCAGTGTGTTTTATACGATGTCGTACATAACTTGGCATCTACGCTTAACCAGCCAAGGCTAACAATACTAATTTACAAATTTTACAACAGCTTAAGGACTATAAACAAAAAAAAAACCGTGTAAAACAGCCTTCAGATCAGATGCTATCCTAAAAAAATATTTCTATTGAAAAATATATTGCTCAGGTGACAAGGTTGAGATTTATAGATGCTATGTCGATTTATATTAGCAAAGTTCTCTAAAAATACATTTTAACAAAAAACTGAATAAATAATATGAACTTGAGTATAGCCATAATATTTACAGAGCCATGTTTATGTTGACAAAATCGGTGACTTACCAAATCCTTTGACATTCATCAAGTAATATAAATAGTAATGTTTTAGTAAAGCCTAAGCAAACGTAAAGTTGTGTCTATAAATCTCAGTCTTACTCATCGATTTTTAATAAATCGAAAGATGTAGATGACGATTAAGTAACTATTATTGATCTTTGTTAGCTTTGTGCGGACTGTCCATTATGGACGCTCCGTTAACAATAACAGGCTGTTTCATGCAGTGCTTATATTATGAGTTTACATTGCCGCCTCGTCCTCAACTTTGCGATTTCTTTGGAAGAATGTCCCCCCCCACCCTTAGCTGGCTAATAGCTTTAGCTATAGCCAGGGCCGGATCTAGAGGGGCAAGCAGAGGCCCGCGCCCAGAATGCACAATTCTAAGGGTGGCAAACGAGCGCATCACCTGTGTACGCGCTAAATAACATTACTAAAAGGGGTAAAAAGGGGGCCAATTTTCCAATAAAAATAGGGTAAAAATTTGTACAAGGTTTGAAATTTGAAAAGTAAACTCAAAAAAAATCTCATTAGATATCGTTACCACGTCTTAAGTTATAAAAGGTGAAAAGTTTTTTTGTAAGTATTTCCTGTTATAAAAAATATTTATATTTTTACAAAGTTGTGCATAAAATCACTAAAAAAATATTCTGTAAATATTGTTTCATTGGATTAATCTATATAATTGAGAAACAAAGTTAGGTTCAGGTTTGGTGGAGGGCCGATAATTTTTGCCCTGCCTCGAAAATTTTTATGATCCAGGGTTGGCTATAGCCATGATCTGTGGTCCGTCGAGTCTCATGGCGAGGCGGTTCTCAGAGCTGAGCAGGTCGCGAGCTCCCAGCTTGGTGTAGAAGGCGATTGCACTTGTATTTGTGCGCAACATGTGCCAGTCGAGCCGCGTCACACCCTCGCTCACTGCCCGCGAACATAGCTCTCGCATCAACGCAAGCGCCGCCCCCGTTCGCCGTGAATCCGGCAACACATATATGTCCTTTAAAGAAAATACTTTTTTTACAGGTACTAGCTCTGGAGAATAACTACGCCGGTTTCAGGAATGCTCCTTAAATATTTATACTCTTTTAAACACTAATAAATAGTATTGTATGAAATTCACTATTTAAAGCGTTTATTAACTTAACCCTAGATAGATAACCTGCGTGGATTTAGAAAAATCGCTGTAACTCGCTCATAGTAATACCGAGGCATAGGCAATACCGAGTAGTTTTTTTTTACAGGACTATATATTGATGGCCTGGAGAGGCTTTCACAACTACACCGGGCAAAAAGACGAACGTTTAGGGTGCTCAGTCTATAACAACTAACAAGTCTGTTTGCAACTTCTTTACATAGTAATGAAATGAAGTTATTTCCGCTGTCTGTTCGCTCAGATCTTTCAAACTATTTAACGGACTTTAATGCAGTGTTTAGCAATAGATGGAGTGATTCATGAGGAAGGTTTATAAAAAATAAGGTTTATGAAAAGCGGAAAAATTCAAAGATTTCTAATGTGATGTCGTAACAAAAATATTTTTGTGCGCTTAAACGCTGGCTAAACCCATAGATGGGCAAAATGTAATCAGATCAATGAAAAACGATAACATTTTGCGTTTTTCATCATTAATATGACTGAATTTTGCTCATCTATATTTTAAACAATACGGAATCCTCAATTGCTTTCACATTTATGAGTTGAAGAGATTTAATTATGTTTACAGAGCAACAAAATTAAAATTAGGCATGCATTTTGTAATCGTTTATCATTAATCAGATTACATTTTGCCCATCTGTGGCTAAACCTTATGAGAGAGATCAAATAAATGTACCGCGGAGTTGTATATCTTCAAAAAATCGATATATGGCAGGACAACGTTTGCCGCGTCAGCTTGTTCTATGTAAAAAAAAATTGCAAACCTCAAGATAGTACGCTCGCCGTGTCCAACTCGAATAGGCACGATTGAAGATCGCATATCCCACTATACGCTCGTTTACTTCCACCACAAGCGACATGTACCATGCCGGCGAGGACTCAAATCCATCCCGCCTCAGCTCTGCAAACGATCAACATCAATACTTATACTTTAGCATTTCAACTCTTAGAGGCCTTCTGTGAAGGTTTCGCTTCTTGATAGCTCACTATAAATTTGCACTAATACAGTGGCTAGTTTTATTTTTCAGATCAAAGATAGTGCTTAACTTAGGTAGTTATTAGAAATTACTTTAACACCAGTTTGGTGAAATGCCCACATTATGTCTGATTTTAAGCGATGTGTATTTCAAAACTACCGTGAAACCGGATACTGCGGTTCGTTAGAATTTAGATAAGAGAATTCATCATTTCTATCTCCTCTAATAAGAATACGGCGTGATAATAGTTAATCGTGTTGACGTCAAGATGGTATCACTAAAAGTAATAACGTGACGTTTACTTTGACCTTTGCTGATTCAACCTTGTTTATATCAAATGTAATGATGCAATCGGCGGCTAGACACAGTCATAAATAATTGGAGCCCCATGCTCTGTTTATACTCTCGCGAATATTTAGCATATATTCGTTTATTATGTAAAATGAGTATTTGAGGTTATCAGTACACTCAGATCTGATTAAGGTCACACAAACATTATCAAAAAGATAATAAACCCTTTCGGCGGACGTACAGAGAGGAATGTTATTAAAAATATATTACTAGGCTCTGCCTGAGACTTCGTTTACAGTAGCAAATATGATACTATAAATTTAAGATGAATTTCGCATATGGCCATGTTATAATTGCTTTGATTTAGTAAGTTTTAGAGCTACAAGAGACTTTTTTTTAATTGGAGAAAATACTCATTGGATCGTCACGGCCACATATGAGGTTGGTAAAAGGGGTGTGCCTGACTTTTACCGACTAAATACCCCAAGTTGACATCATCCGCACTGAGAAGGGACTGTGGACCCTGTAATCAATTGCTCCACAGCCCCGCCGCGTACTACATTCCTTAAGCTGTCTCAGCGGAAAGCATTGCTGAATTGTACGAAGCGTATTCCGGTGAAGCAGCAATGTCTCTGTTATTTCACAGCTTTTTTGTCAAAATACGATTTTTAAACACTCATAATCATTTAAGGTTAGGTATTTACATAATTCCTGGGGGTTTTTTAAATTAATTACTATTTTTTGTGTGAACTTAGTTAAGTAAAGTGAAGATATTGTGACTTTAAAATTATGCTTTGCATTATAAACTAGTACTGCGTATGAGCAGATCTTACCATCTACGGTGAGCTCCGGTCCATCAGGCATCCCCTCGTGATTGGCCAGTTCCTGTGGACATATATATATATATATATAGTGAAAACCGTTTATGGCTACAACCTTTTAGAACAACATACCGGTTACATTGACCCAAAACAAATGACCCAGCTGAATGCTATATGACCGATCGTATCTCGAAAACATCACTACTAAATATGAGTTGTCCCTTCGCTGTCGTTATAACAGATTTTGAGTGTATTACTAGACAATAGACAGTAAATACAAACGACCTTATTATAACGCTAATTATACTTGCGACTTTGATCGCTTAAACTTATTATTACATACTCACTCCTGAATAATATAACTTTTAATGAAAAAATTATCAAAATCAGTTCAGTAATTTCAAAGATATTGACTAAAAGCAAACATTTTCTCTTTATAATATTTGTTTAGACGAAGTTTTTTATTGCGTTATTAAATAGTACTTTCTATTTGCTATAAAAATATTACTTATAAAGGTCTTTAAATAAAGATAAAATGTAAAGTAGCATCAACGTAAAGTCGCTTGCAAGCAATTTTTTACCGGTTACACTCTTGAGAATGTTCTAAAGAACTCCATTCTCTAATTACACCATTCGAATTTCACTACACGTCTAGACGCCGTTTCGGATACCATCAGTATGTGGTAGGCAAATATTATATCGGCACAACAATTCGCTTCTTCAAGCATAATACAATCAGCAAACGAGTGGAATATTTTCCCTGCCGCCATATTTATACATTTCTGCGATTAAGACGCTTTCAAGAGAGAGTTAATATTGAATAGTAATTTGTTGGTCAAACGCTTTTTATTATCGGTCCCAACTTCACTTTACATCAGGTTTAAGGACAAACGTTCATTTGTAGTTCATAAAAAAGATAGAAGATGAAAAATAACTTTGTAATAATGTTATGATTCTTTATTAGAGATAAGTTATTTTTTGTAATGGCGAATTTTCAACACCGTTTAAAATAATCTAAATATTTTTCTATACGGGGCCTATATTGCGATTAGTCCTCGTATCGTAGCAACGTTTACAAAGCCAAAATTGATATGCACAAACATCAAGACTCACAAGAAATCTACCTGTAGGCCATTGAAAAATCTTTTCGTATGAGGAACGAACCTATGACCCGTAGCACAGGCGTCGAACGCACTACCACTGCGCCAACCGAGTCGCAAAAGATAACTTTATTAATCATCAATTCCAATCCAGTTTTAGTTCCCATTTCCACTTTATACATCATTATCATAATTTCAACGTGCAACGAACCATCGCTGAACATAGACCTCTCCCATAGCTCGGTACTTGTTTCTGTTCTGGGTTGTTTGCATTCAGAAACATCCAGCTGTATTTGGCAAATCGTCGTTTTATTTGGCCCCTGAGCGTACCATACTATGATTGCCGAGGCGCAGTTCAGTATAATACGAAATATAAATGGAGTCTCAATTTAAATGTAGCAAATTTTGTAACGCGCAATAATGCAAGCGAAGCTGCTAGCAACAGCTAGTATGTGAATATGGGAGAATATTGGCTATAATTATAGGACAGAAATAAAACTGGATCAGCGTTGTAAGACATACATGAATCATGCGATGTATAACTGGTAAGTCATCTGGTATTGCATCGCGCACCAAGAGCTTCATCTGTTGTTTTCCATCCGGCGAATCCGACATATCAGAGCCAAGATACCACACAACGCTGGAATTGCTACTGATTTACTACCTGAGCGTTAAATGTTCAAAGATTAAATAGGATAATAAGATTTTTTTTTCTTATTTATGGCAACCTTTTCACTACTGCCAGTGTCAAGTATATGTTACTATTTATTTTCGAGTATCAAATAGGACTGTTGATATATTTTAAAATATCAGATTAAAAAAAAAATAATAATATATCAATATCGCAATTCGATATATCGAAATAAAATATCAATATATCGATATTTTATCAACAGTCCTAGTATCAAACTAGCTAAAATTTTGTATATATAGTGAAATATATGACAATCTGAAAATAAATATGGTTTGTTATCAAAGACTCGTATTTTGATAGATTGGTACATACACCAAATCAGAAAAACAAGTATAGATATATAATAAACAGATTACATCAATACATAAATATAAGTACATATTACAATTTCATATTATTATTTCTATAGGAATTAAAATATTTCGATGATTTGTAGATTGGGGAAAATCAAAAGATCATAAATTTGAGATGGGAACAGAATACCCATCACTATGAGTTCATAAAGTCTGTTCTGTAGTATTTGGGCCAAGAAAAGAATATGTAATTAAGATTTCTCATTCTCAAGCCACATTAACAGACAGCAGCAAACCTGATATATAAGATAGCAAGGCAGGCTGGAATGTAGCCATGACCTAACCTAAGCTTGCACATAATAGAAAGTATCATTTTCAGAGTTTTCAATTTATTTTTTACAGTGGCTTGTCAAAGTGACTACACTGCACCTGATGGTAAGTACAGTATAGTCTAAAAATGAAAGTGACCATTAAAGGATGAAAATCTATATCAATGAGACTATCTATATCTATATGGAGACTATCATAGTCTCCATTGTAATGTCAGCCCATATACACCACTACTGAAGGTTTCTAAGTATAGGACACTAGCTGAGCCCATGACTCAGGAAGCCAAAGCGAATCACTGTAATGATCATTACACTTGTGTACTGTGGTCATGACCCAGTTCGGGCAATCAACCTACCACAATAAAATAACCATGGTTTAGCTTGAATCTTAGGTTGGATCATAAAATAATGTTTAAATTTGACACTACAAATCTTTTACTTATAAGACTGCCAGGATTTCTGGAGATACAAAGATGGTAAAGGAACAAGGTTGTATGAAAAATGATTACCACATTCATTTGCATCATTAGCCATTCGGTCTGGATATTCATTCCCATAAATACTTGATTGACTACCATCAGGAAAGGGTTACCTGATATTCCTCCCTTCCTATAATTACACAAATAATCCTCCATTTCTAGGATAATAGGTTTATGGATTTTGGATGTAAAAGGATTTTCAAAAAAGCTGCAAGGCTGCTTTCAGAATCGGTAAAGATGACGGTTATTTGTAATTTCATAATCCATATATGTTCTACACCTTAAAGATTGCATAACATTCACCAGTAAATACTGACATAGCAGGAGGGAATTTAATTTTTTCAACAATATTGCATCAACACAACCAACACGAGAAAAACTTAGACCTATCAGTGAAAATAGTGTGCCAACCTTCACATTTATAGAATTAAGCTTAGCATTTGCTTTTAGATAATTTTTGGGGATATTTAGTTAGTTAATTTTGGGTTGGAATATAACAGATTCATAATTATGGTGATAGTGAGGGAGAATTGGATTCTGGTATGGATGATCCCTGATGATGATGATTCTGTTTGGTGGCTTTTGAAACTGATTACTAAATAAGGGAATACATTAATAGACCAGTAATTAGAAGAATCTACCAAGTTGGGCATAACCATTAACTTGGATAAAACGGGATTATTGGAAAACTGTGATATACACCATAGTTACCGGTCAATAAAAACTGCTGGCGAAGACATAAGGGTAGGTCAACACTGCCAATTTAGAGTGTTGACTCCATAGATTTTTATCACTTTGTGATTTTATTACATTTGTGAATTTTCACTCGAATGGTTTTATTGGTAAGCATCTCCTTAGATTCCTGGAGGATGCCCTTAGAGACTTTTACCTTTTCTAATGAAAGATAGGAATGGTGTTCTCATATTTTTCCTACTGATGGAGCGGGGCAATTACAGGACAGGATTACCATCAGACGAGGGGTCAGGATTCGGGAGATCGTCCATGATCAATACTTAACCTAAAACAATCAGCCACAAATATTACCACCACCAGACGCTTAGACACCACACAAATATATAGATAATCGACGGCACATTAATCTCAGACAATCCACTGCTATTTATCAATTCAGAAAAATGACAAATTATTCCAAAATAGCTCCGAAAGCACCCTACCGTATCAAGTGATACCGACAGAATCAATAGATATCACATATGTATTGACAGATTGATCGATATCAGAGGTCTCCAAACTTTTTGTTTTGTAGACCCATTGCCATATTTTTGGTTTCTAGGTCTACCCCCTGTTAAGCTTATATTGTATTTTGCAGATTCATCCCCTTCAAATCTGTTTTTAACAAGTTTCTAACTATACTCAAGTGTAAAGTGAAAAGACAATAAAAATAGACGTTAAGTTTTATACAACTATAAACGGTTTTATATATATATTTACAAAACAAAGTCGGGGTTGTTGGAACACTTATAACCCGAGAATGGCTGGTCCGATTTTCATGGTTTTTTAAATTGTTCTATTTTTCTTCGTACCGAATAACTATTAAAACATTGGAAAATTGACGAAAAAATTTTACCGAGGGCCACGATAAAATAGGTTTTGTTCACAGACCATATAGATACTTGGTTTTGTTCATCAGTATTTTCGTAGCTCTTGGAAAGAATGATTTGAGTGAGCCTTATCAGATTTTTTACTGCTTGTTGAATTTATTCTTTTATCTTTAATTGTGATTCGCTCGTAATAATTTATTCTAAAAAATTGTGAACATCGGTGTATTTGTTACGTTTTAATAATAATAATATATCACCATGACATATCCTTTTCGGTGTGTATGTTTTTAGGTAAAAACTAAACAACAATCCTCTATATAAATAGATTATTTTATTCCTGGAAAGCTAAAATAAATCATAATCCACTTAAATAAGATCCTCTATCGTGGACTCGTATGTGTATCTCCTCGCCCATTTTTTTTTTGTTCAAATGGACCATTGGAATCTCATCATCAGCAGTCAACCCTTGGGGGTCAGTATAGATCACTTTGGGAATCAATTATCTGTACCATAGACTATTGTTATTTTTTAGGTTTCAATGTGGACATGGTATTAAAAAAAATAAGCAATGCTCATGTAAGATCCGTCTATTTCAAATGTAAAGCTAAGGTAGGTAGGTGGAGTCCGCTAATTTAGGCATTGGAAACGCATCAAAAATTGCGTTTAGCGATTTGAACTTAAATAAATAATGATTTAGAATAATGCGTATAAATTCAGAAATTACTGGTCGCGTAAATTTAAAAAAAAATCAACGCTGTATAGCTCTGACCTTCGCTTATCTGTACATAGTTTCATCAAAAATAATTGATTGGCTGCAAAGCTTCGAGCCAGAGTGGTTGCATCTGTTCTGCTGAGTTGAATAATTGTTGTTTACTTTTTGTAGCCGTTGGTTGGGTGTTCAGCTGATGTCTGAGTTTATGTTGTGGGCTCAGGCAGCAATGGAATCCAAGGCTGATCGGTATAGTGTCCCTCGCTGTATATACTGAGTGTGAATAGAAATGGTCCAAAAACAGGAAATGAAGATGGATTATGTTGAATTGAAACTACGACAGAGATATTGGGGCGTGGTGGGAAGACTTAACAAAAATTTAATAAGACATGAAAAGAATAATCTCAGACATGACTGTATGTCCTAAATGCCTTTGCATTCTAAATAAAGAGGAAAATATAGGCAAAAAGAATGTTAAGTTGAACTGTCAAACTGAAAAATAACCTTAAAGTTTGGGATTTCTATTCTATATAATTGAGTTAGTGATTTATCGGCTTATGTTGACTTCGTTAAAAAATTGAATAGTAAAAATGAGTGATATTTCAGATTTTGCAAATCCGAAACCAGGTGATTCGGAATTACAAGATTTCCTTTTGGCAGAGAAACAAAAGGCACAATTTCATGCCCAGGTATATTCGTTATTACATCAGTTTAAAATAAACAAATGATAACTATTGGCCTATACACAATCAACTGTATTTTGAACTGGGGGGGGTTTCGACGAGTTTAGTGCTAAAACAGTTGCTAAAAAAATAGGGTGTTTTTTTTTCAGGTTAGACGGTACTTCTCACCATGGCAACTTCTTAACCTGTATCAAGCACAGGTGCGGTCGGGTGTGGAGTACTGTTGTCACCTATGGGACAGGTCCGCTAAATACCAGTTGGCGGCTCTAGATTCGATAGATTGTAGGGCTCTTAGACTTTTTGGCAATGACTCATCGACCGAGATTAAAACGCAGAGCAGCGACCTAAAGACGCTTGCGTAGCACCTCTTTACTGGTTGCACAGTGGAAAGTGTTCTTGGGAGCTACATTCTCTAATTCCATCAGCTCCATTTCATCATAAAACCGCTAGACACTATATCAGATACCAGCCATATATGGTGGACATTTCTTATATCGAAATAATGCGAACAGCTAAGGGGTAGAATATGCTTTTAGCAACCATATTCCCACCAATTTATGACTTGGGAGTCTTTAAGAGAAGACTGAATAAGTATTTGTTGGGCAAACTTCAATTTCAATTTATCATCAGACTCATTTTCATCTTCCCACCAAGTGTGATTAAAGTTAAGCATCAGCCTGTTAATTATTAATTTTTTTTTTATAGAATCCCACCTAATTAAATTTGTTTAATTATTACAGTAATCCTCTTTTTCAGATACATGAATTCAATGATTTCTGCTGGGACAAATGTGTGGATAAACCTGGCTCAAAACTAGACCCTCGTACAGAGACATGCATTACAAATTGTGTAGAAAGATTTATTGATGTCTCATTACTTATAACAAATAGATTTGCTCAAATGCTAGAGAAAGGTGGTGGCATGCATTAATGTTTAAATTTAATATTATTATTTAGTATTGTTGATACCAGCAAATGTATGCTCTAGCATTTATAAGAGTAGCTTAAAGAAGATATTCCAAATGTTGTAGTTATTATTTTTAGTTTGCCAATGACAAAAAATAATACATATTATTTTTTATTATTTTGGTTTTTTTCATTTAGTAGATTTCAAATAATACAAAAAGTAAGGAATAATAATATGTACCCATGTAGTTTTTAATTGTTCATTTGTTATCTTTGTGAGTTATATACATTATAAGCTAAATTTTTGTGACTAATTAAATTATCATGATGACTTCAAGTTTTCTGTTATAAATTATCTGTAAAATACAGTAAAAGAAAATAAATATATAGAAAAAAAAATTTAATTATAAAATACATAGAAGAACAGTTAATAATCCATCTGATAGTCATAACCAATCTCTTTTACATAAAATAGACTGACTGAAATTAATAATTTGTAATTATTAATTTATTATTAGACTGTGAGATTTCATTATAAAATTTCTAATAAGTTTAATATTTATGAAAAAAAAAGGAAAACATTTTGATGGAAAATAATTCAATACAGTATAAAATATAATGTGAAAATTTTTTGGTGAATAAGCAATATGATTTTAAATTATGGATAAAAGAAATTAAATTTTACTTGTTTTGTTATGTGGTTCTAATAATTTAATATGCTCAAAAATATTATTATCTACCAACTCGACCAATTTTAGTATCAGTACGTGGATCTGCTGTCACATTTTGGACAGCAACAAGAGATTCATTAATTTTTGTTTGTAAATCTCTTAAATCTTGAACAAAGAGCAATTTCAATACATCAGAAGGCTGATGGATCACATTCGCCTCAGATTTAGGAGGATCAGGATGTGGAGTTGTCTTAAGTATTTTTGCTAATGCCGCCAGCCGGACTTTTGGGTCAGGATGTGGTCCTATCGAGGCTACAGTGCACACTCTCTCAACTCCATCTTTAAAAGCTTGACTTGAAACTGAAAAATAATAGTTAACATTACAATCCAATAAAATTTAATGACTGCATCAGTAATTGCAACTATCACACATCTGAAACAATTACTTTTCATATCTCACCATACCCCTTATATATGAAAGGTACAATTAGTTTTGTTATTCTTCAATAATAATCTAGAAAAATCTAATGATAAGCCTTACTATATATGAACCTGTTGTATATATTTAAAATAAAAATAGCACTTACAATCAAGGTTATCCAGCGGATTGGATGAGACAACATTAGGAGTAGCTTGTTTTGGTTGGTCAACTTTAACATTCTTGTATTTTTCAACTGAAAGAAAAGAAAATACTCCTAAACCTTTCATGGAAGAGCTTAATTAGGTTCCTTTAAGTCTATCTTCAAGTTGTTTTTGTCTGTTTATGATGACTTGCGAAAGATGATCAGAAAAGATAGAGTGAAAAGAACTCAAACAGGAGGCTCCATAAAGCTTATTGCAAAATGCGTATATCCCCAGTGGTCTAGTGTAGGCTGATGGTAAAGTCTGTACAATATTTTCAGTCACAGATAATCCCACTATCCCCTTTATACCATTTAATAAGATACCATGAACCAAACCATACCATACATTATACATAATAAGATACCAGTTAATATTGTAATTTATTTATTTATTATCAGGAAAGGAATTGAAAAATAGAACAAGTGTTTGTATACTTCTATTCCTGTCCTTTTATCATAAGTCTTGAACCAACAACTCTCATTTTTAGATGAGTATGTAAAGCAGTAGCATTCATTCTGTAAATGCATAAAAGCATTGCATGCTCTTACAATGAATAAGTCTGGAATTAATTCCTTTAATTTAATCAAAAAAAGGAACCCTTTATATTCATATCTATTCTATTTTCACGCCATCTATCTTCCCTATGAAAATAATATAATATTTATTATCATTATATAATATTCAAATTTGTTATTTGAATCTGCCTACCCTGACCAAATACCCTATGCATGTCACTGATGTAAAGGCATATGTCAGATTTTGACAGTCACAACCCAGCAATTCAAATACATTGATAAACACACACAAAATAGGCGCACTCAGATGTCGAGTTGCGGAAAATGACCCCGTGTGAACCTGATACATTGATAAACCAACAACTTCTATTATTTGCCGACTTCACTTGGGGCACATCTGTACCCCGGTTCACTTAGCGAAACTTAGAATCAGAGACCACTCGCTGTGTGAATATGGCTTGGAGGACGGCACTCCAGATCACTTGTTTTTTAATTGCACTAAATACAGATACTCTTTTTATGATATTTTACCTCCCTCCATTCCTCGTCCTACTAACTTAATGTGTCTTCTATCCCTTTCAGAATCTTCTGTTTTAGACCTATTATCAAAATACATTAAACATAACAAAATAAAACTTTAAAATCTACACTAGTATAACTAATACTTATTTGGTGGTGGACTAATCTTTATTTTATTTGTGTTGTCTATTTAATTTTAGATAACCTGATCTGGATCTGCGAAAGAAATATACTTTCACATATTTTAAATTTATTTTACCGACCAATCTCCTTCGTTTATTGCATTACTTACATGACATTGGCAGAATCGTGCTTGCATGTTGCCATTAAAAAAAGAAGATGAAGAAGAACCCAGCAGCGTCTGCCAAATCACAATGTACAACTCTGCATTTATATGCAGCTGCATTCAACTCAGACAACTGCAGGGTTCTATCAGACAACATGTTAAGCTTACGATTGTGGCCTCACATCAGACACCTTTATGTTTACAAGCATACAGAGCAGTACATTATGCCCTGGCAGATGCTTGAGTAACAGCTGCTACGCCGTGGCTGCCGGAATATGACGCACACCTTAAGATCATCTTCACTATTATTTAATTCATCATCATTTCCGATCAGGTGAGATTGAAGCCAAAACAGACTAAGACTTAGCTATTATCATATTTGTTAGGAATATTGCATGATCAGTTTTAGTAAATAATCATTACCATTATCTGCATATTCTAATCTGACAGCATAAGAAAGCATCCAATTTAGTTGTTCTTTAGGGTTACCCTCTACCACAGGGCTAACCAAATCTCTTTGGTAGGCGCTGTATGCTTCTTTCCAAGTATCTACATCAATGTTTCTTAGTCCTTCACGCTCTTCAATTTTGTAATGTCTTATCTTTTGATCTTCCAACCACAAAACTACGCTTCTATATTCCTTTTCATCTGTAAAATAAATAAGTAAATTACAACAAGTCAATGGTAAAAAATAATAGTTAAGATTTAAGTTCCGTACCGTCGCAGTTAAATATGTCTGGATTAGGATGTCCCAGAGCACTCAACTTTAGCTTAAATATATTACTCATCGCAATGTTTTCGGTAAACAATTATACACCCGGCGCTTACAATTATTTTTAAACCTTAATAAAAAATCCGACAATTCTCAGAATTTACAATGATGCCAGCCCCAGTGAAGAAAACCTCCCTGAAATTTGTTAAAAACCTCTGATTTATGAACAATTAATACAATTTTAAATTACCTAAATTGTATGTATAATCGAATGTTTATTACATCACTGTCACTTCCAAAATATGTGAGTAGTCGAAGATTTATTGAGTAACTCATAAAATATAGCCAAATAGAATAACAATTATCATCTCTGAATTATTATTCTCATTACAATCAGTAGTATTAGAATTTATAGAATGTATGTAACATCGTGTCTTTATCGTGTAATTTTATCAAAATTACAGGATTCAAAAACCATAATTGATAATTCTTACCTCGAAAATTACGCCAGCCACATAAAAACTACTAAATTTTGGGATAAAGCTCTAGCTTGCCATCACTGAGAATTTGTAACTTTTTTATGTATAGTAGAAAGTGGTAAATAGAATCACTTTTTATTTTTAAATGGACATGTACAAATAACAATAGGCGTTTAACCAATGATTAACTTTTTTAAAAATTAATACAGATATGCTACTATTCTATCTTATATCTATTTACTCATGATTTGGGGTGAATAAAGATGACAAGAGTTTCATAGAAAACATTCACACGTCAATTTTTGTAATGGATTTGTGTATAGAGTGTTATTAAAGAAATGAGCGTGATCAAATTCAATATATTTCGTTATTTTGAGGTTTTATTTGACAAGAACAAGTATAAAATTGACTATTAAGCATCAAAAATGTTTTCAAGCAAATTTAAAGTAGTAACATACTTTTGTACCAATTATATTTTGTTTAAAGAATCGTTGAAAATCTTGGTGTTTTAAAATTTATGTAGATGGTAGACGGAAAGTGATGATGAGGCTGATGGTGGGGCGCACTCATCCAATTAATAGCGATTCAATCGTCGTTTAAAGGTTCCTATGTCTGAAGGTGCTAGAAAAATCGATGCATGAGGCGGACATTACTCCTTAATGGTTCCCAGTAAAAAAGAGGAGGCGAATAGCCTCGTACGAGCAGCTGGAATGCCAACCACATAAGGCTGCAAGCCCACACAACATCTTGACAATTTATGGTAAAAGGAGGAGGAGGAATTAAATTATATAACTCTATCACATACTCCCCAAAGTTTAGTCCACAGAAAGCCAAACGTCAGGTAACTTTACGTCGGTTTTCCAAACTCAGCAGCTAGCGCAATGTAAGTGCTTCGTCGGCTATCAGTCACCGAGCTCGACGTCGCGATCGTTTGAGTTCAAAATTGCCAAATGGTGTTTGGTGGTGCCATCCTGATTGTTACAGTAATACTCCACACGCGACCGTACTTCAGCCGGATACATGTTAAAAAGTTGAAACGGCGTGAAATGCCGCCTGACCTTGAAAAGGATTCCTAGTTTCTTAGCAACTGTTTTTACCTTAGTTTCAATCAAGCAACTAAAATTAAGGCCATCATTTAATAACTACATGTCAAGAAGCTCGAGGCTATTTGAAACTAGTATGCAAACACCCGGAAAGTAGGAGCCAAGAAGGGCTCCGTTTGACGGAGAAAAGCAAGGCTTCTGTGTTTAAAGCGTTAAATCTGGCCAAATTATCATCACTCTAGTTGGATACGTAATCTAAAGCCGAATTAATACGCAGAACCATACCCTCTATGTCTCTTTATGGATCCGGACTAAGCCAACATGAGGTCTAGATAAGTATCTCTGATGCTACTCATCATGTTCATCTCAATGCTGTCATCTGCGTAGTTCTTTGACTCTCCGGTATATCTGGTGTTATCTTTATACCACGTTTCAGTAGATCATTGTTGTAAAGCAAGAATAATGTTGTTGAGAGTACTTATCCCTGGGGAAATACGGCTTTAGGGGAACGGAGGGTATTGCCGTACATATAACTTAAAAATGCTTTTATTACATAGGCATTATTCAAAAGCGAGCTTTTTTTATTAAAAACTAATTCAAATGAAATCTATTCTATATGTAATTAACATCAAAAAGTGAAAAATACATTTAAAAGAGATATAACACTTTAAATGAAAACTGTAACTGTACGATGTTAACTGCAAGATGCGGATAACTCCATACATAGACATGCACCTTATTAAGTATAATTATAAAAAATACCTAATTTAATTATAAAACAATTTTGTGATATTACTTTAACAATAATGACAAAAGATATATTTACAATCAACTACTTACAGTTCAATTTCAAAAGATAAAATATTATATCCGCGATCACAAAAACACACAACGAGCTCCTGTCGTGTCGTGTGCGTGTCGTGTGTGTGTGTGTCTCTGTGTGTGTGTGTGTGTGTCGTGTGTCCTGTCGTGTGTGTGTATTTAACGAAGACTGCCGAGATCGTTTATTATGTCGGCTAACTTGACGAACTCTACGCGTACAAGAAAAGGTTGGAGTCTGTTATTTCATTTCTTTAAAACTTGCATGTACAAAATTGGCTACCGAACGAGAATACCCTCTGTTTCCCTAATTGATACAAAATAAGACGAGCAGCCATCAACTAACTACTACTCGAATAAGCAGTTCACTCAGAAAGTCTGTAATCCAGGACAGGTCGTCAGGAAATTTACATGACCGGAGCTCGTTTAAAAGACTTACATACTAAACCCTGTCGTATGCATTGGAAATATCAAGAGAAACGGCCAAAATCTCACCACATTTTTCGATCACTTGACTCTAATAATGAGTATATACTAAAAGATGCTCAGGAGTTTTCACAAAAAATAAAAGTAATATAATTCAAATCACGTCGTATGAGTAATTAAATTATATCGTGATATTGCAAAGAAGTAAAGTTTATTCACTATTTGAAATCACAATATTTTGTGGTTCACTTTGAAACGTTATACATCACAATATAAACAATTACAATATATAATAAATAAATTACGATAATGCCGCGTTAGATGTAGTTTTATAGAATAAAAATAAATTAACAGCAATTATAAAACATTTGGACCGACCTATACATTTGATCCCAAAGTTCAAATACTTAGGTGCTATTCTCGATATTAGAATGACTTTTAGGCTATGAAGTCAATGCACTGAAGGCTATTTGACGTTCGATGCACTAGTGAGTGCAATAGACTGCGATTTCAAAGCTACGCGAATTATATAAAAGACTGCTTTCTGATTTACAAGTCTCCTACAAACGGTAGAGCCACTATTTGCGGAGGTACGACGTGCGATCACGCCGCCTTTTCTGTTATTTCATTTATATAGTTGAATCTTAATTGTGTAATCTGTATAAATGTTAAATCTAAGGCTATGCTGATAAAGTGGTTATGTCGTCCATAAAGCCCTGTCAGAATACCAATGCTATAGAGTCCAGTACTCTGTAGCACAAGCTGAGACAGGGTCCTCATTGGCGGTGGCTTGGATATTTTTATATGTTTATTTATTTATTGTATATTATTTTTTGTTCCTATTTCTCCTTTTTTTTAATGTCATTTATTTGTATTACGTCGTCACTTTTGTTATCTCGGCTGCTGATTAAATGTTTTGTTTCTTTCTCTATATCTCGGTTGTTTTATACCGTTTATTGTTTAAAAATAGTGAATTGTCACTTAGAAATAATTTAACACTTTACAAAACTGCCATAAAACCGGTTTTACCTACGAATTACCTACACCATGGGTAGGCAACCTTTTCTTATTATAAGGGCCACGAATATTATAAGTATATTGGTGCGGGCCACGTTTCATCCAATAAACTCATTTTTTTTTAGATAAAACAATTTTTTTGCATTTTTAACCATATTTATTGTTACTCTCATTTTAAAGTAATAGGTACAAAATGAACTAAGACTTATAAAGCTAATGCGACTTTTGAGGTTGTGCTTGTCTTGCAAGTTTTTTAATGTCTGCTTCCATTTTAAACATAGAAATGCGCAGTATCGCATCTAAATGTTCATCGGTCAATCGAGAACAATGCTTGTTTTTCGATAGTTAATTATTGAAAAAGTCTGCTCACACAAATATGTACTACCAAACATTGTAATCATAAGAGTAAGTGATCCCCATTTTCTCTGAAAAGGCCTCAATTGATATAGGATAAATTTTATCGCAAAGTCATAGACGCCCCAAGGATTGTGCGAAAAATCGATCTTCATAACGAACTCAAGTTGGAAGGGATCGTCAGTTTCGTGAGCGAAGCGTCTCATGGATATTTTACGAAGTTAACGAGGTAGTTTGTAACCGGTGTAGTTATACACCGTTAAGCACCATCTTGTCAGTTGTACTCCGGCAACGTCATGTCCTGTTGGATCCATACTATGCAATTACCGCGGCTTTAGCAGCCGTAACTCCGGATCACAATGAAGTACACCACATTGCATTCCAAGACACCAGCGTCGCCAACGAAGGGTATTTTAGTCAACTGTTGCTAACCGATGCATTCCGCAACGAGGCGCAGTTCCACTCCAAGGTTGCATTGAGTTTCTCCCGGTGTTTCTTCCCAAGATTGTCGCTTCCGAAACGCCACTAGATAACTATAGATAGTTCTTTCCTTGGTTAGCTGCCCAAGCTAAGGTTTGTACCAACAGAAGTTTGCTAGCGTTGCCAACCAACACACAGTACTTGCTGGCCGAATATCTTAAGTGTTTGCCAACATCGCTTGTGAAATTGTAAACACGCTCCCAGGCCAACAACAATTTGTCATATTGAAGAAAAAAATAGGAGCTAATTTTTGTAAACAGTGCAAGTGCAGTAATGCGACTAACAAAATATCGTTTTTTTTCTATTCTCCCTACAAATTCTAATAAACCCATTTTAAGGTATTTAATAAATCATCTACAATTTACAATTTTTTAGCAATTAAAATAGGTTACAATGTTAAATTTAATTACCAGTTAAAAAGTAATCAATATTTACTGTAGGAAATTGCCAATTTAGTATTTACCACTGACCTGAGGACCACGAGAGCAACAAACTGATTATTCATTTGAGGTATGTAATAATAAAATGATAATATTTATTTATTATTTAGGTTCCGGTGTCAGATGTATACCTATTATATATTGATTAATTTATTGTTTGTAGCCATAAAACTTATTCTATATATAATAATATATCGACAATACTGATGAAATACAAGCGGTTTGTGCCTACTGTAAGGTTGTATAATACGACTTTTATTACAATTATTTTTGAATATTATTTACTTCATCAATAAATCACGTAATTTTAAGAGCAACCTTTATTGATAATACGTGGTGACGTAAATTTCATTCCCAATTTTAGCATTAAAATAAGAAGTTTACATTATGTTAAATATATCTTATGTACAAAATATAAATTTCTTGGCCTTGTTTAAATCTCGACCACAAGTTATAGGTACTAATTATTATACTCTCATAATTACAGATAACAACATAATTTTTGAATTTCATCAAAAATGTCTGTGTGGATAAAAGAGAATTCTGTGTCCTTTTTCCAATTATTTTGCATAAAAGTAATAAAAACTGGTCGCATACCACAACACATCGCTTTTATAATGGATGGAAACAGACGATTTGCAAAAAAGAATAGTGTTGAGAAGACTACAGGACATGTCAAAGGTTTTGATAAACTTTCAGAAACACTGAAGGCAAGTCAAATTTGATCAAATGTATTAATGAAAACACAGTTGAACAGTTATTTAAAGTTGGATTACAAGCTTCTAGTCTTAAAATTTTCGTCTCTCAGTTACAGTAGGTTACAAATAAATTGGAGTCTGACATATTGCACAAAATTATTTTGAATTCCCACTATACAAAGCTCAATATACATGCCTAATAGTATAATTTTTGAATTTACTCTGAAAGTACTAAATTGCTTTTCATAAGACTTTCACAATAATAATTAAAAAGTACATAAGATTTAATTGAATGTGTTTAATTAAAAATAATTTCATAGAATTAATACAATGTACTTTAAAAAGTTTATAGTATAGAAAGCTCCCAAGTAAAGTGGAATGATCACTTTGCACGGCAGTTAGTAATAACTGGATTAAAAGAGATGAAGTCTAGACATCTTAGGCATATTAGGAAGCCTATATTCACCAGTAGATTTAAATATAGTGTTTGCATACTATTGTTGGCAGTGCTTTAGATATTTAACTTTAAAAAGCAATTGGAATACTGATATCTAACCTGTTCATTGGCTATAAATAATCATCAATATTGATGTATGATGTGGTTACTCAGTGTGTTGATTATGATGCTATAGGCAGGTGGTATTTGTTTCAGTGGTGCCTGGATTTAGGGATACCAGAAGTGACAGTTTATGCATTCAGTATAGAAAATTTTAAGAGGAGTGAAGATGAAGTTTCTTCTCTAATGGACTTGGCATGTGATAAATTTCAAAATCTTTTAGATGAAATGTATGAATTAAAGTTACGTATTATATTGTCCTGTTTTATGTGGTGCCTGGTGTTCAATATTTAAAAGCTTGGGAGATAAATATTAAATACAAGACTTGTCACAGTAAACATCAAACCCTATATAAAGTAGATTTTTCAAATCTTACTGCACTTGTAATGGCAAACTTATTTTAATCATAACTCTGAAAATAGGTTTTAGACAGTGTGTTACTGGAGTAGGCTTGGTTGTTAATATGGTCATTAAAGGTCAGGTGTGGTAAAGGCCTGTTGACAAATAATAACATTCTAAATGATTTATATCAGACAAATGATTTTGCAGTCTTTACTTTTATAATGAAAAAATGTTTGTACATCATCAGAATCATTTGCAAAATAAAAAAACTCAAAATTTCCTATAAATTTTTAATGTTTTTGTGGTCTAAAATCACCAAAACAATAACAATCCTATGGGCTTTTATGGCATCATAAAATAAAAATTATCATGCTATAACTATTTGAATGGTGAAATCTATATCACTGGTGGAGGTATAAAAGGAAAAAACTAAATACAAGTACTGGAAATAATTTTAAATTAATTAAATATTTAACAGGGGCTGTGGTTTTGATGACCTTTACATACAAAAACAATATTTATGATCCCATAAGGTGATGGACTAAAATTGGGCATTAAGAGAACTTCAACCAGCTTCGCAATCAATCAGTATTACTAATTTTTTTCTTTAGCAGTATGTCTATAAATCTAAAAGATCATTTGTGATGACTTGATATATTAGGTCCTTACATATGAAATTGGCGTTTTTCGTACTGGCCACTTTAATCACAAATTTCTCCTCTTTGGTAAGGAATTCCAAATTCAAATTTGTACAGCTATAGACTCATGTATTTGTGCTTCGATGATCGTCATTCATTTGTTTTTTTCTTCTGTTTTTTTCTGTTTGCGTCACTCATTTTACAAAATGGAAAACTTAAAATATCGCATTATTTACGAGTACGAGTTCCGCCGTGGCACTAGTGCTGCGGAAACAACTTGAAGGGTGAATGATGTGTATGGCGGTCGTGTTGCAAAAGGAACACAGTTCGTTTTTGGTTCCAACGTTTTCGTTCTGGAAATTTCGACCTGCAGAACAAGCCCCGTGGACGGCCTGAGACTCAAGTTGATAATGAAGAGTTGAAGGCTATTGTGGAAGCGGATCCATCGCAAACCACGTCCGAGTTAGCTGCAGGCTGCGATGTTAGTGATAAAACTGTTTTAATTCACTTAAAGCAAATTGGGAAGATTAAAAAGCTTGAAAGGTGGGTACCTCATAAATTGACTGAAGCAAACCGGCAAACGCGCGTCGACTGCTGCGTTACATTACTAAACCGGCACAATAATGAAGGTATTTTAAACCGAATCATTACCTGTGATGAAAAATGGGTTCTTTACGATAATCGGAAGCGCTCAGCGCAATGGTTGGATCCTGGCCAGCCAGCCAAATCCTGCCCCAAGCGAAAATTAACCCCAAAAAAGTTACTTGTAAGCGTTTGGTGGACTAGTGCCGGTATTGTTCATTACAGTTTTCTCAAATCTGGCCAGACTATTACGGCTGATGTCTATTGTCAGCAATTGCAAACAATGATGGAAAGGCTAGCGGCTAAACAACCTAGGCTGGTCAATCGCTCCACGCCACTGCTGCTTCACGACAACGCTAGACCACACACTGCGCAGCAGACGGCTACTAAATTAGAAGAGCTTCAATTGGAAAGTCTAAGACATCCTCCGTACTCCCCGGACCTTGCTCCAACAGATTACCATTTTTTTCGAAATTTGGATAACTTCTTGCAAGGGAAAAATTCAACTCCGATGGGGCAGTCCAAATCGCCTTCAAAGATTTTATTGATTCCCGTCCGACTGGTTTTTTTAGTAAAGGGATCAATGAACTACCTATGAGATGGCAAAAGTGCATAGAAAATAATGGTTCATACTTTGATTAATTAAATATATTATATTAAAAAATATTCGACTTTTTGTTCCTCCCATACAAAACGCCAATTTCATATGTAAGGACCTAATATTATACAACATGTTTAGAAGACTATGTTTCCAAATAGAATTTCTATCCTTACAAGAAATATTTCCACTTATCACCATATAAAGAAATAGTGTGAAATGTTTTCTTGCTAAACAAATAATAGTTACAAATCTAAATACAATTTTTTGTCATTGTGTAATTTTGTTTTAAGTACTTAATGGAAAGAACAGTGCAGGCCAAAAACCAAGCATGACTATTGAGATGTGCATACCTACAGATAGTCACTGTGATTGGTGTGCACATATAATTAAATATATTTTTATTTTTGAAGGTTTGCTTGAAGTTTGTATATGAGAAAGTTGTAAATATAAAAAGTAGAGATAGACTTCTTAAAAAAAAATCTGCCTTGAATGGTTTAACCTGCCCTTAAATCCTTATCTTAAATTAGCACTCTGTATACCAATTAGTCTGGTTGTTTTATAGACAGTTAGTTAAAGAATGGGGAGTGAGAGTCCACATAGCTGGACGTCTGTCGCTGCTGCCTGACCACATGAGGAGTTTAGTTTCGGAAGTCATGCTCAAGACAAAAGATAATAATAAATTACGTTTGAACATTGCGTATGCCTATACAGGTAATAATATAAACACATTATTTTATTGGTTAAATAGATGCTTCCTACATCTTGCAAAGAAATGAAATTCGTGGTCTACATCCCACCACAATTTTTGTCTACTTTGCTATTTCATGTAATTTCTTTTTATACCAATATGTTGCAATAGATAGTTATCAAGCAACCTGATGAAATGAGGCCGGTCTTGCTATGGTGCTGCCAAACTTGAAGGGAGAAAATGTGTAAAAAAATACAAGTGCTAATTTTGAAATGTGATTGGCCAAAGCCAGTCACTATAACAGGCTTTTCACCCAAGACTATCTTTGCCATATATTGTAACACAGTTCGTACTTTATATATATATATATATATATATATATAATATTTCTATGTCTTTTTTGAAAACCAATTGATTCATTTCCTGTCTAGAGTTTTTTTCTATATTCAACAATAGTTTTGATATTCATCAAATCAAACTCATGACTCTTAACATCCTAGCTATTTAATTAGTTTAACATTTGGTTATTCAAACCTACTTAGAACACTGCAGATATCACCTATAAAGTGTTTAAAAGCGAATGTGATTAATCGATTTCAGCTCGGGATGAAATAAGCAGAGCAGCTACGCAGATAATCGATGGCGTCAAAAACAACGACATATCATATGATGACATTGATGATGATCTTGTATCGCAAACTTTGGAACTTAGAGAGCCTGAGTTACTTATAAGAACTTCCGGTGAAGTTAGATTATCCGACTTCATGCTCTGGCAGGTGAGTACTATATTTGATCGCTTTATGTATTTTTAGTCACAAATTTTTACTCTTTTTTTTTTAAATTTTATTGTACAAATTCAGGATGAAAAAAATTCTACCATTTTAGATAAACTTTGCACATGAGATCGGAACTACAATTTAGGGGCATAAGATTTTGTTGAGCAATATTATTATTTTTCAATACCATATGATATTTAAAAAAAAAAAAACAATTCTCTGGCTTAAAAATTCGCAATGTGTAACAAAATATAATGTTTGTGAAAAAATTAGCAAGTTTTCATTTTACATTTATTTCCTGCAAATATAATGTCATATAACATTTTAATTTACAGATATCAGATTCCGTTCTCTATTTCACTGATGTTTTATGGCCAGAGTTTACAATTTGGAACCTTTTGAATGCAATTGTACACTTTCAAAGAAATTCACCCGCTATCAAGGAACTTGCAAGAGAAAATTGTCCCAAGAAACAAGAATTTTTAGACAAACTGGAAAATAAAAGATGGATTAAATTAGAAAAAAACGTCTGTTGATATTTTTATTGAAGTAATACAAAATACATATGACTAGTAAAATTGTATATTTAGTTAAAATGGTATGTAATTATTGCATTATGTTTACTTGTATTTGGGTAAAACGGTTTTAAGTTATTATAAAACTAAGTTCACTTTAGTGTGGTATTTAACTGTTTTTATTTGTCATTATAAAATATTTTTGTTATCTAAGAAATAATATTTTATAATAATAATGGTGTGTGTGTAACATATCACAAATCCATTGTTTGTAAAACTAGTTTAAGTCCTTTATGAAGTTACACTGTATTTAGTATTAAGGCAATTAATGTTTTATTTTCCTTTAATAGTGTATTTAGAATAAGTTTTCGTGGGATCATAAGGTTCCCATCTTGATGCAGGGAAAATGTGTTTATTTCTTTCATACCATGACCTGAAAATAACAACAATGTGCTTAAAATTATGTAACTGGCCCATAAAATATTATTTTAATCGATTTTACTTAATAGTGATGTGTGAAGATAAAGAATAAATAAAAAAACAATATCAATTCTTAACTACAAAATGATCATAAATCTACTATGAAATTTAGAAATTGGATGTGTAACTATAGTCAAGATAATTCTGAACTCAATACAAAACTTAGTTTATTTATAGCACTGATTTATGTTAGGTGAAAGTTCATTATTGAAAAAAAATCTTGAATACACTGTTTTAGTAAACTTATTTGTTTTTAATTCAAAAATTGTTAATATAGACCATTTTAGTCCAATACTTTAATGCATTCTTCTTTTTTCAATTAAATTTCTGCATTAGTCTTACCTCAACAGTACTTTCCCAGCATGTGAATCTTGTTTTTCTTGTGAAGCATCATTAACCAATCGTATGTCGTCTGATGCATCAAATTGAAATAATGGGCCACTCTTGCCTCGAGCCTGGCAATAATTATGTTATATTAGTTCTGCATTCATATGATTTTTAATGTCCAATGAGGCTTTGACTGTAGCCGCCTTTTGACAAGTTGCAAGGTAATTTTAATACATTGTTTATATGTATACATCAACATAAACCTTTCATTAATAGTTTGAAAATACATACAGTTTTAATTACATCATTTACTTTTAGTCAATTATGTTATATTTGTCTTGTCCATATTATTATTTGTAATATTATTTTTAAACCTGCTTATTTATACTGTTGAACATAGATTATAGACATTCCTTCCTGGCATATTTCTATTAAAGTAAATTATACAAACATTTTAATTTTTGTTTTATTTGTATTAAGGGTCCAAATTAAATAACTATATTTGATTTATATACTGGGTACAGTGAATGCACAGAAAAATTTTCATATTGAATAATTTTATTAGGGCATCAAAAAAGAACATATCTTGACTCATATATCACAAACAAGCTCATATTTTCTGAATTATCTAGAACTTGGTTCCTTTTTATGCAAATAATGTGATATAATCAAAAGTTGGTTTTATTTTTTCCTTGTATAGGTTTAATTAGCTCTAGCTCACATGATATTTCTTACAAGTTTGAGCCACAAGGCAGCCTGAATGCTCAATTAAGGTTGAATGATTTTCCAACACTAATAATGTGTCTGTGTTTTATTTCAATGGCTTCTATTTATTTTGAAATTAATAGGAAAACATAAATAATTAAATATTAGTTACCTTAGTGACAATAAAGTCATAAAATGTGTAATGATGTGGTAATATTAAATCTTCTTTCACATACATCAGCTGATCAGCAGAGACTGTTTTCAATTCACTGAATTCAGGCCTTAATGTATCCAAACACCTCTGTAGGAATTGATATATGGAATTGCCTGGAATTTCACAAATAAAAAAATCATACCATATATCTATCAGCATTAACAAGTCCACATTATTAGCTGAATCCACTATCTGGTCTATCAGTGGCCTCATTTGTGACTATTGTTATACTTATTTGTTAGATATTGTGAATAAAAAATGTTAATAAAGTAATGAATTTCACTAGCTTTCATACTCAATTAATTATACCTTTTTTTAATGTAACATTTCTTCTGTGTCCAGAACCATCCCAATAACTGAATGTTACTGTGATAGGTTCATCCTTTAGACTAGCCTGTGTCATAACCCATTCGAGCCTCAATTCTTCACGGAGTTTCAAATCAGCTTCCTCCCTCTCTCTATCAGGTAGGAAAGATGTGTCTACATCTGGATTCTTTCTGACTTTCTTTAACACCTGAAAATAATTTTTAACATGATCTTAGGCCAATAGTACATCTAAACAATTTTTTTTACTTTTATATCCATCAAGTGTATTTCATTCACACTTGGTGGAAGGTGAAGTTGAGGCCAATGATAGAAAAATGTTTTCTCAATAAATGCCTATTCACTCTTTAAAAGGATCTTGAGTCAATAATATGGAAAAAGGGACTACTGGAACATACACCAGTAATTTACTGCTCAACATAAACAAAGAGTTGATTTTTTTGGCATGAGTACAGGAGATTTTTATAATATTAAAGGTTATTCTTTAACAGGTTAGGTTAGGTTTTCTTTAACTTTAATGCATGGCATTAGAACTGAAATTTCATGAATACTAATTGCAAAGTTAACTTGACCAAGTAATTGACTGTAGTCGACTACTCCAGAGTGCAACTTACAGGTTCCTCTTTTTCCCGCCAACTCGTTTCTGGTTTCTCTTCATCAGATACTTCCTCTTCATCTTCATTTGGGTCAAATGAAAGTGCTTGAATCTACATATGCAGAAATTTAGTTTATTTTATTTAGTTATACAATAAGTGAACTAATACAAATGTATGAAACTTAAATATTTTAAAACAGGTTTAATTATACTACTATCAGTTGTGTATCATTTACAAGAAAATATATTTAAAAATCTCCAGCATTATGGAATATCTTCCTCTTTTAGAATCTACCAAAGCTCCAGTGGTATGCTACCTTTGCCTGCTTTAATAGTATATAAATGTACTTGATAAATACAAAATATGATATGTTAATCTGTTAATAAAATTCATTAATATAATATTTCAAGTGCACTATGCACTTGAAAGTACATGGATTGCAATGGTTTCTGAAGGCTTGAAGTTTTGGTATATGTGACTATAATAAAATTGGATCAAAAACTTTTTACAGTTTAGAAAACTAAATTGTTTTATTAAGGTTGAATGTGAGTAGTCATAATACCTGTCTTTTTTGTTTGTTTTTTTGTTCCTGTTTTGCTTCAATTTCCTTCTGCCTTTCTTTTTCTTTTTCAGCTTTTTTTTGTGCCAACTTTTTTTCTCTTTCCTTAACTATGTGTTCCTGTTTTGCTTTCATTTCATCTAACGTAACCAGGCCTATTGTAGATGTTTTTAATTGTTGTTCAACAGCATCGTAATGTGTAGCAAATTTATTTTCAATGTTATGGATCTTTAGATCTTCTTCTATTTTTTTCTTACGTAGCTCTATTTCTTGCTGGGCTTTCTCTCTCTTTTTCATTAGATGCATAGCTCTTCCAGCCTCAGAAGCAGCTCCTTTGTAGTGTGCCATGATTGTTGATACACTAACAGCGATTTTTAATAAAAGAAACGCTATTTACTTAGCACTTTATTTTGTTTTACATGGAAATGAAAGAGTTTATTACCTAGAGTATTATTTTGTTCTTTGAGTGTATCTATATCTCTATGATCATTAATAATCAACATGGATAATAAGTGAAACGATATTCTATAATTTACAATTGAAATATCACGACAACAGAGAAACAACCAATGTCATCACATTGAAATTTGAAATAGAAATGATAAAAGACGATTTGATAGAGGTGAGACAAAAATATCGGAATATATAAGTCAGTCGCATATTAATAAAAATGTAGAATTGTGTAATCCTTGACTAGGCGAATACCTCATATATATTAGATGTATCTCTTTCTTGCACGCGATATGACGAAAGAAGGCAATCATAGAGAAAAATTAATATAGCTACCTACCTAAACAATAAAATATTAATGACAAAATTTTTTTACCTAAGCAACATAAAATGCATAATAACGGTAACAAATATAGCTCCCGTTTAAATAAATTTTAGATACTGGTATTTAGAATAGATATTTCAAAATATTAGAATATATTAAATCGATAATTATTTCTTTAATCCAACCTATCTCTACAATTTCGAAATGAAAGTAAATATCAGTGTTGCACTCTTTTAAATTCAGGGATTTGATCTACTACCTATAGACTATATCGTGAATATATGTATTACCTATGGTGAGCACTTCTTATTTCGCCAGTCACCACTAGTGAACTGGCTAAAATATTTAGCTTCGTGATCACGGCTTTTCTTTTTATAAGGTGCTTTCATAAATGTAGACATTGGCAATAGCGATATATCAGTTTGGCAGATTTTAAATGTCATTAGTGTGGGAAAAGTTTGATTTTCGTGCATTTATTTTAGTCTCTAATCTAATAAAAAATATGTTTGATAATTTAACTGAACTGATAACATCATAATAAGCAACAAAATTTACAATTGAAATCGATCAATTGACTTTAAATTTCCAACAGTTCATGAAGGATGCAATTTCGGCAATTTCGACTAATTCAATTATCGCACCTTAAACAGATTATAGATAATTGAAAGCGAGGATGATAAAAGCATCGTTTTTAACAGCTCTAAAAACACACCTATCGAGTACGGCTTTCGGTCCTTGGAGTTGAAAAGTGTCAACTTTGACATTAGCGGTTCGTCCTGTGCATTATTTATTAGTCTGTGGTCCTGTGTACGACCGTTAGATAGATCGCCGGGTGTTTACAAAAAGTAGTAATTATATTTGTAGAACATTTATAAGTAATTATGGAAGAATCCATATTAATTCCGTCACCAAACTGGTTCCAAACATGCGGCATGGCTGTGAGCCAGGACGGATGGATCGTATATGGTGGGCCAAGTAAATGTCTTTGTGTCTTGGAGCCTTTACCGCCAGATTGTAATTCAGTTGTGGCTGGTGAACGAGCGTACAAGACCCATGTAATATATAGAGCTCATAAAGAGAAGTGAGTAATTTAGAATTCTGTATTTACTACTAGTAATCTTCCCACGTGCTTAGTCACAACATTTGAATTTTTTAAGTGTAATGATATAATAAGACCTGAGGTATTTCTTGTAGTAGTTGGAAACAGGAGACCCTTTAACTGAGAAGTTATCCCAATCCAATGGGCTCAGTCCTCTGTATTTTTTTTTTAATATCTTGTATGCTTTGAACATTTGCTTTGTTACCGTTCTTGTATGTAAATATTTCGTTCATGAATAAACATTTTACATATAATAGTACTGGGTCAAGCGCATCCAGCAGTGAGTATTTGTTACAAATTATGGTGCCATTCCTTAAATGTTAATATTATATTTATCAAAATAAAATACTTAAGTATGTTTTAATTAACACCACACAAGTGCAGATATTTGCCTCAGCATCCTGGTGTTCTTGGTCAGTTTTGGTGAATAACAACATTGTACTGGGGCTGTAGTTGCATAGTGGATAAGGGATCACCCATTCACGGTCACATGAGTCACATACCTCTGTTTTTCCAGACTAAATATGTGTTTAGGCACCATAAACTGACTTTTGAAGAAAAACATTGTGAGGAAACCCCCATGTCATCTAATAGAAATATCATGTGTAAACTGCCTTGAGAATGATGATCAGCTGCTCTACTGGTCATGTGGGGTATGATATAAACACAAAGTGGATATTGCCACTAATGTATCCCTACTCACCCCAAGAGTTCTGTAGAGTAACAATATATTATTATTAAAACAATGTATTTATATGAGTAACCCATATTTAACATATTAAGGTTGGGAGGATATTTTCACGAAATTATATCCACAGTATAATGTATTACTTTTTATTATTTCCAGGATAGTAAGTGTTGATATATTTCCTGAATGGTCAGAAAAGAAACTGTTATTAACAGGCACCATAGATGGTATTGTAACGCAGTGGGAATTACAAATGGAAAATAAAAAATTGCAAATTACATCCACCCACAGTCATGATAAACATTTAAATGAAAAGGAGGTATTATTATAATTATGATATACTTCTTATAGTTTTTGAATAAATATAATTTTAATATGAAATCAATTTGTTTTCATGCCATTGACATGAGTATTAAATGTATGTAATTAAGTTTTGATTATTTTTGCAAAGCCATTAGTCACTCATGAATCAAAGATCATAAATAACTGAAATGTTGATATAGATTAAAAAAATATCAATAATTATGTTAATTTTTTCTAAATAGCAGAATTAACTTTTATAAATCAGTTCACAATTCAAACCTTATGTGTTTTCATTAATAAAACAATTGAGAAAGTAATACTAAAAAATATCTGAAGGGCAGAACTGGTTTTAATGTTCCCAATTATTTGTTTTGTAATGTGATCTTAATTAATAGGAGGTGATAGGAGTTGGATACAGTTATGAAGTTATTGCATTGACTGTTGGCTCACTGGGCAATATATTTAAATGGAATCTTAGTTCAAATGTTGTGCAGAAATATAATAATATGCTGAAGAACTTCAAACCACTGTGCATGTCATGCTCTCCACATTTGCCTTTACATATAGCTATTGGGACTAAGCAAGGTGTCGTCATTGTAATGGATTTACATGGTGAGTAACATATATATATAGCATCAAAAGGAAACCTAATAAGTAATAATTTATTTATGAAATAGAAAATAAAAAAGAAACTACTGTAGTTTAGTACCAGTTAGTACCAGTAACAAAGTTAGGCTTACTTATTAAATTTTATTAGCAAGTTTTGGGTCACTCTCTCTGTCCCATCGTTTTTATATTTTCATATGTAGGTAGATTGCGATACCCCATTCATGAGGGATACCTACCCCTGTTTTACACAGTTAGTTTTCGATAATAGGCACAACGGGCGGGCACTAACGAATTATACCATTGTTTATGTGATTTATGGCTTTTAAAAGCAACAATAACACTGTGTATGACTATTGTGAATACATGTGTCTGGTGGTGCACCGCAAGCACATCCACAACAACCCAGGTTAGTGCTTTGTCTTATTTGGTTATATGAAAATACCTGGATTGAGGGTTGAACCAGCCCATCTTAGGTCCTTATTGGATATTAGCGACATCACTCTCAGTATTCAAGTAGACGAGTTAATGTTGTGTGAGTGTATGTGTGTGTGCGTGCAGTTGTGTGCATGTGTGTTTATTTCAGTGTTGCATGAGATTCATCTGACTGCAGTTTAGAAATAATAGTCTTAAGGACTTGATTATGGCTCAAGTGAAATATGTTAATGTCTTTAAAGTATTTATTATTCTGAGCATAACATCTCTAGATGAGGGAGTTTTGGGCATAACAGTGCTAAAAAAAAACAGAAAAATCAGTGTATAATTAAAAATAAATGGCTTAATTCTGTTAGATTCTTTTTTTTACACAACAGGTTATTAAGGTTCTTGTTCTGTCATTGTTGAAATTATACTAAAATTGTAATTAAAATTTAATACCAAGAAAAGTACTGTTAAAACTATGCCAAGTTTTTGCAATATCCTATATAACCCTGGGTGTCATTAATTTACATAAACAATATAAATGCAATGATAAGTTAACTTGTCAATGTTCAATAACATTTGAGCATGAAAACATGATCTACGTCATCATCTAACAACAATGTTTGGGCATGAAAAGATGAGTTTACTCTTGACGGGTCAGCAAAGTGTTAAGAAATTTGTATGATTTATCTTTATCAGTATAAATTTTCCATTAACAATGTATGCCTATATTAAAAATAGGAATGATAAGGTATTTTTTGCTTTGCTTTAAGTATAATTAAATTGATAATTTTTATTACTTTCTTGTATTAGAAAAAGTCCTGTTCTTTTTCTGTATAAAAAAATATTAGAAAAGAAAATGCTTAAATAAATATAATATGAAGGTGAGTTAATTTAAATGATCTGGTAAATCTAGTCTTCATCAGTATAATTATTTTACCAAAAAAATTGTCAAAAGTCTTTCCTTTTATTACATGCTATTACACTATTAAATCAAGTTGCACAGTGAAGAGAGTTTCATCATAAAACCACTAGACAATGTGTCAGATACCACCCATATGTGGTGGACATACTTATATCCGCATGAAAAGATTTGCTTCTACATTCATCATGTGAACAGCTATGGAGTGAATTTTGCTTCCAGTGACCATATATTCATGATCTTATGATGTGGAGGTCTTTAAGAGAAGGGTGAATTGGTATTTGTTGGGTGGATACGGTTCATCATCAAACTCACTTTCAACTTCCACCGGGAGTGATTCAGGTCAAGTGTATGCCTCTAAATTATTTAAAAAAAAATGTCTAACTATATGACTGCTCCTGTTGTTCTAATATTAAGATAAACATTAATTTCTTTTCATTTAGTAATGATTTAACTTTAAACACCGTCCCTGGAGGGACACGTTCGCCCAGAGCTATCGTGACATCCCCCAAGTGACAATAGCAGGGCAGTAGATTTGAGGGAGTTTGCTGCATGCATGAGAAGGAGGCGGTGCACGATATCTTGCGCGCCGCCTGAGAGAGAGGTTTTGGAGGAGTGGGCTTTTACTCCTACCCCTCCCAGAGAGGTAGCCTCAACAAGGCTTTTTGTTCCCTGGGCGTCTGGATGCATTTGGTTTCCCAGGCCTGGGTGAAGCAGTCAGTGGGACGCCCCGGGAGTTTTTAGTCACTAGGAGTCTGACACACCGCGGTCCCTGATGGTCCTAATCAAAATTTTCACCCGGCTTACAAAAAAAAACTTTGAAGGTTCAACTTGTAAATACAATTTGACTAGATTGCGATATTTCTAAATTTTTGCTCACTTAAATAATTAAATTAATTTATTCAGGACCAGGAAAGATATTGTACAAAGTGAGATGTCATGAAGATGAAATTCTAAATGTAAGCTGGTGCCCAAAATTTGAAGTTATTGTAAAAAAAAGTGTTAAAGAAATAAGTAACAAATCATCAATTAATCAAAGATTAGAAAAAATTAGAAGTGAAGCATCTAATGATACAAACACAGAATCAGAGGAAATATCAACACTGGAAGCAGAAAAAACAACACAAGTTGAAACAGCAAAAATAACAGTAGAGGAAACAGAAAAAATAACACCAGACGAAACAGAAACAATAATACCAGTAAGAACAGAAAAAATAACCGCAGTAGAAACAGTAAATAATGCACCTGTTCCTTCAGAGACATCTGGAGTCACAGTGAGTCTTCCAGAAGATAGTTTTGATGAAACTGTAGTAGTTGAAGATGATACATTTGATATTTATAAGGATCATGAAGCTGATGAGTTTGGACACAAGAAATATCAACCAGAAGACATTGTTGTCCGAGTTAAAAAGGAGGAAGAAAAAGATGATTTCTTAGCAGAATGTATGAAATTAAAAGAGGATATATTAAAAATAAAGGATGCACCTGAACCGTCAATAGAATCATTGGTTGAAGCCATGGATAAAACCCATGTGCAAGAACAAGATGAAAAAAGTCCTGAATTGAAAAGTGTAGCAAATAATTGCAGCTCATCAGAGGAAAATGTATTTTATAAGAGTTATTTTCATAAACATCTTCTTGCTACCATCAGCAAATTGGGGTCAGTTCGATGCATTTGAATTTTTATTAATAATCTTTAATAATCTTGTGCAATATATTGTTTTATAATTTAAATTTTAACGTTTTTATGTGTTAGCTTTTTAATTTTTGTTTTGCTTTCAAAGCTGTAAATTTAATTTCGATCCTGGTAGGCTTTTCGTTATAATTATCTTTATAATATCCTTCTAATTATCTGGAATTATCTGGGGGTTGTACCTTGAGGTAGATACAGCTAATGGGTCAGTGATTTAAGTATGTACCTCAGCAATTCTATCTACTTGTGGTGCACAATGTACGTGCGAGCATGCATGCATACCTACTAGCTATAAATGCCACATTACATAGCTCATTAAATAGACTTTGAACATTTTAAAGTTTCAAGGTTTCTTGTCACTGACAAACTAGAATTTCGTTTTTGTGTGACTTGTTTACTTTAATGCAGAGTTCCCCAAACATTTTTGTGTCGTAGACCCCTTGCCATGTTTTTCCGTGTTGGATAGACCCCCCTACTTATCTGATATTGATTTCCTGTAAATGTCTAACTGTAGTGAAGTTTAGTGTTAAAACTTAAAGCTATTTGGCCCAAAGTGTGTTCCCGCGCCGTGTTACGTATCAATTTAAAGCAGCCATTTCCCCTCCTCGTCTTCCCCTTTACTCCCTGTCCTTCGTGTTTCTATGCCATGGCGCTAGGGATAGTCTGTGCGACTATTCTCTGGCTCTAACACATATATAATTTTTTTTTACTTCAGAGGTACTTTTATAAATAATGTATATGTTTTCATATTATAAGATAGTATGATGTAAGTAAATAGGTACTATCAGTGTATGTGTTGAGATCCACTATCGTGGACCCCCATTTTCATTTCATGGACCCCCAAATTTTTTTCTCGCTGACGTAGACCCCTTGCAGGTTGTCTTAGACCCCTAGGGGTCGATATAGACCACTTTGGGAATCACTGCTGGAATGTATTGTTTGTGTTTGTAATAATAAGTAAAAAAAAAAAAATTAATAATCAAGATTCCTATCATGATCTGAAGGTCCTGGGTTCGTGTCCCGGTAGCGGGGCACTTTTCTATGATGAATAGATTAGGTTGTCACGAGTCATGGATGTATATATGTATTTCAGTATGTATTCCTTTGTCCAATACCCATAACGCAAGAGCATAATAAGCGCAAACTTACTTTGGGGTTATATAAATATAATTGTCCACAAAATATTACATATTACATGATCTTTTTCTTAAACTCCATGAAATCTACTAACTAACTAACTTAATAATAACTTAACTTTAACTTACTTAACTTTAACTTCTGCTTTAATCTTTTGTATTTATTTCTGCTATTTTTCAGAGCCTTCAAAGTGTGGTCTAAATCAGGTAAACTGGTTGGAAGTGGCGTACCACAGCATAAACCTTACAAAAATCAAAAGAATAACAAAGGCCCTTTTTGGCCAACTCTATTATGGTACAAGCCTGATCAAATTATCATTTCCGATGGCAAAACTAGCATATTTGAATGCAATGCACTGCAAGTTGATTCGTAAGTATGCTTTATAATATTTTCATAAAAATGTCAAGCGGGCAGTTACAGTTCATTGAAGACAAAAATCTACCCTAGAACAATTATTTTTACTGAAAGACTGAAAATAAATCAATATATGAACCGTTTATTTTGAAAGTGGTGTAAGTCCATTTTTGAGAAAAATGAGCTATCACGTAATTTATGCTTAATTTAATGTAATTTTTTTATATATAACTAGTCCGTGTTTAATTTCCCAAAAAAATCCCGTGTTTTGTGCAACTTAAAATCGGTCTGTAAATGAAATTTCATAATCCTCGACTATGAAAGTGGTGTAAGTCCAATTGACAGAGGTATGTGGCATAGCAGATGGATGCCGATCAGTGTTTTGTTATTTTTTATTTATTTTATACTAGCTGTGTCCCGCGGTTTCGCCAATGCAATTAAAACACAGATAAAAATAATACTAATGGGGAACAGGTCAATTGGTTGTGAATATGTTGGTTGAGGTTCCTTAAAATTGCACCATATACCATTTTTTATAAAACAACGATGACGGACGCAGAATTTAAAATTATCAATTTATTACCTTTACGTCTTGGAAGACCGTTAAAATTTGAAAAAATCGCCCTGGAGCTGTTGTACCAAAATGCCCGACCTATTACGTACGAAAAATATTAAGACATGAAGCACCTACTACCATATATACCTCCGGTACATCATACATATTTTGGAACACTACCACATGCAGAGAATAAGTAAATTCTGGTAATCAGTATCTATCGGTGTCTTGTAATTATGACAATGTAATTGGCGTCTAAAATAAAATTGTATGTGTTGTTATGCGTATTTGTAAACAAAATTATATTAAAATGAAGTATATTTTAAGCGATATTTTTGATTTTTCAAAATTGAAATTAAACGGTTTTTGCAATTGTCTATTTTTGGAAGTGGTGTAAGTCCATTTACAGCACATAAATATGTGTTATCGTAGTCTAATTAGCCAAAAACAAATTTATATAAACAAATTAAATGTTGATAAAACAATAGAAACAATGCCAGACCTCATATAATTTGCCTGTATTTTTAAATCAACAAATATAGGAAACTTTAATTTTCTCGAAAAAAAGAAAATGAACTTACACCACTTTCAAAATAAACGGTATATATATATATATATTGGATTTCAAATATTTATGCTAGCGTTCAGATATTTATTTTGTGTAAACTGAGGAAAATATATCAAAGTGTTTATTTTGTATTCATTATATTACTTTCATCAAATCATAAATTAACTTCATCTAATCTGTAACAAGACATTCATTGACTGTTAGGTGCTACGAAATTTGATGGGTTAGCTATAATTTATATATCGGATGAGATTGAGGCCAAGCGCAAGTCTATCTGTAGTAAAAAAATAAATAAATAATATATTTACATCATTTATACAGAAATTTCAGCTTGAAATAATTATGATTATAGCGATAGTACTTCTTCCACGCGATCGAAGTCGCGGGAACAGCTGGTAAATTTATAAAAAGGTATAAATAGATTCTGGAAGTTATTGTGGTTACTTCTAAGTGGGAGTAGTCACTTTCCATCAGGATATGTCATTTTAGGTATTAGAAATTATTTTATTTTACATAATAGGGTGCCCAACATGGGTAACATTAGACAAGAAAACAAAAGGATCATGGTACTTAAAATAGAACATATAAATGCCCCCACAATTATAGGGCACCACAGCATGCACAGTGATTAATATATAAAGCTAGTTTACATTAAAGAATAATAATAAAATTTCAAAAAAAGAAAAAACATATACATACATACATAGACACAACACAAAAGGATAATATTGTAGAATGTATAAGTAACAACTTTAAACGAAACTGTGACTGATTCCAAGTAACACAAAAAAAAAGAAAAAATAAATACAGTCACTCTCTACACGCTGTTCTAAATTTTGAAAGAGAAACAGTCAGGTCCAAGTCACCGAGTCGCGAGAGTGCGTTGTACTGCCTGCAGATCCTTGGCATGGTAGAAAACTGTCCAAGATTAGTTTTAAAGAAGGGTATAGAAAAAATTATGAAACAGATTAATTTATATACATTTTTGTTTTAGTTTCAATAAATTGGAAACCAAACATGTACACTCTTATCATAAACGTGGTGCATATTGCATTGCCTCGGACGCGCCGCGCGTACAGACTTCGGAAGGAGATTGGGCTATTTATACAGTGGCTCAAGACAGATACATCATAAAATATTGCATGAAAGAGAGAACAAAAGCCGCAGTCTTTGCAACTTGTGGTGGATACATCTACACTATTCAAGCTTGCCCGTATGACGCTGGGAAGTAAGTTTCATTTCATTATACATCGAGTGATGGACATCAGACAAATGAGTTTTACTTACCTGTGGATAGTCGTTGGCGTTTTTTGGACTGCACCATACTTAACATCAGGTGCGGTGCAGTCACTGTGTCGTGACAGATTAAAAAAATCAGACAGATAATATATCATATATATATAAATAATATATCGTCACACATTAGTGGCTGTTTCCACTTTGTGCTTATATATATATATTATGTCGTGCCCGACGTGACCAGTAGCGCAGTTGATCGCCGTTCTCAGGGCACTTACACAACATATTTATTAGATGCTATGCTGGTTTTCTCACGGTGTTTTTTATTTTAAAAAATAAAAAAGGATACATTGCATATTACCTACTTTTTATTTAATTTCATATAATACATTTGTCACCTATCGCGATTAATTTGTTTCTCACGGAGTCCAAATCCAAAGCTCGGTACGCCGTAATGTAAACGTCTATATATAAACAATGTAACTCGAGTATTGTGATTATATAATTTTATTATACTTAAGTATGCATATCTTTGTCTAGTACCCATAACACAAGCGCAAGCCTGCTTTGGGACAATGTTATTCAGGAATTTATTTATTATCAGGTCAGCAATGGAAACAATTGATATGTATTCTGCTATATATATTTTTCTTAATTACTTCTTTTTGTGATTGAGTATTTGTCCACGCTTTTTGAAAATTAGTTCCCACTTAGAGCTTTGATTACGTTTTCTGGGAGATCACTGGAATTTCCTATAAATATTATTTGTTTTTTTGATTTATCGCAAATGATTTTGTTTTTCTCCTCAAATGTGTTTTAACGAAAAACATGAGTCATAGACGTGAAAGTTTTTAGTATTTTAATGTTGTATGACCTATATTCATATATAAATGCTTTATCCATTTAAATCCTTTGAAAAATCCTATTATCTTTAACAAAGATGCCACCCATATTTGGATGGCGCGGCGACGAACGTATAATAAAATATGCGCGGTAAAAAAATGAAATGTTGTCAATTGTAGAGTGGCGGTGAGTGTGGGGGACGGCGCAGTTCGCGTCTGGGAGACCTGCACTCTGGACGAGGACGAGACGAGACTACAGGCGGGTCGCATCACGTCCTACTGGCAGAACGTCCAGGGCAAAGTGCTGAGCATCGCCTGGCATCCCACTAAGGAGAACTTGCTTGCCTTCGCCACCGCTGAAGCTAGAGTAAGTTACAAAACTGTGATTCCAAGATTAAATTCTTTTTTTTTTTTTACTTGGGGAAAATCCTCATAGGACCGTCTCAGCCGCACAGGGGGGTTGCGCGACCGAGGTGTGTCGGACTTATACCGACTAAAATCCCCAAGGTGACTACTTCTGCGCATTGGCGGGGACTGTGGGTCCTGTAATCAATTTGCCACAAAGATTAAATTCTATAGTAACGGAGCACTAATTCAATTACAAGTCGTTTAACACGTTTGCTGCCGCGTCATCTAATATGGGTGACGCTTTTCTAGTTGAAGTTAGTTAGGATTTTAATGGAATAAGCATTTATAGGCAAATACAGGATGTACTACATTAAAATACTGAAAATATTTACATTATACAATAACTTTTATCTGAATAATATATAACACTAAACTATGTCGCATGTTTTTCTTTAAAACACTCGAAACACATTTGAGGTAAGAAACATAATTGTTGGCGATAAATCAAAGATTATATAAAAATTATATAATCATAATATTTGAGTTACATTGTTTACACTCCTGCATATCATTTGTTTACGCGAATTTGGTCCCCATGAGAAATAATCGAATAGTGCTGGGCTATGAGCGTGTTAAAATTTATCTAAGAACAAAATAAATCAATACACACCCAAATTACACAGACAAATTAATACAAATGTACCGTATATCGTTCAAATACAAACAACGCAATATTGAGCAATATGTGTTGTGGTCAGAGATGGGCAAAATGTAATCTGATTAATGATTACAAAATGTCTTAATTTAAATTTGTTGTAAAATCCCTTCAAAACATTTAGGAGTTGTAAACATCTATGTAATTGAGGAATCCGTAGTGTTTAAAACATAGAGCAAAATGTTGTCATATTAATGATGAAAAACGAAAATCGTAATTGTTTTTCATTAATTTGATTACATTTTGCCCATATATGTATGTGGTACAAATTAATAGAATGCAAAAGAATGTTGAACGCAACTTCAATCATGTGATATAATTTTCGCAATCAAGTCTTTATGGTTAGTTGTGCCTCTCCATTTCTGGCTTTATATTTATCTCCTATAAAATATAACTCAATCAAAATCGTATATCTATATAGTCTCTCTAAAAAATAACATCCCTTGTTTTAACACTGAAAGTGATAACACAGGTAAAGCTTAACATAGCAACCAGTTATGTATCTATAAGAGTTGATATTCTTACATTTAGCTTTAGAGTTTGAAATTGACAAATTGATCGATACTGTAGTTTCGTCAACTTCTGTGTTAGGCATCACCTAGAGAAAATATATGAATTGTCTATATGGAATTTTTGTTCACAAGTGTACCCATAATTAATGGATAGAGCTAGTGAACTGTTTTTAAAATAAAATTAAACATGTAGTAGAAAAATAATAATACAGATATAATAAGATTTTATGTTTAAGGGGATATTAATTTAGCACTTGATTCTAAATGTCTGCACTAGGGATGTAACGGAGGCAGTTTTATCGGAACCAAAGTCGGAGTCGGAGGCAATGTCAGTCACAAGTGACGGCAGAATAAAATAGTTTTATTAAGGGACAAATAAAAACATAAGTTTTTTTTGGGTTAATTTCTAGTTTACTTAATTTAATGTAAATGTAAAATAAAAAACCTTATACTAATAAATTTAAATGTACATTTAGTTTTAAATTTAATAATTTTAATTATGTTTTTTTAATCTACATTTTTAAAAATGTCTTCTACAAATTAAGTAGCACTGATTGATTAATTGATATTATGTTTCAACAACATACTAAATGAAATCAAATTAATTGAGTACAACAGTGGTGGTGACCTCCGATGAATACCTCCGATTAAAAAGTTTCGGAACCGAAGTTGGAACCGAAGGTGTAATAACAATCAGAAGTTCCGACTTATCGGAGTCAGAATCGCAGCTCCGTAACATCCCTGGTCTGCAGGTTGGACTTATAGACACCAGCGGCAAGACAGAGAAGCCTGCCCGTGTGCTCTATCCCGCTCTGAGCAACGCCGTCTACTCGCTGAGCTGGGGGGAGAAGAATGATCTATACGCCTGCAGCTCAGGAATACTGGTCGTCTACAACACCCTTAAGCCTGATGAAGGTATCTAAGTATTCAACAGCATATATTCTATGTAGTCAGCATGTTTTTATTATTCATTAATACACCAACTTATGCATTAGTTAAAAAATGTGGGTATATTTTAACTCAAGGCTAAGATTTATAAACGCAACTTTAAATTTGCTTAGACTTTACAAAAATATTACAATTTATATCGGTAGTGTCAGAGGATTTGGTAAGTCACGGATTTTGTCAACATGGACTGGGCTCTGTGAATACTATGACTATACTTAAGTTCCTATTATATATTCAGTTTCTTGTCAGAACAAATTAAATTTTCGAGAACTTTGCTAAGCAAAGTCGAAATAGCGTCTTTAAATCTTAACCTACGAAATTAGAAATACCGGCTCACTTTTCTAGTACGTTCAGCATTTGCAATAAATATTCTAACAATAATTTAAATTTATCTTATTTATTTTACGAACTATAATATTTAGTATTTGTCCCGTTTTTATGCTATCATTATTATAAACTAATTTAACAAACCAATGAAACATTTTAACAATAACTTAATTAAAATTAATCTAAAGTTATGACAATCTGAGTATCTCCCACGTCTCCAAAATCAGCCTGTATACAAGTGTTACAAGCAATGTTTTGATTGCAGCTCCTGAAACGATAACAGTGACGGTGGAATCTCAGCCCTGGGAGCTGACTGAGGCGCGCTGGCACCCGCGAGGTATCATCGTGGGCGCTGCCAACGGAGGCGTCGCCATCCTGGAGCCCACCAAGCCTAATAAGGTCTACGCTGCACAGTTCGTTTTCAAGTACGTATAAGTTTGCCATTATGGTTGTATGGCGATTACCCAAACTGGATTTTACGACCGTAGTACTTAAGTGTAAAGACCGTCATATTGCCTCGCTTTGGCCTGTCGCGTTTCGGGATCAGCTTGTGTGTGTCCAGTAGCTCATATACCTAGAGACCTTCCGTTGTGGTATATGTGGGCCGACATGACGACGGAGACTGTCAATTGATTTTAATCATTTCATTCACAATTCATAAATCATCCCATATGTTTTTATTTTATGTTATTCTTCTGGCTTTTCTTTTTTTAACCCGGGGGATACCCGTTATGGGCCGTCAGGGCAGGATGAGGGCTGCCCCCCGGTGTGTCGGAGTCACACCGATGAAAACCCCCGGGGTGTTCCTTCTCCCGTTTGCCGGGGCCAAAGGCAAGGCTGTACCAGCTTCCTCAGCATCCGGCGACGTCTGGCCTATTGATGAAAGACCCCTGCACAGTATTTGCTCACCTTCATTTTCTTGGAGCGGTGCGCGGGAACACATCGCGCACCGCTCTCGCCGTAAAGATGTTGCGCGTCGCACTCCCTCAAGTGCGCCGCCCAGGCGTCAATCCGTTAGGGAGGGAAGTGCCTTGAGTAGGCTTCCCTCCTGCGTCCAGTCCGGCGAGGGCGACGGAGGGGCGGCAAGGACAGGGCAGATGTAGCCAGCCTCTCACGCTCACGCTCCGGCTCCTCCTTCACCTTTACTACTTCCTCCGAGAAGTAGAGAACCGCCTTACTCTTCTTGCTTCTTGATTATCTTTCATTTACATCTTACAACTAAAAGATAACGTTTAACTATTTTGCTGGCATAAAATAAAAGTTTTTTTTTGTAGGAAGTTAATTCACTCTGTAGAATGGCATCCCCAGGAGACATCAGACTCAAATGAGGAATCACCTTATAAAAATCTTATTGCGGTTTGTGCGATAGAGAAAGAATACAACATCATATTGCTGGAGCTAAAAGAAAAAGAAGGTAATTATTTATTGTTATACATTTCTTTTAATAATACACAAAGATTAGCAGTTCATTCTAAATAAGACGAAAACAAAATTAAGCCTCTAACAACTTTTTCAGAGGGAGGGCATGAATTAGTAATACATAAGACATTGCATGGGCACAAAAATATCGTGGTGCGGCTGGCGTGGAATCCACATAAAAGTGGCCAACTGCTGTCCAGTTCACAGGATGATACTGTGCGGGTAGGTACCAATAAAGATTTTTAAGCTGAGATTTGTAGACGCTATTTCGACTTTGCTTAGCAAAGTTCTCAAAAAATAAATTCGTTTTGACAAAAAATTTAATATACATTAGGAACTTGAGTATAGCCATAGTATTCACAGAGCCAAGTGTATGTTGAAAAAATCGCTAAGTTACCGAATTCTTTGACATTCATTGAGTAATATAAATTGTATTTTTTTTAGTAAAGTCCTAACTTAACCTACAACTAAACTTAGACCTCAACTTAGGGTTGTGTCCTTTAATCTTAGCCTTAGTGCAGGTAGATACCAATCAGAGATAGGCAATATGTAATCTAATTAATGATTAACGATTACAAAATGCAGACGTAACATTAATTTTGTTACTCTGTAATCATACAATGTAAAATTAAATAACTTCAAAATATTAAGGAGTCATAAATGTGTATGCAATTGAGGATGCCATAGTGTTTAAAATATAGACGAGCAAAATGCAGTCATATTAATGATGAAAACGCAAAATGTAATCGTAATCGTTTTCATTAACCTGATTACATTTTGCCCATCTATGGTATCAATAAAAGTTCTTAGTAACACGTTATGTCAATTCCATTCATTTGCTCTTTTCTATTAGCATTATCGATACATGAAAGTAACTTTGTCCAGGCAGAGAGATCCGCTCGGAATAAGGTAGTTTACCACCATACGAATACGTGATAATATTCGTGGTAAAGCCGGGCTTAGTTGTGTCAGAGATGGGCAAAATGTAATCTGATTAATGACTAGCTGATCCGGCAAACGTTGTTTTGCTATATAAGATATTGTAATATCTTCTAAGATGTTCATTGAAATTAAGTGATGTCAAAGACAATTTTGTTCACAATTAAATACTCTTAATCAACAATACATTTATTTGGACAAAGATTAATATTATTACGTTGATACAACTCATAACAAATAATGCAATAATTTCGACCAAATTTGATACCCATAATAACGGTTCTAGTGAGTTAATCTTAAAAGATAGACATATACTGTCAGGGACATTTTTTAGATCATTTCAAGAGGAATAATTCTTTCATACATATATTTTTGGTATTTTGAACCGTTTTCGCAGCGTACGCAATGGAAGCACTCAAGGATGAATAATTTTCTCCGTGTTTTTTCACATTTTCCATTATTTCTTCGCTCCTAATAGTTGCATCGTGATGTTATATAGCCTAAAGCCTTCCTCTATAAATGGTCTATTCAACACAAAAATAATTTTTCAATTCGAACCAGTAGTTCCTGAGATTAGCGCGTTCAAACAAACAAACAAACAAACTCTTCAGCTTTATAATATTAGTATAGATGAACGATTACAAAATGTAGTCGTAAGTTTAATTTTCTTGCTCTGTAATCATGATTAAATCCATTTAAAACATTAAGAAATAATAAATGTGTATACAATCTGGGATTTTGTAGTGTTTAAAACATAAATCAGCAAAATGCAGTCATATTAATGGTAAAAAACGTAAAATGTAATCGTTAATCGTTTTTTATTAATCTGATTACATTATGCCCATATATGGTTCTAGTGTAACGTATGTGTACGTGTGCAGGTGTGGGACGTGGCCAGCGGCCTGTGTGTGTCGATATTCGAGGGGCACTCGCACGGCAGCATCGGGGTCGCGTGGAGCGCGTTCCCGCAGCTCGGCTCCAAGGCGCTCTCCGGCGGCGGCGACTGCGCGCTGCGCCTCTGGGACATCCACGACCACCCGCCCGAAGCCTACACAGGTAACCGATCTAGTGTTACGTTACCATCAGCGAATCGTTCCATTCTATGAGCATCGATCCTTTTCTTATCGTATACGTATCCTTTTCTTTTTCATGTATTTGCAATTAAGCCGTGGTGGCTGCCGGCAGAATAGAATAGCACGCCCCTCTTCTTGCCGAGGTGTCGTAAAAGGCGACTAAGGTATCTCTTTAATACCGCAATTCAACCAGGTGTTCAGAGAAGGAAAACTCAACCAAACCTGCATCCCGCTCCCTCCCGATCGTACTGGTTCTCCTTTCCATCGGGCTTGAGGGAGCTCGGACGAGAGAGTGCTTTTCTGGCTGCGCGTCCAGCTATGCACTTAAATATCTCCTGCGCAATTGACTGTTTCCGAAAACTGGACCTCGAATTTCTGAACCGGTGTTGAAACAGTCGCCGTGGCCGAAACCGGCTAGGACATCATCATTTGCAATTAGGTTTCTCTTTCTCGCAATGTTTTGCATGCGAGGGTATACCCGCAAGAGATTTGTCTGTGGTGTACAAAAACAAAATTAATTGCAAATAATACAAAGTTCTGTGAAGCACGAAATATTTCCTTAAGACGCAGTTTATAATATTGAGCAATTATCTGGTTTCCTGGGTAATAGTCGTCGATAGGTGAGGCCTGAACAAGGCCGGACGTCGCCGGATGCCGGGGAAGATGGCTCGAGTTTGCTCTTAGCATCCGGCAGACGGGAGAAGGAACACCCCGGTGGTTTTAGTCGGGGCAGGTCCGACACACCGGGGGGCGGCCCTCACCGCTCTCCTGACGGTCCGTAGGGATTTCCACCGGGTTAACAAAAAACAAAGGGTAATAGTCATCGAGATTTTGATTTTTTAAAATTTATAGTATAGGAAAAAAATAAGTTTGGCATAAAGTAAAGACTTAAATTTAAAAATTAAGAATACATTCAGAAAATTACATTTTGTTACTATAGACCGTTGTCGAAAAAATCAGCTCGAATCAGTCGCAATTGATGACACTTGTCAGTCAAAGATTCCAAGACTGATATATTAACGTAATATCCATATCGACACGAAAATCAAATGTATTAACTGTTTGTATTGTAAATATATAACAGGCGTCCGGCAGATTGAAAGAAAGCAGAAAAGGAAGTTGAAATTCAGAAATGAAAGGTTAAAAATTAAGTCAGTGGAGAAAGGAGAGGATGGAACAGTGGAGACGCCGCATCAGAAGGTCGCTGCGTCGCTGGAAAAGCGATTGAAGGTTTCTTTTTTTAATTTTTACTCTAAGTACAACAACTTAGACAATTCAATTCGTTTATAAGAGTTTTATGTCGTTTAGGTTATAACATAAATAATTAATTTTCCCATTGTACAAACTATAACAAACACAGAAAACTAATTTCTCTTACGGTTTTCCTGATTCATACGTCATATTACGCATTAGGAATCGATTTTTATGATCCAATCGAACATACTATATAATATTATAGCTAACGGTTTTCTCTTTCGATTATCCGATTTCTCTTATCGATTATCCGATTATAGTTACAGTACAATATCTACAGGTAATAAATTTCTCTTACCGATGTTCTAGGTGTCCAAAAAGTTCCTACTGCCGCTCGCGTACCGCCAGATGCAAGATGAGAAGTCTTTCGGCATCAGAAAGCTATTACAAGCGCATTTTGACAAAAATAATGTTGACGCAAAACTGCTCGAAGGGATACCTGAAGAACAGTTGGAGTTGGACTATGTCAAAATGTTTGGTAATGTCAACGAGACGAACGAACTGCTAGATACTGAATGTAAGTGTTTTACATAATAATCTTTAAAGTTAAAAGTTTAAGATTGACAATACCATTTTCATCTAATTTCAGATAAATGGAAAAAATTTGCTGTATTTTTTTTTGAATTGATTTTGCTGTATTTGGGCTACTAATTATTGGGTTATAAACTGAATAAAATAGTTTGAACATAAGCATAGTGTTAGTTTTAGTTAGTGTTTTTTAGTGTGTGTTGTTTTTTTAACGAGGACGGTAAGAGGAAATCTGAAATATGACAATACGGTATTAGAAAGTTTTAACGATTTTCGTTTTAAAAATAAAATTGTAATTTTTTAAATTTTGGTCAAACGTGTACTTTCGACAAAAAAGGTTACAAAATTGGTTAAATTTTTATTTTTGCAGAAATTAACTTAATTTCATGTGAGGATCAAAATTTTGTATGGTATGAAAAAAATCTAAACAGCAAAAGTTAGAGAAATTTATTGATAATGTTTTCGTACATTTTCAATACAATTTAAGTACAAACCAATAATGATCGCCAGTATATCAAATTATAATTACAAAATCACAATAAATCCAAGCATTTTTTTATTTTAATTTTAAATAAAAAGAGCTATAGCTTTCTAAGACGGTATTATAATTTCCATTTTTTTTTTGTTTTATTCTGTGGATAATCCTGCATAGGACCATCAGAGACGCTGTGATGGCAGCGACCCCGGTGTGTCAGACTCCTACTGACTAAAAACCCCCGGGGTGTCCTTCCTGGTTATCCCGTACTAGCTCCTAAAAAAACAATCTGTATACAATGAAAACGAAGGTTGGACTAAACCATGTTTACTTATATTTTCCTCAATTGTTTATATTTAACAGTGCAGCGTCACTTGAGATCAGGGAATCCGGAGGCGTGGATAGTGCTGAGCCTGTTCCGAGGACATGTCGACTCTGTCATACAATACGCGGTTGAACGGGACAGTCTTTGCCCGTTCCTGCTGAGCTTAGCGCCTTGCGTCTCCGCCAGGTCAGTTCTTCCACTATAATTTGGTCTGGTTTAAGGCTGTTCTAGACGAATTGAAGGCTTAATTAAAGAAAATCCTATCTATACTAATATTATAAAGCTGAAGAGTTTGTTTGTTTGTTTGTTTGAACGCGCTAATCTCAGGAACTACTGGTTCGAATTTAAAAATTCTTTTTGAGTTGAATAGATCATTTATCGAGGTAGGCTTTAGGCTATATAACTTCGCGATGCAATTATTAGGAACCAAGAAATAATGGAAAATGTGAAAAAAAAAAAACGTGGAAAATTATTCATCCTTGAGGGCTTCCATTGCGTACGCTGCAAAAACGGTTCAAGATACCAAAAATATATGTGAGAAAAAATTATTCCTCTTGAAATTATCTAAAAAAATGTCCGCGACAGTATATGTCTATCTTTTAAGATTAAGTCACTAGAACCGTTTTTATGGTAAACAAATTTGGTCGAAATTAATGCATTATTTGTTAAGAGTTGTATCAACGTAATAATATTAATCTTTATCCAAATAAATGTGTTGTTGATTAAGAGTATTTAATTGTGAACAAAATTGTCTTTGACATCACTTAATTTCAATGAACATCTTAGAAGATATTACAATAACTTATATAGCAAAACAACGTTTGCCAGATCAGCTAGTCAACAATAAAATCGTTGTGACATGTAATGCGACATGTTGCGTAAATGTTTTAAAACAAAACCGTTGCAGGTATTGGAAGGAAGTTGTGCAGTTTTACGTGGCACAGATAGACCGTCTCGTAGCGAAGACCGAAGAGAGTAGACTTTACGGTATGTTCTGACTGCTTTTGATGTAGATATGGAAGTTTGGGAGTGATTATATCGTTCGGAATTGATGGAGCATTCGATGGGACTTTTGGGTTCAGTTAGAACTTTTTGCTAGCCCGGAACGCACTGCCTTGCAAAGTTTCTGTCTCACAGGCTTGTGTTTTACCGAGCTGGTTTGAAAGCAGGTATGTTGGCGGCAAACTACATAGCAATTGTTTACACATAACAATTGGTCACCGTGAAGGATTGGCTTGTTGCGTTATTGCTAAAAAGGTTTCATACCTTAGAAATTGTTGACAAAGCAACGCAATTAACGAAGGCATTTCTAAAGCGTAGTAAGCCCAATTAACATTAAAATAAAGATATAATAGACACCTTTTTGTGTTCCTACACTATTTTTACAATATTTCAGAGAGCAAACACTACGGCGGGCCGATATTCCGTAAAGTAGTAGCGCTGCTGAGCATTCACGACGTGAAGAGCGCAGCCGACACTCTACTCGAGGCGAGGCTGTTCAGAGAGGCATACATTCTGTGCAAGATAAGGTACGGACCTGTTCGATATCAATTCTAACAATTAAAATAATGTGTAACAATAATATATAGTCCTGCTGTATCCTTTTCGGCAGTGACGTGCATAGGATATTAGAACAAGGTAAGCGGAGTTCGCATAATTAATTTGAATACTATATTATTACAGTTAGCGTTATATTGTTCCTATAGGAAATATATATAGTGTAAAAATAAGATAGGTATACATATGTTTTTTTTATCTTTAAGTAATTTATGTTAGTCTTTAATATTGTAAGGGCATGCAATGCTTTTATGCGTCTATGAAATGAACGCTACTGCTTTTCGGGGTAAGCAGAGATATATTAATGGCTGTATTCATCTTGCGCTTATTTGTCGTGCCCAACGTGACCTGTAATGCAGCTGATCGCCGTTCCCAGGGCACTTACACATAACATTTCTCTTAGATGCCGTGCGGGTTTCCTCACGATGTTTTACTTCATCGGTGAGCATGTGGTGCCTAAATCCGTACGTAATCTGGAAAAACCTAGACCTCTAGGCTCTGGAATTCGAGCCTACGACCATTCGCGTTGCTGCGCATGGAAACCAGTCCGTTATCCGCTAGGCCACTGCAACCATATAAAATATCGTCACACTATATCTCTTTCAGGCAGTAGCGTTCATTTCATAAATGCAAAAAAGCATTGCATGCCCTTACAACAATAAATAAGTCCGGAATAAATTCCTTTAATTTAAACAAAAAAAAGGAACCCTATATATTCATATCTATTCTATTTTCACGCTATCTATCTTCCCAATGAAAGTAATATAATATTTATTATCATTATATAATATTCAAATTCATTGTGTGAATCTGCCTAACCTGTCCAAATATCCTATGCACGTCACTGCTTTCAGGGTAGGTAGATACGTTAACGGTATCTATGTTAACAAAATACATATCGGTCCGTTATCGCATTTCGTTTTGACCTACTATAAACTTTTTTTGGATGATTAGTATATGTGTATTTAAGTATGTATGTTTTGTTTAGTACCCATAGTACAAGCGCAAGCTTAGTTCGGGACTAGGTCAATGTGTGTAATTGTCCGTAAATATTATTATTATAAAAAAAATTGTAGATGTATTTAAAGATATAGAGATTATAAAAAAAGGGATTATTTTTATAACGATGTTTGTATAGGCCGGCATGAGCTTTCTAACTATCCATACACAATTGCCCCTTGGTATTGTACGTACTTTACAGGCTGGGCGGGTGACGACAGGCTGGGCGGGTGACGTCGAGGGCGTCCCCGTCCAGCGGAGAGAGGTAGGGTCGGTGTGTGTGTGTGCCCACACGCTGTTCCCATAGAGAGGAAGTGAGGGTCTCAATTCCCCTCCCTGAGAGGAGGCCCGCCCAAGGCCTACCGCTCGCCGAGCCGTCGGAAGTATCCTTATTCCCAGGCTCGGCGAAAGCGAAGAGAGGGCAGTTCTGGCACCCCGGTGGTTTTAGTCGGGGCAGGTCCGACACACCGGGGGGAGTGGCCCTCACCACTGCCCCTGACGGTCCGGAGGGATTTCCACCGGGTTAACAAAAAAAAAAAAATTGTACGTACTTGGTATTTAGATTGCGCTGTGCTTTTTATCAGGTGCAATGCAGAGAAGATGGCTTATTGATATAGCCAACTTGAAAAATAAGTAATTTTAATTTAATGAAAATCGTATCACTAAGTGTTGTCTGTATGTTAAATTGCTTTAAAATAATCAAAGTTTGAATTACATCAGTAATTGTTTTTAGGTACATGGATAGCGTAGCTGAAGAGATGTTAAGAACGTGGGCGCACGACTGCGAAATGATCGGAAATGTCCGCAGTTCAGCTATATGGTAAGATTTTGTTTACTACCATGCATAGATGGGCAAAATTTAATCAGATTAATAAAAATGATTAACGATTACATTTTACGTTTTTTACCATTAATATGACTGCATTTTGCTCTTTTATGTTTTAAACACTACAAAATCCCAGATTGTATACACATTTATGATTTCATAATGTTTCAAATGGATGTAATCATGATTACAGAGCAAGAAAATTAAAATAACAACCACATTTTGTAACCTTTTATCATTAATCAGATTACATTTTGCCCATCTCTGCTACAATGGAGCTCGTGAAAGAGAAATATAATTATAAAAACACAACAAAGAAGTTGTTTGGTGGTAGAGTGATAGCCCGAACTGAGTCATGACCACAATACACAAGTGAAAAGACCGTCACAGTGACTCGCTTTGTCCTGTCGCGATCCCGGATCTGCTTGTGTATATCTAGTAACTCATATACCTAGAGACCTACAGTCGTGGTATATGTGGGCCGATATGACGAAGTAGACTATCAATGGATTTTCATTCTTTGATGGTCACTTTCGTTTTTGGACTACACTGTACTTACCATCAGGTACTCTGTAGACACTATATCGAGCTAGTGTAAAAAAAGAAAAAGCAAATGTTTTGTGTATGCGAATCACAAAACATAAGCAGTGGCCACGCCTTCAAATTCTATCTTTCAGTTTTTGTCATAATTTGATTCTCGTGACATGAATTTCGAGACTTCGCATCGTCTCGATGTTCTTGGGGAAAACTAAATATAACTTTATATAACATCGACGAACAATTTATATTTAAAAATAGCTATAATTTTTTTTATTACTGGTGGAAATACCTCGTGGACCAACACTGCTGTACCGGACTCTAACAGACTAAATCCACCGGGATCCAAACACTGGCTACTCTTCGCCTTCGCTGGGCCTGAGGATCCGTATACTTACTACGGCCCGGAAAAAATTACTTAGATTGACCGCCAGTTTAGGAGACACCCGGACTTGAACCAGGGTCCTATCAATCTGCAGTCGATTGCTGTATCACTGAGCTAAAGATGGGTTTATTTGATTTGATTGATGGGTTCGGTAAATTTCGTGTTAAATAGGTTAATTGTAAACATTTTTAATTCGTAAATACTACAAATTTTAAACTATCAATATTACGTTTTTGTTTTGTATCTCGGGGGGTGATCCTGCATAGGACCATCAGGGACGCTGTGAGGGTAGTGACCCCGGTGTGTCAGACTCTTGGAACAAAAGGCCTTGTTGAGGCTACCTCTCTGGGGGAGGGGTGGCAGTAATCAATATTACGTATAAACTATTTGACATTAACTTTTTTTAATGGCTTATGTCAGTTTTTACGAAATTTACTTTTCAAATTATATGTTTTATTTTTTGTTTTTGTTATCCAAGTGATTTATTCGATAAAGGAATAATTCGAAAGTGTATTTGTGTGTCAATTTTGCCGCAGTAGGTAATCATAAAAATGTTTTGTCTAAAAAATAATTTTTTTTAGCTACGCAGCTCTGGGTGATCCATCGAAGGTGGCGCTAGTACTAAGCAAGTCCTCGGACCAAGATTGCCTTCGTTTGGCCGCAGATATAGCCAAAATAGTGGGGCACAACACTCTAGCCGAGCACATAGAGTCACTCGCTAAAATCAAACTCGAAGCGACAGATAATGAAGATGACACGAGTTTACCAACGCTGCCTTCAAAGGCCGATCTGTTTGCAACAGACGATCTATCTGTTGAGGAAATCGATTCGGATGATAATCAGTAAACATTAGTACCTACTTTGTGTTTATGCAATATTTCGACTCCTTAAACTATGAACTGTTTAATGTTTAAGTCTTGTGTTAAACATATCTGTTAACACAAAAACCGAGGATGTTTGTTATGTATTTAAGTATATATAATATCATTATCTAGTACATCTGTAAACTAAAGAATATAACTTGATGTATCTATTTTTAAATATTGAGTATTATCATGTGTTCTTGTTTTAAGAAATTAAGTTCGCTTCATTCTTTATAATGCGAACAACAAAGGAGTGTAATGGACTTTGTTTTTTTTCCCACAATCTTACGATCTGAGAGCCTCTAAATGGGTGAATAGACATTTGTTGGGTATACGCGGCTTATCATCTACCATCCTAAGTAATTAAGGTCCAGCGATAGCCTTTAGGTCATAAAAAATGATGTGTACTAATTTGAGTAAACATATTTTTACTGCATACTATTAGGTAGTTTAATATTACTGTTTATATTACTTTTAGTAAAAACGTTTACAGTTCTTGAGGCAAGACAATTTTTTACCAAAAAAAGTAGATAGTTATTTTGAAAAATGGTACTAATTTACTCGCTGTTTATGTAATTTTCATCTGATTTATAACTATGCTAGTGCATTGTGCTCTCAATTTTTTTTAGTCCTAAGTTTTCTAAGCATCAGCGTTTGTGATAATAAGTTAAGTCAAAAAATGGGTCACTTTCAGAAACTAGATGGCGCTGTATCTGTGTTACATGCGTTACAAAAGGCACGAATACAGATTTATTGAAATTATCTTTTCAAGTAATTTCTATAGAATAGAGGAATTCTAAAAAAAACACTTATTTTTAGATTACAAGTGAGATCATATATATTTCAGTTAAAAATACAAAAATATCAGTTTGCCACATTAGGTTGACGTTTTCACGGCGTTACGATAAGAACACAAAGGTTACATACAAGTTGTTGTTTAGGAATAAGTGACGTCATATACAGACGCCATTTCTATTTGCGCTGTGTGAATTTTAAATTGTATTTAAGTGGACATTTTTTCTTTCAAAATCCTTTGCAAAAATAGCACTTATCTTGTAAAAATAAAAAAATATAATACAACCGCAGAGTACTTTCTCCAAATTAGTCCTAATGCCTAATGTTTACTGAATTTTTAATAAATGTTCCAAAGCTCTTGTTGGATGACAGTTGATAATATTATTATTATAGTGTGATTGAAACTAAGGCAGGTATAATTAAGGTACTTGATAGACAACGATCTATGTATTTATTAAATTGTAAAGTAGCATAATGCTATTTCAACATTGTAATATTAATAAGGTACTTGTGTTTTTCTTGTAATAAACTATCTTTGTGTAAGGGATGTTTTATTTATAGCTACCAACGGACAACGCATCGTTAGATTGTAATGTTACGCTCATTATTAATATGGCAACACTAATCGTTGTCTTTACGTGATAGCTAACTATTAATATGGCCACACTATTTCTTCGTCTTGATAGATAGCTTCCGTGAGGTTGAACAAACAGTTGTCTGCTAACTCTCATGCGAAAAACAAATATAAAAGAGATTATCAAAGTGAGCGAACTAAAAGTGGAATTGATTATCAGTGTTCATTTTAATACAGTTCTGAGCGAGTTTTACAGTAATAGGTCATTTTAATTGATATGTAGATTATCTACTCGTACCTAGAAAGTGTTTTTGTATGGGCATAACGCTGACACTGATCAATCGATCTTGACATGACTTACAAAAATGCAATATCTATACTAATTGTAACTATATTAGTACACGAGGGAGGTTGTGTGATATCGTTGAAATGTACACGCCTAATTAGGACCTTCAACAGTAAAATTCTTCCACTGCTAACCATAGATAGATAATAAATGTATACTGACGAACTCATACACTGCATCATGGCTTAGGATTACTTTCGAATTAACACGTTGAACGCCGGCCCTTTTTCTCGATACTTCCCGTTTAGGCCGTTTTAATCTCTTTATTCTACAAAAAATTCTATTTCGAAATATGTTTTTCTTATCATTTCTAGTGTTATAAATCTGCGTTTTATCACATTTTTTAGCTGGGGGTCACCGGTGCACACCCCCCGGCCCAAACGGAAAGTTCACTGGGGGTCACCGGTGACCCCCACGGCGTTCAACGTGTTAATAGCTTTAATAAGTATATGCAAATGTTTTAGATCAAACTAAATGAAAATGTCGAGGCTGCTCACTAATCATTTAAAAAAAAATAGAATTGCAGGGATTGGTGGCAAAACTTCAAGCCGGAGTGGTTGCATCTCTTCCGAACTCTCGTTGAATAATTGTTGTCTCTTGTTGTGGCGGTCGGCTGGGTGTTCAATTGTCTGAGCTTGTATACGATAAAAGAGAACGCTAGTAGAAAAATATATGCAACTGATATATTGATGTGATCTTTCGAAAGCTTTTGTCAATTCCATACATTATAAACTTTTCTATTTACGTTTTCGTTTATTAGACGTTGCATTGTCTAGGCCCTCAGAATACGTGATACTCTATATATGTTTTATTAAACAGAAATAAACCTAAGAAGTATTTACTCAAGGTTTTCTGGCGCAAGTCATCAACAGGCTCTATTCGTAGGCGGTCGAAACTAATCCTAATTACGTTACAAACACATGACCTGGTTTTTGATTATTTGATCTAGTTAAAGTTTTCGTCATATCGCTGTGAGATTTTTTGATGTGAAAGACAGGCGAACAGCCCACCTGATGGTAAGCAGTCACTCGCCTGTAGACAACTGCAATATAAAAAGTGTCATCATTGCGCTGCCAATCCAAAACATCGCTTTTTACTCAAAGAGCTCCATATGACATGGGGCACATCATCAAAAGGGAGTCAAGATCATGTCAGGGGGAGTGCTCTGAATCCTCCACAACTATAAAACGCCTATCAAGCAATATATAACTATACAAGCAGAATATGAAAAGCAAATAAAACACATGTAGTAAAAATCAAACAATTTAATTCAACATGGAAGTTCAATCACTATAATCCGCATTAATTATATTTAAAAAAAAAACAATGTAATACGTGAATTAAATAATCATTTTGAGGACAGAAATACATGTGAAAATTAATAAACAACATGCTAACATAAATTAGCTTGTTGCATTAAAATAAATTATTATTCATGATAAAAGAAAATCTCATCATAATAATTACCGCAATTACATAAAAGAGATTAAAATCTTCAATAATTAAGTACTAACAAATACTACGTATTCACATTACTATAGCAGCTTTGAACATTTCAAATGACAAAACGGGTCTGCCTAGAATGAATGGCACTGAAATTAACGAGAGTTAATATTATATTTGTACCGTGTCAATTGATTCATAAATGCAATCGGAATGTTTGACATTCAGTCTTATATATGAAACGGGAATATCATTTCGGTAAATGGACTAATACTAAATAAAAACTGAATACGAGGTTTAACCGTCTTAGTGTCATACATTTTTTTACAATATATGTGAATAATGCCAAGAATAATTACCCTTCTTTTAAGAAATATTAGACTAAGAGAAAATAATGTGTAACTTTTGTAAAAATCTTTCAATTTTTAAAATTGTTTCAACATCTTTTTCTAGTTGGAATACTTGCTTTTCAGTTTAACATAAATTGTAAAACAAATTACACGTCTGACGCACACGACAGCTACTGTCGCAATTCAAAAATACACTGACGCGTGAGTCGCCACCGCGCATCTGGCACTTTTAGAAGAAACAAACAGGCGCGCCATCTCTCGCCTTGGCATTAACACGGTTAATTGACCTCGTACCATAATGTAATTTTTTTCTGTAAGGATAGCACATATTTAACAAATAAATGAAAAAGAAATGAACATCAAAGGTACGGTCTATATTTTTTCATGTTGTCATAAATATCCCTTTAAAAATATAAAAAAAATGTCTTAAGGTGCCAATAATTATTTCAAATAATATTAAACGTCTAACTATTATAAATAGTCTTTCTAAAAGTTATTTTATTAAGTAAGTAGTAAATCAAGATTCAATCAACAATTTTTGACATACGAGGTTCGTTATACCTGTTAAGATATCGATCATCTTCGTTTCGCTATAATATAAAGGTAGTGACCGATTAAAATACGGTTTAGTCCGGCATAAATTATTAAGTTATATTTGAATAAACGTCATAAACTATGAGATAAAAATAACGTGGCGTTAGTGCGGCATCAGATAAAAGAAAATTAATGAGAAACAAATATTTAGAAAAAAAAAATTGCGACAAATCTTTTTGGATAAAAATAAATAATAGCGCGGTGTGCTATGCAATATTATTTATGTAAAAAAAGCTCTAAACAAAGCACAAGTCCCATATTGAAATTTATAAAATACCAAATCAGGAATAAATATTATTTCAATCAACATTTTAATTATATTAATGTTAAATAATAAAAGTGTTTTAGACCGCTCCATTTACTCATAAAAATAAGTCCAAAATGTCCTTTCATGACTACATCACAAAATGAACCAACTCTATTAAAATTGAGATTAATATTATTATCATAATTTTAGCGTTTCACAATATAATTATTCAGTTTCATTTCTAAAATGACTAATTTTCATATTAGCACTACTATTACAATAAATTAGAATAATTTAACTTCAATTTAAATAAATCACAATACTGATTTCAGCAGATCGTGCAATTAAATTTCAAACTTGTACAGATGGATCTTCATTTTCTCTGTTTGCGTCATATTTTCCTCTTTTCTTGCAAATATTAATTAATTTCGCATTGACCTTCTTCAATTTCTGATTTTCCTTCATTACATCGGATAATTGTTGGTTCTACAATTAAAAAAACACACTATATTAACAAGAAATTTACCGAGAGCTGTTCGGACGTCTCATGGCATACGTAGTGATGCCAACTCAGGACTACTTTACCTCAAAATTTAGGGAGTTTTAATAAAGAACAACATTTTTGAGGACAATATTTTTTTAGGGATCTTGTTAGGGGATTTTTAATTTGTTTAATTTAAGTTCAAAATTAGAAGGAATATGCACAATTTTCAAATACTAATATATCGTCATGCTATATCTCTTAAAGGGAGAGCAGAGAGGTACATTTGTGGCTGTAACCACTTTGCGCCCAACATGACCAATAGCGCAGCTGATCGCCATTACAAAGACACAGATAACATTTCTATTAGATGCTATGTGGGTTTCATTACGATATTTTCCATCACCGGTGATCATGTGGTGCCTAAATTCGTACGTAACCTGGAAGAGGTACGTGCCGCGATTCGAACCTACGTCCGACCACGTTGCAACGTATGAAAACCAGTCCACTAACCGCTAGGCCACCACAGCCACGATTTTAACCATAATATTATGCCCAATTTATAATACTTCCGATTACTATAACTAGTACGTTGTAGGGTGAGAAACAACAATTTATATATCGTTTGGTTATATATTATGAAACACTCTCACGCTGTATTTATCTAAGATAATGACACTTATCTTTTTATTTTAGTTTTGATACTTAATAAAATTCCAATTCACTAGACGTTTGATTTGATGATTTACAATTTAAGGAATAAAAATTAAACTTCAGTACGTATAAAATGATTTTAACACGTTGAACGCCGTGGGGTTCACCGGTGACCCCCAGTGAACTTTCCGTTTGGGCTGGGGGTTTGGGAGGGGACCCCCAGCTAAAAAATGTGATAAAACGCAGATTTATAACACTAGAAATGATAAGAAAAACATATTTCGAAATAGAATTTATTGTAGAATAAAGAGATTAAAACGGCCTGAACGGGAAGTATTGAGAAAAAGGGCCGGCGTTCAACGTGTTAAGCAGCATTTTTAGTTGGATGTAGGTCTCGGGGTTGCAATATTATTATAGAATGTATAGAATCAATGTGAATCGTCACCTGAACAATGGCGCTGCCGGCGGCGACGTACATCGGTTGAGGCGTCAGAGGCGCGCCGGACGCTGAAGCCAGTTGTTTTTCTAAAGATGCTTTTTGCTGCGACATTTTCTCAAGAGTCTGCAAGGTCATTGTTATGAGATATTATTGAATACAATATTCTTCAAAAAACACCTTTTTCAACTATTAACGTCCAGCTTCAAAGACTCCTTAAATATAAGACGCTTTTAAACACTAATAAATCTGTAAAGTCCATTTGCCGTCATTCGATTTTACCTATTGTCAAAGCGCATTGAGTCGATCAACGGACGGCAAATGGAAACGCACAACGTAATTAGTTACGCATGACTGAGCCGGTGCAACATTGTTGCTAAGGCGCGCGTGCGAGCTCACTCTGCCTCGGCTACCCGCGCGGCTAACACTATTGCTTGCCTGTTGCATACTCAGTATAGAAATAGCTTTCGCATTTTACCATTGTAATATAATCATCATTAAATATTTGTAGTCGTAGCCCATCTCTCATTTACCATCAAGCACCTTCATCATAAATAGCAGTGCAGGTGTGCATCTTGTCATAAACCAACGCACACCACATCGCTATAAATCAAATGTTTACGTCCGTTTTAAAACTTAAGGAACTTTTGTTAATCTGAGCGTTAGCGTGGCGATTATTTAAAGTGTTTTTTTTTTTTTTAATTTTTTTACGTAATCACACATCTAGAAAGCCTTCAGTTATAGGGGATAATCTGGTCTCCTAGGTGTTATTGAACCTACGGACGATGGCGTGAGTACCATAGCAATTTTAATTTATGTAAAAACAAAAACACCTCATAGAAAGAGAAAACTATACATGACATTAAATATTCAGCTACCATTACGCTGAGTCCCTATTGGGGTAGGCAAAGTGTATGGGCATCATGTTTGTATTTTTCGGACATTTTTTTTTTTAATTAAATCATTATAATAATTTTAACTAATTTCACTGATCAAATAACAAAAAATAAAATAGGAAATTATATCATACCATCTTCAAACGTTTGATTTCTAAAGTGGCAGTATCGCTTGCCAACTTTCCACTACTTTCGTCTCTCTCCACTTGATAACTGAGGAAATCTGAAACGTAAAAATAATATAAATTGAAAATAATGTTTACTAAATAAGTTCACGAGTACAAAAACAAATTCTCGTGGACTGCCCCCGAAGAGCCAGGGAAACCTTGTGTCGTGGGCCGCCGCCGCAAATGTATTTGCATAGCCCACGCACCAAACAGGTCCAACAAAATGAAATAATGTGTACATGAATTGTCATTGAGTGAGTGAGTATATTACCAAACTGCAATTGCAATTTAGTAGTTAAGTAAATGGGCTGATCGCAAAGAGCCTCGATTTCCATCTCAAGAGGCACACGTTTGGATCTTGGATCAAGGCCCGGGTGCAGAAGGCGATATCACTCGATACAGCACGCATTGTAAGGAGCTTCCTAATTACCGGTGGCTTGGACCTTAGACCTCGCCCACGTAGGTCTACATGTTTCTCTATTTTATGTTATCTTTTCTTTTATTTATACTGGTGGTCTAAATTCGATCATAATTAATTTAACACATTGTGCGCCACGGGTGACTGACACTGGAATACTCCAATGGGGCTACGTCAGTCACTGGTGACTGACACTAAGTACCTACTTTAACTTTTTTTAGTGGTGATACTATGGCGTGTCAAAAAATAATTAGAAATAAATTTGGACAGAACAGTGATTCTTGCTTGCCCTAAAGGAAAGTTCACTGTCAGTCAGCACTGACTGCATTGGCGTTCAACGTGTTAAAATAATTAATATATCGTAATAAATGAATTCCGTTACAATATAAAGCCAAAATATCTATTATATAATAATTATGGTTATGTTTGATGTTCAGTTAGACAAACAGTATTAAAAAAGACAAACAATATTAATTTATAGTCAATTTGACCACAGACTTTAACCACAAATAAAACAGTATATATGCATGTGTGTGTCTAAAGCATGCTACTGTGTGTAATGTTTTATTTAATGATTTAATGTATTTGTTATGCATTATTTTAAAAAAATATTAGCATTCTGCACTCTTTCTCTATATAGATATGAGTGTGTCAAATTTCACACATCTCCATTCGCCCAATTTTTGTAAAAAGGAGTACAAAGTTTTTGCTTCACATATAATATATTTAATTATTATATATATTCATATTATACATATATATATATATATATATTGTTTTATAGATCTATATATTATAAAATGAATTTGTGAATAATGTCAGAGGTAAATGATGATGTCCTAGCCGGATTCGGCCACGGCGACTGTTTCAACACGGATTAAGAAAATCGAGGTCCAGTTTTCGGAAACAGTCAATTTCGTAGGAGATATTTAAGTGCATAACTGGACGAGCTGCCAGAAAAGCACTCTCCTCGTCCGAGCTTCCTCAGGGCCGATGGAACGTTGAACCAGTACGATTGGGAGGGAGCGGGATGCAGGTTTGGTCGAGTTGTCCTTCTCTGAACACCTGGTTGAATTGCGGTGTTAAAGAGATACCTTAGTCGCTTTTTACGACACCTCAGCAAGAAGAGGGGGGGGGGTGCTATTCTATTCTGCCGACAGCCACCACGGCATAAATAAAGAGGGCAGAGGCAAATAGTATACAATTGAATGTAGTACCTTCGCTGGTCTCGGTGGAGGCATCGGTGCAATCGACGGTTGAGTCCCGGTTCATGTCGTACATCGTCTGCCGCCGCTTGCGGGCGGAGTGCGCGCGGGCGGCCGCGTTCCCGGCGCTCGCCGCTTGCAAGTCTTGTATTTTGGCCTGGAAGTGACAGGTTGTTTTATCCGAGACGGGACATTTAGCAGGCTTAATAGTACCCTTACCGGGTGAGCAGATATATATATCGAGGGGTGAAAGGCATTTGGTTTAAGCGACATTTATTGGTGATATATTAATATATATATTTTTGGAATCAGCGTTTTTTACCGATATACCAAATAACCATATATATATATATTACTATATTACCAAAAAATGTCGCTTAAACCAAATAGCCTTTCACCCCTCGATATGAATCCTTTAACACATTAATATAATTAATATATTATCTTTTTTGTTACGCTCCCTTCTTTAGATGGCACTAGTTTCTTTGTGCATCTAAACCTATCATGGCAAAGAGCCAGGCAGCTTTTCGGCAACGTTTTGGTACTCATTTTAAGCACTGCCAAAACTTTAAAGTTTGTCATTCGGTTTAATTCGTTGTGTTATGCTACTTGGCGGTTCTTTAAATCCTTTCTTTGGTACAAGTCTTTGAGTGACATATCCAAATCTACTTAGTCGCCGCCGTCCTTACCATCAAGTGGGGGCATTCACTTTTTTTGTGGAAGTATGGCGATAGCCGCGACATGACCCCAGTACACAAGTGTGAAAACAGTCATATAGTGACTCGTTTTGGTCTGTCGCGTTTCGGGATCTGCTTATGTACATACCTTCAATCGTGGTATATGTGGGTTGCCATGACAAAATATACTATCAATTGATTTATCGTACTTTGATAGTCGCTGTCGTTTTTAGACTAAATTTTACATACCATCAGGTACGCTGTAGTCACTTTGTCGAACCAGCGTAAAAAAATACTTTACATGCGATTACAAAAAACCCTTTAGATTTGAAAGTATTTTTGAACTGATGTTTATTCCTGTTTATTCCGAAGATAGAAAGTCGTTAGAATCCTAAAAAATACCAAAATAACATCTATGAAATCAATTATAAAGCTTCACCTCGAGTACCGCTTTGGCCTCTTTCAGTTTCAAGCACTGTTCGTCTCTTTCTTTCAGATATTCCGCGCACGTCTCGCACTCTTCATCTAGCTCTTTGTAACTCTGACGAAGTTCTTCTAATTCCTTCTTGCACTGCTGCAGTTCATTCTTCGTCGCCAGCAATTCTCTGAAAACATAATTCGCTTTAGTCCGCCGCAAACAACCAGAATAATCCAAGTGAAAAATTATGAGTTAGTTTGCTGAAGACGAAAAATAAAATGTATTGCTTTTAAAAATATATGTCGACGGGTGAAAGGCTGTTTGGTTTAAGCGATATTTTTTGGTAATATAGTTAAAAGGTTTAATGATTGCTGTTAATTTTCAACAACCAGAATTTTCAAATGTTGGGTTAACTGTCAATGATAATTCGTTTTAAGTACCTTGTCCACATTTACTATAAAGCAGGAAATAAAGGTTAACAGTTTTCAGAAGTCTAATTTATATTATGTAAAATGTTTTGGTTTCATTTTTTCTAAAAACATAATATTTTGCCAAATCAGTCAATAAAACAGCTGAAGTGAGGGTAACTTAAACTTCGATCTTGAATAACTTTTGACTGAGTTGATTTATCAAAAATTGACTTCAGACCTTTTTTGTAGAGCGTTAAATTCTCTACAAAAATAATGACTGGGTATTGCAATACGATATATTGTTCATTAGTTATAGAAATCAAAAGAAAAAAATAACTTTTGTCCTGTGTTATTTGTATGGGAAATCGAAAAGTGCGATGCGGACAACCTAAATATTAATATTAAGGGCTATAGCATGTAGACGTAGCCCGATACGGAGTTGTCGCCCTAAGGGTCGTTAGGGTGTTACGAGACGTGCGGGGTAAGAGGATGCGCGCGCGCACGGGACGCTTGTAAGTTAGTCGACTACCGAGACCCAAGGCGGAAGTACGTGCGTGTACGTCGCAGTTCGGTGTGCCTTAAAGTGCAAATAAACTGTAAAACGCCAAATTCGTATCTTACTATAACCACTCCCACGACCACCGGTCATAGGGCTCATTAAAGGCTTTTGTACGTCTAGCTTGAAATACGAAATACCTGTCCCTATCATCTTTCCCGGAACGTTTTTCCAGAGCCTTCTGCATTTTGGCTATTGTGTTCGTCAGCTCTTGCTTCTTGTTGCGAAGTTCTTCGATCACTTTAACCAGCCTCTTGTTCTTCTCCACTTCAGCATCAAAGGACATGCGATCCACGACTACTGAATGTAGATTTGACCAATCTGCAACGTCGTTATTTCATTAATAATAATATATTCTCACGCTATATCCCCTTCGGGATGAGCAGAGATATATTAGTAATTGTATCCACATTTCGCTTACATGACCAGCCCAATATGACCAGTAACAACAACAGAACAGAACAGTAGCAACTAACACACAATATTTTTATTATATGCCACGCGGGTTCTCTCACGATGTTTTCCTTTACTGGTGAGCTTGTGCTGCCTAAATTCGTATCTTATCTGGAAATACCTAGATGTACATGCCGGGATTCGAACCTGGGATCATTCGTGTCGACGCACATAGATACCGGCCTCTTATCCATAAGGACCGCCGCCACTGTTATTGTAACTACATTCATTCTCTCACTAGTTGCATAAATGAGATTTAATAAAAACGCCACACAAATATTTAGAAAGTAAACAGTCTTTCATAAAAATGCAAATTGTCTCTTAGGTTGGCTTCGGCATAGTTTTGTGCTGCTTGTTACTGTAAAAATCTTGCAAATTATTTTACCTTCGTCTGTATTCACAGCAACGTGGGCCACAGTTGGTTTTGATTGATGAAATTGTCGATTTCTTGATATTGTTAGCATTTTTTCTTTCATATCAGTTAATTGGCTCTGTTGACAAACATAATCGTGTAAATTGGAATCATATGTGATCTATATACAGAAAATTATATACAATAAATTATGCTTTTTTAGCATTTGAATTATACTGGGAATCGAAATCGTATTCTGAAAGTTTTAATAGGATACAAGTGTGATAAGTTGGCCATTACAGATGAGTTGAAATTGTGCGACAGCCGCAAGGCGAGCGTCAAAAGAAAGTCAAGTCTACAATGGACCCAAAGTCACACGCATGTTATACGACCATTTCCATCACACCTGTGAGGAAAAAGACAGTCGCTGACTACGCACTACGCTTGCATTAATGCTATTATTCCACTCGATAATTATGAGACGAAAAGCGATGTCATAATATCCAATTTAATATTTTAACACCCGCTATAACGTCTCGCTTCGGCCTGTCGCGTTTCGAAAACAGCTTAACCTTTTATAGCGCAAGGTCGTTAAATTTGTTAATTTTGTAAAAACTAGGTGGTAAATAGTGTATAGTTAACGAAAATCATAATTACAAAAATATTAAAAAGGTGTCGTTTATAATTCTTAAAAACCTTGCATGTACTAGAAATGCAACATTAGATTAGTACTAAATCATTACACTTAAAATTAGGAACAGATTATTAAAAAACATTCTCTTATCGTTTATTTACAAAAATTTCAACAGTCAAATATTAGTATTTCACCAAGAATTAATTTTTCGTAAATAAAATTGAAAACCTGAAAACAGGCGTGTATTCGTTCGACACTGCAATGAAACATCATTACCTACAAGTCTCGTCATCTAGTGAGCTGAATTGTCACTTAATCGTAAGAATACTTTGTTGGTACCGTGTAACACCAAGCAAAGTCAGTCTGTCGGCATTTATTTTATTGTTGCTTCTATTTGAGTGGTATGTTCCAGAAGCCGTGGTGGCTGCCGGCAGAATAGAATAGCACCCCCCTCTTCTTGCTGAGGTGTCGTGAAAGGCGACTAAGGTATCTCTTGAACACCGCAATTCAACCAGGTGTTTAGAGAAGGGAAAACTCGATCAAACCTGCATCCTGCTCCCTCCCGATCGTACTGGTTTTCCTTTCCATCGGGCCTGAGGGAGCTCGGACGAGAGAGTGCTTTTCTGGCTGCGCGTCCAGTTATGCACTTAAATATCTCGTGCGCAATTGACTGTTTCCGGAAACTGGACCTCGAATTTCCTAACCGGTGTTGAAACAGTCGCCGTTGCCGAGAACGGCTAGGACATCATCATCATCATCATGTTGCAGAAATACAACACGGCGCCATAAAGGGTTAAGTATGTCCAGTTGCTCATAAACTTAAAGACCTTGGACTACACTGTCCTTTCGATCAGGTGCAATGTCGTTAGTTTGTCATTCCAGTATAAAACTAATTAATTATTTTTTTATATCAGCTCGGCAATGTTTCTGCACCTTATGTTATGCATAGTGCAATTCAAAAACTGAAAGCAGTCGCCAAGAGAAGACTTTTCATCGTTCCTCCCAGAGAAGGCTCCTTCCAGAGAGGAGACCTGGCAAGGCCAGTCGCTCGCCGGGTCCGTTGGAAGTATACGGATACCCAGGCACGGCGAAGGGGAAGAGAGGGCTAAGTTGGCACCCCAGTGGTTTTAGTCGGTGCAAGTCCGGCACACCGGGGGAGTGGCCCTCACCACTCTTCTGACAGTCCGAAGGGATTTACACTAGAGATGCCACGAATATTCGGCAACTATTCGGAATTCGGCCTATTCGGCCACTTTTTTTGCTATTCGGTATTCGGCCGAATAACGCCTACTATTCGGCCGAATTCTGAATACCAAATCATGTAAAAAATACACGTTATATTACTCAAAGTTATGTATTTATTTCCAAACTACTACACTTTAGTAATTAAAATTGATCAGTGGTAAGTTGTGATGGATAATAACAAGCTTTTCAGCATTTTTTGGTAGCAAACGATTATGCTTTTCATCGTAAATGTTACCAGGCTCGGAAAATAACCTCACACACACACACACTCTCTCTCGCTCGCACTCATACTAATAAACTTATACCGTGAATATCCATATAAAAACACAAAACACCCTTGAATAACCCGAACGGAAGTGCGAGTCTCACTAGAGACAAGATACACTTAATTGGTGAGACTTATCACCCTGTGTATATGCATAAGTTTTGTGTTGAAATAAAGATGAGTATAATAACTATTACTAAACACGCTACTTCCAGGAATATTCGGCGGCCGAATATTCGGCGCTTCGGCCGACAGCGTTGCCGAATATTCGGTATTCGGTCAATTCACTATTCATGGCATCACTAATTTACACCGGGTTAGCAAAAAAAAAGTTTTTCCTCATCAGTTGCCGTGAACATGCCAATCTGCTTATGTCTCTTTGCACTTTTTTTTAAAGCACACAATATCAAAATTCACCAATACAACTCACCTCAAGGACAATGTTTTCTTTCTTCAGCCGTACGCACTGGTCATCTCTCTCTCGCAGGTATTCGGCGCACGTTTCACACTCGTCGTCCAACTCCTTGTATTTCTCCTTCAAGTCATCCAGCTCCTCGAGGGTCGAGGCCAGCCTGTCCCTCAATCGCGCCAATTCAGAGTCGTTTCCAGTAAAAACGTCCGCATGTTTAGTCAGCGAATTGTCGCCTGAGAATCGAAAGTGGTCATGAGGTGGTAAGGGATCTTGAAATCGCACGGAGTTAAAGTTTATAATTGTAAGAATAAGAATATTTTGAGATAATTGTTTTTCAAATTTTACTGCGTGACGTCATTTTTGTAGATGTAAATTTTAAAGTTCGATTATTTTTATGACATCCATAACTTTATAATATTTAAATGTATTGTATTGTATTGTTGTAATGTATTGTAATTTACACTATCAAAAGTTCAGAGATATTTAATTTTATTGACACTCATAGACTTCCCCTGTTCCCCTCAGTTTTTTTTAATTAAAGGGTATCAAATATATATGTGAATATAAAAAAGATAATTTCAGTTACTGATACCGATTTTTTATTCATATTTAATATTAGGATAATTCCTGTTTATGGTAATTTTAATATTGAAGATATTTTCATTCAATTGTAACAAATTTTTTTTTTTTGTTTATTCCAGTAGGAATAAACTAAGTGTTAATTAAAATGTGTCTGGATCTAACCGTAGTTGTGTCACGATGATTAAGGCGGTATGTTGAAGAAGCTGCTATCAAAACGATTAATTTGTATAGATTTGCTTCATTACAGCATACAAAATGTACGTATCGAATAAGGATATTAAAGCATTTCGCATATCAATAACATCTCCATGATTTAATTTCTTTTTCACGATCCTCAATAAGGACAGAACGAAAAATAACTATGTCTCACCAATCGATGACGGTGTTTGCGTGACGCTCCTGTGCGAGTCGTGAATGCTCTGCCTGCGCTTGCGAGCCGCCAGGACGCTGTTGGGCCGGGACGGGTGCTCGTCGTCTCTCTCGCTCTGAATTACAATGTGACAGATCATGAGTTTTGTACCTTTTTTTTTTGTTAACCCGGGGGAAATACCTACGGACCGTCAGGGGGAGTGGTGAAGGCCACTCCCCCCGGTGTGTCGGACCTGCCCTCTCTTCGCCTTCGCCGAGCCTGGGAATCCAGATACTTCCGAGGGCTCGGCGAGATGAGTTTTGTACCTTCATTTAAAACATTTCAATCTTGTTAAAAACTATGTTTATATAACACATTTTAAACTGACGCGTTTTGTACTCATTATAAATACTTTAACGGAACTTACGCGCGGATAAACTTACTTTATTATGAAGAACAACAGAGGGTAGAGGAAGTAATTTCCAATCTCCGACGAAAATAACGCGGAACGACAGCTCGTGACCACGACTTGTGTAACCATAATTAAAAGTAAGTTAATTCGCGTATAAGTCTCGTTAAAGTATTTACTATGTTGATATATCAAGCATGTTCCGGAACAACATTTAAACTGGAAAAATCTAGAAAATGGTTTGAACATATTAATGGTTGAATCACCATCTAGCTATAAAACTACAAACTTAAATAGTAAACAAATTATTAATTAATAGATCACTAGTTTCATAAAAGTATTACAAAAACACCATAAATACTTTAGAACGAATAAAGAAAAAACAGTAAAAATTTAAATTGTAGACCACAATGTTTTACCAGAACACGATCGATATAGAAACGACTCGATATCTATATACTGGTGGATCACAATATCTTTTCCTTCCCCTGTACTTCACAGTTATTCGCAGCAGTTATGCTTACATAATAGCTAACTAGTTTTAACTTGTAACACATATACGCGTTGAAAGAGTTGAAAATGCAATGCTGGGTCTAATTTTTTACGATTTCTTATAATTAGGTAAATTTTAAAAGACACGTGGTTCACTTTCCGCCTTATTTTCACCTTCCATCGGGTGTGATTTAGACCAAGCGCTTATCTTTAAATCTTAAAAATAAATGTTAACCATTATTAATGTATTATAGCTTTAGTCTTTAAGCAAAATGTACTTACTGCATCTGTCCTGGATTGTAAACTCTCCCGCCTGTAAAGAGACATAAGTTTCATTAAACCTCTAACATCTGCCCGTGACATCGACTATGTTGATAATTATAAAAAAAATTGAGAGAAATTTGAGAACACGAATAAATCGTTTTTTTTTTAAACTCAGTATGCGTATCACAACAAATTACTGAATCAATCTTGATGAGACATTCGCGATTTTAATATAAAGGCGATTAAAATATATTAACTACGGTCACATTATTAATACTACTTAAGGGGGTCCTCTACTCTCTCGGGTCGAAAAAATCGATTTTTTTTTTCATAAATCATATCTACAACATGTGTGCCAAAGGATTTTTCGATATTCGAAGTGGTTCACAAAGTTACGGCCCTGGAACGGAGTAAGTATACGGAGCGCCGCGCTCCGAAAGCGAAATTTCAAACGCGTTTTTCTCGAAACACCATTTTTCGAAACGGTGACCACGATATGACAAAAACTACTACACCGAACTTGTTCAAATTTATACAGCATCTTTAATATGTTATAAGCCAGCGATTGAACTGAATTGAATTGAATTTAAGATTATCATGATTGCTTCGATAGTTTTTTTTCTACGAGCGAAAAACTTAAGAAAAAATTAGTAAAATATAGAATAAAATTTTCAAAAGTGTATAACAAAGCCAATTTTTGTAATTTAAAATTCACTCTAGTTCAATCGCTAGTCTCAAATATGACGATTAAAATGCCGTTTGATTTTTTGATTTCAGATAAGCAGAACAGCCGCAATCCTGGTCACCGTCAAGCACCCTTTTTACTTGATGTCTTCCTGTCGGCTACTACAAATTTTATTCTATTATATATTTTGACTTCAAAAAATTTGTAAAGCTTATTTAAATGTGAATAAAGATTAGGCAAAAACAATGAGATTGATTATTTCAATGGATTGTCCGTAAAAAAATATTGAAAAAGCCGTCAAAAAACAGCCGAGAGAGTAGAGGACCCCCTTTATAGGAATAAAGGTACAGCTTGAACTAGTATCTAGCTCGAAATAGTATTCGTCATCCCATATCAAACAGGTCAAATGAAATGGATTTTCTACGTAATATTAAAACAATTTTACTACCAAACTTTACACAAAAAATTATACTTTAAACAGGTGTTTCTTAATTGGTAACGTAGATAAAGACTTAGTTGAAATTTCTAGTAATTTTTATTGTTACATACCCTTTACTTAGTCTTATCGGAGTGCTGCGGTTTGAATAGTAATCAACATCCATTAAATTTTCTTCTCCTTTCTGGCGTTGTTCAAACGAAATCTCGACATTGTTACCATCTGAAATGTTCCATAAATATGTTTCTTTTAGGTGTACAGAAACGTATTAGCAGTTGCATCTGTAATTCGATATACAAATGATCAGAACTACAGCTGATCACCTGGCAATGGTTACACATTATATCCGCACGAAAAGATTTGCTTCTACATTCATCATGCGAACGGCTAAGGAGTGGAATATGCTTCCAGCGGTCATATTTCCGCGATCTTATGACCTGGGAGTCTTTAAGAGAAGAGTGAATAGGCATTTGTTGGGGGGATGCTATTCATTATGGATTCATCTTCCCCTTCCACCAGGTATGATTGAAGTCAAGCGTTCACCTATAATTAATAATAAAAAAAGACCTAAAAGAACTTCATTATCATCTTAAGCACAGCTTACTCCAATGCTTGATGTATGCCTACCCCAATAACCGCCATTGAGCCAGTTTTTCGTTACTTCTCATTCAATTTTTTTTTTATATATTAGTTCTAAATTACAAAGGAAAATGAATCACAAATTAAATATTGCGAAACTATATGACAGGCTAAGCCTGCAAATTCTGAGCAAATAAATTTACAAACATAGATTTATAAAATTAATATAATTTGGTAGTTATTATAATGTTCTTTAAAATTAATCATATAACCTTGTTGTAATATATATTTATGATGATCTTATTTCAAATATATATATTTTTTTATTTTAGTGAATGGCTTAGGGCCTCCTTTTTTATTTTAGTGAATGGCTTAGGTCATACATCCTGCATATCGTGAGGCAAAAATATTCATTAATTTAGGTAACATGTATTGATGGACATTAATGCCATATATGTTTTTGTATTTGGATTGCAGAAATAATGTTTTGCAGTCCAGTGTATGTAAATTGATAGGCTGATCTTTTTTAGTCAGATTGGATGTTATACTGTAAATTGAATTCTAGTTTCTGGTAGCTATCGCGAGTCGCCGTTTCACCTTGCCGGGTCGTCTCAAGCTACGATTTACGTTTGTCTAAAGGTGTGGAGTATAAATATAGGCGTGTCGACATAGCGACCATATCATACCTGAGGGTAAGCATAGTGTAGTGAAAACAATCGGCTACGACTATCGAGTGTAATGAAAATATGCATCTATCGATATCGATAATCGCAGTGTTAATTCCAGCCTGTACAGTTTCCTCTTCACGTTTTGTTTAAAAGATGTATATTATAATTTCTTATTTTTGGGACTTATGCGAGATTTTTTTTTTAATTTTGACTCGACGTTTTAATCTAATTATAGAGGGCGTGCTTACGAGCAGAATAAAAGGAGAGTACCAAGTTAAAAGTAAGTTTATCGTGCATAAAACTCATTAAAGTACGTATGATGATGATGATGATGATGTCCTAGCCGGATTCGGCCAGGGCGACTGTTTCAACGCCGATTAAGAAAGTCGAGGCCCAGTTTTCGGAAACAGTCAATTGCGCAGGAGATATTTAAGTGCATAACTGGACGCGCTGCCAGAGAAGCACTCTCTCGTCCGAGCTCCCTCAGGCCCGATGGAATTGAGAACCAGTACGATCGGGAGGGAGCGGGATGCAGGTTTGGTCGAGTTGTCCTTCTCTGAACACCTGGTTGAATTGCGGTGTTAAAGAGATACCTTAGTCGCCTTTTACGACACCTCAGCAAGAAGAGGGGGGTGCTATTCTATTCTGCCGGCAGCCACCACGGTTAAAAACGGCTCGGTTAAAGTACGTATAATGTGTTCAAGACGCAAAAGTTTAATACATGTTATTTTATACCTTCAAAGTTATGCCTGTCCTCCGAGAACATTCTCTTGGAGTCGTGCAGACTCTGCCGACGTTTCCTGGCTGACTCGACTATCGTGTCGATGGACTTGCGAGCTTTGCTGACAGTTCTTGTTTCCGATTCCAACTCGCCAATACGCGCCTAAAATAAATACATCATATTATTTCTCTTATTGGGTGAGTAGATTTTCTAACGTTGTCCCGCAGTTGAATATATAACCGTGGTCGTGGGTGTGGTTTTTAAGAATGTTTTGATAGTAATTATGTAGTTCGAAATTAAGACTTCTCGAAGACTCGCTAAAGACTTAGGCTGAGATTTATAGACGCAGCTTTACTTAGACTTTACTAAAAAATTACAATTTATATTGTTTAATGAATTTCAAAGGATTTGGTAAGTCACCGATTTTGTCAATATGGTCTTGGCTCTGCGATCACTATATACAAGTTCTTATTATATATTCAGTTTTTTGTCATAACGAATTTATTTTTTGAGATCTTTGCTAAACAAAGTCGAAATAGAGTTTATAAACCTTAGCTTAACTTTAGATTCCTTTGAATGGCGGCGGTCTAAGACGGCGTAAGGTCAACATATGTGGGAACCGTCGGTTTCAGTAAACGACTATTGTTTGGACGAACTAAGTCGTTATAAAAGTTTCTTCCAAATTATTAAGGATACTTACAGGCATTAACTAAAAGTACTCTTAGAATATTATTAATAGAGAAAAATTTACGGAGATGTTTAATAATAATAATGTACGCCATATCCTTTTCGGTGTGAGCAGAGATACATTGGTGGCTGTTTCCACTTTGCGTTTGTATGTCGTGACCAACGTGACCAGTAGCGCAGCTGATCGCCATTCTTAAGGCACACGACATTTCTACTAGAGATATTAAAATATAACACAAAAATTACATTTATGTCTTAACAATGAATTCATGAACCTATATAAGAAACAATTACCAAATAAAATCAAACAAAAATATTTTCCGTGTGAAGAGCTCGGGGTCCTGAAGTCATTTACTTAGTCGATGCGACAATCGTGTTGTCGATGAATATCGTAAATGCATTAATCATGTTGCTTTTTAAGACTCTGGACCTCGAAGAAGAAATAAAGGAAAACGTTTAAAATCATTTCCTCGTGCATCTGTCAATCTGTTTTTATTTGCAGATGTGGAAATATTGTTTGATTTGTACATACTATACCCCCTGATGGTAGTTATATGAGATAATATAAATAGTGTCCTTCACAAATATATTCTCACATTTTTTGAAATGTTTATCAAGTAAAAGTTAAATATTAGCCACACTTGGACGAAAGCGATGAGACTGACGATGGATTAAATTTGCCCAATAAATGCTTTCTCAGTATTCTTTACACGCTTAAAACATAGGAACGTGGAAAACCAGACACAGGGAGCGTATTAGCCTCCTTCGCTGTACGTATAGTGAATAATGAAGTAGTGTTTTTTTTTTCATGTAATAGGAAGGCAAAATGGCTAATAGTTCATCTACAGGTTACTGCAGTGACGTGCATAGGATGTATTTGGACAAGGTAGACAGAGTTCGCGTAACTAATTTCAATATTATATTATTATGGTAAATATTATATTGCACTCATGAGGAAGATAAATGGCGTAAAAATAGAACATATATGATTAAATAAATGAATGTTTTTTTTTGTTTAAATTTATTGCAGACTTATTTAACGTAAAAGCATGCAATGCTTTCATGCATCTATGGAATGACCGCTACTGAGTTACTGTCGCTTACGGATACTTTTAATACAAAAACATCATTATTGCGCTGTCGACTTAGAAGAGTTTTTTACTTCTTTTTTTAACTGACCCATGTCATAATCATGTGGAAATACAGCGGTTATTTCACAGCAGTAAAGTGTGCGAGAAAGTTCTGGAAAATCGCACTGCAGTAGCAAGCTGCACCTATGCGGCATTTAAAGGCTTAATTTATGATAATCATACTTACTTCTAGAATTTCCTTTGATTTTTTCAATTCTTCATAATCGTTCTGCAGTAAATTACACTTAATACTTAATTCGTTCAGTTGCTTTTCTTTTTCACTAATCAATAGATCATCTTCAGCTTTTTGCTTCTGTAATCTGTTAATAATGTAACATAAGACTTATAGTGTTAGGGATATAAAAATAACACTTTGTATTTGAGTAGAGTGAAAACATTCTAAGTGAAAGAAAGAATATTTAATATTTATTTATATATGATCTTAGAAATATTAGCAGACTTACCTTTTAACAATTTTGTTCTGTATTTCGGTAGTCTTTTCAAGTGTTTTAATATTGGTTTCTAATCTAGAACAATCTTTACACTTTTCTTCGAATTGCTCCTTTAATTCTAAATTCTGTTTAAGCATTAAATTTGCTTCAGCTTTCAGATTTTCTATTATTGAAGCATTATTTTTCATAGACTCTCTCAATGCTAATATATCTGAAGTCATTCTAGCCAGTTCCAAATTATTCTGTTTGATTGTTTTACCTGAATCTTCTAATTGTAAAGCATATTCATCTTTTTCTTTATTAATGAATTTGTTTACTGTTTTCAGTTGAGTAAGATTTTCCTGTAATTCTTTAATTACATCAATAATATCTGTAATATCGTTATTTTCTTCTTGTAATACCGATTTATCAGTCATCTCATGGTCTGCATTACCCTCTTCATGTACACCCTGTTGTAACAATTTTCTTATCATTTTCAAGTTCGAATTATTTTCAAGAACTTTATTGTTATGTATTTTATTATTATTTTCATGTATTCTGTTTAGTTCCGTGAGTTTGGTTCTCTCATCATTTAAATCTAGCTTTATTTTATTAATAGTTTCTAGTAATTCTGCATTGTTAACTTTTAGGTTTTCTATTTGTTTTTCTTTACAATCTATGACAACATTGACTTCTTTCATTTCTTGAATAAGTTTATCCTTTTCTTCAAGGTCAAACGACTTAGTGCTCAATAAGGCAATCAGATGTTCAAATAAAATATCTATGTTTTGGTTTAGTGGAAGCTGCAAATCAATGGCTTCTGTATTCATAACATTAAGCATGGCGAGTTTTTGGCAATGTTTTAAGAGAATTTCTTTCAATACTTGTTCCTTTTTTATAATTTCGAGGGTTACAGCATTACTTATTTCATGTATTTTATCTTTTTGAACGTTTAATATTTTGTATTCATTCTCTCTTTCCTTTAATTGATTTTTTAATTTTTCTAAATCATTATTAGCGCAGGTTAATTCAGAGGACGTTTTCTGCAAATGTTCTTTTAACTGGTTGAATTTTTTTACAGCTTCGTCTAAATCAAATTGATGGGTTACTAGAATCTTATCAATGAAAGTAGAAAATAAATTAACACTAGATAATCCGAATTCTGTATCTAATACTTTCAGTAACTTCTCTTTGAACAAATTTATTATTGTTTCCTTTTCATTTGAAGTAATAAAATGTTCTATATATTCGGTAATAAATATAATGTTGTTTTTTAGTTTTGTTATTGCTTGAATATTTCTTTCATTAATATTATCTTTTTCCTTCAATTCTTTGCTATTTTTTTCATTTTCATTGGTGATGGAAGATATCTGATCCTGTAATTCAGTACAAGATTTTTCATAGTTTTTTAGCTTATTTGATAAATTTTCTATTTGATTTCCGTATTTGGTAACTAAATTATCGTATAGCATCTTCATTATATCCACGAACTTTATGGGACTACTTATATCCGTTTTGATTCCAGTTTTTTCAATGTAATAATTTAGACACTCCATTTTGTCTATAGAATATTCGTCTAATGTTAGCTCTTCCGGTATGTTAGGCATATTGCATGTTTTCATTTGGGGACTTTTTGATAAACTTTCTATTGAATGTGTATAAATTGTCGGGTCTCCTATACTTTCATCTAAGTCCATTGATATATTACTTCTCTCAAGATGATTCTTGATAGTTGTGAAATCTTCCGTCAATTCTTTACAGTCTTCCCGACCTGCAGTTAATTCGCTTTGCAAAGTACAAATTTTATTATATCTTGATGATGTATCAGAATCACTGTAACTTCTATTTAGCCGCTGTTTTTTAGGAGACTTGGAAACCCCTTTAGCGTTTATCGGAGAGCTACTGTTATCCTTATGATCGCATTGTGAACACCTTCCGACACTATATTTATCCTTCTGTTGTTCTAATAGACGATATTCAACTTCTAGTTCAAGATATTGTTGTTTAAATTTTTCCAATTCTTTGTTAATGTTGTCAACTTCAGAAATATTTTCCATCACTTGTGATGACAGTGTATTATTTTCCTCTTGCAAAAATATGATTTTATCTCTTTTTCTACTTAGTGTATTATTTAACATATTAATTTCATCCGATTTGCTACTGTTACTTCTTTCTAGATCATTAATTTTTTGAACTAAGGCATCAGCAGCGGAAATTTTATGTTTCATACAGTTATACTTTTCTTCAATGTCACTTTTTTGTTTTGATACTTCGGATAAATGTACAGATAAATTAGTATATTCGGATTCAATGTGTTCAATTTTTAATTTTAATTTATCTGTATATTGACAATTTTTACATAGTATATCAGGATTTTTTACTTGTTCATATGCAATAAGTCCAATGGAATTTTTTTCTTCATAATCATTAGCTATCTTAAGCTGTTTACGTAGTTCATCATTTTCTTGTTTTACCACTTTTAGTAAATCAATCAGATTATCAACGTCATTGTAAGGTAACATCAATTGAGATTTACGTTTGTCAGTAAGATTTGATTCAATCGTTTGGCAGGAAGCTTCAGTATATAAAGTTTTAGTCAAATCTAAACATGTTTGATTACAACCCATGTCCGTATTATCAGCTGTAGTTAATGTGACATTTGTATCTAACATTAACAAATCACCATCAAGTGTAGATTCATTTTTTAAATTTATTACTGTACTATCATTGTCAAGAATATCTGGTAAAGAGTATCTTTTAAAACCAGTATTTTCTAGATCAGAGGCCAATGAACTTCCTTTTAAAATTGACAATAGTCCGCATAGTTGGTGTTTTAAAGCTGGTATATCTCTTTGACATACATTATGAAAACGATTGTGATGATGTTGCAATCCTTTAATTTGAGAAATTAGAGATTTATTTTCAGCATACGTAGTAGCCGTTAAAATAGAAAGATTGGTTCTATGACTAATTACTTTCTTTTGTAATTCGTAAGCGGGTTCCAAAAGAAGATGTATTTCAGAACGCACATCTTCTAACTCATTCATTAATTTGTAATTAACAAGTTTCAGGTCTTTGATTGTATCAGTTAACTGTAAATTTTTATTCTGTAAGGCACTTATTTCTGATGATAATTGATAACAAGCACATTGTTTTATTGGCATCGGAATTTCCATATGTGGATCTGAATTCGTAGGTGATATATTTGCAGAGTCATTGTCTCTGGGCTGAATATAATCAAAAATTTTATTACAACATATTGTGACAAGTCGCTGTGGAGAATATTTTACAGAATTAACTTCTTGTGGCTGTTTATTGTGATTACCAACATATAATTCTTCAGTGATGTCGTTAATTTTTTCCTTAGTATTTTTCTCAAGTACATGACGTCGCATTTGTAGATTTTCATTTTCTAATTGCAGTTTTACAATTTCTTTTTTTGTGACATCATCTAAGTTTACAAATTGGTCTTTCCATTCTTTAACTTTTTCAATCATTCCATCAAGTTCCATGTGTTTCAATCTTAATTCGTCTTGCAAACTTGCAAGTAGTTCTTTACTATTCTTTAAATCTTCATTTAGAATTTTATTCTCTGCTTGAATAACACTTAATGATTCTAGATTTTTATTTTCAATTTGAGTAACTTTATCCTTTAAAATTGTGTTCTGTGTATATAATTTTTTAATCTCTATTTGTTCTTTAGACAACATTTCATCACAGTTTTGTTCCTTTATATGTCCACTATGCAAATTTTGTATAAGGCTATTTAATATATCTAAGATTAAAGTTGTATTGTTAGACACATTGCAATTATTATCAAAATCGCATAACGAATCTTTAGCTAAATTTAATTTATCAGCCAAATCAAAGACACTTTTGAATATGACTTTCATTGATTCATCTCTATTTTTTATTGTTTCAGTAACTCTTTCATGCAGGCAATTAATTTCAACATATTTTTCTTTTAGGTTATTTTCTGTTATTTTTAAATTTGATGATAATTCAGAAATTGTTTTTTCTTTCAATTGTAAAATATCCTCATAAATTACTTGTTTTGATTCTAAAGTAGTTTTCAATTTTTCTATATCTTGTAAGAGATTTTGTTCTATTTTTTCTTTCTGTATTTCTAAGTTATTTTTTTCTAAGTATAATTTTGTTTCATTTTCTTTTAATGCTACAATAATATTTTCTTTGGACAATAAAGAATTCTGTAAGGTCAACATTTCACTGTTTAGCTTTTTGAGACTAGACTCCAATGTGACTTTTTCACTAGTTACTTTTTGTTGATTAAAATTTAATTCTTCTGACAATGATTTTACCTGTTGTGACAAAAGATCATTATTTAATTTCAATATTTTTTCAGATTCTTGAAACTTTTCTAGTTCTGAAGTAAGGTCTTGTACTTCATTACTATATTTTTGAAATAATTCATCATATTTATTTTGTAAATCTAAAGACTTTTTAATGGCTATATCTTTTTGCGAAACTATATCTGAAGTTGTGTTTTCTAAAATATTTAGGCTATCACATAGCGTATTAAAAATATTTATAAAATTATCAATAACTTCTGGTACATCTATTAAATTGCCAGTCAACATTTTAATAACATTTTGTAATTTTCTTAGGCCAATGCCAGCATTGAACAAGCATTCTTGAGTTACAGCGTCCTCTTTCTCAATTTCACAAATAATTTCCTCCTTTTGCTGAATAATGTTTTCTAAGAGTGTGATTTCTTTTGTCATGTTTTTAACTTTATCAACTAGGTCATCTCTAATTGCAGTAATTGTAGATTCTCCTTCCCTTAAATTCGTAACTTGAAGTAATAGCATTTCGTTGGTTTCTTTTAAGGTTATAAGTTCTTTCAAATTGTCTTCCTGTATTATTTTTAACTCAGTAATTACTTCTTGGGCTTTAGATAATTTATCAGTAACATCATGTTCGATTGTTGCTAAAATATTTTTCTCGTGAACTAATTTATTTATTGTTTCTATATTTTCTTTAATTTGTTCTTCTAGATTGTGTTTTTCTTTACATAATATTTCAATACGGTTATTTTTAGTTTCCAGATCTTGTTTTAATGATATTATGTTAGTTGCTTTCAAGTTTGCAATTTCTTTATTTCGCTCTTCAAGCGCTAATTTAAAAGAATATATAATATTCTTCATATTTTCATTATTGGCTAAAAATTTTTCTTCATTTGCTATCATTGTGTCTAATATACTATCATTTACATTGCTATTACATAAATTTTCTCTGTTGGATAATTTAATTTGTAATTCTTGTATGATGCTATTATAAGATTCCATATTTTTACTAGCAATTTCTAAATTTGTTTTTTGGCTTTCAATAGTGGAATTTAAGCCTTCCATCGTAGTTTTAAGCAAGGAGTTCTCTTTTTCTACATTTGCTAATTTATCGTTAGCAGTATTAATTATAATCTGATGTTCGTGACCAGAATTTTCTAAATAATCTATTCTTTGTTTATGTGTATAGAACTCAGCTTCTAATTCTAAGATTCTCTGATTTTTCAAATCCAATTGAGATTTTAGATCAGATATATATATTTTTAAATTTATATAATTCTCTTCTTCATTTTGGTGACTGGCACTGCCTTCATCTTCACTATTAACTAAAGATTTATTTTTTGACATATCCAGAAAATTTTCAATTTCTTTTTCTATACTTAGAGATAATTTACCTAAAAACATTACAAACATATATTAAAAATACAAGACTTGGTGTTAATTTTGATGCTTAATATAGTTTACTGAAAAAGTAAAATGCACATTTAGGGCGGCTTGCGCGATCGCATTAAAACGAGTTTTAAACCCGATTTAGGATTAAACTGCATATTTCGTCTTGCACGACTACGGTTTTGTACTAATTCCAGATTTAACAACGGTCATATTTAAATCGCCATGGAGGTCGATTTAAATCACTAAACTTGTTTACGCAGATGTAAATATCAATATAATATTGAAATAAAGGAGTTCTATGTGTGTTTTTGTTCGCTATTACAAATATATTTGTAATGGATATATATTCAAAATGCTTATTGGATCTGGATACTGAGTCTGATGATGATTTTTTCTCTGATAATGACGAAGAACCATTTGTTTATGTGATGAAAGCGCCAGGTTTTTCCCAAAAAAGAGAGAAAGAAATGATTTATATTATGACGAATTTACTTATAGAGAACTTTTCTACCAATAATAATAAATGCAAAATCTCAGCATTAGTAAAATTGGGAGCTCGAACTCTTTTCATTTAAATATAATTTTACGTATTTTGTTTATAGACAGCAATAAAACGTTTGTAAGTAAGAAGCAATTACTGTCAAAAAGTTCAAATTATACGGTACGTAACATTCCGTTTTACGAAAAAAAAAAACAATAATTCATATTTTTGGATACCGTGCGCAAAACGGAACGTAAAAAATCTACAACCTAAGTATCATCTGTAGTGAAGATCGAACGAGAAATGAAAGAAACTCCTAAGCCAAGCTTAGTAAAATCGCTGTGTCGAAATGTAAGCAAGAGGAAATAATCTGATTTAATTTTAAACGACTTTACTGCCTAAGCCAGTCTTTATTAAATGTCGATTTAACGTTTTTTACTGCAAGCGGCCCTTAGTGGATTTGGAAGTGATTAAAAGCAATTTAAATAATGATTTTTATAGGGTGTTAGTAAAGTTCTAACCTATGTCATGGTTTTTCTTAGCACATTGCTCATCTATTAATGACAGCAATTCTTCTTCTCTGCGCTTAGATTTTTTCTTAAGAGTATCATAGCTGACTTCCCAATCTGTCAATTTAATTTCATATTGCTCACAAGCTACTTCTAAATTTGTCTGTAAAGAAATATTGTTACAAATTATAAATAAAATATTCTTTTTATCATAAAAAACAAGTATATCAAAATTCTGATCAGACATAAAATGATTACATGCAATTTATTAGAAAATAATTGCATATTATATTAAATAATAAATCATTACATAGACTAAATTATAAGAAAATTATTTTTCATTAAATTGTTATAATAATAAATCTACAATACTCACGACATAGTTAACCTAAAACATTTAAACGAACATTAACCTGTTAACCGGGGAGTTCCCGTTCAAATTATGCAACATGTACCGGGCGCGTATTGTTTTTCTAGGACATGTCAATACGTCACGAACGGAGACCGTCATTTCATATTTCTATATATTCATACAATAAATGAAAAACTATGAAATATATATCGTTTATTAATATTTTTGAAGTACAAAAGGAATCATAAAAAAAGTAAGTGCGTTCCAGGGCGCACATTAATTTTTGAGGACGTATTTATATGTCCTACCCGTACCCGATATTGTTTTTTTAAGCGGACTAGCTACTGATTGCCGGGAAAGGCATTTTCAGTTCAACCGGGCTTAGGGGGCGAGCACAGAAAGTGCTCAGCCAGCGAAATTTTTGGGTTGGGTGGCAATGCAAGGGCACCCCTGTGGGTACGAACCTCAACTTGGACCGCCAGCCAAATAAAGTACTAACCAGAGATGGGCAAAATGTAATCTGATTAATGATGAACGATTACAAAATGTAGTCGTAATTTTAATTTTCTTGTTCTGTAATCATGATTAAATCCATTTAAAACATTAAGAAATCATAAATATATATACAATCTGGAATTTTGAAGTGTTTAAAACATAAACGAGCAAAATGCAGACATATTAATGGTAAAAAACGTAAAATGTTATCGTTAATCATTTTCGTTAGTCTGATTACATTTTGCCCATCTATGGTACTAACCCTACGGGTGATCTACCAGCATTTCGGAAGTGACTACCTTGAGAAGAAACGCCGAAAGAACTCAATGCTGCGTCGGAGTAGAACCCGATATTGTTTACGCCTGACGCATTTATACGTCTTGCCCGGTAAACAGGTTAAAATACTATAGTAAGAGTTATATATACCTTCGCTGCTGTAATGCTTTTAATTTGTTCTTCAAAATCTTCAATTTTCTTTATTAACTGATCAACTTCTAGGCCCTTCTTTTCACTTTGTTCATTAACAGCTATAATTGTATCCTTTAGATCGTTTATTATTTTATTATTTTCATCTAATTTTTCCATTAGTTCGTGCTATCAACAAAGAATGACACTGAATGAATGTAACAAGTTAGAAAAAAAATAGCATTTTTTAAGAATAATCGTAACTAATATCTAGTTTCAGAAACACTTTAATTTTTAAGCATTAATGATTTTTCAATTGCAACGAATTTGATAATCCAATTATGTTTAAAAGTGTTTTAAGTTTAAGGAGCCTTTCTGAAACCGGGCGTTTTCAGTTGAAAAAGGGAATTAAAAATGCAACAATAGTCCTATAATAATTTCGAGTATATTTCTATGTGGATAAGTTTATGTAGCCTTACTATGAGAAATTTTTATTCAGCCAAAGTGTTTTTTTTTTGTTTGTCAGTATTTATCGTTACTAACAGTAAATAAATAAAATCAAAAAACCTTATTAAATAAGTTAGTGGAGAAAATTAATATTGTTCTATAGCACACTTATAATATTTCTAATATTCCTAGTACAACTATGACACAGTTTAGTGGGCAGAATACTTTAAACCAAAGGTATATTATTCTTAATATTAACACGATATAATTTATGGTCTCTTATTATTTCGTTTATAACACTAATTATTTGTTATTCAGTATACTTACAACACTAGGTGAGTATATCTTTTCTCTCTCGGTCAATTCCACAATATCTTGCAAGTTCTTTTCAGCTCGTTTTGCGTTTTTTCTTAGAACGCATGGGGGTGTTTTCGTTTCTGTTGAAATATTGCAAAGTAAAAAATTATGATAACTTGTTAAGTCACATATTGTAGGTTTAGAGTATATAAAAAATCTCACCATAGCATTTGTGATAAGGTGAACACGCTCGACTGCCAGGGGCATCATCTTCATCATCACTATCTGTTAAAAAAATACAAATTCATTTATTCCTAAGTATTTAGTTCTTTAGTAGTTGAGGTGGTAGAGTAATTACTGGAACTGGGTTGTGACCACATAGTGATTCGCTTTGACCTGTCTCGTTTCTGGACCAGTTTGTGTATATCCAGTTACTCATATACCTAGAGACCTTCAGTCGTGGTCTATGTGGGCCGACATGACGATGGAGACTGTCAATGGATTTCTATCCTTAGTTACTCACTGTCGGTTTTGGACTGCAACGTGTTTACCATCAGGAACTCTGTAGTCACTTTGTCGAACCAGTGTAAAAACAAAATGTGAACTTCAAGGCCAAATAGTGTCCGTAAATAACAAATTCCGGTAAGTTACACACCAGAATATCTGAGGCAAAATGAATTTTGTAGCTTAATAAGTAACATTCATATTTTCTCTTTATTATAAAAAAAGTACTTTAAAAAGAGCCAAAAAAGTAATGTAGAAATGCATTGCTTATTAACTTAGAACTTTTGCTGCATTTTTACATTCTATTTAACGTGAACATACAGATGCTTGATATTATTTACTAACACAATTCCTTTCAAATACCAATAAACACACTAACAATGCAGAAGTAAACAACAGCGTGAAGTATCTAATTTTACAAATAAACTTGAATGAAAGAATTTTTTTTATGTATATTAAGGTTTAATAAACTAATAAAAAGTTATTTATACATTCGACAGCCAGTGGCTAATATATCAACTAAAAAGTATGCCACACAGTAATAAAATAAATCCATTAATTTTACGGTTACCGTCTCATGGGCAATCAGTAAATACTAGTGATCGCCCAGTGGTCGAAATTAGATCATAATTAATTTAAATTATAAGTTTGAACATTATTAAGATTCTATTGTCATAATAATAAAAATACAAAAAGGTCTTTAAACCAGCAATATATATTATTTTTTATCTATATGATTTTGTTAATTCAGATTACTGCTACACAACTTTCTTTTTATTTTGATATTTTATATTAGATTTATTTGTATATTGATGTAATAAATTAATTTCGTTATAATATAAAGCACAAATATTTATTTTTAAATAATAACTTTCGTATTTTTAATATATAGATTATAATTAATATACAATGTTGATGAGATCTATTCATCACTCACCTATTTCAATGATTTCGTCTGGGTCTATACTAATTTTTTTATCTCTCGTGGGTGGGGTGACCGATCTGTATGGCTCTTCCGGTAAAATTTCCAAGCTCCCAGAGTTCTTAATCGGCACGAACTCCGAAACGCCCGGAATACAGAGTGGACTAGAAATAATAATATATCATCAGCTCGCTTTTATCCCTAGTTGAACATAAGCCTCTCCCAACAAGAATCATTGAGCAGTCTTCAATTCTTCTCGGCCAGTTGTAACTGACATCTTTTGCAAGTAATCGCTCTAAATATCCGTCGGGTGTCATACACTACCTATATACCGTCACGGTATATCGCTGTTAAAGTGAGCAGAGACAACAAAATCTGTCTACTTAGTACTTCTAACGAGATCATTAGCACTGCAACTACAGATACCACTGCATTCATAGCTTATAATAGCACATACACACAACACACAAACAACAACAAGCCAATACAAACAAATCAAAGCCTTATCAGATATCAGCGACAATGGTAGAAAAGTTATTTTTTATTAATCAAATCATGATATTCGTGCAACTAACAGTCCTAATAATAAATAATAATATCGAGGGGTGAAAGGCTGTTTGGTTTAAGCAACATTTTTTGGTGATATAGTAATATAATACATTACTATATCTATATAATATAAAATATATATTATATGTTTTCGGAATCAGCGTTTTTTACCGATTCCAAAAATATATATATCACCAAAAAATGTCATTTACACCAAATACCCTTTCACCCCTCGATATATATTCACGCTGTATCCATTATGGGATAAAAAAGAGATACATTAGTGGCTATATACACTTTGCGCTTATATGTCGTGCCCAAGGGGACCAGCAGCGCAGTCGCTCACCGTCATAATATATTAAAGACACAATTATTACTCTTTTTTATTCTTTAGTTATTCTTGCTATCGACAAATGAACTAAGGGTAGCAGAATCACTCCAGCAACAATTTTGTGTCGTCATCATCACATAAACCATAGGTCGTCCATTGCTGGATATAGGCCTCTCCTGTTTTACAGAAAGACAGGTCCGAAGTAACTAGCACGCAAATTCGTCCTGCGATCAGTATTAGGTTATCTGTCCACTTTGCAGGTAGACATCCCACACTGCATTTGCCAGTATGTGGTATTCACTCAAGAACTATCCTCCACAATCGGCTATCTATACCTTGTACATTTTACGAAGTCCTTCATGATAGCCAAAATATAGGTTGGTTTTGATTGCAAAACACTTTTTAATGTTTTATTTTGATTCTAGTTTATTTTAACAGTGTTTTAGTACTTTAATCGATAAATATTTATCCAAAATATGGAAATTTACGTTCAAAGAATTGTTGTAAGTAGTTTAGTAAAATGAAAACGGTCTGGATTACAAGCTACATCAGTTTACTTTTAAAAATGATAAACCACCACAGCAGTAGCCATCTTAGTGGTAAAATAAAATAAAAATAACTTACTTGTATTTCAAGGCCGGCGTGCAAAACTTATTGACTACAGGCACTGAGTCTTCCTCAATGGAATGTAACGTCGATATAGTGACCCTCCTTAGTGGTTGTTTGCGACGAGTTGACGTCAATTTATCAGTCCGTGCTTGACCGAAACCGTTCAGTATTAGCTTCTGTAATGTGGCTATTTGCTTTTGCAAATTCACATTATCTTGCTGAAATAAATCAAACAGATGCAAATGAGTACCAGAATATTTTCTAAACACAATGACACTTTTGTTACACCAACTAAGGTTAAGACGCCCAGTTTCAAATAGATTCTTTAAATTTTGAAATGCATTTAAACTCTAAGGAATTATGGATATGTATGCAATTAATAAACCATTAGCGCTTAAAAACTAATAAAAATAAGTTAAGGATTTTTCTGAAACTGGGTTTAAGGTTTAAGTTATAATCGAAAGTCTAACAAGAGGTCAATTCCAGAAATGTCACTTCCATACATGGGTTCTATAGAAGTGGCACATCTCACTCCGGTTTAGATTATAAATACCAGTTCTAATGTCGGTGCGCTAAAATCAGTCTTAGGATACGAAATACTTTAGAACAATTGTTTAGCAGATATTTTGATCACTTTCTTAATTATGTATAAGACAAGGAACTTGTGCATTCTCTTTAATACTACCTTTGTCGGTTACTTCGAGTGTTTCGACTTGCTTTACAAATACTATTATTTCAGGCTATAACGTTATTACTTATTATTTTATTATTTGTTACCTTACTGAAATAAATGTACATACATGTGTACATGTGGATAATATAGCTTTCTAATAATGAAAAAAATATTAAAAATGTTCCAGTAGTTTTAGAATTTAAAAATTACTAGCAATTAGTGTCCTACCGAAGCTTCGGTTTCGACTAGAAATCAACCTTCAGTCGGACATTACAAACACACCAAAATTTCGTCCTCTACAAAATTAGTTAAAACCTTGACTGAACCTACTTCGACATGTTTCTTTGATGCCAATATGACTTCAAGTTTCTTCGTATTCGCCAGTTGTTCTTGTAGTTTGGACAACTGTTTCGTCAGGCTCTGTATCATAGTTTTGTCTGTAGCCACCGCATTTACTTCTGGTTTGTTCTTGATTGCCTTGGCTCTGTTTGCAAATCTGTCAACAGTATATGTATACCATTTGATTTGGGCATTTAAAACATTCCTTCTTCACCTATGAACTTACGAACGGATAGGTTTGAAAAAAAAACAACCTTTTCATTCTATGCCGAAGATAAATACGGAATCCAAAATTTCGAATTGTAAATGAGTCTAATATTTCTAAAGAAATCAAATAAATATCTAGTGATGTAATTACGTGTCTATTCTTAATATTACGTATTTTTAGATAAAAAAAATTGATTTCTAGCATTTAATAATAAGCTCCCGTCTGGAAACCCGGATGGTGTTTATTATAAATGTCAAGTGTAAGTGCCCTGAGAACGGCTATCACTTACTCACTAGCCACGCTGAGCACGACATGTAAGTGCCCTGTGAACGACACAGTTACAGCCACTAACGAATCTCTGTTCAACACGGAAGGTGTATAGCGTGATGTTAATACCCTTATTACTTCTGTAATACAAGTTAATGTTATTGTATCTTTCGTGTAAGACGAGCTGTGCCGAACGTACTGTATTCGAGGCGATTCCTTTAAATAGTTATTATTTTCTTATAAAAAATAAGTCTTCCTCACTTTGTGAGCGCTGCAAGGTGGTTGATGAAATTTATAATCTGCTTTGGCGGTCAAAAAGTTGAGAAGACTTCTTTCTCAAGACTGGCGAAGTGTCGTAGGAATTAACACTGTATTGGGAGAACCGATGTTGGTTAATGAAAAAAATAATAATTGTCAATGCACTACAAGCGATTTTAAACAATGTGATTAGCTTACAAGGCTCGCATAATTATCAAGAATGCGTTAAAGCCTCATTAATATATTTGATTAAAAAAAAAAAGAAGTATACTCACTGTAGAGTGGAGATTGTCTCCTCAACTGCGGCCGGAGTGATGGCGCATATAATACTGGTCTTGGCGTTGCCACCGAGAGAGTTCTGCAATATCCTCGTCAGCTTACTGTCACGATAATTCGTATATCTGGAAAACATTGGCGATTGTTATCAGTTGCAGCGCCTGCAGTCGAAATAAGACCAATAATTCAACGGTTACTAGAGCGATTGATGTTTTGACATCTAATAAAAAAAATTGCAATACAGTAATCCGGTAATTCCTATGACACGATACAATGGTTACGCGTAATCTCGTATAACATGATTTATGTATAACTTTTCTCGTTAAAGATAATTTATATCTATGTAACTAAAGGAAAAATAAATTACATAATTCCAAAAACAGTTTTATTACATGTTAATTCGCTGTTGGAGCTATCTGAGTGAATATGAACTGTACAAATCATTATAAATTTCACAGTTCAGAAATATAACTAGGGAAATCCCCGCGTAATATGAGGGAATACCCGTGTTATACGAGGGACTGAAATCGCGTAACATAAAAACGTGTTACAAAAATACCGTGTTATAAGGTGGATTAGGTTATTGGATACTGATGTGTATGGGATTAGTGTCTACCATTTTATTGTTAAGGTTGAGACTGATTTGGAATATTTAGGTGTAATATAAAAAAAAACATGTCCTGTAAAATTTAAACTATCCATTTTGACCCGTACATGTAAAATCAATGGAAAGGAGGGTTTAATTAGACGATTTAAATGCTTGATGTATTTAAATACAGTTCTATTGTGTGTTAGAAGACTGAAAAAGCATACTTGTTGGGGTCTTCAGAAAGCTGCTTGATGACCAAAGCGAGAGACGAGAGAGATTTGTTGATCAGGGTGCCTTCCTTGAACCGTATACCAGTCGCGCCCGTCTGTCCGGCGCGTTCAGAACCCGCCAAATCGACGAGGTTTAATTGAGACACATTTACGCAACCAGTCCCCTCCTCTCCCTCGACGTGATCACGAGATTCTATTATCTGGGGGGGTAATTTTGGTGACTTAAAACACTTAAGACACTAAACGCAAATAGACCTTAACACGTGGAGCCTTGCACTGATATTGCTGTACTCAGAGATGAGCAAAATGTAATCTGATTAATGATGAACGATTACAAAATGTTGTCGTCATTTTAATTTTCTTGCTCTGTAATCATGATTTAATCCATTTAAAACATTAAGAAATCATAAATGTGTATACAATCTGGGATTTTGTAGTGTTTAAAATATAAATGAGCAAAATGCAGTCATATTAATAGTAAAAAACGTAAAATGTAATCGTTAATAATTTTCATTAATCTGATTACATTTTGCCCATCTATGGCTGTACTCTCTATTTAGCCTGCAACGAGCGAGAAATCGGAAATACTCAACCCTGCTAACATATCGAGGGGTGAAAGGCTATTTGGTTAAAGGGACATTTTTGGTGATACAGTAATTTATATATATATATATATATTACTATATCACCGAAAAATGTCGCGTAAACAAAATAGCCTGTCACCCCTCGATATAAATAAAATTGCATACTTTGTTTGGATTTCCATTTAAGAGTGTAGTGATTACTTAGAATAGCTTAGAATATTTAGATACTCAGGGCCAAACGGAAAGTTTACTGACTCGCCCGAGGGCTTAACATGTTAATTATGGCATCTATTGAGTGTTTTCAGTATATTGACTACTGTGTGCTTGCCAGTATACAAAAAATCATGAGGAAATCTATACTATGTAGTGCAATAAAAATATCATGGTAATGGCATTCTATTGGAGATTTTAAAGTGATGAGAAACTGGGCCTACTTGAATAGTTACATTTCGGTATAATCAAAGCAAAGTGGATACAGCCACTATGGAATAAGCATCTCTGCTCACAAAGGAATTTATTTATAATATGAACCAAAAAGACTTACAATTTGAAATATCGAATGAGATCTACTGCTCTTCTCATTCATATTTGTAGCGCCGGTTTGCCTGTTCGCTTCACCCTTAAACAATATAAAAGTGAATTTATAATTTTATTGTCATATGCATACTTATCAATAGTTTCACATAGATTACCTTGGTTTGATGACTTTGTACCCTGAGTGAAAAAAGAGTATATACAGGCTGATTTTATAGACGAGGGGGATATTCAGAATTCTAATTCCAAATATATAGGAATAGTGATACCTAAATATTTCCATTAAAACAAAGTTATTTAAAGTCATCACGTTAAGGACACACATGATAGAATAAATAACTATGAATTATTAAGCAGGTGTTCAGGCGCAGGGCATGAGTATAAAAAAGGTACTTGACGTCCCTTCCGTCTCCATACATTCCATTACATTCCCATTCCACGCTCGGTCCTTAACGGTGATACATGTGTACGCACGGCGGTATCGCTACACTTATCATCGGCGGCGAACTCGGTCACACTACGGAATAGTCAGTTGCTTTGGACAATACGGCGGAACATCTAATTAATTGTATACGGTGAACGGTGAGGAGCTGAAGTAGCCTGTCCTCATCATCCAGTTTCCAGGTAAGTGCCTTTTGAATGTTTCATTGTCACTATGCCTGAACCAACTCTTTGTTCCCTAATTCTCTACGTGGAAATCCAGACCAGCGACGCTCTCCAGCGGCTACACAAAAATTTTCGATTCCTTCGGTCTCCTGCGCTATCCTGCGCACACACAGTAGGTATTTTGTCTTTCCTAAGCCAGGATAAAGTACGAAAGGGTATTTTTATGATTTAAGGGAAATATTTATGATTTGTTAGGGAATATTGTTATTTACATTTTTATTAGTTATAAGAAGGTACAAATGATTGTATTCTGAAATATCTCTCTCAATTATAAAACCACCTGTATAAGTACATATGTTATATGGTTAACTTTACATAGTATAAAATGAAGTCACTCAAACCATTCAAAGGATTTAAATGCAGTTTTCAACAATAGATAGTGATTAATGAGAAAGATTTACATGTATAATACATACATATTATAGTACAGAAAACAAATATATTTTTGTGCGCTTAAATCGCAAACGCTGGCTAAACCTTACGAGACAGATCAAATTAATGTACTAGGGAATTGTATATCTTCAAAAGATCGATAAATAAGTCCATGATGGTATATATTTATCTCAGGATAACCTACAGTAACCATTATTATCTTTTACATATTACAAAATATAGTCTGTTTGCGATAAATGCTCTAGAGAGCTGAGGTAAGGAGAGCGGGGGTAGGTTTAGCTAAATGTTAACATACCATTTAAGGCCATATGAAGTCTCGGGGTCAGTTATTAATGTATAAAGGTTAATTTTAGTGTTTAATTCATTAATAAAATATAAAAGGTGTCTGCAACATGGTGTGAAGTATTTAGTTATATAGGTAAAAAATTAATGAACCTCTGTCATGGCTTCTAAGACTTCCTCAGGGGATGCGGCCACCTTTTCTTTTGCATCCAGCTTTATGCCTTGTAAGCCTTCGTGGATTTTAATATTATCTTTTCCCCCATTTAGGAGATCCTTTACAGTCTCATTGTAAATTTCTATGTAGGAAACTCTGTTAAGAAAAAAAAAAGATTGATTCATATAAACATGTAAATATGGTCTTCCGATGAGTGTGTTCCCATCATCCTACAATATTGGATCTTTCAAGCGAAGCGTGAAGAGATGATTGTGCAGGTCGGCATGATTGCTGCGGCTATTGATTTTTTTTTGTAGTCGTTGTCGTTTTCCGACTGCTCCATGCTTACTATCAGGCATGGTTCGACTATACAGTGTCAGGACAAAAAAAGCCGTAGAGATATTCACACACTTGGTTAACTACTCTGTCAAGTGAAGTGTCCCACAGTTACAACTAATTGTACATTATATTTCTTTTACTTTGTATTGTTAATAATAATAGTATATACTTATGTTGTATCCCTTTCGGGATAAGCAAAATTACACTATTCACTGTATCCACTTTGTTCTTAACACTAGATATACCAGCAAACAATTTATATCTATTTTAGAAACAGGTATAACATGGTTTATTTTGCTTTGTTATAAATAAAATTTATTCCATTATATCTATCAATATATTGTATTAGTAAAAGTCATGCTATTTTTCAGAATGAAAAAATATTAGAGAAGAAATAAATTCTAAAAAAATATACAGACCAGTCATTTTGACTGGTTTTGGTAAATCTAGTGTTAAATAACATGCTCAACAATTCAAATTCAAAACAATACCCTGCCCAATGAGGCAGGAGTACCAAAAATATCCTCACATCACATACATCTATATAGAGAGGTAGATACGCTAAATATTGTTTTAGAATTTATACTTACACAAAGCCTGGTAAATATACATTTTATGCAACTGTATGTATAAAAATATAAGACATAATCCAATGGCACAAAAACACATCCATTTTACACCTTTCTGCACTTAGACAATTTTACATAACATGTTTTCACATAAATGATTATATGTAATGCCATTTCTATATAAAGAGTGCTAACAATTTACACAAATTCAAGTTTTACATAAACCTACTTACATAATAATAAATCATTTTCATGTTAAAATAGGCAGATAATTTGCTTATAGTAAATTAGTACATTTTGATTATCAGCAAATATACAAAACATGCTAACATATTTGATAGTTCCCTCCATTGCACAATACCACAATTGTTAAAACCAGCTTGAATAATTTCTTACTCTATAGAATTTAAAGATTATTGTAGGTGGGCTTGGAAGTTTTTTTTTGAGGATTTTATCTTAATACAAAACTTTGATTTTTTTAATGTACTGTTTTATAAATTATTATACTTCAGATATAACTTGCTGCTTATACTTAAAAAGTTTATTTATATTAAAATAATTTAAAGGGACTTAGATTAAAAAATATTTAACACATACTATCTCAATCACAAAAAAATATAATAATTAAAAAAAATGTGAAATAGCAGAATACAGGCACTTATCACTTGTTTGAACTGCTTGCTTGATAATAAATAAATAAAATCAAAAACCGGCCACCATACCAATGAGACACTAAGACATGTCAATTAAATTTTATTTCCATGATGAATTACCTTACTAAGAAGTCACGGTCAGGAATGGTCTTGATTATTTGAAATAAGTTTAATACTGCCATCTGAATTATACCAGGTGAGTCTTCAGTTCCAGTCATTGTGTAAGTTTTACCAGAGGAAGTCTGGCCATATGCAAATATAGTCCCATTGAAGCCTGCCACTGCAGCTTCCACGATCGGCTTTGCAATATCATTGTAGACATCACTTGTCTTTGTGTCTTTATCATAAACCTTGTCTGGAAATATTACAATTGGTATACAGAGGAGAGAAACATTTCGGACCTCAAAAACCACAAAAAAAAAACCACATTTCCTCATAAAACAGATGGACTGGTAATAGTAAAACTAAGATTGAATGATTTTATTAAAAATATATTTTTTCTTATTAAACATAGTTCTAAGAAGACAAAGATCTTTTTATTATTGCTTAAACACGGAAAAGGCATATACGTTTGTTTCCACACAACGCCTTGTTCGTCGTTTGTTGAATTTACACATATAATCTAAAAAATCAATTAGCGGGGTCCTTTCACAAAATTCAACCCATAATTTCAACTCATTTATCATCATTTTTAGATAATTTTTTAGCGGTTCATGTATGGTAGCAGGACGTAAAGTTAACTCACCGAAAGTAAACACCTGCCCGAGATCCTTTCCATTTTGGTCAATCTGATAGAGAGTGTTATTATTTACCCGCCACTGGTAAGAAAGTTTCTCATCTATTTCACGGGAAATCAGAGGTCGAACTTTTACAACTACTTTTATATTGTCACTCATTTTTTATTATAAGTATTAGCACATAGGTTTAAAATACGAATTATGTGCAAAAACCATGTTTAGAATTAGTTTAGAACACTTTAGCAGTTTCAATCAATTAAGTAAACGAACGCGTACAACCCAGTCTGACAGATATAAAAATAACCGACAAGCGATTTTAAATAAAAAAATATAATTTCAAAGATGGAATCATAGATATGATATTAAGCTAGACCAGTGACAATACTTATGTAACTTATGTTTGTGAATGATCATCCTAATACGATTCATTTTTTTAGCACATATGCTTAAACAATTGTAAAAATTCATTTAAAAAAAGTTAACTCAATTTTCTGTTATTCCAATTATAGTAAAGATAGCTTACTGCTTATTTTAGATATAGGATATCTTTTGTAATAAAAAATAAAGCTTAATTAAACGTTGCTAAAAATAAAAATTATTTTAATAAGATCTTACAATTTACATTTACAGCTACATGTTATATTAGATCGTCCAACAGCATTAATAAAGAGTGATAAGCTGTAGCTTAACCAGAAGTAATGATAGCGGTTTTTCACATTATATCAACTGTATCTATTGTATGGGCCCAGGTCAAGCCCAGCATGGAGTATTGTTCACATTTCTGGGACAGTTCTGCATAGTACTTACTTGATGCCCCGTATAGATTGGAGCTGAAGACTGTTCGCATTGTGAATGATCCAGAAATTACTAAGCATCTTGAACTTCTCCAGTTACTCAGAGATATTGCTTCACTAGACGTTTTCCATCTGTATCACGACCAGTGTTCTATGTGATGGTTTATTGCGCTGGTCGGTATGATGACTATGACTATCGATAGGTTTTTCTTTACTGTTAATAGTCGTAGTCGATATGTGGACTACACTATGCTTGCCATCGGGAATGGTCCATATGCCGATTCAAAAGAAAAAAAAATGCTATTTAAATTTGTTTTTAAAATAATAATATAAAAGGCTCCATTGCAAAATGAAAAGTATTTGTTAACCTGCTCATTAAATTCGTTTTTACAGCACATAGTTTAATTTTGACTAAAAAAATTAATACAGTGTAATCTCCATGTAATGTCAGTTGATTTAACGACAAACTCCCTAAAGCGTCGATATCACTCAACTTTGGTTGGTTTAGCTTGTTTCCTATATAATGATACACTCTATAAAGCATTATACCCACTCTAAATAACGACAGCAATTTAATAATATAAAGTACTTTCTTTAACACCAAGATGCCTCAATATCGCAAGATGTGAATAGTATAATTTAAAAAAATAAAACAAAATTACTGGTGCAGCAAAAGACGTCAGACAAAAATAACAGACTATACTCAATAGCAATCAAATAAAAATTGATTTTTATGTAATTGCTAACACTAGTCTGAAATAAACCTTTTCTTTTTTTAATACCGATTTTCCTTCTCTCCATTTAACGACAGCTCTCTATAACGTCAAAATATTCACAGTCTCTTGAGGGTCGTTATATAAAGTTTGCACTGTATATATATTTTGTATTGAGGGATCCTATTATCTTACTTACTTTATCAATGTACTTATATATGACATACTGTGTCTACATTATGTTTGTTTATATAAATAAATATTATAATGTTTATAGGAGGATAAATTAGTGCTTCATAAAAATAACAACTCGAGATCAGATATAAGTCTCAAATGAGAGTAACATATGGCGAAATGTTTGCATTTCGAATGATCAAAAAGAGTCAGTTCTGTTACGTTATTCTTTGGTTTTGATAGTTTTAAAATAGGGTTACATAAATATAAGCAACGATCGTACAATCATCCATTCTATTCTATTATAAACCTAAAGGGGAAAGAATATCCAACCATACAGCCTTCGCTTTTTCAAATATTTAACGGATATTTCATTGAAACGGGGTTTCTTCTGTTTCAATTAGTTTATTTACGAATACAATCTGAGGAAATACGTAATATAATAAACACAGAACAATGGAAAAGGATGCGCGCGACGCCAACGGCAGAAGGGCTATAGGCTAAGGGCCGCGGGCCCCCTACAGGCGAGGGGGAAGAAGTGTGTACCGTAATACACGAGCGATCTATGGGCATTCTCCGCATTACATATTCGATATATCTTTATTTTAAATAATATCAATAGCGGAATACGATTTATTGAAATAAAATATCGATATTTTATCAACAATCTTATCATTGAGTCCAGTACTCGATTTTGACGATGGTAGCAATGATATAAACATATTATTATTATTTTCTTCGCATTATTAATGGTGGCTGTCTTAATTTTTGTCTTTTTGTTATGGTTAGGTGGGCATGGTGTTTGATTTTTAAGTGGGTTGCTAAATTAGATGTATTTCCGCTGTCTTTATAATTTTTCCCACATAAGTTGCAGGAAACGTTTATTGTATCAACTTTTTTTAAATACGTACAATGGAAGAATTGGTCGAAGAAGACAAGTTTTGGCACAAAATTATTCCTATGTAACTAGATATTAAATAATTTAATATGAATAAACACCTGCTGTGACCGCTACATTACAATAAAACAGTAATTGTTCATCTCTTTTTAACTTTGCTCAATGTTAGCCACTGACTAAACTCGATAGAACCTAGGGGTAGTTAACTACGCTAAGCTGTTAACGCTTACAGTGATAACAAACAATAATTGTAAGTAAAGTGATACTCCATATCATAGATTATAGTTTTTTTTTTTAACACAGAGGTATACCTATACACTAGCCATTCTCTAAGTGTGTTCCGCGGAACCTTAGGGTTTCGTGACATCCCTGTAGATGTTCCGCAAGAATTTAGAAAAAATTCCAAACACCTCTCTCTGGTCGACCGTTCTGACGCGGCGTATCACGATTCACGAGGCACAGCCGAACTTAGTCGCCTCGTACAATTTTACTAAACCGTCACCGCCGATATCTACTTGTGAGCTTGAGTCCCTTTGATACAAGCCGCCCCTGCGATTAACAATAATTGTAAACAAGCTACTTTCGGCTCTAACTTTAAAATGTAAAGTCGAAATTGTTTACACAGCATTTTTTGTATTTCTATTTTTATTTCGGCTTGTTATTTATCAAAGGCGCCGACTCGAGTATTTTTGTGAATGTTCGAGATCTGGCTAGGACGATAAAAGCGGCGATCGCGCCTCGACGCTTAGTCGACGATTAGTGTTCGGAGTGATAAGTACCTACCTGCTAGAAACAAAGTGTTTATTGTTCTACTGCTGTATTCTGATTGTACATTTCTTCTTTGGACTAAACTCTTTTACGCAGTAACGATCGTGCATTATTTTGACCCCACCATTCTGACATGTAACATTATAAATAAAGAAGAATGGAAGGTTGGCTTAAAGGCGTTAAACGTGTTGCGACAACATCTTTTAACGAAGCCGAATGTTCAAAAGTAGTTCGCGCGGAGTAAACAGCCGATTATGACGATATTATACCGATCCAGACGATTATGCAACGACGTCAAGTTCCACGGTTTCAAAGGCGAAAAAAAGGAAGTACGATGAATCATATATCAGTTTCGGATTTGTTGATTCCAACGGCTCACCTCTCTGCATTCTATGTAGTAAACTGCTTCCTAATAGTTCCATGGCACCTGCCAAGTTGCGCCGACATTTAGAAACTGTACACCCCGAGTCTAAAAACAAGAATAAAGAATTTTTTGTACGTAAAAAAGAACAGTTATTGGAAAGTCAAAAAACTATGATGCATGTAACCCAAACTATCAATGAAAAGGCCACAGAGGCATCATATTTAGTTAGTTATCGCATTGCACAAGCAGGTGAAGCGCACATAAAATACCAAAATGTATACATCTAAACTTATATTTTTGTCACATCTCTAATTTAGAGTTAGTGAAATGACAAATGTTTTAAGGTTATAAGACTTTCAAAAATTGTAGGTTATTTTACCTTGTTCGGTTTGAGTTTCCATGTGATTTGTTGAAAATAGTGTTTAGAAAACATTGAAAAATGCAGCATGATGATGTAATTGATTTTATTGTGAATTCAAATTCAATTTAATTATAATTGGTACTTAATTATTTATTTGGTGTTTTAGGTGGTATGGGCGATAATCAACAAAACACACTGTTCACATAAAGTAACGTAAGTGAACATCTATATTAAATATCAATTGTGTTCATAAAGCTAATTTATAGAAAGTAGAAAATTTAAAAACGTTTGCATTTTTGGTTTTTTTCTAATAATTAATATCTTCTTGTATTAAAGTGTGAACCATATTTTTTAATTACATTTTCATAACTTGTTGAAGAGTTCATGTTTGATAGAAGATATTATTGTGAAATTAGAGAATTCGCTAACAAAAATCATAGTTTTAAAGTATTTTATTGTACGTTATACTGATCAAATAATAGATTTTAGTTCTAAAATTAACATTTTGAATGCAACTTTATAGTGAAAGTACAAGTTTTACGAAAATTATTATACTAAAATAGATCATTTGTTTTACAGGACAAAGACTCAACAATTCTGTAGAAATGAATATAATTTAACTGGGCTCTGCAGTAGGGCTTCATGCCCTTTAGCCAACAGTAAATATGCAACAATTAGAGAAGAGAATGGTATCATATATTTGTTTATGAAGACTGCTGAAAGGTGAATTTTAATTACTTATTTTTACAAATCACATAGAAATGATAAATCATGAATTTTTTTTGAAAAAGTTTTACTATATGAATGTGAAAATAAAGGTTTGAATCAGATTGTGGCAGTCACTGCTCAGCATTTGTTGCCAAGTTATGATGTATTACTGTGTATGAGTTGTAGTTGTAGAGTGTTGTAGTTGAGAGAGTGTATATATAAATGTATGCAGAGTGATAATTGGTAACCTGGCATTTACTGCTGGGACCAACTGGCAAGCAGCCACTGCTTGAGTTTAAAGTGTGTCTTAAGAGCCAAGGCTGACTTATACTTAGCTACACAGAAAGAATAAAGACAATTATGGTAGAGGATATGGTCAAGAGTATGTGTGTTAAGCAGTGTTAATGCATAAAGGAGTTTGTTAATGTTAAGGAAGTAAAAGATTATAAACATTGAAAGAAGTGAATTACCATTCTTTCTGTCCATGCAAATTGAGAATTGGTCTGATGATTGGTTTGGAGACATTCATACTAGTTTTAGTTATATTATTTTTATTTATTAAATTAGGTTGATATTGATGGAGGATTAAAGCATTAACACATCTTTATTTATATCTTTTTTTGCTATGTGATGGCTTTCATGTCATGTAATTTTCAATTTTTTTTAATAACAAATATTTAATAATGTAATTTGATGCCAATGTACTTTAATGTAGTTTTTATGTGATTTCTTTTATAGCTGTTTGACAGTAATATACAGTACTTTTGAATTCAACCTAGTGTAATGTGACAATTTAATTTAAAAATGTTTAAATTCATGAATATGGTGTTAGCAAAATGCAGCTATTATTGTATTTATCCTTAAATGTGAGCAATATACAGTGACAACATATTATAATGACTTTTTCATTAATGTTTGAATTCTAGGGTTATGTTTCCTGCTAAGCAATGGGAGAAAGTGAAGTTGTCACGTAATTTTGAAAAAGCAATCTATCAAATTAATGAGAATTTACTATATTGGCCTGGATTTATAAAAGCCAAATGTAAACAAAGATTTGTTAAAATAACACAATATCTTATACGGATGAGGAAATTGAAATTAAGAAGAGTGTAAGTAGTTTCTGTTTGAGTAATCTGGGTGCAGTGTTACCAGACTTAGCAATATTCTGGAACCTTATTGGCTAAATAATTTATTTTTGTTAATTTTATTTTCTTGTAGCAGGATTAAACAATGATAATAAGTAATTATAAACAATATGTGAAAGTTGAACACACCAGCAGAAACATACGCACAACAGCTAATAGCAGCAGTTAATAATAATAGATAGTGTATCTATTATTCAATAATAATAAATTGTAAGCTTTGCCCTGGGAGGTTGCAGAATCTGGCCGAATCTGGTCATACTGTCTGGTTGTTTGTTTAATTTGTGTAACATTGCAATATATTGACACATGCAATATTCTGTATAGTCCTTATTAGGTCTTTGCATCAAATTCTCAGATATGATTACTACATAAATTTTGGCAATAGATTGTTAAATTTTTCAATCAATTCAGCAGTGTGCATCCTATAACAGAATGATCTTGCTGTATGTGGATATGTCGTAAATATACTGACTTAAAATCTAGGTATTATCAGAACAAAGATTTAAGAATTCAAATTGGATGAAATTTTAATTCTATATAAGTATGAAATGCCCAAGTATTATGCTAACAAAATAATGCATTTTATGCTTCTATGAGATAGATGCCACTGATCAGCACCAGTTTTTTTTCTAGGATACCAATTACTAATTTACTTTTTTAAATGGCACGTAAAGTTACTACAATATATTTATTGATAAATATGGTGCATCGTATAAGGGTTTCATTCACGAAGTGGTGAAAGTAGAATGTATTCATCCCAGTATAGATATACTATGATTAAAGGTCTCTTGGTATTTAGATATCTGAACATACATAATCTAATCCTGAAATGCGACAGGTTCTGGCCACATACCATGATTGTTATCCAGTCAGATGATTAAAACATTCTGAATTTCATTAAGAAGATGATTGGTTAAATATAATTTTTTATACTTTTTTATTTTAGTAAAGAGTTAGTTCCAATTCAGAGGAAAATAGAGAGACGTGAAAGGAGAAGAGAGGAAAAAGCATTGGTAGCTGCAAGAATAGATAATGCCATAGAAAAACAATTGTTGGAAAGGTTAAAGAAAGGCACGGTAAGTAAAGTTTTCGATTATTTGAAAATAATTCCATCATTCTCCTTCATTTTTATAATTAACTTTAGTAGAAAAAATGATAAAGTTATTACAAATTATTATATCCATTTTTTGAGTATGTTCCATAATAATTTCTATTTTATATTAATGGTTACCTAACATGGGTGACATGAACAATATTATAGAGCACAATTTTATTTATATCTTTTTTTAAGTGTTATCATAGTTTCTTATTGGCTCTTCTTTTTTTATTTTTCTTTCCTATATGGCCTAAAAAAAGGCCAGACGCTGCTGAGGGTCGGAGATGGAGATAACACTGTACCTCTGGCCCGGTCAGACGGGAATAAGCAACACTCCGGGGATTTTAGTTGGTGCAAGTCCAATACCGAGGGGCAACCGTCATCTAGCCCCTTGAGGTCCGTTTAGGGATTTCCCCTGGGCTACCAATTTTTTTTTTGGCTACTGGCTCTATTTAAATAAAGTTATTTACAGTATGAGTAACAGCATAATTAATTTACAGTATAACGATATTTACAACTTCCCGCAAATGGCATTCGACGCTGCGCTTAAAGCTGAAGAGGTTTCTGGCGACAGTGAAAGTGAGAGGGAAGATGAAGAAGAAGTAGAGAGAGAAATTGAGCCAGAGCTAGAGAAAGAACTGGAGAGGACTGTCGAAGAGACTGATGAATTTGTAGAAGCGGATAGCGATTTGGATAGTGATGAGGTATGTGACCTTTTAAGGCAGGCCTTTTATTAATGTATGTAGGATAACATATTACATTATACTACGATGCATGTTTTTGGTTAAAACGCTAAACACATTTGAGGTGAAGAACAAAATTATTTATGATAAATCGAAGATAATATTATCATAATACTCAGGTTACATTATTTATATATCGCTTGTATAGAGTGTGGTTGATCTCAGCCTGCAAGAGATTCTCTGATGGGAGCTTTTAGCCTGAGAAAATTTGATGTAGGCATGTTCTGCGGAATTTTAGCATGACCTTACTTAGCCGAAGCAAAAGAATTGTTTAGGTTGATGGCTCCCTACCAGAAATAAATGTTAGTAGTGTATGTTTAGGTTACGATGGGGCTGGCAGGTCGAAGCACAAAAGTCCTTTAAATAAATAGAAAATATATATATGTATATATCGCTTGTTTACGTTACGGTTTACCAAGACTGATTTGGACTCCACGAGAAACAAAAACGAATCGCACTGGGCGAAGAACGTGTCATGAAAGCGAAAGAAGTTTGCAAAGATAGAAGATAAGCGTAGATAGATAAGCGTGATTATGAATAAAGTTTTTTTTTTGGATTCCAGGATAGTGATTCCGGGAAGAAGGAACATGCTGATGTCGACAGTAATTTTGAATCGGATGCCTCTGATATTGAGGTACGTTCTATAGATATAATTAATTTTCATTCTTTATATCTGTGTTTTTTTTTGTCGAACGTAAAAACGTAGTATTGTGTCGTAACAACTAATCACTTTTTAAATAACACTGTTTTTCGATGTTATCACGAAGTAAAAAACCCAAAATTAATAAACTGAGTTCATCCTATTAGTTACTAACTTCCGCTACGTTATGTTTAATTTAATTCTGTTCGTGGACAATATGATTATGTTCGTGGATTATCTGACGTTCAAAGAAACGGAGAGGCAAACATTTTTCAGTTACTATTTTGATGTTAGCGCCTCTTAACAAGAAAATCAGACAATTCTTGAGTTTTATTAAGGTGATATTCCGTATGATGTACGTGCCATCGCCGTTTGCCACGTCCTCTAAAATTTGTGAAAACACTCGCTTCTATAATATATTCATCATGCGAACAGATAGGCAGCGAAATATGCTTCCAGCAAGCATATTTCCACGATCTTGATCTTATGACTTGGGAGCCTTTAAGAGAAGAGTGAATAGACATTTGTTGGGCGGACGCGGTACATCGTCGTACTAAGCTTCGCCTTTCCTTAGCGTCAGCTTATTAATAAAAAAAAATACCTTGAGAGTGCTTATAAATTAGGCATGGAACAAATTGCAACAGGTGCTGTATCTGCAATAACTTCATCTCTGTCGCACGCGTATTAATGTCATAAAGTTATCTCAGTTTCAGGTCTTATGATTTTTATTAATGACTGCAAAATCTTCAGGCACATCACATTTTTTTCGATCCCTACTATAGATATACAACTTGCAATGCATGGTCTGAAACGATTTGTATTCGGCCCATATTTATCGAGTTGATTTTATGTTCCTGATTATTATTAAGACCATAAATTTTGTATTTTCTTGTTTTAGGATATCGCTGAGAGCATAGTGCGAAGAAAGAAGCCACGAGTTGAAATTGAATATGAAACAGAACCTGGTGTTAGTGTATCTAAAAAGAAAATAAAACATTGACAGAAATATTGTGTTTTCAATCTGCTTTAAAACAGCTTATCTTTATGTATATAAAATTCTCCTGTCACAATGTTAGTTACCTTACTCCTTCGAAACGGCTTTTTACCAAATTTTATATGCATATTCAGTAGGTCTGAGAATCTGCTACTATCTGTTTTCCATACCCCTAAGTGATAGGGGTTGTTCACCCTCAACATTTTTTTTTAAGTTTTAATGTTATCGTTACACAATAAATTAGTTATTTTTTGCGTACACTAGAAATTACCTAGAGATAACTTATATGGCAAAACAACGTTTGCCGGGTCAGCTAGTAACCAATATAATTGTAATCAGAGATGGGCAAAATGTAATCTGATTAATGATGTACGATTAAAAAATGTAGTCGGAATATTAATTTTCTTGCCCTGTAATTATTATTAAATCCATTTAAAACATTAAGAAATGATAAATGTGTATACAATCTGTGATTTTGTAGTGTTTAAAACATAAATGAGCAAAATGCAGTCATATTAATGGTAAAAAACGTAAAATGTAATCGTTAATCATTTTTATTAATCTTATTACATTTTGCCCATCTATGATTGTAATTATTCTAAATCTTACTACTTACATTATTAATGTCTAAGGATAATTTTTATGAAGATGTAGTTTATGTCCTTTACTGTATTACGTATTTATCTATCATCCCGCCGAATCCTCATTGGGATAGGCAGAGAGGATGTAACGCCATTTCTCTCTATTTTTGCAAACCTCTTTCGCTTCCTTAATATTCATTGGTCCTTTTATGCACTCTCACCGATTTCGCATACTTTTGTCATTAACCTCCATTAGAACTCTTTATTTGGTCTATGTAGGTAAGCATACGTCGATCACGGCCTATAAGGTATTTCAAATTATTATTTAGAAATAGAAATAGAGCTTGACCTCTCCGTATGAGTCGTTGACCGGTTTTAGGGATGTACATGTTTATCATAATGTATCTATATATCTCATCTCTTTTTACGCTATCTTACGTTCAAAGTGTAATGTTATATTATTGAATATTTAATTTAATATTTGAAATCTTTAATTGGTTATATAAAATAATATTGTGTCGTAACGCTATATCCCTTTTGAGGTGAGCAGATATACATTAGTGTCTGTATCCACTGCGCTGATATGTCGTGCCCAACCGGATCAGTAGCGCAGCTGATCGCCGTTCACAAGGCACTTACACATGTTCTCCTTTACCGGTGAGCATGTGGTGCCCCTACTTAATCTGAAAAAACCTAGAGGTATGTGTCGGGATTCGAACCTATGACCTTGCCCAGTGACGTGCATAGGGTATTTGGATAGGGTAGGCAGAATTCGCGTAATTAATTTGAATATTATATTATGATAGTAAATATTATATTGGTTTCATAGAAAATATAGGTGGCGTGAATATAGAATAGATTTTAATATAAATGGTTCCTTTGTTTGTTTAACTTTAAGGAATTTAGTCAAGCCTTATTTATCGTCAGGGCATGCAGTGCTACCATGCATCTATGGAATGAACGCTACTGACCATGCCTATCCTAGCAAGGGATACCTATCCCTTCTCTAATTGGCCACTACAGCCGCAATAAATAAATAATTTGATTCAAACGGATGTTTATCTTTGCAAGCGCAGAGGAAGTAGAGGTTAGTTTGGACATAAACATCTGAAAGAATTCGCTTACGTTGCACAAAATGAAAATAAATAAAGTGGGTGTTAGCATTTGACACGAATTCTCGTGTTGTACCTATAGTTTTGATATGGAGCAATGTGTGCGGAATGTGCCACGTGTAAGCGACAAACACCGCTGTTATTGTGGCAGTAACTCCCATTATGACGCAGTCCTGTTTGCTCCAAACAATATTGTTTACTGTTAGATACGTGTCGTAAAAATATCACTATTTGTGGCTGTGTAACCTTGAGTTTATTACGTATAATAATTCGTTGAAGCTCTCCTTCCAGGGGCGTCGTTTTGGGCTTAATTCTCTGAGCCGTTTTATGGTTTCTTTTGAAATATTGTTTAGCTGTCTTAAAGTTACGTAAAACAATTTAAACGTTGATTACTATAGTAAAATTCTTCATAATAATAATATATCTCTATGCTATATATTTTTTGGGGTATGTTGAGATATATCGGTGGCTGTATCCACTTTGCGCTTATATATCGTGCCAAACGTGGCCAGAAGTTCAGCTGATCGCCGTTCTCAGGGCACTTACACATGAGATTCTATTAAGTGTCATGCGGGTTTCCTCACGATGTTTTTCTTGACGGGTGAGGATGTAGTGCCCCAGGAAAAACCCAGAGGTAAATGCTGGGATATGAACCTACGACCACTCGCGTAGTCGCGCATGGATATCGCTCCTTTATCCACTACCTAGACTCTACCTGAATCCCACCGTAAACCTGTGTCTGAATATAAGCAAATAAACCCTGACGTACAGAGGCAAGCTGTCACCACCTATCAGGCCGCACACCCTGAAAAACACAGGCAAGCTGTCACCACTTACCAGGCTGCAAACCCTGAAAACCATTGGCAATCTGCTGCACTGTATCAGGCCAGGAATACCGATGTGCATAAAGTGATTCAGTGACAGTATAGAGAAAAAACAATTCAGTGTGTATTACTTCAAAACCACCAAAACGTTGTAACGGTACGAGATTGCAAGTGAAAGCGTTACACCGCAATATAGTGCTTATAGTTTGGCCTTGGATTCATTTTCGTATGATTTATAAATAAAGTTGATTTGTTTCTTGTCTCTATAGTGTTTTAACACATAATTAACCTGATAACATCTACCTGCATGCCAAATTTCGGCCCGATCCGCCCAGTGGTTTGGGCTGTGCGTTGATAGATCACTATGTCAGTCAGTCACCTTTGAGTTATATATATTTAGATATCAAAATCGTATTTAAACGGACGTCTTCATCATAGTAGCTCCAATCTTTAATTTCAGTTCAACCAGTCGAAAATCTAAGAAGATTTATACAAACTTTCATCCTCCATTTTATCCCCTTGGGGGTCGAATTTATCAAAATCCTTTCTTAACGGATGCCTACGTCATAGTAGCTTTATGCATGCAAAGTCTCAGCCCGATCGGTTTAAAATTGACTAAGTTTCATACAAACTTTCATCACCCATTTTATCCCCTGGAGGGTAGAATTTATCCCCTTGGGGGTAGAATTCATCAAAATCCTTTCTTAGCGGATACCTACGTCATACCATCTACCTGCATGCCAAATTTCAGCCCGATCCACCCAGTGGTTTGGGCTGTGCGTTGATAGATCACTATGTCAGTCAGTCAGTCAGTCAGTCAGTTAATCAGTCAGTCAGTCAGTCAGTTAGTCACCTTTGAGTTATATATATTTAGATTTAACTCCACAATCTTTTCCAAGTTATTTCGCGTTCCTTAGTCGTTTAGTTTTATTTAGGTTCTTGAATAGTTTCAGTTAGTATATAATAGCATATGATTCAAACATTAGCTTCACAAATATCTCTCGGTTTATCTTCAAATGGCGAGTGTGATCTGCGGTGGTGTTTGGTAAAGTTTCGGGAGCTTTCATAAAGATAATTGCGAACTTTGTCATCAAGACGGAGCGACGGTTAGGTTTGTTCATAAGTTTAATTAAATTCGTCTGATTCCTTGACGTTAAATTAATACTGTAATCTACGTTATAACACGTAAGGACGAATAGACAAAGACTAACTACTAGCGTACTAATTGAAAGCAGTAACTAACTTTATTTACTTGATTTGTTAGGCATAACGTCTTAGGGCATAACATAGAATTATAAATCACTGCCTATTTAATAGGTATAAAGGTATTTTTTGCGCTTTTTGGGCAGCAGATTTTTGAGTGCGTAATGAAGAAAAATTATGTTCACGTATTGTAAAATGTTTGTTTGAAAAAAAAAAGAAAGATTTTTTTTATTTTCGCTTAAATTAGTGGCTGCAGGTGGTGGCTTAGCGGATAATGGACGAGTTTCAATGCGAATGATTATAGTTTCGAATTCCGGCATGTACCCATGGGTTTTTCCAGATTACGTACGGATTTAAGCAGCACATGCTCATCAGGAAAGAAAACGTCGTGAAGACACCCGCATGGCATCTAATAGAAATGGCACGTGTAAGTGCTTCGAGAACGGCGATCAGCTGCGCTAATGGTCATGCTGAGCACGACATATGTATAAGCACAAAGTGGATACAGCCACTAATGTCTACTCGACCCGTAAGGGATATAGCGTGACGATAGTTTATTATTTATTGAGTATTAAGGGATGTCATAAACATTTTGGGATCTAATTACTGCAGAGGCAATTTTTTTTAAATAAACATATGTATATATTTCTTAGTTGTTGATTCTTGACTTGTTGAGTTTGGGAGTCGAAGCTGCTCGCGTCCGTAGGATTTACCCTAGTTTCCCTACACGTGACTCTGGGTGGTGCTAAACGAGCAGCAGCGAGGTGGTAGGGTGTCGGTGCCCGTCTGGATCGCGACCACAGTACATGGGTGTAAAGCCCGTCATAGTGACCAGTTTCGGCTTGTCGCGTTTCGGGATCAGCTTGTGCATATCCAGTAGCTCATATACCTAGAGACTTTCAGTCGTGGTATATGCGGGCCGACATGACTATGTAGACTATCAATGGATTTTCATCCTTTGATAGACGCTTTCGTTTTTGGACTACACTGTACTTACCATCAGGTACTCTGAAGTCACTATGTCAAGCCAGTGTAAAAAAAAATCCTGGATGTGTATGTATAATATTTAAGTATATTTGCCTAGTATCAATCAGAGATGGGCAAAATGTAATCAGATTAATGATTAACGATTACGATTACATTTTGTAATTATTAATCATGATTAATGATTAACGTAATTAATCAAAAAAGTAATCATTATTCGGTGATTAAGGATTATTAATCTTTAATCGGATTACAATTAATCATGATTACTTTTATGATTACTTTTCTGTTTGTTACGTAAAATGTGCTGCCGACAGCAGAGCGGCGCTCGCCTATATTCATTGGAACGAAGTTTCTTATCGCGCATTGCGAAAGGAGGTTAGAGAGTTGTCGTCCAGCGGGAAGTGGGGGTGGTGGAGTCCAGCGGAGAGTGGGGGGGAGGGGTGACTTCCAGCGGTGATTGGGGGGTGAATTCCAACGGAGAGTGGGGGGGTGTCATCCAGCGGAGAGGGGGTTGGTATCCAGTGGAGAGTGGGGGGTGGCGTGCAGTGGAGAGTGGGGGGGTATCGTCCAGCGGAGAGTGGGGGGGGGGGCGTCCAGCGGAGAGTGGAGGGGTGCGTCTGGCGGTGAGTGGGGGGGTGGCGTCCAGCGGATAGTAGGAGGGGTGGTCTCGTCCAGCGGAGAGTGGGGAGAGGGTGTGTCGTCCAGTAGAGAGTGGGGGTTGGCAATCAGCGGAGAGTGGGGGGTGGTGTCCAGCGGAGAGTGAGGAGGGTGACGTTTAGAGCAGCAATTATGACACCATTACTATGTAAACCAATATTATTTATGCTAAATATAATATATGTAGATATCTCATTGTTTAGAAATATTTATTATACACATTGATCCTGATACAATGTACTGAATATAGCGCCATCTATCTGTTTAATAATATTTGGGTACTTCTTAATGAAAGCCATCATAAATTAAAAATGTTATGTGATAATAGTTATTTCCGATAGACGGCGAGATAATTAAAAAAGTGAACGAGACCGATGTTATAAAAATAATAATAAGTGTGGATGGTATACAGATGCACGCCGGTTGATGGTTTTGATTTTTCATTACTGAAGTTGATGTTAAAATCACTGGCCAAAATGAGTGGAAGTTTATCTAATTTTTTGCCACCCCTCCTCCTCACTCCTCGCTAGACGACACCCCCCTCTCCACTGGAAGACACCCCCACTCTCCGCTGGAAGTCACCCCCCCACTCTCCACTGAAAGTCACCCCCCCCACTCTCCGCTGGACGCCACCCCCCCCTCTCCGCCCGACGACAGCGCCTCATTTTCTGCTGTATACAACTGCACAGACCCTTATAATGAATCGCTCAACGAGACGGATGTTCGGGGTCAGTTAATTCGAAATAAGATAACTTGAAAAATTAAATAAACGAGAATTTAAATTGGTCTCTCTTAAAATCTTGATTACTGTAATCAAGATTAATGATTACCCATGTAATCGTGATTAAAAGTAATCAGATTACAAGTAATCATGATTACTTGTAATCTGATTATTAATCTGATTAAAAGTAATCATGATTACGCCCATCTATGGTATCAATTATATGCGAGATCGGGGTCTTCAATAAAACTAAGCCGGTGTTACTAAACTTGATTTACTCAAATACAAACGAAAATGTTATTTAAGTTCACAAAACACTACACTAAATGTGGCATTGAATACTTCACTGCAATTTAGTTTCGCTTATATCGCTTCATTTCGCTTTCCGCAGATAACTACTACTCGCGTTTGGACCTGCCACGTATTTATAGTGGAAGGGCAGGTCCACCAATTGCATAGAAGAATCTCTAGCTGTCTCGTATATTCCAGCGTTCACGTTAGGCTGCAGCGATATTTCTAGAAATCGCTTTCTATTCGCCAACAGATGTCACCACTAGTGGTTGTAGTTATGCTTTTCGCCACAAGATAACATTACGAACGGTGATTCATCTACTGGCCAATAGAGCCCGCTACATACCTCATCCTTATTCCATAACAATATTATAATTAAAATATAAGTTCAATAGCAAACAGTTTCAATAGGAAAATTAATTAAACGCTCGCCATTGAATCTCGTCGAATTATTCTCATAATCATTTCAGCATTGTCTCCTAATTAAAATTATCTCTCGAGCAGTAATGAACTGGAATTGTACATCAGACGAAATGTCTGTGCTTTGAATAACATTAAGTAAACGAATGAATATTGTGACCATTGAGTAATTGTATGAAACTTGGAATTATTTATAATTTTCGCCGCATTTTAAGAATTGAAGTAAGGCCGATGTTTTTTTATTTACTTTAATTACGAGTATTGTTTATTATATTTTATTCTAGACTTAGCGAGAGCATAATAATTATTACCTGTATAATATTTATTACGGACATACACACGCTTTTACGTACAAAAAATAACGTACAGTATTACGGTAATATATAAAATAATAATTAATCATATTGATGGTATAATGGAAAAACTCTGTGAACAGAGACGTAAAACAGCTATTTTTATCGAATTTAACACGCCTTGTACCACAAATTGCTAAAAAGGAGAAAGGATATTGAGCGAATAAAGTATGCTAGTTTCCGAGACAGGGGAATGCCTTGCCAAGATATACGTCAGAGGGGACCCTCTTCATATTCGTGGCTAAATTAAAATGTAGCCCGTTTGGAAAGGTCTCGCCGCCGGGGATTTCAGACTGATGTATTGCTACTTGGCATGTGATAACTTCGTTCTCAGACTCTGAGTTAGTTTTTACACTTATGATTTTGGTTTGGTCCTAGTATATATTTAATACCGCGGCATAGAGACTACACTGCCCTTGATGAAAAGTAAAATGTTGTCCAAGAATGGTAGCGACCGCCAAGGGACGTGAATTCATTGACAGTAGCCGCCTATATTATAAACAACTGAATGCAAAATAAATAAGTGGATGTAATAGTTTAACGTATCTTGCTTATTACAATATGTCAAAGCGTATTTTCGTCGTTTGTTTATTGATATTATTTATAATTTATAACTTCTTGGAGTTACGTCTTGAGTCTTGATATATAGCTGGTATTAATAATATTTTATTACAGATGGGATCAGGAGCGAGGTCAAGGTTATACGGAAGTGGATAGGTAACAAAAATGCCAATAAATATCCGAAAAAGTTATATATAGAATTAATTTTCCTAGTAGGAGCGTGTTACACGAATAGGGAAGTGTATGTTTCCAGGAAAATATTATATTTACACATTAGTAGATAATAAACGAAATGAAAACAGATCTTTCTACAAAAAGTAGGGATTCACCTGATAGAAAGACACCAAAAGAGCTGAATTCCGTTGCCAAGCACGATTGGTCGAGGTGAACCACTTTTTTTAAAACCATTGTCAGCAACAAAGGTAACAGACCACCTGATGGTAAGTGGTTAAGAATTCCTATGGACAACTGTAATACAAAGAGCGTCGTCATATTGCGTTGTCGATCATGAATGACATTGTTCACTGCCCTCTTGAAGAACCCTATATCAAATAAAAACTGTACCGGGCAGCTCGTTCCACAATTTATAATAGCAAGAAAAAAAAATAGAGAATTACCACGTGGACGCAGTTCTGTAAAGCTTTAGAGTGTGGGCTGAGGGTCTGCCAACGACCAACGGGAATGGTACGCGTTTGAAATAGTAAAGAAAGTACCAGGTTGAATATTTTTTCAGAGAAATCCTCGTTATACAAGCGATAGAACACACATAGAGACTACGAAAGTTTAGGGGCCACTAGAAAAATCTTTGTACCTATTAATTCTGGTCGAGACCTAGTCGGATACTGAGGTCTTGCTACTTCAATGCCGCTCGTTTATGAACTCCGCTCAATATTGCCTCAGCGCCAGATAGCCTTTCAATTGTTAATTAAAAACGAACTTTAAGCTGCGTGCGACATAGTATATTTTTGTACGTGGTCTCGGGTGGCCAAATATTTTGACTTATATATCTAATATAAATATATCATATGTATTAGATTTTGCAACTTTAAAGTTCGTCTTTAATTAAGAAGACTACAAGGAAATGCAGTTATGGTCGAGTATTGAGGTGTTCAGTGGACGTTTACCATTACCATTACCGAAAGTAAAGTGTAGAGATATAAAATGACATAAAATTATCTGTCCTTAAACAAAAGATAACGTAAAACAAAATTTGTTACAGAGCCGGCACTATAACAAAACTATGTCTGTAACGTGATAAACTAAACGGCATTTTGCGCACTATACATATAATAATCATTATACTTCTTTTACGTATATCGAAACTAAGATCGACGGTTGCTAGCAAAATGATATTTGCATAACTTAAGACGTGGTAAGGATATCTCTATCTATATCTTATGAAACTTTTAAGTTAGATTTTAAATCGTTGAATCAAAGGCTTGAACAATTTTTCAGCTTATGTATTATGGAAAAGTTGGGCCCTTTTTATAGATAAAATATTCAGTTGGTACGCTGGACGATGTGCTCGTCCGCCATCCCTAGAATTTGGTGCCTGGGGAGTTGAACCGGGCCTGCTCCTCCCTATATCCAGATTTGAGCGTATGCTGAGCTGAGTTCTCTTTAGTGCATCATCTTAGCTCAAAGTACATACTCATGCTAAGCTGCTGCTTATTTATTACAATTTTTTTTTGGTAACCCGAGTGAATGTGCTACATAAGACCATGAGGGTTGCTGTGAGGGCAGCGACTCCGCTGAGTCAGACTCCTACTGACTATAAACCCCCGGAGTGTCCCTCTAATCACTCCACCCAGGCCTGGGAAACCAAATTCATCCAGTCGCCCGGGGAGCGAACAGCTTCCTCTCTGGTAGGGGTGGGTGCAAAAAACGAACGCCTCCAATACCTCTCTCTCAGGCGGTGCGCTGGACACTGCGCAACGGCCTCCCTCTCATCCGGGGAGCAGACTTCTGGCTATTGTAACCGGGGGATATAGCGATCGCTCTGGGCGAACGCGTCCCTCCGGCGATAGTGCCTTGGCCGCTGAATGGCTAGAGAAGATGTTCGCTCTTTATTACAGTTGATGATGATGATGATGATGTCCTAGCCGGATTCGGCCACGGCGACTGTTTCATCACAGATTAAGAAAATCGAGGTCCAGTTTACGGAAACAGTCAATTGCGCAGGAGATATTTAAGTGCATAACTGGACGCGCTGCCAGAAAAGCACTCTCTCGTCTGTGCTCCCTCAGGCCCGATGGAATGGAGAACCAGTACGATCGGGAGGGAGCGGGATGCAGGTTTGGTCGAGTTTTCCTTCTCTGAACACCTGGTTTAATTGCGGTGTTAAAGAGATACCTTAGTCGCCTTTTACGACACCTCGGCAAGAAGAGGGGGGTGCTATTCTATTCTGCCGGCAACCACCACGGCTAAACACGGCTATTACAGTTATTATACCAACAAATCACAAGCACCATAATAAAATACCTTAAGCCTAAAAAATTAGCTACATTGTTTTTTATTATTTACATTATGCTTTTAATTTCTGTTGCCATTATTACGAAATTCTCTGTGTCGTGTGCTTTGTGCCAAATAAATGTTTTTCATTTTTAATCAAAGAACGTTCAACTTTGTGAAACGTGTAAAGTTTGAAGCAATATGTATATCGAACTCTGTACTACGCCATGCGACGGTTCGAAAAGGGGGCAAACAAAACAAATTAATGTTTCAAAGGATGTGTTTACGCAGCACGAGCGAAATTTTAATTACTCTCAGTCGCCGTCAAAGAAAACGCGTTTATTGACTTCAAAGAGTGAAAATATTTACATGAATACGAGAACTGAGGTGTCGTCTATTTTAAAAACTGTCCCCAAAAAGTTGCAAGTACTTTTCACAATCAATCTACCAAAATAAATTTAAATTAATGTTTTATATTTCCCGACTAGACTATACTATTTCCCGATTTAGTTTATGTTTTTAAAAGGTTAATTGTATTGAGTTTTAATTCCCAAGTGATCTGTTGAGATATTGATCACGAATTCCATAAAATAATTATTGGAAAATTAGTTGAATTTAGTAAAAACTTGCATTCGAGCCTTTGTAATCAGCAGTAGCTAAGTTGATAAAGAGCCGGAAACCATATACCAAAACGATTATGAGGGTAGTTTAACACTAGAACTACGACCCTGTCAAAATGACCGGTTGCATCATTTATTTATACCATTTCCTCTTTAAGTCTTATTTAATATTTTACGATAATGTCATGATTTTTATTAAATTTGTGTATAGACTAATATTAAAGATTATTTTGTTCGTACGCTTTTAATTTTCCGACCGGTTGACCGGTTGATTGAAATAGGTATATGGTAAATCTTCGTAGTTCTAGTGTTAAAATCTCATATGCCTTTCTGGATTTTTTAAATTAAGTACGAAGTTCGATAAGTTTCAGATTCTTTTCAGGGTTTTACTGGTAAAGCCCGGATGTCATTTGTCAAAAATGTTGTATCCCATTACAACGACGATAAATGATCGCGTTTGTTACAAGTACAAAGTGGATACATCCCCTCTAATCTGTCTCTGATTACCATGCAATGAATATTGCGAGATGATAACTATCATTAGTATCACATGATCGTTCAAAGAAATGAAAAAAAAATACGTTTTTGATTTACACTTTAATAAAATATAGGTTACAAACAAAAATACGCCTAATTACAAATATTTAAACTCGCAGTTACAAAATTTGTTAAGAAAACAAAACTAACGATGTAGTTAATAAAAAAGAGACAAATTCTTTAATATTCTAACTTAAAAATGTCATTACATTTACAAAATTTGAAGCAAATTAATAGGTATAAATTAAGTAGATATGTAATTTGCAATATTGTCTAGGGCTTGAAATACAATATTGAAATAGGTACTTACTTACCTTTTGCTAAGATAGCAGCGGTCGTCTTGATATACGATCTAAAGGTCAAGCTGTAGTCCTAAGCCTTTGGAAGCCGTTAAATTCTTTGGTCAAGTTCCGGACTACAGCTCCCCCTGGGGGCGGCCCCTGCAGGTTATCAATTACAGCCTTAAAACGGTACAAACAGCGTTCGCTGCCCCCAGTCTACGGACTACCCGACGGGTATTTGTTCTCCATTAGGTACATTAATTAATCTAGCAACGGGTAACGATTGATGGAGTGGAATTCATTTAAACAGATTTGATTTGGGCTCGAACGCGTTCAGAGGCTTTGAACCTTCGCTAAGATAAATAAAATTGAGTACCTCTCGATTTTATATTCAGATGTCTCAAGTAAAACCGATTAAGGGATAAGGAGATATTAAATTTGTTACGGTTTTCTTTGATGATCCACAGTTTTTCAATTTGTCTGTCGTGTTTATTTTTTATAATAAATATTTGCGATGCCTCCGTGAATATTCGCCTGTGTTGATAAAAGTTATAAATAAATTAATATATACCTTTTATTAACTATGCGTGTACATTTTATATAACCTATAAATAGTGTAACAAAATCCAGTGATATAATTGTCACTCACTGTTAACTGTTAAACATGCGATTAATTAAATTTTATAGCTGTATCAAGAATCTACTGCAATATAATTATTTCATGTTTTTGATCAATTGCTACTATGAGAATTATCACCACATATGAAGTTATAATTTTTTTTTGGTATCCTGGGGGAAAACCCTGCATAGGATCATCAGGGTTGCTGTGAGGGCAGCGACCCCGGTGTGTCACACTCCTAATGATTAAAAACCCCCCGATTGTTCCTCTGATTGCCTCACCCGGTCCTGGCAAACCAAATTCATCCAGACATTTGAAATTATACAGAATAACTCCACGAAAGTGTCATCACTTATAGTTTTTATTATATTTAGTTGAAAATAAAACTTTGAACAATTAACTAGTTAATTAGATCGTTTTTTCATTAGATTTTTAATTTATGATTTTATATTATATTATAATTAAGCATATCACCCAAGCCTAATCGTGAAAATTTATAATGAAAGCAGAGATAACCTATCCAGCGAAAATTAAGGCAAGTTTTAGAGGCTGTCTGAAACTTATTTAGTTTAGTAAAGTTTATAAAAACATCACCGTTTATGATAAATCTTTGCGTTAAGGTTGCTCTTTCCGATTCAATATGATTGCGTCGCTGTGCTAGTAATTAAGTGGATATTAATACAGAGCAATGATCGCATGCCGTGCCCTAGGTATTTCGATATTGCGATCCTATATTGGTTATCATTTAATTGATATCAGATACGTAGTGCGGCACCTACATCATTGGGTTCTACTTTCTTTGTTCATTACGTTCATGTTAATTATAATATTAAATATAAACTCGTGACGGATAAAAATTCCAAAGAGAATACATTTGCATATTGATGGAGACTTTGGGGCCAGACATTAATGCTCTACAGCCCAGCAGCGCTACGCTAGCTGTGCAACATCTCGGTGGAAACGATATTCTCTCCTGACATCACCCAAAAGCGTTTTTCAGAAACCTCGAGGACTTGAGTTTGGCCAGCTTTTTGGATTGTTGATTGGTAATTCAGGTTTGCCATCTCTTTACCTGCCTGATGTATGATGATGAGTATTAGAGAGAATTCCAACTGTATATCTGTTCAAACATGTAATAATATAGAGATTACTGAAATGTCTTCTTTTTTGATAATCGCCATGGTTTGTATTGTTTATGGTTGATCTATAACTAATATAAATATATAATATAAATATTTAGCGTGGTAGGTATGGTGGTGGATAGTTGACCTACCATGCACTATAGCGCAAGATAGCGTGATAGATGAGATGATAGAAATGAAGAAGTCCAGACGGCAAGTAGATAGACGTTTAATAAAACACAGTACAAAGTCCAGTAGAAGTAGTGAAGCACAAGTATAATAGTCCAAGTAGAAATAGATTATACAGCACAATAATACAAATAACAACACGTAAATAGCAACTATGAGATTAGTACGAATGGCGAGCGAGAGGAACGTACTGGCGCGTCAAATGTGATAGCGAGACTGTTTTGACGGCTGCGCGGGCGGTTGAGCGCTTGCGTCGCGTGCGCATGTGCAGTCCCCCCGCGCGCGCCTGTATCCCACGGCTCACTGAATTAGAGCCGTTTCCACCGCACGACACGATATTAAGGAATAAATATCAAGGGTGTTAGTACCAAATGTGTTGATAAAATTACTTAGATAAATAAGAGAAGATATAATAATGTTATTTAAAATAGATGTTAGTTGTAGGTTAGTATAGTATAAAGAATTAGAAAATAGATAATGTTATAGACAGAAATAAATAAACAGATAGTGAGTATGCCACAAATATATTGGGTATAGGTGAAGCTTCTAGTCTTGGTCAGCCTGAGTACGTTTAGTTGTTCACATACCCAAAGACACTCAGCGTCGCTAACCCTACAGCGACCCTGGTGGTCCTATGCAGGATTCCCCCCCCAGGTTACCAAAAAGGGTCCCTATCGTTATTATAGTACACTTTCCATTAGGAGTGATGTAGATACTTTAACGAGCCCGTAATTTTTTTTGCAATTAGTCATCACTATATTGCAGCTTGAAATTTTTGAGATCCTTGATTTTTTTTTAGTAAAAAGTACATAATAAGGGTTCCTAAAATGACAGCGTCCACAGAAGTCCCTGATACAGGCTTCCCTATAATCGATCGCTGATCGAACACATCAAAACCATTTCGTTTGAACTCGAGTCCATAAATAACCAACGGGCAGGCCAGTAAATTACCCGCGGCCCAGTAAATACGGATTATGTTGGTCCGAGCGAATGGCGGTATACGCGTTCCGGCGTGGTTTTTTATCCATTCGCGTAGGTTGTTGGATAAATATTACAAAGGGTGTTTTACAGTTAATCAAGAAGAAAATACAATTTTCCGATCACAGAATTGCTTATTATTTCACATTGCCATTGTTCGCTCACCGCCAATTTTTACTGTAGAGGGCACAAGAATACAAGTAAAGGCTACATTTAGATAATGAAGTAGGTACACAGGTTTTATAGAAGTACGGTATGCAGTTGCTCAAACTCATGATTTTAATTTATAAGCATTAGTTTTCTTTGGTAACACAGAGAATAATCCTGCATAAGATCGTCAGTGTTGCTGTAAATTCTGTGACTGCGATATACCAGACTCCTGCTGATTAAATACCCCAGGATTGTTCCAAAACTCGTAGAAAGCTAGGTTTGAAGATCCATGTTCCTCCTACAACTCGGTAGATAAATAACCTTACTCAGGTTCCAACTTTAGGAAAGATGGGTGTAAATAGCCTGAAGAGAAGGATATATCCGGTGGTGAGCAGGACATAAGCTCACCGTCTCCGCTTTATCTGAACAGCAGAGTCCCTCAACATGTCCAGTATGTTATAAACGACAGTAATCAACCTGGTTAATGGATCTGGATGTTAGATTGACTGCCATTTTCATGCAAAGCAAACAGAGATGAATTTTGTAATAAAGTGATAGTAGATGTACGGATATAGGCTTTTGCCTGTTCTTTTCACAACTCCAGTGATATTAACTCCCGTGAGTTCCATCAGACAAGGTCCAATCATTATGTATGTAAATAGGTATTCCTCAGGCCCGAGTGGGCGTTGCATTCCTTTGGGATAGGTTCACGTTTCGCCAGCGATTTCTCCCCATTTTATTTATTGAGATACCCTTTGCCCTCGGCTCTGACTATTTATCTGTCGAATACGTGTAATAGATATTAATAGATTTGATGGATTAACAAAAAATGCAAAATATTTTATTCGGAGCAAAAACGTCATTTTATTTTTTCTGTTTTTTTTTATACTAGCTTGGCAAATAGTTTATTGCATTTGGTGGTAAGAACAGGGCAGACAAAAAATCAGTTATGATTATATATATTTTTTATTATTTATTAGTTCTAAATTACAATAAAAAAAAATAGTTCACAATATAAAGACTGCGAAGCCATATGTCAGGCTTATGAGCAGCCAGTGAGTTCGATCAACAATTATAGTACAAGAATACATTACTCAATAAAGTTGATACGATTAGCTTAAGTGAATCGTATAGCGTTGTTATAATAAATAATTTTGACGATAAAGCTTACAATAATATTGTTTTATTTTAGTGAAGGGTTTATGGGCGTGGAGGCGTTCTGTATGTCGCGAGGCAAACTATTCATTAACTTAGGTAACATATATTTATTTACTCTCATGCCATATATATTATTGTATTTCGGTAGCAGAAATAATATTTTGCACTCCAGTGTACGTAAATAGAAGTAGCAATCTGACGATAGTCCCCGTGGTCATGCCGGCCTACACAAATGCGTCTTAATGCTTCGTCTATGACATATAGGGATTACGTACGCCTGAAGAAACATGAATGTGAATATTCACATGGTTCCATATGGTTATTAGAATTATGTGAGGAAGAAAATTATACTGCTTTCAGGGTGTTTCTTAAATAATAGTGCTCCATTAACCCATTGACTGGCAGACATATTTAGAGCGTATTGCCCTGGGTGCCAAGGTATTATTTTGAAGAATACATGAAAGTTTACAAAATATAATTATATTAAGTTACTAATATAACTTTGTTATAGCATTAACAGTAATTTTTATTGAAAAAAAAAAAGAAGTTTAAACTGAAATGGCCATTTGTAATTAATCTAAAATTGCACTACGAGATATCTCGTAGCTGGTAGTTTTGATACACACGATTAATACAATATATCTCGTAGCTGGCAGTCAATGGGTTAAGCGAGGCGTGAAGAGATATTTGTGCAGGCAGGATCATTGCGGTTATCGATTAGTTTATCTTTACTATTGATAATCTAGTAATTTTTTTGGACTGCACCATGCTTCAATTTAAAAATATTATATATTTTTTTAAAGTATGTGAAACAATACGTTTTAAACCATTATCTATAATGACTTTTTCGTGATAAGCGGCAACTACTTAATATAAATAGATGGGAAAGTTTGCAAAACTATTTTACCAAACAATCGGCGATGCGGCCCGAGTTAGTGAATTTTCGAGTCTAAAATTCGACCCCATTCGGTTTCCAAAGCGAAAACAAACCGACGAACATCTGTGGCAGATTAAGTAACGTACAGCTTGTACCTAATAGGCAATAATTTCTTTTAACGTTCTCTCCGAAGCGCCTATCGCTTTCCGGCAACGCTGTGGATAGCGCTTTGTCTAATTCTATCTTGTTCTTGCTAAGTTTTATTTGTATTTTAAATACGCGTACCCATTACCAAACTTATTGGATATCTGAGAAATAAATGCAAGTTTTTTTTTAACTTGTTTCTCGAATTTGTTTACAGTTTTAAATGTTAAATTGTATGTTTTTGTTTATTACCTCTAACGGTTCTTTTGGAAAACAATAAATTCATATAATTATTTCAATACGTAAATAATTCGGGATGTTCATTTTTAAAAATCTCGGATTTCTGACTCAAATAAAGACAATAGTTACTATCAGAAAGTAAAGTTTTTTTTTAAAATAGGAGTGTGAGTGCTTTGATCAATTGAAGGGAAATTTTTCCACCTTTCTGAGTGTAGGCTCAGAGTAATTTTAGATAAAATAGGCTAATATAATGTCTGATCAATTAAATGTGTATGTGTATGTGCGACATATTCTCATAGTATTCAATTAAACTGTCCCTAGTATATGGTCTAAGAGTGCAGTGTGTAAGTAAGAAAAGAGGACAAAAAGAAAGAACTGTTTAATGACCGATAACGGTAATAACCAGAAATCAAACTAATTAAACTTAGAAAGACTGAATATAGGTATAGCACGTATATAGGGTATAAAGAGAGTGGGGAGGTAAGGACAGCTATTAATAAATGCTATAAGATAATATATAAAAAGTCGTTATATTTTAATAAATAGATTCCTTATAATTATATATATTTTTTTATGTAATTAAACTTTAAAAATAGTCAAAATGACTGCTCTGGGCAATCTAGTGGTAAAGAGATATAAAAAAAGAAGGATGAGAATTAAAACCATAAAAAGTTAGTGGTACTTAAATTAAATTTGTTAATAAAAAGTAAGTGGTAGTTCGAACGCCTACAATATCAAGAGAATCAAAAAAATTGTATATTTAGTTAATACAAGTGAATGAGTGTACGACAATGGATGGAACATAAGGTAAATGAATGAAGTCGTCACATTTGATTTGTAATAAAGTCGTAAGATTGTTCACCAACTGATACAAGGAATAATAATATATCGTCACGCTATACCTCTTTCTGAGTGAGCAGAGATATATTAGTGGGTGTATCCCCTTCACACTATGTTGTGCTCAAAGATGGGCAAAATGTAATTTCATTAATAAAAATGATTAACGATTACATTTTACGTTTTTTACCATTAATATGACTGCATTTTACTCATATATGTTTTAAACACTACAAAATCCCAGATTGTATACACATTTATCATTTCTTAATGTTTTAAATGGATTAAATCATGATTATAGAGCAAGAAAATTAAAATAACGACTACATTTTGTAGTCATTCATCATTAATCAGATTACTTTTTGCCCATCTCTGGTTGTGCCTAACGTATGCTCACGTAACGCGACAGATCCGTTCTCAGGGCATTTACACATGACATTTCTATTAGATGCCATGCGGGTTTCCTCATGATGTTTTCCTTCAACGGTGAGCATGTGTTGCCTAAATCCGTGCTTATTCTGGAAAAAATAATAGGCACGTGGCAGGCTATGAAGATATATCGCTTTATACAATTGTAACGTTGATATATTGAGTGTTAGAGAATCTTGCCACTTTGTCAAGTATACATTCTAAACATTCCAATAAATATATTTAAAATAAGTATAAAACCGGTTTCAAAGGTGAATTTCTCAATAATAAATTACAGACGGTTTTCGAGTGCCCGTTCCAAAGGCAGAAAAACGATAAATTCCACTAATGCGCATCGCAATTTATCTTGTCAAGGACCATACTTCTCTAGACTGGCTCTGCGCTGTCACCGTCGGCATCAACTTATGGCTTTTGTGACAGAACTCATCCACGAACCGTATTCACAGATATGCGCATTTTCCTTTATGCACCAAGAAATTGGGACTGCAGACTGTATGTTAATACATAAATCCATGAAAAATCTACATGTTTTTATTCTGACTTAAAAGTGGTTAAATTTTGTCTGGTTTTACCACAGAATAGGCCAAAAATCGATTGCAACTCTTTAGAAAATTGGATACGTGTTTGTTGATAATCGCTGTCACTACGCCGATCAGCTCCAGCCTCTAAACATGCCTTTAAAGGCTCTAATATCTTAAAACGCCCCCCCCCCCCTTTTTAAGATATACTGACTGAATGATTAATGAACAATGCATAATAGTTGCGTGCATTCCATATAAAGCATAAAAAGCATTATCTTGTTATACTTGGAAATTTAATAAATATCGAAGGGTGAAAGGCTATTTGGTTTAAACGACATTTTTTTGTGATATATATGTATATTTCGGAATCAGCGTTTTTTACCGATTCCAAATATTAGGTCCTTACATATGAAATTGGCGTTTTGTATGGCAGGAACAAAAAGTCGAATATTTTTTAATATAATATATTTAATTAATCAAAGTATGAACCATTATTTTCTATGCACTTTTGCCATCTCATAGGTAGTTCATTGATCCCTTTACTAAAAAAACCAGTCGGACGGGAATCAATAAAATCTTTGAAGGCGTTTTGGACTGCCCCATCGGAGTTGAATTTTTTCCCTTGCAAAAAGTTATCCAAATTTCGAAAAAAATGGTAATCTGTTGGAGCAAGGTCCGGGGAGTACGGAGGATGTCTTAGACTTTCCAATTGAAGCTCTTCTAATTTAGTAGCCGTCTGTTGCGCAGTGTGTGGTCTAGCGTTGTCGTGAAGCAGCAGTGGCGTGGAGCGATTGACCAGCCTAGGTTGTTTAGCCGCTAGCTTTTCCATCATGGTTTGCAATTGCTGACAATAGACATCAGCCGTAATAGTCTGGCCAGATTTGAGAAAACTGTAATGAACAATACCGGCACTAATCCACCAAACGCTTACAAGTAACTTTTTTGGGGTTAATTTTCGCTTGGGGCAGGATTTGGCTGGCTGGCCAGGATCCAACCATTGCGCTGAGCGCTTCCGATTATCGTAAAGAACCCATTTTTCATCACAGGTAATGATTCGGTTTAAAATACCTTCATTATTGTGCCGGTTTAGTAATGTAACGCAGCAGTCGACGCGGGTTTGCCGGTTTGCTTCAGTCAATTCGTGAGGTACCCACCTTTCAAGCTTTTTAATCTTCCCAATTTGCTTCAAGTGAATTAAAACAGTTTTATCACTAACATCGCAGCCTGGAGCTAACTCGGACGTGGTTTGCGATGGATCCGCTTCCACAATAGCCTTCAACTCTTCATTATCAACTTGAGTCTCAGGCCGTCCACGGGGCTTGTTCTGCAGGTCGAAATTTCCAGAACGAAAACGTTGGAACCAAAAACGAACTGTGTTTTCTTTTGCAACACGACCCCCATACACATCATTCACCCTTCGAGTTGTTTCCGCAGCACTAGTGCCACGGCGGAACTCGTACGCGTAAATAATGCGATATTTTTTTAAGTTTTCCATTTTGTAAAATGAGTGACGCAGACAGAAAAAAACAGAAGAAAAAAACAAATGAATGACGATCATCGAAGCACAAATACATGAGTCTATAGCTGTACAAATTTGAATTTGGGATTCCTTACCAAAGAGGAGAAATTTGTGATTAAAGTGGCCAGTACGAAAAACGCCAATTTCATATGTAAGGACCTAATATATATATTACTATATCACCAAATATGTCGCTTAAACCAAATAGCCTTTCATCCCTCGATATATTGACCTAAAAATCTGATGTTTACTAAAATAGCAATCTGAGAGTCCAATTTTAAGTATATACAGGGTTATAGGTAACTAACGCACAGCCTCTTAAGGGTGGCTTTGATTTATCAAGACATACAACTTTTGTTGTACGACTTTTTCTAATTCAATTACTTTTTTTCCCATTGAATATACCGAAATGGTGCGTGTTTATGCTCGGTGCGGTGACAATCTGTCTGAAGCTTGCCGTGAGTCCGCGAGACTATTTCCGAATGTGTTGACACCGAGTAAATAGATTTGTGAGTATTTTTGTAAATAGTTTAATTATTGTAAATAGAGTGATTCCACTTTTTAAATACGCCTACATTAAAAAATAGTTTGCAATTATCTATCTTCAAACAGACCGCGCGCCTCTTTTGGTGCGATGCATTGCTTGATTACGTATCAATGTTCGTGTTTTTCTATTTACTTTTTTATTTTTTAGTGTAGCCAGCCCTAAGCCTGGATAAGTATGAAGGGATTGTGGATTCAGTGTATAAATATGTACAGATTGTACAACCTTTGAAACATTAACTTACGTAGAGGCCTTTACCTTGTTCATTTTACGATGTTCCCTATGGCAGACAAATAATAGGTTGGTTTTGTTTGTGAAACAATTATTTAATGTTTTATTTTGATTCTAGTTTGTTTTAATAGTGTATTAGTACGTCAATCAATAAACATTTATTTTCACTATTTAACTAAAAACATGGGTAAATATGGAAATTTACGTTCAAATAATTGTTATAAGCGACTTTGTAAAATAAACAAGGTATAGGGTTAATAAACTTTCTGCTACACGATCCTTAACGCTGCGTAGCTGCGTAACTTTGCGCACGACTGCATAGCACCAGCTGATTGGATACCTACGCCAGATCGAATGAAAGTTGGAATATAGAGCTAACGATGACTAGATATTCACACTAAAACTAAAAAAAAAAAAATCTAACGATGTATTAGGTTTTGGCAAAAGTCGTAGAACAAAAGTCGTTAGTCTTGATGTACCTAAGCTACCTTTAAGAGGCCGTGCGTTAGTTACCTATAACCCTGTATATGCGTTAAATGTCCAAGTATAACGAGGTAATGTTTTATATGGGATGCACGCCACTGATGCATAGTCTGACGACACTAGTGTTAAACATTGCAAAATAATTCATGTCGGGATGGAAATATCAGTCCGTTTAGATACGCTCTAAAATACTAACAGTTACCTCTGTCATGTCATCAGGTTGTGCCCTCCTGTGATATTAGGTCCTTTACAAAGTGTGAATAGACTTTTAAATAGTTTGGCAGTATCGCGGTAACTATAGACAAACGGTTTCCTGTTTGTCGAAAGTTATGCCCGGTTTTTGGAGTGTACTGTCCTTAGCATAAGATGCAGTGTGACCACTTTACCAATCTATTATATAAAAATATAATGGTAAATGTTCAGGTGGGACGAAATAAAGAACTGTGTTTGCTGAAATAACAGTTATTTTTTTATTGACATAAAAGTTAAGTACAAGTTTTACTACAATTAGCATTTTTTAAACAAAATAGCTTACCTGAAATAACAGAAAACAACATTTAAAGCCTTTACTTCTAGTTTAACTATTACTTAATATTTTATTTACACTGAACAGGAGAATATTTGTCTCTCGTTGTTTTTAACCTCCTAACCTCGCTTCTTGATAATCCGTGTCACTCACGTCACACTGACATTAGTTCCATAGATTATAAAATAGCATAAACCATGGAAACGGAGTGCGTTCCGTTTTTACATCTCCCCCCCTCGGAGAGAACAACATCACAATGATTGTTCGATCAAGAGCTATTCAAAACTGGAGTTAACTTTGAGATATGGTAGAAGTTTGACTCCGCCTTCTTATGTCCGGCATCCACTTCATAGATTGAATTTGAAATCTTCTCTAAGATTTTATATGGTCCAATTCTTAATTCATCCATTTTCTTCCTATTTAGCCGGTTTCCATTTTCTACGAATACTCTATCACCCACTTCAAACTTATATTCTTGTCTTTTTTGATCATATAATTTTTTATTATAGTTGTGAGATTTTATTGAATTTTCAAATGCTTGTTCTCTGTCTTTTTTTAGATCTTCTACTGTACATCTTGATTTCAATTCCAGTGGCAAAATATCAATTTTCTCTCCTTCCAAAAGATATTTTGGGGTAAACTTAGTAACTGTATGTTCTGTTTCGTTATATTTTTCTACACATTTTTGTGCAATAGTTGTCCAAGCTGTTTTCTTATCCCCTTCATTTATTTTACACCTTATCCTGTTTACCAAAGTTTGGTTCAGCCTTTCATTAAGACCATTTGAAAATGGCGCGTCCACGGCAGTGAATACCATTGTTATGTTTTTCTTTTTTAATAAGTCTTTAAATTCTTTGGAATTTATGCCTGGGTATTGGTCAGTTAATAGCATATCTATATTATTACTTTGTGTAACTTTTTCTATCAACTTGATAAAATCATTAGAGTTCTGATTTTTTGATGTCAAAATATATGCATATCGGGTAAAATGATCAACCAAGAGATGTAAGTATTTTTTTGTAGACCTTGATCCTCCAAAACCTCCAATTGTGTCAATGGATACAATTTCAAAAGGACGTGTTGCTGGACCTAAGTGGGACATCAAACCAAATTTTGGATTTCTTCTTGACTTATTTTTAATACAAATATCACATTCATCACAGAATTTCTTAATATTTGTGATGATATTTTTTGCTGTATAGAAAGGAGTTATTTTATTTATCATTTGGGTTCTCCCAATGTGGCAATTAGTGTTGTGGACATTTTTTATTAGTGTTTTGCTAAATGCTTCTGACAGTACAATTTTTTTTCTTTTCTTGTTATTTTTGTAATAAATGTTATTTTCCAGTATAAATTTTGATTTTCCGTCTTGTACGTTTAAATTTGTGTCTTGGTCCTTTTTGATATCTTCTATATTTATTAAGTTAACAACTTTCAAAAAATCATCAGTATTGTCATTTGGTTCTAAGACTGGATTCCTACTTAAGCAGTCCGCTTCTTGGTTTGACTGTCCTGGGTTATATTTTATTTTAAAATTGTATTGGGATAAATAATATATTAAATCACCCAGTTCCTCATCAGTTCCAGACTTGATGTTAAGATTTTCTAGTGGTTTATGATCTGAATACACTATAAATTCTTTATTCATAAGCCAATGTTGCCAAGGCTTTAAATGTTGTTTTATAATGGTAAATGTTCAGGTGGGACGAAATAAAGAACTGTGTTTGCTGAAATAACAGTTATTTTTTTATTGACATAAAAGTTAAGTACAAGTTTTACTACAATTAGCATTTTTTAAACAAAATAGCTTACCTGAAATAACAGAAAACAACATTTAAAGCCTTTACTTCTAGTTTAACTATTACTTAATATTTTATTTACACTGAACAGGAGAATATTTGTCTCTCGTTGTTTTTAACCTCCTAACCTCGCTTCTTGATAATCCGTGTCACTCACGTCACACTGACATTAGTTCCATAGATTATAAAATAGCATAAACCATGGAAACGGAGTGCGTTCCGTTTTTACAAAAATATAAGCAAACCTTTAGTTGTTTAAAGCAATCCAGATGTGAAACTTATTTTACCTTAAAAGAAATTACAAAATTTACTGCATGCTGGTTATTTTTTGTATCCCGGTGGAAAATACTGCAGAGGACCATCAGGGACGCTGTGAGGGCTGCGATGCCGGTGTGTCAGAGATGTGCATGTAAAAAAAAAATCGATATTTTTTCGATATAATATATCGTAATATTATATCGATACTTTGCGATATATCGAACATATATATATATACTATTAATAATAAATAATATAATATATATATTAGTAATATATATAATGTTATAGTATAGAACATATATATATATATATATATATAACTTAATATATAACTAGTCTATAATATTAATTAGGGATCAGGTTAATTATGAGTAAAAACACTTTAGAGAGAAGAAACAAATCAACTTTATTTATAAATCATACGTCAATGAATCCAAGGCCATACGACTCAAAAGCCATGTTTAGCATCTGCGCGTAAAAAATATCAGCTTTTTCTTTTCTACCATACCAATATGAAAGATTTATAAATCTCAGTACTTTTTCTCTAAACGTTGCAGAAACTAAATTTTATTTACCCTTTTGGCTTGCAAACTGCTTCTCTACTGTGTAAGAACCTGTGCGGATTTTGAGAAAAGTCGTTCAAATGCAACTGAGCTAGCCACCATAGTTAAATATTTAAATAACACATTGTATAACGTTGGGAACTGTATTTTATAGTCTGTCCACACTTCGGTTCGGTTTTCGGTAAATTTACTGACTGGAGCTCTCAAATAAAGCGATAACTCAAATGAAAGACTTTCATTAGTTTATAATGTTGCAGATTTAAAGAATAAGTAGATATAAAGAAAAAAGAATGTGATACGATATTTGGTATTGTACGGTACTTCGATAGCTCCGCAAGTGGCACGGGCTGCCTAAAGAATTTCACTTACCGTGATCACCAGTGTGCCAACTCCTCAGGGGCCCCTGCTTCTCCTCCAGGATACTGGTGTCTTTGAGGATCTTCCAAGTACACTTATACACTTTGGAATCGGATATTTTGTTGTATTTAGGAATATTTGTATGTTTATGTCGTTACTCGGCGGATCGGTTCGAGCGAGAGCAAAACTCAATTGACAACCCGTACGGTGTTGCCAGAGCTGTCGAAAGTTACCCGCACATAAATACGAATACGGAACATGCCGCCGACCTTAAAATACGTAGGATTTTAACTAGAAAAGGACGAGTATCCAAGTCTGGACGGATAAGTCACGACGATGTTGTAACTTGGAAAAGAATGAAGCAGAGACAGTACTCATGCTTCGGAAAAAAATGTTGTTTGTAATTGTAAATAATTCACCTACGTATAGTGCGAGTGGAAAGTAATTATACAGTATGGTATAGTAGTAGTAGTTATATTGTAGTAGTACTTATGTAGTAGTAGTAGTTATGTAGTAGTAGTATTTATGTAGTAGTAGTAGTGATGTTATATGTAGTATAATATATGTGTACAAAACTAAATAAAAAATAAATAAGAATGCTTATGTGAACTTAAAACTAAAGTTATACCAACACGTAGTGAAGGTGGAAATATTTGTTTAATTGTTGATAGGAAGTGGAAAGACCTTAACTACAGGCCGTCTGGTGTAGGAATTGCCCACGCGCAGTGTTGCAACGCGGACAACGCCGTCGTGGCCAGGATGTACCTGGTGTACACGAGCTAGTTGCCACTGCATCGGTGGCAATGCATCGTTATGTAGTAATACTATAGCACCCTCGGTAATAGCAAGCGTTTTGTTGTGGTACCATTTACCTCGCTGCTGGAGTTGTTGGAGGTATTCACGACTCCATCGTATGCTATGATGTTGTAGCATTTGTTGAAGCATTTCCCATCTCAGCAAGATGTTGATTTGCGAGTTGGACCAGTCATACTCGGGCAACGAGGTGAATGGACCGCCCACTGAGAAGTGCGCTGAAGTTGCAGGCAAAGGATCTGATGGATCCTTGCTAAGCATACACAACAGGCGGAAGTTAAGGAATGCGTCGATCTGACATTGTAAGGTGTTAAATTCGTCGTGAGATGTGATTTGAGCACATTCTACGCGGAATACATGTTGCTTGTAACTTTTCACTCCGGCCTCCCATATACCACCGAAGTGACTAGCGTAGACAGGTTGATAATGCCAAAAAAAATTTAAATTGACGGAATGTCGTTTGATATGTGATTTATTGTTTATTAAGAAAGCGTACATGTCTCTTAAGTGCGAATTACACCCTTTAAAATTGCGTCCGTTATCCGAATAAATGTCAGAACAAGCACCGCGTCTTGCCGTGAAGCGGCGAAGAGCTGTAATGAAAGTTTGTGTGGTTAAGTGTGGAACCAACTCAAGGTGTATTGCCTTGGTGGACATGCATACGAAATTACATAGGTAAGATTCAGTTAAAACGTTTGACTTAAGCAAGAGTAATTGATGTTTTGCTTTGTACTGTAGTTTTGAATTATAGATGCGGCCGCCGACCCTGACGACACCGGCATCATCGATGATAGGCTTTAATTTTTGTAAATTATTGTTTTGAAGGACCATGACAATGTCCTCTTGTAGTTTAGGACCTGTCAGAATATTGTAGTTTGATGATCGTCCGTTAGTAGTGGGACAGGAATCATCGAATGCAACTCGAGTTTTCGTAGTTGCACTCTGTGTTTTCACCACGTAGTGATGAGGAAGGTAGTGCCTTTCAGAAACAGATAAGGTCTCTGAAGAAGGTGGAATAAGTTGTATGTGACCAAGATCTATGTATTCTTGTAAGCACCGATTGTAATCTTGTAGTAAGCAAGAGTTACGGAAAAAACGTTTTTGTAGTAATTTAAAACGAAGTAATGTGGTATCTCGCGATTCGCCGAGCGGTGGGACGTTAGGTTTGAACGGAAATGAAACTGAATATCTGCCGGAGGAGTCTCTTGTGTGAGTGTTGATGAAGAGCGTTTCACACAAGGCCTCGTCGGGCGAAAGTGTTGTAGTTGCTGGAACAGATTGTTGAATATTGGCGTTTTGCAAAGAGGTTATACAAACGTTATGTGTTGTAGAAGATTTGTATGATATCTTATCCGAAAGGACATACCTAAAAATTGTTTTTATCGCAACTGGAGTACAGCGAGAACCTCTGATGTTGTCATCGAGAAGAATCTCGTCGCTGTTGACTGCTTTTAATAACAGCTCAACCGGACGTGTAGAAGAAAATTCCGGATCGGCTAGTGGTAGGTTGCGAATGTGTGATAAAGTTTTATCGTTGATATTGTGAACCTGTGGTGTGCAATTGGTAATTTTGGAAATAGCTAAAGCGTTTATAGCAATGGATGGCTTTAGTGGGTCATGAGGTGTGACATCACAAGAAATGACACCGTGGGGGTGTACGGCTTCTCCTTCTCCTACGCCCGTAATAGAACCATTTGACCGGGCGCTATGACATTTTTGTCCAAGCCGCTGAGCACAAGCCTCCGTGATTAGAGAAGTTTGAGAACCGGGGTCGATAAGCGCTCGAACGGTGTGACCCGTCACAGAAGTGTTGCCGCGGGGACGGATGTCGGCAAGTGGTGTCGCAAGGAGAACAGAGTAATTTGTGTCGCAGAGCAGTGCGTGGTTACCATCAGCGCGTGCGGCTGAGGCGCAGCTCACTGCCGCTGACACAGTGATGTTCGAACTGGGTTGTTGTTGGTTACCCGAATTTGCCGACGTTTCTGTATTACTGTGTAGAGATGTATGATGTTTTTGTTGACATATCTCGCACTTTAAACGTGAATAACACTGCAGCACCGCATGTCCATGAATTAAGCAATTTGGACAAATATTTTTAATAGAAATAAAATCTTTACGTTCTAAAATTGATAAGTTAAGAAATTCTGAACATTTATTTAACGAATGTGCATTAGATTTACAGTAATGACACAAAAGTACGCGTTGATTAGCAACTTTGTTAAGGTAGCGTGATTGTGGTGTGGCCGGTGAACTATGCGCTATAGTAGCACTGAGCGCGGGCATCGAGCGGCGCGGTGGATACGAACGGCCGGGGCGAGCTGAAGCAGGCGCGCTAGGTTCAGCGGACGGATTGACGGTGCTCGCGCAGGCGATGGTACTGCGTTCGAATCCCGTTAGCGACGTCGCGGCGGAGCCTTTTAGTATCACGCTAGTATTCAGTTCTTTTTGTTCACACTTGGTTGTGTGGCCGTGAAACTGAAGGAGTGGAAGAGGTGGCAGATTCAATTTCGGACGCATGTTGCAACAATTTTGTGAAGAATTTACCGTTTGTTTACTAGTGGGCGTAAATTGTTGTTTTAATTTTTGTTGTAGTTTCAACTTATCAGCGGACAATTTGGCTTTGTAGTATAAATCTTTAAATTTATTTCTGTGTTCAAGTTCCAGTTCTGAATTAAAAGAATCATCTTTAAAATGTATTTTTTCTAATTTGGACTGAACACGCGTAAACTTATTTTTTAATTGTGTTAAATCTTGTGCACGACACATAAATTTATCGATATCCATGCACTCGTCCTGTAGAAACTGTAACATTCCCTCTAAATCACTATAAATGACATCGCGTTCAAAAGTTAATTGTTTGATTTCCGTCATTTTAAATAGAATAAGTTGATAATTGGTAGTTGAATAAAGTTTTTATCAAATTGTTAAAAGAAAAGTATAATTTATTGTTAGTTGAAGGTAGATCTGGGCAGACGTAATGAAAAGGTTCCAAGCAACACAAAGTAGTTAAATAATATATCGTAGATATAGATATGTAGGTATAACGTTTGTAGGATAATAATGTAGTTTACGGATGTAGTTATATGAATGATTGATTCCAAAATGTATTATTTGTTTATAGTTTTGTTGTAAATTGTTGTTAGGATTTGTAAGTAGTTGTAATGAAATGAAATTAGAACATTCGAAGATTTGTAGGATAAATGAAAATAATTAAATGTATAAGCCGACCGAATGAAGGTGACTACACTTTGTAGGTAAGTCAGGTGCCTTCTTTCACGTAGTGAAACTGGACAGGTTATAGCTAGTGCAGTATTACATTTATAACCGACCGAATAAAGATGACCGCCGGTAGTACAGCAAGTCGTTTCTTTGTTGTAGTAGTAGATTTGGACGGATTATAATTTCAAATACCTTGCACGTTATGGAATTAAATTTTGGATACGTTATGAATGTTCTAGATTGTAGTAATTAGCACGAAAAATGAACTAATTTCGCAAGATCAGTATCTAAGGAACAAAATTATGAAAGATCCGGCTCGGAGGAACAAAATCATGAAAGATCCGGCTCGGAGGAACAAAATTATGTACGGTACTTCGATAGCTCCGCAAGTGGCACGGGCTGCCTAAAGAGTTTCACTTACCGCGATCACCAGTTCGCCAACTCCTCAGGGGCCCCTGCTTCTCCTCCAGGATACTGGTGTCTTTGAGGATCTTCCAAGCACACTTATACACTTTGGAATCGGAATATTTCGTTGTATTTAGGAATATTTGTATGTTTATGTCGTTACTCGGCGGATCGGTTCGAGCGAGAGCAAAACTCAATTGACAACCCGTACGGTGTTGCCAGAGCTGTCGAAAGTTACCCGCACATAAATACGAATACGGAACAGGTATATTGGATGAAATATATCGGTATTACATTCGATACCAGATGATTTGATAATATTGGATTGAAGCGTTTTATCACAAACATGTATCGATATTTTTTTTTAAATCGATTTATATCGCCCCCTGCTACGGTGTGTTAGTGTCCAACTGACTAAAAATCCCCGGGGTGTACCTCTGGTTGCTCCACCCGGGCCTGGGATGCCAAATTCATCCAGACGACTGCATGCTGGTTACGTTGTGATAACTTGACAAACATATTAAACCTAGGTTTATGAGAGATTACCAATGCTTTATTGCGTTTTTAATATATTTCGCATTAAATTAATAAATGGCAAGACGAGGTTCTGGACGCCAACATTGCTTGTCTAGAGATGTAATAAATAAGCTTACACTTTTAATTTTAATTTAGTGAGATTGTTACAGTTTAATTAAAACTCCACACTATATTTAGTAAAATATACTCTAGCAACTAAATTCATATTTTCTGTTAATATTTGAAAATAATGAAGATAAAATACTAACAACAATATTGTTGATTATAAATGAACTTTGGTGAGAAAATTTATTTTTAATGTAATTATATTAAACCATTTATAACTTCAATTAGAATTTAATTAATTCTAAATCTAATTTCAGTCTCATTACACAGTACTCGGTGTAACGTGCCTGTTCTGTAGTAAATGAAGTTCTAAGTTTAATTTTGTTGGAGGTCAAAAGGATCACATTTTGAGAAAACGACTTTAATAATTTTTGCAGAGGATTTTGATATTGATTGCTAAAGTTTTAAAAGAAAAAAACTATACAAAAGCTTATACTTTACTTAAGCTTTAGACTGCCTGTGTAGTATAATGACACTGGACAATGACTCTAACAAACTATTCGATGGTTTTAGTTATGTTTGTAGAAAAATATATGTAGACAACTAAAGAGTGGAATATGCTACCAGTGAGCATATTTCCACGATCTTATAACTTGGGAACCTTTAAAAGAAGAATGAATAAGCGTTTATTGAGCGGACGCGGTCCAATGTCGTACTCATCTTCAGCTTCCACCAGGTGTAATTGAGTTCCAGCGACCGTCTGTAAATCATAAAAAAAGATCTGTCCAGTTATCATGAATTATCTATTTGCTAACCATAAGTGATTGGTTCCTATTACTTGTGTAGCCGTGATTGCTATGCTATATATCAGTGGCGCTCATCTCATACAAATATAAAAGCAATGCTTGCCCTACGCTCTACAAGCATCTACTATTCTAACATTCTGATTTAATCAATTAATAATAGATATATTCACCATTGTGATTATGATAAGAATGTGTGCTTATCTTAATAAATAAAAAATGAAGTGTTTTCACAGTCCTCTAATCTCTAGGAGAATCTTTCTCTAAAGAGCAATAGAAGAGTCGAAGTAAGTTTTCTTACTGATTGCTTGCTTTGTGTGAAAACAATATGCACGCCACTGCTATATATATATATATATATATATATATATATGTATGTATATGAATGCTATCCAATTGTTGTGTTAGCAGAATAATGTGTCACACGGAAATCCTTAACAGTATCCTTAACACGGAAACTTAACAGTAAATTAATTTTTACAATTCATAATTTAATAATATTTACAAATCTATTAAGCTCTAAACTAAGCTTGCGCTTGTATTATGGGTATTAGACAAGGGTATACCTATGTAAATACACATCCATGACTCCCGATAAATTAATTTGCTCATCTCAAAAAAAAATTGCCTGTACCAGGACTTGAATTAAGATTTTTCAGAGACCTAGTAGGATAACTTAAAAATGTACTATAGGAGGGTTAGATAAAGTAGCATTCGATAAACACGATAAAGATAGTAGAAAGTGCCAAATGTATATCGACATAACGTGACGATGTAACGTTTCGAAAGCTCATGTCAATTTCATACATTTTGTGTTATTCTACTAGCGCTATCCCTAATTAATTGTTACTTTCTCTAGGCCCCAAGGTTATATAAATTGCTTGCATGATACTAGATTTCGCTTTATATTTTAATAAAACTAAAGTTTTGTTAGCATAATAGTGAAAATACTCTAAAATTATTGAGGGCCCAATCAAAACGGAGCACTTTCTGCCTTCAGACATAAGATCATTATAAGCTTTGATATCAAAAAGAGTGTCAAACTGTCCAACTTTCCAAGTATCTCGAATAATTTGGCAAAATTAATTGAAATTATGACCTTATTCAATAGTCTAGACGTGTCTATTTGAAAATCACTATATGAGGGTTATTAATTAAATTAAATTAATTGAATATAATTCTGTAATGGTGTAATTTCAGACTAATTGTGTTTGTTCTAGTGAGTTATTTGTATTATCAGTGGTGTACATCTCATAAAAGCATAAAAATGGAGCTATGGTAAATATGACTTTGTTTAACTAGTCAATTAGTCGGTTGAAAGAGGCCGACTAATTGACTTGATTAGATGCCAAGCCGGTCCGAATCTCAGGGATATTGAGAAATTTCCGCGACACTTCACTTACAACTGAATCGCGCGCTAGTCGCAACCATCGCCTACGAAAGTTTCCGAAGATGTTTTGTTTATTTTGCATTACGACTTGACTTTTGTTGTTGCACAGGTCAGAGTGGTGTTTTTGTACAACTGTGGGGCTTAGACACTCTGTTATAGTATATTTAATTTGTTGTGAAATAAAGATTTCTTATTATTACTAGCTGTCCCGGCAGACCTTGTTCTGCCCTATTTCTCTAAAACAAAGTCACATTGTTTTTTTTAATGTTAATAGCTTCCCCGTCAGATTTCATTCTGCCAAAACCTATAGGCCTGTCGGCTGTTTTTTGAAAATTGTTTGAAGGAACCTGGCTTTAATGCTATATGTATAAAAATTGACAAATATTGACATTAATATTTATACGTCACTCAATTGTTTTGCCTTCTCGGAACCCGTCCACTAACATTTAAACTTTATAGTATGGTGTTAAAGTTCAAATTGACTTTTAAATAATATTACGAATTTTTTGTACGAGAATAAAGAAAAGTGTTGTTTTTAGACTTTTTCAGACAATTTTTTAAAATTTTCTCTCCGTAATAAACTTCCCCAGACTTCAACTAACACAACAAAAAAGAAATCAGCCAAATCGGTTCAGCCGTTCTCGAGTTTCGCGCTAATCAACACATTTAGCGATTCATTTGTATATATGTATGTATAAGAAGATAACCATTATGGTATGATATAAAGTAAACATTGTACTGAGAAATACATGCAAAATAGGAAACGGGATAGTCGGCGCTCCTTGCCGGCTGGTAAACACTAGATTCAGAGTTTTAGAATCCAATTGGGGCCAAATTTTAAGTTACATATTTATTAATTGTACAAGTATAACAGGGTTTCGCCTTCCCAGGGTTTTCCCTTCATTGGGTCTTATGTATGTGTACTGCTGAATGAGCAAAAGCACTGAATGTTTATACACAGAATATTAAAGAAGTGTGAAATCATACTGATGAAAAGTACAGAGTAGTACAAGAATTAAAATATATTTATTACACAAATTACTTTTAATTCTTATCAAGACAAATCGATTGCAATAATAGTATGTTTGTCAAAAGTTTAGTACTATTTCATATTTCAATACATAATCAGTTTTTAGGGTATATAAGGAGACATGTGGTAACTCTAACTTTGTTTAATGGGCAGAGTGAATGCATTTAGTAGGTCATAACAGCTGCACATTCTGACGTGGAAATTATTATGTTTGACATATGGTATAAGTCGATTCCATCTAGACATTAATAATCTTAGCCGATATAATTAAATAAAAACTAGAAAATAAATTTTGTTATAATAATTTGTTAATTAAAATTGAAGACAATAAAAACTTTTTCAATCTTTTAACATGCGTTGTGTACTGTACTGTATGTATTCATGTTAAACAAAATAAATAATTATATTAATTTCTTCACTTGCAAGAAAAAATTATAATAAGAAAATTTATTTTCGTAGGTAAAATGCAAAGATTTGATTTTTGACATAAAACGAGGAGACAAATAATGAATTGTCTTGAACATGGAACGCTTAAAGCTCCGATGAAATTGAAATATTTGCGCTGAGATTGCTATTTGTCTTTATGAATAGAGAAGTTGTAAGTATACCTCTACTATAGGTCCTAATAATAGTTTGATTTTATCAAGTAACAGAGACGCCCACATATACAAACAGGCTCTAGATTGAAGTGCCCAGGGTACGAGAAAACGTGACCGCTCCGACAAACCTGGAGAAGGACGGTCCTTGAGGGGTTTAGAGACATTACTTATTTGTAGAACGTGGACAGAGATGGGCAAAATGTAATCTGATTAATGATTAACGATTATAAAATGTAGTCGTAATTTTTATTTTCTTGCTCTAGAATCATGATTAAATCCATTTAAAACATTAAAAAATCATAAATGTGTATGCAATATGGGTTCTGTAGTGTTTAAAACATAGAAGAGCAAAATGCAGTCATATTAATGGTAAAAAACGTAAAATATAATTGTAATCATTTTTATTAATCTGCTTACATTTTGCCAATCTATGGACGTGGGACGTGCTAAAGATTACCTGACAGGACAATTCAAAGAGGAGATGCACTATGGACCTCTTTAGTCCTAGATGAGGACTATAAGATATTATATACACAACTGGAGATAGGAAAAAATGTGAAATCACAGGTGACTTAACAGTAATAAATGAAAATCACGTGGTTTGAAATTAATATAGTACTATGATGACACTTCCTGGTGCGAAAGAGATAAAGCTCATTGCAGACACGCGCTTTGTTAAAATATCTCCTATGCCTGTAAGCATTGATGGGCAAAATGTTATCAGATTAATGAAAATTATTAACGATTACATTTTACTTTTTTTACCATTAATATGACTACATTTTGCTTATTTATGTTTTAAACACTATAAAATCCTAGATTGTATATACATGTATGATTTCTTAATGTTTTAAATGGATTTAATCATGATTACAGAGCAAGAAAATTAAAATTACGACTACAATTTGTAATCGTTTATTATTTAATCAGATTACATTTTGCCCATCTCTGCCTGTAAGTATCTAAGATCATACATATCGACTATGTAAATGGCGTTTGAAAGAATAGCTAGATGATAGACCAAACGTGAACTTACAGCGTTTGTCTTCAATTTGACTAAAAAGTATAGTAATACTTTGCATGTTGCACGTAAAGGGGGCGGCAGACCCCTACAGGCTACCCCTGGAATTGCTTATAAAACTGGCAAAATATAGTGGAAAAGATCTAGTGGCTGAATCCTTAAGCGATGGTCAAATCAGGTATCTGGGTAGCTGGAGCTGTCCACTAGCGCTGCGATCAACCAGCAACTGGAGGCAGCTAGTTTCCCAATGGATTTGGAGTGTCTATCTTCAGTACCGAAAGAGCGATACGCAAAAGAGAAAGAGAGATACAGAAATACCGCCTTGTTGCTTCATATCAAGGGATCAAAGGCTATTTAGTTTAAGCGACATTTTTTGGTGATATAATAATATATATATATCGGAGCAGCGTTTTTTACCGATTCCAAAAATATACCTATTACTATATCACTTAAAAATGTCGCTTAAACTAAATAGCCATTCACCCCTTGATATAATTGTTCTCTTATACCACAAATAGAGTTATTACATGCCTTACACCTGTACTCTAGGTGCTATAATAGATAAAGGCGCATTTAGTTTTAAAAGTACATAAAAAAATGGTGGAACCTCCGGATCGTCAGATCTCGGAATCGTCAGCTAAGTAGCGTTCAAGTGTGAGAGTGTTACAAAGTATATTTATTACATTTTAATGGGATATTTCAAATCAACTTATATAGGTAGGTAACTAAGTAAATTGATATCTTTAACTGATTGTGATAAGAAATCGATTTGAAATTATGTTTATTTATAATCGGTTAGGTTATATTCAGTTTTTTCTTAATTCGAATTCAGCAGGAATTAGTACTTAAAATAAATATGTTTTGTCATATCATCTACCTCATATACCTATTATTATTATGCAATGTGGGGCTACGTAGTCTAATTCAGCCTGTATCACTGCGACCTAAAAGATCTATTGTGATCGCCACCTACCATCTAGAGTTCTCTAAAAAGGCCTATAGTTTTAAAGAACTGTAGTACTTTATTGGCAGAGATATCTGGAACCGCTCCTGGGTGTAGCACGTGGTGGCCCAGGATGCGGTTGCGTTTGGGCATTAGTAAGTCACATTCACACAGGAGGTGCTTGGGCGTTTCGTCTGCACTTTCGCAGAATCTGCAATCTCTAGTGCTCCGGCCACCAATGCTGAACATATGTTTGTTCAGACAGCAGTGGCCAGTCAGTGCTCTTACTAATACTCGTAGTTGAATTCTACTAAGCATCAGAGCTTCTGCAGCTTTGCGTTGGTTGAAAGCCCTGACTAATTCTTTGGAATGTTTCAACTAGGGATGTAACGGAGGCAGTTTTATCGGAACCGAAGTCGGAGAGGGAGTTTTTAAATTTGATTTATCGGAGTCGGAGTCGGACTCGGAGTCGGAGGCAGTGTCAGTCACAAGTGACGGCAGAATAAAATAGTTTTATTAAGGGACAAATAAAAACATTATTCAGTGAACCTTTTTAATTAGAAAGTGATCAATTTACAAATACACAGACAATAAAAATTGCTGTGTTTCTTATTAAAATTTTCCCATTAACAGTGAACAAATTAAATCAAATTTGCTCCAGGGTTGTTTTTGTGTTAATCTATATTTTACTTAATTAAATGTAAATGTAAAATAAAAAACCTTTTAGTAATAAATTTAAATGTACATTTAGTTTTAAATTTAATAATTTTAATCATATTTTTTTAATCTATAAATAAATTTTTAAAAATGTCTTCTACAAATTAAGTAGCACTGATTGTTTGATTAATTGATATTATGTTTCAACAACATATAAAGTAAAATCAAATGAATTGACTGCAACAGTGGTGGTGACCTCCGATGAATACCTCCGATTAAAAAGTTTCGGAACTGAAGTCGGAACCGGAGGTGTAATAACGATCGGAAGTTCCTACTTATCGGAGTCGGAGTCGAAGCTCCGTAACATCCCTGGTTTCAACCCTGGGATTGTGTTCCAGTGGTTTGTAGATTTTCCTTTATATAGGTTCCTTAAAGTTAATCGTACCAGGCTTTTGGGGATGCAGCAAAATGTCTCAGGACCATATTGCGCCATCGCCGCTCCAGATCTCGCTAGTTGATCGGCGATTTCATTTCCTGGAATTCCTTCATGACCTGGAACCCATCGAATAATTAGCCTATTATTCATACCTAGGCTATTTAGTAAATCCACGCAGTTGGAAACCAGATTCGAGTCCACAGAATCCGAATCCAGCGCCAATAGATCAGCTTGACTATCCGTATGTATATAGATAGTGTGGTTATTATACCTATGTAATTTTTTTAAATAATTATTGAAAGAGTAAATAATTATTTGTTATTTCGTCGATTTCATTCAAAGTTATATTCTATCGTCACTCCTGTCTCCTAATAAAGTATTCTTAAATAGTGATAGATATGAGTTTTTTGGTTTTTCTTTCTATCTGTTATACAGCGTTGTTGATCGAGAAATCAACGTATGGTAGGAGTAAAGAACTTTATAGTTAAGATCCATGCAAGTTCATTTTCTGCAGTATTACACGGTGCGTCTGGAAATCCTAATCAAGTGTTGCCAACTAAGGAGCTTACGAGCAAAGTTCCGTGATTTTGAATGTTAAAAGGTGGAGTTTTACAGGAAAGCTTAGAAATTTTTAATCTGTTAATTTAAGATAAAGTTACAGGGAATAACAGTATTTAATTAAATTATGTCTGTTAAGAACATTGGTCATTATGAGGATAAATACGTTTTTGAAACGGTAAGCAATGTTTTACAAATAGTTTACAATTTAAGTTTGATTACATTTCGTATATCATCTAACAAATCTTTGACGATATAATTAATATACAGTTTAACGAAATACTAATGAAATGGATATATAATTTTACAATAATCGATTTAGACAAAAAATGACCTTGATACGTTCCTATAAAGTATTTTCAAAGGGTTTTAGGGCAATTTTTATTCGGAATTGGCAACTTCGTTTGACTCTTACTGGATAGTTTGCTTTATCCGCTCCGTTATAGGTTATCACGTTCGTAGGTATAATTTGAATTGAAAGGCGAACTATCTTCAGGTATCGTAGGTAATTGCGAGTTTCATCGTCAGTGTGGAATGTAGGATCTCTAGCATGCATTTTTTTGGTTGAAACATTGCTATATAGCATGGTAGATTTATTAATAATAAACATGACAATATTTCTTTTATCTATTATTTATCATCGCTATATATTATTCAAGAAACACTTCTTGTCTATTTTTTCCATGTACAACTATCTCTGTAGCTTATGCCTGCTCAAAATTCTCTCTCATTAACTCTCTAGCTAAAATTACATTTATCATCCTTTTCGCATTAGAGGGCCTAGACAAAATAATATCTAATAAACGATAACTGTAGTAGAAAAGTGCAAAATGTATGGAATTAACATAACGTGACAACGTGATATTTTGAAAGCTTATATCAAATTCATACATTTTATCAGTTTTTACTAGCGCTATTGTTTATCGAATGCTACTTTGTCTAGGCCCTCCGATTCCTTAAATAAGAACGATACATTTGACTCAGAACTTTACTCTCGTTGCGTCTAAATAAAATCTGCAAAAAATTATTAGTTATGTTACACAGGTCTATAAATGGAAAGCATTCTAATAGTAGGTGTCGCCTTGGCCGGTAAAGCTACGGACACGTACTTAGATAACAGTTTTATCTAACTTAACATAAGCTGGGTGTGTTATATTTGAAATGTATATAGCGAGCAAACAGAAACATTTTTCAGTCGACACATTTTGTTCTTACAAATATTTAATATTAATGTTTTAGATACAAAACAAATTCCAACTGTAATCAATGAACATTACTAGATAATATATACATAATAATATATTAAAATTTTAATAAATTAAAAAAAAATGGAAAGACTCTTTTTATTTCTCAATAAATGCAAACATTTTTATTAATACGATGACAGTATTTACAAGCGATTTCTTGTTTTTTTAGCTTACTCCCCCGAAATGGCTTTACCGAGTTTTACCAAATCTTATATGCATATTCAGTAGGTCTGAGAATCGGCTACTATCTATTTTTCATACCCCTAAGTGATAGGGGTTGTTCACCCTAACGTTTTATTTTTATTTTAAATTTTATCCTTACACACAATAAGTTAGTTATTTTTTGTCTACACTAGTAATTACCTAGAAATAACGTATATGGCAAAACAACGTTTGCGGGGTCAGCTGGTATTTTATATAGTAAATTTTTAAAGTAAATATTGTTGTTTACAATACGCCGCAAAAATATTTTCAGAGCGTTTACTGCTTATACCTTGCATTTTATTAACTCAAACAAATAATCTAAATAGCTCCCTATTATTGAATAGAAGAACGATGTCAGAGAGTAATCGTTGTATAGTTAGCATTATGTTTTCAATTACAAATAAAACACTTTTGTGATTTTGCGAATTCACACTCTATGAATATAAAACATGAGTGGAAAGTTTGCAAGACAAACAGCTAGTGTAGATACCAAGAAGTATTGTGAAGCTTTCAACGAAACGGAGGTTTTAGGATGCATCAATATTCATGAGAAAGGCTTCGTTTTTGTGACGGAGCTACTCTGAACCACGCTCGGGACTACCCACATAACTTTGTTGCCATTTAAATATTTTTACGGCGTATTTTCGCGTTCCTACTTACACCCACCTACGCTCTATTGAATACAGTCTTACCTTTAGTAATACGAGTACAGTATATTCCTTGGTATAGATTATTTTATTGTTAATCTTAAATTTAAGCTAGAAAAGTTTATTTAATCTTATATGAGTATAAGAAATTGTATTGCTTTTAAAAAGTCGGAATATACAAAATTAACACTTTCAACAAGTCTGACGCGTTCTGCCGAAATTCAATGAGTAATGTCGGGAAAATAGTATCTCTACTCAAGATTGTGCCTAGAGGGCGTGCACGGTGGGACTCAGAAGAGTTGATTATAGTAGGCACATACCCTGTTGACGTGCAGAAGTAGTCACCTTGTGGGTTTTAGCCGATATAAATTCGATGCATTTTGTCCGTAAGCTTTTTGTGCGGCTGGGACGGTCCTTTTAGGGTTTTCCCCAAATAAAAATATATACAAAATGGCAAGTAACAATGTGCAATTTTAAATTAAACTCTGTACGCTTATCTTCCCGCATAACGAATAGTGTGGAAGTGAAAAGATTAACTATAGGAGATGATCGCGAACGCTTTCCCAATAAAAAGTACCAAGGAATGAAAGCCTTTATGGATCGTAAATAGAAAGTTATTGTGCCGGCCTGTTTGAGTCATTTTTACCGTACATTTGCTGTTAATATAAGTTTTATAAATTTTGTTGCTTTAATTGGATGTTCATGCGATGCACGAGTAATAATTGAACTTCAATAGATAAGCAAATTACCATAGGTATATTTAAATATCTTTTCTTCATTCGTTGTATTCAATTCAAGTTTATTGAGAGCTGAAGTTGACATTAATGGTAGAACGAATCTTATGAATGTCATTGCGACACACATACACACGCTACGTGAGCGCGTATTAAATACTCAAATAGCGCTATAGGAAGGCTAGCGCCGAGGATGATCGAGTCTCAGCAGTCGGCGGCTTTTTTTGGCTTCGGCCTATATTTATAGTAATCAAATTCTAAATATGTATAAGTTAAGGTTCATATTTCACTGTAAATAAAGGCGTAGCTGTAAGTTTTAGGTTAAGTTTCCTTTGTATATAGTTTTGTAACATTCGTTTTTAGTTTTAGAAGACTATGTATTTAGAAATTTACTTGAATAACCGGCTGCGTCACAACATTTTCAGTGGACGGATGAATGCATGAAGTATGAAAGATGTTGTGGAATGCGTGACTTGAAATAATGTGCTCTTTCTTTCCTATTCACCCTTCTTTGAATGGCTGGTATGTTGTATCAAGCCACCTAAACTACATGGTGTTCCAAATGCTGCAAACGATGTCATCAACAATAAATAAAAGCGTTGTGCATCATCTGTATTCAAAATATTTCTAGCTATTTCTGATTTACGGTTAATAACATTTTAAAACTTGAAGATAGTTATTTGTATACTTCTTTATATGTAGGTTTTCTATGTGTGGAATATGCCTTCTTTAGACTTGTAATAAGTATAGCTTGTTTTAATTCCTTAAAGCCGATATTACAATGATGGAATTTTATAAGATGTAAACGGCAATTTAATATAAACTGACCGATACAAAATATGCAATAAATTATTTTCCACTTTAGGAATTTATCAGCTGCGTACTAAAGATTTTGTAAAAGGTTGTACTAGGCGAATAAAGTCTAGAAAGGAATGAGACAAATATCTGTAATTCAACAAACTTCGTTACTAAGTGAGAATAAAAGATAAGTGTCCGAACGAAAGAGGCTCGAGTTCCTAACGACAAAGAATAAAGAGTACGTTTCGTAAACGATGAGTGCCTACTCATTCGAGTCCTCCCGTCCCTTTGTGTGAGTTCTTACAATTAACTTGAAGGACGGAGGCGTCTGACTTGGCCGATTGTTATCTGAAAACTTTTGGAGAGGTGGCCCGGGTAACAGATCAAAGATTACAGACAAACGTGTACACCGACTTCCCATAGATATGCTCGGTGGCTTCAGGCTAAACTCACATGAGCGATCAAATTACCGATTGTAGTTTTTGATGTGAAATATCTAAAGCGGCCGGTGAGACTAACTTCTCGTCACCATGCACTTGTATTTTTTAATGTATATAATGTAATTTAAATCGAGCAATGTATATATGTCACGAAGAATAAATATGATTAACGTGATTAAAATTTTTGGGGGCACCATTTAGTGGCTTTAAGATAAAATCGTTATAACGCTGCTATATAACGCCATCGTGCAACTAAATTTGAAGAATATTGAAAATAGTTTGAATTATAAGGGTTTATCCCATAACGCGGTTGTTCGACGCGATGGTCTTTGCACCAATTTGCGCCTTAAATGTGTATCTTGCAGTCATCAAACGAAAATGTTGAATCGACCTATACCGGCCATTATTTCCGAAGATGGACTCAAAAAACTCTCGCGATCGACCGTTTGAGCACCTTTGATCTATGGGTTACCTCACGAAGTTTTACTTCAATAGTGACTTAAGTCGTTTGCATCCTAATATAAATTTCTATAGCGATGTGAAGTAAAATCACTTAGTATTGTACGTGATAAAATCCTTAAAAAAAACATAAATAAAAAGAACATAGAGATAGAGGACCGTAAATTGTGAAAGCTAAATGGAAGTGACTTGGAAATTAGAAAGTACTAATAAAGTAAAGCTTTGTTAAGACCGGAGTTAAATAAAATTATAATAATACAATCTTAGAATAAAGCAGATAAAGTTTAATTTAAAAATTAAGAACAATAGCAAATATCCCCTAAACAGCTTCCGTCAGGGTAGTTAAGGTTTCGGCACGCGTCTCTGCACTCATCTGTATCACATCTCTGTTTGTTTATAAAGTTACCTGTAACACAACATAACACAAAATGAAATGAGAAAATAATACATCCATTATGTAAACATCGGGATACAGTAGGAAATTAATTAGGTCCAGCATGGCTAATATTTTTAATTAGTAAAAGTTTGTTAAAATTATGGAAGTCCCCGAATTCGGTTGAGAAGTTTTGAAATCTTTTACTGTAACTATAAGAAAACCAATTTCATTTTAATTCTGTAGTAAAGCAGTTGTTACAAATGTTAACCTATACGTATATCTATTTTTATACAGCTTTAACCACGTTGGACGCCAGATATGACCGGTGGTCGTGGGTGTGGTTATAGTAAGATACGAATTTGGCGTTTTACAGTTTATTTGCACTTTAAGGCACACCGAACTGCGACGTACACGCACGTACTCTCGCCTTGGGTCTCGGTAGTCGACTAACTTCTAAGCGTCCCATGCGCGCGCGCATCCTCTTACCCCGCACGTCTCGTAACACCCTAACGACCCTTAGGGCGACAAGAGCGTATCGGGTTACGCCTACATGCTATACAGCTGATTTTAAGAAAATATAAAATAAAATAGAAGTTATAAATACATGCCTATTTTTGTAAACTTTCGACATTAAAATGATTCCTACAAATATACAACATTACAATACAATCATACCTGTACATATATGTATATACCATTAATACATATATGTATTAAAACATATATATTGGTCAAGTTATATCTCTGACCCTACCTAACCAAACACAAGTAAACATATACAATGGTTTAAATTGAAAAATGTCTATTAAAACTGAAAAAGTTCCTTTAGGATCAATTCTAAGTGATACGCCTTTGTAATTCAAACATACACATAGATATGAAGTCAGTGACAACGATTTAAACATGTTCAGAAGTGTCTAAGTATTACACATAATTTTTTCTGAATTAGCACAGAAATTGGTGCTTTACTTACTCATAATTGGTTTAAATATTTTATTTTTTGATATAATATCACATTTACATTTTCCGTTCACACAAACACCGCCGGGGAATCCAATTCTACGACACAGCTGGTCACATTGATTCAAATCACAATCTTGAAGCGATTGACTGTCTTTAAGTATTTCTGAAAAAGTAAGTTAAAATAGTAATAACATAGGAGGGGTTGAGTTTTGCGTGCAATACAGAAAAAATAAAACCAGAGGATCGAAACAAAGTAATAGTTGGAGGGGAAAGGCAAGATCGGGCTCAGTGGCGAACCTTGAGAAGAGCCCATATCTAGCAGTGCAAGGATACGGGTTTAAAATAATGATGTATTCACAGAGCCAACATCAGAAAATTGAGTACTTACCATACATTTTGATATGAATTAAATAATATGAGTTATAATGTTTAAGTAAAGTCAAAGCAAAGCCTATAAATCTTTGTCAAATTTTTTTGGTATCCCGGGGTAACATCCTGTATAGGACCATCAGGGCAGCTGTGTGGGCAGCGGCACCGGTGTGTCAGACTTCTACTGACTAAAAATCTCCGGGCTGGCCTTCTGATCGCTCCATCCGGGCCTGGGAAACCAAATTCATCCAGACGCCCTGGGAGGGAAAAACCTTGTTGAGGCTACCTCTGTCGGAACGGTAGGACCAAAGAGCCTACCCATCAAAAATCTCTCTTTCAGGCGATGCGCCGGACACTATGCACCGCCTCCCTCAAAATCTATGAATCTTAGCCTACGCCCTCAGATCGTTCACATCGACGCAGTTTTGAGTTTCTTACAGTGTTTCTTCTCAAAGTAGTCGCTTCTGAAACGCTAGTAGATCACAGGTAGGTTCGTTTCTCACTGGACGGCCGCCCAAGTCGAAGTCCGTACCCACAGGGGTGCCTATGCGTAGCCGCCCAACCCTTAAAATTCGCTGGCTGAACGCCTTCTGCGTTCGCCCACCAAGCCCGGTTTAGATGTGGAGGCCTATCTCGGTTAAGCAATAATGTCACGTCAAAAAAAAAAGCCCTCAGATCGCTGTTTTCAAGGCACTCTCTGTGCATTTTTATTAGATGGCAAACGGGTTTCCCCACAGTAATTTATATTATTTTTAATCGACTTACCATTAGATAGGGGCCTTATTATATCACATTTGCATCTTCCATTCACACAAGCCCCTCCAGGGAACCCGATATTACGGCAACTTTGGTCGCAATCTAAAGGACTGCAGTTGGTCAGTGTTTGTAGAGATTCCATCTTAGGTCGAACTAAAGAAAAGAAAATTCAAATTGATCATCAAATTCATTTTATTCAATCTCTAGTCAGGCAGTTACGTTTTGGTAGTAGCCCGTAGTTGTAATATTCCTTTTTTTTTCTTCGAGAATGCCATAATGATGATAATTTTTTTTCTTTCGTATGGCTTGGGGTCTATTATGGCCTAGTGGATAAGGGATCGATATCCATATACGACAACGAGACTGGTAGCAGCTTCGTATCCCGGCTCCATACATTAGGTTTTTTCAGGTTAAGTACGAATTATTAAGGAAAACATCGTGAGGCACCCCGCATGGCATCTAATAGAAATGTCATGTGGAAATGCCCTGAGAACGGCGATCAGCTGCATTACCGGTCACGTTGGGTACGACATATAAGCGCAATGTGAATACAGGCACTATTTTATCTCTGTTCATTCCGAAAGGGTTATAGCGTAACTATGGTACATATTATAATTATTATTTGTATTCTTGAACTGGGTTATAGAGTTTAGTAGCCCATTCCAGTAGGTTTGTCTGCTTTTTTCCATTTTCTGGTCTGAAGTATTATTGTGTATTCTATGCTTCTGGTATTCAAAAATTATCAATTAATATTTTTTATACCAGATCAGCCACGTTTCTACGTATATTGTCACGCTACATCCCTGCCGGAGTGAGCAGAGATACATTAGTTGCAGTATCCACATTGAGCTTACGTTTCATGCCCAATGTGACCAGTAGCGCAGCTGATCGCCGTTCTTAGGGTACTTACATATTATCCATAGATAGAAATCAGATATTGTGCATCGATAGTCCCTGTAATCTTGCCGACTAGCTTAGAAACCCTCACAATTGTTTAAGGATCCGATATCATAAAAGGAAGAGAAAACACGGGATGGAAGATGATTCACATACTGATTATACGGGAGAATTTGAACTTTTTAAATGTATTTTATAATATTTTTATTTGACTTACCATTAAAAAGGGGTTTAATTATGTCGCATTTGCATCTTCCATTCACACAAGCCCCTCCAGGGAACCCGATATTACGGCAACGTTGGTCGCAATCCAAAGGACTGCAGTCAGCCAGTTTTTGTGAAACTTTTACCTTAGGTATGACTAAAAAAAGAAAATTCATATTATCACATTATTTACTCGAATTTTTGTTGAAGTGTTTGGTTAGTGAGAGGTACTTATTTATGCTACTAGAATTTTATAGTAATACGTTATTGCATATACGTTATTTTAGTTAGAGTTAGTGAGTTATTTTAAAGAAGTGAGTCATTTTATAGAAGTAAATTATTTTATAGAAGTAAGTTATAGTAATAGGTTGCAGCGGAGGGCTGTTCGCATTGTGAATGATCCTGATGTGACTAAGCATCTTGAACCGCTTCAGTTGCGCAGAGATATTGCCTCACTGAGCGTTTTCTACCATCTGCATCATGGCGAGTGTTCTGAAGAGTTGTTTAACCTTGTTCTACTCTCTCCCTACCTGAATAGAACCACGCGCGCGGGTTTGCGGTGGTACCGCTTTACGGTATCTCACATCCCGGCCAGGACTAAGAAGTTCTCTAACTCCTTCTTTTGCCGTGTCTTTGAGCTGTGGAATGGTCTTTCTGCGTGCGTGTTTCCACCATCCTATGATATGGAATCGTTTAAGCGTAGCGTGAAGAGATATTTGTGCAGGCCGGCATGATCGCTGCGACTACCGATGGGTTTTTCTTACCTGTCAATAATCGTTGGCGTTTTTTGGACTGCACTATGCTTACTATCAGGTCTGGTACAGTCACTGTGTCGAGTTAGAATAAAAAAAAAGTTATTTTAAAGAAATGCGTAATTTTTGTGTGTAAAATGACGTGCATTCTATTTAATTTTTAGGGGAAATGAGTTGCTGTTAATGTTACAATATATTTTTTTAACCTTTGTCCATGGTGCAACTGATGGTAAATTGCAACGGCTACGTATGGACAAGTGTGTTGTTATAAATTACTCATATAACGTCTTCAATATTAGAAGGACGTCTTTGCGTGAATCCTTAATTTTTTTGCGCTGTTTCTTAGTACATAAAAAAGCTTAAGAAGTTTTTCACAAAAACAAAACATAAATGTATTTATTCGACTCTGCAGCATTGGTTCAGGCTTCTTTCAGAAAGCATCGAAGAGTGTTCAAATCGGCTTTAATGTTACTTCCACTAACATCAAAGGGCATGGAGAGATATGGTTGTATTTTATGTTTCAATTTAAACATGAAACAGATCCGACATGTCTTTTATATCAGTTTCCAAGAAGTAATGAATATTTAATAACATTATGTGTATCATTTACACATTTATTGATTATTATTTACATTACATTTATCTTTCTATGTATATAAAAGATTTTTTCTCAGTAACATACTTATGTTATCGTAGAGCCTTAAGTACTGAAGCTAGGAACATGTTATTTAGACTGTGTTCTTTTTAAGACGATATTTGATATTTTTTATGTTCTATATCTGAGAGAGTGAAATGGTGTTTGAAAGTATATGCAAAAATCCATTACAGTTGATTGTAAATCTCTAGGTTGTTATTTTCCGTTGACTAGAATCATGAAGTTTCGCTAAATAGACGCGAGATATTTGCAAAAAACGGATATTTGTGTAAAATGACTGGACTATAGCACAACAATAGGGAATTTGAAAACCGTTAATTTGTAAGTAACCGCCTAGATTCAGAAACAGTCTTTAAATTTGAAAACTCTTTTAAATCGCCACTCACATGCTTTATGATTCATTAGTCTTTAAAAGCGTTTTAAAATTTTAGGAGCGGTTCTGGAATTGGGCCTATAGGAAAAATTAATGATTATGAAACTTCGGAACCCTCGGTGCACGACGTAACACTTATCCGGTTTATTTTTAAAATTAAATAACCTACCTTTTGTTCCGCTATAGCTATTACATGCGCATTCGTCATTGCTATCACATATGCCACTGGGATATCCAAGTTCTTTGCAAACTTCATCACAAATATCGTAATTGCACTCGTGCAGTGTCTTAGTGGAGTCTTCAGTCCCTGATAATTTAATAAAATTACATTAATTACATTTATAGCAATTAGTCGCCGTCCGATACGTAATTGTCGCCCTAAGGGTCGTTAGGGTGTTACGAGACGTGCGGGATAAGAGGATGCGCGCGCGCACGGGATGCTTGCGAGTCAGTCGACTACCGAGACGCAAGGCCAAGACGCGAGTACGTGCGTGTGCGTCGCAGTTCGGTGTGCCTTAAAGTGCAAATAAACAGTAAAACGCCAAAATCCGTGTCTTTCTGCAACCACACCCACGACCACCGGTCATAAATTACATTATTAATAAAAAAATATTACGATAACACAATACTAAACATTGACCGAGAAGTCAGTGGTGCATTGTGACACGCTCTGCCGAAGTTCACTACGTGGTATCGGGGGAGGCGGCGTCTCCCCCCGTGTGATTGTGCCTGTTAGGCGCGGCGTAGTGGGGCTGCAGAGAATTGATTGATGGACCCGCAGTCACCGCTAGTTCGCAGAAGTAGTCGCCTTGGGGTTTTTTAGCTGGTAAAAGTCCGGCACACCCCGGCTGCTAACCCCTTCGCGGCCTACGACGGTTTTTTTTTTATACTGACTCGACATAGTGACTACAGAGTACCTGATGGTAAATACAGTGTAGTCCAAATACGAAAGCGACTATCAAAGGATGAAAATCTATTGATAGTCTATATCGTCATGTCGGCCCACATATACCACGACTGAAGGTCTCTAGGTATATGAGCTACTGGATATACACAAGCTGATCCCGAAACGCGACAAGCCGAAACTGGTCACTATGACGGGCTTTACACCCATGTACTGTGGTCGCGATCCAGACGGGCACCGACGCCCTACCACCTCGCTGCTGCTCGTTTAGCACCACCCAGGAGTCACGTGTAGGGAAACTAGGGTAAAGCCTACGGACGCGAGCAACTTCGACTCCCACGGTTTATTTTCCCCAAGTAAAAAAAAAAAGACTAAACATTGTATTTTGTTTTAAACATTATTGGTTACATTAGTTATAAAGAAACAACAAAATAAAAAATCAATATATTTAAATATTGGCGTTTTGAGAACACCCAACATGGCAGGCAAAAAACAAAGAATTTGCGTTTACAAGCCCATATTTTAAACCCACATTTTGGTACTATAGTATATATAGTTCAAGGTGTTCATTTCAAGTCAGCTTGTGTATTTGATTGTACCAGCCTGCTTTTCCGATATAAGCATTGCAATTGTCGTGCAGCAGTTGCAATAATATGTCGGGATCAGTTTCACGTAAATTATTAGTGAAATGTTTCGCTGTCTGCCGTTGCTGAGCATGTCACCTGTTTCACTGCCGTTTGTCGCTTCCTAACAAATTTCACTTTAAGTAGACCATTATTTTATTAAACATCTATTGGAAGCGTATCAGAAAAATGTTCATCATAGGTAACAGAAACACATAAAAATAATGAAATAATAAGATCATCATTCTGTTTATGATATTTGTTACCTTGATCACAAAATACCATGAAATTAAAACACAGCCAAACGTAATTGTGATAAAGGTTAACATTCTAATAAACTACATTCTATGATTGATGTGTATTATTACGATATTATCAAAGCGATGTATATTACAAATAGAAATATGCGATTATGAAATAATCACTTATAATAATAATAATCGCTTAAAGTAATGAAGATAACTTTTAATAAGACATACATGTTAAGTATGGTACTACATGCTCACCGATGAAAGAAAACATCGTCAGGAGACCTAATAGTACTGTCAAGTGTCAGTGCCCTGTGAACTACGATTTCCTGTACTACTGGTCAGGTTGTGCACGACATATGATGATGTCCTAGCCGGTCTCGGCCACGGCGACTGTTTCAACACCGGTTAGGAAATTCGAGGTCCAGTTTCCGGAAACAGTCAAGTGCGCAGGTGATATTTAAGTGCATAACTGGACGCGCAGCCAGAAAAGCACTCTCTCGTCCGAGCTCCCTCAGGCCCGATGGAAAGGAGAACCAGTACGATCGGGAGGGACCAGGATGCAGGTTTGATCGAGTTTTCCCGTCTCTAAACACCTGGTTGAATTGCGGTGTTCAAGAGATACCTTAGTCGCCTTTTACGACACCTCAGCAAGAAGAGGGGGGTGCTATTCTATTCTGCCGGCAGCCACCACGACATATAATAGTAAAGTGGATACAGCTACTAATGTATTTGCTCACTCCCAAACAGTAGCATTCATTCCATAGATGCATGAAAGCATTGGATGCCCTGATTATAAATAACTCGGGAATAAATTGCTTAAAGCCAATAAAAAAGGAACCACTTATATTCATATCTATTCTATATTCACGCCATCTATCTTTCCTACGAAAGCAATATAATATTTACTAGCATAATATAATATTCTAATTAATTGCGCGAATTCTGAATACCCTGTCCAAATATCGTATGCACGTCATTGCTCCCAAAGGGATATAGGGTGACGATTTGTTATTATTATTTTATTATATGATAACGACGAAATAACAGTAAGACTAATAGTATAGAATAGGTCTAAAATTATTTTTGGCCGGTAATATTGTAAAGCTCTTTCCGGCCAAAAAACAGTTCGAAAATGAACTGAGATATATATGTGATGTATATTTCGTTTGTAGTTATAGTGACTTATTCTGTTACGTTGACTTGCATTATCTTGGGGTTATATATATTGTACTTTATCTTCTTTTTTTTTAATTTAATTATGTTTTTTTTTTCATAATTGTAAACTAGAATTAAATATTAATCATTGTACATGCCGTTGTGCCCTATAATAGTGAAGCCATATTGTACATATGAAACAAAACGAAACAAGATAGAGTACCTTTTCTAATGTCACCTATATTGGGTACCCACAAACGTAAAATAAACATAAAAGATTAAACAAAACCAGAAATGTTGAGTTTACCTTCGTTAATATTAATTGTCACACTCGTAGCTTTTATAAGACATAATAAACTCACGAAAGCAATACTTCGAGACAGCATTATTGCGACCACGTTTTAGATACGTTATGAATTGTAATGTATTCCTTCAGGCTATTTATACAGGAGGTCTGGAAGCGTTTTTACAATACCTATAATGCCAGATAATTGATTCCTATTTATAAAACTACATTTGATCTCATGTCATACAGTTTGTATGATGAGGAAAAAGAACTCATTATTTTTACGTATAGCTATAATTGTAATGTAGACCAATTTTTTTTAAACGTAGATACCAGAATATACCGGATTATTAGATAGAACATTCCACTAAGTCAAGCTGAAAAAGTTATAAATAGGTTTAATAATGTTTTGTATATTAATTTTACATGGAATGTCGGTTATGAATTGTTTGTATTTATTCAGTATGAATAATGGCTTGGCTTGTTGAAGTATCTTATCAAATGACCTCGTATTTATATGGCATATTGTTAAGTTGAAGTGTAATATACTGTTGGAGTTTTATAATCCAAATACTTTCATCACTGAATACCTTTATTACTTATCAGTTTCAGACAAAAAACTCGTTTGGTAAATCAATAACGACTGCCCGAATTCTTGTTAAAACGCAAAATGGAAGTTAATAATCACTCAATTGACTATTTTATTATATTATATTAAAAATAAACATCGAAAGTTGAATTTGAGGTACTATGTATTGACATTTTAAAAATATAATTTATAATTTAATGTGTTTGGAAATTAATAAATAGTATGTTATTTTTATAACCTTCTTCATAATAAGATATACTTTTTTTTTAATATATGAGGTAAATATTTAAAGTATTGTACAATGTTAGTTTGATATTATTTAATAAATTTTTTGTAAGCTAACAATATTTAGTGGTTTTTAATTGTTAATAAAATGTTACATAATCAAATCTATTATAAAACTTGTACGTTTCAGTGCTTAAAAATAATAATTTATAATTAATAAAAGTAAGTGTTTGAAATCATATCGATATATGTAATCCGTATTTTGTAGTTACATAGAATAGTTCATCACGCAGTTGCACATTGCACTTTGTAGTATATTTCTATTGCAGTAGATATTTAGTATGGAGTTTTGAAGCACAAGCTGAGTTACGGGCCCTTACAGCTGCTTGGCTAGAGTTTTTATTTACTATTTTGTTTTATTTTTCCCGTTTCTTTATTTTGTCGTTTATTTGTATTATGTTGTCATCTTATAACTTATTTGTAGCTGCTGTCGATTAAATGTTTGTTTCTTTTTCTTTGTAACAACATAGGAAATGCAAAATCGCGACCAGGAGGCGAGATGTCGGGGACTTCACCGCTAATAAACGAAGGAAGTGATTCATTAACCATAAGCTTATTTGTTTTCTGTGGTAGATATGCATTTGGTCATGTTTTAATTTGTTTTGCAGTGACATTATTTTTAATATTATGCTTTTTTTATCCTGATTCAACATAGTGACCACACTCCACTGATGGTAAGCATAGTGCAGTCCAAAAACTATCTTACGAAGAACAATCCATCGATAGTAGCAATCATTATGCCGGCCTGCACAAATATCTCTTTACCAAATTAGGCTTGTATTTGGACTAAATATAGGTACTAGGTAAGGATATAAATACATATATAAATATACATATATCTTAGTGTAGCCGGCGTCATTAGAGGGAGGCGGTGCAGTGTCCGGCGCACCGCCTGAGAGAGAGGTTTTGGAGGTGTGAGCTCTTTACTCTCACCCCTCCCAGATTGGTGGCCTCAAAAAGGCTTTTTGCCTCCCGGGCGTCTGGATGAATTAGGTTTCCCAGGCCCGTTAGGGGCGATAAGAGGGACACCCTGGGGGTTTTGAGTCAGTAGGAGTCGCATACAGCGGCGTCACTGCCCTCACAGAGTCCTTGTTAGTGCTATGCAGGATATGCAACCGGGTTACAAAAAAAAAAAAATAGCCGGCGTCATATTAATGATAGAAATATTTACCGGAACTGTGTTCAAACAGAGGATTTTCTTCGTTGCGGGCAGTTTAAGTTATCACGACATTATACAATAAATTAGTCTGTTGAGAATATTTTAAAAGACAATAAAACTATCCAGTATGTAAATATATCTTTTATGAAACCAAAATTATAAATATTTAATTTTATAATAAGTATCTGAATATTAATCTTTATTTAGATTTTCAAAATGATTATACATTCGCAAATTTTTAATAGTTGTAGTAGCCTAGAGGATATCTATCTTTAGATTTTGTCAGCTAAGTAAGGATATAGGCACGACTTGCTCTCCGATGAAAGAAGCCTTTGTGAGAAAACTCGCTTTGCGCCTAATAGAAATGTCATGTGAAAGTTCCTTGAGAACGGCGATTGGCTGTTCTACTGGTCACTTTAGGTACGACATATAAACGTAAAGTGGATACAGCCAGTAATGTATCACTGCTCACCCCAAAAAAGATATAACGAGACGATATTTTGTTATTAATAGGTCTTTACCAAATTAGTTTTCAAGTTTCTCAAAAGATGGCGTTGTAAAGTAATTTAATTTTGCATAGAAACTATACAAATGGTACCGTTACGGCTTATGATTCACTTATGTATTTCCCCAGAGGATAATATAAAAGTAATAATGCACTCAAACAGAAAACCGATTGCACGTGTACTGCATGTGACTGATTAGTTAGCTAAAGTATAATAATCATTAAATTTAAACGGTGATTTTCCCAATGAATAGAAAATTAAAGTGTTAATATTGTTATTTAAAATGAGAATTAATTTATATTGCTTATTTATTATTTTCATGGTCATTTTTCAATTTCAAGGTTGGTGGAATTAACATATGTCGATTTGTTCAAGTGATGGATTTAATCAAATAGTGGAAATTGATTAATAAGTGTAAAGTTTAGGGGCAACAAAAAAAAATAGCTTGTGTTGTTTTTTTTACTGATAAGATTATTAATTTGAGTGGTATAATTTACGGATGTTAACAGTTCAACTGTCAAATTTATAATGTACCGGGCAGTAGACTTGAGGGAGTCTGCTGCCCGGATGAGAGGGAGGCGGTGCACGGTGTTCGGTGCACCGCCTGGGAGAGAGGTTTTGGAGGGGCGGGCTTTACTCCTTCCCCTCCCAGAGAGGTAGCCTCAACAAGCCTTCTTGTTCCCTGGGTGTCTGAATGAATTTGGCTTCCCAGGCCAGGGTGGAGCACCTTGGGGGTTTTTAGTCAGTAAGTGTCTGACTCACGGGGTCGCTGCCCTCACTGCGCGGCGCCCGTATGGTCCTATCCAGGATTTTCCTTCGGTATACAAAAAAAAAAATGTAGTTAGTTATTTTATGTGGTTATTAGAACCAGAATGACCTAAGTGAACATTAAGTGAATTCAAGGTTTGCTAAAATAAGTTTTAAGGTAATATATTTTAATGCCAAAGTGATGAATGAGTGTCTTTATGAGATTATAGATTTTATCATTCATATTACTAGTTTAATTTGAATTTAATTATTGCCGCTAAGTTAGCAAAACCAGTTTCACTTATATGACGATAATTTTAATGGTATATTTTGAGCTAATCTGGTTTCACTGATCTAATTTAATATAGCAATTATATTACAATATAACAACTAAATATATATGTGGTGGCCCAGTGGTTAAGAGATCGGTATCCATGCGCGGTAACGCGAATGATCCTAGGTTCGAATCCCGGCACGTATGACTCGGTTTTTCCAGATCAAATATGGATTTAAGCACCACTGGCTCACCGATGAATGGAAACATCGTGAGAAAACCCACATGGCATGTTATAGAAATATCATGTATAAGTGCCTTGAGAATGGCGACCAGCAGCATTACTGGTCACGTTGGGTAGGACACATAAGCGCAAAGTGGATACTACAACTAATGTATTTCTGCTGACCTCGAAAGGGATGTAGCATGACGATATATTGTAATTATTATTATATACAATATGCACGGTATGTTTTTTTTTCTTGAAGCGGACTAACTACTGATTGCCGGGAAAGGCATTTACAGTTCAACCGGGCTTAGGGGGCGAGTACAGAAGGTGCTCAGCCAGCGAGTTTATGGGTTGGGTGGCAATGTAAGGGCACCCCACGGTATGTTATGTAGCAAGACTAATAAAATGTACCGTGTAGTCCAAAAACGGTAGCGATTGTAAAGGAATAGCAATATATTGACAGTCACTGTCATCATATCGGCCAACAAATACCACGGTTAAAGGTTTCTATGTAGATGAACAACTGGATGTATACAAGTTAAACTAGAAAAAGGACAGTCTTAAACGAGTCACTATAACGGTCTTTGTATATGTACTGTGGTCGCGACCCAGCTCGAGCCTACCAACATAAAACGTATTCATGTACTCAGTATGGGTATATAAAGCCTTATAGAACCAAGACAACGCAGCTGATCTCTATAACTTTCGGGATATACATCCCAAAACGGAATCGTCATAATGCCAAAAGTTGTCTAGTATATTATTTGATTATTAAAACAAACATGTCTTCATTGCAGAGTCGTACGCAGCTATGATGAGTGTACGTTCGTGTAAGCTGGACTGCGAAGAGTTGTGCCATACCAGAGGAAAGAGTGTTGGGTTTTGCTCAAAAGGAAAATGCAGATGTACATCTGGGGTCAAGCCATGATATCAATCATCAATGGGAATATTCAAGACAATACCATTAAAGAAATGACAAAAAATATTATCTCATTTTCATTTGAAAACCTTACAGCTAGATCAAATTAGAAAGATCATTTATCTTAAAGTCACTAATATAGGACTACGGTTATTATGAATGGATAAAAGGATCCCTTTCTATTCATTTTAGTGGGAATTGTTACCAATGCAAGAACTATAAATAAATTATCATTATGTCCTCATTGTGTCCAGTTGATTCCCATTATACATTGATGAAGCTATATTTTTGATTGCGTCCAATCAATCAAAACTAAACACAGTTTTTAACGTAAGTTGGAAAATATTTATTAAAATTCTCGTCATGATCGGTTCCGTATCTTTTAGCGCAATGAGCAAAAAAATACATTTTTTTTTTCCAAATTTTTGTTTTATATTGTTCTTGTTTAATTTTAAAGTCTGGATCATTTTTAAATGTTAAACAAGAACATTTGAAGCCATTATATTTTTATAGAATAATCATGATCCTTTGGTCTAAAAAATCTTGTAATTTTTTTTTGTGGTGGCAAACCGATTGTCCGAACTAGGTCATGACCACAATATACGAATGTAAAAGACGGTCATAGTGCCTCGCTTTAACCTGTCGCGTTTCTGTACCAGCATGTGTATATCCAGTAGCTCATATACCTAGAGACCTTCAGTCGTGGTATATGTGGGCCGACATGATGACGGAGACTGTCAATAGACTTTCGTCCTTTGATATTCGCTTTCGTTTTTAGACAACACTGTACTTACCATCAGGAGGACTGTAGTCACTTTGTCGAGCCAGTGTAAAAAATAATGTTACATAAAGGATTAATTTAATTATCATTTTTGTTAAAAATATCAATAAACAAATTGTTAATAGTTTTTACAGCGGAAAACAGGAGTTTATCCCAAAAAAGTTGAATAGTTAAATAAACACTAACGTCCAAATACAGATAAAGTGCAGTATTATTTACAAACCTAAACAAGTCTGTTGATTTTTTGTCGCTATCAAATATGACCTTTAGTGTTTGTTTTCATATGCTATATGATAGATATTTATAATATTGGCACATCGGAGATATGGTTGTATATATTAGGTCCTTACATATGAAATTGGCGTTTTGTATGGGAGGAACAAAAAGTCGAATATTTTTTAATATAATATATTTAATTAATCAAAGTAGGAACCATTATTTTCTATGCACTTTTGCCATCTCATAGGTAGTTCATTGATCCCTTTACTAAAAAAACCAGTCGGACGGGAATCAATAAAATCTTTGAAGGCGATTTGGACTGCCCCATCAGAGTTAAATTTTTTCCCTTGCAAGAAGTTATCCAAATTTCGAAAAAAATGGTAATCTGTTGGAGCAAGGTCCGGGGAGTACGGAGGATGTCTTAGACTTTCCAATTGAAGCTCTTCTAATTTAGTAGCCGTCTGTTGCGCAGTGTGTGGTCTAGCGTTGTCGTGAAGCAGCAGTGGCGTGGAGCGATTGACCAGCCTAGGTTGTTTAGCCGCTAGCTTTTCCATCATGGTTTACAATTGCTGACAATAGACATCGGCCGTAATAGTCTGGCCAGATTTGAGAAAACTGTAATGAACAATACCGGCACTAGTCCACCAAACGCTTACAAGTAACTTTTTTGGGGTTAATTTTCGCTTGGGTCAGGATTTGGCTGGCTGGCCAGGATCCAACCATTGCGCTGAGTGCTTCCGATTATCGTAAAGAACCCATTTTTCATCACAGGTAATGATTCGGTTTAAAATACCTTCATTATTGTGCCGGTTTAGTAATGTAACGCAGCAGTCGACGCGCGTTTGCCGGTTTGCTTCAGTCAATTCGTGAGGTACCCATCTTTCAAGCTTTTTAATCTTCCCAATTTGCTTCAAGTGAATTAAAACAGTTTTATCACTAACATCGCAGCCTGCAGCTAAGTCGGACGTGGTTTGCGATGGATCCGCTTCCACAATAGCCTTCAACTCTTCATTATCAACTTGAGTCTCAGGCCGTCCACGGGGCTTGTTCTGCAGGTCGAAATTTCCAGAACGAAAACGTTGGAACCAAAAACGAACTGTGTTTTCTTTTGCAACACGACCGCCATACACATCATTCACCCTTCGAGTTGTTTCCGCAGCACTAGTGCCACGGCGGAACTCGTACTCGTAAATAATGCGATATTTTAAGTTTTCCATTTTGTAAAATGAGTGACGCAAACAGAAAAAAAACAGAAGATAAAAACAAATGAATGACGATCGTCGAAGCACAAATACATGAGTCTATAGCTGTACAAATTTGAATTTCGAATTCCTTACCAAAGAGGAGAAATTTGTGATTAAAGTGGCCAGTACGAAAAACGCCAATTTCATATGTAAGGACCTAATATAAATAAATGTCTGTTCAACTTATTGCTATAGAAGAAAATAGGTAAGTTGGGGCTTGGACGTTTTATGTGTTAGAGATGGAGTCTGAGAAAGTCTATTCGTTTACCGGATTGTCGCAGAAATATGAATTCCCTGATCAGCAGGACTCTGTTACGTCGAGGGCGCTGCACTCACAACTGCCCTGACGGCCTTCTGCGAGTTTTTCTCTAGGTAACAAAAAAAGGATTGTAAGTTAGTCACTGTGACGTATTGTAGTTATAAATTTTGGACCCATGATCGTCTATTCCTGTCCCTTTCGCATACAGATTGACGTAAGTGCCTCGAAGTGTAGCTCGTATTATTCCTTCATGTAAATTATAAAATTAGGACGCCCAGCCAAACCTCTGTGTGTGTGTGCCGTGGTGACTGTCGGGAGAATAGAATAGCACCCCCCTTTTCTTGCTGAGGTGTCGTAAAAGGCGACTAAGGTATCTCTTTAACACCGTAATTAAACTAGGTGTTCAGAGAAGGAAAACTCGACCAAACCTGCATCTTGCTCCCTCCCGATCGTACTGGTTCTCCATTCCATCGGGCCTGAGGGAGCTCGGACGAGAGAGTGCTTTTCTGGCAGCGCGTCTAGTTATGCACTGAAATATCTCCTGCGCAATTGACTGTTTCCGAAAACTGGACCTCGATTTTCTTAATCGGTGTTGAAACAGTCGCCGTGGCCGAATCCGGCTAGGAAATCATCATCATCATGTGCTGTGCGTGTGGCCTCTGCTTGGTTGGGAAGATAAATAGTGCATGGTGACTGGCCCGATTAGATATGTTATGAATATCCGTAACTGGAAATAATAATTTATTTATAATTTTCGTCGACAATTCGCCTCGTGCGAGCAGCTGCAATCTCAATCACATTAAAACATATTCTGCTATCCAAATAAACTAACTAAAACATTCCATATAATTTGAAGTCTTTTTCAATTTAGATTTGAGCTTTAAAATCAGGCATACTAATAAAAACCTTAAAAATGTAATATCACGAAAACATATGGGGTGGTTTAAATTATTGCATTTTGGGTCCTTTATCACAGGTTTCCGATAATATAACGAGTTTCCAATAACCCTGTAAATGTATTTGAATAACCTGTTGGATTTTAAATAAATAAGATTGCAAGCACTTTCAAATTGTCAATAAAATGAATCTACCACCGGTTCAAAAGCGGGGTTTACCGAGAAGAGCCAGCAATTTAGAGTTACTAATCTATAACAATCGATTGTCGATTTCAGGGAATTACAAATACCCATTTAGTCAACTCTTTTATATGATTTTTTATACTGATGATTTAGTAGAAAACCCATTATGACTTATTAGTCTATAAACTGGTTCCTCTAATTTGCCCGATATCTTGAGGTTATGATGAAATCTACAGTACATGGGTGCAATATCCGTTATAGTGACTCTCATCAGCCTCTCGCATTTCGGGATCTGCTTATCTACGTTTGTTATCCATTCTTAGAGATTTTTGATCGTGCTATCGTCATGGTATCGGCTGCTATCCATGTATTTTCGTCCTCTGGCGGTCGCCACCGTTCTTGTCCTCTACTTTACTTGCCATCACGTGGAGTATAGTAACTTTGTTCTCCACTTTTGGAAGTCGAAGCTGCTCGCGTCCGTAGGCTTTACCCTAGTTTCCCCACACGTGACTCCTGGGTGGTGCTAAACGAGCAGCAGCGAGGTGGTAGGGCGCCAGTGCCCGTCTGGATCGCGACCACAGTGCATGGGTGTAAAGCCCGTCATAGTGACCAGTTTCGGCTTGTCGCGTTTCTGTTTCAGCTTGTGTATATCCAGTAGCTCATATACCTAGAGACCTTCAGTCGTGGTATATGTGGGTCGACATGACGATGTAGACTATCAATGGATTTTCATCCTTTGATAGTGGCTTTCGTTTTTGTACTACACTGTACTTACCATCAGGTACTCTGTAGTCACTAAGTCGAGCCATTGTAAAAAAAAATATTAAAATAATAATGTCTATAATAATACATTGTCACGCTTTATACATACGCTCTTTTCGATGTGAGCAGCGATAAAATAGTGGCTGTATCCTTTCGCTTATGTCGCGTCTAACGTGACCAGTAGAACAGTTGATCGCCGTTCTTAGCCCACTTACACGTGACATTTTTATAAGATACCATTCGAGTTTTCTCCCGATGTTTTCTTTCACCAGTAAGCATTTGGTGTCTAAGTACGAATTTTATCTGGAAACACCTAGAAGGACGTGCCGAGATCCGAACCTACGATTCCTCGTGTTGCCGCGCACGTATACCGATCTCATATATACAAATACTAGCTGATCCGGCAAACGTTGTTTTGCTATGTAAGGTTTTGTAATATCTTCTAAGATGTTCATTGAAATTAAGTGATGTCAAAGACAATTTTGTTCACAATTAAATATTCTTAATCAACAACACATTTATTTGGATAAAGATTAATATTATTACGTTGATACAACTCTTAACAAATAATGCATTAATTTCGACCAAATTTGTTTACCATAAAAACGGTTCTAGTGACTTAATCTTAAAAGATAGACATATACTGTCGCGGACATTTTTTTAGATCATTTCAAGAGGAATAATTCTTTCTTACATATATTTTTGGTATCTTGAACCGTTTTTGCAGCGCACGCAATGGAAGCCCTCAAGGATGAATAATTTTCCCCGTTTTTTTCACATTTTCCATAATTTCTTCGCTCCTAATAATTGCATCGTGATGTTATATAGCCTAAAGCCTTCCTCGATAAATAGTCTATTCAATACAAAAATAATTTTTCAATTCGAACCAGTAGTTCCTGAGATTAGCGCGTTCAAACAAACAAACAAACAAACAAACAAACTCTTCAGCTTTATAATATTAGTATAGATAATAAAACAAAACCGATAAATAATTATTTGCAGCAATCACATTGGTTATAATAGCTACGGATCAAATAACCTCCTGTAATGTTCACTGACGCATGCATAATTATATATATGTAACAGGATTATTATATCTGGTTTATGTACCAATATGATTACAAGCTAGTCCTTACTGAAATAAACAAGGAAGGCGCTTGTTTGCTTGCAAGCGAGTAGCGTTTATTTTTGTTGTTTTATATATTTTAGCCTAAATAACAATTCATTTAAGCATTTAATTAGTTGTTATATTGTATTGAATATTTTTTTTTAATTCTATCATTAACAAGCTTATAAAAGGTTCAAAAATGTTTTTATTAGCATGAATAGTATTTTAAGTAAATGAATCCTCCCAACGGTGAGCGAGTTAGTCCAAATTATGGTAGAGCTATATACTGTTTGGCAATGGACTTATATTATCTATATTGTAACTGACAAAACTTATGTTTAAAGTGAAAATCGTGAAAATCTATTCTAAAATAATAATACCCCCTAACATGGGTAGGTTGCAGCGACCTGCTGTCCGCATAGTGAAAAATCCAAGCGTTTCTGAGCATCTTGAACTGCTTTAGTTGCGTAGAGATGTTGCCTCATTAAGCGTGATCTGCCGTCTGTATCATGGCGAGTGTTCTGAAGAGCTATTAAACTTTGTTCCACCCTCTCCTTTCCATAGCAGAACCACGAGCGCGGGTCTACAAAGTCACAGCCATAGATGGGCAAAATGTAATAAGATTAATGAAAATGATTAACGATTACATTTTACGTTTTTTACTATTAATATGACTGCATTTTGCTCATTTATGTTTTAAACACTACAAAATCCCAGATTGTATACACACTTATCATTTCTTAATGTTTTAAATGGATTTAATCATGATTACAGAGCAAGAAAATTAAAATTACGACTATGACCGGTGGTCGTGGGTGTGGTTATAGTAAGATACAAATTTGGCGTTTTACAGTTTATTTGCACTTTAAGGCACGCCGAACTGCGACGTACACGCACGTACTCCCGCCTTGGGTCTCGGTAGTCGACTGCCTTCCAAGCGTCCCGTGCGCGTGCGCATCCTCTTACCCCGCACGTCTCGTAACACCCTAACGACCCTTAGGGCGACAAGAGCGTATCGGGTTACGTCTACATGCTATACGACTAAATTTTGTAATCATTCATCATTAATCAGATTACATTTTACCCAACTCTGGTCACAGCTTTTCAGCAACTCACATTCCGGCCAGGACTAAGAAGTTTTCTAATTCTTACTTTTGCCGAGTTGTTGGACTGTGGAATGGTCTTCCAGCGAGCGTGCTTCCATCGTCCTATGATGTTTGGTCTTTTAAGCGAAGCGTGAAAAGATATTTGTGCAGGCCAGCATGATCGCTACGGCTATTGATGTTTTTTTTTTGTTGTTGGCAGTCGTTGTCATATTTGGACTGCACCATGCTTCCCATTAGGTATGGTGCGGTCACTGTGCCGTGTCAGGATATAAAAAAACCTAACCTACAACTAATCTATACTAATATTATAAAGCTGAAGAGTTTGTTTGTTTGTTTGTTTGAACGCGCTTGGTGAAGCGGCTAAGATATTTCCGCTTCATACCTAAATTATTCTTCGTTCACTCCATAAGTTGTTTGCGAATGATATAAGGATAATCTGCATCCCTAGCCTATAGTGAAACAGATAGAAGTCGCTTCCCACCCGCTCTGTGTGACGTCACAAACGTCACACATTCATTACATTACTAATACAACAATTGTATGCAACCGCCGCGACGTCGTGCTATCTCCGATCTTATTTTAGAATAGATTTAAACCGCCTTATTAATACAATAAAACCGCCACACGACGTTGTTATTATTGAAGAGAAATAAGGTGTAATTGTGCGAAAGGAAACTTACTGTGCCCGTGGCCGAGACAGGACCCTGGACCCTCACCGTGCTGTGGAATATACTAGACGAGCTGCAGACCTACAGGTTAGTGATTCAGATATTCTGGTATATCGGCTGCGATTTATGGAGTGATAAGTTTCCTTGACACTCGTTTTTTTTACCTATTTTTGTTTCTCTTAACCGCCAACCAAATTACGTTCCCCGCTCATATGGAGGGCTATTTACACGCCTCTCCATAATTTTGGTCCGGTCGAGCCTGGATAGATCCAGAGCAGTTACTACATAATTATAATTAGTAGTTAACTATAAACTTAGTACATAATAATTAGTACATTTAATCAAATTTATATATTTTTATTATCTACCTACATTAACTTTTTGTTCACTGGCTTGTGGAAATTTCCAGTAAAGTTCGTAGGTACTTATTTATAATTTATTTACATATTATATTTATTGTGTATATATTATTTGTATTATTATTAGCCGTGGGGTTACCGGCAGATTAGAATAGTGCCTCCCTCTTCCTCATACTGAGGTGTCGTAAGAGCCGACTAAGGTATACGGCATGCCCGATTGCTTGCGGCTTCCTAACATCTAAGCTGCTGCATGCACCTTTACTGCACATAGTGCATACTTATTAACCCGCCTTGGACAAGCGTTCATAGATATATGCCTGTCCATTAATTCTATACATATATATAAATACGTATAATATATACATAAATACACACATATTATATTATAAATAAAAAATAGGTTCGTAATATTATTTGGTACCTATTTATATATTACACGATGGCTACTAATAAAGCAACCGCAGAATTATATTCTAAAATAAAAATATTAACTTGCAAAAAAGAAGCAATTTTTACTAGGCTCAGTAATATGCACGGCTTATGTAAAAATGTTTCTAGCTTCGAGTCCCGCTCAAATGAACAGTTCTTGACCGCGTCTGAGATTGTTGATGAATATCGAGAGAAATTCGAGCATATTATTGACGAAATTAATAATATAAAATTAACTATCAGCCCAACGGATGATCCTGATTATGAGGATTTAACTAGGTTTGACGACTTGTATACGTCAGTGAAACGAGTCCGAAATAATATCTTAAATCCAAGGTCATCCCCGAATATTGTCGCGAATAGCTCAGAAATCTCAGAAACGATAAAGCTACCGCCCATAGACTTGCCAAGTTTCGATGGTAGCCTCGAGGACTGGCCTAAGTTCTATGAATCTTTTAAATCCAATATACATGATAACCCTAAACTGACTGACTCGCAGCGTGTGCAGTATCTCGTGGGTAAACTCACTGACAAGGCGTTGAGAGTGACGGCAGGCACTGTGCCTTCCGGAAAGACCTACAGCGTCATTTGGAGTCGCTTAATTAATAAATATCAAGAGCGACGTTTAGGTACTCACTACATAGATAATATTCTAGACATAGAATCTTGCATACACACTGCGGACAGTTTAGATACATTTATTGAAAGATATTCCGCTTTGGTTACAGCATTGAAACAATTAGAGATCGATGATTTAACGGATTTTATTTTATTAAATTGCGCTTTACGGAAAATTGATTCACAAACAATGCAGAATTTCGAGATGTCTGTACGTGGTGTCGATGTACCCACATATGATCAATTCATTTCCTTTGTTCAAGATCAAGTTAAGATTTTGAGTCGCCCAAATAATTTAAATAATAATTCTAATACACGCGCCTCAAAACGTATTAATAAGTCCGCTGATACGACGAGGTCATCGACTTACAAGACTTTCATAACTAAAAATGCTAATATTCCTGCAACTCCTGCGCAGGTCTGTGCTTACTGTAGTGGGTCAGATCATACGCAATTGTATAAATGTAAAGGATTTAAAAGTTTAAAGACTCCGCAAAATAAATATGATTTTATTAAATCAAACCACGGTTGTGTGAATTGTTTAAGTATATCACACTCCGTTTCGAAATGTAAATCGTCGTCTTGTTGCGATATATGCAGCAAACGACACCACACGTTTTTGCATTTTCATAGCAAAAGTAAACATAGTTATACAGCTCCGCCTACCATTCCGATAAACGGTTGTGAAGATACCGCGTTCCAATGTAATGCCAGCGCCGCGCTTGACAGCGCTCGCACGCCGCAGACGCCTGCGCTCGAAACTAATACATCTGTTGTTAGCATTGCGCGCGCGCCGTTAGGGGTTAAGCAGCCTTGTTTTAATGTTCTGCTTTCTACCGCTCAAGTTTACGCCGCTTCGAATATCGATAATAATAATAAAGTAGTAATTCGTTGCTTACTTGACAATGGTTCACAGAATAATTTAATTACTGTGGATTGTTGCAAGGCGCTTAACCAGCCGATCATTCCTTTGAATAACTCTTATATCAAGGGTGTAGGTCTTAGTTCACGTCCGATTTATGGCTATGTGAATATAGACATTCAGTCACGCGTATACCCGAAGAATAAATATAATATACAGGCTTTAGTGGTTGATTGCATTACTGACAAGTTGCCTTCACATTTTATTAGTAAGTGTGACATGACTTACGAGAGCAGCATACCTTTAGCTGATCTCACGTGGAATATACCCGGAAATATCGACCTTTTATTAGGAGCTCAGCTTTTTCCATACATTTACTTAGGAAAGAGAGTTGAGTTAGGAGCAAATTTACCCCCCGCCTTTTCGACAACTCTTGGTTATGTGCTTATGGGTGACTATCCCAGCACGAATACTCAAACCGCCCCCGCTTCGTTTACCGCTGTAGCACTTAATGATTTGGTGCAAAAATTCTGGGAATTAGATGAAATATCCCCTAAACGTTTTGTAAGCCCTAATAATATAAAATGTACAAGTTTGTACAGACCTTCTGTCACTGGGGACACAGAGGGTAGGTGCTCTGTAGCCTCCCCTTTCTGTCGAAATCCCAATGAGTCGAACAATTCTTATTCTACCGCTTCTCGTCGATTTATGACTTTAGAAAAAAAATGTAGTTCAGGAAGTTTTTCTGACGCAGACGCGCTGCAAGTCAGGCAGAAATGGGAACTGCCTGAGAATTCCGTTCAAATTGGAACTGTCGTATTAGTTGGACAAGAGAATTCTCCTCCCTTAAACTGGCCGTTAGGGATAATTACTGAAATATACCCTGGCTCAGATAATATTACTCGTGTGTAAATAAACTTAGTTTATTCAATAATTCAGCCGCTTATTTTATATTTATATATTATATAATTTTTCTGACTGCATAGTCAATAATTCAGCCGCTTATGTATATGTATATATAAACAATTAATCTGACCGCCTAGTTAATAATTCAGCCGCTTATTATATATTTATATATTATATAATTTTTCTGACTGCATAGTCAATAATTCAGCCGCTTATGTATATGTATATATAAACAATTAATCTGACCGCCTAGTTTATAATTCAGCCGCTTATTGTATATTTATATATAATCTATTAATCTGACCGCATAGTTTATCTATTATTATATATTTATGTTTCACTATAGTGCCTTATAATACGCATCTTAACGTTTAGGGTAGCTAGTTAAGTTACTACTTTCTTATCCATAAAGTATTAAGTTTGTCATTTTGGAAGATCTCTTGACCTTCCAAAGAGGGGAGCATGGTGAAGCGGCTAAGATATTTCCGCTTCATACCTAAATTATTCTTCGTTCACTCCATAAGTTGTTTGCGAATGATATAAGGATAATCTGCATCCCTAGCCTATAGTGAAACAGATAGAAGTCGCTTCCCACCCGCTCTGTGTGACGTCACAAACGTCACACATTCATTACATTACTAATACAACAATTGTATGCAACCGCCGCGACGTCGTGCTATCTCCGATCTTATTTTAGAATAGATTTAAACCGCCTTATTAATACAATAAAACCGCCACACGACGTTGTTATTATTGAAGAGAAATAAGGTGTAATTGTGCGAAAGGAAACTTACTGTGCCCGTGGCCGAGACAGGACCCTGGACCCTCACCGTGCTGTGGAATATACTAGACGAGCTGCAGACCTACAGGTTAGTGATTCAGATATTCTGGTATATCGGCTGCGATTTATGGAGTGATAAGTTTCCTTGACACTCGTTTTTTTTACCTATTTTTGTTTCTCTTAACCGCCAACCAAATTACGTTCCCCGCTCATATGGAGGGCTATTTACACGCCTCTCCAGCGCTAATCTCAGGAACTACTGGTTCGAATTGAAAAATTCTTTTTGAGTTGAATAGACCATTTATCGAGGAAGGCTTTAGGCTATATAACATCACGATGCAATTATTAGGAGCGAAGAAATAATGGAAAATGTGAAAAAAACGGGCAAAATTATTCATCCTTGAGGGCTTCCATTGCGTGCGCTGCAAAAACGGTTTAAGATACCAAAAATATATGTAAGAAAGAATTATTCCTCTTGAAATGATCAAAAAAAATGTCTGCGACAGTATATGTCTATCTTTTAAGATTAAGTCACTAGAACCGTTTTTATGGTAAACAAATTTGGTCGAAATTAATGCATTATTTGTTAAGAGTTGTATCAACGTAATAATATTAATCTTTATCCAAATAAATGTGTTGTTGATTAAGAGTATTAACTGTGAACAAAATTGTCTTTGACATCACTTAATTTCAATGAACATCTTAGAAGATATTACAATAACTTATATAGCAAAACAACGTTTGCCGGATCAGCTAGTTAAGAGACACAATAGTTAATAGTTAAAATGACACAATGTATAGTAAAAAATCAAATAAAAAAATCAGTGAAACTGAAAATGCAGACTCAATAACTCAAACTGATTTGTCAATAAACGTTTATTTAATAAGCAGTGTGACCAATTCTTTATACAACGTTATCATGAATTCCTGTGAAACTGGAACGACTGAACAAACTAACTCACTTGCCCTGAAGGCTATACGCGTCACCGATTTCTTGAACAAAGCACTTCTACACAGGACATCCCCGAGACCATCTTTAAACTGATAAGTCTGGTCGCATTATATTCCTTACACAATGTATTTGATATAAAAGTTGGATATTTCTGATGAACAACTTATAATTGTTTCAACAATATGAAGACTGTACAAGGCATAGGAAGTGGTCTGCTGGTCTTATTTTTGATAGGATCCACGATTAGAGCAACTTACTGTGAAGAAATGCCATTACCGTTTCGTGAGTAGATTTGTAGTTTTATCTTCTGCATAATTCGCCCACAGTAAAATATGGGCCTTATTGAAAATTTTATTGCCAAAGAGATAGTTGTAAGCTATAGTCCGTCACATTCTTATTTATTCAGAAAAATAAACACAAAAATCTTGATTGTTTTTTTAAACAATTAGTATTCTCACTAAATGAAGAATTCTCTTATGTATTTACAATTTCTATCGTAATTTGTTTTATATATCTACTTATTATTTATAGTCAGGTGTTTGTAAAAAAATATCTTCACTAAATACATATAAATAATATGGTAAATAAAGAATACAAGACAAATGTGTCATCTGGAATAAAATTATCAGTTTTTGATAATTAAATATATTTACTAGTAAATATTAATTAAAGAAGAAACAATAAAAACCAAATACCAAATTAAGATAGATTTTTAAAATGTAAACGCATGCGTAAAATTCGAGAATGAATATGAAATGAATATTTATCTTAAAAATGTAGCCCTTATACTTTCACCCATCCTTTTACTAGACGTGATAAGTCTTGATAGACAATTTTACTCAAGCAATAGCAACAAACGGACAGTAAAATAACGTTGGTTTATCTTTATTGCTTTCAGTTTTAGATGTATACGACACGGCCGTCAACGAAGGGATAATAGATCAACACAAGTATACGTTCGAAGTTTTTGAAAGAGATGAACGAAGCATCTTCAGAGAGATTTATAAAGATTATAGAGCACTGAACGTCAGTGAACCGGTTGAATATAAAGAATGGCTTTTCTTGAACAATTTCGGAATATTGGCAGATACGAAGGAATCGCTGTTCCAGAGAAAGATCACGAAGCGCAGTACGGCAGATAACAAAAGGAGATTCATGGCTATGGTTAAAAAAGGAGATATTCTGATCACTGGGCGAGGTGTGGGGGGTTTGGTAGGTCACGCCGCTATAATGACATCTGATTACTGGGTTTTAGAGATGCCTGGCGGTAGTGGATGGGCAAATGGTATCCCTGACAATAACCGGCAAGTTGGTAAGGACAGATGGTTCGACATACACGCATCTGATTGGACAACTGTGTACCGGTGTCCGGACGGCAATGTCGCTAGACAGGCCGCTACTTGGGCAGATCATACATATTACAATCCTTCTGGTGGAACTAAAAAAACTAAGCATATTACATACAGATTGACAACTGATATCAACTCAATAAGTCCCAGCTATTGCTCTAAGCTGGTGATCCAGGCTTACTACTTCGGTACTGGGAAAAAGAAAGTCATCAAAGACTTATCGCTGATCGGAAAAGTAATCGTCCCTTCGACAATACCGGCTTATTTCTTAAGCCCATATCAGTTAGTCAATAAAGGAAAATATTAACGTAAATACTAAGAGCAACGAGGTAAAATGTGTTTGCATTTATTATAAATAAGGCGTTTATTATACATACATATTATATTAATGTGGTATACTATTTATTAGTGATAATATTGTCAATATACATTTGTTATGTTATCCAAAAATATACAATAAACATTTGATTTTAAACAAGTTTTTTGTCACTTCTCAGAAATTTCGTGATGTTTCTATGCTTTATTGTTATTTAATAGTGTGTTTTATAAAGTAGTTCTTGCAATAGTGATTTGCCTTGTATCGCTAAATTAATTAACAACTGCATATAAATTATTAGCAAATGTTCGTATAGAAAATTCGTTTCGAATATTATAGTCTACGTAGTTCCATGATATTTATGAGCAATTCCACACATTACTGAATTAATAAAAATTAATTATTAAGTAGATATTTCACGTGTCCTAAGCCAGGATAAAGTACGAAGAGAAAATATTTCTGTTTGTCTATAATCACGTAAAAGGATCTTTATCTACTTACCAATCAATCGTGCGCCAAACGCGCTGCTGTTTCGCAACTTTTTACGGATCAATTATCATTTGTTCATCAGCTATTTTGTATGATTTGTTAGAGAATATATAATAGTTATTTATACTTTTATTAGTTGCAAGAAGGTACAAATTATTGTACACGGAAATATCTCCCACGTCTATAAAATCAACCTGTATATAGATAGCTAATCTTTATTACTATGATTATCTTTATTTATTATTATTGCATTTTTTTAGTAGTATATACAATATTTTTTGCGAAAAAAAGCATAGTTTAATATTGTGTTGAAATGTAGCATCGTGAGATATATTGTAGAGGCAATGTTGATATTACAAGCTTTATATAGAATGTAATTAGTAAAAGGATTAATTAAAATTAAAAATTCCTTTAAAAATCCTTTAAAATTTCTTTTTTTTATGCAGCCTCTGCACAGCGACCTCACAACGTCTGATGGTAACCATAGTGCTGTCCATTAGCAACAACGACTATCTACTCTAAAATAAAAACTATCGATTGTCGAAGCGATCATGCCAACTGCGCAAATATCTCTTCTCGCTTCGTTTCCCCATATCAGAACAGCGGGAACACATTCGTCAGAAGACCATTCCACAGTCCAACGACTCGGAACCTTATGAGGAGGGTTTTTCGGGACTTATTATCATAGGATCTTGTGATATTTAATAAAATATTAGAGTATAGCTTAAATGAAATATATTTACTAAAGGCGATGTACGTTATACTTAACTAATATCATAAAAATAAATTAAAGGATTTAATATAAGCATTGGCATCCGTTAATGGTGCATATTCCTCCATTCTTGTGTCCTTTCTGTCTGCAATTTGGTATGCATTCGTAGAACACGCAGCCAGGGCCTGGGGGTTTCACGAATATCGTGTCCCTCTTGATTAGACGATGGTTTGACTCTGTAGAAAATATAATAAATACACGTTATTAATACACGTGTAGTTTCATTGCCGCATTTTAATATCCTATTTGTCTCTTATCTGACGTTTGTTTCTCGAGAGATAATTCCGTCAATTGTCGCTAACCGGTGCTGACACGCATCGCGGCGCAATTTCACTCCGACGAAGCCACGAGTTTCGTTCAGTATTTCTTCTCAAGGCAGTGGCGTGCGTAGGATATTTGTGCAGGGTAGGCAGAATTCGCGCAATTAATTCGAATTATGACAGGAAATATTATATTGTTTTCATAAGAAAGATAGATGGCGTGAATATAGAATAGATATGGATATAACTGGTTCCTTTTTTTGTTTAACTTTTAAGCAATTCATTCCAGACTTATTTATCATAAGGGAATGCAATGCTTGCATACATCTATGGAATGAACGCTACTGTCTCAAGGTGATCACTTCCGAAAAGCTATTATATTAAATTACTATCAGTAGATTTTGATAGTTGCAAAAGCAGAGGTGCGGACCTATAGCGGTGTCCTTGCGTTGCCACCGATTGTCACCAAGCCATAAAATTCACTGATCAAGGGCGACTTGCTACAATATATTGAATTTAGTTTAGACATGTATGATATGCTATTTAATTCAAGCGGTTTCATTCGACTTCAATGTTGATTTGAACCTGTTAATGATTCTGAGCAAATCAATAAGTACATGTTAAGGCTAAATAACGTTTTCCAAAAGTCTAAGCTAGAATTTGATTGTGCAAGCCGCCCTAAGCAATTTGAGCTCGTTTCTCCTCGCCCGGTGGGTTGTAAAGGTTATCCTAGGTCAATAGTATTGTGTTTCGTCGAAAATAAAATATTTACTTCTATAACAATCATATTTTGTTCCTTTTCAAACGTCTATATCTGAGTGAGAAAGATATAGCTTACCTGCAAATCAAAGACAGGATATTTGAACCGGTTGTAAGTAATAAAAAGTACACTAACCAAATTCTTCTCCTTGAACCGCAGCAAAGATGGCAACAATGAAAATAGCGAATACCAAGCACGACTTCATCTTAAAAACTGAATATCCTGTGTGTAGAATCTCCGCTTGAAAGTCCATTTATATTGGCGCGCTAACATTGCACTGTATACCTAAACATATACGCGTATCAGAGCAATACAAAACTAATTAGTGTGCAAAGTGTACATTGCTGGTGATTAATATAGTTCTACGTTCCATACTTCAGTGAAAGGGGATTGGTGAACGAATTAAAATAAACTGCATAAAGTACACTATTGCTTTTGAGTGAGTAGTATTGGAGAAAGGGGATCCCCGAAGTTATTATAATGAACAAGAACTGTATGCATATATCTCGTCACGCTACATATATATATATATATATATATATATATATATAAAATCACCTGTTTTGACTGACATACTATGGTGGAGACCAAACTAGTATAGGTAGAAATATGCAATTTGGATATTGGTAATCGGTGCTTAAAGAATGTTTGAAATTTGGGAGCACTATGAAAACAGGTATTAATAGGCTTTTTGATTAGAAAGAGAAACCTATTACAATATTGTTTTTATATAAAATATTTATATTTTTTTGTGTCCTCATTAAAAATAAATGATTTGTAAATAAGTTTAGGTCATTGAACTGAAAACTAGTTTGTTTTAGATTTCAACCTCACCTTGAAGAAAGCGATAACAAGGCAGATGGTGGAGCGATTTTCGCAAAAATATACCAATTTACTCGTTACTTGAAGACTCCTGATGTTCTATGATGATGGGAAAATAGACGAATAATAATGGCGAATTCCACTTTTTAGCGATACGCATGAAAAAAGAGAATTTAAAATAATGACTTTACAAGGGATGATATAGCGTGATAATATTTTATTATTATGAAACATGTAGATTGTTGTTTTAAATGTTTATATTAGCTAGAGATAGCTTTTGACACGACTCCCTATCTTCATTACGAAATGTATCATAAGACGGTTAGTTTTATTTTTTAATATATTCATAAACTATTATGAAATAATAGTTATAGTGAATTAAAATTGGTTTATTTATCCCGGCATACGTGTACATGTGTAACGATTTTAACAGCATTTTACAGTTCTAAATAAATGGGATATTGTTCCATTAATGACTATTTATATGATGAAAGTTTGCGACCCTAATGTACACATTTTCACTCACGGGAGATCAATTACTTTGTATATTATATCTTCTTACCTCATTATTTTGTAAAGAGCAAATACCAAAGCAACTTACCGGCTCTTTGCGGTAGATTCTGCTTTCCAAATCGGTGGTAGATTTATAATACGTTTTTTTTTTGTTGAAACATAAGTGCTTGGAAGCAGGCCTATTTGAATAAAGCTATATTTCAATTTATTATGGTAAGCTATCGGGTTTCTCAACTTGGACTTGGCTCTGTGAACACTTAGGCTATACTCAAGTTCCTTAATATGTATATTTAAAAAAATATCTGAGCAAATACTATGAAAAATCCAAGTATCGTCTTTCTAACTACAGTTTCATTGATAAAACAATTTCGCAACTCATCACGAGAGGCAAAAATATAGATGGGAAATAAAACTCTTATAGATTCCTAGAATTAAGCTCAGTTAAATATAATTTATTAATGGAAATGTCACACGGATTAGTTTTCAAATGGGCAATTACACGGATCCCACACAGGCACATTCATCACCAACGCATATGCCTCCGCTTTGGCCGCTATTCTTGCATTTCGCCGAACACTCCATGTAAAGACATCCTGGCTCCGCAGATTGTATGTTACCCGTGTCCCGTTTCAGTAGCGTGTGAAATGGTTCTGAGAAGAAAATATAAGTGTTTAGATATATTTCTTCGTTATTCACAGCACGCACTCGGATCCTACAAATCTTCATAGATTTTAAATAAACTTGGATTCTCAGAAACAACTTTAACACATTGAACGCCGTGGGGGTCACCGGTGACCCCCAGTGAACTTTCTGTTTGGGCCTGGGGGGGGGGTGCACCGGTGACCCCCAGCTAAAAAATGTGATAAAATGCAGATTTATAACACTAGAATTGATAAGAAAAACATATTTCGAAATAGGATTTATTGTAGAATAAAGAGATTAAAACGGCTTGAACGGGAAGTATTGAGAAAAAGGGCCGGCGTTCAACGTGTTAAATATTGTTTTTATAGCAACAGTAAAAGTTGTTTTTATAGCTAAAAAGCTATGATTAATATTACTTTGCAACTAGTCAAAATACTTTTAATTTCGGCGCTTGCTAGAAACCTTGGCCTTCGGTAAAATTGCTGCCCTGTTTTGGCCAAAATAACGGCTTTTTCCCGAGGTATAATCGTTTTTTTATTTTTGGTTGAACATGGCCGTATCTGAAAATGTACTCTAGAAGTTCGTGAATCTTTCAATAATAAAGATTGACCCGAAAAATTATCTTATTTGATTCACAGACCGGACATCACACAACTACATACAAAACTTAAAACAATAATACGAAAGGTGTTTCCTTCAAAAGTGAACACAATACGCTAAGTTAATCATATGAGGATAAATAAATCAGACATACAGAAGAAAAGGAAGACGAAAGACGTGCTACATTTGAACGCACTGCAAAATCTTATGTTTGGCTGAGGGAGAGGAGGAGTGTAGTAATGCTGGCAATGGGTGCCATCATATACTAGAGGTCTTCTAAAGTGGTTATTTAACGTAGTGTTAATTGTTTTAATTAGATAATTATCTAGATTTGATTTATTCATTGCAAAGAATTAAAAAAACCCAGTTTTAATATTTCGTATCTCTATAAAGTAAATTTAAATTTATTCAATAAGAACTTCGTAGAATAATTTAAATCAACACCTCTACATTATTTTCAAATAAATAATATATGTTTGTTAATTATTAAAGCATACTGCGTAGTTTTCGCATTTGCTCTTTTGGTATTGTTTGGTATTTGATTAAAGAGTTAATTAATTTTTAATTTTACAACGAACTTCCAAGCTGCTTAAGGTTAGATATATTTTAAAATAACTTATATTTATATTAAACATCTTAAAAGTGGCAAATAAGAGAGGTACCAACCAGCATCTTCTCTATGAACTGCAGCGAATACAGCCGCGATGAAAATAAGGAATACCAAACACGTCTTCATCTTAGAAACGTATATATCTCTGTCCATAATTATCTGTCTAAACTTTATTTATACAAGCACCGCTAGCCTAATGTCGGACTGTACACAGTTAACACCAAAACTGCTATCTATAATCGAGTAATTTATACCTGTTTAAAAGTAAGTATACATTTCTGGGAATGTATAGCGTGCGCCAGTGAATGCTATAGTGGAAGAGGATTGGTATACGAATTTAAATAAATATTTGTAGTACACAATTCTGGTGACAAGTAAACACAAACCGGATGAAGGCAATGATGACTGGTTTACACCATGACAGTTAGAGTGCGAGTGTGTCTAGTTATTTACTGCAATAAAGCTACTGAGTCCATTTTATGCAAGTTTTTAATAGCTCATCCATTTCTTGCAACAATTTTATATTTCAGTTCGCTACTTACTTCTTTCTCCACAGTAAATCTTAGCAGCTCATATATTACACGCCTTCAAGAACAACTTTTTAACGTGATCGCTATTAGCTCACAAGTAAAATTATTTTTTTATTTAATTCATATTTTAAGATCCAAGTAGTTATAGTAAGTATTTGCTGTGATGCTAGCAGCTTTTCTATCATGTAAAACATCCAACATGAGTTGAGCTACCAATTACCGATTATACTCCATATGATTGTCTCCATATGATTTAATAAATATAATTAATAACTATTTCGCAAATATAGGATTTAGACTATCTGAAGACGTTCGGAGAAATAATCCAACTCGCAATTTTCTGACCAAAGCTAGAAATACCCCCTACTCTATGGTTCTATTAGACACGGATGAGCAGGAATTGGATAGTATCATTATGAGTCTTCGTAGTCATAGTGCTGTTGACTGGGATAACATTCCTACCACTGTTCTTAAAGCCTCAAGAAAGATTCTTCTCCAGCCACATAAACTCATTTTTAACCGATGTTTTTCCTCTGGCATATTTCCGAATGCCTTTAAAAAGGCTATCGTTCACCCCGTTTACAAAAGTGGCGATAAAGACAGTGTGTCTAACTACAGACCTATTTCAATTTTAACTGCTCTTTCTAAAGTCCTAGAGAAAATTCTTAATAATCGTCTTATTAGTTTTCTAAATAAAAACTCTTGCATATCAAAAAATCAGTATGGATTTCGTAAAGGCATTTCTACAGAACATGCTGTCTTAGGTTTTTCAAAAACCATTGTAGATAATATTGATAAAGGATATAAAACAATCGGTATCTTTCTTGATATTTGTAAGGCATTTGACATCGTCTCTATTCCAATATTATTAAATAAAATGGAAAACCATGGCATACGCGGCTTGGTCTATGACATCTTTAAGAACTATCTTACTGACCGAAAACAGACTGTTACTATAAGTGGTTTCAATAGCAAAGATGAAATGTTGACCTGCGGAGTTCCTCAAGGAAGTATTCTAGGTCCAACTCTATTTCTCTTGTACATAAATGATCTTTGTGAGCTCGATATCCCAAATTGTAAAATTTACACTTATGCAGATGATACTGCTCTAATAATTCGAGGACAGACTTGGCATGAAACAAAATTGCTAGCAGAATCAGCTCTTTCTGTTGTTACAAAATGGATATCATCTAATCTTCTTACATTAAACGTTGACAAGACAAAATATGTCACCTTTGCTTCCTCAATCAGAAACCTGCCCCCTTCAGACAATTTTTCTGTGATTGCTCACTCTTGTAGCCACCCACATATTAATAAATGTTCATGTCTCCCACTGTCAAGAAGTACTTGTATAAAATACCTAGATAATTGATAATACTCTAAATTGGAAAACTCAAATTGTCTCTGTTACATCACGCATTAGAAAACTTATTTGTGTTTTTAAAAAACTCAGAAATGTTGTTGCTGATGATGTTGCAAGAATGGTCTATTTTGCACTCGCGCAGTCTATTATATCGTATTGCATCACAACTTGGGGTGGTGCCTGTACTAGTCATCTAATCCAACTAGAACGAGCACAGAGAGCTGTTCTTAAAGTCATGTTTAAAAAACCGTTCTTATACCCAACAACACTACTGTATAATGAGACTAAAATCATGACTGTGAGACAGCTCTTTGTGCTCCAAACTATTGTTATTAGGCATGACACTCAATCATTGGATTTAGGCATTCTAAATAAACGTCTAGGGCTTACTGTCTGTAAAACTGAATTTCACCGCACCTCGGTCGCCTCTAGACACTTCAAAATTTTAAGCGCTCGATTTTACAACAACCTAAATGTATTTCTCAATATCTATCCCCTTTCCCTTTATGAACTTAAAATCAAAGTCAAGGATTACTTGTTGCAGCTCGATTATTTACAAACTGAAAATCTTTTAAATGCTTATATATAATCTGCACTCACACACAACACTCTTTACTCACCCTTTTCTACACATAACACACCTATACACAACACGTCTGTATATTTTTATATATTTTTGTAATTATTTGTATTCTCTGTAATGGTGGGCGCTGACGTCTGCGATATAGTCTCACGACTAGTGCAGGCGTCAACGTAAATTAAATTATACAATGTAAAAATTTTTTGGATCAATAAAAATTATTATTATTATACTTTGCGAGGTACTTATATACCATAAAGCTAGCAGGTTGCGTTATGTAAATCAGTCATAACAACAGATTACGAAAATACAGTAGTCACATTTTACCTTGTAACATGCATACATATATATTAATTTGTCAGCGTATTGTATTGAGATAATTTTAGCTAATTATTATTATTATTTTAATCAAATATATTAATGAGGCTTTTGTGAGCTAATTATTTATAATTAGTTATTAATTATCGTAAATGCAAACAAAAGATGTTAGGTCCATTTGTAAGTTTTTTTAATGACAGCCTTCAAATCTCAGACACATACGCGTAGTTTGCTGATGCTACTCCGCGCATGCTCCTGGAACTATCTACACGGCGCTCCGTCACATATACATCAATTATTCTTATTCAAGTAATGTTTTTTTTATGTACGTGGAGGTCTATGATCTTGTAATGTAGTTTATGTAACTTATACTGTTAATTTAAAAGTTTGATGTGTAATAGCTAATATGTAATAATCGTAACATAATTTATTAGCAACTTGAGCTTACTGACCACCCAGCATGCGGGATACTCTGTCGCTAGCAGCTTGCGCTATGTAAATCAGGCATACCAAAAGATCAGGCAATGACACTAGATTGACTTTGCCTTGAATGTTATTTGTATCATTTAACCGTGTATTTTGTTATCTGCGTTTGCTTTTTATCTATGTAGAGGTCAATATCTTTGAATCTATATACATATAAAATGGCTCATTAATTCCATCATTTATAACTCTAGAATGGCGGGATTGAATTTCATTATTTTTTTGGATTTGGCTCTGTTTCAAATAGTGGAATAAGTATTAAAAAAGTCTGATATTCACGAAATATTTTAAAGAACTAAAAAGGCATAACAAAATGTTGATTAATGTAAAGAATATACAATTATACATTATTTAGTCTATGGATAAAATAATATTTTTGATCTGGCTTACTCAACGCGAGCATAGAATATTAATTTAAGTTTACGTGCTAGAAATTAGAATAGCAAAAGAAAATACAAGGACAGTTTTCATTGCAATATTAAAGCGTTATTTTTTTCAGAATGACAGTCCATTTATGATTTTATTCGTAAGTAGTACTGCTCCTCATCTTAAATAACACTTTACATTTGATTTAGACGAATATATTTTGAATATGAGCTCAAAATGTATTAAATACTTTGTTTAACGTAATTTTTACGACAATTTATACTACTTGGGTTAAAAGATTTCCTTCCATCTTGAATATGACAATATTTAAAAAAAAAATGTAGAACAGTGCAAAGTGCCCCGAGAATCGTAAATGACTGTAATGAAGCCCTTGAATTGAAAGCACGCGCTCGGGCACATGTCAACAATAACCAGAGATGGGCAAAATGTAATCTGATTAATGATCAAGGACTACAAAATGTAGTCGTAATTTTAATTTTCTTGCTCTGAAATCATGATTAAATCCATTTAAAACATTAAGAAATGATTAATGTGTATACGATCTGTGATTTTGTAGTGTTTAAAACATAAATGAGCAAAATGCAGTGATATTAATGGTAAAAAACGTAAAATGTAATCGTCAATCATTTTCATTAATCTGATTACTTTTTGCCCATCTATGACAATAACACTACGTAAACGACGGGAACTTTTATGTCCACCCGCACACGAGTGGTTATTGTTTAAGGTGGTAGTATATTACAGTATAAAGGTGTCAAATTTTTAAAATAGTAACACAATTTCTGTTTATGTCTATAATTTTTATGATATATATTTCAAATTAACATAATAATTGCTAATCGAATCGGTAAATACAAAAATTATAAAACGTTGTGTGTACTTTGAGATATCTACGATGGTATGGATTTTATTGGTTAATAAGTAGTCAATAATATTTTAATTTTAAGTTTATTTTATTAAAAACAATTTTACACTAATATATTCCTTAACAGATAAAGCTACCCTACGCAGAAGCATCCACTCAAGTTACATAGTCCTCCATAACGGCCTTCCTTTTCACATTTAGCATTGCAGTTCTTGAAATCACATCGAGCTATCGAACTAGGCCTTGGTATAATAGGCTTTGGCAATGTAAAGCTCTGTCTTTTATATAATTTGTGTGATGATTCTGTGAAGAAAATAAAATTATATGTTACATGTAAACACATCAACAAAGTTTATGACTCCTGCACACTTTTAATTACTACTAAATATGTTCACATTTTTTTAAATATGTATAGTTTTAACGTTTTGCGATAGATTTTATGTTTGTTTGTAATTTATAATTGTAGTCAAAGTAACAAAAACAAGTTTATTAATAGAGAAAAAAATTAAGCCAAAAGTAAGATATAAATCACTTTGCGCGGTTTTTGTTGTCACATAATAGTTGGTTTTACACAAGTAAAATAACAGTAAAGAGAACCGCACTAATTTTACACCGCGACGTATATCCTTTTAAAATAAACTTTAGTGCAAATTTTTATCTCCATGCTGAGCGTTTCCTTACAGTTCGTAATCTTACTTAAATTGAGGTAAGAAATCACGCAGGGAAAATTTGCAGTGTGTGTGTAAACTAACATTAGTAATTGACAGATTTTCAAACCAACTTTCACACCTGTTTCACTTTTAAATATAAAAAAAACCGTCCTCAGTGGGTGTCTACGTCATAAAAAGATCCCAATATTAAAAAAATATTTTTTTAGCTTCAGTTATTTAAGCTCTGCAATTATATGTTAGTCAGGATAAGACTTTTTATGTATATATTATATGTTATACTGACCATATTCTTCCCCTTGAACTGCAGTGAAGGCGAAGACAACGAAAATAGCAAATATAAAACACGTCTTCATTTTGAAAGCTCAAAGTTCTCTGTGAAGAAACTTCTCTCACAACCTTATTTATACACACTCCAAGTTAGCGTGTGTCACATTCTACTGCATACCTGAACTGTTACGCTTCAATAAGCAATTCGTATCTAATCTTAAGCAGTATGCATTGCTGTGATTGCTGGAAATTTACACAGTACAACGTTAAAAGTCGAAGTGGAAAGGCATTGGATAACGAATTAAAATAAACATTTGCAATTCACATTGTTTTTACACTGAATATACCACACTGGACGGAGGGAATCCTCAAGTTCATTGCTATTGAATGAAAATGCATCTCATTAAAGTATCGATCCAGTTTCCACGATTGCATATGAATGTAAGGTTTATTTTCACATAAGGTAAATGGTTATAGGAAGTTGATAACACTGTTTCCATTTCTTATCTTTTGCGAAATTATCATCGCATTGTTAGTGCAATTGCTTACGTTTTCCTTATTTTCTTTAAACGTTTATAAAACATTAATAACATTGATAATTAAAAACAAGAGGTATGATGGTAATTAGGATTATATTTCTTTTTTTTTTATAATTTCCAACTGCCCACAAGGCATTACATTTTTTTTTAATCTTTAGCGATACTTTTTCGTGGCTATTTCTCGAAGCACAACAACCAAAAAAGTCATGTATAATTAGTAAGTATTGAATTATCATTCATAGCTAATATAATAGATGTGCGACGGCTGGAACACATTTAAATGATAAAAATTCTACGTTAGTTGGCACATTGTGCTCTCCGTGCAGTATAATAAAAACCATTAATACAAAAATAAGACGTCTTGCTTTATTTAATAATATATCATCACACTATATCCCTTACGGGGTAAGCAGAGGCACATTCGGTTCAAAGAGTTTATTCTCATTAAGATACAAATCACTTACATGAGAACATTTTGTTTAAAAACTATCTGGAACAGTAAAATACTAAGAGCTCACTTGACAAATACAGAACCACATTTGTTAGTATTTATCTTAAATATAGTGTATTCATTTAGTTCTGTATATGCCAAGCTAGCCCGCGTTTCTAATGCAGAAGGGTAACGCGTTGTAGAGTTGTGCTCCCTCAAAAGTTATATTCCGTTTTTCATAATTAGTCCGTGGTTAGCAGAAACAAACTTGCTCGGTGAGTACTGAGCGCTGTATCAAGAGAGATTCTTTTTAAAAAAAAAAACAATTTTTATATTAGTGGCTGTATCCACTTTGCACTTATATGTCGTGCCCAACGTGACCAGTAATGCAGCTGATCGCCGTTCGCAGTCACTGGACAGTAGACGAGAAGGAGTCTACTGCCCGGATGAGGCGTCGGCGGTGAGTATTACACTATAACTTTTCTTTTATCTACAAAAAGTAATCTTTGGTAATGTAAAAGGGATATTTAATCAAGCAAGTGAAAAAAAAGAGGTATCAGAGGGGCCTCCACAATCGAAAAATATATCTATAGTAAGGTTTATTGTATTGATTGTACTAAATTTTTTTATTCATTCTTAGGCTATCTCGAGAAGCAATACGACACCTATGTTATTTTTGTGATTTTTTCGATTTTGATGGTAAATCCATTTCATATACTTATAATGAAACTGTGAAAACTTAGGTAATGTCACAAGTTTGGCATAACATTTTGAGGGCGAATTCAGTTTTTTTTTTGTTAACCCGGTGGAAATCCCTGCGGACCGTCAGGGGAAGTGGTGAGGGCCACTCCCCCCGGTGTGTCGGACCTGCCCCGATTAAAACCACCGGGGTGCCAGCACTGCCCTCTCTTCGCTTTCGCCGAGCCTGGGAATCCGGATACTTCCAACGGACGAATTCAGATCACTTAAGCTTCAGTTTAAGTCGTATTTGTTAGAATTTTATTAATCATCATCAATATCATCATCATCAACATAATTTCATCAGTATGACCTACGTCTTTGAAAGAACTTATTTACAAATTCTTATTTTGTCTTATAAGTGGTGTGGCGGCTTAGTGGATAAGGAGCAGTCCACGCGCGGAAATGCGAATGGTTGTAGGTTTGAATACAGGTACGTATCTCTGGGTTTTACAGATCTAGTACATTCTAAGGCATCGCATGCTCGCCGGTGAAGGAATACACTGTGAGGAAACTTGCGTGGCATCTAATAAGAATGTCATATATTAGTGGCCTGAGAATGACGATCTTCAGCGTTACTGGTTACTTTGAGATAGCCGCAAAGTGGATAGAGCTACAAATATATCTTTGCTCACCTCGAAAGGAATATAATGTGATAATATATTATTATCACATTATTTTTTTTTGCCACCTAATTAATATGACTATAATTGATGATTTTATGGCTTCATTACTGAAAATTTTTTTTTTTGTGTGTTGAGGCTCATTTTGGTGACCGGTTAATAAGTTATACTCGTTTACTGTTTTTAATTTTATGTTATATCTCGTCCTGTTAATATTTTTGTTTTTGGTGGTATGGCGATTACCCGAACTGAGTCATGACCACAGTACACAAGTGTAAAGACCGTCATAGTGACTCGCTTTGGCCTGTCGCGTTCCGGGATCAGCTGGTGTATCTCCGGTAACTCATATACCTGTAGACCTACAGTCGTGGTATATGTGGGCCGACATGACGACGGAGACTTTCAATGGATTTTCATCCTTTCTTAGTCGCTTTTGTTGTTGGACTACACTGTACTTACAATCAAGTGTACTGTATTCACATTGTCGAGCCAGTGTAAAAAAAAAATTAAAAAGTTTATGATGTCCCTATTGATGTTTTATCTTAAGAACGACTATATATGAATGATAATGAATTATATTGAATTATGTATATTGTGGTATGAATCAGGTGATCAGCTGTCTTAAACGTACCGAAGGTACATTTTTGGGACACGTTTAAAAATTCCTGTATAGATATAGAATTTTTAATTGGTTCTAAGAATTTTTGGATAGTTTAATTACTAGTTTCAGTAGACCATTTTGTTCATTTTTAATTACCACATACATTACAGCAGTTTTCGTTAGTACGGTATACACAGCCTTACCCTATTAATTTTGACAAATTACTTTTGATATATCAAAAACGTATTCTCTTAGCCGCCGAACTCCAAATAGTTAATTAACAGTCTAGTTCAAGTCCCATGAAAAGTTCTACTTCATATCTCTAAAAATCTATCATCAGATGATAATAATATTTATATGGGACTGACTCCAGAATGTACTATTTCCATTATAAGTTATAATTCGATTACTCTTTCAAACAATAAAACAATCACATCGGTAATTATATCAATTTCTCTTCAAACTTCATTTACAGGATCCAATATCATAGCACGGTGGGTCCACGCTCGCTGAAAGACCATTCTATAGCTCAACGAGTCGGCAAAAGAAAGTTAGAAAACTTCTTAATCGGACCCAGAATGTGGGTTACTGTGAAGCTGTATGTGTGTGCTTTGTTCTTTCATATTCTTATTATTATTGACCTTTTTCTGTATTTTCACATGTAATGACATCAGTAAAATATTTCTCAAATGTAGGAGTCTTACTACTTTTGTGAATAATAAAAAAACAGTTTAACATTCCAGAAATTACACTCAGTTGTAATTGAAGTGTTTAATAAAGAAAAAGTTATATAAACAGCAATCTTTATTTATTTATTCATTAATACACCAACGATATATAGACGTAAATTTATAAAAATATATACACATGGAATCTAAGACAGTGTTAAATTAAAAAAAATATCAGTTATTTTTGTAATAGTCCACAGGAGCTATATGCGTACAATTTTGTCAATGATGACCGAAACTTTGGCAGAGCGCAGTGGAAAATATCATCTTATAAATAATTAGAAATTAAGAAGATTATCTTAAGCAAGAGCATCCAGTGAGAATGCATATGCCTCCACTATGGCCTCGACTTTTGCAGCTATTGTCACAAGCGACGAAAAAACATGGATGCGCTGGCTCTACGTGTATCGTGTCTCTTTTCAGCAGCTTGTGCGGTGATTCTGTAAAGAAAATAAATGTGTTTAAACAAACATCCAATAACTAGAATAATTCAGCTCTTGAAACCGATTACTGATAGGTTTCCGAATGAAAACATTAGTTATTAAGAACTGACGTGTGAACTTTCGCGTCTTATATACTATATATATATCCCTTTTTTTTGTTAACCCGTGGGAAAACCCTAACGGACTTTCAGGGGGCAGTGAGAGACTTGCACCGACTAAAACCCCCGGGGTGTTCCTTCTCCCACCTGCCGAGTGCCAAGGGTAAGGCTGAGCCATCTTCCTCGGTACCCGGCTACATCTAGCCTTCTGAAGGCCCCGCCTACTTGGCAGGGGGTGGTTAAATAGTCGCTACCTTCCGCGTACACCTACTACATTTGGCGGGGAGAGTGGTGTAAAGTGCCACCCTTCCCTCATCTCTTTGATTTGTCATTGGAGTGGTGTGCGGGAACACATCGCACACCGCTCACGCCTGGATCTGGGCGACGCGCTCACTCAAGCGCGCCACCCGGCGTATGGCCTGTTATGAAGGAAGGCTTCTGGTGAAGGCCCTCCTCCGGCGTCCTGTCTGAGCTGGGCGGCGGATTGGGTTATCGGGGGTGACAATAGCCTCCCGAACCCGCTCCGCCGACTCTTTCAACTTCATCCTCTCCTCCATGAATGAGAGCTTGCCATGACCTGTCGCTACTGACCATCGCGCGAGCGAGTGCCGGCAGCGACAGGTCACCACCCACTACACTGAAATACTATATTCCATTTAATAGGCCAATAATTTTGTTTAGAATTAACGTTTCTTTATTTTTTTTATGTAAAAACATTCGATTTCAAGATTTTTTTTCTTGTGTCCATACTAGGTCCAATTGTTCACACATTGTTTGCTTAAGAAGCTACGATTCATAGTAACTTCTTATATTTGAAATTTTTAATAATTTACTTTTTTTTTCAAAATTTTTGACAAAAATTCAGTATAAGTATATAACTGCAAAAATTGTAATGATTTTGATTTTAGAATATTCAGTACCGAATGTTATAATTTTTTATAGAATGAGTGATAGTTCTAAATATATATTACTAGTGTACTGGTGCTGCGAGTACAACGACCAGCTGTGCTAGCTGTGGTCTAGTTGGGCACGATATATGAGCGCAAAGTGGATACAGTCGCTAACATATCTCTTCTCACCCCGAAAGTGATATAGCGTTACAATATATTATTTATTATTATTAATATTAAATATAGATTATAAATTAATGTACAATTTGTATATTGTCCCTTCTTACTTGATATATAATTTGAAATAATCGTACACGATAACTGGGAACTAATGGTAGATAGTTTGGAGAGAGAGTATTTGAGTAAACTGTACTACAATATATAAATAGTATAATTATACCTTTGCATTCTGGCTGAGAATACAATACTAATATCCTACATTTATCAACGACTGTAAGTCAAGTTACTATCTTAATATACTCGTACATAATATTTAATTAATATTACGAACCAATTTCTTCTCCTTGAACCGTAGCGAATACGGCCACAATGAAAATAGCGAAAACCAAACACGCCTTCATCTTAGCAACTTAAGGATATCTGTCCGAAAGCCTCGGCGAGAACTATATTTATACAGGTACCGCGAACTTGTATTATATCCAACTGCATACCAAAACAATGATGCACCGTCACCGAGCAATGTATACCTAATTATAATTAAATGTACATTGCCGCGAATGATTGGCATATAATGTGTAAAGCTGCTGTGGACGTGGATTGGAAAGAGAATTAGATAAATATTCTCAGTGTTCAAGTCCGCTACGAGTAAATGTATACTGAACCGAGGGAAGAACCGAGCCAATATCTCATGAGTAACATGCATGCGATTTGAGTGAGAAGTTTTATTTTTGTTTTATATATATTTAATACGTTGATTTTGCTTTGAACGTTTTTTATATTGTTTCATAGTATTTGGTTTGTTATTAAACTTTCTTTTATACTTATAACTAGCAAACCCGGGGAACTTCGTTTCGCCACCAGATGGCTTCGTTTTGGTTTTTAGTTAGCGTTTGAAAGAACGTGCGCATAATAAATGTCACATGAAATTAACTGAGCAGAGTATAATGAGTAGCTGTCAAACAATGTATAATGCATCGTCGCCATCTACTTAAAATACTGGTGCGACCTGCTCCACCACGATGCAAAACCATATTGGTTTGTAGTACATGCTATGTATCAAGGATGGCGTATGTAAAAAAGATTTTCTCCGATTTCCTGCTTTTCTGTTGAAATTTTTCCTGAATTTTGTTTTCTATAAACCTCACGGAGCCCGAGACCTTTCCAACGAATGCAAAACCATGGAAATCGGTTCGTGCGTTCTGGAGTTATAGCGTCAGGAAGGAAAACCGGACTTATTTTTATATAATAGATTGTAGAGGTCAAAGATCTTTTACTGTATATTTTGTAAACTTAAATGTTGCTTAATGATTATTATTAATAACTATTAATGGGAAATATTGAAACAGTTTTTTTTTTACATTTGTTTCTTGACTATTTCAGGGCATATTCCTCTTTCTGTTTAATTTTTATATTTAAGTAATATTGAAACGAAATAATATATTTTCTATTAATATTAAGATAACACTAATTCACTGAGAAATTATTTCACATGTACAGGTAATTTTATAGACGAGGGAGCTAGCTATTCAGGGAGGATATTCAGCTTTCGATTACAATTTAAAATATGTAAAAATAGTGACATCTTAATATTTTCTTTTAAGCAAACTGAATTGTAGTTAACATATTTAGGGACTATCACACACATGAAACATTTTTTTTTACACTGGCTTGACATAGTGACTACAGAGTACCTAATGGCAAGTACAGTGCAGTTCAAAAATGAAAGCGACCAACAAAGGATGAAAAATCCATTGATAGTCTCCATCGTTATGTCGGCCTATATATACCACGACTGAAGGTCCTAGGTATATGAGTAACTGGTTATACACGAATTGATTCCGAAACGCGACAGGCCAAAGAGAGTCAGTACGACGGTCTTTACACTTGTGCACTGTGGTCATGTCCCAGTTCGGGAAATCGCCTCACCACCAAATATGGAGTATGTGTCCTATGCACTGCCTAAGGCAAGAAGACTTGAGGTGTGTGCTCTTTACACTCACCCTCACAGAGAAGGAGCCTGAAAAAATCGCGTTTCGGGATCAACTTCAGTCGTGGTATATGTGGGCCGACATGACGACAGAGACTATCAATTGATTTTCATTCTTTGTTGGTCGCTTTCATTTTTGGACTACACTGTACTTACCATCAGGTGCACTGTAGTCACTATGTCGGACCAGTGTAAAAAAAATACTCCCCGTCTTGGTCTCATGAGACTTTACAAAGTCTGCTGCCCGACCATTAGTCAATTTGGGCTCTTCTAAGTCAACCATACTTTTAATTTAAACAAAATGTAAGCCTACATTTAAAGGAGGGTATTTTATGAGATATTGCACTAAGACAATCGATCTATTCATGTAAGTTTAACATTGGAGGAAAAACTAGTATAAAATATATTGAATATAGTAGAATTTCATTAATAGCGATGGCTTATCTTTATCAAACAAGGAAAATAATTCTGCAATGGACTCATTAATTACTGGAAATGGAACCAGTTCATGCGGTTCATTCCCTCGGTTATCGACACTCATGCATTCCACTTAAGATGTTTGCTTTTTATGGTTCCGTACGTAAACAGAAAGAAAGAATCCCTGTAATATTATTTCGTTGTCTGTCTGTCAAATATCTTTTTTCTTAACAGCGCGTGTTGGTATCATTTTGAAATTAATATCAAATACTAAGGTCTGTCTTTGGAAGCTCTGAAAAAGTCACACTTCTAAGTTAAAGCAGTCAAAAAATACATTTGTTTATATCGTAAATGACATGAACCATTTCTGCCTATTTACTTAATAATATATACAGGAAAAAAACTTTGAATTTAAACTAGTTATTATGGTCTAATTCATGTTTCTGTCCATTTCCTAAGTGTGTAATAATTAAGTTCTTCAAACGTTCAGTGTTTAAGTTTTTATGTAGACTAGCGCCATTGTTAGTAAACGTTTATTTACTAATAAGTTAAATGCCAAGAAAAAATATTTATACTCCGTGAAGATATAACAAAAGATTAACAGGGACATCATAATAATTTACTAGTTATTAAATTATTCTCAGTCATATACAAACATATTATAAAATATACCAGTGTTAAAATTAAATCTTATTAATATGTATTTCACAATGTCGATGTTACGGACAAAATTACGACAGATGACGCCACAATCGAATATGATTGCTGGCCGATTAGCGCCATCTATTGTACAGGTCCGATCTATGCAACTATATTACGATAGTATACAGGAAATACAGGTGGTTATATGTTCAGATTTTCATTTGGTCAGTGATCACAAAACTCACTACAGTTATATTAAATGAACCTGAGAATACAGAATGTATAGCACTAAATTAAATTAATCTTTGTGTAGCCTAGAAGAACCATTTCTGGTATATGAATTAAAATAATAAAAATTATTAGATGTATCCGTAGAGGAGAACTGCAATGGCCCGGGTTAAAATGTAGGTTAAAATTGGATATACTTTTTTCTTGGATTATAAATGTTTTGATAGCGCTTTAACCGCGCAGAACATGTAATCCATTGGATTGATGTAGCACACCCAATGCTTCTTATAAACGACAGTTGTCACTTACAGGGGTTGTGATATTGTGCTCATAAAATAAATTTTATTATGGCTTGTCATGCTATCAGATTGTATAAAAAATAATATAGGAGAGACCAATGGTTATTTAAAGATCACATTAAAAATGTAGTGAAAACATCATGTTTTTAAATTTAAAATAACATAATCAAAGTTTTAAATTTTCTAAATATGTTATAGGCTTAGTGTTGCCAGTTGTTTTACATTTACCAAGTCCCCAAATTTAACACATATTTGTAATCTAAAATTCTTATTTGTAATAATAATTACAATTATAAAACTGTAAATATGCAGTTGAGTCTAAAAAAAGAAATGAAATAAATTTTTACTGACAAGTTTGTACGGGTCTATTGGTGCGCAACTCCAATTCGCATTTGGCCGGTTTTTTTCAACACCTCATTACTTATATGTTCCACCTTAATTAAGTTACTTAGTTACCAGTTTTTGTTACTATAGTCATTTTAAAAATATGATAATTAGTTATGCTAGATAAATTAAGTTTTGCATAAATAGGAAAGATGGTTTTAAGTTTTTTGGCTTGATCACATACTTAGAATTGTCCTGTCTGTGCGAAAACATATAAGGGAATTCACATGTTATTTTATAAAGTTAATCACGAACAGTGCAATTACAATTTGTTTAGAATAGCATTTCATTGTTTGATAAATATTATTCCCTCCATTGCTATTAAATATTAATAATAATAATATATCGTAACTCTATATCCCTTACGAGGTGAGCAGAGTTACGATAGTGGCTGTATCGACTTTACGTTTATATATCGTGCACAACGTTACCAGTATTGCAGCTAATAGCCGTTCTCAGGGCACCTAGATGTTTTCCTCTATCAATAAACATGTGGTGCCTAAATTCGGACGTAATCTGGAAAAAGCCAGTGGTACGCACCGGGATTCGAACCTACGACCATTTGCGTTGCCGCACATGAAAACCGGTCCATTGTCTACTAGGACAATACAGCCACAATAATATATTATAATTTATATAGAATATATTGGTGGACTACTAAATATATTTAATTTATTAGCGCCTTAAGATTCATCAACCAAGGCGATTCTCATAACGAGATATAATTCAATTTTCCAGCGTTAACTCTATTGTTCATTTCCATCCAATCCATATAAAGAAAATAAAATAATTTCATCAAGTTTACTCACGACTGAGTCCCCGGGGAGCGAAATATTTGTCTTTAGCTTCTGTAAACTCGCTTCGTCCTCATACAAGATTAAAATAAAATCATGTGTTCTTTTTATGCAGGTACTAAAGTTAAGTGGTCAGGCGGCATCTAAACAAAAAGGAAACCGGATTGAGCTTTCTTGTTTTGCATCCCAAGCACCGTTTATCAATTAAATTTTTTTATTGGTTTTTAAATTGATTTTTGTAAGTACACCGAGCATACGTCACTCGTAAAATAATTTAGTACTTTAAATTTTACGTGACAATCACTTTTTAATGTTTACAGTTATACGATTTTCTAATATATTTTGATAGAGTTTTCGTGTCAACAATATACCTTTCGAAAAAGTGACTACTGTGCATTTGATGGTAAGTGGACAGCAGTGACGTGCATAGGATATTTGGACAGGGAAGGCAGATTCCATAAAAAACATTAATATTAGATAATGATAATAAATATCATATTATTTTAATAGGGAAGATACATGGCGTGAAAATAGAATAGATATGAATCTAAAGGGTTCTGGAGGCGCCAATAGAAGAGCGGATAGTGGACTGTATTGCGGTATTTAAAAATGGATAGAAAGGGAATAAAGGACACACACTGACCGTACGATCCTCGCGGCTCTGATGACGTCGGCTTTATCCTCTCCTTACTGGCTGTGGCGCAAACATCCTAATATGCAGACGAACTATGATTTTGGCACACTGGCTGTGCGCGTAGCGGGCGAACAAATAGAAGATACAGGACGATGAGGTATCCTCGTGTTGCGTGCTGATGGCTTATGCGGCGACCGTCAGGAATGATGTATTGTACGACACTAAAATGATGGCCGTGCTAAATGTCACGGCCGCGTGGAAAAGATGACAGGATGAGGGTAGGAAATTAAGTGAAGGTGGATTTAAAAAATGAATAAATATTGGCGCGACCAGGTTCCTTTTTTTGGTTGAAGTTAAAGGAATTTATTCTAGACATATGTGTCGTAAGGGCATACAATGCTTTTATGCGTTTATGGAATGAACGCTACTGGTGGACAGTGTGACCAGTAGCGCAGCTGATAGCCGTTCTCAGGGCACTTACACATGGCATATTTATTAGATGCCACACGTGTTCCCAAATTCGATTATTCGTTCTTAAAACAATATAATAGATCAAAGTGTAGTAGTCCCGCATATCGTACTTAAGCCAACAATAATAAGAAACGAGATCTAAAAGACAAAAGGCGCTGACAAATATTTTCGTAACATATTTTCTCTCTGTAATCACATCTACAAAGCAAACAGTCATTCGGTACGGAAATACAATTTAAGTTCGTAAACAGGCGGTTACGATGGTGCCGGTTTTGAAGAACAAATTGTTTATAGAACAGGGTACAGCTCGATGGGAGTCCAAAGTTTGTTGAATCTACCGCGTTGCTTTGTTCGAGAATCCGTTTAAAATTGATTAAGGACCTTTATCCGTTTTACCTTTAGTAGGCTTGACTATTCATAGAACAGATATTTGATGAAATAGCTGGAGTATTTAAGGAAATATACATAAGTACATTAATCCGCAAAAAGTAAGTTTTTAACACATATAATAACACCACAGGCATATGTGACTCTACTTAACCCCCAAGTAAACACATAGGTGAGGCCTACCGAAAAGGCCAGACGTCGTCGCGGGCTGGAGAAGTGGACGCTGCCGGGCCTCCGGTCCCGGCTAGACGGAGAGAAGGAACACCCCGGGGATTTAGTCGGTGCAAGTCCGACACACCGGGGGGCGACCCTCATCGCCCTCTGAGGTCCACCAGGGATTTCCCCAGGGTTACAAAAAAAAAAAGAAAAAAAAGGCATATGTGACTCGAATCCAGTACATACCTCTGGGTTTTTCCAGATTACGTATGGATTTAGACACCTCATGCTCACCGATAAAGGAAAACGTCGTGACGCAGCCCGCAAGGAATTTAATAGAAATGTCACGTGTAAGTGCCCTGGAAACGGCGACCAGCTGCGCTACTGGTCACATTGCACATGCATAGATAGGCAAAATGTAGTCAGATTAATAAAAATGATTACGATTACATTTTACGTTTTTTATAATTAATATGACTGCATTTTGCTCATCTATGCTTTAAACACTACAAAATCGCAGATTTTTTACACATAAACCATTTCTTAATGTTTTAAATGGATTAAACCATTATTACAGAGCAAGAAAATTAAAATTACGACTACATTTTGTAATGGTTAATCATTAATCAGATTACATTTTGCCCATCTCTGTCAGCATATGATGTATAAGCGTAAAGTGGATAGAACCATTAATGTATATCTGCTCACCCCGTAAGGGATATACCGATATATTATTATTATTAACACATTTTAATTTTTCGCGTTTTGTATTCATTTCAAATACTTTAACAAGTGTTAGGCGCGAATGAACTTACTCTTAATAATGGCTAGACGTTTCGACCTGGCTACACAGGTCGTGGGCATGAGCCAACTGACGCACTCTGGAGATTTCGTCGGCGGCAGGAAGTTACTTCCGCAACCTTCCTTAGTGTTTATTAAGTTCGCGGATAAGATACATTAAAGTATTTATAATAAGTAAGATATTGATAGTTTAACGTTAAAAGGCAGTAAAAACACCAAACCGCAAAATTCAATGTTTCATGTTCATGAGAGAAATGGCGTTCCATTCTCTGGCCTACCCCAATAGGGATTCGGCGTGATAGTTAGATAGAATTAGAACGTTCATTATGATAATATCTATATCAAGCTGAAATATTTGTATAAGTTATATAAATGTTACCGATTTTTTCTTATACAAATTACAAAACTTAACATAACTTTTTTATTAATGAACCGATTGAAATAAAATTAACACACTAAATGTTAAGTTAATCTCTTCACAATACAATAATGAAAACTGAATATAAAAAGGTTAAACTGTTTCTGAGATTAGCGGCCACAAACGTGTACAAACTGATTAACGATTCCGATATATTTTTACTAAATTAAATCTACATCGTGCAACCGAAATTTTTCTGTAAAGCAGTATATATAGAAGCTCTCAATTTATTTTTCCTCTGAATAATATTTACTATATAGCTACTTTTATACTATACATTATTATACTAGCTGAGCAACAGTTTTATTATTTATATTTATTTGACACTAGCAAAATAAAGCTCAATACAAAAAATATGACTCATTCATTCAATATGTTTGAATCATCTAAGTATTTTTTATGTAGTTACAACCGTAATGTATGTCGTGAACATATTACGATATTAGATATCGTACTGAGACATTACCAAGGAAGTAAAGCACCGACCGACCGAGTCAGTAAGGATCCTATGGAGGCGTGTCGAGTTTAAATTGTAGGATTACCTAAATGTATCAATGAATTGATCTGAACGCTTCTATCCTGCCTAATGATGATAGCCTTTAATATTGGGGCTGAAAATCATCGTCCATTTTTTGGCTTTTATCCTCACCTTCTCGGCGGAACAAAGATACGGGCAAAGTTGTGAGAAAGAACTTGGAAGGCGTAATTAAAGTGAACACCAGTGATTTAGTAAATGACGTCTATTAGAGCTTGGTAGCGAGAGATGAAACATATTACAGATGTGACACTCTATTAAAATAGAACTGAAATAATTTATAAAAAAATTATGTGTTATAATATTTTATGGCGTTTAGCGAAATGAAAATAAAAGCTGCGGAACTATCTTTTTATTATAATTAGTTATAACAATAATGAAAATATACTTTAGGACTAGAGACTGGGTCATTGTGTGTATTTGACCGTGCCACCACTATAACCACTAGATACCTTGTCGGATACCATCAGTATGTGGTGGAAGTTCCTTATATCCGCACGTAAAGATTCGCTTCTACATTCATCATAAATGTAAAGTTTATATTGATGGACTTAAACAACGTGTAGATAGTATTAAAATTACCTTGCAACTTGTCAATAGGTGACTAAAAGCAAATACATGGCCCAAGCTATATTCGGACAGTATTAATTACACACATAGATGGGAAAAATGTAATCAGATTAAAAAAAACGATAACGATTACATTTTGCATTTTTTATCATTAACATGACTGCAGTTTGTTCATCTATGTTATAAACACTACGGAATCCTTAATCGTATACAAATTTATGACTCTTCAATATTTTGAAGCGATTTATTTATGATTACAGAGCAACAAAATCAAAATTAAGGCTAAATTTTGTAATCATTAATTATTAATCAGATTACATTTTGCCCATCTCTGATTACACATAATACGAGAGTTTACGAAGTGTCACTTCTGTGCTTAATTAAATATTCTAGAATACAGGAGGTGGGAGTTGCGAACAAGTTGTGACGACCTCATCACAGTTTCCCCTGCAAATGACTAAAGTGGGCCTGCGCGTAATGTTCGTTGCTTTTAAGAAAATACCTCATTCAACTGTCTAGATTTGTGAATACGTTGTTATTCACTTCGAAAGTTGATTGAATCACTGGATTTTTTTATACCAAAAGGTAATATAGAGGCTAAGGACTCACGTCATTGAAAACACTGTTAATAGCTATCGCTATTTTTTGTCCCACTTTGAGTCTCATTTAGAGTATCGTGGATTAACGCAGGTTGTTTAAGTACAAAAGTACACTTAAGCCCAGTTTCAGAAACGCTCCTTAAAATTTAAGACGCTTTAAATGCTATAAATAAATGCTTATTATTAGGCCTTTTATTTAGTCATATATTTGTATGCAGTTGATAATTCAAAAGTGTTTAAAAGCGTCTTAAAATTTAAGAAACTTTTTTGAAACTGAGCTTTGGTTTGTTAAAAGTATATACGAGTATAATGGTGCCAGCCACAGCGAGTCAAACGACGTATTATAATATAGGCGACATCTAGATGATGATCGAATAAGCGTAATCCCCTACGTTTACTATTACTACCGCTGTATAAAAGCGTGAGGGTAGCCGAAAGACAAGCAGTCTGCTTAAGCAGTCCAAATGCGACGCGATGGTTGAGTTCTTTTCCTATCAAATTTCGTTAATTGCAGTACAACACGTGGTGCATATGTTAGTACCCCGTAATAAATAAGTATAGAGTAAATAATATGTATATTAATGTAGTATGAACAGGCGTATAGTGTTTAGTAAAGGAAAAAAGGATAGGATAATATTCGGCAAAATAAAAAGAGTTCTGATGAAGGGTAAAAGCACGTGAAATCGGCGAGAGTGCCTGAAGGGACTAATGAGTTTTAAGGAAGCGATAGAAGTTTGCAAGAACAGAGACAAGTGGCGTTCTATCCTCTCTGTCTATTCCAATAAGTATTCTGTGTGATGATAGATAGGATAGGATACACAAGTGAATAAGTCGGCAAATGGACCTCCGTGCCTGTTCACGTTATTTCACATCCGGTTGTTGTCATTTAATTTACAATTAAGATCGAATAATAATTGACTGGTTTCCATGCGCGGCAACGCGAATGGTTATAGGTTCGAATTCGGGCACCGGTCTCTGGGTTTGGTGAGGAAACCGGCATATAATAGAAATTTAATTTCGAGGGGTGAAAAGCTATTTGGTTTAGGCGACTTTTTTACTACTAAGTAATATATATATATATATATATATATATATATATATATATATATATATATATATATCACCGAAAAAAGTAGTAAAAAAGTCGCCTAAACCAAATAGCTTTTCACCCCTCGATATATAAGTGCCTCGAATGCAGGGATCTGTTGCGCTGCGGTCACGTTGAGTACGACATATAGGCGCAAAATGGATACTGCCACAAATGTACCTCTGTTTACCCCATAAGGGATATAGCGTAACTATATATAATTATAACTAATTTAAAACTGTATTAGGTGTGTAGTTATAGTTATGTATAGTCCTTATGATATTTACAAAAAAGTACTTTCAGTGTGTGACGAATGGGTGGAAAAATGTATAGAAATGTCATTTATGTAACCAACGTAATTCATCAGGCGAGATTCAACTGCGGCGCACTGTGCGGTGACAGCCAAAGAAATGTTTCCGGTAATATCGGGTCGCACTACGCCTCGCGACAAAGGGCAATCGATCACGACGCTTCTGAAGTGTTGTCAGGTACATATTTAAAATTTCTGTACATTGATACCATACTGAAACTATTACTATAACTCCTAAAGTTTTTATTTATTATTGTTACTTCGGTTGGGAGGATTTAGAAGTTTAATAATAATAAAGCCTCGATTACCATGTTAAAAAGCTCTGGCTTGGTTGTTGGATCCAGGGGCAGGTATAGAAGGCAGTATTACTCGATACAGTACGCATTGTTAGGAAGTTCCTCACTCTGAGCTCATAACTACCGGAGGCTTAAGCCTCAGGCCTCACTGCCGTAGGTCTACATGTTTTTATATTTTTAAATTTATATGTATTTTTTTATATGTGTTTATTTTGAAATGTGAAAATATTGTTTTAGTTTAAAGAAAGGTAATAATAATAAAAGCCTTTATTCAGTCATAACAAATTCAATTATTTTTGGCATGATAGTTTGCCTGTGTGCCTCTTTTGGCATAAGCCTCCTTCAGCTGTAAGCATTTTTGCCTGTTACCGGTCGCTCTTATCCTTCTGCTACTGCCCTTATCTCGTCAACTCATCTTCGGAATGTCTTTCCCCGTTTCCAATTCCTGTTTTTTTATACTGTTTATTATAGATTTAGTCAATTTTTCTTCCTAATCTAATATTATATGCTCACACTGTTTCCACTTTATTTTTTTCATATTTACTGTTATATCTTTTGTTTTAGAGTGTTTTTTATAGTATGAGTTTTTATTTTTGTAGATAGTTTTTACCAATCCTGCTTCTTTCCATTGCATTTTCAATCCATCGATTTTTTACACAGTCTTTTACAGTAAGTATTGACAAATATAATAATTAATTAAAATAATATTGAAAAGCAGCTCTTTCATTGTCCTATTGATAATAACAGTGATTTTATACATCTAAACGGAAAAAAAAGACCGAATACTGTCTAAAAACCAATATATCGTTTGTTCTTCTGGCAAATGACGTAAAAACACTTATTAGGTTTCGAAATGGGAAAGTTGGTTTATTTTTTATTTTTGTATGTTATATGTCAAAAATATGAACTAATAATTGACTATATTAACACTGCGATTGCCCGAGAACGTAGCGATTGAAATAGAGATAATAATATGATAGACTGAGGGCATGAATAAGTAATACGTATTACGAAAGTAATCCAAGAGATAAAGCTTCTTTCGAAATAAATCTTGCAATTAACATTAATAATTAACTTATTTAATTCAGTGTCTAAACTAAACAAATTTTGTTTCTTCACATTTTATTACAATAGTAGAAGTATACATTGCTAAATATTATAGAGTTTAAGGATTTTTATTAGCTGACCACACAGTTATACCTGGCTAGAGACGACAATCGAATGCGTGATACGCATTAGCTATAGCTATAAAAACACTAATGTACATTTTTATTTCAACCTTAACATGAAGACACAGAGTAGAATTTGCAAAAAGGTGCTTTCCTCACGCTGAAAGCCACATTTCACACGATTCGTTTTGTCTGCACTCGTGCTTGCCGGCTCAGGTAATGGTTCCCGTGATATTGGCATAATATTTCTCAATGACAGCATTCGTTATCAAGTGTGAGATGTCGTTTTTGCTCAAGCACCTATTCGTTCAGTGAAAGACGTATTAACTATATTAAAACAGAGTTGTTATTTTTTCTTATCGTGTTACGTGATTCCTCCGTTAAGGAAACACAATGCATTTGTAACTGAAAATAATTACTGTAAATAACAACAGAAGCAAAAATAAGCTGCATCAGCAGTTTTTAACCGTAAGGCATCTATAAAAATACTGTAAGTGCTAAGAACGGTGATCAGTTGCGTTATATGTCACGTTGGGCACGACATATAAGCGAAAGGTGGATAAAACCAAAAACATACCTATACTTACCCTGATAGGGTCACTACATGACGATATATATATATAATTTTTGACTCAATGTCTGAAGTGTGATTCTCGTTACTTATTAACATTTAAAATCTAGTGTTTATTGTGTTTCATATATATTAGTTTTATATATTAGCCTCAAATATAAACCGAAAAAAAAATTTGGCCTTCTGGTCAATCATTGGAATTGCGCTTTTATAACTAATAAAGTATAGCTTTAGTTCTATACTAGAATTGAAATAGAAATTAATATATTAAAATAAAACAACAAATATTGTACCTCTAATCGTTTGGTTCGTACTTTATAAACAGTTTTTATGAACGAAACATCACGTTTTTACCGAAAAATAAACAATAAAAAATTATATAGTCCTTAAAAATGAGACGAACCGAGAATTCGTTATCATATTGAAGCAATGTACCCACTAAGAATTATAAATTCAACAAAAGTATTGTTAAAGTGAATTGATTTAAGCAGTATTTTTAATTTAATGTGTGACATTCATTAAAATATTCTATGAGCTATGTCATTCCTATGACAATACCCGCATTTTAATCAAGATTATGTTATTGATTTTTAATTTTAAATCAGACAGAAACAGAAATACAGCTTGATACAACCATTGCATATATTCAGGAACGTACACAAATACATTTGTAACCTTAAATTACTTTTACTTACTATAGAAACATAGTCAGATTTTGAATGGTTTGTTACTCTAGCCATGTGACGCACCGTAGTAATGCCATGGAACGCCTGTTTGTAGGGGGACGAGCGGATAGAGTTAGGTCTTGTGGAAGATTACTACGTGGGACCGATTATGTTAAAGTTTTGACTAATGCATCTATCTTTCAATGAAAACGCCCGACAAGCGTTATTTCTGGTGTAAATGGAGAGCTGTATTGGAGCGCGCCTCCAAACTTTATGCATGACCACAACTGCTCTGCGAAGAGCATATGATTGTAAAGTACTGTAGAAATACACCTAATACGACATTAACGGATTCATCTGATTATATTTTATCATGTTTAACTTGAATAAAGTCGCAAGATCTTTTTTTTCAGTATCAAATAAAATAACTCTCGTTGTAAGTGTGAAATGTACCTTTGATGTTCTAATTTTTTTTCACTGGTTCGACATAGTAACTACAGTGCACCTGATGGTAAGTACAGTGTAGTCTGAAACAAAAGCGACCATCAAAGAATTAAAATCCATTGATAGTCTCTGTCGTCATGTCGGCCCACATATACCACGACTGAAGGTTCTAGGTATATGAGTTACTGGATATACACAAGCTGATCTCGAAACGCGACAGGCCAAAGCGAGTCACCAAGACGGTCTTTAGTCATGACCCAGTTTGGGAAATAGCGCTACCACCAAAAAATTTTACAATGATCGATTTAAAGTAGCCATTGCAAACGAGGCTAAAAATACCAATGAAGTTGTTAATAGAACATTTATATAAGTACATCTACGTATTCAGTCACTCAGTAGATTAGACGGAAGTCGATCGAAGCGGGTATTCATTATGGGAATCTACGGAACGTCAATTAGTCAGCAAAGCCCCTTACTCTGATTAATGGAACATCGAACCTGATCCAACTGTTAGTATCCATCATTGTAACACGAAAACTGTTATATAAAATAAGGGAGTGATCACACTAACAGAGATGCAATCGGCTTGATTCGATCCTGTATCACAATTGTTGCATTATATTTTTTGTGGATAAGCAATTTTCTATAGGACAATTACCTTAATTTTGTGAGTCTTTTGAGAAGCGAAACATGTTGATCTTTTGTCATGAGATGTGTTTGTTGACATTAGCACTCGATCAGCGCCCTTTAATCATCAGTCAATGATAAAGTCGAGAGTTCTATCGTCGTCGGTACCGTAATAATTCAATCCAAAATTCGAGACAATACGATTTCGGTGACAATCGATGTTGAGTTGCGTCATCTGATGTGAAACTAGACGAATGACTTCGTTTTAGTTTTTATTCTTTCTCTGCCAACTGAAAACTGATTTTTCGTCGATTAGTATGGTTTCTCCCTAAAGGAAGATAACCAAGACGCTGGCGCATAAAGCGGGTGAATTACGTGGCAATTAACACAATGGGAAACTCAAGAAGCGTGAAATGATTTAAGCTTTCTCCATTAATAACTTAACTATATATTTTTGTTTTAATAATTAGAAATATGTTTATAAAAGAATACATAGTTATATTTGTATTATTTACTATGTACTAGCGTTATTTCTTACATGAAATATCTCATTTATAAATTTCATTGATAAAAATAGGTGATTTTCCATTATCTGTAAGAAACTATTCACTTCAATTGGAAATGTTACGGAATCAATTATCGAGGAGGAAGCATTCTTCCGAGTTGGTATTGATTTGCGAGTAGCCGACAGCAGATCTTCTTACAACATGGAAATGCACTTCATTTTCTTTCTATGCCCCTCGTAGCACCTTTCAATGGTTCTGATAGAATCTTGGACGTATTTCAAGACGAATTTTCTGGTATTTAATTGTAATGTTAATAGAAACGTAATTCAATTATCTATGTTATTTCGATGTACCAATAGATTCTTTAAAAGTATCATAAGACTAAATTTTTATTACATTTTTCTTAATGTATTTTATACTGTCTATAGAGCGTGTTATTTATAACATTTTTTTTTGAGTAGTTATTGGTTGATGGCCGTGACAGACGTTCAAAACTGAACCGGGCGAGAGAGTGAACTCTGATGTGCTCAGCCGGAAAACTTATGGGTTGGGTGGCAACGCAAGGACACCCCTGTGGGTACAAGCCTCGACTTAGACCGCTAGCCAAAATATGAAACCTAACTGTGATCTACCAGCGTTTCGGAAGTGACTACCTTGAGAAGAAATCCCGAAAGAAACTCAAGGCTGCGTCGGAGTGGTTATAAACTGTTGTTATCGTTTGCCCACGATGTAAATTGTATAAAAATTAATAGATGATAAAATATGAAGATGTGGTTGACTATTTACTCTACAAACGCCTAATTACTAATCTTTCAAAATTTTATTATACTTAAAGATATGGAAAAGTAGACGTAAGAAACATATTTCAGTTATCTTCTTTTTTTTAATAATTTATAGACGAACGCTTGACCTCAATCACACCTGGTGGAAGGTGAAGATGAGTTCAATGATGAAACGCGATCGCCTAGCAAATGCCTATTCACTCTTCTCTTAAAGACTCCCCAGGTCATAAGATCGCGGAAATATGGCCGCTGGAAGCATATTCCACTCCCTAGCCGTTCGCATGATAAATGTAGAAGCGAATCTTTTCGTGCAAATATAAGGAACATCCACCACATATGGATGGTATCCGACACGATGTCTAGTGGTTTTGTGGTGGAATGGGGCTAGTGGAATCAAAGAATGTAGTTCCTTAGAACACTCTCCACCGTGCAACCGGTAAAAGACCGAGAGGCAGGCAACTCTACGTCGATGCTCGATGCTGTGCATTCTAATTTTTGTCAAAGAGTCGTCACGTCACCAATAAGTCTACGAGCTCTACGATCAATCGAGTCCAAAGCCGCCAACTGATATTTAGCGGATCTGCTGTTCACAGTAAGAAAAAGCAATGTATCTTTTAGTGTTGATATGAGCACTAAACTGAAAAAAGGAATTATATTATGTATGTACTTTCAAGCAATTTTAAATGGTCAAATAAGAAGTAAAATGAATCTACATCGGCTCAGAAAGCAGAATATATCGAGAAGAACAGACAAGAAATTCTAGTAGTAGCTCTTTTTAGCATAATGAGGTACAAGTATACAAAGGAATAAATTTCCCGTGAGAATTAATGTACGCATTAAAACCACGCATTTTTATCATTGAAATAGTCATTGATGGGTTAATATCCTTCTTTTAGCAATTTTATTGTTTTTTTTTTATTTCAATGGTGAAAACTCTAATATACCTATAGGTATTGTATAGTACAGGCAAATATCAAGCCCCAAATAAAAAGCATGATTTTTTAGGCTGGTAATTACGTTACGTTACTTTACATTACAAACCGTTAAAATGATAAAGCTATTACATTATTATCCAAATAAAATTCTAGTCCTTAAATTATAAACAGCACGTACAGTCGTATTTTGCAAAAGGAAAATAGTTTTTAAATCACCAGCATCATCATTACCCCACAGTAAAATAAGACAATGTTGTGAGAATAACTAAAATTAAGTAATCGACCTGTTTACCTGATTTTACTGACTACATAAGTTGCCGGTATTTATAGACGTAGCTTTATTTAATCTATTTGGAAAACAACTTATAAATTTCCGTTCAAACTTAGTGTCATAGAAATGGAGTGTCTCTATTGTATACTTCGAAAGTGTTTTACTGTAAACAAGAAGTTGTTTTAAAGTAAAATATTGAAAAACTTGTACCAGTCTAGGTGTGATGTTGTAGTTTCTACCGAGGATAATTTGAAATTATTATAAAAGTCTTAGTCGAAGCTGTCTGCTTCTGTTCCATTTAAACTTGTGTGAGTAAATTAGTAAAATAATGTATCTTCATATATATATATATATATATATTACAAACGTGATAAGCTGATTTACATTCACATAGAGAGGATGAAGTGGATAACGCAACATATTTATTTAACACTAGATTGCCCAGAGCAGTCATTTTGACCGTTTTTAAAGTTTAGTTATATAAAAAATATATATATTTATAAGGACCCAATTTTTTAAATTATTATTACTTTTTATATATTATCTTATAGCGTTTGTTAATAGATGTACTTTCCTCCCCCCCTCTCTTAATTCCCTTTATACGTATGTTCTATACCTATATTCAGTCTTTCTAGTGTTAATAAATGTATAGTTACTTACTTTTACAGACCACCAAATAAAATAGGATAAGAAAACGTATATATAATTAAGATTTTTTTTTTATTGTGACTCGACACAGTGACCACACCATACCAGATGGTAAGCATGGTGCAGTCCAAAAAACTATAACGACTATCGACAGGTAAGAGAAACCCATCGATAGTCATAGCGATCATGCCGGCCTGCACAAATATCTCTTCACGTTACGCTTAAAGGATCCCATATCATAGGAAGGTGGGAACACGCCTGCCGGAAGTTCATTCCACAGCCCAACGACACGGCAAAAGAAGCAGTTAGAGAACTTTTTAGTCCTAGCCGGGATGTGAGATACCGTATAGCCGCGACTTCGCAAACCCGTGTGCGTGGTTATATTCATGAAGGGAGAGGGTGGAACGAGGTTAAATAAGTCTTCAGACCACTAGCCATGATACAGACGGTAGAAAATGCTTTTTTTTTGTTAACTCGGTGGAAATCCCTTCGAATCGCCAGGGAAGTAGTGAGGAGAGGGTGAGGTAAAATCACCACGGTGCCACTTCGCCGGGCCTGGGTATCCGTATACTTCCTACGGACCCAGCGAGCGACTGGCCTTTACAGGCCTCCTGTCTGGGATGGCGTCAATTGTTACCCCTCATTACCCCTCAATGAGGAGTCAAGTGGGCACACACACGACGCCCTGTCCTCTCTGCCGGATGGCGGACGCCCTCAACGTCCACCGCCCGGCCTGTGTCAGGAGGGGAGCGCGCCCCCTGGTAGAAAACGCTCAGTGAGGCAACATCTCTGCGCAACTAAAGCAGTTCATGATGCTAAGTCACGTCAGGATCGTTCACAATTGATAAAATTAATTCAAGATAGCAGTAACACAGGCATGATACGAATAAGATACGTGCGAGTTGAATTTTAAGTAGTTTTTTTTTTAATTTATTTTTATTTACGGGCTTTTATTCAGGCGAATATATCAGCCCCATTGTACCCTAACCTATTTCCTTACATCCTAGGGGAGTCGCGGATGAGCAAGCGTCACCATCTGGCACAACATTCTGACTTCACTGGACAAAGAATTGGCCAAAATGCCGTGCCATGCTCCAATATTTTGTCTGTTAATTTTCAACTTGCTCATCAGCGACTCCCTTTGTGTCTCGTTCCGGGCACACTCCATCAGCAAGTGATGCACATCTTTAATCTTTCCACTTAAGTAGTTTTAAAAACGAATTTAACTTCAAAATGCTTGTGAACAACTAACGAATCATCAATGGCAAACAAATGTATGATCCACTAGCTGTTATACAAGTTGATTTTCCAAAAACATCGAAACACGTATTTTTTTATTTCTAAACAAATATCTAAATGCCTGTTTTCATAGCGCTAACTTCAAAATTGCCAGATTATCGGACAAACTTTAACCCTCTTTAGGGTCCACTTTCCACAAACATGGAAACATGTTTATTTTTATTTCTAATCGAAAAGTTATACACAATTTGTCGTATGTTTTCTTTAAAATTGTTGGATTTTCAAAGAAACTTTCAAACCCCATTTCACCCTCTTAGGGATGAAATATAAAAAAGGAAACATTGTATGTGATTTTTTTCTGACTGGGTGTTTATTGTGTATTTTCATAACATTTATATATTATTTCATATAAATATATTATATCATCATATAGTCATTTATATCTATCGATACCTCATTCGTGAGTTAACATACTCTTATATATTTTCATATAAGCAATATTTGCTATACCGTGCAGTGCTACAACTCAATACTTTCGTCTTGAAAGTTTTTGTTACTGGTCCACAATCTGAAATAGGATAAAAGCAATTAAATCTAGAGGAGTCCAATTACTTCATAGGAAATCGTGAGGTCACGTGGCGCGCTATCAGAGCTCATTTCGCACAGCCCTCCCGAAGAACAAACATTCACGCTTCAAGTTTAGTTAAGGGGACCGAAATGGTATTATCTGGAATGCTACCCAACTTGCCAAATGTTAGGATTACTTGTACAAACTGATTATCTAGGTTGCGAACTTCATTTTAGTTTGTTATACTTTCCTTGTATTAATCACCATAGGTGTAGCAATTGTCGAACTTTCATTTGTTATTGAAAAAGTCTTAACCCTTTATGGCGCCGTGTTGTATTTCTGCAACATACCACTCAAACAGACGCAGCAATAAAAGAAATGCCGATAGACTGACTTTGCTTGGTGTTATACGGCACCAACAAAGCATTCTTACGATTTAGTGACAATTCAGCTCACTAGATGATGAGACTTGTAGGTAATAATGTCTCATTGCAGTGTCGAACGAATGCACGCCTCTTTCCAGCTCTTCTAATTCATGTACAAAAAATTAATTCCAGGTGAAATACTAATATTTGACGGTTGAAATTTGTGTAAGTAAAGAGTAAGAGCATGTATTTTAATAATATGTTCCTAATTTAAACTTTAATTATTTAGTGCTAATATAATGTTGCATTTCTGCATTTTGCAAGGTGCTTAAGAACCATACACTATTTACCACCCAGTTTTTACAAAACTAATAAATTTATCGACCTTACGCCATAAAGGGGCGACTGTGTTCCTAAATCAACGATACTTAAAATAATAAACTATTATAATTATTCTTGGTTTCCAAAATGAAAACCCAAATCTGGAATAGGTTTAACAGAAATTGATATATAGCTCGTTCTCTATTTATAAAACGCTAGTATAGTCTTCGTAGGTAAACTACGGCATTATCGCTGCGGTTATCGATGTTTTTTTTTTGTTGGTGGTCGTTGTCATTTTTGGACTGCACCATACTTTTCATCAGGTATGGTGTGATCACTGTGCCGTGTCAGTTAAAAAAAAAGAATACTTTTCTATACAAACCTTAATATTACTTTAAAATGAGATTTACAGCCTTGATAATAATATAAACAGCACGAAAAGTAGCACATTAACAAAATTATAGTTGGTCCTTTGTTAATAAAAAGTTTAGTAAAAGCTTGTTTAAATTGTACGTATAAATCATTATTTTCTTTACTTTAATGAAAATCTTAATTCTTGAACTATTTATATTCTTACATTTAAAATGACCATATTTTCATCAAATTTAGTTGTTCTGATTCAACAATATATATGTACATCGTCTTTAATATTTTTTATAGTGGTCAGCATTACTTTAGAATCTAACTGTACACCCTGATCCAAATCTAAAACGGGAGAGCTAATAAGAATTTCAAATAGAAACTAATTCTTGTTCGCTTGTGAGAACGAATCGAACTTTCGGTTCGACCAATAATGGATTAAAGCCAATTTCAGTGTGGAATTTATTCGATATTTACGCTGGACTAGAATTAACTGGCGCTAGAGAGAATCTCGAAAGCTTACTATTTTCCTAATCGATTCATGAGTCAACAAATGTTGGTAGGTATTAGATGCTCCGACAATGTCAGATATTTGTAATCCATTTTATAATCCTACGACTTAGATAAGGATTGTGCATATAAAATAGAAATACTATTTCTAAACCATTTTGTTTTTGTAGCAAACAGTGCTTAGATTTTTTCGTTGTAATTAGACTGATGAGGACCTATAATGTCTTATTTTAGTTAATTATTATTTACTGAATTTATTGTTAATACTTTTGTGTGATTTATGCCCTTATTTTTGACCTTTACATTTGTGAACTAAAATTTAAATGGTGTAATAGATCATCGTAACTTTGTATCATGCTGTTTTTGTTTTCACATTAACTTCTATAGTTCTGGGTAGAAGTCCTTTTGAGGCCATCGTTAGTATTTTCAGTATTCAGCAGTCACTGATAGACGTCAAAACAAACGACCCCAAAGGACATGTACTCCATCTCATTCTATGAGAAAAATCACCAATTACTCGCAGTGCTCTGCCATGAAGGCATCTTGTCGCTGTCCAGACCCACAACACCAGTCCAGACAACAAGAACAAAACGTTCAACAGACCACAATAACGACAAATCAGAAAGTCTCCAATAGACAAAACAATGACACGCGGCACTCGCGTTTCAAGCTTGAATCAATCTTGTATCATGCTAGTAAATTAATGATAGTTAGATTAAAATATTTGTTAATTTAATTAAGTAGCTAGCATAACTATTGGTATGCATTTGGCAGCTCAGTGCTAGTGGCCATGTTTGTGACACTAAAACTCCTGAGTTATAGCGCCGGTACCAGCAATTTTCCTGTGATAAGCAAATTGATTTGTCACTAGCCTAGTATAGCATTGTTTTACACGGGCTCGACATTACGACTACATTGCACCTGATTGTAAGTACAATGTAGTCCAAAAACGAAAGCGACCATTAAAGGATGAAAATCTATTGATAGTCTCCGTCGTTTTTTAGCCCACATATATCACGACTAAAGGTCTCTAGGTATATGAGTTACTGGATATACACAAGCTGATCCTGAAATGTCTATGTATTTAAGTATATATATCTTTTTTTAATACCCACAATACAGGTTCTTGGTTGATACAGGCAATTGTCCACTTGCCCGGCGTGGGGCAATGAGCGGCGGGACCTGGTCCAAAGGATCGGACACGACCTCTCCCTGCCAGCAGTGGTGTCGGCAATGCTGGCAGGGTATGACAACTGAAAGGCCGTGGTCTCCTTCTGGGACGATGTCATGTCCCAGAAGGAGGCCGCAGAGCGAGAACGGCAGAAGGCCGCTCGAAGGAGACACCAGGGTGCCGGCAACCGCCCTGGCACATCAGTCCCAGCCGACCGGTCGATCCACGACCAGTTGGCTGATGTCTTTGGGGGTCGTGGCTGCTCAGGGTGGGGGCCCTGAGCAACTGGTTTAGCGGCCCTCGAGAAGTTGGCAGGGCATTGTGGCGTGCTCTGCCTAAATACAACGAGCAGTATCGGGGAGGGTATCATCTTCCCCCGAGTTTGTGCCCATCGGGCGCGGCGCGACGGGGCTGTGGCGAATTTATTACAGGAGCCACAGTCCCCGCCAATGCGCAGAAGTAGTCGCCTTGGGGTTTTTTAGGCAATTGTCCACTAATTGTTACTTGTTTAGCGCTATTTATTTTATCCTTCCTTTTCCATTCTCTTTGGTTAACGAAAACATCAAATCCCATATCACTCGAGTTCCTCATTGCAAGACTGAAAGGAGCACGTCCCTGTCGTATTATCGGGCCGCTATCGGTTGTCGATTCTCCGACTGAGCGAAGGTCACGCATCTTGTCGGCAATTCATTTATTTTACGAGAACAACTCAAGATAAGTGTTCCCAGACGTGACTCGATTCTTCCATAATATTTACTTAAAACTTCGCTGAGAGTTGCGTTACTTATAAGGTTGATATTTTAGGGTCAGTAAATACGCACGAACCAAAAAAGTCAAGAACATGAAATGGTGTTTCTAGCTTCTAATCGTATCTCGAAGAAAGTCGAGCGCTTTTTACACAATACATTAGTACAAGCTTAGGAATTACAGGTTCCCCAAAACCCAAGTTTTTAAATAATATTATTGGTAGTGTCTGTATACGCTATCTCTATCATTTAAATATTTATTTATTACTTATTACATTTATAACACTCGTAAATACTATTAAAACGTTCTATCTTTTCTCACTTACCTTAGACGGTGTAAAGAATCCAGAGATGCAACATAACGAGCAATCGTTAGTCTCTTGCAACCACGCCCCAGATACACGTTCTCTTAATACTGCTCGTGTGCTGCTACTTGAGATATTGTATTCAAACTTGGGGTTTTTTGTTTCGAGCGGGCGAAACATTGGTGGCCGGGAAACACCTTCACAACAGAATCGGGCTGGAAAACGTGGGGTATCATAAATGTTGCTATACTCTACATAGTGATGCCGATATTTATAGTCATTTAACTTTTTGCATTCTTGTAACGATACTGTAGTTATTAATAAATATACCTGGCGTAGTAATTTTACTACAATAGAAAAAAAAGAACAGGAAAACGTCCTAAGATATTGAAAGAAGTGAATTCATCTGAGATTGTCTGGATGAATTTGGTTTCCCAGGCCCGGGTGGAGCTATTAGAGGGACTCCCCGGAGTTTTTAGTCAGTAGGAGCCAGAAACACCGGGGTCCTTGCCCTCACAGCGGTCTTGATGGTGCTATAAAGAATTTTACCCCGGGATACTAACAAAAATCTGAGATTCATCCTCTGATTCCAACATTTTCTTTCCTTGATAGATAATATTTTTATGTAATGGATACTAAAAAAATTGCTTCATTGTTTTATGTGTGGAATGCACTCCCTTCGTCTGTTTTTCGATAATCTTAGAATCTGAGAGCTTTTAAAAAGATGTGAATAGGCATTAGTTCTACCGATCTGTCACCGGTCTCATCTTCACCTACCACCGAATGTAAATAACTTCAAGCAATAGCCAGTAAATAATTTAAAAAAAATCTATTAAAATTATTACAGGTTCAACAAAGGGTAATTTAATATTGATATGAATCGGTCAAGGTCTTGTTGTAGCGGTCATGAGCCGCTGGCAGATAGGCATTGGCGTTCCTATCGCGTTTTATGGCACATTCGATATTATGAGAAATAGTTTTTGCTCCCTTGTCTAGTAGGTACCTTTCGCTTGTGGATTCCCAGGTGTGGACTTAGATTATTTAACGTTATTTTGTATAATATTTTAAACACAGGAATATTAGAATCATAGGGGTAAGCAGAAGCATTGACGAGTACCATAGTATATACTAAATACATGGTTTTATTTGTAACGCTTAATGTAATCGATCGGTAAAACAAAAATTAATTTATATTCTCAAGTAATTATTTATTAAAAGCTCCTTTATTATGAATTTAACAATTCTACTCATAATAATATGTCGTCATGCTATATACTTTTTGGGGTTAGCAGAGATACATTTTTGGCTGTATCCACTCAACTCATGTCTTTTAAATATCACATAACTTTATATTAAATATCAAATTTTGTGATTACTATTGCATAAAATGAACACCGAAGTCAAAAATTTAAGAAATCAGTAGGAAAGTAAATTTATTGTTACATTATAAAAAAGTAGGCTTTTTGAGATTACACATTTTTTTGTAGTTGGTAAGCCGATAGCGACCAACATTGATGATTGGAGACAGACGGAGTGAGCAACCAACGGTAAAGTTAAGTTTGCCCTTAAATCTTTTTTTTTTATTCGGGGGAAAATCCTATATAGGACCATCAGAGACGCTGTAAGGGCAGTGACCCCTGTGTGTCAGACTCTTACTGACCAAAAACCCCCGGAGTATCCCTCTGATCGCTCTACCCGAGCCTGGGAAGCCAAATTCGTCCAGACGCCCAGGGAACAAAAGGCCTCGTTGAGGCTCCTTCTCTGGGGGAGGGGTGGTAGTAAAAATCCACCCCTCCCAAACCTCTTTATCAGGCGGCGCGCTGGATTGCCCTTAAATCTGGTTTATCTTTCTGCAATGTACATTAATTTTATTGTTTATTTCTACGGAATGTTCAGTGTAAGAGTCCAACTCGAAATTAATTTTTTTTTGTTAAAAATAATAGTACTTAATCGCAGAAAAAATAAATAAGCTTTATCTAATTTAACAATAGCTATCCATACCTTTGAATGACCATTTCTCGCAAACAGAAAGTTACCTCTAAAGATACTAGTGCCGGCCCTGTAAAATGCTGAATTCTTTTGGGAGTATTTGAGATGTGGGTACATCGTTGCGTGCGATTAGGGTAAATGGAAAAAAATGTCGTTTTATATAACAAATGATGTAATTTTTTCCTTCGTCACCCCTCTCGGGTTCTTATGACATGAGGAGACATTATAAAAGGTGTTAAGAAGATCTAAAGATGTGATCCTGAATTAAATGATCTCCCGTACTGCTCCCAAGTATTTAAGATAAAAATTTATCATAAAGCTATATATAATTTGGGGCGACCAGAGATATAATAGTGACTATATTCAGTTTGCGCTTATATATCCATGATCAATAACGCAGCTGATCTTTATTCGCAGGACATTAAACAAGATATTTTTGTTAGATCACATAGGATTTTTCTCACCTTATTCCTCTTTTCTTAAACTAGACTATACATTATGAAATACATTTTTTTTATTAATTATCACGCAAACCATTTATATGAATTTAATCTAATAGTCGGCGAATTGATACCAGCCATTTATAATACATTATTACAATATGTACAGGAATGTCTGCACCTAGCGACACTATCGACTGGTATTAATTCTTTTGATTCTGATTTCTATATTGTGCCCAAAATCGACAAAAGCCACCGCTCCCGCCTTTAATCTCACCTTGATTGACCTCCGGAAATGATTAAATTTCTAAATTTCCCAGTACAGTTTGACACTTATTATGCGCCTATTCTAGAAAGCCACCATATTATCGTGAGATTAAGAATACACTTAAATAAAAATGCAACGATCAACTAAACATATTATTAAAAATAATAAAAAAATGAATAAAAAATAAAATAAAAATAAATAATAAATAAAATAAAAAAATTATATATGAAGCTAAGAAGTATAGATGCTATTTTGTTTTTTTTTTTCGTCAGACTATATATTAGTGGCCAGGACAGATCTTTACAACTATGACTAATGACGGCGTGTCCTTAGGGTACTCAGTCAGCGATTTATAGGGGTACGCCTGAGGATACGGACCTCGACTTGGGCTGCCGGCCAGAAAAATGTACCTAACGGTGATCTACTAGTGTTTCGGAAGCGACTACCATGAGAATAAAGGCTGGAAGAAACTCAAGACTGCGTCGGAGTGGAAGCTACTTTGCCTTTGTTTAGACTTTGCTCAGGAAATAGGGTTGTCTTTAACAAAAACTCGAATATATAATAGGATCTTGAATATGGCAAAGTATTTGCAGATCTAAATACAAATTGGCGAAATCTGTGATTTACCATATATAGTTTGTAATGTTTGAGAAAATGCGAAGTCAAAGTCGCGTCTATAAATATCTGACTAGCACTTAGGCACACTTTTAATGCCTACAAAAAAATGCTTTTGTTTAGAAGACATCAAAAGTGTGCCTGGGTCTTACACTTTGTTGATGTATTTATTTTTAAAAACTTTTTAACCACTTACGAGCTCATAGTTACAATTACGCAAGAGTAAAAAAGCCGATTCATCAATGTAACTTTTATATCTTAGAAACTAAAAATACTAGACTGGTAAAGTAAAAAGTTTTAGAAACTTTTAGTAGTACAGTGGGAGTTGTATTTAAAAGATGCTTTGTTTACGTTATTACAGTGTTTTTTTTTAACAAAAGGCTAACTCTGACATTTCAGTGGCAGCACTTCCAACGTTTGTGTTGCGATGTTGTTAGATTTCCCTTCGCTTTCGTAAAAATCGGTTAGTAAGCACTTCTGATGGACATATCAGACAACTGAGAAGCAATATGAAACCAGATATTTAGCTTTATGGCTGGACTTTATATACGTATGTGTTTCGAAGTTTTTGTAAAAGTAATCTCCAATAGAGTAAATTAATTCTACTCGAGCAACGCCGGGTCAGCATAGCTGGTATTTAAATAATTTTCTACTGCTATGTTTTTTAAATCTTTGTATTAGCAAGCTGAATTGGCAGCGGGCAGGTCGTTAGAGCAGGCGGGTTCTTGAATGGTGATCGCGAATCGGTGGACGTAGCGTGAAGCCCCCCGGCAAGATGGAGTGACGACTTGCGGAAGGTGGCTGGAAGGAATTAGATAAAAAGACAGGACTCAATGGCGCATGTTAGGAGTGGACTAGAGTGGGCTAATGTTGATGATGCTTTTTAGGTCAACAGTGTAGGTACTGATATAACAAATCTTTTTGCCAGAAATTGTTTTAAGAACAAAAAACAGCCTCTCTTGTCTACTTTGGACGTGGGAAGGGTCCATCAACTTTCACTCTCATAATTTTTCATAGCATTCGTTGTGACGCACCCGATGACGTCACTACCCGCACTCCGCAGCGCCCCCGCACACCCGCTTCCGCGCTGAGTGCCTTCATTATAAATTCAAAGGCTGTTTAGTCATTATCGCGAAGCACCTGTTGTTGGTAAGCTTGCCTTCGTTAAATTTAAGGATGTTTGCACATTAACTTTAATTGTAGTCGCAACAAACCCTTTTTAATAACATTGCGCGTGTGCCTTATTATCTTACCCCCATCTGGTCTCTACTATTAGAACGGATCGTCCCAGCACATGTAAAAATAATAGAATGTGTGAATATTCTACGGCTCAGGATACTCGTAGATGTTACTTTGATTTTGATTACACTTTTCTTAGAAAATAAGTTCGTATTTATCAAAAAAACTAAATTTTATATAGTACTAGCTGTCCCGGCAGACCTTGTTCTGCCATATTTCTCTAAAACAAAGTTACATTGTTTTTTTAATGTTAATAGCTGCCTTAGATTTCATTCTGCCAAAAGTTACTGGCCTGTCGCAGTCTAATAGAAATAAAATTGCATTGAAAGACTTAAGTCATATCTAAGGTAATGATATTTTTACTATAATGCCTTATGGGACATTTTTGGGTTATTTTTTGTTTGATTACTTGACGTATACATTATAATTTTTATTAGTGACATGCAACCTCTAATTAACTTGAAGGCATACCTTTGTTTTGTTTTGATTGACAACATATGTTTGACAGCTGGGGACAGAGTGGTTTGTATGGGGAAACGAAATAGTTGTTTTTACTATATTCATAGCATTTTTTTCATACTTACTCACCTTTTAAACCTTCCCTGGACTTGAACAATTAATTCAAAACCAAAATTAGCCAATATTGGTTCAGCCGTTCTTGAGTTCTACCGAGACTAACGAACAGCAATTGATTTTTATATATGTTTTTTTTGTATATATGTATAAGATATGTATGTAGATATTGAAACCTGATTGAGTGGATCCCGGATACATGAGAAATGCCTATGGCTTTTTTTACGATTTATAGGCGAACGCCATACGTAACGATTTTGATAATTAAAAAATAAACACCAGTGTTTGAATTGGGCAATATTGTCATTACTTACTAAATGGTTGATCCCTTAAGTATAATCTAAGCCCTTAAGTTGAAAAGTTTTGAAATATGTGTTACCTGTGACTAACCGGCTGAAGGGATCTGGTTGGAATTTGGCACAGAAATAAATTCTAGATTAGTGTGCACATAAGTTACTTTTTATCTCGGAAATATAATCGATTCAAGTGGGAACGTGGATGGAACTACATAGCACAGGTAACTTCGAAAACTATATGAACTAGATCAAACCCATTTATGCGTACAACGCGGGGTCATTATCGCATCCGCAATTCAGGTCATTTATCCATCATCAGCATACTAGTCCAATTTTGGACATAGGATTCTCATAATTAAGCGCTATTGATCTCGGTATTCGACTCTTTTCATGAAATTTTTTAACTTTCGCTAATTGTCGCTCTCCCTTGCCAGAGGGCGCCCAACGCAACGTTTGCTAATTCGCGTATTGCTGGTGGGTTATAAAGACGTAATATCCATTTGATATAAATATATTGAATGAAAATTTTGAAATATGTTGTTAATTTTTCTATAAATGACATGTTTCAAGGGCTCCGGAACCTTTTCCGATATCAATATTTCGTTGGTACATATAGATAAACAATAATTGAACCCCAGAGCAATCACTTTAGGGATATCGACTGGTTATCGTTAGCTTCAAAGTTTATCAGCCAGTAAACACAAATATAAGATACGTATATGTGTTTTTAGCGTTAAAAAATAAAACAAATTTATTATATATATATTTTTTAGTGGATACATCTTTAAACGTGTCCTTGCTCACGCTGTTTAACGATATATTATTTTATTACAATTTTTATTTAAATTTAGTATTATATTAGGTCCTTACATATGAAATTGGCGTTTTTCGTACTGGCCACTTTAATCACAAATTTCTCCTCTTTGGTAAGGAATTTCAAATTCAAATTTGTACAGCTATAGACTCATGTATTTGTGCTTCGATGATCGTCATTCATTTGTTTTTTTCTTCTGTTTTTTTCTGTTTGCGTCACTCATTTTACAAAATGGAAAACTTAAAATATCGCATTATTTACGAGTACGAGTTCCGCCGTGGCACTAGTGCTGCGGAAACAACTCGAAGGGTGAATGATGTGTATGGCGGTCGTGTTGCAAAAGAAAACACAGTTCGTTTTTGGTTCCAACGTTTTCGTTCTGGAAATTTCGACCTGCAGAACAAGCCCCGTGGACGGCCTGAGACTCAAGTTGATAATGAAGAGTTGAAGGCTATTGTGGAAGCGGATCCATCGCAAACCACGTCCGAGTTAGCTGCAGGCTGCGATGTAAGTGATAAAACTGTTTTAATTCACTTGAAGCAAATTGGGAAGATTAAAAAGCTTGAAAGGTGGGTACCTCACGAATTGACTGAAGCAAACCGGCAAACGCGCATCGACTGCTGCGTTACATTACTAAACCGGCACAATAATGAAGGTATTTTAAACCGAATCATTACCTGTGATGAAAAATGGGTTCTTTACGATAATCGGAAGCGCTCAGCGCAATGGTTGGATCCTGGCCAGCCAGCCAAATCCTGCCCCAAGCGAAAATTAACCCCAAAAAAGTTACTTGTAAGCGTTTGGTGGACTAGTGCCGGTATTGTTCATTACAGTTTTCTCAAATCTGGCCAGACTATTACGGCTGATGTCTATTGTCAGCAATTGCAAACCATGATGGAAAAGCTAGCGGCTAAACAACCTAGGCTGGTCAATCGCTCCACGCCACTGCTGCTTCACGACAACGCTAGACCACACACTGCGCAACAGACGGCTACTAAATTAGAAGAGCTTCAATTGGAAAGTCTAAGACATCCTCCGTACTCCCCGGACCTTGCTCCAACAGATTACCATTTTTTTCGAAATTTGGATAACTTCTTGCAAGGGAAAAAATTCAACTTCGATGGGGCAGTCCAAATCGCCTTCAAAGATTTTATTGATTCCCGTCCGACTGGTTTTTTTAGTAAAGGGATCAATGAACTACCTATGAGATGGCAAAAGTGCATAGAAAATAATGGTTCATACTTTGATTAATTAAATATATTATATTAAAAAATATTCGACTTTTTGTTCCTCCCATACAAAACGCCAATTTCATATGTAAGGACCTAATATATTGATAATTAATAACAAATCAAATTAATTAACAACCAATAACAAAAAAGATCAATAAAATAAAATTACTACCGGATCGCGTTAGGAATGAAGAGCTACGCAGAAATAACATAAAACTATGCCTTGATGGTTTGGGCACGTGGAGACGATGAATAACGAAAGGATGACGAAAAAGATATACTGTAGCCACCGGAGAGCGTCGCTGGTCTGTATTTCCACGTAGAGAATTAGGGAACAAAGAGTTCGTTCAGGCACAGTGACAATGAAATATTCAAAAGGCACTTACCTGGAAACTGGACGATGAGGACAGGCTACTGCAGCTCCGTACCGTTCACCGTATACAATCAATTAGATGTTCCGCCGTATTGTCCAAAGCAACTGACTATTCCGTAGTGTGACCGAGTTCGCCGCCGATGATAAGTGTAGCGATACCGCCGTGCGTACACATGTATCACCGATATGGACCGAGCGTGGAATTGTAATGTAATGGAATGTAGGGAGACGGAAGGAACGTCAAGTACCTTTTTTATACTCATGGCCTGCGCCTGAACGTATACAATATGAATGTGAGTGGAAGTAAGAGTCAAGGCTGACTAAAACTTACCTACATCGATCAAATAAAGAGTTCTGATGGAGGATAATGTCAAACTTACGCGGAATCGGTGAGTGTGTATTCTCTTCTTCTTAGGGTGCCTCTCCACTACCGGAGGTTGGCCGTCAGCTCAGCGAACTTCCCTCTATCTTGAGCCAAACGAAACAGATGTTCTACGCTGGCAATACTGGTCCACTCCCGGATATTGCGCAGCCCCGACTTCTTTCTCCTTCCAGCGCATCGCTTTCCGTCTATTTTGCCCATCATTATTAACTGGAGGAGTCGATATTTTTCCTGTCGTAAGACGTGACCAAGATACGCGATCTTCCCCCTCTTGACGGTTTGCAATAATTCACGGATTTTGAGTGAGTGTGTATGAAGGGATTAATTAATATTAAGGGTGCGATAGAGGTTTGGAAAAAATAGAGAGAAGGGACGTTCGATTCTCTCTGCCTACTTCTATAGGGATTCGGCGTAAAGGTGACATATATATTAATATTAGCCCAAGTATTGCGAACCTTAACGCTTTGATATAATGTTTTTAAACTATCATCTAAATTACATGTCCGATTTGAATCTGTGAGAGAGGCGTTTGTGAGTACTTTTGGTCTGAACGGACTAGATGTCGGGATGTTTAACAAAGTCTTAACAGAACTGTTATCTGATGAGGCGTCTGGACTGTTCAGATCAATGGCCCCATATGTTATATGTTAGGTATTTCTGTATTAGGGTACGCTGGGGCTGGCATACGTACATACGTAAAAGTCCCCTAAATATATAGAATAAAAAAATAAAAAACATTTGTCGAATCTGACCTTATTTTGTAAAAAGGCTTTGTAAATATACTCGTATTCTAGCTACGATTAAGCTGTACTTATTTATTTTAGGTCGGACATCATCCTGTTTGGGTTGTGGCATGAAGAAGCTATAAATTGTATGATTAAAATATTATATCCAGAGTGCAAAGTCTTCAATTTCAACCGTGCTAGTAAACGATTATAAAATAAAATGTTTGTGGCCTAGTATACTTGAAAGGCTTTTATTAGGGCGGGCCATCTTGTTAGTGAGACTATAAATAATCTCTCCCGGGCAAACTTTGTTGCGTTGCTCTAACAAGCTGTCATTTTTCATATAAACCATGATGTTGTGTGAACCATTTTTTAGTATTCCCAAGTACGTTAGTAATGTTACGTATATTAAAATGCGACGATACAAATTGTACTTCTTTGTTTGTGGTTTTATCAGAAAATTAGAGAAATAGGACTTGTATCAGAAAAATATTTTAACATGATAATTTAGGTGATAATTATTGTCAGCGACCCCCAAGAAGTCGGCGGTGCATCGAGACGCGCTCTGTCGAAGTACTCTAGGTGGTATCGGGGGAGGCGGCGTCTCTGCCCCGTGATTGTGCCTGTCAGGCGCGGCGTAGTGGGCCGCGGCTAATTGATTACAAGACCCGCAGTCCCCGCAAATTCGCAGAAGTAGTCACCTTGGAGTTTTTAGCTGGTAAAAGTCCGGCACACCCCGGCTGCTGCCCCCTTGTACGGCCGGGACGGTCCTTTGAGGATTTCTCCCAAGTATAAAAAAAAGGTGATAATTATATTTAGACTACGAACTCTCCGTGCCGGCAGTGGTGTCGGTCATACTGGCAGAGCATGGTAGTTGCAGGGTCCTGGTCTCCTTTGGTGACGATGTCATGTCCCAGACGGATGATGCAGAGCTGGAGCGGCAGAGAGCCGATTCCTGTCGGAGAAGAAGACGCCGGGGTGTCGGCAACTGCGGCGTACAATTGTAATGGTTGAGTAATGTGTATGCAAAGTCAAAATAGTGTCACAGGTCCGGATCTAGGGGAGAGCAAGCTGGGGCCCACGCTCCGGTTGCCATATTCTAGGGGCGACACACAAACATATCACCTAACGTATCCACTGAATAATAAATCTAAAAAAGGTGCTAACTTGACTATATAAAATTGGTTGAAAATTACAAGCATACATAGCATACATAGTATTGATATTTAAAAAGTTTACTCAAAAGTCTCATAACATTCTTTTTTGTGAATAACTTGTTTTTATACGATAAATACTATTTATATTTTATAAAGTTGTTGAGCTATGACAAATGCTCTTACAATTGTGGTGTAAACTTTTTTTTATTCGATTAATCCATATAATTGAGAAACAAATGTAAAATAACCGGTGGTGGAGAGGCGTGTAAATAGCCCTCCATATGAGCGGGGAACGTATCTTGGTTGGCGGTTAAGAGAAATAAAAATAGGTCAAAAAACGAGTGTCAAGGAAACTTATCACTCCATAAATCGCAGCCGATATACCAGAATATCTGAATCACTAACCTGTAGGTCTGCAGCTCGTCTAGTATATTCTACAGCACGGTGAGGGTCCAGGGTCCTGTCTCGGCCACGGGCACAGAAAAGTTTCCTTACGCACAATTACACCTTATTTCTCTTCAATAACAACGTCGTGTGGCGGTTCAAATATTAGTACGGCGGGTTATTTATATTTTAAAAATAAAAGGGTGATCACGACGTCGCGGCGGTTGCATACAATTGTTATACTAGTAATGTAATAAATGACGTTTTTGTGACGTCAAACAAGAGCGGTGGTAATATGAGCGACATCTGTTGGTTTCACTACAGAATCAGGGATGCAGATAATCCTTATATCATTCGCAAGTAACTTATGGAGTGATAGAAGAATTTTGGTATGAAGCGGAAATATCTTAACCGCCTCACCAGGTGGGAAGGGGGAAAAGGGGCTTGACAGGTTTTTTTGCTACGCCTCTAAAAATTACACTATCCGGGATTGTCTATAAATGTCAACCTAAGAGTTAACCCCTTATTATTACAAAAACAATCAGGTTTCTAGTCCGTCCTATGCAATTTAATCATTTGTACCTATATACACAACAGTTGGACTGCACGTAGAAACCAGGTTTTAATATAGTGTAAACAATACCGTGGAGTTTTCATTTCAGCGGAAGGAACACGGAAGCAATCAGCAACGAAATGTACAAGAAACTGAGATATGAAACTTTAATATTCTCAAAGGGAATACGGACTGACTGACTGTTTCTGGGTAAACGTGGAGCGGGCCAAGAGGATTATGTACTGTTTCCTTTGTTGTATTTTATAAAGTATCTCTGCAGTTGCTATTAACAACTAATGAAGTGCTTTTAATTCTGTTTGCCAATAGGCTTTGCTTTCTGAGCCCTTTTTGTGTGACAGTGTGAGTCCTTATGTGTGGAGATTACGGGAGCTTGTATACAAACACACTCAGTGCCTTAGCTTCCGTTTTCGAGTAAGAAGTGAAGAGACTTTTGTGCAGGGTGGCATGATCACTGTTACTATCAAAAAAGAGTATGGCAAGGCGGAGGCAGATGAATATTATAGATCTATCGATAAATAGGATATATTGCTATTCTGAATAGCATTTATCAGTCGTAGAAATGAAGTATCCATTTAAAAGGATTTTTTTATACTCTGGCACTCTCAGAGTGCCACCTGTTTTAGAACCATTTTCTGAGCAATTTCGACCGAATTTTCAATCCTTTTTTTGGTGTTTCAGCATCAGTCATTTGTTTTAGAATAAGAATTGATTTGGAATAATTAAAAATCATGGATGATTTTGCTTATGCACATAAACAAACCTTAACAAATCACAATGGTTCTGGAGGAAATTCATTATCTCCAGAAGTTTTCGAAGTACACATTTTTCCTTACGCGGGATTAGTTAAAAATTTTGTACTCAGGAATTTTTAGGGTTGCTGATTAAGATTCCACCATAAATATTAAAAATTTAGTGCCTAATATCATGCGGTTAGAATGAATTTTTGCATTTTCGGTCCGCCATATTGGATCCGCCATTTTAAATTTTGAAATTTTGAGGATGGAATCGTAATAAGCGACCTCGAAAACTAAATTTCAACGAGTACTAAATTTCAAGCCGATTGGACTAAACAAAAAATACGTGACACAAAGGGTTAAAGAACAGGAACAATTGCCAATAAATGAAAATGCGTTGACGGTGACCATCAGTATGTTCTGTTACACATTTACCACGTCGGATGGTCTCTAGGTATACGGATGGTTTGTGTATACACAAACTGATCCCGAAACGTGACAGACTGAAAAGAGTCATTATGACAGTCTTTATACTTGTGTTTTGTGGTCACGAGCTAGTGTGGGCAATCACTCTGCCCCTTTTCAAACTGATGATAATTTGGCGAAAATTGTTGAGAGTAATTAGTCGACTAAAGAACTGGACCGCCCGAAGGGGGTATATATGCAAGAGTCATTTGTATAAGTTTAAATGAATGCAACGATTATCGACAGAGTATTTTTTTCTCAACGACTGTAGCCGGTTTTCAGACTGAGCTGTGCGTAATATCATGATGTCGATATTGTATTAATAATGGCTTTATTTTAGATTTTCTCAATATATAAAAACAAACAATAAACAAACATAATATTTTTTTAGATAATATTAATTTATGATATGAATACCTTGATAAGCCTTCTCACCTAAAACTGCATGAAAGGTCCGTCTATTTTCTCAGCCAAAACGCTCAGGATGCCATCGGTACTGCCTCTCAACCGTTACAGCGTCGAAGCAGATCGGTGATGCATGATAATCATGCAGGCTGTTGTTAGCCTTCTGTGACTACCTTACCCACAAACTACACGAGCAAAAGAACTGGCAATATGCCCTTAACAATATCCGTTTGACTTACCTCGTGCAGCGCGCATCCTTTGACCAAATATACTACAGCGAGCAGCCAACTCCCTGGGCTCCCTATTAATATCTTGATAGTCTGTAAGGCATTCCGTAACCAAGTAGCCAAGGTATTTAAACTACGTTGCAATAGAAGTGGAGTGACATTCAGATACGCAGGTGGAATGTTTATTAACCGCCAAATTATTTATAATGCTGAGTTAAAACGCTACATCTCTGTTTGATTGGATAAAGGCACGCACATACTTATTGCTTAGTGTCCTTGGAAATAGCGTTGACAGCGGCCTGTAGGTCCCACGGGAGCTCATGAGTAAAACGCCCGTTCACCGGGACGAAGGTTGACGTTCATATTGTAGAGCACTCTAGGGATGCTGTATGAAGCGTCACATAAACCAAACATCCCGTCCGTGGTTCAAATTGCCCAACAGTAATATATAACCAGTTGTAGCAAATAAAAATGCGGATTGAAATGGACGAGAATTGCTAGTTCTTTAACCTGACTCGGCTTAGTGAGTACACCACGCCTGATGGAAAGCATGGTAGTAAGTAAGTAAGTTGGTGCAAGAACGACACACCGGGGGAGTGGCACTCACCATTTCCCTGATGGTCCTAAGGGATTCCCGCCGGGTAGACAAAAAAAATGGTGGTAAGATGATGCGAGCTCCTTGTGAAAGATGACCGTCAATGATTGGATAAGAAGTCCAAAAGACCAGGCTCAATGGCGCTCATTGAGAGAGGCCTATTTCCAGCATGAATTAAAGTGAGCCAAAGATTTATTGATCCGCTGTTTATCTGAACACAAATTAATCGTTTTTACAATTGAAATGGTATATGAAAATCTGACCTCTGCCTATGTTATAATCAATTTTTCCTTTTCTTTCCATATTTGTTTCAAAAATGTCAAATATCACGAAAAATCTCTTGTCTCATTTTATTACGTTATTCAAAGCAATATAAAAAATTCTGCAAAGCAAATGCGTAGTCATTACTTAAATTACTCAATGTATGTCACTTGTAATACAAAAAAAGCATACATTTAAATTAGGTCAGAGAGTACGATCTTCTCTACGCTACAATAATTCTGATATACGAGAATATTTCTTTTTGTAACTCCTTATGTAATAAGCGCAAATGTTGTTCATTTAGAATTGGAAGAGAAAATGTCTTCAAGATTAATGTTATATTTTTTTATTTGCTGTATAAAATGACTGCAGCTTAGAAAAAGTCTGTGAGTTTTCAGGATAGATTGTGCCACTTCTGAGGTTGTACCGGGCGGGTGAGGCATGGCATGTTTCTCGAACAAGATTTACATATCTCGTGAACATGAAAATAGAGTCACATAGGGATTTTAGGAAGTTACTCCACAGTCGCTCTCCCCTATGTACAGCAGGAATTGTCTGATGTTCCACTCCTGTAATACCAAGATCCCGCATTATATTCCTGCTCCACATATTGCGGGAGTCTTGAAAGGTATATATTATACACGACTATTTGAAAACAAACATAAAGAAATATAGGTAATCTGTGTAAAATATTCTTAATTACTCAAATTATTGATTATTTCGTGTTTTCGAAACCTTTAATGCTGCAGAGATACTAAAATTAAACATAAACATATCCAGCGCAAACTAATATAGATGATTTTCATTTAAAAAAAAAAACTGTATTTCATATCTTCGAATGAACAATGTGAACTGAAATTATCTTGATTATATTATTGTTTTTATTATTTTATATAAATTATAATATTTTCCGTATATGGGAATCCACAAATACCTGAACTCCGCGGGCTTAAGAATTTTAATACCGCAAATACTAAAATTGAAGATAAACTGCGTGTTTGGAAGCCCCAATCCGATAAGAATTGAAAAAAAGAATTCTAAAAATGTACCATAAAGAGTTAAGTGGTATTTATTTGTTTATACTCTATGAGCTTTTAGCCTAACTGCGGTCTGAAAAAATTACTCTACATTCTTTATTGTACGCAAGAAACCTCGTGCAATACTACATATTGGCTGTACGTCTTAGTCACATGAACTGTACTTGATTCCCTTTCGACGATAGTCGCATGATAATGGCTGCAAGTGGTAAGAACTTAAACCGGTCGCGTGGAGCATCAACCTCGAAATGCCTGGTAAATTAAAAGACTGTAATCTTTATTACGCCAATCAATTCGTCGTTCTGCCAACGATGCCCTTTATATTATAGTATACAAGCGATCCGGCCGTTCAAAAAGGCATAATCCATTCAAAAAATTTACGAGCAAGAACAAGCCCCTTCGCACATATTTAAGAACCTCCCCCACGTACGGAGTAAGCAAACCTTGCGATATATTACTCCGATTCGTTGCGATTTATTGCGGTGAGAGAAAAAAGTGGTGTTTGAAATCGTGCACGGATGAGTAGCTCTGCCCTGTGGAGTGAATTTATGTGTAGGTAAGTAATTTTTCATTTTACAGACACCGCAAGCTCCGGTTAAACACAAGGGAGAAACGTGAAGCACTCTGTCTTCTGTGTGACATAAAGGTAGTTTGCTAAAAAAGTAGAGATGTGCCGGCTAGTCGATTAGTCGGTTAAAAGAGGCCGAACAATTGGCGGATTAGTCAGTCCGGTTTGGTATATTCGGCAATTTCCACGACACTTCGCTTACAAGTGATTCGATTGCAAGTTACAATGGCGGCCTGGGAACGTGTTGAAATACGTCTTAATTTTTGGTTTTGCACCCGTCATAGCAGTGTTTTTGTAAAGCTGTAAAAATTATCACCCTGTTAGATATGGCAACTTGTTGTGCGTTGCCTATTTATTTAAATAAAGCCATTTTTTTTAAATCGGCTGTATAAGTCACGCATAGTTGCGTGACTCGTAGTAAAAAAGTTAGCACGTCATTTATGAAAGTAAATAGATAATTTTATAGGTTATAAACAGGTAATATTTTGCTTAAGCCAATGTGTTTTAGTGTGTATATCTGTAGGCTTTCACTGTGAATTTCATCAAAATATACCATTTCAAATAATGTAAAAGAACAAGCTGTAGGTTTGACCCCGTTGGAAATACTAATTGAGGCTCGAAGCACGTATTGCCACCAATCTAAGATTTGTGTACTTTCAAATTATTTTCAGTAATTAAAAAGTTAGTAATATAATATAAACCTGTCATTTACCTCGCGAGTGTGAAGAAAAATCGTCGTATACCACTCGTGTGCCTTTTGTATATTGCAGACGCGGTGATATTATTCGCGAGCTACAAGAAATCCGATATAGCACACTTGTATCATTATTATGTATCATTGTATTCATATATTTTTTATAGTTACCTGCAATTAATATTTTGTGTATTGAATACAACATGTTATATACTCCATATATTACTTTGTAGCTTATTTTTACCGGTATTATTATCAATATTTGTACTTATTGAATTCCAGTCGTAAAAATACTGACGCGGATCGTTCCGAGTACTTGAAAACTTTTCAATTTGTCAACAATACTACAAGCTTTAGTAACTCGACGGAAATTTAAATTGAAAACGGTTGTTTTCACTGTTCAAACTGAAGCTTCAATTGTATCTGCAGTACTTTATGTTTATTTACTGAAAATAAATACACTCTGTCAAATATGTTGAAGCAAAAGAAAATTGAGAAACATTCACTTACGTCTGATTAAATTGAAAATAGCTTTATGGAAAGAATACATCGCAAAGAAATCCGCCTGATATCTAACAAAAATATCACATATAGTGCCATGAGAACGGCGATCAGCTGCGCTTCTGCATTTCACTTATAGCAGAATTGTTTCCGATATACATTTTTATTTGACACTAGTCAAGTCTGAAATAAACAGCACTTTATAAAAATTATGCTAGGTCTCTTTCATTCAACACTGGCACATACACTGGCTCAACATAGTGACTACAATACACCTGATAGTAAGTACGGTGTAGTCCAAAAACGAAAGCGACCATCAAAGGATGAAAATCTGTTTATAGTTTCCGTCGTCATGTCGGCCCACACTTACCGCGACTGAAGGTCTCTAGGTGTATGAGTTACTGGATACACAAAAGCTGATCCCGAAACGCGACAGGCGAAAGCGAGTCACTATGACGGTCTTTATACTTGTGTACTATGGTCATGACCCAGTTCGGGCCATCGCCTTAACACCCAAAAAAGTGGTTACGTTAGGCACTACATTAACGAGCAGTATCGGGAAGCGTATCATCTTCCCCCGAGTTTGTGCTCATCGGGCGCGGCGCGACGGGGCTGTGGCGAATTGATTACAGGACCCACAGTCCCCGCCAATGCGCAGAAGTAGTCACCTTGGGGTTTTTAGTCGGTATAAGTCCGACACACCTCGGTCGCGCAACCCCCCTGTGCGGCTGAGACGGTCCTATGAGGATTTTCCTCAAGTAAAAAAAAAAACAGAAAAAAAAGGCACTACATTTAATAGAAAAGTGGATACCGAAGTACATCGCTGTGCACGTCGAAAGGATTTGAGCCTGATGATATATTACTATTAAATAAGTAATAAGTAAGTGTTATAAGTAAGTAGTAATAAGTAAGTATTAGTATTAATTTAGCCGTGGTGGCTGCCGGCAGAATAGAATAGCACCCCCCTCTTCTTGCTGAGGTGTCGTAAGAGGCGACTAAGGTATCTTTTTAACAACGCAATTCAACCAGGTGTTCAGAGAAGGAAAACTCGACCAAACCTGCATCCTGCTCCCTCCCGATCGTACTGGTTCTCCATTCCATCGGGCCCGAGGGAGCTCGGACGAGAGAGTGCTTTTCTGGCTGCGCGTCCAGTTATGCGCTTAAATATCTCCTCCGCAATTGACTGTTTCCGAAAACTGGGCCTTCATTTTCTTAATCGGCGTTGAAACAGTCGCCGTGGCCGAATCCATCATGGCTAGGACATCATCATCATCATTAAATAAGTTTTTCTATGATATGGGATCCTTTAAGCGTAGCGTGAAGAGGTATTTGTGTAGGCCGGCATGATCGCTGCGACTACCGATGGGTTTTTTCTTACCTTTCGATAATCGTAGGCGTTTTGTTGTGTATGTATTGGAGGTATTTGTAAAATAAACCAGTTGTTGTCTAACTATCGTTTCATTAACACAACATGGTGACAGCGGTGTTCAAAAAATTATAAATAAATTTTATTTTCGTGAAATATACTCTAAAATAGCATTATACATTGTACACAGTAATTGTTAGTAATACGTGAAGTGATTTTATATAGTGATACAATGGAGCACGCGAGACCACCTGCAGAACTTGTTATTGAGGGAGGACCTGTCGGCCGGGCTGACGGGTGGAAACGCTGGAGACAACAATTCCGGGTATTCCTTGACGCATCTGGGGTGTACAAGGAATCAGCAAAGGTCCAGGCGAGTTTGCTGTTAAATTTGATCGGCCCTGAAGGTTTCGACATTTATCAAACTTTTCAATTTGAAAAGGAGATAGATAAAAACGACATTAATGTGCTATTGGAAAAATTCGATAATCATTTTAGCACAAAATCAAATGTCACACTCGTTCGCTACAAATTCTTCACGCGCAATCAAGAAGAGGGTGAATCGATAATACAATACGTCACGGCCTTGCGACTTATCAGTAAGGATTGTGAATTTGCGACTTTAGAGGATGACCTCATTAAGGATCGCATAGTGTGTGGTATTCGGAGTGCGACTACCAGGAACCGTTTGCTCCGTAGTGAGAAACTAGACCTAGAACTAGCGGTTAAGCTGTGTCAAGCCGAGGAAATATCAATGGAAAGTGAACAACAGATCGGTCATAGTGTGCGTGTTGACGGCGTCGAGATGCGCGGTCGGACCAGCTGGCGCAGGGGAGCGCGCGGCCGGGGCGCGCGCGGCGCTGCGGGGCCGGCGCAGGCGATGCCTGCAGAGCAGCCTCGACGCGACCCAGTACGGGCGGACGGGCGGCGCGCGCCGTGCGACGGCTGCGGCGCCGGGTTCTGCGAGCGACGATCGTGCCCAGCACTGCATATTGTATGTTTTGTTTGCGGTAATCGTGGACATTTTGCGAGAATGTGTAAGTTAAATAAATCACTATTGAATGATACCAATAAAATGATGAAAGTGCATAACGTTGAGAAGGAGAACGACAGCGACTCTGATTCAAATGAAACATCGTTTTTTGTCTTGACTGTGTCAGATAAAACTGATGGTACCCAGTCATGGTATAAGGAGTTGATATGTAATAACAGGAGTGTAAAATTTAAACTGGATACTGGCTCTGATGTCAATATTATGTCGTACAAAACATTATCTAGGCTAGGTGTGGATGATACAAGGATTATTCGCAACAAACAAATATCGTTAGAGTCGTATACGCACACCGCGATACCCGTGGTGGGCCAGTGTTGTTTAACTTTTACACTTAACGATAAACAGTTTAAAATACAATTAGTTATAGCTGGTATGTTATGTGAAAGCGTGTTGGGGCGGAAATCTTGCGTACAGCTGGGATTAGTCCAACGAATAGATTCCTTAAAAATGGCAGATTATGATGATTTATTTGAGGGCTTAGGTTGTTTGCCGGGAAAGTATCATATAGTTATTGACGAGACAATTTCGCCGGTTATTAGCGCTTGTAGAAAAATACCCTTATCTTTACGTGATCGATTGGAGCAAGAACTTCAACAGATGGAACAATTAGGGGTTATTAGAAAGGTAAATTACCCTACTAGATGGGTAAATCCACTGGTTTTGGTAGCTAAAAAAAATAATGGCTTAAGAATATGTCTTGATCCCCGTGAACTAAACCGCGCCGTTCAGCGAGCACATTTTCAACTGCCCACGGTGTCTGAGCTGGCGGCACAGCTGCACACCGCGCGCTATTTCTCAGTTTTAGACGCGAATTCCGGGTTCTGGACGGTGCAGCTGGACGAACAGAGCGCAGATTTGTGTACTTTTGCCACTCCGTTCGGACGTTATCAATTCCTTCGTCTACCTTTTGGCATAAATTGTGCATCGGAAGTATTTCACGCTAAGATACGTCAATTGCTAGAAAATTTAGAAGGAGTAGAAAGTTTTGTAGATGATATTTTAATTTGGGGCAGCACGAAACAAGAGCATGATTTTAGGTTGAAAGCGTTACTAGAAAGGGCTAGAGAAATTCATTTAAAATTTAATAAAGACAAATGTCAAATAGGCGTAGAGAAAGTTACATATCTCGGTCATGTGTTTAGTGCTAAGGGAATGAGTCCCGATTATAATAAAATAAAAGCAATAAAAGAGATGCCCGCGCCAACGGATAAAAAAAGCTTAGAAAGATTTCTCGGAGTTGTTAATTATTTATCTAAGTTTATTCCAAACTATTCTAAGCATGCAATACCCTTAACTAGCCTGTTAAAAAAAGAAAACGCGTGGCGTTGGGAAGAGAGCGAACGCGCTGCATTTGAAAGGCTGACAGCGAGCGTATGCGAGGCGCCTGTACTGGCGCTGTACGACGCGGCGCGCGACGTGACGCTGTCGGTGGACGCGTCCAGCTACGCGCTCGGAGCTGTGCTCATGCAGGACGGCCGGCCCGTAGAATACGCATCTCGCACTTTGACGGACGCGCAGACACGCTACGCGCAACTTGAAAAAGAATTGCTGGCTATCGTATTTGCTTGTGAGAGGTTTCATCAGTATATTTTTGGTAAAAAGAGTATATCAGTCGAAACAGATCACAAACCACTCGAAAGTATATTTAAAAAACCATTATTATCCGTCCCAGCGCGCTTACAACGTATGATGTTGAGAATACAAGGTTATGATCTTGTAGTAAATTACGTACCAGGTAAATATATGTTCATAGCGGACACATTATCACGTGCGCCGTTGCCAGAATTGTATAGCAAAGAGTTACATAAAAATGTCGTATATCAGCTTAAAATGGTTGTTAATTGCTTACCCATATCAAATAATAAACTAACTATCATTAAAAAAGAAACGCAATGTGATACTATTTTTAAGATATTATTGAACTATATAAATAATGGATGGCCAAACCATAAGTACAACGTTGTGAACGAGGTAAAATTTTATTGGTCTATTAAACATGAGTTATACGTCATCGACGGCGTATTATTCAAGGACAATCTAGTGTTGATTCCGAAATCCATGAGACTAGAAATGTTGCACGTCGTTCATGAAGGTCACATGGGCATAGATCGCTGTAAAAGACGCGCGAGGCAAGTTATGTTTTGGCCAAACATGTCCCGCGATATTGAAAATTACGTAAAACGTTGTCACGTCTGTCAGGAGAGGTTAAACGCGCCGACCAGGGAATCCTTGATGCCGGTCGACATACCGCCACTACCATGGTATAATGTAGGCTCGGATTTATTCGAATTTAAAAGAAATCACTTTTTACTAGTAATAGACTATTACTCTAATTATGTAGAAGTAAACAAATTAAGTAATATTACCTCGCGCACTGTAATACAAAGCATGAAAGAGATCTTTTCACGTCACGGTATTCCAAAGGTAGTCATGAGTGACAACGGCACGCAGTACAGTAGTTATGAGTTTAAAAAGTTTGCTAAAGAGTGGGGATTTGACCATGTTACGTCATCACCAAATTATCCCCAGGCAAACGGTAAAAGTGAGCGCGCTGTTCAAACAGTCAAAAATCTTCTTTCAAAATCAATTGCTAGCAACTCTGATTATTCATTAGCATTACTTAATTATAGAAATACGCCGCGGAACGGTTTGAGCTCTCCTGCACAGCTCCTTATGGGCCGTAGGCTTCGTTGCAAATTACCAGTGCATCCACAGTTACTAAAACCGGTATCAATAGATCCATCAGAGTACTTAACTATGATAAATAATCAAATAAAATCAAAAGAATACCATGATAAGCACTGTAAAAATCTTAAAGAATTAAAACCTAATGATGAGGTAATTTGCATCGACGGCGAACGCAGATCCAGGGGTACTGTATTAGGCGATGCTGGAGCTCCAAGGTCTTATTTTGTAAGAAATAATAGAGGCACAAAGTTCAGACGTAATCGCCGTCACTTAATACAATACTTTGACAAAGTAAATGCAGGTTCACAAATAACCGAATCAAAAGACCCTGGAGCGTCCGGCAGTGGGCATGGAGCGGCGATACAGTCTCCCGCACGCCTTTCTCCGCCGCTCACACGTAGCCGAGCGCGGAAATTGGAAAACACATAACTTAAAATAGAAAAAAAAAAAAAAAAAAAAACTATAATTATTATAAATAAACTTTAAAATTTTCTTTTAAAAGGGTAAGATATAGATATATTTGTTTAATGTATGTTATTAAATTACAATCAGTACCTATTTAAGCATATTTTAGTTTCTAAGGGGAAGATGTTGTGTATGTATTGGAGGTATTTGTAAAATAAACCAGTTGTTGTCTAACTATCGTTTCATTAACACAACAGGACTGCACCATGCTTACCATCAGGTTTGGTGCAGTCACTATGTCGAGTCAGTTTAAAAAAAAGTTAGGCTTCAACGTGCTCCTCCAACATAGAAAAAATGTAATTTAGCTGAATAAACTCGCGTCGTGCAATAAAATTCTTACTTCGCACCTTTATTTAAATATAAAGTTTGTGGTTTATAAATTTGTTGGTTCAGTAGTTTCATAGTTCTAACCTAATAATTTTCTACAATAACAGTATGGTTTGGTGTGACAGTTTATAAAGGTTAAATTTATACCCTGTTGTTATATATTACACTAGCTGTGTCCGCGACTTCGTCCGCGTGGAATAGTTATTTTGGGCATTTTAGTTAGTTATTTATTTTAAAATTGTAATATCTTCTAAGATGTTCATTGAAATTAAGTGATGTCAAAGACAATTTTGTTCACAATTAAATACTCTTAACACAACTTAACGACACATTTATTTGGATAAAGATTAATATTATTACGTTGATATAAATCTTAACAAATAATGCATTTATTTCGACCAAATTTTATTACCATAAAAACGGTTCTAGTGAGTTAATCTTAAAAGATAGACATATGTTGTCGTGGACATTTTTTTAGATTATTTCAAGTGGAATAATTCTTTCATACATATATTTTTGGTATCTTAAACCGTTTTCGCAGCGCACGCAATGGAAGCCCTCAAGGATGAATAATTTTCCCCGTTTTTTTCACATTGTCCATTATTTCTTCGCTCCTAATAGTTGCATCGTGATGTTATATAGCCTAAAGCCTTCCTCGATAAATGGTCTATTCAACACTAAGAATTTTTCAATTCGAACCAGTAGTTCCTGAGATTAGCGCGTTCAAATAAACAAACAAACAAACAAATTCTTCAGCTTTATAATATTAGTATAGATAGTATAGATTGCTATTTAGACTACATAATAGAATTTTGTATATCATGTCCGTGTCTTAAAAAAAACGTGAGTTCCTAGGACTGTAAACACGCTGGCATAAGAAGCATTCCAGAGGTTTTAGTAAGTAAAGATAGATCTTGAACAGCCAGGATAGATCCCGGAGCAAGAGCAGTTTTGGTCCTTAAGAATTCTATATGTTTAGTATTTATTTTTGTTTTTTTGTGTAGGCAACACTGCCTCAAAGCGCGCCTTAAAAAAAAAATTGTATATGCTAATAAGCTCTTGTGATCAAAATAAAAATATTATAAAAATCAGTGTTTCCGTTACCAATCCGCAACACTATACATGTAAAAAATTGAGGTTCTGTTTAACACTAGATTGTCCAGAGCAGTCGTTTTGACAGTTTTTAAAGCTTAGTTATATAAAAAAAAAAAATTTATAAGGAACCATTTTTTTTAAATATTATGACTTTTTATATGTTATCTTATAGCATTTATTAATAGTTGTACTTACCTCCCCCCTCTCTTTATTTCCCATGTACGTATGTGCTATACCTATATTTAGCCTTTGTAGTGTTAACTCCGATTTTTAGGTTTATTTAATACCTGTATATAAGTGTATGCTTAATATTAATTGATTACATAACTATATTTCATGTTATTGAATTTGAAAACCACGAAAGCTGTTTTACATTTCGTACTTTAGGATATTCTAATTGTTCTGAGTAAATTGTAAGCGTATCTTAAGTTATTTTCTCAGAGAAGTTCGTTACGATGGTGCTAATAAATTGAACATTAGGATAGATCCATGATCTTAGTATTTATTATCACATATTCATTTTTATTTGATTAATAATTAGGATAGACTGAACATCAGCGTCTATAAATATAAAAATAAGTACCTATATGTATGTGTTTTGTTGATGCTATTTTCCTATTATATTCCTGCCCACAGAGTAATGGAGTTAATTAATCCAATTACCCACTGTACTAATTACAAGACTATAATATTCTCCCCAGATTTCATTAACTACGATCAAAGGAATAATGGATATTATGACACATAATTCGATATAAATACAAGCAAAGACGTTACTAATTCAGTTAAAATAATCGATATTATAGTATATGATATAGGTTTTTATAAATATAGCGTTTAAAAAACACCTAAATCAAATTAGCAGCCGTATCTATCAAATGCTAAATGAAATAATATTGCTGACAGGATTTTGTTTCAATGAAAGAGATGCAGTACAATTCATATATAGCGCTGTCTCTTTTACGCTTTTTTTTGTATCTTAGAGGAAAATCCTGCATAGGACCATTAGGGTCACTACCCTAGTATGTCAGACTCCTATTGACTAAAAACACCCGGGCTGTTCCTCAAATAGTTGCTAGCCAGGTTTGGGGATCCATGTTTCTCCAATGACTCGGTTAGCGCGTAGCCTTTTAGACTCTTTCTCTTGGAGAAGTGGGTGTACAGAGTCCACCCCTCAAGATCTCTCTATCAGACGTCAGGGTTCATACATACCACTTTCGCCTCCTCCGGGCAGAAGACACCCTCAAACTAACTGCCCAGTCAATGTTACTGAGGTGTGTCTTGAAGACATCCCTCCGGTTATTTTTCCGCCTCATCAAGCTGCTGTCAAATATGAATATATGATGGGAACTGTAATGGTGTCTCCGTTTCGTATGTTGAAAAATTTGAGGACGAAGTTGTGGCATCGAACTTCTTCTTACTTCAATTGAAATACTTACTTTATGTTCCCATTATATATTTATCAAACTATTAATATGTCTACATAATATGATTTAATATTTTTATGTTCTAATTTTTTATATAATAGCCATTCCCAATGCTCAAGACGCAACCTCTAGAATCAAACAAAAAACATTCTATTCGAAATTCAAAAGTTGATCTTCATTTTTTTTTCCATTCTTTCTTACAAAATCCTATTTTTTCTTAACGGCCAATATTATATTAATGTCATAGAGATGTAACCTCTTTTTAATTTACTTCTTCCATCCAATTACTACAGAACACAGCTGCTACAAGAGTCTACGGTACAGCCGCTAGACATATGGGGGCTTAGACCAAGAAACATACAATAAATGATAACGCTAGTGGAAAGTGGAAAATATATGCAATAGACACAAGTTATCAAAATATCACGATGATAAGTTATGTCAATGCATTGTAAAGCTTACGAGAATATGAGCGATAAGAGTTAACTTATCTCATAAATGTACTTTGGAAGGACCAGCTTGATACGAAACGGGGAAAGTGAAAATCATTGTACACTTTCGTAACAAATTTAGAGACCCTCGTCAAAAAATCATTAGTGAAGCGCAAAATAATTTGTCGCTGTGCAATTAATCGGGCCGGAGAGTGATGGAAAAATAATTTGATAACAATAACGCTACGAGGGAAGCGAACTGCTATTTGTATTATTGTGTTTCCAACGCATTTGTTATAATGGGAGGTATTATTTATGCTATTCATTTCCGATGATGTAATTAACGCGATAAGCGACAAAAGTTTTATAAAAATTAATACTTTTATACTATTTAAATCAGAGAACTCCTTCGGAACTGTACAGGAATATACAGTTTTTTGTTCTATTCATTACTATATTCGAAAACAGTAATAGAGCAAATTCGCAAACATTTAGTTTCACTAGCGCATCATACGGAGCATCCTGTATATAGAGAAGTCGCTCGATAAATGGAACTCAGTGTAGAGGGCAGTGCACCATCTGCGGTTAGACCACGTCACTGGAGAGATTAGGCTACGAGCACCAAACGACATCTGTTGCGTGGATTTGCATTTGCTTTTAGAGCTAAATGATTTCTGCATCGGCCTTCACAAATTGAAGTGAAATACAGACTGAATTATAAACAAAGCTATGGACTGGAATAATAATACAGCGTGTTCTGTTTTTTCAAAATGCACAGATAGAATTTCTAGATCGGAAATATTTTTTTCAAAAATGTAATCATACAGTTTTTATCAAAATTGACCCAGATACCGGTTTCAATGGTTTTAGCTATTTTTTTTTATTATTTTGGAACTGGTAAAATGAATAAACATAAAAATTTCCAGAAACTTAAAAATTAACTAATAATCGTAATTTATCACTTACATATATTGGTATAACATTGTAATTTTTCAAGACAGTGCCATATATTAGTGTATTTTGTCATTGGCTTTAAAGATTATAATGTTATACCAATACACCAAGTTAGTTGATCTTTTTTAGTTTTTTTTTTTTTAAGTTTAATATTATATTTTTTTTTATGCTGCTGTGGTATTCAATTCAGGTTATATAGCGTGTTGATAACTAAATCTTAATTGAAATAAGCCTAAACAAGCTAAATCTGCTGTATCTATGAAGATATCATCAGACTTTCAATATATTCTACTTAAAGTAACCTTGGCGTATATTCCATTGAATAAAAAAAAGTATCGAGATTGATCTACATACAACGGAGATATAGAGAGATAAGGATATATTTTGCTGCACTCAAATCAACAATTCTAACTCGAAGACCATCAGACATACACCATATTATAATGAAACCAATTACATGATATACTCTATTTATTAAAAAATAATTATCCAAATGGTTCAAACATTGACAACGTAAGGAGTGAGCATACATAAAAAACTTACAGCCGAATACAGAATCTTTTCCTATTTTTGGGTAGTAGATTTGAGAGAGGCGGTGTACAGTACAGAGAGAGGTATTGGAGGCGTGGGCTCTTTACACCTATCCCTCCTAGAGAGGAAGCCTGAATAAGGCTGTTTGCTAACCGAATTTAGTTTGGGGATTTTATTCAGTAGGAGTCAGACACACCAAGGTTGCTGCCCTCACAGCATCCCTAATGCTCCTATGTAGGATTTTCCCCCGGGTTACCTAAAACATCTCCTTTTTGTAGTCGGTTAAAATTTACTAAATTTTAATTCCTAAGTAGGAAGATAGAATGGAATGATGGCCTGGGCGGCGCACTTGAGGGAGCGCGCCGCCCAGGTCCAGGCATGAGTGGTATGCGATGTGTTCCCGCACACCGCTCCAATGACAAATCATGGAGTTGAGGGGAGAGTGGCACTTTACACTAGTCTCCCCGCCAAATGTGTTAGGTGTACGCGGGGGGTGGCGACAATTAAACCACCCCCTGCCAAGTAGGCGGGGCCTTCAGAAGGCTAGACGTCGCCGGGTGCCGAGGAAGATGGCCCGGCCTTGCCCTTGGCACTAGGTAGACTGGAGAAGGAACACCCCGGGGGTTTTAGTCGGTGCAAGTCCGACACACCGGGGGGCAACCCTCATCGTCCTGAGGTCCGTTAGGGATATCCCTCGGGTTAAAAAAAAAAAGAATGGAATGATGGCCAACAAAACAGGCTTACTTGACTACGAAAGCACTGCTATATCAAAAGTGTTTATTAATTCCATTAAAGTGAAATAAAATCAGCCATAATATCGACATTTCTGCTTTATAACGGGTCATTTAGTGTTTATTTTATACGCTCTCTGAGCGGCAGAGCGTGAGAGAGATATGGACTGAAACGATGCTATAGTAAATAATGATTTGTTACAAAATTATAGCGTACCATTCAAACGCTCTATCCTATTATTGTATTGCAGAGGTGATAATTGGATATAAAACCATCTGAGAGTATTTCACAGGGATTTTCGTCCAAGCTTGGAACGCGAGCGATTGTGTCCACATCATCCATCGGAGAATTACCGATTCATCGTTGTTGTGGTGTTCTAGACGTGTTGTTCTTGTTCTTTGGATTTGTGTTGGGTCTGGACAGCGACAAGATGTCCGGACTGTAGAATGGTGCGAGTAATTGGTGCTTTTCCTGATGGCGTTGGGTAGGAGTCGCTTGGATCGTTTATTTTAACGCCAGTCAGAGATTACTGAATTTAAATAAAACGACGGGCGTATACGGAAACACCTGCACTTGCGTGCGAAGCTTGTACATATATTAAAAAATATCCTACCATTTGTTACTCGGTTGTTGTGGCGTTGCTTGGTAGAATTTCCTTATTTTACCATTTAGGGCATTGTTTTTCGAAAAACGTCGAAACACGAATCTGTTTATTTCTAATTATAAACCTAAATATCAGTTTTCATAGAGCTTATTACAAAATTAACAGACGTTTAGAAATATCAAAAAACCTACAATGGGTGGGTGCCTACGTCATATAAAGTATCAAATGTAATACTTTCATGTTTCCAGCTTCAATGGTTTAAAACCTACGATTATATTTCAGTCAGGGCAAGAGTTTTATTTAAACTAGAAATAATAAGTTTAGCCTATATGTTAAACGTAAAATGATTTAATTTAGAAATATCATTAATTCAATCTATAAAACCCGGCAAGAAACCTGATCAAACTTATTGTTTCAGTTGTGAGTATTGTATTTCTGGATATAACTCATTATGTAACGTGTACCTTGTTTTTATTTCCCGTACGTTTAATGTGTAGACTATAACGTGAAATATTTCGTAGGTCGCATACATTCTGTCAGCAGTTGGTTTTCCATGGAAGAATAGGCTTGTATTATTGTAACCATTCGATATTTAAGATAGTTCATAAAAATATATCATTATGCTTTTGGCAAACCGAGATACGTTAGTGTCTGTACAAATGTACCTTCATTATTTATTAATAATAAATAATACAACAGTATTCGAAATATGAGGTTTAAAATAAAACATTATTTATTGATAAATATTACATACCTTCTTTTGATATTTATATGATTTCATCCAAACTCATCACAGAATTAAACAAAGATAAAATAAAATATTGATATATTATACCTCAACAATATTTCGCACATATTTTTCTTACCTGTACGTTTATCACAGCTTTTAAATAGAATTGGGCAAAACATTTTGTTAAATATTATAATCTCAAGTGAAGTTCTAAAGACAATGTGACAATGTGACGCATAAACCGTGGGATTTTCAGCTGCGTATTAGATAGACGATGTGGCTATGCTTGCAGGCCGTACTGGATGAACTTGATATGATGAAACGAACTTGAGTATCTATAAAAATGGATGTCTTTTTTCCCTATATTTATTATTGAGCGAGAGTATCGTATTTTGAAAACGTACTCATAGTCACTTATCTCGACTTACTTTGTTGAACGAGTGTAGGAATACGAAAACGAAGTAGAAGGGTATGAGAATTGTACCTCGGACTCGGCCATGCTGCGATGCGAGCCGCAATGCTAGCAGTCGGCCATTTTGAGGAAATGGTCCACGCAGCCAATATTACCGGAAAATGCAGCCTTGCTTACACGTTAATTTTTCGCAGTGTCCAACTGGACGGGTTTTTGTTAATGGGCCAATGTCGCGTGCTAGTTTATTTGTTGTTCCTCGACTTTTTTAAATAATAATTTTTATTCTTTGTGTTAGTATTATTGATATATTATTGAATTTATTAATTACTAGTGCCACGCAAAAGCAAAATCAAATCATCAATCAAAGCAAAATTCCTATGACTACCATGTTTTTATAAAAAAAAACCTACGGTTTAATTTGTTTGTAGCTTGGTATCTTTTGAAAGATAGAACTGTCAATGTAGATTCTACTTTTAAGCTATATTTTCGTAAAGAAAGTAATTTAATACTAATGAAAAATCAATTACAAGAGGTTAAATTAAACTATATATTATGAATTGAAAAAATATTTTCAAAATATACATTTTGGAGCATCAATTTGGTTTATAGATGTAACAATTTAATAAAACTTAAACTCTCTTTGACAAAATAAATATTGTTTACCCATTTATTTCATTATATTAAATATACTGGCTCTGTAAATGAAATATTTATTTATAACGTATCTCAACTGTAGACGCTATATTTTATTTAAAAAAAAAAGATATCTACTTTAAGTTAAGTACATAGAATATTGAGAGTTAGATAACTTAATGGAATAATTTATATAATTTTGATTAGGCTAATGTATTCTGAAACCAAAATAGGATTCTATATTTATTAAGTTTTTTCAGCTTCATATTAATCTATATTTTTTACGGTTTTAATTTAAATAAAATCTATTGATTTAAATTTATAGTAATTAATGTAACAAATCAAGTTTTAGTAATTAAACGCTATAAATAGATTATCAACAAGGACACTAAAACAACAAGTTAATTTGATTAGACTGTGCTAGTAAAAGCGCATCAGATTGAGCATAATTTATCAAAGAAAGTAACAGACAGAAGCTAGTTCGCTGTAAAATGAAAAGCGCTGCACTTTTAAAAGTAAATAATTCCGGTCTAGAGTTAGTAAGACTCTAATTCTTGGAAAATTGTTCCTCAAAAGGCGAACTCATGATAAGCTCGTGCAAGTCGCCTCTAGAAAAATGTATAATTATTCCGTTCATTTTATGCGATAAGCTGCAGAGAGTATTCTTGCTCCGTCGGTTTCCAGTGTATTGTTGGAGTAACTTTCTACTTTATTATTTGCGAAAATTTTGTATGCAATCTTTTATTATTGGGCCATTATATGCTAAGATATCTTGAATATAAAAATTCATAATCTTTTTCTACGAGATGTGAAATCATAGTTCAACAAAAAGCCAATGAGGGACTTGATTCAGTACAGTCCACGTTTTTCATAACTACACAACATTGTTGCGAATTAAATATAAAATTATATATGGCAACAATAATAATAACATATCGTCACTCTATGTTCTTATCGGGGTAAGCAGCGACACAGTAGTAGCTGTATTCACTTTACGCTTATATGTTGTGCCTAATGTAAACCAGAAACGCAGCTGATCGCCGTTCTCAGAGCACTTACACATGCGATTTCTAATAGATTTTATGCGGGTTTCCTCACGGTTTTTTTCCTTCACCAATGAGCACTTGGTGCCTACATTCGTCCTTAATTTTGAAAAAAAAAAACGAGAGGTATATACCGGAATCAACGAAAATTCGTGGTTTCGCTGGATACCAGCTCCTTATCAAAGCCACATATGTATTTTGTACTAAATATTATAAGAAAGCTTTGTATAGTGTATATGTATTGTGACAGTCCATGGCTAGTAGAGAAATAAAATATGTAACTACGAAGAAAAAGGATAATATTGTTAATATTCTCAAGTATTTAACTTTCACACGATAATTAATTATCGAACGTGACGGTTTTATTATTATTTATGGGCAAAAGGTTTTAAACACCTAATCTAATATTTTAAAGGACACTTATGCAAAATTCGTGATGAGCGTGGGAACGGAGAAGCAGCAAAAACTGCAACATACCTCAAGCTTGCACGCTTTCGATGATTGGCTGGAAGTCTTTGGGACCACGCCTTGGGAATCGAAGCGGGGATTGCATAAATAGGCGAGGAAAGTAGAAATGAGGAATTCGTCTTAGGATCGGCATTTGAGGGTATTATATGGGAATTAGGATACGCATACGCTTAGATGCTATGAGCGTTGGGGGAGTCGCGGCTCGGCACTCAAGCTAGTAATATAATAATTAGTAGGAAAGTTATTGTATTAGTGACAGTGAAGTACCAGGATAATCGGTAAGGTGCACATCTTTAATTAATATTTACATTCACTCTGCAACCTATAACATTCCCAGGTGTAATATTTAGTAGAGGCAGTTATATCAATATATTCATAAATGGAAGTCCGACACTTGTTTATTCATCCACCTATATGACTATATGTCTCTACAAGGATTTGAGGCTCGAGTACATTGCTTTATGGATTTTAATGTATTTATTCGATAACTATATTTCTATGGAACCTCTTTGGAACATTGCGTCAGTAGCACGCCTTAACCATGACACATCCTCGTAGCTCATGTCAGCCGTGTTGTAGTAACTACTATCAAAAAAATACATTATCTCGCCACCGTCAAATAAGCTTTGGACACTCAGTATTAAAATATCACTTTGGTCACGCCCAACGATAGTCTCGGCGACGGCCGGTCTGTATACTTTACAGCGACGGTACCGTCCGATGGCACTACCGTGGCGAATACCACTCAACGAAATACGACAACTGACTGTTCCCAAATGCTACATTGGCCTGTGGTTATTACAATATTGGAATCTCCTTCTGAAGCACAGGCTGGAGGCAACCGAGTAAGAGGAGACTTGTGGTTATTACAATATTGGAATCTCCTTCTGAAGCACAGCCTGGAGGCAACCGAGTAAGAGGAGACTTACTTTATGTAGGAGCGCTACTCACGTGCTGTCCATGACTAACGCTTAAAGGTGTATCATGCTATTTTAATTACAAACCAAGAAGCAGTTACCAATCACTAACTACATAATAGCAAGTGTCGTGACGGCCATAGTATCTCACATAACCGGGTTGTGTCCTCTCTTACACATTACTATTATTACGAGATTTAAAACTATTACTGGATTAGCATAATTTCTGAATGTCGGTGGAAGAGTGACCAAGTCTATGGACGAGCTCTACAGAAGGATGCGGAGGAACTGGGGCATCCTTCCCTCGCAAGAGGCCGAATAAATTACATAACTGTTTAACAATGTCTACATTAAGGAGACTATTGAGTCGCAAGCTAAGTACTTGAAGAGTACACCTTGTATTGGACGCAGCCCGAGTTAGCATTGCTATTACATTATGATGAGCCAGGTTAAAGGAAGATTATAATACAAAGTAACAACGTCGGAGCCTATATAAATAATTATAACTTGATCTACGGTTGAATTTAGTGTTTAGTAGAAATTTTATCTACTGTAGAGACGGTGAACAGTCACAGTATGAATATTTCTTTCCTTGCTGGATCAACAAAATAGCTACCCGCACCTGATCAAAAGTATAATGTAAATCAAAAAATGAAACTGACCAGTACATTAATAGTCACCGTCGTTATGTAGGCTCACGTATGTACCACGACTGATGACTTCTAGATTTATGAATACAAGCTGATCCCGAAACGTGACAAGCCGAAGCGCTTCACTATGACGGTCTTTATACTTGTTCTGTGGTCCCCTATCAGCTCAAAAAAATATCTATTAATTATGTTTTGGACGTCGCAATAATGTCACTGTTGGAATCATTTTTCCACAATCGAGATTACTCCAGCACTTTTTAGTCAATCTATAAATCGCTTGTAATACATTATACTTATCTTTTATTATAAATTAATTACAAAGTTAAATAATAAATAATAAAAGTTTTTTATTAGACAAACAATTACAAGCAGCACTTTAAAATCAGCTGACACCCAAACTAGGACAACCTGTATCTTGGATGTCAGCATATTTCACACAATTTGTTACAGTTTATTACCGCTGCGTAGCTTCAATCTTATAAAATAATACAACAATAATATTACATACTAAACAATAGACTATACAAAAATAAATATAAAAAGTGAATAACAATTTCAAAAGAATGTTAATGCTAAAGCCCAAACACATCTATTCCTGCAACAATTCCTCAGTATCATTATATTTTAGATTCGACAACCAGTCTCTCAGCTTCATCAAATACAAATAAAAACAATAAAAATTAATAATTGACTAAAGATTGACGAAGATTGGGAAGATTTGTAATTCCCATATATGAAAAATATAATGACGATATTTTAAGCGTTTATCAAAGATTGTCTGTGGTAGTACTTTAATCTTGGACTAGAACAAGGATCAATGGCACTATATATTACTAACCTTTATTACTGTTGAAATTACTATTCCACTTAATTACTGTGAGAAAACTTTATTTGTATTTACAAATTGTAATATATAACGGAACTGTCAAAAGTCATAGAGTAGAATTAGAAGAGTTTTTGAACACTACATAGAATAGTGCTTCTTGACTGTTCAAGGCGCGAAATTCAAATTACATTACAACAATTACACTAAAATTAGATGGTAAGAGACTATTGTCGCGTATTGTCCACTGCATCAACAAAAGAGTTGTTATCATGCAGCCAACCTTGAAGAAAACATAAACGAAAAGAACGTACACCGGTTAATTTTACTGCGACATACCAAATGTTAAACTTTTAGTATACTGCATTTTAGGGTTAAACTATTAACGTGAATAAACACATCAGCTGAAACTCCAACGAGGCACTTAAAAACACCCGCTCTGTATCTCAGTAACACCGAAGCTAGTGCAAGCTTGTGTAACTTTTAGAGTTACCAAATATGGACATGAAACTAACCATAAAATTATTTAAAAACCTCTTTAAAATTATTTTATAAGAACTGAAAAAAAAAATTGTCTAATTCATAAAACAATTTATATTACAGACGGCTCGGCACTAAGATGGTTGTGATCCTGCCTGCATCACTGAAGGTCGTGGGTTCGAGTTCCGGTAGTGGCGTACTTTTCCGTGACGAATAGATTAGATCCCGCGAGTCAAGGTTTTATACGTTGCCTACTCAATAAATTTTTTACTACTTATCTGTTTATTTATATTTTTTAAATTAAATATTTACTGATTTCTGTCATTAACATTATCTATATCAACTGAACAATCAATATTATCTAACCATCTCACAACTTTTTTATATTATATTACCTTTAATTATTTATCTTATTACTTTTATCTTCTTATTTCGTACTAATACTATATATTAATATTTATTGTATCCTACTATGTCGTGCATTAGAAATACGTTCTAGCGGGCCGGAGATTTGGAATTGTCGCAATCAGATGCCCAATCCAAATGTGCAGGCACAAATCGCAACGCGAGCGCCACGGCTCGCTTTAGTTACTCTGTCACACTGACAATGAGGCTACGTTACAGTCAATTGCAACTAACACTATTTCAAGTTTTCATAATTATTTGTATTTTATTATTATGCTGTGAACTAGTGTGTTAGTGAACTGTGTTAGTGAACTATAGTTAGTAAATTATAGGTCTTCTTGGACAAAGTTACTTATTTCTAGTGTGAATTTATACTGCACTAAGCTAAATGTGCTTTAATCTGCTGTTAGGAGTATCTTCTTTTCTATAATCTTTTATCTCTTTCACATTTCACCTTTTGTACACCTTTGGTTCATGAACAACATTTATCATCCATGATCATCATCTCAAAATCGGCAATTTTATATATGTATTTATGTATATTTTCAAGAACCTATAATAAAGGCTCAAGTTTACTGATGGGACTAAGTCAACGTGTGTGATACTCCAGCAATACTATGATATTATTGAATTAAGATTTCACTTAAAATAAATATGACTTACAAAAGATTTATTATGTCATTATAAATAATATAAAACATTTCTAAAATGTATTTATCAGTAATTGTCTCGAAAGAATGAAATCACGCTTTCTTCTTCTGTATGTATATAGTAAGAACATAATTGTAAAGCCCTCTAGAAACCTTAAAAATTAATACTCCTAAAATTTCTCTATCAACATAAAAATATGCTAAAGAGATAAATCTCTTAGTTGGTATCACTGGCAACTTTGTGCATGCAAAATGGATTTGCGCTCCTGAAAATATGACCCGAGTACGTCGGTTCGTGTAATTGCGCTAAACTCGTTCCCTAATGAGGGAGGAGCTAGAGGGTGCTACAAGAAGTTGTTATAACTACGCAATGTATAACTATGAGTTTAAAAACAATCTGGCTAGTACCAGATACGCTCAGAGTGTCACGTACTGGTAATATTTACATATTATTAAACTACTAACGTCGAGTTTCAGAAACTCTCCTTACGTTTTAAAGCGTTTTATTAATGTTTACTAATAAATCAATAATTGTGGCTGTGTTGGACTAGCGCACAATGGGTCGGTTTCCATGCGTAGCAATGCAAATGGTCGTTGGTTGGAATCACGGCACATGTGTCTGGGTTTTTCCAGATTACGTACGTATTTAGGCAACACATACTCGCCGGTGAACGAAAACATTATGATCTCTAATAGAAATGTCATGTGTAAATGCCCTGAGAATGGTGATCAACTTGTGCTTGTACTACAGGTACCATAAATTGACATACATACTTTTTTTTACACTGGCTCGACATAGTGACGACAGAGTGCCTGATAGTAAGTACAGTGCAGTCCAAAAACGAAAGCGACTATCAAAGGAAGAAAATCCATTGATAGTCTACATCGTCTTGTCGGCCCGTATATACCGCGACTGAAGGTCTCTAGGTATATGAGCTACTGGATATACACAAGCTGATCCCGAAACGCGACAAGCCGAAATTGGTCACTATGACGGGCTTAACACCCATGTACTGTGGTCGCGATCCAGACGGGCTTAAATGCACATACATATAATCCATTCTCGCAACAAAAATTTCAACTTATTCAGAAGCTTTTGAAAGAAGAGGGAATATAATTAATTGTAAGACAATTATGTTAAGGGTTAGTAATTCTTAAAGAACGATCTAGAAGGGCTAAATTGGAAGCTGTGCGCGTCCTGAGATACCCTCGACTTGACTGATTAGACTTAAGAGTTAGATTGATGAGTCTACTCTGCATCTGATACTAAGTACATCCTGGTCCTAAAGACAACAGCAACTATTAAAAAACAGGATAAGTTCGATGATAGTTGTCGCGATAATGGCGGGCTGCTTAAAAGTTTCTTCACCCTTCTTTTACTGGACCCAATATAATGGAAGGAAAGAACACAGGCCGATGATATAGCAGAAGTAAGAATTGTAGCATTTATGAAACAATTATTTATTGGAATTATAATACAGTAAGAGAAATTATAATAATTTTCAAAGACTAAAGGTAACTGTACCATTTGGCTTCATTTCTAATAATTACTTGAATAAATTCTCTGCTATCATAGAGCGAAGCGTTGAATTCCGGAGTTTAAACTGTCACTGGAGCCGTTTTGAGGTATTAACTAGCTTTGAATACAAATTATAATTTATTTCACCATTCTCTGTAGCTAAGTTCAGCAACATTTTCATGTATGCTAAACCTCTTTCAAATCGTATAGAACATTCGAGTTAAATAGGTAATTAATAGCACTGAGTTTCGTGTTACTGGTTTATGTAGACTTAAAATATAAATGATGTGATGGTGATTCGCAGAATTAATAAAACAAGGGAACAGCATTTTGTTGCATGAAATATTATGACTAATATTATAGTTTCTTGGGGTGCTGATTTCCGATCTGAAGTCAGAGTGTTTGTATCGATTTTAGATATAATTAAAATGCGTTTCATTAAGTAAGCCATTACAAAAAAAAACTCTACTTATCAAAAATTGCGAGCGAATATTCTCCCTGGCCATTCGGAGGCCAAGGCACCGTCGCCGGGATACGTTCGTTCAGAGCGAGCTCGACATCCCCCGGTGATCTTAACAGGATAGTAGATTTGAAGGAGTCTGCAGCCCGGATAAGAGGAAAGTGACGCAGTATCCGGCTCACCGCCTGACAGAGATTCCGGAGCGATCCTACGCAAGATTTTCCGCCGGGATAAAAAACTTACTATTAAAATTAAACCAACTCCGAGTTTTTCGTAAATATTTAAATTTTCCAAATATCTCCTAAATGCGTTGGAATTGGAGAATTCTGTTTCCGGTAGATTACACAGTACTGGTCCTCTATCAGCCGTTTAGTTTCGGACCAAGAATTTTAGGAACCCTCTATATAATTTATTTAATTTGTAATAGTCACCTTGCTTTTGGCGTAAGCCTCCCCCATTTCTTGTCAGTGACATCAATATAATCAAAAAGCCTGACCTAAATGCCAATGTACAATGAAATTAATTGTTACTACACCATGTAGTATACAATTGAAGTGAAGTTTTGCTTATTAAATAATTATGATATTAGTTTGTGCGTGATAATGGCTTTGAACATTTTGCGTTTACAATTATTTTATAGATGGGTAATGGTCACCAATGAGTTTGGGCATTAGCGTTAACAATACAAGCGATGTGATAACGCGTTGTGTTCGCTTAGCGAACCTTATCGAATGTAGTGAAGAGCATGATATCGGCGCGCATCCTACGGTCGACACTCAGGAGAAATACACACTGTTTCTCTAAACATGTAGCTTCTATGTACGATCCTAATCTACACTTTACTTTCGCCTAGGAACAAATCCAAGACTTAAACCTCGGTCGGATTTCACTCGCGTAATTTCGTACCGTGAGAGCAAGAACAAATGTTTCTAAAGTATTCGATAAGAGGGCCTAGTCAAAGGAACATTCGATCAAAGATAACGCCAGGGCAGGGGCCGGCAACCTTTTGAGTAAGAAGAGTCAAAAATTACAATTAAAAAAATTTCAAAGTTTGTAAAGAGCTACATAAATTTTTCTACCCAACAATAAATAGTACTTAAAAAAATTAAGTTTTTTGATATTAAAAAAAAACTAATCTATACATTCATTGATTCAGACCGTTTTTTGTATAAAACAAATAATATTTGCGAATGAAATTAAATAGCGGCAGCAAGAGCGCATTCCGATGTAGTAGTAGCAAGTGTTGCCCGCAACAAAGCTGCTTCGTCAAAATACGAATTACACAAATCTATAGAGCCAGTTATTGAGCTTTGGGCCAAACATTATACAGGATATGCAATATAGCATTCCACTTTTATCAATAACATCTCTATTCGGTACCGTGTTGTAGGTAGAGATGAGGAAAATGTAATCTGATTAATGATAAACGATTACAAAATGTAGCCGAAATATTAATTTTCTTGCTCTATAATCATGATTAAACCCATTTAAAACATTAAGAAATCATAAATGTGTATGCAATCTGGGATTCTGTAGTGTTTATAACATAGATGAGCAAAATGCAGTCATATTTATGGTAAAAAACGTAAAATCATTTTTATTAATCTGATTACATTTTGCCCATCTATGGTGGTAGGTCATTGTGTGTGACACCGTGTACCATGTGTTAAAGAATCGATGTTTGTTGTTCATTACAGTAGTGTGTCAGAAATGCTGAAGCGTCACATAACGACGTTATTTGCCGACCGGCAGCACCCCTCCCTCCCGTGACCGTCAGCGGTTAAAGACTTCCTGCGCGTCGTAAACAAGACGTGTCACGCTTATCTATGCTGTAACAGTTTTCTTACATCCTATATTTAATTCTAATTCCACTTCCACTTAATTCTATAATTCGTATTTAGTAGTTGTAGTCAAATCAATTTAAGTACTCTCAAATCAAATAAAAATTCTGTAATTACATAAATTAAATAACACATACACTGGATGAAATAAGTTATGAAAGAAAATCGCGCATTTTCATTAAGTTTACTTTTTTTAAATTTAAAATATGCATTTCATTCGGCTTCATGTACATAATGAAAAAGAACGCGTAAAAAGAGATTGGGATTGATTTTTTTTTAATAAAGGTCATACTTCATTTTTAGCTATGTCTACGAATGTTTTAAAGATATTTTTGTATTTTCCGTGGACAAGGGTAATTGAAGCTACGAACTTTATAAGGGAAATATTTTCTCAAATTTTACATTGTATTTGATAGTAATAAACGACAATATCGGATATTGACAACAGTCATTTAAGCTTTCATTGTTTTCTAATAGATTATCAGCATTTATTACGATTGTTATATTGTAGCGACTTCAAAACACAATCTGTCATATTTCCTTCTGTATCGATGCTTTAGATTTAAAATCTTGTTTTTGTTCTCAATTCGACTGTTGTTGGTTTCATTTACACGGAATTGTGAATTTGTAGCTGTTAAAATATATTTTTTATTACAATAGAAACATTTTCAGTAATTCAAGTAGCCAAATAATTATGACAGGTCTCATAAACTCTACATATTTGTTAAGCTGATATGTTTCAGGTGTACGTATTACAATGCAAGATCCTTTTTACTTTTTAAAGAGCAATTTATGAAGTTAAATTAAGTTAATAATACTCATAAAACTACTCTCCTTTCCTGAATAGAACCACGCGCGCGGGTTTGCGGAGTCACAGTTTTACGGTTTCTCATATCCCGGCTAGGACTAAGAAGTTCTCTAACTCCTTCTTTTGCCGTGTCGTTGGGGTGTGGAATGGTCTTCCAGCGAGCGTGTTCCCACCATCCTATGATATGGGATCCTTTAAGCGTAACGTGAAGAGATATTTGTGCAGGCCGGCATGATCGCTGCGACTACCGTTGGGTTTTTCTTGCCTATCGATAGTCGTTAGCGTTTTTTTGACTGCAACATGCTTACCATCAGGTATGGTGCAGTCACTGTGTCGAGTCAGAATAAAAAAAAAAACTCATGATTTCGTTAAATCTTATGAATATTACTTTGAGCTATCACGTAGAATTTTTTCAAGATATGAGGCATCAATGATGTTCTTGGTCAGCAACACAATAATAACGCTCTCTGTGTTGTAATTGTCCAAAGGCGATGGTATTTACTTACCATTATGTGGGCCGCAAGCCCTTTTAACAATAAAAGTAAAAAAAAACTAACCGATGGATCAATATAAACCACGTGATAGCGTTTAATTCGAATTAGTTCAGGAATTCGTTGTGTGATACAGCATCGTTTGAGTAGTGATTTGTGAGGTGCCTAAATAACAAAGAAGTAGTGTGATTAAATAAATTATAATAACCATTAAGTGTGCATTGTTTAGTTTGATTAACAATGGAATACCTACGAATAAATAGTAACGAAAATATGTTCTATTTATTTTTATTCTTTCAGGGGCTTTTATGTGAATACCAGACTACCATGCCAGTCCTAGCGTACTCTTATATATATATATAGGTGATTTAGTAGACAAGGTAGATTTCAGGAAACAGTCATTTGTACCTTCTTTTAACTAATAAGAATGAAAATAATTATATTCTCTAACAAATTATATAGAAAAACTGACAAACAAATGAGAATTGATCCGTAGAGTGTGGATACCATAGCGTGTATGGTGAACGATTAAATGGTAAATGGATAAAGTTCCTTTCAGTTAATTTTAGGCAATCATGTATTGACTCGTTACCCTTTGTACTTTATTCTGGCTTAGGACAGGCAAATGCCTACTTTACAACGAGCAGTATCGGGGAGGGTATCATCTTCCCCTGAGTTTGTGCCCATCGGGCGCGGCGCGACGGGGCTGTGGCGAATTGATTACAGGACCCACAGTCCCCGCCAATGCGCAGAAGTAGTCACCTTGGGGATTTTAGTCGGTATCAGTCCGACACACCTCGGTCGCGTAACCCCCCTGTGCGGCTGAGACGGTCCTATGAGGATTTTCCCTAAGTAAAAAAAAAAGAAAAGGCAAATGCCTACTCAATAATTCATTATTGTTCATTTAATCATATGTGTAATTGTTCCTAATCACTATAATTTACTTTGTTTTAATGGAAATATTACATTATCACTGTTTTTACGTATTTTGAATTGCAATCAAATGCTGAATATCTCTTTCGTCATTAAAATCACGCTGTATATATTAATATATATACACACTGTATATATGTACACTGGCTGGACAAATTGACTACAGTACACTTAATAGTAAGAACACTATATTCAAAAAACGATAGCGATTATCAAAGGATGAAAATCCAATTACAGTCTCCGCCATCATTTTGGCCCATACATACCACGACTGAGGGTCTCTAGGTATAAGAGTAACAAGAGTATGATTAGGTATGAAGAGTGATATTATAACACTTCAAATATATATAATAACATACAGTGCTACTGATCTAGACAGACCAGAAGTCTCAAGAGATAATATAGTTACTAAGATTCTGTTCAACATCCCAATGTTTAGTCTGTTCAGGCAAAAGATATTTCCAGGTGCCTCTCTCATTGATTCAGATCAGATACATTATATTGTCATTAAAAAATAAAACATGAAAAATATAATTGATAGTGAATTTTCTCCTGCTACATAACAGTTATAGCATGTAGACGCCGCCCGATACGTAATTGTCGCCCTAAGGGTCGTTAGGGTGTTACGAGACATGCGGGGTAAGAGGATGCGAGCGCGCACGGGATGCTTGCGAGGCAGTCGACTACCGAGACGCAAGGCGAGAGTACGTGCGTGTACGTCGCAGTTCGGTGTGCCTTAAAGTGCAAATAAACAGTAAAACGCCAAAATCCGTGTCTTTCTACAACCACACCGACGACCACCGGTCATACAGTGACAAAAAATTAACAACTTCATATTATCGTCATTGTTATGAAAAAAGTAGAAATGATAACCGTGTTTAGTTGCGGATGATATGTCTAAATATCTTCAGAAAACGTACTTTACACAATCGACGAAAGTCTCTCTTCATAACACCATGGGGCTTAGACGAATTAACATTCGATAAGCGATAACGACAAAGATATGTGCAAATGTATTACATTATTTAACATAACGAAAAGACGTGATATTTTGATAGTTTATTTTAATTCCACAAATTTTTCGCTTTCTATTAGCGTTATTGTTTATCGAATGTTAATTTACTAAGGACGGCATGTTATAAATCCACAAATGTTATATTTCTATAAACAAAAAAGTCGTTTTGTGTGAAATACTCATCTCTGTCTACACATACCGATTTTTTCTAGTAGAGATAAAACAAGCCTAGTCACGCCAAAAGGCGCAACCCCAGAACTATACAATAAAAATATAAACGGACTCAAGAGCAAACGCCATCTGGCGCACATCATTCACTTTTACTTAACCGTTCTCTCTTATAAACGACAAACATCGCATCGCATTCTTTTTCTTTATAATCGCATATAATTATTTCTTACTCCCAATACACATCGCAAATCCTTACTTACACCATACTCCACATCATATATATTCAAATACATACACAGTGAGTGATTTTATGAAGTGCCTGAATACCGCTGCCTACGGTAAATACTTTTTGCACTGTCTCAAATTATCGCAATCTTTATTTTATAAAATTATCCCGCCTACGAGGGTGCCTTGTGCAACAGCATATGTCAATAACTTATGCCGGGCCGTGTAAAGCCTGTCCTCGTATGGTGTAAATCAACCTTAACACGACTATGTTTCGTGTGCCGCAGTGGTAGTAACGACGCTGAGAATCAAGTCATTAGAGGATTCACTAAGCCCTTATATAAGACACTCTGAGATAAGGGCCCTTAAGTTTAACGAGACGACTGTCTAGTCGATACAGCGCGGGTTTCCTGTGGGTGTAGCTAAGGGGTTCTTGTTCGAGCTCTCGCTGCGGTTCTGATTTGTGGGTGTAATTAACTGCTTTAAAGCCTTCACTTGGTATATTAAGGAGTATATACAAACAAAATTGTTTTCAGTTATTTTTGTGTGGTGTTTTTTTTTCTCTAGCTATACTGTTTCAGCGAAATAATAGGATGTACCATAGTGTACAAGAATGATGGCGTCCGACAAGATATGGTTATTTATTGATTAAGGTCGTAAATAAGACAATTTAAGACATGGAGCTATTTAAGAGGGCAGTAAACAATGTCTTTTTAAGTCCGCAATGCAATAACAACGCTCTTTATGTAGCATTTTTCAATGAGTGACGGTATATTACAATCGGATGGACGGTGTAGAGTTTGCCAACAAAAGTTAAAAAATAAACATGTCGATCTAAATAACTGCGGGCTAATCCTGAAATAAGACAAGCTGAAGCAAATTATTTTGACAAATTTCACACCAGTGGCGCACCTTATACAAACATAAAAAGCATTATCATATTATATTTGAACATTTGATTCATACATTCATTTAAAATTTATATGCTGATACACAGTTTTAGAAAAGGATTTTAAATTTTTAAGCGCCGATGAACCATAAATCTGTATACAACTGATGATGCATTAGTGTTTAAAACAGTTTTTAAATTTACGAAACATTTCTAAATCTGAACATGGAAATTGATTATCGAAATCACCAATTTTTTTTTGCGTTAGTAGACAATTACTTAGATTCACCTAATCCCAAAGTAAACTTGCGCTTGTGTTATGGGTTCTTAACAAATATATAGATATATATAAATACTTATGTATATACAGTCATGACTAGTGACAAACTAATCTAATAATTATAGAAAATATTGCCGCTACCGGGACTCGAAAACCCAGGACCTTCAGGGTTGCAGGCAGTGTCACTACTATTGGGCTATCAGGGTGTAAATATATTTTTTAAATGTCCAGTTATAGCAAGATAATAGTTTTTGTGCTTTTGTGGGTTGTATGCCACTGTATTGCACTTATGCTTATTATTATTAGAACTTTGAAAAATAATTCAATTTAAATGTGATTTGATAAACAATAAATCGTTTGACAGAAGCCAAACTTAAGTCCGCGGTCTCAAATATTTTATTCGACTTCCCATTCTGCGGTTAAAACTGTAACTGAAAAGCAAACAGAGGAAAACGAAAATGTTAAGCCACAAAACAACATTTGAAAAGTTTCGTTACATACAAAAACCGCTGCGGTACATTTTATTCAACATATTTCGTGATTTAAAAGTCGGCAAACGAATTTATTAATATAATTTTGTTTATATGTGCCTTACCGGGTAGTTTATTGTATGATAAACTTATTTTGCCTTAGCTTCCGCTCTGTGGCCTACTTCTGGGACATGACATCTTCACAGGAGAGCCGTGGCTCTCCATCCATGCTCCTCCTAATCTAATATGACGGGGCTGCGGCACAACTAAACACACACTTTTAAACACTTAAGAGTCAATACTTACATACAAACGATTAATTAGTGTTTAAAAGAAAACCTTTTTTAATCTACAAGTTAAATTTCTATAGAATTAGGTCCAACCTTGGGCTATTTAGGGCTACGTTGATAAGTGTAGGCGCCCCCTAAACGAAGACAAAACAAGAGAATGCAAAGAAAATAGTCGATTTCCCGTTCACCTCCAGTATTGTGGTTTATTCAGTCCCATTACACAGCCGACCGGCATGAAAGCCTTGCCATCCCTCTTTACAAATCTAAGCCCTTCACTGCTCCAACAAATCATTTTTCATAACACCTTTGAATAAAAGTTTTTCCGTGCCCAATGACAGATAAAGGATGGGTTTGTTTAAGTATTTTCTTTCATAACATAAACATGGATTTAGACTTACCTTTGCTACGATTTTACATAGTATATGAATGTATTTTGTTTGTTTTCCAGTTATCATTTAGAGTGTAGTCAATTACTTATTATTAATCCATCTTTTTTAATATTCCTATCTGTCAATTCTATTATTAACCAAAGATTTTCTTTAGTACAAGATATAAATCGCATATAAGTAAGAAAACGTAGTTCTTATACTAATAGTGATGTGTGTGAGTTAAAAGGGAAAAAGAAGGAAATCCGGGAACGAACTTACTTTGTTTATCGGCCCCGGTCCGCGGCGCTAGTTCAGGCGTCACGCACCACAATTTCACGCGTTTCAAGAGTTTCAAAGTGTGGAGGGTTCGAATTTCCACTGATTTTGTACAGCACAGCGTTGTAGCGTTTTTAAAGAGATTTTTTTAAACAGAGCGCGTTAACAGTTCGTGTGAAGTGTTCGAACCCAGAGAAGAAACGCACGAGGTATGTGATAAATAGGTGAGCGGGTATTGATAGTGTAAAAAATTAACCATTGAAATGAATATTATTAAAATATTATAAATATAAAATAAGAAATAAAATAAATTATTAATAAGCGGTGTAAACAAATAGAATAACAAATGAACTAACTTTTGTGATAATAAACTTCTATTACAATTTAAAATCCCTGTTTAATTAGAATTAACTTCAGCTTACATCAAAAATTTACCTTTTTCTATATTTTAACGTTTTATTTTGTATAAAAATAGTATACAAAATATAAAAATATATATTACATTTATATTTAGTTAATGATGTCTAATAATTATTATGGTACATTAAAGTTAGCCCAGGCTTTATTTAAAAGACAAAACTTATTATTGTACCTAAGGAAAACAGTTACATAAATACTTTGTAACTAAGACTGCTTTCTTCCAGACGACAAATCTTTATTTACCGACCTATCAAATAGTAGGCAACCTTTATTCGGTAATAATGAAAAAAACTAAAATAACAACAAAGCATTATATTTCCAACCCTCTAAAATTACACCCCGGTGCTCCCAACCCACCGGCTTTATTCGAGATCGTATAAAACGGTTCTCGCTTCATTTATCATCACCTTGGGTCACTCAAACCGCGTCACACTCCGAATTAAGGGCGACGTGACCGCGCGCCGAAGCTCCGTAGATAATGACGTCATTAAGAGAATGAGGGAAATAAGTAATGGAGGTTTTTGTCTCCCAGTATTCATAGAGTGGGATTTTTTTGAGATCCTCAGGCGGGTTAACATTGATTAGGACCGAAATTACAGCGACACGAACGAATTTTTATAATAGATAATTGGTTCAATTGGGTTATAAAAGTTTAAAAGAAATTTATGTAGAATCTTTCTAGGTTTGGAGAAAGATTTTCTCTTCAGTACCTAATTAATATTACAAAACTCGGACATACTGCTTCAATATTTCTACCATACAAAGTTCAACTATGAAATTACATATCAAACAGGATATGTGTACGGAGATTCAGTAGCTCTGAAACAATGGCACAGGTTGCCTCAAACCGTGTACCAGTTTGCTAACTCCTCAGGAGCCCCTGCTTCTTCTTAAAGATACCGATGTCTTCAAAGATCTTTCCGGTAGTAGACGTTAATACACGGTGAAGTCGGATGAAATGGATGAAAGAAAATGTGCTTATACAGTGTGCCCGTGTATATTATGGCTCAACGGGTGGATCGTGATAGTGATTTCAATTCTACTTTTACGGTGTTTCTAGAGCTAAATTGATATTACCCGTTGTACTTTTATTGTGGTATATGAATACGGAACATTATGATGATGATGTCCTAGCCGGTTTCGGCCACGGCGACTGTTTCAACACCGATTAAGAAATTCGAGGTCCAGTTTTCGGAAACAGTCAATTGCGCAGGAGATATTTAAGTGCATAACTGGACGCGCTGCCAGAAAAGCACTCTCTCGTCCGAGCTCCCTCAGGCCCGATGGAAAGGAGAACCAGTACGATCGGGAGGGAGCAGGATGCAGGTTTGGTCGAGTTTTCCTTCTTTGCACACCTGGTAGAATTGCGGTGTTCAAGAGATACCTTAGTCGCCTTTTACGACACCTCAGCAAGAAGAGGGAGGTGCTATTCTATTCTGCCGGCAGCCACCACGGCTGGAACATTATAATCGACATATAAAACACAATAACAGAAAAACGAACATTTACATAACATACATTAACGATTACATAATGTAGTCGTAACATTAATTTTCTTACTCTGTAATCATGATTAAATCCATTTAAAACATTAAGAAAACATAAAGGTGTATGCAATCTGGGACTCTATAGTGTTTAAAACATAGATGAGCAAAATGCAGTCATATTAATGGTAAAAAACGTAAAATGTAATCGTAATTATTTTTATTAATCTGTTTACATTTTGCCCATCTATGTTCTTGTCGAATATATGTATATTAATTAAACATTGATATTATTATATTAGTAATTACAAGCCACTTTTTATTTGACCAAGACCAGGTAATAGTTCACATGAAGTGGATTACGACACAGATACATTAGTGGTTGAATTTACTTCGCGCTTATATGTCGTGCTCAAGGTAACCAGTAGAGCAGCTGATCACCATTATCAGGACACTTACAAATGATATTTCTATTAGATGCCACGCGGGCTCATCATGATGTTTTCCTTCACTGGTGCATATGGTGCTGTGATTTGGAAAAAATCGAGAATGCCGGCCGGGATTCGAATTTACGACTATTCACGTTGCCTCGAATTGAAACCGGCCACCATCATCAAAGCCACCAAGTGGCCTAAGCCATCACAGCTAAATAAAAGTAAAATGTAGTATAGATCAATTATATGTACATATATACTATGTATATAAAAATCAATTGCTGTTCGTTAGTGTCACTAAAACTCGACAACGGCTGAACCGATTGGGCTAATTTTTGTTTTGAATCAATTGTTGAAGTCCAAGGAGGGTTTAAAAGGAGACTAAATATGAAAAAAATGCTAGGAATATAGTAAAAACAACAATTTCGTTTTCCCATACAAACCACTCTGTCCCTAGCTGTCAAACATGATGTCAATCAAAACAAAACAAAGGTATGCCTTCAAGTTCATTAGAGGTTGTATGTCATTAATGATCATTATAATTTATACGTCAAGTAATCAAACAAAAAATAACTCAAAAATATCCCATAAGGCATTATAGTAAAAATAACATTACCTTCGATATGACTAAAGTCTTTCAATGCAATTTTATTTCTATTAGACTGCGACAGGTCAGTAACTTTTGGCAGAATGAAATCTGACGGGGCAGCTATTAACATAAAAAAACAATGTAACTTTGTTTTAGAGAAATAGGGCACAACAAGATCTGTCGGGACAGCTAGTCAATAATGTATATTATTTCAGTGTGTAATGTGACTATTTTATGTGAAAATTATTTTCCAAATTACAGCGAGTGACATATTTGTAAAAATAGTTTTAATCAAGTTTAATTAATTTGATTTAGTAATGTCTAGAATAATTATATCAATTAATAGCTTCAAGAAATTAATAGTTATTAACAATAGGCAAATAACTACCATTAAATACTGTCTAAGAATTAATAATTTATTATATTATTGTCTTTTTGATAATAATCAAGTATAAGTAAGTGGCTGTGATGGCTTAGTGGATAACGGGCCGGTTGCGGCGCGGCAATACGAAGGGTCGTAGGTTCGAATCCTAGCACGTATTTCTGGGGTTTTTCAGTTTACATACAAATTTATGCACCACGTGCTTACCGGTGTAGGAATACATTGTGAGGAAGCCTGCGTGATATCAAATAGAAATATCTTGTGTATGTGACTTGAAAACGGCGATCAGCCACGCTATTGGTTACGTTGGGCATGACATATAAGTGTGGGTACAGCTATTAATGTATCTCTGCTCACCCCGAAAGAGATATAGCGTGACGATATATTATTATTATAATAATAATCAGAGTGTAATTAATAATCGTGTCCATTTGACTTTTGCCATTAAAATTATAGGTAATTTTAATGGCAAAAGTTTTTATTTATCATGTGTGAAGTTCTGTGAAAGCTAAGAAAGTATAAAAAAAACATAAGAGAAGCGTTTCATATAAATCATTCAGAGCGTTTAATAAGGTTGAGTCTATCATAATATTTTCAGTGTAATGTTCTCTTGTGTAGCTAGGGCAAATAATCCGACAGTGTTATGGGCTAGTATACTCGATTTGTTCCGTAACCCATACCAGCAGATTTGTTATGTTTGCACACAGCCCATGCTATTTCATCATATTGACTTTAGAAAAGCCATTATAACTCGAGAATATATGAAATTTAGTTAGAAACATAATTGTATACTACTAAAACTTTACATCCCTGTGCAGTAGTTTATCTAATATTGTTAAAACCAAACTTGAACGTCTCTCTGGTTAAAACACCGAAAGTTCTAGACCGATTTAATGATCTGTTCGTAAATATAAATCTATTTCACACTTACAATCACCGGTGATCTAGACCAGGGGTCGGCAGCCTGCGGCTTGCGAGTCACATGCGCCTTTTTGGATGTGAAGCTGCGGCTCTTTAGTACCATAATACAATTAATTAAAAAAAATATATATATAAATCCTTTTGAATCGATGAATAAATAGGTTCATTTTCTTTTATCAAAAACTTTGTTAATGTAAATGTTATTTATTGTTGGCTTAAAGAAACTTTTTGTGGCTCGTTAAAAACTTAGAAATTTTATATATTGTTGTTATAAATCCTCTTTTAACATTGATTTCTTTTTTACTTAGAATTATATTCAATTTTGATAGACATTGTCACTCACTAATTTTCCATAGAAATATACTAACATTAGAAACCAGCGCATTTTATTATTATTTATTTATTTTCAATATTTTGGTCCTTCGAACATATTTATAGCATTTAAACAATTATTGTTAGTATATTTCACAAAAAAATGGTAAAAACAAGACAGCAACTTCGTGAGAGTAAGAATGTTGGAGATTTTATGGCTCAGGAACCCTCTCAAGAATCCGCACAAGTAGCAGGTGAGTTGGGCAGTCATTCTCCAAAATACTCATCCGATAAAAAATCACACCACTCTTCAACATCATCATCAAAAACAGTTCAAAAACTAGCAATAATTGCAGAGCATGCCCGTAAACAGGCTACTTTAGAGGCAGAACGTGAGCGTGCTGCTGCAGAACGCGAAAGAGCTGTGGCTGAATTAGAGCTGCAAGCTCAGCTTGCAGCTGTTGAAGAAGCGAGTGCTGGTAGCAGCCGTCGTAGCCGTTCCATTGTAGATTTATGGTTGGATAAAAATAATGTTCTTACTACTGCTCAGAACCCTATTATTGGCACAACTCAGAAGGTCACTCCGATGCAGCCGACAGAGGCTCTTGGCTCGGTGCAACCACCTACGGCTTCACGGCCATTTTGCCATTGTGCTGCAGCTCCGATAAAAGTGAGTCATATTCAGCTGCCACATTTTGATGGTGTCTCAACTAACTGGTTGATTTTTAGACGTATATTTGAAGATACCAAGCCTGGTTATACTCCTGCTGAAAACTTGGTCAGGCTAAGCGGTGCTTTGCGCGGACCGGCACGAGAATCCGTATCCACGCTTTTAATCGCCGCCAATGACCCAGATCAAGTTCTCGAAGCCTTACATAGAAGATTTAGCCAGAGTGAGGTAATTGTTATACAGGAAGTGACTAAAATCAAGGCCTTACCAAAAATAAATTTATCTGAATCTGGTAAACAGGTATCAGATTTTGCTTGCAAGGTTCGTAATTGTGTAGAAACTATTAAGCTTTTAAAACAAAGGGAATATTTATTTTCTCCAGAGCTTTCTAATACAATTATTGGCAAATTACCTACATCCATGCAAGTTCAATGGGCGCATTTCGCCTTCAAAATGAACAACGAACATGTTAGTAAGCTAGAGCTTTTATCTAATTTCTTAGATCATGAGGCTGATATTCGGAATCGATTTGGTTACATAACAACTAACGATGTACCCCACGTTAATACGAATATTAAAGGAAGTAAATCGAATTGTTATTCAACCTCTTTTAGAAATGTAGATCCTCAGCATAACAAAAAGTCCAGATCGAATGTTAATAATATACTTTGTTATTTCTGTAAATCTTCACAGCACAATACCGTAGAATGTAAAGAATTCCTGAATTTAACTGTGGAAGATAGATGGATTTGGGTTAAAGATCAAAAGGTATGCTATCATTGTTTAATCAGAGGTGGACATAATTATATATCGTGTAGCCCGAAGAAACGTTGTGGTGTAGAAGGATGTACCAGAAAACATCACGAGCTTCTCCATATTATATCACAACCAGCAGAAAATAATCATAACAGTGATATTGTTACTCATTCTTCTACTCTGAGCCCTCCCTCTGGTTTTCCTAAACCTTTACTTAAAGTTATTGCAGTGACATTGAGCGGTCCTTTAGGTAAGATTGACACCTTTGCACTTTTAGATGATGGTTCTACAGGTACCTTCATTGACGCTGATATTGCTAAAGTCATAGGTGCCAAGGGACCATCTACATTGCTACAAATGAATTGTATTAGTGGATTATCAAAACAAGCACCTGTACAGATGGTAAATTTTAATATTAAAGGTAAAAATTGTAGCGAAACACATCGAGTACGTAATGCGCGGTCTATTAAGGACCTTAATCTAGCTACACAACAATCCATCAGTACTGAAGAACTTAAATCCTACTCTCATTTAGCTAGTTTAGCGGAAAACTTATCATATCATGAAAATGTTAAGCCAATGCTTTTAATAGGAATAGACAATTGGCACTTAATAATCTCTAAAGAAACTCGTAGAGGCCTAAACTCAGAACCTGTTGCTAGTAATACCGCTTTGGGATGGGTTCTTTTCGGTTTTAATAATAGTAGAACGGATTGCGTAGATTTCGTTAATCAATGTACGAGTGAAAGCTCCAGTGATTTAGATATTATTATCCAAAATTATTATAAATTAGATTCGATAGGTATTACAAATCATCCTGAGGCTTTGAAATTTATACCACCAGATTTTCGACTTAATAATAGTACTGGTATAGATTTAGGAAATTTTCCTCAAACTGTTCGTACCTTATGACTGATTTGGCACCACACCACGGATTCTATTGGTTTTAATTTTAATAAATCTAATAACTTTTCATATACTTTTACAAAAAGAAACGTGCTATCGCAGTTAATGCATATATTCGATCCACTAGGTTTATTAACTCCTTTAACAATTAAAGGTAGAATATTGTTTCAAAGAGCTTGGCGAAAAGGTTTAGATTGGGATCAAGAACTGTCTTCAGACGACCAAATCAAATGGAAAGATTGGTTTTCAGACGTAGAAGCAGTTCAATTCATTAAAATTCCACGTTGGTATATCACTAACGAGGACAGTATTATTATTAATAATGATAATGTAGTCAATAGAGAGCTACATGTATTTTCTGATGCAAGTCAAAGTGCGTATGCAGCCGTTGCTTATTGGCGATTCGTTTTTCGTGATCAATCTATTCGCACATCTTTGATTTGTAGTAGAGCTCGTGTATCTCCTTTAAAACCAATATCGATTCCCAGATTGGAGTTGCAAGGAGCTTTAATTGCAGCTCGCCTTGCGGCTACAATTTGTTTGGCAGTAGTTCATAAGCCTACTAAGAGATTCTTTTGGTGTGATTCTAAAAATGTTTTAGCTTGGCTTCGAAATAACGCCTGTAATTTCAAACCTTTTATAGCCCATAGAGTTGGAGAGATATTAGAAATCACCGCTGCTAGCGAATGGCGCTGGGTACCAACTATATCTAATGTGGCTGATGATGCCACTCGCTTCCAATCTACGCGACTAACGCTAGCTGATCGGTGGTTTTCTGGCCCAAAATTTCTCTTTCTAGAAACAAACGCATGGCCAGATGATGCTAATGCACGTTTAACTCCATTAACCGAGCTTAAATCGTCTGTAAAACTCGCTGACGTTAATTTAATAAACGAAATCGTCACCAAGAACCCATTAGTAGCTGATCCTGGAAGATTTAGTTCTTGGTTACGGTTTTTGCGGACAACTGCTTATGTACACAAATATATAAAAAAACTAAAACAGTTGGCTCTTAAAAAAAAAGGATTAACACTAACTTCGCAGCCATATAATATTAGAGGTCCTGATATTCCAGCTTCGGTGAATGTCACGGCAGAGGAGTTGAAGTTCGCCCGTCTACAAGTGCTGCAGAGCTGTCAAGCTGACTCCTTTAATAGAGAGCTTAGATGCTTACAGATCGGAGCGCCTTTGCCTCATGACAGTAAATTGCGCAAATTAGAAGTATTTTTGACTGAAGATGGTCTCATGCGCTTGTCGGGACGAATTGGATCTAGTACCTTTCAAACAGAAGATCTCAATAAACCAGTAGTGTTGGATGGAGATCATAGAGCTGTACATCTACTGATCCTTCATTATCACATAAAATTTGCTCATGCCAATAATGAAACTGTTCTGAACGAGATGAGACAACAATTTTTTATTTTTCGTTTGTGATCCATAATAAAGAAGGTCTGCCATTCGTGTCAACTGTGTAAAAATCGCAAAGCTTCAGTAAGCTGTCCATCTTTTGGGAATCTACCTGCTGCTCGGCTGGCACACCACTACCGTCCGTTTACCTTCACTGGCTTGGATTACTTCGGCCCTATCCTTGTTTGCGTAGGAAGACGAACGGAGAAGAGGTACGTGGCACTGTTTACTTGCCTCTCCACAAGAGCTATTCATTTGGAAGTTGTAAACAGTCTTTCCGCTGATTCAGCAATTCTGGCACTGAGGCGATTTATTGCGAGAAGAGGAACACCCCAAGAAATTTGGTCCGATAATGGCACATCATTTGTTGGAGCTAATAAAGAATTGAAAGCCTTCTATGGAAACGCTATTTCAAATACGGCAGCAAATTTAAATATAGAATGGCGCTTTATTCCACCCGCAGCCCCATTCATGGGAGGAGCTTGGGAGAGGCTTGTCCGATCTGTAAAGCAAGCATTAAAAATCACCTTACTCCAGAAACACCCTCAGGAGCAGATATTATGGACGTTACTGACAGAAGCAGAAAATATAGTTAATAGCCGTCCACTGACATATATACCAACTGATGCAACAGAGGAGGCTCTCACACCGATTCATTTTCTCCTGGGAACTTCTTCAGGAGCACAAGTTCCGGTGTCTCTAACTGATCGAGATCTCTGTGGCCGATCAGATTGGAAAAAGGCTATCCGATTATCAGACCATTTTTGGCAACGTTGGATTAAAGAGTATTTGCCAACTTTAGTACCAAGACAATCAGGTTCGACAGATCACCGAAATTTATCCGTTGGTGATATAGTCATTATCGTTGATGCTAATCTTCCTCGGGGTTCCTGGCCTAAAGGTCGTATCTCGGCAGTATTCCCAGGAAAAGATGGTTCAGTACGGGTAGTCGATGTAACCACCGAAGCTGGAACCTTACGAAGACCAGCAAAGAAATTAATTAGGTTACCTATAAATTAGTTTATTTACTCTTTTGTAATTTAGGTTTCCTATTATTTAGTTCTTATTATTGTAAATATCTTTTTCTTTCACGTGCGGGGAGAGTGTTATAAATCCTCTTTTAACATTGATTTCTTTTTTACTTAGAATTATATTCAATTTTGATAGACATTGTCACTCACTAATTTTCCATAGAAATATACTAACATTAGAAACCAGCGCATTTTATTATTATTTATTTATTTTCAATAATTGTAATTTTTAACTCTTCCAACTCAAAAGTTTAGCGATTCATGTTCTACACTATTTAATTGCGTCTTACATAAGTTTATTTTATTGGATGTGGTTTTAAAATGCATATCACATCATCTAGTGGTAAATTTAAGCAAACAGTATTTTAAAATCTTATATACTTTGAAGAAATGTATATTGAGGTTAATCAAATAAAGGTATTATTAATCCAGTTTTGTCATAGCAGGGAAAATGCCTACCTTCCCTTATTCTTTATAATTTTGGAATACATAAGAAGGGGATGGAATATTTAACCCACCACGCTTGTCCTCTGCGGGTTTGTTGGTGTGCACTATATGCAGAGAAGGTGCATGCAGCACCTTACATGCTTTTTTTTACACTGGCTCGACATAGTGACTACAGAGCACCTGATGGTAAGTACAGTGTAGTCTAAAAACGAAAGTAACCATCAAAGAATGAAAATCCATTGATAGTCTCCGCCCTCATGTCAATCCACGTATACCACGACTGAAGGTCTCTGTATATGAGTTACTGGATATACATAAGCTGATCCCGAAACGCGACAAGCCAAAGCCAGTCACTATGACGGTGTAAACACTTGTGTACTGTGGTTATTACCACATCGGTGTTCGGGGAATTGCCTTACCACCAAAAAATGCTGACAATCTGCGTGTAATTCCTCATGCCGTTGTACTTTAGACGGCTTTTACGACACTTCAGTGTGATGAAAAGGGAAGCAATGTTCTATTCTGCCGGTAAACACCACATGCTTTGGTGGTAAATAAAAGTACGCCGATTATAAGTTGAAAAAAAATAATGACCTTTCTTGTTCTTTTTTATTTATCGACAGTCGTGATGGATCAGCGCAATACATAAACCCAAAAACATCGAATAACACGTAAGCTTATCTCCGACGTACATTATCAATATGAAAATATTATCCATAAAAATTTTATATTTTTCTAAAGCAAAGTTTACCGGGCCGATGTAAATGCGGCCCGAGAAGTCGATAAATCATTGTTCGGAAAGGCCTAGGGACGGCATAAGCCTGACTTAAAATAATGTTGTCAGGATATACGCGAGTTTAACAATGGAGAAGTAACTTACCAAGACAGGCTTGAAATTCCTCACCGTCTTTAGAAACGGTCTGAGCTGCTTTATTGGTGTTTTACATTATAAAGAATAATTTAACTACGGCGAAAAAAGGGATACTATTTTTAGAATATTATGTTGAATAAACTATTACTCTAGGTACTACTTTGTCCCTGTAATATTATAAATTCGAATGTGTATATACGAATTTTGTTATGTGTCAAAACGTCTGAACCGTTTTCATGAATTTTGGCATAGAAACAGATAAGACCTTGAAGATGGACAGGTTACCTATCAGGTTATAGGTTATCTTTAATTGCGAAAATAATGTCTGTAGGGGTTGAAGTAAGGGGTGTAATTTGCTACGAGAAAATGATTATTATTAAGTTATCAATGTATGGGTTGAAATGGATAGTGTGAGGTGAGAGGAAGGGAAGGTAGAAAGAAGCCAGTGTAGAGTCGGGTGAAAGAGAGGAAAGAGAATAGAAGGAAGGAGAATGGGGCGTGTTAGAATTGGAGTAAGTTTACGTAATAGTTAACATGAAATTCAATGACTGTTAGGCGGTACAAATTTCGTCGTGGTAATTTTAATACAAATTAGTAAAGATAGAGGTTCATCCTTTGTTTTTCAAGAAACTTGTGAAACTAGTCAAAGAAAAGTTTTAGTATAAATAAAAACTTAATTAATATAAAAGTATTTATAGAATAACATTTCCGAAAACTCGTAAATTCCTTGCCATTATAAGAATAAGTTTTAAGCGAAACTTCTCCTTTATGAATGTGTTTCCCAAACTGAGAGCCAGTTCGCATCGCTCACGGCTTTATGAATAGACGAATCACTTGTCATCCCATTGATCCGCTGTTGACAAAACAGACGCTCAAAAACTTTCAAGGATTAGACGCTTATACTTGGCAAGTACTGGAACCCTGTTATACCAAGCCATTCAAGTCAGGAACGCTTTAGTATTATTATGCAATCGATGAAACTTTTAAATGTTTATTCATACTCAAATATTATGTTGGAGAAAAATCTTTTCGCATATAGTGTGTATAACTTGTAATAAAATCTCTTTGGCTGTACTATTTGTGTCTGGCTGGTTTTGATAACATTAAAATGGTTACATTTGAAAAAATGAAACTAATGAGTAAATTGTTGTTTCCAGGTGTTTTTTTTTATTACATACAGTCTTGCGCTTGACCTCAATCTCACCTGCTGGAAAGTGATGATGAGGCCGACGATGGAGCGCGCTCACCCAGCAAATACCGATTCACTCGACGTTTGAAGATTCCCATGTCATAAGACGCCGGAAACACTGACGCAGGAAGCGAATTCCACTCCTTCGCGGTACGCAGCAAAAAGGAGGAGGCAAATCGCTTAGTGCGAGCAGCAGGAATGTCAACCACAAAAGGGTGCAAACCAGCACGGCGTCTCGTCAATTTATGGTAGAAGGGGGAGGGTGGAACTAAATCATACAACTCAGCCGCACACTCTCCAGAGTATAGTCTATAGAAAACCGAAAGGCAAGCCATTTTACGCCGGTGTTCCAAACTGAGTAGTTTACGCGACGTAAGAGCCTCATCGGCAATAAGTCGCCGAGCTCGGCGATCAATTGAGTCCAAAGCAGCCAGATGGTGTTTGGCGGAACCATCCCTAAGGTGGCAGCAATACTCCATACACGACCGAACTTGCGCCTGATACAGGTTAAGAAGTTGGGTCGGCGTAAAATGCCGCCTAACCTTGAAAAGAACCCCCAGTTTCCGAGCAGCTGTTTTAGCCTTAGCTTCAATCGAACGCCCAAAGTTAAGGTCCGTAGTTAGCTCCATGCCTAGAAGCTCGAGGCTATCAGCCAATGGTACGCTAACACCCTGGAAAGTAGGAGCCAAGACGAAAGGGCTCCGTTTGGCGGAGAAGAGACAGGCCTGCGTCTTCAGCGCGTTAAACCTGACCAGGTTCGCATCACCCCAATCGGATACGAAATTTAAGGCCGTATCAACACGCCGAACCATCGCCTCCGTTTTTCTTATATTAGATATATTTTAAAATTTTAATCAAAAAAGGAAAAAAGCAATACAAGCCGCGAAAAAATTGTGACGTTTATGGACCCAATGCAGTGTCAGTAAGAGTACCACTGAGTTCTAAATCCGGAAATTTTGATATCAAAGATTTTGAGAAAATTTTGAGCAAAAGTGGCATATCAGTAGTTACCATATAGCTGAAGAACTGTGGATTGACTACAAAACAGTTTTGACCCATTTGAAAAGAGCTAAGTACACAAAAAAGCTCGATATCTGGGTGCTGCGCGGGCTTACTGTGAGGAAACCTAATCAACCCTGTACGCATTTGCTATTCTTTATTGAGACGTTATGAAACCGAACCGTTTTTGAAGAGATAGAAAGGATGTGGTCTCTCAACACGATAACACTAGACCCCATACATTTTAATCCATTCAGAAATAATTAAAAGAGTTTGATTGAGAGGTGTAAATTTGAACTATTGAACTGAATTTTCTATAATGTTGACAAAACGTTTTGATTTGATTGTAAAGTGCTTAAAGACTTATATTTTTACGAATCTGAAACAAAGACAGTGCGAACTCAGTTTGAATTTTTAAGTTCAGATGTTCATGGATTCTCATGTGTTACCACAATTCTTAGGATTTTTTTGTAGGGATTAAGATCTACACGAGATTGATTTTCTCCTTTTGTTACAAGTGCTAATATTTTGTGAAATGTATTTTAATTCGATTTTTTTACATGAAAGAAGAGCAGAGCTAAGGATTTTAAATAATAGATGTGAAGTAAGGTGAATAAGGGACATTTTAGAATTAACTAGAATATTTATGACGACTCATCATTACTAGATTACTTAAAGCAATCACTTTGTCTGCTTTTTAATTTTGTGACTTTTTATGCATGATATAAATAGTTGTATTATCTCTCCCTCTTTATTTACGAGTATTATTCATGAGTGTCTAGCAGTTCTTAAGGCCGCAGTAAATTTATATGTAAAAGTTTTAGTCCGTCTAATGTTTAAAACACATACTTATGGGTGTGCAACCACTTTTTGACACAAATGTCAAATGGTTTTTATCACGTTACGTCAGTACGCTGACTAGCTGTTCAGTTATACTTACTGTTAAATATTCACTGAACATACTTAGCGAGATAGGTGCGCGGGTGAAAAGTTTGGGAATTTCACACGGCAAAAGCTCCGCATTGCGGTGTTGATGTTCCTTTTAGTTTTTTAGTAGTGTGTACCTTTAATGTTAGCATGTAAACGTCTGTTTTCGGAATGTTCCTTTCGTGTAATATCTAGGTAACGAGTAAAGTTTTCTGTTTCAGTAGTTTATGTTATAGAATCTTTTACGATAGTGTTTATACATAACTTAAGACGCGATTCGGATTTAGGCAGTTCTTACTCAGCAGTGGTGACCCAGCAGCAGCTATAACACTCGGTATATACTCGTATATGCAAGAGCAGAGGCTGAAGATATCATTAATTAAAATTACGAAGTGTTTACAATCCACCTCACCCACTTCTACTCCCTTTATCAATTTTATTAACTATCGAATTCCATTGCTAGACCATTAACTAATGTAATTTAACAAAGAGTTACACAGAATGAACACTACATACGATTACTCCGCAACACGTGCACTGAATAACTGTTGCCGACCAAATGATAATATCCTAGATTAGTGCGCGCAACGTAGCAAGTTCTAATAGAGCCCGAATAGCAGGGGACTGCCTGTTGGTGGGTGTTGCTCACAATAATTGAGGGTAGTCTGTCATATCTATAATATAAAAATGAATCGCTAAATGTCTTGTTAAGCGCGAAACTCGAGAACGGCTGAACCGATTTGGCTGATTTTTTTTTTGTTGTGTTTGATGATGTTTGAGGAAGGTTGTTACGTTGAGAAAAATTTTAAAAATTCCCTGCAACTGTCTAAAAATAACACTTTTCTGTATTCTCATACAAAACATTCGTAATAATATTTAAAAGTAATTTTGAACTTTAATACCACATTATAAAATTTAAATGTTAGTGGACGGGTTCCGGGAAGGCAAAACAATTGAGTGACGTATAAATATTATTGTCAATATTTGTCAATTTTTATACATATAACATTAAGGCCAGGTTCCTCCAAACAATTTTCAAAAAACAGCCGACAGGCCAATAAGTTTTGGCAGAATGAAATCTGACGGGGAAGCTATTAACATTAAAAAAAAACAATGTGACTTTGTTTTAGAGAAATAGGGCAGAACAAGGTCTGCCGGGACAGCTAGTTTATATATAAAGGTGTTCATTGTTGTTGATTGACTACGCGGCGTTGTCAGGTGGCGTGCCAAGCTCGTGATTGTGACAGTTGAGAGCACTGCGCCAACGTCTTTCCATTTAATGCATTTAGAGTGCTATACTGTGGTCTAGCAGGTGATCTGCGACTGTTGGAATCCGAATCGTTCCTGTATACAGGTGACCCATAAGTCAACGTACAAAATTAAAGGGCTGACAGTGGAACGGGAGCTCTATAACTTGGTCAGTTACATGTGGCTCGTAGGCCGCGGTTTGGCCATATAGATCTAGGAATTTTTAACAAGAGTAACTCATTTTTGCTATGACATATTTTGACGCGAGTGAAACTGATTCCCACTCTTTCACACCGTTTAGCTTCGAACTTATACTCATTAGCAATATTACTCAATCTTCTATGTATGTATAAAAAAAAAAGGTTTCGTGACTGGCATATCATCGTAGAGTCTAAACTACTGAAGTTTGATTTTTTATGTCAGCTGCTTTTTATAACAGAGGCCAATAATGGCGTATTTTTTGTAAATCCACTCCATATAGGACGAAATAGCGGTTGAATAGGTTTTTTGAAAATCCATCTGTTTTGCACGTAAATTATAACTAGGCAAAATAGACCAGGTCTGCTAGTGCTCAATCTTTGTAACTGTTAGGAAAATAATGCAATATTGGCTAATAGAAACGTAGCGGACGGTCTACTGAAAGTTAATATAGGAGCAGTTAAAATTCCATTAGCGAAGCCTCCGTGAAACCGAATTTTTAATAAGAAAGTTGGACGCAAAGTTTCGCTGCACTTGTTCTCTCTTGTTTGATTTTCAAAGTAAAACCTTACTCCATTTGAAAATTACCGCTATTCAGCTAAATGAGAATTTACAGGAATCATTTGGTATACGTATCTATTTTATCTTCAATCGCACCGAAAACAATATAGTGCGACGATATAAAATGATAATTATTAATAATATATTACTTATATATCTATATCTCTTTCAGAGTAAGCAAGAATACATTAGTGATTGTATCCGTTTTATGCTTCACCATAGCCTCCTTCTGCAGAAAGAGCTCGACGGCATCCGTCCGCGGTCCAGATAAGTATCTATCAGAGTCGGTGCTATCATCTACATACCTAAGGATACCAATCTTAAGCAGATCATTGATAATTTTTTATATACTTATGGTAGATAATTGATCACAGAGATCATAGTATTAGTAAAATTATAAGCAAAAACTGAGCTATTATCACTTTTTCTAAAAATTTGTTAAAATACATAAGGCAAGTATCTTTAAAAAAATGTATGGTTCTTAGTATGTCTTCCGATAAAAAAACCTACAGTAGTTTATCTAGTTTGTAATATGGTACAACAAATCGTATTTTATTTTCTAGTTTCTTATTTTTTAAGTCATAAACGGAAAAGCTAGTGATTTATAAAGTACTTCATCTATCATGAAGGTTGTAAATATTACTTTATAAGCAAGGTATGTATAGGATCGTATTTATTTATTTATTCGCTGGAAATGTATTGGTATGTTGTTTTGTTCTTTAGCTGTAAGTTTTATTGTTAATTTAATATTAAGAATAAAAGTTGTAGGATTGAATAAATGGCCATCACAACCTTTTCAGCGGACGGATGATTGCGTCAAGTATGAAAGATGGATTAGAGTGTGTGATGTGCGAAAATTGAAAAAATCGAAAAAAAAATCTATCATGAAACAGTCATTTTACTGAATAATGATAACAATATTTCTACACAAAATTATTAAATATCCTTTTTGATAGATAAGCTATATTTTTTGGCTTGTTTCCTGAGCAAAGTCTAAGCGAAGTCAAAATAGCATCTTTAAGACTCAGCCTAATTACATTCGTGATGATATATTAAGATTATTATTTATCTGGTATACGTCCTCGTTATTTTTATGACTGTACTTTTTTGTTGATTTAGAATAGCAATAAACACAAGCCCAGTAAATATAATTTATTTCGGTTTTTGTCATGTTTTATTGTCAAAAGATAATAAATTTTTATTTTCGTCTGAAAATAGAGCTTGGATTTTGTACGTGTGCTATTTACATAATATATTATTATTCACTTACTGTTATTTAAAATGTTTATTTTGGGCATATTATTGTTAGTTTAGCCCTCATCCATGGAATATCATTACAGGACCCGGAACATGAATCTAATTTTCTCTAAATTTAATTGGGATTTTGTATAACTCTAATTAGTTACATCAATAAAATATCTTTTTTGAATTTATTGAACTACACTTGACTTTAAATTGCATTGCAACTGTTCTATGAGAAATATAATAATATAAGTTACCTAATAAGATAAGAACTTTTTACCGTGTCCTGTAATGGGACGCGTCATAGACGAAAGGTTAAAATAGTTAATGCCTATTTTCAGAAACGATCCTTAAATTCTAAAATATCGATAGACTCTAATTTTATGATTTATCATCATAATTATCAGCACACCTTATTACACTTTTAGATATAGGCTTCTCCCAATAAACGCCATAGAGCTCGATCTTCGGCTCTTCCATCTAATCCTTGCTGGCAGCCTTTCGAAGGTCGTCACTTCAGTTTTCCAGAAGGCGCCCCATGCTGCGTTTACAGTTTCGCGGCCTCAACTCAAAAACCCGCCTGCATGAAAGAGTTTATGAATCATTAGTGTCTAAAAGCGTTCTTGAAACTGTCTCTAAGATTATTATTTTCATATAATATCAGCGTGGCTTCAATTTATTTCCCTCTTTCTCTTTTAGTATAAAACTCAATTTTTGTCAAGGATTGTGTTTTCTTCATTAAAATTGCGATTAAATAACGTTCGCTTAAATTAAACTAATTACATTTTTGATATACATCTCTTATAAGTGATTTAAGCACCCAGTGGATATATGTATCACTGCTCACCCCGAAAGGAATATGGTGTAATGAAATATAAACATCTGAACCACACATATTAACTCGAAAGCTATTGAATTTTGCCCCTAAATTGGGGTGCCTTAAATTGTTGTACTTTATATCCTTTTTTATTTTATTTTAACTGTCCCTAGAACGATGAATTACAAATAACCATGTATAGTTTAGTTTCAGCTTACATAAATAAGTCCCGCAAAATATAAACACAAGGAAATCGAGTGAAAGGATTCCCGCGGTTGGCGACAACTTAAGCAAAAGAAGTTTACTTAAAGCAAAGTTAATATGCAAAGAGTGCGAACATGGCATTCGTCCAAACACGCGCGGAATGCCTCGCCGGTAGGAATGCTTAATAAATCAGTTGTAGTTTTTCTGTCGGTACGGTGGGCAGCGTAGTGATTCTTGTAATCGATTATCGACTTATCGATAGGCCTTACTCATAATACTCGAAATATCTATTTCTCTATCGACATCGGCCAATTGCGTGTTAAATAATGTTTCTGATAATCAATTCAGTCAATCAGTTATTTGATTTTGATAATTTTCTGTTTTCAATGCTATTGTCATTATTTGCAAAATTTAATACTATCGACAGTCCAGTCTGTTCAAGTACTATTGTGTGAATTTATACAATCGATAACGTTGTAACAGCTTTAATATTTTAACCTGGTCAAGGATATTTCCCACAGTTTTTAATCCAAACGGTGACAGATAAGTTCACTCCTCACTTGACAGGAACGGCTAATTTCACCTATACCCTAGTGTAACGCCAGAAGTATTGCCAACGTGCTGTCGGTCCTGTAAAAGAGGGAAAAAGGAACTGTACATATGTACATACTACATAGGTTAATCTTAAAACGCCACAGATTGAGGTAAGCCATTATTACGATATTCTTAAATAGATAATTGGATGTTCATCTAGCATCCTTGAGAAAACATCCATACGATAAAGCTAAGCTTTAAGAACGCGAGCAGCATATTAATGCTGATATATTTTATTAAGAATTATCTTAATAAAATATATCTCGTAATATCCTCATATTACAGGAGGTGGTAGGCCGATTATCCGTAGTAGGTCGTGATCAAAGTACACAAACGTAAAGACCGTCATAATGACTCACTTTATTTCGGTTTGTTTTGTCATTTGCGTTTCGGGATTAGCTTCTGCACATCCAGTATCACATAGACCAAGAGACTTTCAATCGTGATATATGTGGGCCAATATGAAGACGGCAAATGCCAATGGAATTTCGTTTTGGATTACACTGTATTTTTTACCAGATTCACTGTAGTTACTTTGTCTAGGAAATATATTAAAAATATATATTATCATTATAGAACGAAACTATTTATCGATGCTAACAAATTGATAGTATACATTTAATCGATATTATAAAAAAAACAATCCTATGACTAATTCAGAGTCCTTAGATCGTATCGATACCCATTTAATTGCAGTACAACACTAGCAACCAGAAGGCTCGCTCTCTGTGCTTACTCTACATCTATGCGGGTTGAATTTCTTAACCCTGATATTTGAAGGCCACACATAAAAGGTTACGTTTGAAGGGTACATTTATACTTTTGCATATTTGATGACGAAAGGTAGCTAAAAGGTTGTGATGGCACATTTCATAGTAAATGGGTTTCGACCGACGTATATGGCTTAAAAAGATGACCAAGTTTCGATAATTTTTTAGTCTATTTCCCCTGCATGTCTCCTTAACCTACCTAGTTACCTAACGAGAAAGTAGATCCAGGCTGACAAAAAAATTAATTCCTGAAAATTAGTAAAATAGAATTCTAGAAATAGAGTATGTACAGAAAGTGTGACTTTTTTTAGTATTCAAACGTTAAAATGTATAGAATTAATGTTACCCAAACTATACATCGTGGTGGCGCTGATAGAAATCTTAATACAATTTGAGGTTTAAAAACGTACATTAATTCAAGAAGTAAATATAAAAAAAAACTCATACTTGGGCCTCTTATGATATACTATCGATTCCACAATTTACTTTTAAAACTTTCTGGTAAATAAATAATTTATCGCTGCTCATTCCAAAAGTGGCATAGCGTGATAATATTTTACTTTTTATTCATAATTTTTACATCTTTGTATTTTAAAATAAATGCATATAATAAGATAACATTAGTGTATAAATTTTAAAATATAAAAACAAGTAGACCTACGGAGACGAGGCCAGAGGCCCAAGCCACCGGTAGCTAGGAGCTCAGAGTGAAGAGCCTTTTTACAATGCGTGCCGTATCGAGTAATACTGCCTTCTGTATTCGACCCTTGATCCAACAACTAAGTGACAGCCTCTTAAGATGGTAATTGAGGGTTTAGCGATCAGTCCATTAGTCGATACGACTATCGGGACAATAATCGGTGAATATACATCGCACATGCTGTTAGCCTCTTATGTGAAGTCTAAATACTTTGAAGACTTCTCTTTTATTGTTATTAATACAAACTACTCACCCACCCGCCAAACTCTGGCACTGGCGAGGAAGGTATACCTCCAGCATAAGCACAAACACATAAGAGATTAGGGTCTCAAACATAGAAACCTGCACGCTATTTGAGCTCTATCAAGAACTACTGCTTTCTGCATACGCGTTATCATCTTTTTAGGTGCTGAAACTTAAAACTCTCAAGGTGTTTTGAAGGCTAACCGGAACCTAACCATTAGTAGAAATTACAATCCCCCCCCCCCCCCAATGTAGATTGCCTCTTGAGCTCGATCGAGGTACATCCTCTTTTTCTCGGTTTCAGCTTTTACAAGATTCATGTCTTATGGTATGGTGATATCCACCAAAAACACCTTACATAGAGTCCGGTGTATCAGCAGAATATCCACCTTATTGGATATAGTCCAATCCTCGGATCATCTTCATTATAAACTGTGAGCTTATTGAGGTTAAACGTCAAAATATATGTAACTAGCTGATCCGGCAAACTTTGTTTTGCTTTATAAGTTATTGTAATATCTTCTAAGATGTTCATTGAAATTAAGTGATGTCAAAGACAATTTTGTTCACAATTAAATACTCTTAATCAACAACACATTTATTTGGATAAAGATTAATATTATTACGTTGATACAACTCTTAACAAATAATGCATTAATTTCGACCAAATTTGTTTACCATAAAAACGGTTCTAGTGACTTAATCTTAAGAGATAGACATATACTGTCGCGGACATTTTTTTAGATCATTTCAAGAGGAATAATTCTTTCATACATGTATTTTTGGTATCTTGAACCGTTTTTGCAGCGCACGCAATGGAAGCCCTCAAGGATGAATAATTTTGCCCGTTTTTTTCACATTTTCTATTATTTCTTCGCTCCTAATAATTGCATCGTGATGTTATATAGCCTAAAGCCTTCCTCGATAAATGGTCTATTCCACTCAAAAATAATTTTTCAATTCGAACCAGTAGTTCCTGAGATTAGCGCGTTCAAACAAACAAACAAACAAACAAACAAACTCTTCAGCTTTATAATATTAGTATAGATTAAAGTTCCTAAATTATCCGATCAAAATCTTACTGGTAGAAGTAGAAGCTTTAGTACTCGTAGTAATTAAAAACTATGACACAATGTTATAAAACTAAAGAAGCAATAGTAGGTTTTGCCTCCCAATTACATATACCAGAAACAAATTCTGTGATTCATTATTTATTCAACCTTTTATTCGACACGGTAATAAAACAAGCGAATTATACCACAAATGTCAGCAGAGCTTGTGTTATTTCGCCAAAACAATACAATCTCGCCAAAATTAGAGACGGGCACGCGACCCTGGGCGTTCTACACGGGCCCCGAGTTCCGTTGTGACGGGGTATTCACGAGTTGGATCCAGATAAAGATATCTCCTCACGTTTACACGAATTTCTTTACTTTTTTCCTTGAGCACTAAGGGTCTTTTTATCCAACTTTTGTTGTATCTCTGAGTTAACCTTTACTGGAGATAATATGGGGTTTTCAAAGTTCAGGGTCTTCGTTGATTAGTAGATGTATTACTGTCAGCCACGCGAAGGAATATTACTCAAATTGACTAGTGGAAACATCATTTAACAAGCTCCACAGTGAAGTAAAACAACATGAAGAAATGTGCAAAGTATCCAACAAAAATAACCAGTATCCTGAAAGCGGGGATCTATTGCGCTATTGATTATTAGTGATGGGAAATAAGTTATGCAATAACAGATAAAATGAAATAACATGGAATGAGATGGCACTATGATATAATTACGCGTGCAAAAGAGACAGAATTGATAGCACCTGTACGCCTCCTGTTATAGGTTATTTCAAGTCTACTGATTATGTTGGGACCGACGCTTATGTGCAATTCGAATACATTCGCTAATTTATTTCTGGTCAACCTGAAAGGAATGTACCGTGACAATATAATACAATAATTTCCAAGAATATCGTTGACAATCTTAGGCTAAAAACGTTGGAGAGAGTACTGAGTGATGGTTGTATTCGGTATATAACGACGACCTAAATAGAGTTGTTAAGCTTTGCCAAAGTTTTTCCCTAAATATAGTTCAAAAACTCCCTTTAAAATCCTAAAAAATATTGTTAATTAATCGTAAATCATTCATTTAAAAAATCTATTGACCATCACGACACTGAGTTATTAATTCTTTTGATAAGAGCAATATTATTAAGGTTAAAAATAGTAAAGAATTCTAGTAATGTAGGCGTGAAACGATTTACGTTTTTGATGTCCGATAAACCCTTAGTAAGCTCGTTGTGAGCTCACCGGGTTTTGTTCTCGAACTATTTATATACACATTATGGCTTTTAGTAACAGTGACGTGCAAAAGCTACAACTACAATTTGCTAGTGAGTACATGGCTTTCAATAACATTGTTGAAATTGATTATATGCAATTATAGCTTGAGCAAGAGTCAAACGCATATAGAATAAAAATGTTTGTAGGTACATAAGCGCGCGTAATATAATAATATTAGTATATTCGTCACAAAGGGAGACAAATGAGGAGTAACGTGCCTGCTTGACGCTTGGCTTGCATCATTTGCATAGAAAGATACCTATTTTGGTTACCAATTTAAATAGTGAGATATGTCGAACATCAAAAATTACCATTAATAATAAAATATAACGTTACGCTATATTTCTTTCGGGGTTAGCAGAGATACGTTCAGTGGCTGTATTTTATTTTTGTAGGAAGCCCTGTGTGTAAGCACTGAGTGCCAGCTGTCTTCTTTATTTCGTCTCCCCATTGTGTCTGCTCTTCTCTTTTTCCTTGTGGACCATTCAAAAATTCAAAATTCATTCTAAAGCGTTAATTTTAACACTTTGTCTATTAATGGGGATCATCTGTGTCCCAGCGACAAAAATTTCTATTTTATAATTGCTAAAAATAGGGTAACGGTGAGTGCCCTCTTCTGTCACTAAAGAAAGGAATTTTTTAAATTGGTATTCAAAAATGAATGTTTTCAACCGTAGCATGAATTTTGTCAAAGGTTTCGAGTGTATTAAAGGCCTGAAGAAATGCCAGGATGCGAAAGACCTCCGATTACAGACCGTAGGTGCGGGATAACGTTTACAGACTAAGTGTTAAAATTCGCCTCTTACCAGTAAGTTTTTTTTTTGTATCCCGGGGGAAAATTCTGCACAGGACCATCAGGGAAGCTGTGAGGGCAGTGACTCCGGTGTGTCAGACTCCTACTGACTAAAAACCCCCGCGGTGTCCCTCTGACTGCTCCACCTGAGCCTGGGAAACCAAATTCATCCAGACGCCCAGGGAACAAGAAGCCCTGTTGAGGCTACCTCTCTGAGAGCGGAAAAAGTAAAGCCCACCCCTCCAAAACCTCTCTCCCAGGCGATGCGCCGGACACCGTGCACCGCCTCCCTCTCATCCGGGCAGCAGACTCCCTCAAGTCTACTGTCCGGCTATCTTACCTGTAAGTCCGGCAAAATGTCCTGACCATTGCCATTTAAGCTTTTGAGCGAAGCACAGAAGCTGCAGATTTATCATTGGAGGCTATATATGTATTATATGAGCCGTTCATTTTGAAAGTGACCTAAGTCCACTTATCTTTAATTTGAAATACTTAAGGTTTTGCGTCTTTTATATTATTTTGAAAATGTACGTGATATAAAATTTTCAAATGTACTAAGTATATTTCAATACCAATTTATTTTTTTGACAGTTCAGTATAAATTATAAATGTCACAAGTGCCAACTTGATAAAAGATGAAAACGGACTTAAGCCACTTTCAAAATGAACAGCTCATAATTTATATTTCTGCCCAAATATAGCCGGGCTACTACAACTAGTATACTAAATGTAGTAGCTAGTATTTGTATAATTAACAGTAAAGTTATTTTTTTATTTAAAAGAAAATCAACATAATCCACCAAGAACATAAGCTATAATTTGGCGGATAGTAGATATCGTAATTTAGTAACGTAATTTATAAAGCCTTGAAGTCTTGTGCCATATAGTAAGAAATACACGCACATATTACCTTCCATAAAACTGTTTGTATGAACCGCTCTAACGTATAAAATACTTAATATTAAGTTTATTTATTTATTTATTTTAAAGGGAAACATACAGCAATAGCAGCAGAAATGATAACAATATACACAAAAAATGTTACATAAGCCAGCAAAGTTTCCACAAAAATTAGTACAAAAATAAAAATCAAGCTAATAAATAACAATAAAAGAAAATCTCTCAAATATACATACATATATATGTTACATATAAATAGTACATATACATAAAAAATACATTATAGAACAAAATTGAACTTAGGCTAATATTTTCTCTCTCACCAAGTTGATTAACTTTATTACAGTTTTTTTATTTTTCAAAGGTATGTAATATTTTTTAAATATTGGAGGAGTATTAGATGACTTCAGTATTTACTTATAGTTTTATGTTGGCTCGACAAAGTGATAGTCACTTTAAAAAACAAAAAGCCTGATGTAAATTACAGTATAATTTAAGAGCTGTAACAGTTACCTAGAGATGAAAATCAATTGGCAGACGTTGGCGACAAATCCGCCCTCACATACCACACTTGACGGTCTCTAAGTACAAAAGCTGATCTCGAAAAGCGGTAGGCCGAAGAAAGTTACTATTCAGTTCGGACTATCATTCTACCACTTTAATACCATAATCAGCCATTTCGCACCAATTCAGTATAATCCAATCCATCATGCTATAAGAATTTAATCTATAACACTAATTCCCATGTTCTTATGAAAGTCATCGGCCCATCTCGCAATAGTTTTACTGCCAAACCTCTGGTATTCCGTGAGGACCAAACGAAAACCGTATTTACCTTAATACCTTATCTAGAATTTTTCAAATATCTTTATGAGAACATCGATTAATAGAACGTTTGATAGCTGGCCTGAATCCTGTAAAATATTAGCTCCATCTGTTATCCTCGCTGTGACAAATATGATCCGCCCACTTTCCGTTTCTGTTAGTAGCAGAACACTATCTGTTTGCACCAAATAATTCAAGCTTTTGTGACTCACAGATTATCCCCTTCGGTGAGTTCGGTATAATTGTATGAAGCTATTATTTCTACACCAGGGAAGCATTTGTCTTATTACTGGACTAGAGTAATAATCAATAAAAGTTTTCGCAATATTTTTAATGTTATTATTACGAGTAACACGTTTATCATCACGTCACCCAAATATGGGTGACGCTTTTCTTGTTGAAGTTAATAGAATTTTTAGTTTAATTTTTAATAGAAATTTAACGGAATAATCACTTATGTGTAAATATAGGATATACAACAATAAAATACTAAAAACATTCAAATTATACAATATCTTTCAATAATGTATTATATATAGAATAACATATCACATTATACAATGTATTTTTTTCGTTAAAACACTGTAAACACATTTGTGGGGAAGAACAAAGTTCATTGCAATAAATCGAAGATAATAATATCATAGTATGATCATAATACTAGAGTTACATTGCTTATGTACTACTTTTTTATGATACGACGTACCGAGATTCGAATTTGGGCCCCGTGAACAACACACACGAATCGCGCTAGGCTACGAACGTGTTAAAACTGTTATTTTCATGCACACGTACAATCTTAAAACATAACCTTCATGTTAAAATGTTACTATTGATTTCATCAAACGATATTTTTTAAGTACAACAACTGGCTATCTTCTACAATTTTTAGTAATTGCTTTGGTTTTTGATTTCGCAATACGTTTTGAAGAAGAGGACTGAGATTTGTACGGACTTTGCTGAGAGATTTTTGACTGAGACCTCCGTCACCTTCTTAGAATTCAGATGCTTAGTATATGTTTAGGTTAAGCAGATGTTATAATGTTATTTAATTTTATTTAATTACATTTCATTTCATTGTACATTTCATTTCATTTATAAATAAAAATATTATTGATTGGACATGTAATTCTGTTGTATAAAATTCTAAACATTTTTATAATGATTTAAAAAATATTCTTACTCATAGACATAGAGTTTCTAATTCGTCAAAAAATCTTAGAAAACGTCGAATGTTTCATTAATAAGGTGTAGACAATGTAGGATGGTACCGGAATAAGACGCCACCAGATTCGATTCAATAAAATGGACGTCAGATATTTGCAAGCATTCCTCGCTAATTGCTCGAAGCCGCTCAGTATGCGTCGGCACGCGAAAGGAGACAAATTAATAAAAGTATGAATATTGATGTCCAAGTGTCTCCAGCAGGAATACTTGAAGCGTACAACTTTCGTTTAAGCTCGGAAATAAATATTGAATGAATAAATGACCGACGCTTTTTCGGTTTCCTTATTTTATTTATACTTATCCGCATTGCAAGCTTTGATTAGCATTTTTTTTTAGATCAATCGTTCTAAAACTCTTACAAAATCAATAAAATATAGTTATTTGTATTATTTTTAACACTGGCTTGGCAAAGTGACTACAGTTTCCTTGATAGTAAGTGCAATGTAGTTCAATAATCACAGCGACTATCAAAGGCCGAAAATCCATTGATAGTCTACATCGTCATGTCGGCCCACATATACCACGACTGAAGGTCTCTAGGAGTAAGAGTCACTGGATATACACAAGCTGATCCCGAAGCGCGCCAGAAGCGAGTCACAATGCCGGTCTTACACTTATTGTTGATATAATGAGTGATTTGAGTGTCTAATTACATAAGTAACACGTCATTTTTTGATTGATTTTCCTTTGAAAATAAATTTTATATGGATACTCACTTGCGTGCATGCATTTGACATCAGTTAATTCTGAGCGTCTGGTCAACGAACCCGGCCGCGGCGTGTCGCTCTTCTAAGCTCAAGTGGGTATCATATGCCTTATATGAAGAGTATCCATATATATAAATGGATTTCCTATATGCTTCTATATAAATTTAAGAATACAAATACACTGAAGTATGTTTTATTGTCAAAAACGTCATGAAAATTATATAATAAGGCAATAAATTACAAAGTTTTTCAATATACAACAATTTATTAAGCCCAAGATATCGTATTCACCAAGACTCGACGCGATCTTCGTAGTCCGGGATTCCTGATTTAATACACCCCCGGGAGTGCAGGATAAAAACAACCCGAGCAAGTTATAAGCGCGCTATCATATTTTTATAGCACTCTTTGTGTTAGCGTGTTCAGTTAAAATTAAGATTTATCAATATTATATAAATGATAATATCGAAAACAAATTAAATTAAAAACAACCACCCACTTTAACCTTTATTGCTACGTAGTTATAACATATAACATAAACTTTTTCGGTGTTACTGTAAGACGGATTCTAAGTTGATTAAAGGTTTAAGCAGTGGTAAAACTCATTACAATAAAATATAAATATATTTACTATGTACAATGTTTTTTTTTTATCGCTAATATAAAATATCAACAATATAATAAAAATTGAATGCCAATTTTCAAGGGTGATGTATTAATTTACTGGATAAATTTAGCTCTCAGACTTAAATTATGAATTTTTAGCCTGAAAATTGATTGTTCGATTAATCGATCTCAAATCCCTAAACTAAATTTTCATCAAATATCATAAAAATCTGATCCTATAAGTACTACATCTTAGGAGAATAAATAGAGCTTAAAAGTTAAGTATAGTGACAAACATAAATTAAAGATAACATTATTTATCTCAAAGTACAAACTTTTTATATCTAAAGTAGGTGCATAATTAAAGTTATTCTTAGCAAGATTTATTAGAGGGCGAGAAAATCAATCAATACTTGTTAATTATTCATTAAAACTGAGCTTCGGTAGCAGATTGTAGAGTTGTTTCTTTAGAGGCACGGAATCTATTTAATTAGCGGATACTTTTAAGGTTTCTTGTGAATCAAAGAAGCTTATTCACGCTAAAAATAGACTGTTTATATTATATTTGAAAACAAGTATGTAAACTTTTACTGCACTACCATTTTTCAAACGTGTTAGCAAATGGTTACTTGGAAGAAATTATTCTCAGTGATAAAGTCGCTCATTTCTTATTGGTGAAGTACAAAAGGTATATAGATCATGTATCCTATATAATTTATTTTATTGAACTCCTAGGTAATTGTATCTAGATTTAAGTTCTGCATCGAAAAGTAAATAAGTTTAAACCTAGCCTTTCCGTCTAAGTTGGGCAGGCGACAGCTCAGTGTTCAATGTCACACAATGTTTTTCCGTGTTGTTTCAATCGAATAATGCCACGAGGTCTCTTTTTACTACAAACGACTAGATATTGTATACATTAAATTAAATGTTTTTAATTTTTACAATAATAAGCACTGTATCACGTGTTAGCTTAGCGGCGTATCCGGACTGACGTTTGGCAACTGACTTATACCAACCTGCGCTTGCGCGTCTCTTAATATCACGGGATTTTTCGTGAACCAATCAGAAAATAGTCTTGTAACATCAAGTGACTTTCAAGAGCCAACCAGAACTAACGGACGTGAACGTTGCCTACAAGCCAAGTAAGTCTTATGAGATTGATTACGATAAAATATTGTAATTGTCGTGCAAACTGACACGAATTTATAACACTGTGAATTCTTAGTTAATTTGTGTCACGAGACCATGACATATAAGCACACAGTGTATACAGTATAGCCACTTTTTCTAATAATGCTGAAAACATGTATTATTTTTCCTATATTCTATAGGTAAGTGCGTTGCTAGTAACTCTGAAATATATGTGAGTTGCGTGTATACACAATTAGATTATCCACGCATAGAAAACATGTGCCAATGCTTTACTCGAGGTTTTTGTACTATGAATTTGTAACTGGGTATAATTAATCGAAGATTGAGATAAAAATATTTATTAAAACAATCTAGATAAAGGCAGGAAAAATATATAATAAATTATGACTTTAAAATATCAGATTATAGGCTAAAAGCAATATATCCAAAATATTTCCCCGTTATATGGGAATTACTGATTTTTTGTATACAGCAATAATAAAAATAATAATAATACAATATTAATTCTCTCCAGTAAAATTATAAGAAACAAAAGCAAACAATAAGAAATACTTTAACAGTGCCACATGAAATGTATATAGAAAAAAAAAGGAAGATGTAAGGGGAGCTTTTAAATTAAGGTGGCGTTGACTGTACAGTGTACAGTTTACCCCCTCAACTTAAACAGCAGAGGGGTGTTTTCTTTGTAACACTAACTGTAATGAAAGCTGTGACGATGCGACAAACAGTGTCTTCCTTTATAATTAAGAGCCTTGTGTAACTTTAGCGGGAGGCGGTTAGTTTCAAAATGAAGTACAAAATAAGTTTCCCTTCTTTAAATAAAATTACAAAGCTGCAGAAAGAGTTAAGAAACAAATTATCTTTCCTATTATACTAGGGTTTGATAGTAAAGAAATAAAAAAACGAAGAAATTATTTTGTCTCTAAAAATAAAATCTAGCCGATTTCCAAATATGAAACTATTTCGTACTGAAAATATGCTGAATATATCATTTAAATAAATATCGTAAAGATATCAAAGGTAAATAAAAAGTAGCAATACTTTCATATTAAATTTAGAGAATGAGATTATTTGTTTTTTAATGTAGATAACGCAATTGTTCCTGCTATATTAATGTAGTGTTTGTGGGTGTACGAATAATGGACATAACGCTTACCTAAGGTACGGGAGTTGTAGAGGGGATAGTATTATGCTAGCCTAAGGCGGGGGCGGGCATGTCTACCTCTGACCACTAAATTATAGCGAGCGACATCAGAGCGCTCTCAAACGATTGTAAAGTAGCAAAATATCTATAATGATGGTTTTATTCATCATATTTTTGTATTTCAAAATAAATAGGTACCTAACTGCAAAAATTAATGCCCAACCACATAAATAAATTGGTATAAATAATAACCAGCATAAATAAATTGTTTTGCAAAACCCTGGCGAGGTTTCCATGACACCTTTAGGTTTTGCAAAAGATAATATAAGAATCGCTGGTTTAGGGAATGAAATTCTCACAGAAAGTCAGTGATAAAAGCTTGTGTTAGGAAAACAACCCGTTTTTCATAACAGGGCCGCTTGCTCCGTACTTGCATTTTATGATGCTACTCTATTACCGCTCCGTGGACATTACGTGCTTGAGGAAAATTTTCTCAAAATATGCAAGTGTTGGCTTAATATTTCCTTTACAACGAAGCATGTTAACACGAAGTTTTATTCGGGTTTCGTATAAATTTTAAGGAGTATAATGAAAATGCAAATTCATTATAATGTATTTATGTTTAAAATATGTCTATTGTCTGACCCTAAATTTAATGAACTAGTAAAGAAAATACAAATGAATCCGTTAGTTACATATGTATTTAGTTACTGTTGTATATTTAGTGCTAGTATGATTTGGGGGTTGGTTCTACTCGTGTCCGTAGTCTTTTCCCTGGTTACCTTACATGAGAACCCCAGGTGGTGCTAAATGAGTAGATATACTGGTAGGAGCCTTTGGCTGTGACTGGCGACCACCTTTTGGATTAAGCCACGCCGCCAAATGATTCATTACGTTCCGGCATGTGTTCTAAAGAAGCCAGCCGGGTGGAATGCGGTGGGGATAGTTGTGGAGCATGAGGGCATCGATTGCATTGTTGTAGTCTTCAGCGCCGGGTGTCTTATTGCGAGGGCTAGTTGTATCCAAAGCACGGTGTACCGCTGGCCTAACGCAGGTTGTAGGTGATCCAAGAAGGTGACTAGCCACCTATGAAAGTCTGCTTCGTCGCTTAGCGAAAAATCCCGAAACGCTGATTGCAAATGAGTGTTCCCAAAAGCTATATTTTCTAATTCCACCAGCCACATTTCACCATATAACAACTAAATAATTTGTCGGATACCATCCTTATGTGGTGGACGTTCCTTATATTCGCACGAAATAATTCGCTTCTACATTCGTCATGCGAACAGCTAAAGAGCTTCTAGCGACCATATTCCCACGTTTTTATGACTTGAGATCCTGTAAGAGGAGAGTGAATAGATATTTGTTGGGCGGATGCGGTCCGTGGCCGCAAATTGGAGTCAAACGTCTGGCTGTAAATTATTAAAAAAAAAAATTAGGACCGATAAAATTTAATCTCTTTTCTTATTTGTTTCAAGAAGAGAAATAAATTCAGTGGCTATTAAAATTATAAATCCTTTTTAATATTTTATTTGTTTTCTTTTTTCATAAACTTATTATGTGACTAAATTTTATTGCAATTTATTATATCACAAAATAAATAGTGCTATGCGTAAACACTGAAACTTGAAAAAAATGTGAAAATACCCAGAAGACTTAAAACAAAGCGTTAATAATTAATTCAACTCAATTTCTTTCTTTAACTTTTTAAGTAATTCCGAAAGCTTTTTAAGTATAAAACCATACTAAGTGCCAAGTTATTTTGGCGTTCCTCGCTTTTAACTTGTCCTTTTGTTTTTAGAAAACCTTTTATTACCTTTGAACTTGCGGTTCACACTACGGAGGCTTTTACCTCGCCGTGATGAGTCGGAGACTCGATATTATTATGATTTATTTTAAAATATTAGGCATTCCCTTTATACTTGTCTTACTATAGTTGTCAGGTGTTCCCAAGTGAAATCTCTTATTTTACCACGTTATTGGTTGGTTTTCAGAAAAAACCTAATATATATATATATATTATCTTTTTTTATTTTTGAGCAAAGAGCTAATTACTAGTTTCCTTAGAGCTTAATTCAAAATTGTCGGATTTCAAAACAAACTTTTCACCCCTATTGTGCCCACATACAGGAGAAATATATTATATATGAATCCGTACATAGAGGGTACTTACGTCATAAGAAGGATTCAATATATAAAAATCATGTTTCTAGCTTCAGTAGTTTAGGCTCTACGATGATATGTCAGTCTGGGTAAATATTTATATACATACATATAGATAAAATAGATAATATAATAATAATATACTGTGATAATTTAAAAGAATAGATATATACATACATATGTGCTCCCAGATTCATAAATATATTTTCAGAAATTATCTAATAAACGTAATTGGAATTCGAGAATATACATAAATAATCGAGATAAAAAAGTGAAGGTTGTATGGTAGAAGTCCATATTATGAGACACTGTCCCTATTTATGATACACAATGTGAATATAATAATTTATAAAAAGAATACCAAATTATACTTTTAAAAAATATAATAGACACATCATTTTATCGTTTTTGAAAGAAATTAACGAGTCTAATTGTTAATTATTACTTGTATGTTTTAATAAATAATTTAAAAAGTATGAGGTTTGTTGTTGGAATTCAAAACCATGGCTTAAAAGAGTTGAACAATAACCACTGTACAGTTTTTTACTTGGATGAAATTATATATTTTATTATATTTATATACATAATGTAAGTGTAATCTAAAAGCTTATAAATTATAGATATTGTATGTTATTTGCATTTATGTAAATTTATAGCAATATTATTTTATTTTTGAGTTCTCACAATACCGACATTTGTTAATGTAGACGTACCGGTATATGGAACACTTACCACCGCGTATCACTCAATACGGACATCAAGTCTTATGATTGTCCCCATTAATGAGACAGAGTACTGTTATGCGTTTTTAATTAAAATATCAATAAATTTTAGTATTAAAAAAGTAAAATTATTAATTATAACAAATTATTTGTCAGCATAACTTCGAATAGTTATTTCTGAGTAAGTATTTTCAATTTAATTACGATAATTTCAAAACCTAACCTAAAATCAAAACATTAATTTTGCATGTCTTTTTTTTCTTAATTTTTTATTTGAATTTATTGAAATATTTAAAATATGTTTTTTTATACTTTTATGAATTTGTGAAATAATTTAGGTTACGTTTTTTTTTTTTTTACACAGGCTCGACATAGTGACTACAGAGTACCTGATGGTAAGTACAGTGTAGTCCAAAAACGAAAGCGACTATCAAAGGATGAAAATCCATTGATAGTCCACATCGTCATGTCGGCCCACATATACCGCGACTGAAGGTCTCTAGGTATATGAGCTACTGGATATACACAAGCTGATCCCGAAACGCGACAAGCCGAAACTGGTCACTATGACGGGCTTTACACCCATGTACTGTGGTCGCGATCCAGACGGGCACCGACGCCCTACCACCTCGCTGCTGCTCGTTTAGCACCACCCAAGAGTCACGTGTAGGGAAACTAGGGTAAAGCTTACGGACGCGAGCAGCTTCGACTCCCAAAACAACAGTGAACAATAAAAAAAAAAATTGAAAATCGGAGTAATACGGGGAACAACAGCCGTCTCAATCAGCAAAAAAGAAAGTGTTGTGTTCAAAAGTGGTTAATAAAAGACTTACATATGACCCAATAGATGTAGAAAATGCTTTAAAAGCATTAAAAGATATTGGGTCATCATTACGGAGAGCAGCCGTTGCCTTCGGAGTACCTGTGGCTACTCTAAGCAGGAAAAAAGTATTGGGCTAGATGAGATACAAAAAAATCAGAACCAGAAACAGTCTTATCGTCTCAGGAAGAAGATGATATTGTCAAATGGGTGCTGGACAGGGCTGCAATGGGAGCACCTGTAACAAAAACTGAGTTATTGGATTGTGTTCAAAAATATGTCCAAAAATTAGCTGTAAAAACTCCGTTTACAGATAGTCGTCCTAGTCGCAACTGGTATGAAGGGTTTAGAAAACATCATTCAGAATTAGTTATAAGGAAACCCCAACATTTGTGTGTTACAAGAGCAGCTGTCACTTGTGAAGAATTGCAAGAGTGGCTTAAAAAGTCTGGAGCGTATTTTGAAAGTAAAAATGTAACTAATATTTCTTCTACAAGAATTTTTAACTGTGATGAAAGCAGCTTACTCCTCTGTCCTGAAGCAGAGAGCGTGTTGGCAGAAAAAGGATCACCATTCCACCGCAAAACCACTAGACATCGTGTGGGATACCATGCGTATGTGGTGGATGTTCCTTATGTCCGTACGAGAAGATTCGCTTCTATAATCATCATGCGAACGGCTAAAGAATGGAATACGCTTCCAGAGGCAGTATTTCCGCGATGTTATGACCTGGGAGTCTTTAAGAGAAGAGTGAATAGGCATTTGCTGGGCAAACGCGGTTCATCGTCAGACTCATCTTCACCTTCCACCAGGTGTGATTGAGGTCAAGCGTTCGCCTATAAGTAATAAAAAGAGTTACAAGAAGAAAAGAAAAAACTGATGGACAAAGTAAAAGAACTGCAGAAGAAAATTAAAGAAGAAAAGTGAATTAAATATTTTTATAATTTTCATTTATTTCTCATTTAATTTAGTAAAGACTAATTATTTGTTATTTCAGATTCAAGTTTATTATCTATTTTATAAGTATTGTGATTTAAAATTAATAAATAGTTATTTTAAAATGAGTCTTATTGATTTCTAAACTGTCTCAAAAATAGGGACATAGAGGTTCCCCTCATAAAAGGCTATTAATATTATTTTCACAAATTAACATTCAATAAAAACTAGCTATATTAATTAAATAATCATAAGACAATTGTATGATACGATTTAGATAGTATTTTTGACTTAAACAGATTATATAATAGCGGTAATGTACGACCAACCTGAAAATGTGTCTCATAATACGGACTTTTACCATAGTTGTAAATTTAGCAGTAAAATTTTTATTAATTTTAATATAAAAATGAATGTATGAAAATCATATCTTAATTAGAATAATTAAATTGGCTCGTTTGATCACGTGCACATAAATTTACTTATTTTATATTTAAAACAAAATATTAACGAGAATGTAAATACAAATTTCCAATTAAATTTAAAGTAGCTTTAACATGAATTAATTAAATATTATTTCGATTCAATGAATAGAATTAATTGCCAGTTTTGTATAATGACTTCTAGGGCTCAAAACGTGACTTAAATATAAGTACGTTTTAGTATTAATATAAAGGTCGTTGATATAAGTTCACACGTTGTGTGTGAACAAAATAATTTAAGCAATCTCTAAGAGTGATTTCACATCGCATCCAACCGAATTCCTCAAAAATTAGTTCACAAAACTCGGGCTGGATTGCATTTCACACTGTGATTCGAATCTGTGAAAATAAATAAATCACAAAATCACAAAATGTTTCGTCAATATGACATCTTAATCTTTATAGTTCAAAGTCGTTTCGGACGCAGTGTACGAGTATTTCTAAAATAATATTATAGCTACTTCGGGTCTAAATTATTCTAATTCATATTCATATTGACGGATGACGGAGAAAAAACGGATGTTAGAAATAGGATCTAGTGTATGGACTAGTAAACAAATTGATATTCGGCTACACCGGTATTCTTATGGTTTCGGATAAAATGCAGTGTGAAATCGCCCTGATGAGCATTCTTCGATATGTACGGTGGAGCGGTTCAACTCTCAAAGAATTCACTCATCTGGTTCGCCTCGGTCTCTGCTTCTCCTACAGGAAACTGGTGTCATTAAAGACCTGTCCGGTGGTACATCTACAATGCACGCTGGTATTTGATGGATAGAATGATAAAGTTAAGATTTTTTACTATTTGCCGGTATGTCGTACATGGCGGCCAAGTGAGAGGAAGTCGTTGATGAATTTTACGGTGTTGCTAGGTTTAATTAAAATTACCCGTTTAACTAATAACGGAAAACCGAAACACGCCTTAAAAACGCGCCTACATGCTTTCTTAATACTAAAAATACCCAAGTAAGACTATTTTTATATAAAACAAGTGTATGTATACTATTATTGTCAAAATAAAAGCAAGGTACACCTGCGTGGGCATAAAGACGGTTTCGGGCGGTTGTAACGACAGCTCGTGACCTTTGGCCCTTGCGAATAAATCATCTGATGCGAGAATCTTCGTCCGCAAGCAGTGTTGTGTAAAGCTAAGAGCAAAACTTTAGGTCGGTCATTTTTTACTACATAACCGAGGAAGAGTGCAGTATAGTCTAAAACGGAAGCAACTGTTAAGGCTCGAGAATCTGTTGACAGATGTCGTTGTTATGCCTGCCTACATACATATACAACAATACAGTTCCGTGCACTTTATAGAAGCATAAAAAGCATTAACTTGTTATACTTGGGCATATTAATAAATTTATCGCCTCAAGATCTAGGAACTTCCAGGAAAGGGGTTTCAGAATCTAATTTGGACTAAATTTTACGGTTTAAGGTATACGAAAACTGTGTGTATAGAGGGGCGCAGGCAAAAGTTGTCAGTATGATGTTCTTTGCAACTGTTTTCTGTGGTAACCACTCATTTGCAGTATAACCATCATACTATTTCAAAAAGATGTTTATTGTTAATCTGCGTATGTTAGAATTGCAAAAGGAGGCTTTAGTTTTGTTATTAGCAGGAGGAAATAAAATGTTGATATAAAGAACAGTGCATTTATTAAAAATGAGACAATAAATATAGCCGAGATGTGTTTTCGAAGTTTATTCAATTATATATATATATATATATATATATATATATATATATAGGCATTATGCGTAGATCTTCTGTGTCGGAGAATAGGTTTAGCATACTGAGCCTTCAAATTTTTTTATATACTAGTTTACTTTTTGATTTTCTACTTGGTATAAAAATACCTTTTTAAAACTAAGGCGATGAACCGTAATTTTTTTATATTTTTCCTTAAATTAAATGAAAAACATTTATTTAACGCTAATAAATGTAAAAAGACAAATAACATATTCATATAGAAAAGAAAAACATACAAGAAATAAAAACATAAATATGGTGAAATGGGCTCTCTGTCAGCTTACTACGACAGAGTCAGATTTTCATGAAGGGTCCTGGTCGTGATGTATCTAAATATAAAAAAAAATAGACAGTAAATACAACAGAAACACAAAACAATATAACATACATACTTAAAATTAAATAATAGGTACTTAATAAGCTGTTAACGACATTTTTTTTGTAGTTACCTAATTCTATCGTGAACTGTTTCTTTTGACAGAAAAATCTGCCACAGAAAATGAATTTTAAAGGATTCCCTATTTACTATAGATGGCGAGATGGTTGGTATTATAGAACCTAAGTTCTGAAGCTACCATAAAGAGCTGAATATGGATCTTACTGTTCATTGCTTTGTCAATTTAAAGTAATGTTTTCTTTATATATATACTAGCAAACCCGGCGAATTTCGTTTCGCCACCAGATGGCTTCGTTTTGGTTTTAAGTTAGCGTTTGAAAGAACGTGCGTATAATAAATATCACATGAAATTAACTGAGCAGAATACAATGAGTAGCTGTCAAACAATGTATAACGCATCGGCGCCATCTACTTAAAATACTGGTGCGATCTGCTACACCACCATGCCAAACCATATCGGTTTGTAGTACATGCTATGTATCAGAGATGGCGCTGTATGTGAAAAATGATTGTCCCCGTTTTCTTGCTTTTCTGTTGAAATTTTTCCTAAATTTTGTTTGCTATAAACCTCACGGAGCCCGAGACCTTTCCAACGAATACAAAACCGTGGAAATCGGTTCGTGCGTTCTGGAGTTATAGCGTCAGGAAGGAAAACCGGACTTATTTTTATATAATATATTTTTATACCAAAATAGAACGGGACCAACATTTTTATTGTTGCCTGTTGTCGAATGTAATACTTTTTGGTTTGAAACACGGTGACAAATCACCATGGACCCTAAGAGCTGCCGTGAGGGCTGCTGCTCCGGTATGCTATTCGCTTTTGGACTGAAAACCACCAGGTATCATCATCTCGTCGCTGGTAGCCGAACTTGGAAATACTAGGAATGGTATCGCTATACTATCGACCTTGAATAAGAATAACAGAAGAAGTATTGTTTCGTCTTTCTGAGTAAATTTTGGTCTTGAGTAAGTCCGAAAAGTGCGGGGACATCACTATCCATAGGATAGGCGGCTCGGCGATCCTTGAATATTTCACGTCAGCTCACCGGCGTCCTTTAATAAATCTCGTCACCTCATAAAAGTGTATTTTATATTATGCCGTAAGAGGGAATATCGATCGGAAGACTTTGAATGGGACGAATATAATCATGCCCTTGACCAGAGCCTCTTGTGATACGATGGAATGTTTGGTGCGTGTGAGTATAAAATTATTAAAGAGTTTCTGACGCAAATTTTCAGAAACACTCCTTTAATTTTAACATGCTTTTAAATATTAATGAGTCGTATTTTTGTATGCGATTGCAGATGAATTAGCTTTAGAAGATACATAAAAAATATATATATCGTCACGCTATATCTTTTACGGGGTGAGCAGAGATGCATTAGTGGTTATATCCACTTTAGAAGATATTTTATAAAATAGTGTTTCTGATTTGGGCAAAAACAGCGTTTTTAGACTACATTGTAGTATTTCAGGTGTTAGGTAGATTGTCCGAATTAAGTCGTGGCCGCAGTACACAAGTGCAAATGTCATGATAGTGACTCGCTTCGGCTTGTCGCGTTTCGGGATCAATTTGTGTTCTTCTAGTAGTTCATATACTTAGACACTTTTTTTTTAAGCGGACTAACAACTGAGTGCCGGGAAAGGCATTTACACTTCAACCGGGCTTAGGGGGTGAGCACAGAAGGTGCTCAGCCAGCTAGTTAGACACCTTCGGTCGTGGTATATGTAGGCCAACATGATGACAGCGGTATCAACGGATTCTCATCCCTTGATAGTCGTTATCGTGCTTGGACTACATTGTGCTTGCCATCACATACGCTGTAGTCACTTTTCAAGCCAGTGTTAAAAACTGTGCTTAATATAAAGCGCTCTATACTCTCCCTCGGTGGAGTTGTAAAGGCCTAGCCCGACCAGCAGCAAATTGTTATGCAAAAAAACAAAACGTCTGTAGTGACTATATGTATATACATTTAATCTCTAAAGTATCTCATACACTTGAAACTTATTACAATTTATTTGTTTATTAAACTAAGGGCGACTTGCATAACAAATTAAATCTAGTTTAGACATCTATAAAAAGGTTTTTAATTGAAGCGGCTTAATTCGAAATCAATGGTATTTCAAACTGCACAAACCAGTCTGCCGGGGACAAGGGAACTGCTTTACCAGCTTCCTCAGTACTCGGTGACGTCGGACGTTTTACAGGCCTCCTCTGTTCTGTATTTGCGAGGAGTGATCTAAAAACTAATTCCTTGTTGACTTGTCCTGGAGCTGTGCGCTATAACACATCGCGCACCGCTCTCGCCTGGATATATTGGGTGACGCACTTCCAACAATTGCGCCGCCCAGACTTTACAATGCTGCCTTACTAACATTCTAATAATATTCACAAGAATAATCAGTATTTGATAGCACTAATATTTATATTATTTATTTATTTATTAATATTTATATTTTATAGCATGTAGACGTAACCCGATACGCAGTTGTCGCCCTAAGGGTCGTTAGGGTGTTACGAGACGTCCGAGGTAAGAGGATGCGCGCGCGCACGGGATGCTTGGAAGTAAGTCGACTACCGAGACCCAAGGCGGGAGTACGTGCGTGTACGTCGCAGTTTGGTGTGCCTTAAAGTGCAAATAAACCGTAAAACGCCAAATTCGTGCCTTCCTAAAACCACACCCACGACCACCGGTCATAATTTATTTTTATTAGCCGTGGTGGCTGTCGGCAGAATAGAATAGCACCCCCCTCTTCTTGCCGCGGTGTCGTAAAAGGCGACTAAGGTATCTCTTTAACACCGCAGTTCAACCAGGTGTTCAGAGAAGGAAAACTCGACCAAACCTGCATCTCGCTCTATCCCGATCGTACTGGTACTCCTTTCCATCGGGCCCGAGGGAGCTCGGACGAGAGAGTGCTTTTCTGGCAGCGCGACCAGTTATGCACTTAAATATCTCCTGCGCGATTGACTGTTTCCGAAAACTGGACCTCGATTTTCTTAATCGGTGTTGAAACAGTCGCCGTGGCCGAACCCGGCTAGGACATCATCATCATCATCATCATTTATATTATATCTGCCATAATATATTAAGTGTATCATTGATGTCAGGATTGCTTACTAATGTACCGGATAGTAAGCTTGAGGGAGACTTTTGCCCGGATGAGAGGGAGTCAGTGCGCTATATCCGGCGCGCTGCCCGTGAGAAAGGTTTGGAGGGGTGGGCTTTTTCCACTCATATTTCCCAGGGATGAAGCTTAAACAGGCTCTTCGCTCCCCGGGCGGCTGGAAGAATCTGGATTCCCAGTCCCGGGTTGAGTGGTTGAAAGGACACTCAGGGGGTTTTTAATCAATAAGACTCTGACACACTGAGGTCGCTACCCTCGCAGTGGTCATGATGACGATGATGATCCTATGAAGGAGTTTCTCCCGTGCTACAAAAAAAATTTGTTCGTTAATGCAGCAAATGTTTCTCTGATAAAATTTACTGAAGGAACGATGAATGTAAACCGATGCGGTGGTAGTTTGATGCGATAAAATTGCTTCTCTGCATAATTAACTACGCTTCGACGGACGACAAAAGATGAATATAAAATCTCGGGACAATGTGGTCGACATTTCAGCCGGCTGTTTAATTTACTTCTATCCTCTAGAGACAATAAAGATGATATTAAGTATAATTGAAATTCTTTGTTTCGTTTAATGAAACGCGAAAAAATAATTTGCGTGAGGTGGAATAATGGAAAAATCGGGACATTTCCAATTAAACGAGTAATTGTGTCAAATTTCGCGAAATAAATGAAAATTACCGGTGAATTGTTATTGCTTTAGGTGTTTGGTTAAAAATGTAATAATATTGTTCTTTATTTTAAGAAAGTTACACTTTTGTGTAATGAAATTAATAATGCCACGTGTAAGTATCCTAAGGACTTAGCTGCGTTACTAATCAAGACATAGTATAAACGCAAAGTGGACACATCCACAAATGTATCTCTGTCCATCCTGAAAGGTATATAGCGTGTCGATATATAATTATTATATTAGAGATATATGAAAGAATCATTATAGTAAAAAAATGCGAATAAAAGTTAAGCATCATATATTTTTGTAACCACATTCAATTCTATTTGCTTTATTGTGTGTATTTTTTAACTCTGTTTGATTTCTCGATTCAAGCATAACACAGAAATGGCATAATCTAATTAAGATCAGGAGATCACGATACTTCAACTCCCGACAGATTGTGGAAATTTCACGTTGCCCTATATAATAACATAAACACATCAACAAAGTCCAGGACAAAGACACAGGAAATCTTTTTGTGGCTACTAAAAAAAATGCAATTTTTATAATAGGCATCAATTGTGCTTCCTTCTAAAGCTATGTACGATTTATGGACGCTACTTTGACTTCGCTTAATCTTTGCTCTGGAAAAAGTACGTTTTTGCCTATAAACAGAATATATGCTAGGAATTTGAGTATCAAAGCTTAGTATTTAAAAAACAAGTCCCAGTTGAGAATTTCTGTAACGTATACTTTGATGTTAATGAATTAATATAATTTGTATTTTTTTAATAATGTCTAAGCATAGTCAAAAAATCGACAATAAATCTCAGCCTTAGACTTTGTAATAGTTTTTATAATATTTTTGGCTTCAATTTTTGCGACTGTGTGTGATTTCTTTGTATATTTTAATCTAAAGCTGTATTATATTTATATAAGTGTTAAGTTCTTTGGAAAAAAAGGAATAACCTTTAAATATTATTTCTTAAAATATATATCTTAACGTTAATTGTTTTATCAAAGTTCTTCATTGCGTGGCGTAATTAATATGGAAATAGTAAAAAATCCATTAAAACATCTAAAATTAGAAACTCCCACAAAGGTAAAAGCTAGAGCCCAGGGATTTGGAAAATTTCCATGAATATTATATAAAGGTGTTGTTATTACATATTCAAATTAAATTTCAAATCCGAAGTGCTTCGGTTCTAATTTTAGAATAGTGTGGGTATATTTAGATTTTATCTACGGAAATACTGTAATTAAGAGTACGTTTACATAACATATTAAGCTGCCATTATCTGCAACTCTTTGAAATAGCCTCTGGAGCTATGTATCTATACTCTATCGATACTTCCTCGCTGCTTTCTGCGCTTAGGCACAATAGTTGGGTCTCAGCTGTAAATCAGCGTTGGGTGGCCCAGATGTTCACTTAGCATTTGCAGAGCTAACTTCCCATTGGCACATTATCACAACACTCAGCAGCAGTATCAGCTTTTCTTTCTACTCTATCCTCCTGTGTTGTGTACTAAATAAATGTTTTTTCTTTCTTTCATACGAAGTGATCCTATACACAATGATATCGAGGGTTAAATGCTTATTTTCTTCAAGCGACATATTCTGGCGACATTGATAAAATCTATAAACATAAAAACACTCGTCCTGACTTACATAACATAGTAGAGTCTGAACTGCTGAAGGTAGAAACTAGAGATGCCACGAATATTCGGCAACTATTCGTTATTCGGCCACTTTTTTTGCTATTCGGTATTCGGCTGAATAATACGTACTATTCGGCCGAATACCGAATACCAAATCATGTAAAAAAGACACGTTAATTTACTCAAAATTATGTATTTATTTCCAAATTACAACACTTTAGCAATTAAAATTGATCAGTGGTATATTGTGATGGATAAAAACAAGCTTTTCAGCATTTTTTTGGTAGCAAACGATTACGCTTTTCATCGTAAATGTTACCAGCCTCAGAAAATAACCTCTCACTAAACACGCTACTTCCAGGAATATTCGGCGGCCGAATATTCGGCGCTTCGGCCGACAGCGTTGCCGAATATTCGGTATTCGGCAAATTCACTATTCGTGGCATCACTAATAGAAACAACATCTACTAAGGGTTGATTTTTTATATTCTACCTTAAAGAAGTGAAGTAAGAGTTGAAATTCGTATGATAATATGTTCATTTTCAACTAAACATCATAAAAAAATTTTAATCAGAAAAAAAAAATGTTTTTGACATTTGTGAAAAATCTACCTTCAAGGGGCCTTAAATTATTTTCTAGCCGGGCAAAGACGAGTCATCACAGCCACTTAATTATTTATGTTTTTTTTTAACCTAAATCGTTGTAGTGACCACGTATGAGGGTAAGCATGGAGCGGTATAAAAAATTACTACAATTATCAACAGTCATGTAAAACAATCTATAAGCGCAGTGATCATGCCAGCCTGCACAAATATAGGACGGTGAGAACATACTTACCGAAATAAATTTCGATAACCCAATGACTCACGACGATGATATATTCGAAATTAGTGAATAACGCTAGTTCAAACATCTACGCTGCATTGTGCGGGTGGTTTTCGCAAATTAACACGTGGAATAATACGCAATCACACGTCCAGGCGAAAAAAAAATGCGTGGGATAAAATCGCTTGAATGAAACACAGTGCGAAACAAATCCGATCGGCTAGCATCGGTTTGACAGCTGACGCACAATTCACGTACTGACAAATTAGCGACCATTTTTATTTCACAATGTCTGCTAGCTGATATTTTATTATTATTATTACTAGCTAGTTTCGTCTTACTGCCGGACAAATGCCTTCCATTCACATTTTCCACTATATTTCTGGAATCCATGGGAAGGGGTTTGGACATTAAGCCCAATACCATTGTCTAATGCTGGTTGGCAGATGTATAGAGAAGGCGCATCTAGCAGCTTAGATGCTAGCAATCTGAAGGCAATTCAGTATGCTGTTTACCGTAATCGGTTCTTATGACACCACAGTATGAAGAGGAAGGAACTGTTCTGCCGGCAAACCCCACGGCTACTAACTTTGCAACTTTTATACGCTATGAAAATGATGTGGCGTTGTTAGGTGTAACAAACCTCTTAATGCAAAAAATGTGCTAAAAACAAAATACTTATTTTGTCTCGCATAAAATTTTCTAAGAAAAAGACATAGGTTCTAGTGATCTCAGTCAACTGTGTAAAATGGAAAGGCTATGCGGCTTTTTTAGGGGATCGAAGCGACCAGTCGCTCGATGAAAATCGACCCGTGCAAACCCCCTATTTCTTTCCATATGAAAAAGCACTTTGCTCGTAATGGTAATATCCCACTAAAACACGTAAAAGCGCTTGTTTATAAAATGAAATAAGATAAACTTTTACTAGATATTCAAGTGTTTACATGCAAATAAATTTTAGAGAACATATCAATTTATCCGAAACCAGGGCTTGATGCCACCGAAATAGTTTTATTTGCCTCATATATTTGAAAGTGTAATAAAAATCCTAACATAAAATGCTTGCGAGTTCTAAGTTACTGCTTATTTATTTCTAAATGTTTAAATACGATTGTAAATTTATTATAGTTCTAAGTTGAATACGTGCATACGTGTTGTGAATGTATATTTAAACATATAGATTTAATAAATTCTTTGTATAAAATAGGGTATATTACACAATTTTTGTTTCGTGTCTTTTATAAAATTGCTTTAATATAAAATTTTCAATGTGAAGCAGTTTAGTATTGCGGTACCTCGCAGGCTGCCACGGTATCCTGCTCCCATGTTTGCCACTAAACGATATAAGACCAACCTTGGTCACTTTTCTATAGTGCCAAGACTGTCACGTTTATATAACGAGTGTGTGTCCGGGGATAGGAACATCGATATTTTTGCGGATTCAATGCCGGCCTTTAAGAGAAAAATCAGTGAGCAGGTGTGTTGAGCTTGACATTGTTCTTGGTGTTATATAATTTTTAATTTTAATTTGAGGTATTATTGTCTGCTGTTGTTTTGTTTTTTCTTTTTGTTTTGGTTTTAGTTGTCTGTTTTGATATCGTTAGTTAATGCTTTTGGGCCATGCTGTGGTTGTCTATTATTGGTATCCGTTACCGACATTTAGCTTATGTATGTGATTCAGATTGTGAATGTGAAGTTTAATGGAGCTGTTGACAGACCATAAATAAATAAATAAATAAATAAATAAATAAATAAATAAATAAATAAATAAATAAATAAATAAATAAATAAATAAATAAATAAATAAATAAATAAATAAATAAATAAATAAATAAATAAATAAATAAATAAATAAATAAATAAATGTCCTTGGTGCTAGTATTGGCTTAAATTTGTCATTTCGCAAATAATCATTTCCTTATACATTTTATTTGGGGAAAATTCTCATAGGACCGTCCCGGCCGCACGAGGGGGTTGCAGCCGGGGTGTGCCGGACTTTTACCAGGTTTAAAAACCCCAAGGTGACTAATTCTGCGAATAAGAGGAGACTGCGGGTCCTGTAATCAATTCGCCGCAGAATCAGTAGCTTATTTTATGTCGTCATGTAAACATGCTGATAATGTGAGTATCATGTGCCTTGGCTAATCAAATTGTCAAGAAAAATGAAGGTAGAAGAAAGAAGAAAGAAGAAGTAAGCCCCGCAACAGATGAAAACTCCGTGCCGCTTCAGCCCGTCCGAGACCATAGTCTTTGTAACCAGGTGTAAACGTCCAGTCATAATTAAAAGTTACTTCGCGCGTAGGACCCGCCAAGGTGTTTATAATAATTTTCTAGATTTTAAAGTTATTCTTGAATATTTTGTTACTTTTATAGAAGATTATGCTTTACGAAGTACTCATAGTAATAACATATCGTCACGCTATATCTCTTTCAGGGAGAGCAGAGATAGATTAGTGGCTGTATCCGCTATATTTTAGCTTATACTATATGTCGTGCCCAACGTGATTAATAGCATAGCTGATCACCGTTTTCAGGGCACTTATATATGGTGAAAGGCTATTTGGTTTAAGTGAAATTTTTTGGTGATATAGTAATATATATATACACAGGGAATCAGCGTTTTTTACCGATTCCAAATATACATGTATACATTACTGTATCACCAAAAAATGTCGCTTAAATCAAATAGCCTTTCAACCCTCGGTATGCCATTGCTATTAGATGCCATGCGGGTTTCCCCACGTTTTAGTTGACTGGTTGCTAAATTCGTACATAATTTAAAAAAACCAAGAGTTATGTACCGGGTTTCGAACATATGTCTATTCATATTGCTACGCATTGAAACCGGTCCGTTATCTATTAAATAATCATAGCCACAATGATTTATAAGCGTGACAATAATGTAATTTATTAAAAAAATCATACATACAAACTGTGTTGATGACATGTACTAACAATAAATAACCAGGCAACTTTAATGCGGCAAAATAAGCGCTAGCTTTTAGGTGCGACGTAAAAGTAATGAGCGTTTTTTGTCTATTAGGAAAATAAAAACAATCTTGGTCCTCCGTCTTTAAGACAACTGAGCTTCTCACGATTTACGACTTGTCCTTAACTTTACCCTACAAAAGGTTCGTTTCAGATTCGCGCTTCCTATTACGCGAGTCATGGAACCGAAATAAGTTAGGGACCGGGAAGGTAATAAGGGACGTTAAGCGTTGTTATTAAACTTGAAATAAGATACTTCTTTAGATACAACAGAGACGATGATTAATGATTACAAGCATTTAAGTCAATCCATTTACAGGGCATTAACCCTTTTTTGACACGGTGGATCTTTTTTTTGTTAACCCGTTGGAAATCCCTTCGGACCGTTAGGGGAGTGGTGAGGGTCACTACCGCGGTGTATCGGACCTGCACCGACTAAAAGCACCGGAGTGCCAGCACTGCCTACACTTCGCCTTCGCCGGACCTGGGGATCCAGATACTTCCGAGATCCCGGCGAGCGATTGGCCTTAGGCAAGTCTTTTCTCTGGGAGAGGGTTGTAAATTACTCCCTCATTACCTATCATTGGGACGGCAGATCCTCCGTAAAGGCAACGCTCCTAATGTGTCGGACGCATACCGACTAAAACCACTGAGATTGTCCTTCTACACATCTGCCGGGGCCAAGGATACGACCACGCCAACTTCCTCAGCTCCCAGCGACGTCTGGCCTTTTGCAAACCCCACCTACTATTATGCTTGGTGGTTGTTTTTAACCCATCACTTGCCTCTAACATAATGACATTGTGGCGGTGTATGGGAACACATTATTCACGGTTGACACCTGGATGTGATTTAGGTGCGCCGGCAAAGGCGTTGTGTCCTATGGAGGAAGGCCTCTGGCGAAGGTCATCCGCTTTCGTCGCGTTCTACGCGAGCAGTGGGTGGGATTATCGGAGTTGGAGATTGCGTCCCAATCTTTTTTCGTCGCTTCTTTCACCCGCATTACACTTTTGTAATTGCAAAGGTTCGCCTGCCATGCTCTGTCGGCAGCTATACATCATCACCCATCACCCTGACAGTGATTTAAACCTATATACATAAATAACATCAATTCGATGAGTTCAATTTGGAAAATTGCAATGACTTCCTCATATTAGGCAATCAGTGTTGCCAGTATTACCAGCTCAATAGCTGGACTCTTCAGCCGACTCTATTTATCCACAAAGCTTACAAATAACATCAGCATTACTTAGATATGTGTCTTATTTTAGTACATATAGTACGCCGATGTGACGTTTATCTTTAAATTTATTTTGGTTATTATATCGCCGGTTGAAAGGCTTTTTGGTTTAAGCGACATTTTGTGGTGATATAGTAATATATATATATGTTTGGAATCAGTAAAAAACGCTGTCAATATTTGTACAAGCCGTTGCTTTGACGTTGTAAAAGCTTACTCCAAAGTCTCATAAGATATTTTTATTGTCTAAAGTTGTTGAAGTTTTCAAACATGCTCAAGGTTATAGTCCGCACTTTGTCACACTTCCAAAAATGATTGTTTCTACAAAAAAAAAACTGGACAATATGTGTGGAACGTTTGTTACAATGCCATTCATCCGGTAGGAAACGAAGTGTTCCCGATAAAACATATTTCATGACCTTTGACCTAGAATACCTTAAGAGTTAAGAGTAATAATAATACCTTATGTGATTATTGAGGAAACTTTTACAACATTCAAACAAATACTAGTACAAAATTTTATCCTATTTTTTCCGCAGACAGATTGGCTAGCGGCCAAGTTCAGAAACAGTCTTTAAATTTATAAACGCTTTTAAAAACGAATGGATCTTCAATTGCATACAAATTTAACCTTTATAAATGCTTCCATATGTTTTAAAATTTAATGCGCTTTTCTGGCAGTGGGCGTCACTCTTTTAGATAAGTTGATGCTAAGAAGTTTTTAACATGTAACGAGACAATTTCAAAAGCTTTCATAACAATACATAAATCGTATGCAAACCAAAAATGTAAAAGTTAAAACATTTGTAATACTAGGGGGTTGTAAAACTGAATTATGTGTACGTATAATTTTGTTATTGCACAAGACTCACCTCAGTCGAGTTTCCTGAATTTCTTGGCAACAACATGTGGCGGGTACAGGCAACGCGAAACTTGATAAAATATGTAAAAGGGCCCACGTTAACTTATTTTACTTGGAAATATAAGACAATAGAGTTTCAAGTACTGAAGTTCAAATTATGTTATCAAGTATTGCATTGTATAACAATAGCTAAAACACAACTTTGCGTATAGAGAACTTTCCATATATTATAGGAGTACAAATAAGTTTCCGCCGTTTTATTGTAGATGGCACGGCACGGAGTTTCGGTTAGCTTTCGCAGATGATAACCGGCTTAAACAATAGTTAAGAACAACATAACCTATTAATATCATTGATTTTATATTGGTAAAATATAATTTTTGTAAGTTGAAAAAGTCAAAACTTGAGCCAAGTAAGCGTCATTTGCGGGAAATATTAGTTTACTTCTTTAATTTAAAGAAATCTGCTGCTGAGGCGCATCAATTGCTCGTAGAAGCATATGGTGAGGGTGTTTTAAGTGAGAAAACGTGTCGAGAGTGGTTTCTAAAGTTTAAAAACGGTGCTTTCGACGTAGAAGACAAAGATCGCAGTGGATGGCCAAAAATTTACGAGGATGTAGAATTGGAGGCTAAATCCGAGCGAAACAATTACTGAAGCCCTCTATCGAACACAATTGATGAGATTGAGCCGAGCTCTGAAGGAAAAACGCCCTCAATACTATTCTAGACACGAAAAAATTATTCTTCTGCATGAGAATGCTCGTCCACATGTTGCGGCTCCCGTGACAAAGTACTTGGAAACACTTGATTGGGAAGTGTTACCCCACCCGCCGTATTCACCAGACATTGCATCGTCCGATTATCACCTGTTCCGGTCCATGGCACATGCTCTGACGGCGCAGCGGTTCACATCTTATGAGGATACTAAAAATTGGGTTGATTCGTGGATAGCCTCAAAAGATAAGGAGTTCGTCAGACGTGGGATTCGAATGCTGCCTGAGAGATGGGAAAAAGTGGTTGCAAGTGATGTGCAATATTTTAAATAAATTTATATTACCGTTCTTCTATAATAAATATTTAATTTGTGATAAAAAATGGTGGAAACTTATTTGGACTCCATCTATATGTATAGTGTAGATGAAATTGTCAAACGGAATATGACTGAATTGATATAACAAATCATACAAAAAAACTTTACAAATATAATAGTAATTTATATAATACACTGGCTCGACATAGTACCTGATGGAAAGTACAGTGTAGTCCAAAAACGAAAGCGACTATCAAAGGATGAAAATCCATTGATAGTCTCCGTCGTCATGTCGGCCCACATATACCACGACTGAAGTTCTCTAGGTATATGAGCTACTGGATATACACAAGCTGATCCCGAAACGCGACAGCCCGAAGCGAGTCACTATATCGGTCTTTACACTTGTGTACTGTGGTCACAATCTAGTCCGGGTAATCGCACTATCACCTCAACTTTTTTTACACTGACTCGTCAAAGTGACTACAGTGCTCCTGACGGTAAGTACAGTGTAGTCCAAAAACGAAAGCGACCATCAAAGGCTGAAAATCCATTGATAGTCTCCGTCATGTCGGCCTACATACATATACTACGACGGAAGGTCTCTAGGCATATGAGTTACTGGATATTCTTGTGTATATCCACAGCTTGTGCTGATCCTGAAACACAACAGGCCAAAGCGAATAATTATGACGGTCTTTACACTTGTATACTGTGGTCCTGATCCAGTTCGGGAAATCGGTCTGCCACCAAAATACTACTACTCATAAAACACAAAATAAAACTGGTCCATGTTGCGGCTTGTAGCGTCCGACGCTATAATTTGATTGTAAAACAATTAACATAATGCACAGACCAGTTAGTTTTACAATCATATATAACAAAAAGATAAAACAAAGAGAATAATTAAAAACGCTCTTTGTTATCCAACCTGTGTCCATATACTATTTCGACGTTGTTTCAATTGTTAGTAAAAATAGATGCGAGTTTTTGAATAATTCAACTAAGCGAATGTTCTGGCTACGTGTCTACAGAGTCCTGGGAATTATAACGGACAATGCGCTGAGGAAAGCTCTTTTATTTTTATAGTCTTTAAAGCTACTCGAAGTGACCTATAAACACCGTTTTGCTGCAAAATGTGTGGACCGCATCATTACTATAGATTGTTATTGCTATTAAATTGAAAAATGCTATTTTTCACTGTTTTTTTTCTTATAGTTTCACGGGTCCTATACGCGAATTAACTTACCTGGTGACACAGGTCGCGGTGATGACTTAAATGAGTAGAGGCCTACTTAAGGTCACAACGCCTTGCCGGTCATCGAGGATGAGACTCTAGTCATGCCCTCGATGCCGGTAGGTGGAAGGTGAAACACCCTGGGGGTTTTAGTCGATGCAAGTCCAGTACACCTTAGGGTGCCCTTTACCGCCCCCCAAAGCCCGTTAGAGATTTCCCTCGGGTTACAAAAAAAAAAAAGTAGTGGTGACAAGCAGAGTGACGCGCCGCGGAGTTTTATCGTGGGCGGGAAGTTACTTCCTCTACCTTCTTTCGTTCTGGATTATTTGGATAGTCACGAGACTAAGCACTCACAAGTATCAGTATTTTTACCAGGCAACATAAAATGAGGTACTAGTTTTCTAATCACTGGGTTCCACGCCGGTCATAACTTAAGCTTATCACCCTGATTAAAAACTGTTTGCTTCCTAATTAAGATCGCTTCTTGAACTTATTTTGGATGATAGAAGCGATTTGGAGAGGTTTTTTGACTTATGTAGCTCAATTCAAACGCGAAAGTGTAAAATATGAGATTATTTTTATTAGTCTATAATTTAGAATTATTTTTCTTTTTCCATTTCGTGTAATAAATATTCTGAGGCTCTCCTTTACTTTTGTCGGCATTTACTAAATTTTAATTGTTAACGATGTTGAAAAATCAATCCCAAAAAGGGTAAATTCTACATGAAACTTGGTTTACTACGAGAATTTATAATTTTTGAAGTAAGAGCGCTGTGAATACAGCTTAGCTTTATTGGCTAAAAATTAAAAAAAAACATGTTTTGATGTTTTTGGAAACTCAAAATCCAAGGAAATTAATGTAAAGGATGAAAATTTGTTAAAAATTACGTATATTTTTATCCAGGCAGCGTCGGGATACTGTAGTGTCATAATATAAGGAATATTATGCATTCAAAGCGGATTACATAAATGCAGTCCACGCTTATTCACAGTGAACTGTATTTTTTCAGCAACAGTATACTCGAGAGCGCTATTTTAATCTCTGCCTGTTTCTACGAACGGACGTGGATTTTTGAATAATTCAACTAAGCAAGTCTTGCAAAGCACTGTCATGTGTGTGCACAGACTGAAAGGAATAATTACGGACACTGGAAAGCATTTTTTATAATTGATTTTTCATTTGATGGTGATGATGATGTCCTAGCCGGTTTCGGCCACGGCGACTGTTTCAACACCGATTAAGAAATTCGAGGTCCAGTTTACGGAAACAGTCAATTGCGCAGGAGATATGTAAGTGTATAACTGGACGCGCAGCCAGAAAAGCACTCTCTCGTCCGAGCTCCCTCAAGCCCGATGGAAAGGAGAACCAGTACGACCGGGAGGGAGCGGGATGCAGGTTTGGTCGAGTTTCCCTTCTCTGAACACCTGGTTGAATTGCGGTGTTCAAGAGATACATTAGTCTCCTTTTACGACACCTCAGCAAGAAGAGGGAGGTGCTATTCTATTCTGCCGGCAGCCACCACGGCTTATTTTTTTTTTTTTTTTTTCATTTAATAATGATGAGTTCCAACTGCTTATTGCTCACAACGATATCCTATAAGTTTTTTTTCTGTGGCCAGGGGGAAAATCCTACGCAGGACCTTCAGGGGTGCTGCTAGGGCAGTACCCCCATTAGTGTCAGACTCCTACAGACTAAAAACCTGGAAGTCCTTATTCTTCCAGGCGCCTGGGGAGCGAACAGAACGTTAAGATTCCGCTTCTATAAAAGTTGTGTGTGTTGTGTGAAAAGTCCACCTTTGCGGTCCTCTTTCTCAGGCGGGGTACCAGAAACTGCATGCCACCTCCGTCTCGTCCGGGCAGCAGATTCCCTCAAGTCTACTGCCCGGATCCTATAAGTATCATAAGGTCACTCAACTATAAGTTCTAGCGCTTTCTAGTAATTTAGTTTAAGTACACTATATATTATATTTAGATATAAAATGTATAAATATCGTAATGGAGTTGAATCTTTAATAAGGCTGAAGAGGGCGTAATTTAATATTAAAAAGAATTGAACTAGTTGGCAATTTAGAAACTTTGAAGTACCAAACGTATCGTTTTTCGATTTTTTAGCTGTTTGTCTAGGAATCAGGATGATACTATCGCTCTGTGGTCAATTTCTTTACTGTGGACGTCGGCCTTTAAGAAATATGTATATTTGTTTTAATAATAATAATATACAACCGGAATCAGCGAGAATCCATGAAGGATAATGAAGAGTAATGATTTATAGCAGGGAGCGCTGGTATTATTAGTTTTATCTCTTTCGCACGCGTAGTTCTGTCATGGTGCTATCTTGGTCTCGGTCCACATGATTTCAATTTTTTACTGTTAAATAACCGGTGGTTGATGAAATAATTCCGTATCTATGTATTATTGCATGTTAAGGAGGTAAAAGAGATTCGTCAAGATAGAAATGATAGTAATTTTTTTAAGTGAAACTTGATAAAACGAGTACGCCTTACTAAAAAGAGACAAACATCAATCTGTAGGTAAGCCTTCGAGGTAATGAGAAAGAATAAACTTTACTGTTTCACTTTTATTGCGTATGAACTCCACACACACATATGTTTTGGCTACCCCAATCGGAAATCGGTGTAACGACTGTGTTGAGTATCGTGACGTCACAATTATCGCGCTGTCACATTTCGCTCTTGGACCCGTATCACAGGCACCTGGGGCTCGATTCATTGTACGTGGCCCATCGGAATCTGGACAAATCCGCTCCGTCACTGCCAAATCACTCGCGTCCTTTTTATTTCACGTTATGTACGGTTAAATTGATCGATGCGAGTGTGAAAGACGTTCTAAATGTTCAGTAGATGATTTTTTAGGGAAACGAGAAAAATTAATAGGGGAGACTATGATCTTGTTGGTTTTTAAAGTAAGAAAATAACTACAATCGTAGATTAAAATTTAGATGCTATTAAACATAAAAAAAAGAGAAGATTTTTGAGAAAAATCAGTGAGCAGGTGTGTTGAGCTTGGCATTGTTCTTGGTGTTATATAATTTTTAATTTTAATTTGAGGTATTATTGTCTGCTGTTGTTTTGTTTATCTATTTTTTTTTTGTTTTTTTTTTTTTGTGTTTTGGTTTTAGTTGTCTGTTTTGATATCGTTAGTTAATGCTTTTGGGCCATGCTGTGGTTGTCTATTATTGGTATCCGTTACCGACATTTAGCTTATATATGTGATTCAGATTGTGAATGTGAAGTGTAATGGAGCTGTTGACAGCCCATAAATAAATAAATAAATAATAATAATAAATAAACATATTATTACATATTAAACTAATTTTTAACTATCCCTCTTGCGCAATACAATATGAAACAAGAAGAATACAATGAAGTATAAAGCACTTTTTGCAATCGATTCTGGCTAAAGAAGCCATTTAACTATTAAGGGTTGAGCAATAAAGCTCACAAAGAACGATTTGGTGCTTATCATTAAAATAAAATTGCTTCGTCTGACAACTTGAATCAAACTCTTTGCTAGACGAACACGAAGATTATAAAACGATGACAATACATAAATTCAGTGTCCGCGCGCCGCCAGCAAGAGAGATGAGGCTCTTTAGACCCACCCATCCCAGAGAGGTAGCCTTAATAAGGCTTTTCGCTCCCAGCGTCTGGATGAATTCGGTTTCCCAGACCCGGATGGAACAATTAGAGGGACGTCCCGAGGGTTTTTAGTCAATAGGAGTCTGACATACCGGGGTCGCTGCCCTCACACCGTATACTGAATAAAATAAAACAAAGGACTAATGTGCACAAAATCTCTGTCCATAATCTGTTAAAAATGTCAATAAAATAGCTAACAAGTCTGTTACACCGTGGCAGAGTTCGGCCGCAATAAGTAAAATAACGCTCGAAAAAGTTGCTATACGAGGAAAATGTTTTCCGGTACACCCGGGGCAGGTGTCCCTCGGTACGCGAAACCAATGTTCCTATACGGATACGCCCTCAAATTCAGTGGATCCTAGTGATACTAACCTTGAGATTTTATTCCTAAATTTAAAGATTTTAAATATTAAAAAGGGGATTTACTTTTTTGAGATTTTTAGGCATATGGAATACCTTAATTAGTTGAAAATTACAAGTGATAATAGGGATATTTAAAAAAAGTTAAAGATTTTTTTACTATAATACTAAGTCGTTTTTGAGCAGATGCTGGTCATTGTGATGTTTTGGTGGTAAGGCGTTTGTCTGAACTGGGTCGCGACCACAGTACACAAGTGTAAAGACCATCATAGTGATTCGCTTTGGCCTGTCGCGTTTCGAAATCAGCTTGTGTATATCGAGTAACTCATATACCTAGAGACCTTTAGTTGTGGTATATGTGGGCTGACATGACGACGGAGGCTATCAATGGATTTTCCTCCTTTGATAATCGCTTTCGTTTTTGGGCTACACTGTACTTACCATCAGGTGCACTGTAGTCACTATGTTGAGCCAGTGTAAAAAAAATATTGACGGACTCATCTTCACTGTCTACCAAGTGTGTTTGAGGTCAAACGTCCACTTTAAATAATTAAAAAAACTATATGCATAACTTTTAAGAATCTTAGATAGCCCGGTCACACATATTTTTTCAAAACAAAACATTAACTTAATAAATTATTATTTGCTATTGAGATAATACAAAACTCAACATCGCGGCTTTTAAAATGTTTGCAGGATTTTTAAAGGAGATTTTAAAATAATTGCAAGTAATTTTTTGCCAGAAGTCGGCAACACATTACAGCTTTTAGAAATGCATCTGCTTTTTATTATATTCGCAGCAGTTTTTTCGACAAAGCTTTTAACTTTTATTATAAGGATTTTTCACGGTGAGCTACCCGCGTTGGCTGAGCGGTGCCTGCGAAACCCTCGATCCGGTATGTCATGTAATACGTCAGACAGATGAAATTGAATGAAACCGTTCGGTTTTTTAGCATTTTTTACCAATATCCAGTTTCCACAGCTTTTACCGGAGGGAGGATATCACGTACCTTTAGCTGTGAATTGATTTCAAACTATTCTCGTCTGCTTTATGAAAAATAAAAAAAAATCGTGGGTTTTTTTATTAATATACTGTTGCTGAATAATTCATTCGTCTGATAAATTACAAAAAAAAAATGCTAATCATTGTATGAACTCCTTAAACCGTCCGAAACAATTAGTGATGATTTTACCGACTACCGCTAATATGGTTGAATAAAGCTTTGGATAAAAAGGACTGGAATGGGACGGGAGATGTGATAAACTCATTTTGCTGCATGACAACGCTTGGCCACACTTTGATCAACCTGTTAAAAATATTTGCCCAGATGAGAGGGAGGCGGTGTCGGTCGTACCGCCTGGGAGAGAGGTTTTGGAGGGGTGGGCTTTACTCCTTCCCCTCCCAGAGAGGTAGCCTCAACAAGGCTTCTTTTTCCCTGGGCGTATGGACGAATTTGGTTTCCCAGGTCCGGGTGGAGCAATCAGAGGGACACCCCAGGGGTTTTTAGTTAGTAGGAGTCTGACACACCAGGGTCGCTGCCCTCACAGCGTCCCTGATGGTCCTATGCAGGATTTTCCCCAGGGATACAAAAAAAAGATAATGTTAAAAATATTTGAAAGAAGTGAATTAGGAAATTTTACCGTAGTATATCCCAGATATTGCGTCTTCCAATTACCACCTTTTTTGTTGACTGCATAGTCAGCCCTTACTCAAGAAAGGTTCACTTCTTACGAAAGTATCGAAAAATGGATCAATGAATGGATATAGTGGAAAAAATCTGACTTTTTCTCTGATCATACGCTAAACGACTGATTAAATAATCTTTCATTGGGCTAGCTAGCTATTCATAAAATGTTTAAATAGATTAGCACTAAAATAACGAGGAAGGTCTAGCTGGAATTAATAATTTCCTAAAGACAGCTATTGTATAGTAAGAAGACGTATCTCAGTTAGGTTCCGAGGCAAAATAAATGCATAAAGAATTTGCGGACCAATATGGAGTTATCTCCGGGCGGTAGTATGATATATGACGCATAGACCTTTCGCCATTTCCGTTGCACGCGCGTGCCATTGACTTAGGATATAAAAATCATGTGGCACTATAATCATAAAAATAATGTTTAATAAAATAATTTACTTTATTTTTAATAAGTTCTCTTATTGAAGTTACAAAAAATGCATATTTCATATTATAGTTTCTTTATGTATTACAGTTACTATGAACCCTCGAATATTAAAATTCAAACGATAAAAGTTAAATCAACCTTTGTAAACTAAAATATTTTAGAGTAAATAGAGATGTAAATTATAGTAACATACACAACATTGAACTTTTTTTTGGTAAAGCGGGGTAAGTCCAACATAGGACAACCAGGACAGCTATGTGGGCAGCGACGCCGGTGTGTTTCACTCCTGTTGACTAAAAACCCCCGGGGTGTCATAACAATCACTTCGACCGAACCTAGGGAACCAAATTCGTCTAGTTGTCTGTAGTGCGAATAGCCTATTCAGGCTTTCTTTCTGGGATTTCTCACAGGAGGCACATAGGACACTGCCCGCCGACTCTGTTTCATAACTTAACTTTTTAATTGGTGATAACAATATTTTTACAATATTAGTCTGTAATTTTTACAATAAATCTTTAAAATAAAATAAATGCAGTGCTTAAAAACTGTGATTTTGCGAATGTCTCGCACACGCCTATCATCACATTAGCTTTATACACCGACTAACAAAATACCTTTTGTACTATAAAAGGAAATTCTACTGACTTATTCATCAGAAAAACAAAGACTTGACCAAATAATCATACAATTTTTTTAATAATTAAAATTCAAGATTAAACTATTTTTTTCGAGAACAAAACTAGGCTACAAGTCTTTTTTTGTATTGATGCCATTCATATTTAATTTACAGGAATACTTTAACTTGTAATAAAACGCGTACACCATATCAAGATTAGATGTAAATACCCCGACTTTATTTGGGTAACTCTATTTAGATTTCGTTGATCCTTATTAGAATTTTATGAAAGCAGTACGTTATTTAATTTTTATAGGTACGGTTTTATTGTATAAATATGTTTTTTTTTTTATTAAAATTTTATGTAGTGCCACCTCTTATAATTCATCCTCAATCATTGGTCCACTGTGTTCGCGTATATTACTGAGCTGTTCATAAAGCGGATATTAGCTTCATTTTAAATTTTTTCTTTATTCACTGTACACGTTTTTCATATTTTTATGTTTTTGAATGAAATATCATTTATTATTAGCAAAATCATTATAAAATTACTATTTTCAAAATTAAACGACAGATTAATATATAACATTTTAACAACTGTGTTAAATATTAAGAAACTTTTTATTTATAACGGTATTACCAGAGCAACAGATCGATCAGAGACTAATATTTACAGATTTATTTTTTCACGAATTTTTTCGGCATTGAAATTGCTGTACTGCCAAAGTGTTTAAGTACTCTACTGTGTTGTACTTCTTGCTATGTTGATATTACTATAGCTTTTTAATATTCACAAGAAACTCTCTTGGGTAAAAGTGTTTTCATTACGTAAATAACGGCTTTCGGTCATCTCTTGGCGTGGAATAATTCAACAAAGAGATTTGTTTTCCCAGCATTCTATTCATCACAACTGAGATCTCTAGTGGACTGTAGCTTTAGAGAAAATTGGATGTCTTACTCCGTCGTTCTCGGATTTATAGATGTTTTACCGCTGCGAATAAGTAAAGGAGATGGATATGGTAGTTTGGAGTTCATACCAAGGAATAAAAATTAGCAACAACAGATTGTGTTGTTGATTTTATTGGTTATATGTAAGATTATTTTACTTGTAACGTTACATTACATTATTGTACTTGCAACTGTTTTGTTTTTAATTGAATATATCAACATACCGCATTCAGATAATTTACAAATCAAAATTAAAAATAAATCATAATTGTAAACAATTACAGAATTTAAATATAATGTCCATCCAATTAAAACGTAGTTAATTGATAAAAGAATATCAATAGAAAAAAATGCTGCTGTAAAACAAACTATTTCGTGTTAAAACTATGTTTAATTTCGCATAAACACACACTTAATATGAAATGAAATAATTTATTACTTATTAATGAAATGGGATAATAATTTTTGGAATTTCTTAATGTATAATTAATAATGCCAATATACTAATAGTTTCCATCACAGGTAACCAAATAATATACTATACGTTAGTTTAGTTACCACATCAAATAAAGTGCACTTTTTTTCATAGATCCTAGTGCTTGATGGTATGGTATGTACACTTGTCGTAGTCAGTCACAGATGAATGCTTTATTCTCGGCTACCATCCAGAATATTTTACTTTCAAAATAGGTCACCATTCGGTATAGAGGCGATGGATAACATTATATAAAATTTTTGCAATTATTTTTATTAATATTAAGAAAAGGTCATGTCGTGAAGAAACTTATATGGCTTTTAATAGAAATATTATATGTAAGTGCCATGAGATCAGCGATCAACTGCCCTACTGGTCACGTCGGGTACGACAAATAAGCCCAAAGTGGATACAGCCCTCAACTGTTCACCTTTAGTAAATTTAACCAATACAAATAACAGACAGCAACAATAATATACCATTTATCCCAATAATAACTGACGATCATACATTCATAATTAATAATTTACAGAGAATCTTATATTTTAATACCGCAAGCTCCGTAAGAGCTCAGGCACATACTCAAAAAGGCTTCAGATTACAGTGCTCAGGGCACGAGAGAAAGTGATTGTCCCAGACAAATCTGAAGATGTACGGTCATGGCGGAATTCAGGGACATTGGTATGCCGTGGTGCGAGCTGAAGTGTGATGCGCAAGACAGGGTGAAGTGGAAATATGTTGTGGACTCCTTCTACACCAGACGATAGCCATATGACGTCAATAATATAACATTATATTTTATAGTGGTCTTTTGATAATTGACAAAATTCTTTAAAATAGCATAGAGAAATATCTCCAATGAGCGACTAAACATGACCGTCGGGCTAATTCAACCCAGAAGAGGGCTATAAAAAGAATCATACTGTATAAATGATAAAGAAAACTCAAAAGCATCGCAAAGGAGACAGATTAAAGGGGTGGTGATGGATTAATGGTAAGATAAATAGCACTGAAGACTCAATGAGCAACTAGATTGATGAATGTACCGAGACAGAATGTTTCAGTGTCGCAATTTCCTCTACAACTTTGCGGATCATGTACACACGCCCAGTTTCAGGAGCGTTCCTTTAATTTTACAGCAGAGATTTATTGATGCTACTTTAACTTAGCTTAGACTTTATTTAGAAAATTTGTTCGTTCGTAAAATAAGTAGCAGGTTCGTCTAAGTATTTGCAGAACCAAATCGAAGCCAGAGATGGCCATAATGTAATATGATTAAGGGGGTATTCTGGTCTAGGCGCCTAAATTTTATAACGGATATAAGGAACTTCCACCACATACGGATGGTATCCGACACGGCGTCTAGTGGTCATAATGCAATGGGGTTAGTGGAATTAGATCATGTAGCCCCTGAGAACACTCTCCATTGTGCAAGCGGTGAAAGACAACGAAGCAGGCGACTTTACATCGATACTCGATATTCTGCATTTTAGTCTCAGTCAAAGAGTCATCGCCAACTAGTCTAGGAGCTCTACTATCAATCGAGTCCCTAGCGGCCAACTGATATTTATTTATTTACTTTTACAGGATTGCGAGTGGCCACAATAACTCATTTACACAATACATATACACAGTTACAATCAAAAATGTACAGTTCCTTTTAAGGCATCCACAACATACGTCAGAGTGGCCTGTTTATTTATACGACATTATATTATATTACATTATATCAATGGTAATTAAAGTCAATATTATTAGTTTGTGTATCTCTCAACAACCCGAAGACTTTTATTTTTTTTCTATATTTAGCATACTTGGCCCAAAGATGTCAACAGTATTCTACACTCAACCGCACCTATGCCTGATACAAGTTAAGAAGTTGCGATGCTGTGAAGTAACGTCTGACTTCAAAAAGAACACCATGTTTTTTGCAGCCATTTTCACTATAAACTATTGGTAACTCGGCGGAAAATCCTGCATAGGGTTATCAGAGCCACTGTGAGGCCAGCGACCTCGGTGTGTCAGATTCCTGCTGACTAAAACCCCCCAGGAGTGTCCCTCCAATTGTTCTAGTACATTAATTTATACATTTTTTTGTTGTTTATAAATTGCGTGGCGTTCTAGATCTGTATTTTGACAGATTTGGGTCGAGCGCCGTATACAACTCATTTTAAATGTTGCTCTAGTTCAGTATATTTGTATTTAATATAGTCTTTCTTTATGATGTGGTTTAGTAGATTTATACGCAAGCCTTTCATTTTGTAGGATATTAAAACACGACCAAAATTATTTTAATCTACAATTTCTAAGACGCGCGCTGGCGCGAGATTTTTATTAAAGTCTCCGGCAAGATATACTTCGGAGGGGATATAAGATAAACAAAAGAACATTTTTCATAACTTTAATAATGAGATGAAATTTTGTGATGGTAGTTGCTTTAAGCAACTTTTTAACTAAGTTTCCCTAAAAAAATCATAGGAGGGTTATTTCTATGTTTTATAATATTTATTTTGCCATTTTTATTTGTTTTTTTTTTTTAGCCGTGGTGGCTGCCGGCAGAATAGAATAGCACCCCCCTCTTCTTGCTGAGGTGTCGTAAAAGGCGACTAAGGTATCTCTTTAACAACGCAATTCAACCAGGTGTTCAGAGAAGGAAAACTCGACCAAACCTGCATCCTGCTCCCTCCCGATCGTACTGGTTCTCCATTCAATCGGGCCCGAGGGAGCTCGGACGAGAGAGTGCTTTTCTGGCTGCGCGTCCAGTTATGCACTTAAATAACTCCTGCGCAATTGACTGTTTCCGAAAACTGGGCCTTGATTTTCTTAATCGGCGTTGAAACAGTCGCCGTGGCCGAATCTGGCTAGGACATCATCATCAATATTTATTTAATGTTAAACCCGCATGGTATCAAATAGAAATGTCATGTGTAACGATCATGTATAAGAACGGCGATCAAGTGCGCCATTGGTCAACGTCGGGCACGACATATAACCGCAAAGTGGATACAGCCATTAATGTATCTCTGCTCACCCCGTAAGATATATAGTGTAACGATATATTTTTATTATTTTATAATCATGTCAAACTTAAATTCGTTACACATGATTCCATCTAGCATTCATTTTATGGAGTCAGTTTGGTTATGTCACCATTAAAAGTAACTTTACTCACGATTCTATTTTTAATTTTGAAATTGTTAGCTTCTTTGTAAACATGCCATGAGATTACAATGATGAAAAAGGAAGAATCGCTTTGCAAATCATGTTTTTGTAGTTATCACAAAAGATATATGTCAAAAATAGGATATTGTTGGATACTTATAAGAAATCTTATGGATTTTGTATTATTTAGATAAAGAAAATTGAAGTTCTTACTTTTTTAAGTAAATTCTTTTAACATTGCAGGTGTATAATAAATTACTATCTGCAATTCAGAATGCTAATGGAATTAGATCACTGTAAAGAGACTGCCGAAATGCTACTCGCATTCAATTTAGCGCCAACTTTTCGTTTTCTAAGACTGTTAAATTAACATCTGATTTTTCAATAAACGTTGTAAGCTTGCTTCTTCACTCTAATATCAGTCTTCAACTAATTAATTGAGCAAATTAGTTGAGCAAACTTGAATAGTACCTGGAAAGAGCGATCAGCTGTGCTACTCATCACATTAGGTATGTCATACATATAAGCGCAATATGGATATAGCCACTAATGTATCTCTGTTCATCCCGAAAGGAATATAGCGGGACGATACAATTGAATCGTGTACAGTGTATTTTAGTTATAATAACTATAGCATGTAGACGCCGCCCGATACGTGCTTGTGTTAAAACGCCCTAAGGGTCGTTAGGGTGTTACGGGACGCACGGGGTAAGAGGATGTGCGCGCGCACGGGATGCTTGCTAATTCAGTCGACAACTGAGATCCAAGGCTAGTGGACGTGCGTGTGCGTTGCAGTTCAGTGTGCCTTAAAGTGCAAATAAACAGTAAAACGCCAAAATCCGTATCTTTGTACCATCACACCCACGACCACCGGTCATATAACTATTATCTAAATAGTACTACTGGAAGAGACTCACTGTTTCATGGACTACGAAATAAGCCAGACACGACTAGAGCAAAAGCGCATATTCAGAACCAAATCACGTTAAATCGCCTGGCAATTACACTCATGGGGAAAATAAAAGCACCAGTTAGCAACTAAAGCGGCTAATAGAATTAGCTGAATTCGAGGCACGAGCGGCCGCGCTGCAGAAAATTCAATTATAGTGATTAGTTTCACCCTGCAACTCTGTTGGGCTAAAAGTATCCTGCATTTTTCGATCGCCGTTTTAAACCTTATACCAACGTGCCACAGTTCCTTTTTATTTGGTGTTTCGCGGATTGATGGGTATGCTTTTCACGTGTTGCTTAACCCCAGGTTCGCACCTGAATTTATAGGGATAATGCTTGAAACGAAATTAGGTACGGTTCGATTGTTCTTTATGGAGGTTTTGATAATGTTTTCATGCTTACTACTGTTCTTTTTAGGGTTCCGAGCAACCTCTAATAAAAAAAGAACCCTTATACGATCACTTCGTTGCACGTCTATCTGTCTGGTTGTCTGTCTGTGTGTCGAGCTTCATTTTTTAGGAACATGTAAAGCTGTTACGTCGAAATTAATATGAAAAAATCAGGTCTGTAGTCCTTTGTAAATCTGAAAAAATAATATATCAAAGTCAAAACAATAAAACGTTACGTTCGATACGTTCGTTTGTCGCCCAGTTTTAGTAAAGTTACTTAAATTCTAAAGCTCTTTTAAGCATTAATGATCACCGTTCTCAAGGCCGAGCATGTGGTTCCTATGACCGTGTGTAATCTGGAAAATTTCAAAGGTACGTGCCCGGATTCGAACTTACAACTATTCGCGTTGCCGCGTATTGATACCGATTCATTATCAACTAGGCTATCACAGCCACTACAATTTGTTATTTATTTATTGAACTTATTGATTTTACTAAGACGAAAAAATGGGCATAATCGAAACATTGTGAAAAAATCAAGTACCTTTACAATTTGTTTTATACTCGACACCGCCAGCATAAAAGTTAAAACTTTCATTGAATACAATACGGGTTTTATACTTCTGAAATACTTTATCTCTAATTTCGCTATTCAAACACATTTAATAATAATAACCCTCCCAAAAACTTAAACAAAACGCTCCCGAATGAAATTATTTTCATTATTTACTTAATCTGGCCCGGTAACAGGATGGACCCATTTCTCGCTTAAGCATAAAAAATGAGGGGGTTAAAGATATTAGCGTTTATGCACAGAAACCCTTTAGGTACGATGAAAGAGAGTTGTGGAAGGACAAATTTAAATAAATTAATGAATTCAGATGCTGTGGTGGTCTGGGGGAGAAGTATCTGGTATCCATGTGCGAAAACGCGGATGGTTGTAAGGCCGAATCTTTGCATGCACCTCTGGACTTTTTAAAATTTACCAACTGCTCAGCGGTAAAGGAACAGATCGCAAGAAAACTCGCATGACATATAATAGAAATGTCATGTGTAAGTGCTCTGAGAACGACCATCAACTGCGCTATTGGTTATGTTGGGCACGACGTTTAGGCGCAAAGCAAGATAGATAAAGTCTCTAATACACCTCTGCTAACTCCGAAAGAGATACTTTGTGACGGTACATTATTTTTATTATTATAAGTTTTCTGATATGCAATGCATGTATAATAATAGATTACACGTAATCGTCATAAAATTAGAAATTTTATAAATTTTCATACGGACAACGTAACAAACTTTAACCTGCTCCAATATTCGTAGTTAGAGTAGCGGAAAATTCAGCGAAAGATGAGGCTTTGCGGCTACGAAATGTCACGCTACGAACAACCTTGTCACCCTGTCACATACTATGCGAAGCAGCCTTACCCAGTCGAACATTTTGAAACAATTACAAACTTATAAATACAGCTCGCAAAAAAATCCTATAAATGTTAAATAATAAAACTAGCTCCTACTCGTGACTGTGTCTACGTTAGTAATAATGAAAACACTCTGTTATTTATTTAGTTTTCAACTACTGTTACACTAAAACTAAAATTTAAATTCTGAAGCACAGTACTTTTAGTAAATACTTCATGCAATAATTTGACAACTAAGGCAAAAAGAGAGAAACGAGAGAAAAAATCTAATGGTTATATCAAAAATTGAATTAGTCAGTCCCATTGAATTCAACACTAACATAATACTTATTTTCTTTTTTATATAGAATATTAATTTAATTTTTGATATATGTTGTCACTCACAAATTTTCCATATACTATCCAATACACTAACATTTGATACCAGCGCATTTTATTATTATTTATTCTTTTCAATACATCTAAATATTTGATTGTGGTCTGTTTATATATATCAATAAATGGTAGTGTACGATTTTATTATAGTATTATAGAAACAAATAGAAACCTTTACTATACGAGTTCTTGGAACGCAAAAATATATTTGTCATTTTGTAATGAGCCTTTGGCAATTATAACAGTTGGTCTATGTTATGCGGCTTGTTTGTGAATTATGACTGAAATATGTTGTATTCAGAGCTTCTGCTCTAATAATTTCAGTGAAAAATTATTTTTGAAATACTTTGAAAGTCATATTTTGTACTTGTATTAAGCTGTTGACATTTTTCGAGAGTTTAATTAAATATATTACGTTGGCTTTAATTGTTTATTTAAAATATGATTTGGATACTTTACGTGCCTCTGCATGATGTTAAAAAGCAGTAATTAAGTTATAGGGTAAAGTGTTGTTGTCTGACTTTATTAAGTCACGACAATTCAGTAACGACAGTACTTAGATGCAAATACCGTCAAAGTAACTTGCTTTGCCCAGTCGTGTTTCTGTAACAGCGCTTCTATGAACAGCTCCTTTTCACTTTTACCTCTTAAAGATAGGCAGAAGGATGGTAACTCCTCGCGTGTTGTACTCGATTAGAGATTTGTAACCACTTCCCATCAGATGGCTTATTAGCCAACTTTTGGTATAACACAGTTATTAGATATACCTTATGAAGCGTAGTATTGTTTTTGCGTTGAGTCTTCATGCTGTGTTTGTGTTATTTCGTCGTTTAATAAGATACAATTAAAACTATGTTTAATTGATTTTGATATTATTTCGTTATACATATATTGTTGATTTAAAAAGTGATCAGAAGCCAAATATTCGTTTTTACTCTATTTTTATTCATTAGCATTTAAGTTAAAAAACCATCTAACTCTTGTCAAACTCTGCTGGGCCATTGGATTTTGGAATCTCTGAAACAACGAAATAGTGATATAGTAATACACAGAGATAGAAATGCATAGATATGTCTACTATATTAGCAATTGTGTATGTGGAATGAATCTACTAGAGCAGACAATCAGTGCGTGGTTAGTATGCGGTGAATGGAATATATCGATCATATTCACAGGACGGTACTCTGTGAGCATTGGCTTTAAGTGCCAACGAAATGAGTCACTGTATTGAATTTCATTAAAACGATAAATGCTTCTAAAATCTAATTACCCAATTCAATAATTGCTCATAAGCCTAATCATCATGACGATGTAGACTATCAATGGATTTTCATCCTGTGATAGTCGCTTTAGTTTTTTGGACTACACTGTACTTACCATCAGGTACTCTGTAGTCACTATGTCGAGCCAGTGTAAAAAAAATATAAGGTTTCGCAGTCCTTTATTAATTGCATTTCATTTAAGTATTAAATATTGTACAAATTAATAATAAAAAAATCTCAATTATTTTGTTAAGGTGCATGCAGCAAGTAAAATGACGAAACAGTCAGTTATCACGATTGCGACCCCTTAACCAGCTTGAAGCTGACAGCTCAGCGTAGTCGCCTACAATGAACTTCTTTCCAGATAAATGCGTACAGATGTATCCTGGGTTGGCGTTGCCGAGGAGCAACTTTTTTTTGGTAACCCGGTGGAATTCCCTTCGGTCCCTCAGGGGAGTGGTGAGGGCCATTCCCCCGGTTTGTCGGGTTTGCACCGACTTAAACCACCGGGGTGCCAGTACTGCCTAATCTTCGCCTTCGCCGGGCCAGGGAACCATATACTTCCGAGGGCTCGGCGAGCATGCCGAGCAGCGACTGGCAAAATCCGAATCACACCAACATACTGCTTGGCAATAGATGCTGCGGTCAGAATGACGCTTGTCGTAAGTATCTTCCATTATTATTTTAAAAATACGTTGGAAAGCACTAACGACATCTGTTGTCAAATTTTATAAGTCATTAGTAAAAATTAAGTTCTATATATTTAATACTATACATTTGAATTCCAAGTCTTTTCTGTCAGCGAGTACGGTTCTATTTTTTATTAAACTATTTGTATTTTACACTAAGACTGACACTTTAATTCTGTTATAATTTATAAACCAAAATATAGTTCTCTCTTATTAAATCAGTGGAATAGTAATTTATTTTAGCACTATATTCAGTTGTTTTTGTAATAATTTACATAAGTAACAATCGATGACATTTATATCATCAATTTACACAAAGTTTTTAGCTCAAAATAATTATTGTGATAACAGAAGTTGTACTTCCACAAGAAAGAAGTCGAGGGCACAGCTAGTTTTATATATAGACATAGATCAATAGATGTCTATGTATTCTACTATACTTATAGTAATATTAATTGAAGTAGTTGTATATTAAATACACAATTTATCTATTTTTAATACCTGAAAAGCTATTACTTACACCAAATTGTTATAAACAAGAGAGAAAAGATTCATCATGAGATTAAAATTTATACACAGATTTCCTTCAAATATCTAGACAGAGGTAATTGATCTATCGGAGATTGTATTTTGGAGCTTTTAGCTCTCCAGACATATTAACCACAGTTCAATCGATCGTGAGTCTAGTTTGCGTGTGAATAGAAGTGAGTGTGTGGTCAGAGCTCTTATAGGTAGTTGCAATATGTTAATTAATGTATAATTGTATGTCGTTTCTGAACATCTTGAATCGCTCCAATTGCGTAGAGATGTTGCCTCATTAAGTGTTTTCTACCGTTTGTATTATGGTGAGTGTTCTGAAGAGTTGTTTAACCTTGTTCCACCCTCTCCTTTCCTGAATAGAACCACGCGCGCGGGTTTGCGGTGTCACAGCTATACGGTATTTCACATCCCGGCTAGGACTAAGAGGTTCTCTAACTCCTTCTTTTGCCGTGTCGTTGGGCTGTGGAATGGTCTTCCGGCGAGCATGTTCCCACCATCGTATGATATGGGATCCTTCAACCGTAACGTGAAGAGATATTTGTGCGGGCCGGCATGATCGCTGCGACTACCGATGAGTTTTTTCTTACCTTTCGATAGTCGTTGGCGTTTTTTTGGACTGCACCATGCTTACCATCAGGTTTGGTGCAGTCACTGTGCCGTGTCAGTGTAAAAAAAATAAAAAATAAAATTAATGTAAATAGTATTCAACAAAATAATATTAAAATTTATAATTTATTTATAGTCATGGGTTATCCTGATAGAAAATAAAACTCGCCAATTGACAATATTTCAAATATAAATCCTTAAAGATTAATATAACATTTATTTGTTATACTATATACTAAGTCCAAATATGGTCCTAAATTTTTTTTTGTATCATGATTTTGTAGAAAAATACTAAAAACCTAAAAAAATTGATAATCATCTAATACGTATATGTATCTTCTACCTTTGCTTCGATAAAATAAAGCCCACATTTTTTTTTTCAAATAAATTCGTATATATACATGTTTCCCATAAGTTAAAGCCCACAGCTAAAGAGCTAATAGAAGACCAATAGCTCTATAGCTTACTGTAAGTAGTACTCTCTAATTATAGCACGTTTAGGAGATAATTGGAAAAATATTTTTTTTTTTAGAATTCGAAATTACTTTAATATTAAGATTTTTCTAAAAATTAGCAAAGTTTTAGAATGTAGATTGTTCGGCGTAGGGAGTTGACGGCCCCATCGCCCACCGGATTCGTCCGGTGCAGTCAGTCCGAGTCGCTGGTCAAAGACCGGGCCAGTGACTCGTCCTTCCTCCTTATGCTCCCACCGTTCCTTATCCTGATTTTCCCTTCTTACTACTCCCTCCTTCCTCAAGTTTGTTCCTTCCCCATGCTCCACTACCTCTTTTCCCCCCTTCTTCGTCTTTTTGTCTTTTCTTCGTACCCATCCTTTTATCCCATCCTCTTGTTTCTTCATCCTTCACTTCCTGTGTGATGTATGAAAGTAGAAGAATGCTAAAAAGTATCATGGAGTCACAGCGTAGAAAAGTACTACCCCAGGAGGGTACCGGTCGCACCGCGGCCGGAGAATCCCTCCCCGAGCTGGACCTTCCCTCCAGCTCGGGCTGCCCCACGTTCTCTGGGGGGGGCAAACCTGTGCTCCGCAGTGACGGCTCTTCCCCCGTCACTGCGCCGACGACCCAAGCAAGCACAATGATTCTCGATCTTGCCTTACGAAAGGAGTTCCACACTTCGGTGGAGCGTTTGGAGATTGACTCGGACGACTCAGTGTCAAGTCAACGATCTCGCGGCTCAGGCTCGCTAGAACGGAAACGGTCGTACCAAACATTCCGTTCCGACAACGACTCGGAATTTGAGGTCCCCGCCAAGTTTGTGGCAGCCCCCAAAAGGGGAAGGGGTAGACCTCCCACAACCGGCAAATATGTCGGTTTATGGGAGGCAAAAAAGAAGGTGCTGACCGCGCAGAAGGAGGAGGAAGCGCGGAAAGCGGAGGCAGACCTTCTGGGAACGACACGGAGCGCTCGCCCTCACCTCACGTCGCGTCTTGATGTGGCTGGGGTAGAGGGGACATCCATGTACGCCCAGAAGGATATTATGGATAAGGGCTTCGAGGTACTCTCGGAGTCCATAGCCAAGTCCTCCAATTTAAAGGGGACAGTGGCTAGAGACATGAAGGCCGCCATGACGGCCATAAAAGAAGCGGTAGAGGTCATCGTCACGACCACCGCAACAGAGGAGACCCGGAAACTCCACCGGGAGAATCTCCGGTTGCGGGAGATCGTGCGTGACCTCCAGGAGGATATGGCCATTATGAGAGCTGAACTCCGAGATTTGAGACGTCGGGGCCCTACCTACACATCTGCGTTAGGAGACCCTGATCCCCAAGAAATCTCTCCCACCTCCGGAACTAGCGTTTTAGAACGCACTGTCGCGGATTTGGTGGGAGAAGTGCGCGGCTTCGGAGCGCGCCTAGAAGCAACGGAGAGGCGCTTGATGCGTCCTCCATTGCAAACGGAAAGGACTTTAACCTATGCGGCGAAGACGGTCGTGCGGAAGGCAAATCAGCCCAAGCTGACCGCCCCCAACGCTAGGGAATCTCATGGCAAGGACGCGCCGGGGCGCGACTCAACCCTTGTTCCGCCTAAGCCCTCAAAGGGTAAAGGCAAGGGGAAGAGAAGCGCCCCAGCGCCTGTACCGGACGCGACAGATTCAGAGGCCCCGTGTCCACCTCCAATCACGTCCCAGTCTGCCAAACATCATGGCAACTGGACCGAGGTGGGGAAAAATGGGAAGCCTCTGAAACCAAAGAAGAAAAATGAGCGGACCCCTAAGGAGATCCGCCAGAAGACGAAGCAGAAGGCGAAAGCTCCGAAGATCCCGCGGCCGCCCAAAACAGCGGGGATCTCTGTGAAGCTGACGCTGGACGCCGCCAAGAAGGGCATCTCCTTGGAGAATGTCCTCCAGGCAGCGAAAGATCAGGTCACTTCTGAACTCTCCACTCAGAACATAAGTGACCTGAAGATAAGAGGAACACTCTCCGGCGCCAGGATCTTCTTGGTCCCTGGTGAGCCGGAAGAGGCGGAGAGGAAAGCGGGACTCCTCTGCAGCGCTTTGAAACGCATCCTCCCCACAGAGGATGTAAAGGTCACACGTCCCGTAAAGTGTGTGGACCTGAAGATCTCGGGCCTAGACGACTGTACCTCGCGTACAGTTTTGTTGGGTGCGATTGCGGAGTATGGCGGGTGCGACCAAGAGCACATTCGCGCAAGCGAAATCTGGCGCACTACGTTCGACCTTGGGGTTGCTTGGGTGTCCTGCCCAGCCTCAGCAGCCAAAAGGTTAATAGAGAGAGGCTTCATAGTCAACTGGGTCAGGCCCCAGATTCGACTGTTGCCGCCGCGCGTGATCCGGTGCTTCCGTTGTCTGGAGCCCGGACACGTGACGGCTAAGTGTACAGCAAAGGTCGACCGTAGTGCGCTTTGCTTCAGGTGTGCACAGCCAGGCCACAGGGCCCAGGCGTGCAAGGCCAGTGTCCGCTGCGCAGTTTGCGCTGACGCCGGGAGACCGGCGGGGCACAAAGTGGGCAGCGAAAACTGTGCTGTCGCAAAAAGGCCGCTAAAAGCGTTGCGAGGAAGAGGGAAGGCTGCCGCCGATTTAAACAAAACGGAGGTGCCCATCATAATGGTTGAGGAGTCCCCGGCTGCACAACTGCCTGAGGGACAAACTCGCGGAGCGTCTAGCGGGGTGCCTGAGGGGGCAACCGCCTGACATTAAGCTCCAGCGGTGTTGCGCGTGCATCTGCACGCCACTTGGCGATGGGGGGTGGTGTCACTCTTCTCCCACCCTCCTACCAGCAAGACGAAGCCCTTTGGGCGGATCACGCGCCGGACCGCGGTGAGGCCAACGTCATATTCCCGTAGTCCGGCGCACCCTGTGCTTGGCGATACGTCCCAGTGGTTTTAGTCGGTGAGAGTCCGACACACCGGGAGGTGGCCCTCACCGCCTCCTGACGATCCATAATGGATTTCCACTGGGTTACCAAAAAAAAAAAAAAAAAAAAAAAAAAAGAATGTAGATTGTCTATTACTATTTTTTGAGATAAATTACGAACACAAGGGAATTAGTTTCATCACTGAAATCACTGTATTAGTAAAGTTATAAGCAAAAATTAGGAGCTATTATCACACATTCTTATATTTTCAATATCTAAAAAAAAATTACTGTGTGCGATTAATTATTTCGAAAACTACAGTAATCTATCTATTTTCTAGTATGTTACAACACTTTTTATTTTATTTTCGAGTATTTTTTTCAGTCATGAATGTCTGCCTTATCGTGTTAATGGCAGCCTTGTTTAATCGACTCTGGAGAGGCAGCAAGGTATTGTGAAAAGCCTAGGGTGCTGTTAGGGATGACTTATACTGATAAGTCCCAGATACCGCATCCTGTCTCTCTCTAGTGTGCCGGTTCCTCGTCCGATTAGATTAAGCGGGGCTTCGACGATACGGTGCGGACGTGCAAGCGCTAGCATTCGCACGCCAAATGTATTCTGCGCAATTGAGTTTCCGAATATATTCATCAGTCAGTTGAGTTTGCCGAATGGGGTTGCAATCCGCGCCTACTTCATATGATTTGGAAACGATTAAAGGACAAAATCGGCGAGGATTTCATCATGTCACATAAAATTTCATATAAACAGTATTGAACCGCATTGTGTAGCACTGTATCTGGTAATTGCGTAGTCCGATCTTACGCTACATTCTATACTGGTTAGAAAAAAAAAATCATTTTAAGTAGGAATAAAAAGTACCCAGATAAGGAGTGGGATATTTTTTTTTTACACTGGCTCGACATAGTGACTACAGAGTACCTGATGGTAAGTACAGTGTTGTCCAAAAACGAAAGCGACTATCAAAGGATGAAAATCCATTGATAGTCTACAACGTCATGTCGGCCCACATATACCACGACTGAAGGTCTCTAGGTATATGAGCTACTGGATATACAAACTACAAGCTGATCCCGAAACGCGACAAGCCGAAACTGGTCACTATGACGGGCTTTACACCCATGTACTGTGGTCGCGATCCAGGCGGGCACCGATGCCCTACCACCTCGCTGCTGCTCGTTTAGCACCACCCAGGAGTCACGTGTAGGGAAACTAGGGTAAAGCCTACGGACGCGAGCAGCTTCGACTCCCAAAAACAATATGCTCTCAACGACCATATATCCACGTTTTTATGACTTGAGGGTCCATAACAAAAGAGTGAATAGGCATTTGTTGGGCGAACGCGGTTCACCGTTACATTCATCTTCACCTTTTTTTTTGTATCCCGGAATGCAAATCCTGCATAGGACCATCAGGGACGCTGTAAGGGCAGCGACCTCGGTGTGTCAGACTCTTACTGACTAAAAACCCCCGGGGAGTCCCAACGATTGCTCCACCTGGGCTTGGGAAGCCAAATTCATCCAGACGCCCAGAGAACAAGAAGCCTTGTTGAGGCTACCTCTCTGGGAGGGGTAGGAGTAAAGCCCACCCCTCCAAAACCTCTGTCCCGGGTGATGCGCCGGATACCGTGCACCGTCTCCCTCTCATCCGGGCAGCAGAATCCCTCAAGTCTACTGCCCGGATTCATCTTCAGCTTCCACTAGGTTTGATTGAGATTAGAAATTATAAAAACATATAATTATTCATAGATATTACTAGTAGGAATATGTACATAATTTTATGCTTTTATTATGAGGAACAATTATTATACTGTTCATAGAATTCTTAGTATTCTTAAATCGTGTTTTAGAATAGCCTTTAGAGCCTTATTTCATCTATGTTTATAGTTACTGTAGTGTTTTCATTACAAAGCGTAATTCAGCTAAGTAGTTCAAAGCAATACAAAGGTGTTTCGGAATAGTGTTTAGCCGTAATTACAATTACAATTTCTAGAGTAAAGTTCTGCATTTAATTTACATCAGAAATACAAAGCCAAGTAAATTTAATTTTCCCAAACACTGGCGATGTAGGCGGGCTTCATGTTTCTACTTTTAAAACTATTGTTAAGTTTAGAATCCTTTGTATATCTTTTAAATAATATAATATATCGTCACGCTATCTTTCTTATTGGTTGAACAGAGATACATAAGTGGCTGTATCCACTTTGCGATTATATGTCGTGTCTAACGCGACCAGTAGCGCAGCTGACCGCCGTGTTCAGGGCACTTAACAAGTGACAATTCTATTAGATGTTTATCCTTTATTGCCCTTTATTTAGTAAAATAATAATTAGACAAGCTTTTAACGATACCACCTATTATAATTAATTTCGACCGATTTAACTCAATTACCACAATGCTTACATTTTTAAAACTAAAAAACGAAAAATATGAAAAAATCACGCATAATTTTAGAAAAAATAAAGCAATTTTAATTTAGAACATTGGCGTTATTAGTATCAGGGTGGTGGGTGGTGATCTGTCACTGCCGGCACTCGCTCGTGCGATGGTCGGTAGTGACAGGGCATAGCAGGCGGTCCTCTCCTTCACGGAGGAGACTATGCAGGTGAAGGAAGTGGCGGAGCGGGATCGGGAGGCTATTGTCACCCCCGATAACCCAATCCGCCGCCCAGCTCGGACAGGGCGCCGGAGTAGGGCCTTCGCCAGAGGCCTTCCTACATAACAGGACATACGCCGGGCGGCGCTCTTGAGGGAGCGCGTCGCCCAGAATCAGGCGTGAGCGGTGTGCGATGTGTTCCCGCACACCGCTCCAATGACAATTCAAGGAAACGAGGGGGGGTGGCACTCTACACCACTCTCCCCGAAATGTGTTAGGTGTACGCGGGGGGCGGCGACTGTTTAACAGCCCCCTGCCTAGTGGGTGAGGCCCGAACAAGGCCGGACGTCGCCGGAGGCCGAGGAAGATGGCTCGGCTTTGCCCTTAGCATCCGGCAGACGGGAGAAGGAACGCCCCGGTTGTTTTAGTCGGGGCAGGTCTGACACACCGGGGGAGCAGGCCTCACCGCTCCCCTGACGGTCCGTAGGGATTTCCACCGGGTTAACAAAAAAAAGGCGTTAATAGTATGTCGAGACGCCTTTGACTCGAGAAAAAATATTTCGTTCTGTATGTATTCTCAAAGTTGGACGTTCACAGCATAAATTTGCTGCAACCACTAATTTTACCCCAATGGTTATCCGATGATATGAGGTCGTTATCAGGTCCCTGGAAGCGTGGCTGAACGGCACCCTAGAAGATATCGTGCAACAACTCAATGACAAGATCGTTTTTTACAAAACATAGCGAGGAGAGAGCCTATAGAGAATTCCATATAAACAAATTTATTTGCGCCACTTCACGGTGGTTCCATAATAAAACTATAGTCAATGCCCGGAGTGTTGAAATACTTTATACCCGAAATATTATTTAGTTTGCAAAGTTTCAGCATTCGCACTGCAGTTGTACCACTGCGGGGAAGGGTGGCACTTTATTGTACATAATAGTGTTGTTAGAGGTGGTATTTCAGATATCGAAAAACAAAACAAAATTTTGGTTCTGGTTACGGATATGGATTTATAATTTCTTTGAAATTTACGAATATTTTTTTAAAGATATGAATGATTAAATAGAAAAGAATTAATGCCGAATACCGAAGTAAATACGTTTAATTTATATCTGATAGGGTTTTTCAATTATTTTGCAATATTCGAACAATTTAAGACATTTACTGTTATGAATCTGTTTCTAGAATGTATTTTTAAATTATTTAATCTAACGAATGAGAATATCCGAAAATATTAATTCATGTAGTAGTTTATTTGTTTAAGTTCATTTATAATGCTTGTATCCTCATCAGCAACCCGTTGTTTGACAGAAGCTGTTAAGATTGTGAATAAAAATAAATGTTTGCATAAAAATTATATTTCTATTATTTAACAATGATACAACATTTTGGCGACGATTAATGAAAGTCGCATATCTCACGGGATGTCCCAATTTGAATATTTAACAACAATGAAAAAGATTGGGTATACTACTTCCAACGATTTAACATAGCGTTGGAATTACACGCACCATCAACCCAACAAGAACAAGACCCAGGTTTGCGACGTTCTAATAGGAAACCGAAGCCACCAGCACGTATTGTTTTTTTTTTTAAGTAGGAAAGTGTTAATGTAGTAGCATAGCAACCCGTTATTTGACAGAAGAATTCGGATATCCGATAGTTGTAGACATATTTTCCTCAACATCCCTATTGAATACTGAGTTGTGCTCGGAGCGCATACCGGGCGATCCAATGTCACCTCACGAGATGAAATCTTACCTATGCAGGGAGACCTGTTCAATGTATAATATCTACCTCTATATCTCTATTTGTATTCCGCCGTTTGAATAATGGAGTGCTTCAAGGAATTATTCCACTTGGTGGCTCCAACGCAATTTGCAGGTTTGCGATATTCTCATCCGAAGTTTCAACCCTTCTTAAAGTGACCTTTGGTCGGTGCTTAATAATACGTAATGTATAAAACCTAGTTCAAGTCATTGCTTGCAGAGCTGTGCATCTAAAGTTTATTAGTCCCTGCCTCGCTATATTCTGCGTGTTGAAATAATAAATAGGTGTCAGCTGAAAATTAACGCTGGGTGGCTCAGCTGGTTACTAAGGCCGTGATTTATAGACGCAAGTTTAAGTTTGCTTAGTCTACTAGAACATTACAATTGATATTACTCAATGAATGTCAAAGGATTTGGTAAGTCACTGATTTTGCCAACGTGGGCTTGCCCCTGCGAATACTACGGTTATACTCAAGTTCCTGTTATATATTCAGTTTTTTGTCTAATCGAATTTCCTTTTTGAGAACTTTGCTAAGCAAAGTCGAAATAGCGTCTATTTTTAGCTAATTTGAAAACGTAACGTGCCGTAAGGATAACGTAGCACGCCTGGATGTACAAGAAATAGGAGATGGAGTCAGGTGTCGTAAGAGGTCTCCGCTATGCTGGGACCAGATTAAAGACCTGGCTAACGCATCGATAATACGAACCAAGCATGAGATAGACACAAATAGAGAGCGCTAGGGTTGCGCATCTGAAAGCGACTAAGAATAGGAGATAACATGGCAAACCGACTATATAATAATATTATTAGCCAATCAGAGATGTTCAAATTCATGATCGAATTGATTTACTTTAATAAAATGACGACTTATTATATCGATAAATAATTTTGTTTTCATCTTTTGTTATTAACCAATTGTTTTTATTTATTTATTTTTAGTTTTTCCTTCGATATTAGATGAGACATTAGCAGCAGCTTGTGATAAAAATAATTTTAAATCAAAGACTGCGTGCTAAGTATGTGAAAGAGAGTGCCTACAACCAACAAGTTAGAAACTTTTTCCGCCTACCCGCAGTTCTACTTAGACACTTCCCCCGGCATACATAGTTAAAATACTTTCCAGCTTTAAACTTGCGCGGGGAACTTGCGGAGCCTCCACTGTATTATGGTCAATAAGAACTGAGTGAAAAGTGGAAAAAATTCACAAAGTCCGCAAAAAACTTGAAAGTTAAATGTTCCCACTTTACTGAGATTTTTTATAGTGAGTTCTATTTTAAAAGAAACGTTCTGCGCCATTTTAGAGTCGACAAAAGAATGAAAATGATATTGTCAACGTTTATTCTCGTTTCGTTGCACTTGGCCAGTTATTACTACAATTTCAAAGTAAAATTTTTAGTAATGGAAAATATTTTTGTTTTTGGGTCATTTCTTAATTCAAATTGTATCTCACGTTTTTTTATACTGGCACTACTACTACAAAGTTACTACAAACAACGTACCCTTATGGAAACATTATTAAAGAATTTAATCTATTGCTATGACCTCTGGGGTGTGCCGGATAAAACATTAAAAAAACCGGTTCAACTACGTTTTTTTCAAGAACAGAAACGTTGGCACTACAAAGGGATTAGGCTATATAGCATTAGATAAATGATGATAGTAGGAAATTGACAAGCCAGACTACATAATATATATATACACGTCATAAAAAATGTACGCTACTGTAAGCAATAATGTTACGTATAACATTCTTTTTTTATTTATCTGCTTAACGTCGTAGTGATTAATCAATAATTTCGTACATCTGATACAATCGACTTCGATAGTTAAATATATGTTTTACAATCAAGATAATCGAATAAAACCACTTGTCATCATCCATATCTAATAACCACAGACTATGTAGTAATTTGAAAGATGGATGACGCTCCTGGCTTTTTATTATCATATAATATGAAAGTTTTCAAGCAGAGAATAAAATGATATTTAGTTGGCGAAATTATTCTTCTCTGGCCTTATTTTCAATTTATATCATGTGACATTTTAGAACAAATGCTAGTATATAAATAATTTAAAATATAATTTTAGCAGACCTACTTCCTCTTGTCCCTTTGGAAGTCCTCGGTGCACCCGGGGACTGGTGCATACGCGACTGGGGGAGTACCCCAGGGGTTTTAGTCGGTATGAGTCCGGCAAACCGGGGGGCGGCCCTCACCGCCCGCTTACGATCTGGAACCGCCATGAGTTTGGAGGGTTCTGTGGAATTTAAAAGTGGACTGTAATTTTTCTAGGTCTTGGCTCATGCGATATAACTGTTGCCACCCACCTGTTAGGCTGTTCAGCAGTCCTGACGATATGTGATATCACTTCCACAACACAGTATTTGTATGAAACCAAAATATAAATAATTAAGGTGCACAGTCGACCCATACGTATTGATAGCAAGACGAACGGTTTCACAATGGTTAGGCAAAACTACCCTCCCCTCGGACTGGGTGGCAATCAAACGCAACAAGAGCCAGACTAAGCAAAGACTTATTATCTGTGGCGTTACCACGATCCATGAGGATTTCCCCTGGGTTGCCAAAAAAAGACCTACTTCCTCGAAAAAAAACATTTCGTCTATATTAAATATTTAACAGATTCAATGCCACATGCAATGAAAATGCTATTGACATAAATTGATGACGTGATGTTTCGAAAGCTTATGTCAACTTCAAACAATTTGTATTTTCTAATAGCATTGTCGTTTATTGAATGTTACCTTGTCAACGTACGTAGTTTACAGATACTCTTTCACATCTGCTGTGATTAAGAATACAGATAAATGCGAAATATGTAACGTTAAGGAAGACACGGAACACGTCTTGATGGAATGCATTCGGATTAAGTCGGTAAGGGAGACTCTTTTTCGAGTCCTTAATATGAATATGATGGATTTCTGTGCATTCCATCAACACTTAACCGAGCCCGGGAGTACCCAGGCACTGTTAATTTACACATTTGTTAAAAATTTTTTAGAAATTTGAACCTTAATTTGTATGTTTACGGGGCTGATATGACTGTGTAGTCAAAAGCCTTTTTTTCTCAAGAATAAAAAATATCGGCTATGATTAATAATATTAAATGAATTGTTGTATAACTTAAAAGGATCCCAGTTGAAAGTATTGTTCTGTTTATTTTGATAGCGCAGCCTTTGATGCCTGGTCAGCGAGCTACATAAAGCGCCTTTGTTGATTTATTCATTGTTCAGCATTAAAATTATTAACTGAAAACTTTACGCGACTGACTTAGCTGAAAACAAGTTTATCATACACTGTTATAAACTTGTTATAATTTTCTTTACCGTTACTCTTTATTACAATTCTAAAAATGTAAGCACGGGTTTATAGAAAACAAATATTCAATATAAATAGAAAATTAATTATATAGGAATTTAGTAAACAGCTTTTATTGTCTTTACTTGAGATTTAATAATATAGTAGAATTCCTTAAAACTTGCAATTTATATTATTTATAGCCAAAAATTTAAGTTTGCTTAGACTTTACTAAAATATTACAATTTATATTACTCAATGAATGTCAAAAGATTTGGTAAGTCACCGATTTTGTCACCATGGATTTGGCTCTAAAAAATACTATGGATATACCCAAGTTCCTATTATATTCGGTTTTTTGTCAAAATGAATTAATTTTTTGAGTTTGGCAAGAAAGTCGAAATAGCGTTTATAAATCTCAGCGTAACAGAGCACATATTATAATCACAATATGTTTAGAATATTTAACATTTTCCATAAACAACTAAGGCTAATAAACCGATGTGAACTGAAACCATGATGATAAAGTAGAATTTACATAGAAATAGATTAATAGAATATTAAAAATTGAGTAGACTAATACAATATTTAGAAGAAAAATACAAAGAAAGCATAGCGTATATGATAGAGCAAAATATATTAGGTCCTTACATATGAAATTGGCGTTTTTCGTACTGGCCACTTTAATCACAAATTTCTCCTCTTTGGTAAGGAATTCCAAATTCAAATTTGTACAGCTATAGACTCATGTATTTGTGCTTCGATGATCGTCATTCATTTGTTTTTTTCTTCTGTTTTTTTCTGTTTGCGTCACTCATTTTACAAAATGGAAAACTTAAAATATCGCATTATTTACGAGTACGAGTTCCGCCGTGGCACTAGTGCTGCGAAAACAACTCGAAGGGTGAATGATGTGTATGGCGGTCGTGTTGCAAAAGAAAACACAGTTCGTTTTTGGTTCCAACGTTTTCGTTCTGGAAATTTCGACCTGCAGAACAAGCCCCGTGGACGGCCTGAGACTCAAGTTGATAATGAAGAGTTGAAGGCTATTGTGGAAGCGGATCCATCGCAAAACACGTCCGAGTTAGCTGCAGGCTGCGATGTTAGTGATAAAACTGTTTTAATTTACTTGAAGCAAATTGGGAAGATTAAAAAGCTTGAAAAGTGGGTACCTCACGAATTGACTGAAGCAAACCGGCAAACGCGCGTCGACTGCTGCGTTACATTACTAAACCGGCACAATAATTAAGGTATTTTAAACCGAATCATTACCTGTGATGAAAAATGGGTTCTTTACGATAATCGGAAGCGCTCAGCGCAATGGTTGGATCCTGGCCAGCCAGCCAAATCCTGCCCCAAGCGAAAATTAACCCCAAAAAAGTTACTTGTAAGCGTTTGGTGGACTAGTGCCGGTATTGTTCATTACAGTTTTCTCAAATCTGGCCAGACTATTACGGCTGATGTCTATTGTCAGCAATTGCAAACCATGATGGAAAAGCTAGCGGCTAAACAACCTAGGCTGGTCAATCGCTCCACGCCACTGCTGCTTCACGACAACGCTAGACCACACACTGCGTAACAGACGGCTACTAAATTAGAAGAGCTTCAATTGGAAAGTCTAAGACATACTCCGTACTCCCCGGACCTTGCTCCAACAGATTACCATTTTTTTCGAAATTTGGATAACTTCTTGCAAGGGAAAAAATTCAACTTCGATGGGGCAGTCCAAATCGCCTTCAAAGATTTTATTGATTCCCGTCCGACTGGTTTTTTTAGTAAAGGGATCAATGAACTACCTATGAGATGGCAAAAGTGCATAGAACATAATGGTTCATACTTTGATTAATTAAATATATTATATTAAAAAATATTCGACTTTTTGTTCCTCCCATACAAAACGCCAATTTCATATGTAAGGACCTAATATTTATACTGCAACAATCAAATAATTACGAATATATTTTGGAATAATCACTGACAAGTCGATTCTTTCGATACTTTATTCGGTGAAACTAACTATAAAGATTCTTAGAACAAATTCCATTAGTATCTTGTTAAACAAATGTAATAAGATTACTTCACGAAAACTTAATTATTTCAGATTAAATCCGAGAAGAGTTCATTTGTTAACACTATTAAGCTATTTGAATTGTTCCCTTTAAATAATTGTATGCGTAAAATCTATTAATTCATTCATTGGTCTCCGATTAACTGAGATGAATTTTTGCTGAATTAAATCGATTAATGAAATTGAGCCTTTAAATTTAATACTTAAGTCGGAATTATAATGATAATGATTACATTTTAGAATTCTTTTTTGTCATTATTACAATTTACTTTACCGATCTTATAATCTGGGAATTAATACAAATTTAAGAAATGGATTTATTAGAATTAAAGCAGAATATTGTTAGTTATATTTAAGATATCGTATATACAATAATGTCACAATAAGATTTAAAAATACACAACAGAAATTAGAAGCAATACAATATCAAAGTTAATCCTAAACAAATCAAGTACTATTTAAAAGAAGACGAATAAGTGGAAGGTAAGTCAGGGAGTCTTATACGAAGTAACATTTGAGTAGAGGTAACGTTAGTAGAAAAGTCCAAAGTATATGAAATTGGCATCATTACTCTATTTACGCTATCGATGATCGCGTGTTACTTTTTCTAAGCCCTCTGGAGTCCATGAAAAATACTTTATGGGGAGTAAATATAATGTAGTACAATCTAAAAATATCACATTTGAAATTGTCGCGTTTTGCACTCATTATACAAACTTTAAAGTGTCTTATGCATGAATATACTTACTTTCAAATATGGCTTGACGTTTCGATCTGGTTACACAAGTCATGAACAGTAGCAGACAGACGCACCGTGCAGTTTTCGTCGGGGTGAGAAGTTACTTCCTCTACCCTATCTTGTTCTTGATAATTAGTACAAGAAAAAAAAGTTGTACTAATAATAGTTTTTCTGAAGAGAGACATGTAGTATTTCTTACAATATCGTGTTGTAGGTACTAAATAAAAATCAGCCTTAATCGAACTCCCTTTTCATAAAAACAAATATAACCCCAGATAGTCACTAAATATTTTAACTGTTACAAATTTCACATTTAAAGTATCTGAAATATAGATAATATATGTAATCTAAAGTTAGTAACTTTAATAACTAATATAAGTATATAAAATATTGTAGCTTTAAAACTCACACAGGTTACGTAAAGGACTATAAAAAAAATTTGGCGTTGATTTTAAAAATTTATGAAGGACGCAAATTCCTCAGTTCTTCCATTTAAACCAGTTAAAAATACTTTCGCATCTGTGGCCAATTGTTACTTTAGTTGCTTGGTTGAATTTGCATGATCGTTGGCAATGCATTTCTCTTTGTTAAAAATGAGGGCGCGAAAAAGAACTGATTTGACACTACGATCAGCATTCCTTTTTTCTTTAGTTGTAGATTATGGTTTAAGCGCACAGAGATTAAACAAAAAAGAAGTGAGTATATTTATAACAATGATTTCTGTGCAAAAATGGACTGAAACATATAACAATATTTAGAAGAAATAGCAAGTTATAGTTAAGGCGTAGTTTTAGTCTAAAAGTCTGTGAAGTTGTTAATTTAAATATAGATACAGCTTTAATTATAAATTATATTAATATTAGAATTGAAGGGCGAAGCTGTTTACACGATACACAATAAGTCTATCTAGATGTGTTTGCTAATGCTTTCATTAAGGCGCTCCAATTATAATTGATTTACCAAACTCAAAAGAAAATTGATTATTTTGATGAAACTTATTCGCTTTAATCTTCAATATTGGTAAATTGAATTGAAACTATTATATTCCAAATTAAAATATACTTACAACGATGCAGCAGTTTTCAATGGATTTCTATTTTTCGTAAATAATTTCACCTCGATATATTACGTAGTGACATTTTTACGTATCTCTTGTCCTTTGCCCGTTGGGATTAAAAGAAAAGAAAAACAAGGAACAAATTGTACAGCTGAGAGAAAAAGTGGTAATTGAGTATTCTCGAAGCGCAGTTGGACGTCCGTGAGTAAATTATTTGGAACTTTTTGAGTTTACGGGGAATGTACGTTTAGTATGAAGTAAAAATGGATTTTTTTTTAAACTGACTCGACATAGTAACTGCACCATACCTGATGGTAAGCATGGTGCAGTCCAAAAAACGCCAACGACTATCGAAAGGTAAGAAAAAACCCATCGGTAGTCGCAGCGTGATCGCTACATACCGGCCTGCACAAATATCTCTTCCCGCTACGCTTAAAGGATCCCATATCATAGGACGGTGGGAACACGCTCGCCGGAAGACCATTCCACAGCCCAACGACACGGCAAAAGAAGGAGTTAGAGAACTACTTAGTCCTAGAAAAACAAAATAAATAACAATAATAATATATCATCATTCTATGTCCCTGACGGGGTGAGCAAAGATGTATAATTATTAACTTAGTAGTTGTATCCACTTTGCGCATATATGTCGTGTCCACCGTGACCAGTAGCGCTACTGATCGCTGTTCTCAGGGCATTTTTACCAGAATATTATTATTTGATAACAGTTATATTCACACAATACGTACGAACACACACACGCACGCATGTCCACGCTTATCTCTACACAGATATATTTACTGGAACTGAAATTGTTGGTTTTGGTAACAAGAATGCCCCTGAATATTACTTTTTGATTATTAAAAACTTGAATTAAAAAATAAAAATCATTTTTGGCTAATTTTTTGTTTGATATTTGTAAGTTTAAGATGTTATTAATAATAAGCTGTGATTTCAATTCAGTAAAATAAATGTTAAGGATGAACAAACCATATAAAAAACCAACTACTTTATAGAGCATCTTTTGAAGTAGTTCCCTCTAGAATGGGAGCAATAAAGCAGATAGCGTGATAAATTTATATTACTCCATTGGTCTTGGCTAAATTAGCTTCTACACGTGACAATGTATTTCATTTCTTCCTCTTGGCTGTAATGGAGTAAATTGCCTTCATTGAGTGCTTCTTTGGGATTACCTTAAAGGTTCTCAATTAGTTCATTCGCGTATATTGGAATTACTTTCGGAGATTCTCTTACGTTTAATATTCTTAGTAAAGAAATTTTAAATTAAGAATGAACTCTTTAGTTTTTTATTTTCAATACAATAGTTTTTTTTTTACTTGGGTAAAATTCGCATAGGACCGTCTCAGCCGCACAGGGGGGTTGCATGGCCGAGGTGTGTCGGACTTGTACCGACTAAAAACCCCAAGGTGACTACTTCTGCGCATTGGCGGGGACTGTGGGTCCTGTAATCAATTCGCCGTAGCCGCGTCGCGCCGCGCCCACTGGGCACAGACTTGGTGGTAGTTCTTGCCTTCCCCGATACTGCTCATTGTATTTAGGCAGAGCACGTCAAAATGCTTTGCCGACTTCTCGAGGGTCGTTAACCAGTTGCTCAGGGCCCCCAGCCTGCGCAGCCACGACCCCAAAGACATCAGCAAACCGGTCGTGGATCGACTGATCGGCTGAGACTAATGTCAATACAATAGTTCCACTAATGAAAATGCAAACATCATTATAAAAAAAACTTACAACTTAGGGCACCATATGTAAAATAAACGCCGCGTCAAAAAAAAAATATCTTATTTAAATATAATAATAATTTACAATTTGGTAAATATTGTTAAACAGGAAAAAAAAAGAAAGTTGAAAAGTTATGGATGTAGATTTAAAACACATGATTTATATTTATTTTAACTGTTATTAAATAATTCTAATGTCTGGTATATACTATATAGTTTTGTCATTCTAGCTATGGGAGAATTAGTGCCTAATACTGTTTTTCTGAAGGCTAGCCTGATAAGCTTAACTGCCTTATTAGTACATCAATAGTTAATTAAGCAGTTCGGGACAATCAACAAAATTAATAACAAGTAGTTCAAAATAATTTACGGATTTTCTAAATATAGGGAAACGTATTAAGTTATCATGAGTTCCGTAGTTAATAGACACTTCAACTGTCTGATGCGGACATAGATTGTCTACTAATTTTAGTTTGAGCTGAAAGGTAGGATCTTTTTATTAAGTTCTTTTTTAAGCTCATAAGGATTTATCTCGATTGTCATTTTTAATTTAACTTTACTTAAATAAGTCTGTGAGATCCCAACAAAATTAACCCCAAAAGTTTTGTAATTTGATAAATAAAATCATTTAGTAAATATACTGCTATCGGTGTTTGTAATGTAGATAGACATTTTTTTATTATCATACAGCATAGTCTGTTATTCATCAGATGATATCTGTAGTCATAGAATAAATAAAGAAACCAGTATTACAATATATTGCTTTTTATGCTTCTATGAGATGCACGCCACTGCGCTTCGTGATTACATACAAATAGATAGGGAGATGAAGCGTTTCACTTGCAGTAATTCGAATTCTCCTAGATTACAGAGATCGGGACTGCATCAAAGCACTGACTGGTGGTTGCCATAACTAGACGCTATCTAGAACACAAACGCTTCTCAAACTTGCACGATTACTCTGCAGACGTATTCGCTTTGGGTTGCCGCGTTTCCGTTAACATTGACGTCACTAGAATTAAATTTCCCTTTAAATATAATTGCTAGTAACCAGTTTACATATTACATTATTAGGTACATTGTATTAATTACCTAATTTTAAAAGGGACACCTCTATCCCTATAATACATTTTTATTACGCATTTAAAGTTATTACACCTATATTTGAAATACGTATTTACAACCAAGTATAATATTGATTTTATATTAGAAACGGTTAAAACAACAATATTTAATTATATTGTTTCAAACAATAATCATTAATTTATACATAATATTAAATAATCGTTGACTTTAAAGACATGATCAGTTAAAATATGACATCTTCAGAAAATAGGCAATACAATGATTTTTTAAAATAAATTGTGCAATAGGTTATACTGAATTTGATATACATATCTATAGCTAAACTATAAGATGATGTTTTTTGGTAAATATTAACTAGATAACTTCCTAAGGAAATTCAGGCAAACCTAATAAAACAAATTTTAAAGTTTCGTGTTTCATTCTCATTATAAATTGACGAATTTAATGCGTATTAACTGACTTTTAATTATGACTTGTCGTTCTTGTGGCTTGTAAAAATGCTGAAACTCAGAGGGTCGTGTTTTGTGACTATTCAAATTATCGAGAACAAAAGAGGGTAGCGCAAGTAACTTCCCGTCATCCACGAAAACTCCACGGCGCTTCAGTTTGTTCTCGGCCATAGCCTGTGTTACCAGGGTGAAACATCAAACCTTAATTAATAGTAAGTCAAACGCGCATAAGCTCCGGTAAAGTATTTACTAATGAAACAGTTAAATCAGTTCAGCAAATTTAATGACTTCGTATTCTCTAATAATTGTTATGAGTCGTGAGATAATGGAAACGAGTTTTTTTTAACCAACAACCCAGACAGAGTTCATTAAACTATTACGGATTTGGAACTTCGGACAACTTTGCGCCTCACTCGGCTTTACTATCTAAGGACATTACCGCAGAATAAAATAAAAATAAATAAAATGTAAGCTAAGAAAGCTCCAGCGATCACTGATACTACAAGCTAAATAAAAGATTTGTCAAACTTAGCGGAATTTAAGCTTTTTAATCAAAGAAAATTAAATCACAGAAACCCCTTAATATAGTATTTTAGCGCTAGAGATGTGTGCCGCGTATGTTTGACGTATCGATTGTTGGTGAGGGGAATGGGTGGAAAGGAATAACAAGTCGTAACAACAGTTTCTATATCGATATTATTGTGATATCTCGTTTTATCCGAGGGAATTATGTGTACTCAATAATTTTTATGAGTAATTAATTAGAATCCCAACTTGAACCGCATAAATAGGGCAAGTCAAGTGTATGTAGGAAGAGGGATTCACAGTATTGATAAAACAACATGAACGGTCCGAGAACGACCGGTTTCCACAAGCACTGGTCGATAACTGCCTTTGATTCTACTATACTGGATCGGACATTTCCTTTATATTAACAGTAGACTGTCTGGGTTTGCTTGGATGCGATTATTTTTAAAAACTTATTTTATCTAAGTAGTCTTACAATGTTTATTAAAATATTATTTTGTATGAGACAATTTAAGTTATTTATAATATTACAGACGAACAATACCGAGCAGAAATTTGTTTAAAACACGATTTAGACACTAGGTTAGTATTTTGGCAAACAATTTGATGATGCATTAGGATAAAAATCCAATTTATCAATTGTGTAAACTCTAATCCATGAGGATTTATTCTATATAAGTTTAAACAGAATAAAAAACTGATAGTATTTTTAAATAATCATTATAGAACAAAGTGATGGAAAACTCATATATTATAACGGATTTTTTGTAGACCTCTTCAAGACCTAAGGACGTAACGGTCTGATGGCGTATTTCGATATGGTGCTAAAATTTTTCTTTCCAAATATTTTTCTAAACTTCAAAATAACATGATTTTATAAACATAACATGAAGTTAATAAATTTAACACTAAACAACAAGCTAACTTATCCAAACATTTTTAAACTTAATTAATTAAATAGCATAACTGTTTACACTCAACAGATACCGCTGTTAAGGAACTAAAAAAAATAGCGGTCAATAATACATTGATTTCACTGTTAAGCACAAGCGCTTATAGCGCTATATATGTGATTTGTCAGACTGTCTGTATTCAATGAATGTATATTGTCAGCGAAATTACATTTATCGATATCAGTTGTGAAAATGTTATGAGAGAGGGCGCTAGCGTTCCCTGTTTTTATATATTACTGTCAATTACAATTTTTGCTGTTAGGTTAAGCAATAAAGTTTGGTTTAATGAATAATAGTATATAGAAACCGTTATTTGTCCTCAACAGGATTATTAATTCCCTCGGCTCAGCACACTCTGAGCTGAGTGCTCTTTGAGATGGGTAGCAGCACACAGGATACATGATGTGAGCTTATGTATTATTCTTTCATTGTTTTTTTTTTTGTATAAATGTGTTTTTTGTGTGTTGTTTCCTTTGTCTCAATAAACTTTTTCTTTCTTTCTTTCTTTTTTCTTTAATTACTGAAAAATAGCCGTTATTACCTTCTGTACTCATAAAAATTCGTTATATGATATGTAATAGCAATCATTATAGCTGAATAACGAGCAAATTGATACAAAAATAAATGTAGGTAAATTGCTGGTCGTTTTAGTGGTAAAAATATTAATTTGCAGCACTATCCAGTCAGGATATAATCTGTGTATTAGCGCCATGTAGATTTTATAACAGGCGTAAATAGAAGAGCACTTCGCTTATTCAATTAATAAAGAAATACCTGCTCACGGTAACGAATTTAAGCATCAGAAAAACTATTTCATTGCATCTGACTGGAACGGAAAATGAATAAAAACAACGGTATAAAATTTACAGTTATTTCACTGGTTGATTGGTTGGTTGAAGCTGTTTATTGGAGAATTTTCATATACCTCGTGAACAGAAATATGAGTTACTATCGAAAGAATATAACTCAAATTTTATTGAGGCACGACCTTGCATTGCATCTTAGCCTTGTTAGAAATGACTTTGGCAAGAAACAAATCAAAACAAGTAAAAAATAAGAGCAATCATTAGCGGTAAGAATTTTTCTTCTTCATCCTTCAGTCACCCAATGCTGAGTGAAGGTCTTTTTCATTTCTTCCCTGCGCGTTTCACTGCCGGTTTCTCCCAGATCTCTGGTCCCTTTGGCCGCTTTCTCTCCACATTCCTATCGCCGGTTCACCACTGTGGCACTATATTTTCTTTACTTAATATCTGGTCTATGATATATATGGCCTGCCCATTCTTCTATTCCTCAAGTGAATATCAGGGTTTCTCATACAGTCGCGATGGGACATGTCCAATTTAGACCGCTTAACGGATCTCTGAGTGATTTACGTGCGGTTAACGACAAGGTATTACAAATTCAATGGTGGGATTAACTCTGACGATCCATGAGATACTATATTTCTTGATGTTTAGTCAATGTTTGCAAATTGCGGTTTTGAGGGAATGCTGGCATATTTTATTTAAGTTCTTTTTTTTAATTTATTATTCATAAGGGCTTTTGCCATTTTGGCATATCAGCCCCATTGTGCTCAATACGGTGAAATACACCTCCGTTCTGAGAGCGTCGCTGATGAGTCAGTGCTACCATGTCCACCATTTCATGGCATTATCTGTCGGATCACATAGGATGCCGTGAAAGGCACCTATATCAAATAAGATGACTCTACATTGGCTCATCAGCGACTCTCTTGCACTTTTATTCCGGTCACACTCTATCAGCAAGTGATGCAAATCCTCCCGTCTTTCACAGGTAACGCACGGTATATAAGTTCATTGGTGACTTCATGCTTCTGATAATATTAATAAATTGTTTGAAAAAAAAAAACGACGCCATAGCCTGCTACGTGCTGAGTTGTAAGACGGAGCTTATGAACGATTATGAGGTGGTAAGACAGAGCGTCATTGGCAGATGGGATAGCGCCATAACAAAAGGCGTAAAGTCCGTAGCAATTCTGTTTGCAAAATCAGTTCTTGTTATCCAGTTATCAATTCCTAAAGACATTTGTTTGAAATATACTAAGATCGGTGTGATGATGGCGTGTGTCATGATACTACCTACTTTTGATGATTATCTCTGTTCACTTTACCCATGCTTACCATCAGGGACGTTGTGGTCACTCTATTGTGCCATTATAAATAATCTAAGACCCAGTTTTTTTGGGAGTCGAAGCTGCTCGCGTCCGTAGGCTTTACCCTAGTTTCCCTACACGTGACTCCTGGGTGGTGCTAAACGAGCAGCAGCGAGGTAGGGCGTCGGTGCCCGTCTGGATCGCGACCACAGTACATGGGTGTAAAGCCCGTCAAAGTGACCAGTTTCGGCTTGTCGCGTTTACTAGACCTGTGACCTAGAGACCGTCAGTCGTGGTATATGTGAGCCGAGATGACGATGTAGACTATCAATGGATTTTCATCCTTTGATAGTCGCTTTCGTTTTTGGACTACACTGTACTTACCATAAGGTACTCTGTAGTCACTATGCCGGGTCAGTGTAAAAAAAAAAGAAGTTTACATATCCATGCAACGTTCAAACAATACCAAGAGTCCTGAACTACGCATAATGTAAATGCTGTAAAACTGATTGTCTAACGTATCTCGAATATAATGTTAACAACAATTCAACTGCGTTCAAATTTTATATTACAAAAACATTTGTCAAACGTTAGTTATTCATGACATTTAAATTTAACTGAGACGCAAGAACGACGAGCGGTTATGGAAATCGTGCGATGATATTGAACCTCACGTTGTACATTGGAGTGGAAATTCAGTACATTTCTGTATTATTTATCTTTCAATCTCATTACCTCCCCTTGTCTACATTTCTAATATTATATTATAACAAAGTTTGGGGCCCAATTTTTGTGATATTAAATATCTGATTGGTATCGAATATTTAGATAGTCTTGAACATAATACAAACTTAAAAAAATGTATCATATTTTTGTTCACGTGAATAGGGGGGTGGACAACTCATCAGTTACAAGAATGACCTTAAGTATCACTTAAAAATGTATTATCTTATAATTAAAGTGGAAAGAGCTGGCAGATTATAAAAAATATTGGAGAGTTTTAAATGCTGACAAGTTGTCAGATTTTATAACCGGCGTACAGTGTTACATTTTTTTTAATGATTTATAGACTAACGCTTGACCTCAATCACATCCAGTGGTAGGTGAAGATGAGGCCGATGATGAGCCGCGTTAGCTCATTAAAGCCTATTCACTCTTCTTTTAAAAACTCCCAGATCGCAAGATTGTATGAAAACAGACATAGGGAACATATTTCACTTTTTTGCTGTTCACATTACGAAGGATTAAGCGAACTTTTTAGTACGGATATGGAGAATATCCACCACTTCGGCACCCCTAAAACCGCTACGGAGTAAAATTCGCTTCCAGCGTCTGTGTTTCCAACATCTTATGACCCATGTCAAAATCAATCTTCAAACATCGAGTGAATCGGTGTTTACAGGGCGAACGCGCCCCTGCATCGGCCTAATTTTTTTTTATACCGATTCGACACAGTGACTGCACCATACCTGATGGTTAGCATAGTGCAGTCCAAAAAACGACTATCGATAGGCAAGAAAAACCCATCGGTAGCCACGGCGATCATGCCGGCCTGCACAAATATCTCTTCACGCTACGTTTAAAAGATCCCATATCGTAGGATGGTGGGAACACGCTCGCCGGAAGACCATTCCACAGCCCAACGACACGGCAAAAGAAGGAGTTATCATCACCTTCCAGCAGGAGACGTCGAGGCCAAGCTCAAGCCCGTTTGTAATAAAAAAAATTGATAGCCTCTATTTCCTAAACGAAATGATCGTGCTATGCTAACAGAAACATGAAACCGATGAATTAAAATATTCCTTGTATATACTAAACTGATAAAGAAAAGAAAAACAAGGCGAATGAACCGTTGCCCTTGCGAAGATAATTAGATACGCCGCTACTGCGACATAGGAATGTTTAAATTCTATATTATCAATTCACAATATATTTGTTCTCTTTTACTTATGTATGTGTAGCAGATTTGAATTTAGTAATTTCATTGGGATACAGTGAAATTAATATTGTCATTACTGCGTTTTACAGGTGGCGTATACCCAATCAGAGATGCGTAAAATGTAATCTGATTAATAATAAAAAAAAATAATAATAATAAAACATTTATTTGGCACACAACACAACAAAAAACACTGCAAAATAGGTTATTAAAGATAGAAAACAAAAACAGTAAACACATAGGTTGTGATGATGCGCCAAAGGGAAGTCAGCTCAGCAAATGCTAAGTGACCAGCCGAGCCACCCAGCGCTGATTTTCAGCTGACGCCCATTTATTGAATCGACGCGCAGAAAACAGCAAGGAAGGGATCAATGGAGTACATATACACAAATTTTAAAGTATTATAGATAATAATATGAAAATACACATATACAAGAACAGAAATATAAGACCAACAGATAAAATATTTAACACCCATTAAAAAATTATAATATAAAATATTAGTAAACACTGTATAATAAAGCCTCTTTAATAGAATTACAAATAAAAAATAAATAAATAAAAGAAAAAAAATATAAATATATAAATAATTAAATAATTAATAATGAATGATTACAAAATGTAGTCGTAATTTTAATTTTCTTACTCTGTAATTATGATTAAATCCATTTAAAATATTAAGAAATGATAAAAGTGTATACAATCTGGGATTTTGTAGTGTTTAAAACATAAATGAGCAAAATGCAGTCATATTAATGGTAAAAAACGTAAAATGTAATCGTTAATCATTTTTATTTATCTGATTACATTTTGCCCATCTATGTATCTAATAGATGCTTAAAAAGCGTTTTCTTGATTTACTTGGTCATTTATTTGAAATATTGACTTAAAACTTGGTCTAATTTGGATCCCGTAACTAATATTCTAGTGCACTCTTTTTATTATTTATAACTCCCTTTTTATAAGGCAGTATGTAAGAACAAACCTTTGTAAAAGAAAAGCGATTTATATATACTTGCTGTTGGCACACCGTAAACAACTTCCTAGATTTAAAGTCAATATATTTATTATATGTATCTCCAAGTAGAACAAGATAATATTTTTATGCTTTTTTGGGATACACGCCATTGCGTCTTACCATTTAAATCTTTAAGATGTTAAATAGAAATGGCTGACGCTGTGCAATTAAAAGTTAGTATTTGAAAATAAAACTTAAAAACAGTTTGCAATATTTGACCTGTCACATGTGTCAAGTAAGGCTGAGATTTGAAAACACTACTTTTTCTGCTTAGTCTTTACTCAAACATCACAAATTGTTATTTTATTATATCATAACGATTTATACAGGGTGAGCAGAGATATGTTAATGGCTGTATCCACTTTGTGCTTATGTTTCGTGCCGAACGTGAGTAGCGCAGTTGATCGCCAATCTCAGGGCATATAACATTTCTATTAGCTTCCATGCGGATTTCCTTACGATATTTTCCTTCACCGACGAGCATATGGTGCATTAATCTGTAAACACCCAGCTCTACGTGCCGGGATATGAACTTACGACCATTCACGGCACTGATTTCTTATCCACTAGGCTACAGCCACAAAATATATTATTTAATGAATATCATAATATATGATAATTTTTTTTTTTCGAAATGACGCGCGTTGTTTGACCGGGAAAGGTCTTCACAACTAAACCGGGCGTCTGGGCGAACACTGAAGGTCCTCAGCCTGCAATTTATGGGTTGGGTGGCAATGCAAGGGCACCCCTGTACGAATCTCGACTTGGACCGCCAGCCAAAATATACGAAACCTAACGGTGATCTACTAGCGTTTTGGAAGCGACTACCTTAAGAAGAAACGCCGAAAGAAACTGAAGGCTGCATCGAAGTGTAAATATATGATAAATTACCGATTTCGTCAGCTTTTATTTGGCTTTGCAATTATTGAAGCTATATTCAAGTTCTTGTTATACATTCATTTGTTTGTCAAAGATAAATTGATTTTAAGAGCTCAGTCTAAGCTAAGTCAAAGTAGCATCTATAAATATCATCTTAAGCATTCGCAGAGCCAAGTCAAAGTATACTGATATTCGTTTTTTTTTAAGTATATTGTACACGTTATTCGAATGACCAATTGCATAATACATATTGTGTATTTTGTCTAGACTTTTAGACAGTGAAAAATATGACAATATTTCATTCAGCCCACGATTTATCAACTTAGGGTTTTAACATATGGCGCACTTAAGCCAATGTAAACACACACACAACCCTATAGTAACTTTTATATGCTTGTTATGTTTTTGACAAGTCATAGATATATACGGGTTGATCATTTAGTACTGTATTTATTATGTTAGTTAAGAAGGTAATAATACAATACCAAATATATTATTTTATTATTATTTTATTTTACATAATTGGGTGCTCAACATGGGTTACATTGAGTAAGAAAACAAAAGGATCATGGTACCAAAATAGAACATATAAATACCCCCACAATTATAGAGCATCACAGCATGCACAATAATTAATACATAATGCTATATTATAATATACTAGCAAACCCGGGGAACTTCGTTTCGCCACCAGATGGCTTCGTTTTGGTTTTTAGTTAGCGTTTGAAAGAACGTGCGCGTAATAAATGTCACATGAAATTAACTGAGCAGAGTACAATGAGTAGCTGTCAAACAATGTATAACGCATCGGCGCCATCTACTTAAAATACTGGTGCGATCTGCTCCACCACCATGCAAAACCATATTTTTCTGCTTTTCTGTTGAAATTTTTCCTGAATTTTGTTTGCTATAAACCTCACGGAGCGCGAAGACCTTTCCAACGAATGCAAAACCGTGGAAATCGGTTCGTGCGTTTTGGAGTTATAGCGTCAGGAATGAAAACCGGACTTATTTTAATATAATAGATTAGTATTATTTTAATTTTCAGTAGGTGTATTGTTGTAAGCTATATCTCTATTTATTATAATTTTAATGTTTATTAATTAATCTGATAAGAAGTAACACGACCGGGGCCCTTCACGAAAACTAGCACTGCAGACTACCTCTGTAGCATCAAGCTGACGGAGGGCCCATTTTGCCATGTTTATATGTTTTTGTATTTTATTTTCTATATGTTGTTTGTGTTAATGTATTTAAATTTTTAGTTTTAGTTACTTTGTGGCGAAATAAATGCATTTCATTTCGTTACATTTCTGATAGTTTACCTATGTTTTGTAATTTCTTGAATAAAAGAACATTTAAGATTTTTTTTAACCTGTCACGAAACAGTGACACACCACGCGTGATGGTAATCATGGTGCAGTCCAAAAAATGATAATGACTACCAACAGCAAAAAAAAAACCATCGGTAGTCGCAGCGATCATGCCGACCTGCACAAATATCTCTTCACGCTACGCTTAAAGGATCCCATATCATAGGATGGTGGGAATACTTTTGCTGGAAGACCATTCCGCAGCTTAACGATACAGCAAAAGTAAGAGTTAGAGAACTTCTTAGTTCTATCCGGGATGTGAGATACCGTATAGCCGTGACTTCGTATGCCCGTGCGCGTGGTTCTATTCAGAAAGGGAGAGGGTGGAACAAGGATCAGATTTCTTAGTTTTTGCTCATAGTTTTACTTGAATTGTTTGCCTGCCGTTGAATCTGGTCTACACATTGGTTTCTATTATTTTCTGGACGGTTATTCTGCTTACATATTTTTTAATTACTATTCTATCCACGGAAGCACCTTCGTTTGAGTGAAGTAGAAAATAATTGTTCAGAACTACATGGTACATACGAGATGAAATACTGCTCTAATCATATCATAAAGACGCAGTACCGTGAAATTAAATGTTGCTATAAGCGTTTCCTAGTGAGATTATGAGAAGTTAATTAAGAAGAGTAATAAAATTTTTGGGAGTCGAAGCTGCTCGCGTCCGTAGGTTTTACCCTAGTTTCCCTACACGTGACTCCTGGGTGGTGCTAAACGAGCAGCAGCGAGGTGGTAGGGCGTCGGTGCCCGTCTGGATCGCGACCACAGTACATGGGTGTAAAGCCCGTCATAGTGACCAGTTTCGGCTTGTCGCGTTTCGGGATCAGCTTGTGTATATCCAGTAGCTCATATACCTAGAGACCTTCAGTCGTGGTATATGTGGGCCGACATGACGATGTAGACTATCAATGGATTTTCATCCTTTGATAGTCGCTTTCGTTTTTGGACTACACTGTACTTACCATCAGGTACTCTGTAGTCAATATGTCGAGCCAGTGTAAAAATAATAATAATAATAATTAAAAAATAAAAATATAAATATAAATAATTATATCTGTTGATTCACAATTAACCCTCATTATATACAAATTGGAATAACATATTAAATTTTATTGACCATTGAAAAGTCTGGACAGAGCTTGTTTAGTCCCGATTCACTTGAAATTCTTGGGAAAATTAACTTACACATAATACCTACATAAATACCTCAAACGTCCACTGACCCTACATATTAGGGGCAACCCTAATTTGTTACGGAACCCTCAAACAATGTTATTCAATTAATTTGTCAGAGTGCGGAGTACAGGAATAACTTCATAGTTTGACGAGTAAATAGGGACTTTAAAGTCACTAGTGATTCACACACTTGTGAAAGATTTTATTGCATACTAGCTGATCCGGCAAACGTTGTTTTGAAATTAAGTGATGTCAAAGACAATTTTGTTCACAATTAAATACTCTTAATCAACAACACATTTATTTGGATAAAGATTAATATTATTACGTTGAGACAATTCTTAACAAATAATGCATTAATTTCGACCAAATTTTATTACTATAAAAACGGTTCTAGTGACTTAATCTTAAAAGATAGACATATACTGTCGCGTACATTTTTTTAGGTCATTTCAAGGGAAATAATTCTTTTATACATATATTTTTCGTATCTATTTTCGCAGCGCACGCAATGGAAGCCCTCAAGGATGAATAATTTTCCCCGTTTTATTCACATATTCCATTATTTCTTCGCTCTTAATAGTTGCATCGTGATGTTATATACCCTTAAGCCTTCCTCGATAAATGGTCTATTCAACACAAAAATATTTTTTCAATTCGAACCATTAGTTCCTGAGATTAGCGCGTTCAAACAAACAAACAAACTCTTCAGCTTTATAATATTAGTATAGATTAATCTATTGTAATGTATCATTTGTAGGTAAGGAAAAGGTAATTAATGATATAGGAAATTTAAATGATCTTGTATTAAAATACGATTACTTAATTAGATTAAAGTAAATTTCGCGACGAGTTTCATAGAGTTTGAGGCATGTTAGTTGAGCTCTGTTTGAATGGGTGAGAATCAGTTTCGGGCACGTCAAAGCGAACGTTAACAGGTCCAAATTGAAGTGGTCTCAAGACCCACATTCTAATTCCGCCAGTCACATGTTATCATAAAACCATTATATTCCACTAGAAAACAAAAAAAATTACTTCTACATTCATCATGCGAACAGCTAAGGAGTGGAATTCGTTTCCAGCGAGCACATTTACACGTAGTCTGACTTGGGAGTGTTTGAAAGAAACTCTTCTTTACCCACTTTTCTTTATTCACTCGAATAGGCATTTGTTTGGCGGACACGGTACACCGTTGGACTCATTTTCACCTTCCACCAAGTGTAATTGAGGTCAGTCATCTTCTGGTAAATTATAAAAAAATATATATTACTGCGTAAAACGTAACAGATCTTTACTTATCTGCAGTACATTATACCTATTACAGTTGTTCTTGCATTACAATGAAGCCATGATAGACAGCGAAGAGGTATGGCGGAAGGTGTCATCCTTCTGCGAGGTTGTGATGAAGCAAAAGGAGGCCGCTGAACGGGTCAGAGAGCGAACATCTTCTCTGGCCACTCGGCGGCCAAGGCACCGTCGTCGGAGGGACGCGTTCGCCCAGAGCGAGCGTGACATCCCCCAGTGACAATAGCCGGGCAGTAGACTTGAGGAAGTCTGCTGCCCGGATGAGAGGGAGGCAGTGCACGGTGTCCGGCGCACCGCCTGAAAGAAAGGTTCTCGAGGGGTGGATCTTTACTCCTACCCCTCCCCCATAGAGGTAGCCTCAACAAGGCCTTTTGTTCCCTGGGCGACTGGACGCATTTGGTTTCCCAGGTCCGGGTGGAGCAATCGGAGGGACACACCAGGGGTTTTTAGTCAATAAGAGTCTGACATACCGGGGTCGCTGTCCTCACAGCGTCCCTGATGGTCCTTTGCAGGATTTTCCCCCGGGATACAAAAAAAAAAGAATGAACTCCAAAACAGAGATGGTAGTTCTCCACGAGTAACTTTAGTAGGAAAAATACTAGTCACTTGATAGCGTCCTTCTGTTAAGTCTTACAATGGTTAATATAATATATGGATTTAAGAAAACTTAGGACAACTTAAAATGAATTTGAGTAAGTAGCTTGCAAGAGGAAGCTAGAAACGTATAAATATGTTTAATTATAACGTTAGGATATTGAGGTATTTCATGGATAAATATATAGAAGAGATTAATGGTATCCTTTTTGTTCCCGATCTGATCAATAATATAAATTTGCTTGTTCCCAGAGTATTACCTCGTTTCCCTATTAGGAGAACATTTGACAAAAGGTTGCTCAAAACGAATATATGTTCACCTTTTGATCGAATGAAAGAGACATAACAAAGTTAGTGACATTGACATCTTTCAGTGCTCCCTATCAGGATTTCGGTCGGCTTTGATTGCATTATTCTCATCTGAATCCGCTTGAGTGTAGCAGGATAAACTAATATGTATTTTTTTAAATTTTATTTATACTTGTGCTCTATATAGTTAGGTATACCTGTAATGATGTAACACGCGGACTTAGAAACTATATATATGTTTTTTTAATTACGTTTATATGTCGATGGTATATTAAATAAATAAATAATTAATACAGATTGATTCGGATGACAGAGATTGTGAAAAAAGTTTTCTTACTAAAGTAGAATCAATTACGTTTCAGAATATTATATTACGGTAGATGACATTAGTTGTCCCCAGGACAGGATATTGCATTTGTATTAGAAAACTTTATTCGAAATATATTCTACTGTTATGCATTTACTGCGTCATCAGATGATATAGCGTTTTATACAGATGTTGAATGTTGTTTTTATCATTTGCTTGAACATGCTATTAAATAAAACATAAACTTGATTGCCTAAATGTCCCCAACAAGAATAATTTTTATGCTACAAGTATTAGAGGCACCGGAAACAAACACTCAAGTAAATTTGTTTACGAACTTTGCGTCTGTTAGGAAATAAAAAGATATTAAAATTTATATATGTATTAATTTAGCTGTTGGTTATTTCTAAGAAAGTTTATGTTAGAATGTAATCCTGAGATTGAAAATAAACATCTAGGAACTGGTCATGCAGTTGTCAGTGGAGAATAACATTGAGAGGAAACAAGCTAAATATACAGGCACTTTTCATTGATTTTTTTTATCCATTAGGTCTTTGTTACAAATATGTAGTCGATTGATTCACCAGCACTCAGAAGCAAAACCAAATCATTTCTTTACGCTTTTTAGGCAACAATTGCATCAGAATGCTGAATTACATATACAAGTAACTATCAGACATTATAAATGGATATTCATCGTGATGGATGATTTTAATTGTAGAATTAAATAAATTACAAAATGTTTAAACATTGTAATCATCATTGAGTTGCACAAAAAAGTAACCTAAAAGATCGTAAAAAGCAACAAATAAAAAAAATTGGAGACTACAAATTTGTTACTATCTAGAATGATTTAGTTTTAATCGTTTTCAAATAATCATTTGTTATTCATTTAAAATCCAGTGAAATCACAATGATTTTCGATTTTAAACATTGGTGACTGATTTATTCTGTGGACAGCGATAGACGCAGCTGGTTCAGTGTGATATCCGCGCGCGCGCACTAAGCACGTATCGAACATGGCTGAAGCAGCAAGCAGCCCAACCTTTTGGGAAGAGTTGACTAGCCCGCTTAACTTAGTACTTGTTGCAGTAATTGTATACCTAATCTACAAAATATTAAAGTCCAATTTCGAATCTGACGTGTCTGTGCCGCCTCCGCCGCCATCATTGCCAAAACTCAGAAAAGATTTAACTCCAGCTGAGTTGAAGAAATACGACGGCACTCAGCCTGATGGGAGAGTACTGCTAGCTGTGAACGGTATTATTTTCGATGTCACAAAGGGGAGTCGATTTTATGGACCCGGTGAGTAGCTATTTAATTTTGTAGCGTTATACCGGTCTTTTTGTTCAAAGGTCGAGTTCTTGTGCAGCGAAATGTGACGTTTTACGAGTTTGAGCGGTTTTTGTTGTAAAACCCATTGGCTAATATGAAATAGAACGGTTTTACTTGTCTATAAATCATAACATTGATACTAAACAACTTATAGCACTTATGGTTTCACAATTCATTACATTGGTCATGTAAATTATGACATCAGATTTGGCAATGAAAATAAACAAGAACGTATCCAATGAACTTTGTTACCTAATACCATGCTAATAGAAAATGTATTTATTATATTTGAGGTTAGTTTACATTTTACGATGATCTAGGCGCAATTACAAATTTAAAATAATTTTAACTTTAATAAGTCGTTGTCTATATTATATATTCTCTGCGTCTATTAGCCTCTAATACATTTTCTATTTAGTACAGAATAAAGGTAAGTTCATTTATGTTTTTGTCGTATCACTGTAAATCGTTATTGAAATCGTAATATAGGGGCTGACCAATATAGCACCATCTTTGTCTAGCTCGTTGATTTTATATGCTTTGAATAGGGATAGCATGTAATGGTACGATTAGTGTTCTGTGTACTCAACAATAACAACCGGTTCATTTTTATGATTACGATAACCACTACACATATGTTGTTATCATATCCAATACATCAAACATAGTCATATTTGCTTTGACTTAGATTATAATTCTTCCATGCTGTTTATGAGTTTCTTTCAAGCTAGATTTTTTGTATTTTCGGTTACTAATGTTTACGTAGGTAATGTTGGCCAAATATTCGAAGTTATTTTACATCTAAGCATTGTTTTTTTATCACTTTATTAACTTCTATTATTGTAAAATTCTTCATGCCCAAACACAGAAAAATTAATCGAAAATTCGTAGCATTTTTTTTATTTGTTTTTTTTTTACCTCATTCAATACCATTACAACTATCTCGATCTAAATCTTTTACACTAATTTATCAACCATTTCAAGATTTATTTGAGATACTTAGAATATATATAGGTATATATGATAGTTGTTTTCTAAATGTATGCGTTGTTTTCTCAATAAATCCGAATGTACATCTGTAGTAACCAAAGTTCATGAGTCTTGAATAGTCGTTACCAACTTAAGTTTTATTTTTCCGTATGAGAAATGTTTACCTGCAATGCAGTTTCGTATACGATAGTAATGATGAAATAATCAGGTTTATTTCGACATAAAACAATCTCAATACTATGACATATTTATCTTACTTTCTATCCATCATAGCAAGTACCTTGGAAAGTATAAGATCTATTTTCGGTAATATCGAGTTAGCTATGATGCAACATCAATGATTTAAGTTGAAAATATACTTAGTAGGACTTGAAACGTCTCTTACGCTTAATACATTGTTTCGTAAGAACGGGACAAACAACCAAATCGATTTTATATTATAAAGGTGAGATTACTAACAAAGAAAAGACGATGTCAAAGGCATATGTAATTCGAAGGAATAGTAAAAAACTAAATAAAAGAAATGATTTTAAGGTAATGCAAAGAACTTATTGAAAGAGATTAGTACAGAATATCACTTGTAATGAGAATAGATATGTATTTTAATTTAATATAGCAGAATTTGTGCTTAGGCTTGCCATAAATATTGTTATTAAAAAAAAAAGTATTTATATTGTACGTAACATTTATTACTATTACAGTGTGTTAGTTTAATACATTAATATAAACCCATTAAAAATATACAAAGCTTATTCGAAGTGGTCTCCATTGGCTACAATATAGTCCTTTAAACGTTGAGGCCAGTTATCAATATCAGCACATGCTCTTTCAACGGGAAAATTCTTCAGTGCCAATCGTATGGATTGTTTTAGGGATTCCAAATTATCATGGAGTTTAGAGCAAGTCTTTCTCTCTAAAACTGACCATAAATCATAATTCAGTAGATTAAGATCAGGAATAGATGACGACCAGTGTTCAGCTCTGATGAAGTCCGGAACGTTCGTTTCTAACCAAGATTGGGTGGATCGAGGTTTATAACCAGGCGCCGAGTCCTGCTGAAGGGACCATTCTTGGTTGTTGAACATGGTGTTGTTAAAGGGCTTAACTACCTTCTCAAGAATGGAATCTTGATACACTTGTGCCGATGTTTTTTTACCTTGTTCACAATACTATGGCTCAATCACTCCTTCATAGCTAACATCCCACCGAACCATCACTGAAATCGAATAATGCTCACGTTTTGTACTCTGTTAACTAATTGGGAAGCTTCTTTAAAGCTTTCAGTATAAGGACGGTCATTTTGTTTGTTAAAATATTACTCAATTGTAAACATTTTCTCATCTAAACAAAAATTTTCGGTGACCTCATTTTGCGTACCGTTTAAATATTTGTTTTGATTTTACCACCCTATTCTATTTTAAATTGTCCGTTAAAAATGACCAGTGTGCCTCTTATAGGCTGCAAGTCTTAGGTAATCTTTTAAAATGCGCGACATGGTTCTAAGGGTTCTAAGTGCTATATTCATTTCCCGAGATAAAATCTTTTGCTTTCGGACAGGATTTCTTTGAATTCTTTCTTTTACTGCTTTGATCGCCTTTTTCATACGAACACTACGTGGACGGCCAAATTTTTTTGTGTCAGAAACAGAGGAGGTTTTATTTTACCTACCAATAGCCCAGTACACAAATATTTGACTAATACAAGCATATGGAGGATTTGAAAAATTGTATTTGTCTCCGTGCCTACTTAATGCAATGCAATCACAGTGATTCGGTTCTCTTTATCACCCCACTGCATTTTAATATCGCAAAATATTTTACAATATATTGGTGCGAAAATAAGAAAACACAATGAACAATCGTATAAAAATGACAGATTCCAAATTCAAAAGTAATATTTTGTTTATCTTTATTTGTAATAGTATTTATAGCCAGCCTAAGTATTTACTCAAATGTATTTAAATATAATATTTTTTGTCAGCTATCTAAAAAAGCTAAATGTCATTAGGTTGGATTCTCACAGCTATTTCAGATTATCAACTCCCTTATACATTTAAAGTTCCCTTTATCCTTTTCAATACACATATATTCATTCTTAGGAATCGTATGGGATTTTTAAAAAAAGGTTTTTTTAAGTTTTAAAATACGTTAATATTATGTGAAATAATAAGGATTTTGACGAATATAAAGTTAAAGTTACTTGGAATCCGCAAGAGTGTATGAAGGGACTAATGTATTTTAAGTTTATATGGGTCGTAAATAAAGATAGTAGTGGGTTGGAATTATTTCTGCTTACGACAACAGGGACTTGAAATGATGTAACCACTTACTTATCAAATTCAGTGTCAGCACTACAATAATTTTGGGATTTGTTACAGTACATCATATCCTCTGCTGCTCGTCTGAGGCAATGGAAACACAAAATTAGTATTAGATATATTTTGGTCATCGTTTTTTATTTTCCACTGTACCAACATGCATAGGATCACTTAATACAAAGTCTGTTAAAAATAGCTAGATACCTTTTATCTTCTTTGCCATATATTTGCTTGTTAGATGTGGGAGCATTTACTATATAGACTTAAAAATAATAACCATGAAATTGTAGGAATTCGGTAAGAAATATTAATAGAATTAATATTTCTGAATCGTAGGAGTAGCTTTTCTTCCAAATTCGCACAATCTCAGAATAATAAACATCAAGATTTTATAATCGACGCTAGCTACCATTTGCCGTAATTACTTATTTTAATGATATATTTCATAATATATAAAATACTATTTTAAGCATTTTGACTGTTTTTTGTGGAGTACAAAGCAGACCGGTTTATGGCGTTGTGGACGGTAAATTCATTGCTATTAACTATTGCTTTAGGAATCTCAAACAGTATGGCAGAGTTTTAGAGGTCTTGTCTTGTGTGAGATCACAAAAACGAATTGTTACTAGCTAGAATCAATGTGATGTCTTATTTAAACCTCATTCTGAACAATTAGATTACAAGAAAAAAAAAAGGTATCAGTTGTAAATTTAGTGTTTATCAGTATCATTGATTAAATTTTCCGTAATATATGCTAGCAAACTAAATAAGTATGCGGTTGTTTTAAATTATTTGACCTTGACACGGATGCCATTTTCATTACTCGATTTTGTACTCGTTCTACAATTGGGTATCATAGCTAATTAGCATTTATGTTTCAGTATGAGTCGTCTCTTCATCATACCACAATCATCTACATTGTTCTTTTAATTATTTGTTAATTCTAATAATTTGATTACAAATCAATAATTATTTTACGTGATAAATGAAGTTCACGTTTTGTTAATATTTTGTAGACAAATGTATTTTGGCATTAATATTATATGCAGTAATATTAAATATTCATTGTTACTTAGAAGTAATTAAAAACCTGGAATCATATTCCATACAGATTTATCTAAAAGATGTAATTATTTCAAGTCTTATTTTACAAATTCTGTAAAACAATTATTTTGTTTTTGTGGCTTCGATGTTATTGTTTTCTTTTGTAGATATAGAATGTTTAAAATTCATACCACACTTTGCATTTGAATTCTGATGCCATTACATTTTCTCTGTAATGCTTTCTATTGTTTTACAACTGTTTGTAAATATCAATTATGACCGTAGTGCGAATCCACTGACTTCTATGTTTTCTTACTAATTGATTATCTTATTCTGATCCTGGAAACATGTATCTAAATGTTAATAACTGTTTATTAATTATTCAGATGTTTTATGATATTTTAAATAAGTTTTATGAGAATATTCACAATATTAAGGACTGCTTATAAGCTTATAGTAACTCTTACTGTAAGTTCAATGCTTAATTATATAGCTGTGTTTACCATTTTCGAGCATTAAGTTTTATTATTATTGCTATGCTAAGCACGGGAGTAATTTATATCTGAAGAAATACCTTAATAAAAAAGTTGTATTTGTTTTTATGTTTTTATCTATACTTATATCTAAGATCACGTTGTGCCCTTTTTGGGTAAGCAGAAACGATGGGAAAATTGAATAAGGAAAATTGTTTTTTTTTTTTGTATCATTGGGGAAAATCGTGCATAGGACCATCAGGGACGCTGTGAGGGCTATGACCCCCGTGTGTCAGACTCCTACTGACTAAAAACCCCCGGGGTGTCCATCTAATTGCTCCACCAGGGCCTGGGAAGCCAAATTCATCCAGACGCCCAGGGAACAAGGAACCTTGTTGAGGCTACCTCTCTGGGAGGGGAAAGAGTAAAGCCCACCCCTCCAAAACCTCTCTCCCAGGCGATGCGCCGGACACCGTGCACCGCCTCCCTCTCAAAAGGAAAATTGTTTTACTTAACTTTCACTAATTCCTTTAAGCACTCTCGTTGATTTCGTATACTCCAGACTTTACTCATCATGAGAATTGTATTTAAATGTTTTTATACTTTTAGTGAATAACGTGTGATCAGATAATAAAATAATGAGACTGTGATGTATTTGTATATTTTCATTCCCTTTTAATCAAAGCCAGCCAATGTTATCTGTCATATTTGTAAGTAGATAACGTTAGCGGGGTCGCTCACCCTCGGAGTACAACAGCCATTTATATTCCACTACTGTCTGAGAGATATTATTTTCTCGTATCCACTGCAAAATAGTTGCCTTGTAATCTTGGTAAAATAATTACACTGTAAGGGTGGGAATACATTTTGCTTTCATTTTGTAATGACTTTATGGATTTCTAAATACGTTATTAATTCTCACAACTATTTTAATTTTCTCGTTACACATTATTATTTATTATATATATTATAATATACTTGTAGAAAATATGAAATAAATACAACTAGTATAGTTTGCTGTTGAATTAATTTACGCGTTTAGTTAAATGAAAATATTCGTGTTTACTTGGCTTTTATTATTAACAAAATAGAAGTTTTTTATATGAATCTTTCGGACGACGTTAGTTTAAATTATTTTCTATTGTAATAAATACCCAAAAACCCAGTCTGCATGTTCTTTCTAAAGCACAGTCCAATTATGAAAAATGGAATATCACTTTTGATGGAGCACAACCCTACACCTACCCTTCCACTTAAGAAACTTGGTCTTACTTGACATATATAAAGCCGTTCCCGCGCACCGCTCAAAGAAAAGAAGGAGAGCGGAATGGTGTCCAGGGCCCTTCCATCAATAGGCCAGACGTCGCCGGGTGCTGAGGAAGCTGGCACAGCCTTGCCCTTGGCCCCGGCAAACGGGAGAAGGAACAGCCCGGGGGTTTTAGTCAGTGCGACTCCGATACACCGGGGGGTGGCCCTCATCGTCCCCTGACGGCCCATAAACGGTTTCCCCCGGGTTAAGAAAAAAAAAAAATAAACCTAAGTTCACACTTGAGGGAGTGTGTCGTCCAACAAGAATGCGAGCGGCGCGCGACGTGTAGCCGCGTGCCGCTCTACAACAAAGATGTATGAGAGGGGTGGCTCTTTACACCACCCCTCTCCAAACGAGTAGAGGCCTACTCAAGGCCGCACGCCTTGGAGACCCCAGTCGTGCCCTCAATGCCGGTAGGTGGAAGGTGGAACACCCCGGGGGTTTTAGTCGGTGCAAGTACGACACTCCCGCCCGGTTAAGTTGTGAAGACCTTTCCCGGTCAATCAACGCGCGACAATTCGAAAAAAAATAAAAAACAAACCAGGGGGACGGCAGGGGGGGGGTTCCGTTAGGGAAGTCCCCCAGGTTACCAAAAAAAAAAACTTAAGTTGCTACAATATATTACAGAGAAATACACATAAATATGGTTCTATATATACCGAATGAGCTCTTACTTCTTTAATGTTCCAGATAGGTTTTAAGACAAAATGTTTTCATGTGCGTGATTTGTATCTAAATGAAAATAAACTCTTTGAATTGAAAACTTACTTCATAATCCGAGAATTTATACTGCCATGATAAAATAACTACCTGATAGTAACGGACTGTCCCTTCAAGAAATAGAGTGCCCATCAAGGAATGAGACACTATTGCCAGTAGGTATTATTATAGTGGCGATGGAGGACCTTTTAGTATAGAGATATCTAATACATAGAATGCTCACAGGCTTATCATGAAACGCGGTAGGCTAAAGCGCGTCATAATTATGGCCATAAATGTCCTACTACGTCAAAATTATTAGTTTAACTCCTAGGAGAATATGTGGAGTATCAAGGACTACCATGCCCAACTGACCATCAACTAATCATCAAATCAACCAAACAACGTTCAGCTTATGGGTGCGAAAATAGAAACAAAAATGCAAAAATATGTTATGAATAACATTTTTCATTGTTTTTGTCCAGGTGGACCGTATGCAGTGTTCGCTGGTAAGGATTCAACTCGTGGATTAGCAACTGGACAAGTGACAGCCGGAAACAGTGATGAATACGATCCCTGCGATGACTTGACTCCTGATGAGATCGCTTCAGCCAAAGAATGGGAAGAGCAGTTTAGAGGTGACAAAATTTATGATTATAATAAAAAAAATAGAGAAGTTCACGAACTAGATAAGACAGTTAAAAAAACGTGGTATAAATACACATGATTAATATTATGAAAATAATACTTTAGGCTTTTAATTATATAACAGTTATCACACTTTTAATGAATCATTAACCATTAATGAACAATAAAATTAATTATTTCAAAAACTCCTAATGATAGATTTTTATCTGTAATATTTATGAAAATAGTTAAAAAACAGAATCGCTCCATGTTTTAGGCAAATAAACCATTAAACGGAAGAGTCAACTTGATTATAATTTGCAATAAATGAATACACTTAGTTGGGTTAAGCAATTTAGACTAAAGTTTTATTTCGACTAAGCAAATTGGTTTTTATGGAAAGGGAACTATAAATTTAAATAGCAAAACAATATTTATTAAAAAAAAATACTGAATGCAATTATATAAAATTATTTCTTAGTTAAAATTACATCACCATATTTATGTTAAAAGAAACTATATATTTTACAAAGACCTAATGGAGCTGAATAATATTCAAATCGCTTGAAAATGGAAACACTAAGAGAAAGTACAAAAGCTACTTGAATTTCATGCTCATTAAATTTTAACTTTCCAGAAAAATACGACATAGTAGGACGTCTCCTTAAGCCAGGCGAGACTCCGAACAAATACAGCGACGACGAGAGTGAAGAGAAAAAATCACAGTAGATTAAGAAGTTAAAATGATGTTTTGCTCTGTTTCTATTACACCGATCTTCACTTTGACAGAAATAATTCTACATGTGGTAGACTTAACGGCATGCTTGTTAAATAGTGATATTTTGTAGGAAGGGGTTGTGAAGGTTAATTATATAAAGCAATATGTTAATAAACGTTTTTTAGTGTACATTGTTGTTTTCGAACTTTATTTTAAAATCTTTATCATACGCTCTTTTCTGTCTTTATAGAAATATGTGATTCAAAATAACTATAATATATTGACTTACAATGAGAATAGAAATAATAAATTACGAAGAGAAGATAAAATCGTTGAAAAAGTTAGTTGGATGTATAGCATGTAGACGCCGCCCGATACGTGCTTGTGTTACACGCCTTAAGGGTCATTAGGGTGTTACTGGACGCACGGGGTAAGGGGTGCGCGCGCGCAAGAGATACTTGCTAAGTCAGTCGACTACCGGGACCGAAGGCTAGAGTACGTGCGTGTGCGTCGCAATTGTGTGTGTCATAAAGTACAATAAAAACTAAAACAACAAAATTCGTGCCTTTTTATCAACTCACCGACCACCAGTCATAGATGGCATTTATTAATTTTATAAAACATCTCGTTTTTATTTTCGAAGTGGTTTTGCTAAATGCCTTTAATTTTGATCGGCAAACGTTTGTAAATAAAGCACCATTTTATTTAACGTTGCTCACGTAACATCGCTATGTTTGAATGTTCAATTTTTTACCATGTTTATTTGGAATATAAAATATTTGAAACGTGATTTAATTTTGAAGGCATTGGCAAATTGATTAGTAATAATATTCTTAATTTATTACATTTACTATACGAATACTCTTAATAAAGACACGCTGCTTAATAATGTGTTGGTGCGTCTATACTTGAAATATTTGTTCTTCCATCAATCTTGGCCCAGACTTCAAGGAGGTCATGTTAACTTATTAAATACGAAATATGCACATTAAATTGTGGTTCACGTAATAGAACTTTCTAGAAACAGTCTTATCACGTGATAAGTTATTCGGCATGCATAACGCGTAGTGCCTCATCATTGTCGAGAGCAGCGATAATCGAGTCAAGTCGTGTTGCGGTTTTGAATTAGGCCCAAACTCGAGGGTCTCATAAATTTCAAGATCAGCCATCCTTTCTATCTTGATAATTATTGTAATGGTGTCATTAATATACACAAGTTCTAAAAGGGTATGATGGATTATAAAAAATCTTGCAAACTACAAGTTCTAATACAAATAACCATATCTAAATATTATATTTAAGATAAAGAAGAGTATCTTTTGAAGATATATGTGTAGTATATGGGATGTTGTTGAACGTTAAAGTTATGATTAGTCTACATTGCTTTATGAACAAGTTTTTTTTATATGATTTACAAGTAGATCTTGAAATCAATTACATTTGAAAGAAGATGAAAATGAGTTCAACGATGAACCGCGTCCACCCGGCAAATGCCTGTTCACTACTCTCATAATGGCTCTCAAACCATAATAACGTGGAAATATGGTCTTGTAAACACAACTTGTTGTGTTGGTTTGTTAGTAATATACTAATATTTTATTCGGCTAGTATAGGCTTGGAAATCTTGATAAAACAATGAGGTCTTTAATTCTTAGTAAGTAATTGGGGCATATGAAATGAAATGAAATATAGCTTTATTAAAATAGGCATAGATACAAGCACCTTTGAATAGTTAAAAAAAAATCTACCACTGTGTCGGAATACAGAATCGAGCAAAAAGAGCTGGCAAGAAACTCTGGTAGTTCCTCTTTGTAATATAATGAAGCACAAATATATATATACACAAAGGAATAAATGTCCCGTGAGAAATATTGTACACATAAGGATCAAGCACTTTTATCATTTAAACAGTAATTGATGGAACAATATCCCTTGTTGAGGAATTTAGTTTTGATAGAGTTTTTTTAAATTTCATTGGAAATAACTCTCAGATATCTTTAGGTATTGTATTGTATAAGCGAATAACGAACCCCATGTAAGAACCATGAACTTTTTTAAGCCTGTAATTAGGTAACACTGTTTTGTGTTTATTTCTAGTATTAAAACAATATGAACGTTACTCCTCCTCAAAAATAGAATCGAAGGAAACGAAGATTAAAATCGCAGTAAACAATCCGTTAAACTAGTCACATTAATTTTGAATTCAGTTCAATGGAAATGTGATCCTTAAAATGCTGTAGAAGTATTTTATCTTAATAGTGCATCCACGAAGAAATCACGCTTTTAATTGTCACATCTTTAAATATCCACTTGACAACAATAACGAACGAATTACATTGATCCACTTTGATTAAATGAACTGATTGTGAACGAGAATGTCCGGAGTCCGAGCTACTTTGGTTGTTTCAGTGTCTTGTGATATCGTTTAATACTGCAGTAAGAAGATTTTTACTCCTTTTCCTTATCTCGTGTTCTTATTAGGTTTTCTTATTGTCGTATATTTTGTTAGTAATTCACCCTTTCCTCTTTTCTAGGTTAAGGGGTATAATAATGTTCAAACTTGAACATACAAATAGTTCAAATTACTTGTTTGTACACATATGTTTGTATACACTGCTCGCACGAAGCGATTCGCTTTCTCCTTTTTACTGCGAACCGCCAAGGAGTGGGATTCGCTTCCTGCGTCTGTGTTTCCAGCACCTTATGACAAGGGAATTTTCAAACGTCGAGTGAATCGGTATTTACTGGGTGAGCGCGCTCCATCGTCGGTCTTATCATCACTTTCCAGCTGGTGAGAAAGAGGTCACGCGCAAGCCTGACAGTAACAAAAAAAATGTCTAGGAAAGTAATAAATTCGAAATAGTGAAATTAAAGGGAAGATAAAAAGATAAAATAATAGAAAGATAAACTTATTACGTTCCCTTAATGCCTAAAGTTAAGTCTTGTTAAAACAACCCACTGTGTTTATTCAATTACGGGAAACAGCCTTAACAAATAACACCGGAACGTGGAAAGGCGTTACTTGCGAGTACGCTCCGCTATTTCTCTCCGGATACCGGCAAACTTCACAAAATCGTATCACTCGAACGTTTCAAAGTTCCTTCAAGTTGTTGGAGGACGGCAATATATTCTTATAAGAAAGTGTTGGGTGAAGCAACATTGGCCGTAAGTCTTCATTCGGAGCTGAATGACGTAACGCCTGTGTTACTAAGATACGTAGATAAGTTCTCTCGAAATATTCAGATATAAGTTTGATATGAGCTATTAGATAACGTTGTAGCGATGTGGTGTGCGTTAGTCGTGTGACTGGTTACACACCTACTACATTGCTATTTAGTTACGTTGAAGGTGCTTGATGGTAAATGATAGATGGACTACGACTACAATAAATTTAATGATGAGAGTAATACAATGGATGAAATATGAAGAAGCTATCTATAATATAAAAATAATTCGCAAAATGTCTTGATAAGCGCGAAAATCGAGAACGGCTGAACCGATTTGACTGATTTTTTTTTTGTTGTGTTTGATGAAGTCTGTTGAAGGTTATTACGGAGAGATTTTTTTTTAAAATTCCCTGCAACTGTCTAAAAATAACACTTTTCTGTATTCTCATACATAAAATTCGTTATAAGTCATTTTGAACTTCAATACCATACCATAAAGTTCAAGTGTTAGTGGACGGGTTCCGGGAAGGCAAAACAATTGAATGACGTATAAATATTAATGTCAATATTTGTCAATTTTTATACATATAGCATTAAGGCCAGGTTCCTTCAAACAATTTTCAAAAAACAGTCGACAGGCCAATAGGTTTTGGCAGAATAAAATCTGACGGGGAAGCAATGTGACTTTGTTTTAGAGAAATAGGGCAGAACAAGGTCTGCCGGGACAACTAGTTTTATATAAAACTATGAATGCAAGCAAATAGTGCGAGCTGCGCCGTAGCAAGAATGTTGCAGTGGCTCGCTGATGCGTGACTAATTACATTGCGTGTGTCCATTGCCGTCAGCTCGAACAGCTCGCCGCGATGCGCTTTACCAATGGTAAAATCGGATGACGGCAAAGTGACTCCACATCGTGATTATTTGTATCTTTTGAGTGCTGAAACGTATGGAAAAACGACAATCTCATGTTACTACTATTATAAATACGAAAGCTTAGAAGAATTTTTAATACTCAATCAGGTCAGAAGGGCTGAACACTTCTGGATAAAATTTGACACAGAGTTATATTATAGGTAGTCTGGAATAGCAGACAGGATACTTATCGTCATGGAAATTTGGAATTTGGAAATTTACTCGGTTCCTATGGGACCCGACTCGATTTTGAATGGATTTTCATGGTCCTGTAGTCGGATTTTCTGCCTTTGGTGGTTGATGCCGTTCCGGTACTGTATAAAAAAAATGGTTCAGAATGTTTCCAAACTATAAAGCCCATTAAACTTTTTCTTTTTGTTGAGTTTTTTCTGGACATATTATACGTATGTAAATACATGTATATTATTACAAAGATACAATTAGGAACTCTAAAACTTATCTGGTACCACACGCTAATAACAACTCTCTTATTTATGTTCACTTTTGGCCTCGTACTGAGTCGATAGACACCTGTTCGGATCATTGTATCGACTCTTGTCCCCATAATTATTTGTTATTCATTACAGAATATTAAACTTAATATCAAACAACTTCTCTACACAACATTTTCACTTAAACCGACGCCATTAAGAAGTGTTACACACTGCCATCTTCCTGTCACTTTTTATGCTTGCCAACATAAAATATATTTGTTGCGAAATATACGTTAAGTGTTAATGGTGTTCACATTAATATTTAGCATTTAATAACTTTTATTTATATTATATCCAGCCTAGCTTATCAGTAATATTTGCTGTTGTGCTTCTCTATTACTGTAACAATATATTTCTTGTTTAGAGTTTATTAGGTCCTTTATTTTATTTTTCGAAATGACGCGCGTTGATTGACCGGGAAAGGTCTTCACAACTAAATCGGGCGGGATTTATGAGGTACGTGAATATACAGTCAAAATATAACATTAATCAATTTATTATTATTTTATACGTAGTAATTTCCTTCTTATGGCATAACGCAAACATTACAGAAAACAGAGAGAGCGGGAATATAACTTTTTAATAGTTACATATTTGTTGCTAAGGAATAAGCCATGACAAGTCACCGTACAGCCATATTGTATAACATTTCTTTCTAGGAATTGCTGAGTCACCGCATTTAATATAAAATATGAAATACTCATGATATGGTTGCATTAAAATATTATCTATCCTGTATCGTTGACTTAGATATTTTATCACTAAGCTAAACTGCATATCAGATATCAGGAAATATGGGGGTTTCATTAAAATTACTTTGTCTCTCTTGTTTTAAATTTTAAAGACAATTTTAACAGTTATGGAGTCTAAATTTATTTGAAAAAATGAGTTAATACATTTTCAAATATTAGAACTGTTTATGAACCTAGTTGTATTTTTATAAATTTAATTGTAAGCTGATGGACCGTATAAAGAACACGATACTATTCTCCAAGACGTATATAAAGGATATATTTCAAAGTTACTGCTCTTAAATCGGCTGGGTTGGTCATATCAGTCGCTTGTCGGACGAGTTGTGGGCTCAGGAACCACCCAGATGGAGATGGCAGTACAAATTAGGCACTCATATCCTGACGAAAAATAACAAGTTCTCCAACTCTTACTTTTGCCGAGGCGTTAAGCAGTGGAATTATCTTCCAGCAAGCGACTATCGATTGGTTTTTCTTGTCTTGGTAGTAGTTTTTTAGACTACACTTTGCTTACCATCACGTGTGATGTAGTCAATATGTCGCCGAATCAGGATAAAAAAAGACATTTGGAAAGATTGGTCTCAACAATCTAAAAACAGAGAAATCTAGAAAAAAGGCAGGCCTTTGCCTTGTAATTGGACAATATAGGCTATAATAGTGCCGGGCAGTAGACTTGAGGGAGTCTGCTGCCCGAATGAGAGGGAGTCGATGCACGGTGTCCGGCGCACCGCCTGGGAGAGAGGTTTAGGAGGGGTGGGCTTTACTCCTTCCCCTCTTAGAGAGGTAGCCTCAACAAGGCTTCTTTTTTCCTGGGTGTCTGGATGAATTTGGTTTCCCCGGCCCGGGTGGAGCAATCAGAGGGACACCCCGGGGGTTTTAAGTCAGTAGGAGTCGGACACACCGGGGTCGCTGCCCTTACAGCGTTAATAATTGTAACTGGATTTCAATTATAGGCTTATAAAATACTAACAGACTAAAAAAAGTAACTGTGGCGGCCTAGTGGATAATGGACCGGTTTCCATACGCGACTATGCGAATGGTCGTGGCTTCGAATACCGACATGTATATCTGGGTTATTCCAGATTAAGTACAGATTTAGGCATCGCATGCTCAACGGTAAAGGAATACATCCTGTGGAAATCCGCACGGCGTCTAATAGAAATGTCTTATATAAGTGTTCTGAGGACGACGATCAGCAGTGCTACTGGTCACGATGAATACGACATATAAGTATTAATATACAGCCACCGATGTATCTGCTCACCCCCCTTGGTGGCGACCTGATGTATATGTTACGGAGCGCCGTTTAGATAAATAGCTCTGAGAGCATGCGCGGGGCAGCGTCGCCAACTCCGCGCATGCGTCGGATTTAAACGGCTGTCATTAAATAATTTACAAATGGAACTAACATCTTTTATTTGCATTCACAATAATTAATATATAATTATATGTAATTGGCTATAATTATATCATGGCCACAATATATCTTTCAGGTCGCAGTGATACAGGCTGAATTAGACTGCATAGCTCCATTGCATAATAATAATAATAATCTGCTCACCCCGAAAGGGATATAGCCTGGTGAAATATTATTATTATAAAAACTAGCCGACTCAGCCTGCTTCGACCACGTGCGACGTAAAAATAAAACTGGCGGATTTTTCAAAAATCATTGAAACGTGTTTTTATTTGTAACCATAAAACTCAATACCAGTTTTATAGGATTTACGTCAAAATTGACAGATTTTAAAAACAAATTTTCAACCCCTAATTCACACTTTTATGTACGAAATGTCAAAAAAATCGATGCTGCTAGTCTCCGAATATATGCCAGGACAAGTCATTATGTAAAAAAAAATCTGCTTTCAACGATTCTTACGTTTTGAGGTCATTATTTATATGAACGGTAATATTATATTCTATTGGAAATTAAAACCTAAAAGGAACTCTTAACCTAGTGGAAGTTTAGAAACATGAAAGAAAATTAGGTCCTACGCGTGAAATTCTATTGCGGTCGGGGTACAAAATAACATAAAGGTTTTCTTAGAAGCAGTATTCAATTTAATAAAAGATGTGTTGTACAATATATGCTTTAACAAAGAAAAATATATTGAAATAGTAAAATAAAATAATATGTGCCAATGGTTAGTTACATTTATGTAAAAGTCAATAAAAATTATGTTTGTAAATGGGCTTAGAATGTTTAACCTCTTTGTCAGAGATGGGCAAAATGTAATCTGATTAACGATTACAATGTAGTCGTAATTTTAATTTTGTGTCTGTCATCTTCGCAATATCACGTAGACTTGTCCTGAATATAGTTCGACGGTTTTTTAAGTCGGATCAATGATTCCTATTATATAAGACCCAGGTCAGGCCCTGCATGGAATATTGTTCGCATCTTTGGGATAATTCTGCTCTTTACTTACCCGGCGTCCTGGATAGGTTGCAGCGGAGGGCTGTAATGGCTGTAAAGGGCTGTATTGTGAATGACCCTGACGTGACTAAGTTGCGCAGAGATATTGCCTCACTGAGCGGCTTCTACCGTCTGTATCATGGCGAGTGTTCTGAAGAGTTATTTACCCTTGTTCCATACTCTGATACAGACGGTAGAAAACGCTAAGTAAGACAATATCTCTGCGCAACTGAACCGGTTCAAGAGTTTAGTCACTGTTCCGTATTCGAATAAATGTGCGGACAACTTCGATTAAAACTCAATTGACAACCCGTACGGTGTTGCCAGAGCATAATTATATATATTATCCGATTCTAAAGTGTATAAGTGTACTTGGAAGATCCTCAAAGACACCAGTGTCCTGGAGGAGAAGCAGGGGCCCCTGAGGAGTTGGCAAACTGGTGATCACGGTAAGTGAAACTCTTTAGGCAGCCCGTGCCACTTGCGGAGCTATCGAAGTACCGTACAGTCACTATTCGTTTGTTCGTGTCACAGTTGATTCGTGGCAGTCGTGACCATGGCCCCTGAAAAGACTTGTGGAGGCTATCTCTCTGGGGGGGTGGGAATAAAGAGCCCTCCAATACCTCTCTCTCAGACGACGCACCGAACACTGCGCACCAAATAAACATAAAATATTTTATTTACTGTTAGGTGGTGATATATGTTATTATATGAAATTGTATCAGGGAGGAAGTTAAGTTAAAAGGAAATTATCAGATTTATTTATATATTTTTTTTGAAATAGTTATCCGTTTGTACATTTTCTTCACCTATCATATATAAGCACCTTTAACGATTTTTAATTTTAAGCAGACTATCAACATGTATTAAGCTTTACAACATAGTAAAAAAAAATGGCCTCCATAATTATTCCAAACCACAACAATGAACGACAACTAGAAGTGTATTAGCAAAAAATAACAAATCTTAACAAATTCTGAATAACAAAATTAAACAATCCGTAGAACTAGGTGAAATTTTAAGTAACAGGTACTTACATCGCCCAGACGTATTAAACCACATGCGACCTCAAACGCGTAATATAATGTAATCGTGAAATTTAATGATACCTCTCAAAAACGCGTACGACATGGCTATATTCATGAATTTAAAACCGTCGTACGGTGTAAAATGGATTTGTTATATCACTGTCAAATGGTTTGAGGTAAATGATGTTTGTACGATGTTTATAAACGAATTGCTTCGATTAAAAATGTAATTGTAACGCTCTAAAGTTAATATTTTTTGTAATTTCTTTTTTTCTTTTTAGCTCAACAATAATATTTCTCATCACTTTATTATAAGGTTAAACCAATTTATATTAAAGCTGATTAAAGCAAAATTTTATATTTAATTTTTATCTAATGTGTTTGGAAAGTTGATAATCGCTAGAGCAGAATAATTTTTAAGTGGAGACCGCTAATAAAAAAACGTAGTACAGGGTGACTCAAGATGTTGAATCGGCAACTAAAGTAAGGTGGCTGGCTGAATTTTGATAAGACGGGTCGAAGAACCGTCCGTTATGGTAGACGCGGTTCATCGTTGGATTCAACCAGGTGTGACTGAGGCCAAGCGTTTGCCTGCAAATCATAGAGAAAAAAGTATAACACAATGGCGCATATTAGGAGATGCCTAGAACAAAAGTAGTTTTGATAACGACGATGCAGATGATTACAGAATACAGATGCATATTTCGACATCTCTCTTTTACATTTTTGAGAAAAGGGCACTGCTAGAATTCATTTAAGAATATAATATATCGAGGGGTGAAAGGCTATTCGGTTTAAGCGAAATTTTTGGTGATATAGTAATATATATATTTGAAATCGGTAAAAGACGCTGATTCCGAAAATATATACAATGCTATATCACCAAAAAACGTCGCTTAAGCCAAATAGCCTTTCACCCCTCGATTTACTTATTTTATTGATTTCGAAAATTGTAATAGATTTTATGTTATGTAGTTTCTTCTCTGATACTTAAAACGTTTAATGTGTATAATCTAAAATTGCTTCATTATTTGGGCAGGAATTGCCGTCAAAAGGCTCCGGTAAATAAAACAGACAGCAGCGATTCCCACCTTATTTCTCTGAATTAAACTAGAATAATTTATATTTACCCTCCAATTCTGTAACAGTTCGCAATTCCCGACGCAGCAGTTCATTGATTACATCAGCACCAAATTGATACAAACGACTATTTGGTTCGATAAATTAGACTACGGAAAGTATAGCGAACCATTGTCGTAGTACATTACGGTAGATTCCACCGCAGAATAATATATTTTACCGCCGTGTGCAGACCTCAAAGATAGTAAAATTTAGATGACAGTCTATTTTGGGAATTCCTAGATAACACTTTGACAAATGGTGACTAGCCGATAGCTCCTAAAAAGTTAAATTGAGTTAAAAGTCAGACTCATCTTTTCTTTATTTTATTTTTAACACTGGCGCGACATATCGACTGCTGTGTACCGGATGGTAAGTACAGTACAGATGGAGTGTGACCGGAATAAAAGTGCAAGAGAGTCGCTGATGAGCCAATGTAGAGTCAGCTTATTTGATATAGGTGCCTTTCATGGCATCCTATGTGATCCGACAGAGAATGCCATGAAATTGGTGGACACGGTAGCACTGACTTATCAGCGACTCTCTCAGAGCTGAGGTGTATTTCACCGTATTGGGTACAATAGGGCTGATATGCCAAAATGGCAAAAGCCCTTATAAATAATAATAAAAAAAAGTACACTGTAGTCCAAAAACGATAGCAACCATCAAAGGATGAAAATCCATTGATAGTCTCCATCGTCATGTCGGCTTACATTAACCACGACTGAAGGTCTCTAGGCGTATCAGTTACTGGATATATATACTCTGATACCGAAATGCGACAGGCCAAAGCGAGTCACTACGATGGTCTTTACATTTGTGTACTGTGGTCATGACTTCGGGCAATCTCTGTACCACCAAAAACTTTTACATTAAGATCGCAATAAGTAGGTGGTGACCAGTGAAGAGCATCCTACAAAAACATAAAATTGTTAGACATGGACGTTTTAAATATATTTACTTAAAATCTGGTTACTGAGTGTCAGTATTTAAATTCGACCAAATTGTAAGTCAATATATTTAATAAATATCCAACCTTAACAAGATAATGAATTTTTATGCTTCTGTGAGATGTATGCCATTGGTGGTGACATTTAGTGATTACGGGTAAGGTTAAAGGTAAACTCTAAACAAAAAATCGCATAATCCTCTCCACGATGCTAAGAACAGAGAGGAGTGGAGTACCATCATAGGGTAACTCAAGGCTCTCATCATTAAAAATACGGCGTGAGGAAGGATTTGGTTGCTAAGTCCGTTATAAAGTTACTCTTTCATTTTTTTTTACACTGGCTCGACATAGTGACTACAGAGTACCTGATGGTAAGTACAGTGTAGTCCAAAAACGAAAGCGACTATCAACGGATGAAAATCCTTTGATAGTCTACATCGTCATGTCGGCCCACATATACCACGACTGAAGGTCTCTAGATATATGAGCTACTGGATATACACAAGCTGATCCCGAAACGCGACAAGCCGAAACTGGTCACTATGACAGGCTTTACACCCATTTACTGTGGTCGCGATCCAGACGGGCACCGACGCCCTACCACCTCGCTGCTGCTCGTTTAGCACCACCCAGGAGTCACGTGTAGTGAAACTAGGGTAAAGCCTACGGACGCGAGCAACTTCGACTCCCAAAAATCTTGATTGTCTAGTTTCTAAATCAGACTGTGTTTGCTAGCTTTAGACGAATTAGCCGAACATACATAGTTACTTTTTGTAGCAGAATTGAAATAGAAGTCAATCTTCCCTCCCTTTCCTCTTTCCCTAATAGTTTATCTAACGAAACTTCTATAAGAAAAGCAACATTTAAGAATGAATGATAGCTTACTTAAGATATATATTTCTAATTACACTACTTTTACTGAAATATTTAATTAAACTGCATGGTTTTACAAGTTTATTTCTCGAAAGCTATTATAGGTGTATTTTCTTTTTTAATGCTATTCAATGTGTATTTTTTATCGATGTAATATAATATCAATTTCAGAATAGTCGTAATAGATATCAAATGCTAACACAGACAAAAATAATATAACATTGTAGATTCATCGGGTTGGGATCGTAACATCCATTATACTCTTGATAAAATAAAAGGCAATCACAAAGCAATAATAGCGCGATTCATCACAACTTTCCAATAAAAGCAAACATTTGCGGCCCGTAGGTGCGTAGGTATAAAACGAGAAGCTATTTCGTTATATCGTTTATTAAGTTTACTATAGGCTTCGCTTTCGTTTAAGTCAATTTCAAAATCATGAAACTTTTCAGTTTTATATTAGTTATAATGAAATAACTCCTGTAATCTCAAATTCCGATTAAAAATCAATCTTTAAATTATTTCGAGTATTACTGCTACACATTTCTAAATCTATAGACTGGCATAATGTATAGAAAAGATTTCATGTCATGCTTATTGCTTTTTAAGAAGATTCCTCTGTTTTACTCACACTGTCTTCTGGTTTTTTATTTTTTTTATTTATTCGTGTTGCACAGGCATTTCAATCATTCTTTATTGTGCCTTTGTATAGAGTTCTTGCTTTTGTGTATACAGGGTGAACGGTAATGCGATACATTCCTTGATAGACGTTGTAGTACAGCTTATTTGGAGTCATTTAAGTCATCTGACACCATGTCCGAAACTTGATAATTTCTGAGATATTCAAGATTGAAGTATTTTTTTTTAAAACTCCAGTTCTTATGTTAGAATGTGTCCTTGTAGTGACGAATACGAAATAATGTTATTGTTTATGCTGTATTTTGTATAGCTAAATAATAATAATCTCATTTTTAATTAAAATTTGCAAGAAGGAATCGTAATTACTTAAGTAAAAGCTAAAAAACCAAGTATCATTTTGCAAAAAAAATATGTTTTTGGTAAATTAACGAAGAATTTCCAAGAAAATATGTATGGAATGATTCGTACAAATTACATAATTTTGGTCCTTGATTCATTGGCTATTCAAAAAAGTACAAATGTCATAACAAAATACTAAGAGGTTGATTTGCAACCCTAATAATAGAAGAAGTGACCCGTTTCCTAGAAATCCTCTTCATTATGTTGCCGCGCACGTGAGCAGGTTTTGTTCGTTTGATGACACCGTCTTGCACTTGACACTGCTACAACAATAGGAATAATTGATATGAAGGACAATTTGCTCGTAGAAATTTTAGTTATCTGTTTCAGTTAGTTACAACTATCTTCTGAGTACAGGCCTGTCTTTGCTTTCTAACTACGTCTCTCTTGATTAAAAACTTGAGAAATGGCTGCCTTCTGTAATGAAGAATACGCGGACATTCTGTACGTTTACGAATAATATGACGGCGACGCTGTAGCAGCGCAAAGAGTGTACATGCTGCGTTTTCCTGACCGACGTGTACCAAACGTAAGAGTGTTTTCGGGAACGTATCGACGCGTCCGTGAAACAGGTCGTTTCGCAGCGCGAATAAGCGATTCTGGTAGACCTCGAGTTCAACTTCCTGATAAAGAAGAAGAACAACTTGATTTATTTCGCAGAAATCCAACAATCTTCACAAGGATTGCAGCTAGAAGCCTTGGATTATCCCAGTAGATGGTTTGGTTTACCGTACATACAGCAAGATTACATCCCTACCACTACACACTGGTCCAAGCTCTAGAAGAAGGCGATCCAGCCCGATGAATAGAATTCTGTCGTTTCATGCTAAATGCCGATATGGAAGATCCTCATTTTCTCGAGGAAATTCTATGGACTGATGAGTCCAAGTTTGACCGTGACGGAATCACTAGTTATCACAATTCACATTATTGGGCACCGAAAAGAGAGAATCCAAGGAAGAAAAAAGAAAGGGCACATCAAAGAAGATTATCTGTGAACGTTTGGATGGGAATAATTAATGGCCAACTGATTGGGCCTTTCTTTTTTTTCTTAAAATTTGAATGGGGAAACTTATGAACTTTTCCTAAGAAACCAAGTGAATCTTTTATTGGGAGACGTCCCCTTAGCCGCGAGAAGACATCTTATCTACCAACATGATGGCTGTCCAGCTCATTTTCGGCTCAGTGTATGCCAATGGATGAATCAACAACATCCACTTCGTTGGATAGGGCGCGGTGGACCTATTCCTTGGCCAGCCAGAAGCCCGGATCTGACCCCTTGGGATTTTCATTTATGGGATTACATGAAGGATCTCGTGTATGTAACCCCCTAAAACAACGAGCAAGAGCTTCGTGAGCGCATTCAGAGGGCAGCTCAAAATATCCGGCAAAGTTTGACAACAAGAGTCACTAAAACAGAAATGAGAAACAGACTTCGAGCTTGTATTGGAAGATGGGGCTCACATTTTGAGCAGGACTTGAAATAATGTACCCAGATAATTAGCCAATAAATGGACTATTAAAATACTAAGTTTTTCATTTATTAGAGCCCAAAAATAGTAGTTGTTTGTGTGTCTCTTTATTTATTCATTTTTTTATTGAAGTATCTACTAGACATTTAAAATTCAAATAAAAAAATAAGTATGTAGTTTTTGTTGACACCTGTGCCTTTTTGAATAGCCAATGAATCAAGGAATAGAATTATGTAATTTGTACGAAACATTCCATACATATTTTCTTGGAAATTCTTCGTTTATTTACCTAAAACATGTTTTTTTGCAAAATGATACTTGATTTTTTAGCTTTTACTTAAGTAATAACAATTCCTTATTGCAAATTTTAATTTGAAATGAGATTGTTATTATTTAGCTATACGAATACAGCATAAACAATAACATTATTTTGTATTCGTCAGTAAAAGGGCACATTTTAAGATAAAAGCTGGAGTTTTTTTTTTAAAATACTTAAATCTTGAATATCTCAGAAATTATCAAGTTTCGGACATGGTGTCATGTGACTTAAATGACTCCAAATAAGCTGTACTACAACGTCTATCAAGGAATGTATCGCATTACCGTTCACCCTGTATATGTAGTTCTTAAAGTAAACCCTTTTGTCAATTTCTATTTTAATATTCATTTAAAATTATATATATCTACTGTTCTACCATTTAATTCGCAACAGGGATGGGCAAAATGTAATCAAATTAATTATTACTGATTACAAGATGCAATCTTAATTTTAATTTCGTTAATCTGTTCATGATTACCTTTCTGAACAAAAATGAGTCATAAATTGGTATGCAATTGAGTATTTCTTAGTGCTTAAAAAATAGAGAGGCAAAATATAATCATATTAATGATGCAAAATGTAATCTAATTTATTATTTTTATTTAATTATTCACTATCATTGAACTGCATTTACAAATATATTACATACGGTACAGTTTTACATTTTTTTTTCTTTTTAAACTGACTCGACACAGTGACTGCACCATACCTGATGCAGTCCAAAAAACGCTAACGACTATCGAAAGGTAAGAGAAAATACATCGGTAGTTGCAGCGATCATGCCGGCCTGCACAAATATCTAGTTGTGCCTTAGTAGGCTTGAGTAGTCTCAATGATGATGTTTAAAAACTAACAAAGAAAGGAAAAATGAAGTAACAGTCAAGTCGCAATATATAAGAAAATAGATGTATGTGTGTGTTTGTTTGTAACAATGTGAGTGTATGTGTTTCTATGTTGTAAGCTATGTTAAATTAGTGCATTATGACGTTTTTACTCTTTTTTGCCGTTTTAACTTTAATAAAGCTAAAATTGAAGCTATAAAATTATTCCTATTTAGAACAAAAGTGTCAACACTGCGAAAGTCCTTATTGAAAGTGTTAAGGCATCTATGAATTAATGAGTTTTTGCGTAATTGTATTTTATATTTTTAATCGTAATAGTTTTTCATTAATTTGATTACATTTTGCCCGTCTATAGTTGACAAGCGTTAGGTTTCTTCTTTTTAATTATATTCGCCTTAAAACTAATGAATATTTAATTTAATTCTTACTTTCTTAGGTATTGTAATTTCTAAATTTAATGTAAATATAAGAGAGTGAGTCTTTGTTGAATGAATGTAAAAAGGATGTTTGGCTAATAATTTTATGGCAGTGAAGTGCCGAAAATTGTAACAGCGACAAGTAGGTATTTCGGAAGCGAATGAAATAACCCGATAGATAATGGAATCAACAATCAGTAGAGCAGACTGAACGAATGTTTTCCTTCAACAAACAGCGTCACATCTTGTTTTCTTGAGTAAGCGAATAATCCGGCAAACATAATTCCGGAACATTTGTCCCAACGATTCCCTAATGAATACGCAACGGAAAAGCTGCCATTTCGTCCGACGAGCCAACCCTATCTTGATTGAGAAGGATTATGTAAGTTATTCAAAAGAATAGGTCACTCTTTTTTCACTCTTTCATTACATTTTTTTTAAGTCGCAAGCTGTCTTGAGCCTATGAAATTGCTGATTCTTCGTCATAAAAAGGCTATCTGATTGAAGCTCGTGATGTTAGATTTTTTTTCTCCTGGCACGATACATTCACACCATGCATGATGGTAAGCATGGTCCAGTCCAAAAACGACAATGATTATTAACAGCAAAAAAACCATCGATAGCCGCCGCGATCATGCCGGCCTGCACAAATATCCCTTCACGCTTCGCATAAAGGATCCAATATCATAGGACGAAGGGAACAGGGTCGCTGGAAGATCATACCACAGTCCAACGACTCGGCAAAAGTAAAACTTAAAGAATTTTTTAATCCTAGCCGGGATGTGAATTACTGAATAGCTGTAACTCTTCACAACACTCGCTGTGATACAACACGTGAATCAAGCCTTAATGGCGATGGCAGCTTTCAATGGATACTCGTCATTTGGTGGTTTCTGGTATTCCTGGACTATAATGAACAACAAGCGTTGTTAGAACGGTACTTTCGTCTCACTTCTTTTTTTCGTAACCTGGGGGAAATCACTGCATAGGACCAGCTGGGCCGCTGTGAGGGCAGTGACCCCGGTGTGTTAGACTTGTGGCATACTGCCACACGACATTAATCGGCCGAATGTCGTTGCATCGAGCGCATCAAAAATCGTGCGATACAAAAGGTACATGCGCACAGCGGGGTGCCTCCCGTACGTCACAGACCTGCGCGGGCGTCCGGCAGTGCTCGCATTACCTCTCGAGACGACACACGCACTAATGCAAATATTGTATTCCTGAAACTCTGTAAATAGATATTCATACTTAAACAATAACTTAGAAAATATAGTGCTTACCTGTGTACTGCTGGTTTTAATTAAACCGTGGTGACGAGCTTCACACCTCACCGCGTCGCATATCTAAACCTACACTGGTGACAGCGCCTATAGACTCCTACTGACTAAAACTCCTCGAAGTGTCCCTCTAAATGCTCCACCCGGGGCTAGGGAACCAAATTCGTCCAGACACCCGGGGAGCGAAAAGCCTTGTTGAGGCAGAGAGGTCTCTGGGAAAGGTAGGTGTAAAGCGTCCATTTTTCCAAAACCCCTCTATCAGCCGGAGCACCAGACACTACATCAGCTGCACACACAGCAGACTCCCTCAAGTCTATTGGCCAGTCATTGTCACCGGGGATGTCGTACTCGTTCTGAGCGAACGTGTTCCTCCGACGACGCTGCCTTCGCTACCGAATGGCTAGAGAAGATGCTCATCACAACCTCGTAGAAGGATGTCACCTTTTTCCATACCTCTTCGCTGGCGATCTTAGCTTTTACTACAGCTGGCAGCGTTACCGATGCTATTTTCATTTTACTTAGTATTATAGACCCTACTCTAACTAGCTTACACCTTGCTCAAAAAATAAGTTCCTTTTTACTAAAACTAAATATATAATAGGAATAATTGTGTACAGATTAAATATTCGAAGAACCAAGTCTAAGTTGACGAAATTGGCGACTTACCTAGTTTGATATTGCAGTTTTCCATTAATTATACCCAGCAGTCTCCATAAAGTTGCGTTTATAATGTTTTGGCATAAAAAAATTAAAATTCGCGTCATCAAATTACAAATCCACCAAAATTACGTGGGCCACATTCGGAATATGTCGTAAAGCGTGTCCTTTATCATGTGATCTGTTGGATCTGCCATAAACCGACGGCTTGCCCTCTCAGCAATAAAAACCTAGAGGCACCGGGTCGCACGCGGTGGCCTAATTACATTTCTGATTCTTCTGAATTCTAATTATCTCGGACTGAGATCTGAAGCCTATTGTAAAATAAATTATGCTTTGCCTTAAATCAAACAGATTCATTGATCATCATTCTTTTTAAAAAAAATATTCCGGATAGTGACTTCACTGTAAATAGTGTAATTAATTTTAAGCATAAAATATAGTTTAAATCCGAATGTCCTATCCAAAGATCTGACAATGTTCATCCATAGTAGCTGTAACCATAGATGGCTAAATGTAATCAGATTTATAAAAATGATTACGATTACATTTTGCGTTTTTACCATTAATATGACTGCGTTTTGCTCATCTATGTTTTAAATACTACGGAATCCCAGATTGTATACACGTTTATGACTTATTAATGCTTTAAATGGATTTAATCACGATTACAGAGCAAGAAAATTATAATTACGACTACATTTTGTAATCGTTAATCAGGATTACAACCCATATAAACATCAAAGGGTCATAAATCTGTACGCAATTGAAGATTCCTTAATGTGTAAAACACAGATGAGCAAAATGTAATCATATTTGTGATGAAAAACGCGAAATGTAATGGTAATCATTTTTCATTAATCTGTTTACATTTTGCCTATCTATGGATGGAAGTAATGCGTCTAATTTATTTAACGTTTCTTTCAATTTATTTGCCCACATTTTATAAAGCAAATGTTTTTTTTTTAATCTTTGCGTTAATTAATAGCTGTCGATACTGCAGTGAGGACAAAAGGACTAAGAGAACATATAGTACGTGTGGAAGCTATGGTTTCCAATATGTATTAATGTGGAACATACCCGCTGAACTGATTGCATTCCTGATTCCCTGTGAAGTAACTGTAATTAACTCAATGCGGGGAGAGACGTGGCCATTAAAATAGCGATAATACAGCACGAGCGGATAGCTTTCTTTATTTATTTATAGAGTTATTTACATATTTTAAAAGTCGTTAAGTAAGACATTATTACGTAAAAATACAAATTTTATAGAAATAATTATAGTAAATTTCATCAAATTTAGTAAATAAAAATAATAACGACATTTACAAGTACCACGCTACATGCAAATTTTTTGTTAATTCGAATGAATCTCAGTATTGTTTCATGGTTAATTGGTTTTAGGGCGTAATGACCCGACTTTTAATCAATTGCGTTTATGTTCTTTCCCCCTTAGTGTATTGGTGCATGGAGATCTCATGCATTTTCTTCACAAATTAAAAAGTATCTTTAATTTATATTGTATTTAACCAGGAGTTGTAATTTTATTTTAATAGATTCACCAACCAAGCATTATTGCTGACCATAAAAACGAAACGATTAGAAAATTTGTTATCATTTAGGCTGTGTCTTAAAATACTGAACATATATATTTTAATTAGATCTATGACTCCACATTATTTGATATTGATTATTCTAGGGTTAATTAATTTCTTAGTGAGGCTAGATGTGTTTTATTATTGCCTTTTTTTTAATTATAGAGAAAATGATATGGTTTGCGTGTGTTAAGCCTATTTAAATAAAAATAATATTAGTTCAAGTTTGAGACACATAGGAAAATAAAATAAAATACCATACTCTAAAGAAATTTTAGAACAGCCATAATTGAAATTAAAAAAAAACTATTAAAATTACATTTTTAAAAAGGGGTATTATTACATCAATTACTACTAAATTGATATATGTAAATGTGTGAATTTAGGTTATATAATGTTTTCGCGCGGGATATTTATTCCATTGTGTATTATTTATATTTGCATCTCATAATGTTGAAAAGAGCAACTGCCAGAGTTTAGCCACTCCAGTCGGTAAGGCCTAGGTTTCTTTTCCACGGACTCTACCTTTCGAGAATCAACCTAGGAAATTTATATTGGAATCCTTTCTGTATATATCCGAAGAAAGTCACTTTCCATCGCATGTCTATCGACATCTGTTCGTCAGAGACAGAAGTGGTTAGACAATATCCAAAAGCGAACCGGATTGAGCTTTCCTGTTTTGAAGATCGTTGCATGGGATCGCCAGAAGTTATGCCTCTTAAACTTAAAAGTTCATTTTGAATATTGCACCCATAATGATTTGAGTTTTTTGCCGGGTCTTTACAGTAGATTCTGTTTTCCGAACCGATGTTTTATTCATTTTCTTTTTATTTTGATGATTCAAGAGTGCTTGGAAATAGGCCTGTTTGAATAAAGTTATATTGCATTTCATTTCGAATAAATATTGAAGCAGTTGTTCATCAAAGGAGTACGATATTTGTAAAAAGGTTGAATTAATTTAAATATGCTTTACATATAATTATTGGTTGGCCAAAAAGATTAAAGAAATTTAATGTTTATGAATATAACGCAATGCTTAAAACTATTTTATTTCTTTTCATACCAAAACACGGCACAGAGACTGATAACCTATTTGATAGAAAGTAGTTACTGTAACGTATGAATGAGTATAACATTACTGCCATCGTGAAGTAGAAAACATATTTAAGCTAAAAAGTTTCAAAATTGTATTCGTATTTTATGATGACAAAATTTATGAATTGTGAAGAGGTAGTAAAGTGAATCTTAGTTGATTTAATATATTTTAAACTACAGTTGCAGAAACTTAGCCAATTATATTAAAGACATGCTATAAAATGTATCGCAGCAGACGATTCTCCCGTTTTAAATTCACTAACACTTTGCATTAAATCGTATTCGGACAGTTTTAAGGCGATGTCCAATTCAAAAGCGTTTTATACATTTTAATGTTTAACATCAAGATTTTCTATTAGTTAGTTTACATTGGTTTGAATATTTCACCCACCACGCTTGTCTATCCCCCATCAAGATAATCTACCCCCATAGACTACAAATGGGCCAAGAATTCACGCTCATGCGTAATAACGCTCGTCCGCACACAGCGAGAATGGTGAGGAGTTGGTTGCAGGGACACGACGTATCGGTCTTGGGCTGGCCCGCTCAATCACCTGACCTAAACCCCATAGAGCACACGTGGGACATGCTCCAAAGAAGGGCTTTGAGGAATTTCCCTGCAAGCATTGCGACGGAAGAGCAACTTTTTTGTATCTTAGCCGGACCTGGGACAATATACCGCAGCAAGATTTGGATAACTTAATCAAAAATATGAAAAATCGTTGTAGAACCGTTATAAATGTCATGGGTGGTTTTACAGACTACAGATTTTTCACATAACTGTTAAAAACAATAACTTTTTCTTATTTTTCACATTTTCTTGAGAAACACATTCATTGTTAGTTTCACCATTATTTCGCGTTTTTTCTTTATTAAGGTACAAATTGTTTAAACAAAATAAGGTTTTTTTTTTATTCTGAAGTATAGTCCAATAAACGGGCTTTATAAAAATATATACATGTTGTTTGTTATCTTTAATAAATTTTGAGATAATTGAATAAATTCAAAATATTACAGGACACTGTTGATGTGTATGTATGTCTGCTTACTCTAACAGGGCGTATAGCGTGACGACATAGAATTATTATAAATATTTTATTGATTGATGATGACATTGTAATCTGATCTTATAAAGCACTTCAGTTTAGAGCTAAGTCTTTGCTGACATATATTTATCTTCTCTATATATAGGTATATCTCATCTATATCTGCGTACCAATATCTTTTTCTCTTGAGGAATCCTCAAGACATAACATTTGGTTTTGAGGAATATTTTTATTTTTACCCGCTCATCGCCTGTTACTTGGGAAAACTATCTCTTGCAGCTCGTTCTTTCACGCGCCGTCTGCTACATTATTCAAAGATGCCCACGCCATAAAATTCGCGCCGGTCCGCACTGAATCGTGGAGCGGGCCGAGGGTGTGACCGCGCTTGAGGCCCCGTTAAGCCGATAACTGACAGTCGATTTCGCAGGTTCCCGATTTACGATTCGCGTATGTGTCGCCGCTCCTTTCCGCACTTTATTGCGATCTGTACGTTATTGATGAAAATTCTTCATATCCGTACACTATATTGGTTTATGTCTTGATAATGGCGTTGAGATTTATTAACAGAAGCTACTTTTTTTTTTACACCGGCTCGACATAGTGACTACAGAGTACCTGATGGTAAGTACAGTGTAGTCCAAAAACGAAAGCGACTATCAAAGGATGAAAATCCATTGATAGTCTACATCGTGATGTCGGCCCGCATATACCGCGACTGAAGGTCTCTAGGTATATGAGCTACTGGATATACACAAGCTGATCCCGCAACGCGACAAGCCGAAATTAGTCACTATGACGGGCTTTACACCCATGTACTGTGGTCGCGATCCAGACGGGCGCCGATTCCCTACCACCTCGCTGCTGCTCGTTTAGCACCACCCAGGAGTCACGTGTAGGGAAACTAGGGTAAAGCCTACGGACGCGAGCACCTTCGACTCCCAAAACAGACTAGTACTAGTACTTAGACTTTAGTCAAACATAACATATTATTTATGTTAAAATTATTAATTGCAACACTAAAACAACGCCACCTGTCGATATATATGTAAAACCATTTGTCATCTGTCAATTACATTATTCTATCATATTGTGCTGTATGTGTCTTATAACTATTAAATTAATATTCCGTTCTAAATGTATATTTTCACTTAAATACTTTCACATTACAACAATTTAATTAGTAAAAAACTATATGTTAAATTACAGATTTTCTCAACTGTGATTTGGCTCTGTTAACATTTAGATTAGACTCCAGTTTTTATTACATAGAAACTTACTTTACTCTTAATTTTGCCGGGTCGTTGGGCTGTGGAACGGTCTTCCAGCGAGCGTGTTCCCATCGTACTATGATATGCTTAAAGGACCCCATCCTTTAAGCATAGCGTTAAAAGATATTTGTGCAGGTCGGCATGATCGCTGCGACTGCCGATGGGTTTTCGTTTTTTGGACTGGACCATACTTACCACCAGCCGTAATGTCGTCAATGTGCCAAGATTAAATAAAAAAAATCAAAGCGAAGATCTTTAGTTATACGCTAAAGAGAAATTGTTTCTCAATCTAAAATTATTTATAAACGAAAGAAAGCAGCCGTATAACGCAATGATTTCATACAAACTTTATGTTTAAATGCCCTGAAAAACGCAGGATCAGAGGCACTACTGGTCACGTTGGGCACGACATATAAGCGCAAAGTGTATTCAGCTGTTATGTATATCTGCCCACCATGATTGGGATGTGGCGTGACGATATATTATTATTATAATTCATACCCAAAAATGCTTTTATCACTCGAACATTAGGAACGCAATTTTCGAAATACGTAAAAAGGTAGAGGGTTCAATTGGATCGCTTCCCAAGTTATGAGGGTAGGAGACCATGCGTCACAATCACTCTCTGTCTGCGATCTGAGCCGTCTCTAAATATTGTTTTTAGTGCTAGCAAAATATCTCGGCCGTACGGAAATATGGACTTTTCACAGACATTATTGAGCACAATTTTGCATGGCCGTGTTGCGTTAATACGTTTCCTTGAGGATGTTTCAGCAACTTTCTTTAGATATTTGACGTTTTCTTAATACACACATGGGTTATGTATGGTAAATGACGGCGACCTTGTAATTAATTGGGGGTAACTTCTGAGAGTGTTTGGTAAGCATTCGATATTATTTTAAAAGGTCAATGTGAAAGGATATTTACGTAAATTAGTGGATATTGATAAAAGATGTAATAAACGACATTGCGAATAAGATTGACCTTTTAAATTCAATAAGTTTATAATTTCGTTAAAATAAAAAAAGCAAGTACTTCGATTTTTTTTGTAAATCAGCTTCAAAGGAATAAAACAGTACGCGTTTCAAATTTTTGTAAAATTAAAATCCCCAGCAGTGTAAAATAGGAATTGAAAATTTGGTAGCCAATCCGTCAATTCTAAAGTAACTACAATGAAAAGCGAATCTACGTTTTTGGTTAAAAATAAAAAATACATTCTTCCACGTTTTCTTAAAATCAGCACCGAAGGGAAAAAATAAAGGATTTCTACCGGTCAACGCTGGGTTATTATAGTTAGCACTATATTTGCTTCCCGGATGTCTGAATGAATTTGTGTTCCCAGGCCGGGGTGGAGCAATTAGAGAGACACCCTGGGGTTTTAGTCAGTAGGAGTCTGACAGGGGTCGTTGCCCTCATAGCGACCCAGATGCTCCTGTGCAGGGTTTCCCCTTCCCTGGTGACAAAAAAAAGCTAGCATTATATAAAAAAGTGGAAAATTAGAAATTGAATATGTTGTTGGAAGTATTAATGGTAGATAAATGACGTATTAAGATATTTTTTAAAGGCACTTTTTTACAGCAATATTTTAATTTATATTTCAAGTTGTAGCACTGTTGATATAGTAGTTCCAAAAATATTTACTATGCACTTTAAGAACAAGTGATTTATGTGTATTATGTATTTTAGTGCCGGAGCAATGCACTTTCAGCTTTAGGTACGATATAAAAATTACTTTCGAAGTGAGCGCTGTTTGCTTTGCTCTCGAACGTCTATTTGCGTTCTAACTTCTAGATGTAAGTTGATATTAAAATGGATCTCTTTAATTATATAAATGTATAGATATATTAGTGGCCGTGTCCACTTTGCGGTTATATATCGAGCCCAACGTGACCAGTAGCGCAGCTCATCGCCATTCTCAGGGCACTTACACATAACATTTCTATTAGATGCCATGCGGGTTTCCTTACGATATTTTCCTTCAACGGTGAGTATGTGCTGCCTAAATCCGTACTTTTTTGGACAAACCCTAAGATAAGAAGAGTTTGTTTGTTTTTTTGTTTGAACGCGCTAATCTCAGAAACTACTGGTTCGAATTGAAAAATTATTTTTGTGTTAAATAGACTATTTATCGAAAAAAGCTTTTGGGTATATAACATCACGATGCAACTATTAGGAGCGAAGAAATAATGGAAAATGTGAAAAAAACGGGGAAAATAATTCATCCTTGAAGGCTTCCATTGCGTGCGCTGCGAAAACGGTTCAAGATACCAAAAATATATGTATGAAAGAATTATTCCTCTTAAAATAATCTAAAAAAATGTAATAGACAGTATATGTCTATCTTTTAAGATTAACTTACTAGAACCGTTTTTATGGCAATCGAATTTGTCGAAATTAATGCATTATTTGTTAAGAGTTGTATCAACGTAATAATATTAATCTTTATCCAAATAATTGTGTTGTTGATTAAGAGTATTTAATTATGAACAAAATTGTCTTTAACATCACTTAATTTCAATGAACATCATAGAAGGTATTACAATAACTTATATAGCAAAACAACGTTTGCCGGATCAGCTACTTATTTATATATTTTATTTAACGTATAAATGATTACTCATGATAATTACATTTTAAAATAATCTGTCGTAAAAACATATCAATTTTAAATACGGATGATTACAACATAGATAGATGAGCAGCTATATGTGATAGTTGAGGAAGGCATTGCTGCTAATGCCTTCCTGCGAGACAGAGCTTAAGGAATGCAGTGCACGGCGGGGCTGTGGAGCAATTGATTACAGGGCCCACAGTCCCTTCTCAGTGCGGATGATGTCAACTTGGGGATTTTAGTCGGTAAAAGTCCGGCACACCCCGGTTACCATCCCCCATGTGTAGCCGGGACGGTCCAATGAGGATTTACCCAAAAAAAAAAAAATGACCAGCTTTATTAGAAAATGCGGTTTAACTTTGTTAAACATAATGAGAATAGTTAATTATTATAAAATATCTTTAATTTTTAATACCGAAAAGATACAAACAATTTTTGATATAATACTAAGATTTTTATATCAGACTGAAGCGCGGATGTACTCTAGTGATGTCTCTAACGGGCTAAAAACGCACGGACCGCTGGAACATCCCTGCGTACTCTGGCGCATCTATCATGCGACCTTGAATCGACCATTCAGAAGGCGCATCCCGTACATCACCCGACCTTCAACAGAATCGGACCATTGTTAGAACTAAGTACGTCTTATACGACTAATAAATTTTGTAACAACTAACTTTTTTAGTATAGATCTATACTAATATTATAAAGCTGAAAAGTTTGTTTGTTTGTTTGAACGCGCTAATCTCAGGAACTGTTGGTTCGAATTGAAAAATTCTTTTTGAGTTGAATAGACCATTTATCGAGGGAGGCTTTAGGCTATATAACATCACGATGCAATTATTAGGAGAGAAGAAATAATGAAAAATGTGAAAAAAAACGGGCAAAACTATTCATCCTTGAGTGCTTCCATTGCGTGCGCTGCGAAAACGGTTCAAGATACCAAAAATATATGTATGAAAGAATTATTCCTCTTGAAATGATCTAAAAAATGTCCTTGACAGTATATGTCTATCTTTTATGATTAAGTCACTAGAACGGTTTTTATGGTAAACAAATTTGGTCGAAATTAATGCATTGTTTGTTAAGAGCTGTATCAACGTAATAATATTAATCTTTATCGAAATAAATGTGTTGTTGATTAAGAGTATTTAATTGTGAACAAAATTGTCTTTGACATCACTTAATTTCAATGAACATCTTAGAAGATATTACAATAACTTATATAGCAAAACAACGTTTGCCGGATCAGCTAGTTTTAAATAATTTCCTAAGTTAACTCGTTTTCTAATAAGGCCCAAGGTCTTTAGCGTTATTGGTTTATTAATTATTTTCTTAAACCGCAAATTTCGCTCACGACAGACAGATGGCATTATCTTACTTCCATGTAATAAATTGCCAAGGGCTGTGTTTGCGAGGTTTAATTGCAAAGTCTACAGTTGCGATTTATGGTGGCAGTTGCGTAACTCCAAAAAGATTACTATTTAATTCCCCACATTGTTAGCCTGGGCTTAAATTATTTTAGGGGTTAGCGCTACTTGTGTTCGACGTTTCATCATCATCACCAGCCTACCCCAGTCCACTGTTGGACATAAGCTTATACAAAAAACGCCATCGTGCCCGGTTTTCGGCACTTTTCCTACAAACCTTTCTTACCTTCTATCTCTTTTAAGTCTTAGCTACGTCAACGTATACCAATTCGCGATCTCTACTCAAGAACTCGTCTGCTCTAATGGCCGTCGGTTTTTAGGTATACGTGGTCAGCTCACTGCCACTTCAGCTTTCTAATAGCTTTCTAAAGCGAGCGCACCGACACACACGCACAAACGCACACACACACACACACACACACAATTATATAGAATAATAAATATGTAATTAATAATAAAAAATTAAAAATCAATTTAATAATATATCTATAATATTCATAACCAATCTATCAATCATTATTATCAAATGACATATTCTCTAAGCATATATACATAAGATTCACAAATAGCATAAGATCAATATTTGTAAGATGTGAGCAACGGTGCCCATAACACAAGTTAAATCTTAATTTGGGCACCGGAGTTTCAACAACACTATTACGACCTAAATAATGTTAAGAATTTAATATCCAAATGTATGTGTAATGACAAATGTATATCTATGAAATAAATTATTATTATTTATTATTATTATTAATAAGGAGAGGTATTTCAATATCTCTGTCGGATAATCATATTTCGGATATTATCATTCAGCGCGTTTAAAATATTTCTTTTTACCGGCTAGAAACTTTAAGATCACCACTTCTATACTTTAACGAGGACTGTTAGCTCTATCATCAATGCTCTACAGCCTCTCAGCACTGCACCCCTGCGGGCACTATCTCGGAGGCAAAGTGCCACTTTCCCCAGAATTCCACTATGCTTTGCGGCAGAGCGCGTCAATCTGCTCCTTCGATTTCTAGAGGGTCACTGATCAGTCACTATGGGTCCTCATCCAGAGTTGCGACGACCCGAAAGGCATCAGTCAACCTGTCGTGTGCCCACGGGTCAGTTAGGACTGATACGCTGAAGTAGTTACTAATACCCCAAAATCTTCTTCTTGGAGTGGGTTTAGCCTTCTTTCTGATCTCACTCCGCAGTCCTTCTAGTCGATTGGCATTGGTAACACTAACCGCTTATTATAAGTTAGAAAAGCTGCCAGAAAAAAAAACATACATGTAGGAATATGAGTGAGATAGATCATATTATGATGCAAATGATATAGAATGATAAGGAACAGTGTAAGGGTGTGAAATGGATAGAAAGTATAGGAGAGAGGGAGATAGATTTGAATGGCGGAGAGAATAAGTTGTTGTGAGTGCCGTGGCGAATTGATATATATTAAAACTATATCCGTATGAAAACAGTGGAGAATAAATTATTTCAAAAACTAAAGTCTTTCTACATACGTCTATTGTATCATGTTAAGTCAGTTTCAAATTGTGTTGTGGTGGTAGGGCGATTGCCCGAACTGGGTCATGACTGTGTACATGAGTGTAAAGACCGACATAGTGACTCGGTTTGGCCTGTCGCGTTTCGGGATCAGCTTGTGTATATCCAGTAACTCGTATACCTAGAGACCTTCAGTCGCGGTATATGTGAACCGATATGACGACGGATATTCATCCTTTGATAGTTACTTTCGTTTTTGAAATGAAATTAAATGAAAAAGTATTTATTTCGCCACAAATCAACAAAAAACCAGAAATTTAAATGCAGCAATACAAACAACACACAAAAACAAAAGAAAATACAAAACATATAAACATGGCGAAAATGGGACCTTCATCAGCCTAAGGCCACAGAGGAAGTCTGCAGCGCCGATTTTCGTGAAGGGCCCCGGTCGTGTTACATCTTATAAGAATTATCAATAAACAATAAAAATACGTATAGCTTAAATAAATACAAAATAAACTACTAAACACTTGGACTTTTACTTTTTGGACTATACTGTGCTTACCATCAGATGAACTAGTATCTTTGTCGAGCTAGTGTAAAAAAATATTATTAATTACGCTGTGAAGAATTGATTAGAGGTATGAAACTCCCCGTGAATATACAGAAGTAGTCACCTAGGGGCTTATAGAAGTCCAGGATACTCCGATAGTGTTACCCATGTGTGCGGTCGAGACTGTCCAATGAGAATCTTCCTCCAAATGAAAAAAAAAAAACAAATACTATATTATACGGACCAAAAAGAAGTTTCCTCCTTTAACCACAGCGGCTTACGTCGTGAATGTTTGATGAAAGTCCGGTACGACGGATAACGAAAGTATATTCCCATAATTCTCAGAGGGACCAAACAATTTACTGTTTTTTGGATGAAACGTCCTAAGAAATCCATCTACCAGTCCCCAGCCCCTCATATCGTTGTACGAAATGAAACCGCAGTCTAAATCTATTCGGACTGTGATGATTTCGGTTAAGACAAAACAATATAACTTATTCGGACAGGTTGGAATGAAATTCAACTTGACGTTTTGATGAATTTATTTAGAAATTAAATCTTAATCTTAATGATGTATGTGTTTACAAATTGAATGTTTTTCTACGTATTACGCAAAGAAACTGAGTCGATTTTGACGGGGTTTTGATACCTTTTTTTTCAAGATACAAGAGTATTATTATCTTCTTTTATTTTTTATTACATTTGTATTTAGTTAATAGCAACTACATATAAAAAAACATTTCCCATGCCGGTAGAATAGAACCTGAGTGCAAAAATAGTTACATTTTTTGTTGTTACACAAGAAACTCCGTTTGGATCGCTGGTGAAAATCTGGTTTTAGTTCAATCTCGTTACCTGGAAATAGTATCAAATTAAAAATAATCGCGTACATACTCTTCGCGACATAAAAAAAAACGGATATAATAATAAATATTTAAAGAAATTAAGTAACAAAAACTTAAGTATTACTTTTATTAGTATATTCTTTATTAAAAAAAATGTTCCTCTAAAACAGCGGTTCCCAACCTGGGGCACGCGTACCCCTAGGGGGACGTTAAAGTTTGCTTAGGGGTACTAAACAAAAAGTATTATGGCGGTAAAAAGTATTATAAAATAAATTTTCTAGGATTAACAATTTTTTTTTAATTCTCGTATATAACATTATTTAACATCTTACATTATATATGTTTGCATATTTATATTTCTTCAGCTGTATTTTTTGAAAGTAAATATATTTGTATATCTGAAATTACCAAATTATTTCTTATTTGTGTGTATATATATGTGTTTGCATGTGTGTTAGGGGTACACACTAAGTAAACAATCAGGTAGAGGGGTACTCTAATGAAAAAAGGTTGGGAACCGCTGTTCTAAAATAATGTTTATATGTATTACTTTGTGTGCGTAGTTATTATTCATTGTAAGTAATGAAATTCATGGCGGTACAAAATTCGCCGGGTCAGCTAGTTAACAAACGTCGGAAGTATCCGGATTCCCAGGCTCGGTGAAGGCGAAGAGAGGGCAGTGCTGGCTCCCTGGTGGTTTTAGTCGGGGCAGGTCCGACATACCTGGGGGAGTGGCCCTCACCACTTCCCCTGACGGTCAGTAAGAATTTCCACCGGGTTAAAAAAAAAGAAAAGCTAGTCAACAATAAAACTGCATGTTATAATATATTGAGAAGCCAAACTTACTGGTTGGTGCCGTGGATACATTATAAATAGTCAAAGCCAAAATAAGACCAATTAAGAATATACTAGTCTTCATTGTCAATCACTTTTCTCCTCTGTTGCAAATAAAATTCACTACTAGAATACAAATGCCCCAGACCTATATTTATAAGATTATTTATAAGGAAAATTATGTTTACTTTGACGCGTTAAGATATGATCGGGGAATCCTATTGACCATTGCCGTGATACCTTGATAACTTTATAAGTATTAGCAATTCTTTACGTGGAACAAAGAGTTTTATTTATTTTGATTCACCGCAGTGACCACATCGCCCCTGATGGTAACAATTCAACCTTTTATTATACTTGCGCTGTAAAGTGAATACTCTGCATGTTAAGCAAGGGACAATCCAGTCCCAATCCAGTAAATATAAAAAGAAACAGGTTTTTCGTCGATATTCGCCGTAATCATGCCGGACTGTTCAAAAGTTCATACTTCTTTTAAAGGATCCAATGTTATACGAGAAAGGGAATATTTGCTGGAACATAATTCCATAGCAAGCATTAAGATGGCACGACAGATGTAGGAATGAGGAAATTTTTAGTGCGTGTGAAAGTAACGGTTAAAGTGTCAAAAAATACCGACTTCGATTATGGAAAAGCAGTCATCGATAGTTGCCACAATCATGCTGGCCTGCACAAATCACTTCACGATTAGTTTAAATGTAATTATATAATGACAACTTAATAGCACAGTTTACAAGGACCTTATTGACAAAGATTCCGAGTTTTGTTAGAGCAGCGGCAAACTTTTCTGTCATGGGCAGATTAATTTGCCGTGGGTGATGGGTTTGTATGTATTTAAGTGTTTCTATCTTTGTCTAGTACTCATAGTATCAGCGTAATTCAGTTTAGGTCTAATTCTATATTTATAATTGTTCGTAAATACAGTATGCTTTGAAAAACTTGCCCAACCCTTAAGGGGCATATCGGTGACAAGATAAAATTACCAAAATACATTAGAAATGTATATTATTTGTGATCATTAAGCAATTATTATCATAGAAACGCCTCGCTCACTTTGGCCTGTCGCGTTTCGGGTTCAGCTTGTGTATATCCAGTAACTCATATACCTAGATACCTTCAGTCGTGTTGTATGTGGGCCGACATAACGACGGAGACCGTCAATGGATTTTCATTCTTTGACGGTTGCTTTTGTTTTTGGACCACACTGTAGTTACCATCAGGTACTCTGTAGTCACTATGTCGAGCCAGTGTAAAAAAAGAAGAAAATTGCCGAAATTGTAATATTTAACATGCTTACTATGTTTGAATTACTTAAAAATCTCAGTGAAAAGACTAAGGAAATTGTTTATACCTTGTACATTTTACGAAGTCCCTTATGATAATTGTTTGAATGTAAATTTCCATATTTAGTATAGAGTAAAAATAAATATTTATCAATTAAGCTACTAAAACATTATTAAAAAAACTAGAAATAAAATAAAACATTAAATAATTGTTTCACAAACAAAATCAATTATAAACTGATTATTTAAACACAAAACCAACTTTTACACTGTTTCGTATCTTACGCCGTCGCTACGCATAACATACACTGCCGCCATCTTTTGTTTACCCCAAAAGTCCTTATTAATTGTCCGACATCATATTTCATGAAAGTTATTGTTAAACGATTACCGCATAAATTATATGATATTAAATAATAATTATTAACATTGGCTTGTAGTGCTATTTGTCCCTACTTTACGCTTTTACTTTGGTGGTCAATAACCCGGAAGCCAAGCCAAGAGGCCAAGCCGGAAGTGTCATCCGGACGTATTCAGATAATTACTTTTATTTAAGATCATAGTCAATAATAATGCTTATGCTAGTAAGTACATACCTGTATGTCATTTATAATGACAATATTTAAGGGGTACCATTAGCTGTGGAGTCAATCTTGTGTATCATACTGCTAGTAGTTAACACAATCTATTCATTGCCAATTATGAAGGACTTCGCAAAATGAACAAGGTAAAGTGGATAGTAGTTTGGTACAACGAGGGATCATGATTGTTACGAACAGCGAGCCCAGGGCGCCGGAGACGCAAGAATAGGGGTGCGGGAGAGGAGCACGTCGACCGGGGCGACAGCAGCGACAGCGGCGGCCGGGCGTAGGAACTACGGCGGAATCCGGCGTCGCTATTGGCGGACTTAGTTTTAAGGAATACTTTGTATATAGTACTAGTTGTTAGGGTAGCCCGAGGGGATATATATAGCGACCTAATCGTTGGTCAGCAGCGAAGGGCGAAGATCGAAGACTCGAAGAATTCCCTCGGAGCTACCCTCAAGAATAAACTGCGAATAAAGAAGCGAACTACGAACGAAGAAGTGTTTTTTTACCAAGAACCCCTGTTAATAGCGATCGAGTGTTGTCCATCGTGTATATCCTGGTCCATCGGAAGCCGAATAGAAGAAAGAAAGTAGAACCAACGCATCGATTTCTCGAAGATTGCATCAAGAATTGGGGAAAATGGTCAAGACTCGATCGCAGGGGGCCGATACTACGGACGAGTGTGACATGTACGCACCGGCCCCGGTGCGTCATGTTGAACCACCACGCTCTCCGTCAGTGCGGCCTGCTGTTGAGACTACGACAGGGGCGTCAAACGCTACATTGACATGCGATAGGTCAAACGCTACATTGACATGTGATAGGTCAAGCGCTACATTGACATGTGACAAGTCAAACGCTCGATTGTCAAACGCTCGATTGTCAAACGCTGAAACGTCAAACGCAGTTTCTTTCCCTACAGCAGCAAGACAACGTTCGCCAGCAAGGTCACGCCGCACAAGTACAAGCTCAGCTGCCAGATTACGGTTGCAGTTGGAGCTGCAAGCACAGGAACGTCTCGCCGAGATCCAACGGCGGGAACTGCGCATGGAAGCGGACCTAGTCAGGAAGAGACTAGAAGTGGACCTCGAGAACATAGAAGAGGACGAACGGGGCAGCAACGTGTCAGAGACGAACGAACGCGTCAACAGTTGGCTGCAACAAGCGACCGAGGGGGATTCAACGTACCCGGCCGAGACACCGTCAGCAGAACGAGGAGGCAGAACGGCCCTCCATACCTCCGACGATCAACGGGGGGAGCTGACTGCGGCCCGAGTGACCTTCGAAGAAGAAAGGTCACAGCAACGTGATGCGACAGAACGGCGTCGCACACGTTCGCCCACGCCCACGAGGGGCAGATCAAGGGCGATCGAGGAGTTGGCCGAGGCGTTGAAGAGGATGACGGCACGGGAACGAGTGCCGCCACGTCAAGCCTCGGACCTACCAGTATTCACCGGGGCACCGAACGAGTGGCTGCCATTCAAGGCAGCCATGCGAGATAGCACGAAAATGTACCACTTCTCGGCGGCGGAGAACCTAGCCAGGCTACGGGTGTGTCTCCGGGGAGAAGCGAGGGACGCCGTGGCGCCTCTACTGCACACGGCGGAGAACCCGGATGCCATAATGCACACACTGGAGCGCTGTTATGGCCAGCCGGACACCATCATCAACGACGCCATGGAGAAGCTGCGCCAGCTGCCACAAGCAGGAATGACAGCGCAAGAGCTCAACGTGTTTGCAGTACGAGTGCAGAACATAATCGCCGTGCTCAAGAACGTCGGCCACAGCGGTTATCTACGGAATCCTCAGCTGGCGGGAGAAATCATGGAACGAATGAGCCCGCTGCTAGTCTCAAGGTGGAGAGACTACGCACATCTGCACCGAGGGATGGAAGAGTGCGAAGTAATCACTCTGTCTCGCTTCCTCACACGCGAAGCGGACTTGGCGTTTAGCTACACGCGCCAATCCAGTACATCGGGCGCCGTCAGCACTGCAAAATACGCCGCGCCAGCAAGACCAAGGCAGCAGAACACGAAGCCAGCACGCCGAACGACGCGTGGGGCAGCCGTCTACACAACGGTAGAGGAGCAACGCGCACCACAGGGGTGCTTCTGCTGTGGAGCGGACCACGCTACGGATAAATGCAAGAAGATCAAGAATATGAAGATCAGCGCCCGCTGGGACTGGGCAAAGTTAGCGCGCGTTTGTTTCAAGTGCCTGAAGAAGAGGCATCGTCGGGCCGACTGCCAAGCTGACGCATGCGGTGTCAGCGGTTGCCGCCGGCCGCATCACCCGCTGTTGCACGACACCGAGCAAGTGCGAGCGCAGCCAGAGGTGCGATCCAGCGATGAGGAAGAACCACCCCGCCCGGCCAGAGAAGAAGCAGTGATGTCGATAGCAACACCCAGTGAAGACAGCAGCGTGTTGCTAAAAGTCTGCAACGTCATCATTACAGGTCCTGGGGGAGAAGTAGCTACGTACGCGCTCCTGGATGAGGGGTCATCAATAACCCTCATCGACCAAGAACTGGCAGACAGCATCGGCGTCAAGGGGACTCCGGCACCGCTGAGGCTGCGAGGTGTCAACGCGACGGAGCACGAGAGCAGCAGTCAGCGGGTCAGCATCAGCATCCGAGGGCGGCGAGAACGCGCCGCACACGAGATCACCGCTCGCATGGTCAAGAAGTTGGACCTGCGAGGACAGCGGGCGCCGCGGGAACTGACGCGGTACGCCCACCTGCAAGATCTCCGGGAGGCCTGCTTCGAGAACGCGAAGCCGAGGATCCTGATAGGTGTCGACAACTGGCACCTGATGGTCTCCCAGCAGATGAGGACCGGAAAGAAGAACGAGCCCGCCGCATCACTCACCAGCCTAGGGTGGGTCATCTACGGCGTCGAGCCTCGCCTGCTCCATCGACGGGGGGAGAACACGGTGCTGCATCTGCACGCGGCGGAACGAGACTGCGGCAGCACCCCCTCGAGCACCGAGCAAGAAGACGACGAGCGTCTTCAAGAACTGGTGAAGAAGCACTTCACGTTGGAAGCGCTTGGTGTGTCGCTGACCACCAAGGAGAAGCCAGAAGATCGACGAGCGATCGAGATTTTCAACAAAACGGCGCGCCGAGTGAACAATCGATTCGAAGTCGGGTTACCGTGGCGCACCGATGACATCGTGCTGCCGCCGAGCTACAGTGAAGCATTCATACGCCTCAGGGGCATAGAAAGGAAGATGGACCGCGACCCGGCATTTAAAGAAGAATACACGCGCCAGATTGAAAATTTGTTGAAAAAAGGATACGCGGAAAAGTATAGCGAGAGTGAACGAGACAGCGCTATACAGTGGTTTCTACCGCACTTCGCCGTACGAAACCCGAATAAGCCAAACAAGATACGGCTAGTGTTTGACGCAGCGCACCGCGTACAGAACAAAAGTTTGAACGACTTTTTACTCGAGGGACCGGACTTGTTACAATCACTTCCCGGAATATTATTTCGATTCCGGGAACGGCCGATCGCCGTAACAGCGGACATTTCTGAGATGTTTTTGCAGGTGAAGGTGCGAGCAGAAGATCAACCGGCGCAGTCATTCTTGTGGAGAGGCGACAACAGAAAGGACCCTCCGGAGCAGTTCAAGATGACTTCGATGATCTTCGGAGCAGCCAGCTCGCCCTTCTTGGCCCACAGCGTGCGGGACCGGAATGCGCAGGATCACGCGCATTCGCACGCCAGGGCACTGCCGGTCATCACCAGGAGCCATTACATGGACGACCTCGTGCACAGCTTCAAGACCATGGAAGAAGCAAAGAAGACAATAGAAGAGGTCATCACCGTCCACGCTCAAGCAGGCTTCACGTTGAGAAGCTGGAACTCCAACTGCCCGCTCCTGCTGAACACCGTCCCTCGAGAGCTGCGAGCCCGGGAGCCGACCGCTCTGGGCCACGAACACCACCAGGAGAAGACACTTGGCATGCTGTGGGACGCCGAGAAAGACGAGCTGGGCTTCAACACGACCCTGGCACGCGTCCCAAAACAAGTCCGTGAACGGCAGCGGGCCCCGACGAAGCGAGAGGCCCTGGCGGCGGTCATGTCGATTTTCGACCCGCTGGGGTTACTCAGCTGTTACAGCATCACTGCCAAGATTGTGTTGCAGGATTTATGGCGCATCCAGATAGGATGGGATGAGCAGCTTCCGGGCGAGCAGGCGGATCGCTTCGACCAATGGCTGAGCACGCTGGACGACATAGCTCAGCTGCGCCTGCCGCGACGATACGTCACCGACGACGATGCTGCGGAACCGGAGAGGCAGCTTCACGTGTTCGTCGATGCCAGCGAACAGGCATACGCAGCGGCAGCATACTGGCGGCTGATGCACGAAGACGGTCGCGTCACGGTGACACTGGCCGCCGCTAAGGCCAGGGTGGCGCCGCTGCGCCCGCATACGATACCGCGGCTGGAGCTACAAGCAGCTGTCATCGGAACCCGGCTGGCTGGCATGATAAAGCAAGAACATCACTGGAAGGCTGACCGCGTGATCTACTGGAGCGACTCATCAACGGTGCTGCAGTGGATAAGGACGGACGCGCGGCGCTACACGCCTTACGTCGCGCACCGGCTCGGCGAGATAGCGGAGGCAACTGACATAGAACAATGGCGCTGGGTGCCGACCGCACACAACGTCGCGGATGACGCAACCCGCGACGGTAAGGCGCCAACCGACCAGCATGACCGCTGGTTCACCGGACCTTCTTTCCTGTACGGGCCTGAGAATACGTGGCCGCAGGAAAAGGCACGACCGAGCAGCACCGGCAGCATCGAGGAGGCCGCGTGCTGCGCAGCGAGCATCATCGACAACGCGAGCCCGTTGCCGGACATTAGCCGCTTCTCATCATATGAGCGGCTGATCCGGGCGACGGCGACGGTGCTCGCCTTCATCGACAAATGTCGCAAAAGAGCGACCCGACTTGAATTGCAGCACATCGAGCGAGCGGAGCACCTATGGCTACGCAGGGCGCAGGAGGAGGACTTCGGCGAGGAGATCGCGAGGCTGCGCGCTGGCCGAACCTTGCCAGCTGCCAGCCGCCTCGCCAAGCTGGACCCAATGCTGCAAGACGACCTGCTGCGTGTGCGCGGACGGATCGATGCCGCGCGCGCGCCGTACGAGACGAAGCGGCCGATCATACTGGGCGGCCGTCACCCGCTGACAAAACTCATCGTGCTACGAGAACACGCGGCTGCGGGACACGCCAGCAACGAGCGCGTCCTCAATGACATCAGGCAGCGCTTCTGGATACTGCGCGCGCGCCCCACTGTGCGCGCGGTTGCCCGGGCTTGCGCGCTCTGCCGGGTGCGCCGAGCGAAGCCCCGGGTGCCGCCGATAGGGGACCTGCCGCCAGCGCGCCTGGATCAGCATCGCCGACCCTTCACCAACTGCGGGGTCGACTACTTCGGGCCAATGACCGTCACTATCGGCCGCCGACGTGAGAAGAGGTGGGGCGCGTTATTTACGTGCCTCACTACCCGAGCTGTCCACATCGAGGTAGTGGGCAGCCTGTCTGCCGACTCCGCAATCATGGCGCTGCGACGGATGGCAGCGCGACGCGGATGGCCGCGTCAGCTCTGGAGCGACAACGGGACGAACTTCCGTGGAGCCGACGCGGAGCTACGGGCAGCATACAGCGAGTGGGAGCCGGCGCTGCGTGACTACGCGCAGCTGCGCCGAATGGAGTGGCGCTTCATCCCTCCTGGCGCGCCGAATCAAGGCGGCGCGTGGGAGCGACTCGTGCGCTCAGTAAAAGCTGCGCTGAGCGCGACCCTACACGACCAAGCACCGCGAGAGGAGGTGCTGACGACGCTGCTGGCAGAAGCGGAACACGCGATCAATTCGCGACCGCTGACACACGTCTCCGTGGATCCGGCGGATCCGGAGGCGTTGACTCCGAACCACTTTCTCATCGGGACGTCGGCAGGGCTGCCCCAGACCGGGGTGTGCTCGCCGGCGGATAGGAGAGCATGGAAGGCGGCACAAGGGCTCGCCGACCAGTTCTGGCGACGGTGGGTCCGGGAGTACCTGCCGACGCTGGTGGCGCGCGGCGGAGCGCACGATCGACAGCGCCCGCTACGCCCCGGAGATCTAGTCATCGTAGTCGACGCTGCATTGCCCCGCAATACATGGCCTCGAGGCATCGTGGAGGCCGTGTACCCCGGGCCAGACGGCGACGTGCGCAGCGCTCTCATCCGCACCAGAGGTGGAACCTTCGTGCGCCCTGCAAGGAAGCTGGCTGTTCTCCGGCTGGAAAAAGAAGGCTTCGACGAGCTACGCCGGGGGGAGGATGTTACGAACAGCGAGCCCAGGGCGCCGGAGACGCAAGAATAGGGGTGCGGGAGAGGAGCACGTCGACCGGGGCGACAGCAGCGACAGCGGCGGCCGGGCGTAGGAACTACGGCGGAATCCGGCGTCGCTATTGGCGGACTTAGTTTTAAGGAATACTTTGTATATAGTACTAGTTGTTAGGGTAGCCCGAGGGGATATATATAGCGACCTAATCGTTGGTCAGCAGCGAAGGGCGAAGATCGAAGACTCGAAGAATTCCCTCGGAGCTACCCTCAAGAATAAACTGCGAATAAAGAAGCGAACTACGAACGAAGAAGTGTTTTTTATTGAAGAATCCCTGCTACTAGTCATCGAGTGTTGTCCATCGTGTATAATGATACTTTTGATGTCATGATCTACTAGCATGATTGTTTGCAATTCTTTTTAAGATACAAGGATAACGTAAATATAATGTAATATCGATACCAAGTAACATCTTCACCGGTCTGACATGGTTTTTATAACATACTGTATAAAAAATATCATTAAAACATGTGAAGTAAATTGCTTTATAATGTTGAATGCGATTGTTACCAATTTTATTTAATTAACAAATATTTTAAAGACACAATTACGTCCTAAACTATATATAAGAAATTTCAACAATACCAAATACTATAACTCATATTCAATACTTGGAACTAGTACCGATCGAGAGTTCCAATATATTCGTTGAGCAGACATGAAAAGAAATAAAACATCAATATCTATTGAAGACAATATTTCATAGAAGGCACAAATTACTTCAGTCTGTTTGGCAAAAATAAATTAGATTTTCGTTCGATATCGGGGACGTCTATATTGTAAAATATATTTCATTAGTATCAAGTATATCAATTTTAAAATGTTTATACATCTTTTTTTATTCTAGCTCGGTATTGAGATATACATAAAATTGACGTTTTTTTATTAATAATGTTATATTTCCAACTAAATTTAATCATCCACAATGATAATGTTTAATTTTAATCAGCAATGAAGACCGATAGGAACTTAAAAATGACAAAATCTTAATCAATCTAACGATATTTTCATTTTAAAATTTATCCTCAATTTAACGCTTGTCTAAAGGCGGTAATCCTCTAAAACGCAGACAACTTTGTTTCTCCGCAAAGAAAATTAGGTTCCGATCAAGTTACCAACAGAAGATCGAATTCGTTAAAACTACCACAACTTGCGCCTTTGAAGGTAAAAACTTGGCTACTCTTTTAGCAGAGCTTATCATGATTCGGCCGTGTTTATGAACTGAAACTGGGAAAAGGGAAGCGCACGCATTATCTCGTAAGCCGTATCGACTTTATTTCTCTTCGAGGGAACAGATCTATTATTTCTTATACTTAGATGTGGATTACATCTCTTATCACAGGATTTCGCTGCTTGATTATTTTCAATCTAAATGGATGATATGTTGTGTAGTATAATTTTTATACTATTAGCCAGTTAAATTCTACAAGAAAGGCTCCTTCACATTTTTCACTATATTTATGGAATCCATGGAAAGGGGTTTGGACATTTAACCCACCACGCTTATACAATACAGGCTGGCGAGTATGCCCTATGTGTAGTGAAGATGCATGCAGTAGATTAAATTCTAACAATATGCGTGAAATTCGGCATCCAGTATACCGGCTGCATTAGTCGGCTCTTACGACAGCTCAGTATAGTTAAGAGGGAAGTACAATTCCATTCTGCCGGTAAAACTCGTAGATAAGAATTTTATAAGAATAAATAAAATTTATGATTTTTATTAGCAATTAGCTGACCCGGCAAATGTTTTCCTGCTATATAAATTATTTCTAGTGAATATCTTCTATATTTGACAAATATATTGATAATTTTTATACGATACTAACGTCACTCAATAATTGTTTTGCCTTCTCCAGACTTCAACAAACACAACAAAAAAGAAATCAGCCAAATCGGTTCAGCCGTTCTTGAGTTTCGCGCTTATACACATTTAACGATTCATTTTTATATTATAAAAAGAAGATTAGCTGTTGTGACCGTGCGTAAGTGTGCGTCACTTGGGTAGAAATATACATATAATAATATGACAGCAGCATGAAACGTCATCAAAATGTTAAGGTTTGTAAATTCATGTGCTTTTGAGATGAATTGTATTATGTTGATTCATCCATGTTCCCTTAGAAACAGAGGTTATTATCGTGATAAAAAGTGGCCTGGGTATTACATCAGTTTGTGGTCTATTTGTATACCGTATTTCATCTAAATCAGTCTAACAAATTTGACGTAAAGAGGTAAAAACATGTATAAAAACTAACACATGTATAATTTTAGTATGACGGGATAAAAGCGATAAGAGGCTATCGTATTTTCGATGGACTTTTTATTTTATATTTCAATAAACTGGACACGCGTGTACTCGCTTATTGTTCCAAATAGCTTAATCAGCCAAGAAGTATTTTTTGTGTATTTTCCTGAACGTGTTTCTTTTTCAATAACAAAATGTTCAAATTTAAGATCTAGGGCTCACTCTTAGGCTCACTATGAATTTTTACCGCACGGTATTTGTCCGTGTGATATTTAAATCACGTTGTAGGCAACGTATAAACAGACGTCAATCTAGTATAATTTTTGATGTGCATTGTTTTGGTCTGTGCGTGTAATTTCATACGATTCCTAGTGTTACAGAATTTGTTGTAAAATATTAAGCGATGTAAGTACGTGCGGATTCTAAATTATATCATGAAATAAATATCTGTATTGTTACGATTTTAGTATACAATCAGTACAGTACTAACAAATAATTGATAGTTTAACAGACCAGCTCTGAGGCACAGGCTCATCAGTCTATTATTTTATTTACATTTTCACTGTAATAAACAACCTATTAATGAACAGAAAAAGCGTAGGAACATGTACATATACGCTTGTGTTAAATACGCATATATCAAAAAGGGCACGTATACATGCGTAAAAAAATAAATACACACAAAACTCTAGTCTGACAGCGCCTTAAATATGCTTTGCACTGAAATTAAGTCACTCTTCAGATATTCATCCGCGCGCTGTGTTCCGCTGAAATATTTAACAATGTGCGAACAGATAACAATGTATCTCGAAGCGATTGCACACAGTACAGTGTTGACTCAGTTCTGTTTCTTATTTACATAACTCAACGCTGGATTTCCCTTACAAAGGTGCGTCTTTTGTCAGAAGCAAAACAAAGGAGGTCGCGAATACGCGGTCGGAACGAACAGGACCAATTTTAAGTTATGTGTAACAGGATATCAACTCAAACGGCGTGTTGATACCCTGTAAAATCGTCAAAGTTTTGCCTTATAAGTAATTATTATATTATTTACAAACTTCTATCTGCAAATACTTGTCCAAGTTGACGTCGTAAACATGCAAATAAATTTTAGATACATTTTGCGTAGATCAACGGGTAATAAACTTCAATCTAGAGTTAAGTTAAATTATCATAAATATTGCTATCTCTAACTATTGCATACGAATACTTTCAGTATTAGCAAACAAAGCTCATAGGTTTTCAATAAAATAAAGTATAGGTTAGATCAAGTAAAATATATTTTTACATTATTAATATTTTAACATTTTATTTTAGCCATGGGTGGGGCTTATAGGTGGAATATAATAATGCCTCCCTCTCCATCATATTGAGGTGTAAGAATAAACTAGGAAATACAGTATGACGATTACATGCAGATTGCCAGCATCTAACTGCTGCATGCACCTTCTCTGCACATAGTTCACACCCCCCAACCCGCAATCGACAAGCAAGCTAGGTTAATTGTCCAAACCCCTTCTCATGAATTCCACAAATCTAGTGGAAAAAGGGAAGGGAGGTCTTTGTCCTGAAGTGGGAAAAGACTAAAATTTCGGAAAGGTCATTGTTTTTGCAACACATCTATGATTAGCGTAGAGATGGGCTTTCACTTAATTTTTAGTCTAAAATTACGTTTAAATTAATTTATTTACGTATCATTACTGAATAAATCGGAATGTTTAATGACTACCAAATTAATTGCTAGTTCTTCCAGGGTTAGGTAACATTGGTCAATCTAAACTTATGACCTAACTATGGCTTATCTTCTTGACTTAAATTTCGTGAAAATCTGTGACTGTGGCATGTAAGTGTAAAAAAAAAGAAAAATCCTAAAGGCCTAAATTGGCATGTTATTATAGATTTTACTATACAATGGTGTGATGTGTCTTATATAAAGCGATAATTATAACGGCTTAAAGTACAAATAGAGTAGTAACAATCACACAGATGAAAAGACCCCTGAAGACCTAAAGAAAACATTTGATCATTGATAAAGCTGGTAGAAAAGTACAAAATTCATGGAATCGGCGTAACATTTCGGTATGTTAATATGGTAGCCTATATCAAAATAATAATATATATAACATAATATAGCTTATAACAACCTTCACGATTGAAATCTTGACTAATAAACAAACAAAGAAAGAAAAAGCATTTATTTCGCAGAAAACATAACAAATAGCACAGAAAGATAGGTTAATTAAGATATTAAAAAAACAAAAGTAAATATTCTGTGCTGTGATGATGCACCAAATGGAAATCAGCAAATGCTTGGTAACCAGCTGAGCCATCCAGCGCTGATTTTCAGCTGACACCCGTTTGTTGACTCAACGCACAGAAAACAGTGAGGCAGGAATGATAGAGTATAGATACACGGCTGAGATTCAATGTTATTAACTGATAAAAAAGAATATATTTTATAATTATTGTAAAGTCATCATACAAAACTTGACAAAGGCTTCTCACCGAAATGGCTGCAATTAACTGAAAAGCTATTATGCAGAGTTTAAACTACGACGTGAACTTCGACAATTGTGTTTCGCGTAGAATAAGAGAATCGCACCCACCTGCCTCAAGGTTCACAATGCCATTACTAGTTTCTCTTAATATAAGTTAACGAGCCATTTAGTGCCTTTGTACATTTTTATTAAGAGCGAACTAAAATCGCAATTTGCTGCGAAAATTTTATAAATTGCTGACCAATGTGCGACTTACACTAAAAACGGGCGGATTTTCAAAGAAACTGTCAACTCTTATTTTTCACTCTCAGAGATTGAATTTTTTTTTACCCTTACACGGCACAGTGACCGCAACATACCTGATGGTAAGCGCGATACAGTCCAAAAACAACAATGACTAACAACAGCAAATAAAAAGCCATCGATAGCTGCAGCCATCATGCCAGCCTGCACAAATATCTCTTCACGCTCCGCTTAAAAGACCCAATATTATATGACGACGGGAACACGCTCGCTGGAAGGCCATTCCACAGCCTAACAACTCGGCAAAAGTAAGAATTAGAGAACTTCTTAATCCTTGCCGGGATGTTAGTTACTGAAAAGCTGTAACTCTGTAGACCCGCACCCGTGGTTCTACTATGGAAGGGAAAGGGATACAGATGTTAGAAACCGTTCAATGAGGCTACAACTCTACACAACTGGAGTGGTTCAAAAGAAATTAATGTAATAATTTCATGTTTCTAACTTCAGTAGTTTATGCTCTATTATGACACGTCAGTTAACACAAGTCTTTATATATATATGTATATATATAGATTTTTCTTGTGAACAATGATTTTTCCTTATTTTTTTTACACTGTCATGGCACAGTGACTGACCAAACCTGATGGTAAGCATGGTGCAGTCCAAAAAACGCCAACGACTATCGAAAGGTAAGAAAAAACCCACCGGTAGTCGCAGCAATCATACCGGCCTGCACAAATATCTCTTCACGTTACGCTTAAAGGATTCCATATCATAGGATGGCGGGAACACGCTCGCCGGAAGACCATTCCACAGCCCAACGACACGGCAAAAGAAGGAGTTAGAGAACCTCTTAGTCCTAGCCGGGATGTGAGATACTCCGATATGTGTGTGTGTGTAAATATTTTATAAAATTATAACTGTCACTTTCAATAGTTTTGAATGATTTATTTATTTACTGGTAACTACACAGCACATTATAAGTAAGTTATATACAAACATTGGAAATAAAATAAATAATATAAAATGCCAATAACGTAGTACACAACATATTAAATTTTGGTAAATGTTGGGTCGCTCCCCGTATCGTATAGTGAGTGATTATAGTGAGAAATTTTAACGATGTTCATTTCGTTTATAACTACGAACAGAGCTCCAAGATAAATAATTCTTATTTTGTGCTTTGCTTTATAAACATTTCTATTTTGCCTTTAACGTGGGACGTATGTTTGTAGAAATCTAGTTGCACTTAAAAACTATTCAACTTCATGCTTTATAGCCTAGGGAATAGAATCTAAAATAGTATAAACGTTATTACTCAGTTGTTAGCTTGGAGCGAGTTCAAAATAAGGCTACATAAGCGCTTGTATATTCAGAAGACGTTGTGGCATGGCTTGAAGGATTGTATCAATTTATAACAAGTTGTGGAGATCATTTGTTACTGATAATAGTGTTGAAAACTAGGGAAGACAATTAGTTTAAACACTATTATAGAAATATACAAGGATACTTTTTGGGAGTCGAAGCCGCTCGTGCCCGTAGGCTTTACCCTAGTTTCCCTACACGTAACTCCTGGGTGCTGCTAAACGAGCAGCAGCGAGGTGGTAGGGCGTCGGTGCCCGTCTGGATTGCGACCACAGTACATGGGTGTAAAGCCCGTCATAGTGACCAGTTTCGGCTTGTCGCGTTTCGGGATCAGCTTGTGTATATCCAGTAGCTCATTTACCTAGAGAGCTTCAGTCGTGGTATATGTGGGCCGACATGACGATGTAGACTATCAATGAATTTTCATCCTTTGATAGTCGCTTTCGTTTTTGGACTACACTGTACTTACCATCAGGTACTCTGTAGTCACTATGTCGAGCCAGTGTAAAAAAATAACACAAGATTGGAGTTTTCTTGTCTATACTGCTTTATTGCATGTGTGTGGTAGGGCGATTTCCCGAAATGAGGTATCACCACAGAACACGAGTGTATAGACCGTCATAGTAACTTGTTTTGGCCTGTCGCGTTTCGGGATCAGCTTGTGTATATCCAGTAGCTCATATACCTAGAGACCTTCAGTCGTGGTATATGTGGGCGACATGACGACTGAGACTTGATAGATTTTTGTCCTTTGGTATTAGTTTTCGGACTACACTGTAGTTACCATCAGGTGAACTATAGTCACTTTGTTGAGCTAGGGTAAAAATAAATCAAACATCCAACAGAACTAGTGTTGCCAAAGATTAGCCAAAAAAAAAGATTAGGACTACTTTTAAATGGACCAAAGTTTTAGCTAAATACTAAACGCACACTTCGAATTTTGGCAGTCGCTGATCGAACACCAGTAGTTAGGAGCTCAAAGTGAGGAATCGCTTAACTATGCATTCCGTATCGAGTAATACTGCCTTCTGTATCTGGCTCTTGATCCAAAAACCAACTAATAATTTCATAATATGGTAATCTAGGCAAGAGTCTCGATAAAGCTCTAGGATAGGCTCTCTAGAGAGAGGTACCAAAGATGGTACCAGTCCATCACTCGATTATTATTATTTAACTAGCTGATCCGGCAAACGTTGTTTTGCTATATAAGGTTTTGTAATATCTTCTAAGATGTTCATTGAAATTAAGTGATGTCAAAGACAATTTTGTTCACAATTAAATACTCTTAATCAACAACACATTTATTTGGATAAACATTAATATTATTACGTTGATACAACTCTTAACAAATAATGCATTAATTTCGACCAAATTTGTTTACCATAAAAACGGTTCTAGTGACTTAATCTTAAAAGATAGACATATACTGTCGCGGACATTTTTTTAGATCATTTCAAGGGAAATAATTCTTTCATACATATATTTTTGGTATTTTGAACCGTTTTTGCAGCGCACGCAATGGAAGCCCTCGAGGATGAATAATTTTCCCCGGTTTTTTCACATTTTCCATTATTTCTTCGCTCCTAATAATTGCATCGTGATATTATATAGCCTAAAGCCTTCCTCGATAAATGATCTATTCAACTCAAAAATAAATTTTTCAATTCGAACCAGTAGTTCCTGAGATTAGCGCGTTCAAACAAACAAACAAACAAACAAACAAACAAACAAACTCTTCAGCTTTATAATATTAGTATAGATAAATATGAAATATCATCATCATCAGCCCACTCTAGTCCACTGCTGGACAAAGACCTCTCCTAACAAGGGCCATTGAGCCCAGTCTTTGGCTCGTCTCATCGAATCCTTTCCGGCCACAGGTCGTCGCCCCACCTGTCTGGGGAGCGCCCCACGCTACGTTTCCCGACCCGCGGTCTCCACTCAAGAACCCGCCTGCTCCAACGACAATCGATTCTTCTACATATATGGCCTGCCGCCTACCACTTCAGCTTGCTAATACGGAGAGCTATGTCAACAACTTTGGTTCTCTGTCGGATAACCTTATTTCGGATTTATCCTTCAAAGAGATGCCCAACACAGCCCGCTCCATCACACGCTGAGCGATCTTAAGCCGGTGGACTATCCCAACCGTTAGTGTCCACGTCTCGGTTCCGTACGTAATAACTGGTATGAAGCATTGGTTGAAAACATCTGGATATTGATAGCAAATTCGCGTATATCCTTTATGGTTAATAAACTCAGACTCTGCAAATATGTCGAGTTGTAGCTTATGCAATTTACTTAACATATTCAAAAGCTTATTACGAATAGAAGCGTGACATGTTACCCGTTGTTTATATCAGGCGTGCTTACGCATGAGTAGCACTTACGGTTCATGTATTTTATGTGTCCCTATTATTTATAATGTCACGAATCTATAAATACAAAATTACTGGGTGCTTCGACCTAATAAATAAAACCCGAGGTAATAATATTAATTATCTTTATCTTGCAGTAAATTAATTTTATTTCTTTATTTATAAGAACATTTATGTAAATGTTCTATGTTTACATTAACACATGCATAAATATTAAGACATGAATAAGATACATTAAAAACGCGACTATTTAAAAGTGTAGATTACTTGCACAGAAGGAAAGAAAAATAAATACGAGCAACACACGGCCAGGAACAACAATAAAAAGAAAACCACTAATCTAATTTGAGAAAAATAAAAAACAAACAAACAATAACATATTCCACAATCCTCTAGAATAACAAACATCCTTTATTTTAGTTATAAAATATATCAAAAGTACCTCAGACCTCAGCATAGATTTGTATAGCCTTGTCATTGTGCACAGGGGTGTGTTGTGGCCTAAATTTGTTGAATAATTCTGAATTCGTCACAAGTTAAAATGTTTGTTAAATGTTAGTGTTTTAAGTAATCTAGTAGTTATTGATATCCCTAGAATGAATATCCCTAGGGATATAATAGGAAAATAGTAACAATGGACTTGACCCACTATACTTTACCATACAATGATCGGGCTATGAACGTTCTACTTATTCAGTGTTCTAAGAAATTAAGTAAGTATGATAAGGTAATTTTAAGCTTTTTATATATTTATGGGTTGCATATCACTGAAATAATGCTGTCCTCAGGATACGCCTCAACTTGTTGCGGTTTTACATAGGTACGAAAACATTGGACTCTGGATGTTTATGTAGCAGCTTTTATCAAGTCTGCCCAAAGCGTTGCTGTTCAACCGTGTAAGCTCTTACCTTCCACATGAACAAAGTCGTTCCATGGAGTAAAGATCATAGTTAAGAATAAATTAGGTAAAACAATATTTTTTGTATAGAAATATTAAATTACATCCACTTAATTGTTCCGTAGTATGCCCAGCACGTAGCGTTTGACTACGTCGTTATATTTGAAGCATGACTCCCGAAGTTGCTAACCTATTCCGCGCAAACTACTAGGTGGCGATTAGAGAATGGACGAGTGTGACTAAAGGATATGAAATGGGTATCATCCGCGGTTGCTACTTTCTAGTGGTCGAGGTAGATTGTATAGTTTCGTGCCGTGCGTCATACATTCAAAACACGGTCATTATATGGGACAGAATAGTGGGCAAAGCCCTTAAAAATAATTTTGTAATTTTCTGAAACAAATCAGTATCATATCTTTCACAAATTACTAGGAAAATATTCTATGAATCGTAAATCATTATCTAAAAATTAAAATGATATCTTTAAAATTTCCCTTCTTTTTATGATATCGGGTTCTTTAACACATTGAGCGCCTTGTCAGTCACGGGTGCCTGACACTGGAATACTCCAATGGGGCCATAGCATACCAATGGCAATGGCATACCAGTCATTGGTGACTAACACTGAGTAACTACTTCAATTTACCATTCAGTGCTCAGTCACGGAACGTCTCGTTCTAAACGTAAACACTCTTCTTCTACGATAAGAGACATTGACCCTACAATACAGGACTTCTAAGTTGTACGACGGGATCACCTTCAAAATCGGCGAGATGCTCAACGTGTTAAACGCTCAACGTGTTATAACAAATGTGAAGAGATTTTTCGAGCAGGTAAACACGATCACGGCATCTGTCGATGAATGTTATCCAGTTTCTTGATAACTACGAATTGTTTTTGTCTAGGCTGTGCTTAAAATTTCAGTTACAATGTAGTCACTTTACTGAATTTGTTTAAAAAATCCTATAGACACATAAAATTTTCCTTTGTAAATACATATAAAATGAGAATGACATTATCGAGTGGCTGATATCTCTAGTGGCACAATGAATTTACGCGACGCAACATTAGCCCGGTAAAAAATGGACTATCGCGGTAAAAACGGGAGAATAAGTTATGCAATAAGGCAAAAGCCGTGGTAATCTTTGCAAATGTAAGCTGTCTTCACAATTACATTTTGTTGGTATAGCTATACTTTAATATACCCATGTTTTTCTTTTTATTTATTAAAGCTTGTTTATTAATTAAAAGCTGTACCCGCAACTTCTTTCGTGTGAAAGTAGTACTTTTGCTATGGTAATAATTATTTTAAGGTGAAATTTCTGTATAAACGATATATGTAAATGCCATCGATTATTTCTTGTTTTTTTTAATTACAGATAGGCTTATGCTTGACCTCAATCTCATCCGGCGCAACGCTATGACGAGGCCGATGATGGAGCACGCTCATCCAATAAATACCGATTCACTCCTCGTTTGATTCGGTCGATTCGTAAAGATGTTGGGAAAACAGATGCAGGAAGCGAATTCCGATCCAGTATATAAATTATAGCTGACCTTTCGAACGTACCACCTAATAGTCTATGAATGTCGTGTCACAGATTAGATGAACTTAATTTATGATTTTATGAGAATAATAAATATTTTGATTTACTTTCCTTAGTTTACACAAAATAAGGAAGGCACGCATAAATATTTGACAAGTAATATATATATGTCAATCCTTAATCATACACATACATTATTCTACATTTTTTAAATTTAAAATTCGTGATTATCCGTATATTGTGGATATATATATCTGGTCGATTCGAAACCTTTACTTATATACATTCTTTAATTTGAGGGGAGAGTTCACTGTATGGACGGGATGAGCATTCTATGTCTGACAGTTACGAAACCTGTGAACATTTTGTATGGGAAAAATGTTTTTTTCTTTTATTTATTTATTATCTGCGTTGTAACCTGTGCTATGTACCAAATAAATGATTTTCTTTTGTATTATTATATTTCAGATATTAATTATCTGATATGCTGTCAGATTGCTTACCATCGCTTGGTATACATCCAAGCAAAGCAAACCAATCTAGTATAATGGACTTTACGATATATGACGGTGATTTAACATATAAAATTTATTATTTCAATTAAAGCTTTCATACAAAGTCTGCCTAAGCGTAGTAGCAGCGTTCAAGGCATTGTGCATCTCTATTACTATAAAATCGTAAAGTGTTTAAATTCTGTTATACCAAGGTAATAATGTTAAAACACTTTTTTTTATCCTGAGTGGCCACAGTGACCACACCACGCGTGTTGGTAAGCATGGTACAGTCCAAAATACGAAAACGACTATCAATCAAAAGAAAAACTCATCGGCAGTCGAAGAAATATCTCTTCACGTTTTATTAAAGGACACAGCTCAACGACACGGCAAAAGTAAGTGTTAGAGAACTTCTTAGTTCAAGCCAGGATATGAGTTACCGTATATCTGTGAATTCGTAAAGCCGCTGAATAATAAACTGGATATTGTCAATTGCAGAAACTACTAGAAGCTTATGAACACGAATTAAATTCAAAATTTTGACTACAATTTAGTTCTTGAACGATTTTTTTTCTGTTTTCAGGTATATATTTCTTATTATAGTACTGGATATGTTGGGTTGGGTTGATTGATTGGACAGCAGACCGGCCGAGCTGTGTCGGACTTGCACCAGCTAAAAACCTCCAAGGTGACAGGTCTCCGAATTAATGGAGACTGCGGGTCCTGTAATCAATTCGCCGCAGCTCCACTACGTCGCGCCTGCTAGGCACAATCACGGGGGGAGACGCTGCCTGCCCCGATACTGCCCAGTGTACTTCGGCAGAGCGCGTCATGACGCTCCGCCAACATTTCGTAGGGAATCAAAAATATAGCTTGATAGTTATAATATAAAATTAGACAGGGGATTATATAAATCAGTATTTATTTATACAAGTTATATTTACTTTATTAAATTTATTACAATCGGTTGAATAGATATAGATTTTTCTGTTGTCGCCGGTCATCGGTCCGTAATTAATATCAAAGTATATTTGTAAGTCACCGATTTCTCCAATTTCTCTTTACTCTGGACTTTACACTGTGAATTTATACTTAGGTTTTACTCAGATTCATATAATATATTCAGTCTGTTGTTACGTTATTAGTAATTTCATTTTGTTCCACGTAATATCATCGTTGCATCCGTAGACAGAGTCACGGGCAAAACTTCTAGTCTCTCATAAAACGGCCGAACTTTATGTACATAGTTTTAAGGTGGTCGTTCACGGCGTGTCGACACAGGGTAGGTAAACATTGAAACTAATTACAAGACGACGGTCCCTGGGTAAATATTTCAGGTAAACTCTCAAGTTATTATAGCATTTGAGAAATAACCTTCACGTTTAATATTATGACTGAAGTTTGTTTTTACGGCCATTTTGTTGATTATATTTTAGCTTTTTAATAGGAAAACTGTTAGAATAATAATAATGCATCGTCACGCTCTATCTCTTTTGGAGTGAGCAGGAGAAAGTGGCTGTATTCACTTTACGCTTATGTGCCGTGGCCAACGTGACCAGTAGCGTAGCAGATCGTCCTTCTTAGGGCACTTACACATGACATTTTATTAGATGCGGGTCTCCTCACGATGCTTTCTTGCATCGGTAAGCATATGGTCCTTAAATCCGTAAATAATAAAAAAAATCTAGATATATGTGCTGGGATTCGAACCTGCGACTATTCACGTTCCCGTGCCTGAATAGTTGTTAATTTGATACAATTAAAATGATAGTAAAACGCGCCGCACGATAATTAACCGCACCGAGTCCTATTTTAGCGAATGTTTTTTCACACGAACTTTTACCCCCTGTGGGTGAGCTTCCATATAATTTCTAGTTACAAAATTCGTGGTAAAAATCACGCGGTGAAAGTTCACTGTGCGTTTTAGGCCTAAATGTAACATTGGTATCGATTACGCGGAAAACTTCAGAAAGGTATTGCCAAAGCGCTTGTCAACACTATTGAATAAATGCTCCCGGCAAACTTGTAAAGCGTAAATGATAAATGGAGATCCTTAAGGGAATAAGCGTTAAAATTTTGACGTAACATCAACGCTATCGTTTTTTTGTGTTCAAATTTTTTTTTTTACACTGGCTCGACATAGTGACTACAGAGTACCTGATGGTAAGTACAGTGTAGTCCAAAAACGAAAGCGACTATCAAAGGATGAAAATCCATTGATAGTCTACATCGTCATGTCGGCCCACATATACCACGACTGAAGGTCTCTAGGTATATCAGCTACTGGATATGCACAAGCAGATCCCGAAACGCGACAAGCCGAAACTGGTCACTATGACGGGCTTTACACCCATGCACTGTGGTCGCGATCCAGACAGGCACCGACGCCCTACCACCTCGCTGCTGCTCGTTTAGCACCACCCAGGAGTCACGTGTAAGGAAACTAGGGTAAAGCCTACGGACGCGAGCAGCTTCGACTCCCAAAAATGTATTTATGTGTTATTCCAAAAAACATATATAACTAGCTGACTCGACAAACGTTGTTCTGCCATATAAATTATTTCTAGTGAATATCTTCTGTATTATAATATACAATTTTGGTCATAGTCGCTTCCACATAAAATATAGATATATGCTGTTGCGGAATTTTATTCAGAACTATTCAAGACAAACAATCCTACTATATCATCTTTGTGTAACTCCAATGGTTTAGACAGTGTACGCCAAGATAGCTCTCAGAGGCCAGATTTTATTCCGACTTAATTGACATGTATCGTTATATTACGAGCAAAATTACACGAAATCATTACAAATTGTAGCCTATACGTTATTCCGATCTATAACACAGCTCTACAAAAAAAAATTTTTTTTGTGTTGCCTTGGATATTTTTGCAAATTTTTATGTTTTCGAGTACCTAAATTACGAATATATTCATGAAAATACTGAATGTGCTCTTTTTTTATGATTTTTACGTATCTTATATTTTGAACAATTATCAGCTTGTTAGTACTAAAATTTGTTTTCCCAGTCCTGATTAAGCTTCTGCGCAACTTTTTTGCGCATACAAACATTACTTGATCTCCACTCTCAGACTCCTTGCTCCGCAAAACAGCTGATAACTCAGTTATTTGATAATATTGAAGTACTTACACGTGAATCTGGATAAGTTGTCATATGTCAATATTTTGATTCAATTGCTGAGTGTTCATTCTAATATATTTGTCTTGTCTTTTTAAACACGAGTTCGTCACGAAGAAAGTGTAAATATAGTAGTGATTTATTTTGTTATATTTGTGGTATTTATATATAAAATAAAACAAAAACGAAATATCACAGACTTTGTTAAGGATACTTATGCTGAATATTTCGGTTTTAAAATGGACAAATTAGATAAATCATGGGTTCCGAATAAAGTTTGTAAGTCCTGTGTTGAGTCTTTGCGGTTGTGGAAAAAAGGAGAACGTTCTGGATTAGACTTTGATATTCCTATGATCTGGATGGAGCCTAAGAATCATGTCGATGATTGTTACTTATGCGTAGTAGATGCTAAAGGTTTTAATCGAAACCAAACGTGGAGATATCCAGACTTACAGTCTACAAAATGTCCTGTTTTACACAGTGAAACTCTCCCTCGGCCTGTTTACGTTTCAAAAGTGATTCGCATGCCCTCAGAAACAACGATGTTGCCGAATTCACAGAAATCGAAACAGTTTACCAGTGGAAGTGAATGGGAGGGTGAAACATCTATGCCAAAGTTATTTTCTCAAAATGAACTCAGTGATTTGATACGGGATCTAAATTTATCAAAACAGGAATCAGAACTGTTAGCCTCAAGATTGAAAGAAAAAAATTTATTGGCACCAACAGTAACAATTACAACATACAGAACGCGAGAAAGTGAGCTATTACAATTTTTTGATGAAAATGAAGGACTGGTATACTGTACTGATATTGCGAAGCTGCTTTTAGACATGGGCTTGAAAGAATACAAACCTACTGAGTGGCGTCTTTTTATTGACAGCTGTAAAAGAAGTTTAAAATGCGTCTTACTGCACAATGGAAATAAATTTGCATCAATTCCAATTGCCCATTCAACAAAACTCAAAGAAGAATATGAAAATGTAAAATTAGTTTTAGAAAAAATTAAATACTCGGAGCATCAATGGCCGATCTGTGTAGATTTGAAAATGGTTAATTTTTTACTTGGTCAACAAAGTGGATACACGAAATACCCTTGCTTCCTTTGTATGTGGGACAGTAGAGCAAAGCAACTTCATTGGGAACAAGATGTTTGGCCTGCAAGAAATTCTCTAACTGTCGGTAAAGCCAATGTAATAAGGGAACCGTTGGTGAACAGAGACAAAATCATACTTCCACCATTACATATTAAGTTAGGAATGATAAAGCAATTCGTTAAAGCTTTGGACAAGGAAGGGGATTGTTTTAAATACATTTGTCGAAAATTTCCGAAGCTTAGTATGGAAAAGTTGAAAGGTGGAATATTTGATGGTCCTCAAATACGGCAATTGATAAAAGACGCAGATTTTATTAAAGTTATGACTGTTCCGGAAAGTGAAGCTTGGGAAAGTTTTGTGTTGGTAGTCGAAAATTTCCTAGGTAACCATAAAGCACCAAATTATGAAGAAATTGTACAAAATATGCTGACAAACTTTCAGACTCTAGGAGTAAATATGAGTATCAAGCTACACTATCTCCGCAATCATTTGGATAAATTTCCAGATAATTTAGGAAATTATAGTGAGGAACAAGGAGAGCGGTTCCACCAGGATCTGAAAGTAATGGAAGAAATATATCAGGGTCGATGGGACTGTCATATGATGGAAGTTTACTGCTGGTCTTTAAAAAGAGATTGTCCCCGGAAAAATTATAAAAGAAAAGCTCTTAAAAGGCGTTTTATGGAAATATAACATGTTTTCCAAATTTTCCTCTCTATTTACTTTGATATATCATATTTTTATCCAAATAAAACTGACATTATAAATATATCTGTTATTTTGTTTCTCGTTTTCCGATTTTTGTAATGTAAAATAAAAATAAGTATTTAAAAAAAAACGAAAGCAAATCTTACAAAATCATTCATAATTTCATGAATTGTGAGTATAAATATATCCAAAATCAATCTTATATCTAGGGCAACAAAACCACTGTAGACCAGTGTAATCTATATTACTGTAAAAGTTTCATGCAAATCTGTCCAGTAGTTTTATTGTGAAAGAGTAACAAACATATTCACAAACTTTCGCATTTATAATATAACTAGCTGTCCCGGCAGACCTTGTTCTTCCCTATTACTCTAAAACAAAGTCACATTGTTTTTTTAATGTTAATAGCATCCCCGTCAGATTTTATTCTGCCAAAACCTATTGGCCTGTCGGCTGTTTTTTGAAAATTGTTTGAAGGAACCTGGCCTTAATTCTATATGTATAAAAATTTACAAATATTGACATTAATATTAGGTCCTTACATATGAAATTGGCGTTTTGTATGGGAGGAACAAAAAGTCGAATATTTTTTAATATAATATATTTAATTAATCAAAGTATGAACCATTATTTTCTATGCACTTTTGCCATCTCATAGGTAGTTCATTGATCCCTTTACTAAAAAAACCAGTCGGACGGGAATCAATAAAATCTTTGAAGGCGATTTGGACTGCCCCATCGGAGTTGAATTTTTTCCCTTGCAAGAAGTTATCCAAATTTCGAAAAAAATGGTAATCTGTTGGAGCAAGGTCCGGGGAGTACGGAGGATGTCTTAGACTTTCCAATTGAAGCTCTTCTAATTTAGTAGCCGTCTGTTGCGCAGTGTGTGGTCTAGCGTTGTCGTGAAGCAGCAGTGGCGTGGAGCGATTGACCAGCCTAGGTTGTTTAGCCGCTAGCTTTTCCATCATGGTTTGCAATTGCTGACAATAGACATCAGCCGTAATAGTCTGGCCAGATTTGAGAAAACTGTAATGAACAATACCGGCACTAGTCCACCAAACGCTTACAAGTAACTTTTTTGGGGTTAATTTTCGCTTGGGGCAGGATTTGGCTGGCTGGCCAGGATCCAACCATTGCGCTGAGCGCTTCCGATTATCGTAAAGAACCCATTTTTCATCACAGGTAATGATTCGGTTTAAAATACCTTCATTATTGTGCCGGTTTAGTAATGTAACGCAGCAGTCGACGCGCGTTTGCCGGTTTGCTTCAGTCAATTCGTGAGGTACCCACCTTTCAAGCTTTTTAATCTTCCCAATTTGCTTCAAGTGAATCAAAACAGTTTTATCACTAACATCGCAGCCTGCAGCTAACTCGGACGTGGTTTGCGATGGATCCGCTTCCACAATAGCCTTCAACTCTTCATTATCAACTTGAGTCTCAGGCCGTCCACGGGGCTTGTTCTGCAGGTCGAAATTTCCAGAACGAAAACGTTGGAACCAAAAACGAACTGTGTTTTCTTTTGCAACACGACCGCCATACACATCATTCACCCTTCGAGTTGTTTCCGCAGCACTAGTGCCACGGCGGAACTCGTACTCGTAAATAATGCGATATTTTAAGTTTTCCATTTTGTAAAATGAGTGACGCAAACAGAAAAAAACAGAAGAAAAAAACAAATGAATGACGATCATCGAAGCACAAATACATGAGTCTATAGCTGTACAAATTTGAATTTGGAATTCCATACCAAAGAGGAGAAATTTGTGATTAAAGTGGCCAGTACGAAAAACGCCAATTTCATATGTAAGGACCTAATATTTATACGTCACTCAATTGTTTTGCCTTCCCGGAACCCGTCTACTAACATTTAAACTTTATGATATGGTGTTAAAGTTCAAATTGACTTTTAAATATTATTACGAATTTTTTGTATGTGAATATTGAAAAGTGTTGTTTTTAGACTTTTTCAGACAATTTTTTTAATTTTTCTCTCCGTAATAACCATTCCCAGACTTCAACAAACACAACAAAAAATAAATCAGCCAAATCGGTTCAGCCGTTCTCGAGTTTCGCGCTTATCAACACATTTAGCGATTCATTTTTATATTATAGATAGATATTAGTAGGACTAGTAGGACAAAAAAAAAGTATGTTTTGTTGTTTTTGATATACAATATAAATGTGAGTGGAAGTAAGAGCTGCGGAGCGACGTACCTACAGAGACCAAGTAAAAACAGTTCTGATGGAAGGATATGTTTAAAGTACGCGGAATCGGCGTGAATTCATGAAGGGACTACTGAATATTAAAGAAGCGAAAGCGGTTTGCCACAATACAGAGAAGTGGCGGCCCATTCTCTCTGCCTACCCCCATAGAGATTCGGCGTAATATATGAATAAATAGAAAGTGTTTTTGTTTACTTTGCAGATAATAATCCAATTTGTACCTTCAACTGTGTACTTACCAGAGATGGGCAAAATCTAATCTGATTAATGATGAACGATTACAAAATGTAGTCGTAATTTTAATTTTCTTGCTCTGTAATCATGATTAAATCCATTGAAAACATTAAGAAACAATAAATGTGTATACAATCTGGGATTTTGTAGTGTTTAAAACATAAATGAGCAAAACACAGTCATATTAATGGTAAAAAACGTAAAATGTAATCGTTAATCATTTTTATTAATCTGATTACATTTTGCCCATCTATGGTACTTACTATAAAAAGTTTACAGAGAAACCTAAAGTTTTTGTTTATACTGGCTCAACAAAGTGACTACAACGCCACTAATGGAAAGTGCAGTGTGGTCTAAGAATGGCAGCGACTGTCAAGGGACGATAATCTATCGACAGTCGACGTTGCTACCTCGGCCCACATATACCACAACAGGTCTCTAGTTACATAACTTGATGTGCAAGGTGATCTCGAAACACGACAGGCCGAAACTAGTCACTAAGAAGATCTTTGCATTTGTATGCTGTGTTCACGACCCAGCTCAGCACGCCATGTTGTTATTGATGATGATGTCCTAGCCGAATTCGGCCACGGCGACTGTTTCAACACCGATTAAGAAAATCGAGGTCCAGTGTTCGGAAACAGTCAATTGCGCAGGAGATATTTAAGTGCATAGCTGGACGCGCATCCAGAAAAGCACTGTCTCGTCCGAGCTCCCTCAGGCCCGATGGAAAGGAGAACCAGTACGATCGGGAGGGAGCGGGACGCAGGTTTGGTCGAGTTGTCCTTCTCTGAACACCTGGTTGAATTGCGGTGTTAAAGAGATACCTTAGTCGCCTTTTACGACACCTCAGCAAGAAGAGGGAGGTGCTATTCTATTCTGCCGGCAGGCACCACGGCCATGTTGTTATTATTAATATTGTTTCATTATAATACGATAAGAATTATTAAAATTGATTGATATTTGTCTAAGTGTGTGTTTTATTTGACATCAGGTCAAAATATGTCCCACAGTTGTCGTGTGTTCTTGCAAGAATTGCTTAGCAGTCAAACGGTTAATATTAATGTTTTCAAAAGGTAATAAGTACACTTCATAAGGTCAAAAATGATGTAAAGGATTTTACGGAAATTGAGGTGACGCGCGTGTGCCCATTTATTTCTATGGCGTGGGAGGGTTGTGTTGAAAATTACGACATGAAACAGCTTTATTTTTAACGTTTTCTTTGTAATTACAACGTGTGGCATGTTTACATATAAACATAAAAGGTCAGGGATTAAAAGAGTTAAGCTGAACGAGGTCAATGACCGTGCGTGTTGAAGCATTTGACACGGATATTGCGCTTACATCAGTGTCTACATTTGTATACTGGTAACAACAAAGAGACAAATAAAAAGGCACACTGTTAAGGGAACAGGAAACATCTATCACTATATTATGATAGTATAGATGAAGTAATAAATAATAAAAACTAGGTAAAATTATGTATTTTGCTTCCTAGACAATGTCTCTCATTGTAGCATTCGATTGAATGGATATTGTACACGCTGGAAAAGGTTGCACCGGTAAGTTTCTGATAGAAGAGGATTTTATGTTAAGTTGTATTTGGGACCTAAAAATTGATGCGACCATTACAGACATATAGATATAAAGTTATTCCTCTGTGGGAAGATTGAAGATGTGCATCACTTGCTGATGGAGAATGCCCGGAACGAGACACAAAGGGAGTTGCTGATGAGCAAGTTGAAAATTAACAGACAAAATATAAGAGCATGGCACGGCATTTTGGCGAATCCTTTGTCCAGTGAATCAGAATGCTGTGCCAGATGGTGACGCTTGCTCACCCGTGACTCCCCTAGGATGTAAGGACGTAGGTTAGGGCACAATGGGGCTGATATATTCAATATAATAAAAGCCTCTAAATAAAAAAATAATTTAAAAAAAGAAAAAAAAAAGTTGTTCCGCTTACTTTTGCCACCATGATGTGTCTCTGCCTTGATGAACAAGAACTGGAGCAGCGAATACTGCGCACTACCCGGTGCCCGAAGAGATATTGAAAAATCCGTTGGAGTTGATGACGACTTAGTGCCATAAGAATGTTAAAAACACACGAAACACAAAAGCACTTCGAAGCAGCAATCTGAAAAACAATAGAAAAGTGTAAAATGTAATGGATTGACATAAGGTTTCAAATTTCACGTGGACTCGTAATCAATATTAACACTAGATATACCAGCGAACAATTTATATTTATTTTAGAGATAGGTATAATATGGTTTATTTTTCTTTGTTATAAATAAAATTAATTCCATTTTATCTTTCAATATCTTGTATTAGTAAAAGACATGCAATTTTTCAGAATGAAAAAATATTAGAGAAGAAAAAAATTCTAAAAAAATATACAGACCATTTGACTGGTTTTGGTAAATCTATTCTAACTTCATACCTAACTAGCGTTATTGTATATCAGATGACATTTTGTCTAAGCCCTTTGGTCTCGTTGGATATGAAATATTATAAGCATGATGCCGTTAAATATATCAACTATGAATATATCTCCGCGAACATCCAAAGGGATATAAGCGGATATTTTTATTTAATGGGTGTGGTGGCCTAGTGGATGAGCTATTCATATGCGTAACGCGTGTGGTCATAGATTCGAATCCTATCACATACCTTTGGGTTTTTCCAGATTATTTACGAATTTAGGCACCGCAAGCTAACCGATGAAGGATAATATTGCGACGACACCGGCATGACACGTCATAGAAATTCCATGTGTAAGTGACTTGATAATGGTGGTCAACTGCGCTACCGGTCATATTGGGCATGAAATATAAGCTCAAAGTGAATACAATCACTAAGTTACCCCTGTTTCCACTGACCAGGATGGTCAAAATTAACAGAATGTACCCTTTTTCAATATATTATTCAATGAAAAAATCAACTTCAAGAAACAACTTTCCAAAGTTATTTACGAGAAAACAGGTAAGAGTTACGGTCCGTTTCTTCAACTTTCCAATAAGTCTTATAGATTTGTTGGCGCTAGTTTTAATTTAAAGCGACTTAGTCCGCGGTTGCCGGCGGCATGGAGGATTAAACCACGGCGGATGTATCGCCCCGGGCAGCCGCGATCAAAGGGAAGAACGCAAATAGATATGTAGGAAACTTAAAGCCTTCTTAAAGTTTTTCGTCTTCTGGCACACGATTTATTTGCTGGAAATTGAGTGAAATTTTAATTTTGGTTTGTTGTTTGACTGTTTCACTGATTGCTTTTAAAAAGATAGCAAATATTCATAAGTCTCGTTATTAATTTTAACATTTATTTTTAGAGAACGAAAGATCAAAGAAGTTTTTTTGGGAGTCGAAGCTGCTCGCGTCCGTAGGCTTTACCCTAGTTTCCCTACACGTGACTCCTGGGTGGTGCTAAACGAGCAGCAGCGAGGTGGTAGGGCGTCGTTGCTCGTCTGGATCGCGACCACAGTGCATGGGTGTAAAGCCCGTCATAGTGACCAGTTTCGGCTTGTCGCGTTTCGGGATCAGCTTGTTTATATCCAGTAGTTCATATACCTAGAGACCTTCAGTCGTGGTATATGTGGGCCGACATGACGATGTTGACTACAATGGATTTTCATCCTTTGATAGTCGCTTTCGTTTTTGGACTACACTGTACTTACCATCAGGTACTCTGTAGTCACTATGTCGAGCCAGTGTAAAAAAAAAATCCTAATTAGTGGCGGGCTTGCGCTTGACCTCAATCTCACCTGTTGGAAAGTGGGTACAAGCTTCAGAGAAAATTACTAGCGGTAGCTAGTTTACTATATGTTAATCCACAAAAGTCTTAGCTAAACTCCTAGGTTCATGCATTCTATGTATTATAGATTACGTGATCGCCGATGGATGTTCGTGCAAGTTTTAATCCTGCAGCGCGACGGGGAGCATCTCTAAGTCCCACTAAATTAAAACAGCCACTGACACGTTCCAGTTGTGGATTAGTTAAGATTTCTCTTCTGAAAATATTTTCAATCTTTACTCAAAACACAATTTTCTTTATATAAAATAATAAAATTAATCAGACTCCCTGAGTGGTATTTATTTTTAGGTTTATAACATGTTATAGCGTTCAATAGGCAGTGAAACACCATAAGACCATCATAGATACGTTTATTGCACTGATACTCAAAATAAACAATAAAACTCCATAATATAGCAATAATGATGCGAGCGACGTACAAAGCGCGCGGTCGATTGAGAGCGTCACACTAATTCTCCCTCCTACCGTCCACCGCGGATCTAACAAGCAGAGCAAGCGATCCGTACCAACATTACGACGTCCGGGAGAGTGGGCCGGCAGAGTGCAGAGTTTATAAGCATTAGAATTTGGCACAGCCTATATAAAATTTCCTATATTAGCCAGGAAAAAAAGATAAAAATAAAACACTGCATTTTAATAGAGTTATAAGTGGAGGATCTGACTACTCTATGGAATAATATGGGAGTGGTTATCAACAGCGTACAAGAGCGACCGGTCCTGCCTCCAGTATTACATTTACATAATGTACTTAGCGGGGAGAGCCGCATACAAAGGCTCTCACAAAGTGATGAGACGGGTACGCGACAAAGAAAAATGTATTCTTCCATGCAGCCCTTTAAACCGACGTTACTTTGGCGGTAAAATATTTTGTTTGTATTAAATTATTACACAGTGTTTTACTCGAGAGAAACGTAGAATTTCCTTTTGTAGCTCTAAAACTTATACTGTTTTCTAAGCGTTTGTAATAGAATAGAAAATATACGATAATAAAAATGAAAAATGTGTACGTAGTGCAGTTTTTCCAGTAAATTACACATGTATTTTATTTTTCCCAGACAAATGTCTATTCATTGTTTTGGATGAGTTTTGAACAAATCGTGGTGCCTAACTAGGAGCACTAAAAGAAATAGCGGAGTCTGCGAATATCTCAAGGGTTTTTGCGAACTTCAAGAATACTTAAAATAGCGGCGCGTTGCGCGTGTGTGAGCGCTGCGTGGTTGCGATAGACCAACGCGCAGTCGTTAATCTGTTCCATATTTGGATTTTTAAATCTAGTCTAAGGTAGGTGAGAAAAGGAGGTACAGATAGGATAGTGTCAGTGTAATAAATGTCATAGATAATAAATAATTAAATAATATAAAGAGCGTATAGTGTTTATATTTTAAACGATTTCTCGTTATACATTTTTCTAATTTATTTATTATTTATTTATGTACTTGTGCATGGGCTATCAACAGTTCCATTGCATTTTACATTCACAATGAGATCACATGCACAAGCTAAATGTCTGCAACGGATACTAATAAAAGACAGCCACAGCATGGCTCAAAAGCATTAACTAAATACTAACAATATCAAAACAAAAAATTGAAATCAAAACACCAAAATGAAAAAAAAAACTAGACAATAATACCTACAATTTAAATTAAAATTATTAATTAACACACAAACTATACAACACCAAGTACAATGCCAACTCAACACAGCTGCCTACTAATTTTCCTCAATCCCCAATCTTATCCATTTTTTTTTAAATAATAATAATATATCCTCACGCTCTACCTCTTTCAGGTGAGCAGAGATTGATCTGTGGCTGTAACCACTTTGCGCTTATATGTCGTGTCTAACGTGTTATAGTCTTTTTTTTTTCTAACGTCGAGTAGTGCAGCTGATCCCCGTTCTCAGGGCACGAACACATTACATTTCTATAAGACGCAATGCGAGTTTCGTCACGATGTTTTTTTCATCGGTGAGCATATGGCGCCTGCATCTGTATTTAATCTGGAAAAACCCACATATATACCGTATACACGTATACCGGGATACGAATTTACTACCATTTTTGTAACCACTCATAGATCGGTCCATTATACACCAGGCCACTGCAGTCACATTTTTCTAACATCCCAACAATTAAGGTATTGAACAAATGATGATGATGATGATGATGATGTCCTAGCCGGTTTCGGCCACGGCGACTGTTTCAACACCGGTTAAGAAATTCGAGGTCCAGTTTTCGGAAATAGTCAATTGCGCAGGAGATATTTAAGTGCATAGCTGGACGCGCAGCCAGAAAAGCACTCTCTCGTCCGAGCTCCCTCAGGCCCGATGGAATGGAGAACCAGTACGATCGGGAGGGAGCGGGATGCAGGTTTGGTCGAGTTTTCCTTCTCTGAACACCTGGTTGAATTGCGGTGTTAAAGAGATACCTTAGTCGCCTTTTACGACACCTCAGCAAGAAGAGGGGGGTGCTATTCTATTCTGCCGGCAGCCACCACGGCACATTGAACAAATATAAAGTAATGAGCTATCAAATTGTAGTGTTGTTTTTTTTTTCGGCATGTTCTACGTTGGTGGGTTCAAGACCTTCAGAACAAAACCGGGCGAACGCAGAGGGCGCTCAGCCAGTTGTAGTGTTGTGATATCAAAAATGTGTATTGACATTGAAACCTTTATTATTAGATTTCAACAATATTTTCGATATTTATATAAAAATAGGAAGTAAGTAGAGACAGTAAAAAATCTAAGCGGACAGTTATATTTTAATGGCATTATGTCAAACAGAGCTCGCGATGTAACAAAGGAAATATATCGAAAGACAGATGGGGTTAAAAACAGTAATCAATCAGAGAGAATCCGTTTGAGATTTCGTGAAATAAATCAAAAGGTATATTTGGAAACGAACGTCACGTTTACATCGAAATCGGAAGGTCGAGAAGAATGAAAATCAAATTGATGAAATTGGCAAGCATATACGAAAATTGTTTTAATAACAGAAGTGTTTTCTACCGTTTGAAACACGAGTGTTCTAGAGAGTTCTGTCATATTACTACATTCTCTTTTTATAGCAAAAACACTAGCTTTGGCTTATGAGACAAAGAAGAATCTGTTTTTTTTTATTCTGACTCGATACAGTGACTGCGCCACCCCTGATGGTAAGCATGGTGCAGTCCAAAAAACGCAAACGAGTATCGACAGGTAAGAAATCCATCAGTAGTCGCAGCGATCATGCCGGCCCGCACAAATATCTCTTCACGCTACACTTGAAGGATCCTATATCATAGGATGGTGGGAACCCGCTTGCTGGAAGACCAGTCCACAATCCAACGACACGGCAAAAGGAGTTAGAGAACTTCTTAGTCCTAGCTGGGATGTGAGATACCGTATAGCTGTGACTCCGAAAACCCGCACGCTTGGTTATATTCAGGAAGGGAAAGGGTGGAACAAAGTTAAACAACTCTTCAGAACACTCGCCATGACACAGACGGTAGAAAACGCTCAGTGAGGCAATAGCTCTGCGCAACTGAAGCAGTTCAAGATGTCACATCAGGATCATTCACAATGCGGTACGGCCCTCCGCTGCAACCTATCCAGGGGGTCAAGTAAGTACTGAGCAGAACCATCCCAAAGATACGAACAATATTCCATGCAAGGCATGATCTGAGCCTTATACAATAGTAAAAGTTTCTGCTAGAACTAAAAGGCTTACTAACTCTTCACCGTATTATGCAATTGTGAAGTATTTTCCGAAGAAATTACTCCCTTAGTCCTTTGCTATTGGGATTTTAAACTCTTTTTATACTGGCAAGACATAAAATTGAAATTTGGGAGTCGAAGTTGCTCGCGTCCGTAGGCTTTACCCTAGTTTCCCTACACGTGACTCCTGGGTGGTGCTAAACGAGCAGCCGCGTTGTGGTAGGGCGTCGGTGCCCGTCTGAATCGCGACCACAGTACATGGGTGTAAAGCCCGTCATAGTGACCAGTTTCGGCTTGTCGCGTTTCGGGATCAGCTTGTGTATATCCAGTAGCTCATATACCTAGAGACCTTCAGTCGTGGTATATGTGGGCCGACATGACGATATATACTATCAATGGATTTTCATCCTTTGATAGTCGCTTTCTTTTTTGGACTACGCTGTACTTACCATCAGGTACTCTGTAGTCACTATGTCGAGCCAGTGTAAAAAAAAAAACATAGTGACTATATTGCGTCTGATGGAAAGTACCGTGTAGTCTAAGAACAGCAAAAAACGTCAAGAGGAAAATTTGTAGACAGTCGCAATGGCTATGTCGAAAGTGGCAAACAGCTGAGGAGTGGAATATACTGTGCTGAGGAAGCTGGCACAGCCTTGCCCTTTGGCCCCGGCAGACGGGAGAGGGAACACCCTAGGCGTATTAGTCGGTGCGAGTCCGATACACTGGGGGGCGGCCCTCATCACCCCCTGACGGCCCATTGAGGGAATATACTTCTAGCAAGCATACTTCTACGATCTTATGACTTGGTAGCCTTTAAAAGAAGAATGAATAGGTATTTGTTAGGCGGATGCGGTCAATTGTCGGATTTCTTTTCACCTTCCATCAGGTGTGATTGAAGTCAAGCGTTCAGCTCTAATTCATAAAAATAAATGTTTTAACGTAATTTTCATATATTACACTTTCATGTAAAGGTTTTTGTTCAGGTTTTCAAACCTCGGACATTTTGTAAATAATACAATTTGAGCTATATAAACCATGACATTACTTTTTTTAGTAAATACTTGTATTCTTTGTATGTTTTCCTGTAAATAATGTGAATGTAATGGACAGTTTTCTAAGCTGTAACCGCCGACTGCGGGCTAAATTGAATTATGCCTCAGGAAGCGTTGGAATCATTTTTACTACTAAGTGAACTCTCTTACACCAAAGTATAATTCTAATAATGGACTATTTTTTACTTATGATGAAGTGCCAGTAAAAATAACACAATCAATCTTAGCATATTGAGTCAATAAATAATAATAATAATAATATTGTTAATTCAATGTTATTTTTAACAATTTTGAAATTCTTATAATAACTTCAATTAAAATGTTTAAATGCCTAAAATATCATTAAATACAGAAAAAAATAGTCAAAGCTACAGTTGTTAAATTATTCAGCAATTAAATTTAACCGTTGTCAATATGCCAGCCTATTTATTAACCGCAAGATTGTTTAATTTTATTAAAAATAAAAGTTATTAATTATGTTGCGAACAGTGATTAAAACAACGAAAAAAACTATTACTTTGCTTAGCTACTGAGCAAACAAGGTGATATTAATTTAATCTGTGATCTAAACACGACATCTAAACAAAAGTTCTTCAATGTCTGTTAATGTAAGCCACAAAACAATCATTTATGCTCGCCTAAATAGTTCTTTCTATCTACAATGTAAGTGCCTCCTAAATACTTACTTTTCTTTATGTATCGATGATTAACTTATTTTAATTATGTGATTCGATCAGTAAAAAACCACAGAATTATATGCAAATTACTTTACATTACTTTTTCTAAATTATTGTTCTTGCTCCCCAGAATTAATCCTAGTTTCGTTACGGTGTAAGCGGCTGGATTGTCCAAGACCGGCTCGGGATCGCAGTGGCTTAAGTTTCATTGTAGACTTGATCTCGTTTCAGAGTGACGGTAAATCTTCAACGATTTTACGGTTATTCCGCAGTGAAATCTCGCTTGTATCAAAATAAAGTGAAGTTATTTGCATATTATAAGCAATCTTTTTGTTTACATTGTAAAAGTGCTTCCTTAAAACTATTTTTTGGAATAATTTTAGCATAATGAGTAATACGTATGTCAGTGAAAGACAATATATGACAAATTTTGACCTAAGTTAGCCAAGATAACAAAAATATTTAGGTGATGATTTGTCGCTGCCATTAGTAATACATAGTGCTGGCAGCAGTGAGAAGTCATAGCAGGCAGTAATCGTGATTTGCAAAACAGTTAAGAAGAAGAACGAGGTAGGTGGACAGAAGAGATAGGCACCAAAGAAGAAGGAGACAGATAAACGGAAGAGGCAAAGGTAGAACTTGCCCCCGGTCTGTTTAAGGTCTTTAAGAATAGTATGTACCACCGTTGGCTCACACGTGACTTCTGGCGGTGTAGTGGCCGCAACTTAATATATAAAATCACTTGTCCTGACTAATATACCATCATAGAGTGAAAACTACTGAAACTATGAAGCTAGAAACATTAATGTTTATAACGTAAGCTGTTACTTAGAATAGGGTTTTTTAATAAACCTCTCCTAAGTGGAGGAGGTAAAAGTTTCTTTCAAATTCCGTCAATTTCGAATTAAGCAGCACTAAGAAAATCGGTATTAAGATTTTTAGTTAGAAATAAAAATACAAACGTGTTTTTTTTTACACTGGCTCGACATAGTGACTACAGAGTACCTGATGGTAAGTACAGTGTAGTCCAAAAACGAAAGCGACTATCAAAGGATGAAAATCCATTGATAGTCTATATCGTCATGTCGGCCAACATATACCACGACTGAAGGTCTCTAGGTATATGAGCTACTGGATATACACAAGCTGATCCCGAAACGCGACAAGCCGAAACTGGTCACTATGACGGGCTTTACACCCATGCACTGTGGTCACTAACCAGACGGGCACCGGCGCCCTACCACCTCGCTGCTGCTTGTTTAGCACCACCCAAGAGTCACGTGTAGGGAAACTAGGGTAAAGCCTACGCACGCGAGCAGCTTCGACTCCCAAAAACTAATGTTCCGACGTTTTTAGAAAATCTGTTTAACAACAGCGTTAAAAAGCTTTTCCAATATCTGGCAATTTTGAAATAAGAACTATGAAAACTTGTGTTTAGTTTTTTATTGTTAAAAGTAGACAAATACGTGATCCAGTGTTTTTTGAAAATTAACCTTCAAGGGGGTAAAATAATGGATTTCTGCCGTGTTCCCTGTCAATGCTAGCTAGTATTAATATACAAACGTATTAATATTAAGAGTTTTGTATATTACATGTCTTTTATGATCAAAAAATGATGACGACAACATCACAATTCTGCTAAGACTTTTTTTTCATCGTTGCTTTGAAATTTATATACGAGTATATACCCCAAAAACCTTTATTGATTTTTATTTAACTAATGGAAATGTTTATTTTTTAAGAAACATTGTGATTTTTGAGGTAATTTTTGGTCACGTTTATTATGTAGGAGAAATAATTTATCGCTTAATTGCACGATAAACAATGCAACGGAACGTTCGAACTGCCGATACCTTGCGCCAGAACCCGGTCAAGTGTTAACTACGGTGTATTAACCAACTGTAATTGCTTCGTGATAATGAAGTGCGCGCGGCGAGGCACCGGAAAATTATGGCAATTAATTCGAAGGTTCCAGGTGTTTCTGCCATAACTACTTGCGTAAAGTTTCCGTAAAATAGACAATTTCTCTGACAAAATTTTCTAAATATTATTTTTACATTTTGAGGTTCCAAATTCAAATACAATGTAATGACTTATTATTTAAAGGGACTATATCTAAGTACGTAACATGTACGTATGTGCATAGAACCTACGGGACGAGCGCGTAATATCGACATAAGACAGAAAATGAAAGCCCAAGGCGTCGTAAAACGAATTACGTCACTCATGTGCTTATAGGCTGGAAACCTAGACCAAACAAAGGGAATTGGCAATGATTTCCTATTCAAAATTTTCAATTATAAATCTACGAATAACCAATGGCTTATAATTCTTGAAGGAAAATATTGATACTTATACTAACAGTATTAAATTCCCATCAAAAAATTCTTCGCCAAAACAAAAATTTTAAAAGAATTTTTCGCTTATAAGAGAATATAGATATGTTTGATAAAGTAATAAATATATAAGTAAATATTTATATCGATTACTTAAAAAATTCAATGATCAAGTATATTTTTAATTTATGTTGTATATATAATATGACAATGTAAATAACTTAATGAGCAAGCGTTTTTATCTTAGTTTTAATTTATTCGTTATACTCATTTGCAGAAAAGATCAATGATTTACCTGTCACAGTATTATGTTCAGAATTATCATGTTTACAAGAATAGAAGAAAACTGTTTTATGGTAAAACTATTATATCGGTAACTCTGTAAAGAATAATTTATTATCATATGTAGATAATATCATATTATATATTTTTTACTATCATTTATTTATTTCGTTTAGATTATAAGGGGTTTTTGTAACTATATGTTAAGATAATTGGTAAAAAAATTATCCGCATATAATTATTTTTAAGCGTTCATATTTTGTGTGCTGAAAAATGTTGTCTTCCTTAACAACACTTTTAAATACTATTAACTTATATTTATGTTTCTTATACTATATAATTAATTAATGTTTAAAAGCGTCGTAAAATTTAAGGAGCGTTTTTAAAACTGTATGTAAATTAGGCATGTAAGAAACGACGGGCAGCAAGCTTGAGGGAGGTAGCGTGTTGTGTCCGGTACGCCGCCCGTAAGAAAGGTTTGGAGAAGTGCGTTCTTTACACCCACCTCTCCTAGAGATGAGGCATAAATAGGCTGTCCGCTGTTAATCTGGGTTCCCAGGCCCGGGTGGAGTGATTGGAAGGACACCCCGGGGGTTTTTAGTCAGAAGGAGTCTGACGCACCGGGGTCGCTGACCTCAAAGCAACCTTGATGGTCCTCTGCAAGATTTTTCCCCGGGACACCAAAAAAGGCATATATAAAAGTAATATCGCCTAAACGGTTCTTTATCTATTTTTTTAAATTCTATTAAATGGAAAAATCATAAACTATCTTGCGTGATAATGTATCAACATCAGTTTGAACTCGTAATAAACTCCGTCTTGTGTAGCTACATGATTCCATATCTAATGTGATATACTAAGCTATATGACCCGGTTCCGCCTGAGTCGCGGCGACCGCTTCGCTCGGATCGGCTGTAGTCAGAAGCTGTTAATTTCCGCTAGCTTGTATCGGCTGAGCGTAGCGGCGTGGGTATTATTGCCCCTACCCAGCAGTTTGTGACTTGTTATATAACATACCTATGTAGGGTGTGCCCATGTTGACTTAGATTAGCGACTTGGTAATTTTTTTCAGACCTCAATAAAGATTGAGAATAAAATTTGAGGGTTGATCTGTTTGCGTCACTAGGTTTAATTAGGCTGTGGTTTTGAACCAATAGGAGTGTGACACGCTGGAGCCACAGCCTTCACGGAGGTCTGATTGTCTTATGCAGGATTTTCCTCGGGTTACAAAAAAATAGGTTTCATTTATAATGTAATATGAGTATCAACTTTTCTGTGATGAGCAGATGAGTTTGCCACGAGTCATGGTTGTATATATGTATTTACGTATGTATATCTTTGTCTAGTACCGATAGTACAAGCGAAAGCTTAATTTGGGACTAGGTCAATGTGTGTAATTGTTAGTAAATATTATTATTATTGTTATTTATACTGTTAGTTTTTTTTTCTAAACAGCCCAAAATGTTATATAAGCAGCAGTGTACAGGTATACAACCCGTCATAATAACTAGCTTCGACTCGTTGCTTTTTTGGCACAAGCTTGCATGATGCATGTCTATTATTAATTTATACTTAGAGATTTTCTGTCGTTGCTATATTAGTATAGCGTGTACGATGTATTTATATGTATTTATATGTATGCAGGTAGGCGGTGCATACAAAATGACGTTTGTAAACGTTTCAATTTGTAGTGTCAAATAAACAATCATAAGTGTAACACGTATTGTATTCAAATTATAAAACAACTGAAAGTCCACCTTAAGTACTCCAACATAGCGTTATAATGGTTACTTTGAATAAAATCTTCCTCTAGACTATTCTTCTCAAATTACACATAGTTATTACATAGTCATTTATTGTAAAATCCAATAAAGTCATTGGAATAAAACGAACAGAGGACTATATCTAATACATGCTTTACTATATTACGAGTATTTTCTCAAAGCATCAAAGAGATAGTCCTGACGAAAAATCACGAAAAAGCTCGTTCAAATTATTCGGTCCATTTTACTAATAATCATTAGCAAGCAAAAATGATTAAATACTATTTTTTGTCGATTTTTTGTTTTCATTTTAATTATCGCATTCTCTCCCCTTTAATTTTAATTAATGTAATATATTTATCATCATAATTATACTAAATAAGTTAAATTCTATAGAGAAACAAAGTTATCGACATTGGTCTCCGTATGAACAAGCCAAAGTGGCAGGGATCTGTCTACATATGCTGAAGAATCGATGATCGTTGAAGCAAGTGCACTCAAATTTCCAAAAAAAACTAAATAAAAATTAAGATAAAGTACATAATAAGAGAAAAGTAACTAATAATATGAAGAAAAACAAAGAAAATAATCAAATTTAAACAGTCATTTTTTTCACACCATTCTCATAAACAATTAAAATTTACAAGACAGAATATCGGCATCTTAAAAACGCATTATTATATTATCCATATTGCTCGCTTCGCTTATGGAACAAGACCGCAGTGCCACGGGCAACACTGGTTGGTTATTGAGGAAATGACACAGATGTTTCGGATCACATGTAATTCCACTTAGATAGCTATTTGTCTTCGCTATACCTTCAATATTAATATTTGAATTCTTAATTATGATTACAGACAAACTTAATTATGATAACTAATAAAATATAACTATAGCGACTTTTAACGGATTTCCGTCCCTTGGCGGTCGTTATTATTCTTTGTCTACACAACACTTTCCATCACATGCACTTTAGTCACTTTGGCGGGCAAGTATTAAAAAAAAATACATTAACGATTCTTATGTGCGAAAATACTTAATTTTAAGCATGGCTCGGCGTGGTTCCGCAGACCATAGTCACTAGCAGAATGAAACGCGGTGTCTGAGAAATAGGTTTTGGATGATTCTATTTGTCATCCAAATGATTTTATTTCTCAATTGATTCTAGTTTTTTTCTTATTACAGACAGGTTTGCGCTTGACCTCAAGAGCTTCTGCTGAAAAGTAATGAAGAGGCCGTTGCTGGAGCGTGGTCACCCTACAAATACAGATTCACTCGTTCTTTGAAGATTCTCATGTCGTTAGATGGTGGAAATAGGCACACGAACCGAATTCTACTCCTTGGCGGTTCGCACCAAAAAAGAGGAGGCGAATCACCTCGTGCCAGCGGTTAAAGTGTCAACCACATAAGGATGCAAGCCGCACGGCTTCTTATCATTTTTTGGTGGTCACTGTCATTTATATAGCCTGTATAGATATCGTTAGATCAACAGAGCGATGGTAACACATCTGGATGTCGTTCATAGGCGACAGTAGCCACTTATCATAACGTATGCTCTAAGCTTGATTGTCATCTTTAAGTATTAAAATAATACCATTTCATGCATATTATGGCTCCTTTGCCGCAGCAACAAAAACTCCCTGATTAAGTTGCCCCCTCCCCCTTCTACCACAAATTGACGAGACGCCGTGCAGGTTTGCACCCTTTTGTGGTTGACGTTCCTGCTGCTCGCAATAAGCGATTCGCCTCCTCCGTTTTGCTGCGAACCGCGAAGGAGTGGAACTCGCTTCCTGCGTCGGTGTTTCCAGCACCTTATGACATGGGAATCTTCAAACGTCGAGTGAATCGGTATTTGCTGGGTGAGCGCGCTCCATCGTCAGCCTCATCGTCACTTTCCAGCAGGTGAGATTGAGGTCAAGCGCAAGCCTGTATGTAATAAAAAAAAACTCTTCGCTATTGTAAAACGAATAAAGATTATTTTGAAGAAAACTTCGAAAAATACATTTCGTAAAATCAGTGTCATAAGGGAAAATTGCTTGTACAGACGCCATTAAAAGATATAAGATGAAGGCGACGCCCACGTGGTCTTAACATAAAAACGCTGCTGAAATATTTATAATTTCGACATCATGTTTTGCTTTGAAAGTCACAATTTTACTTAAAATTTTTTTTTTTATCCACTCGCGTGCCGGTGGGTATACTATTACTAACAAAAAAACAATTGTTTGTGTAGCGTTCTCGAAGACGGTTGGCGGAGCGCGTGCTTTATATCGAAGGATTTATTATGATCATATACAATTATCTGAGCTCTTTGTAATCTATTACAAATATTTTATAGGTGTGGTTAAAATTATGATAACGTAAAGGATTTTATTGTAAGTATTGCATACTATCGTAAAAAATAAAACAAACTCAGTAGACTATAACATTTCTGCTCATCGTTAGAATATATTTGTCTAAATAAGGGCTATGATTTACATGTATTGTAATTAAATATTATTCAGAAAGAGAAATAGTATTATTAACTAATAAAACTCCGATCTGAACCTGTGAGGGAGGCGTTTGTGAGTGCCTTTGCTCTGAACAGACTTGACATCGGGATGCTTAACAAAATCTTAACAGAACTATTATCTGATGAGGCGTCTGGCTTTTTCAGATCAATGGCACCATATGTAATATGTTAGGTATTTCTGTATTAGGGTACGATGGGGCTGACATACGTACACATGTAAAAGTCCCTTAAATAAATAGAATAAAAAAAAAACTAATAAAACCGTAAATGACACTCTGTAGAAAAAAAAACAATTTCATATTGCAACGCGATATGTCTATCAAGGCACGTTACAAAGAACAAAATTCTTTTGATTTTTTCTGTTTTTATTCTTCATAGAAACACCGAGTACAGCTCGCTGAGACACATTCAATTTGTGGACTAGTCATACCCAGTAGCGCTCATTCCATAAATGCATGAAAGCACTGCATGCCCTTACGATGAATAAGTCTGGAATAAATTGTTTTAATTTAAACAAAAAAAAGGAACCCTTTATATTCATATCTATTCTATTTTCATGCCATCTATGTTCCCTATGAAAGTAATATAATATTTATTATCATTATATAATATTCAAATTCATTGTGTGAATCTGATTACCCTGTCCAAACACCCTCACTGGTCATGGGTTCATGTCTCACTCTCTCAGCTCCGTACGTCATTATATATATATTTTTTTTAATTTATTATCATTTACAAAAATCATTGTTACATTTTTTTTTTAATATAGCATAAAGAAACCACTAAGGTTTGCACGTATGCTATTTACAAACAGTCCACATTTAGAGTCGCAATTAATGTATGGAACTACGTAAACACATATCGATTAAGGTGGTCACTAATGAGGTCCAAAAAATGTTTTTTTAATCTCTATGTAGGACGCATTGGTTGTATACCTTCGTCTTTAGGTTTTGTGGTATAGGTGACGCAAACACCTAGACCTAGAGAAAACTGTTTGACTTGTTACAATGATTTAACTAAGGGAATTCAGATATGTAGCCGCAAATGTTTGGTCCACACTGCAAATAGTTACTCCAAATTTAACGTTGAATTTCACGCAGACCTTACTTAAATATGAATTACATTTAGCAAACTGGTCTAACTTACTCGCCTACGTATCCCCGCTAGATTGTGTGATATTAGCATTTAATTCGTACTTTAAAAGTTTTTTTTTTATTGTGATGTGTTGCGGTGCGCGTCATTGCTGAGCAGAGTGTGGGCCAGCCGCAACACCGTATTGGCCATGATAGCCGGCAGGATAGATTGCCCTTATATAAATACAGTGCAAACTCTATATAACGACCCTCAAGGGACTGTGTATGTTTTGACGTTATAGAGAGTTGTCGTTAAATGGAGAGAAGAAAAATCTGTATAAGAAAAAGTTTTAAACTCTTACTTGCCATGTTTACAGTTTGAAAGTTCGTAAGTAACTAAGAATATGATAACGCATAGATAATCCACGACTCCTATTAACAACAGTCAATACGTGCAAGCAATCCCAATTTGTAAACAAAAGAATGGATTTCTTATAAAGTTCGGTATGTGTAATGGCGACAGTCGAGTTTATTACGGGCTAGGATAATAAAGCGACAAAAGAACGTACACAGCTGCGCAGTTTTTACTAATTTTGCCAACTTAAAAAGTCATCTTAGCTTAAAAAGTACTTTATATTATTAAATTTCTGTCGTTATTGAGAGTGCGTGTAATGCTATATAGAGTGTATCATTGTATGGGAAATAAGCTAAACCAACCAAAGCCAAGTGATATCGACGCTTTAGGGAGTTTGTCGTTAAATCGAGTGACGTTACATGGAGTTTACACTGTACTTGTATTTACCGCCACACAACCTTGTAATAAGGCATAATAATATATAGTTTTAAGAGATTACTAACAAATTGGGTTATTGTTACTTAATAAAGATTATTATTATTATTGTGGCTCGTCAAAGTTACTACGCCTCAATAATACATTAAACTTTCACGTCAAGCACTCAGTATATACACTTTAACAGGTCTTATGCGCGAATTGACTTACATTTAAACATCGCTGAAGGTTGAGACTGCGCACCACGCCTCCTCATTGCCGACCATTGCCTTCACCACAGCCGGAAGCGAGAGGTTATATCGATGAACGTCCATGAGGACTTCTCTCTCTATGGGATGCACGTTATTGCTATGACCATTCACAAGATTACATATAATTAACAGCTCCTTACAAACTTACCCACCACAGCTAAAACTGGATGAAGCAATTGTTGTTATATAATAAACTAGCTTTTGCCCGCGGTTTCGCTCGCGTTAAGAAGTATTATTATTATTAATTAGGTAGAGTTTTTGCGGCTTTACTTTTGTTTAGCGTGTGTAAAAAATTAGGGCCCACAAAACTTCTTTGTACACAATATTCTTAACTAATCCGTCATTAGGCACTAAAACTATCAAGCTATTAGGTGAACTTACTCGTGAGCAAGCAACATAAAACTGTCCCTGAGAGAAGCAATGTTATTTCAAGTCAATACCAACAAATTTGAGAGTTTGCCCCTGAGACTTGTTTATTGTCATGGTAAAGTAGACTTCACCTACCTGCATGCCAAATTTCAGCCCAATCTGTCCAGTGGTTTGGGCTCTGCGTTGATAGATCACTATTGCAGTCAGTCAGTCAGTCGCCTTTGAGTTATATATATTTAGATTAATTAATGTAATCCTTTGTTACTATCAGAACTAATTGAGGAATATGATTACACTTAATATTTGAGTTTCTCTTGCAAATTATAATAGTTCATTAATAAAAGACCCAGTTGTTTGATAATGAACAAAAGTAAACAGGTTACTGAAATATCCGGTTCGGTCGTAACAAAGCCGATATCCGATAATAGGCCAAGGTTCAACGACTCATAAAGCTTTCATTAAAATTAGTAGAAACTCAAACAAAAATGTTAAATAAAAAATTATTTTGACTTAAGTATCATTATATACTCTTAGGGTGGCTTGCACTAACAAATTAAATCTAAAAAACTTCCATAAAAAGCTACAGTCCGACTTGTTAAAAGCCATCCTATTCTTTTCCCCTCACTTTTCAACGATTTCGGCAAGCACGCGCCGCGCACCACACTAGCGCCGGCGCATTCGTAAATGTGATATAAAAAAACCGGCCGATCAAATAAAAGTGTAAAAACGATTCAAAACCATTAACGAGATAAGTGCTCTTTTACCCTTATCAAGTCGATCATCCCTGCAGTAACAAATCAAGAAAACTTGATTTAATTTTGAACCACGCTATTTAGCGTTAAACTACACTTATTGTTTTGATCGGAAACGACATCTGTTTCTTTGTAACCCGGGGCAAATTCTGCATGGGACAATAAGGGTCGCTGTGTCAGATTCATACTAATTAAAAACCATTTCCTATCGAACCACCCGGGCCTGGGAAACGAAATTCATCCAGTTGTCCAGGGAGCGAATAGTCTATTCAGGTGTCCTCTTTGGAAAGCGACAAAGGAACCCTCCTTGGTGGTAGGGGTGGGGGGAAAAATTGCAAAATTCCAAGACAGTCTACACCTTTCCTCTAAATATTACTTTGGGGGCTTCAAACGCACTACCGTTTTTAATGTCAAAGCAGCTGAGGTCAGGTCACATTCCATCAGGCAAATTTAAACATCTAATGAAGCGTGTTTAGGCACCGAACTGCAGCACGTGTAAGAAAGTAGATGACGTACAACATTTGCAGATGGAGCATGTCCGATCTCAGTCTGCAAGAGATTCTCTGATGGGAGCCTTTAGCCTGAACAAATTTGATGTAGGCATGTTCTGCGGAATTTTAGCAAGACCTCATTCAGCCGAAGCAAAGGAGTTGTTCAGGCTTATGGCTCCTCATCATAAATAAATGCTAGTAGTGTATGTTTAGGATACGATGGGGCTGGCATGTGCCGAGGCACAAAAGTCCCTTAAATAAATAGAAAAAAAAAGTCAAAGCATAATAAGTTAACAGCTTATTTTTAGAAATTTTCGTTCAATTGTTTACCGACTTACCATAAAAATCCTATGAATATGTTCACTACACCATTGTTTACACGATAAAAAATGTACAACGTAGAAATTCGTAGTAAATTTCTAATACAAATTTTCTGATAACTTAAAAACTGTAAATAATATTAGCCTATTATTTTTTCATTTTAACATCTTCTATACACGCAAGTTACTAAATGAGAGATTTGTAGACACTACTTTGACTTTACTTACTTTTCTTCATCTCAAATTATCCTATACTTTAAATAAGCAATTCTTGTATATATAATATATTTGTGTAATTGATTTTCCTAAAACTTATGTAACAATTTTGGCGTATTTTCGCATTTAGTTAGTCTTTTATTATGATGAAAAATGATCTATGAAGTGTCATATATATTTTTTTTTACTTGGGGAAAATCCTCATATGACCGTCCCGGCTGCACAAGGGGGTAGCAGCCGTGGTATGCCGGACTTTTACCAGCTAAAAACCCCAAGATGACTATTTCTGCAAATTACTGTGGACTGGGGGTCCTGTAATCAATTTGCCGCAGCTATAAGGTGTCATATCTGTGATAATCCGTTTTCATGAAAAACTGTAATAATATTTTATGAAAGTTATCTGTTATTGAATGAAAAAGTATTGGTAGTTAATCAATGTATACAATGTAAGCTATTTATAAACAAATGGCGCTGCTTTACAATGTCAGCTTTTTTAAAATAGATGGCGCTGATTTACACTTTTATCCAATTCGATTTAGATATCGTTAAAGCTGTTTTCAAGAAAACAAATTTATATCTGTATATATAGCTCGGTTAAGTTAAAAATCCGAGCGTAGCTCAGTTGCCCAGGTCGTATTATTTAATTAATGTCCAAATAAACGATAAGTTGTCGATTTCTTGAAATCGGATTTGGTTCTGCGAATACTTAAGCTATACAGGTTTTTGTCCAAGACGGAATTATTTTCTGGTTAAGTTAAAGGATATTCTGAATACCGTGAGTACATTTCAGCCTTACATGTCGTGTGGGATATCACACTAAAGTATTGTACCCTCACTAACGGAGTCGAATAAATCTTGGAATATTTAAGATGTATTACTTATCGATAATACACTACATAGAATATAGATAAATTGCTACCAAGCACCTTGAAATATAATTGAATAAATTGCTTTTATATATTGCGAGTTCTTAAATATCTTAGCAATAAAGTAGTGAACTAGGCTAGCCTTGCCTCTAACATTCTTAGGTCAAAGTATTTTACTGTTACTACACCCCTCAGTAATCGATAACTCCAAGGGTAACCCTCAAATTATGTCGAGATTAGTCCCTATAATAAAATTATAGCTAAGGCTGCGGTCTTAAAGAACTATAAAATGTAAAGCAGAATATTTCGTGAGAATAAATTCATGTGTTTATGATTAAAAAAATATCACTATATTTTATTATGTTGTGCTTTGATGATAATATATAATATTTTATAAGTTAATACTTGAAACCATTGTCTTAAGGTATCTAATTCGACCAATGATCCAGGCGAGTGCAGTGTGCGCTGTGTTCCCGCACACTCCTCCAAGATACGTAAGCGAGCGAGGAGTGGGTGGCCATTTGCACCACACCTCTCCTGCTTTTTGTAGTGAGGAAAGGCCTACCTTAAGGCCGGACGTCGCCGGGTGCCGAGGAGGTGGCAATTGCTGTGCCCATGGCATCGGCAGACGAGCAGGAGGAACACCCCGGGGCTTTAGTCGGTGCAAGTCCGACACACCAGGGGGCGGCCCTCACCACCCCGTGAGGTCCGTTAGGGATTTCCCCCTGGTTACAAAAAAAAAACGTATTTAATTCGAAACGTTATACTAATAATGTGTCACAATCAAATATGGGCCATATTTTTAAGATCATTAAGTTGTTATTTACACAATCGTTAATGGCATTGCCTGTAAAGTCTTTACATCTTAGTTTTTTTAATTAGCAGTTTTTAGTTTATATTTAATTTTCTGAATTGTATTGTTGTATAAAAACCTATATACAAATATTTTTATAACAATATCCTTAATCGCAATTAACCGAAATTATTTAGACATTGAAAAAAATATATTCGTACCAGAGGCTAGAATTATCTATTTTGAATATTCACGCCTATAATTTCAAAGTCTCCAACTAAATATATCGTCCCATTAGCAGACTGCTTTTGGGGGAGTAAGGAAACGATAGTAGATACTTGTTTCCAAAAAAAAAATTCTGGGCAGGCAGGTGAAATATCTGATAAATGCCAATATCCTGCGATTCAACAATTATTTATTTTTGTGATCGAGAAAATATTTATCCAGACAATTTTTAAATTGATTCATATTTTTATCTGAGATTAAAACTGTTGCTTAGAAAGTGTTTGTGCTGGTTGTTTTTAATCAATTGCTTTGTTGCTACAACAAAATTATATATGACTAATTATAAAATAGAGTATCAGTAAGTGGGATGTGGTTTCTAGAATTATTACCCGATAGTCGTATCGACTAATGGGCTGATCGCACAGAGCCTGGATTACAACCTTAAGAGGTTCTCGCTTGGTTGTTGGATCAAGGGCTAGATACAGATGGTAGTATTACTCGATACGGCACGCATTGCTAGGCAGTGACGTCCATAGGGTATTTGGACAGGGTAAGCAGAACATGCTTAACTAATTTGAATATTATATTATGATAGTAAATATTATATTGCTTTCATAGAAAAGATAGACGGCGTGAATATAGAATAGATATGAATATAAATGGTTCCTTTTCTTTTGTTTAACTTTGAGAAGTGTATTCCAGACTTATTTATCGTAAGGGCATACGATGCTTTTATTCATCTATAGAATGAACGCTACTGTTACTAGGAGGTTCCTCACTCTGAGTTGCTAACAAATCAGTGGCTTGGGCCTCAGGCCTCGCCACCGTAGGTTTACAAGTTTTTATGTTTTAAAATTGATATGTTATCTAATTATATGTATTTTAAAATTTAAAAGTACTGTTAATATGATGAATAAATTATAATAATAGATTATAGGAAATAGCGTTTTTCTATTCGCAGGTAAAAATACAGAATGACCACAGCCTTACTAGTTATACTGATCCCGAGCGCTAAATCTAAACTGTTTTACCTTGAGTCGTTGCTTGGTATTTTGGTTATTTAGTGCGTTTACTAGAACACGGAACGTGTTTCGTTTATTTTTCATATTTCTTTTTTAAATCGAGACTGACTAAAGTTTTTGCGTAGAAGAAAATAATCAACTTCAGTAGATATATTCTATCACTTTTTTCTACTTTGAGAAAACACTTATATGACCATCCTGGGATCAGGTAGGTGGATGGTTGCCCAGGTTCACCTCATTTGTACCGCCTAAAAACCCCAAGGTGACGACATCTGCGCATTAGCGGAAACTGAGGGTCTTGTAAACAATTTTCTACAACGCTTCCGCATTCTGAATAGGCTTAGAGTTGTCTTTTTCAAAGTGAGATTTAATATTATTTAAATCCAATAGGAGACGATAAGTTAACAGCTCACTTGACGGAAAATATGTCGACGCAACACACCACTCCAAAAATATTATAATCTTAAGGAAGAAAAGAGGAAGAAGCTAAACACACACTGATCCTGGAAACCTATAAGCCGCTGCGACTCACTATCATTGAGTTTGTTTTTAAATATGTATTGGTAGTTGTATTCCAGAAGCACGCACCTCATGCGTCCGTATTAGCGCTGGCGTTTTACTGGGAGTTGGTAAAGAGTCCACAGAAATTTGGATAGTGTTAAAGCGAATCAAAGGGATAATAGCTGATTTTTTTTTACACAAAAATTAAAATTAATATATCTACTACAACATATAGTTTATTTAATTTTTATTTCTGTTCTGTTTTGTACGAGTGGTATAAAATAAATACAAAGAATATATTTTCATTTATTGTTTGTTATATAGGTAATAAATTGTTTTGTTTCCTTCTTTTTTGTTGTTCATTTATTTAATCATGCTTTATTGTATTCTTACTTTGTTTTTGTGGCTACTGATAATTAAATATTATTTCTTACTTTTTAATTAATCAATCTTGACTTTTGTAGCTACCCTATGAGCAATTAACTGTTAAAAAGTTTTTGCTAAACTATATGATTTACGTTTTGCTGATTGGATTAATGGGGCAGTACAAAACAATTTATTCACGAAGTAGGCACTTTAAGAAATATGGTTAATTCAAACCTCTTAACTTGACTGTTAAATCAAATCATGTTTTCAAATACAAACAACATAAGGTGATTTGGTAAAGTATTTAAGATTTAAAACGAATATATTTTTTTTTTGCCATTTGGGTCAGGTAAACGAACCGTGGACAGATTTTCGCAGGCTGGCATAATCACTGCAACTATCGACAGACTTTTCTTTAGTGTTGATAGTTGTAGCCCTATTTTGAACAGTACCCCACGCTTACAATCAGATGTGATGTAGTCACTATGCCAAGTCAATATAAAAAAAGTAATGTATTTGGTTCTTAATCCCACTTCTTAACTAAAAAAATATCTAATTCTTACAATTGTCAGGTTATTATATTTTTCTATGGTCTCCTAATAGAGTGTTTCCTCCGTTTCATGCTTTTTTCATTACAAACAGACTTGCGCTTAACCTCAATCTCACATGATGGAAAATGGCGTTGAGGCCGATGATGGAATACGCTCACCCAATAAATAGCACAGACGCGGGAAGAAAATTTCACTTCTTGGCCGTTCGCAGCAAAAAGAAATGGCGAATCGTTAATGAGAATAAGTTAAAAAGTGCAGTATTACTATAAACAAAAGCAAAATAGATCGTAGAGCAAAGTTGTAAGACCTCTCTACCTAAAGCGTCAAACGGTCAAATAATACTATTATTTTAAACGGGAGTGATTCACTTCATTTAATTACAACCGCTGAATACTTGCTTAATTTGTTCTCTTGTCTTAAGGCTCCTCATTAACACATTGGGAAAATAAAACGAAGGACAACCCATACCCTATGTAATCACATTAGAACTCTCGCTCTGTTAGACATAGAGAAATGTCTTTACATTTATTTTAGCAGCTATTTGTATACAAACGAATGCAAATATTCATAAGCTGAGGGCAGCTTCATCTTTATTTTTCAAGTAATACATTTCTAAGTTATTAATGAACCTTTTTTATTCTGAATTGGCTTAGCAATTGCACTGTAATACATGTAATAAAAATACAGTGTAATCCAAAAGTGTTAAGTACCTACTGATAGTCGCCGCGACAATGCCGGCATACAAAAGTATGTCTTTAAACTTTCTTTTTTTATACTTATTCGACAAAGCGACTATATTTCACCTGATGGAAAGCATAATGCAGTCCAATAATGAAAAAAACCGCCAAGGGACGAACATCCGCTGACAGTCGCCATTGCTATATTGGTCCACATTTACATTTCACAATAAAGAAAGACATCTAGATATATGACCAACCGGACACACATAAAAGCACTCTTGATAGACTAAAGCGAATCACTGTGATGGTTTATACATTTGTGCAATGTGGTCACGATCTAGTTCGGTCAATCGCTCCATCACCTTAAGAAGAACCAATTATACGCATAAGACAATGAGAACATGCTCGACAGGAGAGTATTCCACAATTCAAAGATCCGACAAAAGTAAAAATTAGAGAACTTCTATTCCTTTCGTACTAACTTGAAAGAAACATCCCCCTTATCATCAGCTCAACTTAATACATTGCTAAGCAAATGCCTGTCTTAATAAAAAGCGATGAAGTCCACTCTACGACTTTTGTTATTCAATATATGCCGGCCATCTTTCGCAAGTCGTCGTTCGAATTTACCAGTGAACACTCCACGCTACGTCTGCCAGTTCGCGTCTTCATTCTAGAGCCAGTCTATTCCAATGGTCATCGATTCTTCAGCATATGTGGTTAGCCTACTGTCACTTCAGCTCACTATTTGGGGGACCTTTGTTTATTTATTTATTCATCAATACACCCTGGATATACACTAGACGCAGAAATTAAAGGATATTAAAGAAAGATTTCCAATTTTTAGGTGATTTTCAAAAGGTTTCAGTTTTTTCAGTTAGCATTTTCTTTTACACGTAATGTTTTTTAATCATACACATGGAATCTAAGACAGCTTGCTATATTCTTATAGACATTTCTAACTTTTCACAATACAAGTATTAAGAAATTATCAGTTATTTTCATAATAATTAACAGGATCAAGACGCTTACAATGTTATCAATGACAACCGCAACCTTGGCAGGGTGCAGTGGAAGATCAGATGAGAGAAACAGCATGTTATCAGAAATTAAATTCATGTTGGACGAAACAATACATTGCCTTTAACTTAGGAAAATGTCTACAAAACTTATTTAGTAAAATAGTGAAAAACTTGTCAGTTTGATTTTATTTTTTGTTGCATATATATTTCTTTATATAATTCATTAATTATTATTTTGTGTGCCTTAGCTTGATTTTTGTATTGCATTTTTATTTTTGTGGAAGCTTTGCTTGCTTATGTATAATTTTTATTATAAATATATTTCTTATATTTCTTATATGTTTTATATGTTTTCCTAAAAATATATAAAATAAAGAAACTCAATGTTTGTAAACTACAGGTTAGAAATGGTAGTTACTTTACATATTATATATAGAATAATGAATTATATACTCATATGTTCTGAGCTGAAATAACGTAGCTTAATATAAAATTGGATTATATTATCTAAGTCATAAGCTATCCCGGAAATTGAGCTATTAATAGGCCCTACGTAATTAACGATATGCCTACGCTGCGATACCGTAGCAAAGCGCTACGAACCGTAGCAATAAGCTACGAAGTACGTCGCTTGTCGAACAAAAGCCAATAATCAATATTCATATAATTGAAACCCGCATTCGTAAGGAAACCCACATGACATCTAGAGGAAATGTCATGGGTATGTCCTCTGAGAACCATGATCAGCTGTGCTACTGGTCACGATACATAAGGGCAAGGTGGATAGAGCCACTAATGTATCTTTGCTCATCCCAAAAGGGACATAGTATGATGATACATCTATTTATTATTATATAATTTCTATTATACTAGATAAGAATATATTATATTAGATTACCATAACATACATAATTTATATTTTGTATATTACTAAAAAACTTTGCTTTGAAAATGTTTTTATTCAATTTCTACATTAGAACATTGTTTTTAATATTACACGAGTCCTTAAAACATCTTTTTAATACACTTTGTTTGTAACACATACTCTTGTTAATAAATATTTCATGTAAATAGAACTTAAAATCACATAAAGTTTTTGCTTTCAAAATGTTCAATGCTATTTTGAAAGTAAAAAGCTTCATTGTCTTTTAAGATAACTGTATTAAAAAATACGAAATTGTTTAAATAATACCTTTTAAAAAATCAAGCATTTTTCAAATTGTTTCCACATTTGTTTTTGATCCAAAAGTGGCAAATAGGCTGACAGTCTACCTGATAGAAAGCGGTTATAATTAGCAATGAACGAGTGCAACGCCAAAAGTATCACAAACCATCTGCTTACAATTAAGAAGAAAGAAGAGAAAACTGAGTACAAATGAACTGTACCCAAAAAGGACAAGGGAAAGCGCATCTCCATTATTGTCTATACTCGTAAGAATCAGAAGAAAGATGACTACATTACACTGGATGGATTGTCCAGTGTTGTTCAAGGTCGGCAACGACTAGCAAGAGATGGGCTTACATTTATTTTTATTATTACTGATAGGTTTACGCTCGACCTCAATCTCACCTGCTAGAAAGTGACGATGAGGCTGACGATGGAGCGCGCTCACCTAGCAAATATCGATTCACTCGACGTTTGAAGATTCCCATATCATAAGATGTTGAAAATACAGACGCAGAAAGCGAATTCCACTCATTAGCGGTTCACAGCAGAAAGGACGCAAATCGCTTCGTGTAAGCAGCTGGAATGTCAACCACATAAGTGTGCTAGCCCGCACGGCATCTTGTCAGTTCATGGTAGAAGGATACATACATTTAGAACATACAATATATACTACAAATACACTACATATACTATATTTATTTTATATATTACATAGACATTGACAATTGTTGTGACAATGACTCTTAAATACAGGATAATACTGAAGGATACTTGCAAAGACAGAATTAACTTATAAAATATATATCGAGGGTGAAAGGCTGTTTAGTTTAAGCGACATTATTTGGTGATATAGTAATATACATATATATATATTTGGAATCGGTAAAAAATGCTGATTCCGAAAATATATAATATATATTAGTATATCACCAAAAAATGTCGATTAAACCAAATAGTCTTTCACCTCTCGATATATATTGCATAAGATATCCAAATCGAGATATTTATTCTGCATTAACTGTTTATAACCTTCACATTGACCTCGAAGCGATTCTTGATATAAACTAGCTAAGATTTGACCTATTCAATAAGCTTGTAAGGATTATATTCCCGTAACTCTATCGCAAAGGTTACAGGGACGCAAACATGGGAAGATTTATGTTTCCGATGTTAGGCTAAATTGTGGCCCAAGCTCCTTAAAATATATCGGATGCGTAAACGAAATCAAGAGTGATACGTGCTAACCTACATTAGTCATTTGGAGGGTTAGCTTTGTACCAGGTATCCTCAAATACAAAGTTGAAATAACTTTATTGAAATAGCCCTATTGCAAGCACTTTTAAATCCTCAATAATATGAAATTACTACCGTGTCGGAAAGCACCATTTCGTGTTGAAGTGGTAGGGCGATTGTCCGAATTGGGTCGTGACTACAGCCCATAACTCTAAAGACCGCCATACTGATGATTCCTTTTAGCCTGTCGCGTTTTGGGTACAACTTTTGTACGTCCAGTAACTCTTTTTTTTATCCCGGAGGAAAATACTGCATAGGTTAGGGATGCTGTGAGGGCAGTGACACCGGTGTGTTAGACTCCTACTGACTAAAAACCCCCGGGGTGTCCCTCTAATCGCTCCACCAGGGCCTGAGAAACCACATTCATCCTGACGCCCAGGGAACAAAAGGCCTTGTTGATGGCCTCTCTGGGACAGGTAGGAGTAAAAGCCCACTCCTCCAAAACCTCTCTCTCAGGTGGCGCATTGGACACCGTGCACCGCCTCCCTCTCATCCAGGCAGCAGACTCCCCCAAGTCTACTGCCCGACCATTAACTCATATAACTCAACCTATACTTTATTCATTTTACAAAGTCCATAGTCAAGTCAAGTGTCAAGTGTTTATGACAGACATAAAATAGGTTGATTTTGTTTGTGAAACAATTATTTTATGTTTTATTTTAATTTGTTTTAATAGTGTTGTAAATTGTTGAAATATTATGTTCAAAAATTGTTATATGCGACTTCGTAAAATAAACAAGGCATAGGAGACCTGCATTTGTGGTAAATGCGGGCTGACATAACGACGGAAACGGCCAATGGATTTTAGTCCATTGATAGTTGCTGTTGATGTTGGCCTTCGCTGTACTTACCATAAGACTCATTGTTGTCACATTGTTGAGCTAGTGTAAAAAATGCAGGATCTACCGAGAAGACCTAGCAAGAAAGTCTCTTTGACACTTTTTTCTTAAGGTCGCTCTTTGCAATAAAATTTATTAGTCAATATATTTGAGATATTGAATTAAGAAATTCATGGAAGGGTAATCTAGTATAAAACATTCTATGTTTTCGTAACCTTATACGGGTTCATTTCGTTCTATCGTGTTCTTTCAAAATCATTTCTTAATGCGAGTTCGACACATAGAAAGCATAATGTAATTAACACTAGATCACGATGCATCAACGATAGATCGTTAAAATTTCTTATAGTTCTATTTACGAACGTATGAGCTTCAATTTTGGCACGTGTTTATAGTTTCTTCATATTTCTTAATTTTATAATTTAAGACACAAGTGGAATCTAAGAGAAATGTGATGATTAAATGCCCTGAGAACAGTTATCAGCTGCGCTACTGGTTATGTTGGGTGTGACATATAAGCGCAAACTGGGTACAGCCAATAATATGACTTCGTAGGGAATATAGCGTAATGATGTATTATTATTATTATTATTATTTATGATTTAAGATAAGTGGTTATTCAATAAAACATGCAATGACATTATTAAGAAATGTTATAACTTAAAAACTACTTTCTAAGTGTGATGACTGAAAGTTTTGCTTAACAAAGACTTGAATTACTTGTACTTCAACTTGTGATAAATACATTATATTCGTAGATATTTTCAAGCTTGCGTGCAGTAAAAACTTTATGTAGTCTTTTAGAAATAAATAATAAATATAGTTATTTGGTTTGGTTTGGTAAATTATGTTCGTTATTTTGTGTCTCCTGTTTCCTAAGGTATAAGGTTATAGGTATAAGGTATAAGGTTAAGCTAAATAGGTAATATGTCAGTTGAAAAACTGTTTTACCTTTGAGAACAAAAAATACCTGAAAGCCAACAATGATCAAAGACCGGTAGCAAATCTCTGTAACGCTTAACTAACTTCCCCTGAAGGCACACAGATCCGGTTTTTCTTCCACGCTCTGTCCTACAGTGCGTACTTTATTTCTATTTGCCTACATCGAGTTGGGGAGGGGGCGGACACGCGCGGTAACGTTGCCCCAGCCAGTCAAGCTGCGGCGGCCGTCCGAGCGCCGGTTTGTGGAGTATCTCTCAGTAGCACTGGTGACCTACCTTGGTGTTTGTGACGTGAAGTGATCAGCATCGCACATGCGTGCCGCTGTATCAGTGGTGAACCTGTGACTTGTGATTTTTGTGGTTCCGTGGTCAGTGAGTTTGTTTCGAAAAGTCGTGGTTGTGGTGAATTGAGGAAGCATCGGTGAGTAAATCGACAGTATTGCTCGTATTCTGATCGAAACTTTTATTTATTAATTATTTCTTTACACAAAAAAATACTGAGGACTGTGGAGGCATATAGGCTTACAAATTGCCAATGAATTCAGAAAAGATTTATACGAAATAGTTTTATGAACTTATATTTATTATATGGACATGTTATAATATACATTTATGGCTATGTAAAAGATTTTTTTTTAATATGTTCTATATGCGGCAAGGCACAATAGCCGATATCAATCAATAACATACAATAATATATTTTGATCAAATTAAAAGCAACTATACCAAACATTAGTAATAGTAAATTTCTGAAACTCTGGGAGAGGTTTTCCTGTGAAATGCCAAGTTATTTTCTCATTACGAACTTAATGGGTTTCAAATTGTTTTTCGTCTTTCTTTTTAATTAAGGGTAAGTCGACTAATTAATGATTGTTACGTAACATCTAAGCATAACATTAAACAGTGGTTAACCATACATTACGAATTACCTAAATACGGGTTAAATTATATTTCTCAAAAATTTTGATTTCGTTTTATTTTACTAAATAATATTTATTATTTTATACTTAAAAATTAACTGAAAAAAAAATGTTGCACTTTACTTACATAAAACTTAGTAATTAAAATAAACTAGTTAAGACAAAAAGAAAGTATGCTTAATTTTTTTTTCAAGTGAAACCTTCTCAAGCCTTGTCTGCAACTTTTATTAACCTGACTCGACATAATAACTACATCACATCTGATGGTAAGCGTGGCGTAGTCCAAAGATACTATCACTATTAACAATAAAAAAAAACTTATCAATAGCCGCAAAAACCGTACTGGCCTGCACAAATATCTCTGCACGCTTCGTTCAAAGGTACCAACACCATAGGACGGTGGGATCACTTTCGTTGGAAGATATGTCTTCTAACATATAATCTGTCAAATCAATAAATATAAGTCTGGAATATGTTCCACAGCTCAACGATTCGGTAAAAGTGAGAGTTAGAGAACTTCTTACTCCTGGTCGGGATATGAATTACCTCCATGAACCTGCGTGCGTGGTTATTTTATGGACAGGGAAGGATGCGTTGAATTTGTGTGACTGCCAAACTAGAAAGCGCATGAGGATTTTCTTTAAATTATTTTGGCAAACTGAGAGCACCTGATATTGGCAATGCGTAGACCAAAAACTAACCGCAGCTGTTAATAAATAGGAGACTCTTAGTCGACAGTTACCGCGATCATGCTGGCCTGCTCAAAATTGCTGTAACCACGATTTAAATTTATATTGCCTATAAATGCTTAATACAAACATAAATTTCATAATAAATAATATATTGTTACGCTATATCCACTTGGAGGTGAGCAGATATACTTTAGTGGATGTATCCACTTTGCACTTATCATTCTGTGCCTTATTTACATATTAAGCACAAAGCGTTAGAATCATAAGGCATTAGATGTCATACAAGTTTAGTTTCCTCATTATTTTTTTCTTAGTAAGAGAGTAAGCATTCTCCATAAAGTGAGCTCTAAGTCGTGTAACTCGTGGCATAAAAAACAATATTGTAAAAAAAAAATAGAGCTTTAAAGGTTCACCAACTCGCAACAACAGTGCGTTTCTCTAGAACTTTCTTGAAGCATACTTTAAAGTTTTCGAACGGGCTTCCAGGTGCAATATTTCCTCTGAATATGTCATCCGAAGAACATCGGGTGGGTTGTTCGTCTGTTTACCTTCTTTTCACATAAAAAAAGATTATTATAAAAGTAATCAGTATGAACTGAAACAATAGGTATCTAAAGCAACTGAAAGTACCGGCATTGTCAATAATGAGAAATAAGTGTCCGAACTGAAGCATTTTAAATTTAGTTTAACTGAATAAATTATATGAGAAGCGTTTGGTTCGCGAGAGTCTGAAACAATATTGATTTTGTACAAAAATAACTTTAAACTTAGTTAAATCACATCTATTATACCTAATTGAAGTTTGGGGCAGTGCTACAAAAACGAAGCTACATGAATTACAAACCCTACAAAACAAATTAATAAAAATTCTTTTTCGTTATCCATATCTTACAGCTACAAAGACAATATATAATGAAACAGGATTATTAAATATACAACAACTATATATTTATAATACATGCATCATTATTAAAAAAATTATTGATAAAAAAATCAATTTAAATTTATTTTTTACAAAAAGACTCTCTCTTGATACAGCGCGCAGTACTCGCCGAGCAAGCTTGCTTGTGCTTCCTAAACCACGGACCAATTATGAAAAACGGAATATCACTTTTGAGGGAGCACAACTCTACAACGCGTTACCCTCCTGCATTAGAAACGCTGGCTCGCTTGGCATATACAGAACTAAATTACTACAATATATTAAAGATAAATACTAACAAATACGGTTCTGTGTTTGCCAAGTGAGCTCTTAGTATCTTAGTATCTTACTGTTCATGATAGTTTTTAAACAAATTGTTCTCATGTAAGTGATTTTGTATCTTAATGAGAATAAACTCTTTGAACTGAACTGAAACTGAGTTTGTTTTGAGTTCGCTACCAGCGACGCGTACTTGATTGTCAAAGGACATTAATTCAGGCAAAGAAAATTCAAGTTGAAACGCGGAGTGACGCTTGAGGATCGCGTTAGGAATTAAGAGATAAGCAGCATCGTGGGTTTGAAGATAGAGCCAAGAAACATGTACAAAATCATGTTTCCATGATTCGGGCACGTGGATAGGATGGATGAGAAATGATAGCGAAAAAGATATACAATATGAGTGTGAGTGGAAGCAAGAGTTGAGGCCGATCGATACTTACGTACACAGACCAGGTAAAAAGAGTTCTAATGGAGGGTAACATCAAAAGTACGCGGAATCGGCGAGAGTACATGAAGGGACTAATGAATTTTAAGGAAGCGAAAGAAGAATAGAGCTAAGTGGAGTTCCATTCTCTCTGCCAACCCTAATAAGGATTCGGCGAGATGATATATAAATAGTTTGAAAATAACTTCACAACTTGTACAGATTTCCCTTTACTGAGTCATGAGCGGGGGAGATTGAATTGAAACCACTAGATACAGGTCACCAATGGTTTAATTATTGAACATATATAGCACGTACCACCAATACTTGATATCTCTTTTGTTTCTCTGACGTTTCGTAACGATCTACAATATGGCGCCTTTGCCTTATATGCAGCTGCTGTGAACGAAACTATAACGCGATGCAATTTTGCACAACGCCATCTACCGAACCGACATGCATCACGCCATAGTCCGTTCACAGCAGCTGATTAATGTTCTTTTACTCGAACACAGCTTTTATAAATACGACTACTGAGGTGCTTCTTTAAAGAACAATGCAGTCCATAGAAGCGGATATAACTATCAAGAGCAAAGAAAAAACTGTCATTAAACGCAGCGATACTATTTTCACTTACGTTTTGTGGTCATGAACCAGTTTGAGCATTCATCCTATCACTTATTAATTAACATTTTCATTTATAATCATCGTATCAGGCATAGGATGTCCACTGCTGGACCTAGGGCTCTACTAATGTTTCCTAGATCGGAAGCGGCTTTAATCCAACGTCGATCTAGATTAAGGTAATCTGTCCACAGTGCAGGTTGGCATCCCACATTGCGCTTGCTAGTACGTGATGTCCACTCGAGAATTGCTCCCGCCTGGTTTAGTTGTGAAGACCTTTCCTAGAAAATCTACGCGCGACATTTCGAAAAAAAAAATCAAGAACTTTTCTGCCTCACCTGCTCTACGAGCTGTATCCACTGTCATTTCAACTTACTAAGAAAGGATATTATGTATAAATGAAATAGATTGGATATGGGTGTGTTCCATAGCATTTCGGCGGTTCCCAATTGAGCAATTACTAAAATGCTATGAAAACTGTATGAAAGGTTTTATCTTTATATGTATAAAATTTTCGTGTCATAATGTTAGTTACCTTACTCCTCCGCAGCGGATTTACCGATTTTTAACAAATTTAATATGTATATTCAGCAGGTCTGAGAATCGGCTACTATCTATTTGTCATACCCCTTATGGGTTGTTCACCCTTAACATTTTTTTTATTTTTAATTTTATCCTTACACACTTACAATAAGTTAGTTATTTTTTGTCTACACTAGAAATTACCTAGAAATAACTTATATGGTAAAACAACGTTGGCGGGGTCAGCTAGTTTCTATATATTAGACTATGATGGGGCTGATGCGTCAATGTTAAACGCCACTAAAAGAAAGCTAGCTAATCCTCAGGCCTTATGTCAGTGACTTAAGACGGATTTCTTATGTAGTATATGAGTAGTATGTCTTATATAGTATAGTCACGCTATAACACTTATGGTGTGAGCAATGATACTTTAGTGGCTGTATCCACTTTGCGCTTATATGTCGTGCCCGACGTGACCAGTAGTGCAGCTGATCGCTGTTCTCAGGGCACTTACACATGTCTTTTATTAGATGCCTTGGGGGCTTCCTCGCGATGTTTTTTTTCATCGGTGAGCATCTGGTGCCTAAATCCGTACGTGATCTGGAAAACTCAGAGGTTCATGCCAGGGATTCAAACTTATGACCATTTGAGCTGCCACACATGTAAACTAGTCCATTATCTACTAGGCCAAAACAAAAAAATTGATGATACATTTGAAATGAAAATCTGAAACAATTTTCTTCACTCACAAGTAAACAGGCCATTAAAAATTCTTAATCACTTTTATGTGTACCGTGGTATTGTCTAGCAATAAATAACAGGACAAATAGAGAACAAAGTTGTCCGTGACGGTAACCTAATGGCACGCCATAACGCGACGGCCAACAACCATTTACAATGATAATGAGCCACCTGCCTCTACCCCATTTCCTTTACAAGTTTCCGCGCGCATGCCAAGCGAGGGGCCGAAACTAAATGATACTACAAACCCATCACACTTTTATTCAGGCAAAACATTTCAAATGAAAGCATAATAATCTAATCAATACTGGGTGAAATAATACTCGTTTTGGAGCTGAAGGGTTTACTTCTATATCGGTAATACTATCGATAAAATATATTATTTAAATAAATTGCATTTAATGTAATTTCCCAACACAATAGAGTTGTAGTTTTTCGGTTTCAAAATGACTATAATGTCACGGTGTATTGTTTTTTTACACCATGACATTTTAGTCGTTTTGGAGAGAGTTTGAGTTTCTTAGAGCGATTCTCTGAGGCAAAGTTCCAGGAAAGATAATCCCAGGTCGTCACAAGAGAGAGTGGCTGGACGATATCTGAAAGAGGACAGGTCTTAACTTTTCGGTTTTTAAGAGCACAGAAGGAGATCGCAAAATGTTTTACCCATTAACTCCAGTCTTCATTATGATGATGATATTCTGAAATTCTGACAACAGCCTTACAATCTCACTGAACTGGTAATAGAAATAAAAGATTCCATTAAAGTCATACACACGAAGTACTCTGATATAAAGCGTATAAATCTTTCATAAATAAAAACTTCTAAAAAGAAATCTATTAATTTAATTACAGAATGAAACGGTTATAAAATGCCCTTAATAATTGTGAAGTTTCCTTAAAAGAAGCCGTGAAACCGTAAATCGTGATTATTAATAACTTGACCATACCTTTTCAGTGAAAAACATAATTAATTCTGTGAACATTTTTCTACAGGTTTATTAACAACGATAATTTACGATTAAGGAAAAAACGATATTAATTTAAAATATGCAAACAAAGAACATTAAAGTCACGGCTACTCATTCGTTTATCACAAAAGCTTACGAAGTTTCGACAAATTACCTTTGAAATTAACATTTTTATAATGCAAAAAGTTTATGAAAACATGTATATAACATTATTTTAAAATTAACACATCAGCAAAGGCTGAGGTTTATAAACGCTTCTTTGTCTTTGCTTAGACTTATTTACAAATGGAACATGTATTAGCTATCATGTCCACACCGTTTTATGGAAAACAAATATTTTTATCTATTATTCTAGACTGCATTTCCTTTTGCGTTTTGCTGACCTGATCGATTCTAGGAATATTATATATAAGTTGTTTACTAGTTTATTTGAGATTTTTTTACAGTTTTACATATATCGCTAATTTTTAGTTTTGGTTCGAGAAATGTATTACATTATTAATATACTACGGCTGTTTCTTTTATGCTTTAATTATAACAATTTAAAGATGTCAAACATTAACTTCAGAAATGAGTAAAAATGTAATAGCTGACAGTAGTGCCATCTATTGATGTGACATTAAATTGCTCAGCTTATATTTATACACAAATATATGACATTTACACATAAAGATACAGAGTCCGTTGCAACTCTGACGCAACTCTTAACCATCTGGCGCGTCTCTGAAGCAAACCTGAAATAATTTTGAAGTAGATATACGAATAACTGAACGTACTTCAGCTGACTCCTAAACGAGACTGATAGAAGCGAGTCACTGTGATGATTTTTGCGGTGCTCTAAGGCAATCTCTCCACTACCTCAATAATAACTTAATTTTTTACTATTTTGTTGTTGATTTGTTTTGATCAAACACTTCAAAGAAATATAAAGGTACATCTACTATAAGTGTGAATGTATTTAATGAAAAATAAATCTATAAAAAATTATAAGAGATCGCTGTGTGTAAATGGAAGATATATGAGAAAAACTATGAGGGGCCTTTCTTAATGCCTTAAAATCCAAAATAATGATTGTTAAAATATTTGATACGTGGTAGTTCGCGCTAACATCCGAAGGCTTAACCGATTTGTGGTAGTTTGTTTTATTATTATCATAATAATAGTATTAGTAGAAAATAACGAAGTCGCGACACGTCTAGTATACTTAAATAATTTGGGAGAGGAATAGCTTGAGACCCTTAGCCCCGCCGGGTCTGCTACAGCCTAATAATAAATCTTTATTATATTAAAACAGGTCGTAGTCACTTAATGCTAAATTATTCATCTAGAATAATACAGTCTTTAAATCCAGGTCGTTTGCACACAAAAGGAAACATTAGAAGCCCGAAGCTTACTGAACCAAACGCGGCACTGTACAAAATATAAAGATCTGGGTTAACTGCTGTATTTTTGTATACATTAGCAATATTAAATTCTGTTTGCTGACCTTTAAAGCCCTCGTTTAAGATATCTAGATCATTTTTTTGCAATAAATGTTTATTGTATCGTTATTTGATTAAATTTAATACGGCTGTTATAACGAAATAATTTTCTATTGAGTCGAATTTTATCATTTATTTTCCTAATATTACAAAAATCTTATTTCTTAACCATTTCAATCAAATACAGTCAAAACTGTTTATGGTCATATAGTTTAGAATACCATATCTGTTATATTGAACCAGAACAAAGGACCCGAAAAAATAAATTGGACTTAATATCTCGAAAACATCACTGGTTGTTACGACTATCGGTTTTTACGATTAAATATGAATAGTCCCTTCGATGTCGTTATAACTGATTTTGATTATTTATTGTTATTATATTCTTCTTAATTTACATAAGATATATAAAACCACTTTTCCAGACTGGCATATCATCGTGAAGCCTAAAATACTTACAGAAAGCCTAAGTTACAAACATACAATTTTAACATCGGATCTACTTAATGACTTAAACTCCCAGTACGGGTGTATTTTTTATATTCCTTCACAAAGAGGGTGAAATAGGGGTTAACTGATTGTTTTAAGAACCGTCAATCTTTGGCTAGTCGCAGGAAAACATCTGATCTAATATTTTTATTTAAAATATACAATGGATATCTAGATTGTGCAGAACTTCTCAATAATCTAAAAATTAATGCTCCACCTCGTTTGCCCCGCAAAACAGCTTTCCATTTTTTTTCTATACCGTTCTTTAAAACTAATCTTGGACAGTCTTCTACCATGCCAAGGATCTGCAGGCAGTACAACGCACTCTCGCGACCTGGACGTGACTGTTTCTCTTTCAAAATTTAGAACAGCGTGTAGAAAGTGACTGTATTTCTTTCTTTTTTTTTGTGTGTTCCTTAAAATCAGTCACAGTTTCGTTTGAAGTTGTTACTTATACAATCTACAATATTATCCTTTTGTGTTGTTTTTTTTTACACTGGCTCGACATAGTGACTGATGGTAAGTACAGTGTAGTCCAAAAACGAAAGCGACTATCAAAGAATGAAAATCCGATGATAGTCTACATCGTCATGTCGGCCCGCATATACCACGACTGAAGGTCTCTAGGTATATGAGCTACTGGATATACACAAGCTGATCCCGTAACGCGACAAGCCGAAACTGGTCACTATGACGGGCTTCACACCCATGTACTGTGGTCGCGATCCAGACGGGCACCGACGCCCTACCACCTCACTTGTGTATGTATGTATATCTTTTTTTATTATTATTCTTTACTGTAAACTAGCATTATATATTAATCACTGTGCATGCTATGGTGCCCTATAATTGTCGGGGCATTTATATATTGTATTTTGGTACCATGATCATTTTGTTTTCTTGTCTAATGTTACCCATGTTGGGCACCCTATTATGTAAAATAAAATAAAGTAATGCCTGTGAGCACCGGTATTTATTTATGAATATATATTAAAGGTTATGCTGTTTATGAAACTAATAGTCTCGCAGTAAACCGATGCTATAATTTTTTTAGGAGTATACGAATAGTGCTTGTTTAATTAGCAGATTCATTCTCGCTGCTTCCTCTTATGTATGTACTATTTGCCACAACATTACTCGTAACTCGCACCAATCTTAGCAAAAAGACTTCACAATGGCGTTTGTATAAGAAACTTACAAAAATTTATAATTTTCACTTTTTTGTTTGTTTTTGCTTCTTTAAACTCAACTATTCCTAAATTGTCTAAAAGTTATTATCCTTTATGTATTGATTTTTTTTTTAATATTCTACCTTTTGTAGATTTTTTTTGTTAAAGGTGTAGGTTAGTTTTATCTATCTCTTATCACGCTTATACGCTATTGCAGTGGCGTGCATCCCATATAAAGCATTAAAAGCATTATTTTGTTGCATACTTGGATATTTAATAAATATATTGACATAAAATCTGATTTTTACCAAAATAGCAGACTGACAGTCCAAATTGGACTAAATTTAAAGTACATATAAGCGTTATATGTCCAAGTATAACTAGATAATGCTTTTTATGCTTTATATGGGATGCACGCCACTGCCCTATTGGAGTAGGCAGAGAAAATGGAACTTTTTAAGTTACTATTTTTTTTAAGCCTAGACATACGTGCCGCGCTTCGAACTTACGGCCACTGGGTCTTTGCTAAAAATATTTCTTTCGCAATCCGATCGTGTTGTACCTCGGTATGATAATTTAGTGCGACACAAGCGAAAGGGTAATTCGGCCGAACTGTATGCACGGGTCGATTAGAAAGCGGGGGTACCTCACGCTCGTAATTTGAGCGATTGGCAACCTGCCCAGTGCATCCAGCGCCAACGTAAGCCTGCTTTGAATACCCCTGACATTATGTCTACATGGTATCTCGCCAGTCGCTACACTTGGCATGTGTTTGCTCTCCGAATGATTCATTGTAATATTATAACATATATTTATATATTAATAGGAAAACAATTATGATCACACATTTAAATCGATCTAGTTTTTACAAAATGCTGAAGTATACATTTGAAGGAGACTAATGAGATAAAAAAATATATATATCGTCACACTATATCCCTTACGGGGTGAGCAGAGATATATTATTGGCTGTATCTACTTTGCGCTTTTCTATCGTGCCCAGTAGCGTGCAGCCAATAGAGGTATATCTTATTATACTTGGACATTTAATTTTTTTTTTTAATCTGTTTTTTTTGGGACTTTGGATCAGGCTGACCATGTCAGTCCCATAATCACACAATGTAAATGCTAATTCAACAATGTATATGTGTGTCTACAGAGCATCTCAGCTGCGCAAGATGTTTGCTCAGCTAAGATGCTCTGAAATAGACCCACATCAGACCTGTTCAAACCAAACTGTTTATACATGATTTCTCTCATAGAAACGCTCCGAACACATTCCACCAAGAAATGGTGTATGTCTTCTGGGACTCCACAGAGGAGGACATTTAATACATACATTGATTCAAAGTTTGGTCTAATTTTGATTTTGAAATCTTCTGGTCTGGTAACTACTTATAATCTACTGGTAATATCTTTAATTACGAGTATAACTAGATAGTGATTTTTATGTTTATATAGGATGCAGGCCGCTAATCCTACCAATGTGACAAGTAGCACAGCTGATCGCGTTCTCGCAGCACTGGCACACATGAAATTGCTATTAGATGCCATGTGGGTTTCTTCACGGTGTTTTCTTTCATCGGTGAGCCTGGTGGTGGTGCCTAAATCCGTACAGAATCCGGAAAAACAAAGACTTACGTGCTGGGATACGAAACTATGTAAACTCGCGATGTCGCGCTTGGAAACTGGTCCATTACAAAGCCGCCAGATTCATTTTTCATAAAGTACTTTTTAATTATATTATTATTATGATGGTAAATAAACGCAAGAAGGAAATTCTGCTTTCTACTTATACACAATAAAAACGGGGAGTCGATATGGCAAAATAAAACGTATGATTCTTTGTAAGTAATATATATGTATATTCGTAAGCAAATATTTATGACAAACATATATGAAACATAATAAATAACAGAAAAATTGAAAAAGGGGTCCCTGATGAAATCAAACTTCTAAAGTATACGAAAGTATTGAAGACAGCTGAACAAAGAGAAAAAACAATAAATATTCTCTTGACAATCCACATGGGATGTACCTTTCAATGCTTCCTTTGTGGAGTTTGCTTAATAAGTTTCCTTAAACTCAATTGCGGGTTTGTGGTCGGAACATACGTCACTGGTTTTGAAAGATTTCAACATGTAGAAGGAAATATAGCACAAAAATGCATTTCCTTTATATTTTTCAATCTGTTAAATGTTAGACGTATTTTTTTTAAATTGCTTATCCATTTCAAAAGTTCATAAGAAAAGCTAGTTTTTTAAATTATTGAGACGCTTATGTTCAACTTCAATCTCACCTGATGAAAAGTGATGATGAGGTCGACGATGGTACGCACTAACCCAATAAACACCGATTCACTCGTTGTTTGAAGATGCCCATGTCGAAAAATGCTGAAAAACAGAGGCAAGAAGCGAATTCTACTCCTTAGCGGTTCACAACAAAAAAGAGAAGGCGAATTGCTTCATTCGAGAAGCTGGAACGTCAACCACATAAGGGATTTTTAAATTCTTGAGTAAAAAGGCTTTTGACTACATAGTCATGTCAGGCCCCGTAAACATACAAATTTAAGTTCAAATTTCTAATTTTTTTTTAACAAAGGTGTATTTTAACAGTGCTTGGGCACTCCCGGGCTCGGTTAAATATTGATGAAATGCACCGAGATCCATTATAAACCGCATAAGGGTGCATACCCGAAAGGCGTCTTGGCAATTTATAGTAAAAGAGGGAGGGGGAATTATTTACACAAATATAATTGTTATAAAACAAAGTTTAGTTTTACAAATCTATACATAGTAGTCATCTGTCGCGACCTAACGAAATTCCGATGCCTTCCTTTGAAGGGTGTGAATTAAAAGGAAATATATTAAATAAGTACAAAACGCTGAATTTACCGATGGCTGACACGTTCCAACTGACCCAAACGCACGGGGAATTTCTGATATCGTACCAAATTGGAATTTAGTGCAGGTGAAAGCTAACTTAGACCGGGTATGTTGGATTTTATTGATACCGTGTCACATTTATTCATAAATAACTGAATCTTAGCTGTTGTTTCCACTTATATGAAAGCTTAGTAGTTAATTTTAAAGCTGAGATTTATTGAGGCAACATTGATTTTGCTTAGAGTTTGCCCAGGAAATAAGTTCATCTGTGACAAAAATATATATATAATAGGAACTTGTATATATCCTAAGAATTTATAGAGCCCAGTCAAAGTTGAGAACGGTGACATACCATAAATTTTAAATACTAATTAAAAACAAAGAAAGAAAGGAACATTTATTCGGTAGCAGCCACAATCAAGCTAACAATATATAAATATATGCTAATATATGTATATAATATATGTGTATAATATATGACACACACAAAAAAGGAGAAAATATTATATATATATATATATATAAAATTCTCGGGTCAGGCGATAAGGAATCTGTCTCAACTTGAGCTACGGACTCTGCAATGAATAATGTCACATAATATTTTCGCAGTAGTTTTCTTGCAGTTATTTACTGTAACACAATTACTGCGGATTCTTTCGCAATTGATTACCCAATTAGTAAGATAATAATTCTGCATTAAACTGCTTTTGGACTATTATTGTGTATGTTTTCATCTAACAAGCTACTGTTTAAAAAATATTCAGATAGTTTTCCTGCAGTGATTTATTATCACAAAATTATTGCGAATGTTTTCTTGCAACAAGTTGCTGTCAGACAATTATTGTAGCAATTTTTTGCGGTGATTTATTGTCAGAGAATTACTTCAAAAGTTTTATTGCGTTATTTTTAATTCGCTTGAATTTTTCTTGCAGTTGGATTTTTTTTTTTTTTTTTAATATTTTTGTTTTAAGATTAGATATGTTCAGATCTGACACATTGAAATATGTTAAAATGCTCATGTGTTGTTTACTGTTTGTTGCTGAAAATAAAATAAACATAATATTCTTACGTAACAACTCTCTTTTATTATTAATATTAAGTTATACGGCTCTGGAGACTAGTTCATTTGAGCTCATCGTTAATATTCTTAATATTTAGTAGTTTCTGATTGATGTCAAAACCAACGACCCAAGCGACGCGCACTCCATACCACGCTTCCAGAAAAACTCCAATTTCCTGCAGCATCTTACCATCCATGCATCTCTTCGGTATCCAGGCCTTAAACTAACCAATAAAACAAGAACAATACGTCCAAAATACCACAAGAACGATATATCAGCAATTCTCCAATGTATGAAACATAGAACTCAACCACTCTCGTACGAAGCTTTGACATCAACCACACCCCAACGTCAGCCCCTCCCGACGTAATTAATACCACTGCTAATTATCTTAGCAATAAATAATCATTATATATAAAAAGCTATTTTATTAAAATCATACCACAAAGCAAAATTGTAGGCGATACTATAATAACAATATTTCTTTAACATGAAAAATTTTACGCTACTTCGTCGTAATATAATCCACTGTACTGTAGCGTTTGCGGCGTTGTATGGATGTTGTGGACGATGCGCTCCTTCTTACTTCGATTGAAAAGCTTCTTTTATTCCCAAATTTTATATTTATCAACTATTAATGCGTTTACAATATATTATATAATATTTTTATATTTTAATAAATTTATATGACCGTTCCTTTTCCTAGTTCAAGACGCAAAACTTCGCATCAAAAGAAAAAACATTCAATTCGAAATTCAAATGCCGATCTTCATTTTTTTTCATTCTTTTTACAAAACTTATTTTTTTCTGAACGGCCAACATTATATTAATGTCATAGACATGTAACTTCTTTTTAATTTACTCCTTATATCCAATCACTACAGTACTTAATGCAATAATTTTCTAACTTTTTATATAAAGGGTGTAATTTAGTTTCCGAAGTCACAAGCTCAGAACATTTGCCCCCATATACACAAGCCGTCACAAATAAAATGCTTCGCGCGCTACACGGCCCTTGGGTATCGTTATCTTTGCTGTGTACCCACTATGTTTCAAATAAAACTATATTTATTACTTCCTAGTTATTTCTGCAGGCCTGGTGCCAGCGCGAGTACTATAGAATATTAAAAGTTTTATCGTTTAAATTTATTATCTTCAGCGTGAAATGTAGTTATTATGAATTACTTTCCATAAATCCCATTGTAATTTTAGTATTCATAAATACATTTCTATTATGGCTATGTATAATTTCCGCCAATGATTGTTATTAGATAAACTCCATAATTTTAATTATTCACAATCGATTCATAAAATATTAAAATTGCCATGTCATAAACGTTGAAAAAACTAACACAGTAAGTGAATTTAATTCCAAGAGTGGTTCTCAGTACGAACTGAAACAGAGAGAAAAAAAAGAAAAGAAAACGTTTTATTAGCAGTAGCCAAACAAAAGTGACGACATATTACAATAAGCCATATGGAAAAACCAGAAACAAAAAAAAAACACATAAGAAAATCTAGACCGCCGCTAATAAGGACCCTGTCTCAGCTTGTAGAGACAGTAAAAACGAGGCAAATCGCCTCATGCGAGCAGCTGGAACTTCAATCACACATGGGTGCAAGCCCGCACGGCGCCTTGTCAATTAATGGTAGAAGGGGGAGAGGTCACCTAAACTATAAAACATGGCCGCACACTCTCCAGAGTTTAGCCTATAGAAAACCGAAAGGCAGGCCATTCTATCTACGTCGGTGTTCCAAACTGCATAGTTCCTTATTCATCTTGTGAACCTCCAGTTGTCGTCACACCTTTAGACTTTCAGTTGTGGTTTATTTGGTCTGACATGACAATGGCGGCTGTCAATGGATTCTCATGACTATATTACCAGGCTACGAAGTGTTGGAACAATTTACCGCCACCGCTTAGTTTATCCACATCCAAATTAACTTTTAAAAATAAAATTAAATGATATTTATTTAATAATCTATTAGTTACAAGTAGTCTATTTCATTTATTTTTCTTATACTTTTGCTCTTGTTTTAGATATACAACATATATTTTTGCTATAGTATCACTAATAAATTTTGTAGTCGATTTGTTTATTGTATGTAATAATTTATTTTAGTATTATTTATTTTTATACTTATTAACTCATTATTATACTTTATACTTAAAATTATTTAAGCTATATGTTATGTTATTTCTTGTGTTTTTTATTGCTAAATAAGATGTAACTCGACCGGGGGCCCTTCACGAAAATCAGCGCTGCAGACTTCCTCTGTGGCTTTAAGCTGATGAAGGTCCCATTTTCGCCATGTTTATATGTTTTTGTATTTTTCTTTTGTTTCTGTGTGTTGTTTCTGTTACTATATTTAAATTTCTAGTTTTTTGTTAGTTTGTGTCGAAATAAATACTTTTCATTTCATGTTATACTTTCCATGACGATAGTCACTTTGACGAGCCAGTATAAGAAAATTAAAATGTTTTGGTAATAAAAATCAAATTTACGATAAATTTCAAGTGAACTGTTACTTGGTGTTCAGAATCATAACATTTACCTTACGTTCGCTATAAAACACATCGGAATCCTACACGACCCCCGGGCGTCGTTATTTCGCCTGTTCCAACTACGTTTCAAAACTATATTTATTACTTCCCGCTCGGTCTGCGTTCTCGCTACACGAACACTGCATCTTTATTATTAAAACTTTTACTGTTTCGATCATTATTTATTATATTTTATTACAATATGCGTTGTAAATTAAATTAGTTTTTTTTCAATATGATTTCGTTTTAATGCAAGCATCCGTTTCCGGTACCGCTATCTACTACAATACTTTAGCATGCCGATACTCCGATGCGACGAGGTTTTATTTTAAAGCTCTTGTTAGAAGCTATTATTTATTTACATGTAAAAACTAACATGTAATAATACACTTACATGTAAAAAAAAACAAGTTACAATTAAATATTTTAATATTGACCACCGATTGTAATGTTTTTATGACGCCGACTGTCAATAAATTTTTATCCTTTATCGGTGACCGTTTTTTTTATAATAATTACTTGCCATCAGGTGTAGTGTAGTCGCTTTGGTAAAAACCGTAAAAAAATCCGGCCAAATACGAGTCCGGCTCGAGCACTGAGGGTTCTGTAAAAACTTAAGATATATGAAATTTATCATCAAGTTTCAGTTACTCCCACTGTTCAATTTTTTTTTCTACGGCGTACAAAATAATAGTTTTCACAAAAAAAAAAGGATTTAATTGGACTAAAAAAATATTCGATCAAGTTTGTTGATTATTTGTGGAACGTTTACGATTTACAAAAAAAAATAAACTTTTTTTTTTAGAAAAAGGCGCTAAAATTATCTAAGACCGTATTGTTATATATCTCGTACTTTTTGATGTTCCTCACTATTTTGCAAAAAAAAAAGTATTTGCAATAAAATGTTATGTAACTACAAAATGGCGGGTTTCGGCCATTTTCCTGTACTTGTGACATAAGACTTTGCTTTTGCCGAAATTTTATGATTCTAAGTCAACGGAAAGTACCATATAAGTTCTTATACTATTGTGAAAACGATAAAAAAAAAACGACATTAAACGGACATATATTCCATGTAGACGCCGCCCGTTACGTGCATGTAAAACGCCAAAATCCGTGTCTTTCTACAACCACACCCACGACCATCCGACCATACATATCTTTTGATTGCGTTGATTTTAAAGTATGATTTTTTCAAGGCAGCTACAAACCACTTACCTGAGTATTCGTTACTAATTTCAACTGGAAATCTTCACGCGTTCTTGAAAAAAATGGTCTTGATAGACTGACAGACGGACATCAAAATGGTCCTATCAGTATTTTATTTTTCCATTAAAGTACGGAACCTTTCAATCTAGTAAAAAGAAAACAAACTTGGATTATTTCGTAGCCAAATAATAACCTATCCCGAAATAAAAGGATTTATTACAGGCTTACTAGAAAAACATAAAACGCAAAGTTTAAATTTGCCTCGCGTCAGGTCGAAGATTTGTCGCGGTCCTCGATACGTAATTTTACAAAACAAGGTTATTTAGGTGTGCCTTACGTTTTTCCAATGATTGAATTCACCCGAAGTTGTTATCGAATTTGTTTCTGCACCGAAATGTAGGATTAAGCCTCCAATGTAAAAAGAAAAGCTAGTAGAAAATTCGTGTTATATTTACATAGTTTTTGAAAGTTTATTCAATAAAATATATCGAGTTAGGCAAATGTTTGTGATAAAAAGGCACAGAAATTGGCTTATTTAAATATTTGAGTATTTCGTACGTGTTATTCAATTAAAAGGAGATTTTTTATTAAGGTAAAAGCTCTGGTTCTCGATATTCAAATAAGGATGCCACTTTAAAAAAAAAAACAACGTCTATTAAGAATAATATAATACCTTGGTATATCTATTACACATGATTAAAATCTAATGTAGTGTACATTCCTGCGCAAACTCAAAATGGCTGGATCACAGTAAAAAAAATGAAGGTGTGAACCCGTACCCCGATATTCTTTTTTTTAAGGAGCTTACATTTTGTAGTTTTTTTTTTACAGTTTTACGATAAAGGTTACTTTTTGGTTTGAATTGTAGGAATGATGTACTATTGTAAATTATTGATACACTATGGTACTTCTTTTTCAGGTTTGATAAGATTTTCTAACAATTCTGACAAGTAGTGTTAAGCATTAGTGTCAGAAGTGTACAGTAATAAATGACATTTATATACAAAATATCAAAACACACACAGTCCGATGCAACTCTAACGCAACTCTTAAACATCTTAACTGACTCTAGTGCATTCTGAAGCTTTTCCGAAGTAGATATATGAATAATGAAAGTGATATGTGTTACAATAATAGAGAAGCACAACAGCAAATATCACTAATATGCTATGATGGATATAATATAAATAAATATTATTAAATGCTATAGCATGTAGACGTAACCCGATACGCTCTTGTCGCCCTAAGGGTCGTTATGGTGTTGCGAGACGTGCGGGGTAAGAGGATGCGCGCGCGCATGGGACGCTTAGAAGTTAGTCGACTACCGAGACCCAAGGCGGGAGTACGTGCGTGTACGTCGCAGTTCGGTGTGCCTTAAAGTGCAAATAAACTGTAAAACGCCAAATTCGTATCTTACTATAACCACACCCACGACCACCGGTCATAATCTATACTAATATTATAAAGCTGAAGAGTTTGTTTGTTTGTTTGTTTGTTTGAACGCGCTAATCTCAGGAACTTCTGGTTCGAATTGAAAAATTCTTTTTGTGTTGAATAGACCATTTATCGAGGAAGGTTTTAGACTATATAACATCACGATGCATCTATTAGGAGCGAAGAAATAATGGAAAATGTGAAAAAAACGGGGAAAATTATTCATCCTTGAGGTCTTCCATTGCGTGCGCTGCGTAAACGGTCCAAAATACGAAAAATATATGTAGGAAAGAATTATTCTTCTTGAAATGATCTAAAAAAATGTCCGTGACAGTATATGTCGATCTTTTAAGATTAACTTACTAGAACCGTTTTTATGGTAATCGAATTTGGTCGAAATTAATGCATTATTTGTTAAGAGTTGTATCAACGTAATAATATTAATCTTTATCCAAATAAATGTGTTGTTAATTAAGAGTTGATTAAGAGTTGATTAAGATTTAATTGTGAACAAACTTGTTTTTGACATCACTTAATTTCAATGAACATCTTAGAAGATATTACAATAACTTATATAGCAAAACAACGTTTGCCGGATCAGCTAGTGCTGAATATTAATGTGAACATTATTAATTATTAATTTATATTTCGCAATAATTATATTTTATGTTGGCAAGGATAAAAAGTAACAGGAAGGATATGAAAGCGTGACAAAATTTAATGGCGGCGGCTTAAGTAAAAATGTTGTGGAGAGGTATTTGATATTGAGTGTTATGACCGGTGGTCGTGGGTGTGGTTGTAGAAAGACACGGATTTTGGCGTTTTACTGTTTATTTGCACTTTAAGGCACACCGAACTGCGACGTACACGCACGTACTCAAGCCTTGCGTCTCGGTAGTCGACTGCCTCGCAAGCATCCCGTGCGCGCGCGCATCCTCTTACCCCGGACGTCTCGTAACACCCTAACGACCCTTAGGGCGACAATTACGTATCGGGCGGACATCTACATGCTATAGTGTTAGTGTTATAGTGTATAGTGTATAGTGTATTCTGTAAATGAGTGCCCAATAATTATGAGGTCAAGGGTTGATACAATAATTCGAACAGGTATCCATCGAATCGGTACGAGGCCAAAGGAGAACCAAAATAAAAGAGATGTTGTATGGCGTGTGGTAGATAAGTTTTTAGAGTTATTTAATAAATGACTTTTCGTAGGTTAGCCTATGGATGCGAGTAGCAATATTCTCTTTATTCTGTTACTAGTTCCCCAGTTTTCCTACACGTGACTCCTGGGTGGTGCTAAACAAGCAGCAGCGAGGTGGTAGGGCGTCGGCGCCCGTCTGGATCGCGACCACAGTACATGGGTGTAAAGCCCGTCATAGTGACCAATTTCGGCTTGTCGCGTTTCAGGATCAGCTTGTGTATATCCAGCAACTCATATACCTAGAGACCTTCAGTCGTGGTATATGTGGGCCGACATGACGATGTAGACTATCAATGGATTTTCATCCTTTGGTGGTCGCTTTCGTTTTTGGACTACACTGTACTTACCACCAGGTACTCTGTAGTCACTATGTCGAGCCAGTGATAAAAAAAATACTGCATTGTACTACAGTAAACTGACAATCACACGGATAGAGGTAAGACAGAATGTTATTATAAGGAATCCAATTTTCTTATAGAGATGTGTGCATTCATAAGGCATTTTTGTCAAGGAGATGCTCCTGTTATATCATATTCAATCAAAACCTAAAGCCTGGGTCGCTAGTTATGTGATAAATTAAACCAAAACGACCACTTATAGACGGCTCGATGAATAAATTAGTTCGTATCATTACGCGAACTCCTAACGCTTACATGATAACGCTTACATGAATAACGTAACTAGGGACTATTTAATTATTCCTATGTTGTTCTAGGTAAATTGTTTTCGGTGATGTTCAACTGACGGCAACTCGTATTTGTATTAAATTTTAACTATAATATCGGTTCTAGACTTCTGTTATTATTGAGAATCATGTTATGTTGTATTTATCATGTTTGTTTCACGCATCTCTACAAACTTAAGTATTCTATTAATTACATTGTCTATGTCAGGGATACAGTATTATTTGTTATTAACTTAATAAAATAAATACACACATAGACATACTCACACACAGATACATACACATAGATTACATTAATACGTAAATGACTGAAAGCATTTCATGTACTTTATGATAACCCTTAACATTAAATAATTTGAATATAAATCTTAGGAATTGTCGCAAAATAAGAATAAACGGACGTAGAAATAACTTTAATCGCCAAGCTCACACTGATGATGTTATTTAAATAAAAATAAATAAGTCACTAGATAATTATAACTATTTTGATAATAAGATAGAATATAAATAAACCGTGTGGTGAAAGAGGAAGGAAAGACAGGGCGGGAGTTGAGAGGCAGGCTGCGTGCAGTGTCCGGTGTTCCGCCCTTGAGAAAGGTCTGGAGGAGTGGGCTCTTTACACCCACCCCTCTCAGAGATGAAGCCTACACAGGCTGTTCGCTCCTCGAGCATCTGGAAGAATCTGGATACCCAAGCCCGGTTGGAGTGATTGGAAAGACACCCCGGGGGTTTTTAGTCAGTAGGAGTCTGACACACTAGGATCGCTACCCTCACAGAGGCTCTGATGATCTTATGTAGTATTTTCCCCCGGGGATACAAAAAAGGCAAAAAGGGAAGAGAGAGGAATCAGATTAAAACATCCGAAAAGCTGGTTATTAATTAATAAAGTCACATTAGATATTTTCGACTACTAGATAATTTGCGCTGTTCGTATGAATATATTTAATAATGAAAGTTTTTTTAAATTTACATGTCCGTAAATATAGTACAATTATTATTGGAGTGCAGAGAGAAATGTATATAAAATTTAATGTCATATTGTTTAAATTCCGTAAGAACTTCGTAAGAGACTATTTGATAGAGTATTAAGTTATAGTAATTTTTTAATTACTAAAAAAAATACTCATTTGATTCATTGAATTATATCTAATAAAATTGAGGAACGATATTTAAATTATCATTTTAACCGAAAATGTTTTCCTATTATCTGCTTAATTAATCATCAAACACACGGCTTTATGGCGACATACATAAATTACGTTTTAAACAAAATATGTAAAATATTAAGCAAAATTATAAAGACTGAACTTGGTTCTGAACAAAACAGATCTGTGAACTAAGCGATCAAACCATTAACCTTAATTAGGCTATTGTATAGAAAACTGCAGACAAGTGTAAAATGTAGAGATGTAAAATACGTGAAATCACTGGTGATTTAACAGTGATAAATAACAATCGAATGGATCGAGACCGAGATAGCGCTATGAGTAAACTACAGGTGTGAAAGAGATAGTACTAATAGCAGTCATTCTTTTATATAATTATACTATTGAAATAAAAATGAAATGAAATGTATTTATTTCGCCATAACTTACAAAAAACTAAAAATTTAAAAACAGTAACACAAACAGTATACAGAAACAAAAGAAAATACAAAAACATACAAACATGGCGAAAATGGGCCCGCCATCAGCTTAAAGCCACAGAGGTAGTCTGCAGCGCTGGTTTTCGTGAAGGGCCCCAAATTAAGGGCATTAACGGCTATTGCATTAAGGGTCGCAAATATCCGCCAAAAACCGCTACAGCTGAACCGTAAACCCAGCACCGGTGAGTGGATAAGAAACTGTGAATTTTAATTGTTCACCTCGCAAGGAATTCACGGCGTGAGTCTGGTAGGGATGTCTAAATTGAAAAAAAATATCGTTATATCGATATATCGTTATTTATTAAAATATCAATATCGACGTCGATATATCGAAGGAAAAATATCGATATATCAATTAAATCTCAATAAACACGAAAGTATTTTACCAGTATTCCTTTTTATTAGACAAAATTACAAAAATATCAAGAACTAAAAGGCTATCTTCTAACTTTAAGACCTATTTAAGATATCAAACAAATATAAATAAATGGCGGCAAATAATATACATGCAACAAATTCAGATGTCAATGCATGCCACGTAACAAAACGTAATACTCAACAGTCATAGACAATATAGTTTTTTTTCGTTCGGTTCTATCTTCTACAGTTTCAGATTTCGGCGGCTTCACTATCATAAAAATTAAAAAAATATCGATATATTGAATTGAAAATATCGATATATCGATATTTATTCGACAAGCCTAGAGTCTGGAGCCACGGTTATAATTTGTCCCATGCCTAGTAAAATGTAAATTATGCGATTGAATACTGCGGCGGTGACGCGGCGTTCTCTTCAAACGACTGAGAGTTCCGTATCCAACTTTATGCCTAGTCACCACTTATCGCGACCGATTTTATTTTGAACATTAATGATGGTGATACATTGTATCTGAAAAACAATTATCAGCAATATTTTACTTAGTTTAATTGAGCCCCTCAGCGCCAGCGTTTCCTATTCCACATTTTGTGTATTTTGAAAATATAACATAACATTTACGGACAGTTACATACATTAACCTGGACCCAAACAAAGCTTGCGCTTGTGCTATAGGTAGTAGACAAAAATATATACATACTTATACACATATAAGTATACATGACTGGCGATAAAATACTCTACTTGTTACAGAAAAGTTTGTAGGTACCTGGATTCGAATCCAGGACCTTCAGGGTTGCAGGTTAGGGACGCTATTAACTGGGCTACGAAGCTGTCAGAAGATATATTATTAAACACGTTGTTTTGGTCATAGGTACCCTCTTGGTATTGGAGTTTAGAGGTCAAGAGACAAAACTCTTGTGATCCTATGCTTGTGCTTTTTATAACAGGAAAACTAAGTTCGGTCCGCTTTTTGATGTCGTCAAGCCATTTCCTTCTCTGATAGCTTGATTCTCACTTACCCGTAGTCTTGCCTTCGAGGATGAATCTAGAAAACTTTTTGAGACTATTTCTTCATGTATTCTATGAAGGTTTCTTCTAATAACATGATTGTATAAGCTCTCTCCAACGGTGATTCATCGCCAATGGTGTGTGAACTGAAATTAGTCATGGAAATCTAGAAAATTACTTACAAAGCTCACTTTTTAAACATCTGAGTCATGCATAAACGTGGTGGTTATTTTGGTCAATAAACATAATATAGATCCAAAGAAAATTATGTTTTTTACAAGATGTATTATCTAAGAATTCTGTAATTTTGGTCTTTTAACTAATCAGGTTGTACACTGTTTAGTATATCCTGATGAAATGTGTCTAAAATCTATAAATATATGTAAGTAATAATGACATTAATATGTTTAAGCTTCCAATTCAATGAGAATATGCTCCAGTATCAATCAAAGTTGAAATAATTAATAAATGAAAGATTTTAACCTATTATTAGTTATTAGTTTACGATGGGTTTATAATCATTTTAAAACATCTTATTTATATAATTAATAAATCATGAGTTCATAATAAAACTCTTGAAAGAATTATTCGAATGTTGCGTATTTATTATCAAAAAATTCGAAGTAGGCTTTCGTTGATTTAACTTTTCTGTCAAATTAAAAGCAACGAAGTGAATTCTGATTTAATGTGATACTCCAAGAATTCGGTTCAGTGCATTCAGCGAAAACATTCATTACCATATTACAAACAACATGCCTGTAATTTAAGGGCTTTACAATATACAGTGGAGTACATATAAAGTTTTTTAATTTATTATGGTTTAGCAAAATTACTACAAAACTGGAAAGAGGTTTCTTTGTAGGCAAAATTGAAATGCTATTTTTATCACACGACACGACAAGATACGGCACGACACAAAACGACACTTTGACCACGACATATAAGCGCAAAGTAAATACCAGAGATGGGCAAAATGAAATCTGATTAATGATGAACGATTACAAAATGTAGTCTTAATTTTAATTTTCTTGCTCTGTAATCATGATTAAATCCATTTAAAACATTAAAAAATCATAAATGTGTATACAATCTGGGATTTTGTAGTGTTTAAAAGGTATATGAGCAAAATACAGTCATATTGATGGTAAAAGACGTAAAATGTAATCGTTAATCATTTTCATTAATGTGATTACATTTTGCCCATCTATGATAAATAAAGCCACTAATGGCGGATAGCTTCCTCTTTTTTGCTGCGAACCGCCAATGAGTCCGATTTGATTATTGCGTCTCTTTTTCCAAGATCTTTTGACAGTCGAAGTTTCAAACATCGAGTGATTCGGTACTGCTGGGTAAGCGCGCTCCATCATCGGCCTTATCATCATTTTCCAACAGGTGAAATTAAGATCAAACGCAATGCTATTTGTAATAATAAAAAAAACGTATCTCTAATCACTCCGAAATAAATATTATTATTAATTGTGTATTTCTGATTAAAAAGCTAATACCACTTTTCATAGTGCTTACTTAAAATTAGGCGGATTTGTAACAAACTTTCAACCCATATTTTACTCCTGTTGGGATGGAATATCAAAAATCTGCCCTTAGTGGAAGCCTATGTTATAAAGAGAGTTAGATGTCCAAATTTCATGATTGTAGCTTCAATAGTTTACGCTCCACGTTGATATTTAGTTGATGAGATTAAGATGAGATTTAGTTTTGCTTTTTTTTATAGAAAATATTTTATTCCGTTTTATATTCCAAAATTTATTCGCTTATAATCTATAAACAAATGACAATCGATCCGTAAAAAGTGAGGACACCGTAGCGTGTGTGTCGCACGATTAAATGGTAAGTAGATAAAGATTAAGTAAACCGGTATTGGACTCGTTTTCCCATCGTTGTGTAATTGCCCATAGATATTATGAAACCATGTTGACAGTAATTTACTTAGTTGTAATGGAAAAGATATCCTTTAAATAGATAGGAAGAGGATAGGAATATATAACCTTTTGTACATATTCGGAGTAATATATCCCTCGTCTATAAAATTACTTTGTATCTCTCTTATTCCTAAAAACTCGCAAATACAGTCCACTTACGCTTCAATATTGGGGGCAATAAATTTCTCTTATTCCCAAAGGCTTCAATCCCTCAAATATAATACTATTCCTTTTATTTTATATAACTATTTGTGTAACTAACCTTGAAGGAACGAGAATAAGTTAATATGTAATTTGAACTAAAAAAATTGTCAGCTGCTGAGCTATATTAAAAAAAAAAAACAGGATATTAAACAGGCGGATTTAATCATGGCTACTGTAGTCAAACTCGCAGGCAAAATGTATTTTTTTTCCTTGTTTGCACTGGTGTATGACCAGTGTGATTATGCCAATGTCAGAGCTTTGATTTTGACTTTGATATTCGAGGAAGGTTGATCGGTATTTGCTGATTTTAATTATATTGAAATTGTCCGGTAAAAGTACCTGAAACAAAAAACCTACTTACTACAACAAAATACACAGCACAAAGATAAAAAAGGTTATTAATAAGACAGGAACAAGAAAAGAACAAGGACACAATACAAATCAAAACGTAAATAATATATGGATACAAGGAACTAACACCATTATAGTTATAATTTTATTTTACACTGACTTATATATTGTAATAATATACTTATAAAGGGAGTATCTACAAGTGACAGAAGGGTCTGGAAGTGAGTGGGGCGAGGGATGTTACTGGGGAATGTATATTATTATAATATTTCTGAAACGTGATTACAAAACTCAGATGGTGTAATAATGTCATCCGCCAAGGTGCGAAGTAATCGTGAATGTTCAACGACCTATAATCTTAGCTGACATTTTTCACTCCATTGGTTTCGAATTTGCATAGACCTTGTTAATTCTGTTCCGATAAACAGAATTAATGATACCCTAGAGTTCGCGTGAGCAAGCTGTAAGTTAGCGGATTTTTGTACTTAAAATACATAATAAACTTGTCTCACATGTTTTAAATATATGAATATGTATAAAATATACTATATACAACAGTAGCGGTCGTTCTATAGATGCATAAAAGGATTGCATGTTCTTACGATAAATAAGTCTGCAATAAATTGCTTAAAATTAAACAAAAAAGGAAACACGCAATATAATATATAAAATAATATTCCAATTAATTACGCAAATATTGCTTATCTAATTCCCTATGCACGTCACTGATATACAATATATTTTATTAATTTATATAGGATAATATATTACATTATACTATGACGTATATTTTTCGTTATAACACTTTGAACACATTTGAAGTGAAGAAAAGAATTCTTTGCGATAAACCGTAGATAATAATATTATAATATAACCACAATACTCGAGTTACATTGTTTATATATCGCTTGTTTATGTTACGGCCATAGATGGGCAAAATGTAATCTGATTAATAAAAAACGATTACATTTTGCGTTATTCATCATTAATATGACTGCATTTTGCTCATCTATGTTTTAAACACTACGGAATCCCAGATTGCGTACTTAGTTACGACTTCTTAATGTTTAAATGGATTTAATCATGATTAAAGAGCAAGATAATTAAAATTACGACTACATTTTATAATCGTTACTCATTAATCAGATTACATTTTGCCCATCTTTGGTTACGGCGTACCGAGAGTCGTATTTGGGCTCCATGAGAAACACAAGCGAATCGCGCTGGGCGACGTACGTGTTAAACCCTATGCCTGATTTTTATTACAATTCTAACAAAAATTTGAGTATCAAAATGTTTTTATAAGCCGTTTCTATAATATATTACTGATGGAAAACTTCGCTAACTCCTTAATACCACTAATACTCGTAACCAAAAGCACTTGAGCAAAATAACTTCATTGTACCCAAATCTCTTGGATAAATAATAAAAAGAGAATGAGGTAACACGTTCAGCAGTTAGGCAAAACAATGTGATACGTGAAAAAGGGATATTACTCATGAAACGCAGCTTAAGGAAATTGCCTCTCTTGAAGATACCCTTGAAGAGGTTTGGAGGAGAAAATTTGATGGCTTATACCTTATAGCGTGAGAGTGATGGCGGTAAATGTTAAAAAAGTGAGATTTCTTTTAAAGATACTGTTTTCTTGTTTATTTTTGTTGGTGAAATCTATTTTTACTAAGAAAAAAATTGCGTTTGTGGTTAAATATATTATACAAGGTGTGTCAAAAGTAAGTTCACATTTGCTTATCTTATTACGCGAAAGCAACTATTCTGAGGGGCGCGGGGGGTATGTCAGTCGGTAGTCTGGCTCTTGGGAATTTAGTCGCTATGGAGCGTTTCTCTGGTGCGGACCGTGCGTTGTGCGTACGTGAGTTTTACAAAAACGGTAATTCGGCGACTGTAGCGCGTAGAAAATTCTGCAGTATTCGACATATTCGTCACTTAAATGATGCGCCTAGCACTCAACTCATTGCAAAATGGGTTGAGAAGTTTGAAAAGACTGGGTCAACTCTGGAGAAACCAAAATCTGGGCGGCCAAGAACATCAAGAATAGCCGAAAACGTAGACAGTGTTACTCAGTCTATTCGAGATGATCCAAACCTCTCGATTCGGAAGCGTGCTGTTGCTTTAAATGTGCACAGATCTTCATTATGCCGCATTTTACACAAAGATTTAAAGCTGCACCCGTACAAAATTCAGTTAGTGCAAGAACTGAAGCCTCAAGATGCTGGTCAGAGGCTTGCCTTTGTAAATCAGATGATTGAGCGCTTTCCAACGTTCACCAACATCTTGTTTTCCGATGAAGCCCATTTTCACCTGAATGGGCATGTAAACAAGCAAAATTGTCGTTACTGGAGTGCAACCAACCCAAAACAAAAACATCAGAAACCGCTACATTCACCCAAAGTCACCGTATGGGCAGCGATGTCGGCGCGAGGAATTATCGGCCCTTACTTTTTTGAAGATGGAAGGGGACGCACACTCACAGTGAATTCAGAGCGTTATGTGGAGATGTTAGACGAGTTTTTCGTACCCCAACTGCAAAACTTTCCTGGTTACAACCAAAGAACATGGTTCCAGCAGGATGGAGCAACTTCACACACGTCCAAAAGATCTCTGCCTCGAGTTTGAGAATTTTTTCCGAACAAATTAATCTCCAGGCGAGGTGACATAAATTGGCCTCCACGGAGTCCCGATTTAACGCCTATGAATTTTTTCCTGTGGTTTTATGTCAAATCAAAAGTTTACGCTAATAAACCGACTTCCCTGGCACAATTAAAAGAAAATATCCGTCATGAAATGGCAGCCATCACGGAGACTACCTGCCGAGCTGTCATAGGCAATTTTAGTGCCCGACTAAATGAATGCCGAGAGCGCAACGGTTTACATTTGGACGATGTTATTTTTAAAAAATAAATTCCCAAACAGTGTACTTTAAAATAAAATAAACATTTTTTCAATAAAGCTAAGACATTTCTTTTAAAAAAAGATTTAAATGTGAACTTTCTTTTGAGACACCTTGTATATGTATACGCGGCGCGTCAGCCTACTCGTGACCACGTAACCGTGACGTATAAGCAGATCGAAACGTCGAAACATAATTAAAAGTAAGCCAATTCGCGTATAAGTTCTGTTAAAATGTTTATAATGACTAGTGGTCGCCCAATGATCGAAATTTCACCATAACTAACAGAAAATAGCTAATATAATATAAAGCACAAATATTTATAGATTATATTTGACATTCAGTAAGACTATAGACAAATAATATTAAAGACATACAGTATTATCTATTCTTAATTTAACCACAGACTTTAACCATAAACAAAACAGTATATACCTATGCAGCTGTGTGTCTAATGCATGGTAATGTGTGTAATATTTTTTTAATGTATTTTTATTCGTTATTTTTAAATAGTATTAGCATTCTGAACTCCTTCTCTATATAAACTCTATACTCTGGAGAGTGTAGGCCGTGTTGTATGATTTAGTTCCCCCCTCCCCCTTCTACCATAAATTGACAACACTCCGTGCGGGTTTGCACCCTTATGTGGTTGACGTTCCTGCTGCTGGCACGAAGCGATTTGCCTCCTCCTTTTTGCTGCGAACCGCGAAGGAGTGGAACTCGCTGCCTGCGTCGGTGTTTCCAGCATCTTATGACATGGGAATCTTCAAACGCCGAGTGAATCGGTATTTGCTGGGTGAGCGCGCTCCATCGTCGGCCTCATCATCACTTTCCAGCAGGTGAGATTGAGGTCAAGCGCAATCCTGTAAGTAATAAAAAAACAATAACAATTCTCCGTCCGCACAATCTTCGTAAAAGGGGTACAAAGATTTTGCTTCACGAATTAATATATAGATTACAAAACGCGAAGTTTTAAAACGTATAAGTTATCTGTTGTCATATTATGGGATTCATTCTAGAGAACGTATACTATAATATTAAAAAGTTGAAAAATAATCACAAAAATCACTCAGAAATTTTCCTCGCGCTAGTACAAAGTTGTCTTTCGTAATTACTCAAACGTGACACGGCATAAAGCAATGTGGAATACACGCCATCCATTCGCTTTGATTACTAATCACTAGTAATGGAACTTTCGGTAGCATCGAGGGTTGTAGATAAAAAATATACTGTTATAGAGGGAATAGAGCTTGTAAATCAAACGAATAATAGAGTTGATAATACTTCTATGAACGGTGAGCATGCGATATGCTTTTTTTGTGGTTGACATTGCACAAGGCGATTCGCCTTCTCATTTTTACTGAGAACCATCAAGGAACCAACTGTTTTTCCAGTGTCTTACGAAAACTGTCTTCAAACGACGACTGAATCGATATTTATTGGGTGAGCGCGCTCCGTCATCGGCCTTTTACTTACTTTCTATGAAATGAGATTCGAGGTAAAGCGCAAGCCTGCCTTTGATTAAAAAAGTATTTTTTGAGGTAGTATAGAAAGAAAAAGTTTATTGAGACAAAAGAAACAACACATAACAAACAAATTTGTATAAAAAACAACAATGAAACAATAACATCACATCATCTATCCAGTGTGCTCCTATCCATCTCAAAGAGCACTTGGCTCAGCGTGTGCTGGGCGACGCTGTACACGCCATCCAGCGCTAATTTTCAGCCGACACTCAGGGGAACCGATTTCGCGGATGTCGCGGTGCTAACAAAAAATTAGATCCGTTTACTACAATAATCATGTATGACAACAAATACATAGAAATACATAGAACAAAGTAATATACAAAAAATGTCGACTAATAAATAAAATATAATATAGATAGTGTAGGTTGATAATAAAATACATATAATATAATACATACAGATTGTTCCATAAAAACTAATATTACCTAATTACTGGCTAATGGCAAAGCTTAGTTATATTAATTTAATTTCATATTAATAATACTAATAATGTATCAAGTCAAATTGCAAAAATATCTAAAGTTGTTTTTTCATATATAATTTGAAAATCAATCAAATATTTTCTTAATTTAGTTTTAAAAGCATAAATACTGAACGAAGATCTTACAGGTGCTGGTATATTGATTAGTAAGGCGATTTCCCGAACTGGGTTGTGACTAGTGGTGAAAATGCCCGGGAATTTTCCCAAAGTGCCCAAAAACTTCCTTGGGAATATTCCCGGGAATTTACGAAATGTTCTCGGAAGTTTAGGGCACTTTGGGAAAATTTCCGGGAATTTTCATCACTAGTTGTGACCCCAGTACACAAGTGCAAAGACCGTCACTGCGAGTCGCGTTTCGAGATCAGTTTGTGTATATCCAATTATTCATATACCTAAAGACGTCTTTTTGATGGTGACTTTTAATGGATTTTCGTCCCTTGGCGGTCAATACTGTTCTTAGACTTCACTTGGTGTCCCATCAGGTACAATATAGTCTCTTTATCGAACCTGTATTAAAAAGAAGTTGTTTATAACATATAGTGCACCATTAACATAATATACAAGTAATGGCTTAAAGCTGTCTTAAAAGTCATGTGTAAAGAATCCAGAAGGTTTCCTACTGAGCTGTTATATTCTAGATGTCAAGTTTTGACAGTAAGACAGCTCTTTGTCTCGAAACTTGTCCTCCGCAAACATAGAGTGGTCATTGTAGGGACAGATAGCAAAAGAAACCCTCGCAGAATGAGATATGTTTGCCATATGCCGATTCACAAGTCTCATTTTGCTGAGAAACAATTTTGGGTTCTTGCTTCAAGGATTTACAATGAGGTTAATCATGAATTAAATATCTTGAACTTATCTAAATTCGAATGTAAGATGAAGCTGTCGAATCTAAAATATAATGATACTGAGGAACTGTTGCAGGTATAGATGTGCTTGGGCTTTAGCAATAACATTCTTTTGAAATTGTTATTCATTTTTTGTATAGTCTATTGTTTAGTATGTAATATTATTGTTGTATTGTTTTGAGTTAAGATTTGAGCTACGCAGCGGTAATAAACTGTAACAAATTGTGTGAAATATGCTGACATCCAAGATACAGGTTGTCCTAGTTTGGGTGTCAGCTGATTTTAATGTGCTGCTTGTAATTGTTTGTCTAATAAATAACTTTATTATTTTTATTTATTATTAATGGGGACAGAGTAATTTGACCCATAAATATTAAACTTAGTCCGTGTACTTGATTCGATGGAATCCTGGTAGCGAGATCAAACACGCTTCGTTAAGTTACATTCCGAGTAATTAAGTTACATAAGTAACTGGGAAGGCGTATTCTGGAATCTGTTCAGTTAACGAAACGTCATGTTGAATAGGAAATGAACAAATATATTTATGAGATAAAAAGGAAAATACATTTTTACATACATCGTACTTCGTCTACTTTTAACCTTAATTTTAATAATTTTATACATATTATATATATATATATATTAGGTCCTTACATATGAAATTGGCCTTTTTTCGTACTGGCCATTTAATCACAAATTTCTCCTCTTTGGTAAGGAATTCCAAATTCAAATTTCTACAGCTATAGACTCATGTATTTGTGCTTCGATGATCGTCATTCATTTGTTTTTTTCTTCTGTTTTTTTCTGTTTGCGTCACTCATTTTACAAAATGGAAAACTTAACATATCGCATTATTTACGAGTACGAGTTCCGCCGTGGCACTAGTGCTGCGGAAACAACTCGAAGGGTGAATGATGTGTATGGCGGTCGTGTTGCAAAAGAAAACACAGTTCGTTTTTGGTTCCAACGTTTTCGTTCTGGAAATTTCGACCTGCAGAACAAGCCCCGTGGACGGCCTGAGACTCAAGTTGATAATGAAGAGTTGAAGGCTATTGTGGAAGCGGATCCATCGCAAACCACGTCCGAGTTAGCTGCAGGCTGCGATGTTAGTGATAAAACTGTTTTAATTCACTTGAAGCAAATTGGGAAGATTAAAAAGCTTCAAAGGTGGGTACCTCACGAATTGACTGAAGCAAACCGGCAAACGCGCGTCGACTGCTGCGTTACATTACTAAACCGGCACAATAATGAAGGTATTTTAAACCGAATCATTACCTGTGATGAAAAATGGGTTCTTTACGATAATCGGAAGCGCTCAGCGCAATGGTTGGATCCTGGCCAGCCAGCCAAATCCTGCCCCAAGCGAAAATTAACCCCAAAAAAGTTACTTGTAAGCGTTTGGTGGACTAGTGCCGGTATTGTTCATTACAGTTTTCTCAAATCTGGCCAGACTATTACGGCTGATGTCTATTGTCAGTAATTGCAAACCATGATGGAAAAGCTAGCGACTAAACAACCTAGGCTGGTCAATCGCTCCACGCCACTGCTGCTTCACGACAACGCTAGACCACACACTGCGCAACAGACGGCTACTAAATTAGAAGAGCTTCAATTGGAAAGTCTAAGACATCCTCCGTACTCCCCGGACCTTGCTCCAACAGATTACCATTTTTTTCGAAATTTGGATAACTTCTTGCAAGGGAAAAAATTCAACTCCGATGGGGCAGTCCAAATCGCCTTCAAAGATTTTATTGATTCCCGTCCGACTGGTTTTTTTAGTAAAGGGATCAATGAACTACCTATGAGATGGCAAAAGTGCATAGAAAATAATGGTTCATACTTTGATTAATTAAATATATTATATTAAAAAATATTCGACTTTTTGTTCCTCCCATACAAAACGCCAATTTCATATGTAAGGACCTAATATATATATATATAAATATATACATATAAAAACAACACTTTGAAAGAAATTCTTAAGTGCCTATGGTAGCCTAGTAGATAATAAACTGGTTTTCTTGCTCCTCAAAGCGAATGGTTGTAAGTTCGTATTCCGGCACGTAATTCTGGGTTTTTCCAAATTACGTACAGATTTATGCACCACATGTGGCTGGTGAAGGAAAATATTTAACACACATAACATCCAATAGAAATGTTATGTGACTGTAAGCATTTTTTTAACTGACTTAAAAAAGGATGATTTTGTGTATTTGACTATATGTATTTTTTTAGCTTTTACCTACTCTTAGATTTTTTTTAAACCGTAATACTCGTAAAAATCATACAGTTATTATTATAATATAACACTTTTGTAATTTGTAGTAGGTAAGGGCTTAAACTGTTTATAATACAAAAGGATCTGGAGTGATAAAGGGTAAAAATATGGTGTAAAGGTTGCCTCAAGTGGTTTTCTTTAGAAAAAAATACAAGCCTTCACAAAACGTTGAACTAGGGCGCGTCCTTAACTTTACACCGAGCACATATTTGCTATAAGATGAGCTGTTCCCGGGTACGGACATCAACAAAAATATGAACCTCTTTGAGTAAAATATTGGATGATGCTTTATGGAAATCGCAAACATATGTAAACCGAACGTCATCCCGGATAAAACGTTCTCATAAATAACTTTATGAATTGAAATATTATTTCATCGAATCTAAAACTTTCTTTCGTCTTAGTGTTACACTATGTATGCCGTAGTAAATTTTTTATATTAAAACTAGCTGTCTCGGCAGACCTTGTTCTGCCCTATTTCTCTAAAATAAAGTTACATGGTTTTTTGTTTATGTTAATAGCTGCCCCGTTAGATTTCATTCTGCCAAAAGTTACTGGCCTGTCGCAGTCTAATAGATATTAAATTGCATTGAAAGACTTAAGTCATATCTAAGGTAATGATATTTTTGGGAGTTGAAGCTGCTACACGTGACTCCTGGATGGTGCTAAACGAGCAGCAGCGACGTGGTAGGGCGTCGGTGCCCGTCTGGATCGCGACCACAGTACATGGGCGTAAAGCCCGTCATAGTGACCAGTTTCGGCTTGTCGCGTTTCGGGATCAGCTTGTGTATATCCAGTAGCTCATATACCTAGAGACCTTCAGTCGTGGTATATGTGGGCCGACATGACGATGTAGTCTATCAATGGATTTTCATCCTTTGATAGTCGCTTTCGTTTTTGGACTACACTGTACTTACCATCAGGTACTCTGTAGTCACTATGTCGAGCCCGTGTAAAAAAAAAAATTACTACAATGCCTTATGGGACATTTTTGGGTTATTTTTTGTTTGATTACTTGGCGTATAAATTATAATTTTCATTAATGACATGCAACCTCTAATCAACTTGAAGGCATACCTTTGTTTTGTTTAGATTGACATCATATGTTTGACAGCTGGGGACAGAGTGGTTTCTATAGGAAAACGAAATTGTTGTTTTTACTGTATACCTAGCATTTTTTTTCATATTTACTCACCTGTTAAGCCTTCCCTGGACTTAAACAATTAATTCAAAACCAAAATTAGCCAAATCGATTCAGCTGTTCTCGAGTTTTAGTGACACTAACGAACAGCAATTGATTTTTATATACAATAGATTACTAGATGTCGATACTGTAAATACGGTCAGAAATCCCTGACATTGATTTGGAAACGTCGAAACTCATTTATTTCTAACCAAAAAGGTGAATATATACTATTTTTCATAGTATTTACATCAAAAACCACCACATTAGGCTCCACATGCTCGCCGGTGTAGGAAAATATCGTGGGGAAACACGCATGACTTCTAATAGAAATGTCATACGTAAGTGTCTTGAGAACAACGATCAGCTGCGCTACTGGTCACGTTGGGCACGACATATAGGCGCAAAGTAGATATAGCCATTAATATATCTCTGTTCACACCGAAAGAGTCATAGTATGATGGTATAATACATCAAAATTGACAAATTTTCAAACAAACTTTCAACCTCTATTTCACCTCTTTAGGTATGGAATATAAAAAATATCTGATCTTAGTCGACACCTGTCGTAAAAGGAGCACAATGTAAGAAAACATGTTTCTAACTTTAATAGTTTAGGCTCTACGATAAATATCGGCTATGACAAGCATTATTATATGTTTAAATAAATTAGCTGTGATGGCCTAGTGAATAAGGAGCCAGTATTTTTTTGAACAGGGACAGTTCGAACTCTGACATATATCTCTGGATTTTTCCAGATTACCTACCTACAGATTTAGACATTACGTGCTCACAGGTAACTGAAAACGTTGTGCAGAAATCCGCAAGGCATCTAACACAAATGTCGTGTGGAAATGCCCTGAGCACGACGATCAGCGGTACTTGTCACGTTGGGAACGAGATACTAACGCAAAATAAATACAGCTACTAATATATCTCTGCTCGTTCCAAAAGAGATATACCGTGATGATATATTATTAATATTATATAAATCTATGGTTGGCAACATGACGGTGAAACTTCTAGGTTAGTAGTGGTCCATAGACGACAGTAACTATTCTCCATTAGGTGATATGTTGACTTGCTTGTCACCTCTAGCGTGAAAAAAATATAGTATAATAAAATTTTATTAGGAAAATAAACAATATCCCAGAAGATAGTTGTAATAAAATTGTCGTAACTATCTGAAGCGAATTACTATGAAAGCCTTTCATTTTAAGCACCGTCCTGTGTCTTAACTAAATCCTTACGAACATTCCTAAAATCATAAATACTTTAACGGGGCTTATGTATACGCAAAAAATTACCTTTAAATGGCTCGACGAATCGACCTGGTTACATAGCCCGTAGTCGCCTCTCCGACGCAGTCTGGAGTTTCTTTCGGCGTTTCTTCTCAAGGTAGTCGCTTTCGAAACGCGAGTAGATCACCGTTAGGTTCGTTTTTACTGGCTGGCCGCCCAAGTCGAGGTCCGTACCCACAGGGGTGCCCTTGCGTTGACACCCAACCCATTAATCGTTGACTTAGCATCTTAATTGCTCGCCCACTCAAGCCCGATGAAGTTGTAGAGGCCTTTCCCGGTCACCAGAAAAAGGCTCGTCGAAAAAAAAGACCGTAGTCACGAGTAGACTGAAGCACTGACTGACTGGGTCTTCGTCGATGGCGAGAAGGTATTTCCAGAATTCTGCTTTTGTTCTTGATAATAATCAATAATCATGGCATATCACTCACTATATCAGAATGTTTACGAAGCGACATAAAAAAGCAAGGAGCCAGTTTTCTAATTAGAAGTTCCACGGTGGTGATAATTTAAAACCATTATCCCGATTAACACGTTCGTCGGCCAGCGCGATTCGTTTGCGTATCTCACGGGGCCCAAATCCTGCTCTCGGCGCGGCGTATCGTAAATAAGCGATATATAGTAATATAAACAATGTAAATCAAGTATATTATTATATTATTTTCTTTGATTTATAACAAAGAATTAAGTATAAAATGATCACCTATTTATCGCAAATAATATTGTTCTTCACTTCAAATGAGTTTATAGTTTTTAACGACATAGTATAATGTAATATGTTATTGTAGTATGTTATATTTTCCTATATAAATTGTCATATACATATTTTAATGTTGTACATCCTAAATTTATATATAAGTGCTTAATACGTTAAATTTCTTTTAAAATCCAACTAAAAATTCTACTAACTTCATCAACAAGAAGATCATCACCCATATTTGGGTGACGGGCCCCATGGAAGCATACTCGTCACCCACATGAGGCTGACGTGTTGACGAACGCGTTAAAAGTTTCTAGAAGCTATCAAGAATAGAAAAAAATAAAGACAGGTTAAAATAGTATCTTTAATAAATATAATTGTAATTTATATTGTTAGTTAATTACAGTTTCAACTTCATAGTTATCTGAGAATAACAGCAGATACGGGACCTGCCGGCATGACCTTGAGTACATGCAATGATTATTATAGCAATATCGAACTACAACGAGCAATATCGAACTACGAAGTAGTACAACGAACTTACTATTTATTTATATAGATTTATTTTCCTTTAAAATATTTTTGTTATCTTGCATTATGTAAGAGTAACAATAGAGTGAGCATATTTTTTATGTACATAGCAATTATCCATGTTAGCTTCCAGTTGAAATGCCGTCCATAAGTAGATTTAGGATAACTTATAGCAGGGAGCGTGGTGCATATTTGTCCTGCGCACGGCCTGCTAGATAGGCCTCTTTACACCCATCTCTCAAAGAGATAAAGTCTATTTGCACACCGGGCCGTTAAAGGAATGCAGATCCCTAGGCCCTAGCAGCGATTTAAGGGCCACCTCTGAGGCTTTTAGTCAATAGGAGTCTGAGACATTGGAGTTGCTGCCCGCACAGTGGTTCTGAAGGTACTATATATGATTTTCCCCAGGATTACAAAACTAAAGAGGGAGGGGCGGGCTATATGCTGTTAGTTATGTATATTTTGCTGTTGTTGCCTAATAAACGTCAATGAGCACTGTTTTCGGCTCAGCACGATTTGCAACTCATCGCTTTACCTTGCCGAAATCTATACTAATATTATAAAGTTGAAGAGTTTGTTTGTTTGTTTGAACGCGCTAATCTCAGGAACTACAGGTTCGAATTGAAAAATTATTTTTTTATTGAATAGACTATTTATCGAAGAAGGCTTTAGGCTATATAACATCACGATGCAACTATTAGGAGCGAAGATATAATGGATACCAAAAATATACGTAAGAAAGAATTATTCCTCTTGAAATGATATAAAAAAATGTATGCGACAGTATATGTCTATCTTTTAAGATTAACTCACTAGAACCGTTTTTATGGCAATCAAATTAGGTCGAAATTAATGCATTATTTGTTAAGAGTTGTATCAACGTAATAATATTAATCTTTATCCAAATAAATGTGTTGTTGCTTAAGAGTATTTAATTGTGAACAAAATTGTCTTTGACATCAGTTAATTTAAATTAACATCTTAGAAGATATTACAACAACTTATATAGCAAAACAACGTTTGCCGGATCAGCTAGTGTATAATAATTTTGCAGGGTCGTTGGAAAAATGCGGATTCACAGGTCCTGATAGCAGCGATTTGAGGGACACCTCCGGAGTTTTTAGGCAGTAGAAGTCTGACACACCGGGAGAGATGCCCGCATGATGTTTCTGACTGTCTCATTCAGGAGTTTTCTTCGGATTACCCAAAAAAAGTTCATTAATTTATACATGAAAGTTATTAGTTTAAAATCAGAGTTTTTTTTTCTGTCTGTACCACACTGACATAAATGGGTCATCTTTCACCGTAAAACTACAAGCTTAGTTACCAGCCCATGGAACGGCTTACTCCCAACAGTTTTGAAAACACAAAATAATACATATTTTTTACATACTTACGTTTGATAACTTGTATCATATCTTGAAATTAATTTGATCAGCTGCCTGAAGGCAATCAGCCCTTTTCTATTTGTTGTAGGTATATAAACCACTTTTATTAGATAAATCGATTCAAAATGAAGTATCTTGTCTCTTCAGTGTTATTTAAATAATATCGTAACCTGGAGTGAATGCTGCAGCATAGTCTGAAAGTTATAACTCTTCATTAATTTACAGCAGAAGTATAGTACTTGAGTTTAAGAGAATGGAGGTTACGAATAGACACATTTCGAGCATGAACTATTTAAACTTTACTTTAATGATTGTTTTAAAAATTATAATTACTCATCACAAATCATAATTACTTTGAAAATTAGACATGTAGTGCGTTCTTCACTGTTTGGATTAAGTATGAAGAAATGAATCTTATGCAGCGTATATAGGGAATATCCACCATAATTAAAAAATAATAAAAATGTAAGTGAATTTTTAAAAATATTCGCTCCCGTTATATGTTTATATTTATTATTTTGTGCTTCATCTGAATTAACGTGTATTTCGTCTGGAATCCATATTTCAGAAGTCCCTATTTGGGATGGATCTAAATCTCCATATCGTTGGCTTCCGTCCCAACGGTATTACGACGTGGGGTTATCAGAGCGGTGACCTATTACATGGGATTGCCATGAATTGAGTAATGAAGTTAGAATACAATGGCAAATGATTTAGAATAAATATAAATTTCACGTAACAAAAAATTTAATCAAGCATAATTGAACAGTTCAATTATGTATTAAATAAATAAAATACACAGCAAACATGAATGTATAGACATTTTAGTTTGGTGTTTTAGAATAAGATTCTATTAAGATTGGAATCTAAATTGCCTCAGGCGTGCTATATACCTTTCGGGGTGAGCAAGGGTATATTGGTGGCTGTATTCATTAATGCCTATATTGCGCAAAATTATAGAAAATCATGATAAACAAAATCGTAACTGAAAAGAATATTATTTTCGTAAATTAATCGTATTAGTAAATTGGTTTAAAATAAGGTAACAAAAATTTATCACAATTTTTTTTTTTATATTCCATAAAATCATGAAAAACCTACAAAACTTTAATGAATAGCTGAATTTATTTATTTTATACTGACTCGTATAAAGTGACTACACCGCATGTTATGGAAAGTACAATGTAGTCCAAGAACTATTGTTCATTATCTTAAATCTGTTTTAAAAGCAAATCTAATCCAATTAAAGACAATAATGAATAATTAAAGTTGATGTTGACACATTTGAGCCACGATAACGTTATAATAAACCCATTGTATACTGCGCTAAGGGAAAACAGTAATTCGACACCCAAAGGGATTGTAAATCGTTAGTAATTTACATTAATAGGTCGGAATTTATGCTAGTTTTGCTTTCAGCGGGTGTTCGGGGACCGATTTTGGTGCTAACAAGATAACCTTAAATCATAATAAATCATGTACCTCGCTTTGCTGCGTACCTCTCAACTGCAAAATACACTTGTTTGGGTTTTTTGTATTGGTAGTAGTGGAAACATTAGATAATTAATGGCTACATTATCTAACTAACTGTAATAAAAATTGTTTAATGCATTCTCTCAAACATATCATATAAGTAAAACTTTTATTCCAAGCAACTTACTCATCTTTTACGTCAAAAATAAAGCTATTTAATTTACTTAAACTGTATTCAAATGATGAAGGTATATAGTAACGCTTTTTTGATTATTTTTGTTTTTATTTCATAGACCATTCTAGCCCATTGTCCCCTTTTTTGATAACGCAGAGAAAAATCCTACGTTGCCACGAGGTTAGTCACCCTGGTGTGCCATACTCTTACTGGCTAAATATCCCAAAGGTTTTCCTGATTTGTCTTATAACACGGCGAGCAAAAGCCTCAGGCGCCATCTCTAGCGGTATGTAAAGAGGAATATCCTTCAGGATCTCTCTACCAGATTGCTTAGGTAATTAAGACTGATACACAATGCCATTTCTCCTTTTCAGCTCTATTGCTAGTTTGTACAGTTTATGGTTAAACTATCCCCTAACATGCTAGATAGGCATGGAGCAAATTACTTATATCAGGGAGCCATACCAGAGATGGGCAAAATGTAATCTGGTTAATTATTAACGATTACAAAATTTTGTCGTAATTTCAATTTTCTTGCTCTATAATAATGATTAAATCCATTAAAAACTTTAAGAAATCATAAATGTGTATACAATCTGAGATTTTGTGATGTTTAAAACATAAATGAGCAAAATGCAGTCATATTAATGGTAAAAAACCTAAAATGTAATCGTTAATCATTTTCATTAATATGATTACATTTTGCTCATCTATGAGCCATACATATTTCGACATTTTTTTACATTGGCTCGATAAAGAGACCACGGTGCATCTGGCGTTAAGTACAAAGTAGTCTACAATCGACGGTGATTATCACAGGACGAAAATCCATTGATAATCTCCGTCGTCATGCCGGCCCACTTATACCAGTTAATGGACGTACACAAGCTGATCTCTAAACGCGACAGGCCTAAACGAGTCAGTATAAAGTTCTCTAAACTTTTGTACTGTGGTCAGTACTTAATTCGGGTAATCGCCCTACTACCTCAAAAATTATGGCTACTAATTACTGAACTACGCATTAGAGACTAATAAAACAATTTTTGACTGTCCTGATCAGTTTTCTAAGCTCAACTTTAATACTGTAAGCAAAACAGTAAGGATTGGTCATCAATTAGGCAGGACGTTAATAATGTTATATGTCAATTAGATATATGCTTTTGGTTTTCAAATATTTTAGAAAGATGTATTTATTTATATTATAAATGTTTGGTAATTTTCAAAATTATTTTACTCTATTAAGAAAATCCTTATATTAGATATAATTTTCTGAAAGTATTTTAATTTAAACGTTGAAAAATACAAAAATTTTTACCAAAAACGTACGAAAACAAAAAGTAATTTTGCCAAACACTACATCATAAATATGATTGTATCTCGAAGTCGGTTTGAAAGCACAAATACTAAATGATTACTTTCCCCTCCGTCGGTATTTTGTGTAATCTCTTTTACTATCTTTTTGACGCAATCGTTTTAATTAACAAGGTTTCTTTACGGCTTACAACGCATTAATGTCGTTCTCGAACCTTCATAATTTAGTATAAATCTTAAGGTAAATTTTAAGCTTTCTTTTGTAAGAATTATTGTATAGCTTAACCATAATTGTGAATTATACTTGTAAGTATATATTTTTAATAAAAATTAGCTTAAGTACTTTAGATTTCGTCTTTATTAACAATGAAGAAATTTCTCGTTAGATAAATACGTTTAGTCAGTAACACTAATTTAGGGTTGTGTAGAGTGACTACTACTACGAAAAGATCAAATAGTATTTATGATTCTATTTAAGCAATGGTAATAAAACTTGTTATAATGGAAAGATTGTAAATACTTTCTTATAACCATTTAACATTTCGAAATAACGGAGCTTGGTCTCGTTCATAATAATAGAGATATCGTAAACTAATTATTAACACTGAAAAAATTGTTTTAAAATGTTGATTTTATAGAAAATGTAAGTAGTCATAGAGAGATATCTTTTCTTGCTGACCGTGAATTCATTAAAAAGGTATATGTTATTTAAATATTGAATCGTTTTATGATATGGTCATTGTTATAACTTGACCATTTATCACAAAAACATGTTATTGAAAAACATGAATGTGACATGACATTTGTCTTGCTTTTTTTTTTGTTAATCCGGTGGAAATCCCTACGGACCGTCAGGGGAAGTGGTGAGGGCCACTTCCCTCGGTGTGTCGGACCTGCCCCGACTAAAACCACAGGGGTGCCAGCACTGCCTCTCCTCGCCTTTGTCGAGCCTGGGAATCCGAATACATCCGACACATTTGTCTTGCTTCTTGTTAAATATCATGAAGCTAGGTCATCGGAAAGTACCCTATAGGTTAAAATTCCCCTGCGATAACGGGAAAATGATAAACTATACACTTCAAAATATATATAATTTCAATACAGGGATATGAAAGTTTATATAGCTAATATAGGAATATTTCAAAGTATTGTAAGTAACAAAAACAAAATAAAATTTAAGGATTTCCCATTTCCCGGTCCCCTGTGAAAATATTTAAATAACAGTAGGTCTGATGAATAAACTTTATGACAGTAACCACTAAAACTCAATTTAAAGTTTTACATATAATGAAAGAAAACAACATTCGAAGAGAATAATCACTGTAATTCTGCAAGGCAGGCGTGCCACCCTCCCGGAGTAATCTTCAAGTTATTGCGTTGGTATTAAGGCGAGAAATAAACATCAAAATGTTTTAACATAATGAGCGGTCCCGCGCTGGATGTGTTGCGACGGAATTAGGTTTTTTGCATAAGAATGTTGTTCGTTTTTCTTTTCGCGAAATGCATATTTTAGTCTGCAAGCTCAGGATTTTAAAGCTTACGCTGTTTGTTGAATTTTGGAGGAAAAATGACGATAATATATTGCTTGAAAGTCCTTTTGGTGTAACAAGAAAAAAAGAAAGAAAAAGCATTAATTTGCATTAATCTTTTAAACACTACAAAATTCCAGATTGTATACACATTTTAATTTATTAATGTTTTAATGGATTTAATTATGATTAGAGAGCAAGAAAATTAAAATTACGACTACATTTTGTAATCGTTGATCATCAATCAGCTTACATTTTGCCCATCTCTGATTAAAATAATAGTTTTGGATACGTGCTATTTTTGTAATACATGTATATAGTACGGTTAGGAATATCAAATATCAAGGAAATATAATTATTCGTAACACTCATCTACGGGGTACGTATGGATGTCAGGATTTGTGATATTATGTCAGATTTAGCCTTGTCACATTGTCCCCTTTTCTTGTGACAAGGTAACATGATAGTCTTGTCGCTTGTGGCCGACTCTGGGATCATCTAATTTTAGTTGACAATATTTATAAGAAGAAATATCTATACTTTTTTACGGTTAATGAATCCGTAAATAAGAAGAAGTATAAAAATAGAATTAATGCCGTGTAAATGTGATCTCTTCGTTTGATATGCAGAGAAACGCTTGCGGATCGCTTTCGGAACGAAGAGATACGTAGAATGATTGGTTTGAAAGATAATGTGATACTTTGTGTGTGATAGCACGTACAAAAGCATGCTTAAGCTGAGATTTATAGACGTTACTTTAAGTTTGCTTAGACTCTACCAAAACATTACAATTTATATTACTCAATGAATGTCAAACAATTTGGTAAGTCGCCGATTTTACCGACATGGACTTGGCTCTGCAAATACTATTATACTCAAGTTCCTATTGTATATTCCGTTTTTGTCAAATCGAATTTATCATTTGAGAACTTTGCTAAGCAAAATCAAAATAGCGTCTGTAAATACCAATCTTATAGTGTACATAGAGAAGAAAATACTTAAAAAGAAATTTAAAAATCAAATAAATTTACAGTTATAATAATAGGTGTAAGCAGGCCTACAGCCATTTTCAGGGTGGTGGGTGGAGATCTGTCGCTGCCGGCGCTGGTACGCGCGATGATCGGCAGCGCCGAGCATGGCGGGCGGTCCTCGCATTTAGTGAGGATACATTGAAGGTGAAAAAGCCGGCGTAGCGAGACCGCCCACACAGAGCTGGACGCCGTAGAAGGGCCTACATCCGTGACTTTCCTCCCTAAAAACCGGATATAACGCCTTGGGCGGTGCAATTGGGGGAGTGCGCCGTCCAATGATCCTGGCGAGAGCAGTGTGTGATGTGTTACCGCACACTGCTTCAAGATAAGTAGGCGAGCGTGGAGTGGGTGGTCATTTACACCACCCCTTTCCTGCTTTTTGCAACAGGGAGAAGCCTAACTTAAGGCCAAACGTCGCCGGGTGCCGAGGAAGTGGCCAATGCTGCCCTTGGCCCCGGCAGACAAGTAGGAGGAACACCCCGGGGGTTTTAGTCGGTGCAAGTCCGACACACCGGGAGGCGGCCCTCTCCGCCCCCTGAGGTCCGTTAGGAATTTCCCCCGGGTTACAAAAAAAGGCCTACAGTCATTTTAACATATTACCTTTCTTCAATAAAAATCTAAAATACCCTCTGATACAAATATGCCCATCTTTTTTAACCTAAGGCTGGGAGCGCCCTTTATTTGCGTCCATCCTTTCAACATGTACAATACAAGCCGATATATCAATAGTATTAAAATATTCGACTTTTGCAAAGGATCTCGTTTAATATTCAGCGTATATCTCCGTCCTGATTCGCGGTTAGAATCGGTTCGTCACGTCCATAAGCGAGACTCAGCTACGTTCTATATTTCCTCTGTAAAATTCCATATTTCTGGGTGTCATTTAATTGTAGACGCTGCCTTTAGAATCAACTGTTTGAGATTAATCAGGTATTCTTTAAATTATCTAACTTGGCATTAAATCTGGTCAAACCATTTTTACTCGATTCTTAACGTTTATAGAATATTATTGGTAGAAACTGTTAAGATATGCACAAATATACAGAATTATTAAAGAGATTCGTTTAGATATTTTAGATAACGTCATATAAAATTATTTACATTATAATTACTTTTTTATTGATTTTTTTATTATAATATTTATTATAATTACTTTTTTTATTGATCTTATGTGAATATAGGTTTGTTTTACTATATTATCAATTATAAAATAGTTTTTAACAGAAACTATGTATACTATACAATACCTGACAGAGGTCCTGAGGAGTAGGGTCTTTGATTTTCACAGGAATAGAGCTTAAGTATGACTATCGCTTGTCAAGCTATAAGGAAGAGTACAAACCCTAGATCCAAGCTGCAGCGAGTATAGGAGCACACCGGGGCTTTAGCCACTAATCTGGCCCACCAAGCCTGGTGTCTTCATGAGAGTTCAGACGGCCCTATGCAGGATTTCACCCTGGGTTACAAAAAAGGATAGAAACTATAATACATTACTATAGTAAGTTTAAAATCGGGCCCAAAATCATAATTACATAGAGAAAATATAATAGTGTAACTATTTTGATATCTAGGTATCGTTGCAGTATTCACTATGCGCTTATATGTCTCGCCCAACGTGACCAGTAGCGCAGTTGATCGCCGTTCTCAAGGTACTTACATATGACATTTCAATTAGATGCCATGCGAGCGCCCTCACAATGTTTCCTTTCACTGGTAAGAATTTGGTGCCTAAATCCGTAACTTTATCTGAAAAAAAAATCACAGAGTACGTGCCGGGATTTGAACTTAACGACTATTCGAGTAGCCTCGAATAAATAACCAGTCCCTAATGCACTAAGCGAGCACAAGTTAAATATATTTATTTATTTATTTTTTTATTTTGTATTGTAGCGCAAAATACATAAAAAAGCTTCCATAATTATAAAGAGAAATATTTGGTTTAACTTTTCTTCGCTTAGTAATTCTTAAATAATTCTAAAGTAAAGAAATTCTAGAAATTCTGTAAAAATATTACACGATAATAGATTTAAATAAACAGTCTTGTTAACGTATTTTGTTTTAGAATAATAAAAGCGATGAGTCCCTTCGTATAGACTCGAATTTCGCTGAAACATAACGTGCCGTCCTGTTTGCCTACAGGCGAAGTTATAATGAGTTGTGAATTTACACAAAATATAAACAAGCCTTCGTGACTGCGAAAAAATTATTACAGTTTTGCAGTAAAATAAATGAAATACGACTGCAGTTACCTTTTGTTGTCTACTTAGCAGGTACTGCATCTTTGTAAAACTTTGAAAGACTTTGTAAATTCAACTACAAAGTATACGCTATGTACGGGGTTGGACACTTTTCAAGTTATGACATTGCTTGTAAAGTTTGCTATCTTTAGGTATTTTTATTTTAATACTAATGTATCGTCACGTTTTATTTCTCTTAGGGTAAGTAGACATACATTACTGGCTATATCCACTTTGCACATTTTTATTTTATATTATTTTTGGTAAAAACAAGCAAATATATATATATATATATATATATCAGTACCAATCATTCGATAGATGCATAAAAGTATTGCATGCCCTTGCAATAAATAAACCTGGGATAAATTATTTAAACTAAATCATACTTATTCTTTTTCTACGCAATGTATTATATTTTTTCTATGAGAAAAATATATTTTTTACAATAATAACATATGTTTAAATTAATTACGCGAAGTCTGCATACCTTGTCCAAATACTCTATGCACGTCACTGATATATACATATATAGGTACACAAGACGTGTCTATTGTACTTTTATTTTAATGTGTTTGGGCTCACTACGCGTTAGAAATATCTTGTTAATTACGTTCCCTTGTCAACAATTTCTAAAGTGTGAAATCTTTTCAGCAATAACCCAATAGTCAATCTTTCACTGTGACTAATTGTTATATGTAAACAAATGCTATGTAGTTTGCCGCCAACACACCTGCGTTCAAACCGGCTCAGAGCCCCAAGCCTGTGAGAAGAGAAACTTTGTAACACAGTACGTTCCGGGCTAGCAATAAGTCCACACTGAATTTCATCAAAATCTATTGAATACAACACCAATTTCGAACGATATAATCACTCCCAAATATATATATATATATATATATATATATATATATATATATACTCGTATATACTAGCTGACCCGGCAAACGTTGTTTTGCCATATAAGTTACTTCTAAGTAATTTCTAGTAGGAAAATAAAAACAAATAATTTTGTCCAAAAATTAAGAAAAATGTTAAGGCTGAACAACCCTTATAACTTAGGGGTATGAAAAATAGATAGTAGCCGATTCTCAGACCTACTGAACATGCATATAAAATTTGGTAAAAATCGATAAAGACGTTTCGGAGGAGTAAGGTAACTAACATTGTGACACGAGAATTTTATAAATGTAGTTTTGGGGATCTTTGGATCAGAATAAATACTGAATAAACTTCAAAAAGTCCTTTATTGCACTTTTTCAAATTAATTTTACTTCTTAACACTTTTTCTGACGTCTTAATCTTATAGCGCCTTTTCGTCGAAAAAAAAACCGTTTATGCTCCTTCTTTTTCTCTCCTTCCTTCCTTTCACTCACATACGTTCCATTCTACGCATTTACTATTTCATACATAATAATATTTCACACCAGAGATGGGCAAAATGTAATCTGATTAATGTTGAACGATTACAAAATGTAGTCATAATTTTAATTTTCTTGCTCTATAATCATGATTAAATCCATTTAAAACATTAACAAATGATAAATATATATACAACCTGGGAGTTTGTAGTGTTTAAAACATAAATGAGCAAAACGCAGTCATATTAATGGTTAAAAACGTAAAATGTATCTACGTAAAACGTAAAACGTTTCACACAATAACATCCATACTACATATATATGAAGAAGATATTTATGTATGTCGATCTATCTAACATCATCTAATATTTTGAAAGCACATTGTAATTCCATGCATGCTAAACATTGGATAAATATTCAAACAAAGCCCCGTTTACCTCTATTATTATAATACGATACATAAATTCACTTAGTTCCTTCAAGACCGCAAAGTTTTTACATCCAACTAAAGTTTGCAGTGTTATAATGCAAATGAGTTCTCTAACTCTTTGGTTGTCCCCTTAAATCTTCGCCACTTTGGTAAAGACGTGACAGACTTAATCTTGCTTGATCGGGATCGCAGTAAAACTTGCCCAACAAATGATAGGTGTACATAGTTGAGGGCGTGGGTTGAATATTCGATTCCGAAGTAAGGAAATCGAGAGAACTTGACTCGAGGGCAGTTTCTCAAATCAGGGTAGAGTTCGCTTACCATTGCTAAACTTTGTAAATAAAGAATTCTTCGAGTGGATACGACATTTAGGGGTTAAAGTGGTTTAGTTTATACGATTCATGTGTTTTGTTACAAATATACTAAAACTAAAACAAACTAAAATAAAATAAATAAATTAATTAATTATTTATTAGAAAAACAATCACAAAGTAGCACATTAAAGTCAGCTGACACCCAAACTCATTTCACACACAGTTCATTTCCGCTGCGTAGCTCCAATCTTAACTCAAAACAATACAATAATAATATTACATACACTATACAATCAAAGTAAATAATAGTTTCACAATAATGTTAAACCCCGAGTACATCTATTCCCGCAACATTTCCTCAGTATCATTATATTCCAGATTTTTATCTTTCAATATTTATAAATTAAGAATTTTTGACTGATGTTACTACATATTACATCAATACAGAACACTATAAATTATTTAATATATTTCCCGGTATCTCAACAGTGCAAATGTACCAATAAATTGTGCCTCTTCAAGCGAATGAGGCCAATATTTTTTGAGACTCTTTATAATCTACTTAATATTTATTATCCATCACGTGAAATTGAGGCAAAGCGTGACCTGCCTCATAAAAAGTATGAATTCCGGCTATAAATAATTTGCCTCACTCTACTGATGGTAAACATACAAGATTGTCGATAAAAATGGAACCCTAAACCTCCGTATTTCCTCCATCCTCTAATAATCACAGTAAAATTTATGTTTGTTCGAAAACGTTTACAGGAACGTCATAAAATGTTTTTATCGACAATACAAAACTTATTTTTATGTTCTGTTTATATGGCGCCGTCTGAAGAATTGATGGGTTATGTCGACAAATAATGGTGATCTCCAAGTTATTGGTAAGTGTGTATTCGTTCAAAAATTTAAAGGGTTATTTGAGAAAAGTCGTGAATTTCATCATATCTCCAATTATAAATGCAATATAAAGACAATCTTCCTGAAAGAGTCGTATATAAACTTTTATAATAAAATTTTGTTGTGTTTTTTGTTGTGCTAGCGTAACATTTATATAAATAAATAAATAAAAAATATAGCTGTAGGTTTTATCTACAAATAGAATAATGTGTCCCTGTTCGTCATACTGAGGTATTGCAAGAGCCGATTAATGTATACAACATACATAATTATAAGCAGATTGCTAACATCTAAGCTCCTGCATGCATTTTCTATGCACATAGTTCACACCCGCCAACCCACATTGGACAAGCCTACTGGTTTAAATATCCAAACCCTTTCCCATGTATTCTACAAATTTAGCGGAGAAAGGTAAAGGAGCCATTTGCCTTGCAGTAGGACGAAACTAGCTAATAATAATAAATATAGCTATCATAAAGTTTCTAGGATATTACCTAAATGCAAGACTTTGATTTTGGATTAAGTGGAAATGAAAGCCAAAAGTCTTAACAACTTTATTCAAACAGGCTTACTGTATTCAATTTTAAATTGTATGACCGGTGGTCGTGAGTGTGGTGGTAGAAAGACACGGGTTTTGGTGTTTTACTGTTTATTTGCACTTTAAGGCACACCGAACTGCGACGCACACGCACGTACTCTAACCTTGAGTCTCGGTAGTCGACTGAATTAGCAAGCATTCCGTGCGCGCGCGCATCTTTTTACCCCGTGCGTCCCGTAACATCCTAACGACCCTTAGGGCGTTTTAACACAAGTACGTATCAGGCGGCGTCTACATGCTAAAATTTTCAATAAAATTAATTTACCCTCGGTTAGAAGAGAAAACAACTAAATTTGGTAGTCGCACCTTTCAAAATATTTTTTTCTTAAATAGAAATAAAATTAAATATTCTGTGAGAAGCTCAACATATAGGAGGCTTACCGTAGAGCCAGAGGCCGTAGGCTTTACCCTAGTTTCCCTACACGTGACTCCTGGGTGGTGCTAAACGAGCAGCAGCGAGGTGGTAGGGCGCCGGTGCCCGCCTGGATCGCGACCACAGTACATGGGTGTAAAACCCGTCATAGTGACCAGTTTCGGCTTGTCGCGTTTCGGGATCAGCTTGTGTATATCCAGTAGCTCATATACCTAGAGACCTTCAGTCGTGGTATATGTGGGCCGACATGACGATGGAGACTATCAATGGACTTTCATCCTTTGATGGTCGCTTTCGTTTTTGGACTACTCTGTACTTACCATCAGGTACTCTGTAGTCACTATGTTGAGCCAGTATAAAAAAAAAAAAAAAAATATAGCTCTCGATATACCCACCCTTACAACCCCGACCGTAATATCACGTTTTTTTGGGATTATAAATTAATTTACAGTTGAATAGTGGAACAACCGTTTTCCAATGGCAAAGTTATGTTAGTTTTTGAATCTAGTTTATCTTTTCGTTAAAGATTGCTGCTTCTATAGTCAATTTATACGGAACTATCGGTATCTAGGTCCGACTCGCTTTTGGCCGTTTTTTTTTACATTATTTATTAGTGACATCTAGGATAGTTTGTAATAAATGAAACATTAGTAAGGTGCAGTTAGCACGACACGTCTGATCACTCTGACGTCTGTCATAGTAATGCCCACTTTACTAGTTGTGACCTGACATTTATCACCCACGCTTACAAATACATTAGCACCATTATGCTACATTATTGTATTTTCTAAAACTGGATAAAGCATGTAATTTTTGATATTATAAACGTTAATTCTACCTTTCTAAATATCAATACATAAAACTCATCAATATCTCATTAATAGTTACATAATTGATTTTAAAGTCAATTGGATTTCCCTTAGATACGATGTAAACTCAGTGAAATACGGTAGGACTGTAATTGAAAGCTATATCGCAAAGTAATTAATTTCGGTATTATGATTTTGGGTTTACGCCCTTGGGTATGTTTTATAAGTTATTAACTTGGTTTTATTTTGTAATAACGAAAGTTGATATTTAAATCATTGTAAGCTTTAAAATTTATTTTGAACCTATATTCCTTTTGGGGCTAACAGAGATACGTTAGCATCATCATCTTTGTGCATCTTGGTTTTAGCAGTTTAAGTACGGATTTAAGCCCTGCATGTTTCTGATGAAGGAATATATTGTGAAGCGTCCCTTAAGGCGTTTATTAAAAATGTCACGTGTAAGTCCTCTGAGAATGGAGATCGGCTGCGCTACTGGTTACGTTGGGTAGGACAAATGCGCGCAAAGTGGATACAGCCACTAATGTTACTCTGCTTACCCCGAGAGTGTTATAACGTGACTATTATTATTATTTGCTATAAAATACCATTATATTTTGCTCTAGTAAACATATTCGCCAAAGATAAACATTAAAAAGGCCCCGATATAGGAATGAAGCAAATCCTGTTTAACGTTAACATTAAGACAAATTGGAAAAAAGATTTTAGGACGAAGAAATGATACGATTTCGCCGTCTCTTTGAGTAATCACCGTCCCCTTATTTCCTTAGCCTGAGTAATTTTTATTACTTCATTTGGCTTACTCGAAATGCATGGCGTATTTTAAGTAAACAAACAAAATCGACGTCAGTTTTTCTTGCTGGGAAAGGATTATGTATTTTTCTGTTTTAACTTATACATTGGGAAGGTGATTTTTCTTAAAAAAATCGTTTCTTTAATCGATTTGAAACACTCTCTAATTGATAAATTCACAAATAATCGAGGTCTAAAAGATCAAGGTTTTGAAATCGTTTTTTACAAGGAATACACTAGTAGTAAAGTTGTCTACTTCATTTACGGAAGCAATAGTCTGGATTCCTCTACTGAGAAATGGCTACTACTACAGAGAGGTCTCGTTCTAAGTTTATTTCTGTCAAGCCGATTTTACCCAGTCACGTCATCGCTCTAAATGCGCAATCTAACTCAAAAACCTTAAAAAAAACAATTGTACAGTCTTCAACACAAAATTTACATTTAAAAAAAAATTAAATCATGTTGACAAAAAAAGTATTGTATGCGGATTTATCCGCTCCTGGAGATAATGGTTATTTTCATGGTCAGTCAGTGATCACGAGTAGGGTGTGGTAGGGGGTGGGGTTATCACACGATAATCGTGCTCGGTTTTTGGATTGCACTCTACTTTCTATCAAATACGCTGCAGTCACACGGCCAAGTCAGAATAAAAGAAAAGCCGCCGCATGTTGTAGTAATAGAGAAAATAGTGGGATAATAAAAAAAAACATATACTTGTATCTATTATTTTCATCCATTTCTGAAAGCATGTTAATACATTCGCTTTCCATTATGCAACCATATAACCCAGTAAAGATACGTTTTGGTCGTAATACGCTTTTCCTGGGAAAATGTAAGTATTTGTTACGGTTTTGTGGTCGATTCTTGCTTACGACCCATAAATGTTTAGCTTCTTCTTATAACATCTACGTTTATTTAAAATATACAATTTATTTTTGTTGGTGTATTATTTTTTTTTATGAATTACTTGCTGACGCTTGACCTCAGTCACACTTGGTGGAATGTGAAGATGAGTTCAACAATAGACCGCGCCCACCCAACAAATCCCCATTCATTCTTCTCATAAAAGCTAACAAATCATATGAACGTGGAAATATGGTTACTGGAAGTACATTCCACTTCTTAGCTGTTCGCATGATGAATAGAAGTCAATCTTTTCGTGTAGATATAAGGAACTTCTACCACATGCGTATGGTATCCGACATGGCGTCTAGTGGTTTTTTTATGAAATAGGGCTGGTGTAATTAGAGAATGTAGGTCTTTAGAACACTCCATAATGCAACAGGTAAAATACTACAAGGCAGGTGAGTTTACGTTGATGCTCGATGTTCTAAGTGGCGTGCAGTGGGTATTTAGACCGGGTAGGCAGATTCACATAATGAATTTGAATACTATATAATGTTTTTTTGCTTTTTTTTTTCTATATAAGGGACTTTTGTGCCTCGGCACATGCCAGCCCCATCGTATCCTAAACATGCACTACTAACATTTATTTCTGATGGAGAGCCATCAGCCTTATATAATGATAATAAATATTATATTACTTGCATATGGAAAATAGATGGCATGAAAATAGAACAGATATGAATATATAGAGCTCCTTTTTTTGTTTAAATTAAAGGAATTTATTCCAGACATATTTATCGTAGGAGCATGCAATGCTTTCAGGCATTTATGGAATGAACGGTACTCGATGTTCTGTATTTAAATATCAGTCAAAGAGCTATCGCCAACCAGTCTAGGAGTACTACAAGCAACTGAGTTCAGAGTAGAATTGCTATTTAACAGATCTGTCCCAATTTATATTATGGTAAAGAAAGAATATGAACACGATGAGAGTGAAAGACTTTACGAAAATAGATGTTGCTTCGCGTTGATTTGTTTGTTTTGTACTAGTTTATTATTCCATATATTTCTTAATCCCATGACTAAGTCTGTGTAGGAGAGATATCCTTTGTTATTTGGGTATTTTTTCGTATTATATAGACATTTACGCGTCTACGAGGAAATAAAATTCTTCATAGTCACACACACATACATACATAGTCATACATAGTGTGTGTAGCTCGACAGGTTACATCATACGAATAAAAATAAATATTAACTATCTCAAGGCTTTGAAAATGAATGATGCGAAGTCCAAGTTGAATTTCGGAAAGGTAAATACATATCGCGTACCATAAAAAGTTACTTTTCTATAGACCACCACGATGGTTACCGTTGAAGATGACGGTGACCGTTAGTGACTCTCACCTTTGATAACAACCGTTCGACTGTGACATTATCATCAATATCGACAAATACTATAAAATATTAGGTCCTTACATATGAAATTGGCGTTTTGTATGGGAGGAACAAAAAGTCGAATATTTTTTAATATAATATATTTAATTAATCAAAGTATGAACCATTATTTTCTATGCACTTTTGCCATCTCATATGTATTTCATTGATCCCTTTACTAAAAAAACCAGTCGGACGGGAATCAATAAAATCTTTGAAGGCGATTTGGACTGCCCCTTCGGAGTTGAATTTTTTCCCTTGCAAGAAGTTATCCAAATTTCGAAAAAAATGGTAATCTGTTGGAGCAAGGTCCGGGGAGTACGGACGATGTCTTAGACTTTCCAATTGAAGCTCTTCTAATTTAGTAGCCGTCTGTTGCGCAGTGTGTGGTCTAGCGTTGTCGTGAAGCAGCAGTGACGTGGAGCGATTGACCAGCCTAGGTTGTTTAGCCGCTAGCTTTTCCATCATGGTTTGCAATTGCTGACAATAGACATCAGCCGTAATAGTCTGGCCAGATTTGAGAAAACTGTAATGAACAATACCGGCACTAGTCCACCAAACGCTTACAAGTAACTTTTTTGGGGTTAATTTTCGCTTGGGGCAGGATTTGGCTGGCTGGCCAGGATCCAACCATTGCGCTGAGCGCTTCCGATTATCGTAAAGAACCCATTTTTCATCACAGGTAATGATTCGGTTTAAAATACCTTCATTATTGTGCCGGTTTAGTAATGTAACGCAGCAGTCGACGCGCGTTTGCCGGTTTGCTTCAGTCAATTCGTGAGGTACCCACCTTTCAAGCTTTTTAATCTTCCCAATTTGCTTCAAGTGAATTAAAACAGTTTTATCACTAACATCGCAGCCTGCAGCTAACTCGGACGTGGTTTGCGATGGATCCGCTTCCACAATAGCCTTCAACTCTTCATTATCAACTTGAGTCTCAGGCCGTCCACGGGGCTTGTTCTGCAGGTCGAAATTTCCAGAACGAAAACGTTGGAACCAAAAACGAACTGTGTTTTCTTTTGCAACACGACCGCCATACACATCATTCACCCTTCGAGTTGTTTCCGCAGCACTAGTCCCACGGCGGAACTCGTACTCGTAAATAATGCGATATTTTAAGTTTTCCATTTTGTAAAATGAGTGACGCAAACAGAAAAAAACAGAAGAAAAAAACAAATGAATGACGATCATCGAAGCACAAATACATGAGTCTATAGCTGTACAAATTTGAATTTGGAATTCCTTACCAAAGAGGAGAAATTTGTGATTAAAGTGGCCAGTACGAAAAACGCCAATTTCATATGTAAGGACCTAATATATGTGGAGGCTTTTCGAGGTGTTAGGGCGATTACTCCATCTAGGTCAAAACCACACCAGTGCAAAGACCGGAATAGAAACTCGCCTTGGCCTGTCGCGTTCCGGGATCAGTTTGTATGCCTTAAGTTGTTCACATACCTTGAGACCTTCAGTCATTGTATGTATATGTAGACCGGCAAGACAGCAAGTATTCATGGATTCCTATTCCTTATTTTATATTTCGTCACGCTATACCTTTTCCGGGGTTTTCTTTATTCGCTAGTAGTTATACTCACTTTGCGCTTGTATGTCGTGCCCAACGTAACCTGTAGCACAACTAATCGCCGTTCTCAGGGCGCTTACATATGACATTTCTAGCCATACGGATTTCTTCACGATGTTTCTTTTACTGGTGAGTAATTATGAGTAAAATGGGTTATCCCCTAACCATTTTAGTTATATCTAATACAGTTAGTTCATAAAATGATTTATGAAACACATTTAAGCCAGTCGTATTTGCACAACGTTTTCCCACAATACACAACTCATAATAATTATTTGTTGAACACGATACAACTAGAAGTGACCTGAAAAGGACGACGGGTATTGTGCGGAGGCGTCCGAGGTAGAAATTGTATTGTGTGCGACCGCTTTATGTAGAGGTGTTCGCTCTGTAGCTGGCCGTATCTATTCTTTGTTGTACATTGCGGGTCTCGTTTGTTTTATTTAATCAAGTACTGTGGGAAAGGATTTGTAATAGAAAATTACTCTACTATTACTTTCGTTAATAAATAATATGCATTCAAGAAGCAGCTCTCTGTTTAACTTTTCTTTCTTCATTGTTAGAGATTCTTTATCTTTAAAGGAAAAAAAAGAGACATTTATAAGATTATTTCTCAAGAAATTAATAACAATCAACCCCAAAAAAATATCTATATCTGGTTTCATGACCATAATACACAAGTGTAAAGACCGTCATAGTGACTCGCTTTGACCTGTCGCGGTTCGGAATCAGCTTGTGTATATCCAGTTACTCATATCACTAGAGAACTTCAGTCGTGGGCAGACATGACGATGAAGACTATCAACGGATTTCATCCTTTGATGGTCGCTTTCATTTTTGGACTACACTGTACTTATCATTAGGCGTACGGTAGAAACATTGTCGAGCCAGTGTAAAAAAGAATCTGTGAGCTTTATTTAGGATAATCCTAAAGCTAATAAAACTCTTGATACGGGGGAGGCGGCATCTCCCATTGAGATCGTGCCCGGAGTGTACGGCGCGATGCGGTTTTAGAGAATTGAATTGAAGATGTTCCGTACTGGTCAGTGCAGATACCTCGCTAATCAAGACGCCACTAATGCGGCCGGGTTATCCAATAAGAATTTTCCCAAATATCTGGGGAAATTTTGGGCTTTTATATAAAAACGCCCTTGATTACAAATTGTTTACATACAAAAACCGACCCTAAGAAATTGGAGTTTAGTGTAAAAATAGCTGGTTTATGATTCTCAAGTCCAGTTTCAGAAAAGCATTTTAAAATTTAAAAGCGTTTTTGATAATGGACGTCAAGAGAATAAGTTTCTAAATACCTGTTATCTTGCAAAATTGTGTATAGACAAAAGAATAAAGTTACTGTATAGATTTCAATAATTTTTATCTTGTTTCAGATGTAAAATTGGACGAGTAGTCAAGATAACAAAAACCATCACACGAAATGTCCGGCATGTATTCGGGCGTGGAGCAAAGAACGATGGACGTACCCAAAGGTTTCTAGTGAACATTCCGTGAAATAGAGAACAAAAATGCCGATAAAAGCGAACGTCGGTTAAATAAAAAGGAGAAAATGGCCGGCAAGGGGGTTGGTAGCGAGGTGGTTGGATTTTTCCTAGCCCTGGCTTTTTGCATCACATGTCCTGAATATGGTGAGTCTCATAGTAAGATCAATCAAGGCAATTAATATATAATAACGTTATTGTTTGATTATTTAGTAAAATTGTGACGGCAGAGGATTGGTTTTTGAAAAACTAAAATTAAAACAAACGAACAGTTCGATAGTCGATGTTAAATTCTTTTATCATTACAATAAAACTTACAGCTAATTCTTATCTACTGCAGATGCTAACTAAGCACCTAGATTCACCTTTTTTTTGTATCCCGGGGGAAAATCCTCCATAGAACCATCAGGAACGTTGTGAGGGCAGCGACCCCGGTGTGTCAGACTCTTATTGACTAAAAACCCTCGAGGTGCCCCTCTGATTGCTCCACCCGGGCCTGGGAAGCCAAATTCATCCAGACGCCCAGGGAACAAGAAGCCTTGTTGAGGGTACCTCTCTGGGAGGGGAAGGAGTAAAGCCTACCCCTCTAAAACCTCTTTTCCAGGCGGTGCGCCGGATATCATGCACCGCTTTCCTCTTATCCGGGCAGCAGACTCCCTCAAGTCTACTGCCCGGTTTCCTGGACTCACCCAGCGCAGAGGCATTTATACAGACTTTGCGATCTCTATAGTGGAGGCACTCTGTCACTACTTATACTCTGTATTGTTTAAGTACATAAAGTTATTATAGCGTTTATGTCGTGGATCAAATTCGCAAGTCTGTACCAGTTATATTACGAAAAATAATTTAAATAAAACATAGAGAGGCAGGAGATTGTCGCGCTTGACTTTACCGTTTTTTTTTTGCTAACCCGTATTCTTAGGATAATATTTATAGATGCTATTTCGAGTCTGCTTAGCAAAGTTCTCAAAAAATAAATTCGTTTCTACAAATAACTGAACATATAATAGATACTTGAATATAGCCATAGTATTCGCAGAACCAAGTCCATGTTAATAAAACCGGTGACTTAAGCAAATACCAAATTCTTTAACATTCATTGAGTAATAATATAAATTGAAATATTTTAGCATAAGCAAACTAAAGATAGGTCTATAAATTTCAGCCTTACATCTTTGGAAGTACCCCTTTTATAATGTCTTCAAAATGATTGTCTTGTGTTGTAAAATCACTCTACATACAGGCTAATTTTAATTCATATAGTACAAATTAAAATTGTAAGAAAATTATGACGTATTATCTCAAAATTTTACTTAAAGTAGGCTATTTTTATATGGTATAAATGCCAAATCAACAGTAACAGTATAAGTTAAGCGCATATATTTATGATATGTGAAGCTAAAATATCGATCCATTTAAAATATTTTTGTAACATAGTTTTTGTGCTTGAAAATAGCCCAAACCGTTAATTTGATACGTTTAAATACTTTAGGCACAGAATAGAATCCGTCTAGTAAGTTTTACATAAGTAATATATTCATTGAACAAAAATTAATCAATTCTATGAGATATTTACGCCCAGTCACACAAAAATAGCAACGTTAATTTATACTACGTCAAGAAAATTCCATTAATTTTTCATTTTATTACTTACCGAGAAAGTTTATTGCTTTCGAGACGGTGTTAATAGCTAGAGAGATATCTATCAATTATCTTGAGAAAAGTTTTGATGTGATAAAACGTCTAAATTGTTTTTCATTAACGTAAATAGCTTCTAATTTATTATGTGTGATGGAATTCAAATATAAACACATACATATTTTATAATAATAGAACCTAATATAAAACTAAAAGCTGATTTTTGAAACCTTTTAGGTGCATATAAACTATAAAGATCTATCTATTTGTGCGTTTCATAACTTTGATTGTATGTATGTTTATTTTATTTTTATCTCATTAGGGTAATTATTAATTTATAGCAATATAAAAACTATAGAATAATACATAAAGAAGATACACAAGCCAGCGAAGTTGCTACAAGTACTATTAAACAAAATAAAAACCTTTCTATGGGACATAAAACACAAATAGAAAACTAACGATAATAAACAGATTTAACTGAAAATTGCACAACAATATTATATTTAATTATTGATGCTCTGTACTATAAATAAATATAATATAATATTAGGACGGTCATTATTTTTCACGAAAATCACAGAAAATGATCCAAATAGCGTTAGATCTTTTAGAAAACAAATCAAAATACGACATCAAAGCACGTTTTCGGTTCAACGGTTATCGGACACTACAACCGCAATCCTAGCAAACAAAATTGACATTATTGTGTCATTTAGCTAAACATCTACCTTATGGGGATCAGTTGTGTCGCTTTATTTCCTCACAAGGTAATTTAGAAGACACCTTTATCCATTCCGGGTGTTTGTGGAGATTTTTTCGGTTTAGTCGCGTCTCGTTGAAAGCCGTAAAAACCCGGGATTCGTGGTATATTGATTGGACCTTTCTGTTTCAATTGGTTGTACTATTATATTATGTCTATATATTGTATATGTATTGCAAGATGGCTATTGTAACCATGCGTAACAACGCCAATGGTACATCTGGTTTTTTTAAATTAATTACGGGCTTAGATCCCACTCCGTAATTTACCGATGAAGAAAAAAATTGTGAAGAAACCCACTTGGCATCTAAAAGTAATGCCATCTGTAAATGCTCTGAGAACGGCGATCTGCTGAGCTACTGATCACGGCTGGCACGACATATAAACACAAAGTAGATACAGCAACTAATATAATTCTGCTCACCTCAAAAGGGATGTAGCGTGATGATAAATTATTATTATTATACTTTATTCATCATAATTACAATATTATTACATTGTAAAATAAATACATATAAAAAGATAACATATACATTTTAAAATATAAAAACATGTAGACCTACTGGGGCCAAGCCTAAGGCCCAAACCACCGGTAGTTAGGAGCTCAGAGTGAGGAACCTCACTCTGAGGTTATTATTAACCTTTATTATTATTATAAAATTTTTACTCTGGTAACTTCAACGCAATTATTTTAGATGCAATTATTTTCAAACGTATTAAACTATTTACCTCTCGCAACATAAAGATGGATTCAATGATGCAGGAGAGGACCATCAACTTTTTAGCGATTTTGATATAATTATAGCCTATTACTTATAATTATATATTAAACTAGCTGTCCCGGCAGACCTTGTTCTGCCCAATTTCTCTAAAACAAAGTCACATTGTTTTTTTTAATCTTAATAGCTTCCCCGTCAGATTTTTTTGAAAATTGTTTGGAGGAACCTGGCCTTAATGTTATTTGTATAAAAATTATCAAATATTGACATTAATATTTATACGTCACTCAATTATTTTGCCTTCCCGGAACCCGTCCACTAACATTTAAACTTTATGGTATGGTATTTAATTTCAAAATGACTTATAACGAATTTTTTGTATGAGAATACAGAAAAGTGTTATTTTTAGACTTTTTCAGACATTTTTTTTTATTTTTCTCTCCGTAACAACCTTCCCCAGACTTCAACAAACACAACAAAAAAGAAATCAGCCAAATCGGTTCAGCCGTTCTCGAGTTTCGCGCTTATCAAGACATTTAGCGATTCATTTTTATATATAAGAAGATATCGTGAATGCAAATAAAAGATGTTAGTTCCATTTGTAAGTTTTATAATGACCGCCTTCAAATCTCAGACGCATGCGCGTAGTTGCCGACGCTGCTTCGCGCATGCTCCTGGATCCTACCTACACGGCGCTCCGTAACATATACATCAGATTTCCTTTATGAATTATTTTAAAATAACAGTTTATTTTATAAAAAATACTTTATAAAGTCACGATATTACAGTCAATGTAAACGAAATTTATTTGTATCCATAATATTAACAATTTTCAATTGCAATTTTAATCCTAGTGCAAGATTTATATATACTCGCATATTTAATCCCGAACTGAATAGCTGAAGCCATATAAAACGTTTCCATTTTAAAGTGAAATGTTATCTGAATAGACCGATTTCATTTAAGCCTTGAAACAATCCATTTTCGACGAGCAATCCAATCGCAATTTAGTATACACGTCACCTTAAGGCCGGCTTACATTGGTCCAGCATTTCCATTCCAGCGCTGTTTGATGCATTGGCTGATAACAGAATTTTTTACACTGGCTCGATAAAATATTTACACAATATTTGATGGAAAGTATAATATTATAGTCCAAGAATAGCAACCACCGTCAAGAAATGATAATATTTGTTGGCCTACAAATATCACGTCAGGAAGTCTCTAGGCGTATCAACTGGACGTATACAAACTGATCCTTAACGCGATAGACCGAAGTGAGTCACTATAATGGGACTATACACACACTTGTGTATTTTAATCAAGGCCCAGTTAGAGCGATCGGATTATTACCACAAAGTAATATATAAAATAACAAATATCGTCTCCCTATTTAAGAATTTAAACTGAAATCAACAAACAATGATGGCCAGCAATGTATACTGACGTGCAAACACGTCGAGATCTGTTAACGTATTCGATTATTTAATGAAAACTCGAAACTAAGAAATGAATAAAGAAAAACCAAAATACTTGTCGAAAATTTCTAGTAATCACTGTTAACTATAATTGCAAGGTGTAATAATACATTTTAACTTTATACCCACCATGTGCTTACGTTAAGTATGTAACTTATCATGCTATACACGAAGACACAACACAAAAAACACAACACAAAACTAAAATATAAACAAAACGCGGTTATTGTTTTATACCTTCGCAAATTACGTAAGAAGTTCCGGAATAGACGCGCGTTAAATCGTAGCGAAATCCAAAGGCGCACTGATCAAATAAAAATTTTGATTACCTATTAATTAGAAATAGTAGGGTGACCATCCTGAGGTCTTAAAATGCTGGAATATCTAGGGTCCAGGATCTATCGGCACTAACGAGATTTAGAAGAATCTTAATAACGAATAATATGATTGTTTCGATATTTAATTGTTATTTTTTAAATTTAATTAATGGAAACCATATAAATATTACTTATTTTAACTGAATATCATTTTGTATTTTATTTTGATACGGTATAGTGATAACACCATAAGCACCGTAAAATTCAGCAAAGCCCGCAAATACACAGCATGCCTTGGAAAAGGGTTATAATATTGAACGCCAAAGTACTTGAAAAAAAAATGTCTGCTGCCAAGATGAGGTGGAGGCGGTGCGTACGTGTTCTGCGCACCACCCGATATGGAGGTCGGATGAGCAGGCCCTTTACACTCTCCAAGAGATAGAGCTTAAAAGGGTATTTGCTTGCCGGTTTGTTGGAGGAATACGGATCCCAGGTCCAGCTATCATTGATTTCGATTTTGATTTCGAGACAACTCGGGAGTTTTTAGTCAGTAGAAGTTTAACCCACTGGCATGACCGCTTTCGAGGTGGCTCTGATGGTCCTATACAGGATTTTCCTCTGGATTACCAAAAAAAAGCTAATAATATGTTTTCTTCTATGTTAGGATATTATGTATGGTTACAAGCGACATTTTCTTTGTACAAATGCAGCGGATCTAAAATTTGTAACGTTTAAATTATTAACATTTTGTACAGTCCGCGGTTTTAATCCTTCTAGACCCTCATCCAAACCTTTTCTAGGAACGGAGCCCTAACACCAGTTAACCATAATCCTTTGATCCCTCAAAATCTTGTTTCACTATTCACATAAGTGTATTTTATTCTCAAAATTTCATTTATAAATCTAACGCAATGTTCTTGTGGATAACAAGCTAGTCCTATATCACTTACCTGAAACGTCATTTCATCGTGTAACTGAAAAGGCTAATTGTGAGCATTACTGTACAGTTAGCAAGTTTTGCTATTTTCATTTAATACAAATCTAGTATATTACTATTTTGTAAAACACTGCTCTAAACTATCAATGAAATAAATAAACTATCGATTGGAAAGATATGCCGCAGAGACATAAACATTTTCCGTAGACAAACACGTAAAAAAAAGAAGTGCTAGATTTAAATCTTATAAAGACGTTATAGTGAATAACACTTAAAACTTTACAGTGCCATGCTGTACCCTTTCAATATGCAATAAAAAGTTATTTCAGGTGCAGTGTACTCACTTTGTTGTAATAAAATAGAGAAAATATGAGGTTAACCGTTTTTTGTAATAAAATATTAATCTGCTAAATTAGGTAGGTAGATTTTTACAAATGAATTTCATAATAGCGTATTTTTCATTTATTTATTTAAAATCGTTGATACTATTTCAAACGATTTGATACGAGCTGCTGCCTGGTAATAGAACATTTTTAACGTAGACCTATAATTACTATTTGTTAAAAGACTAATAATTATGTTTGTAAAGCGCTGAGACATTTATTACAGGTTTTGAAGAAAGATTTTATTTTTATTTTAGCTTGTGTTCTTTAATTATTTAATTAAAATAATACCCCGGATTATTTTTTAATTTAGAATAGCTATAAATCAGAAAAGATCACATTTTTAACTAATATGTATAGTCTCGGTACTAGAAATATGATTGTCACCCCATGATTGCCTCGTCCTCGTGACTCCTCTGAGTTACCAGACAGAATAATAAAAATTACACAATTAGACTAATTAAGATTTAAATAAGAATTTCAGTTTTGACTACTAAAAATACAGTAGGTATAATATTTTACAGTAAACAAAAATGCTAGTTTAAAGATTTATGATTATCAATCTGACTCACTCGCTTCTATTTAGTGCAGTAATCGTTTTATAAATTACTGAATTCAAGGCTTCCTTTCGTTTGAAATTGTGACAATTACTTCGTTGACGATGTATGTATGATAATGTATAGAGCATGACATCCTAGAAAAATAATTGATCTTCTATCTTATAGAAAACAAGTGACATTACAAAAGATCTCAATATCTTACCGCTAAAGTTATCCTCAATATTAAATTATACTACTAAAATACGGAGCATTCCATTTTTAATATTATTAAAAATTTTATTTGTATGTTTATTTATCTAAAGAACATTCTTAAAAAATACAGTAAATTGCTGTAATTTCAGTGTAATAGGTCGCATTGAAGGGATTAAACGGAGACACCCGATTGGTCGTTCTAATTAAATCCGATTGGTCGTGCGGTGTTGCGCTTTTTTAAGAAGTCTGCACACAATACTTTATTACAGTGACGGTTATTTCATACAAACATAAAAGCAATGCTTGTCCCACGCTCTAAGAGTATTTAATTCTAATATTATGAATTATAATAAATTAATTTTGGTTTTTTTAAATAACTTGTTTTTACTATATCTATCGATCCATCGAGAAAGTATTACAACAAATCATTCGCATTAAATGTGTAGGTACCAGCGCTACCTACAACCACAACTACCGTGTATCTAGCGGGTTTTATAGGGGTAAAGCAAGCATGCTTTGAACAAAAAAAAAGTAATTTTATGGTTTGTACTAATGAATATCAATTAAATTTTATGTGTAAAATATTAATCAAAAAAAGAAAAGCATTTCATTGCATGTTCCGTAGTCGAACAAATAATGACAGTTCGCCATATTGCGTATTTTTTTAATATTAAGTTTTACGGCCATATTGTGTATATTATCATATCTTAGTTTCAGTGTTTCCACTTTTAGAGATTTTTTCCTCTTTTTAGAAAAAAAAAAACTAATAGTATGTATAGCTTAGAGACATTTTAGGAATTTAGGAAAATTTGGGGTTTCGGAGTTTTTTTTGTAAGTTAGTGAAAGACGTGTTTAGCTTTTTAAATGTTTGATAACAAAATGCAAATAGCAGACAATGAATTAAGAAACCTAGCTCTCATCGAAACCAAGTATTATGGGGTTGAAGTTGAGGAAATAACCTGGAGATTGTGCGGCTGAATTTAATTCACTCCTCCTTATCATACTATAAATTGACAAGACGTCGTGCGCTCCCATTCGCACGAAGGTAATAACCCCTTTTTTATTGTTACGATTTACCAAGGAGTAGTATTCGCTTCCTGTATCTATTTTTCTATCTTCTGATAACATGGGAATCTTCAAACGACGAGTGAATCGGTATTTGTTAGGTGAACGCGTTCCATCATCAACCTCATCATCACTTTGCATCAGGTGAAATTAAAGTCAAGCGCAAGCTTATCTGTAATAAATAAAGGAATGAATAAAATGTCAGCTAAAATTTATTTGAATAAAATATTAAGCTTGAAAGTTATCATGGTAATTTCATGTAATGTAGCAATTTAATCAATACTTCACAGCCTCGCCGTGCCGCGTCCTTGCAAGCACGATCTGGAGAGGCCTTAGCTTACTAGGTTTTACGACAAAGCGCGTCACCACGTTGCATAGACTTTTCGGACGTCACAGCCTATCGTGAACCAACGGGTCGCTAAGACTGATATGCCGGAGTGGTTGCCAGCATCACAACGTCTTATTCTTCGATTTGGGTCGGATTAACTAAGTGTTCAAATAATGTCCAGAATCTTTTCATCCACGGCTTTTTAAACGCAGTGAAAACGTTTTAATCTTCCGATGTTATTGTTTCCTCTTTCTTTCTCGTCGAAAATTACGTCAAATGTAGTCAGATAGTCAAAATGGTTATCATTACAAATTAATTATCTTATGGTCATTTAAATAGCAACCATCCTATGGAATGGGATTTCTCAATCAAAATATTAATTTGTTCTTTTTGACGCGTCTATCTCAGGCGAAAATTCAAGTGAATTGTTAAAACCTACACCGATAAATCGGAAACTATACGAACATAAAACACCAATGCTACAGTCACCAAAACTATTACAAACGGGAATGATGTAATGTTAATACGTTTGCACGGTGTCGTGTACAGGCTCCTTAACATCGCCTTGAACTCGAGCGCACGTTAGCGAGGTTCACGGATATTGAGTAAAATTAGGTCACCCGTCAGCTGTTTTATTTTCGTTACATTGCTGTTTTTCGTATTGTTTGACTAATTTTATTAAATAACTTAGATTTTAGACTATGTAGGTTTTATTTATGGTGTATAGTGGTAATACATGCGAAAAATTAAAAATAATCATCAGTCAATTTTTTATTTTTTTTTCAAAAATTTCAGTCCTACTGTGTTCAGAAGCTTGTTCCGATTCTATATTTTCAGTATTAGGGAGTTAAAAAAAAACACCCTGTATAATTATTATTACTTGTCACATTTTTTTTTACACTGGCTCGACATAGTGACTACAGAGTACCTGATGGTAAGTACAGTGTAGTCCAAAAACGAAAGCGACTATTAAAGGATGAAAATCCATTGATAGTCTACATCGCCATGTCGGCCCACATATACCACGACTGAAGGTCTCTAGGTATATGAGCTACTGGATATACACAAGCTGATCCCGAAACGCGACAAGCCGAAACTGGTCACTATTTCGGGCTTTACACCCATGTACTGTGGTCGCGATCCAGACGGGCACCGACGCCCTACCACCACGCTGCTGCTCGTTTAGCACCACCCAGGAGTCACGTGTAGGGAAACTAGGGTAAAGCCTACGGACGCGAGTAGCTTTGATTTCAAAAATATAAACAAACAACATTAGACATTTACGATAAAATGTCTAAAATAATCTCAGCTTTCATATAATACGCTCATACTTCATCTTAATCACATCAGATATACAATGTAAATGTAATAAATGAAGGAGCAGTAAGCTTAAGAGAGTTTGCTGCGTGGACGAGAGGGAGGCAGCACGCTATGTACGGCGCACTACCCGTGAGAAAGGTTTGGAGGGGTGGGTTCTTTACACCCACCCTTTCGAGAGATGAATCCTAAACAAGCTGTTCGCTCCCCGGGCGTCAGGAAGAATCTGGATTCCCAGGTGCGGGTGGACTGATTGGAAGCACACCCCGGGAGTTATTAGTCAGTAGAAATCTGATACACCGGAGTTGCTGCCCTCACAGCGGCCCAGATGATCCTATGTAGGACTTTACCACGGGTTACAAAAAAAAAATGTAAATGAACAGAAGATGCAGTGCTTTTATTTGACAAATTATAAATTCGCTCGTCTACTGAAAATCCATTATATGTTATCTATCGGGAAAAAACAGAGACGGGTAGTAAAAAGATTCTTTAAGATTTTTTAAAATATAGTGGGAATGGTCAGTTATAAATTAAATGATAGACATTCGGCATTCTAGCGCTGTATTTGAAATTAGATCAATAAAACCCAGTCTTTAATAATTGAAACGCTTATAGACCTTTCACTTGTACAAAATATTGCATGACAGTCCCTCACAAACAGCAGAGCAGGCAAATTGTTCCAGAATCCAATTATTTGGGGTCGATCCCTTAATTTGTGGGTCCACAGACCAACGGAATTTCAGGAAAACTATAAACTTTCACTGCTAGTTTGAATTTCAGAAACTTTTCGGATAGGTGGGTTATATGTAAGGATCGTTGCGTAGAAAATTGGATCCGTATTTTGATTAGTAAACAGTTTTGTGGCCACCATTTAAAGTAACGAGGTTATGGTTCAAAGAAAACTAACTTTTCGTGTTTATATTATTAAAATAATATCTTTGCGGTGCACATTTATTGCCTTTCTGATGTATGGAAAAGAAAACGCATTAGTTTATATTATTAAAATAATATCTTTGCGGTGCACATTTATTGCCTTTCTGATGTATGGAAAAGAAAATGCATTACTAAAACACAATCACACTATGTTTGTAACTATGCGTGTTTTCTATACTGGCTCGTCCATGTAACTATACCGCACCTATATGGAAGATCAGTATAGGGCAAGAAAGACAGCGGTCGCCAAGGGTCGAGGACTCATTAACAGCAGCCGTCATCATGATAAGCCATATATGATACGTCTAATTTCAAAACCCGCTTAAATGATTTTTCGTACGAAATTACTTAATATTCCTAATAGTAATTTGAAATGTTTTTATCAAAGCAAATATTATATATGGATTTATTCTTTTTTGCTTTTTAACTTTAGAATAACAATTTAAATACCTTATAAGAATGTGATTGTTAACTCAAAGATTAATTATAAGTTTTTATAAATTTATGGCTTTTGAAAAAAAAATGTTATAGTCGGTTTTGAAATTAGACTCCTCATATAGTGAAGCTGGTGCAAAGTGTGTAAATATAAAAGATTTTCAAAGTTCAGCGACTAAAAAATAAGTGTTATGGTGGTTAAAATCGTAAGGTGCGATAAAAATAAATATTCATGATGATCAAGTGTTTTTATGTCACAATTTTAGGTAACGTTTATAGGAAACAGTTTTATATAAGCTTTCTGATGGTATTTGGTTAGAAAACAATCCTGTTAATAGTCCCTATCACTATAACTATAATAGTTATGGTTCAGAATTTTTCATAAACGTTATTAAGGATCCTATAATCTTTGGATTTAGTTTTATTGGCAACATTATTAAAATTACCCTGTTTATCGATAAGGATTCGTGAGGTCGCTGAATGAAGTTGTGTTGTCTTAATTATAAAAGTGGCCTTCATTTTAACTTTTTGAATATACACCGTTTGCTTTAAAATTCGATACCCAAAAAGTACTCACTGAGTACACGCTATTTTTTTAACCCATAAAGTACATTTGTATTATTTAACTACGTGATTATTTAATCTGGTCACAAGGGCTTTCTAGGTTGGTATTCTTTTATGCCTGTATTCACTTTTCACTTTACATTTATATATTTTTGGGCAATAGTAAAAGGCTGATTCATCTTGTCATTATATATCTATTAACGCTACCTTTTTCTCTCTTAATTTAAAGTTTTCTATCCTTGTTGCAAACATTTATTACATAAAAACGTTGTAACACACCCTCAGAGCGTTTACGCCTTGCAACCGATCGCAATCCGTGAAATTACGGTCCGGTATAGCCGCAGAAATATTTTTATGATAGTTTTCGCAATGCATTCGTCATCTGTCATCCAATTTGTATCAGTTATTTATTATTCTATGATTCGTACAGAATATTGACGGACTCGAAGAAGTAGGAAAAATATTATTTCTATGAACGCGCGCACTGGGTATCACTAAATCCGTGTTTTATTCGAGAAACGGAGCGGACGGTGGGATAGGTGGAATGATGTGATCTGACGGGGTGTCCATATTATATTAAAGATTTTTTTTGTTATTCCTATAGTCTATTGTAGTACTGGAATAGGTATGTTCGCAAGAATATTAGTTATATACGTTTAATTTGCTATTCGTGTGACCAAAAGCCTGGTTGCAACTTTAAAAGTCAACATAAAAAAATAGGATGAGAAATAGAAAATGAAGTATTTGAAAAATAGAGACAAATTCGAGGATTATTGTTGTGGACCGGGAACAGAGAGAATTAAAATAAAATTCAATAATTATAAAAATTGTAAAATTATGTGTCCCGAAGTAAAAGCATATGAAGTAACGAGAATTTTTTATTCAACTAGCACAAGCGCACTCTCTGGTCTCCTAGATCTATATTTTGACGGACTGAGATCGGAGTTATTACGTAAAGCAATATGTGAATTCGATCCGAGTTTTCTAGATACATATTTTCACGCACTAGGACGCAGTACATAAGGCTCATCGTACCTAAAATTATCTATTCTGTAATAAATCAAATGCCGTGCTCTAAAATAATTCTAAATCCGAACGAGTACTTAGTTAAAAATATATTTAATCTAATAGAAGACACGGCTGTATATCAACCCCAAAGTACGAACATAGGCAATACACTTACATTGGTCGATGAAAATGAAAGCCTTTTCACTCCAAGCGATAAGGTTTTTCTGTTTGCTCACGTTTGTGAATAATACATCGCTCTGTTGTGCGATGTTGTTCATACTTTGTAGACAGGGGCATCCACAACTGGCAAGAGATGATTCAAAAGTGCACAGGCCGGTGCTTAAAGTAGCTTTTTACTGTAAATGGCTAGTGTTTTTTTGCAATAACTTTTGGTATTTATGACTAATTTAAAAAATAAAATAATCTCATGTCATTTCGTAATATTATCGTGACTAGAGATGTCAAATAGCACAAAATTACCTGTTTTTAAACAAAATAATGTGAAATTAAAAATGTTTGTCACTGATACGACACTATCAAAAAACAAAGGGTGCAATGAGATAAAATAAACAGCATTACACCTCTAATTGTGACACCAAAATGCTCCTTTCAGATCAGACAGGATATATATTACACTCTATATTTTCGAGCCTGAATACATTAAGATTATTCCTACAATGAAATATATTCCTTACTAAGTAGATATTCAATATCTACTTAGTAAGGAATATATTTCAAATTACATTATTTTTTACAGTATACACTCTATTTACAATAGGTTTTACGATGTACTGTAATACCTTGCTCAGTTGTAATCTTTTTGTAAGTGTACTCAGACCGGCTCAAATGCTTTTTGCTCAAGTATCTTTTATTCACTCAAATAAACTGCGGAAAATTCTGTAGAAGCTCGACTACTATATTTTTAATGACGCACTTAGTCTATAAAAATCTTACACTCCTTCTACAACAATCTTTTATTACGCTAATTGTTTTTGGAATAAGCAGAGTTATATTGCCTTTCGTATCTGTTCAGGATCGTTCAGCATTTTGGAATTATATAGTCCATCATAATCGGGGATTTAGAAGATACGAGATTTGTTCTAAAAGTATCGTGGATTTTGAATTTTGGCAGTTTACGTATTATATATTCGATTTTTGTAGTGTTACGCATAGATGGACAAAATGTAATCAGATTAATGAAAATGATTAACGATTACATTTTACCATTACATTTTTGGTTTTTTACCATTAATATGACTGCATTTTGCTCATTTATGTTTTAAATTCTACAAAATCCCAGATTGTATACACATTTATGATTTCTTAATGTTTTAAATGGATTTAGTCATGATTACAGAGCAAGAAAATTAAAATTACGACTACATTTTGTAATCGTTGATCATTAATCAGATTACATTTTGCCCATCTCCGGTGTTACGTTGGCACACATGTCATTCCCTTTTTTTACTGAGAGAAATTCTCACAGTACCGTCCCGGCTGCACATGTTGATTGCAGCCGAGGTGAGCCGGTCTCGTACTAGCTACAATACCAAGGCAATTGCTCCTACTTCTGCGAATTTGGGAGTCGAAGCTGCTCGCGTCCGTAGGCTTTACCCTAGTTTCCCTACACGTGACTCCTGGATGGTGCTAAACGAGCAGCAGCGAGGTGGTAGGGCGTCGGCGCCCGTCTGGATCGCGACCACAGTACATGGGTGTAAAGGCCGTCACAGTGACCAGTTTCGGCTTGTCGCGTTTCGGGATCAGCTTGTGTATATCCAGTAGCTCATATACCTAGAGACCTTCAGTCGTGGTATATGTGGGCCGACATGACGATGTAGACTATCAATGGATTTTCATCCTTTGATAGTCGCTTTCGTTTTTGGACTACACTGTACTTACCATCAGGTACTCTGTAGACACTATGTCGAGCAAGTGTAAAAAAAAAAGAATTAGCGGGATGCTGGTCATATAGTCCATTCGCTACAGCCCCGCCTTGCCGCGCCTGACAGGCACGACCCCGAGGGACGACACCTCCTCTGGTAGTGTACAGATAGAGTGCTTCACTACACTGCCAAAATCTCGGGCGTCGCTATCCTGTCGCTCAAAGCTCCCACCCTGAGTAGCCACACTCATGTCCTTCACTTACGCCGACAAGTTAAGCCGCTTTAAATGCTCAGTTAATTTTAGACAGATATTTTGATAGCCCATCTTCTATTTTTGCCTATTCCAAAAATGGATCAAAGAATTTGTATCAAATTTTGTGTGATAATCAAAATTAAGGCATGTTCCAAATGTTGACTGTGGCATATGGTTTTTTTTTATCGTAACTTGTAAGAAAATCCTGCATAGGACCATTAGGTGTGGGGGGGCAGCGAAGTCGGTGTGTCAAACTCCTATTGACTAAAAGCCCCCGAGGTACCCCTCTAATTGCTCCACCCAGCTTCTGGATTTTACTTCTAAATAAAAATATAAATTGGACCAAATTTTAAGTCAAATATATATTAAATTTCTTAGTATAAGATAATAATGTTTTTTATGCTTCCGTGGAATGTACGCTACTGGTACCATCATAAAAGAGATTGTAAAAACCTTCCGAAACGAGCAGCAAAATATACCAAATAATATGATAATAGTCAAATATGAAGATTACGCGAATATAAGAAAAAATACCGGAGTAAAATGTTTAGTTAGTATTTCGCGTGCAAGGCAGTACCAGCGACATTGCAATGGCGCAGAGGAAACTGTTTTCGTATGTTAAACTTAGAACAACAGTCTCTGTGTATCTTGTTCCGAGTGAATACATTTCCCAGTCATGTTACTTGCAGGCAAATATTTTTCTTCATGAATCAAAACAAATTAAATTGTGTATTAATTTGTTTTATATTGAACTAGCTGAGTCGGTGAACTTCATTTCGTCTAACAGACAATGAATATCGTGTTCACTTTAAGGTGAACTTATTCTCCCTCTCCCCATTCACTATACCCACCCTCCAGACCATATTTCGCTCTGCATCTCTCTTTACTTCTCCACCACCTCACTCTACCCTCTCCTTCTCTACCCCTCTGTGGACAATATTCTGTCCATTTGGATTCCTAATTAAAAAATAATAATTATTTTACCGTAGTACAATGAATCTACTATATCAAACTCATCAAGTTTTATTTTTGCAATGGATGGTAGCCTCTCGTCTGTTTCTAAGGTCAAATCTATATAATTCTAGCCTATTTATTTGACATCTGTTTTCTTCTATATCTATATATGTATATAGAAGAAAACAGATGTCAAATAAATAGGCTATTACGAGCAAGCTCAGGTTATGAAAATCGATGAATATAAATCCAAAACTACTCTCTGGCCGCTGCTCAAAATTTTGCTCAAAGGCTCATTCGGCCGGTGGAGCGGGATTACTGATCCCTCGGGAGCTGGGCACGTGCGACGCGCAGTAAGCGTAGGGATCATGCCCAAAGCTCTATCTGAAAAATTAAAAAGAAATCGCTTTGTTACACGGCGAAGGTTGGTGTCATCAACAAAAAAATATGGAAAAATGTACCGTATTAAACAGTGGGTAAAATTAGTTATTACAAAAAATATAAATTACTAATGACCCCTTTTTTAATATCCCCAGGAAAAACCATGCATTTTTTATACTAGCTCGACAAAGTGCCTACTGGGATGGCCATTTGCGTATGCAGATAGCTAGCGCCTTCCCTTTTAGGTTTATAATTGGGTTTTCCAATAAAACATTTTGTAGATATATAAGTATTGTATTCCATGGTACAAATTTTTGACATATGTTTTATATTGATAAACAAAAAATCTTTTTTTGTCTTAAAATATAAATACTCAGGTTGTGCCTCCGCGTAGATCGTTCGCGAACACTTTGCATCAAATAAAAAATACTGTAATTAGAAACTGTAGTTTTTGCGAACTACATTAATTGTCGACAGATTATCAAATTTTAATTACAAAAAGAATATTAAATAGATCTTTCTTCACCTAATTAGCTGTCAGTGATTAAAATAATTTTGTAAGGAAAACATTTTGTTTTAGTTTATACTGGTTTATATTTAGGTCTAGACTCAATTGTCTGTTCTATAATATACCATATATATATATATATATATATATATGTATTCTATAACATTTTATTTTTATAATATTATCAACCTAATACGACAATTAATTTTAAATTTGGCCCCAGATACTTTTTAACCGCCTTCATATAAAAAATATATTACCCAAAATAGTATAACATATATAACCCAAAATGGTATATCAGAGATCGCATTACTGTTAGAAAACTTAATTCAGTTTTATAAAATAAAACAATGTCATAATGTCTCCATAAGATTACAAATGAGGTAATTATGCAGGAGCTAGGCAAAATAAATGCGTTTTATACATACAAAAGCATCTAACGTTTCGGTATATACTAAGTCGTTATAATAAATGTAAAAAAAAATGTTGGAACTAACTTTAAAGAAACTCAATATCATCTGTTTTCACTTTTATGAGCACTATATTTATGCAACGCTTTTATTTTTGCAAAATAGAATACAATTACGTATTTTTTATACTGGCCAGACAATGTGACTGCGTTACTCATGATGGAAAGTATAGTGTAGTCCAAAAATGACAGCTACTATCAAATGACGAAAATTATTTCACAGTCGCCATTGCTATGTCAGTCTACATATGCCACAACCGCAGGTCTCTAGGTATATGAGTTACTAGGTATACACAAGCCGATCCCGAAACGCGACAGATCCAAGCGAGTAACTATGACGGTCTTTACACTTGTGTACTGTGGTCACGACCCAGTTCTAGCAGTCGCTTTACCGCATCAGAATCATATTAGAATATATTAAAGTAGGATTATTTTTATTAAAAATAGCATCATGTTTCAATAATTTTATGTTCATAGTTCAATTTGTGATTATTGTAGACAAATAACTTTATTTATAGCATAATTAATAAATATATATTATAGCATGTAGACGCCGCCCGATACGTGCATGTGTTAAACGCCCTAAAGCTCGTTAGGGTGTTATGGGACGCACGGGGTAAGAGGATGCGCGCGCGCACGGGATGCTTGTTAATTCAGTCGACCACCGAGACCCGAGGCGAGAGTACGTGCGTGTGCGTCGCAGTTCGGTGTGCCTTAAAGTACAAATAAACAGTAAAACGCCAAAATTCGTGTCTTTCTACACCCACAACCACCGGTCATAATATATATATATATCAGTGGCGTGCATAGGGTATTTGCTCAGGATAAGCAGAGTTCCCGTAATTAATTTGAATATTATATTATTGTAGTTAACATATTGTTCTCGTAGGAAAGACACATGGTGTTAAAAAAGATTAGCTAAGAACATTAATATTTCCGTTTTTTGTTTTAGTTTAAGTAATTTATTCCACACTTATTTATCGTAAGGGCATGCATATATGGAATGAACGCTACTGATATATATATATATATATATATATATATATATATATATATATATATATATTTCATCCAGAACTTCGCCATTTATTGGTCATTACTACTACTATTTTGTAAGACGGCTTGACACTGATATAAAAAATTAAAAAGCTACATCAATATACAAACATACTCGTAAGTCATTTGATTACTAACGTGTAATAGAAATTACTTTTACCTTTCATAATCCCGAGTCAGCATTTTTAACATTTAGAATTTTTTATTTTATTTCGCCATTATATTTTATTACACTGACAAAAATAATTTTCTACTGACGTCACAGTATGACATGTCACTAACTAATTAAAACAAGTGCTGTATTCAAAAACTTTTTATATAGAAGCAATCTTCATTTTTATAACCCAATTTAGTTTATAGTTTAACTTTTATTGAACTCGTAAAACATTCTTATTAGTTGGTCTACAATGTTTGACTGTAATTGGAGGGTATGAAAATGCCACTGCCCTAAAGAAGGGTGGTAGATATGGTAATAGTATTAATGTTTATGTATTCTCGGGAATAAAATATTCTGAGATTCTTCACATTCCTCGGGGGAGTTCTAAAGACATAAATTAATTATTAATCTTTTAAGAGAAGTACGTACATTTATCAAGGTGAAATTGAATTAAGCCGACTATATATTACACACATGCGATATATTTTTTTTTACACTGACTCGACATAGTGACTACAGAGTACCTGATGGTAAGTACAGTGTAGTCCGAAAACAAAAGCGACTATCAAAGAATGAAAATCCATTGGTAGTCTACATCGTAATGTCGGCCCACATATACCACGACTGAAGGTCTCTAGGTATATGAGCTACTGGACATACACAAGCTGATCCCGAAACGCGACAAGCCGAAACTGGTCACTATGACGGGCTTTAAACCCATGCACTGTGGTCGCGATCCAGACGGGCACCGACGCCCTATCACCTCGCTGCTGCTCGTTTAGCACCACCCAGGAGTCACGTGTAGGGAAACTAGGGTAAAGCCTAAGGACGCGAGTAGCATCGACTCCCAAAAAAAAAAAAAATTTGCAAATAGCGATAGCGCTAGAAGAAAAGTGGAAAATGTAAAGGGTGGACATAAACTTTCGAAACGAAATATTGCATTGTTTAAACCCTCTATTCATACCGCGTTGATAATTGAGTTCACTTTTTTATAAACTACTTATAGTGGAGACATATTCATTAAGATTAATTGCCTTAGAGACTAATTCCAATCATTCGGCTCTATTTGACTCTAGTCCACGTAAAACAGCATTTTATGTAATGAAGACGTTTCAAGATTAAACATCCATTCAGCTACAAAATCGAATCGAGCTGAATAATGCAAATTAATATCTAATTCAACATTTCGTGGAATTTCGGCCTAAATAATAACATTGATCGGTATTTAAACGTTGTATAGGCACTTTATTTATTAAATATTAAGGCTAATCATTTGTAATTAAATCAAACACGTACTCATAATATGGATAATGAAGTGTTTTAAAGGTATTGGGAAGACCATTTGCATATGTTGATACTTAGCGCCTTCCCCTTTGGGTTTATACTTGGGTTTTATCAGTAAAACATATTTTGATATTTTTAGTGATGATTCCTGATACAATTTTTATTGACATCTCTATTATAATGACAAAGAATAATATTTATTTATTTTAAAAATATCAATACTTTAGTTTGCGCCTCCGCGTAGGTCATCCGCGACCATTTGTCGCAAACAGGTAGTATGAATACAATTTAAGATGTAGTACTTAGTATGTAATAATTTCCACCTAAGTAAAATTCTGTGTTTCCCTGTGAGAAACAAAATTCTTCGTAAAAAAGACCATTGACAAAGACAGTTTACTGTTTTCTCAATAATTATTTCACTGTTAAGGATGCGTGGCTATAATATATTGTTTCTCACAGGACATTCAATTCAGTGTAATTTGTATCTAAGGAATAATCGTTTTTAAAGAGTGACTATCAGAGTTCGTGCTAGCTCTCCTCAGTAGATCCTGCTTTCACAACCGGTGGTAGATTCATATTATAGACGATTTAACACGTTCGCCGGCATGTCACCCAAATTTGGGTGACACTTTACTGGTTGCTGTTAATAGAATTTTTAAAATAAATTTAATGGAATAAGCACTTATATGTAAATATAGGGTATACAACATTAAAATACTAAAAATATTTACATTACATAATACCTTTTATTAATTTATATAGTATGACATATTAAACTATACACTATATACTATAAACTATACACAAATTAACATATACTATAACACATGTTTTTCGTTAAAACCCTCTAAACACATTTGCAGTGAAAAACAAAATTCTCCGTGATAAATCCAAGATAAAGATATAATAATATAATTATGATACTCGAGTTACATATCGCTTGTTTACGTTACTGTGTATCGAGAGACGGATTTGAGCCCCTTGAGAAACACAAACGAATCATGACGGCCGACGAACGTGTTAAAAGTGCTTGTAAATTGTAATAAGCCTATTTAAATAAAGTTGTTTTGAGTGTGAGTTTAGCCCGAATAATTAACCATTTTTAGAATATAAAATCCATAGTTAAATTCGGATCGATATACTCGCATGAAGTAATTAAGTAATTTTCTTAAAATGAATATGACTGATATCGTCTTCTATATAAATGAGTTAAGAAACTTTTCAAATTACAGAATAATAATTCAAAATTATTGTTCGCTCGCTGTAAAACTTTAGTTGCTCAAAATTAATTGCTTCACCGACCGTACCTCAACAAAAATGGCTGCTAATTTCTTTAAAGTGAAACAGGGAAGTAACGGCATACTGAGCTCACCATTTATCGTTTATGGAAATTGTGAAAGTTTTAATACTTTCTGTGGGGTTGTGAATAAAGACTTTACTTTATTACGATTCTCTTAAGTGACACGTAGTAGATCGTACATGTAATAAATATAAATCAAGAATTATGAAGTTGTTGTTGGCAGTTAAAGACTTTTAACTGCCAAGACGGATATATGAGTTATTAAAGTTTAATCGAGCTGACATTTCCTGCTACAAAAACTTAGTACTAATAAAGACAGTTTCTTGGTATGATCATAGCTTTATTGCCTAGCTTCGTAATTTGTTAAATTTCTCCACAAAGATAATATAGCTTTATATTGCTTAGCCTTTGTGAGGTGTTAGGGCGATTGCCCGCACTGAGTCATGACCACAGTACAAGTTAAAGACCGTCATAGTGAATCGCTTCGGTCTATCACGTTTATCAAATTGTTCATATACCTAGAGACCTTCCGTCGTTTTTTTTTATGCTAGCTCGACAAAGTAAATATAGCGCACTTGAATCGGAAGTAGACTGTAGTCCAAGAAAGACAATGAATATCAAAGGACGAAAATCCATTGACCATCGCCATATAACACGACTGAAGTAAACTGTGATCACAACCCAATACCGGCAAAAACTCTGCCACCTTAAATTATTGCGATATAACATACTGCGTTCCAATTTTTTTTTATCTTGACTTGGCATAGTTACCACATTACGTATGATGGTAAGCATCATGCCGTCAAAAAAAACTAAGTTTATCAATAGTAAAGAAAAACCTACTGGTATCGATAGCAGCAGCGATTATCCCGGCATGGAAAAATATCTCTTCACGCTTGTGACAGTGGGAACACGCTCGCCGAAAGAGCATTTCAAAGTTCAAGGACTTGGCAGAAGTGAGAGTTAGATAACTTCTTACTCCTAGTCGGGATATGAGTTACTGTAAAGCCGTGACTATATAAACCCGCCCGCGTGGTTCTATTATAGAAGACCCTTAATATTATAGTGTGATTGTTTTACTTAGGCTCTTGAAGCTGATTATTCATGGCACATAATATATATAATTACGTCTATAATTCGAGCAAGTCATAGGCAACACGCAACTGGACTATTATAACTTGCGTTAACGTGGATTTGCGGACATGCCACTACAATTATAGCTGTCACAGTGTCAGAGATAAGCGAAAGCGGGCATTTATTTTGTGCTTTTATTGGAGCGACATTTATTGTTTACTCTTGATTTTACTATTATACTGTCATTATAGAGCCTTATACGTTATTTTTATTTCGAAAAGGTTTGCGGAATATTTGACACAAGAATACACTTCAAATGAAAGAAAAAATCTTTTTTTTATTTATAGTAAAGATAAAGATATGTGTTTATCTTCCACAGGATCATTTGTATTACATTTGGTCAAACAGTATCAATACAAGTGCTTATTTACAAATGACCTATAAAATAAAGAATATTGTTGAATATATAAAAAGGTATTTTTTTTTTGTTATTTATACATATATCAAAATTCTCGTCCATAATTTTATCTTTAAATCTTCAAGGTTTTTTTATTTCTTTAATCGTTAGGTTAGTATATGGAAAATTTATTATGGGCGCCAAAGTCGCCGTTAATGCAAAGAAGAATGACGATTAGGTTTTCTAGCCGGTGCAAATCCAACACACCTCAGTCATTATTCCCCTTGTGCGGCTGATACGGTCCTATGAGGATTTGCCCCAAGTAAAGTAAAGGTTCCGTCGATAGCTCGCCGGGTCGTTGGTGGAATACGGATCCCAGGTCAGATTGGCAGCAATTTGAAGGACACCTCGGGGTTCTCAGCCAGTAAAACTCTGATACATCGGTATCCCCTTTTTTATCCGGATTCGGCGCAGCAACAACACCACGTCTTATAGTCCTAGGCAGGATTTATCCCTAGGTTACAAAAAAGGCTCTATCAAAACGTTTTTCTTTACCGTTGATGGTTGTAGTAGTCATTTGGAATGCACCGTGCTTTCAATCAGATGGGGCATTGTCGCTTTATTGATTTAATTATTTAATTAAATAAATTATATGTAAATTACAAATTCTATCAAATTAATATTTTAATTTTTTTATAAATCTTTTTATATAATATTCAACCCGTTTTATTGAGGATACATATAAGTATATGTATTCATTGTTTAACCATATTTTATTATTTTATACATTAATTTAAATAATATTGTATTATAATTTTCAATTCCATTTTAATTAACCAACCGTTACAACATTAACTAAGTACAAAGAGATTTAATTTACTTCTAAAAAGTACCTGTTTTACAGAGAAAACTTATTAACTCTTTATAAAGCTAGGGATTTATTTACAGGCCGTTCTTAGGGGTTGTTACGATCGAAACTTTATTTTAAAAGCCGAAATAATTACCATTTCCTGTGCCTGAAAACTTTATCTGAAAGATCTAAAATTTATTATATTTTGTTAGAAGACCCACCAAATTGATACTAACCAGTATTTTTTGGTCGCAAAAACATTAAGCAAATTTTATTTTAATTTTTAAGTACTTGATATTCTCTCTGAACAATTGCGTTTTTCTTCATTATGGCCTTAGCAAGTTCTATCCGCATATTTGGTATTTTGTATGCTTTAACGGCTTAAATGAATCTTGTTTTCATCTAGAAAGGAAATATTCATTATTGTGTTTGATGTGGTTACCTCGTAATTGTGAGAATGTTGTAAAAGGATTCTAGTATTTTTTTCTTTTGTGGTGCTAGTAATGTTCGGTATCTTTATTAAAAAAAAAATCAATTATCAACTGTGTATCGATAGTGCAGCACAAAATCTATTCAAAAAAGTAACATATCACCAGCGGTGATCTGATGGAATTAAATTTCAAAATTATGGATGCAAAATTTAAGGGAAAGTTAGCACAGTTATTTTCTGTAACGTTGTGCAGTGCGACTGCGAAAACTTATTTTGTAATGAACGGTTCTCAGTTATTAGTGACGCGAGGAAAGTAGGTCGTCGTGTTGCTACGAACATTCACACTGTAATGAGATCCATTTGTACTGAAATAAATGTACTTTTTGTATTGGCCTGGAAAAACGACCGCATTGCATTTATATATCGTGGGAATATCATTGGCTACTCTATAGATATGTGAGAGGCAAGACGGAGTATACATAGTAATTTTATTCCGCAGATGATAGATGATATTTTAATATTGACAGAGAAAGGCGAAAGACGATGAACGAAAAAAATAAAATAAAAGATATGACACTAGTATTCAAAATAATAATACGCATAGCACATGAATAATAAAAGAAACAATAAAAAAAACATAGTGATAGAACAAAAACAACGAAAGAACAAAAGATACCTGAAAGTAATTAAAAATTAATAAAATAAAGTTGTAATACTCGAGGATGACCCTATATCTAAAAAATAATAGATAGTGTTTGTTTCGCCCGCTGCTTTCCATAGTTCTACTACGTGGTTCTAACTACGCACGACGGTTTACGGAGTCACAGCTATACGGTCGCTCACATCGCAGCTAGGACTTGGAAGTTCTCTCTTACTTTTGTCGAGTCGATGGTCTTCCAGCGAGCATATTCCCTAGCATTTTAGGTCCTTTAAGCGAAGCGTTAAGAGATATATGTGCAGGCTGGCATGACCGATAGCAAACCTGTCGATAGGTTTTTTACTGTTGATAGCCATTGTCGTTTTCGGCCTCCATCAACCATTCCTACTAACAGACGTGGTGTGGTCACTGCTGTGTACGGATAAAGAAAATAGTTACTAATTAAACCAAAATACGTTTTAATTGAAAAGTAAAAAAGCAATTAGGCGTGGGAGGTCAAGGATTCAATGAATAATTTAAACCTCTTTGTTAAACAGTCCTGCATAGTTAAACTAATTTGTATGATGTACTTGTATGATGTAATTTGTATGATTATTAAATTTAATAGATATTAGAGCAATTCAATGGTTGTTTATAAAAATAGATCGAACGCAAGATTAATGACTTCACAATAGGTAAGCTTTAAATTATTTGACAGTTCACTTCACGAAATTACGGTTTGAGAGGCTCTTTGTAAGTTCACAGTACTATAAATGATATATGGATCTATAGAACGTTAACTAAAAGGGTTGATATCCAATTCGGAGAGATAAAGAGCGTAAACTCGGCATTCAGACGCGATATTAGAGCCGAAGGACTTGAGCGGGGACATTATCCTTCATGAATGCGAATGTATTCTACATCTCTCGGAGATACTTGAAAATTTATTGATTTTCAATTAGCTCCTTACTTTTCCTTTCCTTAAATTGACACCAGAGTATTTATTTACTGATTCATAAAATTACAATCTACCGCCATAATGACAATTTTTATAGGAGCCGAAATAAGCTCCACACAATTGAAGGAAGGTTGTAGAAATTGCCAATTATTGCTAACTTGTTCCTCTTTTTGGTATCCCGGGGAAATATCCTGCATAAGACCATTTATGTCTGACTCCTACTGACTAAAAACCCTAGGTTGTCCCTATAATTGCTCCATCTGGGCCTGGAAAACCAAATTCATCGAGACGCCCGGGGAGTGAAAAGCCTTGCTGATGCTACCTCTCTAGGAGGGGTGGTTGAAAAAAGCTCACCCCTCGAAAATCTCGATCTCTCAGCAGACTCAGAGGAGCAGCAGACTCCCTAAAGTCTACTGCTCGGCTATTGGCACCGGAGAATGTCGCACTCACTCTGGGCGAACGCTTACCTTCGGCGACGGTGCCTTGGCCGCCGAAAGGCCAGAGAAGATCTTCACTATCTGACTATTTCGGCGGCCGCCTTCTGCTTCATTACAACCTCGCAGAAGGATGCCGCTTCTTGACATGCTTCCGCGTTGTTAACCACGGCTTTCACCGCCGCCGGAAGGTTAACTTGTTCCTATACTAATATTTACCAACTTGTAAAGCAATGCTCGATAACAAAGTACTTGAAAGTAAAAACATTGTATTCCAAGGAAATGGGATATTGCTTAGACATAATACTTTATCGACCAGCTTTTATATGCTATAAATTAATGCACTATATGGTACATATAATGGCTGATGTCGAAATAATACAATATAAAGCTAATTAAACTACATCGACAATGATGATTGTACGTGCACTTGCTTTTGAAATAAAAAAAAACAAACGTAGATAAAAATCTAATGAAAATATTTAATACAACAGAAATTTCTTAAAAAGCCTCTATAAAAATGAAAATAAACCTTATTATTATTTTCTAAAAACAATAAAACAATTAATCATATAGTAAGTATAAAACGTGAGTACATCGCAACTACTTTGTTGCAATTGCCTGCAGAAATACACGTTAGGCAAAGTTTGCTTTAAGCTAGCAAAAATAATTACTCCAACGTTACATGGCCAGATGCGTGAGCAACTTTAGTTTCAGAACAGTTCAGTTAGTTAAGTATTGTGGCGCATTGCCGTGAGCGATTCTCCACAATTTGGTTAATCGCTGGTTAAGTCTGCGTGACTACTAAACTTCTAAAGAATTACAGCAACTACTTCGTAAAGACACGAATACATATTAATGTATGGCAAAGCTATTGATTTGCCTTTATTTTTTCACTGGCCTGACAAAGTGACTACGTTGCATCTGAAGGAAAGTTAAATAAACAGAATGAGTACGGCAATGACCGTAGAATACACAAATCCTCCTTTTTACAGTCTATGTATTAAAAATGACTTAGAATACTTTTACATTTGATAATTTTACTGGGTGAATAAAAGCATTCTTTTTCATTAAAAGTGTTTTTACCAATTCATCTAAATATTGGTGAAGCTACAAATTAGATAAAATAAACCAGTCATTTGAGACTGACGTAATAATATTTAAAAGTCGCAAATTGAATTCTTTGCAAACAGCCCAGGGCAGAGACAAGTGGCATAACTTAAGAGAGGCCTTTGCTTAGCATTGAAATAATGTGGGCTGAAATGGAAAATTATTTTTTTTATGATCTAAAGCCCTAAGTAGGAGCTCAATCACACATGGTGGTAAATAAAAAGGAAGCTGATAGTGGAACGCATTTGTCTAATATATTCGTTTTATTTTAAACCCTTCCAAACTATAATAATGTAAATAAATGGACGCCAAAAGCCTATGTGAAATTCTTTCATGTTCATATTATGAATGAGGAATTGAATTGAAGCACAGCATATGGATAAATAACATCCCCAAATAAGCAATACAAGCTACGTAGTCCACAATTTCTCCCAAAAAACAACAGACCAGTAAAAAAAGTACCTTTAGCAGTAAAATTTGAATTATTAATGTGCACGGCAATGTCCAAAGTTCGAGGACGGGGAACATCGTAACCTTATAAATATTTAACAAGTACTAAAACGCTGCCTTTCTGTACGCAACGAACACTTTCAACAGATCAGCTTGTAACACTGGATGTAAAATTTACAATTGAATGTCCAATTATTTTCGTACAGCATTATATAACTTTTAAAAATGTATTACTGAATTTGGTTCGTATGAAGTAATCAAACACGCAACTGGGTTTTATTTACTTTTCAGTGGGAACTTTTATAATTATAAAACTAACAATTCTTTAATTAAATTGGCTCTAAGTAGCATTTATTTTTTTCTCACAGCTGTCTATTGCTTTGTTGCTATTTAAAAGATGTTTGTGATCACTGTCTAAAACATTTCTTTTGTCTCTCTTTTGTCTCTGTCTTTTGATTTTTACTCTTTAGGTCTGCTCCCGTTGTCTTTTACGCTTACTGTCTCCTTAATGTCTAAATTTACTTAATATTCTTCTGATTTATATTAGGTTCTCATCTAATAATATTATTATTTGATTTATTACTTTACCTGCGATCTGAAGATCTGCTTTCATTTCGCATCAAATACTTTCATTTTGTACATTCGCTTTACAAGTATTTACTAGAGTGATATCGAATATAAAATTGTTAAGACTTCAAAGCTCTTTGTTTTCGTGATTTGTATAACCGCTTTAAAAGTACACAGATAATGTTTGTTACTAATATCAAAATTATATTACCATTTAAACGTATGAAAAAAAAGTGAGTAAAATGGAATTTTGGAACAATCTATATGTATACTACGGAATCGGTCATTAGGATGACCCTAAGAACATATAAATGTAAAATAATTCATTTAAAATCGCTCACCCAATTTAACATAAAAGCTTAATGAGGAAACCATTGCGCATTACCATAAAATTATTATTCATGACTTCCCCAAAATATGTTCACGCGGATACGAAACAAGCAAAGTTATATTAACTTGAAGAAGTTAGATTAACGTTTATCCGAACACGTACAGGGTGTTTTATTTTTACGTTGTTTATCTCTTTGTTTCTGGCGCGAAATATACTATATGTATGTGCTAAAATGATAGCTATTTTTTAAACACATCTACAATTCTCGACGTGATGTCTTAAGGTGACGCCCTCTCAGTCCTGACTTTATTAAAAGTCCTACACATATGCCATGAAGAGGCCTGTTTGCCAAGGTCGTAGCGGATATACATATATTGTGGCAAATGGTACATAAGTGCTAGGTAGCCAGAACGTGGTACTTTCAGCGGAAGATCTTTTTAAACATTTATTTCTTAAAAAAAAAGCCAATAGTTTTAATTTTACAAAAAATACACATACTGGACAAAATGATTATAAGTTCGTACAACAAGTACAATATGCTATTAATAACGTGTCATCCAATTTACGGAAGACTCCATATTTCCTATAATTGACATGTCACAGAAAGTTTTCCTTGCTATGTCAGGGGATGTAATTGCGTCTGACACGCGCGATGTATCGAGGAGATATCTCGATCAATGGCGGCTCAAGGATGAAATGAAGGTTGGTCTTATGTAGAGATCGAATACTTTTCTAATATAAACTTTTACAAACTAGATCACTTCCGACTATTATTATTTATTTTTTCTATATCAGCATTTTTACTCTTATTTAACTAATTGTTTGAATTAAATACAATGTGCCAGTTATTTTTGTTTTGTTTTAATTAATTCAGCAATAATTTGTTCCAGCAATTGTAAAAATCTAGAAAAATGAAATATAGAAAATATTTATGTGCCTGAAAATGTGTATATGAGTGTATAATTTTGTGGGAATGATTATATACACAGATGGGAAAAATGTAATCTGATTAACGATTACAAAATGTAGGCGTAATTTTAATTTTCTTGCTCCGTAATCATTATTAAATCCATTTAAAACATTAAGAAATCATAAATGTGTATGCAATCTGGGATTCTGTAGTGTATAATACATAGATAAGCAAAATACAGTCATATTAATGGTAAAAAACGTAAAATTTAATCATAATAATTTAAATTAATCTGATTACAATTTGCCCATCTATGATTACATATACAAACGTATGTTTTTGTGATTGTCACCCCATCTGCTTTTCGGGGTTAGCACAAATTCATTAGTAGCTGCATCCACTTTGCGCTTATATCTTGTGCCCAACGTGACCAATAGCGCAGCTGATCACCGTTCTCATGGCACTTACACATGACATCTTTATTAGACACTATGCGGGTTTCCTCACGATGTTTACCGGTGTTTGAGGGACCGAAATCTGTACTGAATCCGAATCTGTACTGAATCTGAAGTGCGTGCCGGGATATGAACGTGATGACTATTCGCGTACCCGCGCATGGATACTTATCTCTTACGTACTAGCGGCCGAAATTAATAACCTATCCTATCACCTATCTTAGATTTGTTACTATAGCAAATATAGTGCATCTCTTTTCGCATCCACAGGCTTGAAAGGGAGAGGTATAGCTATCAATCTACGAATTAAAGATAGATAAGTTATTAGTTTCAGCAGTTGGAAAGTACAGTCACAGATAATTTAATAAATAATAAAGAAAGTTAGTTTGCTTTAGTTTTCTATTCTTTTTTTTATCTTTTCCACCTGTAACTATTTATTTAGCTGCTTAAATTAATTGTATATACTTAATCATTTAGCTTTACTTTTTTCCTTAACTTTTGAAGTAAGAATTCTGTTCATTAATAATTCTACGAAATTGGACTTACTCTTCCTTCGATTCGGAGGAAATACGTAATTTTGCGTAGGCAGGGTTGTAATATGAGTTCTGAAGCAAAATGTGTTTCCATTATTCACTGGCGTATCTTTGCGAGGCAATGGCATGAATTATCAAACGAAAACCCCCTTTTTAGAATAATAATGGCTTATTTAAAATTCTTTTATGAAGTGAAAACTCAAAGTACTCAAAGGGTTTTTTAAAGAATTATGTAATATTATATTAACACGACATTATTGTTATGGTACTTTTTTTTTAAATTACTTATAGACGAATGCTTGACCTCAATCACACCTGGTGGAAGGCGAAGATGAGTTTGATGATGAAACGCGATCGCCTAGCAAATGCCTATTCACTCTTCTCTTAAGGACTCCCAGGTCATAAGATCGCGGAAATATGGCCGCTGGAAGCATATTCCACTCCTTAGCCGTTCGCATGATGAATGTAGAAGCGAATGTTTTCGTGCGGATATAAGGAACATCCACCACATATGTGTGGTATCCGACACGATGTCTAGTGGTTTTGTGGTGGAATGGGGCTGGTGGAATCAAAGAATGTACGTAGTTCCTGAGAATACTCTTTACCGTGCAACCGGTAAAAGACCGAGAGGCAGGCAACTCTACGTCGATGCTCGATGCTCTGCATTTTAATTTTTGTCAAAGAGTCGTCACCAATTAGTCTAAGAGATCTACGATCAATTGAGTCCAAAGCCGCCAACTGATATTCCAAAAAAGCAACATTTTAACAACAATATGTGAATTAACACTGGCATGCATCCCATATAAAGCATTATCTCGTTATACTGGGACATTTAATACACATATACTTTAAATTTGATCCAGTTTGAACTGTCACACTGCTATTTTGGTAAACATCAGATTTTAAGTCAATATATTTATTAAACGTCCAAATATAACAAGATTATGCTTTTTATTCTTTATATAGGATGCACGCCATTGTGAGAATATAAAGCCATGGCGACATTGTCAGTGATACCAAAAATAACGTTGCTTTTTAAAACAGTATCCTTAGTATTTTCAATGTAGTGTCTGTGGATGTGCGTACCGTGGGAATAACGCTGCTTCGGGGCGCGAGAAGTAGAGGGGATAGTATTGTGTGATCCACAAGCAAGGGTAGACATGGCTATCTCATATCTGCGACCACTAGGATAACATCAACATCAGAGTACTCTCAAATGGTTGTACTGTAATACAGTGTGGTCGGCAATAAACACCGGTATTTTAACTATTTTTTTTATTATGTCCATTTTCTTTTTCAATTAGACTTTATTTATATATTTAACAATCGCTATTGTCATTGTGGTTCACTTAAAACCCATGATCTGTCGCAACACAATTGGTTACATACATTTTTATTACCTCGCTGATGATTTTACCACAGCCTGAAGGTGTCACGTAAGCTTAGAAGGTAGCACTAATAAATAAGATAATTTCTTCCACTATAAAATTCCACAATAACCCGTCTTATAGAACTAAATGTCATTTATTTAATTGTATTCTCGGAAAGAGCTCATAAACCAGAATACTAAAACGAACTCACAAGTAACAAAAATAGCTATGCTTAACGCAGTTATTTCTAAACTTGCATTAAAAGATATAGCTTAGACTAGCTACACACCCTATTTGCCTTAACCAAAGTTATAATTAATATCCCAAATTTAAATCAACCCATTAAGCTAACACAATGTAACTCATTAAGACCGGTTCTCATTATTTTCACTGGATATGCGCATTGGATTTTTATCTCTACCCAATATAAAGTTTTAATATAAACACTTCCATATGCTTACAGTGAGCATAACTCCACGGACTTATGGAAATCTTTATAAGAATAGTGTATGGGTATTTATTAGGCGGATGCGGTCCTGCTTCAAGCTCATCTTCACCTTCCACCAGGCGTGATTGAGGTCAGGCGTCCGCCTGTGAAACGTATAAAAATACCGGGGTAAAAAAATCACAACCATTTTTCGTTTTATAAGAGAAAACTATCGAGTTTATTTTATGCGTCAATTCTATATCATAAATTAACCAATAATTATGAACATTTATTAGATGATATTACCCTTTCCAAAGCTGCCAAATTCAAACGACAAAAATAAGCCTAGAATACAGATAACTGTTCTTAAATGTATCGGTTCAAAATGGACGTATTGGCCTAATAGAGGATTGTTTTTACTTTCGCTTGTCTTTCATCTAGATTACGTAATGCGTTCCTAGACATTTATTATAGTGACTGGAGAGGCTAATGAAAAATCCAGGACAAGCTTTTTCTAACAAGGTCGTATTTTATGCGTTTGGCTTTCAGCCACTGCTTGGAATTTATGTGGCCATTTCAAGTTTTTATTTTGTCATGATAACAATAGATGCTTTGATGTAAACATTATTTCATAGTCACATGTAGGCTTGTTTTGATTCTCTCTAGATATATCAGAACAGTACAAACAAAACAAAAGTACAAAGAGCCCGAAAGTGACTTTCAGAATAAAAAAAAATCAAAGTGAAACAGGTTGTACCGGAATTCGATAGCTCTGAAATAATGGGCACAGGCTGCCAACAAAAGTTTACTCACCGCGTCCACCAGTTTGCGAACTCCTCAGGTCCTCTGGCTTCTCCTCTAGGAAACTGGGGTCTTCAAAGATCTTTTTGGTGGTATACTTTGATACACGTTAGAATTTGATGGAGAAAAGGATGATAGAAAATGTGATTATGTAGTTTGCCGGTGCATGCCACACAGCGGATGGATCGAGAGAATGATTGCAATTGACAGCCCGTACGTAGCAGAGCTAAACCGAAATTGCCCGTTGTACGCATATTTGAATACAAAACTCACGCTATTTTGATCTTGTAATTGTGCATAAAACTTACTTTGTAAAAAATTGTATGCTAAAATTTGTATGTACGAAAGAATTAAGAGTGTACTGTCTTGGCATTAAAACATATTTTTTCACGGAATTATTGAAAATAGACGCTTTTTTGCTAACTTGTTGGGGCTAAAGCCCGCTTAAATGTGATAACAGAAGTAATTACTTCAGCGAAATCAAAGTTATTATATATTTTAATATGCTCACTCAGTTTCTAGTAAACTCATACGTACGAGAACATTTAAATTGAAAAATGATAAAGAATCTCCTTCATTATTATAAACATAAACAATACATACATATACTACATATATACAAGTACCAATAGTCATTCAGATTTTTGTTAACTATAAATGATCTCTAAATGCCGCTAGTTTCTTCATTATGCAAACCGTAAAAAGATGCATTGAAGAAAGACTCGAATCAGCACACAACGCTTTGAATTATTATCGCTTTCCAATGAGCAAATGAGCTATTTGCAAACAATAGCGTATTTAGGTACTAATTCCTATCCAATTAAGCACACAATGAATTTGCGATTAAGCGCTATTTTCCGTATAAATATTGTTTCAGCAGAAACTACTTGAGCTTTACGTCCCTGATTCCAAATGAGCCTTTTTCTATTTATAATATCGAGCCATCTACAGACAATGCTTAAAAACGGTCCTTCGAATTAAATACAAATACATTTATAGCTACTTATAACCAATTATCGAAATATTTCTTAGTTTTACTACAGCAACCAAGATTTATTATAATTTCGATATAAATGACGTATACATTAAATTAATAGCATCCATTAAACTAGGTACGCTGTTGCGCAATTTGTGCCGCGAAATTGGGTCGTGTTATTAAATGTAAGTCGCAAAAGTAAGCTAATCCTCTCCTATTTAGTCAGCTTTAGTAACAGCACTTTATTAGGAGGTCGTTACAGGATTACAACTGGTAATGTTACGTTTTGTGGGTCATTTACTTCTTGGTTCGTTCATTACGTTTCACAATGTTTGAGTTTAATGATGATGATGTCCTAGCCGGATTCGGCCACGGCGACTGTTTCAACACCGATTAAGAAAATCGAGGTCCAGTTTTCGGAAACAGCCAATTGCGCAGGAGATATTTAAGTGCATAGCTGGACGCGCTGCCAGAAAAGCACTCTCTCGTCCGAACTCCCTCAGGCCCGATGGAATGGAGAACCAGGACGATCGGGAGGGAGCGGGATGCAGGTTTGGTCGAGTTTTCCTTCTCTGAACACCTGGTTGAATTGCGGTGTTAAAGGGATACCCTAGTCGCCTTTTACGACACCGCGGCAAGAAGAGGGGGGTGCTATTCTATTCTGCCGGCAGCCACCACGGCTAAAGCGGCGGTTGAGTTTAATAAAGATGTGTCTAGTTGATGACTTGCGAAAGCCCACTGACAGTAATTGAATAAGAGGAGTTGAAGATTGGGCTCGATGGCGCTTGTCAGGACAGCCTTATGCTCAGTGGCGTGGATCCCATATAGGCATAAAAAGTATTATCTTGTTATACTTGGGCATTTAATTAACATATCTACTTAAAATCTGATAAATAACGGACGGGTGTCTCATATTACAAACTAGCTGTCCCGGCAGACCTTGTTCTGCCCTATTTCTCTAAAACAAAGTCACATTGTTTTTTTTAATGTTAATAGCTATTGCCCTGTCGGCTGTTTTTTGAAAATTGTTTGAAGGAACCTGGCCTTAATGCTATATGTATAAAAATTGACAAATATTGACATTAATATTTATACGTCACTCAATAATTGTTTTGCCTTCCCGGAACCCGTCCACTAACATTTAAACTTTATGCTATGGTGTTAAACTTCAAATTGACTTATAACAAATCTTTTGTATGAGAATATAGAAAAGTGTTGTTTTTAGACTTTTTCAGATAATTTTTTAAAATCTTCTCTCTGTTATAACCTTCCCCAGACTTCTACAAACACAACAAAAAAGAAATCAGTCAAATCTGTTCAGCCGTTCTCGAGTTTCGCGTTTATCAAGACACAGCTGATCCGGCAAACGTAGTTTTGCTATATAAGTTATTGTAATATCTTCTATGATGTTCATTGAAATTAAGTGATGTCAAAGACAATTTTAATCATAATTAAATACTCTTAATCAACAAAACATTTATTTGGATAAAGATTAATATTATTACGTTGATACAACTCTTAACAAATAATGCATTAATTTCGACCAAATTTGTTTACCATAAAAACGGTTCTAGTGACTTAATCTTAAAAGATAAACATATACTGTCGCGGACATTTTTTTAGATCATTTCAAGTGGAATAATTCTTTCTTACATATATTTTTGGTATCTTGAACCGTTTTTGCAGCGCACGCAATGGAAGCCCTCAAGGATGAAAAATTTTGCCCGTTTTTTTCACATTTTCCATTATTTCTTCGCTTCTAATAATTGCATCGTGATGTTATATAGCCTATAGCCTTCCTCGATAAATGGTCTATTCAACTCAAAAAGAATTTTTCAATTCAAACCAGTAGTTCCAGAGATTAGCGCGTTCAAACAAACAAACAAACAAACAAACTCTTCAGCTTTATAATATTAGTATAGATTAGATTATATTTTAAACCAATATAAGTGTTAAACGCCCGAGTAAAACAAGATAATTCTTTTTTTACATCGGATCGACATAGTGACTACAATGCAGGTGTGGTAAGTACAGTGTAGTCAAAAAACGAAAGCGACCAAATCCATTGATAATCTCCGTAGTCACGTCGGCCCACATATACCACGACTGAAGGTCTCTAGGTTTATATTGGGCAGTGGCGTGCATCCCGTAAAAGATTTATCTTGATATAGTTAGACATTTAATAAATATATTAACTTGAAAATTAGTCTAGTCAGGATTTTGAAACTCTGAAGCTAGTAATTACTAGATTTTAAGTCAATATATTTACTAAAAGTCCAAGCATAGATGGGCAAAATGTAATCAGATTAATGAAAAACGATTACGTTTACATTTAGCGTTTTTCTTCATTAATATGACTGAATTTTGCTCATCTATGTTTTAAACACTACGGAATCCTTAATTACATACACATTTATCACTTCTTAATGTTTTGAAGATATTTAATCATGATTACAGAGCAACAAAATTGAAATTACGACTATATTTTGTAATCGTTAACACTAAACCTACCGATACTTCATGTATACCTATTCCTACCACAGCGGGTCAAGTGACCCGTTGCGATAGTTAGGGCAGATTACATATATTTCTCGGTAAAAAAATTAACAAGAGAGAAGTAAATATTGAAAAATACATTTGATGTATTTTTAAATAAAAGTAGTAAAGGCAAATGGCGATGTGATATTGTTATTTACAAGAAATTCTAACAAAAAAATTAAAATGGGTCATTTGACCCGTCGTGGTAGGTTTAGTGTTAATCATTAAACAGATTACATTTTGCCCATCTCTGAGTTCAAGTAAGTCCAAGCGTAAAAAATATTTCTTTGCAGCTTATAGGTTTGGTGTTATTACCGGTTACATTGAAAAATAACTGTTCTTGAAGCGTTGACCGCTACAGGATATCAATCAATCCACAGTTGTCGTCATACCGAGCTATATTTAGTTACCATCGGGTGTCAGGTTCACACGGGCTCATTTTCCGCAACTCGACGTCTGAATGCGCCTATTTTGCGTGAAAACCGGGCCGGGGTGATTTCAATCATCCCAGCCCAGCTCCTTCAGGAAATCCGCCAGCCGCCTGATCTTGCTGGTTGCTTCTGGAAGGTTCCTCGGTGAGCCGAGGTGTTGTGCGCGGTACACAGCCAGTTCACTGCTCTCGAGGAGCATGTGTCTGACTGTCTCCTCTTCTCTCATGCATGCTCTGCACAGAGTAGTTTCTGTGACACCTAAATGGAAAAGATGTCTATTAAAATAACCGTGTCCTGTTATAGCTCCGGTGACTTTACGTATCTGTAATCTACTGAGATACAGGATAGCTTTAGAAACCTTTGGATTCGCTCGAGGTAAGGCCTCTTTAGCTTGTCTGCATCCTACTGAGTTGTTTCAGTCTGAAATTTAGTTACCATACCATGGTTATAAACGTGTGGGTAACGAATCACTGAAATGAGGAACTAGCTTTGAAACCACATGCTGTGGCAACATTTCTTTTTACATAAATCAATCTGCGCATTTTTTCTGCAATAGATGCGAAATTCAACTACTGGTCTAAATTCGGATTAACTCAATGAATAATATACATATATGAGCCCTTCATTTTGAAAGCGACTTAAGTCCACTTATCTTTAATTTGAAATACTTAAGGTTTTGCGTTTTTTATATTATTTTGAAAATGTACGTGATATAAAATTTTCAAATGTGCTAAGTATATTTCAATACCAATTTATTTTTTTGACAGTTCAGCATAAATTATAAATGTCACAAGTGCCAACTTGATAAAAGATGAAAACGGACATAAGCCACTTTCAAAATGAACGGCTCATATATTGTCCCATTATATTCCTTACGGGGTGAGCAAAGATACATTAGTGGTTGTATCCACATTGCTCTTGTATCTCGTGCCCAAAGTGATCAGTAGCGCAACTGCTCGTTATTCTCAGGGTACTTATACGTGACATTTCTATCAGATGCCATGCGGGTTTCCTTACTATGTGTCCCTTCCTTGATGAGCATATGGAGTCTAAATCCATACGTAATCTAGAAAACTATAGAAGGACGTATCAGAGTAATATCAGGATGGATAAAAACGTTCGTCAATATTGTAAAAATCTGATTTTTATTCCAGAACTCGGGAAAAAATGATCGCTATAGAAAAAAGAATTTCATTCAACGGCTCACGACTATTTTAACAAATGGAACACATCAAAAATTTAGGCCAAGCGTGTCGATCAATAGCAGAACAGTGCAAGGCCATTAATTATTCCATTTCACACAGTCAGACCTCGAAGGCGAGCGTTTAGCCATAAATCTTCCACCGAACTGTCTTCGTGCCGAATAGAGATTAAAGTTATAATAATTATATATCGCCATTATACGGTAGATTTACGGAGTATTAATATGATTAATAGCTTTGCTAAACGGACCGATTTTCGAACCTGTTATCGAAGAAGGTATTTTTAGGATTCCTTCTGTCTGTCTGGCATGACAGCTTTTCTCAGAAAAGATGAAGTCTCAAAATACTCTGCAGTCACTTGTAGTAAAACTACCATTAATATGACTGCATTTTGCTCATCTATGTTTTAAACACTACAGAATCCCAGATTGCATACACATTTATGATTTCTTAATGTTTTAAATGGATTCAATCATGATTACAAAGCAAGAAAATAAAAATTACGATTACATTTTGTAATCATTAATGGTTAATCAGATTACATTTGGCCATCTCTGATTTTATGTCGTATGCTTTAAAACCTTCAAAGTCCTTTCTGTTAATTCAGAATCTACAGTAGCTGTATTTACTTTACGCTTATATATCGTGCCCAAGGTGACCTCTAGCACAACTGATCGCTGTTCTCAAGGCACATGATATTTTTATTTGATGCCATGCGGGTTTCCTCACGATGTTTTTCTTCATCGGTGAGCATGTTGAACTTGGATGCGTACTTAAATTGAAACATTTAGAAGTAAGTGCTGGGGTTCGAACCCATGATCATTTGCGGCAACGCAACGATACATAAATATATTTGCTACATAAATATATAGATATGGTATACACAATGTAACATATGCTATTATATGTTTGTTAATGCTTCAATATTATTATAAATGAAGCGTTAAGAAATACTTGTGCAGGTCGGCATGATCGCTGCGACTATCGATAGGTTTTATCTTTACTGTTGATAGTTGTCGTATTTTGGATTTCACCATACTTACCATCAGGTGTGATGTAGTCACTGAGCCAAGGTAGGATGTTTTTTTCCCTAACAGTATTGAAGCTCTTTTTTATCTATGTATATAAATGTCATGTCCCACAGTGTAAATTGTAGAAAATAAAGTGCACATTGCGGAGTATACAGTGTCAATTGTAGAGAATAAAGAGTGCATTAAATACATTGAATTGATTTGAATTTCTAATTGAATTACAGCTAGTATTAGACTCAAGGTTAACAGAATCCGCAAAGTAATTTTTATTCAACAAAACATGTTTCAATTCAATCGAAGTGAAAACTTTGCAACCGTCGCTCGGGCAGCTGTTGAAGATTTGTTTACGATCAAATTGGATTCGGTCCAATCAATAGACCGTTATCGTTTGTGTTTTTGTCTGTTCAAATCTTATTAACGTAGTTGGATTAGTTTTTATTTCAATTCACTTTTCGGTTTTCTTTATTCCGCTTTTAATTATACCAGACAGGGTCGGTCGCGTTGTGTGCTTACTAAATATTATTCGTAATTTTTAAACTTTGTAATTTTTCGTTTTCTATCATTTTATTTGACACATAACGTATAACACAAAAGCTTAGGTGAATCACAAGGTAGAAAATACCCTGCAAATATAAAAAATAGAGTGTTGTGATAATCGGCCAAATGGAAGTCAGCTCGGCATATATTATATTAGGCGAATACCTAAGCCACCCAGTACCAATTTTAAGCTGATACTAATTTGAACGCGTAGAAATCAGCTAAGAAGAGAATAACAGGTTAAAGACATACAGCCCTAGAGATTACTTAAAGCATCATAGATAATTATATACACAAATACATATATAATAATAATAGTATGGTATTCAGGGTCGAGCAAAGATGCATTAGTGGCTGTATCTAGCCGGAGGGATGCGTTCGCTCAGAGCGAGCGCGACATCCCCCGGTGACAATAGCCGGGCAGTAGACTTGAGGGAGTCTGCTATCCGGATGAGAGGGTGGCGGTGTGCAGTGTCCCGCGCGCCACCTTTGGGATAGGTATTGGAAGGGTGGGCTCTTTACCCTTACTCCTCCCAGAGAGGCAGCCTCGACAAGGCATTTCGCTCTCCGGGCGTCTGGATGAATTTGGTTTCCCAGGCTCGGGTGGAGCGCTAAGAGGGACGCCGCGGGGTTTTTAGTCAGTAGGAGTTTGACATACCGGGGTTGCTGCCCTCACAGCGGCCCTGATGGTCTCATGCAGGATTTTCCCCCGAGACAAGATAAAAAAAAAGTGGCTGTATCTACTTTACGCTTATATGTCGAGCTGCGTCGTAGCGCGTTTTTACGGCACTTAGACATGACATTTCTAATAGATGCTATGCGGGCTTTCTCACGAGGTTTGCCTTCACCGGTGAGTATGTGTTGCCTAAATCCGTACTCTATGTAGAAAAACGTAGATATATGTGCCGGAATTTAAACCAATGACAATTTGCGTAGCTGTGCATGGATACCGATTCCTTATCCACAAGATCATCACTGCCACAACACATACATACATAAGTATATAGTATGTAGGTTTGTACTTAATTTATTAAATAAATATAAGTTAATAACTTATAGGAATGTTAACAAAACTTTGGAAAAGAAGGAAAGGAGTTTTTTTTTTACTTTCGCTTGACATTGTAAGTACAATCCACCCGATGGTAAGTACAGTGCAGTCCAAAAACGAAAGCGACTATCAAAGGATGAAAATCCATCGATAGTCTCCGTCGTCATGTCGGCCCACATATACCACGACTGAAGGTCTCTAGGTATATCAGTTACTGGACATACACAAGCTGATCCCGAAACGCGAACAGGCCTCAGTAAGTCACTATGACGGTCTTTACACTTGTATACTGTGGTCATGACCCAGTTCGGGAAATCGCCCTACCACCAACTTCGGCTTCGACTTGTCGCGTTTCGGAAAACATTTCTGTATCTCCAGTTGTTTATATACCTAGAAACCTTCAATTGTGGTCCAAGCCGTCTTAGCAACGGTGACTTTTAATGAATTCTCGTCCCTTGGAAGTCCTCGTTGGAATACACATTACTTTTAATCATGTAGGCTGTAGACAGTGTCGAGCCGGTATAAAAAACATACCACAAAGCTATAGAATAAAATATAATAATAAAAAATATACTTCTAAAAGATTAATTATACGATTAATTAATGTATTAATTTAATATAAATAAACGTAATTAAAACCTTTTACGTCTTTGTCGACAAAGAGTCACATTTAGGCATAATATTCACAAAGGCATAAAATAATTCAACGAGCAAAATAATCCAACTTATGTATTATGTACGTAAATATATCACTTCGCTACAATTTGGAGCGCTATCGCCGTTGGAGCATTTATGGCAAGATTTATATATACGACTCTTTCTCTAATAATGTTTACTGCGGTAATGGTCACTGTTAAGGTCTCTTCTCACTAGAACTGGTCGGAACGGTTTTCGTCCTAAAACCCATTAAAAAGTGCATGAATTACTACAGTGTTGCACTGTCAGATTACAAGCACTGCAGAGTTTAGTACTCTAAACTGAGACAGGCCCCTTATCGCCATCGGCTTAGAGTTTTCACTTTATTTTTACTTTTCTTTATTTATCATTTATTTGTATTATGTCATTGCTTTGTTTTGGCTACCGTCGATTATATGTTTTCTTTCTTTCTATCTATTGCAAGTATAATATAAATGAGGTTTTGAGGTAAAATTTACTTCTCGCGTAATCAAAGAATTTTCCTCTCTTTCTTTTACATTTCCTAAATCTATGTGAATATTTACTTTGCAAATTTAGTTTTACAGAGTTAGTTACAATTTAAAAAAAACGTAAGACTATTATCGCTTTTAAACAAAACAACTCAAATGAAGAGTTTTGCTCCTGTAACGACTCTGATACAATCCGGTTTTAAATCGGGATAGTGGGTGTTGTCCTTTACTGTTACAATCCATTGCGTAGTTTTATTTTATTTGTTTTCTATGTTACAGATTTAGTACCGTAAGGCGTTTAATAGTCCAGTAAATAGATAGCGGATATAAATTTATTACGGGTAAATATTATACGTTTCTATTAACACAATTTATTACAAAAATTCCCAAGTATATAGACATTTATTATTTCTATTCTGATAGGAAACATCATTCTTGATTTACTATTTATTTTCGTTGTTTATATCGTTCTACCTATTATTTTATTTCCTAAACGAAAATGACAAGATACGAAATACTAAATAAGCAGATGTGTTTCTAATTACTAAGTAATTGCACTTCCATGAAGTAAATTTCGAATAATTGAATATTATAATTTAAAAATGAACTTTACTAATTGAATATTGATAGTAAAATATTTGTGCTATTATAATTATAAATAAATATATAGGTTACTTATAAAACATCTTTTTATATCTGTAACTAAATAGCATAGCAGAGGCCCAGTTTCAGAAACACTCTTTAAATTTAATAACGCTTAAATATTATTTTACCGGCTATTTCATATAAATATGGGTTACTAAAATGGACATTAGTAAAATAAAAATGAATGATTCATAAACTATTTACTAGAAGCTTTTGATGATATTATAAATAAATTACATATTTTATAATAAGGCTAACGTCTATGTGTATATTTAATATTAAATCTATGCAACTTTTGTTTAATGTTTCAGATTTTTTCACTCAAATTTGTTATAAATGGTATTATATATAAGAATTATATATAAGAATTATAAAGAAAATATTAAAAAGCGTCACTATTTCCAAGCAATAATGACAAATATAGGAGAATACTAGCAAGATGTCATAAACGATAAAAGCAATTAGCTTAGCGAAGTTAATGCGAAAATCTTGCTCGTGTAGAAAAACTATTTAGGTCAAAGTCAGGAATATATTGCTAGAGACGAAGCCAGGGGAACGGCGCCGCATCTGCATTGCGTATTATGTAGCTAATAGAGTCCGGCCAAAGCTTCGGCTGTGGGTTCGGCTTTACGATCATTTTGACAAGTTGTGAAATAATTTTAATAATACATATAAACCTTAAATTGAAAAGCTTTAAAAATAATTAATCATTGTTGTCTGTGGTGGCCTAGTGGATAATGATACCGGGTCCATGCGCGGCAGCGTGATAGTTCGTAAATTCGTATCCCGGCGCGCAGTATCGTTCATTCCATAGATGCATGCAAGCATTGAATGCCTTTACGATGAATAAGTCTGGAATAAATTGCTTAAAGATAGACAAGAAAAGGAACCATTTATATTCATGTATATTCTATATTTACGCCGTGTTTCTTTCCTATGATAGCAATGTAATATTTACTGTTATAGCATAATATTCAAATTAATTACGCGAATTCTGCATACCCTGTCCAAATATCATATGCATGTCACTGCCGGCACGCACCCTCTCGATTTTTCAAAACTTAGGCGCCACAAACTCGCCAGTAAAACATCGTGGGGTAACCTGCCTAGCATCTAATTGAAATTTCATGTGTAAATGTCCTAAGAAAGCTGATCAACTATGCTGCTGGTCATATTGGTCACGATATATATGTGTAAAATGAATACACCCACTAATGTATCTCCACTCACCCTTTTGGTCACCCTTAAACTGATTTTTTTAGATTTTAAAACTTGTTTCGACTTGGGCCGGACGTTGTAGCCATAGCCGATTACTCGGTTTGGGTTCTGTCGAAATATCGATATATAATCGGCAGCTTATTAGAAGTAATTTAACAATCATAATCAGATCAATTAGTTTTGGATTGACGCTTGCTAGAAACCTTAAGCCTTAGCTAAAATTTCGGCTCATTGAAAAGTTTACCGAATGTGGTTTTTGGCCGAAGATAGTCAGACACTAGTAGCTAGGTAAAATATGTCCGACCTCTGCTGTGATCAGAAACTACCAACAATGCAAATCGATAATTGAACGGGAAATATTTTTAACTCTTATACCTTTGTGGCATGTTTATTATTTGTATTAAATAATATGTCGCCACGTTATATCTCTTTCGGGGTTCGCATACATTAGTGGCTGTATCCACTTTGCGCTTATATATTGTGTCCAACATGACCAGTAGCGTACTTAATCGCCGTTTTCAGGGGCACTTAGACATGACATTTCTATTAGATGCCACGCGGTGTTTCTCACGATGCTTACTTTTACCGGTGAGTATGTGTTGCCTAAATTCGTATTTAATCTAAAAAAACTAGAGGTATGTAACGGGATACGTACCTAAGACCACTTGGGTTGCTAGTTGTGGATATCGGTCTATATATATCATCAGATTATTATAAATATCAATACTTCAAAGGCAAACCGAGTTATAAATAGTCAAATTATTGATAGACAGTTTATTTCCCTTGAAAGTATATACAAGTTACTTTAATTATAAAAGTGTGTACACCTAACCCACTATGTTAAGATAGTTGTACGGTTAATTGGCTGGTTCATCAACTCCGGTACACAATTGTAAAAACCCCCGTCATAGTGACTCGATGGATTATAGTTTTTCATAATCAACTTTTATTTATTCAGTTGTTACAATATGTTACATTGATACCTACTATCATGCAGCAGATAGGAAATGATCTGTCGCTGTTTACACTCATTCGGGCAATGCTCGACAGCGACAGGTCATGGAAGGCGGTCCTCCAATTTTCGGAGGAAGTGCTCAAATCAAAGGAGGAGGCGGAGCGTGAGAAAGACAGGCAGGCTTCATCTTCCCTGTCCTTCCCACCCTTCCGTCGTCCTTTCAACAGGGAGGCCTACTCAAGGTACTTTCCTCCCTACCGGATTGACGCCTGGGCGGCGCACTTAAGGCAGTGCGTCGCCCAACATTTTAAAGGGGAGAGTTGTGCACGATGTGTTCCCGAGCACCGCTCCAAGACAACAAAGGTGAGCCTGCCGCGCGTAGGGGCCTTCCGTAACAGCTGAAGAAACTGGCACAGCCTTGCCCTTGGCCCCGGCAGACGGGAGAAGGAGCACCTCGGGGGCTTAGTCGATGCAAGTCCGATACACCTGGAGGCAGCCCTCACTGCCCCCTGGTGGCCCATGACGGGTTCCTCCGGGTTACCGAAAAAAAACCTATCGTGTTTATTTTATCCTTAATGGTATGCATAATACAGTCCAAAAAACAACTATCAACAGTATAGAAATACCTATCTATAGTCGCAGATATCAAGCTGGTATACACAAATATATTTCCACGCTTTGTTTAAAAAACCTAACATCATAAGATGGTGAGAAGACTCTCCGGAAGAGCGGTATATGCGGGCTGACATGACGACGGTGATTGTTAATTAATTCTAGTCCTTTTATGGTCACTGCCCTTGCTTGACAAAACTGTACTTTTCACCACAGATGTGAGGTAGTCTATTTTGCAAGACATTATAAAAAATCGACGTATTATTATATTTTAACCATAAAAGTCCGCATTGAGCATTAAACTTATGGAAAACGTGTTATAAAATTAACTCGTAAAATATCTATAAGAACATAATGTTACGAACTTTTCGAAATAAGGTCACATTACATGGAAACAAGACTTCATGAAGAGTTATATCCGAAAATACACCTTCGTGATAAAGCTCTGATGGCTGTAAAATATATTAAGGTTCAGCCATAAACTTTCGAACCCTTCTTGTTCCGTTCGTGTTCTGTTCCATTCGATCCCTTGTTGGGTATTTGTGATATTCAATACCAGAATAACAGTGCCCGAAGTTCTACTTTATTATCATGTACGTTATTAGCATTGTACCAAAGAGGGAAGGAGTTTCTCCCGTTTTCCCGCGTCCCAAGTTTACGCGTTTTTGTTGGACAAATTCAATTTGAAATGCGATGTTGTTTTTTCGTCTGTATGTTTGTTGGCCATAATTGTGGAATTAGTCTCAATTTTCAACGTTCCACTTTTTGATATTTACATCTTCTTTAACAATTTGTTTTGGACACTTCTTTAATATTTTACATTCTCAGACTACTTTTTTTAATCTTAAATATTTAAGCCAAGAACATGCACTATTTCCTCTACAGGTACAAAATTCATAACCAAGTATTGAAACCACACTTACATTATAACCTATATATATATATAGATGTGCAAAATGTAATCAGATTAATAAAAATGATTACGATTACATTTTACGTTTTTTATCATTAATATGACTGCATTTTGCTCATCTATGTTTCAAACACTACAGAATCCCAGCTTTCATACACATTTATAATTGCCTAATGTTTTAAGTGGATTACAGAGCACGAAAATAAAAATTACGACTACATTGTGTAATCGTTAATAATTAATCAAATTATATTTCGCCCATCTCTGATTATAACTATACGTCTATACATCATTCAAGCGCGTGTTCATACACACACGCACGCGTACAAACAACACGCAGCACGCATACCCGTCGGAACCCACACACACACCCACACATAGACACACATAAATTATATATACATAATAACAACAAATAATAATATATTCTCACGCTATATCCCTTTCGGTATAAACGATAATTTTTGTGTTATACGTCATGTTTTGTGCCAAATAAATGTTTTTTAGGTTTCTGCTTCTGTCCAAGAACTCCATACAATGTGTTATGACCGGTGGCTGTGGGTGTGGTGGTAGAAAGACACGGATTTTGGCGTTTTATTGTTTATTTGCACTTTAAGGCATACCGAACTGCGACGGACACGCACGTACTCTAGCCTCGGGTCTCGGTAGTCGACTAACTTAGCTAGTGCATCCCTTGCGCGCGCGCACCCCTTACCCCGCGCGTCCCGAAACACCCTAACGACCTTTAGGGCGTCTACCACAAACGCGTATCGGGCGGCGTCTACATGCTTTAGTGTACATTTAAAACATGAACCACCTATTTTGAGAAGGAAATCTAGTTAAGGGCTTTACATTAAGCTAACAAACATCACACATTTAATACGTAGAAATCTAATCGAAACATGAAATAATTTGCAATCTTATTTATAAAACAAGTCACAAGGAAATTATCTTCGTTATTGCAATAAACATTAACAAACTTAGACTTAATATCGTCACCGAATCACGAAGTGTAAATGATAAAATTAAATTTAAATACTGTAAGGTAACAGATGCCAAGCTCAATGACAGTTAAGATGATAAAGTCGACAAGGCTTTTACTCCGATTGTTTCATTCTTCAACGGCTTGCAGATAAAGCCCTTTTAATTTTAGCTGTAATGGTGGAATAGTGTTTTGGAATTCCCTTTGTGATTTTATTAAAGATATATTTTTTAAATGTAACAGAGGTCGGTATAAATTGAATTTGAAATTCGCGTCACTGTTTGTTGTTTTGTTGTAGCTCGTTTTCAGAAAAGTAATATTTGCTAATATTTTTAATAAAAAAGGAATAGAAAATTTTTGTGATATTTTTATCAAACCTAATTTATATAGCTAATGATTGATAAGTTTAATAGCTGGTAACAGCTTAAAATTAAGCAGTTACGTATTTATAGCTAGCGATAACAATGTCAAATCGTTTTCGAGATTTTATTACTTACAATTTTATTCCGGAACAAGTTCGACATAATTTATCCAATTTTTGTAAATAATTGAATAGAATAATTTAGTATTTCACTGTGTATGGCTGTGGTGTACTAGTGCATAAAAGGCCGGTAAACGTTAGCGGCTACCGAGTGGTCGTAGATTACTAGCCTGGCATGTACCTTCGGGTTTTTCTAGATCATGTACGGATTTATGCACCCCATGCTCAGCGGTAGAGAGAAACATCGCGAAAACACCTGTATGGCATCTAAAACAATTTCATGTGTAAATTACCTTGAGAACGGCGATAAATTGCGCTATTAGTTGTGTTGGGAACGACATAAAAGAGCAAAGTTGATGAAGCCACTTTTTTTTTGTTAACCCGGTGGAAATCTCTACGGACCGTCAGGGGAAATGGTGAGGGCCACATCCCCCGGTGTGTCGGACCTGCCCCGACTAAAACCACCGGGGTGCCAGCACTGCCTCTCCTCACCTTCGCCGAGCCTGGGAATCCGGATACTTCCGACGGCTCGGCAAGCGTTGGCCTTGGGCAGGTCTCCTCTCTTGGAGGGGGAATTTAAACCCCCTCACTGCCACTCTGTGGGAACGGCGTGTGGGCACACGTCGGCCCTTCCTCTCTGCACCGCACGGGGACGCCCTCAACATCACCCGCCCAGTATGTATCTCTGCTCAGCCCAAAGGAGATATGATGTGACAATATAATATAGAAGAATCTTCTAACAGGGTTGCCTAATTTTTTTTTTCTTAATTCTTTGTGTTTAGTTTAATTTTAAATTTCTTTATGAAAATGTAAAAAAAAACTTTGTTATTTTTGGAATTAGGCTCTCCAATTCCCGGGCATAAAGAAGTCTATGCGCTCACTGGGTCGAAGGAGGAATGTGACTACAGGCTCGGCTTATAGCTAGTAGACGATAATCCAGAGGATTTTTAACCAGTAGGAGTCTGGCGCTCCGGGGTTGCCGTTCTTACGGTGGACCTGGCGCTTTTATGCATAATTTTCCTCTAGATTACAAAAAAGCTCTTCAGCTAGAAAATAATTTACCCATAAAAAGCTCTCCAATTGGAAAAAATAATTTCTTGTAGTCTATTATTTTACTTTTCCGTAATACACCGGAATCACTTCCAAGAAACGCCACAAAGTGTACATTATTATATATTGTAGAAGGGTACTAAACCAGGAAATGTCTGCAAGCGTCCTTCAACGGCCCGTATATCACTGTAACGTGATACTATCACATAGTGTACTATTTTTTCGGAGATTCTTTTTATGGAAGTGCTTTTTGTTTGAGTGTTTGTTTTTGGCTTCGCTCCGAGTGTTGATGCTCTGTGTGAGTTACAGAAATGGGGTTAGGGGAAAATAAGTCGCAATTACAACTTGTTTTTCCTGTCTATATTCCTAGTTAGTAGTAGAGGCTATCATAGTGTCAGAAGAAAGGAGATATTTTTGTTTTATGTAAACCGAATTAGGTATACAAAAAAGCGTATACATCTGGCCCGGCGTATCGTTTCGACCCAATGGCAGTCTTCTGTCATACTTCTCAGTAATCATTAGCTGTCCGAAATTATTACCATCTCTTTTATTATATTACCAAAGAACTCTAGTACTCGGTAGAGAGAAATGATGGATAACCACATTTTAACTTTCAACTGACACCGTATAGGCTCATTGGTTTGAAAAGCCGTCCAAGAGATCTGTAGCTTTTTCCTCCAGCACTTCATCTCGAAAGCATCAATGCAAGCTCGGTCGATCTTCTTAGGAGTTTACGTTTCTACTCCATAGATGTATATAGAGATGAAAAGCGTATTTTACAAGTTTTATTTATGTTCTGCGCTATATATTGCGGTTAGCCCATATTTCGCAAAGTTGGGTCATTACATTCTTGATTATTTATGTTTTATTTTGTTTTACGCTATGTATTAATCGAAAGTTTATTGTTCCAGTATGGTCGGTACAACGCGAACTTGGCAAAGGCTCAGCTGGTAACGCAACGGCCACGGCGTCTCCGGCTGGCGCGAGCGACAATGCCATCAGATCGGGGCTGGCTCCACCAGACGCGCCGCGACCTACACCCCGCACCGGCCCCTACTTCGACCTGGTGGCGTCGAAGAACGTTACCGCGCTTCTCGGGAAGACCGCTTATCTAAACTGCCGTGTGAAGAATTTAGGAAATAAGACTGTAAGTACCCCTGACTACGTGTCAAGTACGTTGGACTGCTCATATTAAAGCTCTGACCAATAAGTTGATAAATGAAAACCCCCTCCAAGCATCAGTCCCAGGATAAAAGGAGAGCTCTAGTGCTCCATGCCTCCAAACGTTATACCTGACCACTTTTTTTTTTACACTGGCTCGACATAGTGACAACAGAGTACCTGATGGTAAGTACAGTGTAGTCGAAAAACGAAAGCGACTATCAAAGGATGAAAATCCATTGATAGTCTACATCGTCATGTCGGCCCACATATACCACGACTGAAGGTTTCTAGGTATATAGGCTACTGGATATGCACAAGCTGATCCCGAAACGCGAGAAGCCGAAACTGGTCACTATGGCGGGCTTTACACCCATGTACTGTGGTCGCGATCCAGACGGGCGCCGGCGCCCTACCACCTCGCTGCTGCTCGTTTAGCACCACCCAGGAGTCACGTGTAGGGAAACTAGGGTAAAGCCTACGGACGCGAGCAGCTTCGACTCCCAAAAACCACTATTGCTCTATCAAGATTGAGAAGAGAAGAAAGACCCTTGACCAATATTGAAAAGGGAAAGTTTTCTGGGAAGAATATGTGAAGAAAGTAACGTTTCATTATTGCAGAGCGCGGATTTTCTTCAGGGGCAAGAAGTTTTTTTAACTTATCTCGACAAAAAGGCTGACGGCCCACTTGATGCTAAGTGCGTTGCCGAATAATAAGAACATTATTCACTATCCTCTTGAAAAATCCCATGTCTTAGCGTTGCGAATACAACTAGACTCGGAAGCCCAATCAACAATACCAAAGTGCGCGATAAAAAAAATCCAGAGAATTGTTGCATTATCATAAAATTATTCCTTTATGCACGATACACAGTATCAGCATTTTTATAAGGCAAAATGAAATTAGGTCCTCGTTTACTAATTACTGGTTGTAACCTATTTTCGAACAAGAGAGAGTAGAAAAACAAAGCTGATATCACTCAAAACAGTGTGTGTTGATCTGAGATGAAATTGAGCGGTGCGATAGGATAGGGTTATTATGGTCGTATACTTTTACAGTGTCAGTGAATCCCCATTTCATAGTCTTTATCAGATCTATTAAGTGGAATTGGTTTTTTATTCCGACGCGAAAACGGCGGGACACTTGTTTTGATTCGGATTTTGGCGAACTCATTTCTCTTGTTAACTTCACTCTTATGGTGTATAGCATTAGGAAATAATAATATATCTTTGGAAGTGATTACATCGTTTGCAATTGATGTCGTATTCGATGGAAATTTGAAATTCAGTATGGACTCTTTGCAAGCCCAGAATGTGCTGTCTTGCAGAGTTTCTCTTTTCACAGACTTGGGTCTAACCGAGACCGTCTGCACGCAGGTGATTTGGCGGCAAATTACAAAGCGAGCGATTAATTGGCTATTGCGTTATTGCTAAAAAGGTTTTATACTTTAGTGTACGGTACTACGACAGCTCCGCAACAGTGGCACAGGCTGCCTAAACAGTTTCACTAACCGCGACCACCAGATCGCCAACTCCTCAGGGGCCCCTGCTTCTCCTTCAGGATATTGGTGTCTTTGAGGATCTTCTTAGCACAATTGTACACTTTGGAATCGGATTATTTATGAATTGAGGAATATTTGTATACGTTTTTTACTCGGCGAATCGGTCGAGCGAGAGCAAAACTCAATTGACAACCCGTACGATGTTGCCAGAGCAGAATCGAAGTTATCCGCACACTTATTCGAATACGGAACATTTAGAAATTGTTGAAAAAGGAACGCAATTAATGAAGGCATTGCTACAGCGTAGTTAACCTTAAAACATTGAAATAAAGACAGTACAGCAGACTAGTTTTGTGTACTTACATATCGTCACGCTATATCCCCTATGGAGTGAGCAGCGATGCATTAGTGGCTGTATCCACTTTGCACTTATATGCCTTGCTTAACGTGGCTAGTAGCGCAGCTGATCGCCGTTGTCAGAGCACTTACAGGTGACTTTTCTATTAGATGCCATGCGGGCTTTCTACATGATATATCAGTATTACTACAATTAAAATTTTCGGGTTTGGTACTCGGATTATAAATACTTTAACTCCGCGGCGCGTCAGTTTGCTCGTAGCCAACATTTGTATAACCGGGCCGAAACGTAGAGCCATAGTTAGAAGTAAATTATATCGCGCTTAAGACCCGTTCAAGTTTTTATAATGATTAAATAACATCATTTCTAAAGGCAACGCAAATTCAAATTAACGTCTATAACCCCAAATTAAAAGTACGCGTTGGGTTCTCAGTTGCGACTTGAAATTGGCAACCGCGTAGCAATTGCAAAGTCGCAATACACAGCTGTGTATAATGAACCTATATGAAAAAACGTTCGAAATAGACTGCACGGTAACGCCACTTTTTTTTTTAATCCCGGGGGAAATCCCTTACAGACCTGCAGGGGGCAGTGAGGGACGCTCCCCGATGTAGCGGACTTGCATCGACTAAAGCCCCCGGGGTGTTCCTTCTCCTGTCTGCCGAGTGCCAAGGGCAAGGCTGAGCTACCTTCCTCGGCACCCGGCGACGTCTGGCCTTTTGCAGGCCCCGCCTACTTGGCAGGGACGGTCACGCCGCCTGACAAAACTGCGCAGTCGCCTAAATCGGACGTCTTTATGCACACAAAGCATAAGTATTTGTAAGGTCAAATTATGTTAGTTATAATTTTGTTTTCCGCGCCTGCAATCTTTATAATAAACGTTTTTCTGATATCGATATACTGTCCAGTGCATTTGGACCCTTTAGACGAATGGTGAGATTTCATTTATTGTTTTATCTCTAAGCTTGATTTTTTTTTTTTTTTTTTTTGTGGAAACTTTGCTGGTTTACTTATCGTTTTTTATTAATATTTTTTATCCTTTGTATAATATATTGCTGTATGCTTCTCTTTAAAAATAAAGAAAATAAAATAATACGTCCTGAAATTCGCGAATAATTTGCGATTGCAAGATTCCCACGAGTACATTTAGACGTTTTATGAATTGAAAACCTATAAAACTAACTCAAGGCAACTAGATAGGAACGCCCCAGCCATCTGAATGATTCATACCTAAATGGTTCGCATGCCACGATCTGCGCTGACATTCTCATTATAGATTATTTTTATTGCAGTCTATAAATGTTCGGGGCAATAAAAGTTGCATTTTTCCTAACGCACGTCCGAGCTATTTAAAGTTTTCGCTTCAAGTTTACGTCAACGACATATACGTGAGTCGATGTTGAAGTTAAAGATGGGGTAACTTTTGCAACACTTTCAAAGTTTTACAATATATCGTGTAAATAATATTTTAGAAGATAAAAGTCTATAAAGGCGTGTTTGAACCCTAAAATTACTTAAATTACAGGTTTTAGTGACTGACATTTTATTAATTTAAATATTTCAGAGAAATGTATCTATTTTTTATATTTAAAAATCTATTTTAGTACTTTATTATTCTTTTAGAACCCCAAAATTCGCTGTTATGACATTTTAGGCTGGAATTATTGTTTTTAGAACATTTACGAGTTAACTATTTTCATATGAGCGCGTGGGAGCAACACTATCTAATTATGATTTTCTTAATTATACTATAGAATACTACAATACATACTATATATACTATATATATATATATCAATACTATAAGGGTGGCCAGAACAGACAAATTAATTCTAGTTTAGACCTATACAAAACACTATTTAGCTTTAAATTTTACTTATTGTCAGTCACTGAAAAATTATTATTATTTTTTGTATTCCGGGGGAGAATCCTACATAGGGTCATCAGTGCCACTGACAGGGTTTTACCCCGGTGTGTCAGACTCCTACTGACTGAATCCCCGGGGTGTTCTTCAAATCACTCCACCCGGGCTTGGAACTCCTAATTCTTCCAGTATCCCAGGGTGCGAATAGCCTATTTAGGCTCCACCTGTGTGAGACGTTGATGTAAAAAGGCCACCCCTCCAAAACCTCTCCATCAAGCGCTGCGGCAGACATTGCGCGCCGCCTCCCTCTCATCCGGGCAGCAGATTCCCTCATGTCTTCTCCCAGAAAAACATTATCCAATTTTAACAAATCTTAAATTTAAATCATCACTGAGGTCTAATTAATCCTCTTCAGTTAAATAGCGTTTTATAAAGGCTTATACTAGGTTACATTTGTTGTTACAAGCCGCTCTTAGACACAAAATATGTATAAAAATTAAAGTGTTGTAACAAACGAATCTTGCTATTTCAAATTAATAAAACAAAAGAGTTGAATAGGTTATTGAGACGTTTCTGAACAAAAATTGTTTTTTTTTCTATTATATTCTGGTATGCTCTTGTACCAGAGATCACTGAACTGATCTTTATGGATCTTTCTCAACTTTATAATAATACTAAGTTCTACGCGTTTTCCCATCTAAAAAATTATAATATAATATAAAATAGGATAATATTGAGATCTTGTTTGAATTGACAGACACAGAGATGTTGCTTAACCATTGCAAACAATTATTCTTGAGGAAGCCCATCAAAAACGTTAACATATCCACAATGTCTATAATACACTGAGATTAATTTGAATCAGCCAAATAGCAACAGAGTTTCAGAGCTTGAATTTCTTCACAGAATTTCTCCACAGAATTTCTTCTCATACTTTGGCAGGAAATACTAATAATAACAGTGTAAGTACACAACATCTTTTCGTTATATTTTGTTTTTACGTGTTTGTTTATTAAGACTTAGAAATGCATTCTGCTGCTGTGTAAAAATGGCTGTGTAGCGTGCTAGCAATAAATAATCTAAGACAATTCGCGCCAGATGTGTCCTTAGCAAGCCAAGTCCAATGGAGTCTTTAAAGTTAGGTAGTAACGAGCCCTCGACGAGTCTCTACCGACAAAATTTGTACATCTTTTTTTTTATCCCGGGGAAAATCCTTCATAGGACCATCAGGGACGCTGTGAGGACAGTGACGCCGGAGTGTCAGACTCCTACTGACTAAAAACCCCCGGGATGACCCTCTGATTGCTCCACCTTGGCCTGGGAAGCCAAATTCATCCAGACGCCCAGAGAACAAGAAGCTTCGTTGAGGCTACCTCTCTGGGAGGGAGATGAGTAAAGTCCACCCCTCCAAAAACCTCTCTCCCAAGCGATGCGCCGGACACCGTGCACCGCTGCCCTCTCATCCGGGCAGCAGACCCCCTCAAGTCTACTGCCCGGCTAAAATTTGTACATCTAATTAGATTTATATAAACGTGAGTTTCTTAATTGCTAACATAGATAAGGCACGGACAGAATCTCTAGTAATAGTTAAAAAAAACCTAAAATACTTTCAAGTTCTTATACAAACTATTGTGCACATTCGTTAGCGAGTTGTCATCATAACAGAGCCGTCCAATTTACATAGCGACGTACCGCAAATTCCTCTTTTAAAATAAACGCAACAATGGCACAATGCATTTTAAGTCGCCATTGTGGCTGAACTTTATAAATAAAAGTCTCATTAGGCCGTGTCCCGCAACTCTAAATAACAGTCTGCCTAACGAGTTATCTCTACTTCTTTCACGTTGGCTTTTTAAAGTGTCTTCGAAGCTTTTTTTTAGATGTTGGTAATTGAAAAGGCTGAGAAAATATGTTCTGTTATTTTACAAATATTGTTTGATAAAATCTTTTTTTAGGGTTACGTATCTCAAAAGAAAGAACCCTTATAGGATCACAGTTTTGCCCGTCTGTCTGTCTATCAAGACCCTTTTTTTTTCAGGAACTCGCGGAGGTATGGAGTTAAAATTATTATCTAATACTCAGGTCTGCAGTGTATTGGGGTTCTGAAAAATTGAAACTAGTTTAAGTTTGTACAAAACGCGATTTAATCCGACCTTAATGATAATTTAAATTTAACAGCTATCAAAGCTGTGTTTTTGTTTAAGAAAATCAGTACGGTTTAATGTTAAATAGCATTTTATAAATTTCAACTACATTTTATTTGTTAGTGCAAACTGCCCTTAACAGTTTATCATAGATGGGCAAAATGTAATCAGATTAATGATAAACGACTACGGTTATATTTCACGTTTTTCATCAATAATATGACAGCCTTTTGGTCACCTATGTTTTAAACAGTACGGAATCTTCAATTGCTTACACATTTATGACTTTTTTATGTTTTAAAGGGATTTAATCATGAATACAGCGCATCAAAATAAAAAAAAAAACGATTACATTTTGTAAACGTTAATCATTAATCAGATACATTTTGTTTATCTCTGCATAGAACCAAAATCATTTACACGCTATATCCCTTTCCGGGTGAACGCCGCTTATACATATGTCGAGCGTAACGCTGCTAGTAGCGCAATGGATCGCTATTCTCACAGCTCTAGTACACATAACATTTCCATTTAACTACATTCGGGGTTCCTCAAGATATTTTCCTTCACCGGTGAACATGTGATGCTCAAATCCGAACTTAATCCGGAAAAAGCTAGAGATATGTGCCGAGATACGAACCTCCGATCACTCTACAGCTGTAGTTTCGGTACCTGGACGTCAATTTATCATTGAATCGTTATTTACTGGTGTGTCTTTGTTTCAGATAAATATGCAAGTATCATGGGTCCGACACAGGGACATCCATTTGCTGACCGTCGGCCATTACACGTACACAAGTGACCAAAGATTCAGAGCTATTCATTTACCGCATTCTGAAGATTGGACTTTACAGGTAAGATTCCGTTACATAGCTCCCGTTGTTTTTAATAATTTCTTAGGTGGAAGGTCAATATTCTTTATATTGGAATGTGTTTGCCCAACCAATGCCTATTCACTCATTTTTTTATTTAAACTGTCATATAATAAGAACGTGGAAATAGGAGTAGAAAGTATATTTCCACACTTTCGCTTCTCGAGTCATATTTTAGAGACTGGATAAGATAAAAGAAATCATTATTATATCTTTATTTATCATACTTATAATATTTTTAAATAAATGTATATAAAATGATAACATATAATTTTTAATATATAAAAACGTGTATACTTACGGAACGAGGGTTAATCCCCAAGCCACCGGTAGTTAAGAGCTCAAGAAATCTAAGAATGCGCGCTGTATCGCGCCTTCTGTATCCGGCTCTTGATCCAACAACCAAGCGAGATCCTCTTAAGATGATAATCGAGGCTCTTTGCGATCAGCCCATTAGTAGATACGACTATAGGAGCAATAATCGTGAAATTCGCATGGTAATCTTGTGTGCGAAATCTAGGTATTTTAAAGATTTCAATAATTATTATTATCTACAAGCGACCTTTGACCTCAATCACACCTGGGGTAAGGTGATTATGAGGTTGGTTATGGACCGCAAAGGCCTAGCACTATCTTATCACATTTTTTTAGAAGTAATGTATCTAACGTGAAAATAGCAATATATTTCGACTCCTACGCTCTTCGATTCGAATTTTAGAGGTTTTGGTTAGATAAAATAAAATATATTATTTTTCTAATACGATTCTCTCTACAATACTCTTTTCTCTTTGACCTGTAGCACGAGTAGCGATATATGTTAATAATAAAAATTAAATTACAAAGTTTAAAAGCTCCGATAAAAAGAGACCTCTAAAATTTGAAAACGAATTATTCGGATTGGCATTTCAAGTTTAAATAATACACAAAAGTATTGAGTGTAATTTAATCATAATCACTCGCTTGGGCTTGTTGCGTTTCGGGATCAGCTTATATATGTCCAGTGATTCATATACCTAGAGACCTTTTGTCATGATATATGTGGGCCGACAACTACGAAGACTGTCAATGAATTTTCATCTTTTGATAGTCGCTCTCGTTTTTGGACTACACTATACTTACAATCGGGTATACTGTAGTCACTTTGTTGAACCAAGGTAAACGAAAGATACCTAAGCGAAGCGTCTTCGTGTATGTGGACCTTTAAAATATTAAACAGAAAACTAACATTAATTTATGTATTCTACAACAGAAAAACTTCGTTCGCTTGTAAGTAATAGAACGTTTTTAGGTGAAAGTTATTACTAATGAAATATAACCTGACTTACTTTTGGATAATATAACTATATAATGGTGCTTTTTTTTGTTTACCCGGTGGAAATCCTTCAGGACCGTCAGCGGAGTAGTGAGGGCCACTCCCCCGGTGTGTCGGACTTGCACCGACTAAAACCAACGGGGTGCCAACTATGGTCTCTTTTCGCCTTCGCCTATATAATGGTACTAGTATTGATAAATTTGGTTCAGTAATTTCAGAGTTTCTCAAATACACACAAATGAACAAATCTTTCGTCTTTTCAATATTTTTATAAAGGTATATTAGTCAGATTATGGAATTAAGTGACGATTATCGTTTATGGGAAGTGGTGGGTGCATATGTTAATCTAATTCATTGAACATCTCTTGCGTGATTAAAGCTACATCTAGACCATTAATAATCTCAGATTACATGTTGAAATATGAAATAGTTGAAGTAATTGTAATTCAGTACACGCAGAATATGATAAATCTTATCTAGAACTTGAAAGCAAATATTTAAGTTAATTAAGATGATAACGTTAGGTACATGTATAGTCAAATGATATTGGTTGAATTTGGAAATTAAACTAATTTCAAGATAGCGCTCTGTGCTTAAGATTAACTTAAGTCAGGATTACTCTGCTATAATGGGATCCACACTTCTATGTATCTTATCTCCAATTTGATTTTTTTTGTTAATAGTTATTTTCATTTGTGTAACAATATTGAATGTTTTTGGAGTAATTGTATTACAGATTGTTAGTAGGTAGTGTTAAAACTTTTAATAAATCAGTTAGCGCCGAACCGTTGTTTCTCTTAGATGTTCCACTGGCGACGAGGTAAATAAAATTAACAAAACGCGTGTGATTCGGCGTAGAAAGTGCAAATACAAACTGTTTATTGTGCAATTATAGTGTACAGTGGTGTTTAAATAAGATTAAGTGCGTAAAATCGATTTTCAATATGCCTATTGGGAAAATTGAGCCGTTTGATATCAACTCTAAACAATGGCCAGCGTACATCAGACGGGTAAAACAATTCATTATTTTAAACGAATTGAAGGATGCATTAAAAGTCCCCACGTTGATCACATTAGTGGGCGAAACGACATACTCGTTAATGTGTGACTTATGTGCTCCCGAACACCCTGAAGATAAGTCATTTGACACGTTAGTAGATTTAGTGACGAATCACCTGGAACCACAGCGCTCAGAGATAGCTGAAAGACACGTATTTCGGCTACGTAGACAGCGGCCGGGTGAACCACTCACGGAATATCTACAACATTTGAAACATTTAGCCGCGACGTGCAATTTTGGAAATAAATTAGAGGAGAACCTCCGAGATCAGTTCGTCTCGGGACTGGCGAGCGACCTGATGAGGTCCAGGATTTTTGCAGAGAAACATATAGACTACGGTAGGGCGGTGGAGCTAGCTATGGCACTGGAGGCTGCAGACAGGCACGCGGAGGTGAGCGGCGAGAGTTCGGCGCCGGCTGGCACACCAGGTGCGAGCTGTGGCGGCGGCGGCGAGGCGGGCGAGGGCCTGCATGCAGAGCGGGGACGCGGGCGGCGCGACGGCGGCGGACGGCAAGCGGTGCGTGAGGCGCCGGGGCCGGGCAGCGCGCGCCGCACGGACACAGCTTGCTGGCGGTGCGGCAGGCAGCACCGAGCAGATAGGTGTCGTTTCATGAACTATAATTGTGACGAATGTAATGAGCGCGGTCACTTAAAGGTGATGTGCAGCAGAGGACGTAATCGCGGTAACGGGAAAGATGATATTAGACGCCAGAACTATATGGGTGACACTTCTGAGGACGAATTTTACAATATTCAGCTTACTTTGGACGCTAGCTTAGGTAACAAGCCCTATTTCATTAAATTAAGGTTAGACAATGTTATACTGGATTGTGAGCTGGATACTGGTAGTCGTATTTCAGCCATTAATGAGGATTGTTACCTAAATTTTTTTAAACATAAAATCATAAAACGGGACAATGTAATTTTTCGTAGCTATGCCGGTTCACAAATTGAGCCTCTCGGGTATATTTTGGTAAATGTCACTTTAAACGATACGACGGTAAATGACCTTATCTTATACGTGGTAAGAGGAGGGGGGTGCCCCTTGCTCGGACGCGACTGGTTAAGAGCTTTAAAAATAAAACAAATTAACGTCCATGAAATGGTAGAGAATCAATTTGTGAACAGCCTCCGTCAAGAGTACCCTGAGGTTTTTTGTGATAAATGAGGAACGTGTAAAGAAACATTACGTTTACAGCTCTCAGATAGCAATGGGGTGTATGTCCGCGCGCGGCCCGTGCCGCTGGCGCTGCGCGGCCGCGTCGAGCGCGAGCTGGCGCGGCTCGAGCGCGAGGGCACGATTTACCGCGTTGAGCATTCCGACTTCGGCACGCCTATTGTACCAGTTATTAAAACAAACGGGGAAATTAGAATATGCGGAGATTATAAAATAACTATAAATCCAAAACTAAAACGCGATTTTTACCCATTGCCGCGAATTGAAGAATTGTTTGCCAATTTAAGCGGGGGCGAAGAATATACCAAAATAGACCTGAGACATGCTTATCAGCAGGTCTTGTTGGATGAAGTTTCACAACCTTTCACAGCCATCACGACGCACATCGGTACGTTTGCATACCGGCGCGTGCCGTACGGATTATCGTGCGTGCCGGAATACTTTCAAAAAATGATGGAGGAGACGCTGCGTGGCGTGCCCGGGACGGTAGTGTTTTTGGATGATATTTGTGTAACTGGGCAGGACAGACATGTGCACCTACGCAATCTGAGGGCTGTACTCGAGCGATTACGTCTAATGGGCTTGACGGTCAAATTAAATAAGTGTTGTTTTTTGCAAAAAAGTGTAAAATATTTGGGGTTCATTATTGACAAAGAGGGATTGCACCCGGATCCTAGTAAAATCGAGGCGATTCAGAATGCACCCGAACCACGAGATGTAACCCAGCTAAAGAGCTTCTTAGGGTTGCTAAATTATTATGGAAAATTCATACCAAATTTAAGTACATTGTTACACCCTCTACATTGCTTGCTAAAAAAGGAAGCTCGGTGGCGGTGGGGTTCTCAGTGCGCGAGGGCATTCGAAGAGGCCAAGCGAGTTTTGTTGAGTAAGCGAGTTCTAGCGCATTACGAGGAGGGGCGGCCGCTCTTGCTATCAGTGGATAGCAGCGCGTACGGACTGGGCGCAATCCTCTCACACCAGTATGCGGACGGCTCAGAACGACCGATCAGTTGCGTCTCCAGAACGCTCAATCCTGCTGAAAAGAATTATAGTCAGCTCGATAAGGAAGCTTTGGCTATTTATTTTGGCATAACTCGACATCATCAATACTTGTTTGGCAGAAAGTTTGTGTTACGCACTGATCATCGGCCGTTGACTTTTATTTTTGGAACGAAAGGCGGAATACCGCAGACGGCTGCCAGTAGACTGCAACGATGGGCAGTGCGATTAGCCGCATATGATTTTTCAGTCGAGTTTGTAAAGTCAACGGACAACGGGCCGGCCGATGCGCTGTCACGCCTGCCACTGGCAAACGAACGCAGACCGACTGATGCTTTGAGATATATCAACTTAGTAGAAGACTGTATGCCGATTAATTTTAAAGACATTAGTAAAGAGACAAAAAAGGATGCAATATTATGTAAGGTGCTCGGTTATGTCATGTTTGGTTGGCCGGCCGTTGCGGGGTCTGAAGAAGAAAAACAATATTTTGCGCGTAAAGAAAATATCATCACAGATTTAGGCTGCTTAATTTATAAATATAGAATTGTTATACCGCTATCGTTACGACAAAAAGTGCTTGAGGAACTTCACGAAGGCCATTTGGGAATCACCAAAATGAAAAATTTGGCGCGAAATTATGTATATTGGCCTAATTTAGATAAGGACATCGAGAATATATGCCGGTCCTGTGAGGCATGCCGCGAGGTCCGCGACGCGCCTCCGCACGCCGCGCTGCACCCGTGGGAGTTTCCGCTGCACCCATGGCAGCGCGTGCATGCGGATTTCGCGGAATGTGCAGGTCAGAAATATTTCATTTTGGTTGACGCTCATTCCAAATGGCTCGAAGTAGTTAAAATGAGCAATACGGATGCTAAGAACACCACATTAGTTTTAAGATCACTTTTCGCACGTTTCGGGCTACCTTCAGAGCTCGTCACGGATAACGGCCCACCTTTTTCATCAAGAGAGTTTAATGAGTACTGTGAAAAAAATTGTATTAAACATATAACTTCGGCGCCGTATCACCCACAAGGGAACGGAGCCGCAGAAAATGCTGTAAAAACAATTAAAAAAACCATAAAAAGAGCCATCTATGAGGGGGAAAATGTGTCTCAGGCTCTAAGTAAGTTTCTTTTTAAATATCGCAACTGTGAACATGCTACCACGGGGGTGTCGCCCGCGGTCGCTATGCTGGGGCGTCGGTTGCGAGGGCGCTTGGACGCGATCAGGCCAAATGTGGCGGAGGTGGTGCGCACGGCGCAACAACGACAAATAGCTAACGCGGGCGGCACTCGTAGAGAGATCAGTGTGGGAGATTCTGTGTTGGCGCGTGACTATTCAACGCAAGGGAGTAAGTGGACTGAAGGCAAAATAAGGGAAAAAACAGGACCAGTTTCTTTTAAGGTAGATACAGGAGATGGGCGTGAATGGCGTAGGCATCAAAATCAATTGACTAAAAATAGATACTCTTTAACACGCACCAGCACAGGATCTACCTCGGTAGAAAAATCAAATGAGGTATACGAAGATGCGTCGGGCGACGTAGGGACGGAGCAGAGCGCGAAACCATCGGAGGATGAGCCTCCTGAACCGACACAAGTAGAGGCTCCGTCCCCGCCGGGCCCGGGGGCATCAGCTCGGACGTTACGGGCATATAATAGAGATAAGAAAAAGCAGTTTGTATTTCAAAGGGGAGATATGGAGTAATTGTATTACAGATTGTTAGTAGGTAGTGTTAAAACTTTTAATAAATCAGTTAGCGCCGAACCGTTGTTTCTCTTAGATGTTCCAGTTTTATTTCAGTTTTTTACCGTCTTTTAAACTAATAATACAGCGATCATTTTCGTTAAAAATGATTAAATTAGTATGTAATTTTATATCTAGGTTTATAATAACTTTAAACTAGATTTTTCTATTATAATGTAAAATCTTAGTACACGACGAATCATTTGTTATTAAAGTTTGCTAATAATTCTGATGTAATTGTCCCTTTTAATTAAATATTCTTAATTTACTATAAATAATTGTATGTCATATATAAATATCGAATATTTGAAAAGATTATTTAGTGGATATGACACATAAAATGCTCGATGCTATGTTAGGAGTAAATAAAATCTGATATATCATAAAAAAGTGTACAAATATGACAATTACCACTTGTCTATATATATAATAATAATAATATATCATCTTGCTCAAGCTCTTTCGGGGTGAGCAGAGATACAATGATGGCTTCTTCTATTTTACGCTTATATATCATGCCCAACATGACCAGTAACACAGCTGATCGCTATTCTAAGGGCATTACTTACACATGACATTTCTATTAGTCATGGCGGATTTCCTTATGATGTTTACTTCACCAGTGAGCATGTTCCTAATTCGTACTTAACCTGGAAAAACGCAGAAGTACATGCCTGGATTCGAACCTACGACCATTTCCGTTTCCGTGTATGCACTCTTGCTGATTTCGCGTACTTTTGACACTACCTCCATCCAGAGATGGGCAAAACGTAATCGTAAACGTAATGATTAACGATTACAAAATGTAGTCGTAATTTTAATTTTCTTACTACAGAGTAATCATGATCACAGCATCATGATTCAATCCATTTAAAACATTAAAAAATCATGAATGTGTATGCAATCTGGTATTCTGTAGTGTTTAAAACATAGTTGAGCAAAATGCAGTCATATTAATGGTAAAAAATGTAAAACGTAATCGTAGTCATTTTTATTAATCTGACTACATTTTGCCCATATATGCCTCCATCCAATATGAATTGCCTCCTTCCACTACTTTTACTATCACCTTACTATCACTCAGATCCATATTGTACATCTTCTTTGTTATTCTTTCATTGTTCGTCCCCTCTACGTGCCCCACACTATCTTTAAATAAAGTAAGTTTAAAATGTATCTCAAAATGTTAAAATAGCATTTTTAACACTTCCAAACTCGACAAGTTCCAAAGACAACGTCCTCGCCTGTTCACCAGACTTGAAAATTAAGTTATACCTAGTTCGTAATTGTTTTGCTATTTGCTGAATAGATTTTTATAAAGTGACGAAGTTCTATGCTGAAATGTATAAGTTTAGGACATTTTGAATTAGCGAATTTATGAAATATAGTTTGTTTTTTATCCACGTTATATTAAAAAGTAGCAAGCAAATATAATGGAAATCTAGCGACGAATTGTCGTATAAAACATTTCGTTTTAATTTTTAAGGACGGTTTATTTCAACTAATTATATCTGGTTTAAACTTGTATAAAACATTATTTAGCGTACATATTTTCTGTACTTATTTCCTTGCTCAGAAACATTGTCCAGTTTGAGCAAATGACAAATTTAAATCACAATTGAGGTCGAATTAAACCAGTTGAATAAAATAGCGTTTTATACCAGACTATTTATGTGTGTATTAATACAAGGTAGATAATGAAGAAAATAAATGAGGCGTTTTGTTTCCCTATTCCTCAAATTCTTTTCATGAAAACTTCCAACATGTTCTAAACATTTCTCGATCTTTTAATGTATTTTTACCGGTTCTGGGTTAATTGGACTTAATCCTCTGTTAGTAATAGCCCTTTTCATGTAAGGTTTACGGAGGTTTATTATTATAATCTCACGAACAATTTATTACGTACCACCAGTGAAATTTTAGTATTAACTATAATACAGTTTTTTTTTAATTTATAAATACCACATAACGTTTACGGACGATTAAAAACATTGACTAAGCGCCAACCTATGCTTGCAATTTTACTAAGGGTATAAGACAAAGATGTACCTTTTTCCAGTGATGGGCATTCTGTTTCTTTTATTATATCATTCTAGTTATACGAATAGTTGTAGATTTGAATACCGGCTTGCACCTCTAGGTTTTTCCTAATTAGGTACAGATTTAGGCATCACATACTCACCACTGTAGGAAAAGATCCTGAGCATAGCCGCAATCCGCATAGCGTCTAACAGAATTGTCATGAAGTGCCCTAAAACGGCGACCAGCTGCGCTACTGGTCAGCTTGGGCTCGTATAAGCTATTAATGTACCTTAGCAAAAGGTATATAGCGTTATGATATAATATTATTGTATTATATTACTAGCTTTTGCCCGCGGCTTCGCTCGCGTTAAGAAGTATTATTATTAATTAGGTATAGTTTTTGCGGCTTTACTTTTGTTTAGCATGTGTAAAAAATTAGGGCCTACAAAACTTCTTTGTATATAATATTCTTAACTAATCCGTCATTAGGCGCTAAAATTATAAAGCTATTGGGTGAACTCACTAGTGAGCAAGCAACATAAAACTGTCCCAGAGAAGCAATCTTCTTTCAAGTCAATACCCACAAATTTGAGAGTTTGCCCTTGAGACTTGTTTATTGTCATGGCAAAGTAGACTTCACCTACCTGCATGCCAAATTTCAGCCCGATCCGTCCAGTGGTTTGGACTGTGCGTTGATAGATTACTATGTCAGACAGTCAGTCACCTTTGAGTTGTATATATTTACAATTATATAGTATTAGCCGTAATAATGGGAAAAGGCTACCTGGTATCAGATTTAAGATTTCTACATAACATTACCCGAGGTACATTTAAAAATATTCTTACATAAAACCATTTTCCGTAAAAATCATTATTTCATAATTGTTTTTAATGTACAAAGGTCCGTTAAATTTTATAATAGCCTAAACAGATACACAAACTCCGCCGACATGTTAATTAAATCCCGCTTTTAGAGGCTAAACAAAATAACTGGTATAATAATTCTGAGCCCGCAGGCTGTCTGGGTATAATACAAGAAAACCTTTGTGCTATTGCGAAGCCGTACACTGAAAGCTTACTCATTTAGCGGAAAGATGTAGTCTATTAGAATTTAAGTTTACACAGCTGCCTGGAGTTACATTGTTCTTGAGCATGAGTATATTTAAGCAGTTTACTGAAATTTACCTTTAAAAGTTTAACCACAGTCAACAGTTCTAGAAACTGAGAAATCTGTGAACTCTACGACTGAAATTTATAAACATTACTTTTACTTTGCTTATTAGCTTATTAGCTTTTAGTCAAATATTATGAATTATATTTATTAATGTAAATGTCTACGCTAAGGTTAGGTTCGTTTTGCCTAGCCTGGGTTAAACAGCGTGGGGTCCTTATGAACGAAATCGGCGATAATCTCTCGCTGCCAGCAGTGGTCAATGCCATGTTCGGTAGCGAGAGTGCATGGAGAAGTGACACGTTCTTCTGACCTCAGCAAAATGTATTATTTCTGTTATATATCTTCGTGGCGAGTAGACCGTTTTGAGGATTATTTTTTCGTCGAATAGTCGAATAGTAATAATAGAAGATCTGATGAAAATCATCCATGATAGGACAGATATATCGTGTTTAGGCTAACTTAAATTTGGATGTTGTCTTGAATGCGATAAATAAATTGTGTATAGTGCAACAACATAAAAAGTTTTAAATTTAAAAATAAAATTCAATCGCCCTTAAAAGTAAACAACAATCCTAAATCTACGAATCAAAAGATGAAATCTATACTAATATTATAAAGCTGAAGAGTTTGTTTGTTTGTTTGAACGCGCTAATCTCAGGAACTACTGGTTCGAATTGAAAATTTTTTTTCGAGTTGAATAGACCATTTATCGACGAAAGCTTTAGGCTATATAACATCACGATGCACTTATTAGGAGCGAAGAAATAATGGAAAATGTGAAAAAAACGGGGAAAATTATTCATCCTATATAATATCATACGAAAAATATATGTAAGAAAGAATTATTCCTCTTGAAAGGATCTAAAAAAATATTTAAAGTAATAAAATTTGGTCGAAATGAATGCATTATTTGTTAAGAATTGTATCAACGTAATAATATTAATATTTATCCAAATAAATGTGTTGTTGATTAAGAGTATTTAATTGTGAAAAAAAATTGTCTTTGACATCACTTAATTTCAATGAACATCTTAGAAGATATTACAAAACCTTATATAGCAAAACAACGTTTGCCGGATCTGCTAGTCCAATAAATAAAAATGTTTATTTAAATAAAAATATAAGGTTTTAGGTCTTGTTTATTTCAATCAGCTTATAAAAGCATAAACTCGCTTCTTACTACAAGAAACATATAAAGGAAGAATCTGAAATGACAATACAAAGGGAGTCGAACCAAAGAGAATCCAATTGAAACCGGAATCGCGGTTGTCTGGAAAACATTTGCGAAACTCAAACGAATGACGATTAAAATCGATTTATTAATTCCAGAAATGGTGAAATGGAATTCCTCTATGGAGAAGCAAATTCAATTAGACCTTCAAACATTTTTAATCTGTGTTTGAAGCAGAAATAATGTAAAAATCATAATTGAACTATCGGAATAAGTTATTCTTTGACGTCGTAACGAAGCTAAGGCGGATTCGTTGAATATTTTTGAATAAATATGAGTTATCTGTGATATCGCCCTTTTAGAATTTAAATGAGAATTGTATTTAAAGTACCTTAAAGCTTTTGCAATTTAAATACACTTTATAGGTGCAAGTATTATTTTTAATACTTAATTGACATGCCCAACAATGAGCTGGGCATCTCTTTGAAGGATAAAGTCCGAAATGAGGTTATCCGACAGAGAACCAAAATTATCGACATAGCTTTCCGTATTAGCAAGCTGTAGTGGCAGTTGGCAGTAGTGATGAAAATGCCCGGGAATTTTCCCAAAGTGCCCAAAACTTGCTTGGGAATATTCCCGGGAATTTACAAAATGTTCGCGGAAGTGCTGGGCACTTTGGGAAAATTCCCGGGCATTTTCATCACTAGTTGGCAGGCCATATGTGCCGAAGAACTGATTGTTATTGGAGCAGGAGCGTTCTTGAGTGGAGACCATGGATCGGCAGACGTAGCGTGGGGCGCCCACCAGCAAGGTGGAGCGACGACCTGGGGAAGGTGGCCGGAAAAGATTAGATTTGTAAGGAGAGGTCTATCTCCAGCAGCGGACTAGCATGAGCTGATGCTGATGACGATGGATAAATATGACCGTTTCAAAAAAGGACGGAATGACGAACTATTATTTACTATTTACATTATTTAGCTAGTTGTTTGCCCGTGTAAAAGGTTTGGAGGGGTAGGCTCTTTACACCCACACTCCCAAAAAGGAAGCCTAAACAGACTGTTTGCTTCCCACGTATCTGGATTCCCAGGCTCGGGTGGAAGGATTGGAAGGTAACCCTGGCGGTTTTTAGTCAGTAGGAGTCTGACACACCTCGGTCGCTGCCCTCACAGCGTCCCTGATGGTCCTATGCAGGGTTTTACCCCGGGTCACCAATAAAAGTCTTTGGTCGAAGGTCTCTATGTATAAATACTTGGATATTCACAAATTTATCCCGAAACAAGTCTTTGCACTTTTATAATTGTATAGAGATTTTTTAGCTAACATCAAAATATGTTTGTTAATTTCTACTATTAACCCTAATGCCTTTTAACAATTCGTTCTCAACAAAAAGGCTACGTAATCTGGAAATAACAGGCTTTATTTTATTCCAGTATTAGTAATAAAGTTGAAAAAATGTCATACCCGTACGATTGCGGACCACTGGTTGTTAATATAGAGATGAAGCTTGGGTCACAGAATTAATTTGACTTTACATTGTTATAGATAAAGTACCCGCAGCATAGAGATTCTGGGATTTACGAGTGCCAGATATCAACGACTCCGCATATGAGCCATTTTATACATTTGAGTGTTGTCGGTAAGTATCTCAAATTTTATATCATGTAATCTAAAACTCGTATTCAACTATTGATGCATTTGATGGTAAAATTCTGCAGTATTACAATACGTACACTTCGAGAGAGAAAGGGATCTGGACTAAAACTTTGCAAAGTAAATCTTCTCGAATACCCTGGTTTTTTTGGAACAACTTTATGCAGGAAGCTAGTGTCAGTGGCACACAGACTAAGCTCCGAACACATTCCATCTAACAAATTTAAACATCTTATGAAACTTAATGATTCTCCACTGTGTGTAAATTGTGGAATCATAGATGATAGCAATCATTTGTTGATGGAATCTGTCCGATCTGAATCAGTGAGAGAGGCGTTTGTGAGTGCCTTTGCTCTGAACAGACAAGACGTCGGGATGTTTAACAAAGTCTTAACAGAACTCTTATCTGGTGAGGCGCCTGGCTTGTTCAGATCAATGGCCCCATATGTTATATGTTAGGTATTTCTGTATTAGGGTACGATGGGGCCGACACACGTAGAAGTCCCCTAAATAAATAGAATAAAAAGAAAGTACTCTAAAACTCAATATTCAATCATTTATATACTTTAATGTTCTAGGTAGGATTATATTAGGTCCTTACATATGAAATTGGCGTTTTTCGTACTGGCCACTTTAATCACAAATTTCTCCTCTTTGGTAAGGAATTCCAAATTCAAATTTGTACAGCTATAGACTCATGTATTTGTGCTTCGATGATCGTCATTCATTTGTTTTTTCTTCCGTTTTTTTCTGTTTGCGTCACTCATTTTACAAAATGGAAAACTTAAAATATCGCATTATTTACGAATACGAGTTCCGCCGTGGCACTAGTGCTGCGGAAACAACTCGAAGGGTGAATGATGTGTATGGCGGTCGTGTTGCAAAAGAAAACACAGTTCGTTTTTGGTTCCAACGTTTTCGTTCTGGAAATTTCGACCTGCAGAACAAGCCCCGTGGACGGTCTGAGACTCAAGTTGATAATGAAGAGTTGAAGGCTATTGTGGAAGCGGATCCATCGCAAACCACGTCCGAGTTAGCTGCAAGCTGCGATGTTAGTGATAAAACTGTTTTAATTCACTTGAAGCAAATTGGGAAGATTAAAAAGCTTGAAAGGTGGGTACCTCACGAATTGACTGAAGCAAACCGGCAAACGCGCGTCGACTGCTGCGTTACATTACTAAACCGGCACAATAATGAAGGTATTTTAAACCGAATCATTACCTGTGATGAAAAATGGGTTCTTTACGATAATCGGAAGCGCTCAGCGCAATGGTTGGATCCTGGCCAGCCAGCCAAATCCTGCCCCAAGCGAAAATTAACCCCAAAAAGTTACTTGTAAGCGTTTGGTGGACTAGTGCCGGTATTGTTCATTACAGTTTTCTCAAATCTGGCCAGACTATTACGGCTGATGTCTATTGTCAGCAATTGCAAACCATGATGGAAAAGCTAGCGGCTAAACAACCTAGGCTGGTCAATCGCTCCACGCCACTGCTGCTTCACGACAACGCTAGACCACACACTGCGCAACAGACGGCTACTAAATTAGAAGAGCTTCAATTGGAAAGTCTAAGATATCCTCCGTACTCCCCGGACCTTGCTCCAACAGATTACCATTTTTTTCGAAATTTGGATAACTTCTTGCAAGGGAAAAAATTCAACTCCGATAGGGCAGTCCAAATCGCCTTCAAAGATTTTATTGATTCCCGTCCGACTGGTTTTTTTAGTAAAGGGATCAATGAACTACCTATGAGATGGCAAAAGTGCATAGAAAATAATGGTTCATACTTTGATTAATTAAATATATTATATTAAAAAATATTCGACTTTTTGTTCCTCCCATACAAAACGCCAATTTCATATGTAAGGACCTATTATGTATATTTTTATATCACGTAACTTAACCCTAATATTCAACATTTAAACATTATCAAAAAAATTGTACGTTTTTATAATAAGTACCCTAAATCTTTATTTTTAATAATTTATACACCTTAATGTTCTACATAGATTTTTTTTATTACGTAGCCTCAAGAAAATATTCAAAATTTACACATTTAAATATTAATGGCAAGCTTATACATTTTTAAAATATGTACCCCAAAATCATTGATGTAACATTATATAATGAAACAGTATCAAAAAATGTTTTACATTTAAATGTCGTTACCATATTAAAGGTTTCTCACATGTAACTTAAATCTAATTTTCAACATTTTAGGGAAGCGTGCATCAGGAAATATAAACTTAACCTAGTCTAAAATTTAGCGTTAAACTATATTTATTCTCTTGCAGCGAAACATCATCCAGTATTAACAAATCAATTTATAATAACCATTAAGGTCGAATCAAACTGCTTCAAGTAAACATTGTATCCAAATCTAAACTAGATTCAATTTGCTGGTGCAAGACGGCCTTAAAGTCTAAATACGTAATTTTATAAATCTTCATCGAAGTATATTGAACGCCAGATAGTAAATATACGTAGGCAGCCAAGATGTATCAATTTCTTTTAAAATTCCGACCAATTTATAATGTAGTGTACTGAAGAACCTTGTAGCATTAATTTATCGAATACATCTATGATTTATAACATAAAACGACATGTAGCCAATTAAAATGACAAGGTTTTTAAACGGCTTACATTTTCTATTAAGCTGGTATATCTAATTTAAAACTGTTTTCTTATTTATCGTAAGACCAAAACAGTTTATCCAGTCCAAAAGCATAACTTAAGACTTTATTTAACAATTTAAATTAAACTTTTCTATTTAGGCTCAAAGTTCGGCTTTAGTGTCAGAATACCAAATACTTAGGTATTTTCTAGAGTAAATTATGGTTAATATTAAGAGGATTTCATAAATTGGATCTCACAACTTTACAATTTATAATATCGAACACTTTGAAGTTGCTTGTAAGGGTACAATTTATTTAAATGACTATTGATTGATGACCCGCAAAGCCAGTAATTATGTAAATATAAATAATGTCGTCATGATATATTTATTTTGTAATAAGAAGAGATGTATTAGTATCTATATATAAGCCGTGGTGGCTGCCGGCAGAATAGAATAGCACGCCTTTCTTCTTGCTGAGGTGTCGTAAGAGGCGACTAAGGTATCTCTTTAACACTGCAATTCAACCAGGTGTTCAGAGAAGGAAAACTCGACCAAACCTGCATCCCGCTCCCTCCCGATCGTACTGGTTCTCCTTTCCATCGGGCCTGAGGGAGCTCGGACGAGAGAGTGCTTTTCTGGATGCGCGTCCAGTTATGCACTTAAATATCTCCTGCGCAATTGACTGTTTCCGAAAACTGGACCTCGAATTTCTTAATCGGTGTTGAAACAGTCGCCCTGTCGAAACCGGCCAGGACATCATTATAGGTGTATCTACTTTCCGCTTGTATGTACTGAACAAGTTAACCAAAATTTGATATTTGTTACTCGAGCACCACATTATACGAAGTTAGGGTTGAGAGGCAGTAGATTTGAGGGTGTCTGCTGGCCAGATAAGATGAAGATGTTGAGCATGTCTCACACGCCATGTTTCTCCTAACCTGCAAATTTTGAATTCACTGATTTCGTCACAACATTATTATTTTAAAATTAAATACCATATATATTCTTGTAATGTGGAAGTATTTAAGTAAAATATACATTCAGAACGAAATATTATTTTAATGACTTTAAGACACATACAGCACAATATGATAGGAAAAATGAATTGACAGTTGACAAATGGTTTTACAGACATATCGACAGATGGCGTTGTTTTAGTGTTGCAATTAATGATTGTAACATATATATTAAATGAAATGAAATGAAAATGAAAAATGTAAAAAAAAAATGTAAATGATGAATGTTCATTTCATTTTTCATTTCAATTAATGATTGTAACATATATATTAAATTTTCAAGTATTCTTTAGTTTTAATTTGACTGTAGTTTTTTTTTGTCTTACGAATGTGTGAATTATAATACTTTTTTGTTTTATGCATAAGGATTGTATTGATTATTATTTTTTCTTTCTAATATTATATGTATAAAATATATAAGTTGCAAAAATTAATAAATATGGACCGCTTTATAGAAATATCATGACGGAAGGGCCTTTTACACTCACCCCTCCCAGTGATGAAGCCTGTGTAGGGCTGTTTACTGATCGGCTCGTAGGAGGAATATTGATCCCTGGGCACGGCTTGTACCGAGTTAACCCTTTCAAGACGATTTTTATTTGAAGAAGATAAAACTCTTTTTTACTATGTTACGATATTATAGGAAAAGGGGAGCGCTTATATTAGATAATGATAAAATCGTTTATGTTTTCCTAGTGCATTATAGCCTACATGGTATCGATGTAAAGCAAATGAAATATGATTAAACCGGTTTTTTTGGGAAAAATTAACGATTACAGTATATGGTGTACCAGGAGTGTCGAAACGGTTAAGGGTACCCTAACGGGAACTTGACGTTGCTATGCATGATTTTCCTAGGATATAAAAAAAGGCAATATTAAGTAATATAAACATCCCGAGTCAAGGTAATAATAGATATATTATGTTGTAGCGAGTGTTTTCTCTCTTAACGTAATAGACATTCCTCCCCCCCCACCCGACGGTGCGATCGCGCGTCTTTTAACATCACGCGACTTTTCAAGAACCAATCAGAATTAACTATCGCGATCGTTGCCTAGCAACTAAGTAAGTCTTACAATGTTATTTTATAAATACAATAATAAGAAATTACTTCATCCCATTTTAACATCATATTATCATGACTATAAAGGTAGGTTTTCGATTTTAGCAGTCGCTGCTCGGCTATGATGACTCAATAGCGGCTGCCAACCACAATGATATACAACAATGAATGCATTTCTATGTAAAGGGGTTCAATCTAGAGGATTGTGCAGCGTTTTAACTGTCGGACGTAAGCTTAACACGTCGCCTGACAGCGCCACGCAGTTGCCGGTATCGGATGCCTTTATATACCAGAGACGGGCAAAATATAATCTGATTAATGATTAACGATTACAAAATGTAGTCGTAAATTTAATTTTCTTGCTCTGTAATCATGATTAAATCCATTTAAAACATTAAAAAGTCATAAATGTGTATGTAATCTGGGATTCCGTAATGTTTAAAACATAGATGAGCAAAATGCAGTAATATTAATGGTAAAAAACGCAAAATGTAATCGTAATCATTTTTATTAATCAGATTACATTTTGTCCATCTATGTTATATACAAATGCATGGAGAACGGTCCATCGGGTCATGACAGCGGTTGCTGTCACCGTCACAACCCGAATGATACCTTTAGTCAAAGACTCTCGTCCAGTGATAATCGACGTTGTCATGGCGGTTTGTTTAAATATTAAACGATGGCAAGTCTACAAAGGTATATGAATAACTGGATATAACATATACGTACAAGAGATGATTTCGGAACGCGACTGGTCCAAACGAATCCCTATGCAAGATTTAGCACACGAATTATACTATGATCTTTCAGACCAGCAATGATAAGCTACTGACTATCGCTTATATAGAGACAACTGCGGATAAAAGCAGTATCAATCCCTAAATGTCACTTTTAGGCTTGTCGAATAAATATCGATTCATTGATATATCGATATTTGCAATTCAATATATCGATATTTTTGGGCGATATATTTTGTAATGATATATCGATACATAATATTCACTATCGAAAATTGTATCAAAAACGATATTTTTTTAATTGTTATGGCAGTGAAGTCGCTGAAATCTGAAACTGTAGAAGATAGGACCGAACGAAAAAAAAAAGAACTATGTTGTCTATGACTTTTGAGGTTTATGTTTTGTCACGTTGCATGCATTGACATCTGAATTTGTTGCATGTATATTATTTGCCGCCATTTATTTATTTATTTTTTATTTTTGTTTGATATCTTAAATTTAGAAGATAGCCTTTTAGTTCTTGATATTTTTGTAATTTTGTTTGAGAAAAAGGAATACTGGTAAAATACTTTCGTGTGTATTGAGATTTATTCGATATATCGATATTTTTCCTTCGATATATCGACGGCGATATCGATATTTTTTACATTTTCGACATCCCTAGTCACTTTGATGTCTTCGACTTTTATATCGGTTGTGGTTACCTACTGTGTCTATGTTGGCCTATCATGTTGCTATGATGGTCTGGTGTATAAGAGGCCATAGACTATAGGAATCCATATGCGGCAACCCGAATGATCGTAGGTTCAAATCCCGATACACCCCTTTAGCTGTTTTTAGATTATATACGAATATAGCCGCCATATGCTCACCGGTGAAAGAAAATATCGTGGGGAAAACCGCGTGCCATCTGATAGAAATGTTTTGTGTATGCCCCGAGAAGGGCGATCTGCTGCGCTATTGGTCGCGTTGGGTACGACATATTACCGCAAAATAGATATAGCCACTAATGTCTCTGCTATAGCCTGACATATATTATTAAAATACTTTAATAACAAATGCCTTTTTTCTTTCTGTATAAACAAATTGTTTAACTTTTGTCTCCCGAAATGTTTAAAATTTTTACTAACCTATCTTTCTATATCACCGGTCTTAAAACTTTTTTAATCACATAAAAAATAATTACTTTTTGAGACTCCTGTCTGGGATAACGGAGTACATGTCGGTTACGAAAAATAAACTTAACATTTTGGGGAAGTTTTAGGGAGAGAAATAAAATTTTAGGGAAGTTTTTTAATTTTGTAAATTAATCAAAATCCTTTTATTACTTGTAAAAATCCCATTCTAATCAATGTGTGCCATAAATATCAGAAAAAAAAACTAGCCCAAGTTCGAGTCGGACTTGCGCATCGACAGTTCCGTACTAATAAACTATAAAAGTTCTGTACAATGCTCTAACGGAAAGTTAAACCATTTTTTGGGGACAAAGTTAACTCTGCCGTTGAAAATTAGTTGTCCCCGTACATTAATATTGATCGCAGTCCTTTTACAAGTGTAAATACATTTATAATCGTAAAATCAGGGTTTTTTAGTTTTTATTTTTTCTATTATACCTATGATATAAAACATTACTTCTCGCCAAATTTCATGACTAGGTCAACGGGAGTACCCTATATTATAGGACGGTGATTGTTCTTTTAATAGCCCGGGGAAATCGCTGACGGACCTCAGGGGGCGGTGAGAGCTGCCCCCCGGTGTGTCGGACTTGCACCGACTAAAACCCTCGGGATGTTCCTTCTTCCCGTCTGACCGGGGCCAGAGGTACAGTGTCATCCTCTCCTCCAACCCTCGGCAACGTCTGGCCTTTTGTAAGGCCGCATCTCTGCACTACGAGGAGTGGTGTAAGGAGCCACCCCTCGCACATTAGGACGGTGATCTACGATGGTGATTCAAGTCTACCTAATGATCTAGTGTTCACACCTATATTAACAGCGATAGTTCTGTATTGGGTTCGAAAGATCACATCGAAATTATATGTAAATTCTATTGTCTATACATTTTGCACTGTTTTACTAGCGTTAAAACTTGTCGAATAACACTTTGTATAACCTCTTACGTTATTCTAAAATACCAACGAAATATACATTTAACAGTAACGAGAAAGTCATATAGGCTAATGTAGACTTTAACGCTTTATTTTACACCTGAATTTACGTAATTAACTAAAAGATAAAGGGTTAATTTCGCCTACGGATGAAGAATGTTTGCTTTGAGGGTGTGTAAGGCGTTTACGTCACAAAGTTGGTTTACTTACCACCAAAATGTTTGTTACTCATGTTTGGGCAAGTCAGTTAATTAACGACAGTATATAAAGGGCACGCACGCGAGTTATGGTTGAAAGAAAAACAAAAACACTCCGGTGACCTTCTGTTTAACAAGGAAAGGCATAATTTGAACGTAACTTGGTAATACACAACGCTCTGAAATATACACAAGCGGTTGCTTATTGAAATTAATTTAGATGTTCATGTTATATAATGAAACTGGCGGGCGTGGTGTAAGTTAAGGCGAATTTATATTTAATTTTAGGTTTATACATACCTTACACTATGTCCCTTGTGAGGTAAGTAGAGATACATTAGTGGATGCATATTTTGCGCCTACATGTCGTGCCCAACGTGATTAGGAACGCATCTGATCGCCGTTCTGAGGGCACTTACACATGGCAATTCTGATAGATGCAATGTGAGCTTCCTCATGATCTTTTCCTTCACCGGTGAGCATATAGTGCCTAAATACCATGATGAGAACTTACGATAATACGCGTTTCTGCACATTTAGACCGATCCATTATGTTTATTTTAGGTTTAAGTTTGCTTACAAATCACTGAAATTTGAAATATGTTATTGAAAAACATTGATCGTGTTAAGTATTACAATTTATTAATACTATGCCCTCCGGCGACACCACAGTGGTGACGTGCGCAATCGTGGTGGCGTTTCATGAAAGTAGGGGAACAGAGTTGAGAACTTATGAGAAGGATAAGACTTAACAATTTATAATCTCGCGATAATGTCAAGAAGGGCCGGCGACAAGTCAAGTGATCGGAATTAGCGCATCATATCTCTATGCTAAACTCAGTTGGGGTAGGCAGTATAAGAGGGAGTGCTCCTAGAACCGGTGCACTACAAATTGCTATACCTCGTCACTGCACTGCTGCTTTTAGAGGTAGTTTCAAATACAATGCAAGTAAATGCTGGAACAATATACCTCCACCTATAAGATCTTCGTTCAGTATTTATGCTTTTAAAAATAAATTAAAAAAATATTTGCTTAAATCTCAAATTAAATACGAAAAAACAACTTTAGATATTTCTGTAATTTGACTTGATATTTTATTACTTGATATTTTATGGAACAGTCTGTATGTATGTATATGTATTTTATTATCAATCTACCCTATCTATATTATTTTTTCTTTAGTATTCTACATTTTTGTATACTACTTAAAAGTAGTTATACCTTCCTGCTTGCCCCTTCCTGTAGTGGCGTAGTATTTTTGTCCCAAAGCAGTAACGAGATATGCTTAGCTCGCATATAGATAAGGCGACCACCGGGACAGAAATGCTCCGAGACGCGTGGGGTTTTTAATATTAAGTTCAGTCTTAAATCAGCTTCCACTTGAAGTGGTAGTAAGAATAAATGTTTTAAAAAAGCTCACTACCGTCTCCCTGATCTTTCTGGCGCAGCCGGTAGGATCTGCCATCATCACCACGTCAATTTTATGAGCACAAAAATCGGTTCTGTTGGCTGGTTTTGTAGAAAAACGTTCAAACGTTAGGCGGATCCTTACGAACCAAATAAATAAGTGAGTCAGTGGAACAAAGGAAGCTGAGAGACTCCCAAGGCGATGAATTGGTGCAGATCGTGAGTAGACCTTTTCACTTTTCCTGCCCTTTACCTAATATCCCTTGGTTATCTGATTTTGCAGTACAAAAATCGACAGCAAAATTAGTTGTACGATACTGTGGTCCAAACTTACCGCGGTACGTGCATAAATATTAGACTGTCCCAAAATCGACAGTTCGACTTTAGTTATAAGCATCTTTAAAATATTACTGATTTTGCAGTACTAGAAATCGACAGCGAAATTAGTTGTGCGATACCGTGGTCCAAACTCACCGTGGTACGTGCATAAATATTAAACTGTCCTAAAATCGACAGATTAATTTTAGTAATAAGAATTTTAGACTGTCCCAAAATCGACAGATTAATTTTAGAAATAAGAATATTAAAAGAATATTGAATTAAATAAACTCAACTGATTTTACTGTCCACGTTTAATTGTATTTTATATTTGTGTTTTTTTTTTATAATTTTGTGTTTTAATTTTGTGTTTTAATTTTGTGTGTTTTGTGTACTTTTAAATTTTATCGTGTCTTTTATTCGTAAATTGTATTTTTATTTTTATTTTTTATTTTATTTTTAAAAATGGAAAGCGTAACACTTATCCCTAAAGAAATCTCGGATCTTATCCCTAGATACGACGGAGATGACAAGCTATTAAATTTATTCGTGGGAAAATGTTCTTACGTACTGAAATGCTTTCAAGCCCCGGCAAATGCCGCGCGAGATCTTTATATATTCCATACAATAACTAGTAAACTTACTGGAAGGGCAGCCGCGTTAGTTAGCGAACGAACAGATATTAATACGTGGCCTCAGTTAAAGGATTTATTAACGGAACATTTCGGAGACCCTAGGTCCGAGGAATGTATAGCGATCGAGCTTGAAGGGTTAAAAATTAAAACAGGAGAAACACATATAGACTTTGCACACAGAATACAAAATGTTAGAAGTTCATTGTTAGCAAAAGTTAACCAAATTACCGACGAGGGTGTAAAAGCCGCGAAAATGATAATATACAATAATACCGCATTAAACGTATTCTTGTATAATCTGTCGCAAGAATTAGTCAGGATTGTACGACTTAGGGGTAGTACGACTCTTGAATCCGCATTAAGTATAGTTACAGAAGAAATAAATTTCTTGGAACAGTACAAAAGTAAAAATAAAATTAACACAACGACTATGCCATCAGCAACGCAAAAACCACCCCAATTCGTTCCGCAGAACAATTTTAAATTCGGATTTCAACCGAATAACGGTAACATGAACACTAACTTTAATCCACAAAGATTAAACGCACCACCTCAACAACAAGGTTTTAAACCATCTCAGTATAACCCTCAAACACAACAACCAAACCGATTTAAATTTGGGATACCACCCCAACAACAACAATTTAAATTTGGGATACCACCCCAACAACAACAATTCAAATATGGAATACCACCCCAACAACAATTTAAATTTGGCATTCCGCCACAACAAAGGCTACCACAGCGCCTCAATACAGATGTGTCGATGCGAACGGCACCAATACGTAACAACATGATTGAACATGATGACCCTTACTCTTCCCAAATGCAGGAGTATTATGAACATGAACAAGACAACTATAACGATACCCAGAATGAGGAGTATAACGAGTATGAGGACGAAAATTTTCCTATACCAGCCTCAGAGGAGGAGATCCCGAAATAATATATACTAACTACTGTGATAGTATATATAAGCTACCACACATTATAATACCAGAAATCAATGCACGTTTTCTTATCGATACGGGTAGTAATAGATCATTTATTAGCCCAATTAAAGCCGATGAATATTTTAGTAATTATAAGTATCATGAACCATTTACAGTAATAAGTACCCATGCACGGAGTACGCACGAAGAAGTGATATATATTCCCGTTTTACCAACTTTTCAATCTAATTTATCACATAAATTTTATGTTTATGACATCGATGACAGATACGACGGTCTGATAGGCTCTGATCTATTAAAAAAATTAGAAGCAAATATTGACATGAAGAACCAACAGTTAATTACGCCCGACACTAATATTCCTATTAGGTACAGTCCACCATACGAAATCCATGTAGAACCTAGAAGCGAAATGCGTGTTAAAATACCTACAAACTTAAGAGAAGGAAATGGAATATTAAAATATCAGCAGTTTGCTCCGGGAGTGCGAATGCCGACCGCACTTGTAAATTGTACAAATTCATTTGCGTAAACAATAATACAGAACTCTACCAATAAAGGAATTAAAATCACCTTTAAGAAACCGTTTGATATCACACCTTACGATTCTCCAGTAAACGTCACGGATACACGTTTACGTAATACCCATCAGATGGACGAAATTTTAAAAGACAACTTAAATAAACTACGTCTCGAGCATATGAACGAAGAGGAACGTACCAGCATTAAAAATCTTTGTTTTGAATACCGTGACATATTTTATTGTGATAAAATCCCTTTGTCTTTTACCAACCACGTTAAACATAACATTAGGACGCGTCATGAGGACCCAATATACATAAGACCGTATCGTCACCCACCGTCACAGAACGAAGAAATCCAGCGACATGTAGAAAAATTACTAAAAGATGACGTAATTGAACCGTCACACTCACCATGGAGTGCACCAGTACATCTAGTACCTAAGAAAACAGATGCATCAGGCGAAAGAAAATTCAGAATGGTAATTGACTACCGACGACTTAACGAAATTACAACAGATGATAAGTACCCATTACCGAATATTACCGACTTGTTTGATAAGTTGGGTAAATCTACATATTTTAGTACAATAGATCTGGCTAGTGGATATCACCAGTTAGAAGTGAATGAAACAGATAGGCAGAAAACTGCATTTACAACACAATCCGGTCATTACGAATTCAAAAGAATGCCTTTCGGATTGAAAACAGCCCCAGCAACGTTCCAGCGTGCCATGGATAATATACTTAGAGGACTACAAGGCATCCACTGCCTAGTATACCTTGATGATATAATCGTGTACTCTAGCAGCTTAAAAGAACATATAGAAAAACTTAGAATGATTTTTGAAAGACTCAGAAAAACCAACTTAAAGGCTACATTAGATAAATGCGAGTTCCTTAGGAAGGAAGTACTATATCTAGGCCATACGATAACTAAAGAAGGTCTTAAACCGAACGACGAAAAAATTGAAGCTGTTTTGAAATTCCCACTGCCTAAAACGCCGACGGAAATTAAAAGTTTTCTGGGACTAGTAGGATATTATAGAAAATTTATAAAAGATTTTTCAAAAATTACAAGACCCATGACAGCTTGTTTAAAAAAGAATAAAAAAGTGTCAATCACTAAGGAATTCATAGACGCCTTTGAAAGGTGCAAGGAGTTATTGACAAATGCTCCATTGCTACAATTCCCGGACTTCAAAAAACCTTTTATTCTCACTACCGACGCATCTAATTATGCTTTAGGTGCCGTATTGTCCCAAGGTTCCGTTGGAAACGACAAACCAATAGCGTTTGCGAGTAGAACGCTTAACGATGCAGAGACCCGATACAGCACAATAGAAAAAGAACTATTAGCAATAGTGTGGGCCGCGAAACACTTTAGGCCATACTTATACGGAAACAAATTTATCATATACACCGATCATAGGCCCTTAGCGTGGCTCAACTCAATTAAAGAACCGAATAGTAAGCTAACAAGATGGAAATTGCGCTTGGCGGAATTTGATTATGATATCATATATAAAAACGGAAAACAGAATAGTAACGCAGACGCATTGTCCAGAATACGAATTAATATGGTAGGTGGAAATGATAACGAATCCATGGAAGTAAATTTAGACGATAAGGAACAGCAACTACAGCGCCATCTTGAGGAAGTTACTGAAAATATAGTAAAACTATCGAAGAAAATTAAAGGAAGACGCGATGAAACGACGTCTCCGATAACAATCTCGTCGAGCTCAGAGAGAACCGTGAGCATCCATTCTGACACAAATATGCAACAAAATTCGAATTCACATTTAGTACCATCTATCGGAAGCTCAACATTAACGGCTTCTGAGAAATCCGATACAAAAACAAACACAATACATTCAGCAGAAGACCTTGATACTGAAGGTATTCCTATACTACATGAAGCAATTGATACCAAACGTAACCAAATTTTAGTATATACCTGGAATAGGGACAAAATGTCAGTGAAAGATCTATCAAATAAAAACCAAAAAATACTGGAAGTACACTTGCCATTAAGAGTACCAGAATTAATCAGTAAATTCTTAAAAGAATATATAAAGCCAAAAATTAAATATTTCATATATTTTGAGAACAAAGAACATCGTAACGAATTTACACAAGCCGTAATAAATCTATTTAAGAAAAATACAGTTAAATTTTACGAGTGCACCGAGCGAGTCGTTTATATAGACGACGAAAATGAACAAAAGGAAATAGTACTGAAATACCACCAAGGAAAGAATTGTCATAGAGGAATTAAAGAAACGCTAATACATTTAAAACGAACATTCTTCTGGAATAACATGGACATAACAGTGTCCAGCATTATTAACGCATGTGAAACATGTAAACGCATGAAATACGACCGAAAGCCGCTAAAACCCGAATTACAACTTACGTAAACGCAAAATCGACCATTTCAGGAAATTTTCATAGACGTATTTTCAATAGAAGGCAATTACTTCCTTACTGTCATAGACGCATTTAGCAAATTAGGACAAGCGTTCCTGATTGATACTAAATCGACACCCGATATCATTAGAGCCCTAATTAAGTATTTTTCGTTTTACGGTACCCCAACAAAAATAAGTGCTGATTCAGGAACTGAATTTAACAATGAATTAATTAGAGAAATGTTATCCTTTTATAAAATACACTTGCACATAGCTACACCACACAACCCTAATTCTATGGGTCTTGTAGAGCGCTTTCACTCGACTATTTTAGAAATATACCGCCTTGCAAAGTATGAGCAAAAGCTAACCGATGCAGCTACGGTTATGACTTACGCTATCATGTCTTATAACCACACGATACATTCTACTACGGGCCTTACCCCCTTTGAAACCGTGTTTGGGCACACAGATTCAAATAACATATTTCATGTAGACTTTAATAGAGAGTACACCCAAAAATTAGTTAGAGAGCACGCACATAGAACTAAACGCCTATACGAATTTCTAACAGATCAAATGATCACGCGAAAAGAAAAAGTTAAGCAAAAACGAGGGGGAGAAAAGAACTTTGAAATAGGAATAGGAGACGATCTATTTGTAAAAGGAACAAATACCAGAAGAAGTAAAGATAAGCCGAGATATTACAAAGCCCAGGTGATAAAACCTATAGAAAGAAACATTTTAGGAATTACTACCAGGGGTAGGGAAACGAAAGTACCTATTAAAGACGTAAAACGCCCTTCACAGGTTAACCCTGCTGGCAATCCCAGTGATCCTAATTCAGGCCCTTCAACTTCAACCAGTTGAGAAAAACCCTGGCCTGTTACCGATAAGAAAAGGGAAGGCATTTGTCTCCAACGACAAATGGACTATAGTTAAGATTTTAGACTTAAGACTAGTAATAGAGGCCTTAAATGTAAACATTGATAAGTATACTACGCTTGATGAGCACGCTCGTCAACATTTTAATATTAATAATTTTGATTCTGATTTTAATGATGTAAGGTCTCAAGTTATGTTTATAATAAATTTAACGATAGAGAAATTCAGACAACTGATCCCATCAATTCGTGTCAAACGAGGGTTGCTTAATCCTCTCGGTACATTAATTAAAGTTTTTACTGGTAACTTAGATAATGATGACGCCATTAGATTCGAAAGGACAATATCCGAATTGAAAAGTAAACAAGACGCGATAGCTAAGAAAATAACTCTAATCACCGAAATGGTGGGAACTTTTACAGACATAGCTGTTGTTACAAAGGTAAATTTTGAACAAATAAAAGAATTCATCGAAGAATTTCAGGGTAACCTAAATAAGACAAATCTATACCAAATAAGCAATAAATTTGTTCACTTATATAATACATTTTTACATAATTTTCAAACTCTCTATACTAGATTGAATGAAATTGAGACCGCGATAGCTTTAAGTAGAGTCAAGATATTGCATCAGTCGGTAGTAGACACCAGTGAGTTAATTTCAGTATTAACAGAAATAGAAAAAACAGATAAATTAATGTATCCCGTAAGTATAGAAAATATAGTTAAGTTGGAAGAATGTATAGAGATAAAATCGTATATAAAGCAAAATCAGATAACGTTTCTAATGCAAATACCACTAATTGAAAATGAAGAATATAATTATTTTAAAATACTTCCTTTACCAACCCTAAATATTACGACCGGTGTTACGACGGTCATTTTTCCTAAATATCCTTATCTCCTAGTGAAAGGTCCGAACACGAAATCGCTCTCGCAACCATGTCGCGAGATTGATGAAGCCCGTTTTCTTTGCAACGAAGATGATGTACATCTATTCACGGGAAGAGATTGTGCAGCTGATCTTATGAAGTTTTCATTGGACATTTCATCTTGTGAACAAGTTCCGGTAACAATAGAGGATATTAAAATAAATCTGATACAAACTAACCGTTGGATGATTTTCACTAAAAACGAGACCGCCTTAAATATATACTGTGAAAATGAAGTAAGTCAGAAAATACTCCGAGGAACATATATACTTACTATGGACGATGACTGTCACGTAAAAATAAGTAACTATTATCTGAAGAAACGACAAATACATGGCAAAAATATCAACTGTACCAATTTTCCTATAATTCAATTACCTTTACTATCCACGACCCAGAAGAATCAGAATAGACCTGTTAACCTGCGCGGAGTGGATCTAAACGACTTGCAAACCTTGGTGTATGCTCTGAAGAAAAGTGATGTTGTGATTGGTGAAACTTACACTAATTTCATAGAACTAAGAAGTGTTAGCGTTAGTACAGTTATACTCTATGCCATTGTATTCGCGATAATTGCGGTATTAATATATAAGTTTAAACTTTATAATGTATTACGTCGAAATCATCTGCCCAAAAAAGAGACAGATGACTTCGAGCTCAAGGAGGGAGGAGTTATACCTTCCTGCTTGCCCCTTCCTGTAGTGGCGTAGTATTTTTGTCCCAAAGCAGTAACGAGATATGCTTAGCTCGCATATAGATAAGGCGACCACCGGGACAGAAATGCTCCGAGACGCGTGGGGTTTTTAATATTAAGTTCAGTCTTAAATCAGCTTCCACTTGAAGTGGTAGTAAGAATAAATGTTTTAAAAAAGCTCACTACCGTCTCCCTGATCTTTCTAAGTATTCTATGTAGTTATTGTCATACTTGTTTATTGTAAGTTATAAGGTATGTTTTTGTATATCTGGTTAGGTTCTAATATTGAAATAGCACCGTGACGTCCGCGCAATCGGTTCCCCTGAGCTTCGGCTGAAAATCAGCGCTGGATGGCGCGTACAGCGTCGCCCAGCACACGCTGAGCCGAGTGCTCGCTCATTGAGATGGGTAGCAGCACACAGGATACATGATGTGATGTTATGTATTCTTCCATTGTTGTTTTTATATAAATATGTTTGTTGTGTGTTGTTTCCTTTGCCTCAATAAACTTTTTCTTTCTTCCTTTTTTCTTTATTAAATAAATAATACGAATAAATATTTACAAATCGTGCGGACGGCAAAGTGTTAATAGTAAAATCAGTTTATGCTTCAGTGTTTTTTTAGTCATCCTAGTGGATAGGGATCCAGTACAGTACGCGGAAACGCAAGTGGTTGTAAATTTGAATCCCTGCTCGTATATTTGAGTTATTCTAGATTATGTACGGGTTCATGATCCTCGGTGAAGGAAAATATCGTGAGGTAATCCGCATAGGATCTAATAAGAATGTTATGTGTAGTGTTCTATGAACAGCGAACGTCTGCGCTAGTGGTCACGCTGGACGATATATACAAGCGTAAAGTGGATATGTACCTCTGCTCACCCAAATGATGATGTCCTGGCCGGTTTCGGCCACGGCGACTGTTTCAACACCGATTAAGAAATTCGAGGTCCAGTTTTCGGAAACAGTCAATTGCGCAGGAGATATTTAAGTGCATAACTGGACGCGCTGCCAGAAAAGCACTCTCTCGTCCGAGCTCCCTCAGGCCCGATGGAAAGGAGAACCAGTACGATCGGGAGGGAGCGGGATGCAGGTTTGGTCGGGTTTTCCTTCTCTGAACACCTGGTTGAATTGCGGTGTTAAAGAGATACCTTAGTCGCCTTTTACGACACCTCAGCAAGAAGAGGGGGGTGCTATTCTATTCTGCCGGCAGCCACCACGGCTCACCCAAATAGGGATATGGTGACTATATATTATAATTGAAATTAGTTATTTTTTATAAATCTTTGTTGAAATAAAATTATTCATCTTTCAATAATATACAAATTTAATATTGTTTTACAAAGATTTTTTAAGCGGCTCGCACAAACTAATAAATATAGTTTAATCTTGAATAAAACGCTATTTAATTGAAATGGCTTAACTCGACCTCGATGATGATTTAAATTACTGGATAATACTTACGTTTCAGTCAATAAGTATAATTTAACGCTAAATATCGTTTTATATAAGTTTAATCTAGATTGTATTTATTAGTGCGAACCGCTCTTCATTATAGTGTAAGTATATTAATTTCCATAGTTCAAATTATTAGGTCCTTACATATGAAATTGGCGTTTTTCGTACTGGCCACTTTAATCACAAATTTCTCCTCTTTGGTAAGGAATTCCAAATTCAAATTTGTACAGCTATAGACTCATGTATTTGTGCTTCGATGATAGTCATTCATTTGTTTTTTTCTTCTGTTTTTTTCTGTTTGCGTCACTAATTTTACAAAATGGAAAACTTAAAATATCGCATTATTTACGAGTACGAGTTCCGCCGTGGCACTAGTGCTGCGGAAACAACTCGAAGGGTGAATGATGTGTATGGCGGTCGTGTTGCAAAAGAAAACACAGTTCGTTTTTGGTTCCAACGTTTTCGTTCTGGAAATTTCGACCTGCAGAACAAGCCCCGTGGACGGCCTGAGACTCAAGTTGATAATGAAGAGTTGAAGGCTATTGTGGAAGCGGATCCATCGCAAACCACGTCCGAGTTAGCTGCAGGCTGCGATGTTAGTGATAAAACTGTTTTAATTCACTTGAAGCAAATTGGGAAGATTAAAAAGCTTGAAAGGTGGGTACCTCACGAATTGACTGAAGCAAACCGGCAAACGCGCGTCGACTGCTGCGTTACATTACTAATCCGGCACAATAATGAAGGTATTTTAAACCGAATCATTACCTGTGATGAAAAATGGGTTCTTTACGATAATCGGAAGCGCTCAGCGCAATGGTTGGATCCTGGCCAGCCAGCCAAATCCTGCCCCAAGCGAAAATTAACCCCAAAAAAGTTACTTGTAAGCGTTTGTGGACTAGTGCCGGTATTGTTCATTACAGTTTTCTCAAATCTGGCCAGACTATTACGGCTGATGTCTATTGTCAGCAATTGCAAACCATGATGGAAAAGTTAGCGGCTAAACAACCTAGGCTGGTCAATCGCTCCACGCCACTGCTGCTTCACGACAACGCTAGACCACACACTGCGCAACAGACGGCTACTAAATTAGAAGAGCTTCAATTGGAAAGTCTAAGCCATCCTCCGTACTCCCCGGACCTTGCTCCAACAGATTACCATTTTTTTCGAAATTTGGATAACTTCTTGCAAGGGAAAAAATTCAACTCCGATGGGGCAGTCCAAATCGACTTCAAAGATTTTATTGATTCCCGTCCGACTGGTTTTTTTAGTAAAGGGATCAATGAACTACCTATGAGATGGCAAAAGTGCATAGAAAATAATGGTTCATACTTTGATTAATTAAATATATTATATTAAAAAATATTCGACTTTTTGTTCCTCCCATACAAAACGCCAATTTCATATGTAAGGACCTAATATTATTAACATCAACATATAGTTTTTTATGATTTAATATTTCATATTCTCCACTAAAAGGTATTAAACCTTTGTAAGAATGACCTCTAAATGCACAAATCAAGTAATAAAAAGTATGTATGTATATTGTTTGAAATAACGTAAGAAAACAAATTACGTAAAGCGATCGTAAATTTTTCTTTATTGACGTCATTCCAGCGATGTTTTTATAATTCCATTTAATAAGTCATGAACCTTCAAGTGACGATAATTTAAATCGAAAAACACTTTGCTTTCGTGAGTATTTTTATTAGAGGTAAGGTGAAAGTCGTTTTCATTAAATTTTATTTCTTTAGAGTAACTGTAAGAATTTAAATGTAATCTAATTTGCAACTGTTTAAGTTATCGTTAGTGAGTTCACATATATATATATATAAATAATAATTTTGTAACATTGTGATAAATAAACATATTAAAATAAATCGAAATTATATGTTTTCCTCTGTAACACTAGGTTTACGAGACGCGTCAATTTGACTCATTTCGTATGTTAAAATGGAAAATGACAAAACACTTTCGCATTTTTATTTTATCTTTCTATTGATTATTATCCACTGAACGAAGCAAATGTATATTGTTATTTATTATCTTCCTACCTGTTGCAATATTAAAGTTTCCTATATATATTTGTTTTGTATCCCGGGGGAAAATCCTGCATAGGACCATCAGGGACGTTGTGAGGGCAGTGACCCCGGTGTGTCTGACTCCTACTGACTAAAAACCCCCGGGGTGTCCCTCTGATTGCTCCACCCGGGCCTGGGAAACCAAATTCATCGAGACGCCTAGGGAACAAGAAGCCTTGTTGAGGCTACCTTTTTGGGAGGTGAAGGAGTAAAGCCCACCCCTCCAAAACCTCTCTTCCAGGCGGCTCGCCGAACATCGTGCACCTTCTCCCTCTCATCCGGGCAGCAGACTACCTCAAGTCTACTGCCCGGCTAAAGTTTCCTATATGATATACCTACTTCTATTAACGCGTGATGCGTGTTCATAGAGAGAAGTATATAAGAAACGTCCGTAAACCTAATGATAAAATTATTTTGAAATATATTATAAGACAATAATTGTAATTATGTTAAGAAATAACACAGGTTTACTACGTAAAGTTTAGTAGAAGACTTCTTTGGCGTTCGTTGGCGAAGTGTCAGAGAATTGACATTGTATAGGGAAAGCCGACGTCGGGAAACCAAATGAATATAGAGATTTATATAATTGTCACTTCGTCACAAGTGATTTTAAGCAGCTTGATGTACCTTGCGAGGCTGACATATCGAGGGGTGAAAGGCTGTTTAACTTAAGCAATATATTTTTGTGACCTAATAATATATATCGACGGGTGAAAGACTATTTGGTTTAAGCGACATTTTTTGGTGATATAGTAATATATATATATATATATATATATATATATGTATTTTTTTGGAATCGTTAAAAAATTATGATTCTGAAAATATATGTATATATACTTACTACTATACCACCAAAAAATGTCGCTTAAACCAAATGGCCGTTCACCCCTCGATATGAGTTGCCGCGGCGTTTATGTTAGATTAAAGAATTTTTAAATTGTTTCTATAGTATATTTTAGTAAATTTATTTACTTTATATAATATTTTCGTAGTTCACAAATTTATTTATTTATTTTAAAGGGAAACATACAGCAATATAAAAATAAAAACAAAAATACACAAAAAAAGCCAGCAAAGTTTCCACAAAAATTTGTACAAAAATATCAATCCAGCTATAAAATAACAATAAGAGAAAATCAATAAATTATACTTACCTATATGTTACATATAAACAGTACATATATAAAAAGAAATACAGTAAAGAAAAAAATTGCGTGGTTTTTCTAATTATTTAATTTAACGGAACGAGATCGAAGGCACTGTGTAAAGAAATGCCTGGATTTAGTCCCGATTTTCAACATCGGTGTATTCGTCGATTCAGATAGGATACATTGCGTAATTTACCTCAAGGTTACGATCAATCGATATTATTATAAATTATCTTTCAGAGCCCACAACGGAAATAATTGGCGGGCCAGAGCTGTATATAGATCGAGGCAGCACGATAAATCTAACGTGTGTGGTACTCTATTCGCCAGAGCCACCAGCGTACATATTTTGGAATCACAATGATGCGGTAAGATTTAGTGAATAATGGACTGCAAATTTTAGTTACAGCTTTTTCTTTTACAACTATAACAGGATTGGAAAATATCCATTTTATCTTTTTATTTCCTTTTAGCAAGTACTGGATCGTATATTTTATTATATTAAGGACAATAGCTAAAATGGCTCTAGAAACCTTGTGAAATGCAATTTATACAATAGTACTTTATTTTGGGGCTCTTTTTCTGATGGGCATAAAATCCATGTTGTCAGCTTGTTGGATACCATGGCTAGTAAATGTACATTTAAAACAATCAGAATAATCATCCTGTTTGATTAAGAGTCATAATATTCCCTATTATATTATAAACATTACTCTTATCATCAAAGTAATTTTTGGTAACAAATAATACGATTACCGAAAGAATCCGTCCGAATTTCTTAACGATTTGAATTACATCACAAGTAATTTTCATTAGTATGGTTTTGAAACAAAAATTGTATGGACGCAGATCAATCGCCGCCCATACCCTATAAACCTCCTTACTAGTTGCTGTAAAAAGTATTTGTAATATAATTACAAGTAATAGACTATTAATATTCATTATTGAAAATAAAATAATGTTAGTTCTATTAAAGATTTTAAATGACAGAATTCAAAATCTGGCGCATGCATGAAGTTGCCGGCGCTTCCTCCCGCATTCACCTAGCGCCATTTCACCTTTTTTTTTTAACCCGAGGTAAACCCCTAACGGACCTCAAGGGGTGATGAGGGCTGTCCCCCGGTGTGTCGGACTTGCACCTACTAAAACCCCCGGGCTGTTCCTTCTCCCGCCTGCCGAGTGCCAAGGGCAAGGCCGAGCCATCTTCCTCAACACCCAGCGACGTCTAGCGTTTTGCAGGCCCCACCTACTTGGCAGGGGGTGGTTAAATAGTCGCCACCTAACCACCACGTACACCTAACATATTTGGCGGGGAGAGTGGTGTAAAGTGCCACCCTCCCCTCGACTCCTTGATTTGTCAGTGGAGCAGTGTGCGGGCACACATCGCCCACCACTCCCTCAAGCGCGCCGCTAGCGCCATTGCACCGGCGCTCCGTAATACTCGTATATATATATATATATATATATATATATATATATATATATATATATATATATACATATACATCAATTTGATATTTTACTAATAAATACTTTATTTTTTAGCTTAATAAAGTCACTGCATGAAATATTTAATTACACTATTTACTAAGCTTGGATATCCATTTACCAATGCATTAATTTCACAGATCATAAGTTACGATTCTCCTCGAGGCGGAGTTTCGGTTGTGACAGAGAAAGGGGAGACGACTACGTCGTTCCTATTAATCCAGCAAGCAAGACCTTCGGATTCCGGGACGTACCAATGTAACCCGAGTAACGCACAGGTCAAAAGCATCGTGGTCCACGTGCTCAATGGTGAGTTTATATTTCTACTCTCTATTTGCATATCAGTTCAGATTGGCAGTAAGTGTAAAATAATTTTACAATGTAATATATTTTATTGCAAGTCATAAAAACATACAACACTACATAACAATAGGCAGGCTTATCACTGTAATACATTTCTTCTAGGCAACCATTCTTCTTCTACAACCTTCAGGCTCCCAATACTGAATGAAGATTTCTTTAATTTTTTTTCATTATGATGGTCGTATTCTTTTGCCAGCCAGTTTCTCTCAGCTACCTTAACTATCATCGATCCATCTACCCGGTCGTCTCCCCACATTTCCACGACTAGTTTGTAGTCTACATTCGAGTACTTCTTCCCCAACTATTATCGTCTCCATAACATATGTGGTCAACCCTACTCTATTTTCTAACTACTAACAGTTCAAAACCATTAAGTTAATTTAAAAAGGTTTATTACACGATCACACAAATCGGGAACATAAGTTACGACTGATATAGAATACAGAATCAGTCAAGAAAAACCAGCAAATAATTTTGCTTCAAGCTTTTTTTTAAGCTTTTATTAGCTATTGCTTCAAAATACATTTTGAATTCAGTCTTATAAGAAATCTATATTTACTAAATGCACAGATTCTTGTCAACTAAGCAATCATTAAGACAATAGTTTTAATTTTTTAGCAATAATATATCCGTAAAATACTTAAATTTTACTCATTCTACATCATATCAGTATAGACAGTAAGCTGGTCTGTAAAGACATCTTAAAATGCCCCATTTAGGCATGTAAAAAAAAAAATATAAATGGCCAAAATAGCCAAAAAGACATCTGGGTGTAAATGAGGTTTGATTAGACTTTTAAAAGTGTCATTTAAGAGCCCTTGATTCTAAACACCCTATTCAAAAGATTTGCCAACAAGTTTATGTCTTTCTAAACCAATAAAGCACTAAATAAATATCTTTTCCGTGATATGATCAAGTTTTAAGACCAAATCCAGATATGTACATCCAGGCATATATCAAAACATAATTATAGATTGGTGGACCACATTGTTATTACCATTAAGTGAAGTGTGAAAATTTGGTCGATCCAAAAGAAAAAATACTACATAGCAGACTCCTTAAATCCTTTTTTTTTATCTTACAAGCGGTAATTTTGTTGACGAGTTGCAAATTATTGTAGTTTACTCAATAACTTACTTTGTAGCTCATTTCATAATTGTCCTTTGATTTTTTTCTTAGCCATCTATCTATTAGGGCGCTTCTAGTCTAATAAAGGCTCTAAATGTTGTACTGATTTCCGTCATTTCACATATTGAACTTTAAATATATTATACTCCTTCCTACATCATGATGCATGCACGACACGTATAGTAAACGCATATTCAGGTTAATTGAGATTAATTTGATCTGAGTTTATTACTCGAACGTGTCCTAAACAGCTTCATAGATTTTAATTAAATTTGTACTATAACTGCTTTGTACTTGATTCATTACTGTTAGCGTATTTCATTTAAAATCCCAGGAAATGTTAAAGTTAATTGAACCTGACCTAAATGGCTGGACACAATTCTATTTCACCAAAAGGCATAAATGAATACTGTTTATTTTTATATCTTTTCTATGTATATTAGGGATCAAATTTCTTTTTAACATTTTAGATAATTAAATAATTCCATTAACTAGAATAAAAGTCTTTTAATAAATCATCATTGCTTCGGTATATATAATACATTGCCTTCGTTTATTAATGATTAACTAATAAATTATTCGGACATATTTGTTACCCATTTTACGATTGCTTCTTCATAGATTTTACTGTCAAAATACTATACTAACTTTATGAATTATTAAACCATAATTTCGTCACCAACCAAATGTAAAGTTACCAAAATATATACATAAAATTTGAAATTGAACAAATTATCTCTAATCGCAAAACAATGAATTAATACAAATAAATTATTAATAAAATTATCATTTTAAAATTCTTTGTCATTAAGCACCCCGATATCTCTTCTACAAAAACATTCCTATCCCTTTGATAAATTGCCTCCCGAGATAACGGAATAGTAATATTTTTAAAAATCGTAAACGGAGGAATACCGAATAGAGATAATCATTAAGACAACGGCAGTCGTTAATCAAAATACTGAAAAATATCTTACAACGTTCCCGTTAGTACATCTTTATTCAGCACAACAATATAAACAGATTGTCGCCACACAAAAGAATTTATAGCACAAGGTCTTTGAATCTCCTATCTCCTTTATACTGTTTAGGTCTAGTCCAACGTCCTCTTAACGTTTTATCATTTCCACAAAACTTTTAGCTCTTCTATATTTTGTTTTTGCAGAACAATCTTAGCTCAATGTAAGATAAGATATTGTTTACGTAAAAACTTCTTTTAGCAGATTGTTTCTTATCCCATTACGACATTTGTCTTGTAAACTGCCATACGTATAGTCTTTATACTAATGTATGTTGCCTTATAAGATTTTGTGCGCTTTGATGTTTTTCTCTTTGTTGATATTTTTTTTATCTTGCAATTTTAACATTACTTCATCTAATTCAGATTCGATGCATATAATTCTTTGTTTAAAAATTAATATCTTATTGTTATCAGCAATTTAAAATAACAATTAATTTCCTTTATATTATCATGATTTGTGGTTTGAAACCTATATGAATCTTTAAGTTACCTAATCAAGTTTACTTAATTATTAGAATAATCATTTTAGGACCAGTAACAGAACCTTAATTTTTACACACACACACAATCAGATTTTATATATTATTGATACCGAAAAATTACAAGAACACCTAGTTCTTCATTAGTTTGATTAAATCGATCCTTTTTTAGATAACATTGACTAGAGTATTTAGGTATTGCTACAAATATATGTAAACTTTAAGTAGTTTTAAAGAGAGCAGTTTTAATTTTTGCCAAAGAAGCAAATTCCATTTTTCCCTTATCAGGTGAATATCCTGCGGCGATGCAGAGGGGAGGCCAAGCTTTCGCTCCAACGTCGCCTACACATTGCCTGGTTTTGGCCGCGTGTCTCTTCTTGACCCTGTCTTGACATACGCACATCATCGGATCTATGTAAATAAAAGGTTTCATTCACGTTTAACTGCATATATTAACAGTGGCAGTTAGCTACAGAAACAGAGATGGGCAAAATGTAATCTGATTAACAATGAATGATTACAAAATTTAGTGGCAATTTTAATTTTCTTGCCTGTAATTATGATTAAATGCATTTAAAACTCTAAGAAATCATAAATGTATATACAATCTGGGATTTTGTAGTGTTTAAACCATAAATGAGCAAAATGCAGTCATAGTAATGGTAAAAAACGTAAAATGTAATCGTTAAACATTTTTATTAATCTGATTACATTTTGCCCATCTATGTACAGAAATTAAGTCACTTTTGTTAATATGGGCGAGTAAACAAGTTCGCTATTTTATAGTGTGGGTTGTGTTTTGTAAAATATAAATTTTAATATATCCCTGAGCAAGTAGTTAATGCTTGTTTCGTATAGTGTATATAGTGTAATATAGATATACTGTATCAATAGTTAATTTCAAAAAATTAATTTAGATATTTTTTAATGTTAACGTAATATTTTCCTGTAATTTAGAATAAATATGATTGAATAATTTGAATAGTGTTTACAATTGAGTTGCATATTTGAGAATTAATTGGCGAAACTGTAATAGAGGAATATTAGAAAAGAGAAATGGTAAAATATTAATCCGTTGAGAAAAATAAAGTTAGTAGACACAGGAATGTATAAACAGCTGACAATACTACGTTAAAAAACAAATGTTTAGACGAGGAAATGTAAATAGTAACGGTTAAAGATATACGAATCAATCTATCTAGCTAAAGCTATATGTTCTAAGATGTAAATTTAATTATCATTAAGATTTGGCAAGTTTAATGGATATTGTAAATAGTAATTATAAGAGAAAACCATTTACAAATATCATTAATGGTATTGGAGCCACTGATCATCTTGTTACAAAAAGCGAGCAATGAAACAAATGTGATTATAAATCGAAATAAACAAACAGCAGTTGGTGGTTATAATTATTATTGATAATTCCAATACTAATTCATTGTAATTAAACATTAAATTGTGTTAGATTTAAATAGTCTCATAAGTTTAATATTAGAGCATATAAATTTTACAGATTAGTTAGAATATAATTCTGATTGTATTGTTTATATAATTGTTAACATTCTTCCTACGAACTTTATCCAAATTATACGTTTCTCCTTTAAATGAGCTGTGTAACTTTTACCAATAAATTATTTTAAATAATAATTAACATATACTAGACGCAGTAATTAAAGTATATTAAAGAGAATTAGATTATCTAAAAGAGTTTTAAGATAAGACTATAGAATAAAAAAAATTAAAGTCCACAGAACATTTTGAAAACGAGGAAAATTTTTGATACTTTTTCTTCCTGTATTTTTCTTACGATTACTCAAAAACCCTACGCGTAAATTATATCAGCGTTTAAAACTGAAAACTAGAAACTTGAAGCTGTAATATTCTGCTTTTAAAACTTCTATGCGACCATTTCCCTCAAAATATCAGCGTCTTGAAAATCACATAAAAAAAGGACCTGTTTTAATATCCTTTAATTTCTGCATCTAGTGTATATTATTTCTTTAAAAATGGATAGGCATAAACTAATCATGATTAACAAAAGGTGTAAGCCATTGCTTATTTAGCCGCTGTCTCGCCCCGTCCCGATATATTATATTTTGATAAAATTTCAATTATATTATGATGTCCAAGTGCTTTCATGACAGATACTGTCTCTAAAAAGCTCGTTGTTACTATTCTTTTCATGTTACTTACTTCCATTGATGTATATAAAAAGCTGTCCAACAATTCTGATCTTTCAATATAAAAGAAGTATGAAATGATCCTAACAATATATTTCACTTACATATTTTTCTTTAATAAGGATAATGTATGACAGATTTCGATTAATATAACCAGTTATTATTATGTCAAAGGTTTATTATTGTATACAAGTAACAATAGGAGTAAAATTTGTTGTATTTATGGTACGTGATGGTGTGATGCGTTGCATTATTTAAATAAAATACATGTGTAATAACATTATAAAGAAACAATAAACTTTTAAAAAAATCAATAGCGTTTTATTTATAATTATTACAAATTATTAAAAGATGTAGGTAATTGTGACAATACATAATCTTAAATATATATTCTTGCAGTATTCACTTGTGATAAGGTAATTTTGGTTGAACAGTTCATAAACTCGTCCCTCCAAAATCATTGGATAGCGATAAAGAAAACTTTCTATTATCTGATGGATATAATTTATTTCTCTTAACCAGGAAATTTTTGTAGAAACAAAAATTTTATACTAGTCATTAAGAACTTATGTACCGTTAAATTATATAGTAATAAATAAATAAAACATTTGACATAATCAAATTGTAAGAAATATTATAAATGAAATACTTTGAAATATAGAAACAAACAAAACATTTATAACGGACAACAGAACTGTTTCAAAACTACACTTTTCCAAGTAGTCGGTACTGATTAAATACTCCCACCCCTCCCCCAGATAGGTAGCCTCAGCGAGGCTTTTTGTTCCCTGGGTGTCTGGACGAATTTGTTCTCCCAGGTCAGAGTGGAGCAATCAGAGGGACACCCCGTGGTTTTTTAGTCAGTAAGAGTCACACACACCGCGGTCACTGCCCTCAAAGCGTCCCTGATGGTCCTATCCAAGATTTTCCCTCGGGATAAAAAAAAAACTTCACGATTATGAAAAATACAAATAATTTTTTACTCGTAAAAGAATTCGTATTGAATTTACTTTCATCGAAAACTTTTGAATCCCGCTACAGTCAGACAGAAGTAACCGGAAAGTTCATAATCCCCGTTATTGTCTAAGGAATGGATACAAAGTAATTTTCGCTGCGAAATATGACTGAGAGAAGTAACGCTTTATAGATTTATATCACTTTGACGAAAGAAACTTTCTGTTTACATACAAAAATAAATCACATAAAAAGTATTTGTTAGGCGGAATATAAATAAGGGAGGAATTTTCGCTCGTCATGAATATCTAATCGCTAACCTAAATGAAAGACACATTCCGTAATTCAAAAAACGTATTACAATGTAAGTAGAAAAATCAGAAGCATTCCTAGCGCTAGGAAATTAATCAACTTCTACCACGCATAACCCATGCAAGAAACAGCATTAGCGACAAGGAAAATTAAGCTTAATTAATCAAAAAACAAGGTCTACTTTTAATTATAACATTATTAGCACAGTCACGGTTCACGAGCTTTTTCTTGTTTCTTTGATTTAAATTTAGACTTCGATGCAGAAAAAAGGTTATATGCTTTTTATTTGTATTCATTGATTTGATTATGAATGCGAACTTATTCCTTTCTTCCTGTGTGTTCTTTTAAAAAACTAGTCTCTAAGGAGATTTTTTTTTATCAGAATGTGGTAAACAAGCCGTCAGTCGACCCGATGGAAAGTGACCATTGTCACAAACAACCGGAGTAACATTAGAGATATTGCCAAAAAGTAGCTTATCTAGAAAAAAAAAAAAGGGGTACACAAACTGGTCTCTTATGCTACGGGCCCGATGTAATTCGAGTACAAAATAATAAATGCTGAACAAAAGAGGGTAACAGATGAAAACAGAAAGGAAAAATAGGATTCAGACCTGTATCTTTATCAAAGAGCTTATTATAATTAAATAAATGATAATAAATAATAATTTAATTGAAGTGTTTATCCTACATTTTTTTTGGTAGCCCGGGGGAAATCCCTAACGTACCTTCAGGGGGGCAGTGAGTGCCGCCCCCCGATGTGTCGGAGTTGCACCGACTAAAACCCCCGGGTATTCCGTCTGCCGTCTGCCTAGTGCCTAGGGCATCTTCCTCGGCACCCGGCGACGTCTGGCCTTCTGCAGGCCCCGTCTACTAGGTAAGGGGTGGTTCAATAGTTACCAACCCCTGCGTACTCCTAACACATTGGCGAGGAGAGTGGTGTATAGTGCCACCTTCCCCTCATCTCCATGATTTGTCAGTAGAGCGGTGTGCGTGAACACATCGCACACCGTTCACGCCTGGACCTGGGAAATGTTTATCATACCTACTTTTTACTAAATATTTACATATCTTATCATAACATAACATTGATGCTTTTTGGAGAGCTTATTAGGTGGACATATTTTTCAAGCAGTTTTTAGACTTTGCGTGATAGATAGATAACTACTATAGTAGTTTTTAACTAGACAACACTCTCTGTAATATATATTGGAATTAATTTTTTTTGTTTCTATTAAGAGTTCTAACTTTGATCCTCTTAGAGTTTTTATATATGTAAATAGCTCAAGCAAATTATCTGCTATCGAAATTCGTTAAAATACCATTATAGCTTGTAGACGCTGCTCAATACGTCATATCTGGTGCCCAACGTGGGGCCAGACATGACGGGTGGTCGTGGGTGAGGTTGTAGAAAGACACGGATTTTGGCGTTTTACTGTTTATTTGCACTTTAATGCACACCGAACTGCGACGCACACGCACGTACTCTCGCCTTGCGTCTCGGTAGTCGACTGACTTAGCAAGCATCCCGTGCGCGCGTGCATCCTCTTACTCCGTGCGTCCCGAAACACCCTAACGAGCTTTAGGGCGTTTAACACATGCACGTATTGGGCGGCGTCTACATGCTATACCATCTATATAATTTTAAATTTTTATATAATTTCGTTTTAAGTGTCGAAATCATGTATACTAACTATCTGAAAAATAATTGACCTTCATCCGTACATTGGGGTGGCTTAAATTGTTCCATTTCAGATCCTAATCACAGGCTTTAATTATTACAGTCAGTTAACAATAGTTTTGAATGTAATCAGGAATTGACACTACTATCTAGCTGATACACGTTTGTCACCACCTGGGGGGTACGCGTAGGGGTTTGAAAGTATAGTCCCTAAAAATATATTATACTTTTGCGTATTAGAAAAGTCTAACATGTTATCGATTTTAAACATATTCGTTTCGATCTCCTAAAGCAGACTTGAGCTACTGGCGATCAATCTCAAAATTATTAAGCTAGAAGCAATCGACTCAAGGGGCAGGAATGTCGATACCGCAAATACGCAGAATAAAGGATTATAGTGTACTTAGATCACTGACGTATAAAAGTTAGTGATACGTCATTGTTGATTTTTATAAAACGTCGTTCTATACAATTGTAGGTAAACAAAACTTGTCTTTTGTACTTTTATTTTAATAAGAACGCAATAGTCAATATTTTACGGTGGCCAATTTTTATGCGCAAAACAATTGCATGTGTAATTTGCCGCCAACGCACCTGCGCAGTTAGACCAAAGCCTGTTAAAAGATAAACTGCTAGATAGTACGTTCCGGGCTAGCAACACGTCCACGCTGAAAATCATCAGAGTTACGTCGAATGCGACATCAATACCGAACGATATATTATAATTACTCCCTAACAATTATTACTAAAAGTTGTCTTTTGCCGCTAGCAGAGGGTTATTCTGATATAAAAAAGTAACAAAGGCTCTGGCTTAACTATAAATTAACTTAAGTTTGAATAAAAAAAACAAGTGAATCATCTTAAATCGGCCAATATTTCCTGAGATCGACTCAAAAAAAGCTCTCTCAATCGCCTGGTTGATTGCGCTCGATGGTTTGATGAGCACCCCTCCTCTGAAGAGCTTGACTTACTATACCGTACTATATTTGACCAAACACGAATGGAAACAATATACGGTTTACCTCACCCAATACAACGTAGCAACAGAATTTCATACCCGTTATAAAGTACGGTACTAACTCGTAAGTATTCGCACACATTTCTGTTAGCTCCTGTATGTCTACGCTTAAATAGCCAATTGTCCTACCAAGTAACGACAGTCATAGGCAGCCAGCAGTAACAATTATCGTAGAAGTGTTGTACTACCCCTGAAATGCTTTCATAAATGCTTATATAAGTGTCAGCTAGAACAAGGCGTATGTAATGGCCGCAATGCACTCACGCCCGGCCTAACTTCTCGCAGTCAGAACATTTCACCAAATTGGCCCGCGTGACTTGCCGTAACAGACTTCGTTATAAACTTGCGACACACTGAGAGCATTTAAATTAATCTCAATTGAAATATTTTTAATAATGATGATGTCCTAGCCGGATTGGGCCACAGCGACTGTTTCAACTCTGATTTAAATCGAGGTCCAGTTATCGGAAACAGTCAATTGCGCAGGAGATATTTGAGTGCATAACTGGACACGCAGCCAGAAAAGCACTCTCTCGTCCAAGCCCCCTCAGGCCCGATGGAATGGAGAACCAGTACGATCGGGAGGGAGCGGGATGCAGCTTTGGTCGAGTTTTCCTTCTCTGAACACCTGGTTGAATTGCGGTGTTAAAGTGATACCTCAGTCGCCTTTTACAACACCTCAGCAAGAAGAGGGGGGTGCTATTCTATTCTGCCAGCAGCCACCACAGCTAGCATTTTAATAATAATAATATATCGTCACGCTATATCCCTTTCGGGGTGAGCGGAGATACATTAATGGTTGTATCCACTTTACGCTTATATATCGTGCTCAACGTGACCAGCAGCGTAGCTTGTCGCCGTTCCCAAGGCACTTACACATGCTATTTCTATTAGATGTTATGCAACTTTCCTCGGGATATTTATATGATACGACTATATTATTTATAGTACAAATAATTTGTTTTTAGTCCTTTCAATTAAGATATTCAGTCGCACGCTTAGGAAATCTTCAGCCATCGGATAGATCTCATCTCATTTCGATTCCTGCATAGATACTGTTTTTATATCTATGGACATTCTAGTCGGTAATGCGCTTTATTTATTTTTTTTTATTATTTAAAGTATATTAATAGGTACATAACAATTTCTGAATAATAGTAACTTAGAAAAAATTATGGGGAAATTACTTTACTGTTTAACACGTTCACGCCGGCGCGGTCCATCGGTGGCCCGCACTAGACTGTGCTATTAAACGGTACGTAACACCAGATATTTAGATCTTTAAGTAAGTAAAAATAATTTGCACATAGATGATAAGTAAAATAATGAAAGCCCTGGATTAGCTCCCGTCCGATAGAGCAAAAAGCTTTAAACGCAGCCGCCACAGGGCGAGGAGCATTAAATACAGCGCCGCCGGTGTAAACATGTTAAAAACAGCCACAACATGCTCTCAATCATAGATGGGCAAAATGTAATCAGATTAACGTTTACATTTTACGTTTTTTACCATTAATATGACTGCATTTTGCTCATCTATGTTTTATACACTATAGAATCCCAGATTGCAAACAAATTTATGATTTCTTAATGTTTTAAATGGATTTAATCACTATTACAAAGCAAGAAAATTACGACTACATTTTGTAATCGTTCATCATTAATCAGATTACATTTTGCCCATCTCTGCTTTCAATATATGGTCAATAGGTAGGTGGGTTCTTTATTAAAAATACCATCCAAATCTGATCCATTTCCGGTCTCTTTGTGTGTATTTGTATGCCTATTTGTATGAGCGAGTGTGTGTATTTGCACTCGTTACTTTTATTACCGTAACTTACGATTTAAGAATCAAATTTAGTTGGAAATCGGACAACATATCTCTCTGTAATAATATTTTAAGTCTGCCGATTGATTATTAAATTATTATCCGGTTTAGGGCATCGGATCTACAGGTGTAGAGGTCGCTCTACTGTTGCGGTGGGGCTGTAGAGAATTAATTACTGTAATCTCAGTTTCCGCTAATGGACAAAAGTATTAACTTTGATATTTTAGGAGGTACAAATCCGCAACACTTGGTATTCTATCTATACTAATATTATAAAGCTGAAGAGTTTGTTTGTTTGTTTGAACGCGCTAATCTCAGGAACTACTGGTTCGATTGAAAAATTCTTTTTGTGTTAAATAGACTATTTATCGAGGAAGGCTTTAGGCTATATAAAATCACGATGCAACTATTAGGAGCGAAGAAATAATGGAAAATGTGAAAAAAACGGGGAAAATTATTCATCCTTGAAAGCTTCCATTGCGTGCGCTGCGAAAACGGTTCAAGATACCAAAAATATATGTATGAAAGAATTATTCCTCTTGAAAGGTCCCGGACAGTATATGTCTATCTTTTAAGATTAACTTACTAGAACCGTTGTTATGGTAATCGAATTTGGTCGAAATTAATGCATTATTTGTTCAATCAACGTTGTATCAACGTTGTATCAACGAGTTGTAGCAACGTAATAATATTAATCTGTATCCAAATAAATGTGTTGTTGATTAAGAGTATTTAACTGTGAACAAAATTGTCTTTGACATCACTTAATTTCAATGAACATCATAGAAGATATTACAATAACTTACATAGCAAAACAACGTTTGCCGGCTCAGCTAGTGTTATATACGTGCGACCGAGACGGTCCTATAAGATTTTTTTTTTTTACTTTACAGGTGAACGCTTTGCCTCAATCACACCTGTTGGAATAAAGATGAGTCCGACGGTGTACCGCGTCCGCCCCACAAATACCTATTCACTCTTTTCTTATAGGCTCTCAAATCATAAAAACGTGGAAATATATTCCACACTAAAATTCGCTGGAAGAATATTCCACTCATTAGATGTTCGCTTGATCAATATAGAGACGATACAAAGAACGTGCATCACATACGGATGGTATCCCGCACGGTATCTAGTGGTTTTATATTGAAATGGGGCTGGTGGAAATAGAGAATGTAGCTCTTGAAAACACCCTCTATTGTACAACCGGTAAAAGACTTCAAAGCAGGTGACTTTACTCCCATTTTTTTAGTTATATTTATAAATATTACATAGTAACAGCACATAATAACACAGCGAATCGAGGCTTCTGAGTAAAGTTGAGAAGTTCGGTACATTGTCTGTCTGACCGTCTGTCAGAAGCCTATAAATTTTAAACCAAATTAGATAGCGATATGAAATTAGTATATATTATGTAAACCTTCGACGTTTTTTTTTTTTTTACACTGACTCGACATAGTGACTACAGAGTACCTGATGGTAAGTACAGTGTAGTCCAAAAACGAAAGCGACTATCCAAGGATGAAAATCCATTGATAGTCTACATCGTCATGTCGGCCCACATATACCACGACTGAAGGTCTCTAGGTATATGAGCTACTGGATATACACAAGCTGATCCCGAAACGCGACAAGCCGAAACTGGTCACTATGACGGGCTTTACACCCATGTACTGTGGTCACAATCCTGACGGGCACCGACGCCCTACCACCACGCTGCTGCTCGTTTAGCCCCACCCAGGAGCCACGTGTAGGGAAACTAGGGTAAAGCCTACGGACGCGAGCAGCTTTGACTGCCATGATTGATGTTCTACATTTTAAACTCAGTCAAAGAGACGTCGCCAAAAAGTCTACGAGGATCAATTAAGTTCAGATCAGACAAGTGATATCTAGCGGATCTGTCCCAAAGGTGACAACAGTATACCAGTATTTTCCTCAAGTAAACAAAAGAGGTCGCTCCAGTATAAATACATTATTACACGCAGTGTGCCCCCAGCACGTAGAATCGATTTGAGGTTAAAGTAATAACGCGGCACGATAACATCCAGCCGGCTAGAGGTTTGTGTAACTTGTTGTTTTTAAAATTCAAAGAGTGCACCTTATTTATAGTTTCTATGTCGTGTTTTCATATTTTTCTATTTCTACGTAAAAATGCTGCATTGCCTGCTTTATGAATCATTTATAGTTTCTAATATTTACTTTACAATTTATATATTGTTGTACCTTGTTCATTTTACGAAGTCGCCCATGACAGGCAAAAAATAGGTTGGTTTTGTTTGTGAAACAATTATTCAATGTTTTATTTTGATTCTAGTTAGTTTTAATAATGTAATTAGTACATCATCGATAAATATTTATTTATACTAAATAATAATATATCGACATGCTATGTCTCTTACGGAGTGAACAGAGATATATTAATGGTTGTATCTAGTTTGCGGAAATATGTTATCCCCAAGGTGACCAGTAGCGCAGCTGATCGCCATTTTCAAGGGCGGTTTCCAGGGTTTCCACATTCCCGGGTTGCCTTACGATGTTTTCTTCCCTGGTGAGCATGTGGTGCCTGAATTTGTACGTAATGTGGAAAAACCCAGGGTAAGTACCGGGATTTGAACCCACCACCATTTGCATTGCCGCGCAATGAAACTAATCCGTTATCCGCTTGGCCACCACAGCCACTATTTATACTAAATATAGATATTTACGTTCAAAGGAATGTTATAAGGGACTTCGTACAATGAACAAGGTATAGTAGTTGTACATTGTTTAGCTAATTGATGATTTGTAAGTAAGGACTTACCTTTGCTAGTTCTAAAAGCACTCGCTGTATCTATGTGAACATTTGAGAGATCTTAGGTTGAGATTTTTAGACACAACTTTAAGTTTGCTTAGGCTTTTATAAAACATTACAATTTATATTTCACAATGAATATCAAAGGATTTGATAAGTCACCGATTTTATACACATGGACTTGACTCTGCGAATACTATGGCTATATATACTCAAGTTCCTGTTGTACGTTAAATTTTTTGACAAAACGAATTTATTTTTTGAGAAGTTTGCTAAGCGAAGTCGAAATAGTATCTATAAATCTCAGCCTTGGTGAAATTCAAGAATACTTGAATTTAGGTATAATGTGTATGCGTATAATCTTGCCAAGCTTAAAAAAAATGAGCTGGATAAAATTTAGGTGGGACCACGAGCTGATTCTGAACACGGCTGGTTGTAGCGAGTTATATTTAAGGTCTTTGCACCTGTATACAAAGGTCACGATCTAACCACCTACCTACAAGCCACACCTTTTCTATTAAAGATTTATAGAAAACTATTGACCAATATATCAAAACTGTTAATTACATTTGTAAAACAATAGCCGCTATTTCAGATATAACTCACGGTTGGCTGGCTATTTAACCCTATAATCGATTTACCTTCAACCTTTGAATGTTATTCAATTCTTAGTTACATTTTCGTAAAGCCAGGTGCGGTTTACATTGAATATTTATTCGATTGCGTCTATAATAAATGAGGGTACGTGGAGAAATGTACCGGTGGCTATAATTACGCTTTGTTTAGTGGGGTTTGGTTGGAAATATTCGTAAAGGCTTCCGATTTGTGAAATAATAACGAATGATACGGGTAATTGTTCTTTTTTTCTATTTAAGGTATATAGCTACCAAAGTTTAGTTCTATTTTAGGTAACTTATAAAATAATTTCTAATAAAAAATGTTTCTTTACAACCAAAAAATATATTTACAAGTTTGCGAAGCTATGAAGTTTTTACTTCAAACCTGTAGTCCTAGACTGTTTTTTATTCGGTTTTTCTGTGCATATGGGAAAAAAAACCACTTTATGACCGGTGGTCGTGGGTGTGGTGGTAGAAAGACACGGATTTTGGCGTTTTACTGTTTATTTGCACTTTAAGCCACACCGAACTGCGACGCATACGCACGTACTCTAGCCTTGGGTCTTGGTAGTCGACTGCCTTAGCAAGAGCATCCTTTGCGCGCGCTCACCCCTTACCCCGCGCGTCCCGTAACACCCTAAAGACCTTTAGGGCGTTTAACAGCAACACGTTTCGGGCGGCGTCTACATGCTATACCTTTTAGTATTGAAGTTTTGTAATTACAGCAACTACATGAATAAAATACTATATTATTAATGTGCTTTGTCCAGAGTTTTAAGTTTGAGCTCCTTCTGCCTTATTAGCATTAAGACTTCGTGCATCAATTTTTATATAAAATAACAATTTGTGGTTGTGGAGGATAAAGGACCGCAATCCATGCGGGGCGACGCGAATGGTCATAAATTCAAATCCCGGCAGATACATCTGAGTATTTTCAGATTAAGTATGGAATTAGGCTCCACATGCTCGCAGATAATGGACAATATCGTGGGGAAACACGCATGGCATCTATATAGAAATATCATGTGTCCCGAGAAAGGCGAGCAGCTGCATTACTGGTGACGTTGGGTACGACCCATACAATCACTAATGTATAGAGTTTGTAGTGACCCTACTTACGATGCTAAGGTCCTGGGTTCGAGTCCCGGTAGTGGTAAACTTTTCTGTGATGAGCAGATGAGTTTGTCAAGACTCATGGTTGTATGTATATATTTAAGTATGTATATCTTTGTCTAGTACCCATAGTACAAGCGAAAGCTTAATTTGGGACTAGGTCAATGTGTGTAATTGTTAGTAAATATTATTATAGAGATGCAGTGAGCAGAGGTTTACCTCGATAGGGATATAGCGTTATGATATGTTATTAAAACTAGAAAGACTGAATATAGGTATAGCACATACATATATAGGGAAAAAAGAGAGGGGGGAGGTAAGTACAACTATTTATAAATGCTATAAGATAATATATAAAAACTCATAATATTAAATAAAATGGTTCCGTATGAATATATATTTGTTTATATAACTAAACTTTAAAACCAGTCAATATGACTGCTCTGGCCAATCTAGTGTTAATAAGAACAAATTCAAACCTTTAGGCCAGAGGGCATTGTTGGTTATCTAGAACCGTTCTTTTTATTTGAAAGTATATTTCCAATGTTGTTCGACTAAAGAAAGCAAATATTGTCTGGCCTTTATAAATTTACTTTATCTAAACCAATATTCCCGCAATACTAGTCATATGAAAGACCGTTACATAAATGTTCACATAAAAACATGATTCCTGAAAAAGCTTTTAGCAAAATATTTTATATTACACATCCAAGAACTTTCATCCACTCACTTAATGACATTTATCACCAATAAAAAAGATATTTCCAACTTAAACCTGACGCTCAACTTTCTTCAACTTACATTGGATGTGTAAAGAATTAAATTATGTCCGAACACTAGAGAAGACTTTCTTGGTGAGTGAAATTAGTTCCTATTGGTTGCCCTATTGACAGTTTATCTTTAAAATTAGCTACTACATCCTTAAGGTAACTGTCGGAGTCTCTCAAGGGCGCCTCAGCAACTCACATTGACCTAGTCTTAAACTAAGCTTGTGCATGTACTACGGGCATTGTATATATTATATGTATATTTAAATACCGAACCATGGTTCGTGACAAACTAATCTGCTCATCCCAGAAAAGCTTACCGTAACCTGCACTCGAACCTAGTTTAGCTTTGTAAGTTGGGTCACTATAAACTGCGCTATCAGTTAGCATTGTGCTGCTAGTATGACTTCGTCAAATTTAAACTTTTTTTTTTTTACTTGGGGAAAATCCTTATAGGACCATCTCAGCCGCACTGGGGGGTTGCGCGACCGTATGTGTCGGACTTATACCGACTAAAAACCCCAGGGTGACTACTTCTGCGCATTGGCGGGGACTGTGGGACCTGTAATCAATTCGCCACAGCCCCGTCGCGCCGCGCCCGACGGGCACAAACTGGGGGGAAGTTGATACCCTCCCCGATACTGCTCGTTGTATTTAGGCAGAGCACGTCACAATGCCCTGCCAACTTCTCGAGTCGTCAAATTTAAACTTAAGTTAACAGAACATAAATTTATGTCACAAGTCATGAAAAATTTATTCTAAAGTAACCTAAAAATCGGGCTAAGTTTAACCCATGCTGGAAGATTAATATTGAGGGTTAAATAATTAAATGATCATGAAATTGTGACCGTTCCCAGGTCGGTTAAACAACAGTTAGTATAAAACCAAAGTTCCTTTTCGTTATTGTATAAATGGTAATTACTCGAAGTTACCTTCACAATTTTGTACGGAGGGCGGACGGGTTGCCATACTTTTAAACTTTCCCCTTAAAATTTGCAGCAGTTGGAGATTGTATTATCATCTAATTGTTAAAATTGAGGTCTGTACTTGCTTACTTTGAAATTGTTCTCAGACCTTTATCTAACGTTTGTTCATATTCTCATAATATTTAAAATTTAAGCAAATTTAATTAGCAAGAAGTGACGCTCTGTTGATCTACTTTGTGCTAAAAACTGGATGTGGCTCATTTCTTTATTCAAGTGCCTTTTCTTTTAAGAGTTGCTAACAATTCAACCTTTTGAAATGTGGTACTGGTGCTGTATGCTAAGAAATCCCTGGCCAGCCTATCGCACAAATATGACAGTTCTGACGCAACTGTGAATAGAGAACGTAGTGTCTTCAGTTTGCCGAAAACATATAGTAGGATTTTGGCAAAATACATTTAAATTGAATTTTTATTTACATCTATCAGTCATCACGCCAAGTCCCTATTGTGGTAGGCAAATCCTTTTCGTTTCATTGACATTCATTAAGCCGTCCATGCACGCTCGCCGATTTCGCATACTTTTGAGACTTTTTTTTGTTAGCTCGGTAGAAATTCCTTCAGACCGTCAGAGGAGTGGTGAGGGTCACTTCCCTGGTGTGTCGGATTTGCACCGACTAAAACCACCGGGGTGCCAGCACTGCCTACTCTTCGCCTTCGCCGGACCTGGGGATCCCGATACTTCCGAGGGATAATACTTTTGACACTAACTTTCTTCAAAACTCTCTTCATTTGGTCCATGTAGGAAAATATTGGTAGATCTTGATTCACTGCCATATTCAATATATTCTTTATCATCCTTTCACCATTAATCCTCTCCACATGCCCGAACCATCGAAGCATGTTTTTGTTCATACTATCGATGATACTATCTTTCAAACGAACCATTCTACGTATCTCTTTGTCCCTAACGCAAGCCACAGGCGTTACTCCGCGTATAGAGCGAAGAAACCGCATCTTCACTGCATTAATTCTCCTTTCATGTTACTATAGACATACCCAGGACTTATTGCTGTATAAGAAAGTGGGCACCAAAACCGCTTTAGGCACTGCTACTCTTTGCTTGTTTTGACTTTTTAGAACAGCGCCTTGCACACTATTAACTTTGTTGCTATTAGTTACGGCTAAGGAGTGGAATACGCTTCCAGCGGCCATATTTCCGTGATCTTATGACCTGGGAGTCTTTTAAAAAAAGAGTGAATAGGCATTTGTTAGGTGGACGCGATTCATCATCGGACTCATCTTCACCTGCCACCAGATGTGATTGAGGTAAAGCGTTCGCCTATAAATTAATAAAAAAAAAAGTAACTCGCCTTTCTACATCCCTATTACACATACAATTTCTTGTTAACGTACTACCAAGATATACAAAATCTATTTCCACATGTTAACAGTTTTATTTTCCACGATAAGTTAAAGCTGTTCTCCGGCATTTCTAGTGTTAATTATCTACCTATCCCAGTAAAACACATAATAGGCTCTACGTAATATTGCTATCATAAAAGCCTCATGTAAAACCTACCAGTTAAAACTTTCATATCGGTGGCTTTTAACTCTTATACTCGTCCTTATCGCTCTCGATAAAAATACTTTTGTAAAATAAGGGACGGAGATATTTGCTGTAAATGGGCTAATAAAAGAAGGACGAAAATTAGACCCCTGAGACGATTAAGGAGACAGAAATAAACTAGCTCACCGGTCCAATGTGTAATCGAGTTCTACCGCGTTTGATTACCGACTAGTGATTAACTAAATCGAGTATACGGCCCTCCGGACAATCAGCAATCCTGTAGGCTTAAGGTTGTTTACTTAGCAAAATTAGATTGTACGATTTGACGAGATTTTTCATTATAAACATGATTTTTTTATACTTGCTCGACATGCGTCTACAACGCATCTCATGGAAAGTATAATACCATGTAGTCTAAAAACAACAACCTAGGGACCTAGGGACAAAATAAGTAAATAAATAACCACTGTTTTGGTTTACTAAACTGTGAATCTGAGGACCTTGGTACAAAGTAGGTATATAAAGAGACACTTTTTTCATTTACTAAACTGTGAATTATTGACGTAGAAAATTTCAAAAATGTGATTTTACCTCGGCTTAGAAATTAGTAGATACCCCACATGTAATATAAAATCAAAAAAATGCCCTCCAATTACATGTATAAGGGGGGCTCCCTTAAGTTAGATTATTTATTACATTAATTATCATTATCGGCTTGCATCAAAGATTTATACAGTATATCCTAATGTTAAATTTTTATCTTATTTGCCTTAAAAGTTCTAAGTCTCTGACAGACAAACAGATATACGGCAAATGTCATTGTAGCCCCCTACTGGGAGTCCTCAATCCTGACCCTTTTCTTTTAAAGTATTACGAACCTGCGAAGGCAAAATCAATTAGTAGTTTATTCCAAATTATGATTATAGTATAAGCCAAAACAAACCCTTATTCGATCTACAAATATTCTACACCGTAGTTATTACTCTAATGTTCTCATGAATTTACTATCACCTTAGAAATGAAGGGTGTTCATAATTGTATGCAATATCAGAAGTGGGATCAGTAACGAGGTCACGCTGTATATTGAGATTGTGTGAAATTATTGTGAATATAGTACATTCGTACGCAAAACTCCAGGATTCCTACTAAAATATTAATGAAGAATTATAAATATACAATTTTCTCGATAATAACTATCTTCTCTATCAGTTTTCTAAATATCATATATTATAATTCAGTTAGTAAAAGCTTAGATTAACGAGTTTTAAGTTACTGGCTAAAAGTATTAAAACTTTTACATGGTACAATGTCTTTTTCTATATATCTACAAGCAAACGCATGACATCATTCATATCCGGTGGAAGGTGGACATATGGCCGATGATAGAACACACCTGACCAACAGATATCTATGTCCTCTTATGTTAAACGCTCCTAAATCGTAAGAGCGTGGAAATATGGACAAGAATCTCTTCATTTTGATACAAGAATAACTCATTCTACTGATGACATCAAACCCAGCTTATTATGGTTTTGCTGTAAAATGGGTCTGGTGTAATTAAATAACATAATGGAAGTCTACATGAATGGCATGTACAAAATAAAACTCGAGAAATTGAATTTAGCACCCATGCTTAAGTTTTTCTGATGAAGTAATAATTTACTGGTGAGGATAACATTTTAAAAAGTACCACATGCCAATTAAGACATAGATCGGTAACCATGCGCGGCGTCACAAATCCCAGTACATGGATCTATGTTTTTCCAGAATTTACGTATTAAGGCCCCAAATACTAATCGATAAAGGAAAACATCGTTTAAAAATCCGCATAGCATGTCATAAAAATATCATATGTGAGCGCCCTGAGAAGGGCAATCAGCTGCTACGTTAGGTACGACTTTCAAGCGCAAAATTGATACAACCACAAATGTAGCTCTGCTCATCCCGAAAGGTATATAGTGTGACGATATATTATTATTACTAATAACTAACATTATATAAAGTACTTTTTCTAAGTAAAGTGTTCAAATATACTTCTAGTCATTTGGTATACGATTTTCAAGCTACAGTATACACAATACATACGATTAATATAACAATACTAACCTCAAAGGGATAGAACGAAACGATAAATTATAACTGAACATAACACAAAAACCCATTGATGTTATACCAAATAACTAAGCCTACAAAAAAGTCGATCATAGAGGTCTAAGCAATTTGAATCGATCAACCATAAAACTGATCGTATTTCTCAACATAATAGGAATATTTTATATGTCGGTACACGCCCGAGGGAAGGGCCTGGATGAGCCAGAAAAATACTTACGTCAGCATTGATGAAACCTCTTTCAGTTTACCCAAATATATGAGATGTTGGTTTCATTGATCGATAAATATTAACACTAAAATGTATTGAAAACATGAACAGATATTTTTTTTTTTGTGGAAAATTATGATATAATTACATAAAATGAATTTTTTAAAGCAACAGCAGAGATATTTTTTTAACTAGGTTAGCATTCTCGTGATTATGGAATATCATGTTTCTACTCAGTTAAAGATTGTTTTGTAGCCTGAAAGAAGAAAAAGAGTGGGATTTTTGTTATTGGGATCATGTAAGGAAGGATGAAGTAGCTTCATAGCCGGCGCGGGTCTTGAGGTTGCGATCGCTAAGGTGGAGTCTAAGAGCAGCCGGTTGACGATCAACAAGATCAAGAAGAAGATGGTGGTGTTTTTTCGAAATGCAACATGTAGTGTCACGAGAAACAGCAATTCATCTTAAAATCATGCTTAGCGGGCGCGGCGCGGCGAATTTTGTAGAAAATTGAATAAGGGAACCATAGTCTCTGTTAAGGCGCAGAAGTCCGGCACACCATGGCTAATACCCTCCGTGTACGATAATTTTCCCCAAGTAAAAAGAGCGCGCGTGGATCTGTCGCGAAAGGAAATAAGTAACATCAGATCAAACTCAACAAAATACTTGCTATAACACAAATGATAAATAATAATCGAGGAGTTCTCTGTGCATTTGCGGTTCTAAAGGTTTTATGAAGATTGTATCACTAAAAGTATGTAGTAATAATGCAGAATGACAGAGTATGTACCTTTTTTTTACTTAGGGAAAATCTGCACAGGACCTTCCCGGCCACACAGGAGGATCGTGGCTGAGGTGTTCTGGACCTATACCGGCTAAAAACCCCAAGGGGACTACTTCTACTTTGACAAAGACAGTGGACCCTGTAGTTAATGCTCCACAGCCTCGCCGTGCTGCGTCCTTGCGGGCACGATCTCGAGGGGAAAGCGTTGCCTTCTCCAATATTCTTCTAAGTTTCACGGTTAAATGCGTCACCCCGTTCCAAGGACTTCTCGAGGATCGTTACCCGGACCTTCACGGCCCTTAAAGAATAGGTATCTCGACTTAGGTATCGAGGTAGGTAGGTTTAACTAGGTTGCGAGTATATAAAGTCCATAATAGACCTTACCTTACCTTGCCAAATTTTGAAATTAACCTAAGTATATAAAACACTTAATATTTTAAGCGATAGGGGGGTGGTTGAGGGGCACGCAGTAGTTGTCGATATGATTTTTCATTTGCCTATGTTTTCGCTTTCATTGTTTTATTGTTCTTTGGTAGTGTGTTTATTTTATAAGTAGTAATGTTTGTATTTTTGATGCGCGATGTGGCGGCCTTGAACGACGCAAAACATTGATGTGCATTTTTTTTTATTGTTTTTTTAGGTTGTAAGTGTGACGGCCTATAGAGATCGAGGACTATGGAAATAAAATGCGTGTTGCTGTTACCTGTGTATTATCCGAACTAACTTAATCGACGGATGCAGCCGTCTCTAAATACATGCATACGTTCCTCATTTATGCAATATTCGCACTTTCATAAATCACGCTATTAAAATCAATTACTTACGTTAATATTATACTATGTGTCCCTACAGTCTTGTAGTGTATTGGCCATAGGCCGCCCTTAAAATGTGTAAAAAATAAAATACGGCGTGAAAGATTTTTGTGCAAACCGCCCAAATTGCCTACCGAAAGACCAAATGCCTACCATCAGGTGTGATGTGGTCTCTGTGAAGCGTCAGGATAAAAAAAAAAAATTTCTTTGGTGGCAACCATTACTTTAAATATTCTACTAATTGAATTACTTATTATAATCATTTGGCTATTGACATAGCTAGCGTATTAGCAGGCTGAAGTGGCAATGGGCAGGCCATATATGCCGATGAACCGATGGTCGTTGGAGCAGGCGGGTTCTTGAGCGGAGACCGTGGATCGGCAGACGTAGCGTGGGTCGCTCCCCGGCATGGTGGAGCGATGACCTGCGAAAGGTGGCCGGAAAGGATTGGATGAGAAAAGCCGAAGACCGGGCTCAATGGCACTTGTTAGGAGAGGCCTAAGTCTAGCAGTAGACTAGGATAGGCTGATGATGATGATGAATCATTTGGCTAGATTATTATAGTAATAAACGGTCGTAAATACAATCAATTATTTACGGACAACAATAGAAAAGTACGAAAAAAAATTTCTACGAAAAAAGTCTACTCATCCATTATTAAGTAAAAGAATAATTGACTACTGCCATTTTATAAAATATAACATTTCAACTTTGAGAATATTATAGCCACTTACCGTTTATTTCTATTTAGGTTTATAAAAGAGAAAATCTATTCAAACAAAAAATCGAGGACTTTTTTACGCTTTTTATCATAAAAGATTTTATAATTTATGATACTTGATCTAATTTTCTCAAAATTGAAAAGACTTATTACTGTAAACCTTCGCTGCGTAATAGTAAAATTGCTGTTTATTAAATATTTATAATATTATACAAGGTTTTATATTTGGGGCATTTTACGTAAAGCGGACAGCGACAAAAGTGTGAGGTTCTGTATTTTGTTACTATTAAACTTCTTTGTACTTCTAGAATGAACAAATAAAACGACCTAAAGGTACGACTGCTCCTGAGCAGGGCGATTGCCAACTGCTTTAATCTGAATCACGGCTTAAACATGCACCAAGTACCGCACTCAGAGCGGCAAGTGTGTACTTTAATTCATATATTTTTCAAAATTTGTTTTCACCCCGTTAAAAAACTTTGGATATATAATTACTACACTTTTATATATTTAAATAATATGAAGAACTAAAAAAAAATGTTCGACGTTAAAAACAAGTTTGACAAGATTATTATGGTTTTGTACAAAAAAAATATTTAAGGGCGGCTTGCACTAACGAATTAATAATAATAATAATAATAATAATAATAATTTTATTGGATCAAAAATTTTACATAGTATAGTTAAGTTTACGTTGACGCCTGCACTAGTCGTGAGACTGTGTCGCAGACGTCAGCGCCCACCATTACAGAGAATACAAATTATTAGAAAAATATACACAACACGTCTGTATAGACGTGTTGTGTATAGGTGTGATTATGTGTAGAAAAGGGTGAGTAAAGAGTGTTGTGTGTGAGTGCAGATTATATATGAGCATTTAAAAGATTTTCAGTTTGTATAATAAAATCGAGCTGCAACAAGTAATCCTTGACTTTGATTTTTAGTTCATAAAGGGAAAGGGGATATATATTGAGAATTACATTTAGTTTGTTGTAAAATCGAGCGCTTAAAATTTTGAAGTGTCTAGAGGCGACCGAGGTGCGGTGAAATTCAGTTTTACAGACAGTAAGCCCTAGACGTTTATTTAGAATGCCTAACTCCAATGATTGAGTGTCATGCCTAAAAACAATAGTTTGGAGCACAAAGAGCTGTCTCACAGTCATGATTTTAGTCTCATTATACAGTAGTGTTGTTGGGTATAAGAACGGTTTTTTAAACATGACTTTAAGAACAGCTCTCTGTGCTCGTTCCAGTTGGATTAGATGACTAGTACAGGCACCACCCCAAGCTGTGATGCAATACGAGATAATTGACTGCGCGAGAGCAAAATAGACCATTCTTACAACATCATCAGCAGCAACATTTCTGAGTTTTTTAAAAACATAAATAAGTTTTCTAATGCGTGATGTAACAGAGACAATTTGAGTTTTCCAATTTAGAGTATTATCAATTAATATACCTAGGTATTTTATACAAGTACTTCTTGAAAGTGGGAGACATGAACATTTATTAATATGCGGGTGGCTACAAGAGTGAGCAATCACAGAAAAATTGTCTGAAGTTGGCAGGTATCTGATTGAGGAAGCAAAGGTAACATATTTTGTCTTGTCAACGTTTAATGTAAGAAGATTAGATGATAGCCATGTTGTAACAACAGAAAGAGCTGATTCTGCTAGCAATTTTGTTTCATGCCAAGTCTGTCCTCGAATTATTAGAGCAAAATCATCTGCATAAGTGTAAATATTACAATTTGGAATATCGAGCTCACAAAGATCATTTATGTACAAGAGAAATAGAGTTGGACCTAGAATACTTCCTTGAGGAACTCCGCAGGTCAACATTTCATCTTTGCTATTGAAACCACTTATAGTAACAGTCTGTTTTCGGTCAGTAAGATAGTTCTTAAAGATGTCATAAACCAAGCCGCGTATGCCATGGTTTTCCATTTTATTTAATAATATTGGAATAGAGACGGTGTCAAATGCCTTACAAATATCAAGAAAGATACCGATTGTTTTATATCCTTTATCAATATTATCTACAATGGTGTTTGACAAACCTAAGACAGCATGTTCTGTAGAAATGCCTTTACGAAATCCATACTGATTTTTTGATATGCAAGAGTTTTTATTTAGAAAACTAATAAGACGATTATTAAGAATTTTCTCTAGGACTTTAATTAATTAATCTAGTTTAAGCTTGTAAAAAACGCTTATTAATTGAATTGTTTTGATTCCATCTTAATGATGATTTCAATTTAAGAGTTGTTATAACTAGATTTTGATTTAGTGCAAGACAATAAATACAGATCAGCGCTAAATAGCATTTTATATAACTCTAAACTAGATTTAATTTGTTAGTGCAAGCGGCCCTAAATGTATTTTCATCATGATAAGCAACTTTAAATCAGCTTAACATTTTTTGAATTACCTAAATCGCTACTAATAATTTTAAATTTTGTTTATCTCACTTCTTTCAAGGCTAATAACTTGAATAATGAACCCCATATAAATTAAAAATATATCGTACACTCTAGAAGCACAAACAATTTAGATATGAACAAACACCACAAGCTCGCTTTTCTTTTTTGTTGTCCGCTACACGTGAAATGCCTCATTCCTTTCAATAACGATCATTAACGTGTAAGCACACCTTATATAGGGAATTAAACCAATAAAATATTATTGTTTTGTATATTCTAACCTGAATGTATTATTTTATAAATATAACACCATTCATTCATTTTTTGTTTTAATTGGGCATTGACCGATTTTGAGAGTCGAAGCTGCTCGCGTCCGTAGGCTTTACCCTAGTTTCCCTACACGTGACTCCTGGGTGGTGCTAAACGAGCAGCAGCGAGGTGGTAGGGCGCCGGTGCCCGTCTGGATTGCAACCACAGTACATGGGTGTAAAGCCCGTCATGGTGACTAGTTTCAGATTGTCATGTTTCGGGATCAGCTCGTGTATATCCAGTAGCTCATATACCTAGAGACCTTCAGTCGTGGTATATGTGGGCCGACATGACGATGCAGACTATCAATGGATTTTCATCCTTTGACAGTCGCTTTCGTTTTTGGACTACACTGTACTTACCATCAGGTACTCTGTAGTCATTATGTCGAGCCAGTGTAATAAAAAAAAATGTTATGCTCCAGTATGTGATCTCACCTTTAGTCCTTTTTAGCCCAGGAGTCGGCAACCTGCGGTTTGCGAGCTACATGTTTCTTTGGATGTGAAGTTGCGACTCTTCGATTTCATACGCAAATATTATTTATTAAAAAAAAAACAATAGAACATATGAATTATCTAAATTGTTGTGAAAAAACACTACTTTCATATGAATACATAGATATTATTCTAAGGAATAAATAGATTCGTTTTTTTTTTATCAAAAAACTTTATTTATTAGTTACAAGTAGTATTAAATAAAGCAAACAAGTTACAAGTACTATTTATTGTTGGCAAGAAACATTTTTAAAGCTCTTTAAAAACTTTGAAATTCTTAAATTGTAATTTTTGACACATTCGACTCAAAAGGTTGCCGACCCAAGACCAAGACACGGTAACCAGTCCACTGGCACTTCAGTCTGCTAATTTCCTGAACTACATCGATGACTTTAACATTACGAAGTAAAAATGAAGTGTGAAATAAAAAAAAACTGCAAATTTCCTGGTTTGTTGGAGGCTCTTACGTCGCTTAAACTACTCAGTTTGGAACACCGGCGTAGAGTGGCTTGCCTTTCGGTTTTCAATAGACTATACTCTGGAGAGTGTGCGGCCGAGTTGTATGATTCAGTTCCTCCCTCCCCCTTCTACCATAAATTGACAAGACGCCGTGCTGGTTTGTACCCTTGTGTGGTTGACATTCCAGCTGCTCGCACGAAGCGATTAGCCTCCTCCTTTTTGCTGAGTATTGCCAAGGAGTGGAATTCACTTCCTGCGTCTGGGTTTCCAACTTCTTATGACATGAACATTTTCAAACGTCGAGTGAATCTGTATTTGCTGTGTAAGCACGCTCCAAAGTCGGCCTCATCATCACTTTTCAGCAGGTGAGATTGTGGTCAAGCGCAAGCCTGTCAGTAATAAAAAAAATCCTTGTTTTAACGTCCCAATGAATGTGTCCGTTGTAATCTATTTGGAGTATCTTCATGAACAATCATTTCGCCTACCACTTACCGTAAATTGGTTAGATGATACTTAAAGCAATAATTACACCACACGTAACCAACGAAAGTTCAGTAATATTATTTACTCTAGCATCATTCCTACACAGAACACGTACGAAGGAGGCCGCCCCGCTCCGTCTAGAGAACCTTTTATATTGTTTCTCCTTTTTACTTTAATTACAGAAGGTTGGACGTCGAATGATAAATTATTTAAGTTATCGTTCAGAGTAGTCCAGTAAATATTGATTCAATGCCATTATATACTTTAATCAAACTCAAATCTAACATGTATGTATGTATAGATTGGGGTGGTGCCTGTACGAGTCATCTAATTCAACTGGAACGAGCGCAGGAGCTGTTCTTAAAGTCATGCATAAAAAACCGTTTTTATATCCAACAACACTACTGTATAATGAGTCTAAAATCATGACTGTGAGGCAACTCTTTGTGCTCCAAACTATTGTTTTTAGGCATGACACTCAATCATTGGATTTGGGCATTCTAAATAAACGTCTAGGGCTTTCTGCCTGTAAAACTGAATTTCACCGCACCTCGGTCGCCTCTAGATACTTCAAAATTTTAAGCGCTCGATCTACAATAACTTAAATGTAATTCTCAATATCTATCCCCTTTCCCTTTATGAACTTCAAATCAAAGTTAAGGATTACTTGATGCAGCTTGATTATTCACAAACTGAAGATCTTTCAAATACTTACATATAATCTATACTCACACACAACACTTACTCTTTACTCACCCTTCCACACATAACACACCCATACACAACACGTCTGTATATTTTTGAAATTATTTGTATGCTCTGTAATGGTGGGCGTTGACTAGTGATGAAAATGTCCGGGAATTTTCCCAAAGTGCTAAAACTTCCGGGAACATTTCGTAAATTCCCGGAAATATTCCCAAGGAAGTTTTTGGGCACTTAGGGAAAATTCCCGGGCATTTTCATCACTAACGCTGACGCCTGCGATACAGTCTAACGACTAGTGCAGGTGTCAACATAAATTAAATTATGTAATGTAAATTTTGATCCAATAAAATTATTATTATATTACTAGCTGTCCCGGCAGACCTTGTTCTGCCCTATTTCTCTAGAACAAAGTCACATAGTTTTTTTTATGGTATGGTGTTAAAGTTCAAATTGACTTATAACAAATCTTTTGTATGAGAATATAGAAAAGTGGTGACTTTTCCAGACAATTTTTTTAATTTTTCTCTCAGTAATAACCATCCCCAGACTTCAACAAACACAACAAAAAAGAAATCAGCCAAATCGGTTCAGCCGTTCTCGAGTTTCGCGCTTATCAAGACATTTTGCGATTCATTTTTATATTATAGATATGCGCATTGAATATTTTGTGCATACGTAGGAGCCATTATTGCTTATAAATATAATTGACTTATTTTAAAACCAAATGTTCACGCTGAATCCCTTTTCAGGGTAAGAAGAAATATATTAGTGGTTGTATCCACTTAACGCTTATATTAGCACATTCCCGGGCAGACTTGAGGGATTCTGCTACCCGGATTAGAGGGAGGCGGTGCACGGTTTCAGGCGCGGCGCCTGAAAGAGAGGTTTTGGAGGGGTGTCTTTTTACTCCCACCCCTCCCCCAGAGAGGTAGCCTCAGCAAGGCTTTTTGCTCCCCGGGCGTCTGGACGAATTTGGTTTCCCAGACCCGGATGGAGCAATCAGAGTGACACCCTGAGGGTTTTTAGTCAGTAAGAGTCAAATACACCGGGGTCGCTGCCCTCACAGCGTCCCTGATGGTCCAATGCAGGATTTTCGCCGGGGATACAAAAAAAAAAATATTTGCACAACGTGGCTAGCAACGCAGCTCATCTCCGTTCTCAGGGTACTTACACATGGTATTTTTATTAGATGTCATGCGGGTTTCCTCCGTCGGAAGTATCCGCATTCCCAGGCTCGGCGAAAGCGAAGAGAGGGCAGTGCTGGCACACCGGTGCTTTTAGTCGGGGCAGATCCGGCAGGTGTGCCGGTGGGGGGGAGTGGCCCTCACCACTTCCCCTGACGGTTCCGAGAGATTTCCACCGGGTTAACAAAAAAAAAAATATGCGGGTTTCCTCACTGTGTTTTCCTTCATCAGTGACCAAAAAAATTTCAGAAAATAATCACGGTTATTCAAAAATAGGTATGACCTTGCAGTGTATCATGATTTTATCATTGTTTTTCACGATAACAGTCTGATAATCGCTTAATTATTGTCTAATGAGATTTTTCTAAGTTAAAAAAGGTGTATAATAGGTTCCGACTAAATTAACCTCGCTTATTGCGAAAAAGACAAAGTGTGATTATTACAAGTTTATTGCTATGAAGTTCATTAGTGTCTCAGTGTAAGCGGCACGACATTACCATAATAGCTACGGTTGTACACTGTGCAATGCTAAAATATTTACATGTTTGAATAAGCAATGACGTGGTAATCATGGGGAAAGTTCTTAGAATTTCTCTGAATATCTTCATGGCAGGTTTAATAAAATATGACATTAACTGACAAAAAAATCTGTAATATATCTCTATATATTACGTATAAAATTCTCATGTCACAATGTTAGTTATCTTACTCCTGCGAAACGGCTTTACCGATTTTTACCAAATTTAATATGCATATTCAGTACGTATGAGAATCGGCTACTATCTATTTTTCACCCTTAACATTTTTTTTATTTTATCCTTACATACAATAAGTTAGGTTTTTTTTTGTCTACACTAGAAATTACGTAGAAATAACTTATATGGCAAAACAACGTTTGCCGGGTCAGCTAGTATATATATATATATATTAATGGTCCTTACATATGAAATTGGCGTTTTTCGTACTGGCCACTTTAATCACAAATTTCTCCTCTTTGGTAAGGAATTCCAAATTCAAATTTGTACAGCTATAGACTCATGTATTTGTACTTCGATGATCGTCATTCATTTGTTTTTTTCTTCTGTTTTTTTCTGTTTGCGTCACTCATTTTACAAAATGGAAAACTTAAAATATCGCATTATTTACGAGTACGAGTTCCGCCGTGGCACTAGTGCTGCGGAAACAACTCGAAGGGTGAATGATGTGTATGGCGGTCGTGTTGCAAAAGAAAACACAGTTCGTTTTTGGTTCCAACGTTTTCGTTCTGGAAATTTCGACCCGCAGAACAAGCCCCGTGGACGGCCTGAGACTCAAGTTGATAATGAAGAGTTGAAGGCTATTGTGGAAGCGGATCCATCGCAAACCACGTCCGAGTTAGCTGCAGGCTGCGATGTTAGTGATAAAACTGTTTTAATTCACTTGAAGCAAATTGGGAAGATTAAAAAGCTTGAAAGGTGGGTACCTCACGAATTGACTGAAGCAAACCGGCAAACGCGCGTCGATTGCTGCGTTACATTACTAAACCGGCACAATAATGAAGGTATTTTAAACCGAATCATTACCTGTGATGAAAAATGAGTTCTTTACGATAATCGGAAGCGCTCAGCGCAATGGTTGGATCCTGGCCAGCCAGCCAAATCCTGCCCCAAGCGAAAATTAACCCCAAAAAAGTTACTTGTAGGCGTTTGGTGGACTAGTGCCGGTATTGTTCATTACAGTTTTCTCAAATCTGGCCAGACTATTACGGCTGATGTCTATTGTCAGCAATTGCAAACCATGATGGAAAAGCTAGCGGCTAAACAACCTAGGCTGGTCAATTGCTCCACGCCACTGCTGCTTCACGACAACGCTAGACCACACACTGCGCAACAGACGGCTACTAAATTAGAAGAGCTTCAATTGGAAAGTCTAAGACATCCTCCGTACTCCCCGGACCATGCTCCAACAGATTACCATTTTTTTCGAAATTTGGATAACTTCTTGCAAGGGAAAAAATTCAACTCCGATGGGGCAGTCCAAATCGCCTTCAAAGATTTTATTGATTCCCGTCCGACTGGTTTTTTAGTAAAGGGATCAATGAACTACCTATGAGATGGCAAAAGTGCATAGAAAATAATGGTTCATACTTTGATTAATTAAATATATTATATTAAAAAATATTCGACTTTTTGTTCCTCCCATACAAAACGCCAATTTCATATGTAAGGACCTAATATATATATTATAAAGTAAACATTGTAATTTGTTGTTTTTGGGTCATTTTGTTAATCCTATAAACTAAACAAGCAACATGAAATAAAATAATGCATAATTGGATTATCATGGAGGTAACTGTTGAATTTTTAATATAAATAGTGACCATATTGGCTGGGTATTATGCCATTACATAGGTATTTGCGCCATCTCTCTTATGCCGAGATTTATAGATGCTGTTTCGACTTTTCTTAGCAAAGTTCTCATACTCAAACTGAATACATAATAGAAACTTGAGTATAGCTATAGTACTCGTATTTCAGCAAAGTCTAAGTAAACTCAAAGTTACATCTATAAATCTTGGCCTTACTACCTGACTCCGGACGGAGCAACATCTCGTGTAATTCTTAATATTTTCGGTGCAATATACTTTTAATCAGTGACTCAAGGTTTCAATATATACAAATACCTGCTTATGTGTTCCATCGAGGGAGAAATATGAGAATATGAACTAATAAATATATGGAATTGGTCATTTATAAATAATTTTATAAACGACAGAGGTATTTTATAGGAAACAATAATTTGTACCTTCTTGCAACAATCCAATGCGTTATCCTATATAAATTTACAAAAATATTGTATAATATGATTTTTTTTTAATATTTTAATGTTGTACATTCTTTATTTACATATACGTGCTTATTTCATTAAATTCCTTTTAAAGATCCAATTAAAAATCAGATTATCTTCAACAAGAAGAGCGTCACCCAAATATGGATGACGAGGTGACGGGCGTGTTAATACTACGCTTAATCTTCAAAGCGCTTACTAAGTACTTTTAATGGTTTTGATGGATTTATATCGAAGGGTGAAGAAAGGCTATTTGGTTTAAGTGACATTTTTTGGCGATATTCTTCAATACATATTTTCGAAATCAGAGTTTTTCACCTATTTTGAAAACATATAGAGGGGTGAAAGGCTATTTGGTTTAAGCGACATTTTTTTGGTGATATAAAAAATATATATTTTTTGGAATCAGTATAAAACGCTGGTTCCGGAAATATATATATTACTATATCAGCAAAAAATGTCGCTAAAACCAAATAGTCTTTAACCCCTTGATGTATATTTTTAAATCACCAAAAAATGTCGCTTAAACCATATTATAACCGTTTACCCCTCGATACAGTTTTTAAAATTATATATGAGTAATATGCTTAATGTTTACAACAGTTTTTAGATAAAGATTGTAATTTAAAAAGGAAATAACTCTGTAAAAGTTAGTAAATATATTCGGACAACGTAAATCGCGTACAGGTTACATTTGCATACGAATAGCGCATAAAAGATTAAAAACTGACTTGTTCCGTCCATTTCCACTTCGACACGTAAAATTCGACAGCTCACGAACAAGTCCTCTAGAAATTTTTCAGTCGAGAGGTTAAAACGATTACCTCAGTTCGCTTCACGACAATGGTCGATTCGAACAGAGAAATTGCATTTGCATAGGGTTCAAAATCGTTTGACAATAATCATGCAGAACTGGACTACGTTAGGGAGCTTTCAGAATGTAATGAGCCGTACTGATAATGATTTCGCCTGATTAAGTTTCTTGTAAAGGGCATATAATTTGTTCATGCTTTAAAATTTTGCGGTTTCTAAATCGTAATATTTACAAAACTTTTTCTTGTTTATTTCCTTGATTTGCATTCTTCATTGCTGAGGGTCGTTAATACTAGGTATGCTAGGTAGGTGGTATAGGGACTGGTTGTCAAATCTGGAATATAATGATACTGAGGAACTGTTGCGGGAATAGATGTACTCGGGGTTAAACATTATTGTGAAACTATTATTTACTTTGATTGTATAGTGTATGTAATATTATTATTCTATTGTTTTGAGTTAAAAGTGGAGCTACGCAGCGGAAATAAACTGTATGTAACAAATTGTGTGAAATGTGCTGACATCCAAAATACAGATAGTCCTAGTTTGGGTGTCAGCTGACTTTGAAGTGCTGCTTTGTAATTATTTTTCTAATAAATTAATTATTTATTTATTTTATTTATCATCCACAGTATGATGGTACACAACTCCTTTCTGTTCTTAGCATCGTGTATTTTTTGTTGTTTATCAAAATGCATAAAGAAGTAAATCTGAATAAATAAAAACTCGTAGGTATGGTGGCTTTAAATATTAAGGATTGGTAACCATGCGTGGCAACACAAGTGATTGTAGGTTCAAAACCTGGTACGTACGTCTAGAGTTTTCCAGACTAATTACGGATTTAAGCTCCACATGCTCACCGGTCAAGGGAAATATTGTGAGGAAACTCGCAAGGCATCCAAGAGAAATGTCATGTATAAGTGCTCTGAGAACGGCGAACACCTGCGCTACTGGTCATGTTGGGCATTGAATCAGCCACTAATGTATCTCTGTACACCTTGAATGGGATATTGCGTGATGATATATAAAATGATATATTGAATAGCAACTATTATTATATAACGGGATTATTAAAAAAAAACGAATATATCAAGTGGTGAAAGTCTATTTGGTTTAAGCAACATTTTTCAAGTCATCCTTTGACGCTTGAATTCTGTACAAAATACTTTATATGTTCCACATCTGCCAGGCTTTCAATGTTGGTTTCTTTAAGATTTTTTTAAAGTATTTGTTGGCTGTTACTATCTATCTTTATATTTCTATTCTTAACATTATCTTATTTTACTCATTTCTACATAATAATTCATTTGACAATATTAAAAGAAAAATAAACACACGCATCTACAGTTCACGTAATTAGAACAAATCACCTTATTCAATCCATTAGTACAATTTTATGTCAATTTACATATACGAGACAATATAATAACACCCTTATCGGAACAAAATGAATGAAGCTTCAGGCGTGAGCAAATCCATTTCAATCACTAGGGCATTCCATTAAATAAATAGACACTACATTTCCTATCGATCAACTTAAGAGCTAATGGAATCTTTCTACACCAACTGTGTATCGAAGTATAAAAAATTTTCAAGTGCTGTTAAATCATCGTTCAATGGCGTCCATACTTACATGAAGAAAGTGTAAAAATTCTGTCTGTTTTATTCACAATTTGTCCAGGATACTAAGCCTTTTTTTTTACTTGGGGAAAATCCTCACGGGGCCGTCTCGGTCGCACTGGGGGGTTGCGTGAAACCGAGGTGTGTCGGACTTGTACCGACTAAAAACCCCAAGGTGACTTCTTCTGCGCATTGACGGGGACCGCGGGACCTGTAATCAATTCGCCACAGCCCCGTCGCGCCGCGCCCGCTGGGCACAAACTCGGAGGAAGATATCTTCCCCGACACTGCTCATTGTATTTAGACAGAGCACGTCACAATGTTCTGCCTACTTCTCGAGGGTCGCTAACCAGTCGCTCAGGGCCCCCACCCTGAGGATACTAAGCCTAAGTTATGCTGTTTATTTGCAACATTCGATGCTTGTACACAAAGGGTTTCGAGAGTATAACTTTCGGATGCAAGCAGTTTTAACTTCCCATTTTATATACATATATCGTATAAAGTATTACTTATCCTAATCCCGATACTTATACTGGTATTTGTTTGATACTTATAGTAATGTTGGCTTGTTTGGGCCGTGGTGGCTGCCGGCAGAATAGAATAGCACCCCCCTCTTCTTGCTGAGGTGTCGTAAAAGGCGACTAAGGTATCTCTTGAACACCGCAATTCAACCAGGTGTTTAGAGAAGGGAAAACTCGACCAAACCTGCATCCTGCTCCCTCCCGATCGTACTGGTTCTCCTTTCCATCGGGCCTGAGGGAGCTCTGACGAGAGAGTGCTTTTATGGCTGCGCGTCCAGTTATGCACTTAAATATCTCTTGCGCAATTGACTGTTTCCAAAAACTGGACCTCGAATTTCTTAACCGGTGTTGAAACAGTCGCCGTGGGCGAAACCGGCTAGGACATCATCATAGTAATGTTGATATCTATGTTGATACTGTAGAGGTTTCTAAGATAAAAATGACCAGTCAAGTACAGCAAGAGTTTGTTTATTTTGGCACTATGAGATGCTATCAAAAGTAAGATCAAAGTAAAACTAAATATTTACAAAAGCACATGTTCTATTTAATAAATTAATATTGTTTAGTATAGATTTTTTACTCTAATAGATACTGATCCTGATATTGATCCTTATTCCGTCACTTGTGTTGATGTTATGAAATGGATGAGTTCCAAAAATAGAAGAAAGGATTGTTATATATGTCCGCTGAACCAAAATCAGATATGACAGTAGAAAAATAAAATTACTTAAAAATGTGGATGCATTATATAGTAACAATGATAGATGACGAATTTCTAAAAAATCACTTCGCGTGTCGCATTACGATTATCGTTGGATTTTGTTAATGGAATCGTCAGGAGATTGTTATCGCTTAGACAATGACGTTGGTAATTTAATTTGCATTTTTATTTCATGCTTCTTTCTGCCATTAAAACGTGCATCTACTTTTTTAGCTCAATTTTGCCTACATAATTGTTTTATTTAACAGTTAATTTATTGTTGTTAAGCATTATGTTAAAATCACGATTAAAATTTATCCCGGTGTCTTTATTTACCTTATGTTTATGTTATTGCTTCAAGAATTCGCGAAAGTATATGCGAATATTATTATAATGGGAAATATTACACCGTAGTAACCAGGTATTCAACGATGTCCATATGTGAACTAAAAAAGATGTAGTTTTGTAATAAATGGACAACAATTTTTTTGTATTATTTTCAAGAAGGTGAGAAGGGCGAATCCCCAAACTGGGTTGTGACTACAGAAAATAATTATAACAACCATCATTTAGACTCGTTTTTTTATCCTGACACGGCACAGTGACCACACCATACCTGATGGTAAGCACGGTGCAGTCCAAAAACAACAACGACTACCAATAGCAAACAAAAACCATCGATAGTCGCAGCTATCATGCCGGCCTGCAGAAATATCTCTTAATGCTTCGCTTAAAATAGGCTTGTGAAATAAATATCGATACATCGATATATTGATATTTTCAATTCAATATATATATATATTTTTGGGCGATATATTTTGTAATGATATATCGATATATCGATATAAAATATCCAGTATCTAAAATTGTATCGAAAATGATATTTTTTTAATTCTTATGGCAGTGAAATCGCTGAAATCTGAAACTGTAGAAGATAGGACCGAACGAAAAAGAACTATATTGTCTATGACTGTTGAGTATTTATTGTATAGTTATTTGAAAGTTAGAAGATAGCCTTTTAGTTCTTGATATTTTTGTAATTTTGTGTAATAAAATGGAATACTGGTAAAACACTTTCGTATTTATTGAGTTTTAATCGATATATCGATATTTTTACTTCGATATGTCGACGCCGATATTGATATTTTAATAAATATCGATATATCGATATAACGATATTTTTTTCATTTTTCGACATCCCTAGCTTAAAAGACCCCATATCATAGGACAATGAAAACACGCTCGTTGGGAGACGATTCCACAGCACGACAATTCGGCAAAACTTAGAGTTAGATGATTTCTTAGTCTTAGCCGGGATGTGAGCTACTGAAAAGCTGTGAATCTGCGACCCGCGCGCGTGAAGGATGTGGACGGAAGGGAATATGGAAGGGAGTGGACGAAATAAGGTTAAATAGCTCTTCAGAATACTCGCCATGATGCATACGGTAGAAAACTCTCAATGAGCCAATATCTCTACGCAACTAGAGCGGTTCAAGATGCTTAGAAGCGTCTGGATCGTTCACTATGCGGAAAGCCCTCGTTTCAGTCTATTACGTCTCGAAATCAGTTTATATTTATATATCTCAAGTTGTTCCTATACCTACACATCTGGAGAGTTAATGGATTCTCGTACCACAGTCATTATCGTTCATAGACTATACCATACTTTTCGTCAAGTGTGCTCTAGTGACTTTGTCAAGGCAGTATACCAACTCAAAAACGATTGCTTTTCTTTAAATATCATATGCAAAATTAAAAATCTGCTTAGGTGAATATAATTTCAGAAAACCCATTAATGATAGTATTTACGCTCCAGTAAACATTTTATTTCATTAACAAAATTATAAACTAGGGAAATGTACAGAATTTTTGCTTTCAAACGGTGCAATTCCGCGGAACTTTAGCTTGCATTAAGCGGCCGTATTCGTCACACTCAGCGGCGCCTGTGCGGCGGACAGGGAAAGCTTTATTTGAATAATTTGATTAAACCGAACCGCGACTATGCTGCTTGGGGCATTTACAATAAAGAACATGATAGCATCACTGGAGTATTTAATAATAGCTTCATTGATTTTGAAACCGCAATGATGTTACAGCTCCACTGGGTCGTGACCAAAGTCGTCGTTCAATCGTATGCTTTTGACAGAGCAGTTGTGGTCAGGCATAGGGATAGGGATGGGCAAAATGTAATCTGATTATTGATCAACGATTACAAAATGTGGTCGTAATTTTAATTTTCTTGCTCTGTAATCATGATTAGATCCATTTAAAACATTAAGAAATCATAAATGTATATGCAATCTGGGATTTTGTAGTATTTAAAACATAAATGAGCAAAATGCAGTCATATTAATGGTAAAAAACGTAAAATGTAATCGTTAATCATTTTTATTAATCTGATTACATTTTGCCCATCTATGGTCAGGCATTACAGCTCTCCATGTATACCGCAACCATTGTGTGTTTGTATATGCAGACCGTCATAGTGACTCGCTTTGGCCTATCGTGTTTCAATGTTAACTTGTGTATGTTATATTATGTATGTTTGTATTATTGTTGTTATGTATTATTGTGTATGTTGTGTATGCCGACATGACGACCGAGGCTCAATAGATTTTCTTCCTTTGATAGTCGCCTTTCATTTGGACTACACTATACTTACCACCAGGTATACTGTAGTCACATTATCGAGTCAGTGTAAAAGATACTTATTTATGTAATACTAGAGATATTAGCAACCATTTTTATGGATCGACGCGTTGATCAAAGCTTTAACATACACACAAGAGCAAAGCCCGTCACTAAACTCGGTTCGTCTTGCCACGTTTCGGGGCCACTTTGTCTACGTACAGATATTCGTATACCTAGAAACCTTCAGTTGTGTTATATGTTGGCCGGTATCACGACAGTGTTGGTAAATTGATTCTTGTACCATCATTGTGCGCAGCTGTCGTTGTGCGATGTAGTCAGTATATAAAAAAAAACAGATATTTATAGAATCTTTTCGTTGACCGTCTGTAAGTCTTTTTGTTTATCGAAACACTTTTTCTCAAAAAGCCATCAACATTAAACTGGTAAATAAATACTTTATTTAATTAATCTTGACTATTTATGAAAGCCCTTGTAAACATGGCAGGCGTTTGACAGTTTCCCAATAAACTAACCTTCTTGTTCGACCGGCAAGGACAGAATTATCTTGTTGTCATACGTATCCACTTCCCATTAAGCGGACTGTCAAATTATTTACTACTCTTGGGTATAAAAAAGGTTACCTTAAAATTAAAAGTGGGAAGCCAGGAAAATGGTGAAATGGAGACCATTCATAAGGATTACTTGGGTGTAAATAAGGTGAAAATCTAATTTAAAGTAACAGACTAGAAACTCAAAATGTTTCTTTTCTTAAGCAAAATGAGCTAATACAATGTAAAACAACTGTACATAAATTTAAGGGCGAACGTCAGAATAATAAATTATTGTCCCAGAATTACCAACAAATTCTTTTGACCCTCCCTAATAAAATAAAATGACATGTAAACAACGCAAATTAAAATACATTAACACTCAAAAATAAAGGCTCCCGCGACGATTCGCAGCAAAATAAACCATAAACGAAGTTAAGCACTTCTCCCTTCCGTTTCCGCTGTTGCGGAGTGATTGCGTGCTTCGCTTATTTCGGCCGTGTCGATGACCTCGTTTAGGGGAAAGGACTTTTAATTTTAAAGCCTTCTTGTAATATCCCATGTTATAACTCGTAAAGTTTAATTTGTTTAAACAAATAATTCAATTTGAACACAAGTTTACTTTAACAATTGTATTGAAAATATTAAAACGTAATAACAAACTATCGACGAACTTAAATATCATAGAACCAAAGTTATTCTCATTATAATAGTTATTAGTATTACCGAGCTGGACTGGCAGTGGTCTGGTCACAAATGTGGAAGAATTGATGATCATTGGAGCAGGCGGGTTATTGAGTGAACACTGTAATCTATCGGCAAAAGTAGCGTGGGCTGCCCTCAGAAAGGTGAAGCGATGACTCGCGAAAGGTGGCCGGAAAAGATTGTTTGGGAGAGCCGAAGACCAAGCTTATTAGTTCTTATGAGGACAGGTCTATTGCCAGCAGTGGACTACGGTAGGCAGATGATGATGTACTACTAGTCTATATCAATCGGATTAAAAGAGAATTATTAACATTTACTTGGCACAAAAGCATACGACACAGAAGAACAGGATAGTAAAAGCAATAAACAGCCTGAGGCTGAAGCAGTGCTTGTGTGTCTTGCGCATCGAATGATAGAGAGGTCCTAGGGGTGGGCTCTTTGCAGACCCTTCCCCCAGAGTTGAAGCTATAAAAATGATATTCGCTTGCCGGATCGTAGAAATAATTTAGACCCTCAGATCTTGCAGCGTATATACGGACACCACGGGGGCTTTTAGTCAATAAGACTCTGGTTCTGATGCTCCACGAGCTGACTTGTTATCCTGAGGCAGGCGGAAGGCAAACGATTACGCAGTTGATTACCAACGCGATGAACTTGATAAAAGATGGGACATAAACATCAGTAATCCAATGATTCCGTACCCTTGATACCGCAACAAGCTTAATAAATGTGTTATTATGAAACCGACCACTCTGTCAAGAGGAAGTACTGAGGAGGAATAGTTTGATGGTAGACTCTTTATATCTACCCTTCTAAAGAAAGTTCCTGTAGAAAGCTATTAGCTCGCTCGGTAGTAAAAGGAATATTGACCCCCATGCCTATCTAGCAGCGAGTAGAGGGATACTCCGGGGATTTTAAGCCAGCAGGAGTCTGACATACGAAGGGCAATCCCTTCTCTGCAGTTCTGACTATCGTATTCACGTTTTCTCCCAAAAAGGCCACCGGTCACATTTAAGATAATAATACCTTTTAAACTTTCGCGTTTTTTATTTATTGTAAATTCTTTGACGGATCTTATCCGCAAATCACCTTTTAAATATGGCTCGACCTTTCGACCTGGTAGCGGATAGATGAAGTAACTTCGCATTCTCGATGATAACTCCTCAACGCTGCAGACTGCTCGTGACCTTGCCTTGGGTAACCAGATCGAAACGTTGAGCCATAATTAAAAGTTAATTCGTGCATAAGATCCGTTAAAGTATTTAGTGTATGGTGTTTGTAGGTACTATTGTGTTTATTTGTAAATGTTTTTTGTTAAGCCGTGGTGGCTGCCGGCAGAATAGAATAGCACCCCCCACTTCTTGCTGAGGCGTCGTAAAAGGCGACTAAGGTATCCCTTTAACACCGCAATTCAAGCAGGTGTTCAGAGAAGGAAAACTCGACCAAACCTGCATCCCGCTCCCTCCCGATCGTACTGGTTCTCCTTTCCATCGGGCCTGAGGGAGCTCGGACGAGAGAGTGCTTTTCTGGCTGCGCGTCCAGTTATGCACTTAAATATCTCCTGCGCAATTGACTGTTTCCGGAAAGTGGCCCTCGATTTTCTTAATCGGCATTGAAACAGTCGCCGTGGCCGAAACCGGCTAGGATATCATCATCATTTGTAAATGTTTACAGTACTGTATTTAGTGTTTTATCGGTTAGTGAAAAAGCGACCTTAGAAGGAAATCATTTAATTGTTTCTCAAGAACAATAGCAAACGTAACAGCCAAACTATACAACGGCGTAACTGACTACGCAACCGTAGCAATCACCCGATGTAATGGGCGGATGCCATGTCAAAGGAATTCCATAAAACGCGGTTATACGGGAAAAATACGTTTCTTTGGCGAAACGAATGGTAAAAATCTTAAGCGTCGCTTTGCGTGACCTACGCGTGGTCAATAGAAATTTGGGCCACGAAAATATGGTATTTATTTTTTTTCCAACAACCATTGTTTATTTTAGCGGTGCTCATTTTTATAATATGTATAAGGTGGCTAACAAGTTGTAGCTATCTTTGTTGGCAGCGACAGGTCACCACCCGCACTTCGTCATCGATCATAACTCTAGTAATTTTATTTTTATCACAAGTAAATATACTACAATAATTATTTTAATTGGACAAATTTTATTGAAATGCCCATAAAATGAGAACCAATTTCGTGTCACGCAATACTGTGTTTAGAAATAATAATGCACTGGAAAAGTTGCAAGTTCTAAAGGAAAAGAACTATTAGATGTAAATAATATTGTTATTATTATTTGATATCGAAATAATACTAAAATTGAGATCGGATTAACTGCTTTTGTATTTTATTTAATTAAGTATAAATAAATATATTAATTAGATTATAGGTAGATATTACTACTTTGAAATTCCTTCGTTTTGTACTTTACTTTTACTTAAAATAACTTTATTCTTACAGACAGTACTTTATTCTTACAGACTTACAGACAGTATTTCTTGTTCTCGTGGAATTTACGTTTCGCGGGAAAATAATATATACTATAGTTTATATCCTCCCTGAAGATTCAGTATAGGTGATTTTTTTAAATTCAAATGAATGTCTGGAAATTACTTTCTACATACAAACAAACATTATCTATTTATAATATTAGTATAGACAAGTAGTAGTTGTAGTTAAATCTATATTAGTTATAATTATATAATTTTATTGAGCTACAGTAAAAAAAAAAACTTATTCTTTGGATTTATAACTCATTATAAGCGCATAAACAATTTGTAACAAAAAAAAATGTAAGTACTCGAGAAATCAATTATATATTTTCACTAAAAACAAATAATATTAGGTCCTTACATATGAAATTGGCGTTTTTCGTACTGGCCACTTTAATCACAAATTTCTCCTCTTTGGTAAGGAATTCCAAATTCAAATTTGTACAGCTATAGACTCATGTATTTGTGCTTCGATGATCGTCATTCATTTGTTTTTTTCTTCTGTTGTTTTCTGTTTGCGTCACTCATTTTACAAAATGGAAAACTTAAAATATCGCATTATTTACGAGTACGAGTTCCGCCGTGGCACTAGTGCTGCGGAAACAACTCGAAGGGTGAATGATGTGTATGGCGGTCGTGTTGCAAAAGAAAACACAGTTCGTTTTTGGTTCCAACGTTTTCGTTCTGGAAATTTCGACCTGCAGAACAAGCCCCGTGGACGGCCTGAGACTCAAGTTGATAATGAAGAGTTGAAGGCTATTGTGGAAGCGGATCCATCGCAAACCACGTCCGAGTTAGCTGCAGGCTGCGATGTTAGTGATAAAACTGTTTTAATTCACTTGAAGCAAATTGGGAAGATTAAAAAGCTTGAAAGGTGGGTCACGAATTGACTGAAGCAAACCGGCAGACGCGCGTCGACTGCTGCGTTGCATTACTAAACCGGCACAATAATGAAGGTATTTTAAACCGAATCATTACCTGTGATGAAAAATGGGTTCTTTACGATAATCGGAAGCGCTCAGCGCAATGGTTGGATCCTGGCCAGCCAGCCAAATCCTGCCCCAAGCGAAAATTAACCCCAAAAAAGTTACTTGTAAGCGTTTGGTGGACTAGTGCCGGTATTGTTCATTACAGTTTTCTCAAATCTGGCCAGACTATTACGGCTGATGTCTATTGTCAGCAATTGCAAACCATGATGGAAAAGCTAGCGGCTAAACAACCTAGGCTGGTCAATTGCTCCACGCCACTGCTGCTTCACGACAACGCTAGACCACACACTGCGCAACAGACGGCTACTAAATTAGAAGAGCTTCAATTGGAAAGTCTAAGACATCCTCCGTACTCCCCGGACCTTGCTCCAACAGATTACCATTTTTTTTCGAAATTTGGATAACTTCTTGCAAGGGAAAAAATTCAACTCCGATGGGGCAGTCCAAATCGCCTTCAAAGATTTTATTGATTCCCGTCCGACTGGTTTTTTTAGTAAAGGGATCAATGAACTACCTATGAGATGGCAAAAGTGCATAGAAAATAATGGTTCATACTTTGATTAATTAAATATATTATATTAAAAAATATTCGACTTTTTGTTCCTCCCATACAAAACGCCAATTTCATATGTAAGGACCTAATATAATAATTCATAACATACAAAATATAGACAACAAAATGAGTTCAAAAGTAAATCTGAAGCAATAAACTGAGGTTCGCTGTAAACTCTAATCTAAAAATAATATCCCTTTTATATCTTTAAAAATATTATACTTTGATATTACCTACTTTTATCACTAAAAGGACGCATCATAGAAAATAAAACGAGTAAGGCGTAAATTTTAACTCCGGTCCCTTTGTCTGTTAAAGATTCTGTATTTTTAAGATACACCTTTTTGTTAATGAGGCTCGATGGCCTCTAAATAAGGTTCGTAAAGCGTTGACCTGAATTCTGAAGTTACATAAAATGCAGACTACGCCTGGTAGGATGTTCGTAAAGTACGTTTTTTTCCAAAGTTAAAATATTGTTAGACTTTCATGAAGGCAAGAATCGAGTCATTTAAAGATGTAATCAAAATATCTACGTACATTATCCTGTTAATAGATAGATTGTAAAATATCAATACACATTTTAATTAATCAGTAAAAAGTATCCAACATATTTTATAAATTAATAAAAAAATATATGTCGGAGTGAGAGAGTTTAAATTGTTATTAATTGAAACGTCAGGTTTAGTGCCTGAATGGAATCAGAGATGGCGTTGCAATCATAATCAACTATTCGATTTGGTACAAAATTTAATTATGAATTTGGCCACACTGAATTAAGGAGAGTTGGTCGGGATTAGTAATTTTCGAAGGCATCCATATTTGGACGGTCGCAACGACCGGACGCATCTGAGAGATCGTCGCCTTTCTTTTCTACAATGAGTGATGAAGACAGTGCACGTAGCGCCCTGATAGGCTGTATCCCGTCATATATAATACTTTTAAATTAACTAGGGGTTCCTAAATCTGCTAGCTGTCTGACAATGCTCCGGTGGTATCGTGTGTGGTTCCACACACCACAAGGCGATGGGGACGCGACCATCTGACTCCCCTATATGCACGGTGAAACCGTAATGGAGCAACGCGTGGAGCCTGGCCGGAGGATACGTGTAACAGCGATACCATAGCCAGGCACATTGATGCACTCGATGGAGCACCCCAGGGGTTTTGTCGGTAGGAGTCCGGCATACCGGGGGGCGGCCCTCACTGCCACCTGACGATCCATGATGGATTTCCCCTGGGTTACAAAAAAAAGGTTCCTAAACCTGGGCTGCTGTAAGCCACAGCAGCCATTATTTTCAGTGTGCTCAGCCAGGACATAAAGCCAAAGGTTCAGGACAAAAGTCAATTGCGTGCTACGCGCGATCGCAGGTTCACTGGCTGGTCAAAGAGTCGGCGGCAAAATCTTCGTCACCGAGGCCTACTCGCCCATTTGGGGGATCCTTACAGGGAGTACCAGGTAGTCTGACTTAGTAGACGGCTACTGCAGCTATACTCCAACAGTTTGTACATGTTCACGCGTACCATTTGGCACAGGAGTGGTGGTAAATTCTCTACCGGCGGAATCAGAGAATGTTGCTCCTGAAAACACCACCAGGCAGGAGAGTTTTCGTCGATGCTTGATTTGACAATTTAATCTCTACTCATTACCGGAGGTCATGAGATCAAAAGGGGGAGCGGCAGCTCTTGTTAATTTTGCCCAGAAAATCATAACCAGATGTAAACTGCCAGGATACGGATTAAAAGCTTCGAAACTAAAGGAGAGAAAAAAACACACGCGCACAATTGGTACGTGATAGGATTTATTTTAATTATTGCCAATGTAAGAAAACAAAATTTCTTTAATGTTGGTAGTGTTGCCGATACCAGAGTCAAAAGTATTAACAGCGGTGTCGATCGCCGCTTATTGCGGATATATCTTCGTTAATTACAAATAACGTAAAAGGCTGGTATTAAATCGTTAGCTATTAGATTAAGTTTAAACAAATAATCTGTGTCCTTAATGAATATAAAAAACAAACTACTGAAACTTGTTAGAATTCAGAAGTCAATATAGATCACTTTGGAAATAAGAGATTGAGTTGAAATATGCACAATGTTTCACGTATGACTGGTGGCGCGTATACCGGCATTTTGTATTTGAATAATATTAGCATAAGTTACGACGTAGCGACGTGGTTTGCTATAGGAAATTGGTTTGCTGGAGATGCCTTTACTGTTTACATATTGCTTCATTATCAAAATCTAAACGAGTAATCCATAAGTTTTTACAGGTGATATTACATTTTATTTTCCATATTTTCAGGGAAACATACAGCAATATATAAGAAATAAAAATTGCACAAAAAAGAGACATAACCCAGGAACGTTTCCACAAAAAAAAATCAAGCTAATGAACAAGAAACTATAAACATATATGTATTTTAAAAAAATGTATTTACTCTTTTGCTTTAGTTTTTGGATAATCTATAAATGGCGGTTATTGAATTTATAAGTGTATTTTGAAAACATATAATTTAAAGTTTGGTCACAACAAACCCTACCAAAGCCGACTGTAGCAATTTGTTCGTGAAATTTACCTAAATTTGAGTAGAAAGCTAAAGCCCAACTGAAAACATACTCCGTATTCACTCTCCATCCGAACTATTTTATTGGAATTGTACCTTAAAAACTAGGGTTGTCAGGTAAGTTTTCAGATATGGATATGTTTAATCTAAAACAAACATTTATTTTTCGGGTACTAGTATTATTCGATTTGTTCAGATAACCAGATAATTCTGGTTAAGACTTGAGATATTTTTTGTAAATGCCTCGGTTGTGGATGAAATAAAAATAATTAAAACATGTTTATCTAATATTAGAATATGTATTCAAAATGATAAAATGTATCATTTTTATCATAATATCTGAAGTTATGTCAATATTCAAAATACGTCAAAATGGCGGATTTGTAAAGAACATTTCATTAAATGTTTCATGCTTTCTTAGCTGAAATATAATAAAAATCCAACCCTAAAAAGACACCCTGTCATAATGATATAAAAATCGAATTTAGATACATACATACATATATATTTTTAGTTTCAGTAGTTTAGTCTATACGATGATATGTCAATCATGACAATGCTTTTATATATAGATATGAAATTATTTTATAATAATAATAAATCGTAACGCTATATATCTTTCAGGGTATGTAGAGTTTGTTTATTAGTATGACTATATCCACTTTGCGTTTGTAAGTCGTATTCAATGTAACAAGTACAGCTGATCGCCGTTCTCTGGGCAAGTTAAACGTGAGATTTCTATTAGATGCCATTCAAGTGACGAGGTTTTCCTTCAACGGTGACCATGTAGTGATTAAATCCGTACTTAGTCTAGAAAAACCCTGAGGTTCGTGCCGGTATGTGGACTTACGATCATTTGTAGTGCATGGATACCCGTGGTTTATCCACTAGCCAACCATAGCCTCTGTAACTATAATAATTCGGATATCCGATAACTTCAGATACGGATATTCCTAACATCTCTATTAAAAACCCTTTTCCTATCGAATCCCTAACATGTATGTAGATGCTTATTGGAAACCTTTCCTTTGTGTTGAAACGTGTGACGTTTTGTATAAGCTTTTTTTTACTATTTCAGCAAGTATTGACTGAATCCTTATGCCATACCTCCGTAAATATATCGGAAAATTACTATTTGCTTGTGGGATGGGTTCACTTGGCAAGGATATTCTTAAATAATACTGTTGTTTGTATTGTTATATCACTCAGTATTTAGCTGTTATTTATTTAAAAGTGATCTTCACTGTATTATAACTCATATTTCAGAATACATAGTTTTTATGTTTATTTTATCATATTTTTATACCTGAAACATTTTTATCAAAGTGGCTCGATATGTGACTGCAGTACACCTGATGCTAAGTAAAGTTTGGCCAAAAAATGATAGCGACAATCAAAAGGCGTAATTCCATTGACAGTCTTCGTTGTCATGTCGGCTCACATATATCACGACGGAAGATCTTCAGGTATATATATACTACTTAATACTTTCATATAACCTTGTTACACAAATCATCTTGGTTAATCCGATTTTTTGTACGTTTTCCTGTTTTAAATTATAAAATTATATACTGTAGATTTGTGAATGAATAAAATAAATAAAATAAATAAATAAATATAAACAATTGGATAAATACAAACCAATCCGGAACCGTGACAGGCCGAAGCAAGTCAGTATGACGATCTTTACACTTAAGTACTGTGGTCACGACCCCATTAAAGCAACCGCACTGTTACCGTCTCAAAACCACTTCCACCAAATAGTTCTACGGGTCTTTTGGAACCTATTTTTACACCACTAGACATCGTATCAGATACCATCCGTATGTGGTGGATGTTTCTTATATCTGCACGAAAAGATTCGCTTCTACATTCATCACGCGAACGGGTAAGGAGTGGAATTTGCTTCCAGCGGCCATATTTCCGCGATCTTATGACCTGGGAGTCTTTAAGAGAAGAGTGAACAGGCATTTGTTGAGTGGACGCGGTTCATCATCGGACTTTTCTTCACCTTCCACCAGGTGTGATTGAGGTCAAGCGTTCGCCTATAAATAATAAAAAGAAACTGATTATCTTCAGACGCAGTGCATGACCGCTCTGATAGAACTAATTTCTTTATGCAAACAACGATTTGTCTTCAATAATATAAAGTTACTATAAAGTTAAATGATTTACTGTCGGTCTAGAACCACTCCTTCGTGTGATATACACAGAGGACCTGCGAAGTTAATCGCTCACTCTCGACAGGTCACCAAATGCTAGAGTGCGACCGAAGACTACGCCTGCGTCCTTATTCGGCCCAAAAAAACACATTCGGGAAAACCTCAAACTGAGCTGAAATTTTAGAGATAGCTTAAGGTTACTAACAAGCGTTAAACTTATACTGTTTTTTACTCTGGCTTTACAAAGCTACTATACCGCGTCTGATGATAAGTCTAGTGTTTTCCCAATACGATATCAAAGGGCAAAACTCCATTAACAGATTCTGTCGTCATGCTTGCCATACGAGCACAACATCTGGACGTCTGGACGTTCTGGAATGTTCGTAGATATATGAGTTACTGGAAATATAAAAGCTGATCCCGAAACGCGGCAGGCCAAAGCAAGTCTCTTTGACGGTCTTTACATATGTGTACTGTGATCACTATGTAGTTCGAGCATGCGGGCTACCACCTCAAAAATCTGCTATTGCCACAACCTACAGCCAAAAACGAAATCGAAAATTTAAATTAAAAAAAGAGTTTATGATTGGCAAAATTAATACATTATAATACATTTTAAAACTTATACTCTAAAGATTTATTTTAAAACTTGTTAAAATGTGGCTCTATAGCCGAAACCTCAGCCCGAAGCTTCGATCAGCGTCGACACTATTAAACACGCACCCCGTTGCTAACTGGGTCACACTGCAGGCGAAATGCGTGAATTACTGTCACGCAGAGAAAATATCTCTAATACAGTAAACCTGGTTAAATAAAATCTCAAGGGACCTAAGTTTTTTTATCAGTTGTAGAGGCATTTCATTTACCCAGTTTCCCAAATAGGTTTGAAATAACTGTAGTATACTTATAGAGAGTCCTACTAAGAAATTCGAATGTTTGTAACTTTTATTATAATAATATATAACATACAACATATATAATACATATATAATATATTCGCCGTGGTGGCTGCCGGCAGAATAGAATAGCACCCCCCTCTTCTTGCTGAGGTGTCGTAAAAGGCGACTAAGGTATCTCTTGAACACCGCAATTCAACCAGGTGTTTAGAGAAGGAAAACTCGACCAAACCTGCATCCCGCTCTCTCCCGATCGTACTGGTTCTCCTTTCCATCGGGCTCGAGGGAGCTCAGACGAGAGAGTGCTTTTCTGGCTGCGCGTCCAGTTATGCACTTAAATATCTCCTGCGCAATTGACTGTTTCCGAAAACTGGACCTCGAATTTCTTAACCGGTGTTGAAACAGTCGCCGTGGCCGAAACCGGCCAGGACATCATCATATAACATACCGTTACGCTATATCCCTTTTGGGGTGAGCAGAAATACATTACGGCTGCATCCACTTTGCGCTTATATATCGTGCCTTTTTTTTTTTTTTTACTTGGGGAAAATCCTCATAGGACCGTCCCGGCCACGAAGGGATAGGCAGCCGGGGTGTGCCGGACTTTTACCAGCTAAAAACCCCAAGGTGACTACTTCTGCGAATTAGTGGGGACTGCGGCTCCTGTAATCAAATCGCCGCAGTCCCACTACGCCGCGCCTGACAGGCACAATCACGGGGGGGAGACGCCACCTCCCCCGATATCACCTAGTATACTTCAGCAAAGCGCGTCACAACGCACCGCCGTCTTCTCGGGGGTTGCTGACCGGTCGCTCAGAGCCCCCACACTGAACAGCCACAACCCCTAAGACATCAGCTGGCCGGTCGTGGTTCGAGCGATCCGCTGGGACTGATATGCCGGGGCGGTTGTCGACAGCCCGGCGTCTTCTTCGAGCGGCCTTCTGCCGTTCTCGCTCTGCAGCCTCCTTCTGGGACATGACTTCCTCACAGAAGGAGGCCACTGCTCTCCAGTTGTCATGCCCTGCCAGCATGGCCGACACCACTGCCGGCAGGGAGAATATATCGTGCCTAACGTGACCAGTAGCGTAGCTGATCGCCGTACGTTTTTTTTAGATGCCATGCGGGTTTCCTCACGATGTTTTATTTCAACGCTGAGCATATGGACGTTCGGCTGCACTATTGGTCACGTTGGGCATGACGTATAAACACAAAGTGAATACAGCCATTAATGTATCTCTACTCACACCGAAAGGGATATAGCGTGACCAATATGTGTATTTATTATTGTTAGCTCTATTGCTTTTCTATACTCCGACAGAAATTAAACAATTAAGTAAAAGAGGGTAAATATACCTACTTAACTAAAATATTCTTTATTTTTAGCTCATAACTATCCACTTCCCTTTGAAAATATTATTTTGTTTTATTTACTGTACAAACATAAAGCGGACAAATTATGACAGAATTTTTATCGTTTTTTTTTTACCTGTAATTAAGCAGATTCTTGACCTATAACAAATCACATGTAATGAAATATGAAGATAGGTCCTGTGGTGGACCACGTCCACCCTAGAAACGGCCCCTCCTTTTTCTTTCTTTATTTCTCTTTTCTATTTTTGCCAGAATAGTGTTTCAATGTGTCTGTATGATACGCAAATGTAAGGATTTTTTAAGACAAAACCTAAAAATTTCATTTTACACAATTTTGAAATACTCTAAAACACGAGTTTTGCATAATATATACAGTAACAATGAGAGCTGCCTAAATTCTAATCGAGTAGGAATTGTTGCCACAACGATCCCGCATTCAATATTAATACACTTTAAGTCCTCAACTCTCCGGTTAACAGTTAAATAGGGACCAACCAGGAATTCCAAACAAACAAGCAACTCAATAATACATTGACACGTCTCAGTTTACCCAATCTATACTAATATTATAAAGCTGAAGAGTTTGTTTGTTTGTTTGTTTGTTTGAACCCGCTAATCCCAGGAACTACTGGTTCGAATTGAAAAATTTTGAGTTGAATAGACCATTTATCGAGGAAGGCTATAGGCTATATAACATCACGATGCAATTATTAGGAGCGAAGAAATAATAGAAAATGTGAAAAAAACGGGTAAAATTATTCATCCTTGAGGACTTCCATTGCGTGCGCTGCAAAAACGGTTCAAGATACCAAAAATATATGTAAGAAAGAATTATTCCTCTTAAAATGATCTAAAAAAATGTCCGCGACAGTATATGTCTATCTTTTAAGATTAACTCACTAGAACCGTTTTTATGGTAATCATATTTGGTCGAAATTAATGCATTATTTGTTAAGAGCTATATCAACGTAATAATATTAATCTTTATCCAAATAAATGTGTTGTTGATTAAGAGTATTTAATTGTGAACAAAATTGTCTTTGACATCACTTAATTTCAATGAACATCTTAGAAGATATTACAATAACTTATATAGCAAAACAACGTTTGCCGGATCAGCTAGTAATTTTATAGTTCGATTCCCTCAACACAACCTGTTTCATAACACAAATAGTCTCACGCTTAACTTCGATCTCAACTAAAGGAAATTGATGACAAGAATGTTGATAAAGTGCGTTCGTTCAATAAAAACTGAATCACTCGTTGCGCGAAGACTCCCTTTATTTATAATTCTGGAAAAAGTGACTCGGAAAGCGAATTCCACTTCGAAGTGGTAAGCAATAAATAAAAGGAAGTCAATAATCACTTTTTTGGGTATGGATATTCGCTGTGATCTCAATCTCAGGGATCATATAGGGACTGTCATCTACTCGACTTCACGTAGACTTATTACCCTGAACAAGGTGCGACGGTTTTTCACGCCTGATCAACTGTTCCTATTATATAAGGCCTAGGTCAGGCCTTGCATGGAATATTGTTCGCACCTTTGGGACGGTTCTGCCCAGTACTTACTTGATGCCCAGGATAGGTTACAGCGGTGGGCTGTTTGTATTGTGTATGATCCTGATGTGACTAAGCATCTTGAACCGCGTCAGTTGCGTAGAGATGTTGTCTTATTGAGCGTATTATACCGTCTGTATCATGACGAGTGTTCTGAAAAGTTGTTAATATTGCTCCACCCTCTCCCTTCCTGAATAGAATCACGCGCACGGGTTTGCGGTGTTACAGCTATACGGTATCTCACATCTCGGCTAGGACTAAAAAGTTCTCTAACTCCTTCTTTTGCCGTGTCCTCGGGCTCTGGAATGGTGTTCCGGCGAACGTGATCCCGCCATCCTATGATATGGGATCCTTTAAGCGTAGCGTGAAGAGATATTTTTGCAGGCCGGCATGATCGCTGCGACTATCGATGGGTTTTTTCTTACCTTTCGATAGTCGTTGGCATTTTTGGACTGCACCGTGCTTATCATCAGGTATGGTGCAGTCACTGTGTCGATTCAGTTTAAAAAAAAAACTCATGGACCTTCACAGACGCGTTAACGTTGATGCCTGCAACGTGCCAGGCTCTTATTGGCAACACACTTCTCGCTGCAAGTCGAATCTGGGAGTCCAAATTCCTCTTACGATTCAGCGAATGAATAGGTTTATGCAGACATCCTCACTGGGTGGTATGGACGCAAAAAGCAATACTCCTTTGCTCCTCCTTATAAAACTGTTAGTCTCGGCAAAACACGCAACACTAGAGCTATTAAAAAATAAATGTGTGAACGAACCCACGTCACAGCGCCATCTATGTCAAAACATTCGTTACCGTTCGCTTTAAAAAAAAAAATAACTGCCTCGCATATCTCGCGTCACAAATAGTAAAAATTATTTTTTAATTAATACTACTATCGCGAATCCTCGATCAAAGTAACTTTTCATCATACACACTGTCATGAACAATGAGTGATTTGTAAAAGTATCCTGGATTAATGTCACAGCGAATTGGTAAGTCATAATTTTCTCTTCTCTTTGTTTAACTATAATAACGTTAGTATAAAACTATCCCGACTTATAGATGTCCGTTTCTTCATAGTCGCTGCCTCTCTTGGACTATACTGTAGCGTGTACTTTAGTCACTTTTTCAAACCTATATATAAAAAATTCCGCCTATGGATGTGCCGCACCAAAGTTGTTCAAAGTTATCCTGACCCAAATAGCTGTGCTAACTGCGTCTAGCACCCTCGCGCAGCAGACTTCCTCCAGTCTTTTACCTGGATCAAAAACTACCGGACCAATCCTATATTAACTTACGTGCTTATGAAAATGGAACTCTTTAAAAAAAAGTTGGAATAAAATGGTACAATTCAGCCTCTCACTCCAAGTATAGTCAAAAGCATGATATATAAATGACTTTACGTCACTCATTATCACACATTGTCTTTTATAAGATCTTATTCAAAGTGTGGTAGAGACTAGACTGTATTTAGTATAGTTAACCCGCTTGGCGTGTAGCTTGTACGCTCTACTGCTCTCCCACGCGAATGCTCAATGCTGATGTTTGGTGCAAGCTAAGAGCGTCACCGATTATCGTTTTTATTTTGTTATAGTAAAAAAATTCAGCACACATTTTACATAGAACGAGTATAACAAAAATTTGTAAATACTATTACAGACAGTTACAATTACTTCTTGTTACACTTGTTCGGGAATATATTTATACATTAAAATTATTGGTGCAACAAAAATAATGATTTTAAGCAACAGTAAGTTAAGTAATAAGTAATAAATTCTGCAAACGACTAATAATTCTTGGAAACTGGCTTGTTTTCTTGAGATATTGTGGTATGACCCTTGCGCGTAACCAAATCAATTTAAAGGTCTTTATTTATTACAAAAATTTAACCTAAGAAATTTCTTTATAATTACTATCAGTTTTCTGATACAACGGGACATTCTTCTAGACTTGGCATTGCATTTGTGAGTTTTCTTGTTAGTAATAATAATGATTTTGGCTGAATTAGTAATGATATAACTAAACAACGGTTGCGATTCATATCGATACCATATTAATAAAATATAGTTATATGTTTAAATTCATGTGCACATTTTAATTAATAAAAGACAATAAAAGATCTTCATTATGTATTTGTAGATGTCAATGATTATGCAAATTAAAGAACTAAATAATAATTTATGATTTAAGCAAACAAAAAAATGTAGCGATATCAAATTTTTTCGAGTTTTATTTACGTGAACTATAATTTATAAAATACTACATTAGTCCAAAGTCGATAGACAAGCACAGTCACTTACTCGAGAGCAAAACTTAACAAAACCGCTATCGCATGTAAATTTACGTCACAATTCAAAAGTAAACAGTATACTGAGACGCAGTTCACATAAATAACTACTAACAGAAAACTTATTACAACTGAAATAATATAGAAACTGTTTATCAACATGTTAATAAATTATATCATTACGCTACTTTTTAAGATGAGCAGAGATACATTGGTGGCTCTATGCATAAAGTACGACATGTATCTTAAAAAGTGGATACAACTATTGATAAATATACCTCATTACTCCGAATAAAAACTTCGAAATTAAATATTCACTTTCACTAATCTCAATATATATAACTCAAAGGTGACTGACTGACTGACATAGTAATCTATCAACGCACAGCCCAAACCACTCGACGGATCGGGCTGAAATTTGGCATGCAGGTAGATGTTATGACGTAGGCATCCGCTAAGAAAAAATTTTGATAAATGTTATCCCCAAGAGGATAAAATAGAGGATGAAAGTTTGTATGAAACTTTGTCAATTTTAAACCATTTGGGCTGAGACTTTACACGCATAAGGCTACTATGACGTAGGCATTCTCTGAGAAAGGATTTTGATAAATTCCACCTCTAAGGTGATAAAATAGGGGATGAAATTTGTATAAATCTTCTCAGATTTTCGACTAGAATATAATATAATAGCTTGATAGTTTTAGCGCCTAATGATAGATTAGGCCTTAATTTTTTACACATGCTAAACAAAACGAAAGCCGTAAAAACTATATGTAATTAATAATAATACTTCTTGGAGGGACACATAATGTTAACGTAAGTAATTGATTTTGATAGCGTGATTTATGAAAGTGCGGATATTGCATAAATGACGAACGTATGCATGTATTTAGAGACGGCTGCGTCCGTCGAATAAGTTAGTTCGGATAATACACAGTTAACAGCAACACGCATTTTATTTCCATAGTCCCCGAACTCTATAGGCCGCCACACTTACAACCTAAACTTCTTAACGCTTCTTAAGCTGCGGGCAAAAGCTAGTTGATAATCAAATTTAATGTAAGCATTAGACAAATGCTTAAAAAATAAAAAATAAAAACAATAAAGGTATAGGAGACGACGCTAAGTGCGCTAACTGCGAAGTAACAAGATTCTTATAAAATAAAAGCCTTAAAGAATAAAACACTGATTCGCAACTGTTCGCGGCGTGGTTTGCGGGATACAGCCGCGATGGTAGAGCAAACTCCTGCTCAATTAGAGCGAGCTAATTCTTTGAAAGCTTTGCCACGCCACGAGATGAACGTTAAACAAGACGATACAATCTGCGGCCTCACTACAAGCGTTACGCTTTGCTTTTAATATAATAAAATTACGCAGTGGTAAACGGTCTTTTGAGTTATTTTCTTGTAGTATTAACTACTTTATCAGAATATATAAAAGTTTTTACATATTTTACTTTTCAATCTGCTTTGCGTTAAAAAGGACAAATCTTTTGGCGATTCTTTTCAAAAGATCTTTTCAAAAGATTTGAGGTACGGATCAAAACTTTCATAAGCTACAATTTGTTACTTTTGACATAAACTTATTTAAGTAGTATAACTTACAAAAACTCAAATATTGGCTTTAAATTAGTACTCAGATTTTACTCAATAACCTAAAGCTTATATGAAAGATCCTACATATGATCTCTGTAATGCAGACAAAGAAAAAAATATATCGCAAACATAATACAAGGTGTGGTGTGGCGGAGTAATTGACCTAACTGGATTGTGGCTTCGGTTTGTCGCGGTTTTAAAACAGCTTGTTTATAAACAGTTCATGTAACTAGATACCTTCTGTGGTGGTATATGTGGGATTGGATGATGACAGAAACTGTCATTGAATTTTTGTCCCTTGGTTGTCCTTGCTTGCCTCCAGCAGCGTTGTAGCACAGCAAACCGCAAAAGTGCGGGCTCCTGTTAAACAATCGAAGATAAGATTTATTTAAAAGTCAGAATATTGGGAAAAAAAGTGACTCTGGTCCTAAATACATATGACGATTCCTGTTATTGGAGATATAAAACCTAATTAGCGAAAAAGATGTAAGAGTCAATGCCTGCATATCGTCAAATTGAATACTAAAGACTGGAAAAAATGCAAAATATATAGTAGAGAATTAAACTCTGATCTCAGAAAGGATATATGACGACAAATTCAATTAAGCCACATAATTATGATCCAAATGTATTCTGTTCGAGATGAAACAGTAGTAACTCGTTTGAGAATATTCCTTGGAGCGTAGAAATGTTGGTTCTTGGCGGTTGGCTAAATCTACTTTAAGAGAAAGGATACGGGAGCTTAACCCCAAGAGACTGAAAATTTTAAGCACAGATTACAATGATTTTCGATAAATATAATAGAGAACAAATAAATTTCTACTATATATTATTTTAAATTGTAGATGGGTATCTCGATATTCGTTGTTATATCAATTTTGAATCGATTTCTGCAAAAAAGAAAGGCAAGGTAAGCCAAAAAGGTTGGTAATTAAGGATTATAATTCAAATAATCAACTAAGGAGATCTAGCATAATGGATATTTCTCCATTATATTTAAGCTGATTAACTAACTAACGTTCATATCTGTCGGAGACAAACATAGTGTGTAATTTTATGTGTCCGCGCTAGCAACACCGGGCGGTCTTTGTTCGCTCCGGCTGGCGTGCGGACGTGTATTTTGTGCTTGTAATAAATGCCTAAAATCTACAATCTACCAGCGTATCATTTTCATCAGCTGCGTGCAAGACCAATACAATATCTAAGTCGACTAAAGCTGCGATATTTCGTCATTCAAAACGCAGACAAAGCTATTAACGGAAGAAATATTATTACAAACAATAAGAAAACTCATAAAAGCAATGAGATTTTATTAAAAGGAATTCAGCCCACTATATTAAATTCTTGGAATTCTGGTATTCCACTTTCGAGTATCAGTTTAAATAAACCCCGATAGATTTTTGTAAAATATTTGTCTCGCATCTTTATCCGCGATGTTTATATTGCCTTTAGTAGATGATAAGGATAGTATTTTCCAGGAATTTGTCTTATAAAGTGCTACTACAACATAATTGTGCCTGTATGTTAGCTGAAAACAAGAATTATTTCTAGTTACATAATATGTACGTAAATACTATTATAACCAACTCATGGTTTTTATTTTACATGTAAGTACTTCTTGTTTCATATTGATTCAATTATTTGTAGATATAAAAAATAAAATTTTAAACTTAATAAATAATTTTAATACATTTTTTGAGATCAGTAGTTTTTATTTTATAATTTACTAAAGGTCGTTTGAACTAAATCACACCAGGAGGACGGAGAAGATGAGCCCCGACTATGAACCGTGTCCGCCCAACAAATATCTATTTATTATCTTTAAAGCTCCCAAATCATAAGAACGTGGAAATATGGTCACTGGAAGCATATTCCATGATGAATGTAGTTTCTAAGTAGTCAATAATATTACCTTCAAAACATCTTTAGTATACATTTTAAGACTTTCCACTGGTTTATTATAAGTGAAGATATCTATTAAGCATAGATGGGCAAAATGTAATCAGATTAATAAAAATGATGAACGATTACATTTTACGTTTTTTACCATTAATATGACTGCATTTTGCTCATATATGTTTTAAACACTACAGAATCCCAGATTGCATACAAATTTATTATTTCTTAATGTTTTAAATGGATTTAATCACGCTTACAGAGCAAGAAAATTAAAATTACGACTACATTTTGTAATCGTTGATCATTAATCAGATTACATTTTGCCCATCTCTGCTATTAAGTAAGTTAGAAGTTATTAAGTAGTAACTTTATTGACTACAGATTAGATTTTAAGACTTTTAAGGTCATGAACTACTAACCCATAAAAGTCACATAAAAAGAACGAAAATAATTATGTAGAGCTATGTACCTTATTTCGTGCTAAACGAATTTCATTGGCAACAATCGCCAGCAATTAGAACATTAAAAACGGAAACCATAGTCGGTACACACGCCATGGTACGAAGCTGAACCACTAAAGAGGTCATTCAAGTAGTGAAACGCAGTCACAAAGGGAGCAAGCCACTTACGTCCACTTGTTCTTTCTTGGCATTCTTTCAGTTGTTTGATACTGGGGTCGTGCTGGCATTATAACTGGTTTAATGCGATTTTTCTGTTAAATATAACGTTAACAACCTTTCTAGTTGTAGAACCTTGTAAGTATTGTAATATTGGAAATTTTTCGACCTCTTTTCCCGGTATTATCGGTTTCACTAAAACATATATATTTTTACATTTAATAATAATAATATATTTTAGGGTGTGTAGAGATACATTAGTGGCTGTATTCACTTTGCGCTTATATATCCATACGTAGGCATACGGCCTAATAGCGCAATTATTAGCGACCCTGCATACGATTCTAATTATGTAATGGATTTTTTGCGTAACCCTGTTTTCTTTCAACCTAGGTCTATTGTCAAAATTTCTACTAAAATAGTAATAATTTGCATGCTTTAACCTAATTTTGCTTAGATTAGCGGTATCGAATTTCAAACAAAACGCTTTCAAATCATTAGTTGTATTATGTATAGCTTATAGAAGAAGGCAAGCGCCATAGTATTACGCTTTGACAGATTGTATATTAACATTTTTTTTTAATTAAGGAAAATCCTTTTAGGACCGTCACGTCCGCACAAGAGGGTAGCAACTGCGGTGTGCCGGACTCTTGCTAGCTAAAAGCCACAAGATGACTACTTCTGCGACAGCGGATCCTGTAATCAATTCGCCACAGCCCCGAGTCAAGTTTTTGGGAGTCGAAGCTGCTCGTGTCCGTAGTCTTTACCCTAGTTTCCCTACACGTGACTCCTGGGTGGTGCTAAGCGAGCAGCAGCGCGGTGGTAGGGCGTCGGTGCCCGTCTGGATTGTAACCACAGTACATGGGTGTAAAGCCCGTCATAGTGACCACTTTCGGCTTGTCGCGTTTCGGGATCAGCTTGTTTATATCCAGTAGCTCATATACCTAGAGACCTTCAGTCGTGGTATATGTGGGCCGACATTACGATGTAGACTATCAATGGATTTTCATCCTTTGATAGTCGCTTCCATTTTTGGACTACACTGTCCTTATCATCAGGTACTCTGTAGTCACTATATCGAGCCAGGGTAAAAAAACCCCAAGATTGGATATTAATATACATTAAGGCAGATGTAAAAAATCCCAAACAGTTCACTAAATGACTAATTTTGCAAAATATCATCAAGAGATAATAATATATGGTAGTGAAGAATTGTTCCGTGTAGTTATTTCCCGTATTGTACTAAATTTACGAGTGCTAATTTATTTGAAATTATTACACTACTATATCTGATACAAAAATGGTAACCTATACTTTATATGAATAAAAAAAACCTGTTATTTCCTTGCCCGCGTAGTTGACTGAAGCTATTTACATTAAATGGTATCTATTCCTAACATCTTCCAACCGGCGAAGAACGGATTACATTGCCTCGAAACGCGATGCTTAGCCCAAGTAACAATTTCCAGGTTGGAAATTATCCAAAGATAAACTCGTATTCAAGTTTCAATTAGCCGAGCTATCGGTCGATCGTACGTGCTACTGCGGATGCCGGAGATTGCATTTCTAATTATGCAAGACGCTTCCAGCTAATCGAACCAGCGCACCGTGTTATTTGTCTTCGCGATGGCCACTACCATTTTCATTTTAAACAAGCACTTATGTTTCCTTTGACTAATGAACGCTTCTGTTTATTTTAGTTAAATAAGCACTTCTATTGCAGATTTTTTTTTTCTATCCTCACTCGGTACAGTGACTATTCTAGCCCTGATGGTAAGCATGGTTCTGACATTTTTTTTTTCACTGGCTCGACATAAAAACAACAACATAGTCTAAAAAACGACAACTATCAACAGTTATACGATGTCTCACATCCCGGCTAGGACTAAGCAGTTTTCTAACTCTTTCTTATGCCGTATCGTTAGGCTGTGGAATGGTTTTCCAACGAGCGTATTCCCGCCATCCTATGATATGGGATATTTTAAGCGTTGCGTGGAGAGATATTTGCGCAGGCTGGCATGATCGCCGTGACTACCAATGGATTTTTCTTGCCTTTCGATAGTCGTTGGTGTTTTGTGGACGACACCATGCTTTACCATCAGGTATGATGTAGTCACTGTGTCGAGTCAAAATAAAATAAAAAGTAGAGAAAATCCCAGAAGAAGTTGCTACGATCATACCGACCTGTAGAAATATCTCTTCACGCTTCTCTTAAAGAACCTTATATCTTAGGACAGTGGGAACACACTCGCCGCAAGACCATTCCACAACCCAACGACATGGCGAAGGTGAGAATTAGGGAACTTCTCAGTCCTAGCCAGGATATAAAATACCGTATTACTGTGACTACGTAAATCCGCGCGCGTGGGTCTATTCAGGAAGGGAGAGGGTGGAACAAAGTTAAATAACTCTTCAGAACACTCGTCATGATGATGATGATGATGATGATGATGATGATGTCCTAGCCGGATTCGGCCACGGCGACTGTTTCAACACCGATTAAGAAAATCAAGGTCCAGTTTTCGGAAACAGTCAATGGTGCAGGATATATTTAAGTGCATAACTGGACGCGCAGCCAGAAAAGCACTCTCTCGTCTGAGCTCCCTCAGGCCCGATGGAATGGAGAACCAGTACGATCGTGAGGGAGCGGGATGCAGGTTTGGTCGAGTTTTCCCTTCTCTGAACACCTGGTTGAATTGCGGGGTTAAAGAGATACCTTAAACGCCTTTTACGACACCTCGGCAAGAAGAGGGGGGTGCTATTCTGTTCTGACGGCAGTCACCACGGCACAAACAACATACGTCATGATTCAGACGGTAGAAAACGCTCAGTGAGGCAATATCTCTGCGCAAATGGAGCGGTTTAAGATGCTTAGTCACGTCAGGATCATTCACAATGCGGACAGCCCTCCGCTGCAACCTATCCAGGGCGACAACTAAGTGCTGAGCAGAACCATCCTAAAGATGCGAACAATTTTCCATGTAGGGCTTGATTTGGGCCTTCTACAATAGAACCAGTTGATCTGCCGTAAAAAACCATCGCACTCTGCTCAGATCACCAGGTATATGTGTGCTGCAGAGATGACAGATTACATTTTATAAATCTGGATTTATTTATTGGTTTTTGCTGTCAAATTATCCAAAGGTAACTTAGAATATTCATTGCATTTGGTTGACTTATAACTTAATTTCACGTCCATGCTTTATGGAAGATTGAATTTCTAATTATCTTAGAATTTCTTAACCTTTCAATTATACGTGATCGCGCTCCATATTACTAATCTCCGCGCTACCTACAGACAGTTTCATTAAGTGAACGTGAACTTCTATTTCAGTTATCCTATTAATTCCTAATTAGTTTGTGCTCTTTAGAGACAAATTTTAATTGAAGTTACACTGAGCAGAGTAATCTGTTGATTGTGATTTCTACTGTCGATGTTGGCTATTAAGTTTGTAGCTAGGCTCGATGCTCTAAACTAATCACGCCAGAGCGTCATTATTTATCACCGCAATCGCTACTGTTATTATCACTGAACAAATGAGTAAACCTATTTCAAATACCCATTAGTTGCTGATTTCTATTATCAGCAGCATTCAGATGTAATTTTGTTAAGTTGACATTCGACACAGCGTGGCAAACGACAAACATAACTACTCCACAGTGTTACGCTCATTATTAATATGGCAACACTAATCGTTGTCTTGACGTGATAGCTAACTATTAATATGGCCACATTATTTCTTTGTCTTGATATAGAGCTTCCGCAAGGTTGAACAGTCAGTCGTCCGCTAGCTTCGATGCGAGAAACAAGTGTAAAAGAGATAATCAAAGTGAGTCAACTAAAAGTTGAATTATCAGAATTCATTTTAATATATTTCTGAGCGCGTTTTACAACAGTGATACCGATTTCGACATTAAATTGACAAAATTGAATTAAATTGACATTTAATTGATTCGACAGCATTTCGATAAAATAAAATAAAATGTATTAACTTGTACATACAGAACTTACATCTTTGACAATACAATAATAATTTCATGATAATAATAATATATCGTAACGTTGTATACATTTCTGGGTAAGCAGAGATACGTCAGTGGCTGCATCGAATTTACGCTTATATATCGTACCCAACGTAACAAGCACAGTTGATCGCCGTTCTCAGGGCAAGTTACACATGACATTTCTATTAGATGCTATGTAAATTTCCTAACAATATTTTCCTTCACGGTTGAATATATGGTTCCTAAATCTGTACAAAGCTTGGAAAAACCCAGAGGTATGTGCTGGTATTCGAACCTACGAACATACGCGTTCCCGCGCATGGACGCCGGTACATTTTTAACAAGAGTACCACAACCACAATTAAGTTATGGTATAGGAAATTCTAGTTCGTATTACCTCCGAATTCTGCTTTTAACTTTTGTGTTATAGAAATGATACTAAAGTGTTCAAAGTATGAGGAATCATAGGAAAAAAAATAGAAAGGAAGATTAAGATATTTTTATAAAAGTTGTAATTTATAAAGTTCATATCCTACACAAGTTAATAAAACGTACTCTCACGGAATAGCACGAATAAATTTAGAAAAATATGTTTCATTTAAAACTTTAGAGGACGGGCGGGCGCCTTCTAAATTGAGTGCGTAAACAATTCAGAAAGTTCATTCTTTTAATTAACTCCTTTTAATTTTAAGAAAATATTACTCACCTACATTTCAACTTCTATTTGTTGCAGTATACAAATAAAAATAACAAAGAAAACAAGAAGCTATTAAAGTTATCAAGAGACGAGCTTGATGTCTGGAAGCAAAATATTTTCTATTCGCTTTACTTTGGAAAATACTCAAGAAATTCTTTGTTTTATTTTGTTACAAGTGTTCTGTTCTTTAATATCTCTTTTTTTTAATTAATTTATAGGTGAACGCTTGACCTCAATCACACCTGGTGGAAGGTGAAGAAGAGTCTGTTGATGAACCGCGTCCGCCCAAAAATGGCTTTTCACTCTTCTCTTAAAGACTCCCAGGTCATAAGACTGAGGAAATATAGCCGCTGGAAGCATATTCCACTCCTTAGCTATTCGAATGATGAATGTAGAAGGAACGTCCACCACATACGGATGGTATCCGACACGATGTCTTGTGGTTATGTGATGGAATGGGGTTCCCTGAGAATCACGATCACCTGCACTGTTCACGAAATATATGCGCAAAGTAGATACAACTACTAATGTTTCTCTGCTCACACCGTAAGGGATATAGTATGATGATATATTCATTAATATGATATATGATGATATATAATTTTGATTTGAGACGGGAAAACGAGGGCCTGACAAATTATTTTAACAAATTGTCTAAAATGACCGCAAAGGCAAATATTTCCAATGACATAACGTTTATAACACAATATTTAAAAACCATTCTCTATATATTTAAGCAGTAGTTAATGTCCTTTATCTTTCGCTCCGAGGCGCAGTTCCACTCCGACGCAGCCTTGAGTTTTTTTCGGCGTTTCTTCTCAAGGTAGTCACTTCCGAAACGCTAGTAGATCACCCGTAGGGTTAGTATTTTATTTGGCTGGCGGTCCAAGTCGAGGTTCGTACCCACAGGTGTGCCCTTGCATTACCACCCAAAACCACCATAAACTCGCTGGCTGAGCACCTTATGTGCTCGACCCTAAGCCTGGTTGAACTGTAAATGGCTTTCCCGGCACTCGATAGTTAGTCCGCATAAAAAAAGGCCTTTAATAGCATGTAGACGCCGCCCGATACGTAATTGTGTTATACGCCCTAAGGGTCGTTAAGGTGTTACGAGACGTGCGGGGTAAGGGATGCGCGCGCACAAGGGATGCTCCAGCAAATTCAGTCGACTACCGAGACCTGAGTCTAGAGTACGCGCGTGTGCGTCGCACTTCGGTGTGCCGTTAAAGTACAAATAAACAGTAAAACGCCAAAATCCGTGTCTTTCTACAACCACACCCACGACCACCGGTCATACTTTTATCTTTAAGAGACATCAACTAAAAGAACTTTTTGCGATTTGCAATTGCAACACTAGAAAGACTGAATATAGGTATAGCACATACGTATATAGGGAATAAAGAGAGGGGAGGTAAGTACAACCATTAATAAATGCTATAAGATAATGTATAAAAAGTCATAATATTTAAAAAAAAATAGTTTCTTATAAATATATATATATATACTAGCAGATCCGGCAAACGTTGTTTTGCTATATAAGGTTTTGTAATATCTTCTAAGATGTTCATTGAAATTAAGTGATGTCAAAGACAAGTTTGTTCACAATTAAATACTCTTAATCAACAACACATTTATTTGGATAAAGATTAATATTATTACGTTGATACAACTCTTAACAAATAATGCATTAATTTCGACCAAATTTGTTTACCATAAAAACGGTTCTAGTGACTTAATCTTAAAAGATAGACATATACTGTCCCGGACATTTTTTTAGATCATTTCAACTGGAATAATTCTTTCTTTCATATATTTTTGGTATCTTGAACCGTTTTTGTAGCGCACGCAATGGAAGCCCTCAAGGATGAATAATTTTCCCAGTTTTTTTCACATTTTCCATTATTTCTTCGCTCCTAATAGTTGCATCGTGATGTTATATAGCCTAAAGCCTTCCTCGATAAATGGTCTATTCAACTCAAAATAATTTTTCAATTGGAACCAGCAGTTCCTGAGATTAGCGCGTTCAAACAAACAAACTCTTCAGCTTTATAATATTAGTATAGATATATATATCTATATATTTTATATAACTAAACTTTAAAAACAGTCAAAATGACTGCTCTGAGCAACCTAGTGTGAAAATAAGCGATAAGAACATCTGTTACTAAGAAAATTTTGTCTTACATAGATGCCTCTATACATGCAATAAGGACATTGGCAGTATTGATACATTTCTTCTAAATAGGAAAAAAATTATGGCCTCAATTTTAGCTTTGTTCAAATTAAAACGGCGACAGGAAAGTACAGACGCCATATTGCAGTAATTTAATATAGCAAGCATACACATATAGAAACACAAACACACATGACACGACGCAATTGGGGCAACCGTCGTACCACCTGAAACGAGAAGTTAGAAAAAATCATATTATATTGCAATTTTATATTTTTTTAATATTGTCGCAATCAAAATTCGTCTACAAGAGAAATAAAACGCTTAATCTTGAAGATTAAACCATTTAAACAAAAACAATTTGCTCCCGTTTCAAAAACCATTATCACTCCGAAATCAGAATAAACTCGATTAACGAAACTAAGTTCTGAAACAAAACCTAATTTCAAAGTAGAATCGTGAGTAAGCATCAAAAAAGTAGGGCGTCAAATTAATTTCAAAAGGCTGGAATCGGCGACCAGTTTTAAAGGACCTTCCCTGCCTGTCGCGACGATTTGTCAACCAGGCGCCTGAGGGGGATATGAGAAATGTACGGAGCTTTGAAAATAATGGTTTACGAGCCAAATGAAGCTTAGAGCTTCAATGGGGTGCAAAGTGTAATCAGTAACAGAGAGCTTCGCTTGCCTGTATGCATATTATCACGTCGCTTGTAAAATTGCCTATTTATCAATGGTATTTATTGATGGCACGTGCCATAATATCAGCGCCATCAGACTTGTTGTGTAATAAAAAGCTAAAGGATAGTCCATTTTTGTTGTGATAACATGGCATAGTATTTTTTTCTTGTTTCTTTTTACTTTTAGTATATACAAGTTGTTTACAAAAGTTTGAAATAATCATTAATGATGATGATGTCCTATCCGGTTTCGGCCACGGCGACTGTTTCAACACCGGTTAAGAAATTCGAGGTCCAGTTTTCGGAAACAGTCAATTGCGCAGGAGATATTTAAGTGCATAACTGGACGCGCAGCCAGAAAAGCACTCTCTCGTCCGAGCTCTCTCAGGCCCGGTGGAAAGGAGAACCAGTACGATCGGGAGGGAGCAGGATGCAGGTTTGGTCGAGTTTTCCTTCTCTGAACACCTGGTTGAATTGCGGTGTTAAAAACATGCCTTAGTCGCCTTTTACGACACCTCGGCAAGAAGAGGGGGTGCTATTCTATTCTGCCGGCAGCCACCACGGCCATTAATACACCCCGTATAAATGACGAGACAAATTACTTGTGAAAGCATTATTCCTTGAAGTTAAGATTGTATTATATACAAATTTGTTACATACTGTAATGTCGTTGATAACCCTCACTGGAGTAGAAATAAAATCGACGTTGGCAGAAATAATACTTTCATAATAAGTTCGTCTTATGAAACATATACCTTCCCTTTAGTATTATTTTGTACTTTTATATCTATTTTGTGTATCTGCGTACATACAGGTCATTTTATAGACAAGTGAGATATTTCAGGATAAAATGATTTATACCTTCTTGCAACTAATAAAAATGTAAAAAACGATATTCCTCATCAACTCGTAAAGAAAAATTTATGAAAACAATGAGAATTGTTTCGTTATAAATTGGGACACTGTTGAGTGTGTAGCGTACGTTTTATTGGTAAGTAAATATAGTTCCTTTGAATTTATTTTAGGTAAATATGTATTTATTCGTTATGTCTTCGTATTTTATTCTAGCTTAGGACAGGGACAACAAACCAGAATTTATTAGCAATTGCAGCTGTCATGCCGGCCGTCATATACTACGAACAAGAGCCTCCAGGTAAATAAACAACAAGACGTAAACAACCTGATTTCGAAAAGCAACATACCAAAATAAGTTACAATCATTCGCGAGTTTTCTTTACTATTAATTCTGCTTCAAATTGTAGACAAACATATAGATGGATAGCTAAGCAAATGTCACATTTGCGCTCGTAGTATAATGTGATCTGTCCATAATAAACAGGAGGAAATAACTTGTCACACGTTTCCGCTCCGAGATCGTTCCAAGTAAATCACAATATTGAAGCCAAAATAAATACGACAAATTTATATTTTCTGACAGTACATGATCGCATTATATAATAATATTGACTAATTATCACAGGGGACATTGGGAGTCGAAACTGCTCGCGTCCGTAGGCTTTACCCTAGTTTCCCTACACGTAACTCCTGGGTGGTGCTAAACGAGCAACAGCGAGGTGGTAGGGCGTCAGTGCCCGTCTGGATCGCGACCACAGTACATGGGAGTAAAGCCCGTCATAGTGACTAGTTTCGGCTTATCGCGTTTCGGGATCAGCTTGTGTATATCCAGTAGCTCATATACCTAGAGACCTTCAGTCGTGGTATATGTGGGCCGACATGACGATGTAGACTATCAATGGATTTTCATCCTTTGATAGTCCCTTTCGTTTTTGGACTACACTGTACTTACCATCAGGTACTCTGTAGTCACTATGTCGAGCCAGTGTAAAAACAATATATTTTAAGTTTAATATATAATTAAGTTATTCATAATATCATTGTCACATAACGAGCGGTGGAAAGGACCTTGCTTGATGTTTCTTTAAGTGACCAAATCAAAATAGAAAAAAAATCAATAAACGGTCGAGAATAATATAGCCCCGCGGATCGACAAATTTCAGTGGCAGTGACCAAGGTCCATAGCTCATGTAGCTGATGGTCGATGGGCCAGGAAAGTTGTTCTGTGGAGACCGTACACTAACGAGCGCAGCGTGAGACATCGCGGACAAAGAACAAGTGGCAAGGTGGATAGACGACTTAATCCAGATCAAGGACAATGTTGCATGTAGCCCACTTACGATGTGTCGTTCTAAAAAACATGAGGGAAGGCTGGATATAGTCCAGACGTGGGTGTTCTACGGCTGATATTTATTTATTTGAAAACTTACATAGTCTGCATTAACACATAAATATTAGGTCCTTACATATGAAATACGCGTTTTGTATGGGAGGAACAAAAAGTCGAATATTTTTTAATATAATATATTTAATTAATCAAAGTATGAACCATTATTTTCTATGCACTTTTGCCATCTCATAGGTAGTTCATTGATCTCTTTACTAAAAAAACCAGTCGGACGGGAATCAATAAAATCTTTGAAGGCGATTTAGACTGCCCCATCGGAGTTGAATTTTTTCCCTTGCAAGAAGTTATCCAAATTTCGAAAAAAATGGTAATCTGTTGGAGCAAGGTCCGGGGAGTACGGAGGATGTCTTAGACTTTCCAATTGAAGCTCTTCTAATTTAGTAGCCGTCTGTTGCGCAGTGCGTGGTCTAGCGTTGTCGTGTACCAGCAGTGGCGTGGAGCGATTGACCAGCCTAGGTTGTTTAGCCGCTAGCTTTTCCATCATGGTTTGCAATTGCTGACAATAGACATCAGCCGTAATAGTCTGGCCAGATTTGAGAAAACTGTAATGAACAATACCGGCATTAGTCCACCAAACGCTTACAAGTAACTTTTTTGGAGTTAATTTTCGCTTGGGGCAGGATTTGGCTGGCTGGCCAGGATCCAACCATTGCGCTGAGCGCTTCCGATTATCGTAAAGAACCCATTTTTTATCACAGGTAATGATTCGGTTTAAAATACCTTCATTATTGTGCCGGTTTAGTAATGTAACGCAGCAGTCGACGCGCGTTTGCCGGTTTGCTTCAGTCAATTCGTGAGGTACCCACCTTTCAAGCTTTTTAATCTTCCCAATTTGTTTCAAGTGAATTAAAACAGTTTTATCACTAACATCGCAGCCTGCAGCTAACTCGGACGTGGTTTGCAATGGATCCGCTTCCACAATAGCCTTCAACTCTTCATTATCAACTTGAGTCTCAGGCCGTCCACGGGGCTTGTTCTGCAGGTCGAAATTTCCAGAACGAAAACGTTGGAACCAAAAACGAACTGTGTTTTCTTTTGCAACACGACCGCCATACACATCATTCACCCTTCGAGTTGTTTCCGCAGCACTAGTGCCACGGCGGAACTCGTACTCGTAAATAATGCGATATTTTAAGTTTTCCATTTTGTAAAATGAGTGACGCAAACAGAAAAAAACAGAAGAAAAAAACAAATGAATGACGATCATCGAAGCACAAATACATGAGTCTATAGCTGTACAAATGTGAATTTGGAATTCCTTATCAAAGAGGAGAAATTTGTGATTTAAAGTGGCCAGTACGAAAAACGCCAATTTATTATGTAAGGACCTAATATATAAGATATGACGAAGATACATTATAAATGCGACTATATTTAAAAGTGTTAACTACTTGCACAGAAGGAAAGAAAAATAAAAAATACGATCAACACACGGCCAGAAACAGTTACAAGAGAAAAAAAACTAAATTCATTTGCAAAAACAAAAAAATCATAAACGAGGAATAAACATACAAACAATAATTTATTCCACAATCCCCTCGAATAGCATCCTTCCTTTTAGCTTCAAAATGCTATCATATATATATCGAGATCATTCATAAGGGTGCATTGTGACCTATATATATTGAATAATTTGGAATTGCTCTGAGTAATCTAGTAGGAGCAGAAAATGTTATAAATAAGATAATATTATTTAGTGGAAATCCTTTAGTGTGTGTACGTTATTTTTATGAGAGACAGTTAATAAGTTTCTACTAGCATCTATAGTAATATGTTGATTAATTTGGCCTACTAAGTTTCCAGATCATCCTGTGTATGTCTTGTTATATCTACATATTCCCTTAAAATATTCCAACTGTGGTTTTTGCATGCTCGCTATGACGCTGACTTTTGATAAATGCTTGTCTCTTTGCCACCGTCATTTATCTGGGACGGTACCTGCTACCAACCATCAATGAGAGTTTCGAGTGGAAAAGTGAGCGCAGTAAATACAATAGGAAAAACAAGTATTCACTTTTAGGAACAAAGTTCAAACAACTTTGCAACCTGACAGAGATTTTTTCCATTATTCTTCAAAACAGACGTCACTCATAGGCTGTTTAATAAATGTTGTAAACATTGTTACCCCTTGACTTGGTTTTGATTGCGGTCCAAGTTGTAAGCTTATGTATGTTTGTCATTGTTGCTGAGAAAAGAAAACAAAAAATAAAAAGCGTTCATAAGATTTCTTCATTTGTCCTTCTAGCTCTAATTATTTTTTTAAATTCAGTTGTTTATAGGTTTTCTTGATGATAACTTCCAAGGCTGTCGCGCAACGGGCGTCTGGCCGGGGACAAGAACATAGATATATTTTTGGATTCAATGCCGGCCTTTAAGAAGAAAGTCAATAAGCAGGTATGTTAAGCTTGGCTTGTTATTGGTATTGTTTATCTGTTAACTTGTTTGTAACACATATTATCTACTTTTTTCTTTTCGATTTTTTGGTTTAAATTTTTGCATATCGATATTATTAGTCAATGATTTTGAGCCATATTGTGGCTATCTTTTATTAGTATCCATTGTCGATATTTAGCTGGTGCCTGCGATTTTATTGTTAATGTAACACACAATGGTACTGTTGATAGACAATAATTAAATAAATAAATTCCTAAAAAGCTGTAGTTGAGTCATTAATATCGCTTGTAAGCAATACTATGAAATAGCATAAACATTGTTATATGAATATTTTTGGAAAAAAGGAGGAGAATGTCTTGTGGGCTCTACTCGGTAGATGCTGCTTTCGAAATCGGTGACAGATTGCTTTCTCTTCTTCCTTTTGACTGTTTAAAATAAGTTTTTAAAAGTGCCTTTAAATAGCTTACTCAAATAAAATAACCTCTCATATTTTTCAAGTAGTATTGAGTATTTTCTTCTTCGTTGTAAGTCCGTATTAAAGATGAAAATCACTTTCCTACACTATATCTTTGTATAGTAAAAATCACTTTAGATCTCCCTTTTTTATTACAAACAGATTTACGCTTGACCTCAATCACAACTAACGTAAAGTGATGTTAAACAATGAAAGAGTGCGCTCATCCAACGATACCAATTTACACGTTGCCTAATGATTTATATTGTACTGGTAAAAAGGTACAGGCTACAAAATCCACTCCTTTCCTACGCGGTACATGTAATCCGTGTTCCGCTTATAACTTGGACACAGCAGTTTGCCGTTTGTCGAGCTTCGCCGATAATGGCAAAGCTTAACACGACACTTATTGCCAAAATAAATCATCCAACGCCTGTTTACGTGTTTCTTAATCTATTTGCAGAACTTGTTAAACACAGCGACCGAACCTTCTGTTAATTCTAATTGTTTATCGTAAAAATTTGCTTGACATATTTCCGACGGGTTCCCAAGTTTGGTAAACAAAACAGGATAAACTGGAAAAATATAAGCATCAGTCGTTTCGGCACTTGTGAAATTTCCTGATTTATAACTAACAGCCGTTTAGAAACAAACAATTCTTCCCTAATAAATATCAGAGAAAAATCGAAAGAAAAAAGAAAAGAACAAATTGGGAATTTAATTTGAAATTTCGATTGAGAGAAAATGTACAAATGTACATAGCACATTATTACAGTAGCACGTCAAAATAACTCTTCCTTCTTTTGCGACTTTTTATAGTAGCTTCGTGGAAAATCCTCATCGACCCTGAAAGAAGAAGCTCACTTCCCATAGAAGCATAACAATCATTATCTTGTTATAATTAGGTATTTAATACCTGTATTGCTTTCATATTTAGGTTGTGAGATTACTATTTCAAGTTAATATATTTATTAAATGGTCTAGTATAACAAGGCATTTTGAGCTTTTATGGGATGCACGTCACTTCCTCAAAGCTGCCGCGAGGTCGGCGACTTCAATATGTCGCTCTCTTATTGCTTAAAAACTACCAAGATATCACCTTTACATCGCTGTTTTTCGGATCTTGGAGAAAACATTAATTCGTCGCCACGAAAAACAAATGGTCTGCAGAGGCTTCATCTCTTGGTTAGGTGGATGTAAAGGATACAGGACACACTAAAGATCAAGGTAAGCCTAAGTATACCATATAGGAAGATTTATTTGTAGGTATATAGACAATAAAACATACATGAGTTGACAAAAGACCAAAACGAGTAGCTATGACGACCTTTGCACACGTATTGTGGACTATATTTTTCAAGTGAATAATTTATTTTTTTGTCAAATTTCTTATTTATTACCCTCTGTGAATATACTCAGATTTAAACATCAGTTTTACAACCAATCCACTCCCACACAACCCAAGTGTCGATAAAATTTCGCAAATCTTCGAAAGCTTCTTTATCCAGTGTACAGTTTTGATAATATAAAACGCTTTATCACGTCGTTTAACAGAATAATCAATTTGACAAATTTTAAAACTTTATTTGCTTTATCAAAAATTGCATAAATATAATTTTGGTAGAAGAAAGTTTGACATAAGAAATAATACCTAAATAATACCTAATAATATAAAAACCTTTGAAATGTGATTCAGACTTATGCATCCAGGGTTTAGCATACTAATATAAATGTATCTACTTGCGTGTATTGTAATAAAATTCAGGTCACGACAGGTGAAGAGACCATTACTGTGGCGGACGCCGACGTGTTCGGACGTGTCGTGTTGACTGCATCGTACTATATAGTATTATTGTACTAAATATCTCACATATCTCCAGTGGACGTCACAAAGGCTGTAACACAAATATTTACTATTCTACTTTAGATAGAGGTATATAGACCGGGCAGAGGTAGAAGATAATCTACCTCAAGTCTATAGCGTGTAAAAAAAGACGTGAAATAAGTGAAGGAAAGTTCATATAGCAAGATTGAAGTAGGTTTGATACAGCACAGCATGAAATCCAGTTAAAAAAGGAAAGCATAAGCAGAATAGACAAAATAGATATAAAGTCTACAGAAATAATAAAACTATGCACACAAAATAGAAAGTAGATAATGGTAAAGACAGATTTAAAAAATAGAGAGTGAGTAAGTTACAAACTCAAAATTATAAAAGTAAAGTAAAGCTACTGGTGCTATAGGTATATGAGTTACTGGATATATACAAGCTAATACCGAATCGTGACAGACCAAAGCGAGTCACTATGACGATCTTTACATTTGTGTACTGTGGTCATGAGATACGGATCTTTAAAAGTTATATTAACATGCTTGGTGTAATAATTATTCCATTACCTAATTGTATGAATAATATAGTTTTGTTAGCCTTAAATAGAAAATAGATGCTTAAAATAAAGTTAACGGTAAAGTTTATTAGCGAGTGTGTGTGCGTATAACATATTATTACATTTGGCTTTATAGCTTGACCATAACCATGCCCCAGAATATGTAAAACCAGTTTACAATTTGTATTTTACGGTTCGTTTTATGACAGCATTTACCTGTTTGAATTTACTTTATACTGTTCTCATTTCAAATTTTTCAGCTATTTATCCTTTAGCTTTGTCTAAAAATGTTTATTATCTTATTTTGCATCCTTAGGGGATAAAATAATTAGAGAACCATGAGATAGATATTTTTTGTAACCTATTTTTTTGTATAAAAACAGTAATGTAAATGAAATCTATCCTTCTAAAATAACGCTTTACTGCATCGCCTTATATCATTAAACGAAACGTAATTACTAGAGATAATGCTAGAGATCTCATGTGTAACTGAAAATGTTCTAAATATACCTAAAATCACAAAAAGTGTTTGTGGTGTGTATTATTGTGGTCTGGGATGGTTAGTAACAGGAAAACAATAGTATGGTGCAATCAGCGCACGTCCGAACACTCTAGCGTCTGCCACAGCAACGTTCACTTGACTTGTCGTGACATGACATTTATTACTTTACACCTTGAAGTATATGACAATGACAAATATTGTACATAAAATACGCTACAAAGTTAATAAAGTCTAATAGATGTCAGGATATTTAAAACATTGAAAACTTCAAACACGAGATATAAGTACAGTTCGTGTGGTAAAACTTAGCTCGTTGCGTAAGTCGATAGTCAAAGCACTTGTCTAGAAAGTAATTTCTTAATGAAGACTTTTACCCAACAAACTTATGTTAAAGCATCTCTTGTGAGCAACTCTCTACTTTCGTGTACTGATAAATGTGTGAAAGAAACTTCTACGTCTTTATTTAAGCGAGAACTAATCCCAAGGTGTCTCTCTAATTAATTACGTCAACTTATTACATTGAATAATAATTCTTCTAATTAATTCTAGTTTAATGAATATCAATTTTCTCCTCACTAAAATTATAATAAAGTAACACTTCTTTATTTTTACATTAAAATTATGTATTCTAGTTGTGTTTAACTTCTTTCAGTGAGTTATAGCCAGGCATCAAACATAGGTAAAAAAAATGGCTTAAAGTGTCTATTTCTATTAATTTCTCTAGTATTTTTATGGTATACATTAAAATTATTAGCTTAGCAATATTGATTGAATATTTTAGTAATTGTTTTATTATTTATAGTTAGGAATGTCTGGGTACCTCACTAAAAATGAGTGGTAGAGCAGGACAGCATAGCAACATGGCGCGCACTATTGCATCGCTGTTTTGTGCGTAAGGTCGTGGTCGTTGTGATTTGTGTTTATATCGAGCATTTAAGTTATAAATGGTTAAAAGTGGTTCTATAAGTAATATTAGTAAGTTATGTGGTTATGTAAGTTCTTTATAAAGTTTGTATTGGTGATTTCTTTTTGTATTTCAAATCATTAGCAATTTATGATCATTTTGTAGGTTAGTTTACGAGTTTGTTAAATTAATAATTATAAATGTAACTTATGGTCATTTTGTACTTATTTTTAAAGATTCCTACTTCTGGATCCTAAATTTATAATTATTTGGAGAGTACGCTTTGATGGTACAATATAATTTATAAATAGAAATTTAAATTAGATCTTACCTAGAATAAAATAATATCGACTAATTAACAACAGACCCATCATCGCCCAGCCTAAAAAATGGACATAAAAAGTAGATTTTTTTACAACGGTACCGTTCATAATACATTCCTGCTACAATTACAAGGAATTATTTATAATATTCCGGACCTACAAAGTGGGTATTTAAGTAGGTAAAAATAAAAACTATGTAACGTCTTATTTTTTAAATTAATTTAGGAAAAGAAAGAGCAATATAAAATAAAAAATAAAGATGACACACAAGCCAGCAGAGTTTTTTAAAAAAATAAAAATCATGCTAAAAAACACTGAGTTAAATATAATGAACTGAAAATTTTGCCTATCCAATCTCGAACCTCACTATCGTAAAAATGAAGCAGTAATTTTGCATCAATTCTTTTTATAATTGAAGTCAACGGTTGTTTGTGCAAAATAAAAAGATATTACTCTATTGCCGTAAAACAAACTCGTCTACGACACACGCCACGCAAAACAAGACCCGTCGAGAGTTAAGCATTTGGCGTCACATTCCAATAAAGTCAGTGCAAATAGGGACTCACAAACATGAGCTCCGTTGCTGAAATATATACTAGCGAAATCTTCCTCGGGCTTAATTAAATACTACACCGTAACCTTATTTGTACTCGAAACATTAGAAGGTGACGCAATGACATAAACTAGTGTGGGCCTTCAGTTAAGACAACCTTTTTCAGTCAAAACTTCGTGGTGTTCGATGACTTTTCGAAACTTGTTGTCTGGTAAAAATTGAAAATACATAAAATAAAAATAAAAAAAGAATAAATAAATAAAAAATAAAAATAAAAAATAAATAAAAAGAATAAATAAATAAATAAATAATAATAAAAAGTTTTGCTCGTTTTTATTATAAACTGGGAAACGCTTTACTACTATAACACCTGATAGAATTTAATGACGAATGAGCGTACTCACCAAACAAACACTGATTCACTAGTTGTGTCAAATTTCCCATGTCGTAAGATGCTGGGAAAAGAGACGCAGAAAACATTCCTAACGTATAACATGGTTTTTTATTCTGAAATCCTTTTATATTTTACTACAAGTCTTTTATTTTAATAATGTATTGTATTATGTTCCAATAAATATAATCTCTCTGTAATCCTCACAGGATTACCGAAAAAAAATGTGTGACTATTTTTAATAGCCATGCTGTAATTTTATCAAACAGCTGGTGACAGTCCAGGGATGAATATTCAGTGATAGTACCAGTCTAGTAATGACACTTTACCACGCTTCAAAAATTGTTGTATCTACTTTGTGCTTGTGGGTTGTGGCCAACGGACTAATAGAGATTACTTCGATCTAAAATTTAATTTCAGTATGTCTAATAATGTAGTCTAATTTGGATAGTGCTTTCACACTCATATCTATAATTTAATCAAAGGATTATCAAAATACACATTGACAGTTTTGCCCAAAGCAATCAGTTTAACCTGTTAATCGGAGAATTAGCTATTGCTCAACTCGTTTCAGAATGGGGACTTTTTGTTCGCAGCGATAAGTAATATCACACCTCAAATAATAAAAGAATATCGTTTTTAACTTATGGTTTTTATTTATTTTGATACAATATTTAATATATTACGATTAATTTTCATGACGAAAAATGTCGTCATGCCCATTGCAGTAGGCTTTTATGTATGGCGCATGCAGCTGGATGAGGTGCGGTGCATGCGCCAGCGCCTGGTAGGTGCCATTCCGCCTAACATACGCTCGCACATTGCCCGGCGTGGGGCAGCGACCGGCGGGACCTGGTCCAAAGGATCGGACACGACCTCTCCCCACCAGCAGTGGTGTCGGCCATGCTGGCAGGATATGACAACTGGAGGGCCGTGGTCTCCTTCTGTGAAGACGTCATGTCCCAGAAGGAGGCCGCAGAGCGAGAGCGGCAGAAGGCCGCTTGAAGAAGACACCGGGGTGCCGGCGACCGCCCCGGCACATCAGTACCAGCCGATCGGTCGATCCACGACCGGTTGGCTGATGCCTTTGGAGTCGCGGCCGCTCAGGGTGGGGGCCCTGAACGACTGGTTAGTGACCCTCGAGAAGTAGGCAGAGCATTGTGACGTGCTCTGCCTAAATACAATGAGCAGTGTCGTGGAAGATATCTTCCTCCAAGTTTGTGCCCAGCAGGCGCGGCGCAACGGGACTGCGGCGAATTGATTACAGGTCCCGCGGTCCCCATCAATGCGTAGAAGAAGTCACCTTGGGGTTTTTAGTCGGTACAAGTCCGACACACCTCGGTTTCGCGCAACCCCCCAGTGCGACCGAGACGTTCCCATGAGGATTTTTCCCAAGTAAAAAAAAAGAAAGGCTTTTATGTATGACGAAATATTTCGTCATACCCAGTTAACAGGTTAAATGATGTTATGTTTTACTTAGAAAAAAAAAACGATAAAATAATAATATATCGTAAAGCTATATCTCTTTCGGGCTGAACAGAGGTACATTAGTGGCAGTAGCTTTTCAAGGCGAGAGCGGTACGCGATGTGTTCCCGCGCACCGCTCCAAGACATCGAAGGCGAGCTTGCCGCGCGTAGTGGCTTTCCATAACAGGCCAGACGTCGCCGGGCGCTGATGAAGCTGGCATAGCCTTGCCCTTAGCCCCGGCAGACGGAAGAAGGAGGACCCCGGGGGTTTTAGTCGGTGCAAGTCCGACACACCGGGGGCGGCCCTCACTGCCCCTTGACGGCCTATAACGGGTTTCCCCCGGGCTATCAAAAGAAAGTAGCAGTAGCTACTTTGCGCTTATATATCGTGCCATTGTGACCAGCAGCGCAGCTGACCGCCGTGCTCAGGGCACTTACACATGACATTTCTATTAGATGTCATGCGGGTTTCCTCCACGATTTTTCCTTGGACCGTGAGCTGTGGTGGCTAAATTCGTAATGTAAAAAAATCCACAGTTACGTGCCGTGATACGAACCTACAACCACCCGCATTGCCACGCATGGATACTTTTCTCTTATCCATTAGGCAACCCACAGCCACGTTAAATTATATAGTTATTTAGAATTTTAAGACTTTTTATACATGATATTAATAGTTGCATTAACTTTAACCCCTCTTTATTTCTGATGTCAGTGTTATTATAGTCCCAAAAGCCAAAGCAAAATTGTATGTAAAACCTTCAGGCTTACTACTACCAAAGTTCCAATTCAAATGAATGCAAAAACAAGCTATACTTTAACGAAATAGTGTGCATTTGTTGAAGCGATTTAAGTAGATAATAAAATAGATTAAGACAGGTGGACATTATAACGTTACCTGAACAAAAATACCGAAATTTCAATTACATCTTGAGTATAATAAAGACATTTTCGCCTGTCAGTTCTGCCAAGTGTGAGTGATATAGGTCGATGTCAAAACGCCGTTTGACTCTGAATAAAAAGGGGATCAAGAGTCTAGACGAATAGAACCTTTGGGACTTTAATTTCGTTTCTCATTAAATTTCACCTTTTACTGCATAATTCGGCGTACTAGTACAATTAATTCTTCAAGAATATGTTATAAGAGATTTTATGATTTTTAATATTGTTTTCCAAGAAATGTTAATTTTATAAATTATATCTTAAAAGAGATAAAACAATATAGTAATAATAATATTGGCTGAACAGTCCCTTATTTGGGGAGGGAGGATTAAGCTGGGACTCATCTTCCGGACGCCAAATTTTAGGATCAACATCACTATATCTAAAAAAGAGCCAACTTCTCCATACAGCTGACTCAAAAGTCATAAGATATCATTACTATATAAATGTTAAGTTATACATGATCAAAAGTAATTTCTTTGTGACTGTCGCTTTCTAAGCGATAAACTATATTTACATTTTTTAAAGTTGTAGACACCAATCTTCCAAAAATTGTACTGCAAATTTAAAGTAATATATAAAAGACAATGTTAAAGATAAAAGAACTGGTTGAGAAAGAAAGCAATGTCGGCTTCACATCGCAAAATTTCAAAATCCGTGACTAACTGAAAATAGATTTAATAAATTCTTGCACAAATATCAAAAGATCACCTCTAGAAATATAATAGATAGTTTTATCCTCCATTTAACGTAATACAACACCAAAGCTTTTAATAAAATTATAACTTGTTATTAGGAAAGTTACTATTATCCTTGAGAACGGACTTGACTTTCAGATAAACTGTAATACAAGTAAAAATAATACCATTTTCATATTATACACAAATCTTTTTAACTGTTCAAAGTTTCAGAGTGTGCTGTAAGACTTAAATAGAAGCTTATTCAGGACCCGGTTTTATTAGTCTCCGAATACGATGTAGTCTATTTGTTTACTAAGGGATGTCAGAATGTCGTACTTCTTTGAGTAAAGGACGTATCAATAATGAAGGGTATTTTTCTACAAATAAGTAGCGAGGATCTGCAAAAACTATAGCATTCTGCAGGGTCAAATTGGGCTTAGTAACGAATTTTTTTAGCTTCTTAGAGGCGGATTTTACTTCAGTCGAAATTAGTTTAGGGCCTCTCTGCCAACGATTGATTGCATCCATAATTAAATAATATAACTTTCAATATTAAGTAAAGTATAAGCAAATGCAAAGTAATTACAGGAATAAATCATCACGCTATATAACCGCTTTCGGGGTGGGCACATTAGACCCTGTATTCACTTTGCGCTTTTATGTTGTACCCAATGTAACCAGTATTGCAGCTAATCGCGGTTCTGAGATCACTTACACATGCCATTTCTATTGGATGGCATGCGAGTTTCCTCATGATCTTTTCCTTCACCACTGAGCTTGTGGTGCTTCAACCTGTTCTTAATTTGGATAAAATCCAGAGTTACGTACAAGGGTCTCGATCTACGACAGTTCGCGTTGCCGTGCGTGAATAGTGGTCCCTTATTCATTGGACCTCCATTAAGTTTACTAACTCTTTACTTTTGGCGATTCCTTGAGCTGTGGAATGCTTTCCAGCGTGTGTGTTCACACCTTCCTATTATATGGGGCCCTTTAAACGAAACGTCACTGAGACTACCGATAGGTTTTTCTTTACTGTTGATTGTCGTTGTCTTTTTTTGGACGGTACCATGCTTACCAACACGCGTGGTGTGGTCACTGTGGCCACTCAGGATAAAAAAAGGTCACCACCATTTCAGCTTAAGATAAAGTTGGTATCGATGTCATGATCGATGGATTCTTACCAATCTATAGTCGTAGTAGATTTCTGGAGTACTCTGTCCTTTATGTGGTTTCTATATTGTACATTTCTATAGAGCTGTCGAAACAAGTTAGGCAAGTCACGATCTCGACTGACCGACATGGAAACTATCCGCGCAGGCCTGCGGCTATTAAATTAATGATAATGTACAGGGGTCCAGAGCCGTGGTCTGTTGTCGTTATTTGCACGTGTTCCGCCCGGGTCGGGCACGTGCTCGGCATTAAGCGGAGCGAGAAGCGATTTTAGGTAAACGCTAATAATTCGAGTCTTGAATATTGTATAAGCTCTTGGTTGAAATTATTTTTAAGTATTTTGCTTTATATGAATCTGATACAAGTTTTACTTACATTTTCTTAATAACAAACTGTTACGTGAGTTCGATGGATGTTTTTTGATCTATAATTGCGTCGCGCTAAAGGGTTATGCAAAAATTAACGCTGGGTGGTTTAGCTAGTCACCTAGCATATGCTGAGTTAACTTCTCTTTCGCACCTCATCACATAAAGTATTTGCTTTTTTCTTTTGTTGTTGTTGTTGTTTTCTCACACTGATGATGGCGCTAAATTCTAATAACAGAGGGGATAAAGGGCAAAAAGAGGATGGGATGTCAAGGTGTCATAATATTTGAGGTGCAGGAGGGGTGTGGAGCCCATCACTTGCGTGGTGACTAGAGAGGGGATAGGTGATATCAATCCCTTCAGGAGGTGGGGACTTTCGCATACCAGGCCGTAGAAAAAACGTGGACCCCAGATGCGGTTAGCAGCGATGAGGATATGACACCCAGGGGCTTATAGCCAGTAAGAGTCTGACACACCGATGGGAAAAAAGGGTGTCATAATGTAAGAAGGATTAGATTTAGCTAAAAAATAACACGACATTTATTCAGTATTGGGCGGTTTAGCCGTGGTGGCTGCAGGCAGAATAGAATAGCACCCCCCTCTTCTTGCTGTGGTGTCGTAAAAGGCGACTAAGGTATCTCTTTAACCCCGCAATTCTACCAGGTGCTCAGAGAAGGAAAACTCGACCAAACCTGCATCCTACTCCCTCCCGATCGTACTGGTTCTCCTTTCCATCGGGCCTGAGAGAGCTCGGACGAGAGAGTGCTTTTCTGGCAGCGCTTCCAGTTATGCACTTAAATATCTCCTGCGCAATTGACTGTTTCCGAAAACTGGACCTCGATTTTCTTAATTGGCGTTGAAACAGTCGCCGTAGCCGAAACCGGCTAGGACATCATCATATCATATATTGGGCGGTTTAAAGATCACCGAGTCAAATAGTAATATCCAAGATCGAGTCTTGAAAGTGACTCAGACCAATTTCAATCCATATGAAAGCCTAATAAATCTGGTACCAAAAAAGTTTTTTTTTGCAGATACAACGTATTTAGTGTAGGCTGCCTATAGTTTACTAAAATCACAGCCCACATTCGACGCCAATGTAAACTTCAGTTGATGAACGTTGCGGCGACGTGACTCCATGATACCACTTCATAATGACCAATCCGGTTGTTACTGTCCAATTCATTCCCAAATCAAACGTGTTCCCTCCTTTTTACACCATTTTTGTATAGTTTACGTATTTAAAATTCATGTTAATCCTTTGTGCCATGGTAATACTCTCCCCCCTGTTTTAGAACCATTTTCTGAGCGATTTCGAACGAATTTTCGATCCTGTTTTTGGTATTTCACCATCAGTCATATATTCAAGAATAAGAATTGATGTGGAATAATTAAAAATCATGGATGATTTTGTTTATGCACATAAACAAACCTTAACAAATCGCAATGGTTCTGGAGAAAATTAATTATCTCCAGAAGTTTTCGAAGTAAACAATTTTCCTTATGTGGGATTAGCTCAAAATTTTGTACTCAGGAATTTTTGGGGTCGCTGATTACGATTCCGCCCTAAAAATTCAAAATTCAAGATGGCGGATCCAATATGGCGGACTAAAATGCAAAAATTATTCTTATTAATTTCGAGGTGGTAAGACGGTTCACCGAACTCGGTTATGACCACAGTTCACAAGTACCGTTCACTTCGGTCTGTCGCGTTTCGGGATCAGTTTTTGCATACCCAATTGGTCATATATTTTGAGACCTATCTTGGTATGTGTGGGCTGATAAGGCGACAGCTACCGTCTATGAATTTCCTTCCCATAATAGTCGCTGTCGTTCTTGGAGTACTTTCTATCTGGTGCAGTGTGATCACTTTGAGGAGCCAGTATAAAAATATTAGGTCCTTACATATGAAATTGGCGTTTTGTATGGTAGGAACAAAAAGTCGAATATTTTTTAATATAATATATTTAATTAATCAAAGTATGAACCATTATTTTCTATGCACTTTTGCCATCTCATAGATAGTTCATTGGTCCCTTTACTAAAAAAACCAGTCGGACGGGAATTAATAAAATCTTTGAAGGCGATTTGGACTGCCCCATCGGAGTTGAATTTTTTCCCTTGCAAGAAGTTATCCAAATTTCGAAAAAAATGGTAATCTGTTGGAGCAAGGTCCGGGGAGTACGGAGGATGTCTTAGACTTTCCAATTGAAGCTCTTCTAATTTAGTAGCCGTCTGTTGCGCAGTGTGTGGTCTAGCGTTGTCGTGAAGCAGCAGTGGCGTGGAGCGATTGACCAGCCTAGGTTGTTTAGCCGCTAGCTTTTCCATCATGGTTTGCAATTGCTGACAATAGACATCAGCCGTAATAGTCTGGCCAGATTTGAGAAAACTGTAATGAACAATACCGGCACTAGTCCACCAAACGCTTACAAGTAACTTTTTTGGGGTTAATTTTCGCTTGGGGCAGGATTTGGCTGGCTGGCCAGGATCCAACCATTGCGCTGAGCGCTTCCGATTATCGTAAAGAACCCATTTTTCATCACAGGTAATGATTCGGTTTAAAATACCTTCATTATTGTGCCGGTTTAGTAATGTAACGCAGCAGTCGACGCGCGTTTGCCGGTTTGCTTCAGTCAATTCGTGAGGTACCCACCTTTCAAGCTTTTTAATCTTCCCAATTTGCTTCAAGTGAATTAAAACAGTTTTATCACTAACATCGCAGCCTGCAGCTAACTCGGACGTGGTTTGCGATGGATCCGCTTCCACAATAGCCTTCAACTCTTCATTATCAACTTGAGTCTCAGGCCGTCCACGGGGCTTGTTCTGCAGGTCGAAATTTCCAGAACGAAAACGTTGGAACCAAAAATGAACTGTGTTTTCTTTTGCAACACGACCGCCATACACATCATTCACCCTCCGAGTTGTTTCCGCAGCACTAGTGCCACGGCGGAACTCGTACTCGTAAATAATGCGATATTTTAAGTTTTCCATTTTGTAAAATGAGTGACGCAAACAGAAAAAAACAGAAGAAAAAAACAAATGAATGACGACCATCGAAGCACAAATACATGAGTCTATAGCTGTACAAATTTGAATTTGGAATTCCTTACCAAAGAGGAGAAATTTGTGATTAAAGTGGCCAGTACGAAAAACGCCAATTTCATATGTAAGGACCTAATATATAATTGAAAGCAATAATAAGGTTGTAGATACATTGTTTTAACTCTCAAAAATACCGATTCACCATACAAACAATCCCTACAGACTTACAAAAATAAAATATTTCGTAGATGAGGACTAATCTGTATATTAATGATTATAAAGTATATGGTATGTGTATGTAATATACTTATATTTTTATAGGCGTATGTGTGTGTGTTCTTGTGTCTGCGTATGTACACATAATTATCTATGATACTTTGAAATTAGTCTCTAATGCTGTGTATCTATGCTCTATTGATTCCATCCTTGCTGTTTTCTGCGCGTCGACACAATAAATGGATGTCAGCTGAAAATCAGCGCTGGGTGGCTCGGCTGGTCACTTAGCATTTGCTAAGCTGACTTCCCTTTGGCGCATTATCACAACACAGTGTATTTGCTTTAGTTGTTTTCTGTCTTTATTAACCGCTGTATTGTGTTACGTAATGTGCCATATATATATATATATAGTTTTGTTGTTATTAATCTGTTGAAATCATGCTAAAAATACTTTTGAATAAGATAAAGTAAATAAACTCTAAGCTAAAAATTAGATTAGATATCATATGTGTGTATGAAGCAGATACGAAAGGCGTTGATAAATGAGTAGGAATTGCCAAAGAACCTCATGTACTGTTTTCTGAAGCAGTAATAGAACCGTTGAATGGAAATGTCTGTGTACATAGATAAAATCTCTGAGGGCCTCACCAAAGCGACATGTAAGCGGAGGGCTGGCTAGTAACTGGGGCAGCGCATCAACTATACAATGTTGTTACGAGGCCATATTCCCTCCTCAAATGACTTGTATCTTGAGCATCTTTTTTTTCTTTAATAAGAAAAAATATTTTTTACTACCGCCATATAGAGTAAATTAGAGAAAGACAAATTATAAAATTGTGGACTATAATTCATCAAAGTATATTAGAGAGAGTCAGACAAATAGTGGAGTATAATATGAAAATATATTTATAAATTTAGGCAACCTTGGACTATTTCGATTGAAGTACATGAAAATACTACCGAAAACAATGAAATTAAAACAAATAATGCGAAAGATTTGCGAGAAATTACGTTAACAACCATTAAAAAATATTAATTACTTATTTTTAGGTTTAAAGAAGATTTATTTTCTCAAAAACGAAACATTACATTTCACTTACATGAGAAAAAAAAATAACGCAATACAAGACGGTAGTAATATAAAAATGTCAAACTAAGTAGTAAATATACACAAAACTCACAGACAGCACCAAACTATATTCTATAATATAAAAATGAATCGTTAAATGTGTATAAGCGCGAAACTCGAGAACGGCTGAACCGATTTGGTTGATTTATTTTTTGTTGTGTTTGTTGAAGTCTGGGGAAGGTTATTACGGAGAGAAAAATTAAAAAAATTGTCTGAAAAAGTCTACAAACAACACTTTTCTATATTCTCATACAAAAAATTCGTAATAATATTTAAAAGTCAATTTGAACTTTAACACCATACCATAAAGTTTAAATGTTAGTGGACGGGTTCCGGGAAGGCATACCAATTATTGAGTGACGTATAAATATTAATGTCAATATTTGTCAATTTTTATACATATAGCATTAAGGCCAGGTTCCTTCAAACAATTTTCAAAAAACAGCCGACAGGCCAATAAGTTTTGGCAGAATGAAATCTGACGGGGAAGCTAAAAAAACAATGTGACTTTGTTTTAGAGAAATAGGGGAGAACAAGGTCTGCCGGGACAGCTAGTATACAATAGGCACAATAAGCCCAGACAGAACCACTGCAGTAAAACCATCATATTGAGACTGGAAGCACTATAAAAAAAAATATATTCGACAAACAACTACAAGGGCTGCACATTAAAAATCAGCTGACACCCAAACTAGGAAACCGTGTATCTTGGATGTCAGCAAATTTCACACAAATTTGTTACAGTTTTATACTGCTGCGTAGCACCAATCATAACTCAAAACAATACAAAAAACAACATTACATACCAAACAACAGACTATACAAACAAAGTGAATAACAATTACAAAAGAATGTTAATATTAAAGCCCAAGCACATCTATACCTGCAACAGTTCCTCAGTATCATTATATTTTAGATTCGACAACCAGTCTCTCAGCTTCATCTTACATTCGAATTTTGATAAGTTCAAGATATTTAATACATGATTAACCTTATTATAAATCCTTGAACCAAGAACCCAAATTTGTAACAAAGTGGGACTTTAATTTTTTTAACAATAAAATCTATTACTTTAACAATCTTGTTATAAAAAGAGAAATTTCCTTTTGAATACAAAGTATAGACCTAAGCACCTAGTTGGATAAAATAGACATAAAAGAATTCAATAGTATTGTATTAAAATCGACACAATGTCAGCTACAAACATTACTATGAAATTTGGTTTTTTAAATTATCGTCTTCACTATCCATATCGAGTTTCGTCGTTTTGGTTCGTTACCCCTTAGAAAATTATTTTGCTACGGCTCTATTTATTTTCGATTAGATCAGCAGATCTTTGGATAGCTGAGGTAAGCTTATGGAAGGGTGCGCAATCGAAAATTATAGGACCGTATTTTTGGAATTTGCGCGTATTGACAGAAAATTTTCGGTCATAACTTCAACCGTGTCTACTGATTTGGTGTCTGAATGGCATCTTAGATTTTAGATTGAATTTTGATGTGAATCTTCTATTGACTACATATCGAACTTCTAAAATTACTAAAAAAAATCGAAAACAAATACAAAATAACATAGATATTGTTAGGTAAAACAACATATAGGAAACTTACGAACTCATATTTAAATAACGTGAAATGAAATTGAAATGAAAAAAACATTTATTTCGTCTCCAATAAAAATCGAAAATACAAATACATAAACAATATACAAAACCAAAAAGTAGAACAGAGAAAAACATACATTTAAACATGATGAAATGGGACTTTGGTCAGCTTAATGCCATAGAGAAAGTATCTAGGGCTGGTTTTTGTGAAGACTAAAGAGAATAATAACAAAATACAATAAAAAGAAAAACATGAGACTAAAAACAAGATACCTAAATAAAATTAAATAATACTAAAGGAGCTGTAAATTATAATCTGGGGACGTTTGTTGTCTTTCTTTAGTTGTTTCGACGCTCAATCTAGATTTGTACGCTTTTCTGTCTATACCCTGTTAAGTAATAAAGAAAGACTTATACAAAAAATATTTTAAATCAAAATTAAGATAAATAAACATAATAAACATTTGGGAAGACTACCATGGAGTAGTAAAAATTAATCCACGCTAACCTTATGTTTATTCCATAGCTTTAGAAAGGTTTGCGATATTTCTCTTCTAAGCTGTAAACTATTGCTAAACAATGGCTCATTAGACCGTCATATATAGTTTTATAGTAGATTTTGTATAGATAGTACGTGGGATTAGGTTAAATGGCCCTTGGGAACACTCACGTATGGTACAACATGCTGGCCAACTTAATATCTTGGCGCAGCTGCAGCGGTTTTAAGTTTACACAATTTAAGATCTTGCAGAACTTTCGTCTGATGTAAAATGTACTTTGTGTTATAGCTGTACTATCTTATACTTCATATTTTAGTTAAACAGGTAAACACTTGACCTCAATCACAAATGAGGGAATGCAAATATAAGGTTGATGATGAACCGCGTTTAACCTATTTCATTCTTCTTTTGAAGTCTTCATATTCATAAGAACGTAGAAAAATAGACGCCAGAAGTATATTTCTTTCCTATGATATTCGTATTATGAATGAAGTAGTGCATCTTTTTGGGCGGATTTAGAAAATATTCACCAAATAAGTTTCTAGAATAGCTGCTAGAGTATTAACACAAAATAATTTTATTTTAGTAGGTAATAATAGTTTCAGAGAGTTGCGTATTGCGAACAATGTTGGCTGAAAATGGAGCAGACTAGCCAATTTATCCAGCCTGCGTACCTTTGTTGAGCCACTGGGGAGAGGCCGAAGAAAATTTACCCCGAAATGTCAACATCTACGCAAGTAAACATTAATTTTCCATGAATTGTACGGTAACATATTTTGTCCCATTTGGGCATTGTTGGTGAATACAATTTTATTCGTAACCGTTCCCAAGACATATGTATGGACGTGGGAAATTATTTTCCTACAGCTTTTGTCTACGTACAGGAAATAAAGTTATAAGGAATATCGACAGTTTATCTAAAGAAAATATTGCGGGCTATTAGTATAAATGACATCTTTCATATTTTCCTCAATCGAACCATTCTATTGAGTGGGTCGTTTCAAAAGTAAACTTCTTTCATCATAATCCGTAGTTATCCATCCAGATGGTGTAAACAACTTTTCCTTTAGCTAGTATGTCATATTTTTAAATAGGATTTTATTTCTACTAGGCACTTTCCATACAGAGCAACAAAATTCACTCACCAAATAAAATTTACGGTTGGTAGTTTGAAAGTCGCGCGGAACGAATTAACTATGTTTTAGTTGAAAGATCGCGTCCGGGTGTCTACTAGTAGTAAATTTTGTTCACACGAGCCAATGTATATAATTTACGAAATGTACAAAAAGATTTTTTTATCACTAATAAGCGGACGCTGGACTTAATCTCACCTGGTGGAATGTGAAGATGAATTCGACGATAAACCGCATCCGCCCTACAAATGTCTATTCACTCTTCTTTTAAAGACTCCTAAGTCATAAGATCGTGAAAATGTTCTCGCTGGAAGCATATTCCACTCTTTATATGTTCGCACCAAGAATGTAGAAGTGAATCTCTCCGTGCGGATATAAGGAACGTCTACCGCATACGGCTGGTATCCAACATGACGTCTAGGAGTTTTAATATGTAATGGGGCTGGTGGAATTAGAGAATGTAGCCTCTGAGACTTAATGTCGATGCTCAATTTTTTACATTTTAGTCTCAGCAATAAACCTTTGATTTAGAAAGGTGAGAGTGTAACGTTGTATACCCAGACCAAGGGAATGGATAATAGGCGATATCTTTTCGAACCAGACTTACTAATGTGAACATACATGCATTTGTCTGGAAACTTTACGTGTGAAACGCAATTTCCTTTTAGATTCAATTACATACATACCGGACGGTTCGACGTTTTGTTCGTCGTGTTACTGCGACATCACATTTGCATTGTTATGTCTCTGTTGTGGGTTATCGCGCAGTCTCATCGCGGCCATCTTTGTTTCCTTGATTTGATTTTGTCTTGCCTCTGTAGTAAATAACAATCTAATTTGGAATAATGTAACAAAGAGGGAATATGTATATTCATTTATCGTTTCCATATTCCTAAAAAAATATGCACCGAACGAATAGTAGGCAAATATAAATATGCCTCTACCATCGTTCGGCTACAATAAAAAGGCATTTAGTTAAGGAATAGAAGAGTCGCTAGAGAGGCGTAGGTAAATTTCTCATGCTTTACCTAGTTGTATCATAAATTGAACTACAGAGTATACAATGTAGTGGACATACTATAGAACATCTAAAGACGAGTAATAACCGTTGAAATATTTTTTTAAGGAACGACTTAACTTTAGAACTCGTTTATTATTGAGAAGATTAATTATTGAGATATTAAGCGACAATAAATAGAAGGTAGAAGTTGATGAACGGGGCTTTGGTCTAATCACATTGTTTTACATTTAATAAACCTTCTTTTTGACATATTCTCAGCTTCTATAATATTTATTAACAATATTTACTGACAATTGTCATGTAATTACATGCAATGACTTAATCCAAAACTAAGCTTGTTCTTATATTATGTCTACTAGACAAACATATACACATTTAAATACACCGATACAAACATGAGCCGTGACCAATTGATCTACTCATCACAAAAAAGTTTGCCGCCGACCTGACTCAAACGCAACCAAGGCTCGATTCACCCTGTGATGTAATTCACGGTTCAATATCAATCTGGTCTCGGTTCGTTCCCAGTCCAGTCAAATATTAAACAGGAAAAAATCTGAGAATTCTCACTATCGTATCGCTCTAGTTCCGACCAGATATCGCGCCAGCACTAGTTCGTCGAAATGAATATTTGAAAGAAGCGAGATCAGTAAGTTGGATCACAACAAACTGTGCTATCAAGCCGTGAAACTAACCTTTTATACATTAGCACGCATACAAACTATTATATATTTTCTCATGTTAAATGTTAGCTATTCATTTCATTATTTTATCTATGAAGTACAGCCACTCATTGCCGCTAGATTTGTGAACAATTAAACCATTCGTTTTATACTATATTTTATAGTTGCTCTCATAAAAAATATGCCAACTAATGATGCCACGAATAGTGAATTGGCCGAATACCGAATAGCGAATATTCGGCAACGGTGTCGGCCGAAGCGCCGAATATTCGGCCGCGGAATATTCCTGGAAGTAGCGAGCTTAGTAATAATAATAATCTTTATTTCAACACAAAACTTATGCATATACACAGGGTGATAAGTCTCACCAATTAAGTAAATCTTGTCTCTGGTGAGACTCGCACTTCCGTTCGGGTTATTCAAGGGTGTTTTTTGTTTTTATATGGATATTCACGGTATAAGTTTATTAGTATGTGTGTGAGCGAGAGAGAGAGAGTGTGTGTGTGTGTGTGAGAGGTTATTTTCTGAAGCAGGTAACATTTACGATGAAAAGCGTAATCGTTTGCTACCAAAAAATGCTGAAAAGCTTGTTTTTATCCATCACAACTTACCACTGATCAATTTTAATTACTAAAGTGTTGTAATTTGGAAATAAATACATAACTTTGAGTAATATAATGTGTCTTTTTTACATGATTTGGTATTCGGTATTCGGCCGATTAGTACGTATTATTCGGCCGAATAACGAATAGCAAAAAAAGTGGCCGAATACCGAATAGTTGCCGAATATTCGTGGCATCTCTAATGCAAACACACTGATAAATACGACAAAAATATAAATAAACTAAACGTTCCTAATACATGGACCTTGCGAAGTGTCATTATGTACGGCGCAAATATGGTCCAACAGAGCGGAACCTCACACCCATAAGTGGAGGGGAGCTGATCCATAAAATCGAACGGTCTACATTATTTATGCGATATTACTCGGGAGTAGTAGAAAACTTGGCGTTTTTTACGCTTAAAATTATGTTAAAATTAATAATATTATAATGTTTAATAGAAGATTAAATATTGGTTGTGGTGGCCTAGTAGATTAGCGACCGGTATTCATGCGTTGCAACGCGAATAATCGTAGGTTCGAATCCCTGCACGTACAGAGGTACGAAATCTGAAAAAACCCAGAGGGGTTGCGAAGATACCTGCATGGCATTTAATAGAAATGTCATGTGTAGTTGCGCTGTGAACGGCGATCAGCTGCGCTGTTGGTCACATTGGGCACGAAATATAAACACAAAGTGGATATAGGCATTAATTTCTGCTCTCCTGATTAGGATATAGCGTGACGAATACAAGGAAGAAAACCGGTGTACTTCGGCAGAGCGCATGAATTAACTGAATTAAGCCAACCGTAACAACCAGGTCGAAATGTCGAACCATAATTAAAAGTAAGTTTATTAGCGCATAAGACCCGTTATTGTTTTTATAAGGAGTACAAAACGCGACTATTTAAAATGTGTTTATATTTTATTCTAGTGACATTTTTATTTTGATAATTTTCCATTTATTTTCTATTGCATCGGCATGTAGTTCTAGACCATGCAAGGAAAACTAAGTTTTCGATATATCCCTGTCGAAATAATTCGCATGAAAGATTTATCGTTACCACTTCTGTTCAATTCGGTGGAGCCAATGCGATTTGTGGTTGGTTTACGTCTGCAGTTGGGAGAATTTGATTCAAATACCCGCTAGTTTGTACGTTAGAATATGTGATTTCCCTTAGCTATTTGTATTATTAATTTCCTTACATTGAATTTCGATGTAAAGTTAAATTGGATGTCGTGGTAGTTCTAATAACAATAGTAGTATAATATGATTATGCTATATGTGTATTTTGGAGTAAGCAGAGATACATTATAGCCCGTATCCATTTTACAGTTATATGACGTGCCCAACCTGACAAGTAATGCCGCTGATTAACATTTTTATTATATATCGCGTGGATTTCTTCGCTGTATTTTACTTCAGCTATAAGCATATGATATTTAGGTCCATAACATAATTAATTTGTATGCCCGTAGTTATTGTTTCTATAGTAACTTCTGCCAGTGACATAGTTTACTTTAACATTTTTTTTTATATCCCGTATAAATTCAAGGCAGTTTGCAACAACACATTAAATCAAGTTTAAAGTTGAATAAAACACTATTTAATTGAAGCGGTTTAATAAGACCTCAATGGTGATTTGAATTTAACAGATGTTAAAACTGGATAATGTTTCCCTTGGGCAGTTGACGTGACGGTGTCTGCTGCCTGGATGTGAGGAAGGCGGCACGCAGTAAGAGGATTCCGGAGAAACGGCTCCGTTACACCCACCCTCTTCCAGCGCGGAAGCCTTAACAAGGCTGTTCAATCCTTAGGCTTCGGGGCGAATTCGAAGTCCCAGGCCCAGGTGGAACGATTAGAAGGACACTCCAGGGGTTTTTAGTCAGTAGGAGTCTGAAACACCGGGGTCGCTAACCTCAAAGCTGCCCTAATAGTTCTATGCAAGTTTTCCCCAGGGATACAAAAAAAAATTGGATAATGTTTCCGTGCAAGACAATAAGTAAACTTTAGTTTCGTTAAATAGCGTTTATACAAGTTTAAACGCGATTTAATTTGTTGGTGAAAGCAGTTCTTAATAATAACAAATAAGCACATATTTATGACGTACTCATTATAGGTATTATACACTGGAATTTAAATTTTATATTTTCATGATTTATAAATCTTCGACGCAAAACGAGGGACGTTAAAGTTTAACTCGTATGTCTGAGGCTATATCTATGTATTTGTAAGTTTATATGATACATCGTAATTCCTAAACTGATGAACTGTTTTTTTTTTGTTTGGAAGCTGACTTGACGGAGAGTGTTCTTTTGTTACGATTTAAGAAAAACTGATTTGTTGCTTGAAGATAATTACCATTTTTCTAATTTTTCAATGGATTCGAATAACTTCTAGTTTTAATAGACTCCAAATTTGATACCCTCAGTCTTCAATGACATCACAACAATAACTGGATAAACTTGACCATATGCTGCAGCATCAGAAGTACTCAGTGGGATACCCAACTCTCCACTAACTTACAGTAGAAGTATTGTATTTGATCTCTTTGGAATGGACTCAATGCATAGATTACAGATTTATTTATAATAATTGCCTCCGGAGAATTTTCATAATTTTTAATTAATAAGTAGAGATTTGTACAGAAGTGCCCTGTAAACAACAATCTGCTGCGCTACTAATGAGTTTGACCACAGTATTTAATCAAAAAGTGGATACTGCTACTAATGTGCCTCTATTCACCCTGAAAGAGATATAGCGTAATAATATCGAGGAGTGCAAGGCTATTAGGTTTAAGCGACATTTTTTGGTGATATAGTAATATACATATTTTTGTAATCGGTAAAAAACGCTGATTCGGAAAATAGATATATTACTATATCACCAAAAAATGTCGCTTAAACCAAATAGCCTTTCACTCCTCGATATGTTGTTATTATGTGAATATTATTTTTAAATAACTGCACTATAAACCAGTTGAATAAATAAATAACACATGCGGTCTATTTATAACTCGCATTGTTTACGTAAACAAGTACATATATCAAAGTCTTCATAAGTGTCTACAAATGCAGTGTAGGCAGAAACACTGATCACTTCACTGTCCAATGCCACTTTCTGCTTACCCGGAGACCGCGCGCCAAATTGCATCTGCCTGCCTATCTTGTACTCTATACGACTCTATCAACTTTTTTTTTTTTTACACTGACTCGACATATCGACTACAGAGTACCTGATGGTAAGTAAAGTGTAGTCCAAAAACGAAAGCGACTATCAAAGGATGAAAATCCATTGATAGTCTACATCGACATGTCGGCCCACATATACCACGACTGAAGGTCTCTAGGTATATGAGCTACTGTATATACACAAGCTGATCCCGAAACGCGACAAGACGAAACTGGTCACTATGACGGGCTTTATACCCATGCACTGTGGTCGCGATCCAGACGGGCACTGACGCCCTACCACCTCGCTGCTGCTCGTTTAGCACCACCCAGGAGTCACGTGTAGGAAAACTAGGGTAAAGCCTACGGACGCGAGCAGCTTCCACTTCGCTTTTTATCTATATGGATGAAAATTATATAGTATTTGAATATACTGTCAAACCTGGATAAGTGAGAGTTCAAGGGAGCACTGACCAGAGTTTCTCGCTAATGCAGATACATTGGTAGCGTTTCTCTCTTATAGAGGTACGCAGCCAAAACAAGTCATAGCAAGTACTAATGTGTTATGTACATATATATTTTTAATAGTGTGTGTATGTTACGTTCATTAGATTTCGACTTATAAGTACTTTGTAAGGGTAGATTTCAAGATGCTTACGAAAACAAAACAAAAATTCAAGCACTTTGTAATTTTATTTTATTTAGAACTTATTTACACTTAGAAAGATCCGTCAATTTCGTATGGGTTTCTGTTTTTGTATTTTGAATGTTTATCCTCCTAAATAATATAAATAAATAAAGCTCGACTGTCGTGTATAGAGGTATAGATAAGTAGCAGTCTCACTTACGGAGGTCTATGAGGGAAAAACGACTCTCCCTTACAGAGTTTTGTTTCTCGCTAATAGAGGTTTTGGGAGCTTAAAATTACGGGTCCTGGCTATTACTCTCATTTATAGAGTTTTTTCACTTATCCAGTTCTCACTTATCCAGGTATGACTATATATATGTCATCTGTTTGTGTATTTGAACACTATGATGAGGATAATTCTACATAAAACAACGTAAACTGGGCGAAGGCCTACTTACCATCTTTTTATTTATTTTCCCTATTCTAACAAACTCACAAACGTATAGTAATATATCGCCACGCTATTTTTAGGTGGTATGGAGATTGCCCGAACTAGATCTCAACCACAGTACACAAGTGTAAAGACCATCATAGTGACTCGCTTTGGCCTGTCGCGTTTCGGGATCAGCTTGTGTATATCTAGTTACTCATATACCTAGAGACCTTCAGTCGTGGTATATGTGGGCCGACATGACGATGTAGACTATCAATGGATTTTCATCCTTTGATAGTCGCTTTCGTTTTTGGACTACACTGTACTTACCATCAGGTACTCTATAGTCACTATGTTGAGCCAGTGTAATTTTTTTTTTAATAAAGTGCAGTTTTTTGTGCTTTATGTTGCCGTGAGGCTTACTGCCAGAAGCGAATAGTGCTTCCCTTTACATCATACTGAGGTGTTGTAAGAGCCAACTAAGGTATACAGAATAATGAATTCCACGCAGATGGCTAGCAACTCTAAATCGCTAAATGTATGTTCTCTCCACATAATGCACATCGGTCAACTCGCATTGCACCTGCGTGCTGAGTTAAATGTCCAAACCCCTCCCATGGATGCTACATATATAGAATAAAAGGGAAAGAAGACCTTCGCCCTACAGTGAGACGAAAGTGGCTAATAATAATTAATTAATTTAGAAAATATTTAACACGTTCCCTGCCGGACCGTTTTTTGAAGACTTTCCGTTCAGGCCGCGTGGGGCGTCTCCGCCCCATGCTTTTCACTTGTATTATTTTGTTTCTGGCGAATGCCTTATAATAAATAAAATGCCGCAAAAATCATAATTATCAAGGAAAGGTTGTATACGCCCCACGATTAAATGAAGGCATCAGCAGTAGTACTAAGATGGCCGTAATCGATTGCATATTGTTTTTTTTTGTAATTATTCATTTTACAATGATAATACCAAATGGCTTGAACGGAAAGTTGAGCGTGGGGCGCATACTTCCCACGCGGCAGGGAACGTGTTAATCCATGTATTTTTTTAAGCTGGATCGACCAAATGACAACATTGCTCCTGAAGGAAATAACAATTTAGTCCAAAGACAGTAACGACCGCCAAAAACGAAAATTCGTTGACAGTCGCCATGGCTAAGTCGGCCACATATGTCACGGCGGAAGATCATATACCAAACGCAACAATCCGAAGCATGACAATATAACGTCCTTTAATACTGAGGCATTGTGGTCGCGACCCAGAAAAAATAATATTTTTGATAGAAGGAAAACTATATTTATTTGTAACATATAATGCGAATGTAACATTTTGCTATATTGAAAGTTCAACATGTTATTCGTATCGCTGACGTATCTATCACCGTTATGATACATTTATCAAAATGACATCAAACAATCGCTCGCAATATTTCAACTACAAAGCTACCATTACGCTCTGTATTTCTGGTGTCATATGGCTTATTCCTAACAATACATATCAGATACAAAACAAATATATAAACCAATATGTTCCCCCTTACTTCAGACAAGCCATAGAAACCCTAAGTTAATGAAATAGAAGCCAATATTATTTTCCTTACACCTTACGCGAATACGCAACTTAAAATACACTGATATCATATCGACCACCCTATTGCTTTAGGGGAGTACACAGAGACACAATTATGTACTCACTCGGATATTGTTGGCAACTGCCAACATAAGTAAATTTTTATTTTGATGCTGGCAACTTAAAGAAAAAAAAATCGTGTAGTTGTAAATAGCTGCGTGCGCAATTAAAAATAAAAGTTGTGGTCTATTAAAAGTGTTTCTTTCACAAAGCATCTCCAACACTGAACTAATATGTACCTTTAGTTTTTTGGCTAAACTAAATATCGTCTTAGATACCATATGCTCCACGGTGAATAAAAATATCGTCAGGAAGTCAACACGCCTTTTTTTAACGGGATTAACTGCTGATGGCCGGTAAAGGGCTTAACACCTTCACTGAGCGAAAGGGGCGAGCATTCAACATGCTCAACCAGCAAGTTATGGGTTGGGTGCAAGGGCAAAAACCTAGCAGCGATCTACTAGCATTTCAGATGCGACTACCTGGAAAAGTGGATTACAATAGAAATAATGTTCAAAAACAAAACTGAGAATTTACGTCCAAACTTTTCTTCATCTTAGCCACAATGCCTCAAAACTAAAGTTTAAAAATTAAAGTTCCTCCTACCTATTATGACCCACGGAGCCGTGACGTGAACACTGACGGTTTGGATAGTTCATAAGTTTAAGGTCGTTTAGCATGCAATGGAATGAATTTTGTAGAAAATTTTTCTAAAAAATTATATTCTTCTAGTCTGAAATGACTTAACTGGCTGAGAAAAATGTTATTGGTGTAGCTCTCCGAATAAGATAGCTGTAATGGAAGTGGGTTCTAACTCACGATCGTTAGAGCAGACGGGTTTTGAGTGGAGACCGCAAATCGGCAAACTCAGTGTTGGTATCTTCCTCTCCTCCAAGATGGAGCGATGGCTTGCGAAAGGCAACTAGTGAAGATTGCATGAGAAAAGCCGGAGAGTGGGGTCAATGGCGCTTATTAGGAGATGCCTATCTATGTTCAATAGTCGACAAAAGTGGGCTAATAACATGCGAAACCAAAAAAAGTAAGACTTGAAAGAGGAAACGTAACAGCTCAAGACAGAAGCATAACAGTCTTAGTCAAAACTAGAAACATACAGTCTTGGCGGAGTTAAAGGGCATCGTTAACACATTCTAGGCAATGGTACTTGAGGGAATCCACTACTCATATATGGCGGCTGCGGTGCGTGCGTACCTCCACACACCACTTACTGTTGAGGAAGGGAAGGACAGGAGAACTGCCCCGTGTCCCGTAATAGAGAAAGTCCATCTATGCTCACCGTGCGCTGCTTTGTGGAGTTTTTATGTTGGCAGGAGTGCGATACTGTGGTTGCTGTCATCACATCGCTCCGAAGGCCATGCGTAGGATTTTTTTCTGATTAAAAAAAATTGTTTACACACACATTCATTACATTCGCTTCTACATTCCTCATACGTACAGCTAAGGAATGGAATACGCTTCCAGCAGCCATATTTCCACGATCTTATGACCTGAAAGTCTTTCAGTGAAGAGTGAATAGGCATTTGTTGGGCAAGCGGTTCATCATCGGACTCTCCTTTATCTTCCACCAGGTGTAATTGAGATCAAGCGTCCGCCACCTTCACCTTTCACCAGCTGTAATTAAGTTCAAGCTTTCGCCTATAAATAATTTAAAAAAATAGGTATATTGGACTAAGAGGTGATGCATTCAGGGCACTCTGAGCCTTAGATAGTAGCTATAAGATATTATTATTAAAGAAGGTTAAAAAGACTTCAATGAAAGTTTCAGAAAGTTATTTCTAGCAATGGGAACTAAGAGGAAACTCAATCGAGCATATAAATATCATTTTCATTACGTATCTTTTGCAACGATACACACGTATTGTTGATCTATTAAGCATCATATTGCCAGCTCGAGTGTTTGCACTTCAATACATCGACACACAGACGGCTACAGGGATGGAGTTCGGGAAACTGGGGGCTCCTATGAGTCCATATCTTGGGGATCATTCTCGCAGTTTTATAAAATTAGAAAACCTTTCTTATACAAGGCATTTAGATGTAAAATTGAACATAGAGGTGTAATATGGATATTGGAAGATTTAAGATATGATTATTGTGACGTTTTATTTTGGATATCTGACATTTAACGACAGAGCGATCTTTTTTTTACTTGGGGCAAATCCTCATAGGACCGTCCCGGCCGCACAAGGGGGTAGCAGCCGGGGTGTTCTGACCTCTTACCAGCTAAAAACCCTAAGGTGACTACTTCTGCGAATTAGCGGGGACTGCGGGTCCTGTAATCAATTCGCCGCGGCACAGAGAGAAATCTATTTTATCATTACTTAAAAGCTAACGCGCTCAAGGATACATTAGATACAACCATTTTCTTTTTTTGGTAACCCAGGGGGAATCCCCGGGTAGTGGGAGCCGTAAAATTGTCTAAATATAAATTGTCCCTTGACCGCTCTTAGTACGTCCCTGTGTAGACAGGCCACTGGCCGCCTGTAAAAGCAAACGATAAAATTGATTGATTCCATTCAATTAGCAAACAAAACGACGCGTCCAATAAGAATTAACGATACCAGGTTTTCTGGTTGCCAGCTTATTGAAATCAATAGCCGCCTTTTATCTGGGTTAATCGTTTTGTGTGATTTCGATAATTGCTGCTTTCTATTCACTCATAAATAAGTATAATTAAACAGGAGTGAACGAGCAATACGTTTTCTGACAGCTGACAGTCTGCCAGTCTTTAACACTAGAAAGACTGAATATGGGTATAACACATATGTATATAGGGAATAAAGAGAGGGGGAGGTGAGTACAACTATTAATAAATGCTGTAAGATAATATATAAAAACTCATAATATTTAAATAAAATTGGTTCTCTCAATATTATGACTATAATATAAATAAAAAAGGCAGTTAAGTCCAGTTTAAGGTCGCTCAGCGCGCGATGTAGCGAGTTATGTTGGGCATCTCTTTCAAGGATAAAGTCCGTAATGAGGTTATCCGACAGAGAGCCAAAGTTGTCGACATAGCTCTCCGTATTAGCAGGCTGAAATGGCGCTGGGCAGGCCATATATGCCGAAGAACCGATGGTCGTGGGAGCAGGCGGGTTCTTGAGTGGAGACTGTGGATCGGCAGACGTAGCGAGGGGCGCCCCCCGGCAAGGTGGAGCGGCGACCTGCGAAAGGTGGCCGGAAAGGATTGGATGAGATAGGCCGAAGATCGGGCTCGTGGCACTTGTTAGGAGAGGCCTATATCCAGTAGTGGACTAGGATACGGTGATGATGATGATGATAAATAAAAAAGGCAAAAGAACTGATCTGTTATTGGCTATAACAACATTCACGTGCGGAGTAAAAGTTCTTTTCCCTACATTTCTTGTTTATACGAAACGTTTATTATATATTGATTGACTACATAAAATAGAAATTGGAGAAAATCAATGATATCACAATTATTGTAACTTTCTTAAAACTGGCTCGACATAGTGACTATATTTAACCTGATGGTAAGTACAGCGTAGTCCAAGAACGCGAATAACTGCCACGATCTGTTAAAAATCGCTATTGCTGTGTCACCCACAAGGTCTCTAAGTATATTTACAACTGGATATACACAAACTGATCATGAAGCGCAACATATCGAATCAAGTCACTATGACGGTCTTTACACTTGTGTACTGTGGACACGAACAAGCTTGGCCAATCGCCCTATCACCTGAAATTATGTACAGTGGGCGATGGTCAATCGTTATAACTTTTTAAGTATGATTTGGCGGTCATTGAATTACTATAGTATACATACAAGCGACCTACTTTTTGATCGCATTTATAACGTACCCGGAGGGATCAAAGCAAGCCATTATGAATTAAACGAGAAGCTTTATTCCTTCACTATGTAAAGATAATAAAGGGCAAACCCTTCAGGGTGTATCTCAGTTTCCGGCTTTTGTGTTAAGCGTTATGAATGTGCACGGAATTAATTATAAATATAACCTATTTATTATAAGACGGATTCGTACCTTAGTTGAATTATCAATGTTTAAAATTCTATCTATCATCACGCCAAATCCTTATTGGGCTAGGCAGAGAGAATAGTACGCCACTCTATTTTTGCAAACCTCTTTCGTATTCTTAACATTAATTAATCGATTGATGCACTTGCGGCTATTCCGCGTACTTTAGACAATGCCTACCATCAAAGCTGGTTTTTTAATCTCTGTAGGTATCGGTCTGCCTCGGCTCTTGCTTTCATATTCACTTTCATATTGTATATAATTTTCGTCATCCTTTCATCGTTTATACTCTGGAGAGCATAATTCAATGGTTTGGGCATACCCATTTGCCCGAACCATTAAAGTATGCTTTTATGCATGCTGGCGTTAATACTATCTTTTAAACCAATCATTCTGCGTATCTCTTCTATCCTAACGCGATCCGCAAGCGTTACACCGCATATAGAATGAAAAGAACGCATTTCTACTGCAGTAATTCTACCTTCATGTTTCTTCTGGCCTACCCAGGCCTCACTGCCGTACAACAAACTGGGCATCAAAACTGCTTGATGCACTGCTCCTCGGGCCGTTTGCGTAGTGTGTTTACTTTTTTAAATGGCACCCAGTGTACCATTCACTATGTTGCCAGCAGTAACTTGCCTCTCTAGATTCCCATTATACATAACAGTTCTTGTAAACATACTACGAAGATATATTATCTCATTTACTTGTTCTAAATTTAAAAACATCAAAAATTCACGCGAGAAAGTTTATTTTTAATATAATTGTATCTCAAAATTCACGACATTAATTGTGACCAGAGATGGGCAAAATGTAATGTGATTAATGATTAACGATTACAAAATGTAGTCGTGATTTTAATTTTCTTGCTCTGTAATCATAATTAAATCCATTCGAAACATTAAAAAGTCATAAATGTGTATGCTATTGAGGATTTCGTAGTGTTTAAAACATAGATAAACAAACTGCAGTCATATTCATGGTAAAAAACGCAAAATGTAATAGTAATCATTTTTATTAATCTGATTACATTTTGCCCATCTAAGATTGTGACTTACTATAATTACTATAAGGCGACTAATGGTATAATACAGCCCAAATATCAGTATTGACTAAAGAGAGATAACTTATCGAAAATCATTGTAAGCATGCCGGTCTTCACAAATATCTCTTCACACTTCGTTTTAAGAATCCAGTATCCTAGGACAAATGGAACACGCCGGGAGATTGTTGTATATAGTGAAAAGGGTATAATTGAATTGTCTTTATCCAGTTTTTCATATACTTAGAGACCTTCCGTTGCGGCAGTAGCGTTAATTCCATAGATGCACTAAAGCATTGCATGCCCTTACAATAAAAAAGCTGCAATAAATTGCTTATAGTTAAACAAAAAAAGGAACCATATCATATCTATTCTATATTCACGTCATCTGTCTTTTCTATGAAAGCAATATAATATTTACTATCATAAAATAATATTCAAATTAATTACGCGAATCCTGCCTACCTTGTCCAAGTATCCTATGCACGTCACTGCGTCGTGGTATATGTGGGCTGACATAGACATGGCGACTGTCAACGGATTTTCACCGTTGGCGGTCATTGCCGTTTTTGGAATACACCGTACTTTCCACTAGTTACAATGCAGTTACTTTGTCAAGCCATTTTAAACGAAATGGAAAAAAAATCTTCTTATTACTACACTGCTGGTGGAGTGGTCCCGAATATGGTTCATCTAGTGAGTCGACTGTGGCTTTTGTGAAACTTCATCTTCTTCCATCACTTCATCCAAGCAGTCTGTCCATCTTATGAGTGATAGGCTTCTTACACTCGCCTCTCCAAGAGAGAGAGCTTAAAAAGCTATCCGCTCGCCGGATCGTTAGAGGAATGCTGATCTCCAAGCCCGGCTAGCAGCGACTTGAGGGATATTCCGGGGGATTTTAATTAGTAGTTTGACTCAACTGGGTCACGGAGGCTCTCAGGATGGCATTAATGATTTTATGCAGGAATTCCGCCCCGGCTAACAAAAATAAGGAGCGTTTCTAAACCAGCCTTTTTGTGATTCTGTTATAGAAGGAGAAGGTGGAATAAAAATTTTATAACTCGATAGAATAATGGATGTTTAATGTAATACTAACGAACTTTATAGTAGTCTAAATTAATTTCCTGGTCGTATAATAAGAGTTGATGCAGCAGTGATTTTGAAGGAGCAGCAACATTACTAACATTTTTAATTCAATGAATAGATAATTTAGATATAGCGATTTCTATATATTTGTCCAACATAAACCAAATGTTCCCCTTGTCCGCAACACAATGGCATATAAAGGTGTAATTTGGAAGGTAACGATCAATTCAGAAGGTAAGGTAGGTGCTTTAGCGTGCTTCCAATATTCTCCACTCAGTTAGTGTGGTGTTAATGGGTTTTGCTGATTTCATTACGATACTATAGTAAAGTTATATAAATTATTTGAAAACTAAATTAATAACTGCTATACCTTCGATTTGAACTTAAAATAATAATAATGCACCGCCAAATTATGTACCTTTCGAAGTGAGCTAGAGTACAATGAAGGCTGTGTCCACTTTGTGCTAGTGACAAACTCAACATAATCGTCATTCTCAGAGTACTTACAAATACAGTTTTAAATCTATAGGTTTCTCTATAGCGGTCCTTTGAAAGAAAAATATGACTATTTGAATCCAATATTTAAAATTTTACTGAATTTTGTGACGACTATTCAAGTCGGTGACATAATTACTTCTTTATCCTCTAGTATAAAGACAATAAACGTTACTTATTTATAATTTGTCACGAATGCACCTAAAATTAATTACAATGTAGTCTGATAATGGCTGCAACCACAGCAAGACGAGAATCTAATAGTAGTCATTGTTGTCCTGGAATCTCAGCCATCTTACGATGGAAGGACTTTAGTTTTGGATATCTGGAAAATAGTCATAAACAAGCGGATCCAAAAACATGACAGTTTTATACGCACCTTCCTTTATTGGTAACCCGCGAGAAAATCCTACATAGTACCATCAGGGACTTTATGAGGGCAGTAATCCCGGTGTGTCAGACTTAAAACCCATGGGGTGTTTTTTCAATCACTTCACCCGAGCTTGAGGAATCAAACCGGTCCAGTTGCCCGGGGTTTTACACTCATCTATTGCATGTGATGCTTATCTGAAAAAGCACCTATTATTATGGATGTGAATTGTGTTAGAGTTACCATATATATAACAATGATTACCGGAGGAAATATCTCCGTCGAATAGTCCGTATGACGTCATTGCTTCATGTGTGGCCGCAAAGCCATCTGGTTGCTGACGACCAACTCCGTAATCACCTTGCGGTTTCCTGAATTTGTCTAATCTGCCTAGTGAAGCGAGAGTAACAATTTAGTCACTATAGTAAATATAACATAGGTAACTAAAAGTTACCTATTTGCATTGATAATTTTGATAAATTATGGTAAATTTTGTTATTCAAGTTTTAATCATCCAGTATTTTATAAAGTTACAAAACCATATTCCACGATCTCTATTTCATGACAGAATCACACGCACTGAACTAATATAAAACTAGAAAAACTAATATAAATCGTGTAACTAGAAATCAAAACAATCTAATTATTTATATTCCATTCTTACAATAAATGATTTTACTGTTTGAAATTTTAATATCTCATATCTTGACTACATAAGTTATCTCCATTCAATTACTCTTGTCCAAACACTACCTAGCTATTGGGTATGTAAATGAAATAGATCCATAGATTGAATAATCCTTAATTGATACAAACCAATAGTGTGTTTACATTTAGATGTTCAATATTAAATCTTACCATTAACAGACGTAACATTACTCTGCTATTGGCTTTTATAATATTCTACGCTTTCTCACGTTACTTATTTTTATCGGTACCATTAAAAATTTAATTTTGATATACCTATTATCGCAGTACCCACATTATTTCATTTGAATTTTCCACTACGGATAGCTGTTGGAATACCATGTGACATAAATTCACCTAACATACCCGTTGTGATCATAATATAACATCACCTAGAGAATTCTCGGTAACCAAGTAGCTCTCCTTGTGATAATGTGATTAATCTACATGAAATTGGAAGCTTTAGAAAATATAGTAAAGCACATCTGCGGTATATTGTATATTGTTTAATCTATGATTTCGCTCGTGGCAAGCACGACAAGCGCGGGTATCAATCATGTCGCAATAGTGGCCACCTGTCGATTCCGAGCAATGCATCTTCATCACCAGTTAGACGTTTGTTAATCTGTCCTTAATCTAACACAACTAGATATAGTAAACATCTAAACGGAGATCAGGATCAAAAGGTTTATACTATAAATTGAATAGTTAACCATACAATTAGAACGAGAAGAGCCGATTAACATGAACATTATTAAACTAATAATGTAACTAAAAATCTTAGCTAAAATATCAGATATATAACTGGTGCGTGTGAGTTGAAGAGGAAGAAGAAGGATTTCCAGGAACGAACTTACTTGGGTACCGGCCGCGGTCAACGGCCCTGGTTCAAGCGTCACAGACCACAATTTCACGCGTTGTGGGCTATTGCAGAGTTTTAAAAGCAGTTTTGAATTAGTTTCAAATACAAACATTTGAATTATCACCAATCGTACAGCGTTGTAGCATTTTTAAGAGATATTTTTTAAAGTGAGTGCGTTAAGTGTTCATACGAAGCGTTCGAACCCAGAGAGGAAACGGATGAGGTAAGTAGCGGGATAAAATGATCAGCGAGTGTTGATTGTGTAAAAAAAAGTTAATATTAAAGAACATATATATATTTAAAAAATATTATAAATATAAAATAAGAAATAATATAAACGTAAATTAAATAATAAACGTATACAATAACTTAAAACTTCGATCTCAAATTCTTTATTCTTTGAAATTCAATATCAAGCCATCTATAAGTGGCAACGTAACCTGAATTGTTTTTAACCGACTTCATTGCCTGTACAGACTTTGCGATTTGTGTAGTTGATCTACAAAATAGTATTTAGACAGATCAGGAAAAAGCGGCTTTAATTTTAATGCCAAACACTGCTGAATATACCATTCAAGTAAGACAGTCGCCTTCATCCCAATGAATCCCATCGTGTAAGTTGGATAACAAGTTGCCAAATAATAAATTGTATTTGATTTCTAACTGCGCGTCTATTGACAAGCAAAAGATCGGAGGACAGGCGCTTCATAATAAAGACCTATCCTGATAGAATATGTAAACATTTATCGTAAATTCCAAGAGCGTGTGTTTAGTGACCTACAATTCTGGATTCTCCTCGAGCGAAGGGTAAAACACAAGTACAACTTTCATATTGTTCGTGAAATTGTGTCAAACAACTAGTCCTAAACAGTTTTGCTTTAAGAACGGCCTGTCAGCCTGAAGGACTTGAATTTAACTTTACAATTGCTTGTTTATAGGACATAGAAACTAGGGAAACAATTAATTTATCGAGACTAGCTATTGATAAGAAACAAGAAATTAATTTCCAGTCCGAAGATGAAATAAAATAGAAAAATGTTAAGAATCGTAACTTCTTTGCACAATTCACGTTGTTTTCAAGTTTTAATTGCCCGCCATCGCCCAAGTTGCGATATTAATATCCTTTGAGGGACTTTAATATCTGGTCATTGCTTGAGCAATATCGTACAAGGGTTGATTCTGTTAAGTATTGTTTTTTAGGAATCAACACTTTGATTACGAGTTAAAGAGTAATTTTGAAATGATTCATAACTTTGATTGTCTATAAATGTTTTCAGAATATATTTTATTATCTTAGTCTAATATTAAAATTACGAATAACACTTGTTTTATTTTATTATTATGTTTATTTCAACAAGTTTTCTGAAACCTTTTTAAAAGTATACTATAATAAAGAATATTCAAGACTGCGCTTTTATGAAACAACAATAAAGATGTAGTTACATACTTCGTGTTTGTTGTATTGAATAAAGACTTTCAATTATATTCTTTTTTTTTCTATGCAATTTATTTCTACAATATCATTAGCGATTAAAATCCAAAAATTTACCAACTACCACTTTAAGTAACCCTACATAACTTTGGAAGACACACTCTCGTCTATTTAAAATTAATATCAGAAAGTTGATGAATATTACTCGATAAAAATGTACAAGAATGTGTTTTTAGTCATTTGTTTTAACAAAAGTATCTTCAGTCATTTTAAATACTAAAAAAGTATAAAAAGTAGTGAACCTATAACCTTACTTATTATATACAAAAATTCCGCCACTATAGTCTCTGGAGATCTTAGATTTGAGGTGGTCTCAACTCTTCAACACTATAAATTCAATCAATCGTCGGTTATGAGACAAATATGACCGGCATTTCACTCCTAACCCACTCAATTTAGCTTGGTTACTTGGTACTTGCTAAGATATATCGGTCATGTCTATTCTCTGTCTAACTGTCTCATTGCCAATTATATAACTCAGAGAAACTTAAATAACCCTTAATTTAGGAACCAGTTTATTATCAGCAGTATCTATGTTTCTTGTACTTTATAATATATAGATCGCTCTGCTAGAAGATTTTAGTCCATCAACATTTTAAATAAACATACAACATAACCATTTATATTCCGTAATCATAGTTGATCATCACTGCAGACAAATAGCCGTGTTATCGACCACTAATGACCACTTAGCTTCTCTTTATTAACGTAATATAATGCCAAAAGCGACGGAATATAATAAGTTAGGTGATTGGAGCAGATGCACTGCGGCGTGTTCAAAATATGGTTTTTATATGGTACAAGTGAAAAGCGCTATGTTCAAAACATTGTTAAATTCTGTCACTATGACTATTTTGTATCACAATTAAAATTATCCAGAACAAAAGCAGGCAGAGAAAAAAGAAATTCCGACGCCCGACAAAGATATCGTTGCGCTCCCACTTGACCACGGTCGATGTTACCAGGTCAAAACTGTGAATTAAGAACAAATATACGTTTTTTAGTGCCTAAGAAATCATTAAAGTATTTAAAAATCAATTCTGAGGCGACTCTTAAAATATATGTTATTTTGAAAATCAGCAAAAGTAATTCTTATAACTTACACCAAGAGACAACCTCTCGGTGGCTTATTCCAACATTCTGAGATACGAGCAAACTTTCTCATATGTTCCGCGTAACTGACTTATATTTATTACCGACAAATAATTACTTTTGCACAAATTTTCCCATAACGAAATTTCTTCGCTTCTCGTGACATAAATTTTGCTACTTTCTTTTACCCATAACATAAGATGGAGGTACTTAGAAACAACTCCAGAGAAATATTTTCGATTTGAATAGATGACATTGGAATACTTTGAAGTTGATAACAATAAAATTATATTAAAGGAATATATTGAAAATATTACCTTATTTTATTATCCAATGATAAAATACATTAATAACAAAACATATTTAGCTTATATGTATTAATATGAATAGAATATTTAGATACAATATAATTGTAATTGGATATAAATTTATTAACAAATATATTGATTTAGAACAAAAAGATAATGAGGAATATGATATAAATGAGTTTACCAAGACATAAAATAACCAAGAATTGCTAGTAATTGAAATACTTAGGATTATCCTACAAAATTGGAATATTCAGAGAAAAAATACTAATCGCCCGATCGATAATTCTATTATCAAACACTTCAATCAAATGACCAGTAAAATTCACTACCACTGTGACTTCAATAACCATTACAAATAAAACAAGAAATTATTCAATTACTTCCTAAGGTTTTACATTACAAATTTAATTAAGTAGTATCATTGGTACAATTGTTCACACTAAAAGTTTACGGCCAGCTTTAGTAAGTCGGAAGCTATCTACTGTACGGGTACTTTGGTTTTACGAGTATAAGTAAATTTTAGGCTCTTAGAGCTAAGCTCAGAACACGTTGTGGCTCCCAAGTTACGCCAAGAAGATAATTGTAATCCGTATTAAATCTAAATTACGCTTTAGTTTATTGGCAAACTTGCTTTTGACATTATATTATATGCTTCTTCCATATGGACGAACTTATAGCTATGATGTAGGTGAAGGTATATTTAGAGAATTTTAGTTAGAATTGTAAACTCTAAATTATATTTCACGCTAAATTCAAATTGAATGTTAAATATGGTTCAAGCACGTTTTAATTTAAGTAAATTATGTAAAATACTACAATTATAAAAATGTCTAGTTTTTAAAATATCATTTCTGTCAATTCGAAATATTATCTAGCATGATTAAGTAAGGATACTCCGCAGTCTGTAGGATATATCTGAAGGACGTCTTTGCTCCAAATGTTATGAGTATCGAAATTCACTCGTCTAAATTTTGTGAAATTTTGTATGTTTAACTAAAATATTATACATTTTAATTTTCTTTTCTGATAATATGGTATTTGATTATGGATTAGATGTATTGAATTTATATCTCCTAACAGCGCGGTTTGTAATTTAGAAATCTAGAAAGAACATTTTGTAGCTCCGTGGCATTTTAAGGCACGTTTTTCATTTTCTAGAATGAGCATTTCTCTCATTGTTTACAAATAAACTAGTTGCTGTTAATTATACTTTAACATTACTGTTATATGTTCTGTTGAAGTATAGGTGTTACTTTTAAAAATTTATTCGTTTAACCCTTTCGCTACTATCGGTAACTATAATCACCGGCTAAAAATACCGCGTATACGCGATGGGTGACTAAATTTTATTATTTTATTCACCAGTATTATTTTTCTTATGAAAATCGTTAAGAGCCAAAATGTTGGCCCTAAATGCTAAAGACTGCTCGCGTTTGATTTGTTCACTTTCAACAGGGAGCTCCGTTTCCTGCAAAACCTTGGAGCGAGGCTTCCCGTAGCGAAAGGGTACGTTATTAGGCATTTAAGTAATATACCTATAGAATTGCTTACTTCAACAAAATATTTTCCTTTTTTATGTAAGAAGATGACTACTGTTTAAATGTGGATCAAATCGAACCAAGGTTATGTAAATTTATTTTAACGTCATCTGTGGGTCCACTATTAATAATTCATTGTACGGCATGTAGCTTTTATTTTACAGAAGTTTTATTACATTTCTGAATTTTCAAAAAAATCATTATTTATTACTTTACCTTAACTATGTTTCATGTTATAATCTCGTAATGCTTATCATCACGAACACCGTTCACAGTTATTTGAAAGTTATTCTCAACAAAACAAATAGAAGTATATAAATGGTACGATTAGATCATTAATCTCAAATAGTTCGGTCGTTAAGATCTCAAGAGATTCCGTTGTGTGTAAAACTCCAGTAATCCAGTCCGCTCCCAGGGCGAGCTCGTACGCAGCGTTGACCTACATTGGAGAAAACTCGCCTTGTGGCGAGATTTAATTGGAAATGAAATAGGATTCTGATGAAAAAATAAAGAATTATTTAATTTCACACAATATTCCTTATACGGTAGCCGATGTTATCATATTTTATATAATTGTTCTATGGCTAGTAATAGTACAAGTATTAGTAAAAGTACAAGATTTTGATTTTATGATAGATAAATTGTAAAAAGGACCGTGATTATCGCGTAATATTATTTTGAAGCTCTTCGTCAAGGATATAGCAGTGCAACTTTTTTGGAGTAACATGTTCATGATGGTTGGAACAGTTCAGTTCAAAAACATTGACGAGCGAAAGTATGAGAGTATATCCATTAGAATGCAGCACAATAGAAAATACAAAACGCGACATACTGACACCAGATACAAATATCGGACTTTGCACCTATGTATGCTGATTACAATAAAGTCCTAAGGAGTGCCACTCCTGTACTTGTTATAAAAAAAAATAGAAAGTAGCATAAAATAAAAACTTAATTTTTTTTAATACTAAAATACGCTACCATTGTTAAATAACTCCGTGGTCTATAAAGAAAAATGTGTTGTGTCCCAATTCGTGTCCCACCACGATGCATGTCTTTACAATTTAGGCGCACGATGATACTAGCGTCATCGAGCGGAGAAGACGATACAATAAAAATTCTGAAAAAAAAAAAAAACAAATAAAATCTGATGCAAATTTATTTGTATTACCTAAGTTCCAGTCTGACATAAATATCAAACCATATTAGTGCTATTCGTTTAGCACCTTTCAGAGTAAAAACTCTATATTTTTCAATAATATTTAATATAAAACTTGTCTTTGTGTATATTTAAATATGTCCTATCTTCATTTATTCTAATAATTTTACTGTACTTAACTATGAAAATCATTCCTAATTCCCGAGCATCCACGATTCTAGAAAATCTTCCACAGTTACATCTAACAGCCATATTTATGATCTCAGAAGTATCTACAAAGATAAGTAGAATCTATTTGTAAAAGATTTGGGACTACGTCCTCTAATATTGTGTAATATTGACACAATCTGCCTACAATGAATAATAGGCATAGGAAGCCCTTCCTACACGTATGAAAATATTCCATTATAAAAAGGGATAAGCAGGAAATTTAATTTACTCTGCTTCCAGCTTCAGTGAAGATGTGAACGGCATTAGTATTGTTGTCTGACAACGCGCCCTCTTGGAAGCTGCATGTTTCACCTCATTAAAAATTATGTTTTCTTTCTGAGTTTGCTTTAACAATTTTTTTTTTATGTGCTGCTAACTGATGTATATTTTCTTCATATACGGGAATATGTTTGGGTATGGCTTATTTATTTATGCCAAAAGCCGGGAAAACACTGTTTGAAAGAATAGCAGAGATAAAATTAGACATTTCAATAATTACTAGAATGATTGTAAGCAGTAGATCCATGTTCAGTTACAGAAACTTTCCTTAAATTTTAAAAAGGTTTTATGTAATGAATCTTGAATTAGTATGCAATTTTTGAATCGTTAGTGTTTTAAATATTAGGTGCTTTTCTAAAACTGGTCATATAGTAAAGGAATAGCGTAACAAAGAGTAACATGTCCGGTTTTAAGATTTTAAAGCAACGCTTTTAAACTTTCATGTATATGCATATAATTTTTGAATCATTAAAATGTATGAAATCCAGTACGAAATCGTTAGAAATGTTTTATAATTAAAAAAAAATATACATTAATTTTACTGTTCACTGATTTCTGAGGTCTGTTCAGATCAATGGCCCCATATATTGTATGTTAGGTATTTCTGTATTAGGGTACGATGCGGCTGACATACGTACACACGTAAAAGTCCTCTAAATAAATAAAACAAAAAACTGATTTCTGAGAAAATGGACAAACTGAAAGAAATTCCCTTTTTCATAATTTTTTTAACTAATAAAATCATATCTCACATTTACAATATGAAGTATCTTCATAGTATAACACACTCATAAAGTATACTCTCTATGGTTTTTTCTATAAGACCATTACCATCTTTTGCAAATCCTTGTTGTGTTATTATGGTTAGTCTTTTGATTTAAAAATAGTTTATAGATTACAATTCGAATGAAACGTCGGAAGGAAAATTAAAAAATATTTTCGGTCTGCCCCTCGCTAACGAGTCACCGGCCCGACCTATCTGCATTCGTGCCGAATTGGATTTACTCGAGTCCGACGAGTTTTTGACTTGTTTTTTGTGGAGCTTAGCGGTGACGAATTTTTCGGTCATTACACATTTTTATCACTTCCAATGGGCGTTAATAAGTAGGTTAAATTTTGTTTTTCGTTTGACATCTTTGAACGGTTCTACTTCTGGTAAAATTATATTATTTATTACTTTTTATTTACTGTTTTATTCGACCTTATTATTATTGAATATAGATTTATGGTAAGGTTTAACAATGAAATAGAATTTACAGAAAATTTCATACATCCTATTCAAAAATCAAATGCTAGTCTATTTGCTATATTACCAATATAATATATTTTATAAAAACTAACCTTTACAACTGTTTAAGTCTCTCTTTAAATATGGCCTATAAATTAAGCAGTAGAAACTGAAGGAAACATGATAAAAATATGTGAAATAAATTAATTTGAAATTAAAATTTAAAACATTTTAACACAGACTACAATTTGTTGGGAAAAAATAAAAACGACTGGTAGAGTGTACTCAACGTAAAGCGAGGGAAAATAAACGAGGCAGATGTAGCTTTTATGAAACATAAAAATTTAAGCAAGAAAGAAATGAGATTAATAATAAAATATCTCATCATACAAGCTGTAAAAAAATATTTCCGTGAAATGTTCTATAAGGTATATTAGAAATTATAATTTGTTTTTGTAATTTTACACGTATTGTTACTATCAGCAATTGTCTTTTAAATTAATCAGTACGAAAAAACTAAAGAGCTTATGTTTAATGAGTAAATTCCATTACCCAAGTGAGTACAGATCAGTCAGTATAAAAGTTAGAAAAACAGCATTCAAAGCTCATCTCAACCTGCATTTACAAATCAAATAGGTGGCACAGCGTGAAGCGGTTAAGATACTTCCGCTTCATACATGATTTAATTATTTTATTCCTCGCCCGGGAGAGATTTTTTTGGAGGGGTGGGCTTTACTCCATTCCCCTCCCAGAGAGGTAGCTTCAACAAGGCTTCTTGTTCTCTGGGCATCTGGATGAATTTGGCTTCCCAGGCCCAGGTGGAGCAATCAGAGGGACACCCCGGGGGTTTTTAGTCAGTAGGAGTCTGACACACCGGGATCGCTGCCCTCACAACGTCCCTGATGGTCCTATGCAGGATTTTCCCCCGGGATATAAAAAAAAAAAATTAATTCTTTTATCCCTCCATAAATTGTTTCTGATTAGTATAAGAAATCTGTGCTCCTAATACTATAGTGAAATACGCGACAAATATCACTTAACTGCAGCTGCACTCAATGACGTTTACCCAAACGTCATTATTCAATGCAATCCTCATTGAGTCGTTGGATTGTTACCACCGTGCTTAACACGTAAATCAACCGCCCTTTTAATGTTTAAGGCTCATTGCCTCGCTTATGGAGATTTTTTCCGTTGTTCCGTATCCGTGATCTCAGACCAGAACCTGATGCTGTACCCTTGCCTTGCTGGAGACAGTATATTTGTACGAAGAGCTGCAGACCTGCAGATTAGTTGATACAGACATTCCGGTATTTCAGCTGTGATTTATGGAGTTATCAGTTTCCTTTATATATATTATTTATATTATATATACGATATTGCTTTGACCAATCAAGTTCTTTGACTCCGCCAACCAAGTTACGATCCCTACGTCTATGTTGGTTTATTTACATCCCTCTCTAGCGTTCATAATTTCAATTATATTTAAAGATGCTTACTACATACAAATATTGAATAAATGCTCTGTGATAATGATTTCTAATGATAATGATATATTTAGATTCATTCTTATAAGTATTCTTAATATTTTCTAAGAATATGTTAATTTTTTAAGTAGCACAGAGAAAAAACGAATATCAAATGAATTTAAATTATACCATTTAGTATAAATATTGAAGTTACACAAAATAATAGACGAATACAGAATGATATATTCGTAGACATAACTTCGAATATGGATGATACTAAAATACATCAAAACGTACTCGTACATGGAAAAACTTACCAGACGAAAGCAAAAATCTCGAAACTATGGCTGAAATAAATGATACCAGTAATAGGAAAACTTTACAGCCAGAACGAATCGCTTACTATAAATCAAAACAACACCTCGGAGACGAAATTAAGGTTTGAGAAGGCACAAAAGCGATTCCAATTTCAATGTATTTCTCAACAAATTCTTTAAAGAAATATATTTACGACCTCTGGAAGAGCATGAAGAAAATAGTGCCATAGTAGAAGAAGGGGATAGCACGGGTAATTATAATAGAGTCACGACACGTAACACAGAGCTCAAAGTTAGATATATACCCTAATCTCACGCTCGCAGTCGTAGCTCGATTCTCCCATAGATACTTGTTATGCTCTACAAGTCATAAGTTTACAGCGTTTATTAATTTATTAAGATATTTATTGTGACTTAAATTAAGATTTACACTCGTAACTATACTCATTAAAACAGGTCTGAACAAAAGTAGTATATAGATGTCGCCACTGTCTACTTGGGATATATTACAATAAAACAAACAGTTGCTTTTGTCGCTACTCGTCATTTATTCATATTTTGGCAGAATATATATGATTGTGTGTAATCAAACGATATCGCGTGTCAAATTCCCTACCAACGCCATCTTTTAAACAGTCAACAAACTAAACATATACACTATCAATTGCACAAGGTCTTTCATTACAGAAATTACTTTACCAATGTCCATTGCATTATTTTCAGAAAAAAATCCTTATCACTCATATCACGAGTGGTTAAAATCTATTAAATAATTAACTTTAATTTTGTTGTTTGTTTATTTTGTGGCTGTCCGAGCCTAGTGGATGATGGACCGATATCCATAGGCTACCTGAGTGGTTGTAGGTTCGTATCCCGGCACGTAGCTGTGAATTTCATTCCAGATTAAGTATGTTTTAGGCATTACATGCTCACCGATAAGAAAAACATCGTGAGGAAGCCCGCATGGTATCGAATAGAAATTGTATGTGTAAGTACCCGGAGAATAGCAATCAGCTGTGTCCCTCTCACTCGTCACGTTGGGCACGACACATAAGTGCGAATTGTATTCAGACATTTTTTTTTTAGGTGTTTCCTGGGAAAATCCTGCATAGGACCATCAGGGCCGCTTTGAGGGCAGTATCCCCGGTGTGTCATACTCCTATTTGACTAAAAACCCCCGGGTTGTCTCTCTAATCGCTCCACCCGAGCCTGGGAAACCAAATTCATCCAGACGCCCGGGGAGCGAAATGCCTTGTCGAGGCTGCCTCTCTGGGAGGTGTAAGGGTAAAGAGCCCACCCTTCCAATACCTACCTCACAGGCGGCGCGCCGGACACTGGACACCGCCTCCCTCTTATCCGGACAGACTTAACAGACTCTCTCAAGTCTACAGCCCGGATGGATTCAGCCACTAATATATCTTACCCCGACAGGGATATAGCGTTACATAGGGATTGTAGGGTACGAAACGAAACTAAATTATATTCCCACAAGTTTTAATACGATACAAATAACGAATTACACTGGACTACAATTATTACAAGTCTTTTATAATTAAATTAACGACACGAAAAATATCACGATGCATTCACTTAGAGAGTTCGAAACGAAGGAATTTCAATACGAAAAAACGAACGCAGTGAAGGCCGGCGAGAGGAAGCGAGACGAGATTACGATTTATGCTTTAACTGAGCGAGAAAAAAGATTTAATATCAAATATTGACGCAAGATGGCACTAATGCGCCCGCGCGCGATCGAGGATTTCAGTAAAATTAATTCCTGACATTCTATGCGTAAATAATGATATTATTTTATAAAGCTGACATTCTCGTCGCGAACAGGGATACATAGGGCATATAAGGATACAGTGTAAAAAAACACTATGATGAGGTTAATTTGTCGCGAGTTTTGGATATGTATTTAAGTATGCACATCTTTATTAGTACTTTAAATAGTAGTGCATGCTAATTTGGGACTAGTTCAATATTTGTAATTGTCTGTAAAAGATATATTGTTTTTGTCGACTTACGGAAAGTGGCCCAAATGGATATGAAAAGCCGAAGACTGTGCTCAATGGCACTTATTAGGGGAAGCCTGTATTCATCAGCGGAGTAGACAAGTTTGATGATTATGATATTATGTTATTAATCAAAATGATGATATATGATTGATGATTGCAGAAAAAAAACCGTCACATAATTGTGTAGCCGTAATCTTGTAACTTGTCCCACAAGTAGGTATCTATTCCGAGGTGTCGACTCCCAGGTACATTTTGAACTTATCTCTTTGGTGAATAATGCCCACGGGCAGTGATCGACGACTGGCGACATTTCTTAGAGGATCGCGCGACTTCCAAGGGATCGAGACGTCTGGCACTCGGCAACAGGCGGCCAATTCTAACACCCTCTCGATTTAAGATGTAATAAACAGAAATGTGGCGGTTTTATAAAACGGAACCGCAGCTCTCAACTATTTGATTATTAGTTTAAATTTAATAATACTTTCCACCACATTGCTTTCATTTTAAACTAACTTAGACTGATTTTACCCAGGAGCAATTTGCCAATATAGCATAACAAATTATTTTAATAAAAAACTTCTAGAGTTCGTTTTTAATAATAGCGAAAGTCCCATATAAAGTTTTACTTGCTGCTCCGTAGAAAACGCATAATTTCTTGGAATAAAACCGAACGTAATATTAACTACAGTATATAAATTACCTCTATATTAAATGAAATTAAAATACGTTTTGTAGTGTCAGCGTGAAGCGCGTGCAAAGAAGCAGACAGAAAGTCTGATCGATAAAAATTCTAAAAAATATTGATACTTAAATACTGTTTTATTCAAGCTTAAACTAGATTTAATTTGTAATTAAAGCCGCTCTATGTGATTACTAAACATGAAAACAATCAATTGTCGTCCTATGCTTATTTATTTATTTAACTATCAACCATAAACTGTTAAGAATACTGATATAGATTAAAATTCTACGGTATATTGTGTTATGATCTATTATATTGAGCTCGTTAAGATTTTAGCGATGATCTTCTTTACATTGAAAAATGACAATGAAATTCAGAAATTTTGATAGAGATACTAAAACTATTGCGAGATAATATCGAGCAACTAAGAATAACACGCCGAGTTTTTGTAAAACCTTCACGATATTACAATACAATAAATGAAATACTCGTATACATCTTTTTCAATCAAATTTCAGTCTAACCAATGACAAAAATGGAAACTTTAATATAAAGAAAACGATTTTTAATTCGATTTCTTGAGTATGCGCTTTTGTTTTGTTTCCGTATGTGAACCATAATTTTAATATAAGAACTTTTATAAACATATTACCTACATTAATTCTTGATTCCTTTTTAGTCCTTTTTTTAACCCGGAGGATATTTCTACATAGGAATGTCAGGGCAGCCGAGAAATGGGCGGCTCAGATGTATCAGATTCCTACTAGCAAAAAACCACAGGGATATTCCTTTAATCGCTGCAAGCTAAGCCTTGGAATCCGTATTTCTCCTACAAACCGGCGAGCTAACAGCCTGGTATAATCGGGATATTGGGGAGAGGTGAGTGTAAAAGACACACTCCTCAGTTTTTCTCTATCAGGCGGCTCGCAAGAGCTTTACCTCATGCGGGCAGAAGACTCCCTTAAGTCTACCTATAGTTCTTACCCCCTTATTCTTTGTATATTTATCTTCCCTTCACTCTTGCTAGAAATTTAGCTGTGCATTTAATTATCCTCTCTTGTATTTGTTAATTCTATATACGAACATATATAATTCTAATATTAAAATAGTTTATTTAAAAATTCCAGTGTATTCAGTCGTGTTCAATTTTATATTATTTTTATTTAAATCTAATATAATTCAATTATAATACTTTATTTTCTTAATTTTCCTTTATTCTTTTTTGGTGGCCAAGTGAGCTTGGAGTTGAGTTTTAGATTTCAAGCAAATATATCTATCATAACGAAATATTTCTTACAAGGTAAGCAGAAATAAATTAATGGTGCTACCTATTTTTCCAATATCACTCAAAATAGTTGTTTTATATATTTAAAAATGTATCTTTATGTATTATGATATGTATGTCTGTCTTTGGCACTATAACTCTTAAACGGATTTACCAATTTTGATGTAGTTTTGTCTTCAAAGATTACGTTGTGTAGAATATACTCAAACTTTTGATGTGGTAGGGTAATTGCCCGAACTGGGTCGTGACCACGGTGCAAAATGTAACAACCGTCATAGAGCCTCGCCCAGTCAAGTTGTGAAGGTTCTCGGCCACGCTATTGCGCAGTTCGAATAAAAAAAAGCCGACATAGTTACTCGTATCGGTTTGTCACATTTCGAGATCAGTTCGTATATATAGACAGACAGTCGAACGGACAACAAAGCGATCTTATAAGTTTTGCGTTTTCCCTTTAGAGGAACAAAGGCCTAAAAATTAAGTTTCGTAACTTGTAATAATAATATGTCGTTACGCTGTATCACTTTCGGGGGGGACAGAAGTATATAAGTGGCTGTATCCACTTTGCGCTATATGTCGTGCCCAATGTGACCAGTAGCGCAGCTGATCGTCGTTTTCTCACAATGTTTTCTTTCACCGGTGAGTATGTGGTGCCTATATTCATACTTAATCGGGAAGACGAAAATAAGGATATCTGTGAACAGCGATACTCCGGGAACTTTTCCTCTTTCTGGCCAGTGTTGACACGTTTCTTAAAGACTATAGGATGGACTTCTGGATGGCCCAGATTCTCACGAGCCAAGGATAAACAATTTCTAGCAGTACCTCTAGATACTTAGCATTCTCAGCAGCAGCGTATGTCCATGCGACGGCCGGTCTACCCAGAATCTCTTACATCTAATCAAAGACTGCAACATATTTTCCAGAAAAAAGCCTCTTGCGAAATCCCTGAGATCATGGAATCGAAGAGGTGCACCGTGACATACATTAATTTTGCGAAGAAAATTGTCACTAGAATCAAAATCATTAATAACAATGCTGAATACCGTTGATTACTATTATCCCTGTGCAAATTACAAATAATATATTATGGCTGGTATTAAATCGCCAACTATAGGCTTAAGATTTTATTTAATAAATAAACATCAGTGCTATTTTATTCAGCTTACTCAGTAAAAAATCAGCCGGGATTCAAACCTATGATCATTCGCGTTTCCACGCATGAATACCGGTATCTAAACCGCTAAGCCACCGCAGCTATAGTTACGTTAGTTACTGATTATATTTTTGTTGATTTTATAAAATTCTCAGTAGAAGGTGATAGAACTGGAGGTGTAACATTAGTCAGTATTTATAACGATAAAAACGAGACATTTTCCGCTGGTTTATAATGAAAATCTTTTTGTAGAAACCTAATTATCTTCTAAATTAGTTTTCGTCCAATCAACGTTGTGATTAGTAATTCCGTTATCATACATTTACATTTGAAATGAAATCTGCGAGGCCCGCTAGTCAAAGTTTATGTAGGATGTCGGGTGTACGTTTTTCTTCAAAATTATGTAAATTTTTCAGGGTCCGCGCGCTGATGAATTGAATTTTTCACGTCGAAAGCGGAACAAAGGTCGGGGAAACGCAGGTGGAGTTTTCTTGTTAAAAGTACCCCTTATTTTATGTACCTCTAGTGTTTTTTACTTTAGTTAAATTTATAAATCTTACAAAGTAACAGCACATAATAACACAGCGAATCGAGGCTTCTGAGTAAAGTTGAGAAGTCTGTCTGACCGTCTGTCAGAAGCCTATAAATTTTAAACCAAATTAGATAGCGATATGAAATTAGTATATATTATGTAAACCTTCGACGTAAACCGGAAGATAGTATTAAATGTAATAAAAAATAATTGAAGGAGTCTCCTATACATGTAAATGGAGGGCAATTTTTCTTTTCTCTTTTGATATTGCATGTTTTTAAGTGAAGAAAGCAAAGTAAGAATTGTTTTTAAGTGTTGTTTTTCCTTTTAAACAACGGAATTCTAAAGTTACTAGTTAGTTATAATAATAACATAACGTCACGCTATATCCCTTTGGGGTGAGCAGAGATAGATTAGTGGCTGTATCCATTTTGCGCTTAAATGTCGTGCCCAACGTGGCCAGTAGCGCAGCTGATCGCCAATTTTAGGGCACTTACGGATGACAGCAGGAGCGTGCATTGGATTTGGCCACAAGACAAGCAATTGTAAAAAAATTATCTCGAGTCTTTTACACCTCACTAGCGTAATACCATGCAGTAAGTTAGTGGTGTTAAAAGGCTACCTAAAGCACATATCCAAACAATGGACTTGATTTACTTATTGTACGTACCGTGTTTGCCCGAAAATATATAGTTTCAATGTAAATTGTAAATGACTTTATTATTGATTAATTATAATCATAATATTTGAATTACATAGATGCTCGTAGAGCGTAGGACAAGCACTGCTTTTATGCTTGTATGAGATGAACGCCACTGGATGACAGTACCCATCTTTCATCAGAACTCATTTTATTTGGTGTGTATAGGTAAATCTCGGTCCATCTAGTCTGTTACTTCTACTTACATTATTATTGTATATCTTTTTGTGCTCCTTTCATCTTTCATCCTCTCCACGTGCCAGATCTATCGAAACATGTACACTCTATCGATGACATTATCTTTCAAACCAACCATTCTACATATCGAGAGGTGAAAGACTATTTGGTTTAAGCGACATTTTTTCTGTGATATAGTAATATATATTTTCGTTTCGATTTTTACCGATTCCAAAAATATACATATTACTATATCACCAAAAAATGTCGCTTAAACCAAATAGCCTTACACCCCTCGATATCTTTTCGTACTTAACGCGATCCGCAAATGAATATAGAATGAATAGAATGCTATTTCTACGAGTACTTTCATGCTTCTTCATACATATAGTTTTAATGAATAAAAACCTAAAGTGGAATGTATTGTATCAACGGAGTACTTTTGTAATATAATTATAATACTTTATAGTCAGCGGTTGGAACGAATGCGAATACAAAAAAGGGTCGTTTTAATTTGCTCATTAGTGAAAACTTCCTCACAGCGCTATTAATTATTTTTATATCAATTCCACTATGTCCCGGGAGTGGAAAATTTTAATTTAACAAACTCTCGTGCTCAGTTGATGATGTTAGTGCAAGGGCCGTTAAATTGATGTCTGTGGGCAAGTCACGGTATAGCGACAGATTCCAAATTTTACCTATGCAATAGTATGCCTAAGTAAACTTTAAACACACAAGCAAATGATCCTGACTTGGCCTATGTTCGTAAATTTTTTTATCCTGTCTCGACATAGTGGCCAAACCACACCTGATGGTAAGCATTGTACGATCCAAAAAACGATAACGACTATCAACAGCTAAGAAAAACCCATTGGTAATTACAGCGGTCATGCCGGCCTGCATAAATGTATCCTCAGGCTACGCTTAAAGACTGAATAATTTATATTTTCACAGATTCGAATTTATAGTATCAATTTTTTTAGATTTGTGTGCTCACTGATTTGGATGCACTGTGAAACAGCATTAGGGCTTGTATGTAATGTCGCACTTACACAATCCCATTTGATGAGACATTCCTCTAAGCCAATTGCCTCAAAAAGCCGCATTTACACGATCCCATTTGATGAGACATCCCTCTAAGCCAATTGCCTCAAAAAGCAACGGCTTTAAAAAAAAGTATAAAAGCGGTTATAGAATGCCATTTGACGAGACATCCCTCTAAGCCAATTGCCTCAAAAAGCCACAGTTTTAAAAAAAGTGTAAAAGCGGTTATACGATGCCATTTGACGAGATATCCCACTATGTCACTTGCCTTAAAAACCTACATTTACACGATACCGTTTGATAAGTTACCCCACTGAGCCAATTGCCTCAAAAACCTGCATTTACTCAATCCCATTTGATGAGATATCCCACAGAGCCACTTGACTAAAAAATTTAGAAATTATTTGCAATGGATTTCATTTCCAATCAGCTTTAGTTAACACACAGGAGCTCCTCAGTTTTAAATTAGACGTTGAGACCTAGATATTAAAATAACTTAATAACCTACGAGGGGAATAAACTAGGTCAAAACGGTAAAGGGGAACTGTTCCCTTGCCTGCAACCGTCACTTTGTATCTTTAAGTATTTTACAAGAACATAACACAAGCATGTACTCAAGTGATCCTTTTACATGGTAGCCACTTTTTGTAGAACACGCTGTTCATGGTCTGATTAAGGAATGTAACATAGACAAAGCGTCAAATTTTAAATTATATTCATTTTTTGGGGTGAGTAGCGGCCACCTTTAGCTCAACGAAATATTATTATTATTATCAAATAATAGGCGAGCAGCTATTAGCTGATATGACTGTCTTAGCTGGTATGTTCAACTTAAAAAGACCGACTGAGATGAGAGCCATCTATCCAGTCTAACTTTGAAACTATTCGTGGATGGTGCGTCAACAATGTCTTGAGGCAATTTTTTCCAAACATGCAATATTCTGTTATTAAGTGAGTGGTAACCAATATTCGTTTTTGAATTCCAACGAACCAGCTGCACATCATTCACACAACGAGCACGGGGACAACTATTGACTTGAAAAGTATTACATAGCTTGGAGCAGTTATAGTTCCCTGTTAATATCTTATATGTCTCGATAAGATTTCCGCGCTGGCGTCGCTCTTGAAGTGATGACAAACGAAGAATTCTCAACCTCTCCTCATAACTTTTTTTACGTAAGCCCATCGGAATTTTAGTAGTTCTCCTCTGGACACTTTCAAGCATATCTATATCTTTAGCAAAATAAGGGTTCCAGACCTGAAAAGCAAAAATATCGGATGTTTTTGACTGAAAACAGTGGAGTATAATTTTTATATATCAACTTCACAAACTAACTACACTTTTAATACTAACTTCACAGAAGATTTCCCTAAAATTAATTATACAGGAAATAAAAAAACAGTGCCAGTTATGAATTTATGAATTTACACTTACAAAATTCATTTTGTTAGTGTGTTTTGGGTCGTTCTACAGTATCGGAGTGCGGGCAGTACACTTGAGAGAGTCTGCTATCCGGATAAGAGAGAGGCGGTGTGTAGTGCCCGGCGCGTCGCCTGTGAGATAGGTATTGGAAGGGTGGGCTCTTTATCCCTGCCCCTCCCAGAGAGGCAGCCTCGACAAGGCATTTCGCTCCCCGGGCGTCTGGATGAATTTGGTTTTCCATGCTCGGGTGGAGCGATTAGAGGGACACCCCGGGGGTTTTTAGTCAGTAGGAGTCTGACACACCAGGGTTGCTGCCCTCACAGCGGCCCTGATGGTCCTATGTAGAATTTTCTCCAGGACACCAAAAAAAAACAGTATAGGAGTGGACGAGTGAGTGTTGTATGAGTGTGTATTTGTGTGTGCGTGCCTTCGTGTGTGTGCGTTAATTCAATGTTGCATGTAATTCATCTGACTGCAGTTTTGAAATAATAGCCTTGTAGACTTGATTAAATAAGTACATTTTATTTAGTCGGCAAACAAACAGATATCCTGTAGACAACTACAATATAAAGAGCGTTGTTATTATCTCGCCGATCAAGAAAAACTGTGCTAGATTCCTTTTCGAATCATCACCGCACACCTTTGGAGCATAGGTTCAGTGCGACACAAAAACTTTTAACTTCAATTTTGTTTATACAAAACTCGGCCACTGCGAGAAAGCAGGCACCTGTGCTAGAAGTTTATTAATTTGGTACAGTCGCCTACGCCGGTGCCCGAAGAAACTAATAACCTTTGTTTGCTTTGGAAAAATGCCAAAATTCCACTTTATTTTCAATTAATTTCTTATGCGAAATGACGGCAAACAGGTGAACAATGCACTTGATAGTAAACTGTCATTGTTGCCTTAAACAACTGTACAAACAAGGAGTGTCATCATTGCGCTGCTGATCTATAAGAACGTTTATCACTCATTTTTGAAGAGGCCCATGCCATAACTAGAGGAAATAGTGCGGTCCATTCTACAATAATAAAGTATGCGATTAGAAGGTTCTAGAGAATCGCTTGGTCGTTGCGAGCAGTAGCGTGCATTCTATAAACGTATAAACAATACCTTGACATTTGGAAATTTAATAAATACAGTATGATTTTAATAGACGAAAGAGATATTCCAGTATACAATAATTTGTACCCTCTTGCAACTAATAAAAATGCAAATAACAAATTATTAAGAAAAATAGGTGAATAAAAAAGAAAAGTTTGGACATCGTAATGCGTGTGGCGTATGATTAATTGGTATGTGGACAAAGTTCTTTGTAAGTAATGTTAGGTAAACTGGTATTGACCTGTTTTCTCTTTGCACTTTATCCTGGCTTTGGACAGGCAAAATACCCACTTAATAATTAATTGTTATTCATTCATTGTCATGTGTAATTAACCCTAAGTATGTTGAATGTACTTAGGGTTGTTACTTTTTTTGGTGGTAGGGCGATTCCCCGAACTGGGGATCGGCGGAGAGTCATGACTACAGTATACAAGTGTAAAGACCGTCATAGTGATTCACTTTGACTTGTAGCGTTTCGGGATCAGCTTGTGTATATCTAGTAACTCATATACCTAGAGACCTTCAGTCGTGGTATATGTGGGCCGACATGACGACGGAGACTATCAATGGATTTTCATTTTTTGATGGTCAGAAAGCATAAGATCTAATTTAAAAAAAACATGAAACAGCGCCATATGCTGCCGACAGCACGCCCTTAAAAAAATCAGAAATCGGATTTTAGATAAACTATCATCAATGACGAAGGATTATAAAATCCCATTCTCGTCGCCAGTTAAATATATGTAATGAAAGACGGGCGGCAGCTTACGAACTGGCTTTAATTACATTAAACACGGTATACAAAATAATAGTTTGACAAATACCCGACACATTACATTATCGTTTAACGCAATTTTTACAAGAATTACACCTTCTGTAGCCCTTTTATTATAGTACAGTGCTGTCCCATAGTAAATCATCGACAATCTTTGTTTACGAGCGTAGATAGCCGCCGCCATTGTACCAACTTGCCGGTTAAGCCATTTCACTTTTTTATTTTTATTCTATCTGATACAGGTTTATGGGTGCTTCGGCTCTATTTTATAGGTCAATTTTAGGGCGTGAATTTTTTCACACTTAGATCGATTTCGCACCCCACACTACCCGAATCTGAGAAAATACGGATCTAGAAAACTCGAACCGAGTCAAATAGTGCATTTTTTTTTTTATTTGGACTCGACGCAGTGACCGCACCACACCTGATATTAAGCATGGTGCAATCCAAAAAATGCCAACGACTATCGACAGGTAAGAAAAACCCATTGGTAGTCGCAGCGATCATTCCGGTCTGCACAAATATCTCTTCGCGCTATGCCTTAAGAATCCCATATTATAAATCAGAAACTGCTCATTGCGCAGTCATCAATTGATCACGATATACAATCGTCGAAGGTTCCAGAAATCCAGTTAATAAAAGTTCCCGAAGTTTAGCCGTCGAAAGACCAGTCGTCATAATCCAATCGCAAAGATTTCTAAATATTTACACGTCGAAACAATATCCAATCAGTAGTCTCAATAATACTGTATTCTTTGTAGAAGTAATAATTTTCTTTGGAGATATTGCTTGTATCACTTCCAAACAGAAACTCTCCTGCGATAGAGTTCGACCGGTATTTATATCGGTGCGTCAGGCTTCTAGCACTTTCGAGAAAGTTCTAGAGAGTTCTGTGCATCTTATGTATTTACTCGGATGTTTTAGAATCCCTTATAAATCCTAAACAGCTCGGCATTCCACAGATAAACAGCTGCTTAATTATTATTCACCGCCTTCTTAAAGAACCCCATGTTAACTTTGGGGACAAACTGTATTTGTGGCCCATTCAACAATTCCAATTGCGGCGTAGATAAGAATTTTTTGAAAACCGTTGTGTTGTCGTGGTTTTTTAACGCTTTAGAGGGTAGGGACACGTCAAAGACCAACGACAAAAAGACGCGTTTAAAATGCCGCTGAAATTCACTAATTTTCAAAAGTAATCCTTATTTCTGGCTGAAGAAGCATAAGGTCGGATGTTATAGTTTTCTTAACAATTACCTATAATAAGTAAAATAAACCATCTAAAAATAATAATAATAATAAATACAAGGCATTACAGTTACCGAATGCCTAACATAAATGTAGTCACTAAAAAGCAGTGGTTTTAATGCGACTTATATGAAAAAAAATTATTTGGCTCTCTTGAAAATTTGCAATTTCACACATTTTACTTTATATTATATAATTCAAGTAGAAAATTATTCTCAAGGATGTATTGACTGTCTGTATGTCGTTACAACTGATAAAATAATTTCTCGAATAAGTACATATAAGTACTGTAACATAATAAAAATATAGTCACATTCAATACAACTAGCAAACGGGTGCACACGGGCTGTCACAACTACGGCGCAAACAAAGGCTTTCCTTTGTGCATCACAAACCGGTGCGGTTAAGTGCAAAATATTTGCTCTGGCATCCAAGACCCGGGAGAGCTCCGTGGGGAAATAAATTGTGGGCCCTTTGTACGGGGCTAAATATATTGACCTGGTATGTTTTTGCACCTTTTATCGCGTACCTACTGTTTCTATTACGTCACATTTGTACATTTTAAAGTTTACAATACATGGTGTTTATTTTAGTTGTTTTTTAAATAATAATAATGGCGATGTATCGTCACGCTATATTCCTTTTGGGGTGAGCAGGTATACATTAGCGGTTAAATTCATTTTACGCTTATATGTTGTGTCCGACATAACCATTACCGCAGCTTATCGCCGTTCTCAGGGCGATCACATGTGTTAATTCTATTAGTCGCCATGCGGGTTTTCTCACTATGATTTCCTTCCCCGATGAACATGTAGTGCCTAATCTGGAAAATCACAGAAATACGTGCCGGGATTTGAACCTACAATCACTTGCGTCACCGCGCCCGTATATCGGTCTCTTATCCACTACGCCACTATAGTTTAAGAGATATAGACGTAGACGATAAGTAGAAAGATGATTTGCAGAAGTCGGGTCTAAAACTTTTTTTAATTAGCGTTGGTTTTGTTTCATGTAATGGAAATTACTTAATCAATTTTGTCAGGTTAAGACTAATTTTATTTATAGTTATTGTGGTTGTAATATATTTTGGACCTAATTAAAATTTATACAGAAGAAATAGCAATGTTATATATTTTTTATATTGGCTCGATAAAGTAACTACATGACACCTTATGGTAGGTACAATGTAGTCCAAAAACAATAGCGGACGAAAATCCAGTGGCCATCGCTATATCGTCCCGCATATACCATTACGAACGGTCTCTAATGAAGACCTGGATATACACAAACCAATCACGAAACGTGACATTTCGAAGCGAGCCACTATGATGGTCTTTACACTTGTGTACTGTGGTCACGACCCAGTTTTTTTTTATACACTGGCTCGAAATAGTGACTACAGAGTACCTGATGGTAAGTACAGTGTAGTCCAAAAATGAAAGCGACTATCAAAGGATGAAAATCCATTGATAGTCTACATCGTCATGTCGGCCCACATATACCACGACTGAAGGTCTCTAGGTATATGAGCTACTGGATATACATAAGCTGATCCCGAAACGCGACAAGCCGAAACTGGTCACTATGACGGGCTTTACACCCATGTACTGTGGTCGCGATCCAGACAGGCACCGACGCCCTACCACCTCGCTGCTGCTCGTTTAGCACCACCCAGGAGTCACGTATAGGGAATCTAGGGTAAAGCCTACGGACGCGAGCAGCTTCGTCTCCCAAAATCGCCCTACCGCCTCAAATCTACAACTGTAGAGTACTATTGTTTGAACTGGATATAACAAGGACAGGTTAGTAAGAGTCCCATGCTTTACCATATTGACTTGCCTCGTCTTTTGAACTCGTTCAGAAAACGGCCCAGTAAAGGCTTCCTCGCTGAGAGAGGTGTAAAGGACCCTCCCCTCCGGAATCTTTCTCAGGCGAACCTCTCATCTGGGCAACATACTCTCTCAAGTCTTCTGCCCGAAAGTCATACAACCGAATACAACACCTCCTCCTTTTTAAAGACGATTAAAATTTAGAACTCCCGATTCGTCACCTCGAGACAGTTCTTTCAAATTCCCTTTTTTTTAATTAAATTGATTAATCAGCCTTTGGTGCACCTTTGATGACTATTCCAGCCTTGTATGGTGTATCATATTGCTGAAAATAACTTGGAACGAAGTGACAATTGTATAAATCGTAAAGTCTTCTCAACTCTTCATTGTTGCCGTGTGGCAGTGGGAGTGTTCCCAAAGCAGCTGATAAATGTCATCAATCAACTTACAATGAATTTTCATGATATTCTACAATTCTAGTACATACTGGACCATAGAATGGTATATATATATATATATATAGTTTTACATGGGAAACTCTCGAGGTTGGATGCCATTATAGTACTGTACTTACCATTATTTTACCAGGCCAACATAAAAGCTAAACTCATATATCACTATGCCTTAGACAATATAAGCTTATAAAGTCTGGGATATTAGACTAATAGACCTATAATAAGTTTATATTATTTTTCTTTTGGTACATACATTTGTCTTTTGATAAACGTCCTGTTGGAACTCGCCCAATCCGATTCAATCAGATAGTTGGGAGATTGTATTGTTCACTTGTGGTTACTCATTGAACCAACGGACGTATTTCTAGCCGTGGAGAGCATTTCAGTAAGAAACATAATAAAAAATATTTTTTTTCTCTCGTAAATTCTACTCTTTATAACATTATATCCAATTTAATTTGTACTTTATTACCTTTTTCAACATTGTAGTCGTTCCACGACCTTATTATTAAGCTACACAAAATTGTGGCAATAAATATCTATAATATAAAAGGATAGAATATTAACACCAGGAGGATGGGATTAATGAGCAGGGAAAAGTATGAGAGTGGCAGAAGGTTTAGCTAAAAGTTAGCACGATATTCATTGACTGTAAGACGGTACAAAATCCGCTGAGTCAACTATGTAAGAATATAAAACATAATAAAAAAGATCATTTCTATTTCTTTTAGTGGTTAGTAAAATAATTGCATAAAAGTGAACTATATGTAATTCGTATTTTATTTAATTTTATGCAGGACTTTCTTAACTTAGATTCGCATATACTACCAAGGTTTAGAAATATTAAAATTTGCTACCCTTTCCAATTGACTTACCTAATGAAGTATGCCTGCCAGCATTAGCACCCATCTAGCTTAAACAAATACAAGATCTAGTCTGAAATACATTATAAACCCGCCTACTATATTTGCGGCTTGAATACGGAGGCACGAAACGTAGTAAAAAGGTGCTCATAATTTCCGAGACTTTCGCTTTTCAATTTACGCGCTCCTGGGCGCCGTAAAACAAAACCGGTAGATAGTAAGTTGGCGAACTGATAAAACATCTGATTTATACCTGTGTCGGGGAATTCTGCGGCGCCGCAACTTCGAAACAAACGAAGAATATCTCAGTTTAATGTTGATCATTCGCTGGATTGTCCCGACCACGACTAGATAAACATTTAAGTTTATTTTGCGCCTTAATTTAGTTATTTTGTCAAAAGTTAGTTAATTTGTTCTTGAAATAATGCAAAAGTAGCTATAGTTCGGTTTGTTCTTATTCCAATTTAGGAGTTTTAAGAAGATATTTAGTGCGCCGATGTATTGTTTCGACGTATTGTTGTCTGATAATATTGCCGATTCGAATCCATAAAAATATGATCCGAAGTAACTGTAGAACTATTTGTACAGTAGCTTACGAACTACATTTTTTTTTATAAAATAGGCTGATCATTGTCGCTTTCAGGGCAGTGACGCCGGTGTGTCATACTCCTACTGACTAAAAACCCCTGGAGTGTCCATCAAATCACTCTACTTTGGCCTGGGAATATGAATTCTTGAAATAGCCCGGGGAACGAATAGCTTATTTAAGCTCCTCCTCTGGAAGAGGTGGGTCTAAAATGCCCACCTCTCCGGAGCTGTAGACAGGACTCAGGACACTGCGCACAGCCTTCATTTCATCTGGGTACCAGACTCCCTCAAGCCTATTGCCTGGTTATGCTTACGCAGTACATTTGTTAACCTTTATTCTCCGATTTGTATCAGAATCGTGACAAACTAAAGTACCAATTATTTTTCTTTGGTTTTACCAAGGGAAAGTCCATCATATGACTTCCCAGTCGCAGTGAGGGTGTTGGTCAGGGCTATTTAAAAATCCTACTGACTACAATCCCCTGGGTATTCCTATCGCGCTGCGGAAAACCGGCCGTGGATGCAAACTACGCAATTTGCCACGATACCAGCACATGGATGGCTTTCTCAGGCCTCCTCAAATTACGGAGGGTGGGTGGAGTTGAACACCTCCAGAAAACTGTCGTAATAGGTAATGTGTGGGAACACTCACACCCTGCCATCCTCATGCATGATCAGTGGACCCCTCAAGTACCTCTGCCCATATGGACTAAAATAGCCAATGTGATAATTTTGTAAACGATCATACACTGCTTGGAGTAAAGAGAACAGTAATACAATATTAATCGGCGCGGCGTCTACTCGTATATTATTTCTAAGTATTTTTAAAATTATTTTTGTTATATATTTAGATATATCCATTTGCTTATTATATATAATTGTGTAACAAACATCCTTCCAAATGTTCGCATTGATAAAAGTATAGTAAGTACTGTATCCGATCATAATCCGTGAAAATACGAATCTGGAATACCGTGAAAAACGAAAACAACATAAAAATAAAATAAGATATGAATAATAAATGTATTAAAAAAAACAATTTCGTTTTTAAAAATGAAAAACATAGAACGTTTTTTAAAATTCATCGACCATGACCGTCCATTGTTTAGCTTTAATTACAATTTTCACCTAAACCTCATCGGGTAATCTGAAATCTTATTCCTTCTATAAATTAAATGTAAAATGTATTCCTCACATGTATAACTTTCCAATTGTGCTTCTGCCAAAACAAAAGTATGACAAACCCCTTATTGCGCTATCGAGACGAAGCCATTTGGCTGTTTACGTTGGGGGAAAGCTGATATCAGGAATAAGTCGTCGATATAAATCAGCAGTAACTTTGTTTGTACACGAACGGCTGTTTTAGTTCATATTGAAGCATATACTACAGTACATCCACATACAGAAAGGTTATATATACACACACAAAGACATATATGACATAAGCACACAGATTAATGGATACAGCCGTTAATGTATCCCTGCTTGACCCTCAATGGATATAGCGTGATGATTTTTTTATCCTGACTAAGCACTGTGACCAGAACACGTCTAATTGTAGGCATGGTGCTGTCCAAAATACGACTGCAACTATCAACATCAAAGAAAAGAGATCGACAGTCTTAGTGTTTTTACCAACCTGTACAAATATATATATCTTCACGGTTTAACATTAGAACTACGACCCGGTCAAAATGACCGGTTGCATCATTTATTTATACTATTTCCTCTTTAAGTCTTGTTTAATATTTTACGATAATGTCATGATTTTTATTAAATTTGTGTATAGAATAATATTATAGATTATTTTGTTCTTACGCTTTTCATTTTCAGAGATAGCTATAAAGATAATTATAAAAGAGATATTTTTTTATTTTGTTTCTTCGTAGTTCTAGGGTTAATTAAAGGATCCAATATCGTAGAACGGTGGGAACACACTCGCTCCACAACTAGCTGGGATGTGATATATGTATATTCTGATACATTATTTATTACTATTATATCCTCTTTCTGTAAATTCTCCTCAATATGACATACATAAGCTTGGTAGTATGGTCTTTAATGTCAACACACTATCTAACTATTATATATTTAATTATTATTAAGACAGCGTTGGACGATGGCGGTAATCCGGAGTAATGCGCCTTCTCCTGCTTTTCTTATAACTATATCTTTATTTATCATGTTTCCAATACTTTTGAATTTAAAAATTAATACTATAGCATGTAGACGCCGCCCGACACGTATTTGTGTTAAACGCCTTAAGGGTTGTTAGGGTGTTACGGGACGCGCAGGGTAAGGGGTGTGCGCGCGCAAGGGGTGCTAAAGCAGTCGATTACCGAGAACCAAGGCTAGAGTACGTGCGTGTGCGTCGCAGTTCGGTGTGCCTTAAAGTGCAAATAAACAGTAAAACGCCAAAATCCGTATCATCCTACCAACACATTCACGACCACCGGACACCAAATATATAAAAATATAACATGTAAATTTTACAATGTAAACCATGTAGACTTAATAGAGCGAGGCCTACGACCCAAACAATCGGTAATTAGGAGCTCAAAGTGAGGAACCTCCTCACAATGCGTGCTGTATCGAGTAATACTGCCTGCTGTATCCGGCCCTTGAACAACAACCAAGCGAGAGTAACTTAAAATAATAATCGAGGCTCCTTGCAATCCAGCTCAATAGTTGATACGATTATCGGGACAATAATCGTTGACTCCACATCCCACATGCTGGTAATCTCGTGTGCGAGTTCTAAATATTTTGAAGATTTGTCTTCCTCTTCCGCAAGATTCTCATGTGGGATGGTGACATCAACGACCTGCCTGGCATTTCGACTGATCTACACTACAATGTTAGGTTTATAAGCAAAAATAGTCCTATGAGTGATAATATATCGCTTCGTTATCCACTAGGTCAATATAGACTTAAAGGTTGCCAACAAAGATTAAAAAACCCCGAGATATAATAATAAAGATACGTTGCTCTGATTTCACCGAACCAGTGTAAAGAAAAACCTTATAACGTATTTAATTACTCGTTTCTGGCAATCGTTTCTCTTAAAATGATTTCCTAAAACAAACCTTAGAGGATTATTCCCACAAACGAGCTAATGAAACACGACGAAAGTATTTGAAGAGTTCTGCACAAAATGATTCGTTTAATAAACTCAACACGGCCTCTGGGACCGGCCTTAATAAATTTTCCCGTTAACCGCAATCTCTACGTAGATGTTTTCCTCGAATATAATCAAGAATGAGGCATGGCTCGGAGATACTGCGACCTCAATATCTTCCTAGAGTTTGCTAAGGAACGGTGTCTAAATATCTCAAAAATAATTAAAATCAACAGTTTTCTAAGTGACAGCACTTAAAATGTTTATGTTTTGTGAGAATGTTGAGAAACAGTGGCCTGCATATGGTTTCAAAGAGAGGAATAGAACTTATATAACTTAACAGGAATACATGAAAAGGTCGTCTAGTACATAATGCGTTGATGAAAGTAAAGCAACATATTTTCTATGATTTCATAAGCTCATTGATGTTCTCTTTCTATCGTATTTTTTTTAATTTATAGCTGGGAACGCACTACGGCCGATGTGAATTAGTGAGCTGTTGAATCCATCGAAAACAAAGATGCAGTGCGGATACACCCTAACTATATATGTGTGTGTGTGTGTGTGTTTTTGTCCAGACACGGCACAGCAAAAACATCACACCTAATGGTAATCACGGTGCAGTCCAAAATTGGCAACGACAATCAACAATAAAAAAACCTATCGGTCATACCGGCCTGCTCAAAGATCTCTTCACGCTTCGCTTAAAGGACCCAATATCGTAGTATGGTGGGAACACGCTCACTGGAAGACCATTCCACAGCCCAATGACTCAAGAAAAGTAAGATTTAGAGAACTTCTTAGTCTTAGCCGGGATGTGAACTACCGTATAGCCGTGGCCCTATCAACACACGCGCCTGATTCTAATATGAAAGAGAGAGGGTGGAGCAAGGTTAAATAACTCTTTAGAACAGTCGGTATGATACAGATGGTAGAAAACGCTCACAGAGCACATCTCTGCACAACTGGAAACATAGCAATGGTAACGCGGGGGGTATCCTTAGATCGTTCGCGAATTACGGTATATACCTCTTTCCCCTCACCTCTCGGTGGCAAGCCCCACAGATCGCCGCGCAAGCATCGTAGCCCGTCCGCCGTTCGTGTTGCGCGCGTCCTTTTCTTTGTTTGTTTATATTTATTTTATAACGTGTTTACTCGGACTGTATTTGCAAATAAACAAATCGAAAACAGAAGAACCCCGTTTTAATTAATCTCCGTTAGACTATTACATTACTTATTACAAGTACGACATACAATTAAAATGAGTATATTGCGCTTCAACTAAAAAAAGATTAATAAAATTTCATTTCATTCTATTTAAAAACATACTTTTTTTATACTGGCTCGACATAGCGACTACAGAGTACCTGATGGTAAGTACAGTGTAGTCCAAAAACGAAAGAGACTATCAAAAGATGAAAATCCATTGATAGTCTACATCGTCATGTTGGCCCACATATACCACGACTGAAGGTCTCTAGGTATATAAGCTACTGGATATACACAAGCTGATCTCGAAACGCGACAAGCCGAAACTGGTCACTCTGACGGGCTCTACACCCATGTACTGTGTTCGCGATCCAGACGGGCACCGACGCCCTACCACCTCGCTGCTGCTCGTTTAGCACCACCCAGGAGTCACGTGTAGGGAAACTAGGGTAAAGCCTACGGACGCGAGCAGCTTTGACTCCCAAAAACACTTTAGGTTTACATTTAGCGTGCGAGTGTGACTTCTAATATTTCCTAATACTATACCTACTACAAGTATTGGACAATGAAAAAGTAACTGAAGATGTAAATATTATTTCAATATGACTGCCGTTTCTGCTTTGTTTTAACATGATTTATATACTACACTAAACATAAATGTAACATTGTTATAAAGTGATACAAAGATACAAGTGTAAATAAATAATAATTATAAAAAATGTTTTTATATCAATGTTATACTCATTATTGAATTAAATAAGTTATAATACCTGTTAGGGACACAATGTTCAATGTACAATGTAATGTACAATGGTCTTTTGTAGAAAATACATAAATTATAGGAATTATACAGTAATATTAGAATTTGTTATTTCTTTTCCAGATTATGTATAGATTTACCCCCACGCGTTCACCGGTGAAAGATAACATCGTGAGGAAAGTGAGGAAACCGACTATATGTTATTCTATTTATTGTGTTTTATCTTATATATAAAAATGAATCACTAAATGTGTTGATAAGCGCGAAACTCGAGAACGGCTGAACCGATTTGGCTGATTTCTTTTTTGTTGTGTTTGTTGAAGTCTGGGGAAGGTTATTACGGAGAGAAAATTTAAAAAAATTGTCTGAAAAAGTCTAAAAACAACACTTTTCTATATTCTCATACAAAAAATTTGTAATAATATTTAAAAGTCAATTTGAATCTTAACACCATACCATAAAGTTTAAATGTTAGTGGACGGGTTCCGGGAAGGCAAAACAAGTTGAGTGACGTATAAATATTAATGTCAATATTTGTCAATTTTTATACATATAACAGGAGTTCGATTTTGGTCGCGGTAGAGTGCGCACGCTTTTCGTTTGCGCTCCCTCCCTCCGCCTCTCTCGAACATTTCGATCGGCTTTATGCCACGTGTTCAGCACGTGTTTGCATTGCCTCGCGCACCTGTCGCACCCGATCCGGCCACAGCCTGCCTTTTTCAAGGCTACGTCTGTGGCGAATAGTTTCGTTAACTGCATGTTTCAAACGCATTTGCAAAAGCCACACTTTTTCAGTGGTTAGGCCGGGGGAAACCTACCGGTGTAAACAACCGGCCTAGAGCGAGTCCCGGGCGCTCGCGTTTGCCCTTTTGGCAACCGCACTCCCGGTTGGGGTCGGACAAGTTGGCATTGGGAGTGACCCCCTAGTCAACCCCGGCTATCGCCTTCCCAACCCTCCTATCCTCTTTCCTGCCGTCACAGTAATTGGTTTGAGCCTGCTCAGCGGGCTCCTGCCTTGCTGTGACACGTTAGGCACACAACCCTTGCTAGGGACGCTAGGTCACACACCCCTCAGGCCCTAAACGGGTCTGGGGGACTGCCTCCCTGGTAGGAAGGGTCCCTCCCGAACTCGTTCGAGATGGACCTCATGTTAACTATTCAGCAAGGCCTCGACTCTTGGTCCGAGGCCGAAAAATCAAAATTAGCTGCATTTGTTGACGCATTAAATCGACGCGAAAGCGCAAAGCTCATTGAGCTAGATGTCCCCGCGTCCCCCGACTCGGTTCTACCTGCGCCTTTCGCAGAACCCCGTCCCCCCGCGCCTACCGCGCCCACCGCACCTACCGCTCCAGATGTGCAGGGGCTCCGCACACAGCGCGAGCCGGCCGCCACCCGCGACCGATCGCCGCTGCGTGCGTCTCGCTCTAACAGCGACACTCTCGCTCGCACACTCGATAGCGAGCAATTAGATTCCGCCGACCAAATTGAGATGTCGGTCGACCCTCCCGCAGAGAATACAGCCTCTGCTACTCCCTCGGACGACGAGTTCATTCTCGTCCAAGGAAAGCGGAAGAAAAAGTCTCCCGGCGGCCAATCTAAGGCCGCCAAACTAGACACTCCGATAGAGGCGCCTACTACTACTACAGCCGCCGCTAAGTCCAAGGCTAAAAAGCCTTTTCCAAAAATTTTACGGTCGGGCCCTCCGCCCCCCGTTGTTATTAGGGATAAGAGTGCCTGGGAGAACATCTCCTTCGCACTTAAAAACAAACAAATAGATTATACCCGGGCGACCTCTACGCCAAACGGGATTCGCATCCAAGTCTCTTCTCCGGACTCCCATAGGAAGTTAACGGAATTCCTCCGTGTCCGGTTAATTAGTTACTATACATACGCTCTCGAGGACGAGAAGAAGCTGAGAGCCGTCATTAAAGGCGTCCCTAAGGAGATTGACGTCAATCTCGTTAAGGATGACCTTCTCGCGCAAAACATTCCTGTGGAGGAAGTCCACAGAATGTACCGCGCGTCCACAAGAGAACCATATGACATGGTTCTCGCCATCCTACCTCTTACAAACGAGGCAAAAGAGATTTTCTCGATTGAGTCCGTCTGCTGTCTCAGCGGACTTCACATCGAACCGCCCAATAGACGTGGCATGCCCGGGCAATGCCACAATTGCCAATTATATGGCCACTCAGCTCTAAAATGCTATGGGCGCCCTAGGTGCGTCAAGTGCCTGGGTGACCATGGCACCAAAGCATGTGCGCGTACGAGGGACGCACCCACACCGCCTAGCTGCGTGCTGTGTGGCAGCGAGGGGCATCCCGCAAATTATCGTGGATGTCCGCGAGCGCCTCGCAGTACGCGGCCTAAAGCGAGGCTGCCACAGCGTGCGCACGCATCGCTTAATCGTTACACGGCCCCTAGGCCTACTCTCGATGCGGGTAATTTCCCACCTCTTCCCGCGAGACGTGGAGCGCTGCTCCCGCCTCGCGGCCCGGTCGCGCCCGTCGGCGCTGACGCCACCTCGGCTCAACCGACCCGCGGCGGCACCGACGATGCCAATGCTGCCACTCCGACACAAACTACCGGCGCCGCCGGCAATGTCGCAGCTCAGCCTGCTTCAATTACCGCTCCTGTGATTCCTCCTGCCCCCGTGGCAACACCTACTGCGGGGCCTGCCCACACCCAGAACGCCTGGGTGCGCAGCGCTCCAGTGCCAACCGCACCTCCCGCACCCACTGGTAAAGGCGCTATCGACCTCACCGTCGTCTGGCGCTTCGTGTCATGTTTCAACATGAGCGAAGTCTCTATTCTCGCAGATAAACTCCGGCAATCGGACAACAACCTGGAGGCTAGGCTCGCGCTCATCACCGAGCACGCCGAACTAATATGCACGTTACAACAGTACCGTGCTTCTGTCTAAAAGACGCTGTGATTCTCTCATTTTGTTAGGTAGTTAAAATGCTTTCTAATACGAGTAGGTTCAAACCGTTTGCGTTAAACATCGTCACGTTTAATGCCTTCGGCTTGAAAAGGCAAAGGAATCTCGTCGGCGAGTTCCTTGTCAAATACCAGGTCGATATCATGCTAGTGCAAGAAACCCTCCTCAAGCCGAGTGTTAAGGGGCCCCGTTTGGCCAATTACCACCTGGTTAGGAATGACAGGACCCACGCCAGAGGCGGAGGCACTGCCATATACTATAGGAGGAGACTACATTGCATGCCCATTGATCCGCCCAGTCTCACCAACATCGAGGCTTCAGTCTGCAGGATAGGCATGAGCGGTCACTCACCTATATATTTAGTGTCGGTGTACCTGCCACCCGACAAAGTACTTCTCCAGAGTGATCTCACAGCACTCTTGGACCTAGGACACTCAGTGATCATTGCAGGCGACCTAAACTGCAAACATTTGCAGTGGAATTGCCATCTTACCAACTCGAATGGCACTCGCCTGCATGATCTGAGCGAACAATTAAATTTCGATGTCGTTGCTCCGACATCTCCTACTCATTTTCCGTATAACGTTGCCCACAGGCCCGACATTCTGGACCTTGTGCTTCTAAAAAACGTAGCCTTACCGCTACGTTTGATAGAAACAATAAGTGAACTAGATTCTGACCATAGACCCGTTCAAGTGCAATTGGGCTCCTCACACCCGCCCGCACTTACCATCAAGAAGGTCACGGACTGGAAGAGACTTAGTGCAAACTTGGCCTCGGACGATCCGAAACCTCTCTTAGAATCGATTCCAGATTCTTTCTCCTCTATAGAAGAAACCAACAATGCGATTGATGCACTCACCAGTCATCTCCAAGGTGCCCTCGCCGACGCCACCAGTGAGGCTCCAGTTGGTGATCTCCACCGCTGGAGGCTCCCTGACGACACAAGGGAACTGTTGACTGCAAAAAACGCTGCCACTAGAGCCTATGACCGGTATCCCACTGAAGAACACAGAGCAAGGTTGCGTTATTTACAGAGGGCTGTAAAGAAGCGCATATCCGAACTCCGTAATAATCAATGGGATACCCACCTGTCCGAGATCTCGCCCTCCCACCAGGCCTACTGGGGCCTGGCGAGATCTCTTAAGACCGATAACGACCGCTCTATGCCACCTCTAGTAGGGCTAGACAACTCTGTCGCTTTCGATGACATCGAAAAGGCAGAATGTCTGGCAAATAGCTTAGAAAGTCAATGTTCTCCCAGCACTCACGTAGAGAACCCCGATTTCATAGCTAGTGTAGACGCTGAAGTCACACGTATAGCTGCACTCCCTCCGTCCACCGACCTGGCGCCCGTTACAGCTGAGGAAGTCACAGATATAATTAAATATCTCCCGATCAAAAAAGCTCCCGGCCTGGACGGTATTTCAAACCGTGTCCTAAGGTCACTGCCCGAACAGTTAATTATACTTCTCGTCGTCATTTTTAATGCGGCAATAAAAAACTGCGTCTTTCCGAATGTATGGAAAGACGCATGCGTCGTTGGGATCCCTAAACCAGGGAAACCTAGCAACCTTCCTTCCAGCTACAGACCCATCAGTCTCATCAAGACGATGGGTAAGCTGTACGAGCGGTTGCTTCTCAACCGTCTTCAAGACTTTGTTACGACAAATAAGATTCTCATAGACGAGCAGTTTGGTTTTCGCGCCAAACACTCGTGTGTAAACCAAGTGCACCGCATCACGGAGCACGTCCTTAATCAATTCTCTCTTTCTAGGAAAGGAGCCTACACAGGAGCTATTTTCCTCGACGTGGCGAAAGCCTTCGATAGAGTCTGGCATAACGGCTTGATATACAAGCTACATACTTATGAAGTGCCAGATAGGCTCGTGCTTATCCTGCGAGACTATCTGTCGAATCGACACTTTCAGTATCGCGTCGAGGGCGATCTCTCCAGTCCGCGTCCGATTCGAGCGGGGGTTCCGCAGGGTTCAATCCTCGCCCCGCTCTTATACAGTCTGTACACCAATGACATCCCGAAACACCCGGACGTAGAGCTAGCTCTTTATGCGGATGACACTGCACTCTACGTCTCAAATTTCCGTCGAGATATCATACGTCTACGCCTGCAGGAAGCAGTGCGAGACTTAGGAGACTGGTTTCGCAAATGGCGAATTGACGTCAACCCCGAGAAAAGCGTAGCAATACTCTTCTCTCGGGCAAAACGCGATTTGCCTAAGCGAAACGTCCTCCTCCACGACAAGCCCATCCCTTGGGTCGATGAGGTCAAGTACTTAGGAGTCACTCTCGACCGTCACTTGACCTTCGGACCACATGTTAAGGTTGTGCGCGACCGCGCCGCCTTCATTCTCGGTCGTTTGCACCCTATGCTGTGCAAACGTAGTAAACTGTCGCTTAGAAATAAGTTGACTCTTTACAAAACCGTAATAAGACCGGTGATGACCTACGCTAGCGTAGTATTCGCCCAGAGCCAGTCCGCTTCTCTGGATTCCCTTCAGGTCATCCAAAATAAATTCTTGCGTAAAGCAGTGGGTGCCCCGCTGTACATGCGCAACATAGATCTCCATGACGACCTTAAGCTGGAAACGCTCGCCAGTTTCATGCAAAATGCATCGTGTCGATATTTCGACAAGGCGCAGCATCACCCTAATCCTTTAGTCCGCAGTGCCTGCGATTACACACCGAAAAGCGGCATCGCGCGCAAACTACGCCGCCCGCGTCATGTCCTATTGGATCCCGTCGATTCAATTACCGCGGCCCTTGCGACCGCCGATCCTATCAACAACGAGGTACACACAAGCACTCGTCACATTCCGAGACACCGGGGTCGCCGGCGGCGCCGACGACGACGATTAAGGATAGGTCCGTCAATTGTTGTTTAAATAACGCAGTTTCACTCCGACGCAGCCTTGAGTTTCTTTCGGCGTTTCTTCTCAAGGTAGTCGCTTCCGAAACGCTGGTAGATCACCGTTAGGTTCGTTTTTCAATTGGCCGGCCGCCCAAGTCGAGGTCCGTACCCACAGGGGTGCCCTTGCGTAGCCGCCCAACCCATAAATTTCGCTGGCTGAGCGCCCTCTGCGTTCGCCCACCAAGCCCGGTTTTGTTGTGAAGGTCTTTCCCAGGCCACCAACGTAGGACACGCCGAAAAAAAAAAAAAAAAAAAAAAAACATATAACATTAAGGTCAGGTTCCTTCAAACAATTTTCAAAAAACAGCCGACAGGCCAATATGTTTTGGCAGAATAAAATCTGACGGGGAAGCTATTAACATTAAAAAAAAACAATGAGACTTTGTTTTAGAGAAATAGGGCAGAACAAGGTCTGCCGGGACAGCTAGTTGCTTATATATTCATGATAAGATGTAATACGACCGGGGGGGGGGGGGGGGGGGGGAATCAGTGCTGCAGACTTGCTCTGTGGCTTTAAGCCGATGAAGGTCCCATTTTCGCCATGTTTATATGTTTTTGTATTTTCTTTTGTTTCTGTATGTTGTTTGTGTTACTGCATTTAAAATTGTAGTTTTTTTGTTAGTTTGTGGCGAAATAAAGTAATTTCATTTCATTTCACTCATATACCTAGAAATCTTTAGTCGCGGTTTATATGGGACAACATGACGATTTAGACTGACAATTGTTTTTTTTTCCTTTTACAGTTTTTAGACTACACTGTACTTAATATCAAAGACTCTGTGATTACTTTGTCGAGCCAGTAATCGTCATACTAATTCGCTTCGGACTATTGAGTTCCGGGATCAACTTGTACAGCCCAAGTTGTTCCTACACCTAGAGACCTTCAGTCGTAGCTTATAACGACGGAAACAGATAATATAGTCTCGTCTCTTGGTGCCATTCTTGGCCTACATTATGCTTTCCATCAGGTGGAGTGTAGTTACTCTGTCAAACCAGTATAAAAATCATTGAACGCAATGTGGCGGATATAGCCTAAACGTTCCAGTCTTTGCCTACAATTCCAAATTTTGTTCATTGCCGGTAACATATACATTTTATTTTGTTAAAAACTGCAAACAAGCTACGAAGTTGTTGACAACTTTGAATTCAACATTTGTGAGCCAATTTAGAGTTTACCTGAACATAACGCCATTATTTTCTTCAAGTTTATTCAAAAGTTTCTAACTTGTTTTTTGTTGATTCCATTTTTAATGAATTTATATCAATGCCTTTGCAGTAAGGGCATTGTACAGTTGCGAATTTTAAAAACTCGTTTGATATAAATGCTGTTATTCGACAGATATACCGTGTTTGCAGATAAATTGTATAAAATGTCTTGGTCAAAATACTGGCGTTTTTTACTATCACCCAACTTTCTAGAGTCAATCAGAACTAATGTTCGTTGTCTAGCAACAAAATATACAAGCCCTACAGGTTAAAACCAGTACTTTTTAGTCAGCTGACAGCCAAACTAAGGCTATCGGTATCTTGAATGTCAGAGCTATTCATGTCACATAATAATATCAGTCCATGTGTTTTAAAGTGTAAAATTCGGTTTAAACGAACCTAACGGTGATCTACCAGCATTTCGGAAGCGACTGCCTTGAGAAGAAACGCCGAAAGAAACTCAAGGGTGCGTTGGAGTGAACCTCGAAACGATGTTATTCCCGTTTCAGCCCACCGACAGAGCGTAACCTAGCCCGTCTAGATTTAAAGTCACAAAGCGCCTATTGCAGACAGTAGGGCAATTTCAAATTTTTTCCCCTGTTCGAGTGTCGGGTTTGTCGGGCACACTGCTCTGGTATCTAATTACTCTGTCGTTTCCAAGCAGTTTTGTTTCATTTTATTTCACATAGAAGTTTTCATACTACCTATATTGTGGCTGTGGTGGCCTTGTAGACATGCGCGTTATAGGCTTGTCGAATAAATATCGTTACATCGATATATCGATATATTCAATTCAATATATCGATATTTTTGGGCGATATATTTTGTAATGATCGATCGATGTATCGATATAAAATATCCAGTATCGAAACTTGTATCGAAAACGATATTTATTTTAATTCTTATGGCAGTGAAGTCGCTGAAATCTGAAATGTAGAAGATAGGACTGAACGAAAAAAAAAAGAACTATATTGTCTATGACTGTTGAGTATTATGTATTGTTACGTTGCATGCATTGACATCTAAATTTGTTGCATGTATATTATTTGCCGCCATTTATTTATTATATTTATTATTTATTTTGGTTTGATATCTTAAATAGGTCTTAAAGTTAGAAGATAGCCTTTTAGGTCTTGATATTTTTGTAATTTTGTCTAATAAAATGGAATACTGGTAAAACACTTTCGTGTTTATTGAGATTTAATCGATTTATCGATATATCGATATTTTTCCTTCGATATATCAACGCCGATATTGATATTTTAATAAATATCGATATATCGATATAACGATATTTTTTTCCATTTTCGACATCCCTAGCGCGACAATGCGAGTGGTCGTAAGTTCGTTTCCCGGCACGTACTTCTGAGTTTTTTCAAGGTTAAATACGGATTTTAGGCACCACATACTCGCCGGTGCAGGAAAATATGTAGAGGAAGGCCGCATGGCTTTTAGTTAAAACGTCATGAGTAAGTGCCTTGGGAACTGCAATCAGCTGCGTTACTGGTCACGACATATAAGCGCAAAGTGGATATAGCCTCTGATGTATCTTTACACACCACGTATAGGGATATAGCATTGGTGTATACCTATGCAGGGGTACATTGCATATATATTAAATTACCCGTAACAAAATACGATCAGTCTCGAATGTGTGTTTCATGGAGTGTCACCTTTTATTATAAACTAGCTGATCCGGCAAACGTTGTTTTGCTATATAAGGTTTTGTAATATCTTCTAAGATGTTCATTGAAATTAAGTGATGTCAGAAACAATTTTGTTCACAATTAAATACTCTTAATCAACAACACATTTATTTGGATAAAGATTAATATTATTACGTTGATACAACTCTTAACAAATAATGCATTAATTTCGACCAAATTGATTACCATAAAAACGGTTCTAGTGAGGTAATCTTAAAAGATAGACATATACTGTCACGAATATTTTTTTAGATCATTTTAAGAGGAATAATTCTTTTATACATATATTTTTGGTATCTTGAACCGTTTTCGCAGCGCACGCAATGGAAGCCTTCAAGGATGAATAATTTTGCCCGTTTTTTTTACATTTTCCATTATTTCTTGGCTTCTAATAGTTGCATAGTGATATTATATAGCCTAAAGCCTTCCGCGATAAATGGTCTATTCAACTCAAAAATAATTTTTCAATTCGAACCAGTAGTTCCTGAGATTAGCGCGTTCAAACAAACAAACAAATAAACAAACTCTTCAGCTTTATAATATTAGTATAGATATATTGGTATTCACCAAGCATGACGATATATTATTGTTAATTAAATGGTATAATTTACTACAAGGCCGTCTGCGGTGCACCGCGTGCTATACGCTTTGTACTTCAACTAATGAGACTTGATGGGAAAAGCACTCAGGCATCACATTACCTTGGTTTGTCTGAAGCTAAATGTAATGCCAGATTTACACGTCTGGCGCTTACCGCAACCACCAGACCTTCATAAAAGCTTCGCTAAATTTTGGCAAACTTTACACACGCTTGTGTAAATTTTGGCAAACTTTACACACGCTTGTGAGTTCAGTGTCTTTCAGAGGTGCAGCAACACTGCGGACGTAGCGACAATGTCAGCTCCCACTTTTAGTCTAACCTATCTTTTTTATAACAATAAAAATAAATAAATTATTTATTAGATAAACAATTACAAAGCAACACATTAAAGTCAGCTGATACCCAAACTAGGACTACCTGTATCTTGGATGTCAGCATATTTCACACAATTTGTTACATACAGTTCATTACCGCTGCGTAGCTCCAATGTTAACTCAAAACAATACAACAATAATATTACATACTAAACAGACTATACAACCAAAGTAAATAAGATAGATAATTAGATTAGGTACTCATTTTGAACGCCTCTCTATCCGCTTCCAGTGCATATGCGATATTGAGTCCACACAAACGTCCAGAAATCCTTGCCACAGACCTCCTTTGATTTATGGCAAAAACTGACAATCGGTCGAATCGGCCGCAAGTGGCGATAAGTTTATACAAGCCAAGCCAAACGTCCTATCGACACGTTTGAATTTGTAAGGGCTTGCCGAGGTTTGGCAAGCATGTGGCTCCAACATGATGCAGACTAAGTAATGCATTTTGCGACTCCTTAGCGCAGGCGGACTATCTATCGGCTACCATACCGTGATGATAGCAGATATATTGGTCGGATATACTCACAAATTCAACAAGATACTACCCACGTAATATTTTACTGCGAACAGTTATACAGGGTGTTTTTTTTTTACTCCCTAATACTGAAAATATAGAATCGGAACAAGCTTCTGAACACAGTAGGACTGAAATTTTTGAAAAAAACAAAAAAATTGACTGATGATTATTTTTAATTTTTCGCATGTATTACCACTATACACCATAAATAAAACCTACATAGTCTAAAATCTAAGTTATTTAATAAAATTAGTCAAACAATACGAAAAACAGCAATGTAACGAAAATAAAACAGCTGACGGGTGACCTAATTTTACTCAATATCCGTGAACCTCGCTAACGTGCGCTCGAGTTCAAGGCGATGTTAATGGAGCCTGTACACGACACCGTGCAAACGTATTAAAATTACATCATTCCCGTTTGTAATAGTTTTGGTGACTGTAGCATTGGTGTTTTATGTTCGTGTAGTTTCCGATTTATCGGTGTAGGTTTTAACAATTCACTTGAATTTTCGCCTGAGATAGACGCGTCAAAAAGAACAAATTAATATTTTGATTGAGAAATCCCATTCCATAGGATGGTTGCTATTTAAATGACCATAAGATAATTAATTTGTAATGATAACCATTTTGACTATCTGACTACATTTGACGTAATTTTCGACGAGAAAGAAAGAGGAAACAATAACATCGGAAGATTAAAACGTTTTCACTGCGTTTAAAAAGCCGTGGATGAAAAGATTCTGGACATTATTTGAACACTTAGTTAATCCGATCCAAATCGAAGAATAAGACGTTGTGATGCTGGCAACCGCTCCGGCATATCAGTCTTAGCAGACCCGTTGGTTTACGATAGGCTGCGACGTCCGAGAAGTCTATGCAACGTGGTGACGCGCTTTGTCGTAAAACCTAGTAAGCTAAGGCCTCTCCAGATCGTGCTTGCAAGGACGCGGCACGGCGAGGCTGTGAAGTATTGATTAAATTGCTACATTACATGAAATTACCATGATAACTTTCAAGCTTAATATTTTATTCAAATAAATTTTAGCTGACATTTTATTCATTCCTTTATTTATTACAGATAAACTTGCGCTTGACTTTAATTTCACCTGATGCAAAGTGATGATGAGGTTGATGATGGAACGCGTTCACCTAACAAATACCGATTCACTCGTCGTTTGTAGATTCCCATGTTATCAGAAGATAGAAAAATACATACAGGAAGCGAATACTACTCCTTGGTAAATCGTAACAATAAAAAAGGGGTTATTACTTTCGTGAGAACGGGAGCGCACGACGTCTTGTCAATTTATAGTATGATAAGGAGGAGTGAATTAAATTCAGCCGCACAATCTCCAGGTTATTTCCTCAACTTCAACCCCATAATACTTGGTTTCGATGAGAGCTAGGTTTCTTAATTCATTGTCTGCTATTTGCATTTTGTTATCAAACATTTAAAAAGCTAAACACGTCTTTCACTAACTTAAAAAAAAAAACTCCGAAACCCCAAATTTTCCTAAATTCCTAAAATGTCTCTAAGCTATACATACTATTAGTTTTTTTCTAAAAAGAGGAAAAAATCTCTAAAAGTGGAAACACTGAAACTAAGATAATATACACAATATGGCCGTAAAACTTAATATTAAAAAAAATACGCAATATGGCGAACTGTCATTATTTGTTCGACTACGGAACATGCAATGAAATGCTTTTCTTTTTTTGATTAATATTTTACACATAAAATTTAATTGATATTCATTTGTACAAACCATAAAATTACTTTTTTTTTGTTCAAAGCATGCTTGCTTTACCCCTATAAAACCCGCTAGCTACCCGGTAGTTGTGGTTGTAGGTAGCGCTGGTACCTACACATTTTATGCGAATGATTTGTTGTTATACTTTCTCGATGGATCGATAGATATAGTAAAAACAAGTTATTTAAAAAAACCAAAATTAATTTATTATAATTCATAATATTAGAATTAAATACTCTTAGAGCGTGGGACAAGCATTGCTTTTATGTTTGTATGAAATAACCGTCACTGTAATAAAGTATTGTGTGCAGACTTCTTAAAAAAGCGCAACACCGCACGACCAATCGGATTTAATTAGAACGACCAATCGGGTGTCTCCGTTTAATCCCTTCAATGCGACCTATTACACTGAAATTACAGCAATTTACTGTAATTTTTAAGAATGTTCTTTAGATAAATAATCATACAAATAAAAATTTTAATAATATTAAAAATGGAATGCTCCGTATTTTAGTAGTATAATTTAATATTGAGGATAACTTTAGCGGTAAGATATTGAGATCTTTTGTAATGTCACTTGTTTTCTATAAGATAGAAGATCAATTATTTTTCTAGGATGTCATGCTCTATACATTATCATACATACATCGTCAACGAAGTAATTGTCACAATTTCAAACGAAAGGAAGCCTTGAATTCAGTAATTTATAAAACGATTACTGCACTAAATAGAAGCGAGTGAGTCAGATTGATAATCATAAACCTTTAAACTAGCATTTTTGTTTACTGTAAAATATACTGTATTTTTAGTAGTCAAAACTGAAATTGTCATTAAAGTTTTAAATAATCTAATTATGTAATTTTTATTATTCTATCTGGTCACTCTGGCAAGTCACAAGGATGACGCAATCATATGGTGACAATCAAATTTCTACTCCCAAGACCATAATTTAGAGATTATACATAGTATTTAAAACTGTGACCTTTTCTGGTTTATAACTATTGCAAATTAAAAACAATCTGAGATATTATATTAATTACGCAATGTTGGCCGGTATACGTAGCTCAAAGAACACAAGCACCTTAAAATAAAAATAAAATCTTTCTTCAAAAGCTGTAATAAACGTTTCAGTAATTTACAAACATAATTATTAGACTTTTAACAAATAGTATTCATAGGCCTACGTCAAAAATGTTCTACGAGTAATACCAGGTAGCAGCTCGTGTCAAATCGTGTGAAATAGTATAAATGATTTTAAATAAATAAATGAAAAATACGCTATTATGTAAGTCATTTGTATTTGTCTACCTAATTTATCACATAAATATTTTATTAAAAAAAAACGGTTAAATTCATATTTTCTCTATTTTATTACGACAAAGTCTCTGCACCTGAAATAACTTTTTACTACGTATTGAAAGGGTACAGCATGGCACTGTAAGGTTTTAAGTGTTATTCATGTCACTGTAACGTCTTTATAAGATATAGATCTAGCACTTCTTTTTTTACGTATCTGTCTACGGAAAATATTTACATCTCTGTGGCATGTCTTTCCAATCGATAGTTTATTCATTTCATTGATAGTTTAGACCAGTGTTTTACGAAATAGTAATGACAAATGCTAATGTACTTACTAGATTTGTAATAAATGAAAATTGCTAAACCTGCCAACTGTATAGTAATGCACACATTTAGACTTTTCAGATACACGTTGAAATGACGTTTCAGATAAGTGCTATGGGGGCTAGCTTTTTGTCCGCAAGAACATTACGTTAGATTTATAATTGAAGTTTTGAGAATAAAATACACTTATGTGAATAGTGAAACATAGGATTTTTAGGCATCCGAGGGTTATGGTTAACTGGTGTTAGAGCTCCGTTCCTGGAAAAGGTTTGGACGAGGCTGGTCTAGAAGGATTACAATCGAGGACTGTACAAAATGTTAATAATGTAAACTTTACAAATTTTAGATCCGCTGCAGTTGTATAAAGATAACGCCGCTTATGGCAAATTTTCTATTGAGCAATTTAATATTAATCCTTATTCTTCCTAATACAATAAAATCACGTGAGCAGATTTGTGCAATATTATTTACACCATACTTAATATCTTAACATAGGATGAAAAATTATTATTAACCCTTTTTTGGTAATACAGAGGAAAATCCTGCATAGGATCATCAGAGCCGCCTCGAAAGCGGTGATAGCGGTGTGTTAAACTCCTACTGACTATAAGCTTCCGGGGTGTCTCTCAAATCGCTGATAACCGAACTTAGAATCTGTATTCCTCCAACAAACCGGCAAGTGATTATCCTTTTAAGCTCTATCTCTTGGAGAGGTGGGTGTAAAGAGCCTACTCATCTCGACCTCCATAATGGGTGATGTGCAGAACACGTCGCACCGCCTCTCCCTCACCTTGGCAGCAGATATTTGCAAGTCCTTTACCCGTACAATATTATAACCCCTTCTCAAGGCATGCTGTGCATTTGCGGACTTTGTTGTATTTAATATTGCTTATGTTATTAATACCGTATCAAAATAAAATACAAAATGATATTCAGTTAAAATAAGTAATTTCTATAAGGTTATTTAATTAAAAAAATAATAATTAAATATCGAAACAATCATATTATTCGTTATTAATTTTCTTCTGAATCTAGTTAGTGCCGATAGACCCGAGATATCCCAGCATTTCAAGATCTCAGCATGTTCACCCTATTATTTCCATTTAATAGGTAATCAAAATTTTTATTTGATCAGTGCGCTTTTGGATTTCGTTATGATTTAACGTGCGTCTATTCCGGAACTTATTACGTAATTTGCGAAGGTATAAAACAATAACCGCGTTTTGTTTTTATTTTAGTTTTGTGTTGTGTTTTTTGTGTTGTGTCTTCGTGTATAGCATGATAAGTTACATACTTAACGTAAGCACATGGTGGGTATAAAGTTAAAATGTATTATTACACCTTGCAATTATAGTTAACAGTGATTACTAGAAATTTTCGACAAGTATTTTGGTTTTTCTTTATTCATTTCTTAGTTTCGAGTTTTCATTAAATAATCGAATACGTTAACAGATCTCGACGTGTTTGCACGTCAGTATACATTGCTGGCCGTGCATTAGGACATAAAACTCGTTCATCAATTTACTCAAAAACTACTTGTCGCAAAGATAAAATATTTTTTATTTGTTTATATTTTAGGTTTACTAACATTGTTCTTCAGTATTCGTGAGACGTAGCCCTTACACGCTGTATATAATAGTAATTGTCTTGGCTATTTCGTTTTTATATAATACAGGATTCCTAAGAATATTATATATTGTACAAATAAGCTAATAAAAGACGTTTCAGCATCGTTCTTATTATAGCGGATAAGACCATATTGTCTTTATTTGTATCGATTTCCAATGTACTACTCGTACTTCTTATTTGTTATTCTCGTTATTTGTTACATGTTATTGCGAATTCCAACAATATATCTGTCAAAGCCAACCCTATCAGTGCTTCGTTACGCAGCATATCAAAGAAAAACCGCACATTGAATGCTGTCTTGTAACACGACACCCCACTACGCCATTACTCGCAACACGTTGAATTTATGAACCGTGTTACACGCGGCCTCGAGTTATTGGAAACGTGATGGTAATTCTGATGAATGTAGCGTCTATCTTAGTGCTTCACTTACGGGTTTGATATACCTACGCTGTTATTGACTGTTTGTCATGTATGGCAGTGATTTTATACGATAGTTTATGTTTTTTTTTCCTCTGTCGGTAAACTGAATGACGTCCCATCTAAGGGTTGTCGTCACTTATAACAACTGTAATACAAGGAGCATTATTATTGCGTTACCTATTAACAATAACTCACTGCCCTCTTGAAGAACCCCATGGTCTGAGAAAGAAATTTTTCAGGCAGCTCATTTCACAGCTCTTAAGTGTTCATGCCATTTGTCGATGCTTGTGATTGGTTGCATTTGCGAACCCCGCCGGGTTGGTAGCTCTGTAAGTCAGACGGATTCACTTGTCGGTAGAACTTGTAATAGGACGGTGCGCATACGATCGCAGGTTAATATAGTGGTTTTCGGTCGGGCCCCCGTGCCCGGGACGGCATGAGGGGACCCTGAGCCCTCGGATGTATCTCGGTGATTATGATATATATACATAACGAAACGGTGATAGTGAATTTATAAAATAATTAACACGGATACGAACATGTCTCTCGGCCGGGAGATACTACCCACATGGATGTTGTGCCCACCAACGGACGCTGGGTACTGGAATAGATGGCATGCACCTCAGCTGAAACAGAGCTACATGGCAAAGGTAAGCAGATGCAGCTAATTATATGCGCGGCATAAGGTGTGAACAATTTAGGTCATTTGTAAAACCTTACAGTCCTATGGACTTGTCCACCAATATGGGGGCATAGTATGTGGCGCATACGGGCGCGCACATTAAGTGTGCGACAAAAATATTCTGGAGAACCGCTGTGTAGTCGCGATTCCGTAAGGCTTTAGATTGTGGTATGCACAAACAACCAAAGATTCATGTTGCGAGTTTAAAATTGAGCTGAAGGTACCAGGTTGAATAGTTCTTTAGATCACTCTCCATTTTACGAATAAAACAAACATTGAGACGCGACGCCTCTGCGTAGATTAAGGGGTTCTGAAGTATTTGTTAATCCAAGATTATTGACAATGCGATTAGTTCAACTATCCACGGAGACAAACAGCTACAGCTGGTGGGCTGGAAAACCGGCCCAGAAGTGAGAGCAGTATTTCATATTCAGGTATCTGAACATAGAATAAACTACACACACGTCAAAAGTGACACAACGTGACATTTCATCGATCTCTCGCGAGTTGACGAGGCATTATCTCTTGTTTTTAATTAAATGTTGTCGTTTCTGCGTCGTGCTGTTATATAAAATTCACTAGGATTCTCGACGTTGGTGTGAATTGATGTGACTTCTATGCGTGTTATTTTCTTGTCCTGGTGCTTCTGGGTCGTTACAAAGGCGTGTGTGTAAATAACTCGTAACCGTAAAAGTCTCAGAGCTGATGACATTGCAGGAATTGAGATGAATAACGAAAATATAAATCTAATTTGGCATGTAAAAGCAACGCTGCGTTTTAATTGCAACTTAAAATTCAGGACGAGCTTAAGTAGGTAATGAAAACAATTGAACAAAGACACTGAAATCGTTTCGCATTAAACTCCCAAAAGGCATTAGCGTGGAAATTAAAAAAGAATGTTGACAAAACGCAATTAGGGGATGAGGAACATTACAGAGCGGTCCGTCAGTAGCCGACTAATAACAACCATCAATCACTTTGTTGTTTCTACTCGACGAAACCGCAGTACGGATGTTTTTAACGAAATTTTAAAGCAGTAATTTTTAATTGATATAATCGAGGCTGTTATCCTAGTATGCTCTAATATTAAGGATGGTACACAATGTAATCAACCAGAATCCGTGAAATTACGAACTTAAAAAACTCAGGCCAACCTTTTTTTATCCTAACTCGGAACAGCGACCACATCGCACCTGATGGTAAGCGTGGATCAATCCAAAAAACGACTGCAACTATCAGTAGTAAAGAAAAAGAATCGATATTTGCACTGATCATTGCCAGCTCACACAGATATTTCTTCACGCTACGTTTAAAGGATCCAATATTATATGACGGTAGAAACAACCCCCCCGGAAGACCACTCCACAGCTCAAGTACTCAGCAAAGAAAGAGTTAGAGAACCTCTTAATCCTATCCAGGATATGAGATACGTTATAGCTGTGAAACCGCAAACCGACTGGATCTTATACGGAAGGGAGGGGCTGGAACAAGGTCCAACTTCAGATATTTCGCATTGCCTTTGATACGAATCCGTGAAATTTGAAACTAGAAGCTCTTAACAATCACCACAAAGAGTTACGTCAACATGACAAGAGATCTTGTGCAGATATGCGTGCGTTTGTATCTCTATGTGTGCGTCATACTGACTCAATTCCCTTTCTATCTAGTCTAGATTCTTCTCCTTCAAGATCGGAAATAGTCCTAATTTTATACTCGATTATACGGTGACAAAAGACACATTTCATAACACATTTTATAAGCTTATTTGTTATTTTTTTATTTAAATACTAGTAAAAAATGCTTCTAACAATGACCGAGTTAATTTTGAAGTTAACTAAACGTACGAATTATTTCCGTTTCAAAAATTACATTTTATAATATCATATGACATTAATGAAGAGACCGAATAGAGTTACAATGGGAATAAAACAGTTCAGGCGAAAAAAGAGCGGATTCCATACAAAATTGTTAGTCTCGTTCACTATATTAATTCCGGGATGAGAAATTCCGGGCTTACTCTTGAATCGCGCCCCGGGATCGTTAACCCACGCTTTGCAGTCTTCTTTTAAACAATAAAAGCAAATTGAATAAACGGCCGACCCTTCTTAGAAGGTATTTCAGGATCTGGAGATTTTAATTGAGAAAATAAAACTCTTGGTGTAATTTCTGCACAATTTTTGTGGCTTCCCCGATTTATATTACTGCCCTACTTTTAAAATAAACAAAACAATGATATAATGAGATTTTTCCCTATTTAATAAAACGATTACGTAGCTTCATTACTACTAATATCTTCTCCAGAAAGACGTTTATGTAGTTTAATTCGAATTATAGAGAAATTTAGTATAATAATATGATATATCCTCACACTATATCCATTACGAGGTGAGCAGAGATACATCTAGCAATAGCTCTATCCACTTTGCGTTTATTTGTCGTGCTCAACGTGACCAGTAGCACACTTGATCGCCGTTCTCAGAGCACTTTTTCACACACAGATTACATTTTGCCCATCTATGGTTGGGACAATAGTACACAGATGTAAAGCCCGCTACAGTGACTCGCTTCGGCCTGTCTTGTTTCGGGATCCGTTTGTGTATATCCAATTTATATATATCTAGAGATATTCCGCCGTGGTATATGTAGGTCTACATGGAGATGGCATCTGTCAATGGCAGATGAATGTAGTCGTTTGTTAGAGCCTGTATAAAAAAAGTACAAAATTATGGAATAAGTATAAGTTAGTTATAAGTTGACAACGTGATATCTCAAAAGGTTATATTAATTCCATAGACTTTACACCTTTCTAAGAGCGTTATCGCTTATCGAATGTTGCTTAGTTTCGTCCACAACTTGTACGTGTTATGTTTATAGTATGTTGTATGTATATACGTAGTTCTATGTTTATAGTATATCTATCATTTATTCAATACTTTACTTTATTTTTATTTCCTTAATATATCAAATGTACCTACGCTGTTTTAAGTTTTATATATTCTGATACTGCAAAGTCGTTCAGTAATGCATTGCAGTATTGGTAATCCGATGAAAATGTTCTGGGATCCGCTTTAAATTAACACCTTTTAAATAAAACAACCTGAGTATAAACATTTTTACGTTTATTCCAAAAATCTTTTTACTCTACGCTATGTAAATGGCTCGACTACAGTGCACCTGATGGTAAGTACAGTGTAGTCCAAAAGCGAAAGAGACCATGAATGGATGAAAATCCGTGGATAGACTCTGTCATCATGTCGGCTCACATATACCACGACTGAAGTTATCTAGTGATATGAGTAACTTCATATACACAAGCTGATCCCGAAACGCGACAGGCCAAAGCGAGTCACTATGACGGTCTTTACATCTGCACTGTGGTTATGACCCAGTTCGAACACAGCCCCTACTACCATAAAACACACACATACGCAGTGTAAACAGTGAAAAAAATTGTTTATCTCTGGTAGCTGGTATTTAATGCTATATCATAATTTATATTCTTTTTATCATAGTTGCTGCTAACGATGATGTATGGTGTATTATAAGAAATCAAAACAAAAATGAATTCGACTACTGCCTTGTCACACTTTTATTCCATGCAAAATGCTTTGTATGTAATATCCTCTTTAAATCTAACAGCATATCTGTGGCCAGAGCAAGCATCCGTTAAAAGTAAGTCACCATTATTCAAAGTGTTTTTTATTTACACGCGGCTTTTTATTTAATACTTCTTCTATTTAGCAAATACACTTCCAGATCTCCAAAGTGTAGGATGTTCCTTTAAATTTGGTCTATCTCTACAATTTTTTAAAATGGGACATGAAAGTGACATCACTTTACCTGTCGATATAGGGGGTAAGCGGCGTCATTTAAGGGAGGAGAGTCCATTAATTGTTACTATTATTACGCTAGCGTAAATAAATTATAACAGAAGGCTTCTAGGTATCAGACAACTGAACGTACAATTGTAAGTTTTGGACGCCATTAGCCGATGCAAATACCATGATGACCTTTGTTCCCAGTCGGCTATAGTATAAACCGTATGCATTTACCTAGAACATGACTGCATTTGGTTAACTTCACTCTGTTTCTACACATTGCACTTCTGTAAATGTTGAATGGGAGAATGTATTTAAAACAGATAAAGATTTTTCATGAGAGATTAATGAACATATCCTAAAACTTTCTTCAATACCAAAGTTTATAGATAACAAGTCAATTAAGCATCCCGACGTCTAGTTTGTTCAGACCAAAGTCACATTCCATCAACATATTCAATAAAACTTAATTCAAAAGGAATAATAAAAGCTTTTGTTTCAGATTATGATGAGTTTGACTTTATTGTAGTAGGCGCTGGATCAGCAGGATGTGTTATTGCTAATCGTTTAACTGAAAACCCAAATGTTAGTGTTTTACTTATTGAAGCAGGCGGAGATCCACCTTTAGAATCAATGGTATGTAAAAACACAATTTGGAAAATTGTAATTAATTATAGATATGCCATAGCATTTCTGTAGGTATCAATATTCTTGTAGAAGATGTAACAGTGAAATTGTATAAGAAAACTCGTTTTTACAAAAATGTTTTGACGATTTATTCTTGTTGCGGCTGAATATTTCCTTTAAGTCGCGAAATAATAGAATATACCGATAAATAATAAGTAAAAGTGTACGTTTTAAATATCGGAAGCACTACATAAATAATTATTCTGAAGCATATGATATAGCAATTACCACCCAGCGTTAAGAATACAGTACAATTATTTTATAACAAATTGTAGTTCCCGAATGATCTCCAGTTGTATGACCTTCTTAGATTTAATATAGGCAAGATAATTTATCCTAAGATTTGCTGTTAGGTTTATTAGTAATTATTTTTGGTTTCAAGATAACATTCAGTTATCAAAGTATTGATAGAAAATAAAATTATATAGTGACGTCTGTTTTAAAAGATGTTCCTTTTTATTTTAGTTGCCATCACAGTCAAACATATTAATAAAGTCTCATTACGATTGGAACACTTCATCTGAAAACGACGGTTATACTGAACAATGCAGTAAATTCAAGACACATGAATTGATTCGCGGAAAAGTGTTAGGCGGTTCCAGTTCTATTAATTATATGCTTTACACAAGAGGATATCGGTATGATTACGACAGATGGGCCACAGCCGCCAGAGATTCTGCATGGACATGGGATAACGTTCTTCCATACTACGTTAAAAGTGAGAGACTTGTAGATCCGGTTGTTCTTGATTCCCCCTATGGGCCTTACCATGGAAATGACGGTTACATGGGCGTTAAAAGATATCATTATAAAGATACTAATAAATATCTTGAAGCATTCAAAGAGCTTGGAAATGATATTATTCTTGATATCAATAATGGTACCCTCGGTTATACAGCACCTATGTTTACAATCGCCGATAAAACTAGGCAAAGTACTGTATATGCTTTTATACATCCCATCAGAGATCGCCGTAACTTGTATGTTCTTAAAAGATCAAAGGTAACAAAAATATTATTTAATTCTAAGAAGAGAGCGGTTGGCGTAAATATTCGAAAATTTAATAAGAGAAGGCTACAAATTAGGGCTAAAAAGGAAGTAATCATTACAGCGGGAGCAATCAATACGCCACAGTTGCTCATGCTTTCGGGAATCGGTCCACGAGCAGATTTAAAAAGCAAAAACATAAAAGTGATAGCTGACTTGAAAGTAGGGTATAATTATCAAAACCACGCAGGTACTGTTCTCGTTTATGCTTTAGACAAATCCAATGAAAGATCAAAACCACAAGACCCTCATGAAATTACTACACCTGTATTCATCGGATTTTCTGCGTTAAATAGTACTCAGAGTTACCCGGATTATGAGGTACTTGGGATAGTGTATAACAAACCTGAATCATATCTTACAAATTGTAATGTAAATCCACAATTTGAAAATTATATATGTGATGATATATATCAAAAATCTAAAGGGAAAACACTGGTTTATGTAACACACAAAAAATTGTATCCTGAATCACGAGGATTCGTTGGTCTCAGAAGTAATGATCCCGATGATGCACCACTAGTAGTCACTGGATATTATTCCAATGACAAAGACGTAAAAGATCAAATTGAATATGTAAAACATTTTGCAAAGATCATAAACTCAACATATTTTAAGAGCGCTAATGCGAAATTTATAAATCCAGCCACCAAATGTGATGAATTTGATTTTGGCAGCGATGAATTCTGGCGTTGCTACATTTTGTGCATGATGGCATCCGGGCAGCATTATTGTGGCACATGTGCTTTGGGATCAGTAGTAGACTCAAGGTTACGGGTATTTGGTGTTGAGGGATTACGTGTAGCTGATGCTAGTGTCATACCTTTTATTAATGGTGCTCACACAAACGCCCCCACTATCATGATTGGTGAAAAAGCCTCAGACCTGATAAAAGAGGATCATCATTTGTAACAGTGGGCATGTTATTATCTAAGCGCTGAGCATTTTACGGAAACGTGTCATCAGTACTTTTTTATTACTATTTCTAATTGTATGCTTGATTTATTCAAATCATCACTTGTTATCAATTATAATCCTTTGCATCTAAGAAGAGAATTACGCTTAAGGAATAACAATATTTAAAGATATTTGAACTGATTTGTAAACAAATCCATATTTTATTGAACCATTCCTTAATCTAAGTGCTGAATTGATTTCGTTTTAGAAATGGGTTAAATTTTATGTTTTCCTTTGTATTGATATGTAATTAGGCATTGTTGGAACAATAAATTGGTTTTGACAAGCTACTATCTACTATCACGGCATATTTACTTAATATATCATTTTTTGATAATACTGTGGTGATTGTGAGGTGAAGGGATTATAATATATTTGGTAATGGTTATAAAAATTGCGATAAACGTACTTTTCAAGAGGCTAATTTAGCTCTCCACAAGTTTATTACAAAATTATATTTCAATGATATTGTTTTTTTTTAAGAAAATAAAATAACCAGAAAGTTTAAAAAATCTCGTTTTTTTACTTCTAAGTTATAAATGTAGACAATAATCAGAATCATAGACCAAATAATATAATTTTCTAACTTTATATATCATATTTATGAAAATATTGTGTAAATTCGTAAAACTTTTGCAGTCGGTTCAAGGCTGAAATTTTTATTTGAATATATTCCGGCATACCTTCAGAACACTATTTCAATTTGAGACGTGTGTCGCGTCGAACACTAAAGTAAAGAATATTAAATCTTTCACATATTTATTCGCTCTCAAATTCCCATAAAATCTTATTACTATGTCAGCAGGTACAGAAAATATTTATACTATATCAAAATTGTTTCTTTACCTCAAGTAACTTTTGAATTTCGACGAGTTTTTATAGTAAGTTCATCACTCTTCATCACTCTTGATGAAAAGTACTGTGTAGGCCGAGAACATCAGCGACCGCTTAAAACAAGGGTTCATTCGCAGTCACCATCAACATACTGGCCTCTTAAAACATACCATAAATAAAATAAAATAAATTATTTATTCGACAAACAACTACAAGGCAGCACATTAAAAATCAGCTGACACCCAAACTAGGACACCCTGTATCTTGGATGTCAGCATATTTCACACAAATTTGTTACAGTTTTTTACCATGATTGAAGATCTCTAGGCATATCATAACTGGACATACACGAGCTGATTTCTAAACGGGACGCTGTAGTGAGACACTAGGACGAACTAAGATTGAAATTTATAGACGCTATTTCGATTTTACTTAGCAAAGCACTCAAAAAATAAATTATTGTTTTGAAAAAAACCTGAATATATAATAGGAACTTGAGTATAGCCATAGTATTTGCAGAGCCAAGCCAAATCAGTGATTTACAAATCCTGTGACATTCATTGAGAAATATACATTGTAATGTTTCAGTTAAGTCTAAGTAAACTTAAAGTTGCGTCTATAAATCTCAGCCTTAATACTGTGATCATAGCCCAGTCAAGGAATTAATGGATATCTACTCCCCCGGAAAGAGATATATCGTGATGATATCGAGGGGTGAAAGGCTAAGAAAATTTAAAGAAACCACATACATACGCCAAAAGTACAGTCAGTAATATGTTCTTAAATTAGGTAAAATGTACACTCAACGATCTGTAACGAGTTGATGCTTCGTGTTCTTCTGATTTTAACACAGTATGCCATTTCTATCTCGTATTTATAATAATATTATATCTTCACGCTATATTCCTTTTAGTTTGAGCAGAGATACATTAGTGGCCGCATTTGTATATCGTACTTGCATCAGTAAATGCTACAGGGCTAAAAAATAAAGACAATAGAACAAAATGGGAATGAATGATGTTACGAAAACAGAAAATATTATTTTTTACATTTACCCGCTGACTTTCATGCTAACAATGAACACTGGTGTACTAAAAATAATTATATCATCACGCTGTACACCCTCCAGAGTGAGCAGAGATACATTAATGGCTGTATCCGATTTGCCCTTATATATCGTGCTCAACGTGACCCGTATCGCAGATGATATTTCTATTAGACGGCATGCAGATTTCATGTGATATTTTCTTTCACAGGTGAACATATGGCGCCTAAATCCATATTTAATTTGGAAAAACCTAGAGGTATGAGATAGGGTTCGAATTTACAACCGTGTTAATACCGATCTCTTATCCACCTTCCCATCACAGCCAATATATTATATTATAGTAAAAATAACATTTATAGCATGTAGGCTCCGCCCGATACGTGCTTTTGTTAAACGCCCTAAGGGTCGTTAGGGTGTTACGGGAGGCACGGCGTAAGGGGTGCGCGCACGCAGGGGATGCTCTAGCTAAGTCAGTCGACTACCGCGACCCAAAGCTAGAGTCCGTGCGTGTGCGTCGCAGTTCTGTGTGTCATAAAGTGCAATAAATACTAAAACGCCAAAATCCGTCTCTTTTTATTAACTCACCCATGACCACCGGTCATACAATGCTATATCTAAAAATGACTCTATCAACACAATAATGTATATATAATCATTTACTATCTGATGCTATATTAAAACATAATTAAGAACGTAACACGACCGCACGGCGAACGAAATTTAATTTCTAACAAAGTGCCATGGAGTTAAGAAACATTTGGAAGCAATGGCATGCATTCCATAGAAGTATGAAAAAGCATCACCTTGTTATTACCTTGACATATAATAAATATATCAACTTATTTATTCAAATTCTGAGACTCGGAATCTGGTGAGTACCAGATTTTAAGTCAATATAAATATAATCATCAATAAATATAATAAATCTGGTACTCAGCCACCTCTCCAACATTCCGGAGATATCTTAATTAGAAATAGTGTGTATATATGTAACTCCCAAGTAAATTTTCACCTGCGCGATCTAGATGAGTAAAAATCTATTAGAATTATTAATAATTATAAAATTAAAAAAAAACGCGTATATAAGAAGAAACATATTTTCTATACATTCGTAGCCACATTATTGGCTATTTGCTATCTATCTGTCGTGTTTTTTTATAACTCGTAGCCTTTATTAATAAAAGTGTCATACAAGACCAACATATTTAAAATCAGAAAACCCGGAAGATCATTGAAATTTAATATTGGCCTTACTTTTAGCGCTTGTGTGAAGTTTCTTTATAATTTCTAATTCTGGCCGGAGGGCAGGAGTGCCTTAACGTAGGTGCGATGATTTATAGCATCCAATAATAAGGAACAATATCCCTTCATAACGGAGGCCTTGTTTACCTGACCCAAATGTGGAGATTTTCATTTTAGATCAGCCTACCTTCTTTGCGTAGATGGAAATTAAATTTTCATAACTGTTTACTACCTCGCGATGTTTTTTTCGCATATATTTCTTTGTGCACTCATGTTTTTGCAATGAAGTCCCGTATCGTAAGTCATTGTATTTTATGTCGGATTAAAAAATCGTAACATGACGTTGACACCTTGACATTGACATTGGAAGAAAGAGAGAACATATTCATTCTTATTTTTACTTGTGGAAAATCCTCATAGCGCCGTCTCAGCCGCACAGGTTGCGCGACCAAGGTGTGCCGACTTGTACCGATTAAAACCCCTACTGCGACTGTGACTTTTTTTTATTAACCCTGTGGAAGTCCCTACGGACTGTCAGGGGAAGTGGTGAGGGCCACTCCCCCCGGTGTGTCGGACCTGCCCCGACTAAAACCACCGGGGTGCCAGCACTGCCCTCTCTTCGCATTCGCCGAGCCTGGGAATCAGGATACTTCCGACACTGCGACTGTGACTACTTCAGCGCATTGGCGGGGATTGCGGGTCCTATAGGTAATTTGCCGCAACCCGTGACGCCGCACCCGCAGGGCACAAATTCGAGAGAATATGATGCCTTCCCCGACACTGGTCATTGTATTTAGGCAGAGCACGTCAAAATGCTCTGCCGACTTTTCGAGGGTCGCTAACTAGTTGCTCAGGACCCTCACTCTGAGCGGCATGACCCTAAAGACATCAGCCAACTGCTCGTGGATCGACTAATCGGCTGAGAACATATTCAATATAGTTTAAATATGTATAAAATGCTATTTAATTGAAGCGGTTTAATTCGACCTCGGTCATTCAGACAGTCAGGGCATAAACTTAACCAAAAAAAAACAATTAAATTATGATATGAGATCCTTCAAACGTAGCGTGAAGATATATTTGTGCAGGACGGCATAATCGCTGCTCCTACCGATGGGTTTTTCTTAACTTTCGATCGTCTTTGGCGTTGTTGGATTACGCCTTGCTTACCATCAGGTATGATGCGGTCACTGTGTCAAGTTAGGATAAAAAAACGCTTTCTCCTTCAGAATTCGTTTATGGTGTATACATAAATTAAACAAGATATTTTAACTTAAAACATCAATGTTAATTCTAGCTAGCGATTCCTTGTAATTTACGAATTCACAAGATATTTAATACGTTTTAACTTACAAAAGAAGCGAAATTAATTAATATTTCGCGCGAATACTAAAAGGTTACTTAATGAAAATTAAACAGTTTTTATTCATCGCTGGGAATTACTTACCTTATTCGTATTTTTTCTTATTTTTCGTACAAGGTGACATTTCTAAAAGGTCTATACAATGAATACAAATTAAGATTATTTCTCTAAATTAAATTCAAATGGTAATAAAGTACGTATTATTGTTTTGTAAAGCTTCAAAAGCTGACTTAAACTTTATTAAACCTAAGACGACCTTAATAAAAAAAAACTCAATCGGCCTTATTAGAAGTCGAGTTTAACTTACGCAAAATTAAGTTATTATATAAGATATTTATGGTTAATATATGTATTTGATAAAATAGAATAATATTTGATATAGTACTAAGATTTTTATATAAAAATAAGCGAATTCCGAACGGATTTTTGTATCTGTATCATGTGTGGTGTAGTCACTTTGTAAGCAATACAATAAAAATGAGTCTAGTACATATCAGTGTTATTCTGTTGATAAGTTCTAAGAATCATCTAGTATATTTGACATCTACTTTTAAGTAGTCTATGAAAATTGCCAATCTAATAACATTTCAAAGGCAGAACAAAACATTTTACTTTGTAAGCGATTCAAAACTGCCAATGAGTTTGAAAAACGCAGAATAGCCAATGTTCGGCTTTAAGTTTGAGTGGGTAAACTTTAAATGGTTAAACAAAGCAGAGAATATTCGCATCGGCGTTTGTTTCACACAAGCGTTTAAAAAAACGCTTTTATAAAAGTTATTTCTTTTGAAGTTAACATAGGCTTATAAACGAGAGGTTCCAAAGAAAGTACCTAATCAGACAACTAAAAGAATAAGGATTCCCAGACCTGGGTAAAGTGATTTGAGGCACACCCTGAGAGTTTTTAGTCAGTAGGAGACTGACACACCGGGGTCGCTGCCCTCACAGCGGCCTGTGTAGGATTTTTCCCCGGGTTACCAAAAGACAGGTTCTGCACACGAAGTTATAATTCTGCTAGATTTTTTTTATGTAGAAGGATTTAATTTATTAGTAAGCAGCTCTTATTGCTAATAGGGATTATGTGAAATGTCACAATTTTCAACATACAAAAAGGTTATTTTATAAAACTTTTTTTTACTTCTGGAAATTCTTATAGCTATAGTACTTAGTTTCTCACATTATTTAAACAACTGCAGTAATCTACATAGTTTATAATGGTACGATATTTTGTATTTTATTTAGTGTTTCTTATTTTTTGAATCATAAATAGAAAAACAAGCGAGTTCTAAAGTAATAGTGTGATAAGTCTTAAGTAAAAAAATCTCCGAAAACACTTTAAAATTATATACCACTTTTAGAGCATAAATTCTCACGTCTCCACGATTTCGATTAATGTGATTCTTGTTGATAAAATTACCTCTTTCATTCTTTTCTATCATTCGCTCTCTTTCACCCTATCGTTTAAAAACCATTGCTACAAATAATATTAATCCTGTATAGTATAAAAGTACAAAACGTTTTTTTACTTCGCGCATCGAGTCCCGCAGCGTAGATTCAGCGTCGATGAGAAACTCGTGTACCCTCATAGCTCGGTCCATGTGATAGTCGAAGCTGCTCGCGTCCGTAGGCTTTACCCTAGTTGGGAGTCGAAGCTGCTCGCGTCCGTAGGCTTTACCCTAGTTGGGAGTCGAAGCTGCTCGCGTCCGTAGGCTTTACCCTAGTTTCCCTACACGTGACTCCTGGGTGGTGCTAAACGAGCAGCAGCGAGGTGGTAGGGCGTCGGTGCCCGTCTGGATCGCGACCACAGTACATTGGTGTAAAGCCCGTCATAGTGATCAGTTCCGGCTTGTCGCGTTTCGGGATCAACTTGTGTATATCCAGTAACTCATATACCTAGAGACCTTCAGTCGTGGTATATGTGGGCCGATATGACGATGTAGACTATCAATGGATTTTCATCCTTTGATAGTCGCTTTCGTTTTTAGACTACACTGTACTTACCATCAGGTACTCTGTAGTCACTATGTCGAGCCAGTGTAAAAAAAAAAAAAAAAAAAAAAAAAAAGTGAAGAGGTGAACAAGTTTGTAATTAGTGTTGGGTGATAAGCTCTCCTGTACATCTGAATTCGTAGACGGGACATACACGAAACATAATTAGGTAGGTAAAGGAAGTGTTGTTTGCGGTTAACTTAAAACTGCGCGTGAATAATTCGTTTAATAATGTCATTGACACTCTATATACGTAAAATCTGAACAAATTTAGTTTGAGAGCAACTAAGTGTCTAAAACAATGACTTTTGTTCTTTTTTTTTAAAGCTTACGTTGACTGTATAAAATCAATTGTGCGAGATAATTAATAAAATTACCTTGCAATTTGCCAAAAATTACTGGTGGCCTAGTGAATAAAGGACCTGTTTCCATACGCGGCGATGTGAATGGTCGTGGGTTCAAATCCCGACAAATCCTTCGGGTTGTTCCTGATAACTTATGCTTTTGGACACCACATGCTAACTAGTTAAGAAAAACATCGTGAAAAAACCAGCATAACATCTAATAAAAATATGTGTAAGTGCTTTGAGAACGGCGATCAGCTGCGCTACTGGTCACGTTGGGCACGGTATGTAAGCGCAAAGTTGATACAGCCACTAATGTATCCCTGTTCACCCCGAAAGGGATATAGCGTGGTGATATTATTATTAATATGTCAAAAATATTAACATTACGAAGTACTATGCGTATTTGTAACAGTTTATTCCATTTCGACGATTGATGGAAACTTTGCGCTTTGGCCAAAACTTCGGCCCATTTTGACCGAAGGCACCCAAAGCCGAATGTTTGGTCAGACTCTACATTTTAAACATAAAGATGTAGATAATTTAATAAATTTTCAATGAATTGTCCTATCTTTATTATTTAGCTCATAATCTATACCGTAATATTGGACTGTGGCGTTAATTAGCGAACTATGACAAAGGAAACAGAACTCCCACCTCGACTTCAGTTTCAAAGTCCCTCATTAAAATGGAAGTGTAGGAACTTGGGGGCTACAAGACACCTTGCCTCCATCAACGTTGTATTAAAATTTAATGAGCACAAATAAGCGACACTAAAACGCATATTAATGTATAGTTTTTGTAGCTACTCTCTCTATTAATGCAGACTTTCACGTTAGCATAGTAAAAATAACTATGTCGTAAGAACGTATGTACATACTACGATTTGAGCAGTTTTGAATATTTATTGAAATAATTTCGAACGGTTAAGCACTTTATCTACTATATTCTATCATATCATGACCGTACTCGAAACGTAGCAGGCAAAAAAATTATCGTAATTTTTAAAATGTATGAGACATTACCCTTTAGATTTTCTGCCACCAAAAACCGTGTCATGCACGGAACGTTTACCTGTGCTCAGTAGCGTGCATCCCATAGAAGTTTAAAAATCATAACCTTCCTATTCTTAAATATGTAATAAATATTTTGACTAAAAATTTAGTAATTACTAAATTCAGAGTTTCAGAGTCCAAATTGAACCACGTTTCAAGTCAATATATTTATTAAATGTCCGACTATAACAAGATAATGCTTTTCTATGCTTCTATGAGATACACGCCGCTGACTGTGCCTGTTTTCCAAGCCTACATATAACTACAACTATATAAATATAATTATAATATATATATTAGGTCCTTACATATGAAATTGGCGTTTTGTATGGGAGGAACAAAAAGTCGAATATTTTTTAATATAATATATTTAATTAATCAAAGTATGAACCATTATTTTCTATGCACTTTTGCCATCTCATAGGTAGTTCATTGATCCCTTTACTAAAAAAACCAGTCGGACGGGAATCAATAAAATCTTTGAAGGCGATTTGGACTGCCCCATCGGAGTTGAATTTTTTCCCTTGCAAGAAGTTATCCAAATTTCGAAAAAAATGGTAATCTGTTGGAGCAAGGTCCGGGGAGTACGGAGGATGTCTTAGACTTTCCAATTGAAGCTCTTCTAATTTAGTAGCCGTCTGTTGCGCAGTGTGTGGTCTAGCGTTGTCGTGAAGCAGCAGTGGCGTGGAGCGATTGACCAGCCTAGGTTGTTTAGCCGCTAGCTTTTCCATCATGGTTTGCAATTGCTGACAATAGACATCAGCCGTAATAGTCTGGCCAGATTTGAGAAAACTGTAATGAATAATACCGGCACTAGTTCACCAAATGCTTACAAGTAACTTTTTTGGGGTTAATTTTCGCTTGGGGCAGGATTTGGCTGGCTGGCCAGGATCCAACCATTGCGCTGAGCGCTTCCGATTATCGTAAAGAACCCATTTTTCATCACAGGTAATGATTCGGTTTAAAATACCTTCATTATTGTGCCGGTTTAGTAATGTAACGCAGCAGTCGACGCGCGTTTGCCGGTTTGCTTCAGTCGATTCGTGAGGTACCCACCTTTCAAGCTTTTTAATTTTCCCAATTTGCTTCAAGTGAATTAAAACAGTTTTATCACTAACATCGCAGCCTGCAGCTAACCCGGACGTGGTTTGCGATGGATCCGCTTCCACAATAGCCTTCAACTCTTCATTATCAACTTGAGTCTCAGGCCGTCCACGGGGCTTGTTCTGCAGGTCGAAATTTCCAGAACGAAAACGTTGGAACCAAAAACGAACTGTGTTTTCTTTTGCAACACGACCGCCATACACATCATTCACCCTTCGAGTTGTTTCCGCAGCACTAGTGCCACGGCGGAACTCGTACTCGTAAATAATGCAATATTTTAAGTTTTCCATTTTGTAAAATGAATGACGCAAACAGAAAAAAACAGAAGAAAAAAACAAATGAATGACGATCATCGAAGCACAAATACATGAGTCTATAGCTGTACAAATTTGAATTTGTAATTCCTTACCAAAGAGGAGAAATTTGTGATTAAAGTGGCCAGTACGAAAAACGCCAATTTCATATGTAAGGACCTAATATATAGTTTATAGCTTGCGACGTTGCCAAACCGATGCGCGCAAGCAATTAGACAATAACAGGGGAATGCACGCGGATGCTATCACCCCCAACCTCGTTGTAAACGGGTGGAAACATGTCGAGTGGTTGTGCCTGATTCGTTCACATAGTACGGTCGGTGTATGATACAGTGTAGTGGGCGAAGGGCTTAAACTTTCAATTAAGTAAATTCTATTAAAATGTTTGAAATGATTCTATGTGAGCACTTATTGCTAGTTCTTTAATATTATAAGAATTGTTAGTATTTCGTCTATTCATCCCGTATTTTGTGATCTCGAAATTAAATAACGTATCTGGAAAAATGTTCTGTATTAAGAAATTTGATTTTCTCATACATTTCGTTCAAAAACGTACGTAATCATTAAACACGTAAAAAGGTTTCTGAGAGTTGTATACGTTCCACGAAACATTGAATACACGAACCGATGCGGCTTAGAACATTTGATTAAATATCGAGGGTTCGTATCGGTCGTAATTTCATTTTAATTAAAGGAAATTTTCCTCAAATTGGTGCCATGAAAGGATTTCTATTACTTTTATTCCTATTAAAAGTCTGAATACGTCAAAATACAGATCTAGAAAACAACTCAATTCGGAAATACTAAAAAGAAATAATTGTATAAATGAATGTACTTAAATACTTATTCTGGAGAGTGTTCAGCTGAGTTGTAATTATAACTTAGTCCCCTCTCCCCCTTCTACCATAAATTAGCAAGACGGCGTCCGGGTTTACATCCATATTATATGGTTGACGTTCCAGTAGCTCGCACGAGGCGAATCGCCTCTTTCTTGGTGCGAACCGCCCAGGAGTGGATTCACTTTATAGGACTGTTTTACCAATTTCTTATGACATGGGAATCCTCAAACGTCTAATACACATACACATATACATCTAAAAGATATGTCATGTGCAAGTTCCCTAAAGACGGCGATTAACTGCGCTACTGGTCACGTTGGCCACCATATATAACCGCAAAGTAGATACAACCACTAAGTATTTCTGCTCACTACTAAGAGGATATAGTGTGACGATATATCCTTTTAGGCTTATATATATATATATACATATTAGAGCGTTTCAAAAACAAAAAAATTTTTCCTCGGAACCACGCTCAAAAGTTTCTAAAGTACTGTTTATTTGCACTTTAAGGCACACCGAACTGCGACGCACACGCACGTACTCTAGCCATGGGTCTCGGTAGTCGACTGCTTTAGCTAGAGCATCCCTTGCGCGGGCGCACCCCTTACCCCGCGCGTCCCGTACCACCCTAACGACCCTTAGGGCGTTTAACACATGTACGTATCGGGCGGCGTCTACATTCTATACTTGTTATAATTATACTGTTGTGCCTTAATAGGAACTGTACATTTTTGATTGTAACTGTGTATATGTGTTGTGTAAATGAATTATTGTACCGGGCCACTGCCAACCCTATAAAAAGTAAATAAATAAATAATAAATAAAATATATACTGTTATAATTATAATATATATTACTATTAAAATTCTTCTTCTTCTTTCTTTAATGGCAACGCGCAAGCACAATTCTGCCAATGTCATGTAAATAGTGCAATAAACGAAGGAGATTGGTACTGTTATAATTATAAAAACGTATTTCCGACTCATTCGATCGACGAAAAGTTTGTTTTCCTATCGGATTCAGAAATTTCACACAAAACAAAGTTACTTTCAAAACCTATTAATTAATAAGTTGAAAACAACATATGTGCACACATAAAACGCAGCGTGTTCGATGTTCAGAAGCTTTCCTGTTAATTTTGTTCGTAACACCATCCACATATTAATTTGCGTTAATTAATTTGATGACTTTATACGTCTAATTTAAGTCTATGTTTATTTGATTATTGGAAATAGGCTACGAGAGTCATATGAGCGTAAAATGAGTCATAAAGCGGCTAGACGTTGATGAATTTGATGATTTCGAACAGCAGTGGCGGAGCGATACATTCCTGCACTACAAGTCGTTCTTTCAATAATATTACAGACTAAATATTAGTACACAATATCTGTGTATCCACAATGTACATTTCATCGATGACGGTAGCCACCAAGAGTCAAGAGTTCAATGATTCCATAGTCTTTAAGCATAGTGAGCAGTTTTTTTTATATGAGACTAGCTGTCCTGGCAGACCTTGTTGTGCCCTATTTCTCTGAAATAAAGTTACATTGTTTTTTTATGTTAATAGCTGCCCCGTCAGATTTCATTCTGCCAAAAGTTATTGGCCTGTCGCAGTCTAATAGAAATAAAATTGCATTGAAACACTTAAGTCATTTCTAGTTATAGTTTGGTAATGCTATTTTTACTATAATGCCTCATGGGACATTTTTGGGTTATTTTTTGTTTGATTACTTGGCGTATAAATTATAATTTTCTTTAATGACATGCAACCTCTAATGAACTTGAAGGCATACCTTTGTTTTGTTGTGATTGACATCATATGTTTGACAGCTAGGGACAGAGTTGTCTGTATGGGAAAACGAAATTGTTGTTTTTACTCTAAGTTTTTACTATATTCCTAGCATTTTTTTTTTATATTTACTCACCTTTTAAGTCTTCCCTGGACTTCAACAATCAATTCAAAACTAAAATTAGCCAATATCGGTTCAGCCGTTCTCGAGTTTTAGCAAGACTAACAAACAGCAATTGATTTTTATATACATATGTATATGTACATACATATATAGATTTTGGCTGGGATGTACGGCCTAAGAGTTTAACTGAGATAGTGGATAAATTTTACCAATTTTTGCTTTCGGGGCCTTTGTAGCTGTGGGCCTCATCTCATTGATGCGGCTAATGTGGCGGTTACTACGTCTATGTTTAAAAACAAATAAAAAAGGAACTTAAAATTACATATCGTCGGGTGAAAGGCTATTTGGTTTAAGCGACATTTTTTGGTGATATAGTAACATATATGTATATATATATATATATATATGGAATCAGTAAAAAACGCTGACATTTTTGGTGATATAGTAATATATACAGTAGGCAAAAAAAGTCATCGGCCACTTGGATTATTTTCCTATTCTTGAAGTTTTTCTTATTAAGAGATAAGAAATTACACTCCAATTCAATTTATTCACTTAAATTACAGTATATTTTCACAAAATAATACATTTCTGACTTAATAATTCAGATATATCTCTTGGTATTCATATTTTTTTTTTAAAAATTGCAAATCGGGCGCTAAAAAAGTCACCGGCCACGTATATGACACTTGGTTGAGAATTGGTCCAATTTATCATCATATTGAAAAATAATTAATATTTTATGGGATATCCCTTAGCTATAAGAACTGCTTGCAGCCTTCTTGGTATGGATTCCACTAACTTTTTGGTCACATCCGCCGAAATTTTCTCCCATTCATTTACTATAATTGATTTCACCTGAACGATATTGGTGATAGAGTGCTCGTGTATTTTTGAATCCAAATGTTCCCGCAAATGCTCGATCTGATTCGGATCTGGAGATTGCGCAGACCATTCGAGTACACTCTGAACATTTCTGGAGAGTCAGTCCTTGACACTGCACGCAGTATACTTCGGATCATTATCGTGTTGAAACACGAAGTCCGCTTCAATATTTAGTTGACGGGCGATTGACATCAAATTATTTTATAAGATATTTTTATATACATACTAACATACTAGACCATTTTCCCATCGATGAAAATTAATTTTCCGACTCCAGAAGCAATCATACAGCCCCACACCATAACGCTTCTACCTCCATGTTTGACAATTGGCGTAAAATTTTTAGGCTCAAGCGCTGTGCCGTTCTTACGCCAAAAGGTAACTCTTCTTTTCGACTAAAATAGTTATATTTACTTTCGTCTGACCAAATAATCTTGCTCCAGTACTCTTGCAGCTTATCTATTTTATCATTCACGAATTGCATTCGCTTCGATTTATTCTTGTTACTTACGACGAACTTTCTGCGCGATACTCGACCACGGTATCCATCCTTCTGCAGAATATTTCTAACCGTTTGTGGCGTTATACTCACTCCAATTGATTCCACAATATTTGTTGTTATCTTTGGAACAGAAATCTTCGGGTCTCTTTTTATTTCTCGGATTACAATGTTGCGCAATCGTCGATTTATTTTGGAGGGCCGGCCAAATCTTGATTTGTTGAATACTGTACCGGTCGTAGTAAAGCGCTTATTATTTTTTTTCATGTGAGTACGTGTAGAACGTAATAATATGACACTCCAATTATTTTAAACAACTATTGATATGTGAAAAAAAGAATGGTTAGGCCGAGAATCTTAACACTTACCTCTTTAAGCCAACACGTCCTTGATTAAAGCAAAAAATCATATTGAATATAAAAAAAGCTCAGCTGGAGCATGTATTGCCTTGGCCCACCAAGAATAACACCCCTTTACGCACAAAATTCACTTGATTGCCATCGATTAAGCGTCGTAAACATAAGTAGGATGGTAAGAAATGATATGTGGGCGATGACTTTTTTTGCGCCCAATTTGCTATTTTTTTTAAATAAATATGAATACCAAGAGATATATCTAAATTATTCAGTCAGAAATGTATTATTTTATGAAAATATACTGTAATTTAAGTGAATATAATGAATTGGAGTGGAATTTCATATCTCTTAGTAAGAAAAACTTCAAGAATAGGCAAATGTTCGAAGTGGCCGATGACTTTTTTTGCCTACTGTATATATTACTTTATCACCAAAAAATGTCGCTTAACCCAAACAGCCTTTCCCCCGACGACATATAAAAATCAAAGCATATACATATGTAAAATCGGTAAAAAGCATTTTTAAGCCAGATTGCCTCACTGGCCCATTCTCGCGTAATGACCCGGCTGTAGCGCAACCAAACGATGCTAAGCGCCCACTCGAGAATTCCGGCCAACCTTTTATATTTTGCTAATAGCTTGCGGTCTACGCTAGAGATGTGACCGAAACTATAAAGATATCCGAAATCATTTAATACACAATGCATCCAATGTGTATCCACAATTTAATCCATCAATGCATCCAATGTAAAAAGTTGTATAATTTCAGATTTTGTGTTTGTCAAATAGTTATATCAACTTTCTTTGTCATCAATATTTTCATATTATTTAAAAGACCTCATTTTACTTACCTAGCAGTTAGATTTACTTATGAAAATAATAGTCAAATTTATATGAAATATTTTACAAAAGAATATAGAATAAAATTAACATATCTATATTTCTTAGAAAGAAAACATAATAAATTGATATATTGTATTTTAAAAATATTATAATTCTCTAATAAAATAAGAAAAAAAAGCATTTATTTAGCACATAACATACAACATATATAAGCCATTTAAGATAGAAAACAACAAAAGCAAATTTCCCCTGCAGTGATGATGCGCTAAAAGAAAGTCAGCTTAGCAAATGCTAAGTTATCAGCTGAGCCCCGCAGCGTTGATTTCTGCTGACACCCGTTTATTGTGTCAACGCGCAGACAACAGGGAGAAAGGTAATAATACAGTATAAGATATTCAGCTCTAGTGAATATTTCAAAATCTCGTTTATAATATTATGTATACACAGGAACACAAGAAAAAATGTTTAAAATATCATGTTTATGAATTAGAGGGAAATCATATTTTTTTTTTATCTTTTACTATAGCTAAAATAATTTAGTATATAAAAAAATGTTATACCTATATCCGCAAGTGTAAGCGACGGAGACGGTATAGCATGTAGACCTAACCCGATACGCAGTTGTCGCCCTAAGGGTCGTTAGGGTGTTACGAGACGTGCGGGGTAAGAGAATGCGCGCGCACACGGGACGCTTGGAAGTTAGTCGACTACCGAGACCCAAGGCGGGAGTACGTGCGTGTACGTCGCAGTTCGGTGTGCCTTAAAGTGCAAATAAACTGTAAAACGCCAAATTCGTGTCTTCCTAAAACCACACCCACGACCACCGGTCATAACGGTCAATAGATTTTCATTCTTTGATGGTCGCTTTCGTTTTGGACTACACTGTACTTACCATCAGGTACTCTGTAGTCGCTATGTCGAGCCAGTGTAAAAAAACGGAATTCCCTCTTTGGGATATCCGATACCAGATACTTAACAGCATTAGTGTAAGCTCGCGAGTGGCGATGTTTGCTATCAATATAAGTGACCCGACGCGACAAGGTGACCTGCTTAGATTGTCTAAATGTTCCGAAAAAACTTGAAAGTTGTTGTCTTCTTTGTGATTTTAAAATTAATAAAGGTATCAGCAGCGCTGCTGGTCACGTTGGGCGCAACAAAATAGACACTGAGTATCCCTGCTTACCCTGTAACTGATATCTCTTATGCGTTACGATATATTATTATTATTATAAATAAAAATATGAAAATAAAAATTTTAGTCAGTCTCTATTCATTAAAAACAAATCTAAAGGATATATTAAAATTATTAAACTAAATAATAAAAAATGTATAATAACGAACTAAGTTAGAGCTTATACTATGGGTACTAGATAAAGATATACGTATATACACAAAGACTCGTGACAATTAATGTGTTTATCACAGAAAAGTTTGTCCCTATCGGGACTCGAATTCAAGACCGTAAGCATCATAGCATCGTAAGCAGGGTCACCACAAAATTGGGTATCACTTGGCCGTCACTTATAATTATTTCTTTTTAACTATTTGTTAGAAAACAACATTCGTATTTAAAAAAAACTGAGAGGTTTGCGTATTAAACATGCCAGTTTTCAAAATAAACAAGAAACTGAACACTAACGAAGTTCATGCAAGAAAAACAGTACAACACATTTTTTTCATTGTTTCTTGTATTTTATAAACGGATTCCGCATAAAAATCAAATTTACACAATAGTTTCGGAAAAGGTAAAATTCTTTTATTTAGTAAATATTTGTCGGTTTTTGCAGGCATAGCGATGATGACATAGTCAATCGATTTCGACTATACTATTTCTAAAACAATTCGCCCGCTACTATCCAATATTTCATGGATTTTGATTGTTTCAATAACTTATGTCTGCCACAACTGCGATAAAGCCAGAGCTCTTCAATAACATTGCCAAAAAATACGCAATATTTTAGTACGGTATCGTTCAATGGACAGCCGCATTGTCTTTATTAAATAAATTACATAAATATTCTACTATAATTGAAATTATACACCATGTGGTTGTGAATTAGAGACCAATAACTATCCATCGGCAACGTAAATGGTCGTAGTTTCAAATTCCAGCACATACATCTTGTTTTTTCTAGATTAAGTACTGATTTAGTCCCTACTTGAATACTGGTAAAGGAAAACATCGTAAGCAAACCCATAAGACATCCACTAGAAATGTTATATGTAACTGCTCTGAGAACAGCGATCAGCTGCACTAATGGTCGCGTTGGGCACGATATGTAAGCGCAAAATGGATACAGCTATTAATTTATTTCTGCTCGCCCCAAAATTTATATTTCTAATATTCACATACATCAGTCATACATTAATATAGTCAAGTTTCTTACTGATAATATTCTTTATTTGTGATCCTTATGCTTTGCTTACTAAAAGTTCTTTATATTTTAAAACGCTTTAAAAGACTAATCAATCGTCATTCTCTTTTTTTTTAATATCTAGATTTACGGCACTAGATAAAAATCCTTCTGAGCTCGTCATAAGTGCTTTTAGTATTCAGTTGTCGTCAAATTGTCGTCAAATTAACGACTTTTAGCAACGCACACTTCACCTCACCCCATGAGAAAAATCACTGATGAAACAATTGTAATTACAGACCACTAAATACTATTTCGCATTAATTTGAATAAACGAAAAACTTTCATAAAGCGAAACTATTAAACGAATTTCACAACTATTTGCGTGAGAAGAGTTTGCGTGATGCGATTAAGAAAGTGTTTTAATTTCGTCTTTCAATCAAATTGAAACTCCTTTGTGGCTTAAATAAAATGAGCTTTAGTTTACTAACTGAAGCTTTAAAAGTACTAGAAATATACCAGCTCAAAATATGAAGTATTTATTAGGCGACTATAGCTGCCGATCTAACAGAAGGTCAACTAGAGAGTGACTTTTTTCTGTATTTCGGAAACGTCACTGCACAATAGGGCCTGATTTTCTGTTACGCTAATATCTTGGCTGTGTAGCAAGTATACACAATACAAAGGTGATCGTACAGGAATTCGATAGCTTGGAAACAATAGCACGGGCTGCCTTTAGAAGCCCACATACTGCGATCGATTCATCAAGTCGATCAACTTCGATCAGACTGAAGACTTTATCTGATGATGCATTTTGATATACGTTGGAATTGGGTGCAAATTGTTATAAAATATGGCTGTACGGTGAGATGTCATTGCCTATTCCTAAGCAACAAATATGTAATAATTATAAAGTTACTATTCCCGCGTTCTCTGTTTTTCTATAATGGTTGCGTTGTCATTAGAAAGTGTATTTAATTATAATAAACTGATTTGTGTAATATAATGACTATTAATCACGGACCTCATAAACTCTAAACACAAATGATAGAAAAAAAATATGATTATGCAGCGTGCCAATGCATGTCGTTGCACAGCAGATCGATCAAGAGAATATATCAATGGACAGCTCGTAGAGTGTTGTCAAAGCAAAGTTAAAATTACTCATTCTGTATATATCAATACGGAATAGTGGTATCCAATACGGTGTTTAGAGGTTTTGAAATAAAATGGTTGAATATAGATTAAGTAATATATCGTCACGCTATATCCCTTTCGAGTTGAGCAGAGATGAACCTGTGGCTGTATCCACTTTGCGCTTATATGTCATGCCCAGTTTACATTTTTAATAGAAACCATTCGGGCTTCATCACGATGTATCCATCACTGGTGTACATGTGATGGCTAAGTCCGTACATGATCTAGAAAAACCCAGAGGTTCGCGCCGGGAATTGTACTTACGAGTATTGGCATTTCCACGAACGAATGCTGGTTTCAAATAACTACTAGACTAACACAGCTACTCCTATAGGGATATAGAGAAAAAATATCATTATTTACATTACTTAATACTAATAAACTTTAAATTTAATGATAGCTCCTCTAATATCTGGATTTTTTTCGGCCATTAACGTCTCTCGTTACAAGTCACGCTTCGGAGCAGTACGTGATCCGAATTTTCCGTAATAACCCTTTCCATAATGCTGTGTACACATCCAACTTCTAACGAAGCAAGGTATGTAGACTGACTTAAAATGGTGAAGAATATATATTTTATTATAAAATTTAAATCATTGTGGCTCGTATCTTTTAGGTTTATTTAGATGAAATACGAATTTAGTCAGAGAAAAGCTACTTTAAAAAATGGTGTCCGAACTATGGGGACATTACTGCAGGCTGTTGACCGACGGAGACATTTGTAGAGTAATATGATTGTTTCCCAGGTCGGACTAACAGAGAATAGAAGAAGGATTGCAAAATTTTCTTCCGGTAAACCAAAAAGAGCTAATCGATAAAATATTTCATTAATAAATCCGCATCTAACAAAATATTTTATGTATTGAATGGTGTGAAAATGGTGCTCAAAGTTATTACAGACACTGATATATCTCTACTCACATCAAAATAAATACAGCGTAACTATATATTATTATAAATGTAAATTCATAGTAGTTTAATGGAAATGAAAGCAATTCTTTTACGATTACTTCATTTTCTGTCTGTTAGTACCCTTTTTTTTAGAAACGCGTGTAAATATGTAGTTGAAACTGATATCAGATATTCAGTTGCAGTCCCTCGTTGGTCTAATAAAATCAAACCCATAAGTCAACACAATCAAATTATAAGGCTATTTCTGCCACATATTTTAACATTTAAGTTCCAAGAATTATTAACAAGAAGCAATGTCTTATAGGGCAAATGAAAAGTAAAATCCGAAAACCATAAAGATTCTTACGATTATACATTTTTAGCGATAACTTCGTACTGAATCGTATAGACCGACTCTAGGCCAAAGACTCTAGTGTTTGCCTAATTTTCTACCACAGAATACCGGTTACCCTGGTAAAATGAAATATAACTTTATTCAAATAGGCCTACTTGCAAGCACTTTTAAATCGTCAAAAAAAAATTAATCTACAATTGATTCGGAAAGCAGAACTTGCCTTGAAAATGCTGGGAAGAAACTTTGAATGAATGTCCTGAGATAAAAGATGTATGCATTGAGACCAAGCACTTTTAACAATGACATAGTTATGAACGAAGTAATATCCCGTATTTAGCCATGTCATTATGATGGTTTTTTTTTTTTTAATATCAGTAATGATAACTAGATATGCTCTGTAGACTCACATATACATTGTTGAAATAGCATTTACATAGTGTGATTATGGGACTGACATGGTCAGCCTGATCCAAAGTCCCAAAAAAAATCCGGAGATAATAAAAAAAAAAAGTAACGATAACTAATAAATATCTTTAAATATTGTATTGTAAAGGAATCCTATAATATGACCATTTATAAGAAGCTGTAATACGTAGCTTAAAACATATTCTTCAAAATAAATAACATACATCTCGTAATATGTAATACGAAGTAAATACAAGAAAAAAGTTGTGTATGTATTTGTTTATTTTTCTTTTGTATCAACTTTCCGTTTAATTAGCATCGTGTTTCCTTTAGAAATATCACCCTTTGTTGTTATCATTCAATTGAAACGTGATATTTTTGAATAAGAGCCACATTTCTTAAAAGAAAAATGGCTTTATTTACGATTTTTTATACATATACTAATTTATTGTACCTTTATTTTAGGAATAAGTATAAATACTTTGTACTAAATATTGTAGTTTCGTACTCCAGCACGTATTTCTGGGTTGTTTAAAGTTAAATGTGGATTTTGGCACCACATACTAACCCCTGGAGGAAAACATCCTGAGGAAACCCGCATGCTATAAGTGCCTTGAGAATGGCTATGAACTGCGCTGCTGATCACATTGGACACGAAAACAAAAGCGTAAAGTTGATACAGATATGTTACATTAATATCTCTGGTCACGCCAAAAGTTATATAGCGTATCGATGTAATTATTATTATTTCAATATTGTAGGTATATCAAAATACATATTTGTAAAATAAAACTAAGATTATAGAAATTATTTTCTTATTATAGAGAATATTTTCGAATAATTATTTAAGCAAACAGGAAAAATATTTTATTAAATTATTCATTGCTTATTAATTATTCAAAAATATTCAATATTTTTTATTGAGTGTCTAGAATCTCATTTATTTAAATATATTACGTTTTACAGTACTGGATATAGTTCATTTTGAGTCCGTCTTTTGTAATCTCAGATTGGGGTAAAACTGACGACCCAAGCGACGCGTATTCCACTCCACGCCATCAGAAAAATCACCAATTCTCCGCTGCATTTTTCCATTCGGGCATCTTGTCGCTGTCCGGACCCAGCACCAAGGCCACAAAAATTTAAATCAGCAATTCTCCGATGGATGAAATAAAGGACACAACAGCTCGCGATTCAAGCGTGAACGTAAATCCTCTAGATGCTCATCAAGTCATATCGTTACATTGTTATTTTATGAAAACACAAGAATAACACTATATCTTTAGCCCCGATAAAACTAAAAGCCCTTTTTAATTAAAAACTCGATTAATGTTATGTAAATACGACCGTAACTCAAAGAAATATGAAATTATATGTAAATAAAAAAACGCAAAGCCCACAATAACCTTTCCTTATGAACGAAGCTTAAGTACACAAGTTCCTTCTGTCTTTACCTTGGGCCCTGTGAGAACAAATTGCGTAAGGACCCTCAAATAAAACTGACCGTTTTCAATTTCCATTCGCACGCACTTTTATATCCACTGTTCAGTTTAATAACATTTATTTTATTCATTTTCATGATATTTCAATCTATTATTTGTGTGTTTTTCATTACAAGTTCTTTAACGGGGTCTTATGCGTGAATTAACTTAGTTTTATATATGGCTCGACGTTCCGACCTAATTACAGAAGTCATTTTACGAGCAGATTGACGCGCTGCGGAGTATTCGTTGGGGGCGAGAAGTTACTTCGTCTACCCTCTTTTGTCCTTGAAAATTTAATTAATCACGACACACAACAGTATCAGTATTTTTAAAAGGCAATATAAAACAAGGTTGTATTGTTCTAATCATTGGATTCCACGCCGATGAATAAGTTTAACCCACAAGTAATTTAATTCGCACATAAGACCCGTCAAAGTATTTCTAATGGGTACATAAATAGAACACGGAAAACAAAGCGACACGGGCAAACGTTGTAACAGTCTACATGACACTGGAGTCCTTTCGCGTGCACCGGCTGCAAACTAGGTCCGCGTAGTGCGACGCCTGTCGTCGACTCCACTCCCATCCCACACGCATCCTAGAGTGACAGTTACTCGGATACGGCGCTTTTTTCTCACCCCAAAAATGCCACACGCGCCTGAAGAAGTTTTCAATATAAAAGTAATAATTAATTTTATATATTATATGTATATATAATATTATTCATAAATACAGAAAGTGTAAGCAAATACGACGATTAATTCTAAGTTGAGAGTTGAGCAACACCCTTCAGGCGTGTTGTGAATAAACCAAGTTTCTAACATGAAAATAACTTTGTTTCTCACTGCATGTGTTAACTCTAAGAAAACATGCCTCTCACATTTCTGTTTAACGATCTTCGTTTCTATTCCCTCTGACTTATTAATTTTGGATGTCTTTGGATAAAAAACATACTGTTCTTGTGATTGTGTCTCTGTCTTCCTTATCGATCCCTCGCTGCTGAGGATCGTGACTCCATTTCATCCTGCAAACTAGATGTTTCTATCGGTTCAAATATAAGCACAAAAATCAGGAGTAGATTCTTTTTTCTCGCACCGTCGGTTTTTCCTAGGGTTATCACCTTCTGTTACACAATTATAATACACTGATTATTGAAAGGTAAGAAAAAAGACGAAGTGTTTAATTAAAGAATCATTTTGTGTTTTAATAATAAAATATCGTCACTATATATCACTTACAGGGTGAGCAGAGATAAATTAGTGTATCTATCCACTTTGCGCTAATATATCATGCCCAACGTGACCAGTAGCGCAGCTGATCGCCGTTCTCAGGGCAATTAATTGCATATGACATTTCTGTTAAATGCTATGCGGGTTTCCTCACAATGTTTTCTTTCACTGGTGCCCAAGTCCGTATGTAATCTGGAATAACTCAGAAGAACCTGTCTGGATTCGAATCAACGACCATTAGCGTTGGAAACTGGTCCATTATTAAGCTACCACAGCCACAAATTATTGTATTTTTTTATTGTATGCTTAAAAACATTTTATTTGCTAAACAATTGCACAGCGTCTTTACAATCTACATATAAATAAATCAAAAGGAAATAATTAATTGATTTTCTACTTACCACAATTTTTTGAATTCTAGAGAAATCAAATCATGATAAATAAAGCATTTTCGCACCTTCCAATTTATTGTTCTCGTAAAGTATAGAGTATAAGAAATAACTTACAATACTTTGTTATAAAGTATGGTATCTTTAGACTTCTGTAAACTTCTAAGATACTTTGCCATGTTATTAAAAACAAGAATGTAGACTCTCCCAACCTTCTCCCGCGGAAGCCACTAACTGACTCTACTAGATACTAACTCGAGACATAATTGCCTTTTTTATCTATTATAGATTGTGTATACTAAATTTTGATGAAGTAAATATATTTAGTGATTGTCGAATTGTGTTTTACTACCATTGAACGTTAACCTCCTGAGGTTCAATATGATAGTTCTAGGACAAAATCATATAGTACTAAACGCCCAGCAAAATCACAGCTACTTAAGGACCAAGACCTACCATACTCATACTAGAACATAATATTTACGGTCCTGTAAAATGTTTGAATTGAATTAAACCTAACCTAACGTAACGTACTAAATAAAAAACAAAATATTATAGTGGTCTTTTTATATATCTAGCAAAGTACTCTCAAAATATCAAAACTTAATTTATAATAATTACAGAGATACGAAAAAGTTTTGGTCTGGGAGTTAGGGACTACATTAGTTATGTTCTGATATTAAGAGAGTGGGCTTTCTTTCTTTGTACCTAGTTTTAAAGTGGGCTGCAGGAGGATAAAATTATTATTTTTCTAAAAATGACCTCTTCTATTTGACTGAAAGTTGCCCTATTAACCGTTATTCGATAGCCCTGTTGATATATTTATAGTGTACGTAGCAACTCAACCGCAGATGTATAAAGAGATAAATGTCGAGTTTTAAAGTTGAAGGAGTCGAACCCTCCAGGCGTATTGTCACAAGCCACGGGAAGTTTCCGTAGCTACACACTGCCGTTGATTTATACGCATATAACTTTGTTTCCCCAATTTGTGTTGCGAAAAATGTGCCCCGTATTTTAGGGTTAACCTTCTAGATTTTTTTTTATTTGAATATTTTTAACCCTTAATACGACAATATGTACGTTTATATCGTTTAATTTTTTAGTTATGTTTCAAGAAATTATAACTCACGTAATATTTGTCGTAATCATGTCTCTAGATTAATCCACTGCAAGACATAGGCCTCTGTTCCGTATTCGAATATGTATGCAGGTAACTATCGACAGTTCTGGCAACACCGTACGGGTTGTCAATTGAGTTTTGCTCTCCCTCGACCCATCCGCCGAGTAATGACGTAAAACCGTACAAATATTAATTTACAACACAATTCCTATTCCAAAGTGTGCAAGTGTGCTTAGGAAGATACTCAAAGAAACCAGTTCCCTGAAGGAGAAGCAGGGGCCCCTGTGGAGTTGGCGAACTGGTGGTCGCGGTAACTGAAACTCTATAGGCAGCTCCTGCCACTGTTGCGGAGCTATCGAAGTACCGTACAGCCTCTTAATAAGCTCCAAGGCTCTCCCCATCCAGTTACTACCGGTCTTCTTACGCAGTATTATCAGTTCATCGATATGTGATGTCTCCATAAGGTATTATATAAATGATATCGATAAGTGTACACGGCATTATATTGTATACTTATGTGTATTTCTGCAAGCTTATCACCAGATGGCGTTAGGCGGTGGGAAAACGTCACACTCCTTCGGACGCTACTGTACTGTGCACATCGGATTTGTTTCGGAAGACCTTTTATTTATTTATTTACGGCTACGGACAGCTTTATTGTTGTTATTGTGCTCCTGGGAATTTGTGGTGCATGGGACGCTTCACTGAAATTAACGCACACAATCACACACACTGTTGATGGAATGTGTCCGATCTGAACCTGTGAGGGAGGCGTTTGTGAGTGCCTTTGCTCTGAACAGACTTGACATCGGGATGTTTAACAAAATCTTAACAGAAGTATTATCTGATGAGGCATCTGGCTTTTTCAGATCAATGGCACCATATGTAATATGTTAGGTATTTCTGTATTAGGGTACGATGGGGCTGACATACGTACACACGTAAAAGTCCCTTAAATAAATAGAATAAAAAAAACAAAATCACACACACATATACTCACACACGCATACACTCGTCTACTCGAATACTGTAGAGCGACCCAAAACACACCAACAAAATTTAATATGAAAGTGTAACTTCGTTACTGGCACTGTAGTTTTTTTTAATTTTATTTTCTACTAGGCTTAATCTGTCATTAGGCGCTAAAAGTATCAAGCTATTATATTATATTATAGTCGAAAATCTGAGAAGATTTATACAAACTTTCATCCCCTATTTTATTGGAGGAATTCATCAAAATCCTTTCTTAGCGGATGCCTACGTCATAACATCTACCTGCATGCCAAATTTCAACCCGATCCGCCCAGTGGTTTGGGCTGTGCGTTGATAGATCACTATGTCAGTCAGCCAGTCAGTCACCTGTGAGTTATATATATTTAGATTTCGTGTATAATTGACTTTTTAATGTGCTCGGAAGTTATTATTAAAATAAATAAATTAAATAAAGCGCTTAGATACATATTAATCACACAGTTCGCTTTATTCGCCTTTTATATACTGTCTTGACGGTGCATCAGATGGAAAGTATAGTGTAGTCCAACAACGTTAGGGATTGAGTAGCGAGAATACATTGATAGTCACCGTAATTGTTGTTGGAACGACAGATCGCTCTATTCATACAAACCTCTTTCACTTCCTTAGCATTGATTAATCACTTAATATACTCTCGCCGATTCCGCATACTTATGACATAGACCTCCATCAGTGCTCTTTTTATTTGGTCTAAATCGATATGTCTCGGTCGGTCTCGGCTCTTACTTCCTTCCACTCACATTCAACTTGTATATATATTAGGGCGTTTCAAAAAAAAAATATTTTTCCTCGGAACCACGCTCAAAAGTTTCGTTTTAATGCCAAAATAGGCCTCTGAAAATATGAGCCCTTAATATTAATATTTAGGTTGTCCGCATCGCACTTTTCGATTTCCCATACAAATAACACAGGACAAAAGCTTTTTTTTTCTTTTGATTTCTATAACTAATGAACGATATATCGTATTGCAATACCCAGTCATTATTTTTGTAGAGAATTTTACGTTCTACAAAAAAGGTCTGAAGTCAATTTTTGATAAATTAACTCTGTCAAAAGTTATTCAAGATCGAAGTTTAACTTACCTTCACTTCAGCTGTTTTATTGACTGATTTGGCAAAATATTATGTTTTTAGAAAAATTGAAACCAAAACATTTTACAAAATATAAATTAGACTTCTGAAAACTGTTAACCTTTATTTCCTGCTTTATAGTAAATGTGGACAAGGTACTTAAAACGAATTATCATTGACAGTTAACCCAACATTTGAAAATTCTGGTTGTTGAAAATTAACATCAATCGTTAAACCTTTTTTGTAGAGCGTTAAATTCTCTACAACAATAATGAATGGGTATTGCAATACGATATGTCGTTCATTATTTATAAAAGTCAAAAGAAAAAAAAACTTTTGTCCTGTGTTATTTGTATGGGAAATCGAAAAGTGCGATGCGGACAACCTAAATATAATTATTAAGGGCTCATATTTTCAGAGGCCTATTTTGGCATTAAAACGAAACTTTTGAGCGTGGTTCCGAGGAAAATTAAAAAAGTTTTTTTTTTAAACGCCCTAATATATATCTTTTTCGTCCTCATTTTATCATTCACCCCCTCCACGTGCCAGAACCGTCGAAGCATGTCTTCGTGCATTATAGTTACTGATAATAAATATGTTTCCCAAAATATTCAAGTTCCCGATATAAAGATCAAATTAAGCCCTTCAATACCTAATTCATAAAGTCCCAACAGAAAACGCAAAACCAACAAACGCTTTCCGAAGCCCCTCTCCAATAACTTGTTTATTGCTTTTAAAAGCTTAAATATTACATTTCTAAGTTGCTCCAACGAACAGGCCGTCTGATATTAAATTGAATTTACATCGAATTGTCTTGAGAAATGAGATCTGGGACGGCCTTCAAAGATATAATATTAAAAGAAACTGAAACGGGGCTTATATTAAATTAAATTCTGGACATCTGTCGTACATCCAGCCCGCCATGTTTGAATTCGACATTAATGAATATTTAAATTAATAATTCCGCATAAGAACCTCGTAGACACGCAATTAATGAAAATTCTCTTTAAAAATTCTATCTCAACTCAGTGGATGAATATTATAAGTTATTAATTCAGTTTTCTTTTCTTTAATTAACTTGGGAACTGTAAGTCTTACTTAAAAATGTTATTATTTTTATTTTATTTCTATTTATAACTACGCTGAGTTACTTTTTTTTTTTTAAGCTGAGAGCCCACCTGATATCACTACATCAACACAAGGTAAGGCATAAGTATAGTAACCACACTTGATTTCTTTTGATTGGTTTTACGAAGTCCCGATGGCAGACGAAGAATGGGTTAGTTTTGTTTATGCAACAGTTATTTAATGTTTTAATTTGATTCTAGTTTGTTTTAATTGTGTTTTAGTACATTAATGGATAAATATTTATTTTTCACTATTTATACTAAATATGAAAATTTACGTTCAAATAATTGTTATAAGGGACTTCGTAAAGTGAACAAGGTATGATTGTGTTGTCATTTGCGAATATTTCATAATAGGTGACGCTAGCATTTATTTTTTACACGATCAATTACTTTTGTGAGCTTTTCGGTAATAAAGAGTATATTAATGTATACATCACAGGTTATAAAAACTATGATTAATGAATAACGTAATAGGAATATTAATGATGGAAATCTGTCCCACCTCTGAGAATAAAATCAGACAGATAGTCACCACTAACCAGAATTATCACCATGATGCTATTGATTTCTTTCATTTCCTTATTAAAAAAATTGCAAGTCGTAACTATAAAAAAGCAGCCTTAGGTAGACCATTCCACAGCTGTAAAACAAGAAAATTTACGAACCCCACGAAGACATCATATCAACCCTCGTCTGCTCCCGACTATTACATATACACAAGAGAAACTTGAAATCAAATTATAAAAGTGTTTTAACGTATAAAACTTGATCATGCATTAATGAATTATTTGTACCAATTTTAATTCTGACTCGACATAGTGACCACACCCGATGGTAAGCATGGTACAATCCAAAAAACTACTGCAACTATCAACAGCAAAGATAAAGAACCGATAGTTGCAGTGATCATGCCGGCCTACAAAAATATCTCTTCACGCTTCGTTTAAAGGACCCCATATCATAGAACGGTGGAAGCACGCTCGGCCGAAGACCATTCTACAGCTCAAGGATACAGCAAAAGTTACAGAATCTCTTAATCTTAGCTGGGATAAGAGACACAGTATAGCTGTGACTACGTAAATCCGCGCGAGCGTTTCTTTTATGGAAAGGAGAGGGTGGAACAAGGTTAAATAACTTTTCCAAACATTCACCATGATACAGACGGTAGAAAACGCTTAGTGTGGCAATATCTCTGCGCAACTGGAACTGTTCAAGATGCTTAGTCACGTCAGGATCATTCGCAATGCGGACAGCCCTTCGCTGCAACTTATCCAGGGCGTGAAGTAAGTACTGAGCAGAACCATCTCAGAGATGTAAACAATATTCCATGCAGGGCCTGACCTTGGCCTTATGCAATAGGAACAGTTTATCCGACATGAAAAGCCGTTGCACTCTGTCGTTACATAATAAACGTAATTTTAATGTAATTTTTACATAAAAGTAAATAACATAATAAAGATACAAGTGCCAGAATGCTATACTAATATTTCAATAAACAACACCAGATATTTCTTGAGAACCACATCGCGTCGTATAAAAGGTTGTTAATAAAGACCAGCTTTATAAAAACAAGCCTCCACCACGCAGCGTTGACGTTCCAATTTCCTTGATCCTTCCAACATAATAGCGTAGAACGGTACGACACTTAATTTCCACCACACTTCAGTATTACTGCGTACATCGAATAACTTTATTCCCTATACATATATATTGTATTGAATGAATTCTTGTCTATTAAGAATAATTTAGTAACACGTTTGAAACTTGACGAATTGTTGGCGGACTGTTTGACTAGGATAAAAATGCAGAGCATTGATCGACGTAGAGTCGCCTGCCTTGCAGGTTTTTACCGTTTGCACAGTGGAGAGTGTTCTCAGGAACTACATTCTTTGATTCCACCAGCCCCATTCCGTCATAAAGCCATTAGACATCGAATCGAATACTATCCGTATGTGGTGGATGTTCCTTATATCCCCACGAAAAGATTCATCATGCGAACAGCTAAGGAGTGGAATATGCCTCCAGCGGCCATGTTTACGCGTTCTTATGACCTGGGAGTCTTTAAGAAAATTCTTAATAGGCACTTGCTGGGCGGACGCGATTCATCATCGCAATCATCTTCACCTTCCATCAGGTGTGATTGAGTTCAAGTGTCCCTCTATATATATATATATATATATATATATATATATATATATATATATATATATATATATTGTATATGTCGGAGAGAGAGCGTTTTAACTGTTATTAATTGAAACGTCAGTTTTAGTACCTGGACGGAATCAGAGATGGCGTTGGGATCGTAATCAACTATTCGATTTGGTATACAATGGAAGCTAGTCATTTTTCGAGGCATTCAAATTCGGACGGTCGTAGCGATCGCACGTATCTCAGAGATCGTCGCGTTCCCTTTCTAAAATGAGTGATGAAGACAGTGCGTGTCGCCCCCGGACAGGCTGTATCCCGTTATATATATAAAAGTACGATGAGTCTTTTGTAATTTTACCCTGCGTAGATCGCGGCGCGCGTTATGCCGATCACGGTTTGCTCGCGATTTATTCAAAGGCACGTAGTCGACTTATCTGTAGCGACGGAGTATCGGTTGAACTCATATATTATCAACACGTGCCAAATCGTACACAATTTATTTCAGAAGAATCTTGTTTATTCTTCTCAACTTTTTTAATACACCACCTATGTTAATGTATCTGTAATCTTAAGACCGCGAATGCTTTAGTAGGTTCGAATTCCAGCTCGGACATCTAGGATTTTCCAAATTAAGTACAGATTTATTCACCACATGTTCACCGATGTAGGAGGACATCGAGTGGAAACCCGCATAGCATTCAATAGAAATGTCTTGTGTAATTTCCCCGAGAACGGCAATCAGCTCCGCTACTGGTCACGTTGGGCAAGACATATAAGCGCAAAGAGGATACAGCCACAAATTTTTCTCTGCCCATCCTGAAAGGGATATAGCGTAACAATATATCATTATTATAATATTATCTAAATTTTTTAAAACTCTTACAGTTTTTGCACCCCAAAAAACCTCCAAAATATCACTAGCTTAGAGTCTTAGAGCAATAACGCACTGTTAGGATCGGAAGCTATTTTACTAAAAATAAACAAATAACAAATATACGTGGTGATTTAAACTAAACACTATTTAACATTTACTTCGATTACCAAAACAACTATCAGAGATTCGACACAATAATAGAACTCTCGCGTAGACTAACAAGAGGTCCGCTCCACACGGAGCCTCGAACGAGAATCCCCCCCGGCCGACAAGTCTGCATTTTTTTTTTATACTGGCTCGACATAGTGACTACAGAGTACCTGATGGTAAGTACAGTGTAGTCCAAAAAGGAAAGCGACAATCAAAGGATGAAAATCCATTGATAGTCTACATCGTCATGTCGGCCCACATATACCTCGACTGAAGGTCTCTAGGTATATGAGCTACTGAGGTATATGAGTACACAAGCTGATCCCGAAACGCGACAAGCCGAAGCTGGTCACTATGATGGGTTTTACACCCATGTACTGTAGTCGCGATCCAGACAAGCACCGACGCCCTGCCACCTCGCTGCTGCTGGGTTAGCACCACCCAGGAGTCACGTGTAGGGAAACTAGGGTAAAGCCTACGGACGCAAGCAGCTTCGACTCTTCGACTTCTGCATCGGCTTATAAGCCGTTTCTAAATGGGGTGTATAGAAACATTTTATTTTGTTCCTATTTTTCAATCTATCTAATAGTACTATATCCGTCGTCCGTCAATTTCCAATTCGGATTCGAATGTTACAGACCGAAATATCTACAGTATTATTTAATAAATTTCTATGTACTGCGTCTGAATCAAGTATGATATATACTGATGATTTCCTAGCCGGATTCGGCCACGGCGACTGTTTCAACACCGATTAAAAAGATCGAGGTCCAGTTTTCGGAAACAGTCAATTGCGCAGGAGATATTTCAGTGCATAACTGGACGCGCTGCCAGAAAAGCACTCTCTCGTCCGAACTCCCTCAGGCCCGATGGAATGGAGAACCAGTACGATCGGGAGGGAGCAGGATGCAGGTTTGATCGAGTTTCCCTTCTCTGAACACCTAGTTTAACTGCGGTGTTAAAGAGATACCTTAGTCGCCTTTTACGACACCTCAGCAAGAAGAGGGGGGTGCTATTCTATTCTGCCGGCAGCCACCACGGCACAAATGATATATACTACAAGTATACTAGCCATGATACAGACCCAAGTATAAAAGAAAATCTTCAAATATCTGTTCTACCATTAAATTACCTATAAAGTGTATAGAAGTGGGAAAAGTCCTGCGAAGGCTTGTCCACGTTGTGAATGATCCAGACAAAACACACTGTGAACCGCCCCAGTTGCGCAGATATATTACCTCTCTAAGTGTTTTCTAGCATCTGTACCACTGTGTTCTAAAGAATTATTTAACCTTGTTCCACCCTCTCCTTTCCAAAAAAGAACCACGCGCGCAGGCTTACGGAAGCACGGTTTTACGGTAACTCACATCCCGGTTAGGACTTAGAAGTTCTTTAACTCTTACATTTGCCGAGTCGTTGAGCTGTGGAATGGAGAGTTTCAAACGAAGCTAGAAGAGATATTTGTGAAGGCTATTATATATTTTTTTTTTTACACTGGCTCGACATAGTGACTACAGAGTACCTGATGGTAAGTACAGTGTAGTCTAAAAACGAAAGCGACTATCAAAGGATGAAAATCCATTGATAGTCTACATCGTCATGTCGGCCCACATATACCACGACTGAAGGTCTCTAGGTATATGAGCTACTGGATATACGCAAGCTGATCCCGAAACGCGACAAGCTAAAACTTGTCACTATGACGGGCTTTACACCCGTGTACTGTGGTCGCGATCCAGACGGGCACCGACGCCCTACCACCTCGCCGCTGCTCGTTTAGCACCACCCAGGAGTCACGTGTAGGGAAACTAGGGTAAAGCCTACGGACGCGAGCAGCTTCGACTCCCAAAAAGCTTAGCTAGCTAGCTTTTTAGCTTCGGCTAGGATGATCGCTGCGACTATTGAAAGATATTTTTTTACTGTTGATAGTCCTTGTCGTTTTTTAAACTGTGCCTTGGTTACCATCAAACGTGGTGTGGTCGTTATGGCCAGTCTGGATAAAAAAATGTGTGTGTGCAATACATACACGATAGAAGTGAAACTTCAGTAAATCGACAAAAGAATGAGATGAATATATATAACTGTTAATATGTTGAACTTTTTCCTGGTTTTTTATAATTATAATTTCAGTTTTTGTGTCGATATTGACGACTCATTACGGCATTAGTTTTCGGCATCTTATAAAATTTATTATTTAGCACAACAAGATATAAAAATACTCACAAACAATGTTAAATAATAACACACCATGCTGACTTCTGACTAAAAAGCTGTAATACGCACATACACACCGACATTTGCTCTCTCGCTCTGGCTCACTAATTTCTGTATTTACGAGAGGACAGGTAAGAGACATCTCTTACATGTCGTTTATCCGTTTCATCCGGTTTGAAATCACAACGATTCTATAGAAGTTTCACTTCATAAGTCCCATCAAAGCTTATTTAGTCATTTTTATTAGGTCCTTACATATGAAATTGGCGTTTTGTATGGGAGGAACAAAAAGTCGAATATTTTTTAATATAATATATTTAATTAATCAAAGTATGAACCATTATTTTCTATGCACTTTTGCCATCTCATAGGTAGTTCATTGATCCCTTTACTAAAAAAACCAGTCGGACGGAAATCAATAAAATCTTTGAAGGCGATTTGGACTGCCCCATCGGAGTTGAATTTTTTCCCTTGCAAGAAGTTATCCAAATTTCGAAAAAAATGGTAATCTGTTGGAGCAAGGTCCGGGGAGTACGGAGGATGTCTTAGACTTTCCAATTGAAGCTCTTCTAATTTAGTAGCCGTCTGTTGCGCAGTGTGTGGTCTAGCGTTGTCGTGAAGCAGCAGTGGCGTGGAGCGATTGACCAGCCTAGGTTGTTTAGCCGCTAGCTTTTCCATCATGGTTTGCAATTGCTGACAATAGACATCAGCCGTAATAGTCTGGCCAGATTTGAGAAAACTGTAATGAACAATCCCGGCACTAGTCCACCAAACGCTTACAAGTAACTTTTTTGGGGTTAATTTTCGCTTGGGGCAGGATTTGGCTGGCTGGCCAGGATCCAACCATTGCGCTGAGCGCTTCCCATTATCGTAAAGAACCCATTTTTCATCACAGGTAATGATTCGGTTTAAAATACCTTCATTATTGTGCCGGTTTAGTAATGTAACGCAGCAGTCGACGCGCGTTTGCCGGTTTGCTTCAGTCAATTCGTGAAGTACCCACCTTTCAAGCTTTTTAATCTTCCCAATTTGCTTCAAGTGAATTAAAACAGTTTTATCACTAACATCGCAGCCTGCAGCTAACTCGGACGTGGCTTGCGATGGATTTGCATCCACAATAGCCTTCAACTCTTCATTATCAACTTGAGTCTCAGGCCGTCCACGGGGCTTGTTCTGCAGGTCGAAATTTCCAGAACGAAAACGTTGGAACCAAAAACGAACTGTGTTTTCTTTTGCAACACGACCGCCATACACATCATTCACCCTTCGAGTTGTTTCCGCAGCACTAGTGCCACGGCGGAACTCGTAATCGTAAATAATGCGATATTTTAAGTTTTCCATTTTGTAAAATGAGTGACGCAAACAGAAAAAAACAGAAGAAAAAAACAAATGAATGACGATCATCGAAGCACAAATACATGAGTCTATAGCTGTACAAATTTGAATTTGGAATTCTTTACCAAAGAGGAGAAATTTGTGATTAAAGTGGCCAGTACGAAAAACGCCAATTTCATATGTAAGGACCTAATATATAATATCCAAACAAACATGTCAATTACTATTTTATAACAATGGCAAATGTAATATATTAAAATTTACAAAACGTATTAAAATTCTCCAAATGTGTATTGTATGAAATAAAGCAATAAACACAGCAATAACTTACGGTGTGTAATATAAACCTTTTTATATGCAGTAATAAAACAATTAAAAAGCCTATAAAACTTGTCTCTATTCATATATTTTAAGCCTTTCGCGTTTTCGCCACCAGTCAATTCATTTGGGAACCGCATTTTTGTAAAATTAACGGCGACACGTAAATTTATTACGCAACGCAAATAAACCACGAGAATGTTATGAAAACTGTAGGCAGTTGGAGTTTTTTTACTCCAATTTGGTTTATTTCAGCTCTCTTTTTTGCAAAAGTACAAATAAAAATGAATCATTAAAGATATATAATAATGTATCATCACGTTATACCTTTTATATGCTAAGATATTTTTTGTTTTATTAGGGATTTCTATTAACCGTTAGGTCAAAAATCGTTGGTCTCGTAAATAATTATGTTTCAACTCTCATTCGTTCGATTCTGGCGTAGGTATGTCTCATTCAGCGGAGTGACACCCACCAACCACCTCGCCACAACCCGCTAGATATGTCGCCTTAATATCGTACGCCGCCCTTAAGTTTATGTGGATTTAAGATTAGAATTAAAGTTTAAAAAATCATTGAATTAGAAAAAGTCATACAACAAAAGTTGTCACTCTTGATAAACCAAAGTCACCTTTAAGAGGTTGTGCGTTATTTAGGAATAACTTTGTGTTATTCCCTATACCCACTTTGCGCTAATATATCGTGCCAACGTGACCAGTAGCGTAGCTGATTGCTGTTCTCATGGCGCTTACACGTGACATATCTATTAGTTGCCACGCGGGTTTCCTCGCGATATTTTCCTTCACCGGTGAGCACGTTGTTTAAATTCGTCCGTAATCTTGAAAACCCAGAGGTAACAATATAATAATTCTAATTTAATTGTATAACATATTGTAGATAAAAATGTTAAGTATAAAAGTAAAATCTTTCGTTTCTCCGATCTGATCGCTTTTCTATCCGCAAAGCCAGGTAATATTAAAATTTTTCCAAGAAAATTACTTTTTATACAAAATTTTACCCCTTATCAAATTCAATTCGAAAACTTCGAGATACCGCAAACTTTTATAAATCTACGTATTGGGTTTCGTTGAAATTCATGTCTGTTTAGGTTTTCGCTTGAAACTTATTTTTATAGCAATTAGAGTACCTATTTTTTTTTATTTACGCCGAAACTGATTGAAAATACAGAATAGTCTAAGAACGCTAGCGATCGTCAATTAACAAGAATTAATAATTAATTAAATTATTAGTGGCTGTCGTCATTATGCCGGATCATATATACCACAACTGAAGATCTCTAGGTATGTGAATATTTTTAAGATATAAGAATATTTATATAATAACTAGCAAACCTGACGAACTTCGTTTCGCCACCAGATGGCTTCATTTTGGTTTTTAGTTAGCGTTTGAAAGAACGTGCGCATAATAAATGTCACATGAAATTAACTGAGCAGAGTACAATGAGTAGCTGTCAAACAATGTATAACGCATCGGCGCCATCTACTTAAAATACTGGTGCGATCTGCTCCACCACGATGCAAAATCATATTGGTTTGTAGTACATGCTATGTATCAGAGATAATATTTTTTAAGATGCATGACACTGTCTCGAGGCTCATTCGCCAGAAGGTGTCTGGAACACCGTAGCACCACCTTCACGGTGACCCTGACGGTCTTAAGATTAATTATTCCCCGAGTTTCGAAAAGAACGAGCTGATTGAAGTCTATAGTTTAAAGAGCTGTGTGTAAAATTTATTGCTGCTAAAAATCGTTATTAGAAGGGTATTTTATAGACTTAAATTATAATGCGTTACTCTTTTGTAATGAGCATCAAATTGAGTAAATTAACTTTAAGCGATGGGTTTTATTTAAATTAAATGACAGCATTTATGTAAATTTTTACAAGCGCATAATCTAAATTTTAGAAATTGCTGAGCAGTTTAAATAATAAAATACATTTTGACTGCTTTTTAATTTATTAAAAGCAATTAGAATTCAAATAATTGCAGAACACGGTAAAGTAATCCGCTTAAAGTCAATGGTTTTTATTGAAAACTTCTAAAAACAAAACATTTCTCATACATTTTTGTCTTTCTGTCAATGAAAAATTATTGAAGTTGTAGATGTATTTTTTAACCAATGTCTTGATATCACAAAATAAAGACAATTTAAATTATATTGGTGGCTATTTATTAATACACTAATATACTGAGTGAACTTTTAGCTAGTGATGTCTAACAAAAATAGTGTTGAGCTCGTGTAGTTAATCGGTAGCGATGAAGTCGAATTTATTTTTATTACATACAACATGTCTCCTACCAATTTTGACGTACGGAGCTGACACGTGGATATTAACGATTGGGCTAGTTCACCAGTTTAACGGGCTGTAGATTTGAGGGAATTTGCTGCCCGGATGAGAAGGAGTCGGCGCACAGTCTCCGGCGCGCTGCCCGTGAGATAGGTTTGGATGGGTTGGCTCTTTACACCCACTCCTCCAGAGAGGAAACCTAAACAGACTGTACGCTTCCAGGGTAACTATAAAAATGAGGATTCCCAGACCCGGGCAGAAGAGACATTTAAAATCAATAAGAACCGATAAAATTCCTTAATATCTGCGGAGGTGAGGGTTTTTGTGTACGTGATGAAATTTTTATTGAGTGGATGGCACTCACATCCCATATGAATGCCTTGAGAACACTCGACGCTGAATATAGGAACCGACAGGAAATGCGAGAGAAAACGTAATTTATGAATTTCATATTGTAAAGAAATATTATAGATGTTTGTTTTTTATTTATATAATTCACTAAACTGGTAAACTCCACGTAAGTCTACAATAGTAAGATGTATAATATATAATATAATACTATATAATAGTAGGAAGTATGTAAAGTTTATAAAAAAGGGGTTAAAACATCAATTTAAAATCTTATATATTTAATAATCACCGAAATGAGACTGGAGCGATGAAATTTTAGAGTTTGGAACATGTGAATGTGAGCAATTTTTTTAAATTCATTAAAGATTTATTTAATATTAACAAATCGTTAACAAAACTATAGGGTCTCTAAAGTAACTAACCATAACAAGCAAGTATTATTTCTTTCTTTGCCAGGGAAAATAAAACATTGAAATTATTGTTTAGTGTCCAACCGAAACCTTATCTGATCGGTTATTAAAACAACCATAGGTCAAAGCAGAAACCAAACTTTTTTTTTAAAACCTAAATATTATTAAACAATACAAATAGTTTTAAAAATTTACATTTAAGATTTAAGTTAATATAGTAAATAGAAGCAACGTCTAAAGATTATTAAATCAACCTCACAACTTTTAAAATATGACTAAAGCCAAAGCTTCGGTTGGACACTAGTATTTTTATTATTTTAAAACATATTTTTAGTGCAAAACACGTTATAACTCATGTGTATCAAACTAAATTAATTCTAGGAAATCCAAAAACTTTAAACAGTGCATAATATAATATTATGTTGGGATAAGAGCGGATGCTTTTTGTACAAGTTGAAAAAGTTTCAGCAAATATTTATTTCACGCCTATTATATAAGATATCTAAATAGAAAATAGTATACATTAATAAATTTGTTACGTATTATGAGAAAATAAGTAAGAATGTTATACATCTATCAATACATTTTTAAAAGTAATTAATTAAAATTAAAAAAGCGTAAACATACAAAGAGTAATTTTAAAACCACATTTTTTTTTCTTTTTAACTTTATATAAAAAATGACTAAGCTACAAAGATTCACTCAGCTATATATATCTAAAATATTGGATATTTAAATCACAGAAAAATTATTATAGTAATAAATATTATATGCATTGTTTTTTGTTATAGCAATATGCAGTTAAAACAATAAATAATTTTAAATTACCCTAAGTTTTTTTTTAATTTATATAAAAAGTTAGTTATACTAAAATACTACAGTAAATTATAGTTTTTTTTCTTTTAGTAAACAATTATTATTTTAAAAAGTAGCATGTACATTTTTTGTTCTTTTTATTTATTTTTTTAATAAAAATCACATCTATTAAAATATTATAGAAACTAGTTCAAACATTTTATAAATAACACGGAGGTATCCAATTTCATAATGAATCAGAACTTAACTTAAAATATTTCCCTTATAAGTTTTATTTCTTACTTCATAAGATTTCCATATAATTTAATTATTTATTTTAATTGTGTTATAATTTATTTATTTATTAATAACAACAGTCGAACAATACGGCATACTCCAATTACGCAGAGTAATCGGATAAAATAGTATAAAACACTTCTACATGCTAATTATAACATTTCTATATGCTAATTATAATACTTAATATTTTTTAGTTATAACGCTTTTACTTGCTAATTATCGCATTACATCATGCTAATCATTACTCTTCTACGTGCTAATTAAAACACATGTATTTGCTAATAATGAATAGTATATATATATTAATTATAAAATATAAGTGCTACTGATAAAATTTTAAATGCTAATTATTAATCATATCATTCTGTACTAGAAATTACACTTCTAGGTGCCAATTATAACCCTCCTTCACGCTAATTATAATATTTTCCTTTAATTATGTTACTTCTATATGTATATAAATTTAACATTACTATATGTCAATTATGACACTAAGACTAGAAATTTTATATATCTTTTCATTTATACACCGATTCTTGAACGCCAATCCGCAAATCAAATGAAGAAATAACAATGTCTATCTCATATTTTCCTAATTTTTCTTTTATTTATTTTTATTTTTTATTTATTTAATAGCAACTTCACAGCACATTATAAGTCAATTATATACAAAAAAGGATATAATATAAAAATCGAAAGTGCCAGTAACGAGGTTACGCTTACATAAAAAATATTCGAGCAGCAGCGAGGTGGTAGGGCGTCGGTGCCCGTCTGGATCGCGACCACAGTACATGGGTGTAAAGCCCGTCATAGTGACCAGTTTCGGCTTGTCGCGTTTCGGGATCAGCTTGTGTATATCCAGTAGCTAATATACCTAGAGACCTTCAGTCGTGGTATACGAGGGCCGACATGACGATGTAGACTATCAATGGATTTTCATCCTTTGATAGTCGCTTTCGTTTTTGGACTACACTGTACTTACCATCAGGTACTCTGTAGTGACTATGTCGAGCCAGTGTAAAAAAATAAAAAATAAAAATGTTTTGGGTCGCACTTCTTATCGGAATAGACGAGTGAGTGTTGTGTGTGTGTATGTGTGTGTAAGTGCATTTGTGTGCATGTGTGTGTTTATTTCGGTCTTATATGAGATTCATCTGACTTCAATTTAGAAACAATAGTCTTAAGGATTTGATTAAGGCTTAAGTGAAACATATCGATATATTTATATTAAGACATTACTCACTGCTTCTTTATTTATCCAGGATTATGTTGGTTAACATCAAAAAATTGTACTAAGACTATGACGTATGTGATGGTGGCGCTGAGGATCCCAATGATCAAGGAACTATCCAGGGGGATACACCGACAGATGGTGCATTTGAAAGGTCGACGCGACACATAGTCCAAAGCAGTTTCTATCTCGAAACGAAGTGATTCATCTGTAATATTAATTTACTCCATTGTGCTCATGTGCAACCCCGTACGAGAACATTCTGATCGTCACTTGCTGGACTTGTTGAGTGGACAAACACACATTACACTGACCGACTGATTTGACTGGTTTAGCGGCCCTCGAGAAGTTGGCAGGGCATTGTGACGTGCTCTGCCTAAATACAACGAGCAGTATCGGGGAGGGTATCATCTTCCCCCGAGTTTGTGGCCATCGGGCGCGGGGCGACGGGGCTGTGGCGAATTGATTACAGGTCCCACAGTCCCCGCCAATGCGCAGATGTAGTCACCTTGGGGTTTTTAGTCGGTATAAGTCCGACACACCTCGGTCGCGCAACCCCCCTGTGCGGCTGAGACGGTACTATGAGGATTTTCCCCAAGTAAAAAAAAAAGGTTACGCTTGCGGCTCACACAACACTGTCCCCTCCACTTTCTTTGTGTCAAAGCGAAGTCCATACTCACAAACTCTACATTCTTGATACCGTTCAAATTCTTATTGTTTTTCCCATAAAACTACAATATGAACTAGGATTCTGAAGCTATGAACCATATACCTATATCCATAAATCACAGCATAATAATTAAATGAACAAAAAGATGCTCTATGGTAGGTATGATTCCTTGTTTTTATGTAAATGTAAATAAACTTGCAAATAGCAAAGCAAAAAGTCAAAAAATCTTGAAAAATAAAGTTATAAGTATTTGTAGTCTGCCTGTGTTAAATATTTTATAAAATATTATAAACATAATTGAAGTGTGATATTAATTACTACAACTACATTTCACAATATTTTTTTAAATCCATGGCAACTTCATTGTAGATCCATTAAAATTTAAACGAGCAATCATACCGACTGTGAAACCATTTCTTTTTCATTCGTTTTGGGTCACGTGATTTTCTATGATCTGATTAATAAAAAAAATGTTTCATCAATATATAATGTATATCATTTATTTTTATTAATTTATGTTGTTATCCCTTCTAAAAACAGTTTCTCATTCAGCGCAATTTCAGCGCTGCTGCACGTAAACGCCCTAAAGTAATTCGACCGACGAAACGAAAAACCCTAGCATACTAAAGGCCCATATATGCCATTATCTACCTATACCATACCTTTACAATCAAACTACCTATAAAACCCAAAAATTTTTTTTTGTAGCGGACTAGCTACTGATTGCCAGGAGAGGCATTTTCAGTTTCACCGGGCTTAGGGGGCGAGCACAGAAGGTGCTCAGCCAGCGAAATTTTTGGGTTGGGTGGCAATGCAAGGGCACCCCTGTGGGTACGAACCTCGACTTGGACCGCCAGCCAAATAAAGTACTAACCCTACGGGTGATCTACCAGCGTTTCGGAAGTGACTACCTTGAGAAGAAACGCCGAAAGAAACTCAAGGCTCCGTCGGAGTAGAACTGCGCCTCGGTGCGATAACGCACCGGCTAGCAGCAGTTGACTGAACTATCCATCTTCGGCGCCGCCGGCGACGCCAGTGTCTTGGAATGAAACTAGTGCGTGTGTGTACCTCACTGTTTGATCGATCGGTGGCTCTTTTAACAGCCACTGTGATTGGATCATCCGGATCCCCTAGCACGTCGCGAGAGCGACGAATGGCGGGTGTAAAATCACTCTTGCGTACGTAGACGCAAGATTTACTGATTATTGGGCGCGCTGGACTTCTTGGCTGTCCTTAGCAGGTCTGCGTGCTTCACTACTAAGGACATTCTAGCTGCCGGATTGTTGGCAGTCTCGCGGAGCTCTCGTGAGAGTTCCATGACTTCGTCAAAATCAATAAGGTTGGCGAAGTAAAACCCAAAAATCAAAGTACTTCATAATTATTAAATACTAAAAAAAAAAATTTCATACCTGAACATTGTAGTAATTGCCGAACAAGACTAGCTTTTATTTTTTCTACCTCAATAATTGACATTTCTGCGAGAATAATCGGAGAGAAAACACTGGTGTAGCCTTGAATGACATCTAAAGTGGCCCCCACTGCATGCTTAAATATTTTCTGTTGCTGTAACGTCAATAAATAAAATATTAATTTTGTAGCTTGCACTCTGCCGGCGCACTCCCGCGGACGCCGTAATATTTATGCGGATCGCTTGCGCATCGGCCGCGTTGGACGGTAGATAGAATCGTGTGGCGTTTTCGGGATCGACTGCTCGTTGTGATAGCTTTATAAATTATTAGATATTTTATACAGTTTGGATTGTTTTAATTTAAGTGGCTGTGAAATAAACGTTTTTGTGATAGACTTCTCGTGTTTTACTGCCTTTGAACCACAGATGGATAAAATGTAATCAGATTAATGAAAAATGATTACGATTACATTTTGCGATTTTCATCATTAATATGGCTTTATTTTGCTCATGTATGTTTTAAACACTACGGAATCCTTGATTGCATACACATTTATAACTCCTTAATGATTTGAAGGGATTTAACCATGATAACAGAGCAAAAAAATTAACGACAACATTTTGTAATCGTTAATCATTAATCAGATTATATTTTGCCCATCTCTGCTTTGAACGTTAAAATTTTAAATATATTTCTTGAAATTATTTCACAGTCAATGGACTATCTCAAAACCGAGTCAACGATTTGAATGAAAATTCTATGAAATGAAATTAAAAATATTAATTTTTTACATTATTTACGAATCGTAAGAGACTCCACTACACATATTTTCACGTATTAGAAGAAATAATAATAATAATATATCGTCACGTTATATCCCTTTCGAACTGAGCAAAGATATATTTGTGGCCCAGAGTATGTATCCAATGTGTATCCCACAGATACATCAGCAGCTAATCGCCGTTCTCAGGGCACTTATACACGACATTTCTATTAGATGCCATTTTGGCTTCATCACATTATTTTACTTCACCAATGAGCCTTCAGAGATTGAGCGATGAGAAAAATCCGTATGAACGATCCCCGATTCGAACCCACAACCATTCGCGTCGCCGCGCATATATACCGATCCCTTATCTAGCACTGCCACTGTTCCAGAAGTAATTATGCATAAAACGCAATATGATGTCGAATTCCCCGTCATTACAATAGTTATTATTATTCAGAGAACGATATGTGTAATGTATGATGTAGTTATGACGTAAAAGAAATCAATCTTTATATACTATAAAATTCTCGTTTCACAATGTTAGTTAAATTACTCCTTCGAAATGGCTTTACTGTATTATAACACACATATATATATATATAAAGCTTCCTCATGAATCACTCTATATAGATAGCAATAGTGCTGAAAACTGTATTAAGATCCGTTAAATAATTTAAAAGAGCTAAGCTAACAGACTGCGGAAGTAACTTCATTTTATATTATGTTAAAATTTAGATTAAACAGCTGGATTTTTAATTAAATAAATAAAATATACTCACCGGCGTTATAAAAAGTTTTATAATTTGGTAAGTATGTAGCACCAGTTTCGGTAAATTAGTGGCCAATATTATGGATTCCTAAAATAAAAACAAAAATTATTATGCACTAAAAGAAAATACTTTTAAAAAGATGTCAAAAATACCATTACATTACCATGTATTGCACTTGACATTCAACGCTAGATAGGCAGTCTAATAAATAATTGTACATGAATAAAGATTTTCGGAGTACCATTATTTTCTTATTAATCTCATTTCGGCCAATAATATTGACAGGTATTGTATTCTTCTCAAAAGACTTTCTAACAAGCTGTAATCTACTATGCATTAACGAAAAAACTACGATGAGTGGAAAATGGTTAATTTCTCTTGCCACAAACATATATAAAAGATTAAAGAAGGGCATGATATTTTTTATATCAGCCAACAGAAATTTTAAAGTAGAGAAGCATAATCTAGACAGAATAATGATAATTCCAAAGACAAATGCTCTACCAGGCACAAGCGAAGCGTCTTTGACACCCAAAAGGGCATCACCAGTTTTAATATTATTATAAAAATTAATAAACAACTTTTCAGCCGTAATTATACTTAATAACATACTCAATGCAAAATCCAATACATAAAATAACTGGGAATAATCTATTAAAGTATATTTTGTATAAATAAAGAGAGATATACATAAAAGAGAAAGACAGTAAAATTTTAAAAGGAGACACTTAATTTTGGAAAAGCTTATGTGCGAATAGCTGCCGAAAATAAAACGAAAATAAAATAAAAGTAGTCCTGATAAATTTTTCAGACGTTTTTTGAATGATGAACTTATTAAAGCCATTTTCTGTGGTGAAGTTTCCACTTGAAAAGCACTCGATGATCTATAAAAATATCATCGTCTTTTTACTTTTATACGGTTAGTTGAGTATTGATTTTTGTTAAGCCCTTGCAGGGTACCTATTTCTGTCGTAAATATCTTACTTTAAGCCTGGAAACAAAACCAATAAAGGTACAAAGTAAGACTAATTATCCAGTTTTAAACATATAAACAATGTCACTAAATGTACAAAGTAGAAACTATAGAACTTGTATTAGATACCGTTTTAATTTACTTAGAATGTTTCATTCGGTATATTGGTGCAAGCGGTATCTAAACATTGGATCTTCATAATCGACTCCTACAGAAAGTAATTTCTATTTGAATCCATTTTTTATAAACAATGTAAGCAAGTCTTAACCGACTTCATGTATTATTCGAAATGTTAAATGATATAAATTAAATGTCTTTTATATTCTTACTGTATTCTTTTTTTATGTTTAAAATTCTTATTAACTTTTTACGCAAATATTATATATACAGAATGTGTAAAATAATCGTCACTACATGTAACTCCTATTAAAGGTAAAAGTACATGATATTATAAGGAGAGCTTAATTAATCTTTGGAGATTAAAATCCATACATTATTTTTGATAGTTTAGTATTTTTTGTTAAATTACAGGATATTAAGGACTTAAAATTTATATTATACGTTGATGGTACTAAAGTAATATGCGCAACTTTGTATCCAAGGTTTTTTTCTAATACTTTGTAATCTATTTTTGTAATATCTCATTTTCTATCGATATCGCTATTACATTTTAAAGGAAACATATTGTATGTTTTACAATGTTCTTTAAATCAACTGGTAATAAACTTATTTTAAGAACTTTCGAGAAATAGCTTTTATATATCTTTTGATAGATTTATACTTTGTTATTGTAGACTTTATTTAAAATTAGCAAGTTACCGGATTACTAATCGGCACCCATTACATCATAGTAATCATCATGTATTTTCCGGTATCTTTGTACCTAGAAATCTTATTTCGTAGTATATTTTAAATAAAACACCATGGTGACTAGTGACATTGAACTCTCGTCCTTTATTGGTCACCGTTTTAGGATTACACCGTACTTTATCATCAAGTCCGATGCATGAGTGTATTATTGTCATCATTATCGTCATCATTATCGTCATCATTATCGTCATCATTATCGTCATCATTATCGTCATCATTATCGTCATCATTATCGTCATCATTATCGTCATCATTATCGTCATCATTATCGTCATCATTATCGTCATCATTATCGTCATCATTATCGTCATCATTATCGTCAGCCCAACTTAGTCCACTACTGGGCACAGGCCACTCCTAGTAAGTATCATTGAGCCCGATATTCAACTCTCTTCATTCAACCTTTCCGTTCATTTTTCGGACACGTGCGTTTCGTGTGGGGACACCTCGCACACCGCTCTCGCCTAGATAAGAAAAGGTCTTGTCCACTTTTAAGCAGGAAAGTCTCTGGTGAAGGCCCTCCTCTTTTGTCCTGTCCTGCTAGGATGGTGGATCGGGTTATCGGGTCCAGCTGCCGCCTCCTTATCCCTCTCTGCCACCTCTTTGTCCTGCATAATCGCCTCACAATAATTGAGGACCACCTGCCATTCCCCGTCACTGCCGACCATCAAGCAAACAAGCGCTGACAGCGACAAGTCATCACCCGCCACCCTGAAAGCTGGTCAGCTAGCATAAGCTGAGCTGACTTCTCTATAGCGCATCATCATAGCAAAAATTATTTGGTTTTGTTATTTTCTTGATTAACCTATTCTTCTTTGTTGTGTGTTGCTATGTCCCAATTAATGCCTTTTCCTTTCTTTCTACTTTGTAATGTTGCTACTCTACGATCAATTGTTTCAACCGAGATGGACTATAGACAGCAAAAGACGAAATCGATTAGCAAAATGTAGTAGTTACAAAAATAGAACACCAATCTGCGTAATTAAGCATTTTACAAAATTTCTCACACGCCTCGGATAATCTAATTGATCGTGATCTAATAATGATTAATAATATTGTAATCAATCTCTCGATAAAGGTTTAAGAGGTAGTTACTTGAAACATTAACCACTTGACCTACGATTGAATTCCACCAGCGCGTATCAAAATCGATAGTTCGGCCAAGTATACATCGAGCTGTTACCATATGCTGAATATTCGCTTTATTTGTCATTTATTCCATGCCTCACAATCCTCTTCTTCTTTTTCTTAAGGTGCCTTTCCACCACCGGAGGTTGGCCGTCAGATCAGCGAACACCTCTCTGTCTTGAGCCAAGCGAAACAGTTGTCCGACGCTGGCAATACTTGTCCACCCCCTGATGTTGTGCAGACACGTTTTCTTTCTCCTTCCAGCGCGGCGCTTTCCTTCTCAGAATCTTCGTAACCCTTAAATACCCTAAGTATTAAGTTGATATCAAACTTTTAAATTTAATTATACACTTGTAATTAGATTGTTTTTAGTGAGTTAAGGTTAACTTCTTTTGCTTTTAAACCGGTTTTAATGCATGCTGACTCAAACAAATCTCACACTACTTAACCGTGTAAAGCAAGAGGATGTAAAATTACCCCCCTGAACCACCTATTACTGCCCATTAATAAGGCAATTCAAACTCGATTAACGTTCTGTATGCACGCTCAGAGCGGCTTTTATCACGTATAATGGCAAATTTAAAACTCACTTTTTAACGCGTTAATGTCTCGGTATTTTGCTTTTTCTCAACACTGGAACTGCTTCGGCAATGTTTTGGTTTTAAATTCTGGTCCCAGTAGATATGCCGCATACATTTTTATATCATTTTTAAAATCGGTAAAAAACGCTGATTACTATATCACCAAAAAATGTCGCTTAAACCAAATAGCCTTTCACCCCTCGATATGTTTCGAAATCAATTCTTAGGGTAAGTTACGTTTAAAAGATTATCATCGTCTGAATTAAAATTATTGTACATTGGAGCAATATTCTTTAAAAGTCTTATTTCTAATGATCACATTTTCAAACTATTAAGAATAATTCTTTTCTTATAATAATACTAGTATTATAATACACAGCTATGTATTATGTACAGCTAGCTGTTACTATTTAAGCGTTGTTCTGTCATATAATTTATTCCTAATGAATATTTTGGTTGATAGCTTGTGTATATCCTGTAGCTCATATACCTAGAGAGCTTCAGTCGTGGTATATGTGGGCTGACGGAGACTATCAACGGATTGATGGTCTAACCATCAGATGCACTGTAGTCACATTCTCGAGCAAATGTAAAAAAAATCCGAAAAACAAAAGCAATTGGCAATGGCATGACTTTTAAGTATAGTTGAAGAAATATTGAAGTAAAAATAAATAATTCGAACACTTAAAATTTCAGTAACTGTATTTTTTTTTTAATTAATTTATAGGCGAACGATGGACCTCAATCACACCTGGTGGAAGGTGAAGAATCTGATGATGAACCGCGTCCACCTATTAAATGCCTATTCACTCTTCTCTTAAAGACTCCCAGGTCATAAAATCGCATGGAAGCATATTCCACTTCTTAGCCGTTCGCGTGATGAATGTAGAAGCGAATCTTTTCGTGCGGATATAAGGAACATCCACCACATACGGATGGTATCCGACACGATGTCTAGTGCTTTTGTGATGGAATGGGGCTGGTGGAATCAAAGAATTGTAGTAATCAAATAAAAGAAAAAAATCAGTAAAGAATCAAACTGCTTCATTTCGTAAGAACTTAATGCGATAGTAAACTGCTTAATGCAAGCGTATAATATTAAAATGCTTAACCCCGGGTAACCAACAATAAATTCAGAAAATGCTCATTAAATTCATTCACAGAGCGCTATGAAGACCTCCACCGCTATATTGTAATCCGGGATTAAGTCTTGCTCTCTTAATTAACTGACTTGGTACCTGAGCTTTTATAAAAAGAAAAATAATAAACGTGCCTTCATAAAGTGCACTATTTTTCAATCTGTTCTAACTTGTTCTTATATGAAGTTTTGTTTCCAACGCAACTATGTTCCCGTAAACGTTTTACATTTCTATTTCTAAAAGTTTTTCTCTTTTGTATCTTTTAAAAGTATACTTAGCCCCAGTATCTTTTAATACTTTCACAAAATTTTATAATATTTTATCAATTTTAACTTCTCGATATCTTCTTCTATAATATAAAAATGAATCGTTAAATGTGTATAAGCGCGAAACTCGAGAACGGCTGAACCGATTTGGCTGATTTCTTTTTTGTTGTGTTTGTTGAAGTGTGGGAAGGTTATTACGGAGAGAAAAATTAAAAAAATTGTCTGAAAAAGTCTAAAAACACCACTTTTCTATATTCTCATACAAAAAATTCGTAATAATATTTAAAAGTCAATTTGAACTTTAACACCATACCATAAAGTTTAAATGTTAGTGGACGGGTTCCGGGAAGGCAAAACAATTATTGAGTGACGTATAAATATTAATGTCAATATTTGTCAATTTTTATACATATAGCATTAAGGCCAGGTTCCTTCAAACAATTTTCAAAAAACAGCCGACAGACCAATAGGTTTTGGCAGAATGAAATCTGACGGAGAAGCTATTAACATTAAAAAAACAATGTGACTTTGTTTTAAAGAAATAGGGCAGAACAAGGTCTGCCGGGACAGCTAGTTGTATATATTCTTAATGTTTTAAGGAATGCTATCTAGTATATCTAGAACTAATATCTCACGTTTTCACAAAGACTTTATAAAATTTCACAAATCAGCAAATGCCCCGTAAAGTTCAAATCCGTGTCACAAATATCAATAATATGTAGACATTGCAATTCTGTAACATAACGAAGAATGAATGTCTCATTTTTTTTTAATTCTGACTTGACATCATAACTAAGTCACGCTTGATGGTAAGCATAGTTTATTCCAAAAACGAGTACTACTATCAGCAGTAAAGAAAAATTTGTCGAAGGTCGCAGTGATCTTACCCCACCCTCCACAAATATACCTTCGTTTCGCTTAAAAGACGTAATATCCTAAGACAGTAATTATTTTCATAATAATTTTCTGAATCGATGATTTTTAGTCTGTTATTCTAATATCCAGGCAATCTACATCACACGAAATCTTATACAGTTAATTAATTTAGTTTAAGAAGCCATCACAGCAAAGTTCCTTTACTTCTTAATATTTAAGAGGTAAAATGCGGAAAAGATGAAAGAAAAGTTTTATAGCAAAAAATTCAAAGTTTGAAATCCCGACCAACGGAGATCATCTTGCGCCAACTCCCTCCATTTAGTACAAGTGTACAACTAAAAGTCAGCTGTTGCGGCCGCAAACACGCGACTCCCATCAAACTTGGTCCTAAACGGGTTAACTCTTGTTTATCATTGACAGAGCTAAAAGAATATCTATGTTCTAACACTTAAAGTCGTCATTGCCATAAAGTAGATAATACATGTGCCATGATAATATTATTGGTTGTTTTGAAAACTGTTACAAAAAGAACCTCGCATGATTAAATTGGGCTTTATTGTAATCGCTTTTGTAGAGCAAGAATGGGAAATTTTACTAATAAAACTGGTAGCTTATTCGTTTAATAACTAGTAATAATTTAAAACATTCCTCGACTTAATTATGTATCTATTTTAAACCACTCATCGAGAATATTCCAGAGAGCTCAAACACGATACTTCTTTTGTAAGTTAGTGAAGAGTTAAGTTACTTAAGAAGCAAAATCACTGGTAAAGATGAGTAGTAAAATGAAGTGAATTATACGAGTAGCATCAATAACAATTTTTTTTTTCTTAACCCGGGGGAACCCGTTAAGGCCATCAGGGGACGATGAGGGTCAACCCCTGGTGTGTCGGAGTCGCACCGACTAAAACCCCCGGGGTGTTCCTTCTCCCGTTTGCCAGGGCCAAGGAACCCCCGGGGTGTTCCTTTTCCCGTTTGCCAGGGCCAAGGGCAAGGCTGTGCCAGCTTCCTCAGCACCCGGCACCATCAATTAAATTGACCAAATCGTCCGTAGCCAGTTGTAAAGTAATTTTATGCTTCTTCGCAAATCTTCATAGCATTCAATAAAGCTGGATTATTCGCGAAAAAGTTTTAACAAGTGCCGAAGATAATTGTTGCGTGCAAACTCGACGACGAATAACGCAATCGTTAGCAAAGTCCGGTTCAAGTTTAGCATATACGTACAATACTCACGGCCTCTTCGTTCGGACAACGAGGAATTTTATCAAATTGTTCATTGTTTGGTGACTTTTTTATCTATTGATGTATAATAATAATTATTATTTTTTACATAATAGGGTGCCCAACATGAGTAGCATTAGACAAGAAAACAAAAGGATCATGTTACTAAAATAGAACATATAAATGCCCCCACAATTATAGGGCGCCACAGCATGCACAGTGATTAATATATAATGCTAGTTTACATTAAAGAATAATAATAAAATTCCAAAAAAAGAAAAAAGATATACATACATATATAGACACAACACAAAAGGATATATTGTAGATTGTATAAGTAACAACTTTAAACGAAATTGTGACTGATTCCAAGTAACACACAAAAAAAAAGAAATACAGTCACTTTCTACACGTTGTTCTAAATTTTTTTGTTCTAAATTACATCTATAAATGTATCTGATAAAATCTTGAGAGGGCAGGAAAATTGCCCTGCTGATCCCGAAACGCGAAAAGCGAAAGCGAGTCACTATGAGGGTCTTTACACTTATGTACTGTAGTCACGACCCAATTCGGGCAAACACCCTACCGCCAGAAGCTACAGCAGGAAAAAAGCTCTGTGATTATAAACATATATGTGTTTACACATATCTTGATGCGCGAGATCAACTCGAACTTAACCAATTTATTTATTTAGTCTAAATAAATTTAAAGAATAACTCTATTTGAATCTGCATCTGTATCTGCAATTCAATTCTATTTCTGTTTTAAGTTTTTATAATAAATTCAAATAACTTTTATAAAGACGCATCACGCAACAATCTGATGATACAACTAGTAAGCGGTCTAAATTGATTGTGTGTCACACAGCAACAAGGCGGAGTGAAACATTCTCCGCGTGCCTTAACAGCTGGGGACGGATATTACAGGAAAATACTATTTTAGCAAGGAATATTTGTATTAAAATCGACTGCAGCGTATTTACGTGCTTGCTACATGCTGTATGTTTACCGAGTATATAGTTTGATTTTGTCGGTGAATTGAACTTTATTTTATTTAGAGAAAATCCTCACAGGACCGGGCTGCACGTAGGAAGAAAGGCAATAGATGTATGATGGAATGAAGCCGGCTAAAAACCCCAAAATGATTAAGTCTACGCGGAAACTGAGGGACTAGTAAATAATTTTTAAAAGCCCCGCAGATTAAATAGTGCTTATGTAATTTTCGGTTTGTAAATGATAAATATTTGTAACTTCTGTATATAATATGCGAGCAGTGGTGGTGACACGGCGTTGCCTTGATAGATAGATTTGATCTTGGTCATATAGATTTTGGGGTTATTTTGCACTACGTGGTCCCATATGCGTTTCCACAGGAATTGATTATGTTATCGATATTTGGGAGTGATTATATCGTTTGGAATTGATGCTGTATTCCATGGAACTTTTGATAAGGTTCAGTGTGGACTTGTTTCAGAGTTCCTTTTTTCACAAACTTGGGTCTAACTGAGCCGATCTGCACGACAGAAGTCTTGGCGGCAAACTAACAGCAAGTCACCGTGATTGGCGATTGCGTTATTGCCAAAAAGGTCTTAAACTTTAGAAATCGTTGCGCGGGCACACACACACACACACACACACACACACACACACACACACAATTAACGAAGGTATTTCTAAAGCGTAATAAACCCAAAGGTATTAAAATGAAGGTACAATAGACGTAGAAGGTACGTTTTGTGTACCTACAGAAATAAAAAGTGGTCAATGAGCTATTCCAGACTGAAATTTATCCCTGTGCCAAATTTTTTATGCCCGTTTATTCATTCTGACGTTATTGTGTAATGAACATCCATTTAAATAGTCGCATTTATAATAGTAATAAAATTTTAGTAATAAAAATAATACATATACCACACACAGATGTCACCACTAATATACATATATGCTCACCCTGAAAGGGATTTAGCGTGATGACATTTTATTATACGAGTATAATATATTTGAATCTAAAATTTTATAGTTTTTTTATTTGTAATATATAAAAATGAACATTTTTGAGACTTTTGTTCTATTTTTCATTAAATTTTATTATTAATTTTTATTCAAAACCCTTTAAATGATATAGAAATTTTAATGTTATAAGTAGGTATTTATAACCATAATAACAAGGAGCTGTTAACATTATAACTAACGTCCCATTTCAGATAAAGTCTAAATAGGTTATTGCCTCACTTAATAAAGACTTTTGAAAATTTAATATGCCTAAAATCTATAAACTAACAAGTCATCGAATACATACAAATATACGAATCATTAGTGTTTAAAGGTGTTTTAAAACTTAAATATTCTTCTTTAAGTAAGGCAATAACCTATTTAGACTTTACCGCATTTTATCCTAGTTATGTAGACGAAGTTGCAGGCAAAGGCTAGTGTAATAGAAAATACAGAGGCCAAAAGTTACAAATAACTTAAAAGAACATAGTGCTGTGACTGCCAAATTTAGCAAGTTTAGTATAAAGTTAGTCGATATTTCCGTTGTATGGCACGATGGCGGACATTCATTGATTAGGTTGACCGTTCACGCGAAAAATAAAGTCCACTTCACATCATCCCCTAGAGATTCGACGAGAGCGCGTGCCGATTCCAACCGAAAATATAGTTAACTTATATTAACATAAATAAAATTATCAGGAACTGTAACGAGAGAGAAAAACATAGAAATTATTGACACGACAGGGGTCCTTCACGAAAATCAGCGCTGCAGACTTCCTCTGTGGCTTTAAGCTGATGAAAGTCCTATTTTCGCCATGTTTATATGTTTTCTATTTTTCATTTGTTTCTGTATGTTGTTTCTGTTACTGCATTTATATTTCTAGTTTTTTATTACTTTGTGACGAATTAAATAGATTTATTTCATTTCATTTACATTTTTATTACCTACAATATATTCTTAAGATGGTGCAAATTAAAAGGCTATATAGATTCGTTAGAAGAATGGTGGTTAATGGCCATATTTTTCATTACATACGCTTACATTTACGCTTGACCTCAATTACACCTGAAAGATAATGACGATGAGGCCGTCCAACAAAAAAAGATCACTTTGCTTGAAGACATAGCCAGAAGACACTGGCTGCGAAGTCTACTCCCTGGCAGTACTTAATGTAAATGAGAAAGTGATTTGATTAATCAATATTAAATGCGAAAGCTCGTAGGTTTGAATCCCGGCATGTACTTCTGGGTTTTTCTAGATTACGTAAGGATTTAGGTAGGTCATGCTTACCGGTGAAGGAAAAACATCGTGAGGTTATAATAAACATGTCAAATGTAAGTGCCCTGGAAACTGCGATCAGCTGCGCTACTGGTCACGTTGGCCACGAGATATAAGCGTAAAGTGGATGCAGCCACTAATGTATCTCTGCCTAGCTCGTAAAGGATACAGCGTGACCATATTTTATTATTATTATTATTAAACGAGCTGAGAATCTAACTCACAGTAAGCGACTACTGTTACCTAAAATCATCCGCTACACCGGTAGTTTTGCTATCTAGAAGGGAAAGAAAGATAAAAGGAATTGCCGTTAAAGATCACGAAACGCGACAAAAATGAAATTAACTGACGGATGTGACCAGGATATGAAAGAAGCCTTGAAATAGAATAATTTATTAACTAAGAATAGATGTATTTTACGTGTTAACATTAACATATCGTCGGGTGAACGGCTATTTGGTTTAAGCGTCATTTTTTGGTGATATATATATATATATATATTTTTTTTTGCAATCAGTATAAAAGGCTGATATATATATAGATATAGATATATATATATCAACGTTGTTTTGCTATATATGTTATTGTAATATCTTCTAAGATGTTCATTGAAATTAAGTGATGTCAAAGACAATTTTGTTCACAATTAAATACTCTTAATCAACAACACATTTATTTGGATAAAGATTAATATTATTACGTTGATACAATTCTTAACAAATAATGCATTAATTTCGAACAATTTGATTACCATAAAAACGGTTCTAGTGAGTTAATCTTAAAAGATAGACATATACTGTCGCGGACATTTTTTTTAGATCATTTTAAGAGAAATAACTCTGTCATACATATGATAGCATAGGAAGCACTCAAGGATGAATAATTTTCCCCGTTTTTTTTTCACATTTTCCATTATTTCTTCGCTCCTAATAGTTGCATCGTGATGTTATATAGCCTCAAACCTTCCTCGATAAATAGTCTATTCAACACAAAAAGAATTTTTCAATTCGAACCAGTAGTTCCAGAGATTAGCGCGTTCAAACAAACAAACAAACTCTTCAGCTTTATAATATTAGTATAGATTGAGTTAATAACCACTTGTAGATTTTATTTGCTATTATCTCTTCTTAGAAAGGCTCTATTAATGACTTTGCGTTTGTCCGCTGAACTGTTCAGCGCTGTTCAGAGGCTTTTGAAATGTGGTATTTTTAAATTACGTCTTTTTTCCACGAAGTGTGTCATATGATATTGAGCGGTGAAAGGTTTTAGCGAGATTTTTTGGTGATATAGTAATATATATTTTTTCGGGATCAGCGTTTCTTACTGATTCCAAATATCACTATATATATATATTATATATTATATATATTACTATATCACCAAAAATGTCGCTTAAACCAAACAGCCTTTCAACATTAAATATAAAGTCTAGAGTCTAGATAGATACTTAAAAAATATAATAGATATGAAAATAACGCAAATGTAAGCTATGGCTCTTAATTGACTCATAGTCAACCAAGTATTGCAGTATTTGGCAAGAACACGATACTTCGATTTTTTTTAATACTGGCTTAACAAAGTGACCATATTGGACCTGATAGATAGAACAAGAAGACCAAGAAGGACCACGACCGCTAAGGGACTGTCACCGCCGGAGAGCGCCGTTGTGTTCTGGATCTCCGCGTATTTAATTACGGAACAAATAGTTGGTTCAGGCACAGTGACAATGAAATATTCAAAAGTCACTCACCTGGAAACTGGATGATGAGGACAGGCTACTGCAGCTCCGCACCGTTCACCGAATACAATTAATTAGATGCTCCGCCATATTGTCCAAAGCAACTGACTATTCCGTAGTGTAACCGAGTACGCCGCCGATGATAAGTGTATGTGGTTAATGGTTATAATGGTTCAAGTGCCTTTTTTATACTCATGCCCTGTGCCTGAACAGGGAGGATAATCCATTACCAGTCGCCTTCACAATCTCGGCCCACATATACAGAAGGTCTCTAGGTATATGAGCTACTGGATATACACAAGCTAATCCCGAAACGCGACAGGCCAAAGCGAGTCACTATAACAGCCTTTACACTAGTGTATTTTGGTCAAGACCCAGTACCAGTAATCACCCTACCACCATAATTCCATATTTTATATTATCATTAAATTAAATTTCTCGATACAGGCAGAGTACTTCCTTGGCTAACTATGCATTAACCCATTCTATTAGTGTTCAAAATTCGTCCACATTTTCAGAAACACGTTCAATCCATAATCTTCACCTGCTCTCTACTTAGAGCACCTGATATCGCCGTATTTACATAATTTCGATCACAATAAGCAAACTGCTGAATTAAATGATATAAATAGGGCATTTATTTCTAAGTTTATTGAATAATATTTTAATTTTTCCAATTACATTGTTAGCAGGTCGACACGAAGCAATAGAAATGAAGTTATAAAAAGTTCTATTAGTCTTATTGAATATGGGTGACATTGAAAGAGAAAATAAAGAGAAAAGTACACAAAATAGAACATATGAATTGTACCACAGCTTGCATTATAATTAATATTTAATGCTAATTTACAATAAAGTGACAAAAGAATGTCTTCTAAAATAAAGAAAACAAACGATGTCGTCGAATAAATAACTATAACTGTAAACAAAACGCTGACAATTATTTCGACGAAGAAAACAAAAAATTCGGTCACTGTTCACAGGCTGTTCTAAATTCTGAGAGAGAAACCTATAGGCGTACATCGTCAAATTGCGAGAATGTTTTATACTGCCTACACATCCTCAGCATAATGGAACAGTGGCAAAGATTAGTTTTAAAGATAAAATTAACGTTATACTAGACACAACCTGCCCCTGCCAGCAGTGGTGTCGGCAATGCTGGCAGGGTATGACAACTGGAGGGCCGTGGTCTCCTTCTGTGAAGATGTCATGTCCCAGAAGGAGGCCGCAGAGCGAGAACGGCAGAAGGCCGTTCGAAGGAGACGCCAGGGTGCCGGCAACCGCCCTGGCACATCAGTCCCAGCCGACCGGTCGATCCACGACCAGTTGGCTGATGTTTTTAGGGTCGTGGCTGCTCAGGGTGGAGGCCCTGAGCAACTGGTTTAGCGGCCCTCGAGAAGTTGGCAGGGCATTGTGGCGTGCTCTGCCTAAATACAACGAGCAGTATCGGGGAGCGTATCATCTTCCCCCGAGTTTGTGCCCATCGGGCGCGGCGCGACGGGGCTGTGGCGAATTGATTACAGGTCCCACAGTCCCCGCCAATGCGCCGAAGTAGTCACCTTGGGGTTTTTAGTCGGTAGGAGTCCGACACACCTCGGTCGCGCAACCCCCCTGTGCGGCTGAGACGGTCCTATGAGGATTTCCCCAAGTAAAAAAAAAAAAGACACAACCTGCAGTAACGCGGTGTTGCCCATGTAGAAATAAATAAAATAGACAGGTTTTCAAACAAACTTCTAACACCTATTTTACTCACTTGAGAGTTAATTTTCAAAAACATCCTAAAAAGTACTTTTCTACTTCTAACCAAAAATATAAATATAAGTTTTCATAGTGCCTACTTCAAAATTGACGTATCTTTGGACCAACTTTCAACCCTTATATTACTCCTTTTGGGGTCGAATATAAAAAAAATCGGCTTTAGTGAGTGTTTACTTCATAAAAAGAATCCCATGTGAAATGAGGCTTCAGTAGTTTAATTTAGATTGATAGGTCAATTCAAGGTAGAGAACAATAAAAGAAAATACCCTGTGTTGTGATGATGCGCCAAAGGGAAGTCAGCTCAGCAAATGCTAAGTGACCAGCCGAACCACTCTGCGCTGATTTTCAGCTGATTCCCATTTATTGTGTCAATGCGCGCTTATATTTAGCATTTTCTATTCATAGACGTTTACATTCGACTTTTATTTGTCGCTTGTAAGAGGAAAACATAATAAAACCATTTTGCAATAGACGGCATAACCATTGATCGTGAATGAGCACGTATCTCTGTTTTGATACCGTAAACTGCCCGAGGTTTTGCAAAATTACAACAGAATAAAGCGATAAAGCAAAGGTTTGATCCACAAAAAGTATATAAATAAGTTATACCTAAAAATTGAATTATATAAGCAGACATATGAAAGGAAAATAAATTAAATATTTGTATTTAAAACAGGTAGGCGAAGTTTAGGCAAGCTGTATAGATTCGCGTATTCCTTTTTTCTGAATTATTTTCTTCTTTCCGAGTATCGTTCCCTAATTTTGTCATTATTTAATTTCTTCATTTTTGCGGTTCTGTATCAGCTAAATATAATTGAAAGGCATCAACATCCATATATCCATATATATCCATGCAAGCATAATCGAAACTACAACCGCTACCCTTTTTTTGGTATCCCGGTGGGAGCCCATTACGCAACGTCAGGGTTCGTTGAAGGCCGCATCTCAGTGTATCGAACTCTCACCGATTAATACCTCCGGGGTGTTCCTTCACGCGCCTGCTAGGGCCTAGGACAAGGTAGGCGGCCCTATCTTTCTTTGAAGATACGCCGGGCGGGGCATTCCACTCTAGTGACAATTGAATTAGATAAGGGGAGAGTGGCATTTTACACCACCTTTCCTGCCACTATATTAGAAATAGAGCGGGGAGCGGCATTTATACCCCCTGTGCAACTGTGCAAAATAGGCGAGGTCTGCACAAGGCCAGACGTCGCCGGGGTCCGAGGAAGCTGACCCAGCCATACCCTTGGCCCCGACAGCGGGGGAAGGAACATTCCAAAGGTTTTAGCCAGTAATAGTCCAGCACACCGAAAAAAAAGTACAGCAACTGAAAATAAATAAGATAATAAGATAATATATAATATAAGGTGCGACGGTTTTTCACGCCAAATCAACTGTTCCTTTTATATAAGGCTCAGGTCAGGCCTTGCATGGAATATTGTTCGCATCTTTGGGACGGTTCTGCCCAGTACTTACTTGATGCCCTGGACAGGTTGCAGCGGAGGGCTGTTCGCGTTGTGAATGATCTTGAAGTGACTAAACATCTTGAACCGCTTCAGTTGCGCAGAGATGTGGCCTCACTGAGCGTTTTCTACCGTCTGTATCATGGCGAGTGTTCTGAGGAGTTGTTTAACCTTGTTCCACCCTCTCCCTTCCTGAATAGATCCACGCGTGCGGGTTTGCGGTGTCACAGCTATACGGTATCTCACATCCCGGCTAGGACAAAGAAGTTCTCCAACTCCTCCTTTTGCCGTGTCGTTGGGCTGTGGAATGGTCTTCCGGCGAGCGTGTTCTCTCCATCCTATGATATGGGATCTTTTAAACGTAGCGTGAAGAGATATTTGTGCGGGCTGGCATGATCGCTGCGACTACCGATGGGTTTTTCTTACCTTTCGATAGTCGTTGGCGTTTTTTGGACTGCACCATGCTTACCATCAGGTATGGTGCAGTCACTGTGTCGAGTCGGTATAAAAAAAAAAAAAAAAAATTCCATCGACAGTCAAGCAAAACGCTAGTGCGTAATCAAAACAAGGTAATTTCTCCTTTATACGTCGTTGAATTTTTATTAAGTGCCCATTCGCGACGATCTCAGCTAACTGTTGTAAAAAATTTACGTGAACTGGTGACAATTTTGCCTTACAAGAGTTTTATATAAAGCTCTTATGACTCCGATGTCGTCATAAAGCGTGAAATTTAAGCCTTTACATGGAGACACAGTGCGGGCGCGGATTGAAAACTACGCGTCGAAAATTTTAAATTTTCAACCTACAGCTATTAATAATATGCTTGCTTGCCTGCTCTTCATTACCAACAGCGCAGCTGATCGTCGTTCTCAGGGTATTTACATACGAAATTTCCAGCCATAGCCATAACTAAGTTTACCATAATAAACAAATTCTAACCCAGACAAGAGTAGGAGACAAGATAGATGACGAAAAGTACATTAGAATAGTAAAAATAATTGTCACGCTATATCCGTCACGGGGTGAGCAGAGATACATTAGTTGTTGTATCCACTTTGCGCTTATATGTCGTGCCCAACGTGACCAGTAACGCAGCTAAGCCGTCGTTCTTAGGGCACTTACGCATGACATTAAATTCATTGCAGATTTCCTCACGATGGTTTCTCCACCGGTGAGTATGTGGTGCCTAAATCCCTAACCTGGACAATCTCACAAGTAAGTTTGAAGATTGGAGATTTATTTTTGGTGTTAGAGGTCTGGACGTGTGAGACGTCACGTGTTTTTCTTTTACCGGTGAGCATGTTATGCGTCAATCCGAACTTAACCTGGCAAAAGCCACAGGTACGTAAAGAGAGTCAACCCTATGACCATTGGCATCGCCACACATGGATAATGGTCTGTTATTAAAAAGACAACCACAAATATATTTATATTATAATATACATAAACGCCTGTTATAAATAAATAGCAAACGTTTAATTATACTGTGTCAGTAATGCCTTTGAATCTCAACGCCTGTGTGTAGCATTGATAATCGAGCTTCTTTCAGATGAGCGGAAGAAGGTTTTCTTTTTGATGTGAAACGCTGTTGTTACCGTGAATTTTTTCTGTTACAACGAATAGGTATCGCATAATAATCGAAAATTATTACCGAAGTGGATACTTGATTTCGGAAGAAGTACTTAAAAAATCTTTCAATCATGTATTTCAATTACCGTTTCCATTTCAATTGAATAAATATTGGAAGAAACATTTTACGCAAACAACTTTGTTCAGTATTTAAAATCAACAAACCATGTACGCACAGATATATGTTAAGTATCTTGTAAAAATTGAGCACCTTGTTACTTTATGGTTATAATATTTTTTACTTCCATTTTCTCAATTTTGTTTATCAAGGTTTTTTGAGGTTATGATTACATACAAAAACATTTACGAACAATTACATATTCTGACCAAGCCCCAAACTAAACTTGGGCTTTCATTGTGGGTTATTGTGATAAACTATTCCGTTCATCGTAGATATATTAGCCGGTACTCGAACCCGGGATCCTCTGCGTCGCAGACAGAGTCTATAATCCAGAGATGTGCAAAATGAAATCAAATTAACAATTATAAAATATAGCCGAAAGTTTAATTCCGTAATCTGTAATCATTATTAAAACCCTTTCAAACATTATGTAATCATAAATTTGTATGCAACTGAGGAATCACTAATGTTTAAAACACAGATGGGTAAAATGTAATCATATTAATGATGCAAAATGTAATCGTAATCGTTTTTTATTCATCTGATTACACTTTGTCTATCTATGCTATAAACTGTTTTATCAGGTCGATTACCTGGCTCGGAGAATTCTTCAAAACCCTAATCAATGTAGCAGACCTGTAACAAATTTTAATTTTTTTGAAGTAGCAGGGCTATCTTGGTCGTGACCACAGTACACAAGCGTAAAGACTGTCATAGTGACTCGTTTCGATCTTTCTCGTTTCGTGGTCAACTTGTATACGTCCTCGTCCCGTTACTTATATACCTAGATACCTTCAGTCGTGGTATATGTTTGCCGACATGACAACGGAGACTGTCAATGAATTTTCGACCTTTGATAGTTCGTTTTTGTGGACTACACTGTACTTACCATCAGGTGTACCGTAGTCACTTTGTCAAGCTAATGTTAAAAAGGTAATAATTTTAATCAGATACATCGAAAGTAAATCATATTCTGTGGTTACAAAATAAAATTGATCTAAAAATCAACATTGATTTTATCGGAACCGTTACTGACGCTATAAAACCATTATTGATTCATCAACAAAGTAATGTTACCCATCTATAATGCACACAGCATTACTGTACTAAGCCCGATACGCTAAGCAAAATATAACCCAATTAATTATACTATATATAAATTCCTGACAATAAAGAATAGCAAAACAGCTGCTCAGTAACTGGTGATCCGTTAGAAGGTCAGGCGCCTTTTACGCCGTTCCATAATTCTTAACCTGTATGAAGTACAAGAACTGTCGTGTGTGGAGTATTACAGCTACCTCTGAGACGCCTCAGTCAAACATCATTTGGCAATCTTGAACTTAATTCAACGCTCATGAAGAACTTACGTCAATGAAGCTTCTCAGCTTGGAACACCGACCTTTTTTTTTTACTTGGGAAAAATCCTCATAAGACCGTCTCAGTCGCACAGGGGGGTTGCGCTGCCGAGGTGTGTCGGACTTATACCGACTAAAAACCCCAAGGTGACTACTTCTGCGCATCGGCGGGGACTGTGGGTCCTGTAATCAATTCGCCAGAGTCCCGTCACGCCGCGCCCGATGGGCACAAACTCGGGGGAAGATGATACCCTCCCCAATACTGCTCGTTGTATTTAGGCAGAGCACGCCACAATGCCCTGCCAACTTCTCGAGGGCCACTAAACCAGTTGCTCAGGGCCCCCACCCTGAGCAGCCTCGACCCTAAAGACATCAGCCAACTGGTCGTGGATCGACCGGTCGGCTGGGACTGATGTGCCAGGGCGGTTGCCGGCACCCTGGTGTCTCCTTCGAACGGCCTTCTGCCGTTCTCGCTCTGCGGCCTCCTTCTGGGACATGACATCTTCACAGAAGGAGACCACGGCAACACCGACCTAGGGTGACCTACTTTTTGATTTTCTATAAACTATACTCTGTGGAATCGTGTCTGAGTTCTCCAGTTCAATTTCCCCTCTCCTTTTTACCATAAATTAACGAGACGCCGTGCGGTTTTGCACTCTTATGTGGTTGACATTCTAGCTACTCAAACAAGGCTATTGGCCTCCTCTTATTTGCTGCAAACCGTCAAGCTTGGAATCCGCTCCGTAACTTTATTTTTCCAGCGTCTAGAGACATGGTAATCTTCGAACGACGAATTAATTGGTATTTATTGGTTAAGCACGCTCTATCATCGGTCTCATCACTCTTCAACTTTTCATCAGGTGAGATTTAGGTCAAGCGGTGGTCTGTCTTTATTAAAAAAACGTCAAACTTATAAATCCCTTTGGGCACTTCTCATATGATTTTCGCAATTTAACTTTAGTTGAATTATTTATTGCTTTTCCCCGTATAATAAATGTTAACATAAACTCTGAGTCTACAGGAATCTATAATTCTATCCTGAAAAAAGAGTGTTAATAGACAAACGGGGCCTGAAGTAATCCTAAAAATGAAGAAATGTCAGCATGGTACGCCTATGTAAAACTATATGAATTTGAAATAGATGTAGGTAAAAATATACGTTTTTTATCATGACTCGCCATGGTGACCACATCACACATAATCGTAAGCACGATGCGGTCCAAAAAATAACTACAACTATCAACAGTACAGAAAAACAATCGATAATAGCGGCAGTCATGCCTACACAAATATCTTCTCACACTTCGTTTCGCAACACAACACGCTCACTGGAAGACCACAGCTCAACAATTCGGCAAAAGTAAAAGCTGGAGAATTTCTTAGGGACAGTTAAAAGAACCCAATATTATAGGACGGTGGAAATACGCTCACTGGTCGACCATTCTACAGCCCAACGACACGGCAAAAGTAAGTGCTAGAGTACTTCTTAGTCTTGGCCGAGATGAAACTTACCGTACAGCTATGACCTCGTAAACTCGCGCGCCTGGTATTATTATGGAAGGGAGATGGTGAAAGAAGGGTTTCTAAACAAAAACACAATTTAAATACAAGCTTTAAAACTCTACTGAGCTGCTGTCATTTAAAATAATAATGACAATAAACACAGAAGCCTAAATAAACAGCCTCGTAATATGAACGTAAGATATACAATTTTGCGAGCTGAACCCAAGTTATTATTTATCTACCCTAAGATTAACAGGGAGCCCGGAACGCGACCCCGCGATAGGCCAGTCTTGACAAGGGAGTTTACCGCCTGCACGTTGACAGCTGAAAGTAAGGGATAAGTTTCGGTACGGCATTTGTTTGATAATTAATGCGAGAAATATTAAATTTACGTTTGACTATTACAAACATATACACAGAGATGAGCAAATTGTAATCTGGTTAATAATGAACGATTACAAAATGTAGTCTTAATTTTAATTTTATTGTTCTGTAATCATCATTAAATCCATTTAAAACATTAAGAAATCATAAATGTGTATACAATATGGGATTCTGTAGTGTTTAAAACATAGATGAGCAAAATACAGTCATGTAAATGGTAAAAAACGTAAAATGTAATCATAATCATTTTTATTAAACTGATTACATTTTGCCCATGTATACATACACGATATTAGGGCTCTTTGCTATATTTTTTATATAGAGATACTGTTCCTATTCGACGTCTGCAATTCATAGGATCATGGTTAAAAAAAATTACAGCCGATGGGATTTTTGATTGACGCAGCTTTCTAATACTGAAATAATTATTTCGAGGGGTGAAAAGCTATTTGGTTCAAGCGACATTTTTTGATGATATAGAAATATATACTTTCGGAATCAGCGTGTTTTATCGATTCCAAATATATATATATTACTATATCACCAAAAAATGTCGCTTAAACCAAATAGCCTTTCGCCCCTCGATTTAAATCTGCTCAGACGTTCCAGAGTTTGTTTTCCACGAGAACAAACAAACTAATATTTTCTATATTTATATAGAAACAGAAATATTATAAAATCACTTAAATTGGACATTGGACACACAGGAAAATGTGTACTTTGAAGTAATCATGGAATTAGAGACAAACTCGAAGTTTCGCAAAATAACGATTATTTCTATAAATAAAGGGGAACGACGCAAAATAATATCCAACATACATCTTATAATATTATAGCCTACAGAATATAACAGTTTCTAATCTTAAGAATTTCTTACTTTTTGTAAAAACCGTCCATAAAATAGCAAATACCTTAATATACCATAATACAGTAAATTCACCTTAAAGACTTTATCGTAGCATTTACTTGTCTCAAGTTCAACACATATTATATGCCAGAAACTCAATAGTTAATGGATTTTGAAAAAGTCAGCTACATCGGAAGCAAGCCGAATAATCTCTATATACATTGCTGTCAAAACAAAATAAATTTTATATTAATAATACCTTTAATTTTAGCTCTTACTTTCGAAATACACCGAAGTATGAGTCCGTACCACACGAAACGTTATTGAATCGAGTATTATTTTCGCAGATCCCAAGATCTGTTCACGGCACCCGCCATAAGTGGATAGGCACTTGCTCTGGCGGGAACTGAAGCGAGCGTATTTTCGCTTCGGGCGTCGTTTTCAAAGCAAGACCAAGTTTATTCAGTTGATAGAATAGTGAAAAGATGAATGCCGCGGACTCGTTCTAACGCTCTGGGATAGAAAGCTTATATCGGACAATAAAAAGGTCATTTTTATTGGCCGATAACGATAAAAATTACTGGTACTACACGACAATCCAAATACGACGTTCCATGTTTGTGAATCACTAGGACGAGGTTCATCATAATGACGACGTTTCATTACTATTTTGGTTGGTAAATGAAACTCTTGAATGTCGGAACGTAATATATTGACGATACTTGTAATACAAAGGCTTACACATGTTTACCGAACGACTGCGTGCGGCGGTGTTTTTTTTTTTTTTTTTTCTGCGTGACGTTTGCTTGTGACCCGGGTAAGGGCCTCTAATGCTACACCGGACTTGAGTGGGCGAGCACTGAAGGTGCTCAGCCAGCGATTTATGGGTTGGGTGGCTACGCAAGGGCACCCCTGTGGGTACGAACCTCGACTTGGGCGGCCAGCCAATTTGAGATTAAAACCTAAGCCTAAGGTTATCTACTAGCGTTTCGGAAGCGACTACCTTGAGAAGAAACGCCGAAAGAAACTCAAGGCTGCGTCGGAGAGATACTGCGTCTCGGGCCGAGGACGGCCCGGTTAACGACAGTCGGATGAGCTATCCTTCTAGTGCGGCGCCGCCGGCGGCGTCGTTGTCGAGGAATGTATCTGGTGCATGTGTGTACCCGACTGTGCTGAGGATCGGCGGAAAACAATTCCGCGGTAATCGGATCGACGGGATCCGACAGGACATGACGCGGACGACGTTTAGCGCGGGCGACATCGTCTTGTACATTATATCGACATGCTTTCCTAATAAGAGGGTTCGAACTGTGCGACGCCTTGTCGAAGTACCGACGAGACGCCGTCTGCATGAAACTAGCGACCGTCTACAGTCGAAGATCATCGTGGAGGTCTACGTTGCGCACATACCACGGTGCACCCACGGCATTGCGCAAGAACTTGTTTTGGATACGTTGTAAGCGTTTTAGGGACCATTTGGAGGAGTGGGCGAACACTACGCTGGCGTAGGTCATGACCGGTCTTACCACTGACTTGTAAAGTGTCAACTTATTTCTAAGTGACATACGGCGGTGTGTCGTTCGTCGCTTAGCTAGCGCATGCTCTGCGGTGCGCGGGGGCAGTGCGCAGGGGTGTGGCCCGCATGGTTCACGCGGCGAGTTGGAGATCCGCTGAGCTAATATAAAAGACACTATGGGTTCTCTACACTATAATAAATAAATTATGATAACAATTAGGTACTGTAGTAACAGTGTCGTGTGTGGTGGAGTTGTAGAGAGTTGTGGAGAGCTGGTTACTTCAATTAAAGCACTTTTAAATTTTTCCACATATATTTTGAAGTACTATACCTTATTTATATAAAATTACCATTTTATTTGTAGACTAATTTTAAGCAACATATCTTCATGAAAGCCCGAGAGGTAACCCTCTAAAAAAATTATTTCTAATTTTCCAAATCAAATCGATTATCCTTTTTTACTATTATCTGTCAAAGCACATAATTTTTTACTTCACGTCACAGACATGTAACTTAATTTCATGATCTCCTTACACACAACCACTGCAGTACTTAGTGTCTTACTCGATGATTATTATTATATTGATTGCTTTTATATCTTCTTCTTCTTCAACCTTCAATCCAATGACGACTGAAGGTCTCTTCCATACTGTTCACCTCAGGACGGTAACGAGTTTTGACCAACCAGTTTCAGTAGGCAGAATTTATATGAAATGAGACAATTAACATTCGAAGAACTGTCATAACCGACTTCTTTTATAATATGAAACTAGCTGATCCGGCAAACGTTGTTTTGCTATATAAGGTTTTGTAATATCTTCTAAGATGTTCATTGAAACTAAGTGATGTCAAAGACAATTTTGTTCACAATTAAATACTCTTAATTAACAACACATTTATTTGGATAAAGATTAATATTATTACGTTGATACAACTCTTAACAAATAATGCATTAATTTCGACCAAATTTTGTTACCATAAAAACGGTTCTAGTGACTTAATCTTAAAAGATAGACATATACTGTCCAGGACATTTTTTTAGATCATTTCAAGAGAAATAATTCTTTTTTAGATATATTTTTGGTATCTTGAACCGTTTTTGCAGTGCACGCAATGGAAGCCCTCAAGGATGAATAATTTTCCCCGTTTTTTTCACATTTTCATTATTTCTTCGCTCCTAATAATTGCATCGTGATGTTATATAGCCTAAAGCCTTCCTCGATACTTGGTCTATTCAACTCAAAAAGAATTTTTCAATTCGAACCAGTAGTTCCTGAGATTAGCGCGTTCAAACAAAAAAACAAACAAACTCTTCAGCTTTATAATATTAGTATAGATAGAGAATAATTAAGTGCGCCACAAATATATTCATTGCGACTAGATACAGTTCATGAAAAACAGAAAGTTTTAAAATTCTATTTAGTCGTCTTACCAGCCTCAGAGCCAGTCAGGAAGAAAAGAGAATCACAGTTTAATATAAAAAGCACTAGAAAATCGCGTATGGATGTCAAATGAAACAATCTAATCTAAAGATAATGATGGCCCATTCGTTATGCATACCTAAATAGAAATATAGCACCAAATATCAAAATGAATTGTATTTTTCTGTACTTACTATGTAAAGCCGATGAAAAATGCAAACTTGGTCAGTAACAATGACCTCACATCTATTTTGTTCCACCAAAATTGACCCATAAAGCTACTGAATATATTGCTGTCATAAATTTCATCCACAGTATAGTAAAATTTGATGTACCGATGTCGGAATATTTTTATCATAGCAAAGGTGAACTCAGCCTAAATCTGCATGAAGCATTGACAGTTTTAGACCTGCAGATATCAACTCTGGTGTTTACAGAATCGTCAATTCAAATAGCCCTTCTTAATTACGATCCTACATTAAAACAATTTGGGTTAAAGACACGTAAGTTCATTAAAAAAAAATTAGATATATTTTTTTGTGTTGTTTATGTTCTATAATAATTTATTGTATTATTTTGTCTTGTATTCATTTTATTTATTCATTCACGAAGAGATTCGATTCTATATTCCTCATGCCAATGGCTAAGGAGTGGAACATGCTTCCAGCGAGGATATTTCCACGATCTCATGATTTTATTAGACGACGCGGGCCATTGTGGGACTCATCTTCACCTTCCCCTACGTGTTACTGAGGTCAAGCGTCCGCCAGTAAAACATAAAAAAAGATTTTTTTCAATATTTTCTACATAACGCATTTATTACCTAGGTCACAAATCACAAATAGGATCTATTTACTAGGCTTACATACTATAAATATATTACTTGCTTAAAGTTGTCACAATACTGTTGTTACGAGAATTAATGAAATGAGACAATATTTTACACTTGACAAAACGTTCCAGTTAAAAGACAATCGGCTTTGTAAATACAAATATAAAAAAAAAATTAGGTAATGAAATACTCTAACGCCAAGTTTCAGAGCCGCTTCTAAAATATTAAAACTTTTTTCAACTTTAATGAGTGATACATTTTTATGTGATTGCGGATTAATTAATATTTAATTGCACTTTCATATTTAAAGACCGTTTCTGAGACTGGGGCGTCTGATAATGAAGATAATATTAATGCTAGCTCTTTGCAGCTACAGGAGTGGCTCATCGGTATTCGTAAATCGAACGGCCATCGAATGGGGTGGATTTATGATCTGTGCAGGCAGCTGCAAGGGGCGAGGCACCGGCTATAACTCATGCAATGGGCTGAACATACTGATTGGAGCAGCGTTGCCCAACTTTTTTTTTACCGACGGTTTCATACAGATGTAGACTGACTTGTATCATTCACATTATAGCAGGCAGTGTACACAACCAAGTCACTCTATGTTGCATTTCTTAGTAACTAGTTTCTGATGGCTTCGCCCCTATACAATTAAGGTTTCGTGAAGGAATGTGATAATGTATAGCCTATGCCCACCTTAAAGGTTTACTCTAAAGTTTGTACGCAAGCCGGAATAAGTTATTGACTTATGTCGATGTACAAATGCACCCTCTTAGGCGGAATGATTTTATAAAAATTAAGAGTTGCGATATTTAAGACAAATAGAAAGTACTTACCGGTTAGCAGCGGTAGTCAAGCACTTTACAAATCACTCACTGTATGTATTTGAGTTCATATGATGTGGAGTATGGTGTTTGTGTGGATTTGCAATGTGTATAGCGAGTTTGAAAATAATTAGATGCGATTATAAAGAAAAACAAAGCGATGCGTTGTTTGTGTTTTAAAATCGAGTACGGTTAAGACAGAAGGTGAATGAATTACGCCACAACACTTCAACACTGGCTCGACATAGTGACTACAGAGTACCTGATGGTAGTTAGTTTTCAAAGGATGAAAATCCATTGATAGTCTACATCGTCATGTCGACCCACATATACCACGACTGAAGGTCTCTAGGTATATGAGCTACTGGATATGCACAAGCTGATCCCGAAACGCAACAAGCCGAAACTGATCACTATGACGGGCTTTACACCCATGCACTGTGGTCGCGATCCAGACGGGCACCGACGCCCTACCACCTCGCTGCTGCTCGTTTAGCACCACCCAGGAGTCACGTGTAGGGAAACTAGGGTAAAGCCTACGGACGCGAGCAGCTTCGACTCCCCAAACGCCAGATGGCGTTGGGGATTAGGTGCGTTTACAGTTTATTGTTTCGATGTTCTGGGGTTGTGCCTTTTGGCGCGACTAGGTTGTAATTCCGCTTCTAGCAGACAAGACTTTACAACGGCGACCCAGCAGTGGATACCAGGTCGTGAAGTACCGTTCTGTATGCAATATCATTTATATTAACAGACATCCGATGTAGGTGACTACGCAACGCTGCCAACTGCCACGATCCCAAGCTTGACACGCCGCCTGACAATACAATATAAAACAGATGCACGCGGGCAGATGGAACGTGTAAGGTCTACACCTCCCATCTTGACAATCAATTTACCGGTTAACATCGGCAACGCCAAAGAAGGATAGTTCAGTAACCTGTCATTAACCGGTGCGTTTACCCTTCGAGGCGCAGTTCCAAGCTGAGTCAGCCTTGACTTTCTTTCGACGTTTCTTTTCAAGGTAGTCGCTTTCGAAACGCTGACGCTAAATCACCTTTAGCTTCCTTCCCTAGCTGGCGGCCCAAGTCGAAGTCAGTACCCACAGGGTTGCCCCCCACCTTGTGTTGCCACCAAACCCTTATATCGCTGGCTAAGCTGGCTGCCCCTCTTCGCCCGGTGTAATTATGAAGTAAGGTAAAGTATACAATGTAATCTTATTAAAACAGATGGCGCTGGTTTATAAATATTATCATCCGAGCGAAGCTTGGTCCAGCTAGTTACTCTTAATTTGGACAAGCGATCGTCTCGATAATTCATCAACGCAGTTGCGGATGGCTCTCGCAAATTGGGTATAGTATCCACTCTCGGCAACTTTGACCTAAATAAACTTGTTAACAGACGTCAATGTCCGTTAGTGCTAACTAATTTACGCTTATAGTCCATAATGGAAGCTTTCAGTTGCTCCAGACTTGGGACAACAATACGTCTCACATATATATTGTATTGAAATAGACTAAATTAGACTACATATCTTTTTAAATATATAGTAATAATACATTTCACGCTATATCCTCTACAGGGTGAGCAGTAATATACATACATACATATATTTTTTTTTTTAAATGACGTGCTTTGATCTAAAGGTCTTCACAACTAAGCCGGGCGGGTGGCCGAACACTGAAGGTGCTCAGCCGGCAATTTATGGGTTGAGTGGCAATGTAAGGGCACCCCTGTGGGTACGAACCTCGACTTGGACCGCCAGCCAAAATATACGAAACCTAACGGTGATCTACTAGCGTTTCGGAAGCGACTACCTTGAAAAGAAACTCAAGACTGCGTCGGAGTGTGAAGTGATAAATTAGTTGCTATATCGACTTTACACTTTATGTCTTTTCGCTACTTTTATCTTCAGTCTATGAAAAGATTTTCAAGTTGTCGTAACCAATTCCTTCTCAGGTGTATGATGTTGGATTCTTTAAAAGAAGTGTGAAGGAACTTTTGAGCAGGCCGGCATGATCTTGGCAGCTGTCTACAAACAGTCTCCAGTTTTTTTTAAAGCTACAGACGTTTTAGGACTTTTTTTGGTAACTCTTGGAAAAATCCTGCATAGGACCATCATGGCAGCTGTGAGGGCAGAGACCCCGGTGTGTCAGATTCCTACTAACCAATAACCCCCGGGGTGTCCCTCTAACTGCTCTACCCGGGCCTGGAAAACCAAATTCATCCAGCCGCTTGGGGAGTGAAAAACCATGTTGAGGCTATCTGGAGGAATGGGAGTAAAGAGCCCACCCCTCCAAAAACCTCTTTCTCAAGCAGCGCACAGGAAACTGCGCACCGTCTTCCTCTCATCCAAGCCGATTTTAGGACTGCACTATGCAATTTTAGTTGCAGGGTGGTCAGTTTGCCAACTTATAAAATATATAGCTTTAGGTAGTATATTTGAAAATTATGTTCCTGAATCGAGGATTCCGGAACTAAGTCACGGAAATAACAAACGCCTTGCAAAGTCCGTCGAACAACATGACCTGTGCCATTCAGTCACTGAATTTCATTGCTCGCATATGGAACATATGAAATATTCATGAGGCGATTCAAATCAGAGGCCATACGGTTGTCATAAAAGAAGACCATTACAGCTGGCTGAATAAAAAAAATATAGCTTTTTTATTGATAATGGTACAGCCGCTGTTTCAAACTTGTGTTTCAAGAGAAAACAAATATGAACATCGCTTTACCACAGGATACATATAAATGATGATGATGATGTCCTAGCCGGTTTCGGCTACGGCGACTGTTTCAACACCGGTTAAGAAATTCGAGATCCAGTTTTCGGAAACAGTCAATTGCGCAGGAGATATTTAAGTGCATAACTGGACGCGCAGCCAGAAAAGCACTCTCTCGTCCGAGCTCCCTCAGGCCCGATGGAAAGGAGAACCAGTACGATCGGGAGCGAGCGGGATGCAGGTTTGGTCGAGTTGTCCTTCTCTGAACACCTGGTTGAATTGCGATGTTAAAGAGATACCTTAGTCGCCTTTTACGACACCTCAGCAAGAAGAGGGGGGTGCTATTCTATTCTGCCGGCAGCCACCACGGCACCATATAAATATTACATACATATATGTACAATTTTTTTTTTGTGTTTTGATTTAAGCATAGGTGGGCAAAATATAATCAGATGAATGAAAAACGATAACGATTACATTTTGCGACTGTATTTTGCTTACCTATGTTTTAAACACTACGGAATCCACAATTGCATACTATAACATGTAGACGCCACCCGATACGTAATTGTATTACACGCCCTAAGGGTCATTAGGGTGTTACGAACGCGCGGGGTAAGGGGTGCGCGCACGCAAGGGATGCTCTAGCTAAAGCAGTCGACTAGCGAGACCCAAGGCTAGACTACGTGCGTGTGCGTCGCAGTTCGGTGTGCCTTAAAGTGCAAATAAACAGTAAAATGCCAAAATCCGTGTCTTTCTACAACCACACCTACGACCACCGGTCATAATACACATTTATGGCTCCTTAATGTTTTAAAGGGATTTAATCATGATTACAGAGCCATAAAATTACAATTACCACGACATTTTGTAATCGTTAATCATTAATCAGATTACATTTTGCCATCTCTGGATGTAAGGCGAACGGAAAACATTGATTTTAGAAGTAATATGAATAGTGACTCGTTTCGGCTTGCCGCGTTTCGGGTTCATTCATACAGTTTTAGGTAAAAAGGGTCCATTTTTTTTTATTTTGTATTTATTTTGTGAATTAATATTTTGTAAAAACTTATTATTATTTGTTGTATTTATATTCGTTATATATAATTAAATTTATTAAATTGTTCGATATAATTTTTACTGCAACGAAAACAAATCAGAAAAATTAAGTATTATACAAGGATACAGGTAACCAACGCAAAACCTCTAAAGGGTGACTTTGGTATATTAAGAGTGACAACTTTTGTTTTACAACATTTTCTAATTTAATCCTTTTTCCCCATACAAAAAATAAATAAACCAAATTTGAAGTTCTAATCTTATTAACACTCAAGGCGGCGTGATGCAACTGTGGCACACGATTTTTAACAGCTGACTGAACTGTAAACATAGAGCTAACGATTGATAAAAATTCCCACTAAAATTAAAAAAAAAAAATTGGCAAAAGCCATAGAACAAAAGTTGTTAGTCTTGATGTACCTAAGTTACCTTTAAGAGGTTTGGCGTTAGCTACCAGTAACGTTGGTTAAAGTTGTGTAATTTTAACATTATAGCAGAGTGGTCCTTCTGTAAACGTCTATGTTTTGTGTCCCGGCAGATGCACACCTCCGGTGAACTCCGAGCGAGCAGGTGATCTAGCGTACTTCCTGTTTCAGTACGCCTTTGAATGTTTGCCTTATTGGCGTAAATGCACTAGATATAGCATATCCTCGATATTATAGACATAAACCAATTGAATAATAAACCATTTCGGATTTAGACGTATCGCTTTTTATTGAGAGTTGGTGTTACTAATATCCGTACTCCTTGAACGGCATTAGAAACTGGTTTCAAGTCAAAGCAAAGTTTTAAAACATACAGCAGACAAAGTCAGTTATTATAAACGGCTATTTGTTACTAAATACTCTTTTTTTTTTTACTTGGGGAAAATCCTCATGGGACCGTCTCGGTCGCACTGGGGGGTTGCGCGAAACCGAGGTGTGTCGGACTTGTACCAACTAAAAACCCCAAGGTGACTTCTTCTGCGCATTGATGGGGACCGCGGGACCTGTAATCAATTCGCCGCAGCCCCGTCGCGCCGCGCCCTCTGGGCACAAACTTGGAGGAAGATATCTTCCCCGACACTGCTCATTGTATTTAGACAGAGCACGTCACAATGCTCTGCCTACTTCTCGAGGGTCGCTAACCAGTCGTTCAGAGACCCCACCCTGAGCGGCCGCGACCCCAAAGGCATCAGCCAACCGGTCGTGGATCGACCGGTTGTTACTAACTACTCCCGGTGACCCGGCGTTGATGGGTTGAAATAATTATCCCCCTTGTGGATTGATTTTCCCTAAACGTCGAAACACACATTTATTTTGAACCTTAAAGCTAAATACCGGTATTCATAATTAATACCTCGAAATTGATGGATTATCAAACAATCCTTAACCCCTATTTCGCGCTTTTAGGGGTGGACAAAAAATAATCGCTTTTAGTAAGTAACTTTAAAAATCTAAGCCCTACCACGGCAAAATGTTATTAGATTAATGAAAATGATTAACGATTACATTTTACGTTTTTTACCATTACTATGAATGAATTTTGCTCTTTTATGTTTAAAACACTACAAAATCCCAGATTGTGTACACATTTATGATTTCTTAACTTTTTAAATCATGATTACAGACCAAGAAAATGAAAGTTACGACTACATTTTGTAGTCGCTCATCATTAATCAGATTACATTTTGCCCATCTCTGCCTACAATGATATGTCAGTCAGGATAATTATTATCAAAGAAAATTCAACCTTATTGGGTATACCAAGAACTCAATGTCCAAACTTTGTTTCTAACTGTATCACTAATAGAAGTGAGGCATATATATCGGATTAAGTGCAATAGATTAGATCTATACGAGTAATCTTCAGCCAAAAAAAAAAACTTTTACTTAATATTAGGTCAATCTCTTTCCTGTCTGCCAAATGACGCTTCATGTAAGGGGAACTGTCTGATATTTAGATTGTCTTTCCACATGTGAGATGCCGTCTAATGCAAAAGAGAACACCGTAGTATTTAGGAAATGTTAATTTAATATTTTAAAAGTATTATTTATTATACAACTATAGCATGTAGACGTAACCCGATACGCTCTTGTCGCCCTAAGGGTCGTTAGGGTGTTACGAGACGTGCGGGGTAAGAGGATGCGCGCGCGCACGGGACGCTTGGAAGTTAGTCGACTACCGAGACCCAAGGCGGGAGTACGTGCGTGTACGTCGCAGTTCGGTGTGCCTTAAAGTGCAAATAAACTGTAAAACGCCAAATTCGTATCTTACTATAACCACACCCACGACCACCGGTCATACAACTAAATACAAATAATGATCTTTAATATTTTTCCTGTTTCCATTTACTTTTTGGAGCTATTAACACATGAATAAAAACCGACTATTATTATAAACTCTAAAACTTATCTGGTAGTTGGTAAACACGCCATTCAGCATCTCCTTTATTTTGGTTCTCCTTTGGCCTCGTACTAAATCGATGGCTACCTGTTCGGACCATTGCATCAACCCTCGACAACATAAGTATTTGTTATTCTTTTACAGTGCACCAACACAATATCAAACGCCTTCTTTTTCGCCACACTCCTACTTAAGCCGCCGCCATTAGAATAGTCACACACTACCATATCCTTCCTGTCACTTTTTATACTTGCCAACGTAAAATATAACTTAATTGTTAATGGTGTTCACATTAATATTTAATAACTTTTATTTATATCATATCCATCCTAGCTTACCAGTGATATTTGCTGTTGTGCTTCTCTATTATTGTAACACTACCTAACTAAAAAACAAAATACAATGCTGAATATTTTTTACCTAATAAAAAAAACGCACAATAGCGGTAAAATGTCCGCCGACTATGCATTTTGCTGCTTAAAGAATTTTAGGAACACGCATTTTAAAATATTAGATGGAACAGAATACGCATTCCACCTAATCAATCCATCAGTACTTTACAATGAATGTCGCTTGCGATTAACTTGCTTACTAAATTCTCTTGTGATAATTGCCTATTCGCAAGAATCAGACGTATTAAAGTTTTACAGGGCCCACTAGACGGTAAGAACACCCGCCGTAGCCGCTATTAAAAATTCCTCTTCACACTTCGTTTGAAGTTATTCCCAATATCATAATACAGATACAGTTTTACACGGAAGAGCCATGCGTGCAGGAAAACGTGTCAATAGCGAGAGTTAAAATACTAGTGCTGCCATCTTTTGGTCATAGCCGGAACTATTAAGTTCATGTTTTTGTAACGTAAATTAAAATGGCTGCCGTGATATTTAAGTACCTTTTTTATCACAGCACCATTATTCAAAATTAAGGTCTTTGCGACTCCAAGGGTTACAAAAACCACAGTTATCAAATATTTAGTCGATATTTTTGTGAAAATACATACATAAAAATGTTGTATGGATTTGATATTTATATTAATACAATAAAATATACATTACCAACAGCGGACAGTATGTGAAAAATATTTTTATATAACGTTTTGGGGACGTTTTGAATTAAATAACAAAAATTAATGTTTTTTTTATTATAAAAAGCTTTATACACAAACGCTAAATATTTTACGACGCCAGGAAAATAACACTCAAATATATTTTAGATTTCAAGACGATGACCATTTCAATAAAAGATCTATTTCATGCAATATATTGGTTAATAACATCACGTGTCATTCTTGAGGAGATCAGCAGAGATAAACACGGAATTTTTTGTATAAATAGTGGTAATATTAAATCGTCACGCTAATATTATGTCTCTTTCGGGGTGACCAGAGATATATTTTACATACACTTTGCGTTTATATGTCGTGACCAACGTGACCAGTAGCGCACCTACTGTAGCAGCTTGCTCGTAAGTTCGTATTCCGGTTTTTTCCAGATTAAGAACAAATTTGGGGCCCTCATGCTCCCCGGTTAAGGAAATGCGCATGTCGTTTAATAGAAATGTCATATCGTCGGGTGAAAGGCTATTTGGTTTAAGCGAATTTTTTGGTGATATAGTAATATATATATTAGGTCCTTACATATGAAATTGGCGTTTTGTATGGGAGGAACAAAAAGTCGAATATTTTTTAATATAATATATTTAATTAATCAAAGTATGAACCATTATTTTCTATACACTTTTGCCATCTCATAGGTAGTTCATTGATCCATTTACAAAAAAAACAAGTGGGACGGGAATCAATAAAATCTTTGAAGGCGATTTGGACTGCCCCATCGGAGTTGAATTTTTTCCCTTGCAAGAAGTTATCCAAATTTCGAAAAAAATGGTAATCTGTTGGAGCAAGGTCCGGGGAGTACGGAGGATGTCTTAGACTTTCCAATTGAAGCTCTTCTAATTTAGTAGCCGTCTGTTGCGCAGTGTGTGGTCTAGCGTTGTCGTGAAGCAGCAGTGGCGTGGAGCGATTGACCAGCCTAGGTTGTTTAGCCGCTAGCTTTTCCATCATGGTTTGCAATTGCTGACAATAGACATCAGCCGTAATAGTCTGGCCAGATTTGAGAAAACTGTAATGAACAATACCGGCACTAGTCCACCAAACGCTTACAAGTAACTTTTTTGGGGTTAATTTTCGCTTGGGGCAGGATTTGGCTGGCTGGCCAGGATCCAACCATTGCGCTGAGCGCTTCCGATTATCGTAAAGAACCCATTTTTCATCACAGGTAATGATTCGGTTTAAAATACCTTCATTATTGTGCCGGTTTAGTAATGTAACGCAGCAGTCGACGCGCGTTTGCCGGTTTGCTTCAGTCAATTCGTGAGGTACCCACCTTTCAAGCTTTTTAATCTTCCCAATTTGCTTCAAGTGAATTAAAACAGTTTTATCACTAACATCGCAGCCTGCAGCTAACTCGGACGTGGTTTGCGATGGATCCGCTTCCACAATAGCCTTTAACTCTTCATTATCAACTTGAGTCTCAGGCCGTCCACGGGGCTTGTTCTGCAGGTCGAAATTTCCCAGAACGAAAACGTTGGAACCAAAAACGAACTGTGTTTTCTTTTGCAACACGACCGCCATACACATCATTCACCCTTCGAGTTGTTTCCGCAGCACTAGTGCCACGGCGGAACTCGTACTCGTAAATAATACAATATTTTAAGTTTTCCATTTTGTAAAATGAGTGACGCAAACAGAAAAAAACAGAAGAAAAAAACAAATGAATGACGATCATCGAAGGATAAATACATGAATCTATAGCTGTACAAATTTGAATTTGGAATTCCTTACCAAAGAGGAGAAATTTGTGATTAAAGTGGCCAGTACGAAAAACGCCAATTTCATATGTAAGGACCTAATTTATATTTGGAATCAGCGTTTTTTACCGATTCTAAAAATATATATATTTCTATATCACCAAAAAATGTCGCTTAAACCAAATAGCCTTTCACCCGACGATATGTACCTACATGCTTTAACCCTTTAACCGGGGAATTAGCTATCGCTCAACTCGTTTCAGAATGTCGACTTTTTGTTCGCAGCGATAAGTAATATCACATCCCAAATAATACAAGAATATCGTTTTCAACGTATAGTTATTATTTATTTTGATGAAACATTTAATATATTACGATTAATTTCCATGACGAAAAATGTCGTCATGCCCATTGCAGTAGGCTTAATGTGTGACGAAATATTTCGTCATACCCAGTTAACAGGCTAAGAATGACGATCAGCTGCGCTTGTGATGACTTTGGAAAGACATACAATATAAGTGCAAAGTGCATACAGCCACTAATGTATCTCTCCCTCACCCCGAAAAGCATATAATGTAACAAAATATTATACTATTTATAAAATCATTGGTATCGAATATTCAGTAAAATAAATAACAATTCTATGATTATCCTTTGAGGTTACGCATTAAGATACAGTACATTACACCCGGGCGCGTCTCAGTCGGGTGACGTCACACTGCAATGACTCCATTGTGTTCCGGGTACAATGCCTCTTCTAATGGATTACAAGTAGCGGCTAGGTGTTACGATGATTCAACACGGGACGGAGGAAAGTTTTGTTGAAAGGAAATCAGTCACAAATATTGTCAGCTGGTTAAGCGAAAATATTAATACAATTCGTGTTATAAATATGGTAGAGTATAATACATTTTTTTTTAAACTAACTCGACTCAGTGACTGCACCATACATGATCGTAAGCATGATGCAGACCAAAAAACGGCAACGACTATCGAAAGGTAAGAAAAAACCCAACGGTAGTCGCAGCGATCATGCCGGTCTGCACAAATATGTCTTCACGCTACGCTTAAAGGATCCCATATCATAGGATGGTGGGAACACGCTCGCTGGAAGACCATTCCACAGTCCAACAACACGGCGAAAGAAGGAGTTAGAGAACTTCTTAGTCCTAGCCGGGATGTGAGAAACCGTAAAGCTGTGACTCCGCAAACCCGCGCGCGTGGTTCTATTCAGGAAGGGAAAGGGTGGAACAAGGTTAAATAACTCTTTAAAACACTCGTCATGATACAGACGGCAGAAAACGCTCAGTGAGGCAATATCTCTGCGCAACTGGAGCGGTTCAAGATGCTTAGTCACGTCAGGATCATTCACAATGCGGACAGCTCTCCGCTGCAACCTATCCTAGGGGTCGAGTAAGTACTGAACAGAATCATCTTTTTTTTACACTGTCTCGACATACTGACTACAGAGTACCTGATGGTAAGTACAGTGTAGTCCAAAAATGAAAGCGACTATCAAAGGATGAAAATCCATTGATAGTCTACATCGTCATGTCGGCCCACATATACCACGACTGAATGTCTCTAGGTATATGAGCTACTGGATATACACAAGCTGATCCCGAAACGCGACAAGCCGAAACTGGTCACTATGACGGGCTTTACACCCATGTACTGTGGTCGCGATCCAGACGTGCACCGACGCCCTACCACCTTGCTGCTGCTCGTTTAGCACCACCCAGGAGTCACGTGTAGGGGAACTAGGGTAAAGCCTACGGACGCGAGCAGCTTTGACTCCCAAATTCATCTTGGAGATGTGAACAATATTCCATGCAGGACCTGACCTTGGCCTTCAGTCTTGGTCAGCATGTGACCGTTTCTTCTTTTTTCTTTTCATTTTATATACCGCATATACAATCAATATATGTGATGGCTTAGTAGATGAGTGATAGTAGGTTCATATCCCAGCGCGTACCTCTAGGTTTTTCCAGATTAACTACGAATTTAGGCAGCATATACTCACCGGTGAAGAAAACATTGTGAAGAAACCCACATGGCATTTAGCAGTAGTTTTGAGAGTTGAAGCTGCTCGCGTCCGTAGGCTTTACCCTAGTTCCCTTACACGTGACTCCTGGGTGGTGCTAAACGAGCAGCAGCGAGGTGGTAGGGCGTCGGTGCACGTCTGGATCGCGACCACAGTACATGGGTGTAAAGCCTGTCATAGTGACCAGTTTCGGCTTGTCGCGTTTTGGGATTAGCTTGTGTATATCCAGAAGCTCATATACCTAGAGACCTTCAGTCGTGGTATACGAGGACCGACATGACGATGTAGACTATCAATGGATATCCTTTGATAGTCGCTTTCGTTTTTGGACTACACTGTACTTACCACCAGGTACTCTGTAGTCACTATATCAAGCCAGTGCAAAAAAAAAGTCATGTGTAAGTGCCCTGAAGAACGAGCAACTGCGCTACTGATAACATTTCGCGCGAAATTTACGCGCGAAGTGGATGGAGCAACTAATATTTCTCTGCTCACCCCGAAAGGGATACAGCGTGACGGTATACAGTCCACATACCTGAATTTTCTCTCGGTGGCACCAGGCTATATAAAAATTCGATATAAATATGTTAATTATTCAAGTAGAGGTAAAATTATCAAGTTACTTAGGAATGTTAACGGGTGAAACATTTTTAATTAAACACATTAAAGCCTCAATTTTCGCTAAAACTGAATTAATACTAATTATCTAATCCAAACAAGAGGTTAGAAGCCGAGATCAAAGTGAACCTCCTCTTTATTCCAACTTGTGCGGAACTTTCAAAGTAAATTAATTCAAGAGGAAAAGCGGGTAATTAATATCGAAACAATTTTTATTTTTCCGCTAGCTTCTAAGAAACGTATTCTATGAAAGGCAGGAGTTACTTAAATACTCCCAATTTGAAAGTGGAGACTGCTTTTTTAATATTATCATTTCACTTTGACGAAAGTACACCACGAAGATCTGAAGGATAGATAGGATATAGTAAATTCAATTAGCGGTAAAACTAGTACAAAGTCCAAAGAATATATAAAATTAACATAATTCAGTGTTTCTGTGTGTTGAAACAACATGGGTGTCAGCTGAGAATCAGCGCCAGGTGATTGTTTCCATTTGGCGCATCACACCACAAGGTATTTCCTTTTGCTGTTTTCTATCTTGATTACACTATTCTTATATGTTGTAAGTTATGAGCCAAATAAATGTTTTTCTTTCATTTTTATCGTTTAGTGCGTAAATATTTTTTTTTACTTTGGGGAAAATCTTCACAGGACCGTCCCGGCCACGAAGGGGGTAGCAGCCGGGGTGTGCCGGACTTTTACCAGGTAAAAACCCCAAGGTGACTACTACTGCGATTTAGTGGGGATTGCGGGCCCTGTAATCAATTCGCCGCATCCCCAAAATAAATACATATTTGGATTAACGAAAAAAATGACATATCCACTGGTACTCTAACCCTGGACGCCATTAATCAATAGTGTCGGCTAAATGTTGTTTCAACTTATTCATTTGCAAACTTCAAGCAATGTTAGTTAAATTAAATAAATTGCACTAGTCTTTTAAAAACGTTAAAGAGGCTATTCACAGACGATTTAAGAAGACAAAGACCGCAGCGAAAACTTATATAGTCGCCATTTTAATGATCCTGAAGGTAATTAAAGTTTCAAAGAAGAAGTAGTAACGCTTTTTAATTATCTTTGCTGCAGCGAGGAGTTCATAAGAACGTACTTATTACATTTTTGAGGAAAGTTATTCTTGCAGACTACATATTTTAAAAATTCACACAACTAGAGTTAATGTATCTACTAGATTCCCGAGATTATTATTATCACCTTCATTTTTCTTCTGTATTCTGCTTATTCCACTTCCCTCTGCCTGCAGCTTCGCTCTCGTGTAATTCCCATTTCGCAAATAGTTTCAAATATTACATACAAACAAACACTATGAATTTATAATATTAGTGTAGATTTTTTTTAAATCCTATTTAGGGGACTTTTACGTATGTGCCTATGTCAGCTCCATAGTACCCTTATAGAGAAATACCTAACATATGACAAATGGAGCCAATGATCTAAACAGTCCAGACGCCTCATCAGATAATAGTTCTGTTAAGACTTTGTTAAACATCTCGACGTCTTGTCTGTTCAGACCAAAGGCACTCACAAACGCCTCTCTCACAGATTCGGATCGGACACCTTCCATCTATTGGTTTATACCAATATAGCATCTTATATTTTTGTACGTCCACTTGTGTATATATCTAGAGGCCTGTCACGATGTGAGTGAGTTGATATAACAACGGCCATTTCAAATGGATTTTCATACTTTTTTTTTAAATATAATTTACAGGCGAACGCTTGACCCAAACCACACCTGATGAAAGGTGAAGAGGAGTCCAACAATGGACCGCGTCCGCCCAACAAAGGACTATTCACTCTCCTATTAAAGACCCACAGGTCATAAGACCCATATAATATGCTCGCTGGAAGCATATTACACTCGTTAGCTGTTCGTATGATGAATGTAGAAGCGAATCTTTTCGTGCGGGTATAAGGAACGTCCACCACATACATTTGATATCCTATACGTGTCTTGTGGTTTTATAATGAAATGGGATGGCAAGGTAATAATTTGATAATCGTTCACAATCTTGGAGTATACTGCCCATTTAATCCGGTAATGTAACTAGACTTCATTGAGATAGTAGATATAAAAAATAGGCTTATTGAACAGTCTAAAAATAAATGGATCAAAATTTTCATCTCTTAGGATTTTATCGATGCCACAAGAGGGCTGTATACATACTCCCAATTTACATATTAATTTTATTTAGATTTCATATCTGTTTGCAATGTCTCTCTATAGACCATTTTTTGTCTTGTAAGACATCTATGTCCACTATACCTTTCAAACGGTAAAACATATTTTGCCTTACGCAAGAAATTTCTAAAATCTAATTTATTTTTTGTTTGGGCCGTCCATTGCTGTTTGTACCTTCGTCATGCCTTCAACTTAGTTTATATCGAAGCTTAAGCCAACAGGGTGTAAATTTTCGCGTAAAAAAATAAAAGCTTCGGGCCAAAATAAAACTGTTTGTGAATACTGTTCCCGCGAATTCATTGGAAACGACAGTTTGACGTATCCAGCGTGTAGCTTTTAAAGGCCCGAGTTGGACGAAAGCCACAGTTCGCTGTTTCATTACTTTTTCCATTCACTCTAAAAGGTATTTTAGTTTTACATTCTCTGTTTGGCTTGATGTTTAAATTAAAGTTACATAAGAAACACTTTGCATGTTTAGATAAAAAAATATAAATTTTTCTGTAATTATATTACACTGTGTTCAAATAATATGTAAAAATGATTGGAATATTAGTTAAAAAAAATGAATGATTTCAATTAAAATAATAATAATTAATGATTAAATTTATTGAGAACGTTGCTAAGCAAAGTCAAAATAGCGTCTATAAATCTCAGATGGCAAAGCCGTGCCCTGGGCCCCAACAGACGGATAGAAGAAACACTCCGGTGGCTTTAGTAAGTAAGCGTCTTGCATCGCACGGTGCTGCCCTCACGAAGCCCGGACGACCTATGAGAATATCCACCGGGCTACAAAAAAAATTGTACGAGCAAGTCCTTGAGAACGACGTTCAGCTGCGCTACTGGTCACATTGGTCGAGATATTCAAGTGCAGTGTGTGCTAGGTGCAGCTACTAAGCCGGGCGGTGGACGTTGAGAGCGTCCGCCGTCCGGCAGAGAGGACAAGGCATCGTGTGTGTGACCACATGACGCCTCATTGAGAGGTAGTGAGGGGTTAACAATTGAACCCTCCCAGAGAGGAGACCTGGCAAGGCCAGTCGCTCGCCGGGTCCGTAGGAAGTATATGGATACCCAGGCCCGGCGAAGCTGAAGAGAGGGCTGATTTGGCACCCCGGTGGTTTTAGTCGGGGCAGGTCCGACACACCGGAGGAGTAGCCCTCACCACTCCCTTGAGGGTCCGAAGGGATTTCCACCGGGTTAACAAAACAATATGTATATATATATATATATATATATATATATTCGGAATCAGCGCTTTTTACTGATTCCAAATATATATATGACTATATTACAAAAAAAATTCGCTTAAACCAAATAGCCTTTCACCCCTCGATATAATAAGCTGATTAAAAGATAAATATTTGTTAACAGATTTGTTGGAAATAAAAAAATCAAAACGTAAATGTATGTTTCAATACACATATTCACAACGATCAAATAATAAAAACACCGGGGGAGTGGCCCTCGCCACTCTCCTGAGGGGCCGAAGGGATTTCCACCAGGTTAACAAAAAAAAAGTACAGCTACTAATGTATCCTACCCCGAAAGGGTTATAACATTATCGCAACGATATATCATTATTATTAATAGAAACATATTATAATTCACGAATAAGTAGAACAGTAGTGAATATCCCTCGGATTTTGGACGAAACTCCCGTATATTCAGCGAGTTGTGCTAAAACTTCCGAATGATACAGACAGTTGGCCACGCTTTTTACCTCCCGACTATTTTCATTTATTTTTAAAAGAATTCCACTTTTTCGGCATCGGATCGAGTTTCATAACAGATATTTTATTATAAAACTAGATCCAGCTGTCGATGTAGGATGAGAAGTTAAGGGCCGGTATAAATGCGCGGTGACGTAAATGGTCGCAGGTTCGAATCCCGTTACGTAAATCTAGGTTTTCCAGATACGGTATGGATATAGGCACCACATACTCACCAGGAAAGCATCGCGAGGAAACCCACATAGCATCTGAGAACGGCGATCAGGTGTGGTACAGGATACATTGGGCACAACATATAAGCACGAAGTGGGTATATTCACTAATGTATCTCTGCAGACTCCCAAGGGAATATAGCGTGACGTTATATATATTTTGTTTTTTTTTTTATTTTTTTTTTTATTAGGGGCTTTTAACTTAATCATATCAGCCCCATCGTAGCCTAATATATAGAAATAAAACCTTTCATACAGTTTCCATAGCATTTCGGCAGTTGCTTTAGTGGGCACCGCCAAAATGCTATGGAACATACCAACATCCAATCTATTTAATTTTAATTCACACATAACATACTTCCTTACATTAGCGTTCTGGACACACTCAATCAGGACATGCTGAACATTGTCTATAATTCCGCACTCAGGACACATTGGAGACGGTATCTTTTTCATGAGATGAGCAAACTTTCCAGATGGAATATGTCCAGAACGCAATCTGTGTAATAAAGCAACCTCAGATCTCTTCAGCGTCACATCGCAGAACCAGGGGCTCCGAAGAGACTGACTTTGTATAATTTTGTACCAAAAACCTTTTTCTTTTGAAGTTTTATCAAATTATTCTTTCCACATGTTATAAATAGACTTTTTAATTGAACCTAATGTTTCTGAATAATGATTGTAAATATATACTACTGCTCTATATTTTGTAGTAAATATTATACACGACAAAACTGCATATATTGAAGATACGACACTGATAGACAGTTTCCGAAATATTGCTTCAATATTAAAACGCTTTAAATGTAATGAATGATCAATTATATATTTTATCACTAGATAATAATTAATTCCCATAAGTTTATATGAACAGATAAAACACGAGAGTAAATAATCCGGTACATAATAAAAATGTATGCGAGTATAAAACTGATGTTTATAGACGCTACTTCGACTTTAGTTAAACTTTATTGAAACATTATTAATTTAAAATCTATAGTAGTATAGTATACGGTAAATCACAAATTCTCTCAATTCGGACTTTGCTGTGTGAATATTTAGGCAATACTCAGGTTCCTACGAGTATATATTCAGTTTCTTGTCAAAAACGAAATTATTTCTTGAACTAAGTCTAACCACAATCAAAATAAAGATAGCCTTAATATGACTAGATTAATCCGGTAAAAATTGATTTTAATTATATTTAATAACAAACACGATTATTAATTATTCATAAAAATAAAGCGCGTAATACTTGTATTTAGAGTAATATTAGAGCGTAATAATAAAAAAAAGATATAATAATGTTAGATAACTGACAAATAGAAAAAAAACAAGCCGTTTCTATATACCCCATATAGAAACAATTTATAAACCAATGCAAGCACGTCGGCAAGGCATTCTTGTTAGAGGCTCTGTGTGAAGCGAACCTTTTGTTAGTTTACGTGTAAATTCTATTATTGTGTCGAATCTCTGATTGTTGTCGTTTTGGTTATCCAAGTAAATGGTAAATCAAGTTTAGTTTAATCACCACGTATAATTTTTATTTATTTTTTTAAGTTAAATAGCTCCAGTTTCCTAAAAATAATATTAAAGAATCGCTAAAATACTAATATGAAAAAAATAATTCTATCAAACCAGTAGGAATTTCCCATTAACCAAGAATCTCAATAGCCTAATGCAGAGCTTCCAAGCAGCCGTGAAATCCGAAGTAATCTTAACTTCCGATCTGATTACCGTATGAGTTACAAACTTAGAGGCCGTTTTAATCAACACACACATTCGAACAAAGCCTGGGTTCTATTACAAACACACAATCCTAGAGTTAAATAGCTTGCGTCTCAATTATCTCTCCAGCGCCCAGTTCCCTTGGTGTTACCTGGTTTATCACAGCAAAGTGCAATTACTCGTTTTCAATTATTTCTGTTCAGATCTTAGGGACAGATTTTATATGATACTTCAAATTGCCGACTCAAAACCGACCGACAGCATACTCCCTCAAGTCTACTGCCCGGAGATTTATTTTATACGTGCAAACTGCCCTTAATATACTGATTGGTAAATTTAGGATTATTATTAAATTTTTATAAACCGATTGTTTTTTTTAATAAAAAATGGTTTTATTTCTTTTTCAGATCCAGATCCATAAAAAATATCACGTTAACACCTGATTTTCCAAACAATGCCTCCAGATTTACGAACAAATCCGATCTTGAAAAAATACACAAAGCGACGCCGGTGGAGCAACCCGGCCAATAACAAATGAATTGCTTATAAATATTAAAATATTGAGATCCGTTCCATTATGCAGTCAAAACCGGGAACAACAAAATATCCGTCGACTGCTTACCATGATAAAGTGGTTAAATCCAGTTAATACATACACTGTTACTATAAAACTTTTATACTTTGCCTCCATATTGAATATTTCCTGTAACGCATACTTGTGAACGGGGAAAAGCGGGCAAAGGATAAAATTCTTCTACATAGATTATTAGTGTAATATTTATTAAATGAACAGCGTGTGTGTGGGTCTACTGGATGAGTGATCGGTATCTATACGCAGTAACGCGAATAGCTGTAGGTTCGAATCCTTGTAGGTACATCTAAGTTTGTCCAAATTAAGCATGAACTTAGGCACCAAATTCTCATCGGGGTATGAAAACATCGTGAGGAAAAACACATGGCATCTAATAGAAATGTCATGTGTAACTGCTCTGAGAATGGCGATCAGCTGGGCTACTGGTCATGTTGGGCACGACATACAAGCGCAAAGTGGATACAGCTACTAATATATGGCTAAGCAACCTAGTGTTCGCCCTCTCGCCTGGCTTAGTTGTGAAGGTTAATCCCGGACATCAATATATATTTTTTTGTTAATCCAGTGGAAATACTCACGGATTACCAGGGCAGCGTTGAGGGCCGCTGCGTCGATTTGTCGAACTTTTTTCAACTGAAACCACCGGGTTGCCAGCACTGCATACTCTTCGCCTTCGCCGAGCCTGAGTATCTGTATCTTCCTACGGCTCGAAGAGTAATTGACCTTAGAACGCCTCCACTCTTACCCCCCGGCCATCAATATATAGTCCTATTCGAAAAAGAAAAACACAAATGCATCTCTGCTCACCCAGTAAGAGATATAACGTAACGATATTAATATTATTTATTATTATTATTGTAGGTAATAAAGAATATAAACGTTTTATTATATAATTGTTACGGTGTACATTAATTCCACACACTCCACAAAAGCACAAAAGCATCGAGGGCTTTAACCACTAAACCATTTATTCTGCACAATAAATCCCACTGCTAAATTCTGAATTAGTTTCCATGAAGCACTTGTTTCGCATTTTAATCAGGAATTATTTCGGTTCAATGACTCTTTGTACATAAACCAAGCCTTGAATTCACAATCTGTACAATCAAAGGATATTAATAGTGTAATATAATTATCATAAATTTATTATCATATGTACTAACGAACGATAATTCACAAAAGAGTAGAAATTAAGAAAGGAAAGTACAGCTTAATAAAAAAAAACTAAGGTATAGTTTGTACCACGGTCATAATACTAATATATAGTTTTTTTTTTACAGTGGCTTGACAAAGTGACTGCAATACACCTGATGATAAGTACACTGTATTCCAACAACCAAAGCGACTATTGTTCGCGCCAAATAGTCGCAAACGACCTACGCGGAGGCGCAATTCAGATTTCATATTGAAAAAAAAGATTATTCGTTGTCATTGAGATAGAATAGATGTCAAATAAAATTTATTGAAAAAATATTACTAAGAAGCTAATAAAAAAAATGTTTTATTGGTAAATAAATAAACCCAAAAGGGAAGGCGCTAAGCATAAACATACGATAAAAGGTCTTCCCAACTATCAAAGGATAAAAATCCGTTGATAGTCTACATCATCATGTCGGCCCACATATACCACGACTGAAGGTCTCTAGGTATATGAGCTACTGGATATATACAAACTGGTACCGAAACGCTACAGGCTATAGCGAGTTACTATAACCGTTTTTAGTCTTGTGTACTGTGGTCATGACTTAGTTCGGGCAATCGCCCTACCTCCACAATAGTGGAGCTATATAAAGATATTAATGACAAACGAGACTTAGAGTAGGTGCACACAATACGTTGCGGCGGCGGCGCGACGCGGATCGACATATCGTTGCTACGTTTACATTTTTTTTATACTGGCTCGACATAGTGACTACAGAGTACCTGATGGTAAGTACAGTGTAGTCCAAAAACGAAAGCGACTATCAAAGGATGAAAATCCATTGATAGTCTACATCGTCATGTCGGCCCACCTATACCACGACTGAAGGTCTCTAGGTATATGAGTAACTAGATATACACAAGCTGATCCAGAGACGCGACAAGCCGAAACTGGTCACTATGACGGCCTTTACACCCATGTACTGTGATCGCGATCCAGACGGGCACCGGCGCCCTACCACCTCGCTGCTGCTCGTTTAGCACCACCCAGGAGTCACGTGTAGGGAAACTAGGGTAAAGCCTACGGACGCGAGCAGCTTCGACTCCCAAAAATACAAAAAAAAACAATAAAAAATACCCATTGGTATGGCACACGTTGCATACGGACGCACCGCCATTCTTTGTTTTGTTCTTTATTTGTATAAACTTTAATTTTTGTTATTTTTTAATTACAAACAAGCATAAAGCTACGCTTTTAATCGTATGATATAGTTTATTAAAAAAAAAACATTTTTTTTAGTAGGCATCAAAAGTGTGTCAGACTCTTGGCGTTGATGTGTTTATTTGAGAAAAACTATAATAAGGACCTTTTTAACAGAATAGAATCCAAAACAAAGATTGTTTGAATTTTTGTATTTGTCTGAGCGTTTGTATACGCTAATCAGAAACGACTTAACCGATTTGAATGCAATTTTCCCTAATGTATACTCGTATTAATAAGCTTCACTTAAAATTTAGTGTATATTTACTTCAAACTATTAATGAATAAAATAAATATAGTGATTTTGAACATTTATTGGAAAAAAATTGCACAAAATAAATTTCACCTGAGCGGAGTCAGGTGTGATACGTTAGTTGTCAATAAAATGGGTGGCTGTTGAACTTTTGACATTATAACAATATTTAGAAATAATTAATCTAGTCTAATCAAACTAAGCTCGATCTTATATTACGGGTACTAAACAAAGATATATACATACTTAAATATATATATATATACACAACCGTGTCTCGCAACAAAGTAATCTGCTCATCACAGTGCCAATTGGTCGCTACTGGAACACGAACCCAGAGCCTTCTTGATGGATTGACGTACTTTATTTAATAATTTAAAAAGTTTTATGTTTGTAAGCCAAAAGCCGCAAAAATCGTCTTAAAAACACTTCTATCGTTGGTAAATTGTCTCAATAACCTTGTTAGGAACTAACCCTATCTCGATGTTGGAACAACGAAGAACTGGACAAAAATCGAACGAAAGCTTATCACAGGGTAGAAATTAAGTAAATTTTAAGGGTCTCATACCTCAATAGGAAAATATGAATTGTCATAGGATAAATCTTTCCAGACCTTTTTTTTAGGAACATAATGAGGTATCAATTTAAAATAATACCAAATACGGGGCTACGGTGAAAGTTTTGCCCTCCTGACTACCTACAAATATTTTAATTTTGGATATTACACTAAAAAAATAGAGAATTAGCTGGCAGGAAGTCGCTTGTCAATAATCTCTTATAGCTGATTGATTTTCACCTTTCGCGTTGATAATTCCCGTTCCTGGTATGCAGACGATCTTCTTCATTCTCACATTGTAAGGGTGGAGTTAACCATCTTCAAAAAACCTTCGTGATTGGCATTGTGTAGGTACACTTAGGCTGATTTATAGATTTATAGACGCTATTTCGACTTTGCTTGGCAAAGTTCTCAATAAATAAAATCGTTTTGTCAAAAACCTGAATATATAATAGGAACTTGAATATATCCATAGTATTGGCAGAGCCAAGGCCATTTTGACAAAATCGATGACTTACCAAATCCTTTGACATTCATTAAGTAATATAAATTGTAATGTTTTAGTAAAATCTAAGCAAAGTTTAAAGTAAAGTAAAGTTGCGTCTGTAAATCTCAGCCTTACACCCTACTTACCTCGTTAATGGACAGTGAGTAATAGTACTCCTTGAAGTACCACTGCACAGGTAATTTCTTTATAAAAGCTTAAACTAGAATGATTATATTGGCGTAAGCTCCCCTTAGGAAATGTAGACCCTTCAATAAATACGTTGATTATAGTTTTGTTTGAATTTTGATTTAACTACCTTGAACAGGATGGGGGTCTGTCCACCATATTTCCTAAGTACGTCCACTATCTCGGCTTAAGCCAACGTGTGCAACTTCGCCTGCCCGATGTATGAAACTTCGAAGTTAGTTGGTAAACTGTAAACTAAATGAAACTGACATTAGCCAGAGCGACGTACATTGGACTATGTAGTCCATTGTTCTTAGATTTGAGCAAATTATACAAGCAATAAAGATTAACAGCGTTAAAAGGTATTCAAACAATTTGCGGCAGCAATTTTCAGGCTTAGATAATAAATAAACCTACCTTTAACTTTGACTAGAAAACAAGTTCTTCTTTGACAAAAAAATTAACTTATAATAGGAAAATTAGGTATAGCTTAAATATTTATAGAGGCAAGTCTAAATGGACGAAATCAGTGACTTACAATAATACTTTGATAATAGTTAATTTCAATAATAGAATTTGTAACGCTTGAGTAAATAAGAAAAGTTAAAGGAGCTTTATGATTCTCACCTTTAACCCCTCGAGTCTGTAAATGAATTCTTAAGGATCCACGGGAAGCACAAAAAATATATAAATGTTATTTAATATTGGGATAATATCTCGTATATTACGAAATATTAAAGTCTTTTGAGGAAAGAAAAGATGGAAATACGGTGGGTCTTCATAATTGAGAAGGCAAACGCGCGACTGTATAGCAGAGTGAGACTTCGCGCTCATGGCCGGCGGCCACGCTGATGAAGGAAAACCCAGCAGTTTTTTAGTCGGTAGGAGTTTGACGCACCGGGGTCTTTGCCCTCAAACTGGCCCTGAAGTACTTATGTATGATTTTTCTCCTGCATAAAAAAGGAAACAAATTAAAACTCAAGATTTATTCGTTTTTATTCTATGAGTAGAAGACGGTTTTCCATAGATTCAGAGATTTCATGGGACCAACGCCCAGCAGAGTGAGGAATGATTATTTACTAGATTATTTTGCAGCAGAAATAACATACAAATAAGAGTATGATAAATATAGTAAAATAATAACAATATTGTATACCGGAGAAGATACAAACAAGAGAGTTACACCACTCAAAATGTGGGATGATAATCGGGTCATGGCAGGAGTGATATTGAACTCTGTTTTGTATCAAAAAATATATTCTGAGAATGTAAAGGTCAGCAAACAGAACTATAGAAAATAAGGAAGCTACAAATACGAAGCTATAACAAATAAAATCTGTAAAGATGTAGATGATATTACAAAATTTAATTTAAAAGATATTTTAAAACTAATAAACTTTATTATACCATTGGAAGAAATAGCATATCAAAGTACTGTTGAATTAGTCGAGAGTTCAGTTTAACAGTAGTGACCACGAGAATTCTGAAACTATTAATTAAAGTTATTTGAGCTTGTATAACTCACAGGTACTGTTAGAATACCAAAAGCGGAACAAGTTGTACAACTGTTTGAAATTAATAGTTGTGCATCGTTCAACTTCAGTTTGCGATTTAGTTATTAATGTTGCTTTAAATTAATATTTTTATATATTTACTATAGCGGTATATTCTTTGACATTCGACTTTCAACATCAACAACTAACTCATCTTAAAATTGTCTCACTTAATTATATCATTAGCCAGTGGACAAATCCACTGTTGGATATTTACATCTCTGTAAGTTCACCACTAGGTATAAATCTCATCTCATTCAAATATTGGTTACCACGTTTCGCAAATCATCACTCCACCTAAACACTGCACTGTCACTAGATTAATAATTTCATAATAAGGTATGTCGCTAAACCGAGGCCGAATAGTAATTTCGAGTATATTATTAATCCGCCGTCTCACACCGTATACCTTAAACCTGAGATTCGTGAATCCGTTTAGGATATCTTTTGCCGTATCATGGAGTACATCATTCGCGAGTAACATCGCGTTTTATATCTTATTTTATTTCAACCTCTACAACGCTTTTTATCAATCTTCTCTTGTTCCAGGCTGTTATAATAGTTTTCCTTGAAAGTGACTAAAGAATTCTGCAATTAGATTGAAGTAAATGATGTTTCATTTTGTGGTTGGGCTTATTTTAATTTTCAACTCACCTCGTATGGATAACATTACTAGTAACATAAATCTCATTCGAATAATTTTTGTTTGGTATGTTTACATAGCCATAGCTTACTATCGTCTAAGTACGTGCCATATAATTCACTCCAAGATCCAAATCTTCTTTTACATTTTAACAGAGTTGCGAAATACACTTTCGTCTGATAGCTCTATACCAACACATCAACTTAATTTCATTTTGTGATACATTTTAACTGCCTCGTGCAAGCTCGTTCGACTTACTTTATGACTTGGACCTCGTAAACGGGTTCGATTCCTGACTCTAGGCGAACACATAAAAATGCGATAAACATTTCCAACAAAAATCTATCCAGCGTTTACAGTTCTTTAACAAAGTTGTCTGAGGTAATATATAGTATATTTAGAGACACGGGCTCTCTTCTTCTTCGAATCGATTGTGACTGAGAAGTTATCAGAATTTGTTCCCAGTAGCAGACCACCTCGATAGTGACATCGGTGGCCTCAATCAAATTAAGGAGCATTTGAGCCCCAAATATTTTATTAAACGTTGGATTGTTTGAACAGATTGGGCTGTTGGTTGATAAACTTCTTATTACATTTTCATTCTCTCCTTAGCCATGGTTCTTAAGCACCTCAGTGGAACGCAAGAATCACTATGTGGCGACTACTACCATAACACTATATTTACAATATTAAACTCAATCGATTGCGTTCGATCACTACGTCTCTGACAAGCTTAATAACAGCGCCAACCATACAAATCTCCACAGTCCAATATTATAATTAATCAATAACAGAAGACCGCATCAAATAGATAATATCTAATTTAATAGAATGTGTGAATTTATTTTAGTTGGGTAATTTAGTTCACTTCACACAAACTAGATAGTTCTAACAGTATTTTCAAACACGCAAGCGTTTTGTTGCAGAAACGTGATAAGAATTTTTATGAATTCCTAATACTTCCGTAATATATTAAGTGTGTGTGTGCGAAATATACAGATAGACTCAGAATGGATGCATCATCATGAGTACTCAGTCAAGAAAGAAAGATTAAGGAGTAAGATTAACAATATTTAGAATTGATTTAGAAACTAATGAATACATAAAATAGCACCGTCGAGATTTAAAGTTTAAAGTTTTTTGAATCAGACGGCGGTATAAAAGCTGACAGTTAACTTGGTACAAACTAGCTACTGTTGCCTAGTCCCTTTAACTCTCAGGATCCCAAGGGTGAGGCAGAGCGTTTCCCAAAACAGTGATAATTTTCACTTTAAAAACATCATTCTCGACATTTAAATGTAGTAATGTGTTTCAAATTTTAACTTTGAAATTGAAGACATGGAAGACAATGATGATGGAGTTATGTATTGCAGATAATCACTCAGGATTGTTGACATTAAACCTGATTGGAAATGTTACTTTAATAAATTCGGATCATGATATTCAAATATATAAAAGATATACCGGTTATTAACTAAAGAAGTATCTACTAACGGTATTAATCACAAGAATCTATTATCCGATCTATCATTAAGCTGTCAATCATTTCAACTGTAAAATTGGAAACTTCATTCTATCTGTAATTTTAGAACTGAAACATCTTATTACTTGTAACTTGCTTTACCTTTAACAATATATGCGGGTTTTAGATATAGTCCTGTTGGCTTAAAAATATATCTAGACAATTATAGGAAATTATTAACAAAAAACAGCCCTCGGATAGCTGATGCAACACAATGATTAAGACGTTATAGGTTAACGGAAAACGTTATATGATATCTAAAAAGATAAAATAGTGCAATTTCAGATACGTTTTGTCATGGATACGCCAAAAATAAATGAAAAATCGAGGAGACCGAACGCTAGAGTTTTTTAATAAAGTCATTTTCTAAAGTACAAAGAAAATTAGCTAGAAGATTATATCTTAAAAAAATTCGCTAATGACTGTACTCTCAACTTTTTTCTACAAAACTTAGCGCTCACATTTATGATGAAATTGTCTGTTGTAAATGAGGGCAGCTAGAAAGTATAGAAAAAACAATCTACTTGCGCAAGTTATGTTGGTGTCAATATTTAAGAGTACAGTTGAAAATTATCTTTGAGTGTTTTATGCCAAAAGCTAAGCAATTACTGATAGTTATAAACGTTGAAACTCTACAAATCGAAAACGTCATAATTTGATTACCGTCTTTGAATATTACTTCATATATATATTAAAAAAAAAACTAATAACTATTCAAAATTCCTGTATTTCCTCGAATATAACCTATGAACTAATGAGAATATACCTAAAAAAGAAACTATTTTTAGTCAATACAAAGTCTGCGTCGAATATGGATTTTGCACTAAGGAAATGAAGCCCCTCGGTCATATCTTTAAAAACAAGCATTCAATTGAAGGACTTGTGGTTCTGTAAAGAGTCGCAGAAATTTAAGAATGAAAATCGGTGCGAACGATGCATTGCGTCAACGGTTCGATGTCGCAACCAAGATTTATCGTATTAGCGGGCACACAATACATTGCGACGACACATAACCATGTATAAGAAAAGGCTATACTGGTGCTTCATCGTACCTATTTACCTCGTCTCGCTTGAGCTTAGTCTAGTACGTATGCGGTGCGGCACCGCATCGGACAGTGTGCGCCCCATGAATATTTGTATGTAAAACGACAGCGCTCCGGTGCCGCGCCGCCACCGCAACGCATCGTGTGCCCCGGCTGTAATAGCCTCAACGATATAGTTCTAGAGGTTGCCACAAAAAAAAATATTGCAATGTTCTATAGTGCAGCAATAACGAGAGAATACAAATTGTTAACGTTTTATCACAATATTATTGCACTACCCTACAAAAGTAGGTTTTATAATTTATCTACAAAAATAAATATGTTAAATTAGATAATCACTGAATTTTAATAATAAATAACAAATCAGAACGAAGTCCAACTCAAAATAAAATATCAAAAGCAATGACAAGGATTCTGATTGGCTTAATTTAAGCGAATTTCAAACTAGTGAACGGATAATCGGATGACCATTACACGCATAATTTATTTAGGCATATTGTAATGCATCTAGCACTACATTTAACAAAATTAATATTCATTAAATGAATTGTAGGAACGAGGTTGACCCAAATTTTAATATATTTGATATTTTTGGTGCCAGAAAATTGTTCTGATGATCTGATTACTAGACCAAGTTTAAAATTAAGCTACAAACAATATCATATTAGTGAAAAATTGTTTGTTGGGACTGCATAGAAAATCTTTGATGGACCTACTTATTAAAACAAAATTATACACCATTTTTGGAAAGATCAAGAAGTTATTTTAAAAAGGATGACAGTCAATGCTATAAACTACTTAACACTAGTACAGGTAAAAAAAACGAAACTGAATGTTTTTACTAAATTAACGAACTGAATTGGAGCTTTTACCGCACTCTGCATACTTTCCGAATATTGCCCCAAGTGATTTCCAATTATTTCGTGCCTTACAAAATGTTTTAACAAGGCAAATGTTCAATTCTAAACAGGATATACAAAATGAACTCAAAAGTTTTTTAATTTTTGCTTGAAAAGCCAAAATCTTTTTACACAAACAGAATACCAGAAAGATGTAGAGATATTGTAAATAAAGGAAGAAAATATATCATAAATAGATTAAAATGTTAAACTGTGTTTTATTTACACCATTTAGAAATTTCGCCAAAATGCGCACTAACTTTTGGACTGACCTAATAATTAAGTTTAAAAACTTGGTAAATTGTCATAATAACTATCCATTTTTATGAATTGTCTTTTCTGTCTCGAAGTCAAACCATTTTTAAGTTTTTTCTCTGAATGGCCACTAATTGATCAAGTTAGATAACACTATTAATAGGAAAAATGATCTATGAACATTCCTCTAAAGGTGAAAATTTTCAAATAGATGAAATCTGAACAATTTCACCTGAAATAAATCGTCGGTGGCACTGTCTAAAGGCTCGACGTTGAAATGCAATGCATTATGCACAGAGTATTAAAATATTAAAGAATCTAGTAATGGCTGCGACGCTCGCGGGCGCGGCGCCAACATCTCTCACCACTACTCACCGTTTTAAAATCAGACACATAGATCAGAGTGCAGAACGGACCGGAATTTTTATTTTATACCTACAATCTTTCTATCCCTAATCTATTATATAAAAATAAGTCCGGTTTTCCTTCCTGACGCTATAACTCCAGAATGCACGAACCGATTTTCACGGTTTTGGATTCGTCGGAAAGGTCTCGGGCTCCGTGAGGCTTATAGCAAACAAAATTCAGAAAAAATTTAATAGAAAAGCAGGAAAACGGGAAAAATCCTTTTTCACATAGAGCGCCATCTCTGATACATAGCATGTACTACAAACCAATATGGTTTTGCATGGTGGTGGAGCAGATCGCACCAGTATTTTAAGTAGATGGCGCCGATGCGTTATATATTGTTAGACAGCTACTCATTGTACTCTGCTCAGTTAATTTCATGTGACATTTATTATGCGCACGTTCTTTCAAACGCTAACTAAAAACCAAAACGAAGCCATTTGGTGGCGAAACGAAGTTCGCCGGGTTTGCTAGTAAATTATAGTTTTCAGACTCAGAGTACTTGATTGTTATATCTAAACTGAGTTCCTCATTTGTTTATTAATAATGTTAGTATAAAATTGCTTTATAGAATTGATATGATGTGTCAACATGATATTTTGAAAGCTTATTCATATGCCTAGCCAGTCCCAATAAGGAAGAACATGGCATTGGGAATCAGCCAGTAATGGGAGTCACCCACATATCCACGATATGGCACACGCGGGCATCGAGCGAACTACCTCCTCGCCCTGTTCTTTACCTCCAAACTTTGTGTTGAACAGCTCATGTCAGCTGGCGCCCATGCTTCCAAAAGATGCTAGTGTTTTAATTTTGCGGCTTACCATTGTAATTTTCGTTAAATAAAAAGTAAGTGTTATAGTTTTTGTAATATACCATCAAAAACTTTTATCGTATTTAGTCAGACATTCATATTAAGTTAAAATTAAAAATCAAGCTTTTACTTTATTTTTCGCTTAAGCAACTCCCAATACGCTATTTTACCCTATATTTTGGTAATATGAGTGTCGTCAACACTAACAGAAATGATTTTTGTCTAGTTCCTGAGGTCTAGAGATATATTAAGTGCAACTATCTGCTTCGTATTGATATATTATTCGTATTTGATTTTACTGCACTGGTTCTCCATTCCATCGGGCCTGAGGGAGTTCGGAAGAGAGAGTGCTTTTCTAGCAGCGCGTCCAGCTATGCACTTAAATATCTCCTGCGCAATTAACTGTTTCCGAAAACTGGAACTCGATTTTCTTTTTCGGTGTTGAAACAGTCGCCGTGGCCGAATCCGGCTAGGACATCATCATCATTATTTGATTTTAAATTTATTTACTTTGAACTACCGTTGTAAAAGATAATCTGCAAACCTAATCAACTTTAAGCAATAATATCAATTGGGTTTACAATCTCCATGAATAAGTCACAACGTTACTCTTATGTCAAAGGTATAATGGTTGATAGATAAATGAAGATGAAACTTAAAATACGTATATAGAATCATTGAGCGAGTAAAAAAAACAAATTTAAATCTAATGCATAAATTCCCTTTAAACATTTATTTAAAGCTCATCCACTGAAACTCATTCAACTTTAGTGGCTTCGTTTGGAACTAAGCCTTGCGATAAAACTAAATCTGAAACTAATTACGCTTAGAAACAAAATTATTCGCATAAATTGGAATTAAGTTTTATAGTCAATAACCATGTATATTTATGCAAAGCATTTACATTGCTTGCACAGGAAAATAGTGAGAAGAAGTTAATATTTTTGTTTAATAATAGGACTAAGTTTATATCAGTTCCTATAGGATTTAAAAAGGAGCAAAAATAAAAATTAAAGTAATAGGCCTACAGAAGTGAAAGTTAATTGCAGAAAATTTGAATCAAAGTGGCAAAGACACAAAAAGTAAAGATTCTGTACGTAGATTAGAAGGGGAAGAATATGTTAAAGAACCTATAATTATATTATATGAGATATTTCGAATTGAATTACTCTATGATATCTCATATGATTTTAATACCCGTGTATTACGAAGGAAAATGTAGTTCAACATTAATTTCACTAAGTGCTTACCCTGTCTGAGTTCGAAATGTGACAGTTGCTTCAAAATTTGCCGTTTCATTATTAATCTCATAAAATTTACGAGTCATATGTTTATGTATGTCCATTGAGAATGATATATAGGGGGTCGAGGATATTATAATTTTGGTTTTACGTGCATGGTTTTAAGAATATTTATATCGTCTTGAAGTATTTTGTAAAATAACCGTTATTCATTTGCAGAATTTGAAGGAAACGTGGATTTAGTTTTAATAAAACCAATTAAATTGATTAGATTGATATTAATACTGTTAGAGTTGTAAGAGAAGTGTTTTTGATTGATAGAAATGTAACTGAGCCAAAATATACAAATAACTTTACCTTACTTTTAGATGCTACCTACGAAGAAAATAATCCCTCTGAAAAAGTTACCGAACCTAAAAGTGGAATAAAATCGAACTTTATAGACAAAGTCAACATTGTTCCAAGTTCTGAACTGCCTGAAGTATCAAAGTACTTAAACATTCAGGTAACCAATTGGAAAAGGAAATTCTAATGTTAGAAGAAATTACCAATTTGGGTACTTGGTTATACTTATAAAATGTAAGTGTTGGTATTGCTAATCATTTGGTTTATAGTAAAATTTACAAGGACGGGAAGAATATCCATTTAAGCCTCAACAGAAATACAACAGAAATATAATATAAAATACAAATACAACAGAAATACAGAATACAGAAATACAACAGATACAAATACAGGAATAAAACAGAAATATTATATAAAATACAACAGAAATAAAATGTAAAATACAACAGAAATAAAATATAAAATACAACAGAAATAAAATATAAAATACAACAGAAATAAAATATAAAATACAAAAGAAAGACAATTATAAGAGTAACTGTCAAAATTTAATTTAAATAATATATCGTTACGCTATATCCCTTTCAGGGTAAGCAGAGATATGCTAATGACTGTATCGACTTTGCGCTTATATATCGTGCCCAACGTGACCAATACCACAGCTGACCGCCTTTGCCAGGGAACTTATACATGTCATTTCTATTAGACGCCATGCGAGTTCCTTCACATTAATTTTTCTTTACCGGTGAGTAAGTGCTGCCTAGATCCGTATATAATCTGAAATACCAAGAGAGACTAAAGGGATTCGAACCTACGAGCATTCGCGTTTCCGCGTATGGAAACTGGTCCCTTATTCACTAAGCCATCACAGCTACAAAAATAATAAAATATAATTTAAGTACATAATATATAAAAAGATTAAAGTGAGACAGCTATGGCATAATTCACATAGGCAAAAAAAAAAACAGATATGTATCTCTAAAAGACGTATTTCAGTCGTAAATCATATTTTCAAAATATTACATTAAGGATGAAATGAAATGAAATGAAATATGTATTTATTTCGCCACAAATCCACAAAAAATCAGAAATTTAAATGCTGCAATACAAACAACACACAAAAACAAAATAAAATACAAAACATATAAACTTGGCGAAAATAGGACCTTCATCAGCCTAAAGCCACAGAGGAAGCCTGCAGCGCTGATTTTCATGAAGGGCCCCGAGGATAGCTTGCAACAACAAATTAAATATAGTTTAAACAATTATTGCCTTGTTCGGAAACATTATCTAGCTTTAACAACTGTCAAATTTAGACCACTATAGAGTTCAAGTTATATAGTTATTGGAGCAATTCGCCCTAACTTTACCAACATTGGAGTTAGGGTTCATTTGTAATTAATAATAATTTATAAGATTATTATATAAATCTTTATAAAGAAAAAAATTGTATCTCATTTATCTGTCAAAATATTTATTTTGCGCATTTCTAGACAACAATAATGTTACATACTAGAAAATCAATATTTTATAATCGACAATATTGAAGTTTGAATTAAAATATAAACAGTACGACAGACATTATAAACATTTACAATGATAAAAGTAGCTAGGAAAATAATAAAGTCATTAAACAGGGACGTACCTACCAAAGAAATGTTACATTGTTAGATAAATAAGAATGAGTAAAAAAAACATTTCCCGATAGCACTGAGCAATGTAAGTGTTTGAATATTTGCAAAATATGTGTGTTACAGATTTTTAAGGACAATACCAGCAGATATTTATTTATATTAAATTAAGTAAGTTGTACTATGAGTCAATTTTCTTTTCTTTTTTTTTTTCAGATTAACACGTTGAAACCGTGGTTTGTTATTCATATATCTCGGCCACAGACGCAGCGCTTGAGGCATTTCGCTAAAATGCTAAATATATAATAAATTTGTGATGGTACGAACCGATTAGTGTCGCAATTAGACGCGAACCAACAGTGGTATGCGTTACCCGATGAAGCAAACATCTATGAGCCACTGGTGGTACGCCCCGCCCCATGTTCTAACATCTGTGAGGCACCGGTGGTACGCGCCACCCGATGAGACAAACATCTTTGGGCCACCGGTTGTACGCGCCGCCCGATATTCAAACATCTGTGAGCCACCGGTTGTACGCGCCGCCCTATGAGACAAACAACTGTGAGCCACCGGTGGTACGCGCCGCCCTATGAGGCAAACATCTTTGAGCCACCGGTGATACGCGCCGCCCTATGAGACAAACATCTGTGAGGCACCGGTGCTACGCGCCGCCCTATGTTCAAACATCTGTGAGGCACCGGTGGTACGCGCCGCCCTATGTTCAAATATCTGTGCGCCACCGGTGGTACGCGCCGCCCTATGTTCAAACATCTGTGAGGCACCTGTGGTACGCGCCGGCATGAACGTGTTAAAGGTATCCTTATTTTAAGTAGAGTCCCTTCCAATCCGAATAGCAACATCCATAAAAAATCCTGTTTACGTCTAGTTTCAGGAAAGTTCATAATCTTTAATGAATCATAAACGACAAACAAATTAATGATTCGTTAGTGTTTAAAAATTTAAGAATCATTTCTGAAACTGAGCGATGGTGTCCTAGGAGGGAATCATCTCTATCACAACTCACGACGCCGACATAAAATCGCAAAGTGGATACAACCATTAACGTATCTGCTACGTAAATTAATAATTTAACTTGTAATTACTAGGTAAAACTTCTGCCCGAAGGAGAGAGAGGTGGTGCGCAGTTTCCGGCACGCCACTCGTGAGAAGGGCTTAGAAGCATGGGCTCTTTACACCCACTCTTCCCAAAGAGGAAGCCTGAATAAGGCTATTGGACGTTTTTATTGGTTTCCCAGGCCTGGGTGGAGTGATTAGAGGGACACCTAGAGGCTTTTAGTCAGCAGGAGTCTAACACACCGGGGTCGCTACACTCACAGTGACCTGATGATCCTACGAAGGATTTTCATCCGTGTTACAAAAAATCTATTCAATGTGAACAATTTTACACTATACATTTATACCTCGTTGTGTCGTCAAGCTAATCTAATCAGACACACATTTGCTGTCTTGCATGCTGCAAATATTTGTATAGCTACTATAAATTCTTACACAAACATTGATTAGTAAAAATACTACATTTTGTATATAAAGACATTAATCCAGTAATGCGTACACTTCTACTTTGGTTGCACATCAGAACGTTGAAAATGAAGTGGTATTTCCTCATTTTCGCTGTTCTCCTAGCCTTCATTGCGACTACTTTCGCTGAACCAACTGTTCAGGCAGACGGTAAGTTAAAACTATTCTACATAAGTTATTACGTAATAAAAAAGCAATATCTGACACTTCCTTGACATTAATATATTTTATAAATACCTATACAATTTGTTAACAATAACTTTGTGAGGACTCATTTCCGCATCGGAACATCAAGGCCAAGATAACGTAAACTGCAGCGCTAGCAGCACATACGCATATCGTTCTATCTCCCAACACCACGCATAACTTTATGCGTGTGTGTGTCTGAGCATAAACACAGCTGATCTGATGAAGAATAATGTCAAAAGTACGCGAAATCGCCGAAAATGCATGATCGGATTAATGCAAGTTAAAGAAGCGAAAAAGATTTGCTGAAATATAGAGAAGTGCTGTTCCATTCTCTCTGTCTATCGCAATAGGAGTTCCGCGTAATGGTAAATAGATTAAAAGAGAAACATGAAAACCTGTGTCAATATAAATGTAATTCCTTAGTAAAAGTTCATTTATCAGCGCAAGTGAAATTTCTATAATTTATTTGACATGCCATTGGATAGATATCAATTTTATAATTGACAATTGAAATATATTATTCTATTCTATATTCTTCTTCTAATGATTATATTTTAATCGTATTCTTTTCTACTCTTCTATTATTCTTGTATCAGAGGCTAGTATCTAAGTTCTTGTTTTTGGTTTTAGATGAGATAGTCTCTGAAGAGATCTACGGCCGTGTGAAACGTTCTGGCTGTAACTTCAATGCTTGTGATCGCTGGTGTCACTCACTAGGATTGCCTGGAGGCGCCTGCATCCACGATAAATGTGATTGCGACAAATTTTAACATTTGATTTCTCGAAGATTTTCTGTTCTGACCTTATGACTATTCATTAAAGATATTAACAATGGATTCTTCTTTTATTCTTTGTTTTGTAACATGTTATTTGAATGAAAAGAGCCAGAGATTACTCAATCAAATCTCAATTTAATTAATTTTGTGTTACAATCCAATAAAAAGTGCACTATAATATAACTGCAAAGTGGATACTGCCACTAATGTAGCTGTAATTGTGTCTACTTTGTGCTTATATGTGTGTGTCAAACATGCAATATTCTGTTGACTGAGTGGTAACCAATATTCGTTTCCAATCTCCAATAAACCAGCTTCACACCTTAGATATTACTATTAGTATATTTGGGTGGTCAAAAGAAATAAAAAAATCATTGATCACAGCTTCAGAAGCCGAATCTAACGAGAAGAGTCGGTGAGAAACTCTGTTGTTCTAGCGAACAAATCTATACTAATATTATAAAGCTGAAGAGTTTGTTTGTTTGTTTGCTTGTTTGAACGCGCTAATCTCAGGAACTACTGGTTCGAATTGAAAATTTTTTTGTAAAAGTATTTGTATTGTGTTGAATAGACCATTTATCGAGGAAGGCTTTAGGCTATATAACATTACGATGCAACTATTAGAAGGGAGGAAATAATGGAAAATGTGAAAAAAGCGGGGAATATTATTCATCCTTGAGGGCTTCCATTGCGTGCGCTGCTAAAACGGTTCAAGATATGAAAAATATATGTATGAAAGAATTATTCCTCTTGAAATGATCTAAAAAAATGATCAGCATATGTCTATCTTTTAAGATTAATTCACTAAAACCGTTTTTATAGTAATAAAATTTGGTCGAAATTAATGCATTATTTGTTAAGAATTGTATCAACATAATAATATTAATATTTATACAAATAAATGTGTTGTTGATTAAGAGTATTTGATTGTGAACAAAATTGTCTTTGACATCACTTAATTTCAATGAACATCTTAGAAGATATTACAAAACCTTATATAGCAAAACAAATGTTTGCCGGATCAGCTAGTTGTAAATATACATCAATACAGAAAAGACCGAGTAGTTCGTAAGCTTAAATAATTACTCACTAGCATCTGCCTGTGGTTTTACTTCCATTTAATTTCTGTTTCACGTGAGACCAGGACAATATATATCCGAATGCGCACCCTGAAAGACCATTCCATCGTAGTAGTTCACAACAGCGTGTCACATTTCAGGATTAACTTACGTCCATTTGTAATTCACCTCGAAAACCGTCTATCGTGGCGGTGTGGACCAACATGGCGACGGTGACAGTCAATAAATTCCCGTCCCTTTATAGTCGCTGTCGTTTTTGGAATACAATCAACTTTCCATCAAGCGCGGTGTAGTAACTATTTCGATCTCGTACAAAAAAAATCATAAAAGCAATGACGTTCAAAAAGAAACCTCTCCGATGTTGTAACTTTAAAACTGCCATAATCATAAAAAAGTTACGACGAAGTTTAAATTAAGGCGTATTTACATAATTCAGACTGCGCAGGTGTTGCTCCGCGTAACACTCTAAAAGGGGTAAAAAAGACACATTTTGTTAACTCCTGAATTCAAGCTTTCTGTCGTAAAGTCATTTACGTCACGACCCATGCATGTGTTTAGTCTTCTACAAGCCACTACTTCTATCTATCTGTTTATATGATCGCATATGTCCTATTTAATTCTTTCCGTATTCCGTATATTTAGTTTTTCATAATTTATCCAATTGATTTTAAAGCGCTTTATACTATCATTTAGATGATGTATTCCAGATTAGTATGTTCCTGCTTATATCTTCTTTTTTTTGTTTTTTTCTTTATTTTATTTACATGGTTTGGTCAGTTTGACCATGCCACCTCGATGAATTATTACTATAGTGTTTAATCATCGTACATTACATTACTTTCCGTTTTCTAATACCTATTTGTACTGTTTTGTAAAGCATTCTTGCCTGCTTCGAGAAGGGAGAGGCAACAATGCTATTACTGGTTCCCACATCCCACAGCGAAACGTTGAACTCTTTGTACAAAGACTTACGCTCCTCTTCGTTCCGGACACATTCCACCATAATATGATAAACATCCTCTATTACCTGGCACACATCACACCTTGGGGAAGAAACGCGTTTCATTAGAAAAGCAAAGTTGTTTAGTGGAATATGTCCGGAACGAAGCCTAAATGCAATAACCAACTCATCTCGGCCCAGATCAGTTTTATCAAACCAGGCGAATCTTAATAGCGTCGGCTGTATTATTTTGTACCATATACCTCGACTAACCGATCTTTCATCGAAATACTCTGTCCACATTGCCCGACATTTCCTTCTTATGAGATATAGAAGATCGGTATAGTGAGGTATACAGTCCATTGGTATGCCCGTAGAGATAGCATCTTTCGCTAAACGATCCGCCTGTTCGTTTCCTTCTAAACCTATATGAGAAGGCACCCACTGTAGAATTACATTTTTATTGCAATTTTTAAGTATTTGTAGTAACCGCAACACACTATAAGCCATCGCTGAGCCTCGACATATCTTTTTTCGTAGATGCCATATTCTTAATATATATATATATATATATATATATATATATAGAGAGAGAGAGAGAGAGAGAGAGCGAGAAAGAGAGAGAGACTGGTCCGTTATTTGCTAGGCCACCAAAGCTACCAAATTGGTGTTACTATTAAAATCAAAACTATATCACCAAAACAAGTTAATCAAAATCATTGAACTCCATTTAAATAAACACATGAATTAATTAAAAAGTGTACAGAACGTTGTTTAAACAAACAAAAAGTAAATTGGAAAAACAACAACTCTTTCATTTAACAAATGGCGAGATTCCACGGGACCGAGCTTCGCAGAGGAGTAAATAAACAACAGAAAGACAATGACGCTGTTTGGACGAAAGATAAAAGATAACAAAACACGGAACTTAGGGGTCAGTTGTTTTGCGGCGATAACACTTTACGCGATTCTTGGTCTGAATCCAATATAAGTTTCCTTTCTCGTCGTAACTCGCTATTTTTCCAACAAATTATATTCCATGATGGCATGACTTCTTCTGCGTTTCTATCGTAATCTTTTATTTTAAAAAATCTCGTATAATATATTGCTTATCTCTATATAATAAGCTGCTTAAAAGATAAATATTTGTTAACAGATTTGTTTAAAGAAAAATCAAAACGTATGTTACAATACACCTATTTACAACGATCAAATAAAAAAACCATAATAGCCCCCGTCGCAATTATGTATACAGGCTGATTTTATAGACGAGGGAGATATTCAAAGAGGACATTCAGCATTCGATTCTAAATATATAGGAATACTGATATCTTAATATTTTCATTAAAACAAATAATTTATAGTCACCATATTATACCGTAGGATTGTTTATCTTAAATAGTTCTAAATAAAAGTCCTCGACAGCATATATTTACCTTTTATGTGGAGGCCACTATGACCAAAATTGTGAAACATAAATTTAATTAAATTTGATACTATTTTACAATGCACATCTATACTAATATTATAAAGCTGAAGAGTTTGTTTGTTTGTTTTTTTGAACGCGCTAATCTCAGAAGCTACTGGTTCGAATTGTGAAATTCTTTTTGTGTTGAATAGACCATTTATCGAGGAAGACTTTAGGCTATATACCATCACGATGTAACTATTAGGAGCGAAGAAATAATCTAAAATGTAAAAAAACGGGGAAAATTATTCATCCTTGAGGGATTCCATTGCGTGCGCTGTGAAAACGGTTCAAGATACCAAAAATATATGTATGAAAGAATTATTTCTCTTGAAATGATCTAAAAAAATCTCTGCGACAGTATATCTCTTAAATTTCGCTGGCTGAGCGCCCTCTGCGTTCGCCCACCAAGCCCGGTTTTGTTGTGAAGGTCTTTCCCAGGCCACCAATATAGGACACGCCGAAAAAAAAAAGTATATGTCTATCTTTTAAGATTATCTCACTAGAACTGTTTTTATGGTAATCAAATTTGGTCGCAATTAATGCATTGTTTGTTAAGAGTTGTATCAACGTAATAATATTAATCTTTATCCAAATAAATGTGTTATTGATGAAGAGTACTTAATTGTGAACAAAATTGTCTTTGACATCACTTAATTTCAATGAACATCTTAGAAGATAACAATAACTTATATAGCAAAACAACGTTTACCGGATCAGCTAGTTTTATTATAATACAGAAGATATTCATTAGAAATAATTTATATGGCAGAACAATGTTTGCCTATAATAAAGTATTAGGAGTAACTATACGTTCGAAAATACCATAAGGTAGATATTATACTTTCAATAAGTTTTTACAATTCATTATTTGTAATTACTATATGGTGCTACATAGTATACATGTGTATCATACGTTCATCTCATTTTATTACTATAATTCAATAGCACAAATCATTAACTTTACATTCGAGTAATATTTGACTGTCCCCAGTCCCCAACCGCTTCAAAAATTTTCATTGTGAGCCCCCGGTAAATATTCCAGACGAGCCGTTTTCTTTTTTACCCACCTTTCAAACGAACAAACCTTGGAATCAACAGTGCTTGGTGTAGATTATAATAATAATAATAACTTTATTTCAGATTACTCCATATTAGAAAACACAAAAAACATAAAATTTTATACATAATATTAATTTCTAACGTAAATACCCTAGTGGATGAGCTTCTTCACCCAAAACTGAATAAAAGGCCCGCCCACTTTCTCAGCCAAAATACTCAAAATGCCATCAATACAATCGGCCTGCAATCTTCATGGAGATTCAGTTAATTTGTTCGCGGACTCCATGACGAATTCAAGATAAAGGTCTTCGGGTTGTTGAGAGATGCACAAACTAATAATCTTGACTTTCATTACCATTGATACAATAGAAATACACAGGACACTCTAAAGTATGTTGTGGACGCCTTAATAGGAACTGTACATTGTTAATTGTAATTGTGTATGTGTTGTGTAAATCATAAATGTGTATACAATCTGGGATTTTATAGTGTTTAAAACATAAATGAGCAAAATGCAGTCATATTAATGGTAAAAAACGTAAAATGTAATCGTTAATCATTTTCATTAATCTGATTACATTTTGCCCATCTATGATAATACCTAGCACATATCTAGTTTATTTTCGCGACATAACGATTAATGAGATAATGACGTCTCAGTGCGACCTTGCCACTTCACTCAAAAGTTCGAGTCGAGTCACCCCCAGGAAAAGTTCGGTGTGTTTTTGTCACTCACGTGTCAACGTCATTAATCAGCGCGTCTGCGATCATCTATTTCAATAAAGAGAGGTGTTGTATAACTTATTTATATCTCAAAAGTCACACAGTGTATTTATACAGCCTGAAAGATTTAGATTTTAAATGATTTAAGGGAATCATGTAAATTTAAATTGGTTCGGATCTCGATGTATTTTCACAAGGTCACTTTCGACTAGTTCGAAAATATTTCCTAGATGTCGCTTTAGGCTACCAATTCATTGACTTTTAGAAAAAAGGAAAAGCATATTGTTATATGTCATTTGTCAAAATTAAGTGCAATAATTTGATATACTACCTACCTATCATCACGCTAATTATCTACTGAGGTAGGCAGAAAGAATGTATCGCCAAATTCTAATTATGTCTGTATAATCTTTAACTTAATGTATTTCATTGCGAACAGTGGAAAGAACTGAATTCAATTTTGTTAAATGTAACGTTCATTTTTATATTAATATGACACATTTTGAGCATTTTTCGTGAGCCTGAATATTGCGCGTGCCTCGTGGAAAATTCCATGCCAGTGGAAGTATTCGGTATTTTGTGTTAATATCACCAACACAGAGGCATCTCTCTCCGTCGGTGTGCCGAAACGCTTTATTATATCGAGGGGTGAAAACCTATTTGGTTTAAGCGACATTTTTTGGTGATATAGTAGTATATGCATACGTAGACTAGCTTTCTATTTCAGTAGTATGAAATTAAGAAATACGTCATCAAATCTACTACAAACGCACAAATATAGTCAAGCAACATGTTTTTGTTTTCATAAACTCATTCATGCTTATTTCGATAAATCATATTTTTTTAACACTATAGCATTTCTTGATAAAATTTAAACTCATAGTTAGACTGTATCTTTTTCGAGGTGAGCAGAGATGCATTAGTGGCTGTATCCACTTTGCGCTCAAATGTCATACCCAACGTGACCAGTAGCACAGCTGATCGCCGCTCTCATGATATTTAGACATGACATTTCTATCAGACGCCGGGCGGGTTCCCTCACGATATTTTCCGTCACTAGTGAGCAAGTGGTAACTAAATCTGTACGTAATATGGTAAAACTCAGAGTTACGTACCAGGATTCGAACCTAGGTCCATTTTGATCGCGAATGAGAACCATAGCTCTTACCTTTGGATTTTCCTGGATTATGTTTGAATTTGAGCAACATAGGATCGCAGGTGAAGGAAATATTAGGTCCTTACATATGAAATTGGCGTTTTTCGTACTGGTCACTTTAATCACAAATTTCTCCTCTTTGGTAAGGAATTCCAAATTCACATTTGTACAGCTATAGACTCATGTATTTGTGCTTCGATGATCGTCATTCATTTGTTTTTTTCTTCTGTTTTTTTCTGTTTGCGTCACTCATTTTACAAAATGGAAAACTTAAAATATCGCATTATTTACGAGTACGAGTTCCGCCGTGGCACTAGTGCTGCGGAAACAACTCGAAGGGTGAATGATGTGTATGGCGGTCGTATTGCAAAAGAAAACACAGTTCGTTTTTGGTTCCAACGTTTTCGTTCTGGAAATTTCGACCTGCAAAACAAGCCCCGTGGACGGCCTGAGACTCAAGTTAATAATGAAGAGTTGAAGGCTATTGTGGAAGCGGATCCATCGCAAACCACGTCCGAGTTAGCTGCAGGCTGCGATGTTAGTGATAAAACTGTTTTAATTCACTTGAAGCAAATTGGGAAGATTAAAAAGCTTGAAAGGTGGGTACCTCACGAATTGACTGAAGCAAACCGGCAAACGCGCGTCGACTGCTGCGTTACATTACTAAACCGGCACAATAATGAAGGTATTTTAAACCGAATCATTACCTGTGATGAAAAATGGGTTCTTTACGATAATCCGAAGCGCTCAGCGCAATGGTTGGATCCTGGCCAGCCAGCCAAATCCTGCCCCAAGCGAAAATTAACCCCAAAAAAGTTACTTGTAAGTGTTTGGTGGACTAGTGCCGGTATTGTTCATTACAGTTTTCTCAAATCTGGCCAGACTATTACGGCTGATGTCTATTGTCAGCAATTGCAAACCATGATGGAAAAGCTAGCGGCTAAACAACCTAGGCTGGTCAATCGCTCCACGCCACTGCTGCTTCACGACAACGCTAGACCACACACTGCGCAACAGACGGCTACTAAATTAGAAGAGCTTCAATTGGAAAGTCTAAGACATCCTCCGTACTCCCCGGACCTTGCTCCAACAGATTACCATTTTTTTTTTTAAATTTGGATAACTTCTTGCAAGGGAAAAAATTCAACTCCGATGGGGCAGTCCAAATCGCCTTCAAAGATTTTATTGATTCCCGTCCGACTGGTTTTTTTAGTAAAGGGATCAATGAACTACCTATGAGATGGAAAAAGTGCATAGAAAATAATGGTTCATACTTTGATTAATTAAATATATTATATTAAAAAATATTCGACTTTTTGTTCCTCCCATACAAAACGCCAATTTCATATGTAAGGACCTAATATCATGGGGAAACACACATAATGTCTAACAGAAATGTTATGTATAAGTACCCTGAAACCAGCGTTTAGCTGCCCTGATCACATTGTGCACGAGATATACGCGCAAAGTGGATACAGCCACTAATGTATCCCTGCTCGCCTCGAAAAAGATACAGCGTGACGATACATTATTATTACAATATTGATATTTGTTGAGTTAATACGTCTCATAAATAGCTTAATTGACAGTTTCATTTTTCATATGATTAAAGGCAAGCATATTAATTGATTAAAGTGTAATAAAATGAAAAAAAAAATACGACGAAAAATCACTTTTAATTGTATAAAAATATTGTATTTTAAATTTGTGAGGTATAAAAACAACGTATTTACATAATAAAACCTGAACAACTTATATAGATTATTTTATAGACGAGGGAGATAATCAGGGTGAATATTTAGGCTTCAATTCTAATTAAAATATGCAAAAATAGTGATATCTTATTTCCATTTAAACAAAGTAAATTTCAGTCAACTTATTTAGCGACAATAACGCACATGAATGAATAACAATTAATTAGGTGTGTTGCCTGTCCTAAGCCAGAATAAAGTGCGAAGAGAAAAGTAAATAGCTGTTTACTGCAAAAGGAATTTTTATCTATTTGAAAAACAAGCGTGCGCCCCACGTGTTACGAAGCTCACACTTTCTACGGATCAATTATCATTTGTTCGTAAATTTTTCTTTATGATTTGTTAGGGAATACTTTTTTAAATATTTTAATTAGTTGCAAGAGGGTACAGATTATTACATCCTTGAATATCTCCCTCGTTTGTAAAATTATTATGTACAAACACATGAAAAATACAAAACATACATCCATAACAACCCATTACAAGTTCTACAAAAATATTTCATTATTATTATCAAGACCCATTTTCTCAAGAACGCGTGGAATAAAATAATCAAAGATTCCTTTTAGACCTGTTTGCAGGAAACAAGTTTGTACGAAACCCTCTGTACGCAAAGCCGATTCTAACTTAGCCGCTTTTTTATTTCGATCTTCTCAATATATGCTAATTTCATTTAGAAACAGTTTCACTTTAAAGAAGTGTAAAGGATTCGAAAAATCCATTTTCAATGTCATTGAAATAAAATATTACCACTCTGTGTACCACAAACGACTAGTTAAATAAAATAATTTGTAATGTTTTAGCCGAGTAAGCAATGTTAAAATAACGTCTATAAATCTCAATCAAGACAGTAAACATGTCACATTCACGTATTATTTACAACTCTATGAAAACAACCATCTCTACCAACACAACTTAAATTTAAACCTAGTTTTAAAATTATATACATCATATTTACAAGCATTTACTACACACAGATAAACATATACAGACTATAAAACTATGCTATGAATCTATTTTACTTTGACTAGTATTTCTCGAACTTTGCGCCGAATCGTCTGTTTTCACATTGTCTCTTAAAGTAGGTCGAGCTGAAAAATAATTAAAAAAGACTGTTAAAGAATTTAAAAAAGTAGGTGAGGTGAGGGCGATTACTCAAACTCAGTTGCGACTACAGTACACATGGAAAGACCGTAATAGTAACTCGCTTTAGCCTATCGCGTGTCGGGATCTTCACTCGTGATTTTGGCGCAAAAAAGTTCTCGAATGAAGACTACGTACTGGCAAACGCAGTGTGGGATATCCATCTACATGATACATAGACGACCTAGATCGCAGGACTACGCTAAAAGCAAGCTGGTTCCATGCGATCTTTCTAGAAACTATTTGTGAAAGCCCACATTCAACAGAGACCGTCCTACGGCTAATATAATGTTGATTTTAATGCTAGTTTTATTTACAACTAGCTGTCCCGGCAGACCTTGTTCTGCCCTATTTCTCTAAAACAAAGTCACATTGTTTTTTTTAATGTTAATAGCTTCCTCCGTCGGCTGTTTTTTTGAAAATTGTTTGGAGGAACCTGGCCTTAATGTTATATGTATAAAAATTGACAAATATTGACATTAATATTTATACGTCACTCAATAATTGTTTTGCCTTCCCAGAACCTGTCCACTAACACTTGAACTTTATGGTGTGGTATTAAAGTTCAAAATTACTTATAACGAATTTTTTGTATGAGAATACAGAAAAGTGTTATTTTTAGACAGTTGCAGGGAATTTTTAAAATTTTTCTCTCCGTAATAACCTTCCTCAGACTTCAACAAACACAACAAAAAAGAAATCAGCCAAATCGGTTCAGCCGTTCTCGAGTTTCGCGATTATCAAGACATTTAGCGATTCATTTTTATATATAAGAAAGATAATCAATCAAGATGGTATTACGCATTTGTATAATTAGATGACACAGTGATGCCATTCAACTTTACAAGTGTTTATAGAAACAAGAAACTGTTGATTACATGCTATCCTGGTGATTTGAAAAAATGATCTGACCTCAATGTTGTACCTTATTGTTAGATAATCGAAAGTGTGTTGTTGAAGATATGTATGTGATGATAACTTTTTTGTTATCGATCAAACACTTACCGAATATTTTCAGTAGTAATTTCTCGATTCCATGTATCGGTGATTCGAAGGTGAGACACAACATTAAGGCAAGGAAGAAAGTCAATATTATATGGGAAAACGCTGTTGACATCTGAAAAAGATAAAGGACTGATTAAACAATGAATATTGCTATATTCTATTAAAACTATGATGAATCAAAGAAGGAATATCAAATTATAATAAATCTCGTGAAGGTCTTATTGGCACGGACTGAAGAATCAGTCAGTTACAGTGGCAAAATATTACTGAAACATTTTTAGAAAACAAAATTTACATTGCCTATAGTATAATATTATTTGTACAACATATATAAGTGAGGTGTTTAATTTAGTACAACAAAGATTACATAAGTAACTTCAGGTGAAGTACCAAGTCCGGATTATTAATAAATGGAATGAGATTCGGTTAGAAGAAGCATGTATTGAGGGTGCTCAATTTTTGCAATGTCAATGGGGACAAATAAAATCTCACATAGTCTCAATTTATACAATTTGATGTAATGTGATAAAACGTAATCTATTATATAAAAATAAGTCCGGTTTTCCTTCCTGACGCTCTAACTCCAGAACTCACGAACCGATTTCCACGGTTTTGCATTCGTTGGAAAGGTCTCGGGCTCCGTGAGGTTTATAGCAAACAAAATTCAGGAAAAATTTCAACAGAAAATAGAAAAACGGGGAAAATCATTTTTCACATACAGCGCCCTCTTTAATACATAGCATGTACTACTCTACTACTCTACTGTACTCATTGTACTCTGCTCAGTTAATTTCATGTGACATTTATTATGCGCACGCTCTTTCAAACGCTAACTGAAAACCAAAACGAAGCCATCTGGTGGCGAAATGAAGTTCGCCGGGTTTGCTAGTACTAAAAATAAATATTTTGACGCAATATGTATATACCCAGATTTTACAATGCAATAAAGCAAACATTTTTCTATAATGGAACTATTATTTAGTATGATGTTATAAAGTCTTAAGTTAGTAAATATACATGTATTTTATGAACAAGAAAAGATAATAATTAAAAATGTATAAAATTAGTATTCCTATAGCTCTTTTTGATTAAATTATATGTACTTATACTACAAATAAAAAGGAAACAATAATACGTAACTTAATTTGTTGTAAAAAAAAAAGAAATAAAGAGTAACTACAGAGAGAAAGAGAGAGAGAGTAATCACTGCAAATCATTACATATTTATGTTACAAAACAAAACTATTCGCAGTTTCCTTTCAAGCAACATTCGCATTGAAAAGACTAAAAATAATTAACCGCGCCTAATTTATTCAAAGATTAAAATATAATTCACTTTTAAATTAAGGATCAATATTGGTCGTAACCTAAGCCATACGCTAGTGAAAATATTACTGGTCGCATAAGCATTAACGCAGTTTGACCATCAGGCTACGTAGGCAAACTTCAAGATGAACTCAATTAATTAAAGAGCACCTTCAATTTCCTAAAGGAAAGTTCTCGACATCCTCAAGTCGTGAACAGGAAAAGCCTCCTGAAACTCTGTAATTAGGGTCTTTGTTGAAGTTTTTTGTACTTGTAAAATACGAGCACGTTTTATCAATTTCGTGTCAGACAATCGAAAATTCGAAAAGATGTTCTCCAGACTACTTTTAGAGCTTGTCTGTGGAAATTTTGCTCTATCTTTTCGTGATTTTATAACTTAGTTCACCTTAGATGATTTAGTTTCTAATCACTTGAAGATTATCTGAGTGGAGTATTTTCAAAGACTTACGGCAGTGTAAAATATATCTTTTTACACTGGCTTGACATAGTGACTACAGAGTACCTGATGGTAAGTGCAATGTAGTCCAAAAACGAAAGCGACTATCAAAGGATGAAAATCCATTGATAGTCAACATCGTCAAGTCGGCCCACATATACCACGACTGAAGGTCTGTAGGTATATGAGCTACTGGATATACGCAAGCTGATCCCGAAACGCGACAAGCCGAAACTGGTCACTATGGCTAAAATGAAAATAGAATAAAAATATTTGGAGAAATCATTGCACACCAATACTTTCTCTTTAAATTTAACCTTTCTCATAATTTCTAAATTAATTCCTACACTTCTCCTTATCTATCATAAACCAAAAATAAGAATAAAATGGTTTATTTATCTGTGCATTAATCAAATTGTTTAATTGATTAATATTATTTGTCTAATTGGATTCAAAAAGAGAAGTACCTAGTAAGAACAAAGATATTTTGGAAAATAATATCAAAAATTAATTGACGTTAAGTTTTTTACGTACCACAGTAAAAAATGTAATGTGTACAGGATGCCTTAATTGTCCCACATAGTACAATTCAACGATACCATTGACTAAGTAAGCGCTGAACGTCAATCGAGATATTGGAGCAAGGAATTTCCAAGTCAGAAGCTTTCCAATAATTCCTGTAAAATGATAAGATTATCTGAACAAACACGTGATTGGATGAAAACAATTTATCCAGCATGGTAGGAGCAAATATATTTGTCTATACAGAACAAAGGACAATTTTTTCAATAGAGTTTTAATATCTAGCCTTCGGTAACAACACAATCACTTATAAATCTTCAATCAAAAATATGGTTTATTTTTTTAGAGTTTAAATGTTTTTGTCTGACACATTAACGACCATTTTGCCTATGCTTTATATATCTAATAACGCGGGTAAAGAAATAGCTTCATAAAAATTTGTAAGTGACTAGACAAAATATCTAAACAAATAATAAATACAGTACAGTCCAAGTGTAACATTGTTTTTATGATAGTTTTTATATCAGCTTAAGAATATGGTAGATAAAGTTAGCTGCTATATACAACACCTTGTTGTAATGCTAGTTTATTTTTAAATTACTCTAATCACCTAAGCAAATCTGACATCTGATTACTGCAAATAGGTATATTTCAGTAGCGTTCATTCCATAGATACATGAAAGCATTGCATGCCCTGACGATAAATAAGTTTGGAATAAATTGCTTAAAGATAAACACAAAAGGGAACCATTTATAATCATATATATCCTATATTTACGCCATATATCTCTCCTATGAAAGCAATACAATATTTACTATCATAATATAATATTCAAATTAATTACGAGAATTCTGCCTAGCCTGTTCAAATATCCTATGCACGTCACTAGTATATTTCACTATTTTATGTAGCCATAATAACTAATTCCACCAGCCCCATTCCACCACAAAACCACTAGACATCGTGTCGGATACCATCCGTATGTGGTGGATGTTCCTTATATTCGCACGAAAAGATTCGCTTCTACATTTATCATGCGAACGGCTAAGGAGTAGAATATGCTTCCAGCGGCCATATTTCCGCGATCTTATGACCTGGGAGTCTTTAAGAGAAGAGTGAATGGGCATTTGCTAGGCGGTCGCGTTTCATCATCGAAATCATCTTCACCTTCCACCAGGTGTGATTGAGGTCAAGCGTTCTCTATAAATTATATAAAAAAAAATAAGTTATAAAATACTTACCGCCATTACCAGTAGCACAAGCAATGATCAGCCATCCATTAGCGATGCCCCAGGCGAGCTTATGCAAAGAAATATAAGCCGCGGCTTCGATATCACTATACTGGTACCACTCTTGATAGAATAGCGTAATGGAGAACGTGGTTACAGTCCCAAGTATAATACTTATGACCCATCCACAGGATTTATAGAGATAGGATAGCTGGTAGCTACAACAGAAATTTTAATTTAATTTAACATCAGTCTGGTTCCTTCTCAATATCCTACATTTAGTATTATTATTGATAAAGAATTTAATTCTTCACAATAACTTTCTTTGACTTTGTAAGCCCCAAATTGCATTAGAACATACAAATGGTAGCCATTTGCTAATGCCTTATCTTACATGCCAAACACATACTCTCTAAGCGTAAAAATGTTAGAATCCTTTGTTTCATTTATAATCAGTCGTTTATATTCTCCTGACACCATAAATAACAGCAAAACAATTAATAAAAATATAGACAATAAAATGTTTAGAAACCACTTACTTCTGCTTTTGTATTCGATGTAGTATGTAACCAGTTAAAAGACCCATGCAATAAGTGACCATTTTCATGTGGGTTTTGATATAAGCTTCTTTGAAATAGAAGTTAGAAACGATGTCTGTAAATTCTCTGTAACAAATTTAAAAATATATTGGTTGGACATATCCTCATTATGAATTTGAGTTTTATATAAATCGCTTTTTTGTCTGTTTCAGAGGCAGTTTACGTAACTATCCGGTAATACCGTAGTATTAAATAATTGTCATGACAATATTTGTGATGTGCAATCACTAAAAATGTATTTTGAGAGCTTAATTAGAACTATGGTAATGTTATAATTATGTTGGATGTTCCTGATTTGAAGAATATTATTAAATAATAAAAGAAATACAATCCTTACTTGGCAAAAAACAGTAACGTCGGATCTAACTTATCCTTGTAAGTGATAACAGCAGGAATTACTAATGATATAATTAATGCAATCGACAATAAAATTGGTCCGAATTTTCTCCACCTCCATAAACAATAGATAAATATCGGAGCCACGAAGAAGAGTTGCGTATCAACGGACAGATACCACGACTGGAACATACACTGGAAATAATACAGTTGCATCAAAGACCAGAATTTAACAGTCTCATAATTTGCCTCAAAGGAAATATTTTTTCTAGTATAATGAATTCTCCATAAAATTAACTTTCCACTATATCCTCTAAATGGAAAAGGTATGAGATTTAAATTTCAATTTGAAGACTATGTGAATTCATTTATTGTATAATTAATTTCTTAATTTATTATAAAAATTTGTACGATAGCAACTATAATTTTATAAGTATACAAAATGGATAAAACTTAAATAAATTAGTATTTCGCAAGGTAAATTAATACATACATTGAAGCTACTAAACGGAATTTAAATACAGAAAGGTAAGTTGAGCACAAAAATAAAACAAAAGAAGTTGCTAAAAAGTTTAAAACGTACCAACTTATCAGTATTAATGTAATTATTTATATACAGGATATTTGCCCACCACGAAGCCTGGCATCGTTCTTGCTCTAACAACAACCGGTCACCCCATAGCGGACCATCCCCTATCTTCGGGAACCAGGTCATATAGAACAATATAACTACTAAGTATGAAGGAGTTACTCTGAAAAAGGAAATAATAAAAATCTTGATTATTATTATACGAAAATAAAAAATTAAAGATGTTAAAACACTAGATGTTATATTTTTAAACAACGAGTAACATGTTCCCTCTTTCCTAATAATGAAGTATTTAAATGAAATGTGAATAATTTGTAAGCTCTCATGACTACGATGATTACCTATGGATCAATTGTGTTTTATTATTAGATTGCGTTAAACTTTTCATCAAATATATTACAGACATTTTGATGTATTATAATAAACTTGAGGAATATGTTGTTATATTATACATGACCTGAAATTTCAACAAAATCTATGAACACATTTAAATTAAGCATCATAATTATAACTCCTTAAGTAAACCAATTATTTCCTGATATTGTTTTGACGTTATTTTACTAGGTTGTGTAGTACAAAGGTTCTTCAAGGAAACTCAAACGGTACCACAATTAACATAACCGTATCATGACACAAAGCTCGTACACGAGGCTTGTGGTTGCTTATTTACGATCACAGAAGCGACTGATTGGCATGAAATTAATGTTTACAAATTAAATACATTAAAGTAGGAACCGACAAGTAACTTTGACTACCTAGAATTGTTGAATACTGTATAAATTAAAAAGCATGTAATCTTTTCAGTAATAGTCACTGCTATAGAACTTTAGTTTGATGATTACAAAATTCGTATTATATTAACCATAATCAAGATCTCTTGTTGTTGAAAATTGTGTTTTTTTTTTGTATCCCGGGGGAAAATCGTACATAGGACCATCAGGAACGCTGTGAGGGCAGCGACCCCGGTGTGTCAGATTCTTACTGGATAAAAACCCCCAGGATGACCCTCTGATTGCTCCACCCGGCCTTGGGAAACCAAATTCATCCAGACGTCCAGTAAACAAAAGGCCTTGTTGAGGCTACCTCTCTAGGAGGAGTAGGATTAAAAGCCCACCCCTCCAAAACCTCTCTCTCAGGCGGCGCATCGGACACCAGGCACCGCCTCCTTCTTATCCGTGAAAATTATGTTTATATTATGTACATCTGTTATTATAAATTAAATACTTGAATGAAGCTATATGATTTGTTTAATTTAATATATATATATATATATATGTATTTTAATATTTTTACAATTTATTAACATTGCCAAAATAAAATCACGTTGATGTCTGCAAACCCTTTGCCGCAAACTTCAACATTTATTATCACGTTTACAACAAGAAGTATAGAAACATTGCTTTTAATGGTTATGCGTGCGTTGTATTAATGTACCTTACATAGAAATTATCACTTTACCTAATTATCAATAAAGTTTTAATTTTAGCAAACAAATATTTTACCAATAATTCATTGGCAAATCTACTTATAAGATATATCTATTTTGGGAGTCGAAGCTGCTCGCGTCCGTAGGCTTTACCCTAGTTTCCCTACACGTGATTCCTGGGTGGTGCTAAACGAGCAGCAGCGAGGTGGTAGGGCGTCGGTGCCCGTCTGGATCGCAACCACAGTACATGGGTGTAAAGCCCGTCATAGTGACCAGTTTCGGCTTGTCGCGTTTCGGGAATAGCTTGTGTATATCCAGTAGCTCATATACCTAGAGACCTTCAGTCGTGGTATACGAGGACCGACATAACGATGTAGACCTTCAATGGATTTTCATCCTTTGATAGTCGCTTTCGTTTTTGGACTACACTGTACTTACCATCAGGTACTCTGTAGTCACTATGTCCAGCCAGTGTAAAAAAAAAATTATATATATTTTTTAAAGACAAATGACTATCATATTATCTATACTAATATTATAAAGCTGAAGAGTTTGTTTGTTTGTTTGTTTGTTTGAACGCGCTAATCTCAGGAACTACTGGTTCTAATTGAAAAATTCTTTTTGTGTTAAATAGACTATTTATCGAGGAAGTCTTTAGGTTATATAACATCACGATGCAAATATTAGGAGCGAAGAAATAATGGAAAATGTGAAAAAAACGGGGAAAATTATTCATCCTTGAAGGCTTCCATTGCGTGCGCTGCGAAAACGGTACAAGATACCAAAAATATATGTAAGAAAGAATTATTCCTCTTGAAATGATCTAAAAAAATGTCCGCGATAGTATATGTCTATCTTTTAAGATTAACTACATACAAAACTCATACAAAAAATTCGTAATAATATTTTAAAGTCAATTTGAACTTTAACACTTTTTTGTGTTGTGTTGTGTTGTGTTGTGTTGTGTTCGGTTGTGTTCGGTTGTGTTCGGTTGTGTTCGGTTGTGTTCGGTTGTGTTCGGTTAGGTTCGGTTGTGTTGTGTTGTGTTCGGTTGTGTTCGGTTCTGTTCGGTTGTATTGTGTTGGGTTGTGTTCGGTTATGTTCGGTTGTGTTCGGTTGTATTCGGTTGTGTTGTATTCGGTTGTGTTGTGTTGGGTTGTGTTCGGTTATGTTTGGTTGTGTTCGGTTATGTTCGGTTGTGTTCGGTTGTGTTCGGTTGTGTTTGGTTGTGTTCGGTTGTGTTTGGTTATGTTCGGTTGTATTGTGTTGGGTTGTGTTCGGTTATGTTCGCTTGTGTTCGGTTGTATTTGGTTGTGTTGTGTTGTGTTCGGTTGTGTTCGGTTGTGTTCAGTTGTGTTCGGTTGTGTTCGGTTGTGTTCGGTTGTGTTCGGTTCTGTTCGGTTGTGTTCGGTTGTGTTCGGTTGTGTTCGGTTGTGTTCGGTTAGGTTAGGTTTGGTTCGGTTGTGTTCGGTTGTGTTCGGTTGTGTTGTGTTGTGTTCGGTTCTGTTCGGTTCTGTTCGGTTTTGTTCGGTTGTGGTCGGATTAGTTCGGTTGTGTTCGGTTATGTTCGGTTGTGTTTGGTTGTGTTGTGTTGTGTTCGGTTGTGTTCGGTTGTGTTGTGTTGTGTTCGGTTGTGTTCGGTTGTGTTCGGTTGTGTTCGGTTGTGTTCGGTTAGGTTCGGTTGTGTTCGGTTGTGTTTGGTTGTGTTCGGTTGTGTTTGGTTATGTTCGGTTGTGTTCTGTTGTGTTCGGTTGTGTTCGGTTGTGTTGTGTTGTGTTGTGTTGTGTTCGGTTGTGTTCGGTTGTGTTCGGTTGTGTTCGGTTATGTTCGGTTGTGTTCGGTTCTGTTCGGTTGTATTGTGTTGGGTTGTGTTCGGTTATGTTCGCTTGTGTTCGGTTGTATTTAGTTGTGTTGTGTTGTGTTCGGTTGTGTTGTGTTGTGTTCGGTTCTGTTCGGTTGTGTTCGGATTAGTTCGGTTGTGTTCGGTTATGTTTGGTTGTGTTCGGTTGTGTTCGGTTCTGTTCGGTTGTATTGTGTTCGGTTGTGTTCATTTGTGTTCGTTTAGGTTCGGTTGTGTTGTGTTGTGTTCGGTTGTGTTCGGTTGTGTTCGGTTGTGTTCGGTTGTATTGTGTTCGGTTGTGTTCGTTTGTGTTCGTTTAGGTTCGGTTGTGTTGTGTTGTGTTCGGTTCTGTTCGGTTGTGTTCGGTTGTGGTCGGATTAGTTCGGTTATGTTCGGTTGTGTTCGGTTATGTTCGGTTGTGTTCGGTTGTGTTCGGTTGTATTCGGTTGTGTTGTGTTGTGTTCGGTTGTGTTCGGTTGTGTTCGGTTGTGTTCGGTTAGGTTCGGTTGTGTTGTGTTGTGTTCGGTTGTGTTCGGTTCTGTTCGGTTGTATTGTGTTGGGTTGTGTTCGGTTATGTTCGATTGTGTTCGGTTAGGTTCGGTTGTGTTGTGTTGTGTTCGGTTGTGTTCGGTTCTGTTCGGTTGTATTGTGTTCGGTTGTGTTCGTTTGTGTTCGTTTAGGTTCGGTTGTGTTGTGTTGTGTTCGGTTGTGTTCGGTTGTGTTGTGTTGTGTTCGGTTCTGTTCGGTTGTGTTCGGTTGTGGTCGGATTAGTTCGGTTGTGTTCGGTTCTGTTCGGTTGTGTTCGGTTGTGGTCGGATTAGTTCGGTTGTGTTCGGTTATGTTCGGTTATGTTCGGTTGTGTTCGGTTGTGTTCGGTTGTGTTCGGTTGTGTTCGGTTGTGTTCGGTTGTGTTCGGTTGTGTTCGGTTGTGTTCGGTTGTGTTCGGTTGTGTTCGGTTGTGTTCGGTTGTGTTCGGTTGTGTTCGGTTAGGTTAGGTTTGGTTCGGTTGGGGTGCGAAGTTGGTCTCACCTCCTCGTGGTGCACCCTGGGCAACAATAGGCAGTAATGTTTTAGGCATTGCTGGCTATTGGCGAAGAGGACCAACAATTCCTTCTCCCAAATTCCTCTTACCTTGTATTCCCGTCTCGTTTCTCTCATCCCTCCTCAGTTATTACTCCCACTCCTACCCCATCCCCACTTACTCCCGTGTTCCTCAACTCCAGGTTAGTTATGTTAGGTTTATTTGATAGGGTCCTTTCTGTTAGGTTATGATAGGTGATGTACGATCTTTACTATTGTATTCCCCCCTTCTTCTTCTTCATATCTTTTATTCTTCTTCTCCTCCCTTTATTCACCTCCCCTTTTCTTCTATCTTCAATCCCTGGCGACGTGTGAAAATCTGATGAATGTTAAAACAAAAAATGGAACAAGCATTGCGTCAAAAAGTATTACCCCAGGAGGGTACCGGCTGCTCCGCGGCCGGAGAATCCCTCCCAGGGCGGGAGCTCCGTTCCCGCTCTGGCAGCCCCTCGTTCTCTGGGGGGGGCAAACCAATGCTTGGCGGTAGGGCCGATCCCCCTACCGCTCCGACGACCACGGCTACCCATACGGATACCGATATTGCCCAAAGACGAGAGCTCCGGGTCTCCCTGGAGCGGTTAGAGCTGGACTCTGACGATTCGGCATCCAGCCATATGTCCTACAGATCCGGCTCGCTGGAGCGAAAGCGGTCATACCGCTCGTTCTGCTCGGACAGCGAGCCGGACATAGACGTACCCGCCAAACTTGCGGCGGTCCCCGAACGGGGAAGAGGTAGGCCCTTCACGACCGGCCAATATGTCGGCTTGCGGGCCGCAAAGAAGGAGTTGCTCGCTGCTAAGAAGGAGGAGGAGCGGCGACGCCAGGAGTTGGACCTCCTTGAAACGTCGCGGAGCGCCCGCCCTCGCCAAACGTCAAGACTCGACGTGGTCGAGGTTGAGGGAACCTCCGTGTACGCCCAGAAGGAGGTCATAGGCAGGAACTTCGAGATACTGTCGGAGTGTATCTCGAAGTCCACCAACCTCAAAGGTACGGTGGCAAAGGAGATGAAGGCCGCCATGACGGCCATTAAGGAGGCAATGGAGGTCGTGATCACGGCCACCGTAACCGAGGAGACCCGTAAACTCCACCGGGAGAACAAACGGTTACGGGAGGTTGTGCGCGACCTCCAGGAGGACATGGCTGCCATGCGCGCCGAGGTCCGCCAGCAAGGTTACCGGGACCCCACGCGAACACACGCGTTAGGTGGCCCCGGCAAACCAATTCACGGAGACACCTCCTCCCCATCCGACATGGACGTCCTTAAACAGACCATGTTCGAGATGGTGGGGGAGATGCGTTCTATGAACGCCAGGCTGGAGGCGGCAGAGAGGCGCTCACTGCGTCCTCAGCTGCAATCGGAGAGAGCACCCCGCACGGCGGGGTCGACCGCGCGGAAGGTCAAGCCCAAGCCGGCCGCCCCCGTCGAGGGGGACGCCCTCCCCGATATGGATGTGACAGAGCCGGGGCGCCACTCGACCCCTGTCCCCCCCAAGCCCGTCAAGGGCAAAGGAAAGGGCAAGGGAAAAAGAAGTGCCCCAGCCCAAAACCCGGACGTAACAAATCCCGAGGCCCCGTTCCCACCTACGACATCGTCCCAGGATACCCCCTGGACAGAGGTGGGCAAGAACGGGAGGCCGAAAAGGGAAAAGAAGAAGGTCGAGAAGACTCCCAAAAAGGCGCCTCCTCCCTCCCAGATGAAGAAGCGGAAGGCAAAGCGTCGCACGGTTCGGCAGCCCAAAACGGCAGCCGTCGTGCTGACGATCAAGCCGGACGCAATTAAAAAAGGCGTAGACTATGCGACCGTCCTTGGTGCCGCTCGTCGACAGATCACAACTGTCCTCAGCGACCAGGGCATCAAGGAGGCGCACATGAGAAAGACGCTTACCGAGGCACGCATCCTCGTGATCCCTGGCGAGCCAGAGGAGGCCGGAAAGAAGGCGGACGCTCTAGTCCGCAAATTCCGTGAGGTCCTCCCAGACGACGTGAAGGTCGAACGCCCTTACAAGCGTGTCGACCTCAAACTATCCGGGCTGGATGACACCGTCACGCCGGCGGAAATCCAGTCCGCGATAAAATGGAAGGGCGGGGTCGACAAGGAGCAGGTCCGGGTCAGCCCCATAAAATGGACGACATTCGGCGGCGGTGTGTGCTGGGTAACCTGCCCAGCCCCCGCCGCCGAAATCATAATGAAGGACAAACTCCAGGTCGGACTGGTTTTCGCCCAGATCCAACTCCTGGAGTCCCGCGTGCTCAGATGCTTCCGTTGCTGGGAGCCTGGGCACGTGGGCACGAAGTGTCGGGCCACGACAAACAGGAGTGCCCAGTGTTTCAGGTGTGGGCAGGAGGGACACAAATCCCAAACCTGCACGGCCCCGAAGGCCCATTGCACGGTGTGCGCCGCCGCGTCCTTACCGGCGGGCCACCGGGCCGGGAGCCCGGCTTGCGCCGCGGCAAAGAGGCCGATCAGGAGAAGGCGATTGGACGCCGGCCAACCTGGCGAGCGCGTCATCGGCGCAGTAGATAGGGAAGAGACCCCAGCGACAGCTCCACCGTCGCTTTTGGGGGCCTTCTCTCAAGGAGCAGCTGGCAGCCAGCCTGAGGGGGCGGCCACCAGCACTTAATGCTCCAGTGGTGTGTGTGTGCTTCTGCACACCACTAGACGAAGGGGTCGTGGGTAAACTCCGTCCACCACCCCTATATCTTCAGACGACGCCCACAGGGCGAAACGCGCGCCTGGCTGAGGGATGCGACCTATAGCAATATCTGGGCCAGGCGCAAACTGCGAGCGAAGGAAGCACCCCGGGGGTTTTAGTCGGTAGGAGTCCGGCATACCGGGGGAGTGGCCCTCACCACTCCCCTGACGATCCAATGCAGGATTTCCCCCGGGTTAACAAAAAAAAAAAAAAAAAAGGTTTGGTTCGGTTGTGTTCGGTTGTGTTCGGTTGTGTTCGGTTAGGTTCGGTTGTGTTGTGTTGTGTTCGGTTGTGTTCGGTTCTGTTCGGTTGTATTGTGTTGGGTTGTGTTCGGTTGTGTTGGGTTGTGTTCGGTTAGGTTCGGTTGTGTTGTGTTGTGTTCGGTTGTGTTGTGTTGTGTTCGGTTGTGTTCGGTTGTGTTCGGATTAGTTCGGTTGTGTTCGGTTATGTTTGGTTGTGTTCGGTTGTGTTCGGTTCTGTTCGGTTGTATTGTGTTCGGTTGTGTTCATTTGTGTTCGTTTAGGTTCGGTTGTGTTGTGTTGTGTTCGGTTGTGTTCGGTTGTATTGTGTTCGGTTGTGTTCGTTTGTGTTCGTTTAGGTTCGGTTGTGTTGTGTTGTGTTCGGTTCTGTTCGGTTGTGGTCGGATTAGTTCGGTTATGTTTTTGTTGTGTTCGGTTATGTTCGGTTGTGTTCGGTTGTGTTCGGTTGTATTCGGTTGTGTTGTGTTGTGTTCGGTTGTGTTCGGTTGTGTTCGGTTGTGTTCGGTTGTGTTCGGTTAGGTTCGGTTGTGTTGTGTTGTGTTCGGTTGTGTTCGGTTCTGTTCGGTTGTATTGTGTTGGGTTGTGTTCGGTTATGTTCGATTGTGTTCGGTTGTATTCGGTTGTGTTGTGTTCGGTTGTGTTCGGTTATGTTTGGTTGTGTTCGGTTATGTTCGGTTGTATTCGGTTGTATTCGGTTCTGTTCGGTTGTGTTCGGTTGTGTTTGGTTGTGTTGTGTTGTGTTCGGTTCTGTTCGGTTGTGTTCGGTTGTGTTCGGATTAGTTCGGTTGTGTTCGGTTAGGTTAGGTTAGGTTCGGTTGTGTTGTGTTGTGTTCGGTTGTGTTCGGTTGTGTTGTGTTGTGTTCGGTTCTGTTCGGTTTTGTTCGGTTGTGGTCGGATTAGTTCGGTTGTGTTCGGTTATGTTCGGTTGTGTTTGGTTGTGTTGTGTTGTGTTCGGTTGTGTTCGGTTAGGTTAGGTTAGGTTCGGTTGTGTTCGGTTGTGTTCGGTTAGGTTCGGTTGTGTTCGGTTGTGTTTGGTTGTGTTCGGTTGTGTTTGGTTATGTTCGGTTGTGTTCGGTTGTGTTCGGTTGTGTTGTGTTGTGTTGTGTTGTGTTGTGTTCGGTTGTGTTCGGTTGTGTTCGGTTGTGTTCGGTTATGTTCGGTTGTGTTCGGTTCTGTTCGGTTGTATTATGTTGGGTTGTGTTCGGTTATGTTCGCTTGTGTTCGGTTGTATTTGGTTGTGTTGTGTTGTGTTCGGTTGTGTTCGGTTGTGTTGTGTTGTGTTCGGTTCTGTTCGGTTGTGTTCGGTTGTGGTCGGATTAGTTCGGTTATGTTCGGTTGTGTTCGGTTATGTTCGGTTGTGTTCGGTTGTGTTCGGTTGTATTCGGTTGTGTTGTGTTGTGTTCGGTTGTGTTCGGTTGTGTTCGGTTGTGTTCGGTTAGGTTCGGTTGTGTTGTGTTGTGTTCGGTTCTGTTCGGTTGTATTGTGTTGGGTTGTGTTCGGTTATGTTCGGTTGTGTTCGCTTGTATTCGGTTGTGTTGTGTTCGGTTATGTTCGGTTATGTTTGGTTGTGTTCGGTTATGTTCGGTTGTATTCGGTTGTATTCGGTTCTGTTCGGTTGTGTTCGGTTGGGTTTGGTTGTGTTGTGTTGTGTTCGGTTCTGTTCGGTTGTGTTCGGTTGTGTTCGGATTAGTTCGGTTGTGTTCGGTTTTGTTCTGTTGTGTTCGGTTGTGTTCTGTTGTGTTCGTTTGTGTTCGGTTAGGTTAAGTTAGGTTCGGTTGTGTTGTGTTGTGTTCGGTTGTGTTGTGTTGTGTTCGGTTGTGTTCGGTCGTGTTCGGTTGTGTTCGGATTAGTTCGGTTGTGTTCGGTTATGTTTGGTTGTGTTCGGTTAGGTTCGGTTGTGTTGTGTTGTGTTCGGTTGTATTGTGTTCGGTTGTGTTCGTTTGTGTTCGTTTAGGTTCGGTTGTGTTGTGTTGTGTTCGGTTGTGTTCGGTTGTATTGTGTTCGGTTGTGTTCGTTTGTGTTCGTTTAGGTTCGGTTGTGTTGTGTTGTGTTCGGTTCTGTTCGGTTGTGTTCGGTTGTGGTCGGATTAGTTCGGTTATGTTCGGTTGTGTTCGGTTATGTTCGGTTGTGTTCGGTTGTGTTGTGTTGTGTTCGGTTGTGTTCGGTTGTGTTCGGTTGTGTTCGGTTGTGTTCGGTTGTGTTCGGTTGTGTTCGGTTGTGTTCGGTTGTGTTCGGTTGTGTTTGGTTGTGTTGTGTTGTGTTCGGTTCTGTTCGGTTGTGTTCGGATTAGTTCTGTTGTGTTCGGTTATGTTCTGTTGTGTTCGGTTGTGTTCTGTTGTGTTCGTTTGTGTTCGGTTAGGTTAAGTTAGGTTCGGTTGTGTTCGGTTCTGTTCGGTTGTATTGTGTTGGGTTGTGTTCGGTTGTGTTGGGTTGTGTTCGGTTAGGTTCGGTTGTGTTGTGTTGTGTTCGGTTGTGTTGTGTTGTGTTCGGTTGTGTTCGGATTAGTTCGGTTGTGTTCGGTTATGTTTGGTTGTGTTCGGTTAGGTTCGGTTGTGTTGTGTTGTGTTCGGTTGTGTTCGGTTCTGTTCGGTTGTATTGTGTTCGGTTGTGTTCGTTTGTGTTCGTTTAGGTTCGGTTGTGTTGTGTTGTGTTCGGTTGTGTTCGGATTAGTTCGGTTGTGTTCGGTTATGTTTGGTTGTGTTCGGTTAGGTTCGGTTGTGTTGTGTTGTGTTCGGTTGTGTTCGGTTCTGTTCGGTTGTATTGTGTTCGGTTGTGTTCGTTTGTGTTCGTTTAGGTTCGGTTGTGTTGTGTTGTGTTCGGTTGTGTTCGGTTGTGTTGTGTTGTGTTCGGTTCTGTTCGGTTCTGTTCGGTTGTGGTCGGATTAGTTCGGTTGTGTTCGGTTATGTTCGGTTATGTTCGGTTGTGTTCGGTTGTGTTCGGTTGTGTTGTGTTCGGTTGTGTTCGGTTAGGTTAGGTTAGGTTCGGTTGTGTTCGGTTGTGTTCGGTTAGGTTCGGTTGTGTTGTGTTGTGTTCGGTTGTGTTTGGTTGTGTTCGGTTCTGTTCGGTTGTATTGTGTTCGGTTGTGTTCGTTTGTGTTCGTTTAGGTTCGGTTGTGTTGTGTTGTGTTCGGTTGTGTTGTGTTGTGTTCGGTTGTGTTCGGTTCTGTTCGGTTGTGTTCGGTTGTGGTCGGATTAGTTCGGTTGTGTTCGGTTATGTTCGGTTGTGTTCGGTTATGTTCGGTTGTGTTCGGTTGTGTTGTGTTGTGTTCGGTTGTGTTCGGTTAGGTTAGGTTAGGTTCGGTTGGGGTGCGAAGTTGGTCTCACCTCCTCGTGGTGCACCCTGGGCAACAATAGGCAGCAATGTTTTTAGGCATTGCTGGCTATTGGCGAAGAGGACCAACAATTCCCTCTCCCACCTTTCCCGTTTCCTTCTTCCTTTCTTGCCTTTTTTCGCTACCTCTTCTCCTCAGAGAAGAGGAGTGAGAAGGGCCTTGTTACTCCTTCCCCACCCAAATTCTCACAGCTCCCCCCACCCTTCCCATCCTTAGTTACTCCTTTGTTCCCACTTCCAGGCTTCGTGTGTTAGGTTATTTGTTAGGGTTTCTGTTAGGTTATGTTAGGCGACGAATGGTTACTATTGTATCTCCCCCCCTCTTCTTCTTTATGTCTTTTGTTCTTCTTTCTCCCCCCTTTTATTCATTTCCCCCTTTTTCTTCTATTTTCAACCCCAGCGTGATGTATGGCAATTTGACGAACGGAAAAAAAAAATATGGACGCACAACGCAAAAAATCACTACCCCAGGAGGGTACCGACCGCTCTGCGGTCGGAGAATCCCTCCCAGGGCGGGAGTCTCTCTCTCGCCCTGGCTGCCCCACGTTTTCTGGGGGGGGCAACGATGTGCTCCGCAGTGGTGGCTCTTCCCCCACCACTGCCACGACGACTCTGGCAAGCCACACGGTTTCCGATTTTGGACGAAGAGAGCTCCGGGTTTCCCTGGAGCGGCTCGACCTGGATTCGGACGATTCGGTGTCCAGCCGAATGTCCTACAACTCCGGCTCGCTGGAGCGAAAGCGGTCATACCGCTTGTTACGCTCGGACAGCGAGCCGGAGGTAGAAGTACCCGCCAAGTACGTGGCGGTCCCCGAACGGGGAAGAGGTAGGCCTCACACGACCGGCCAATATGTCGGCTTGTGGGCGGCCAAAAAGGAGATGCTCGCCGCTAAGAAGGAGGAGGAGCGGCGACGAAAAGAGTTAGACCTCCTTGAGACGGCGCGGAGCGCCCGCCCTCGCCAAACGTCGAGACTCGACGTGGTCGAGGTTGAGGGGACCTCCGTGCTCGCTCAAAAGGAGGTCATTGACAAGAACTTCGAGGTGTTGTCGGAGTGCATCTCGAAGTCCACCAACCTGAAAGGGACGGTGATACGCGACATGAAGGCCGCTATGACGGCCATTAAGGAGGCACTGGAGGTCGTGATCACGGCCACCGTAACCGAGGAGACCCGTAAACTCCACCGGGAGAACAAACGGTTACGGGAGGTCGTGCGCGACCTCCAGGAGGACATGGCCGCCATGCGCGCCGAAGTCCGTCAGAAAGGTTACCAGGACCCCACGCGACCTCACGCGTTGGGTGGTCCCGGCAAACCCACCCACGATGACACCTCCCCCCCATCCGACATGGATGTCCTCAAACAGACCATGCTCGAGATGGTGGGGGAAATGCGTTCAATGAACGCCAGGCTGGAGGCGACGGAGAGGCGCTCACTGCGTCCTCCGCTGCAATCGGAGAAGGCACCCCGCACGGCGGGGTCGGCTGCGCGGAAGGCCAAGCCCAAGCCGGTCACCCCCGCCGAGGGGGACGCCCTCCTCGATATGGATGTGTCGGAGCCGGGGCACAACTCGACCCCTGTCCCTCCCAAACCCGCCAAGGGCAAGGGAAAGGGCAAGGGAAAGAGAAGCGTCCCAGCCCAAAACCCAGAAGAGACAAACCCCGAGGCCCCGTTCCCACCTACGACATCGTCCCAGGACGCTCCCTGGACAGAGGTGGGCAAGAACGGGAAGCCGAAAAGGGACAAAAAGAAGAAGGTGGAGAAGACTACCAAAAAGGCGCCTCCTCCCCCAAAGCAGAAGAAGCGGATGGCGAAGCGTCGCACGGTTCGGCAGCCTAAAACGGCAGCCGTCGTGCTGACAATTAAGCCGGACGCGGTCAAGAAGGGAGTCAATTTCGCGACTGTCCTTGGTGCTGCTCGCCGTGAAGTGACCACTTTCCTCCACGACGAGGGCATCAAGGCAGCGCATATGAGAAAGACGCTCACCGAGGCACGCATACTTTTAATCCCCGGCGAGCCAGAGGAGGCCAGCAGGAAGGCGGACGCCATCGTCCGTAAATTCCGCGAAGTCCTCCCAGAAGACGTGAAGGTCGACCGCCCTTACAAGCGCGTCGACCTTAAATTATCCGGGCTGGATGACTCCGTCACCTCGGCGGAAATCCAGTCCGCGATAAAGTGGAAGGCGAGGGTTGACAAGGAGCAAATCCAAGTCAGCCCCATAAAATGGACGACATTCGGCGGCGGTGTGTGTTGGGTAACTTGCCCAGCCCCTGCCGCCGAACTAATAATGAAGGATGGGCTTCAAGTTGGCCTGGTCTACGCCCAGGCCCAACTCCTGGAGTCCCGCGTGCTCAGATGCTTCCGTTGCTGGGAGCCTGGGCACGTGGGCGTGAAGTGTCGGGCCACAACCAACAGAAGTGGCCAATGTTTTAGGTGTGGGCAGGAGGGACACAAGTCCCAAACCTGCACGGCCCTGAAGGCCCATTGCACGGTGTGCGCCGCCGCGTCCTTACCGGCGGGCCACCGGGCCGGCAGCCCGGCTTGCGCCGCGGCGAAGAGGCCGCTTAGGAGAAGACGGATGGACGCCGGCCAATCAGGCGAGCGTACCATCGGAGCGGTGGATAGAGAGGAGACCCCAGCGACAACTCCACCGTCGCTTCTGGGGTGCTTCTCTAAAGGAGCAGCTGACAGCCAGCCTGAGGGGGCGGCTGCCAGCACTTGACGCTCCAGTGGTGTGTGTGTGCTTCTGCACACCACTAGAAGAAGGAGTCGTGGGTAAACTCCGCCCACCACCCCTATATTTTAGAAGGCGCCCACTGGGCGAAACGCGCGCCTGGCCGAGGGTTATGCGGTATCGTGGTATCTTAGCCAGGCGCAACGCGAGCGAAGGAAGCACCCCGGGGGTTTTAGTCGGTAGGAGTCCGGCATACCGGGGGAGTGGCCCTCACCACTCCCCTGACGATCCAATGCAGGATTTCCCCCGGGTTAACAAAAAAAAAAAAAAAAAAAAAAAAAGGTTAGGTTCGGTTGTGTTGTGTTGTGTTCGGTTGTGTTCGATTGTGTTGTGTTGTGTTCGGTTCTGTTCGGTTCTGTTCGGTTTTGTTCGGTTGTGGTCGGATTAGTTCGGTTGTGTTCGGTTATGTTCGGTTGTGTTTGGTTGTGTTGTGTTGTGTTCGGTTGTGTTCGGTTAGGTTAGGTTAGGTTCGGTTCCCGGCGTCGGGACGTGACGACCCCATCGCCCATCGGTTCGCCGGTGCAGTCAGTCAGCCCTCTCCTCATTCCCACCTTACCTTTTCCTTCTTCCTTTCTTGCCCTTTCTCGCTATCTCTTCTCCTTAGAGAAGAGGAGTAAGAAGGGCCTTGTTACTCCTTCCCCACCCAAATTCTCACAACTCCCCCCACCCTTCCCATCCCTAGTTACTCCTTTGTTCCCACTTCCCGGTTTCATATGTTAGGTTATTTGTTAGGGTTTTTGCTAGGTTGTGTTAGGCGACGAATGTTATACTATTGTATTCCCCCCTCTTCTTCTTTATGTCTTTTGTTCTTCTCTCTCCCCCCTTTATTCACTTCCCCCTTTTCTTCTACTTTCAACCCCAGCGCGACGTATGGCAATCTGATGAACGGAAAAAAATCATTATGGACGCACACCGCAAATTATCACTACCCCAGGAGGGTACCGACCGCTCCGCGGCCGGAGAATCCCTCCCAGGGCGGGAGACTCCCTCTCGCCCTGGCTGCCCCGCGTTTTCTGGGGGGGGCAACGATGTGCTCCGCAGTGGTGGCTCTTCCCCCACCACTGCCACGACGACTCTGGCAAGCCACACGGTTTCCGATTTTGGACGAAGAGAGCTCCGGGTTTCCCTGGAGCGGCTCGACTTGGATTCGGACGATTCGGTGTCCAGCCGAATGTCCTACAACTCCGGCTCGCTGGAGCGAAAGCGGTCATACCGCTTGTTACGCTCGGACAGCGAGCCGGAGGTAGAAGTACCCGCCAAGTACGTGGCGGTCCCCAAGCGGGGAAGAGGTGGGCCTCCCACGGCTGGCCAATATGTCGGCTTGTGGGCGGCCAAAAAGGAGATGCTCGCCGCTAAGAAGGAGGAGGAGCGGCGACGACAGGAGTTAGACCTCCTTGAGACGGCGCGGAGCGCCCGCCCTCGCCAAACGTCGAGACTCGACGTGGTCGAGGTTGAGGGGACCTCCGTGTTCGCTCAAAAGGAGGTCATAGACAGAAACTTCGAGATACTGTCGGAGTGTATCTCGAAGTCCACCAACCTTAAGGGCACGGTGACCAGAGACATGAAGGCCGCCATGGCGGCCATTAAGGAGTCATTGGAGGTCGTGATCACGGCCACCGTAACCGAAGAGACCCGCAAACTCCACCGGGAGAATAAACGGCTACGGGAGATCGTGCGCGACCTCCAGGAGGACATGGCTGCCATGCGCGCCGAAGTCCGCCAGAAGGGCTATCAGGACCCTACTCGACCATACGCGTCGCGCGGCCCAGATAAACCCTCCCACGATGACACCTCCCCCCCTTCCGACATGGATGTCCTCAAACAGACCATGCTCGAGATGGTGGGGGAGATGCGTTCCATGAACGCCAGACTGGAGGCGACGGAGAGGCGCTCACTGCGTCCTCCGCTGCAATCAGAGAGGGCACCCCGCACGGCGGGGTCGGCTGCGCGGAAGGCCAAGCCCAGGCCGGCCGCCCCCGTCGGGGGGGACGCCCTCCCCGATATAGATGTGACAGAGCCAGGGCAACACTCGACCCCTGTCCCCCCCAAGCCCGTCAAAGGCAAGGGAAAGGGCAAGGGGAAGAGAAGTGCCCCAGCCCAAAACCCGGACGAGACAAACCCCGAGGCCCCGTTCCCACCTACAACATCGTCCCAGGATGCTCCCTGGACAGAGGTGGGCAAGAACGGGAGGCCGAAAAGGGAGAAAAAGAAGAAGGCAGAGAAGGCCCCTAAAAAGGCACCTCCTCCCCCCCAAAAGAAGAAGCGGAAGGCGAAGCGTCGCACGGTTCGGCAGCCTAAAACGGCAGCCGTCGTGCTGACGATCAAACCGGACGCTGCTAAGAAGGGCGCAAACTTTGCGACTATCCTTGGTGCCGCTCGCCGTGAAGTGACCACTTTCCTCCACGACGAGGGCATCAAGGCCGCACACATGAGGAAAACGCTCACCGAGGCACGCATCCTCTTGATCCCCGGTGAGCCAGAGGAGGCCAGTAAGAAGGCGGACGCCATCGTCCGCAAATTCCGAGAGGTTCTCCCAGACGACGTGAAGGTCGACCGCCCTTACAAGCGCGTCGACCTTAAACTATCCGGGCTGGATGACTCCGTCACTCCGGCGGAAATCCAGTCCGCGATAAAGTGGAAGGCTGGGGTTGACAAGGAGCAAGTCCAAGTCAGCCCCATAAAATGGACGACATTCGGCGGCGGTGTGTGTTGGGTAACTTGCCCAGCCCCCGCCGCCGAGCTAATAATGAAGGATGGGCTCCAGGTTGGCCTGGTCTACGCCCAGATCCAACTTTTGGAGTCCCGCGTGCTCAGATGCTTCCGTTGCTGGGAGCCTGGGCACGTGGGTATGAAGTGTCGGGCCACGGTCAACCGGAGTGCCCAATGTTTTAGGTGTGGGCAGGAGGGACACAAATCTCAAACCTGCACGGCCCCGAAGGCCCATTGCACGGTGTGCGCCGCCGCGTCCTTACCGGCGGGCCACCGGGCCGGCAGCCCGGCTTGCGCCGCGGCGAAGAGGCCGCTCAGAAGAAGGCGGATGGACGCCGGCCAACCAGGCGAGCGTTCCATCGGAGTGGTGGACAGAGAGGAGACCCCAGCGACAACTCCTCCGTCGCTTCTGGGGTGCTTCTCTCAGGGAGCAGTTGACAGCCAGCCTGAGGGGGCGGCTGCCAGCACTTGACGCTCCAGTGGTGTGTGTGTGCTTCTGCACACCACTAGAAGAAGGAGTCGCGGGTACACTCCGCCCACCACTCCTATATTTTTAGAAGACGCCCACAGGGCGAAACGCGCGCCTGGCCGAGGGGTGCGCCCAATAGCAGTATCTTGGCCAGGTGCAAACTGCGAGTGAAGGAAGCACCCCGGGGGTTTTAGTCGGTAGGAGTCCGGCATACCGGGGGGTGGCCCTCACCACCCCCTGACGATCCAATGTAGGATTTCCCCCGGGTTAACAAAAAAAAAAAAAAAAAAAAAAAAAAAAAAAAGGTTAGGTTCGGTTGGGGTGCGAAGTTGGTCTCACCTCCTCGTGGTGCACCCTGGGCAACAATAGGCAGTAATGTTTTAGGCATTGCTGGCTATTGGCGAAGAGGACCAACAATTCCCTCTCCCACCTTTCCCGTTTCCTTCTTCCTTTTCTTGCCTTTTTTCGCTACCTCTTCTCCTCAGAGAAGAGGAGTGAGAAGGGCCTCGTTACTCCTTCCCCACCCAAATTCTCACAGCTCCCCCCACCCTTCCCATCCTTAGTTACTCCTTTGTTCCCACTTCCAGGCTTCGTGTGTTAGGTTATTTGTTAGGGTTTCTGTTAGGTTATGTTAGGCGACGAATGGTTACTATTGTATCTCCCCCCCTCTTCTTCTTTATGTCTTTTGTTCTTCTTTCTCCCCCCTTTTATTCATTTTCCCCCTTTTTCTTCTATTTTCAACCCCAGCGTGATGTATGGCAATTTGACGAACGGAAAAAATAAATATGGACGCACAACGCAAAAAATCACTACCCCAGGAGGGTACCGACCGCTCTGCGGTCGGAGAATCCCTCCCAGGGCGGGAGTCTCTCTCTCGCCCTGGCTGCCCCACGTTTTCTGGGGGGGGCAACGATGTGCTCCGCAGTGGTGGCTCTTCCCCCACCACTGCCACGACGACTCTGGCAAGCCACACGGTTTCCGATTTTAGACGAAGAGAGCTCCGGGTTTCCCTGGAGCGGCTCGACCTGGATTCGGACGATTCGGTGTCCAGCCGAATGTCCTACAACTCCGGCTCGCTGGAGCGAAAGCGGTCATACCGCTTGTTACGCTCGGACAGCGAGCCGGAGGTAGAAGTACCCGCCAAGTACGTGGCGGTCCCCGAACGGGGAAGAGGTAGGCCTCACACGACCGGCCAATATGTCGGCTTGTGGGCGGCCAAAAAGGAGATGCTCGCCGCTAAGAAGGAGGAGGAGCGGCGACGAAAAGAGTTAGACCTCCTTGAGACGGCGCGGAGCGCCCGCCCTCGCCAAACGTCGAGACTCGACGTGGTCGAGGTTGAGGGGACCTCCGTGCTCGCTCAAAAGGAGGTCATTGACAAGAACTTCGAGGTGTTGTCGGAGTGCATCTCGAAGTCCACCAACCTGAAAGGGACGGTGATACGCGACATGAAGGCCGCTATGACGGCCATTAAGGAGGCACTGGAGGTCGTGATCACGGCCACCGTAACCGAGGAGACCCGTAAACTCCACCGGGAGAACAAACGGTTACGGGAGGTCGTGCGCGACCTCCAGGAGGACATGGCCGCCATGCGCGCCGAAGTCCGTCAGAAGGGTTACCAGGACCCCACGCGACCTCACGCGTTGGGTGGTCCCGGCAAACCCACCCACGATGACACCTCCCCCCCATCCGACATGGATGTCCTCAAACAGACCATGCTCGAGATGGTGGGGGAAATACGTTCAATGAACGCCAGGCTGGAGGCGACGGAGAGGCGCTCACTGCGTCCTCCGCTGCAATCGGAGAAGGCACCCCGCACGGCGGGGTCGGCTGCGCGGAAGGCCAAGCCCAAGCCGGTCACCCCCGCCGAGGGGGACGCCCTCCTCGATATGGATGTGTCGGAGCCGGGGCACAACTCGACCCCTGTCCCTCCCAAACCCGCCAAGGGCAAGGGAAAGGGCAAGGGAAAGAGAAGCGTCCCAGCCCAAAACCCAGAAGAGACAAACCCCGAGGCCCCGTTCCCACCTACGACATCGTCCCAGGACGCTCCCTGGACAGAGGTGGGCAAGAACGGGAAGCCGAAAAGGGACAAAAAGAAGAAGGTGGAGAAGACTACCAAAAAGGCGCCTCCTCCCCCAAAGCAGAAGAAGCGGATGGCGAAGCGTCGCACGGTTCGGCAGCCTAAAACGGCAGCCGTCGTGCTGACAATTAAGCCGGACGCGGTCAAGAAGGGAGTCAATTTCGCGACTGTCCTTGGTGCCGCTCGCCGTGAAGTGACCACTTTCCTCCACGACGAGGGCATCAAGGCAGCGCATATGAGAAAGACGCTCACCGAGGCACGCATACTTTTAATCCCCGGCGAGCCAGAGGAGGCCAGCAGGAAGGCGGACGCCATCGTCCGTAAATTCCGCGAAGTCCTCCCAGAAGACGTGAAGGTCGACCGCCCTTACAAGCGCGTCGACCTTAAATTATCCGGGCTGGATGACTCCGTCACCTCGGCGGAAATCCAGTCCGCGATAAAGTGGAAGGCGAGGGTTGACAAGGAGCAAATCCATGTCAGCCCCATAAAATGGACGACATTCGGCGGCGGTGTGTGTTGGGTAACTTGCCCAGCCCCTGCCGCCGAACTAATAATGAAGGATGGGCTTCAAGTTGGCCTGGTCTACGCCCAGGCCCAACTCCTGGAGTCCCGCGTGCTCAGATGCTTCCGTTGCTGGGAGCCTGGGCACGTGGGCGTGAAGTGTCGGGCCACAACCAACAGAAGTGGCCAATGTTTTAGGTGTGGGCAGGAGGGACACAAGTCCCAAACCTGCACGGCCCTGAAGGCCCATTGCACGGTGTGCGCCGCCGCGTCCTTACCGGCGGGCCACCGGGCCGGCAGCCCGGCTTGCGCCGCGGCGAAGAGGCCGCTTAGGAGAAGACGGATGGACGCCGGCCAATCAGGCGAGCGTACCATCGGAGCGGTGGATAGAGAGGAGACCCCAGCGACAACTCCACCGTCGCTTCTGGGGTGCTTCTCTAAAGGAGCAGCTGACAGCCAGCCTGAGGGGGCGGCTGCCAGCACTTGACGCTCCAGTGGTGTGTGTGTGCTTCTGCACACCACTAGAAGAAGGAGTCGTGGGTACACTCCGCCCACCACCCCTATATTTTAGAAGGCGCCCACTGGGCGAAACGCGCGCCTGGCCGAGGGTTATGCGGTATCGTGGTATCTTAGCCAGGCGCAACGCGAGCGAAGGAAGCACCCCGGGGGTTTTAGTCGGTAGGAGTCCGGCATACCGGGGGAGTGGCCCTCACCACTCCCCTGACGATCCAATGCAGGATTTCCCCCGGGTTAACAAAAAAAAAAAAAAAAAAAAAGGTTAGGTTCGGTTGTGTTCGGTTGTGTTCGGTTAGGTTCGGTTGTGTTGGGTTGTGTTCGGTTATGTTTGGTTGTGTTCGGTTATGTTCGGTTGTATTCGGTTGTATTCGGTTCTGTTCGGTTGTGTTCGGTTGTGTTCGGTTGTGTTCGGCTGTGTTCGGTTGTGTTTGGTTGTGTTGTGTTGTGTTCGGTTCTGTTCGGTTCTGTTCGGTTGTGTTCGGTTGTGTTCGGATTAGTTTGGTTGTGTTCGGTTATGTTCTGTTGTGTTCGGTTGTGTTCTGTTGTGTTCGTTTGTGTTCGGTTAGGTTAAGTTAGGTTCGGTTGTGTTCGGTTTTGTTCTGTTCTGACATGTATCAATCCTGCACCATATTAAAATGGGATCAAATTTAAGATATAATAAACTAGCTGATCCGGCAAACGTTGTTTTGCTATATAAGATTTGGAATATCTTCTAAGATGTTCATTGAAATTAAGTGATGTCAATGACAATTTTGTTCACAATTAAATACTCTTAATCAACAACACATATCTATACTAATATTATAAAGCTGAAGAGTTTTTTTGTTTGTTTGTTTGTTTGTTTGAACGCGCTAATCTCAGGAACTACTGGTTCGAATTGAAAAATTCTTTTTGTGTTAAATAGACTATTTATCGAGGAAGGCTTTAGGTTATATAGCATCACGATGCAAATATTAGGAGCGAAGAAATAATGGAAAATGTGAAAAAAACGGGGAAAATTATTCATCCTTGAAGGCTTCCATTGCGTGCGCTGCGAAAACGGTACAAGATACCAAAAATATATGTAAGAAAGAATTATTCCTCTTGAAATGATCTAAAAAAATGTCCGCGACAGTATATGTCTATCTTTTAAGATTAACTAACTAGAACCGTTTTCATGGTAATCGAATTTGGTCGAAATTAATGCATTATTTGTTATGAGTTGTATCAACGTAATAATATTAATCTTTATCCAAATAAATGTTTTGTTGATTAAGAGTATTTAATTATGAACAAAATTGTCTTTGACATCACTTAATTTCAATGAACATCATAGAAGATATTACAATAACTTATATAGCAAAACTACGTTTGCCGGATCAGCTATGTCTTGATAAGGGCGAAACTCGAGAACGACTAAACAGATTTGACTGATTTCTTTTTTGTTGTGTTTGTTGAAGTATGGAGATATTACGGAGAGAAAAATTAAAAAAATTGTCTGAAAAAGTCTAAAAACAACACTTTTCTATATTCTCATACAAAAAATTCGTAATAACATTTTAAAGTCAATTTGAACTTTAACACCATACCATAAAGTTTAAATGTCAGTGGACGGGTTCCGGGAAGGCAAAACAATTGAGTGACGTATAAATATTAATGTCAATATTTGTCAATTTTTATACATATAGCATTAAGACCAGGTTCTTTCAAACAATTTTCAAAAAAATCTATCGGGGAAGCTATTAACATTAAAAAAAACAATATGACTTTGTTTTAGAGAAATAGGGCAGAACAAGGTCTGCCGGGACAGCTAGTTATATAATATTGTTACAAAATTTACCTGATATATCGGAATATTAGAATCGCTACAATATTCACTTTTCCTCGTCTCTTGTCCAGTTCTAGTAGAAGAAGCCGGGAGAAAAGGAAAGCGCTTAGGAACAAGAATGTGTCCACTAATAAAGCGTTGTTCAACATAAATCCATTCGCTGGGTCCCGTACCAACTGCAAATATATGATAATATTATATAATATAATATTCTTTTATATTTTACAACATCTAGTTTAAACTTTCAGTTCATCGGGTGACTTTTGCGCAAGGATTATTTGGCAAATCCTAAAAATGTGTATTTTCTTATAAAAAAATAAATAAAAGAAGATTATTCTGTAGCTTTGTATTGTTTCCCTCAATGCCGGCCTAAAAATGAATGCCGCAAAAACAAAAATTACGTACCATGAAGACAACATTGATCATATTTTAATCAATGGCCAGCCAATTATCCAAAGTAAGGGAGCTTTAAGGACAGAATTTTAGTTTAGATAAGATGAAGGAAAAACGGCATTTAGTAAAAAATCTCCTTATGTATATATATATTTTAAACAAAAGGATGTTAACATATCTCAGTCGACCCGCTGCAGCTCAATTTTATTCAACTGCTGACGTAAATGTGGCATAAATTTGATCATCTGTGAATCTGAGAATGGTATTGTATCTCCTAAACGGATGAATCGATTTTATTTGAAAAGTGATTGGATCATGAGAGTTCTCAGCTATGTTCGAAGAAAATTTGAGCAGCTTCTTAAACATAATCAGATCTTTTCTAGTTGTGAAAGGAATATAAACTACTTTTACTTGTTTAATCGAATAGAAATTTAGTATCGTGCTGCTTCATTAGTAATTAAATACAATGGTAACTATGATTTAATACTGTAGCATTATCAGAAATCAGCAGGAAAGGCAACTCTTCAGAAATTTACAGCAGAAATATCTTGTTTAGGCTCATTAGAATTGCCTGAATGACTAGGTTACAGATAGATAGATGATATTAGAATCGGGTAGGATTTTTTAATTAATTGATGGAGATTTTTAAGTAGAATTAGAACTTACTCTGTCCCAAGCTGCAGCATCCATAACAGGACCACTAGCGATAAATAAACACGCGTGCCCTCCCAAGATGAAGATCATCGCTATTGCCTTGATTCCTGTGACACATTCCAAGCCCAAACCGGTTTGCTGTTTCGTCGACAGGATCTTCTTCATGTTATTAATAATCGAGAAAGAGATGATAAGGTCCCTCATGACTGACTCCTTCTTTTTTCCAAAGTAGATGCTCACCACTTCGAAGAGTGTGCTCAGTGATAAGACAGCTACGAAGAAAAGTATAAGGGATCTGAAAATCAAGAAAGTGGTTTGAAAATATATGCAGTAGACATCACCAAATTTAAAAACAATAATGTTTCAATCTTACTTACATATTTAATATTATAACGTTTGAAAGTAAGCTGATTAAGTAAAATGGCTATGGATGTCTAGTGTATAAGGAGCTGGTATCCATTCGAACAGTCGTAGTTTCGATTCCCAGCAAATACTTTTAGATTTTTTTAAATACGGACTTAGGCACCCGCTGGTAAACAAAAGCATCCCAAGGAATCCCGCATGGCATATAATAGAAATGTGATGAGTAAAAGTAATCCTTTAGAAAGGCGATCAGCTGCAGTACTGGTCTCTTTGAGCACGACATATGAGCGACTTTTTAGTATGACTGAGTAAAGTAAACGCAAAGAGCTCTTAAGAATCATACAGTATAAGTGACGTCATTCAAGGTTTACATTTGTTTAGAACATGACATATATTGAATGATAAAGTTCTAAGAAAAAAGGATTGAATTAAAAAAAAATGTGTTTACATTTCTCTATAATTTCATTTAATATAATACTACAAGCATGTCAAAAAATTAAATGTTTTCAATGTAAAGGCGGACGTTTGACATCAATCACACCTAGCGAAAGATAAATCCGATGATGAACCGCGTTCGCCCAATGCCTATTCTTAAACACAATTTTCTTAAAGGTTCCCAAATCCTAAGAATGTAGAAATATGATCACTGGAATCATATTTCGTTCCTTAGCTGTTCACATGATGAATTTAGAAGCGAACATTTTAGTGCAGATATAAGAAACGTTCGCCACATACCGATGATATCCGACACGATGGCAAGTAACACGGTATCTCACATCCCGGCTAGGATTAAGAAGTTCTCTAACTCATTCTTTTGCCGTATCGTTGGGCTGTGGAATGGTCTTCCGGCGAGCGTGTGCCCACCATCCTATGATATGGGATCCTTTAAGCGTAACGAGAAGAGATATTTGTGCAGGCCGGCATGATCGCTGCGACTACCGATTGGTTTTTTCTTACCTTTTGACAGTCGTTGGCGTTTTTTGGACTGCACCATGCTTACCATCAGGTATGGTGCAGTCACTGTGTCAAGACAGTTTAAAAAAAAAGTCGTTATATGATGAAATGGAGCTAGTGGAATTGGAGAATGTAACTCTTGAGAAAACTCTACATGGTACAATCGATAAGAGACTTCGAGTCAGGTCATTTTAAGTCGATGTTCGGAATTTTATTAGTCTCAATAAAATAGTTTATTATATGTTTTTATAAATAATTATGCATAGTTAATTGAGATTTAATTTTGACTTTAATTTGACTTTTAGAATTAAGTCAAACTTGTTAATGTGATTTCAATGTAATCAAAGCGAGATTATTTAGGTTTGTGAACGTTTTATGAAACATTTCATCGCGTAAAATATCTACAGTCTCTCTAAATATTCGGTCACATCAAAACATCGTTAGAAGAAGCTCGTTTATCATAATCTCGAGCTGTGGAAAATCATTCAAAACGTATAATAACGCTTTGTAATCACTTTTAGAAAACGTTTTATACTTTAGCTGCCTTGTTTCTTCCCTGTTATTCATAAAGCTATAAGGAAGCTCGCAGAATTGAGAATTAACGAATTTTTTGCTTCAAAAATTTATCGAAACATTTCAATTTATTTTAGACTTTAAAGTTTACAGCGTTGATTTTATTTTTCCACAACAGAATGATGAGATATTAAAGTTGCAAATAACATTAGAGTGAAAGTAAATACTAGGGGATATCAGCAGTTATGTGCGATGAAGATTAAAGAGGGAGCTGGTACAATCCTAAATCTGGTCTAAATTTGTATAGTTTATATTTTGAAGCTGACAAATGGTGGAATATACATATATTCATCAAATTCACAGAAATGGAGAATCATATCTAACTTAATTGTAGTATATCAGTGAAATATTAGCAGTAGAAATGTGAGTATAGAACAAGAAAACGTCCTGATTCAACCTTATTCCATCTTCTCTCTTTTATAATAGAACCACGCGCCCTGGATTGCGGTGTCACAGTTTTAAGGTGACTTCTATTTCAGATAGAACTAAGTTCTCTAACTCTTGTCTTTGTCGGGACATTGGATTATCCATTCATCTTACGATATTAGGATTCTTTAGCCGTGGTGGCTGCCGGCAGAATAGAATAGCATCCCTCTCTTCTTGCTGAGGTGTCGTAATAGGCGACTAAGGTATCTCTTTAACACCCCAATTCAACCAGGTGTTCAAGGAAAGCTCGACCAAACCTGCATCCCGCTCCTTACCGACCGTACTGGTTCTCCATTCCATCGGGCCTGAGGGAGCTCGGAAGAGAGAGAGTGCTTTTCTGGCAGCTCGTCCAGTTATGCACTTAAATATCTCCTGCGTAATTGACTGTTTCCGAAAACTGGACCTCGATTTTATTAATCAGTGTTGAAACAGTCGTCGTGCCCGGATCCGGGTAGGACATCATCATTAGGATTCCTTAAACGAAGTGTGAAGAGGTATTTGTGTAGGCCGGCATGATAGCGGCGACTATCGGCCGATAGTCGTCTCTCGATACCCGTACTCGGTTTTTGGTTTGCACTATACTTTCCATCAGTTGCACTGTAGTCGCTTTGTCGAGCCAGTGCAAGAAAACACGGTTCATAGTATTTTAATTTAAAGGATGTATTATTTACGAGCACACATTACCTATTTTACATTCGAACACACATACCTACAGAAAACAACTACTGCCGACTAAGGCATAACTTTTTTTAATTGACAGCGCAACGATATCACATAATATTCCCACTTATTTACAGAAATAATCATTTTACTTCAGAAAATATTTTTCCTTAATAATTTAGATAAACATTTACATTTGTGGATTCAGCCATTAATGTATCTTTCCTTACCCCGAAAGGTATATAGTGTGACGATATATAATTATTTACTCAAATACTATAGCAAGTAAACTAATATTTCATACTAACGTAGAAAAGTATTGCGTTGCTTATTATCACTTCATCTTACAAAAATGGTAGTCTTCATATTATGACAAATGTCACTAAAAGCGTAAAGAATTAGCGAATTCTAGATAAGTATTAAAAATAATTATAGTTACAATGTTTATAGCCGATTCAATTTGGCTTTTCACAGTCAATATGGATATTGAAATAGAGTCAATATTTATGGCATATCCATATTTGTATGTCTTTGATATATCCATTTAATATTCCTGTCGAAGTGACCGTACGTTCATACGTATGTTAGATGTTCAAAAAAGTGACTCGCTTTGGCCTGTCGCGTTTCGGGATCAGCTTGTGTATATCTAGTAACTCATATACCTAGAGAACTTCAGTCGTGGTATATGTGGGCAGACATGACGACGGAGACTATTAATGGATTGTCGCTTTCGTTTTTGAATTACACTATACTTACCATCAGATGCACTGTAGTCACTATGTCGAGCCAGTGTAAAAAAAAGTTAGATTTTTATAAACCGCAATTAAATATATTCAGCCTTATTAGAAAATCAGTCTTAAATAAATATTCAAACAGCGGTAAAAGTTAATCTTGTGTTTTCTTTAACTGTGTAGCATATAGGTTTCTTGTTATACCTAAGTACGACACAGAAACTTCATAATATAATTAAATTCAGAAGACCACGACGTAATAACTCGCTACACATGGTTGACATTTCTTGATATTCTTTTTAATAATGATGATGATGTCCTAGTCGGATTCAGCCACGGCGACTGTTTCAATACCGACTAAGAAAATCGAGGTCCAGTTTTCGGAAACAGTCAATTGCGCAGGAGATATTTAAGTGCACAACTGGACGCGCAGCCAGAAAAGCACTCCTTCGTCCGAGCTCCCTCAGGCCCGATGGAATGGAGAACTAGTACGATCGAGAGGGAGCAGGATGCAGGTTTGGTCGAGTTTTCCTTCTCTAAACACCTGGTTGAATTAGGGTGTTAAAGAGATGCCTTAGTCGCCTTTTACGACAGCTCAGCAAGAAGAGGCGGGTGCTATTCTATTCTGCCGGCAGCCACCACGGCCAATTTTAATAATAATAATAAGATGGCCAGCATGTGGCATGTGGATTCAACGATTATTGTCCCGATAGTGTGGTATCGACTAATGGGCTGATCACAAAGAGCCTCCATCTCAAGAAGCTCTCGCTTGGTTGTTAAATCAAGGGCCGGATAGAGGAGGTATAACTCGAAACGGCACGCATTGTCAAGAGGTTCATCACTCTGAGCTCCTCACTACCGGTGGCTTGGGTCTTAGGCCTAGCCCCATAGGTCTACGTGTTTTTATTTTTGAAAATGTATATGTTATTTTTATGTATATATATTTTAAAATGAAAGAATATTGTATGTAAAATAAATAATAATATATCGTCACACTATATCCCTATCGAGGTGAGCAGGGATATATTAGAGAATGTATCCACTTTGCGCTTATATGTCGTACGCAACGTGACCAGTAGCGCGATGATTGCCGTGCTCAGGGCGCTTACACATGACATTTCTATTTGATGCCATGCAGACTTTCTCACGATGTTTTCCTCTACCGATGGAAATATGGTGCTTAAATCCAAATATAATCTGGAAGTATCCAGAGATACGTGCCGGGATTCGAACATGTGCCTAGTCACTTTGCTGCGTATGGAAACTGATCCGTTATCCACAAAACCATTGCAGCCATACTTATTCTTTTTATAACCATATTATAAGCTTTATTTTTGGCATATGCGTCGTTTCTTAACAAATATAATAACTTGCGGAACCTTTTTTTTCCGGGGGATAATCCTGCATAGGACAATCAGGGACGCTGTGAGGGAAGTGACCCCGGTGTGTCAGACTCCTAATGACTAAAAACCCCGAGGTGTCTCTCTGATTGCTCCACCCGGGCCTGGGAAGCCTAATTCATCCAGACGCCCAGGGAACAAGAAGCCTTGTTGAGGCTACCTCTCTGGGAAGGGAAGGAGTAAAGCTCACCCCTCCAAAACCTCTCTACGAAGTGATGCGCCGGACACCTAGCACCGCCTCCCTCTCATCCGGGCAGAAAACTCCCTCAAATCTACTGCCCGGCAACTTGCGAATCCGGCCTGATTTCGCCTAGCTACGATTTACAGTCGGAACTGGCAGAATCATAAACAAATTTTCTTCCCCCCTTTCCCTTTTTACAGGTGTTATATCCATAAATCTGTCATTAGTCTAATGACTAATAATACCTAGAACATAAAATAAACTCAAAATAAACATTATATGTTTCTAGCTTTAGTTGTTTAGGCACTACGATGATATGTCATTCAGGACAAATTTTTTACATATATAAAAAGCTCTGTGTGTGGTGGACTGTGTTTTTTAAATTCTATCGCCAAATACACAAAGTCACAAGCAATATTTAAGTCTACAATTAATTCTAATACATATTTGAGGAGTCTAATTTCAAAACCCACTATAACATATTTTTTCAAATCCCATAAATTTATAAAAACTTATGATTAATCTTACTTTGACTTAACAATCACATTATTATAAGGTATTTAAATTTTTATTCTAGATTAAAAAAGGAAAAAAGAAAAAATTTATATATAATATTTGCTTTGATAAAAACATTTCAAATTAGTATCAGAACTATTAAGTAATTTTGTGCGAAAAATCTTTTTAGAGGGTTTTGAAATTAGACGTCTCATTATGTCTCTTACAAGAATCCGACGTCTAAATTTGAGATGGATGCGGGCTGTCTCGTGTAGCAATCCCGTTCGGTAACATCTACTCCTGTATCCCTGCCGACGGTATACGATAGAATTGTGCTCACGAAACTCTGCACAGCAAACGCGTTGCATGCGCTCGGAACACATACCGCCCACCGCAAAACCTCCCCTCGTCCTGTGCGAACCTGAAACAGAGGATATTTTTTTAATATAATTCGGCACTCTCGTAATCCTTATCCTTTGAATGTTTTATCCTCCGGTTTTGAGTTTGAAACATTATAACACAGTCCCTGATCTAACGAAGAAGAGAAATAAGTGTTTTCTACCATCTATATTCCGGCGAGTGTTCTCCATAGTTATATAACCTTGATCAATCCTCTCCCTTCAATAAAAGAAACACGCGTGTGGGTTTCAGACTCATGGCTATACGGTAACCCAAACCCGGCTAGGACTAGGAAGTTCTCTGACTCTTGCTTTTGCCGATTCGTTGAACTGTAAAATTGTCTTCTACTGAGCGTGTTCGCACCGTCCGTAGATATTGAGTTCATTGAATTAGAATGAGATTATTACTCGCAGGCTATATGTTAATAATTTCGATTTTTTTTTTTGTCTATTTTTATATATTTATGCTCATAAAGCGGTCATTTTAAACATAGAAATATAACTACCCTTACAAATAAAGAACATCTTTTTATGCATTATCTAATTAATATCAGAAAAAAAATCGGTGAATGTTTTTTTTAAATTAACTGATATTAGTTCTACAAGTTAAACAATTTGTTGTGTGAAATTTGCACATTATAAATTTAGGTTTTTTCTTCGACCGTATCTAAACAATGTTTCCGTAATAATATCCAAAAAATCATGAATAAACTTCATTTACATTTAATTTTAATAAATTAACATAAATGAATGATAATGGTGTAAAATGGAACTTTTATTCTGGTACAGGAATTTCCATTGTCGGGAAAACCAACGCATATTTTAAATTCAATCGTGAGCCCCGACCATAAGTAGATACATCTGTAGAATTTTTAATATCATCACAATAATCATTATTCTGCTCGTATACCTCACTGAAAGCGCGCTAAAATTAAATATAACTCCAATCATACTGTATTCAAATCTTTCGAAAATTCATTTCACTAATATTTACTACTAATCAGAGATGGGCAAAATGTAATCTGATTAATGATGAACGATTACAAAATGTAGTCGTAATTTTAATTTTCTTGCTCTGTAAAACATTAAGAATCATAAATGTGTATACAATCTGAGATTTTGTAGTGTTTAAAACGTATATGAGCAAAATACAGTCATATTAATGGTAAAAAACGTAAAATGTAATCGTTAATAATTTTCATTAATCTGATTACTTTTTGCCCATCTATGGTACTAATCTATGACGCTTTGAAATGAACTCTAGGGCTGCACACTGTGTGAGGTCTCTTCTAAAAATACGCAAACTGAATAAAATACGCGCCTTGAGAGGGTTTTAGAAGAATCCTTGGTATTGCTAGTTTCTTTCAGTATAGTTGATTAAAACGCCATTTACCGGTTGCAAATATCTTGATTTATTGATAAGCTACAGAGTTTGCGGTAAAGAAAATTGTTTTCGTTTGTTGCATTGTAAAATAGGTAAGTGAAGGAGCAATGAATTGCGGTAAATTTTTGCGTAAAACTCGAGAAGTCTGGAATTGAAACATTTTTTACGCTCAATACGGCTTACGTCGATGTTGCTATGATGCGTACTCCATGTTTTAAGTGCCAAGAACGTTTCAAAGGTGGCCGACAGTCGATTGACAACGGTGAGCGTCCTAGGCGTCCTTCAACGTCAACTAATGACCCACACGTTGACAAAATCAACACCCTGGTGCACGCAAATCGACTTCTGATAATTAGGAAGCTTGCCAAAGAGTGCGGAATATCAATAGGGTCTTTTCCCGAAATATTGATCGAAAAATCGAGGATGCACCGTAACATAATTTCACTCATAAACATACTAGTCGCGCTAAATTCTAAACCTAACTGATCCGTAACCCTAGAACGTTAAAATAATAAATATGCGAATGCACCCTAGTTAAAGCGTCATCTGGGGTATGATAATTATAAACGTTCTCGCTATGAAAAATTCAAGATCCGCATCGCACATCTCGCATCACAAACAATCAAATAATTTTGCATTAATTAGTAACAACACAAGTCATCAATCACACCTGATTTGTGAAAATGTCTCGCTTGTCGCTGCCAATTGGTAAGTCCTTTCATATATACATCATTTGGATTGTACCAAAATTTTATTATAAAATTATCCCGCCTACGAGGGTGATTTTGCAACGGCATAAGTCGAAAAACTTATCCAGTACATAGAGCGTTTCCAGTATGAAGTAGCCTCGAGTTTCTTTCAGCGGATCACCATTCGGTTCTTTCCCTGGCTGCCTGCCCAAGTCGAAGCACAAGTGTGCCCTTGGATTGCCTCCCAACCCATAACTCACTGGCTGTTCACTTTAGGTGCTCGCCATTCTCGGCTGGTGAAATTGAAAAAGCCTTTTTCGGCCAACAGCATTTAGTTATACCAAAAATAAACATACAGAGCGGACATCTTTCTTTCGTAATCTATGATTTAATATTGTAATATCTATTTACGTAATCGGATAAAGTTTCATACAAAAACGGATCAGAATACCCAGTTTCATTATATACGTATGTGTTAAACCTTGCACCTAATGTTTGCTCTACTATGACCGTTATACATGTCTCGGAATTTGACTATTCCGTAATACTGTTAATCATCTCTTCAGATTCATTTTAAACCCGATAAGGTTTATTCTAAACCGGATATTTAAAGAAAATGACTATAATTAACAAAGAACGTCACATTTCAGCTAACCAAAGGTTTATTTCCACTAAAACGGTATAATTGAGTTTTTGAAAAAAAAAATTTTTTGCGATAAATAGAATGATCATATATAAATTTTATAACAAAACTATTTTTAATTTTTTTTTTGCAATAATTCAAAAGTTATTACAAAATAAAAGTTTTTGAAGCCAATACCGAAGACACGCCGACAGCTCCCGAACAAACACGAGTACATGTGACGACATAATGTTAGTTTTCACTCATAGCAGTTGATACAGAGACAATACGTACCGTGTTTTGATCTATTTAATTCTGTTGTTATAAAAACACAAATTTATATTGAAAATGTCGAATCTTAAAAGTTATCGTTCTTGTTTTGTACCATTGTACCATTACCGTTTGGTTTGTGTCTATTTGGGATCAGATTGTGTAATACTAGTTGCTCATACACCTAGAAACTTTATACAGTGGTATATATGAAACTACATAGCAACGGTAACTGTCAGTGAATTTTGGTTACTTGTTAGCAGAGATGGGCAAAATGTAATCTGATTAATGATTAAAAATTACAAAATGCAGTCGTAATTTTCATTTTATTGCTCTGTAATAATGATTAAATTCCTTCAAAACATTAGGGAGTGATAAATGTGTATGCAGTTGAGGATTCCGTAGTGTTTAAAACATAGATGAACAAACTGGAGTCATATTAATGATGAAAAACGCAAAATGTAATCATAATCGTTTTTCGTTAATCCGATTACATTATGCTTGATAGTTGCTGTCGTTCTTAGACTACACAGTACTTACCATCAGGTATTATGTAGTCACTTTGTTGAATCAGAATAAAAAAAAATATATATGACACTATAATATTTAAGGACCCGCCGGTTCAAAAAGGAAAATACGGAAACCGGGCCGGTCTAGGGATCGTGACGTGACATGTACGAGAAAACTTGAAATTATGAGTATAATTATAATTACGCTTGGTCGATTTGAACAGTCGGCAGAGATGTTTCGTTTTCTATATGTTAAACTTTTCATCATTATATTTTAAATAGTAACTGGTTAAGTGATATCTTATATTAAATTTTTGTTACGAATAGAAAATATATTGTACAAAAAATCTTAAATAAGCCATTTGAATTAAATTGCTCTCGTAACTGGCACTCAACGTTTTAAAAACAATATTTTGAAAACAATCTAATAAAATGTATAATATTATATATTTTTATACACTGGCTCGACATAGTGAGTACAGAGTATTTAAAGGTAAGTACAGTGTAGTCCATAAACGAAAGCGACCATCAAAGAAAGAAAATCCATTGATAATCTTCGTCGTCATGTCGGCCACATATACCACGACTGATGGTCTCTAGATCCAGGGTCAGGGGTCTTAGCTGATATATTCTTTTCTTAACATACTTGTGGCATATTCACTACCTATTGATTTATTTCTGTCCTTAACATTATCTATTTTCTAATTCTTTATACTATACTAACCTATAACGAACAACTATTTTAAATAACATTATTATATCTTCACTTATTTATCTAAGTAATTTTATCAACACATTTCATACTAACACACTTGATATTTATTCCTTAATATCGTGTCGTAATGTCGGATGGTGTAAAAACACGCGATGAGCGTGATCGCCGTGTGATTACGGTACCTTCATACTTTTAAAAGTAAAAGAATCAACTAATCAGTAAATTAAATGACAAAAAAGTGACCTTTATAAGTATATTAATATAACTAAGAAATGTTGTCCCTATGTCAGTGCACTTGCGCTTGCAGAACACCTTAACCGATCTAAAATAATTATATATTCTTTATCAACATTCACTGTCTATAGTAGACAGTATCTCGGCTATGCTAAGTAGAAAGCTACACTCGAATTTCCTGCCACATACCGGTAGCGTTTGCCTTCAAGTTAAATATTTGAGAAACAAATAAAGACTGTAAACATTTTTTGTGAGTGCCTCCGTGGTTCTATGACAATATGCATCACAGTACACAAGAGGGGGGTTAAAGGTCTTTATGATTAGGTTCACCATACGTTCCGATTCACCATTGCAGGATAACCTTACAAGATCGCCCCAGAGAGATATCTGAACCAATGTTTGTTAACATATTGGTACACCAGTATTAAGATACGTTAAATCTATAAGAGTGAGCACTGATATTTTAGTTATTGAAAAAAAATGAAAAAACTAGACTATCTAAAAATGTTTTATTCTCAAAAATGAATGATCCGATTTTGACGAAAAGTGGAAACATTATTGAAGGAAATGAGCTGCATTTAAAAAAATAATTGCTGATTTTTTAAGCTTCATTATTCTGTGTCGTATTTGTATCAAGAATTGCAGCTATAGAGTAAAATAAAAAACAAAAACATTTTTATTATCTTTTCTTTTTTTGAAGCGGACTAACTACCGATTGCCGGGAAAGGCATTTTCAATTCAACCGGGCTTAGGGGGCGAGCACAGCAGGTGCTAAGCCAGCGAAATTTGCTCAGCCAGCGAAATTTTATTATCACATAAAAATATTAATATTCTAGTAGTGGCTGTAATGGCCTAGTGCAGGGGTCAGCAACCTTTTTGATCATAGGAGCCAAAAATTACAGTTTACAAAATTTCAAAGTTTTTAAAGAGCTGCAAAATATTTTCTTGCAAATAATAAATAGTAATTGCATAAATAAAGTTTTTTTTTTATACAAAAAACCTAATCTATTTATTCATCGAATTAAAACGATTTTTAAATGTTTTTTTTTTTTTTTTTATATAAAACAAATTATATTTGCGTATAGAACTAAAAAGCCGCAGCTACACATCCCAAGAGCCGCATGTGGTTCGCGAGCCGCTTGTTGCCGACCCCTGGACTAGTGGATAAGGGACCTGTTTCCGTGCTCGGCAATGCGAAAGCCGTAAGTTCAAATCCCGGTACGTACTTTTGGGTTTTTCAGATTACATACGGAATTAGACACCACATTGCATTCCGCATTGAATTCCGCAATGAATTTAATATGTCATGTGTAAGTGCCCTAAGAACGATGGCTTAGCTGCGCTACTGGTCACGTTGGGCACGACATATAAGCGCAAAGTGGATACAACAACTAATGTATCTCTGCTCACCCCGTAACGGATATAGCGCGACAATTATTTTTACTCTTGTCCTGAGTTAGAACTTCATTATTATGGTAAACTTAGTTATGGCTAACAAAAGTAATACTTTGTTTGAGTTAAATGAACAAAAAAGACAAGTATTTATATCAGACATTGTCCAAGATTATATTACAACGAATATCAGTAATATTGTAATGTACAAACTAAAAATTGTCGATACATGCATTAATATACCGCTGCTCACATCAAAAGGGAAATAATGTGAAGATGTTTCAATATTATTATAATAAAAATCTAAAACACTAAAAAATAATCAATAAACTTGTCGTTCCTGTAAATAACATATTTTGGAAATATTTACAATAATATCGTCACGCTATGTACCTTTCGGGGTTAACAGAGATAAATTAGTGGCTGTATCCACTTTTCTCTTATACGTCGCACTCAAATATTGCAAATCATATTAGTTATTTAATGAGGTCAAAGAATATAGACTTGACTCTGCCAATACTTACATTTAACTTAAGTTCCTATTGTATTCAGTTTTCTGTTAAAGGCGAAACTATTTCCTGGGCAAGGCCTAAGTAGAGACTATTTATAAACGGATTTAGATTGGATGAGTGCGTAAATACCGTAAAAACTTAATATAGAAGATTGACATCTATACTTTCACCGCGAGCGGTTGGGTTCTCTGTTTCGTTCGTCAGAGAGTTCTGATTTGCCGTTATTGTGATCTTCTTGATGTGTTACTCTTGGGTCTGGACAGCGATGAGATACCCGCTTGTTAAAGTGCTGTGGAGAATCGGGAATTTTCTAATGGCGTGGGGTGACTAGGGTCATTGGTTTTGACGATAATCACGACACGACCGGGGCCCTTCACGAAAATCAGCGCTGCAGGCTTCCTCTGTAGCTTTAGGCTGGTGAAGGTCCCATTTTTGCCATGTTTATGTTATGTATTTTCTTTTGTTTTTGTGTGTTGTTTGTATTGCTGCATTTTATTTCATTTCATAATCTGAGACTACTGAATATTAAAAATTACCAACGGAAGGCTCAAAAGGATTGAGTTATATAGGAATAAGTAAAAACCTACCTATGACGTAATGAAATTAATCATTTCATGTACATGACAAACTAAAGATGAGTGATGGTTTTTACCCATTTATTGACACAGGAACTAGTGATGATTGTGGAAATAAGAAGTCAACCACATACTAATTAGGAAGCAAAGCAAATGTAACCGCTCAAAGGCGCTCTAGGAATAATGAGATAGGTAATGATTTCATATCATTTAATTTAAACAATTATCGCGTATCCATGAATCACCATAGAAATGTTTAATTTACATAATTTTTTTGTGCTTGTGGTGACCTCGTGAATAAGGAACCAGTATTTAACCAGCGCGTTAACGCGTATAGTCGTAAGTTGGAATCCCGGTATGTATGTTATATCTGAGATTTTTCTAGATTAAGGACGGATTTAGGTTAGCTACCGTTGTATAGGCTGACACAACGACGATGATTGTCATTAGATTTTACCGTTGCAGTTTCTGCCGTTTTTCGACTACACTTTACTTTTAATTAAGTGTGGGGTAGTTACTTTGTCAAACCAGCATAAAAATATACACACACTTTAACAAATATTTTTTAAGCTTTAATTTGTTTTTGTATATTGTTACGTCATATTGCTGTTTAGATTACTAAATTCGATGACGCCGCAATAAAAACATTCGTGGACATAGTCCCTATTTCAAAAATACTATTTGAAGTAAAGACTTACTTGTTTCTTCTCGTCCTTCTGCCATTTGATAGTCGCCAAGCAGTAGCGACCTTCAATTGTGAGTCCATGGTCCCCGGGATCTTGGATATCAATACATTCATCGAAATTTCCGAGGTGATACGAAGAACCGAAAAGTAACCCTTGTGGAGACTTCGCAGAGGCGTCGAACACTGAAAGAGATCAAAATAATGTGTTGATAATAGTATATTGTGATACAAGTGTGATAAATTGGTCATTATTACAGACGACGTGAAATTATGCAATAGCTGCAAAGTGAGAGCCATAAGAAAACCAAGTATGTAATGACCAATTGGCACACACATGTTATCAGGCTATCTATCTTAGCCTAGGCCTAGGTTATCTATAATAATCTAGGATTATTACAGTGTAGTCCAAAAACGAAAGCGACTATCAAAAGATGAATTTTCATAAATAGTTTCCATCGCCATATCAGCCCATATTACACCACGACTGAAGGTTTCTAGTTATATGAGTAACTGGATATACACTAGCTGATCCCGAAACGCGACAGGCCAAAGCGAGTCACCATTACGGTTTTTATTTCTGTAGTCATGTGGTAATTGGCACGATACACCCTCAAATCTATTTGTTGTAAGAAACCGCATGCCTTAATTTGCAGAAAACGTAAAATCCTTGAACAAAACCTCACGCCGGACGTAGCGATTTCCTACTCTTTGGCCACGCGATACTCTAAAATTGGTCATACTATATCATTCTAATTAGTCACCGAAATATTTTGAATTCTGCTCGTAATCTTTATATGTATATAATTCTCGTGTCACAATGTTTGTAACCTTACTCCTCCGAAATGGCCTTACCGATTTTCACCAAATTTTATATGCATATTCAGTAGGTCTGAGAATCGGCTACTATCTATTTTTTCATACCTCTAAGTCACTTATCACTTAAGCGTAAACAACCCTTAGGTGTTCACCCTTAACATTTTTTATTTTTTATTTTTGGACTAAATTTTTGTTTTTATTTTTCTACTAGAAATTACCTAGGAATAACTTATATGGCAAAACAACGTTTGCCGAGTCAGTTAGTTATATTATAAAAACTGCCCGGACAGTGCTCGACAAACTGTGTTAAATTCCTTTAATAAAATAAAATAATTTATCATAACGCAATATTCTTTCAGGGTAAGCAGAGATACATTAATGGCTGTAACCACGGCACTAGTACAGATAACATAATTAACACTAAATTTACCAAACTAGTCAAAATGACTGCGCTTTATATTTGTCTTAGAATTAATTCTTCTCTAATATTTTTTTATTCACAAAAATAATGTCTTTACTAGTTGTCTTTAGTAGTACTCTAGTAGTCTTTACAAGATATTGGAATTAAATTTATTTATAACGTAGCAAAATAAATTATGTTATATATACCTATTTTTAAAATAGATAAATTATTTGCCGTTGGATCCAGTGTTAAATGGCCCAGTAAAGACATGGGAATAATATTTTACTAAAATTCAAAAATATTTTATAATAATAATAAAACTATAATGTGTAAAATTTACAAACAAAAATAAAATATATAATATAACAATATTTATCTATTTCATACGTCAATATTGCTATAGATGGTAAAGTGTAGGTGAATCAATAAATGTTTATTTCCTCCATAACGTACAAGCCTCATTTTTTTATCTCTATTGTTTTAATACAAATGAAAGAGAGGGTACGACGTTTGCTCTAACTTAAATCCAGTGTCACATTATTATGCACAATGAGATACTATTTTGAATGTTTAATGGTTTACTCAGCTCTTAACGCAGTGCTATATGTAGCAAACAATAACAACAAATATTTCTTTGTTTGAATTTATTTATAGGCTTTGACTATACTGGTCAAAACTTCCCCGGAGCATTGTTTAAAATAGAGTTGCTGAAACGGTTAATCGCGAGAGCTTTGCAGTCGATATCGGGGAATATTGGCTGATATTGGTCAATTTACAATTTTCATTTGATGATTACAATATTTAGTGGACCTATTTTGGTATGTTTCTAAGTAAATCAGTTATGCATCTAGCCTATTGAGACTATTTTAATAATATGAAAATGCAAAATGTTGAGATCGTGTTCGGTTTTGAAATATATCGCAGTAATTTAAAATCGAATTTTGTTTTGGTATTCGCCAGAAATTAGTACTTAAAATATGGTCTGTCGTATGATATACCTCAAGAATAATTTTAAAGAGTTTTTAAATTATTATTTGTATTTTTGTAAATTTCATTCAAAGTTACGTTCTATCGTCGCTCGTACCTGTCAGGCATTCTTACTTTGTGATATATATAGCCCTAAAGTAAGATTGCGCTTAAGTTATACAAACGAAGACATACATAAAACGTTACGAATCTTAAAACAGCATCTTTTATATTTCATACTCTATGTTTTAATGTAACTTTATAACTTCAGGGTTATCAATACATTCAATTTTAAATAGCACGACAACTATTCGTTCGGCGTAGTTGTCGTACGTAAAAAAATCGTGTGTGTGTGACTTAATGGTGTGGATTCGATCGCCACATGAAACAAATATTTGTATGACTTTTGTTGTTTCGGGTCTGTGAGTTTATAGATGTGAAGTTTATGTTTGCACATACACCTACAGAAGTGAATCCAATTGTGGGGCAACGTTTTAATAAAAAGTATTTTTCTACCCATCTGCAGATAATAAAATAATATTACAAGATTTAATTTTCTATAAGAATAATATTACAATAGTGAAATATTCGTGTAATCTTTATTTTAGTCTAAAATTGATTATAAAAATCGTTGTCGTCTAGAAACCATCTGGCGTCGCATAGATGGGCAAAATGTAATCCGATTAATAAAATCGATTACGATTACATTTTGCGTTTTTTACCATTAATATGACTGCATTTTGCTCATCTATATTTTAACACTACGGAATCCCAAGTTGCATAAACATTTATTATTGCTTAATGTTTTAAATGAATTTAAACATGATTTCAGAGCAAGAACATTAAAATTACGACTACATTTTGTAATCGTTAATCATTAATCAGATTACATTTTGCCCTTCTCTGTGTCGTCGTATATGTGGGCTGACAAGGCGACGTCAACCGTCAATCAATTCTCGTTCTTTAACAGTCGAAGAACAGTTTAACAGTCTTTAACAGTTTTTGGGAGTCGAAGCTGCTCGCGTCCGTAGGCTTTACTCTAGTTTCCCTACACGTGACTCCTGGGTGGTGCTAAACGAGCAGCAGCGAGGTGGTAGGGCGCCGGTGCCCGTCTGGATCGCGACCACAGTGCATGGGTGTAAAGCTCGTCATAGTGACCAGTTTCGGCTTGTCGCGTTTCGGCATCAGTAGCTCATATACCTAGGGACCTTCAGTCGTGGTATATGTGGGCCGACATGACGATGTAGACTATCAATGGATTTTCATCCTTTGATAGTCGCTTTCGTTTTTGGACTACACTGTACTTACCATCAGGTACTCTGTAGTCACTATGTCGAGCCAGTATAAAAAAAAAAAGTCGTTGTCTTTCTTGGACTGTACTGTACTTTTCAATAGGTAGTGGGGTAGTAGCTTAGACGAGCTCGTTTAAAAAAATTATAAACAGACAAATATTTTCGGAATTTGGATAAAAAATTATTAAACACTACGATTTTAATATTGACAGCCCTAATAATAACGGCAGCGTCACAGTACGTGTTATAGCGGAAAACGGCATTAATTTTTAAATAAAAAACCTATATACAACTTTTATAATTCAACGCATGTATCCATATAATCTAAATTGGGCATAATAATTTAAGCTGTCGAAAACCACATAGTTCTAGAAAATACACAGATAACATATTTATATATTATGTATGCCTGTATTGAAATAAGGAAATCTATTTAGAATTTTATATATTCAATGTTAAAACGTAAAAAATAAATGTAAATTATTTTTAGTAATCGTAATTTAAATTTTTCGTACAATTACATCGTATCGTGTTTACAAAAAAATATAGGCGATTACGTCACGTATGTTTTAATTATTAACTTTAATTGCTTTTTTATGAGATACAACTAGCGCTTCAGTTCAATCACACCTGATGATAAGTGAAAATGAGACCGATGATGGATCGCGTTGGCCTAAGCAATGTCTATTCACTTTTCTTTGCACGACCAGTGAGCAAAGGGCGCTGAGTATTCGGCTTCTTACTTTGTATTTCTCAGTTAAATATATATAAGAGATATTATTTTAAACAAATCTTTGGTGGTTATGATAATAACAAATCCTTGATTCGCAACAAATTTTTATATCTAATATAACAGGGTGATACTTCTCACAGTTGTACAAAGAACACCGCTTAACCCGTGTAAAACCAGAAATCAAGTCTTAAGACAAAAGAAACAAAAAATATTTCGACAAGTTCCCAGAAGCCGTGATGTCGCCGTGAATGACGAATATTCCAGAAGCCGACTAACTAGCTAGCCAAAGTTATAGTCAGCACATCTCTAATGATTATGTATTCTGTTAAGCTGTAGAAAAATTAATAATTACAGTTATATTATATGTAGATAATATAACGTTTTCATTTCTAATATACGGTGCTCTGGTATGAGGACTAAGTATAACATTTTTCAAGTTTACTTTTCGAACTAGCTTATTTTTAAACGTCAAAATGTATAAAGTTAATGCTTCTCAAACTATCCGGTGGTGGCGCTGATCAAAATCTTTATACACTTTGACGTTTAAAAACGTCATCTAATTCGTGAACCTATTTATGTATATAAATCTGAGGTCATAATTTCCATGAATGCCTAAGATAACCTATTGTTATATTTCAATTTGTTTTTTTTTTTATTATTTTTGCTTGCTGTATTCATTTTATATATAATGCATATATACTATACTAGTTTATAAGATTGTTAATATTTTTATTAGTGCAACTATTGTAATGAAAATATGTACATAAATATATAATAATATGATCCAGTTTTTTTCTAATATTATTTTTAGGTTTTGAATGTCACAAAATTTTTATAACACTCATAAAACTTCGTATATCACATTTCGTTTTTTCTAAAGAATACATTTCTGTTATTGATGCAAGCTATAAAAATAACACAATTTTCTGATAATCTCTGACAAAGGTTTTACTAAGCAAAACCTATTAGGAATTAATTCCACTTATTCCGGCCGATCCTGCTTTTGTTCGGATGCTCGTAAATCAGCAGTTTTGTATGGAGCGCGTATACGGCCGTTAAAGGAAGCTTAGCTTCCTCATTCATTATGCGACCGATTAAGGAACAGAATTCGCTGTTACAATTGTTTTTCTGACATTATGATAAGGTGTCGGAACCTTCAATACAAGAGCGAATTTTAGATGGAGATAATACTGGACAATACTAGATAATATTTACTGACGATTACACACATTGAGCTAGTCCCAAATTATATTCACTTACGTAAAACGCAGCGGCGTTTTTCCAGATTATGTACGGATTTAGGCATAATATGTTCACCAGCGAAAAAAACATCGTGAGGATACCCGCATGGCATCTGATAAAAATGTAATTAAAAAAAAAATGTCTGCATGTCTAAGTACATTGAGAAAAGCAATCAGGTGAGCTGCTGGTCACGTTGGGCACGACATATTAACGCAAAGTCGACAAAGATATACATACACAACCATGATTCGTGAAAAATTATTCTGCTCACCGTAGAAAAGATTGCCTCTACCGGGACTCGAACCCAGGGCCTTAGTATCATAAGTAGGGTTAATACAAATTGCGCTATCTGGCCGTCAGATAAGTCATGTGTCAAATGGGTGTAGAGTACATTATAGTGGCTCATTGTATTACTAGAGTACAATAGTATAGAACTAGACTTTATTCATGTGCATAGAGGCTTTAAGATCGTGCTATGACATGGAAACGGTGACTGTCTTTGGACTTTCTTCTCTTGACTATGAAGTAATAAAAAAGTCTGGTTTTATTGTACAAATAAACTTCGCCTAAATCTTAATCTTTATCTTAATCTTGGCATTTTTATAACCCAGTGAAACATATTGCATAGGAGGTGTACCAGACTCCCGCTAACTATAAATATGGCAAGAGTTCTGATGAGTTGTTTAACCTTGTTCGACCCTCTCCCTTCCTGAATAGAACCACGCGCGCGGGTTTGCGGTGTCACAGCTATACGGTAACTCACATCCCGGCTAGGACTAAGAAGTTCTCTAACTCCTTCTTTGGCCGTGTCGTTGGGCTGTGGAATGGTCTTCCAGCGAGCGTGTTCCCACCATCCTATGATATGGGATCCTTTAAGCGTAGCGTGAAAAGATATTTGTGCAGGCCAGCATGATCACTTCGACTACCAATAGGCTTTTCTTTACGGCTGATAATCGTATTCGTTTTTTTTAACTGCATCATGCTTTCTATCAAGTGTAGTCACTAAACCCAGTCAGAATAAATAATAATAAAAAAACCGTAGTGCCCCTCAATTCATTGCCAGCCGGTCCTGAGGATACTTATTCCTTTATTAACCCGTCAAGAGAATAACCATTCTCAGGTTCTATCTCTGGGATATATTTAAAGAGCCCATGCCATAGCATTCCTCTAACAGGCTGCGCGCAGGACACATACGCACCGCCTCCCCCGCATCCAGGCAGCAGACTCCTTCACGTCTACTATCCAGTTCACATTGACCTTGACTTTACTGTACACCTGGTATATTTGAGCAAAATTCCATAAGGAGTAAAAAATACTGCTGAACGAGCATCTAATTGTCAGCGTCAAATCAATTAGTAGTCCTAACTCGCGTGGCCTTGTGGCCCGTCGCGAATGTCTAAGTGTTTTGGGTGCACGCCTTCGAGACCAAGATATCGCCCGGCGCATTCAAATCGCGCGCGCTTGCACTGTGGTATTGACCTAAATTGTGAAACACTACGCGTAGCTATAATTGTCTTCTTTATAAGGTTAAATATATGTAATATCCAATCATTTCTATTGTCCTCTTCATAAATTTCTACAGCGAAGTATTATTAAGTAAATATTTCTCTATATTCTTAATTCTCATAATTATATAAAAAATTCCAGATAATTTTCGTCGCCTAGGAGAATCATCACAACTTTAACGGAGAAGAAGGGTGAGCGCTTAGCAACTTAACCCAGCGAATTTTATGCGTTAGCTTGTAACTCAAGTGCACCCTTTTGTCTAAATAATACCTAGAGTAACCTACTAGCGTTTTGTAAGCGACTATCATTAGAAGAAACGCAGAAGGAAACTCAAGGCTACGTCGTAGTGGAAGTAGAAACATCACGTTGCAAGTCCAAAAAAAATCACAAAGAGAACTTATTGCAGATACGCTTTTAAAATTTTAAAAACTATTTTGAACACCTATGGTTCGTTAATTTCTTGTTTGGCAAACATTACGATTCGTAAGTTTTTAATTCTGCAACAATATTTTGAAAACCAATGACAAAGAAAAGATTTTAAATCGACTAAATATAGAGCAAAATCATAGATCACGTAGAAATTTGATAATTCAATTTCTAATCAAGTAACTTACCGTTAACCGTCTAGAAGATGCTATAATAAACAATCACCAAAATCGGATTTAATACACAATAAAGCTTTCAAATATAACAGCCCAATGTGAGATGTACTATAGCTATAAAATGACAAAGTACTGATACAAAAAAAACTAATATTAGTTCCTTCCAGGTTCTATAATAATATTTGAACTTCGCATTGCTTCTAATATAAGGATTATTTTAAGTTATAATGGACTAGATGATCATTTTTATATTATACGGAGAAATGAGCAATAGGATAAGAGTTAGTAGGTCATAACCATTAGTCTGTTTTCATGATTTTGACAGGAAAAATTTGAGCTTAATCATATCTGGGTGAAGATAACAATGATGGACCGGATTTACCTAAAAAATTCCTTTTCACTATTTTTTTTAGTCTAAATCATAAAACCTTAAAAAAATAAACCCACGTAATCTGAATTTCTTCACTGTTTGCATTAAGAATGAAGAAGATTTTGCTGTGTTCTAATCAGAAGCCGTAAGATTACAAAGGCTTTTCTGATGAAAGATAAACAATTCATTTTATGTATGTACGCAAAAAGAACGAAGGACGTCCAATCGTGCATATTACTTTGGGCACAAGTCGATACTTTTGGTATGTGCATTTAATTTGGGATGCAAAACATGTCGAGTCTCGTCATTGTCTCGATACGGCCAATGTTCTAGAATATGACGTATATCATAAGGGAATCCGATGTAATACAGAATATTAATGCAGCCCTTATATATACGCGGATTTTAATATTGAAGCTCCAGACTAGAGATGCCACGAATATTCGGCAACTATTCGGTATTCGGCCTATTCGGCCACTTTTTTTGCTTTTTGCTATTCGCTATTTGGCCGGATAATACGTACTATTCGGCCGAATACCGAATACCAAATCATGTAAAAAAGACACGTTATATTACTCAAAGTTATGTATTTATTTCCAAATTACAACACTTTAGTAATTAAAATTGATCAGTGGTAAGTTGTGATGGATAAAAACAAGCTTTTCAGCATTTTTTGGTAGCAAACGATTACGCTTTTCATCGTAAATGTTACCAACCTCAGAAAATAACCTCTCACATACACACTCCCTCTCTCGCTCACACACATACTAATAAACTTATACCGTGAATATCCATATAAAAACACAAAACCCGAGTCACCCAATTGTGACACATGTGGAAAGATTGAAGATGTGCATCACTTGCTGATGGAGTGTGCCCGGAACGAGACACAAAGGGAGTCGCTGATGAGCAAGTTGAAAATTAACAGACAAAATATTGGAGCATGGCACGGCATTTTGGCCAATCCTTTGTCCAGTGAAGTCAGAATGCTGTGCCAGATGGTGACGCTTGCTCATCCGCGACTCCCCTAGGATGTAAGGAAATAGGTTAGGGTACAATGGGGCTGATATATTCGCCTGAATAAAAGCCCCTTAATAAAAATAAATTAAAAAAAAAAACACAAAACACCCTTGAAAATCCCGAACGGAAGTGCGAGTCTCACCAGGGACAAGATTTACTTAATTGGTGAGACTTATCACCCTGTGTATATGCATAAGTTTTGTGTTGAAATAAAGATTATTATTATTACTCCAGGAATATTCGGCGGCCGAATATTCGGCGCTTCGGCCGACACCGTTGCCGAATATTTGGTATTCGGTATTCGGCCAATTCACTATTCGTGGCATCACTACTCCAGACTCGGTTAAATTGAGCGGACGGAATTTTACAATATTGTATGGGCACGATCCGTTCGCTATTAATTGAATTTGTTGTAAATTAATAAGGACAATAGGATTTGACTGTTATTGTTAGGCAATAACAGTACTTGAAAGAAGAAATTGTTTTCTAAAGTTTTTATGTTTACACAGATAAATAAAGTAGCGATCTATCTAAAAATCTATATGCAATTGAAATTACAAAGTTGATAATCGGAACATTGACATTCTTCAACAAAAAGTTTATAGACAATAAAATACGGGTTTACATACGGCACGTACTTTAATCTGTGTATCTTACTTTTAATGACATATAGAACTGAGACATGAACATACACAATTTGCCAAGTCCAACAGCTTAAGGTGGCACTTAACATCGAATGGAATGAGTCATGTTGGGAATATCTGGCAATGAGGTTATCCGACAGAAAATAATTTAACATAGCTGTCCCGATCAGTAAGCTCTAGTGACAGTAAATTGAACACGCGTCAAAGAATCGATGATCACTGGAGCTGGCGAGTTCTGGAGTGGAGACTACAAACCAGCAAATTTAGTGTGTTCTACGGAGTATGGGTAACGATGTAAATGTAAAAGGCGAGAGCCAAAGATTAGATAGTAAATGTTGATATACCGAACTCAATGGCGCTTAGAAGAATATATTTTTATTCAGCAGTAAACTAAAGAGAACTGATAATGTTAAGAATCGTCTGATATTTGGTTGTTTGAGCGAAGTGAGAAGAGAATTCTTCAAGCTGGCATGATCACGATTAGAATTCAGTTATTAGGTTTGTTTTGCTTGGTTTATGGTTTTTTTTTTTTTGCTCTATGTAATGCTAGTCGTTTTTATACTGCAACATGCTTATAATTAAATTTTAATGTGGTAATCTACCAAAAGAAACTACTGTTCCTTTTGTCCTTTCGTTAGTCGTGTGTACAATACGTAATAAATATGCAGTATTTGATATTATTGTTTCTTCATTAATCCTTTCACTAGCAGCGCCGGCTTTAGTCGGCATTCATTTTATAGAAAAGTAAAAAATAAAAAATAAATTACTAAGAATTATCCTAATTTAAATTTTTGTTTAATATACCAGCAAATCTTTAAATATGCACTTAAATGAGAAAAATCGAACATCAACTTGCCATCATGCAATGTGCACACTTCGCGGCGTGCTGCCCGGTTCGGTAGCACCACTTTGGCGGAATGGACCGCGGTAACGAGAGGGTTAAGACTTCATAGTAATATGAAGTCTAGATGTTGCGACATAATTTGTAGCAACATCTAATGATTTACGCAAAATAAATGGTAGATGCGGTAGTTGACAACTTTCATTTACTTTTTTTTATTGTCTCCGGTTTTTTTTTGGGGGCTTTGGATCAAGCTGACCATGTCAGTCCCATAATCATACTTTTGTAACTACACTATACCATACTATTTCAATAATTGGTATGTGAGTCTACAGAGCATCTGAGCTGCGCAAGATGTTTGCTCAGCTAAGACGCTATGAAATAGACCCACATCAGACCTGTTCCAACCAAACTGTTTAAACAGGATTTCTCTCATAGAAACGTTCCGAACACATTCCACCAAAAAATGGTGTATATCCTCTGGGACTCCACATAGCTCACAATTAGGAGAATCGATATTCTTTATCAAAAATTTGAATTTATTGAGTGGCATGTGTCCAGAACGTAATTATTTACTTACTACATTTCATTGCACGTTACCTTCCAACTTTTGCAACATATTCCAAGAAGTGATTAGCGTCGAGACAGCGCAAACTAGTTATCGTGTCGTTTGTTACTCCAATAACAGGTAAACAAAGGGAACTCGATAGACACGCCTCTAGTTCTTAGACCTGTTGAATAGTCTTTGTTCTTGTTAACTAGAAAGCTGTGACAGCTGAAACTTGAACCGCTTTATTGATATTTGTGCGTGACAACATCTTGTTAAACTGAATATTGTCTTACACCCATAATTAATTCTGTTGGAATCGTTTTAATTATAAGCAAATTTTCCCAAAACAATTTCAAACTATGTTTCACTTGAGAGTTGCGGCGCATCTATTATTTTTGTTTGGAAATAGCTTGACTTAGCTAAGGATAAGTTGGGCAATAGACTTGAGGGAGCCTTCCCATTCTTATCTCTAGTATCATCAGACTGTGGAATGATCTTGCAGCAAATGTGTTCTCATCCTCATAATCAGTTCGTGTGATCACAGAGAACCACTGAGAAAATCACTTTGCCCACTCGGCCTTAGGGGTCTTTTCGACGGCCTTTTGAAACGCAGCCACTGCTTCCTCGGCGTCCATAAATATAATTAAAACATAAATAATTACTTTTATTTTCGAGAATACATTTTTATGTATCACAATCGGAGTCTATCATAACTTTCTTGTTGACTTAAATGACATCGAAAGTGTTCAAAAATCATTGCACGAAAATTTTCTCGGCTTAAATTCATGCTGACGTGCACAGACAATTTTCAATTTGCCGCCAAATCGTAAAACAAATGACAAATGCATGAAATATATACTCAATAATATTGATAAAGAGTTCTATTTTCAAAATTTTAACTTATTTTTTTTTTAATATATTGTTTTTAAGTGGCCAGTTCTAAATATTTTCAGTTTGGCCCTCGCACTTTGCCGTGCTCGTATGAAAAAAGGTAGCAACATTGTTAGTATGCGGAAAAAATAACAAGAAACAATTATATTAATATATACATACGTACTGAATCATCTATTCAACATCGTCACGCGACGCTATGCAAATATTATGAATATATACACTGTCGTCATTTTATACGTCAATGAATCGCTTGACATCTGTGTTATCTTCATTTTGTAACTATGTACTTTAAAAATAATTTTTAAAAAATTGAGCCACAGGACACTACATTAGAAGTGAAAAATCTTCAATATATTGTAAACATGAGGTAGTTTTGAAATGGTAGGGTGATTTCGCGACAGAAGGCACGATTTCGAGGTTTTTTTTTTCGAATTTACGCGAGTTTGTTGACCGGGAAAGGTCTTCACAACTTATCCGGGCGGGGACGATTTCGGGCGTGACCAGCGTGACATCTCTCCGTAACTAGCCGGACGGCAGACTTAACAGAGTCTCCTCCCAGAAGGGAGGGACGCGGCTTGAAGTGTCCAGCGCGCCGCGTACCCCTCCAAACATCTCGAGGATAAAAAAGCTTGACGAAATAAGGAACATCCCATCTCAGTTCCAAAACAAAACATACCAACACATTAACAAAAATAGAGATGGTCAGGTCCGATAATATATGAAAGCGAAATCCAAGAGATGCGAAAAGATAACGGGGAAGACAGTTTACCAGATGGGAGATCAACTCATTATAAACTTAACAGCAGGTGTCAACTGGGGAACGGTCATTTACACACACACGAAGAACACTGTGTTCATAGCTAGAAGTTTGTCACGAGATAAATTAAAATTACATATGTATATTGTAAAATAAAACTTTTAATCTTATTCCGACACAGCCTTGAATTTCTTTCGGCGTTTCTTCTCAAGGTAGTCGCTTCCGAAAAGCTAGCAGATCGCTGTTAGGTTCGTTTCACTGGCAGGCCGCCCAAGTCGAGGTACTGGGTATGTACCTCGACTTGGGCTACAGGGGTGCCCTTGCGTGCCACCCAACCCATAAAATTCGCCGGCTGAGCGCCTTCTGCATTCGCCCACCAAGCCTGGTTAAGTTGTGGAGGCCTGTCTCGGCCAAAGAATAATGCCACGTTGAAAAAAAAAACTTTTAATCTAGTTTTGTTTTGGTTTTTGAAATATAACTGGCAGTCCCAGTTGTCGAGTTGCTAATGCCCGAATCCTTTGTGTGTTGAAAATTTGAGTCAAAAGAACCACCTACTTTCAATAATGAATAAACGATGATTAAGTTATAGATTACTAACTAGACACGGTAAAAACATTATAACAATTATTGTGAAGATTTCCCGTGATTGCCCAAGATTTTAATCACTCGACGTCAGACAGTAGTTGAAACAAAGGGTTTTTTACATTGAGATCTACGCTTTAGATTATCCAATGGCATTACAAATTACTATTACGTTGTATGACTCAATTTGTTACTGGCTTTTTTAATCCAATGCCTGTTTACACTGGTTTACTTACAAAGTACTTCGGCGCCCCTGATGGGAAGTATAGACCGGCAACAACTACCAGGGCACAAGAATTCATTGACAGTCATCGTTGTCATCGTTGTCATGGCCGGCCCCATATATTATAACGGAGTCTCTATTTATACATTGTGTTAGAAAATCCCTGTCCAACCCGAAAGGTGTTTTTTTTTTCATTCTTTTACCGTTGCTATAGCTTAATGCAGCGTCATTGCTAGCTCTTTTTAGTGTTCATTTCACTTTTGTTCTTTTTATTTTGCTTATTCTAAAACATTTGTTTTTCTTTTCTTATTTTCTAATACATATTAATTCCTTTCCTAGTAGTTCATATTACATTGCTTTAAGCATTTCTGCTTACATTGTCTTTTAACTGTTCCTTAGCTCTATTAAGAGTCGCTTACACCATTATTTTCTTTCTATATTTCTAATACTTAATCTATTTACATGTATTCATTTATTTCGATTCGATCGTTCCCTAAGACCCCCTCGCGCTGTTAAAGAGGCATATTTATATCAGGAAAAAATTACAATAATATTTTACAAAATTGTATTCTTCATTGTTGTCATATTATCAATAAAAAGTGAATGGGCAAAGCCGAAGATTTTAAAATCAATACATATAATAAATCTGTTCCTCAGCTACTTATATAATATTATTTAGATGAAAAAATCATTTGAGAGATTATATATTAGGTCCTTACATATGAAATTGGCGTTTTTCGTACTGGCCACTTTAATCACAAATGTCTCCTCTTTGGTAAGGAATTCCAAATTCAAATTTGTACAGCTATAGACTCATGTATTTGTGCTTCGATGATCGTCATTCATTTGTTTTTTTCTTCTGTTTTTTTCTGTTTCCGTCACTCATTTGACAAAATGGAAAACTTAAAATATCGCATTATTTACGAGTACGAGTTCCGCCGTGGCACTAGTGCTGCGGAAACAACTCGAAGGGTGAATGATGTGTATGGCGGTCGTGTTGCAAAAGAAAACACAGTTCGTTTTTGGTTCCAACGCTTTCGTTCTGGAAATTTCGACCTGCAGAACAAGCCCCGTGGACGGCCTGAGACTCAAGTTGATAATGAAGAGTTGAAGGCTATTGTGGAAGCGGATCCATCGCAAACCACGTCCGAGTTAGCTGCAGGCTGCGATGTTAGTGATAAAACTGTTTTAATTCACTTGAAGCAAATTGGGAAGATTAAAAAGCTTGAAAGGTGGGTACCTCACGAATTGACTGAAGCAAACCGGCAAACGCGCGTCGACAGCTGCGTTACATTACTAAACCGGCACAATAATGAAGGTATTTTATTCCGAATCATTACCTGTGATGAAAAATGGGTTCTTTACGATAATCGGAAGCGCTCAGCGCAATGGTTGGATCCTGGCCAGCCAGCCAAATCCTGCCCCAAGCGAAAATTAACTCCAAAAAAGTTACTTGTAAGCGTTTGGTGGACTAGTGCCGGTATTGTTCATTACAGTTTTCTCAAATCTGGCCAGACTATTACGGCTGATGTCTATTGTCAGCAATTGCAAACCATGATGGAAAAGCTAGCGGCTAAACAACCTAGGCTGGTCAATCGCTCCACGCCACTGCTGCTTCACGACAACGCTAGACCACACACTGCGCAACAGACGGCTACTAAATTAGAAGAGCTTCAATTGGAAAGTCTAAGACATCCTCCGTACTCCCCGGACCTTGCTCCAACAGATTACCATTTTTTTCGAAATTTGGATAACTTCTTGCAAGGGAAAAAATTCAACTCCGATGGGGCAGTCCAAATCGCCTTCAAAGATTTTATTGATTCCCGTCCGACTGGTTTTTTTAGTAAAGGGATCAATGAACTACCTATGAGATGGCAAAAGTGCATAGAAAATAATGGTTCATACTTTGATTAATTAAATATATTATATTAAAAAATATTCGACTTTTTGTTCCTCCCATACAAAACGCCAATTTCATATGTAAGGACCTAATATTTTTATGTATATCACTTTACAGAAAAATTTCGCTTGCGCGACGTATATTATTGTGAATTTATCGAAATCGATAATCAATATATGCATATATGTACGCGTTTGTGTGTGCTAATCTTAGAAATGGCTTACACGATTTGGATGCAGTTTTCATTAACGTATTTTGGAAAATTTCATAAAACATTTAGTGTTAATATTATTTCAATCAGTTCATAAAAAAAAGGTAAATATGTTATGCTCACTTTTCGACCGAGAGATCCCTTGGGTCCTGCAGGTCAAATATTTAGGCGTCATTCTCGACAGGAGAATGTCTTTCCGTCCTCACGTTAAGGCGGTGCGCGATCGTGCCGCCTTCATTCTCAGTAGATTACACCCGATGGTAGGTAGGAGAAGTAAAATGTCACTTAGAAATAAGTTGACACTTTACAAGACAGTGGTAAGACCGGTCATGACCTACGCCAGCGTAGTGTTCGCCCACTCCTCCAAATGGTCCCTAAAACACTCACAGCGTATTCAAAACAAGTTCTTGCGCAATGCTGTGGGTGCACCGTGGTATGTGCGCAACGTAGACCTCCACGACGATCTTCGACTGGAGACGGTCGCTAGTTTCATGCAGACGGCGTCTCGTCGGTACTTCGACAAGGCGTCGCACAGCTCGAACCCTCTTATTAGGAAAGCTTGTCGATATAATGCACAAGACGATGTCGCGCGCGCTAAACGTCGTTTTTTTTCGGCGTGTCCTACGTTGGTGGCCTGGGAAAGACCTTCACAACAAAACCGGGCTTGGTGGGCGAACGCAGAGGGCGCTCATCCAGCGAAATTTATGGGTTGGGCGGCTACGCAAGGGCACCCCTGTGGGTACGGACCTCGACTTGGGCGGCCGGCCAGTTGAAAAACGAACCTGATCTACCAGCGTTTCGGAAGCGACTACCTTGAGAAGAAACGCCGAAAGAAACTCAAGGCTGCGTCGGAGTGAAACTGCGTTATTTAAACAACAATTGACGGACCTATCCTTAATCGTCGTCGTCGGCGCCGCCGGCGACGCCGGTGTCTCGGAATGTGACGAGTGCTTGTGTGTACCTCGTTGTTGATAGGATCGGCGGTCGCAAGGGCCGCGGTAATTGAATCGACGGGATCCAATAGGACATGACACGGGCGGCGTAGTTTGCGCGCGATGCCGCTTTTCGGTGTGTAATCGCAGGCACTGCGGACTAAAGGATTAGGGTGATGCTGCGCCTTGTCGAAATATCGACGAGATGCATTTTGCAGGAAACTGGCGAGCGTTTCCAGCTTAAGGTCGTCATGGAGATCTATGTTGCGCATGTACAGCGGGGCACCCACTGCTTTACGCAAGAATTTATTTTGGATGACCTGAAGGGAATCCAGAGAAGCGGACTGGCTCTGGGCGAATACTACGCTAGCGTAGGTCATCACCGGTCTTATTACGGTTTTGTAAAGAGTCAACTTATTTCTAAGCGATAGTCTACTTCGTTTGCACAGCATAGGGTGCAAACGACCGAGAATGAAGGCGGCGCGGTCGCGCACAACCTAAACATGTGGTCCGAAGGTCAAGTGACGGTCGAGAGTGACTCCTAAGTACTTGACCTCATCGACCCAAGGGATGGGCTTGTCGTGGAGGAGGACTTTTCGCTTAGGAAAATCGCGTTTTGCCCGAGAGAAGAGTATTGCTACGCTTTTCTCGGGGTTGACGTCAATTCGCCATTTGCGAAACCAGTCTCCTAAGTCTCGCACTGCTTCCTGCAGGCGTAGACGTATGATATCTCGGCGGAAATTTGAGACGTAGAGTGCGGTGTCATCCGCATAAAGAGCTAGCTCTACGTCCGGGTGTTTCGGGATATCATTGGTGTACAGACTTTATAAGAGCGGGGCGAGGATTGAACCCTGCGGAACCCCCGCTCGAATCGGACGCGGAGCTAAACGTCGTCCGCGTCATGTCCTGTTGGATCCCGTCGATCCGATTACCGCGGAACTATTTTCCGCCGATCCTCAGCACAGTCAGGTACACACATGCACCAGATACATTCCTCGACAACGGCGCCGCCGGCGGCGCCGCACTAGAAAGATAGCTCATTCGACTGTCGTTAACCGGGCCGCCATCGGCCCGAGACGCAGTATCTCTCCGACGCAGCCTTGAGTTTCTTTCGGCGTTTCTTCTCAAGGTAGTCGCTTCCGAAATGCTAGTAGATAACCTTAGGTTTAGGTATTAATCTAAATTGGCTGGCCGCCCAAGTCGAGGTTCGTATCGACAGGGGTCCCCTTGCGTAGCCACCCAACCCATAAATCGCTGGCTGAGCACCTTCAGTGCTCGCCCACTCAAGTCCGGTGTAGCTTTAGAGGCCCTTACCCGGGTCACAAGTAAACGTCACTTAGAAAGAAAAAAAAAATTCTATAAGGTGAATTTCGAAGTGATGACAAAAGCTTCGGTTTGACTCTGACTCTATAAAAACGTAACGTCATTTCTAATGATTACTCTGTTATATTCTCTAAATGATTATCGTTTAACATAATACCGTAAGAAGGAGCGAACAGGTAAATGGCAATCGGCTTAACAAAATACCGGAACTCTATGTTACACATTTTTAGGACAATTTTTTTATTTAAATATATACAGTTAACAAAATATTGGAAACAGAACTAGTAATATTAAGGCTGAGAGTTATAGACGCTTTAACTTTGCTGAGACTTTGCTCAGGTGATAAGTTCGTATTGGGCGAAAAACTGAATATATAATAGAAATGCCACTTTACGTTACTAACTTACTACTTACGTACTTCTATGTTACTTTGATATTAATCCAATAATATAATGTTTAATGTACGCGTAGCGAGGAAATTAAATTTATTTTCCTTTGCTTCTTTATTTCGCATATTAGATTAGTGTTTTTCTTTTTGTTACTATATAAGTTGGTTGTCCTCAATTATTTGCTACGATTTTCACAGACTTAATAATAATATATCGTCAAGCTATGTTTCATTCGGGACAGACAGATACACTAGTGGTTGTATCCACTTTCAGCTTAATACTTTGCAGACTCATTAATTTATTTTTAACTTCTTCACAAATATTTATTTTTAACAGTAATAAATAGTGCACTCATAAAAGTTAAAACTGATAATTAACTTTAAATATTACCTCGAATTTCACGTTAGCAACCACAATATTATCATAATAAAATCAATTAAACATAAAAAGTTATAATTAGCACAGAAAGGTTACCAAATTAATAATTCTACATTTATACATAACAACTTTGTAAATTTAAATATTAAATATGTAAAATATGAATTAAACAAGTTAGGTTGCTTTTACACAGTCCGATACGGTATAACACTAAACCGGTTAACTTTAAATATTATACGTTAAATATATATGCCGGGCAGTAGACTTGAGGGAGTCTGCTATCCGGATGAGAGGGAGGCGGTGTGCAGTGCCCGGCGCGCCGCCTGTGAGATAGGTATTGGAAGGGGGGAGCTCTTTACCCCTACCCTCCCAGAGAGGCAGCCTCGACAAGGCATTTCGCTCTCCGGGCGTCTGGATGAATTTGGTTTCCCAGGCTCGGGTGGAGCGATTAGAGGGACACCCCGGGGGTTTTTAGTCAGTAGGAGTCTGACACACCGGGGTTGCTGCCCTCACAGCGGCCCTGATGGTCCTATGCAGGTTTTTCCCGCGAGAAACCAAAAAAAAACGTTAAATATATATACGTACTTTATTATTTTTTTGGCTGGACTAAATCTGTTGGCCGATATTTTCAACTTTACCGGGCGTAGAGGTCTAGCTAGCACTTAGGGTGTTCAGCAAGCGAATTCATGGTATGGTATTTATGGTGGAATACGCAAGGGTACTCCTGTGAGTACGACCTTTAGTCGGACGGTTAGCCCGGGAAAAGAACCTAACGGTGATCTGCTATCATTTCGGAAGTGTCTACCTTGAGAAGGAAAGCCGAAAGAAACTCAAGCCTGCGTCGAAGTGGAGCCACAAAATATAACTGCAAAGTGTACAACCATTAACATATCTCTGCTGACCACTTAAGGGGATATAACGCTATATTACTTCAAATATTATAAGCGGATATATAAGTCAAGAACAAGTATCAAGATAGCCTTGTCGTTATTCATATTATAAAACAGTAAAAATTCGATACATAATTTACATTCGATTTTAATACGTTTTACATGTCAACGGAAGTAAATTATAATCATAGTTTTCTGCATGTTACATTTTTTTATTTTGTGCAATAATTTTAATATAGTGTTCTTTTTGAGTAGGATTCCAGATCGGCTGATGTAAAGTTGAATGGCCCTAATATTATAATATATAATATAAAACGGCCCTGTAAAAGGTCAGACGTCGCCGGGCGTCGAGAAAGTTGGTTCAGCCGTACCCTTGGCCTTGACAGACGGGCGAAAGAACATCCCGGGGATTTTAGCTAGCAGAAGTCCGACACACTGGAGCGCCGCCATTTCGGCGTGTTAACTGTGTATTAAAAATTTTCCCCAGGCTACCAAAAAAAGCCCTAATAAGGTGTTTGACACCCGATGATAACTGAAGGAGAGAAGATCAGCTAGCAATGACGATTTTTATTACAGGCTTATGTCTAGATGTGGGATAAAGGAAACTGATGACAGTGCTTGCACTCTTATCAACTCCGCAGTATGCATCAGCCAGAGATGGCCAAAATGCAATCTGATTAATGATTAACGATTACAAAATGTAGTCGAAAATTTAATGTTCTTGCTCTGTAATCATAATTAAATCAAATTTAAAACATTAAGAAATCATAAATGTGTTTACAATCTGGGATTCTGTAGTGTTTAAAACATAGATGAGTAAAATACAGTCACATTAATGGTAAAAAACGTAAAATGTAATCGTTAATCATTCTCATTAATCTGATTACATTTTGCCTATCTATGGCTGTTCGCATAATGAATGTAGAAGCGAATCTTTTCGTGCGGATATAAGGAACGTCCACAACATACAAATGGTATCCTATACCATCATTTTTATTAATCTGATTACATTTTGCCCATCTATGGTATCAGCTGTTATACTTATATAAATTCGCATTTTTTATATTATTTTATTCATAGAAGGTTTTTGTTAGTCAAATATTATATTTTAGGATACATACGAATACATTGTTGCAATTATCGACATGAATGCCTCTTAAAGCAACTACCTTAACTATTTTAAATTTGTTTATAATTTTTATTTATAACACTGCTTAAAAATTCATTATAACTACAACAATAAGATAACATCACGCTATAGCCCTATCGTAGTGAGAAGAAATACATTACTGGTTGTATTTTCTATGCGCAAATATGTCGTACCCAATATAACCACTAGCACAGATGATCGTTGGTCTCAGGACACTTACATATGACATTTTTAGTTGGTGCAATGTGGATTTCCTCACGATGTTTTCCTTTATTGCCGAGCATGCGATGCCTAAATCTGTAAAAATTCAGATGCACTTGTCAGGAATCGAATCAACGACCATTAGCGTCGCCGTGCACGGATACCAGTCTCTTATCAACTAGGCTACCACAGAAACTTACATCGAAAAGTAACTTCAAGTCAAAGGTCGTGAAATACAACAGGAAGCTCATAATTACGTACAAGAGAATGTTGTTTGCCTAATTAATGGGGTAATGGCCCAGCCGCTGCTCTTGATTTCAATGCAATGTAAAATTAAAATAACTGGTTTGATTCTGTGTCAATGATCTCATTGTCAAGTTCGGAAATCTTACTTAATACTTCCTTTATCTGGAACTGGTCTAACCTTTCTAATCATTCTACCAACTAACAAATTATCCTACATATAACCTTTTTTCTGCCTTCGGCCTTTACCACTTCACAAGGCGTAACGTGCGTCCAATTAGAGTGCTCAGCCAGCGAATTTTAGGGTTAGGTGGCAACGCAATGGCATCCCTGTGGATACGACCTTGACTTGGACGGTCAACAAAGAAAATAAATTTAACAGTAGTCTACTAGCGTTTTGAAAGCAACAACCTTGAGAAATAACGCTGAAAGAATATCATAAAACTATTTTAATCCATAGGACATAAGTAGAGATCAAGTAAAAATAATATATCGTCCCGCTATATACCTTACTGGGAGAGCAGAGGTACATTAGTCATAGTATTCTAGTAGTCGTAGTATTTTAGTTTTTCTGGAAGTCGAAGCTGCTCGCGTCCGTAGGCTTTACCCTAGTTTCCCTACACGTGACTCTTGGGTGGTGCTAAACGAGCAGCAGCGAGGTGGTAGGGCGTCGGTGCCCGTCTGGATCGCGACCACAGTACATGGGTGTAAAGCCTGTCATAGTGACCAGTTTCGGCTTGTCGCGTTTCGGGATCAGCTTCTGTATATCCAGTAGCTCATATACCTAGAGACCTTCAGTCGTGGTATATGTGGGCCCACACGACGATGTAGACTATCAATGGATTTTCATCCTTTCGTTTTTGGACTATACTGTACTTACCATCAGGTACTCTGTAGTCACTATGTCGAGCGAGTGTAAAAAAAAAAGTATTCACTTTGCACTAATTTGTCGTGCCCAGCCCAAGTATCAGCCCGCGATAACGGAAAAGCTGTAGTGCTGCGTGCCTTCAAACATTATAGCTGGCTGTGTTCGCTTTGTCAAGAGCGTACATTTGAGAAGAATCAAGGGCATGCCAAGGGCATGTCAGAGTGCTTAGACTAAGTAAAATTGCGATAAACGACAACGCTAGTAGAAAGTACAAAATGCGTGGAATTGACACAAGTTTTTGAAATATGTTGTCGTCACGATGTATATTTAATATTATTTATTTATTTTATTCGCTTCAGTTGCGCAGATATGTAGCTTCACTGAGCGTTTCTGCCGTTTGTATCATGGCGAGTATTCTGAAGAGTTGCTTAACCTTGTTCCACCCTCTCCCTACCTGAATAGAACCACGCGTGCGGGTTTTCGGAGTCACAGCTTTATGGTTTCTCACCTCCCGGCCAGGACTAAGAAGTTCTCTAACTCCTTCTTTTGCCGTGTCGTTGGGCTGTGGAATGGTCTTCCAGCGAGCGTGTTCCTAACGTCCAATGATATGAGATCCTTTAAGCGTAACGTGAACAGATATTTGTGCAGGCCGGCATGATCGCTGCGACTACCGATGGGTTTGTCTTACCTATCGATAGTCGTTAGCGTTTTTTGGACAGCACCATGCTTACCATCAGGTATGGTGCGGCCACTGTGTCGAACCGGAATAAAAAAAAAATCATCAATATAAAACGATATATACACGTAAAAATTATTCATTGAATATATAGAATCTAGAACATTACAGATAATATAGCATGTTATAAACACCCTGTCAGTTCCGTGAAGGCGTTACTCAGTATTGATATTATATTCTATTTAGAGTATCCTTTTTAGTTAAATGCCAAAAAGGTTTATCCTAAGGTTAGTTAAGTGGAAAAAAATCCAAATAAAATAAAAATTAATTTAAACTCACATTGCAGCATTGAGAGCATGCGTAGTTTATGATTAAAAGGAAAAAGGAAAGCAAAGGAACATGCTCTGTCATATGCTGGTCATAACGTCAAAAGAGTCGAACTTCATGCAGGCTCTGACCTTCATTGATCCAAGCACCGCTTATCAATTAAATCGTTTCATTACTTTTTGATTTTTGTAAGTAATGCCAGAATAGATCACAAATAAACAACTCAATTTTATATGACAATATTTTATTAATGTGTTCGAATACTACAATTTATATGATTAAATACTACAATGTCAATTAACCTTTAACTAGTGACATGGAGTCTCACAGGCGTCGTGCGTGTGTTATATTTTAAGTAAAAAGTGTTAAATTTATCGTTTTACTCGCATAAAGTTGATTGAAACGTAAAATAAGGATTTCATACCAATTGAGGCCGAAAAATACCACTACGTATTAATATTCATTTTTTTAAATCTATACTAATATTATAAAGCTGAAGAGTTTGTTTGTTTGTTTGTTTGTTTGTTTGTTTGTTTGTTTGAACGCGCTAATCTCTGGAACTACTGGTTCGAATTGAAAAATTCTTTTTGTGTTGAATAGACTATTTATCGAGGAAGGCTTTAGGCTATATAACATCACGATGCATCTATTAGGAGCGAAGAAATAATAGAAAATGTGAAAAAAACGGGGAAAATGATTCATCCTTGAGTGGTTCCATTGCGTGCGCTGCGAAAACGGTTCAAGATACCAAAAATATATGTATGACAAAGTTATTCCTCTTGAAATGATCTAAAAAAATGTCCGCGACAGTATATGTCTATCTTTTAAGATTAACTCACTAGAACCGTTTTTATGGTAATCGAATTTGGTCGAAATTGATGCATTATTTGTTAAGAGTTGTATCAACGTAATAATATTAACCTTTATCCAAATAAATGTGTTGTTGATTAAGAGTATTTAATTGTGAACAAAATTGTCTTTGACATCACTTAATTTCAATGAACATCTTAGAAGATATTACAAAACCTTATATAACAAAACAACGTTTGCCGGATCAGCTAGTATCTTATAAAGAAAGTTCATTTAATGTACTGATGAGTTTTTCATTACATACCGATAATTGAATATCAAGACATTTTTGGAACACGCAAGTTTATTTTCCCAACAAAAAATAATTTAAAAGTTGTATAGCCTGTGAGACGTCATGTCCTCTATAGTGTTATACATTTTTTATGTAACCAATTAAGGGTTTAATCACGGTCATTTTCGTATGTATATTAGATTCATATATTACGTGTCGTTGTATATTTACAAATATGAATCTAAATGATGTAATAATTATAAATCAATTAGTATTGAGATTATGATGACCTTTGATGTCGATTAAAAATCGTGATTGACCATGTATATATGAATTATATTCGAGATTAGGGATTTTCAAAAATACTTTTATAGATTATAAAATAAATTACTACTGTTTGACAATTAAAATCTATTAAGTGCTGTTAAAGTTATAGAAATTACTAAGTTAATACTGTTATGAGGACACCTTATGTCAAGAGAGTAAGGTTCACATTCAGATAGCAAATTACTGTAATTTTTCGTAGCTTAAATTTATAGATTTCTAGTGTAGATACACAAAACGTGTCTATTATACCTTTATTTTAATGTGTTTAGGCTTACTACGCTTTAGGATTGCCTTAGCAATTGCATTCCTTTGTTAACAATTTCTAAAGTGTACGACCTTTTTAGCAATAACGCAATATGCCAATCTTCCATGATGGCCAATTGTTATATGTAAACAATTGCTATGTAAGTTTGCCGCCAACGGACCTGCGTGCACACTGGCTGGGTTAGACCGATGCCTATGCAATAGAAGCTCGGTAATATAGTACATTCCGGGCTAGCAACGTGTCAACACTAAACTTCGTCAACGTTCCTTCGAATGCAATATCAATCTCGAACGATATAATCACTCCCAAACCAGACATTACAAGGATTGAAAACTTACAATATAATTTTTGATGGCTTGCAATAGATTAAAAAATAACTAATAACGGCCACACGATTATGAATCTTACCAACTTGACGTAAGGTTACTTTGTAATATAACTTTTAAAAGTATAAGCATTAAACTTTATAATACGGCATCTTATATTTGCCTGCATTTCTATCTTATGTGTGCAATGAATACTTTCTGTCGATTTATCCATGCTAGAATGAATAGCTCAAAACGTCCGTGTCTTTGATATAGCGAAGATAAAACAGCCATAAAATACCAAAGCGTACATCAGGAAAGGATGCTCGTTTCCTTGATACAACAAAGCATTGGCAGAACTACAATTGCCACATTTACATATCCAAGAATCCAATGAACAAAATATTTACTGGTTGTGACAAATAGGAGAGAGTATGTAGATAAATAAGAAATTACAAAAATGTGCATATAAGTATTCTCAAATACTTTGAATGATGAAATATTACAAAAAATTGTGTACAATATGAATATGAGTGGAAGTAAGAGAGCAGGCCAACCGAAACTGTTTTCCTATTTATAAATAAACTAGCTGATCCGGCAAACGTTGTTTTGCTATATAAGGTTTTGTAATATCTTCTAAGATGTTCATTGAAATTAAGTGATGTCAAAGACAATTTTGTTCACAATTAAATACTCTTAATCAACAACACATTTATTTGGATAAAGATTAATATTATTACGTTGATACAACTCTTAACAAATAATGCATTAATTTCGACCAAATTTGTTTACCATAAAACGGTTCTAGTGACTTAATCTTAAAAGATAGACATATACTGTCGCGGACATTTTTTAGATCATTTCAAGAGGAATAATTCTTTCTTACATATATTTTTGGTATCTTGAACCGTTTTTGCAGCGCACGCAATGGAAGCCCTCAAGGATGAATAATTTTGCCCGTTTTTATCACATTTTCCATTATTTATTCGCTCCTAATAATTGCATCTTGATGTTATATAGCCTAAAGCCTTCCTCGATAAATGGTCTATTTAATTCAAAATTTTTCAATTCGAACCAGTAGTTCCTGAGATTAGCGCGTTCAAACAAACAAACAAACAAACAAACTCTTCAGCTTTATAATATTAGTATAGATTAACCTGTTCACCGGGGAATTAGCTATTGCTCAACTCGTTTCAGAATGGGGACTTTTTGTTCGCTGCGATAAGTAATATCACACCTCAAATAATAAAAGAATATCGTTTTTAACTTATGATTTTTATTTATTTTGATAAAATATTTAATATATTACGATTAATTTCCATGACAAAAAATGTCGTCATGCCCATTCCAGTAGGCTTTTATGTATGACGAAATATTTCGCCATACCCAGTTAACAGGTTAAATCAAAATATTTTCCCGCGTGGTGAAATTCTGCAATGCGTTCTAAGCCTTACTTGCTTATAAGGACGTGATATTTCAAAAGCTTACATCAATCCCAAATAATTTAGGGTTTTCTACTAGCGTCATTGCTAATCGAATGTTAAAGTCTACTTATAAATGAAATCTTCGCTGTAGAGACTATTCAAAGCAATTTAATTGGCCTTGTTGGCACTTATTTACACGATAATCACGTCTCGTCGTACGAGCGTAACTGCATACGGTAATTTATGTGGACTATATGTATTTGAATTACGAATATTGACTTAATATCGTTGTGAGAAGGTTCAAAATATACTGACATAACTTTCTGTTTTGATTGATCAGCACAATTTGAATATAAACATTTTACAACTCAGTGACTTACCAAGAGAAACATTCCTAAAGTTTTCTTGTTATTACCATTGTTGATTGTTACTGTAAATTTTTATAATAAAGTGACTACAGTTCCTCTGATGGTAAGTACAATGACAGTCACCGCTAAAGGATGAGAGCTCATTGAGAATTACCGTTAACGTAGTCTAAATGTACAACGAAAGAAGTTCTCTAGGTATAAAAATGATTGGAAATAGTTGAGCTAATATCGAAACATCACAGTTCAAAACAAGTTAGTATGACGGACTTTACACCGATGTATTGTGATCTTTAAATAAAATAGTAATTAATTAAGACATAAATAATTAACTGTTAAAATAGTCCTTAAAGTTGAGATTCATAGACGCAATTTCGACTTTGCCTAGCAAAGTTTTCAAAAAATAAATTCGTTTTGACAAAAAATTGAATATATAATAGGAACTTGAGTATAGCCATAGTATTCGCAGAGGCAAGTCCATACTGACAAAATCTGTGAGTTACTTTCATTGAGAAATATAAATTGTAATATTTTAGTAAATAAAAGTAATTATAAAGCTGAGATTTATAGACGAATTGACTTTGAATTTGCTTCGACTTTACTCTAATATTACAAATTATATTTTATCAATGTTAGACTATTTAGTAAGTTTAAGTAAACAGTTTTCTTATTACAAAAGAGGGCTGTTTCAAGACAAGAGTTTCAGTTAGATAACGATTTAAAAACTTCGGCATTTTAACAGTTCCATTGCAATATATTGACGCCCATATTATGTATTGGCTGGAATATTGTACGTCGATACGTATTGTCCAGTTCGAAAAAACAAGCCCAGCGCGCCGCCTGTGAGATAGGTGTTGGAAGGGTGGGCTCTTTACCCCTACCCCTCCCAGAGAGGCAGACTCGACCAAGCATTTCGCTCTCCGGGCGTCTGGATGAATTTGGTTTCCCAGGCTCGGGTGGAGCGATTAGAGGGACACCCCGGGGGTTTTTAGCCAGTAGGAGTCTGACACACCGGGGTTGCTGCCCTCACAGCGGCCCTGATGGTCCTATGCAGGATTTTAAGCCGAGACACCAAAAAAAAAAAAAGAAATCCAAAAAACAAGTGATGTCTGGATAAATTACGTGGGTTGCCGAGGAACGGATTTATTATATGCAATAATAATATGTATCATAAAATATTTACTTTAATACAATTAGTACTATATGATATAGTATGACTGCGTATTGTAGAAACAATTATTTTTCTTCAAACATAAGGTTTTTTGTTATTGTAGCACAAACATTTTATGATTTATTATTATTTTATTATATTGGCAAAACATAACACATTTTATTGGCTTAGCTGTGCAAATGTGTAAAACAAGTGTTAAATTGCAAAATTACATTAAGACTGACAAAGAAATATGTACGGATTTATTAGTTTACACGTGTATTACAAATAGACATAAATATTTGCATAAATTAGAGCGGCTTGCACCCAGTGGCGAGCATATTCATTTTACACCAGGCATGCAAATTTTCAGTTAGGAACTTAGGACCCCGGTAATACAACATTTTCATATTTTTAGATACATAATATTTTTGAGATCACAAAATTTTGGTCCTTTCTGTAGATAAAACGAGGATTTAACAAATTAATTTTAGTTTATTTGTTTCCTAATTGTAACTATTTACTTTGTTGCTTATTTTAAATTTGCATATAATGCAAAAACATTTACTCGTAATAAGTATTTGACAAGAATACACATTTTGTTCAATTAAACATATATGTCACTTTATTTCTAATTAATATGATATATTTCCTTAAATCCACAGCGCAGTACTGTGCAAAATTTATTCTGTTTTCTGTACAGGAGTACAAATGTTCTTGCTTATCGAAACGATAGATGGCGTGTAAATGGAATATATTATAATATAAAGATATTAACGTTTAATGTTGTTGTATTTAACTTTTAGTAATTTAACCAATACTTATTTATTGTAATGTATGCATTGCTTTTATGCATATATGGGACGAACGCCATTGTTTGCACCAAAACACATACAGTACTGTACATAGATACAGAATTGTGATCTCTAATTCTATACCTTCCATAGCCTAGTATAAAGTTAGGAAACTATAAATATAATATATAGTAATATATATATTTTTGGAATCGGTAAAAAAACGCTGATTCCGAATATATATATATATATATATATAACTATATCACCAAATCATGTCGCTTAAACCAAATAGCCTTTCACTCCTCGATGTGTTTTCGCTAAAATATCCTTCACGCCCTTAGAGCCTAATAAATCTAACTAATTATTTGTAAACATCAAACAGCTTAAAATGGTGAATAGTTTTTTTTTAAATGATTTATAAGCTAATATGCTAGACCTCGATCACACCTGATGAAAAGTGAGATAAAGCCGATGATAGAACGCATTTACCCCACAAATTCCTTTTAACACTTTACAAATGTATAAATAACAAATTATACACAACGGTACTCACTCTTTAACGCCCATCTTTTGTTCAAGATCAAACCATCTAGGAACTCGTAGCCCTGTTCTCTGCAAACATCTTCTTTGACGGATGCCACTGCGCTCGTTAAAGAAAGCAAATCGCTAGCAAGAACCAACGAAGATGCATAATCCGGTGATTCCTGTATTACACGAATTTTCGGTGTCTCCCTCCCATCAGTGCCTTCGTACGTATTATATGTGGGCTTGTTGACATCCACTAAATGCTTAGGTGCCACAGTCGCTGTTTTATTCGCAATAAAATGTTCAATTATCTCTTTATCTATACCTAGTTTAACCGCAGTTTGATTCAGTAGTTTTAAGTCCCTGATGTCTAAAGTTTTATTTGATTCGAAAAGCGGTGCAAGGCGTCGCAACACGGCGTTATTTGGTTCATTAGTACTAACGTTCTGACCAAAAACGATCGTAAATGCGCACGCGATAGTCAATGAAAAAGAGAACATTGTCACGGAGGCGTGCACACGCGGCGCCTTCTAAAACCGACTGATGCAAAGCCTTACTGCCTCTATTATAATATGATACAGCCTCGTATCAAGTAGGTTTCGTTATGACAAATATTTTAAACTATGGAGAACACCACAATATCTATTTATTACCTATGCGGTCTCAAGTATTCTGATTCTCATATATCCCTAATCAAAGAAACTCGAAAATCCTTTAATTATAATGTATATTTTATTTTACACTGGCTCGACATAGTGACTACAGAGTACCTGATGGTAAGTACAGTATAGTCCAAAAACGAAAGCGACTATCAAAGGATGAAAATCCATTGATAGTCTACATCGTCATGTCGGCCCACATATACCACGACAGAAGGTCTCTAGGTATATGAGCTACTGGATATACACAAGCTGATCCCAAAACGCGACAAGCCGAAACTGGTCACTATGACGGGCTTTACACCCATGTCGCGATCCAGACGGACACCGACGCCCTACCACCTCGCTGCTGCTCGTTTAGCACCACCCAGGAGTCACGTGTAGAGAAACTAGGGTAAAGCCTACGGACGCGAGCAGCTTCGCCTCCCAAAAATTTTGCCAAAAAATTGCTCATTTGATACGTAAAAATATAATTTAAGTGAAAAGACTATGGATAATTATTTTCTTCTTAATTAACTTACATTTTCTTGATTTTACTTTATACAATATTATAAGCTCTTACACCGTGTCCTTTTAGAGTCAGGAGAGTTCAGTGATAATCATTGTTAATACTTTGAACAAAGATGATAGTAAATTTGAAGTTATAATTTTGAAAATAACATTAGAATTCGGTGATAAAATTCTAAAAACCATTAACGCGTTTACTTACAATCTATAATATAAAAATGAATCGTTAAATGTGTATAAGCGCGAAACTCGAGAACGGCTGAACCTATTTGGCTGATTTCTTTTTTGTTGTGTTTATTGAAGTCTGTGGAAGGTTATTACGGAGAGAAAAATTTAAAAATTGTCTGAAAAAGTCTAAAAACAACACTTTTCTATATTCTCATACAAAAAATTCGTAAAAATATTTAAAAGTCAATTTGAACTTTAACACCATACCATAAAGTTTAAATGTCTGTGGACGGGTTCCGGGAAGGCAAAACAATTGAGCGACGTATAAATATTAATGTCAATATTTGTCAATTTTTATACATAGCATTAAGGCCAGGTTCCTTCAAACAATTTTCAAAAAACAGCCGACAGGCCAATAGCTATCAATATTAAGAAAAAAACAATGTGACTTTGTTTTAGAGAAATAGGGCAGAACAAGGTCTGCCGGGACAGCTAGTTTAGAATAAAAACAACTGAAATTATCGATCATTTTAATACTTAACCATTGTTTTATCTAGAATATCGTAAGTATTGAGCACTGTTCCTACCATTTGCAGTCCACTCCCATTCGTCTAGTTCATTGTCTTCATTTCTTGAATAATATCTTGTATTATTTTCCCTACCGCGCCACGATTGCTCATCGCCTTGTTCTTCCACAATCACCAGATCCTCGTCCATTTGATTCTGTGACTCTTCTTCATCTCCTATTTCTTCTTCATTTTCCTCTTCCTCTAATATACCTTCAAGAATGTCACTTCTGTCTCGCTGCGCTTCATACTCAATCTCCACTTCTGGTATTTCTTTCAAAACTTCTCTATGAACCAAGATCTTTTGTATGTGTTTTATTTGTTGTGTTTCTTTCTCATCTTTGCCAGTTCTATTAAAATCTTTTGATCTGCTTTTAATTTTACTATCAGCTTTCTCAGTCTTTGTTTCAGAAGCTTCTACTTTTGATTGAAATATAAATTTGGGTAAAGATTGCATTGGTATGACCAGCGTTAATGTTATTATTACAGAAGTTAAAATAATCACTGATATTTCTTGAATGTTAATCTGTAAAATTTAAATCAGGTTACAAACCTATACAAGATATTCTAGTAATAATCTTAGTCTTAATATTAAAGTCCTATTACTCCGCTTTCTAAAATTACATGGGATATTACAATCTTCAAAAATATAGCCTTATAAACACCCTCCTGTGCCAGGATGAAATAATAATTACAAACAACAAAATATAACATAATTTGGCAGGAGTTTATTAAATATAACATTAACAATAGCTCTAAAATTTTATTAGATTCTCTAATTAAGAATGTCGTTTTTATTACGGTTATATTTACATTTTCTGTTATTTCTAGAATAAATAATGTTTGATATTGATACTACCGTACCGTTCAAATTGATTGGTCTAGGAGAAGCGCCACATAAAAAAGCTCTTCAGTAAGGAGCCTAGCAATGTGTGTAACCTCAACTGTTACAGATACAACGGCATTTACAATGATTTTAGAAATTTTATTTTTTCGATTTGAAATATATCCTGATATTAACAAATATTCATAAAAACTTATCATATCACATATATCTAACACAAATGATGGCCTAATAGCGCATGTTTGTAGAGATCATACATGTGATTCTAGAATTCTGAATTCGAGTCCCGATAGCGGTAAACTTTTCCTTGATAAGCATCTACTTATCAAGGATAAACTAATCTTAGTTTAGCGTGTATTATAGTTGCGTATACGTATTTAAGTTTGTATATCTTTGTCTAGTACCAATAGTTCAAGCGAAAACTTAGTTTAGGGCTAATTCAATGTGTGTAATTGTCAGTAAATATTATTATAACAAGTATAAATTGGTAATAACTTTGTACATGTCCTTTATATCCATACAATCAGAGTCTCTCGCTGGAACAGTTAAAGCAAATATCTAAATATATAACAGTCTCAGCTGATCGACCTATTTAATACCGTTTAGCTAGGCAGTTGCTTAGGAGGGCCTTGAGCAACTGAGAACTGGCTAGCGACCTTCGGGAAGTCGACAGAATGTGGTGACGCGCGCCGCCAAAAAACACTGCGCGGTGTTAGAGAAGACTTTTATCCCCAAGATAGACACCAAGGGTCGAGGCATGATCGGGCTGTAGAGAATTTATTACAGGACACAGTCCCCGGCTATAAACAAAAGTAGCGGGGATTTTAGCCGTTAAAAGTCCGGCTTACGAAATAAAAAAAATTAAGTATATAAATAAATACTTCATGTTTGACGTTCTCTCGATCTCTAGAAATCTTTTTTGTATAATTTACGTCATTTAAGCCTTTCACAATAGAACGTACAAGAATCAAGAATCATCAGGTACTTCAAAATTAGTAAAGAGCTCTATTGAAAGAGTAAGTCACGTTGAATACAAGACTGTACCTACTTGCTTGAATAAATAATCGTAAGGTTTCTTTTATATTATGTTTATTAATTAAAATTAGCAATCTTCAAATTAAATTTAAAAATAAAATCACCAAAAGTATAAACAGTCATAATTACAGGATATTTTAAAACTACTACGCATTACTTATTTATATTCAAAGTAACCTTTAAAATATTATTATTTTATTTTTGAGGTGGTAGGGCGTTGCTCGGACTGAGTCGTGACCGCAGTACACATATGTAAAAACTATCATATTGACTCCCTTTGGTCTGTCGCGTTTCGGGATCAGCTTATGTATGTCCAGTAGCTCATATACTTAGAAACCTTCGGTCGTTTTTTTTTATTCGAAATGACGCGCGTTGGTTGACCGGGAAAGGTCTTCACAACTAAACCGGCCGGGTGGGCGAACACTGAAGGTGCTCAGCCGGCAATTTATGAGCTGGGTGGCAATGCAAGGGCACTCCTGTGGGTACGAACCTCGACTTGTACCGTCAGCCAAAATATACGAAACCTAACGGTATCCTTCGGTCGTGTTATATTTGTGGGCCAACATGACGACGGAGACTGTCAATGGATTTTCGTCCTTTGATAATCGCTGCAGTTTTTGGTCTGAATTTTACTTACCATCAGTTGCACTGTAGTCACTTTGCCGAGCTAATACAAAAACACCTTTGGAAAATTGGAAAATGATTTATAATTCTTAAGCAACTACTGACTACATTCCTCAATAGTTCTCAAATCAATGTCATCTTGAAACTTAAAATATGAGGAACAATTAAAGACATTTACCTAGCACTAACATAAGTTTGCGCTTGTTTTATAGGTACTAGGCAAAGACATGCAGTCAAAATCTGTTATAATCATATCAAAGGGACTATTCATATTTAGTCGTCAAAACCGATAGTCGTAACAACCGGCGATGTTTTCGAGATTCGAAGTCCGTTTTTTTTCCTGGGACCTTTCTTTTGGGTCAGTATAGCCGACAAGTTATTCTAAACGATGTCGCCATAAACGGTTTTGACTGTACATATTTAAATACAAATACACATCCATGACTCGCGAACAAACTATTCTGTTCAGTACAAAAAAAATGTTGCTGGTGCCCGGAACTCGAACCCAGGACCTTTTGCATAACAGGAAGGTCATAAACTGCACTATCAAGCAATCTCGTGTTACTATTAACAATTTAAAGTTTCAATATCCTAAATGCTTCTTTTAGATGTTGCATCTAAAATTTTCAAATTAACTATCAGAAAGTTTTAACAGTAATTTGTACTCTTTTTTCACCAGGATTATATGCTATTGGCTAAAAAAGCATTTTAGAACTTCACCGGGAAAGAAGGGCGAGCAAGCAAGGTGCTCAGCTGAAGAAGAATACACGAATGTATGTATGTAAGGATTTAGAATTTGCTCCGATCAAAGAAGCCAACCATCAAGAAACTAAATAATTATTAAAAATACATCCTATATTTATTATATCTTATATTTAGTGGTTTAAATTTGTTTTTGTTTTTATTATATTAGGTCCTTACATATGAAATTGGCGTTTTTCGTACTGGCCACTTTAATCACAAATTTCTCCTCTTTGGTAAGGAATTTTAAATTCAAATTTGTACAGCTATAGACTCATGTATTTGTGCATCGATGATCGTCATTCATTTGTTTTTTTCTTCTGTTTTTTTCTGTTTGCGTCACTCATTTTGCAAAATGGAAAACTTAAAATATCGCATTATTTACGAGTACGAGTTCCGCCGTGGCACTAGTGCTGCGGAAACAACTCGAAGGGTGAATGATGTGTATGGCGGTCGTGTTGCAAAAGAAAACACAGTTCGTTTTTGGTTCCAACGTTTTCGTTCTGGAAATTTCGACCTGCAGAACAAGCCCCATGGACGGCCTGAGACTCAAGTTGATAATGAAGAGTTGAAGGCTATTGTGGAAGCGGATCCATCGCAAACCACGTCCGAGTTAGCTGTAGACTGCGATGTTAGTGATAAAACTGTTTTAATTCACTTGAAGCAAATTGGGAAGATTAAAAAGCTTGAAAGGTGGGTACCTCACGAATTGTCTGAAGCAAACCGGCAAACGCGCGTCGACTGCTGCGTTACATTACTAAACCGGCACAATAATGAAGGTATTTTAAACCGAATCATTACCTGTGATGAAAAATGGGTTCTTTACGATAATCGGAAGCGCTCAGCGCAATAGTTGGATCCTGGCCAGCCACCCAAATCCTGCCCCAAGCGAAAATTAACCCCAAAAAGTTACTTGTAAGCGTTTGGTGGACTAGTGCCGGTATTGTTCATTACAGTTTTCTCAAATCTGGCCAGACTGTTACGGCTGATGTCTATTGTCAGCAATTGCAAACCATGATGGAAAAGCTAACGGCTAAGCAACCTAGGCTGGTCAATCGCTCCACGCCACTGCTGCTTTACGACAACGCTAGACCACACACTGCGCAACAGACGGCTACTAAATTAGAAGAGCTTCAATTGGAAAGTCTAAGACATCCTCCGTACTCCCCGGACCTTGCTCCAACAGATTACCATTTTTTTCGAAATTTGGATAACTTCTTGCAAAGGAAAAAATTCAACTCCGATGGGGCAGTCCAAATCGCCTTCAAAGATTTTATTGATTCCCGTCCGACTGGTTTTTTAGTAAAGGGATCAATGAACTACCTATGAGATGGCAAAAGTGCATAGAAAAAAATGGTTCATACTTTGATTAATTAAATATATTATATTAAAAAATATTCGACTTTTTGTTCCTCCCATACAAAACGCCAATTTCATATGTAAGGACCTAATATATGCATTTTTATGTATCTGTATATGAATATATAGTAAATATATATGGCATATCTGTGTAATATACTTATATACAAAGATGGGCAAAATGTAATCACATTAATAAAATGATTACGATTACATTTTGAGTATTTTTCCCATTATTATGACTACATTTTGCTCTTCTATATTTTAAACAGTACGGAATCACAGATTGCATACATAATTACGACTTCTTAATGTTTTAAATAGATTTTATCATGATTACAGAGCAAGAAAATTACAATTACGATTACATTTTTTAATCTTTAATCATTAATCAGATTACATTTTGCCCATCTCTGCTTATATATGTATAGGTGATGTGTGTCCTCATTTGTATGTATGTGCATATCATTATCTATGACACTGTGAAATTATCTCTAGACCTGTATAAGTACTCTATTGTTCCTATCGTGACTGTTTTCTGTGCGTTGACACAATAATTGTGCGTCAGCTGAAATACTGCGCTCAGTGGCTCAGCTGGTAACCTTTTTTTTTAACCCGGGGGAAATCCCTAACAGATCTCAGGGTGCGATGAGGGTTGCCCCCCGGTGTGTCGGACTTGCACCGACTAAAACCCCGGAGTGTTCCTTCTTCCGCCTGCCGAGTGCCAAGGGCAAGGCTGAGCCATCTTCCTCGGCACCCGGCGACGTCTAACCTTCTGCAAGCCCCGTCTACTTGGCAGGGAGCTCAGCTGGTAACCTAACATTTGCTGAGCTGACTTCCTTATGGCGGAACATTCCAACACAGGGTGTTTGCTTTTATTGTTTTCCATCTTGATTAACCTATCCTGATTAACCTATCCTTCCGTGTTGTGTTGTGTGCCAAATAAATGCTGGTCCTTTCTTATTGTTACTTACCAACGTCGTGACAGTGAATTCACTCGATGTCCTCACTGTTCCAATGCTTGTAATGAACATGATAAATTGGCAGAGGTAGATAGCGTAAGAGAGACGGCTGATTAAAACCAATGGACGGCAACTCAGTAAATTGGAGAGGAATTCTGTAAGCAAATTTTATCGTTACTTTTTCAAATTATTGTACCTATTCTCGAACTCTTGAAGTACTGATACGGTCGCGGATGCTCATAAGGAGGATTTTAGGTATCAATTTGCGGCTATGTTACTAAGCATCTATAACCGCTCCAGTTCCGCAGGAATATTGCCTCAATGAAGCCTGAAGAGATATTTGTGCAAGCCGGCATGATCGCTATGACTACCGATAGGTTTTTCTTACCTGTCGATAGTCGTTGGCGTTTTTGGACCGCACAATGCTTACCATCAGGTATGATGCAGTCACTGTGTCGAGTCAGAATAAAAAAAATACAATCATACCAAAATATCAGATATAAATAAAAATAACAAGTTAAAAATTGATATTTATTTTTATGTCTTTGGTTACATTTTAGTAACTGTGAATAGTTTTGGCTTTTATCAAAACTAAAAGTCCAATGTTGACTATCTAGGGTGAAATATCGATTCACTGGATGGATTCAGTTATCATTACTGAAGATTTGTTGATACGACAAATCGATTCTTCGATTAATAGATCTCAGATTGCCACCCCTAATACAAGTCTCCAACACGACATCAAATTATTTAGGTATGAACTAGGGATAGTGGAAATAGAATTAAGGCTTGTGTACATTATTCATATTTTTTAACTGTTTTGTTTATATTTCTAAACCTACCGCTACATCCGTTGTGAACTGCGTAGATAATCCAAGATATAGCAAGAGCAGATGCTACAGGAGTCAAAGCAGCATACTGTGCTGCAGAAGTAACATTGTACCGGTACTGACTTGTCCCAGAATCAAAGCCAGCCCACCAAACTAAGCTCCATAGGACTCCGCTGACAATCCAACCCACAGTGAAGACGAACTGTAAACACGAACAACATTTAACAGATATTCAGTAAGTATTATCGCTAGAAAAGGACTCCAATTGAACTAAGCTTTGTCATTTTTTTTTTTTACTCTTTTTTTTGGGACTTTGTATCAGGCTGACCATGTCAGTCCCATAATCACACTATACTATATAAATACTATAACAATTTATATGTGAGTCTACAGAGCATCTCAGCTGCGCAAGATGTTTGCTCAGCTAAGACGCTCTGAAATAGACCCACATCAGATCTGTTCAAACCAAATTGTTTAAACATGATTTCTCTCATAGAAACGCTCCGAACACATTCCGCCAAGAAATGATGTATGTCTTCTGGGACTCCACATAGCTCGCAAAAGCTTTGTCACAAAATTAAATTAAAAATAATGTGAACCTTTATTGCAAATAATCTAAATGTTTCTACTGCGACGTAGCCTTAGATTTCTTTCCGCGTTGCTTCTCGAGTTAGTAGCTTCCGAAACGCTACTAGATCATAGTAGCTCTTTTCCTGATTGGTTACCCTAATAAAGGTTCGTACCCACGGAGTGCCTTTGCATTGCCAACAAACCCATAGGTCGCTGACTGAGCACTGTAATGCTGAGATTTATAGACGCAATTTTAAGTTTGCTTAGATTTTACTACAACATTGCAGTTTATGTTACTCAATAAATGTCAAAGGATTTGGTAAGTCACCGATTTTGTCAACATGGACTTGCTCTACGAACACTATGGCTATATATACTCAAGTTCCTATTATATATTCAGTTGTTTGTTAAAACGAATTTGTTTTTTGAGAACTTGGCTAAGCAAAGTCGAAATAGCGTCTATAAATCTCAGCCTAAGTGCTCGCCCCTCTCGCGTGGTGAAGTTATAAAAACCTTACATGCCTGTTGCATATAGTCCTGCTAAAAAAAATCTAAATATAAACAACTAGCCTACCCGACCTGGCTTCATCCAGGTGCTATTGAGTATACTCAGAACTGAGGTATTTTGTGACTTTAATCCCTTATTTTCCCTCCTTAGAGGTGGAATATGAAGAAAAACAGCCTTAGTAGACGTCTACCTCATTAAAATAACCCAACCTCTAAATATCTTGTTTCTAACTTCAGTAGCTTAGGCTCTACGATTATATGCCAGTCAGGACAAGTATTTTTATATACAGAATATTATAAAATCCTGTTCGACCCGTGAAGGTGTCACTCGTTATCGATAAGCAAAATAAATCCATATAAAATAAAAAATTAAATAGGAAAATGTTACATAGCAACAAAAGGAGCTTGCGAAGCTTGGGAACAATCATTAAATAATTTCCTGGTGTATTTTGGCAATGTGGTCAATATACCCGGGTCAATATTTCCGGTTAAACAGGATATTCAAAACATCCTTTTATGATTTAGTAATGGTATCAGATATATGAAATAAATACAAAAATAATTGAAAATAACTACTGCCATTGAAGTATAATACTACTAAGCTAGGACTCATCATACGCTTTGTTTACACAAAGACGGTATGGAATTTTACTGGAATTAATTCATCTAAATTTAGATTTTGGGCAAGTATAATTTATTCGTATATTAAGCATTAGGACGGAGACTGACGTGAAACATTCAGGTATAATCTATTTTTTTTTATTATTATTTATAAGGGTTTTTGCCATTTTGGCATATCAGCCCTATTGTACCCAATACGGTGAAATACACCTCAGTCCTGAAAGCGTCGCTGATAAGTCAGTGCTAGCATGTCCCCCAACAATTTCATAGTAGGTATAATCTAGCACGTTACAATCCGAGCATTACAGCAGTATTTTTTTAAATATTAAGTTTTACGGCTCTGGGTACAAGCCCTTATGAGCCTGTCGTTGGTGGTAAAATTTATTTATTTATTTATAGGGTTACCAGTGACCGGGATAATACTGCATTTACACAATACATATACAATTACAATCAACAATGTACAGTTCCTATTAAGGAATCCACGACATAGGTTAGAGTGACATCTTTATTTATATTCTATTAATGGTAAGTACAGTCAGTCACGGTTTATCGTCGTTTTCTATATATACTATCTCGACAAAATAACTGCAGCGCACCGGATAAAAAGTACAGCGTATCCCACGTCACCGATAACGAATGACCGAGAATAGATTGTCAATCGCTGGCATCACGCCGGTGATATACCACAACTAAAAGTTTATGCATCTAGCCATTTGCCGAATTTATCTGCACTTAGTATAAGCCAATTTTTTCCAACCTCACGCTCGAACACTCCGCTCGCTACAACTGAAAATGTACTCGCAACGACAGGTAGCCTGCCGCGCGTATTATCCTCCTTTAACTCCTCTTTTCACCCATAAGGGACGATTTCCGGTATAATAACTATTCCACATACTTGTCAGAGCCTCAGACTATATGCACACCAAACTTTATCTAAATCCGTTACGCGGTTTAAGCGTGAAAGGTAATAGACGGACGGACAAAGTTACTTTAGATATTTATAATTATTGTGAATGTAAGCTCGCCTCGATTGATTTTTTTTTTACACTGGCTCGACATAGTGGCTACAGAGTACCTGATGGTAAGTACAGTGTAGTCCAAATACGAAAGCGACTATCAAAGGATGAAAATCCATTGATAGTTTACATCGTCATGTCGGCCCACATATACCACGACTGAAGGTCTCTAGGTATATGAGCTACTGGATATGCACAGGCTGATCCCGAAACGCGACAAGTCGAAACTGGTCACTATGACGGGCTTTACACCCATGTACTGTGGTCGCGATCCAGACGGGCACCGACGCCCTACCACCTCGCAAAATGATACAATACTATCGAAATGTTATGAGACTGTTGCCGTCTTTATGTTCAGATTGTTTTGTTATGATTTTTTCTCTGCGCTGCAACGAGAATGGTCGCAGTTTCGTATCCCGGGGCGTACCTTTGAGTTTTTCCAGATTTACTACAGATTTAGTACAGATTTAGGCACCATATGTTCAAAGGTCAAGGAAAACATCGCGAAGAAACTTTCACGGTATCTAATAGAAATGTCATATGAAAGTGCCCTGAGAACGGCGATCAGCAGCGCTGCCGGTCACTTTGAACCCCTACGTATTAGCACAAAGTGGAAACTACCAGTAATGTATCTCTGCTCACCCCGAAAAGGATATTGCGTGACGATATATTATCATTTTTTTATTAAAATTAAGAACAAAAATTAGGAAGTCATTAATATTATTAAAAAGTTCATAAAGTAAACAGAAGCGTCGTTCAATTATTTCTACTTACTCCAATAGAATATCAGCGTATCGATACACAGATTGCAAAAAACATCTTGTCTAGCTACTGCTACAAATATGACAACCTTTGAATGATAGTCCCTGGTTATAGATCAGGGCAGATCAGAATCAAATAGGCTTTAGAATTATGCAATAATCATGCATTTTCCGAATTTTCTAAGAAATTACTTACCTTTCCATGTTGAGTACGTTTCTTCAAAGCTAGCCCAAGCGAAATTCCAAACAAATATGGCGTCGATCGATGTAACACAGATGTATAACTCAACCTTGCTGTTCTGTAAAGCTGACTTACACTGTAATCGAAAAATATTATTAGCCAATTACATCCCACTGTAGAGAAAATACCTCCCTTGTTTTTTTTCCACTACAGTTGTGTAAAACACGAGAAGGGTTTTTAAACTGCTTTTCTTAATAATAATATATGATGTTGCAGTATCCCTTAAGGGGTGAGCAGGGATACATTAATTATTATATCCATTTTGCACTTATATATCGTATCCAACGTGACCAGTAGCGCAGCTCATCGTCGTTCTCAGGGCACTTACACATGACATTTCTATCAGATACCATGCGGGTAGTGATGAAAATGCCCGGGAATTTTCCCAAAGTGCCCAAAACTTCCGAGAACATTTCGTAAATTCCCGGGAATATTCCCAAGGAAGTTTTTGGGCGCTTTGGGAAAATTCCCGGCATTTTCATCACAACATGCGGGCTGCATCGCGAGCTTTTCCTTCACCTGTGAGCATGTGTTACCTAAATTCGTGGAACTGAGTAGAACACGCATGGAAACTGATCCTTTATCCAATAAAAGTAAGGACAAGGACTATAGATATTTACTAACCCGTGACGCAATAAGAAGGTAGTTATAAACATATCGTATGTATTTCTGGCTCCGTAGCTCCTGAATGGATGAACCAATTTCAATTTTCTTATGTTGGAAAGATTTTTTTTTACACTGGCTCTACATAGTGACTACAGAGTACCTGATGGTAAGTACAATGTAGTCCAAAAACGAAAGCGACTATCAAAGGATGAAATCCATTGATAGTCTACGTCGTCATATCGGCCCATATATACCTCGACTGAAGGTCTCTAGGTATATGAGCTACTGGATATACACAAGCTGATCCAGAAACGCGACAAGCCGAAACTGGTCACTATGACGGGCTTTACACCCATGTACTGTGGTCGCGATCCAGACGGGCACCGACACCCTACCACCTCGATGACTGATTCGGGAGTTTTTTTAAGCGTTTTGAAGTAAAATTGATGTGGAGGCTTTAAATACTAAAACATTCTGTTCTATATTGACTAAAAGTGAATAATATATTGAGTTTTAAAACTTTTAAAGGTAAGGTTGTGTTGATGTACTTTAATAATGTTTAGATATTATTGAAACGACCTCACAAATTGACAAAAGGTGGCTTAAGCCGAAACCGAGGCCTAATCTTCGGTAATACAGCACGTCAGATGGTAAGGATGGTGCAGTCCAGAAAACGTTTACAACTATCAAGAGCACAGAAAATTAAAGGTTTTGTTTAAAGGATCCAATATCATAGGACAGTGGAAACACGCTCGCCGGAAGACCATTCCACATCAAATAATAAATTATTTTTATCTGTAAAATTATATTTCTTCAGTACTTAACCCTTTCGCTACTATTGGTGACTATAGTTACCAACTAAAAACAGCCGCTTGTACATGATAGGTGACTATAGTCACCGGCTGAAAAACATCGCTTATACACGATGGGTGACTATATTTTATTCACCTGTATTATTTTTCTTCTGAAAACTAACAGAAATCGTTTTGATCTTTTGTGAGTCGAAGCTGCTCGCATCCGTAGGCTGTACCCTAGTTTCCCTACACGTGACCCCTGGGTGGTGCTAAACGAGCAGCAGCGAGGTGGTAGGGCGTTGGTGCCCGTCTGTATCGCGACCACAGTACATGGGTGTAAAGCCCGTCATAATGACCAGTTTCAGCTTGTCGCGTTTCGGGATCAGCTTGTGTATATCCAGTAACTCATATACCTAGTGACTTTCAGTCGTGGTATATGTGAGCCGACATGACGATGTAGACTATCAATGGATTTTCATCCTTTGATTGTCGCTTTCGTTTTTGAACTACACTGTACTTACCATCAGGTACTCTGTAGTCAATATGCCGAGCCAGTGTAAAAAAAAAAGAATACTGAAGACTGCGTGCGTTTGATGTGCGCACTTTCACTTTGTAGCGAGGCCTGCCGTAGTAAAGGGTTAAAATTAGAGTCCGACCGAACTGGTTTTCCGGCCGAAACCGAAACCGAATATTCGGCCGTGGCTTCAGTTTCGGCCGAAACCGAAACCGAAACTCACGTGGTCAAGTAAAAAAATGAAACAAAAACTTACATGTAATCAGTTCCATCAAAACATAACCTCTAAAGAATGTTTACGTCGGGTGATAACGCACTGACTAAGTTGTGTTGCTATAGAGCAATGCGAATTAGATCCGTCAACTGTCGTCTAAACGACGCAGTTACACTCCGACGCAGCCTTGAGTTTCTTTCGGCGTTTCTTCTCAAGGTAGTCGCTTCCGAAACGCTAGTAGATCACCGTTAGGTTTCGTATTTTTGGCTGGCGGTCCAAGTCGAGGTTCGTACCCACAGGGGTGCCCTTGCATTGCTACCCAACCCATAAATTGCCGGCTGAGCACCCTCAGTGTTCGCCCACCCGCCCGGTTAAGTTGTGAAGGCCTTTTCCGGTCAACAAACACGCATAAATTCGAAAAAAAATAGCAATGCGAACGGCGCACGAATCCCTAACAGGGCCGCCAGCGTCCGCCAAAGCGTTGCCGCGAGAAACGAAGTTAGGCAAGCATGTACGACAACTACCGAAATCAGTTTCGGTTTCGGCAAAAGTTTCGGCCTATTTTGGCCGAAACCGAAACTGCCGCCGAAACTTGATTTTTGGCCGAAACTCTGCCGAAACCGAAACCGAACTTTCGGTTGGACACTAGTTAAAATCTCTACAAAAGTAATTTAAAAAAAATATTTACCTCACTCCACGGTAAGCCAACAAAGTGAGGCGGTGATCTCGAACTGTGCTATATCTCGAGTAAGCTGCAAAAACGTGAACAGCTGGCAAGAGTAATTTAACAAAGCCTCGCTTTTCTTGCCCCAGCCAGACTATTACGCCTCCGAGTACAGTCAGCTGCATATCTAAAGCCAGTTGATGAGTTTGGGGTGCACACTGAAATTATTCGAGTCAACACTATTAAAAAGCGGCAAGGATTATTAAAGAAATATTTATATTAGACGATTTGCGAAAAACTGTTTTTAAACATGTCCATGGCGCCACGCCATCTATCGAAAATAATTGACAAATATCGATATTTGTATTAGTTTAAATGAGAATCTTTGTATTATTGTTCTAATATTAATCAATTAACGCAATAACAATTAATTATTGTTCTTAACAATAACAGAAGTGAAGTAGTGGAATATTGCTTGTGGCGCCATCTATGTAAGATAAAGCTTATGTATTTTCAAGAAAAACCTGTAATTTGTAATCAGACATTATACCTTTGTAACTTATTATATACGTATTTGCTCACTAGTACGTAGGTTGGGCAAGTACGTAGGTTAAACACACGTTAGATCCAGTCAAAGACGCTGACAAAAGCTATTTATATTAAAAAAAATTATTATTATATTTTTCTCGCACAAGAGATTACCAGCATGTGGAATGTGCGATGTGAACTTGGCCAGAAGCCCAGCTGATTTCCGTTCTCAAGGCTAAGTGACATTTCTATTAGACGGCATGCGGGTTTCCTCACGATGTTTCTCTTTACCGGTGAGGATGTAGTGGCTAAATCCGTACGTAATCTGGAAGAACCAAGAGATACGTACAGGAATTTGGACCTACTACCAATCGCGTTGCCGCGTACGGAAACCGGTACCTTATTCACTAGGCCATCATAGTCACTTTTATATTTATTTATTAACACAAAATATATAACGAGGCTGGAATAGTCATCAAGGATACTCTAATGCCTTATTAATATATTGGGCATTCAATCCTTTGTATATTTTAGCTATTATTGTACCTCATTATGTCAAAACAGCAACTACCAGTGTTTCTTGCCGGCTCTTCTCGGTAGATTCTGCTTTACGAACCAGTGGTAGATTCACTTCACTTTTTTTGTGACAATTCAAAAGTGCTTGGAAGTAGGCCTATTTGAATAAAATTATATTTCATTGCAAAATATTTGATTTAAAAAATAATAATGTACCATATTCTCCATGCCAAAGTAATTCTGCACATAAAGCAAATTCCACCACCATCCTTCCTGACATAGTTGTGCGTTCTTGGTCACAAACGTCCCCCACATAGGACCAGTGGATATATTGTCCCAAATGTATGCATAAAATAGCACTACGGCAAATAATGCTGGGGTCAACCTAAAATAATAATAAAGTTTTTCTCCTACAATAATTGTTAAAAACTTTAAAACCACCAAACACATAGTATTAAAGCAGGTAAGTACATAAGTAATTTTTACTGCTAACGAAAGTTCGTTAGCAGTAAAAATTGTTAAAAAAAAACAATTCTTTTTAAATAATAAATTCTCTTCTAAATTTTAAGTAAGATGCTAATCATAAAATTAAATACTATTTAAGCTAGTAGTAATCACTGAACCTAATTTTCTAATAAAGCTGCTTGCTTGATATAAATAAATAAAATATAATATATAACCACAGTACGCCTTATATATTTGTATTAGCAACGTTAACAAATTATCCCAAATGAAAGTACACAAAAATGGTCAGGCGCTGCAATTACCTCAAATAACGAGATAAAAGTCTTTTAGGAAGTCCAGTGTCGCTATCAGTGCATATATGATATGCAGATAACGCCCCACTGAGCAGCAGGAAGCAATCGGTAAATATCCAGCCCGCTCTGCACCACGACCACAAGGGTGAACTAACCATCTGAAAATAAAAATTGCAAAGTTATCGAAAACAAATGTGACATTTATTCATAGATACGAATGTTTTCATTTAATTATTTGCACTCTGTGTTGGTTAATTGATAAATATTTTATTTAAACAAACAAACAACAATTAATTTATCAATTAGTTTTTCTTTTTGTGGTTGTTACGTTGATGTTTATGTGAAGTCTATATGAGTGATATTTCGAAATATAATTTAATTAAAACTATGACAGGTAGAAGACTTCAGTCGGGCAGCAGACTTGAAGGAGGCTGGTGCCCGAATCAAACGGAGGTTTGGAGGGGAGGGCTCTAGAGAGGACGCCTAAACAGGCTATTAGCTCCCCGGGCAACTGGAGGAATTTGTTTCCCAGGACTGGGTAGAGTAATTTGACGGACACCCCGGGGATTTTTAATCGGTAAGATTCTGATATACCGGTGTCGCTGCCCTCTCAGCGGCCATAATGGTCCAACCAAGAATATTCCTCGGATTACAAAAAAAAAATAGAAGACTGCCATTTTTTCGACAGGACAATACGCTGTTGGCCGGAAAAGACCTTCACAAGTAAACAGGGCTTAGAGGGCGAGCACTCAAGGTACTTCGCCAGCGATCTAGGGGTAAGTTTGGTTCCGTTTATTTTTCTTATGAATACACAAGGGACAAAGCTTTTGTTTGCATGACAAACGAATTTTGCCTCTTACAAATTACATTGACCTTATAAACGCATTTATTATTAAATACCAAAAATAATCGATATGTTTGAGCACTGCTTGCTTCAACAATATAAATGGCAACTAGCCAAGCAACACATCGTCTAAATTCACACAATATTATTTTTAAGGCAATCTCAGTTTCTATCAGGATACAGAATTTAAATTTTCACATAAACATATCAATAACTATAATTTACGTATTTATTTTATATTGAATAAATGGTTTTTATTTGACGTTATTAGAAAAAGATAATAATAAAATTTAAAACATTGTAAAATCCACAAGACACTGAAATAATTGGCGCCTACCACCAATGTATCTGCTTATTCTCTAGAATCATAGCGTACTGGCAGTTCTGTATGTATGATAATAAATGCCATGGTCGGCAACATTGTAAAATTCAAATTAAAAATTAAACATAAAAATTATTTTTAAGATTGCAATGTTAAATTCTCAGCTTGCGTTTTTCTCTTTAATTTAATAGCTTCGCTAATAAAATGCGAAGAAGTTCTTTATGATTCATAATTGTGGTTCTTACAACCTTAATATTTGTCATTTCTCATTGCCAGAGTTAAATAAATGAACAATTGGAAAGAATACTTGTTTTTACATACATTTATATTTTCTTGAAGAATTTTAATACGGTTTCTTTAAGACGATTTATCCCCTCACAAGTCTACTTTTACATATCAGGAAAGAGCATCGCTATTAACCATCATTTCTTCACCAATAACTATACATGACTCTGTTACCCATTCTACTTTATGTATGACTCTACTTTCAGACAGTTTTAATGTTGTTCCCATTCCGACAATCACTAAACAGTTTTCCAGTTTACCGGTGCCGTGTCACCTGATTGTGGAAGAAATTTCCGTCAAATTTTTATCATTCGTCGTATGAGATTGGAGTCTTTTATAAGATGCAAGAAAAGATTTTGATAAGGCCAACCTTATCATGGTGACCAACATACCAACATGACCACGGAGATTACTAACAAACAGTATCCAGTTCCTCGATAGTTGTGGTCAGACTACATCAAAAACAGTTTATAATGTATTTTCCGAGGTAGAAAAAAATAAAAGTTTTAATGGTTTACTTTAAATACCAGTACGTTAAAATTCCTTCTGTTATTGATAATTCTCAAAGGTTTTATCAGTCCGATACAATATATATTAGATTAATAAAGGAGTTACATCCAAGACATCATGAAACAAATTACGTCCTTAAAAAGGCGTTGGGCAGGATACCTGTCTAGGCATACCAATAGTTAATAGAAGACGCTCCCGGTATGGTCGTCAAGGGTGCATACCAAATCCAAGTTGGTAGACCCGTTACGAGGTGGGGCAATGATAATTATAAAGTCATGGATAAAACTTGGGCACGTGCAACACAAATAAGATTCAGAGATAGGGAGAAGGTTTGTACTCTACAATGGGTACAAGAAAACTAACGATAGTGTTAAATAAATTTGGAATTAAATTGATAAAATTTGATTTTGATTAACTTACGTCGGTTATATATAATCTATTAGTATAAGGCATCGCAGCAACAGGAAAAAATTTATGAGCAACCAACAAGGCTATTGTAGCAATGGCCCGAACTCCATGTACGCAAGAAATGTCGTCAGTTGAACCAGGTGCTATAAGTTTCTTCATTGTATGATATAGAGAAAAAATGCTTAATAAATCATCTGCAAATAAGAAATGTTTCCGTTTTAATCTTACTTTAAGTTCTCTTAAGTTTCTCGTCTCTTTAGTTATCTTGTTCAAAATCATTCATACATTGTTCATATAGTTCTCTCCTCAATTTAATAATTTTACAGACCAACGAGAACACTATCACTGGGATCTTTGTTTTTCGACGGATCCTATCATTTACACGATATACCAAAATATCAATTAGGCTCTTTTGTCGTTTTTGCTAATTCTAATAAAAATAGAATGTTAAAAAATATTAAAGACGTTGTTGCATTTAAAAATAATTTTTGATTTCTTTCTTTACAAATATTAACGTAAGTTCTTATTTTAATAAAATATATATATATAAATATTAAAAAATTATTATTATTATTTAAATATTATCCTCAATTTGAACAAAATGGCTTTTTGCTAATTATTAAGAATAATGTTATCGGTGTAACAATTTTTAAGTGACAATAAAACTTATCATTTTCGTAATATGATAAAGAAAATCCTAAGTTCTTATAAGACCGTTCATTAAAAATTAATCTGAATTAACCTGATTGCTTATCTGGATCTTCCTTTTTACTTTTCGTTTCTTTCTGATTGTTTTCTGCTTTATCGAAGATTTGCGCATTCTCATGCTCATCCGGCTTTCTTCTTGAAACAAAGTCTTGAATCGTCGCCACACATACCAACATAAGGATGATACCATAGAATGACCTATTAGAATCAATAATAACTTAAGTTACTTGCAATAAAATTATAGTTACAATAATTGTCAAGTCTTTAGATGATGAATCTTTAAAAAATGCTGGAGTCGATGTTAATATATTTCACTTATATTTATTTTCAACATGGAGAGTGTTTGACAAAAAAAAATCATATTATTTAAAACACGACTCATTAAATATCAAATCTGCAAAACATAATATTATCAGACATAAGTATATATCTGATAGAATAAATTTGAAGCTAACTTTAGAAACTGCTGTTCGTCAATTCATTTACTGTGTTTGCTAATTTGGTTAATCATTGTCCTTATTTAACAATTCATGGTAGAATTAATATAGAAATAAAATTGCTTTCACTTACAGTGTCAGAACAGTTGGTAGTTCCAACCACTTTTCCCACCAATCAGCACCTTTCGCGACGTGGCAATCTTTTTCATTGACTTTGATTCGCAAAACCATACCGCTGGTACGTTGGTAATGTCTGATCGCGTCTCTGAGTATTGCCTCAACATCTTCAGGTTCACACGGTGAAGGCACACAGACACCCCAGCTCAAGGTTGAAAATCGAGGCACGAAATGACCTGGCTGAACAAATAATTACAATGATTACTTTCGCAATGAGTATTCTAACATTCGGAATAAAATATATCAATGTTTCATAAATACTTACGGTCTTATTCATAAAAAGTTATGGAACAGATAAAGTGTTCTATAAGCTCGCTGAGCGAACAATCTTATTCATAACACCATTATAACACTAAACAGTTCTATAAATCTATCATAAAGTTATAGCGCCCCGGACCCTACTATAACAGTTCTATAACATACAAAATGGCCGATTAACAACAGCTGATTATATCGAAATTTACTTATGACACTTGAGTTTGTTGTATACGGTCTAACATTAAATATTCTTTCAAATATTTCTAGTACCTTATAAATAATAATGCAAGCTTTACACAGCTTAAATGCTATTGAAACCATTGAACAATTTGAAAATAGTTCGCGTCGAAGAAAAGTGTACAAAAGCCGGGCTGATCCGTTTTCTTTGGACGACGAAGACTTTCGTAAGCGTTATCGCTTTAACAAATCTACTGCGAGATATATCGTAAATCTAGTACGTGATGATCTCAATTTAGATCCAAGAGGCTCTGGCACATCTCCTGAAATTCAAGTTTTAACGGCTATAAGATGTTGGGGTCGTCGAGAGGTAAGATTTTACAATCATAACTGTGCGTGTTAAACTCATTTAGAATTGTAGTTCTAGATGAAACCTTATATTAATCAAGTATTTCCATTACAGGTGCAAGAAGATGCTGGAGACCACCATGGATTATCTCAGCCAACCACCAGTCGGATTTGTGCTCGACACTCAGCTTCTTTTATTAAAATGCCCAATACATTTGCTGAAGAAGAGCATATAATGAGAGAATTTTATAGAATTCGGAGTTTCCCAAATGTTATTGGTTGTATTGATTGTACACATATTAAAATTCGCAAATGTGGAGGTAATGCAGTCCAATATTACATAAATAGAAAGGGATTTTACTCGCTTAATGTTCAGGTACCTATTTCATTCATATTATTAACATTCAAATTTAATCAAATTATTAATATTCAATGAGTCATCACTCAAAGAACGTTTTGAAACAGGGTCATTTAAAGGGCGACTATTAGGCGACTCAGGATACAAATTGGAACCCTACCTCTTTACTCCCATTTTAAGGCCTCGGAACCGATGTAAGGAAAAATATAATGAGGCACACATTGCCACAAGGAATACCATAGAAAGGTGCTTTGGAGTATGGAAGCAACACTTTCAATGCCTTCTGTATGGCATGACCTGTAAACTAGAAAATGTGAAGACCTCAATTGTTGCTTTAGCTGTACTTCACAATATTGCAGTTAACCATGGAGACATGCAGTTAGAGGTTAGCATACAAAATAGCAGAGAAGTGTCAGGAGAAGTTCCAACAGGAAATGCTAATGCTTATGCTGTTTTACAAACTTTTATTAGGAGACATTTTAATGAGTAAATAAGAAATGAGCTACAATGTAATTAGTTTAATTTGTTTTTGTAATAAACCAATTTAGTTTTTAAAATTTCTTGTTTCAATAGCAAATTATTTAATTTTTGCTTTTCATTGGCCATCTGCGCCTCATGCAGTTCTTTTCTGCAGGCAATTTCTACGTCTGCTATTTGCAGAGCTGCACTGCTTGCAGAACTCTTGTAGATCTGAAATAAGAAATGTAAATGAAAAAGTGACACAACTATATTCAAATAATTAAGTGTTACTTGAAATAATAACATACCTGTTCATTTTTCAATTTATGATGTGGACTCTTAAATTTCTTTTTTCTTGGTGTATAGATGATGTCAGATGTGTTATTTTCTGGTTGGCTTGATGTGCTTGCCTGTGACATCTGAAATTTCCATTATTTCTAGGCATTATTAAGTTGTAATTGTTGAATAAGCATTAAATTGGTGCATTTTTTTTATTTATTATTGTTATTATTAAAGTAATTTGAAACAAAATAATATATTTACCAAGAAGTTATTTGATGATGAGCTGTGGTCAGCCTTTATGGAAGGGCCTGGTTGTGCCATCTAAATAAAATTATAAAAAAAACATTAATTATTATTTCAATGTAATAAATATCATATGAAATAAAATGGGTGACAGGATATATTACACATACCATTTCTGTTTCCGGTCCAGGATTATCAAAGGGAAGTGGTGAATTAATTATCAGTGGTTGTCATTTTTTAATACTTTTGCAATTTAATGGCTGAAATAAATAATAATACAATTACATATGTACATGTTTCTCCAAACATTATACTTATTGAACAAGATGTGTGTGTATTTTGAGTGTACCTGGTTATCGGAATCAAATTCGTTTGAGTCTATAGAAAACTCCTGAGGAAGCCACACTGATATATCGTCACCAGTTGGTGGTTCAATATCATGTGGTGGGCCACCACCTGTTTGTAACCTTTCTTTCCGTTCCAGGAATTTTCTCTTTTTTTCGGACATCTTCATTATGCCCCATTGAGCTTTAATTTGTTGAAGAGTTCTTGGAGTATGGGCCATACTGTTAAAACTGAAACATGAATTGCTGAGTTACTTAGATTGTATATTTCCCAAAATACATTATTATATATTTCAAAATATAAGTAATTTGGTACCTAGTAAGTAAATTATTCCAAGCCGCCACCTTTTTTGCGTTTGTGTTTGCGTCCGTGTTTTTATTTTCAACGATTAAAACCCTCTCCCGGATCAATTCTTTCAATATTACCTAAGGAATAGAAGAACAAACAAGCTTTGGTTATATGTTAATGGAATGTTTCCTTTACTTTGTTTCAATTTTAGATATATGAGTACAAACCTTATCTTCTTCCAACCAGTTTTCACTTCTCTGCCTCTTAGATATCTTCGAGTGTGATTCCATTTCAGATTTTTTATAGAGTCCGACCGAATCTGGTTTTCCGGCCGAAACCGAAACCGAAACCGAAATTTCGGCCGTGGCTTCAGTTTCGGCCGAAACCGAAACCGAAACTCACGTGGTCAAGTATAAAAGTCAACGTGGTCAAGTATAAAAGTCAACGTGGTCAAGTAAAAAAATGAAACAAAAACTTACATGTAATCAGTTCCATCAAAGCATAACCTCTAAAGAATGTTTACGTCGGGTGATAACGCACTGACTAAGTTGTGTTGCTATAGAGCAATGCGAATTAGATCCGTCAACTGTCGTCTAAACGACGCAGTTACACTCCGACGCAGCCTTGAGTTTCTTTCGGCGTTTCTTCTCAAGGTAGTCGCTTCCGAAACGCTAGTAGATCACCGTTAGGTTTCGTATTTCTAACTGGCGGTCCAAGTCGAGGTTCGTACCCACAGGGGTGCCCTTGCATTGCCACCGAACCCATAAATTGCCGGCTGAGCACCCTCAGTGTTCGCCCACCCGCCCGGTTAAGTTGTGAAGACCTTTCCCGGTCAACACACACGCGTAAATTCGAAAAAAAAAAGCAATGCGAACGGCGCACGAATCCCGAACAGGGCCGCCAGCGTCCGTCAAAGTGTTGCCGCGAGAAACGAAGCTAGGCAAGCATGTACGACAACTACCGAAGTCAGTTTCGGTTTCGGCAAAAGTTTCGGCCAATTTTGGCCGAAACCGAAACTGCCGCCGAAACTTGATTTTTGGCCGAAACTCGGCCGAAACCGAAACCGAAACCGAACTTTCGGTCGGACACTAATTTTTTACTTTTACTTCACAAACACTTTTACGCGGACCGCTTGCCAACAAGTTGCCGTAGACAACAAAATATAGTTTTATCCCAAAATATTGTGTCTATTTAGAAAATCGGTGCCTATTATCTGTGGTCGATTCGGCAAGTTCGTTCAACTTATTTGCCATTTTCATTAAAATGGCAACATTTTTGCTTAAAAATGATAATTAGTTATAGAAGATTTATAGAACTGTTATGAATAGACAATTTTATCGAACGTTTCATAAGCCTATCGAGCATTTTAACTAATGAACATTATAAACGTTCTATAAGCATTTTTTATGAATAAGACCGTTAAGCTTTATGCTAGATTTTTAGATTGATTAATTTAATATTTCCAAATTCAAAATTCACTTAAAAATTATATCCGATGTAAAGTTGTTTTCAAACATGTCAAGGTAAATTACTTGTTTTCAAACATGTCAACGTAAATTACTTGTATTCAAATTATGACAAGGAAAAATATTTTCATAAAACACTAGAGGGGTTAAATAAAATAAATATTTAAGGGTTGTATGAGTGCTAATCTTAGTAGAAAATGCAAAAATATTTAGCATTGATGTGATATGTCGACAACTTAGGTCAATCCTATACCTTTTTGAACTTTCTGCTAACGCTATAACCGATATGACATTACTTTGTCTAAGCTCCTTGATCTTTATCTCCTCTAATGATTTTAAGAGAACTCACATCATCGACACGGCTTTTGATAAGGTTTTTAGCTTGTGCCAAATGCACCGGTGTCTCCAGGTCTGGATGTTCAGCTTTCACGTCAACCCAGGCTAAGCAGTACTTTCCCTGGATTTTCACCACACTGCCGGTATCTAACTGCACGCGTGCCCGGCTCACTAAACACTGCTCAAAGTCACCAAGCTGAATCCCATTGCCTTGTAGCAATCCCGAGGGGATTTTAGCCGTAGCGTCAAGCACTGTAATAAAAAATTCTACAGGTCTTTAACTATTCATTTCTTTGGTAACAATTACTAAGTAAACTCACTACGACTTAACATATGGACATTGTAAAAAGTTCGCTTTTGTTACAATAATTCTCAAACTAGTTAAAATACACATAATTTTATGCCAATGTATAATTATAACCTCGACCCAATTCGAATCGTGTTTACTTACATGACAGAATACGACTGCCTAATTGTTAAAATTAATGAAATAGTAATCTAATTTAAGGTATATAATAATTTCGATATAATTAAAAGTTCTGAAGATTAATAAATTAACTTGGGATATAAGTTATGAAATTAGTGGATTTTAAAATGGTTTATTAATGAATATTAAAAATCTAGTGAATAAATAACTTACTATTTAAAGCCCATAGTTTAGTTCCACGTAGTTGCCTCAACAAAATTTGTCCGTGACGTCGGCATTCCGGGTTATGGACACGAGAAAAATTAGGTGCAAATGTCGGAATGAAGGTATAAAAATCTTCAAATTCACTTTTATGTAAGCTTCGCCTATGCAAAGCTTCTGTGATGTGTTGCAAATTAGATTCACTTTTCGTATTAACCTCAATATTTTCAACAAAATCCTTTACCGATTCATTTTTCTTTTGTTTGTCTTTCTTAACTTTTGTTGCTGATTTTTCCAAATTACTATCGAATGCGTCTTTTTTTAACTTTTGTGTAGGAATTTCTGAACTTTTTGTAATTTTAATTGTGTCATGTGATTTTATTTTATTTTCTTGAATAGGTTTAATTTTCGCTTTATTATCATCAAGGGTTTTAGTTATTTTTAATGGTTCTTTTTTTGTCTGTGCTTCTTTTTTATTACTTTGTTCTACTTCTTGATTTTTAACGCTTTTAATATTTTTCGCTTCATTTTTAATAAAAGTAAATCGTTCATCAATTTTTATTTTCAATGTTTCTCTATATATTGGCTTATCTTTTATCTCATCATCTTTAACTTCTTTACTTTTATGCAATGTCATAGAATTTTCATTACTTTTTGCCTCAGTAACCTTTATTGAAATATCATCATCTTCAACTTTAGAAACTTCCTTGGAATTATGTATATTATGTGGTTGTGATTTTTCAAGAATTTTCTTGTGATCTTTGATTGAATCATTTTCATCTCGCTTAATATCTTTTAATGTTTTGAAATTTAAGGGCGTGTTACTTTTAGTTTCTTTGGAATTTTGTTTTTCTTTTACATCTCTATAATGTTCAATGTCTTTAAGTTTATAACTTTCTTGGATATCACTAGATTCTTTACTTCCAGAAAAACTTGTTTGCTCATCGGCATCAGATTTATCATCTTCTTGTTCATCGCTGTATTTGTCTTCATCAGATATATCATCAATGAAATCTTCATCATTTCTTCTTTCATCCTTTGAAGACATTTTATGTAAAGATTTTAATTTAACGTTACTTTTAGTTACTAGTGGCTTAGGTATAACTACATTTTCATTTTGATCTATTTTTTCTTTATTGTATTCATATTTTGGTTCTTCTGACGTTTCTTTTGATAGTGATAATTTAGGGCTCTGCAAAATTGGGGTACTAATCTTCTTTTTTAAATCTTTTATTGTAGTTTGAATTTTTTCAACACTTGTTTTTTCTTCTGTTTCATTATCATAAGATTCATCCTCTTCTGAAAAAAGAGAATTCCTTGGTTTCGATTCATATGCAGTACGCTTTAGTGTTTCAGATTTAAATTTAAGATTTTTAAACTTAACCTGAGGTACGGCGTCGCTTTTAATGTGAGCCTTGGCATCAACTTTTTTCTTTACATCGAGAATTTTAGATTTTCTGTTTGCACTTGGTATTTTCAATTGTTCATCTTCATCATCGTGCTCATAATCACCATCAGCATCAACACTATCATCATCAACATAGTCATCATTTTCTTCGTCATTCTTTCCGTTAACTTCGTCGTCAGATCCATCACCAAATAAATTCCAAAATGATTTACTTATAGCATCTAATTTTTGTTCCAACTTACTAAACGCTTCTTTCGGATATTCTTGTATAAATCCTGTTTTAAACTTAAGAAAACTGAAATCTTCATTGTCATCGTCATCCTCTTCTTCATTATTTGATGATTTTTCTTCTATATTAATATTTGGTTGTTGTTGGTCTTGTAAATCACCTTTTATTGCAGCTTTAGAATATTTACCACTCTCAATTTTACCACTATGCCACTTTTGAGCGAATTTCACATCACAATTATCACATTTTTCTTGTTTTTTCACACTATCATGGGAACTTTTGTGCAAATCGCGAACACGGAATGCGGCTATCAATGCCGTTGGGACAGTGAGGCAGATTAAAATTAGAGCTAACGTCCATCGCTGCGCCATGACCGACGCGTATATACCTCACCGCGCCATTGCAAACTGAAACGTCTGGCGAACCCTGGCGTTTATTTGTGATTCATTGAACCGGGAGCTTCCATTGATGCTACGCGGTCTAGGTTATGGGTTAGTGGAGTAAAATGATGAGGCGTTTAGTGAGGATAGGTGCGCTTGAGAGGTTAATGTTAACGTACTGACGGGCGAGCTCAGCTGATGGCATGCGTCCAAGATCAATGTAAAAATAGTGTTGTTATAACGAATGTACGGGCGATCCGGTTTGATGATAAGGTTGACTTGTTCATGACGGATTTAGAAGATTGTATTCTTTGCGTAAGAATATAATACCAATAATAATGTGGACAATTATTGTAGATTTAACGATTATTGTCTCAATAGCTGTATCTATATTAGTACCCATTACGGCTAGTCGCAAAGAGCCTCGATTAAAATCTCAAGAGACTGTCACTTGGTTTTTGCATCAAGAGTTGGGTACAGAAGAAATAAGATACGGCATACATTCTAAAGAAGTTCCTTTCTCTGAATTACTAACTATCGGTGGCTAGGGCCTCGGGCCTCGCATCATCTAGCGCCTCAAACTTTTTGAATTAAAACATAATAACCATAGTTGGGACGTTCTAATTTATCGCGTTCTCGGACTGAATAGAAATCGCCGTAGGGAATATTAATTTGAAAAGCGCCTGTCAAACAAAAATCAACAACCGAGAATACACATCACGTGACTTCAACGAACTGCGAGCACGCCAGGCGTTTACATACAAAATACAAATAAAGACTTAATAACATAATACAAATATTTACAGAAGAACTGTTTCAGTATAAAATTATTTCAACGAATTTTCAACAGCATTACAGAATCAAGTGAAAAAGGATATACCACCGCGATATTTTTTTTTATACTGGCTCGATGATATGACTACATTGAACCTGATAGAAATTTCGGTGTACCTTCAAGGGACGAAAATCCGTAGAAAGCTGCCATCGGTTTGTCAGCCGACATAAGTATATACCATGACCGGAGGTCTCTTCTCGAGGTAGGAACAACTGTATATATAAACTGATTTCAATACGAGTTATTTAACTTCCATCTACCCTCTCCCTTCCGTAAAAGAACCACACGAGCGGGTTTACGGTAATTCATATTTCGGCTAGTACTAAGAAGTAAGAATAACTCTTACTTTTGCCGATTTGTTGAGGTATGAAATGATCTTCCAACGAGCATGTTTGCTCCATCCTTTAAACGAACCGTGAAGAGATTTTTATGCAGGCCAGCATGATAACTGCAATTATCGATTTTCTTTACTGTTATATTATATAGTACAGAAATTTGTAGTTGTTTTTGGACTGCAAGATGCTAACTATCAGATGTGGTGTGGTTAGCAGGCCGAGTGTACAAAAGCTATATAGATGTCACCACTGTAGACTCGGGATGTGATTCAAATAAAACAAATAGTTGCTATGTTGCTACTCATAATTTATTAAATATTGTGGCAGAGTATAGAATTGTGTGTTACAAAATGATAGCGTGATTCAATACTCTGTCAGTGCCATCTCTCGAATAAACAAACAACTATCAATATCTATTTACCACTTTAACACCGAGTAAATATAAAAACAAAAAAAAATGTATTGCTGCAGGGACGTAAAGCAACATGAGTGCAAAGGTTAATGTAATAATTTCATCAGAAGATAAACATTACCTATTACTTCTAATGATAGTATTTTAATTTATACAGTTGTGCAACAAAACCCTGTCACGTTGGAATGAACCATGCAGAAACAAAACGTATTGTATTTAAATACAGTTCCACTGCTACATTACAAATTGTTTAGCAATGGACAATGACCCAGACTTGATCGGGGGATGTCAAGATCATCATTGTTTATTTTCATAGGCTTTTTTTTCGGCAGCACCTTTTGACACTTTATACCCCACATAATTTACTCCTGGTTCTGCGATGTGACGCTGTAGAGATCTCAAGTTGTTTTATTACACAGATTGCGGTCTGGACATATTCCATCTGGAAAGTTTGCTCATCTCATGATAAAGATACCGTCTCCAATGTGTCTCGAGTGCTGAATTATAGACAATGTTCAGCATGTCCTGATTGAGTGTGTCCAGAACGCTAATGTAAGGAAGGATGTTATGTGTGAATTAAAATTAAATAGATTGGATGTTAGTAAATTTCATAGCATTTTGGCGGTGCCCACTAAAGCAATTGCCGAAATGCTATGGAAACAGTATGAAAGGTAAGGTATGAAAGGTTTTATTTCTATATATTAGGCTACGATGGGGCTGATATGACTAAGTTAAAAGCGCCTAATAAAAACAAAATTACTCGAGGCCTGAATAAGGCCGGACGTTGCCGCGAGCCGAAGAAGTTAGCAAGGTTTTTTTTTTATAACTTTTACCTTTTTACTTTTTAATAGGTATACCCTTTTCCCCGGCAGATGGAAAAAGGATCACCCCGGTAGTTTTAGTCGGTAAGAGTCCGACACACCGGAGCGCCGCCCTTTTTTTTACTTTTTATTTTTACACTTGCTCGAAAAAGTGACTACAATGCACCTGATGGTAAATACAGTGTAGTCCAACAACGTAACCGACCATCAAAGGATGAACATTCATTGATAGTCTCTGTCGTCATGTCAGCCTACATATACCACGACTGAAGGTAGGTATATGAGTTACTGGATACACACAAGCTGATCCCGAAACGCGATAGGCGAAAACGTGTCACTATGATGGTCTTTACACTTCTGTACTGTGGTCATGACTAGTGATGAAAATGCCCGAGAATGTTCCCAAAGTGCCCAAAACTTCCTTGGGAATATTCCCGGGAATTTACGAAATGTGGTCGGAAATCTTGAGCACTTTGGGAAAATTCCCGGGCATTTTCATCACTAGTCATGATCCAGTTCGGGCAATCGCCCTACCACCAAAAATCTCTCAACGCTGCTCTGGTGCATGAGGATTTTCAGTGGGCTACTAAAAAAAGGGCTTAAATTTATTGGCTATTTCTCATTAACCTGGAGAAATATAGGAAGAAACAAGATAATTACTACAAATACAAGAAAAAGTTCAAAAAGTGTAAATGTTTATTTATAATGTTATAAATAGTACATATTGTTTAATTGTAAATTATTTGTGACTCCATTTATAGCTATAAGTTTGTACGGAACCCTCGGTACGCACATTTGACTCTCACTTGGTCGGTTTTTTCGCTCAACAATTCCTTAAGTAATCAAGTTCCTTTTTAATAATTTTATTTTATTATGATATTAAAATATATGATATCACGCTACGTGGCATTTGACCTATCCGTACATGCGTGAGCAAAGTGCAATGACCCTGGCCTACATTTACAGTATCCTTCTTAATTTCGCCAAAGGCTATGTGTGTATTAAAAGTACTGAATAAGTTAATTTCGAAGGTGGCATTTTAATTACTATTTCATTATCCCGACATGTGGTATACAAGCAGAGATCTCACATTTTTCTGCTTGATTAATACTATTAATCAGGGGTCATATATGTAAACAAACTTACTTATAATGGAGGATTCCGAAGTTTCTTGTCGGCAATTTATATATGGGAGCTGTACGGTCAATGACCCTCTATGGTGCACTTGCTTGGACAAATACCCTGAAAAAGCAAAGTATCATTGTTTTTCGCAAATAGCATTGTTTTGATTGTTAAATAATTACCTACAATAAGATGTTTTTTAACATTTTACGGAACTGAACCAGGGTTGAAACATAGTTTCATTAAATAAATTGTACAGCAATAACGTATTTACTTCCTTCTATGACAACGGAATAAATTAACATTTACATACTAGTTTTTAATTACAAATAGCTATTACAAAAGTATAATATTATAATAAAATAATTAATTATTTGATTTTGTGATAAAACAATTAAAATACACTGAGGAAGAAATAACATAGCTAATATTATTATAACAATAAAAATATATCATCATTCATCACGCTATGTGCCTAACGGGCTCAGCAGACATAGATTAGTGGTTGTATCCACTTTGCACTTATACGTTCTAGCCAATGTGACCAGTACCACTGCTGATCGGCGTTCTCAATGCAATTGCACATAAAATTTCTATTAGATGCCATACAGGCTTCCTCACGATACTCTACTTCACCAGTGAGCACGTGAGACATATAAATAATAGTTGTTGTTATTTTTTTGTGCCGTGGTGGCTGCCGGCAGAGTAGAATAGCACCTCCCTCTTCTTGCTGAGGTGTCGTAAAAGGCGACTAAGGTATCTCTTCAACACCGCAATTCAACCAGGTGTTCAGAGAAGGAAAACTCGACCAAACCTGCATGCCGCTCCCTCCCGATCGTACTGGTTCTCCGTTCCATCGGGCCTGAGGGAGCTCGGACGAGAGAGTGCTTTTCTGGCTGCGCGTCCAGTTATGCACTTAAATATCTCCTGCGCAATTGACTGTTTCCGAAAACTGGACCTCGATTTTCTTAATCGGTGTTGAAACAGTCGCCGTGGCCGAAACCGGCTAGGACATCATCATCAGTTGTTGTTTATAATTATTTTCGACCAAAATTTCGGGCACGGGTTTGACAATAGCGACCTTGTTATAAAGTAACAACCAGAGATGGGCAAATTGTAATCTGATTAATGATGAACGATTACAAAATGTAGTAATTTTAATTTTCTTGCTCTGTAATCATGATTAAATCCATTTAAAACATTAAAAAATAATAAATGTGTATAAAATTTGTGATTCTGTAGTGTTTAAAACATAGATGAGCAGTCATATAAATGGTAAAAAACTTAAAATGTAATCGTAATCATTTTTATTAATCTGATTACATTTTGCCCATCTATGGTAATAACCACTAATGTAACTCTGCTTACCCCGAAAGGAGTATAGCATGACGATATTATTACTAAATATTCTCTATTATTTAAAATGTGTAATAACGAAATGCCATTTATTGTTCTAATGCTAATCGACGATAATAATCTTCATAATGTTATGTTAATGATATCTGCATAATATAACCGAATTGTTATTACACTGCCGATATACCAACATATTATTAGAGGATTGATGTGTTAGATATTGCCTTCCAGCAGAGTAAATTTCAGCGTATTTGTTTTGCTTATGCATATAATATTTGCATGTTCCGCAGCCAACTTCTCGCTTCAAGCTCGGTGAATGATTGCCATCGAGGTTCTTACATTACACTTACATATATACTTACGCTGTGCGGGTATATACCCATATATGGTAGACATTATTCTCGCCTCTCCCTTTTACTGCGAACTGGCAAGGAATAGAATTCACTTACTGTCTGTTTTTCCAGCATCTTACGACATGGGAATCTTCAAACGACGGATTGAGGTCAAGCCCAAATCTGTCTGAAATTAAAAAAACATAAAGTTATATAGATCTGCATCAAGTGTTTAAAAGATGTTATCTCTTTTACCGTCCATAAATGTATTAAAAGAGCATTGGTCATACGAGAATGACCAATCACCAATATATTTGGACCAATGATCAAACAAATTACGGTGCAGAACTCCACTATGTGATGATACACAGGAATCGCGCAGCAAATACTATATTCCTTTATGTTTGAATACTAAAAATAATTGTTTCGCGAATTTTTGCAATTTGTAACGTCATAAAAGGTTATATTTATATATAAAATATTATGTTATTGTCCATAAAATGTTTATAGAGGTTAATGAATAACCGTTCTGATGATGTAACAACATATAGGAAATTCAATATTCTTTGAAAACTAAAGAAAAAATTCAATGTAGTTGTTTTTATTGTATTTTTCCCATAACTATGATATCAGCAATAAAAAAAATCAGTTGATAAAAAAATAACTAATATATGTATATGTCTGTGGCTGTGGTTGTCTAGTAGTTAGGGGGCCGGTTTCCATGCGCGGCAAAACGAATGGTCATAGGTTCGAATCCCAGTACGTGCCTCCGAATTTTTCAGATTACGTACGGATTAATTCAACATGTTCACCAGTGAAAGAAAACATCTTGAGGAAACCCGCATGGCATCTGATAGAGAAGTCATGTGTAAATGCCCTGAGAACGGCGATCAGCTGGCTACGGGACATTGTGCACGAATAAGCGCAAAACTGGATACAGCTGCTGTATCTTTGCTCATCCTGAATAGGGATACAGCGTGATGATACCATGTTATTAATATAAAAAAATCGATATCAATTCTTTTTTTATTCAGCCATATCATTTCACTTACCACATATATTTTAATATATTTTTTTACACCAAACCGCAATGTTTACGCTTCTACTTTTCTTGATATTTGATTTAAAAGTTATAGCTAAGATTTTCGGGTCACGGGCGTTTAAACGCTATTTTTTCACCTTATAATATTTATTTATCCATTATGACTAAGGTATCGATTTCAATACGTTTAAAATACGTAAAACTAGGCACTCTATTTGTTAAAAAGATTTGTCACTATTACTCTCTACCTTTCCAGGTAGTTCAAAGGTAGTTTAATTTAAACAGAGAGAGAAATCGATTATTTAGTAATCGATTTTTTCGAGTCCTAGTCTTGCAGAAAAATTTCGCTTCTGCTATGTATGGTTGTCAGATGTGTAGAAATCGTTAATCAATACACAATTATACATACATATATCTGTACGCGCTTGTATTCGCTAATCTAATAAATGCCATACTCGATTTAAATTCGGTTTTTATTAATGTATTCTAAAAAGTTTCATTTAACATTTAATGTTAATTTTATTTCAATCGATTTATAAATAAACATGTTATGTTAATTTAAAAAACACGTTGTTTATTTATTAGAAAAAAGATGAAATACATATAATATTATACTTTTATATATAATTATATATAATAAAATTCTAATTGATAGTTGAGGAGTTTAATTTCAAAACCCACTATAACATATTTTTTCAAATCCCATAAATTTGTATAAACTTATAATTAATCTTTGACTTAACAATTACATTCTTATAAAGTATTTAAATTATTATTTTAGAGTGAAAAAGCAAAAAAGCAAAAAATCATGTATAATATTTGCTTTGATAAAAACATTTCAAATAACTATTAGGACTATTAAGTAATTTAGTACAAAAAATCGTTTTAGCGGGTTTTGAAATTAGACGCCTCAGTTGTCAGAAAATATACCAGGAAACGGTTGAAATAATTACTATCATAACAAAAGTACTACTTCCGCGTGAATATCATAAGGTAATGCTTTTTGGCTTCTGTGTGATGAGCGCGACTGCATACCACATTAGACATTGGCGGTACAGTTATTGGCCCGTACGTCGAACATTCCTGTAAAAAATTGACCATTAATACTAAAACAATAATACCTGTCTTCGTAGTCATCTGTACATCATCGCGTAATGATAATTACATGACCAATACGTGATCGAAACTGGGTCATTAACTAAAAACCGGTTGCTGACCCATCGTCAGTAATAATTTAATAAAAGTGAGCCTTCAGTTTTTATAGAACCTAAATTCTACAATGACGGTAGATGTATAAATAATTTTATTGAACTGATCAGGAGTTTGAACTTTAGTTTTATACAGTGTGTGATTATTAATAAATTAACTGTGTAGGAAAATAACAAAGACAAAAAATTAACGGTGCTTAATAAAACTTTGTGTAAAAATGTGTTGAAACGCGGTGACTGTGGTAAACAAGCTATATATACTAAAATTCCACCGATTCATCTCAACCGATTTTGCAATCTTTAAGACACTCTGTATTACTCAAGAATATAATTCATAATTAATTTAAGCTTTGTTAATTGACAACATTTCGTTTTATAACATACATAAACTATCATATTAATTGAAAATAGAAAAACAACTAGAATAACCATATTATCAGGCGGTGTTCTATTATTGTGAAGATGTATTTAGGGTGAATGAGACGGCGGAAAGGAGTCGGGAGGTCATCGCCATCATAAAATCCCATCGGCCGCCCTCACAAAATGGGCCGAAGGTCGAGGAAAGCCTTCCTACATTCATCATATCCAGACGGGAGTGGTTTGTGATGTGTTCCATACACCGCCCCAATGACGTTAGATTACAGGCTAGTAAGGGGTGGCCTTTAACACCAACCCCTCACATAATAGTAGGAGAGGCTTGCAGAAGGCCAATTGTCGCCGAAAGCAGAGGGAGTTTGCTTGACCGTACCCATGGCCCCGGCAGATACATAGGAAGAACATCCTGGTGGTTTTAGTCTATAAAATTTCGACATATCGAAGCAGCTGTTCTCATGGTCCATGAGGATTTCCACCGGATCAAAAAAGAGGATATTTTTAATTTTTAGAATTTCGACTATTTTCACATCAAAGTTTGTTCCGTTCTAAACAGACGTAAAAGCCAAATGACGTCACTTTAACAATAGGATAGTTATGGATCCTTTAGTTTACTATACTTACTACTTGTTTTTAGTTTAGTTCAGCTCATAGTTGACAATTTCAATATAAATCTTAAAGAAAAGCAAATTCCTTTGTAGAACTATGAGAATAAGTATCTAATCATAGTCATTTACGTAACAATTGTTATGGGCCATAATGTAACACATTTAAAACTAGGAAATGGATTAAATATTATAAAACATATTTAATATTTGAAATATTGGCAAAACAGAAATCCCATAAATTCTTATTTTATTTAGGAAAATATACATACCAATTTTACACAGTGAAAAAATTATAAAAAGTTGAACTCAGGATTCATAAATATAAAAACGGTATTATTATTTTAGGGCCTTAATAATTTTGAAATGTTGTCAATTAATGTACGTGTATAAAATAATTAGGTAAATGAAATCGAGGGAATTTTTAACGCAATCTATGTAAATGCAATGCGTACCGAGGATGTCAATTGTTCATTGTGATTAAATTTTTTTCTCAATCTGTTGCTGCCTAGGTGAACAGGTCTAGGGCAGTGTTTCCACTATCAGAGATGTCACTCTATTTTAGGGTGAAACAACTTATCTTCGGCGTAGAAAGAGAATTGAACCATAATTTCGACCATAATAACTCTTTATTATTTTTGCAACTATTCTCAAGATATACTCAAATTAATATTATATATCCTTTTTCACAAAGACCAAATTATCTCCTGAGTTTAGTCTGAGATAAAAAGAAAAAGGAATCTGCCACCGGTTCGGAAAGCAAAATCTACCAAGAAACTCTAGTAATTGCTCTTTTGAATATAATGAGATACAAATACGTAATACACAAAGGAATGAATGCTCCTTGAGAAAAAATATATGTATTAAGACCACGCACTTTTATCATTTCAACAGTAAAAGATAGAATATGAACACTTTTAAAATTAAAAAAATAAATAGTTAAATTGTGTCCTTTTTTATTTTAAATAGCTAAGAAACGTCTATAAATCTTAGTTTATAAATTTTATATAAATAATTTCTGTAAAAACTGGCTTTTTCTATAGTTTAATCTATACTTAATTTAAAACACTTTTTGTTATGTCAAATTAGTACTATAGTAATTTGTGTGGGCATATACATTGTCTAACACACTTGAGTGCATCTCATAGAAGTATAAAAAACATTACCTTGTTATACTTGGTTAAATTTCCATATATTGATTTAAATTTTTGCTCTGTAATGTATTCTGGTACTCCTATTTTGGTAATTATAAGTTTTTTAAGTCAATATATTTATTACATCTACGACTATAACAAGGTAATGCTTTTCATGCTTTTGTGAGATGCAGGCCACAGACCTAATAAAATTTAAAACAAAACAGGGTAAATAAAAAATCGTGAGTGAAAACACTGCTCTCGGGTCAGCCAAGTGCACGTATGATACGAGATTGTGTATACTGTTTTATGTTTATACCCGCGATATGGGCGCTCGGTATCATTGCCACTAGCACGATGGCGTCGCGCGCTTGCGCCTTGCTCCTTCTGTCACTCTCCGCGACTGTTGCGCGCGAGTGTATCGAACTGACGTTTTCTGACAAGAGTTTACTCACTGAGAGCCTGCTGAACAGTACCGTCATAAAAATCGCCGCGAAAAATGACTCTGTCAGTGAGAGTGCGCGTTTCAGTGTGCTGGAACTGTGGGATCGTTTCCCGAGGGTTGTCGTACCGAGGAACGGCACCAGCGATAGCTGCAGAAGAGACAGTCAACTGTATTTGGATGGTCTAGAAAGACTTGAACTTTGGGCTTTGAAAAGTAAGTTTTTATATAAGACCTTTAGAGTTAGAATGAACCAAATAATTTGCTCATAATTGGCAATAATAAAATAATAATAACTTTCGAGGTGGTAGGGCGATTGCCCTGACTGGATCGTGACCACAGTACACAAGTGTAAAGACTGTCCTAGTGACTCGCTTCGGTTTGCTGCGTTTCAGGATCAGTTGTTTATATCCAGCTGTTCATATACCTAGAGACATTCCGTCTTGCCGACTGCCTAAACCATTGGAGTTACACAAAGATGATGTACCGTAGGATTGTTTGTCTTGAATAGTTCTAAATAAAAGTCCGCGACAGCATATATCTGCCTTTTATGTGAAAGCCACTATGACCAAAATTGTGAACCATAAATTTAATATATTAGTTACTATTTTAAAATCCGAAGCCGCGGGTAAAATATATTATAATATAGAAAATATTCACTAGTAATAATTTATATGGCAGAACAACGTTTGCCGGGTTAGCTAGTGCATTATAATTATGTATTAACATAATGAGAAAATCTATTATATTCCTGGGTAATGTAATAATTATAACGCAATGTCTATCAAATTGGCTGTAAGATATTTTAGTGCGTATATATTTCATGTAGTTATAAATTAACTGAAGGAAAAGTTTTATGACACATATTTTACAATTAATATAAGTAATTTGTACATACGCAATTTGTGTAAAATATTTCTCAATAAATTTCCCATTCATCGCTGTAGTGATCCATCGTTGTTCAAGATACCTTATTTATCCTCTTTGGGGGTTGATTTTCCCAAAACATCAAAACACGTTTCTTCTAACCGTAAATCTATATACCGGTTTTCAGTGTTACTTCAACATTGAAGGATTTTCTAACAAATTCCCAACCCGTATTTCTCTCCTTTTGGGATGGAATATTAAAAAATCCGCCCTTAGTGGATGCTTACATCATATCAAGGGGCCCATGTAGCTTCAGTAATATAGGTTCTACGGAGATATGTCATTCAAGATTATATATATATATATATATAAAGAAGTGAATATACACATTTTTACACGTGCATCAAGACATAGACCACGAAGCTCATTCTTATTCCAAACATTCGCAGCAGATCTAAGATAAATCTACGGACTTCTATCAAGATTTGCAAACGTATTTTACATATTTGTTTTTATGTTAAATTCAAATCTACAACCATAGTTATACAAAAGACATTATACATCATTAAGATATTTGTACATACATTTCGGGCATTTTAAGAATTCAAAAGTATCATGAAACTTTGCATGTATGTTGTGGATAATCGCCAATAAACCTTATTTTGTAACACAATTTTGCTGCAACTACCTACGAAACGACGGATTTATTTAGTGGTGTGTATTATAATCATGGGATTAAGAAATACGAGGAAGTCTGATTTGGTACAAACATTTGGTAACTAAAACAACATATTATATGTCTTCATAAGCTCACTATTACTACTAATACTTTGGGAGTCGAAGCTGCTCGCGTCCGTAGGCTTTACCCTAGTTTCCCTACATGTGACTCCTTGGTGGTGCTAAACGAGCAGCAGCGAGGTGGTAGGGCGTCGGTGCCCGTCTTGATCGCGACCACAGTACATGGGTGTAAAGCCCGTCACAGTGACCAGTTTCGGCTTGTCGCGTTTCGGGATCAGCTTGTGTATATCGAGTAGCTCATATACCTAGAGACCTTCAGTCGTGGTATATGTGGGCCGACATGTCGATGTAGACTATCAATGGATTTTCATCCTTTGATAGTCGCTTTCGTTTTTGGACTACACTGTACTTACCATCAGGTACTCTGTAGTCACTATGTCGAGCCAGTGTAAAAAAAAATAATACTCATTTTGTTCTATCTTGTTTTATTCTTTAACTCTTCAGCATTTCTTGAAACAAGTGCGACACAGAAACGGAATAATGTAATTAAAATCATAAAATCACGACATATCCTAACCCTACAGATGACTTACATTTTTATATTGTTCTAATTGTTCTATTGTTCTATTGTTTTGATCCCGCGACTAATCAATGAATTACCCTCAAATTTGCGAGAAAATATCTCAGTTAAAAATGTGAAACAAAGATTAAAAAAACATTTTTTTTGGACCTCATTAATAGTGACCACCTTAATCGAAATGTGTTTACGTAGTTCCATACATTAATTGCGACTCTAAATGTGGACTGTTTGTAAATAGCATGCGTTCAAACCTTAATGGTTTCTTTATGCTATATTAAAAAAAAATGTAACAATGATTTTTGTAAATGATAATAAATGAAAAAAAAAATTAAGAACATATTCGTTATTTTTCGCAATTTTGTGATTGAAATTCGAGATAAATAAGATTAACTCTGTAAGATCCAGTGAATATAAGTTTCGTGTGCATCCAACCAGACGATGACAGGTCCAAAATTGATTATTTCATAAATGTGTCATAGAACTCGTTTTACCTGTAGTTTGTTATAAAGCTTATCAAAAATAACATAGAGACAAGAAAACAACAATACCGCGCGTAAATGCCATGCGGCATTTGTAGTCATATTTCGGAATCGGTCTCATGCAAATAAATCGCGGCCTGTATTACCGTCGTCTATCTTGTTACACGCAATATTATGTTAAAGTCAAAAATATTCAGAATCAACAAGAATACGTAAAGAGATGAATTAATTTAAAAGAGGTGAAAAAGTTTTGTAAACTTTAAAAACACTCTTGTGCTCTTTTCGGTTATACCAATAGGAAACAGGCATAATGATAGATATCTAATGTTTCATTTATTATTAATGCAACAATAAACGAGCCGCGGAAGTTATTCCGGAACTTTATTAATATCCGTCATTTGGGGTTGAAAACAAATAGCCGTTTACCTTCGTGTTGGATCGAATCAAATAATATTTTTCAAAGTACTAGTTCGACAGGAAATATTATAAATTGATTACAGTATAACAATAGTAGCGACGTATAAAAAATAAGAATTAATTTATCCAGATACAAGAAAATTCAAATAAAATATTTTCAGTAGATTTAGTGTAATATTTGAACAATGTTACAACTACAAACAATAACTAGAAACATATAATAGAGTATAATAACTTCAACCAACAATCATTTTTATAACAAAGAGATGATCCATCATAGGATTTCCCGGTCGCCATGCGGGTGATGGCTAGCGTTGTGTCAGACTTCTACTATCTAAAAATCCTCTCAAATCTTTCGAGTATTCCACCGTGAGAGCGAACTCCGCAATCAGACATGGTAATAGACCAACACGGCTACCTAAATGTTTATATTAACTTAAAATCTGATAATTGCCTGAAAAAAAGTCTCAAATATCATATTGAATAAAATTTTAAATCAATATTTGTATAAAATGTTGTATGTTGCTACAAGATGCTTTTCTATACTTCTATGTAATGCGCGCCACTGCTTTGTATCCAAACATACGAATTACAATTTTGTGATATTCGAAATTTGAGACGCACATCAGACTAGTTTTTCGGCTGGGTGGGTCAGGTATGTAGCAAATTCTGACAAGGCCAATTCATTATGCAGTCTACAAATAATTAGTTCCAAAGTTTTAAATTTTGTGGTCGTTTCATCATTCGGATATTCCTCACGTATTTATTAACATAGGCAATGGTTCTTTAAATTGCGATAATGAAGTACTTTTGACACTGTTTTATTAAAGACCATCAAATGCTGGAAAATAATACAGTATGTACACGTACGTATACAGTAAATGTATTAAAGGTTGTCCATTAAAAACTATAAGCGGCTCTAGCCTGTTCCGCTCGGATGCAATTTTCAACTTTTTCATTCCTTATTTTACCCCCAAGGGGGTGAAATATCAAAAAATCTTTAGTGGCTGTCTACGTCATAAAAATAACAAAATGTAAAAATGTCATGTTTATAACTTTAATTATTTAGGCTCTACGGTGGTATGTTAGTTGAGACAAGTTTTTTATAGCTTGTGGAGGTAGTTATCTAAGTAATTCAAATTTTAATATTAAAAAATTGACGCTATGATCTTAAAACACATGAATTAGAAGCTGGCAATGTATAGTTTGGAATGCCGACACATAAGGATACGGTAATGTAGACGTTACAATCTGAACAACTTTTATATTAGTCGCATTAACATATCCTAATCTTTAAAAGCAATTTATCAAATATCTATTCAAGTTATTTTGTATTCAAATGAGGACAACGCCTTTCTATAAACGTCTAATATTTTTATTGAGGAACAAAGTTATTGATAATGTCTCATGTGTCATTCGTAAGTTTAAATCAGTTCTCATATAGGGAAACTCGGATGAAACATGTTTTCAACTACCATATAACCTAGCCATAGAATTAACAAATACAAAGAAATCACATACAAAAGTTAAAATTGTAAAGAATGATATGTTCTTGATAGAACAAGTATAATTTAAAAAATCTGTAACAAGTAGACGCGACATGATCTCTGGGTTTTAAATTAATTACATCGTTTTTAAATCTTACTAAATGATACAGCTGAACAGACACGAAAATATAAAAAAATATATTGTTTCACTGTTATCCACGCGTTTTATACAATAGTATCATTCATGTATTTCTTAATTCTATGGAACCAGTATGCGACAGTTCTATCAGGAATATCTAATGACCGAAACAAACATTTAACTCTCAGCCTTATCCCAATATAAAGTTTATGTTTAATGTTGAATTAGTGTAATTGAAATTTATTATAAAACTAGCTGACCCGGCAAACGTTGTTTTGCCATATAAGCTATTTCTAGGTACTTTCTATTGTAGACAAAAAATAACTAACCTATTGTGTGTAAGGATAAAATTTAAAATTAAAAAAAAATGTTAAGGGTGAAAACCCCTATCAATTCGGGTTATGAAAAATAGATAGTAGCCGATTCTCAGACCTACTGAATATTCATATAAATTTTGGTAAAAATCAGTAAAGCCGTTTCGGAGGAGTAAGGTAACTAACATTGTGACACGAGAATTTTATATACATAAAGATATTGTTTATCTTTTTTGAGTCACGCAAAGTGGATAGCTCTACAAATTTATCTCTGCTCACCCCGAAAGTGACAACGTTATGATATATTATTATTACAAGCATGATGTGTGTAGTGAGAACTCAGCGTCTATTTATGTCAGCCGGCCTCTATTTTAGAGGTGACAAAAATTAATTAAACTCATTGATTTTCCATGAAATTTCACCAGTGGTTCCTAGTACCTATGCAGCTCGTATTGGCCACATCCTGGTAACCACGTCAGCTCGTGAGCAAAACCTGGTAGCGGGATTGCTCGATATTTTATCGCGCACTAAGCGGGGGCTTAGTGCAAAAGTCTACCTAGTTTTTCATCGTTTGACGTCTTAATGGCAGCCTTTTTTTTTACTTGGAGAAAATCCTCATAGGACCGTCTCGACCGCACAGGGAGGTTTCGCAGCCGAGGTGTGTCGGACTTGTACCGACTAAAAACCTCAAGGTGACTACTTCTGCGCATTGGCGGGGACTGTGGGTCCTGTAATCAATTCGCCACAGCCCCGTCGCGCCGCGCACACTGGGCACAGACTCGGGGGAAGTTCTTGCCTTCCCCGATACTTTAATGGCAGCCTAGTCTAACCAAGTTATTGATACCCAGGCCCTGCATTCTTCCTCTCTCTAGTTATGTCGGTTCCCCGTCCCTTTACATTAAGAGGAGTTTAGAGGAGAGGATGCATTCTACGTGAACAAGTTATCTACGAACTTACTTAACTTCTTAAGCCAAACTTCTCTGTAAAAAATCATAACATAAGAAACTGTCCAAGGTCCATAATGAATTTTTCACTTTAAAAATTACGCAAATCAAATAACAGTATCTCCCAGAAATATTAATTAGAGGTAGGAACATATAACTACAATTAGAATTTTACTACGACATTCGTCACTTTACTGTAAAAAAGTGTTATATCCATACATATATTAACACGTGAAGCAAAAACTTCGTACTTCCTTTTTTTACGAAAATTGCGCTGACGGAGGATAATGAAATTTGGAACACTTATAGTTTATATAGAGAAGAAGTGCAGAATTCTAATAGATTTTTTAAAATAATGCATAAAAAATACATTTAATCATTAAAAAAACATTGATGATGTCCTAGCCGGTTTCGGCCACGGCGACTGTTTCAACACCGATTAAGAAATTCGAGGTCGAATTTTCGGAAACAGTCAATTGCGCAGGAGATATTTAAGTGCATAACTGGACGCGCAGCCAGAAAAGCACTCTCTCGTCCGAGCTCCCTCAGGCCCGATGGAAAGGAGAACCAGTACGATCGGGAGGGAAAAAAACATTACTCACACTACCAATTACCATGCATTTAACACACATTCGCATACAAAATTTTTTGTTTATGGTTAAAGTCTGTGGTCAAATTGAGAATAGATTAATATTGTTTGTCCCTTTGATAATAGAACCTTAATAATATTCAAACTTATAATTGAAATTTTTTATGGTCGAATTTCGACCTCTGGGCGACCACTAGTGTGAATTATTGTGGATGCAGTGGTGACCTATAATTGTGGAGGTATTTATATCTACAATGATGTGTACCATGGTTTTTTTTCTTACTCAATGTCACCTATGTTGGGTACTCTATTATATAAAATAAAATTTAAAAAAACACTAAAAGAATTATAATATTCACTGAGAGCTTTTTTGTTTCTTTTGTTAAAACTCTTTACCCTTCATTTGGGCCCATAGCCACTTCGATACAGTGGCCCTCCAAGGCACCAAACGCTGACATTCTTAAGAATAACGTAGATTTATTTATTTATTTATTATTAACAGACAAGCAGTTAAAATAACTGTCAAGTAATAATACAAAGACACAAATAGAATATAACCCTAAAACTGCTGATACATATATGATTGAAATATAAGTCATGGCCAATGACAGCTTAATTCATTATTAAAGAATTTATTTATTGCTGTATAAAATTGTTGGTAACACTTAAAAACTTCCTCTAATTATCCTACAAGGATAACGGTGAAGGTGCCCTAGGCCGTATGTTGTAATATCTAAATAAAACCAAATCCACATCAATGTAAATATAATTAATATTTAATTCGACGTATACTGTCACAAATATTTGTTTAATATGAAATTTAATAGAATTAAAGTATAAAATTTAATTAAAGACAAAGAAAAGATAGTTACACAGTTAAATAATAAACACGATAGTTTGAAATATGCTTATGAAAACAGAAAATATATTCATTTTTATACGCGGTTTATACTAGAATATGCTTCCGAATATTTCTTAATTTTATGGCTATATGTAAATTTTTGTCTAGTTCGTATCTCGTATAATTTATATGTTGCTGTTCGATAACGTTAGATCATGTTAATAATGATACATTCCTATAAGGCATCGACCTTGATCTATCACGAGATCCAAACTGTTATAAAGCCAGCCTACAAGTTTGCTATCTTCCGGTTTTTGTAAAATATTAAAATTATAATCTTTAGCAATGCGTTTTGATTACATATACATAATATCACATGAATTCTAACCATCTTCCTGGATTATTAGTGTGGCATTTATACTAATAAGATTTGGTCTGACATTATAATTAATTTGTTGCTTAGGTCGTTGTTGTCTTTACTCGACAGAGATGACAATACTTTAAAGGCCGGGACTAGCTTTTACAACTTCACCAAGCATAGAGAGCGAACACTGAAGGTGCTCAGCCACCAAATTTATGAGTTAGGTAGCAACGCAAAGGCGGGGTACAGACTTCGATTTGGGCGACCACCCAGGAAGAATCTACCGGTGATCTACTCGCGTTTTGAAAGAGACTACTTTGAGAAGAAACGCCGAAAGAAATTCAAAGCTGCATCGAGGTGGAGGTTCACGATGTACCGCTCTAAATATATTTATATGGAATGGCATCGGAGGTAGACGACTGCGCAGTTTTGTCAGCTGTCATGATCGCAAGCTTGACGCGTCGCTGACAGCGCTGCGCAGTCGTCTACATCGAACGCCCTTCCTTTCCTTTCGCAGTTTTTTACCAGTTGTACTGTGGAGAGCGTTCTCAGGTACTATATATATACGGATACATAAGGAATAGCATCCGTATGTGGTGGATGTTCCTTATATCCGCACAAAAAGATTCGCTTCTACATTCATCATGCGAACAGCTAAGGAGTGGAATATGCTTCCAGCGAGCATATTTCCACGATCTTATGACCTGGGAATTAAGGTTTAAATAAGAAAAGAGTGAATAGGCATTTTTGGGCAGACGCGATTTATCATCGGACTTGTCTTCTTCTTCCGCCAGGTGTGATTGAGTTCAAACGAACGCCTATAAATAATTCAAAAAGAAATTCATTCAGACGGTATATCTCGGTCTAGCAGCTACTTGTATCTGATTTATTTTTGTTTTTATTCATACTGGCTCTATAAATCCCCTACAATATACCTGATGGAAAGAATATTGTAGTCGCAAAACGGCAACAACCGTCAAGATACGAAAATCCGTTGACATTCGCCATAGCTATGTCGCCCACATATACCATGACGGAAGGTCTTAGATATATAAGCAATTGGATATACGAAATCTGATCTCAAAACACGAGTACGAAGCGAGCCATTAAGACGGTTTTTAGAATTGTGTAGCATGATCACGACCCAGTTCAGGCATTTGCAATACTACCTGAAAACCTTGAACCGTACCTTTAGAAACACATCATCGTTATATTTTCGTTATATTTTATCGTTATCACCAGCTGTTTTTTTAAGAACATTTGTAAAATAGACGGTCAGTTATGATTATTTAATTTGTGATACAAATGTTTTTATTATATGGGCATTTTTTTCTTTCTCAATAAATTATTTCAGAAATTAATCAGGCAAAAAACCTTAATTTAATTTGATTGTTATTGTACAAATTGATGTGCTAATTTGTTATTATTTGTTTCTTCTTTTGATTTATTACGTGTTTTTAGCGTGTTTTTATTTTCCAGATTTTATCATGTAAACTCTGCGGACTTGTGTACTTTTTGGGTTTAATATTCCAATAATTATATTTATAGTATTTTTAATGTGATATAATAGCTGGAGTGACCCGGTGTTGCCCGCTAGAAATCCTTTATTTTAACTCCTTAAGGGTTAATAATAATTTATCGTCACGCTATATCCCCTTCTGGGTATGCAGAGATTCATTAGTTGTTGTTATGCACTTTGCGTTTATATGTCATGCGCAAGGAGACCAGTAGCACAACCTTGGAGTTTGATTTTTCGAAAACGTAGAAACATGTTTATTTTTCTTCTTACCATAAATCTAAGTACCGGTTTTCATATTGATTACTTCAAAATTGACCGAGTTTTGAACAAATGTTCTATCACTATTTCATATTATAGAGGTGGAATGTAAAAAAAAAACTCTATAACTTAAGTTGCTCCATAAAACCAGGGTACACGAGGAGATTCACTTTACAAAGTTTTATAACAGATTCCTTACTCTTTCGATATTATGCTTTCTTATTCGCATGAAACACTTTATGTTTTACTTTCCAGATTGAATCTTACTTATTCATTAATATTATTTAAATGTCATCTTAGATTTAAATCAATCTCGTCAGCTCGTCCAATAAACAAAATCCTCACCCACGCCCACACTTTTCAATTGTTTTTTTTTTTCGATCACTGTTTATAAACCTAACCAGCTATAACCAACTATACTATATACAGCCAATCTTAAAAAATCGTGTGTTATGTAATGATAGTGTCGTGAATTGTCGTAGAAATAGACGAATTCTTCTAAAAATTGATCCGTTTCTTCGTAATTTACTTTGAGATATATTATTATACCATTACACAATATATTACACCTACATTTAAATCTAAATTATTACGTTATACCTTACCTTCCGACCCAGGAGTAATGAATACTAGAAAAGCATATATCTCTTT